>CM069525.1:6416666-9218333 GCA_035773235.1 Eospalax fontanierii | reverse complement strand
CTTTTGGGAAATAACCATAATTTGCCCTTCTTATATGTATCTCCTGTTGCACTATACTTAGAGAAAACTCATTAACATAAAATTATCCTGACTGACATATAGACAGATAGTGAAACATTCACATGTATAAACGCAGACATACAGATATATATATATATATATATATATATATATATATATATATATATCTGTATATACTCCTTATTTTAGTTTGTTCTCTCTGTCATAAAACATTGAGTAAAAGCAACTTGGGGAGCAAAAGGTTTATTTAGCTTACACTTCATAGTCCATCATCAAAAGAGGCCAAAGCAGTAACCTAGAGTCACGAACTGAAGCAGAGACCATGAAGGAATACTGTTTACTGGCTTCCTTCTCCAGTCTTGCCCAGATACCTTTCCTATAGAGCCCAATCCCACCTGCCCAGGATTGAAACTGTACACAATGGGGTGAACCCTCCTGGATCAATTTACAGTTAAGACAATACCTCACAGAAAGGCCCATAAGGCCAGTCTGAAGGAAGCAATTCCTTGATTTACATTCCTTCTCTCAAGTAACTCTAGTTTATGTTAGGCTGACAAAAATTAACCAGCACACTCCTATAAGACAACAATAGCAACAAAAAAGTACAAACTCAAAAGTAAATGGTTGAACCAGTCATAGTGGAAAAACCCAAGAATCAAGAAGCTGATACAGGAGGATTGCCATGAGGTTGATGTGAGCCTGGCCTACATAGCAAGTACCAGACCAGTCAAGACTACACAGCAAAACTATCAGAAAATTAATAAAAGCTCAAAACAAATGACAAAAAGTTAAACAGTAGAGCTGATATTCCTAAAGTGACTCTGGATAGGCTGATAGACCTCAGTGGACGCACTTGCACTGGTCCAGGAACACTAACGTGACACAATAGGACTTAACACAAATGACAAAGTGTATGAATTCCAGTGGGGGTAGGGGAATGGGAGGAGGTCAATGAGGAAGGTGGGATAAAGGTGATTAAGATTGCTTGAGATGTTCTGTATAAAACACATAAAAATTGATTGTCAGCACATAGCACTAGAGAACATCTCTATCCTTTAAATGGAGTATGACACAGCAATCAAAGTGAAGGATTACAGTCATTATGAGAGAATTTTACAAAAACAATTTGGAGAGAAAGAAGCTATATAAGATAGGTGTGAGGATTCACAGCTGTAATCCCAGCACCCAGGAAGTAAATATGGGTAGACTGGCACCAATTGAGGCCAATGTGGGCAATATGGCCAATACCAGCCAGGGCTATATAACAGGACACTGTTAACAAAAACAAAAAAAAGAAGGATGGAAGGAAGGAAGGAAAGAAGGAATGATTGATTGATGGAGGGAGGGAGGGAGGGAAAGAGGAAGAGAGGAGAAGAGGACAGAAGAGGAGAGGAGTAGGAGGGGGGAGAGGGGAGAGGAAGGAAAATGTAAGGGAAGGAGAGACAAGGAGAAGAAGGGAAGGGATAAGAAGAAGATGGAGAGAAGAGACAGAAAGGGGAGGGGGCAAAGGGAGGGGAGAGAAGAGGAGAGGAGAGCCTAATAGGCTAGAAATGAGGAAAGTGGTTATTATTTTCTGTTTAAAATATTTTATTTGCTTATTTTTATGTTATAGGTATTAGTATATTACTTGCAAGTATGTAAGTGCACCCATGCCATACAATGCCGGCAGAGGTCAGAAGAGGGAGTTGGATTCCCTGTAACTGGAGTCATGAATGACTGTTAGCCACCATGTGAAAGTTGGGAACTGAACCTGGGTCCTCTGTGAGTGAAGCCAGCACTTTTAACGGCTGAGCTATCCCTCCAGGCCCAAAAATGGTTATTCTTGTGGAGGGGGTTGTGAGAACTCTTCTCAGGGAAGTCTTTAATATATATTTTTAATCTGAGTTTTGGTTATAGTACTGTGTTCAATTTGTGAAAGTTCATTGAGTTATGCAATCAGAATATGTGTCCTATATTCTTCAATATAAAGTTAAATTTTTGGTTGAGTTAAATGTAAACAAATAAAGTCAAATGGCAATATTCTGCTTTATTTCCAAGTAATGATTTCTAGGTAGCACAGAGTATATAGATAAGAAAAGTCACCATTCCCCAGAGAGAGAAATTTCTAATGAAAGAACAGCTGGCCTGTTCAGACTGTCGGGGGAAAAAACCCTTCAGTTCTCCAGCACCAGTTCATCACCTCCAGTCTTTTGCTAAACACACTGGAACATGTCATTCTTTAGACAGTGCACAGAGCACTTGAGAACTGCAAAGAAATGTGTTTTACAGATAGGAAAACAGACTAAAAAGTGGAGTTGCTGGTTTGAGACTACAGAATAGATTCCTGGTGGAGGCTTACAAATAACTGAATTTTGATATTCCACCCCCTTCACCTCCAGGCTGAAATCCTACCTACTAAGAAGGAGCTGGAATCTTTGAGAGCTGGTAAGATCATAAGGGCAGAGTGCCTATGAATGGAATAAGTGTCATTATAAATGAAGACCCAGACAACTTCTTTCTCAGATTTGTTTTGTACAAGATAGAGAGAAGTCCTATGGATCAGGAAGCAGAGATCAACCAACACCAAATCTGCCTGGTCTTGTCCTTGCACATCTGAGCATTCTAAACCATGAGAAAGGATCTCTGTTGTTTGTAAGTCACTCAGTCTCTGGTATTTTGTGAGACAACTCACACCCATCAAGACAAGTGGGAAAGTCAGTCCAAGACCATGACCCTTGTTGGACTACTGCCTCCTCTATTTGTAGGGAAACAGCAAAGCAAAATGAGCAGTTGCACAATTCATATCTCCAACCCATATCTTGTGGTCTTCATATGACTGGGGGTAGCTATATGAATAAACCCCAATACAAAATCATAAATTTGCTTAAAACCTATGAGGCTGTTTTGTTATTTCTTTTGTAACTCAGTTGAATCTAAAGAATAATTTCATAGATGTCTTCTTGCAAAGTCAAAAGGTTGGACACACCTATAACCTGACCATCCTGGGAGCAAGAAAAAGGTATAGACCCACAGAAAAGGAAGCAAGAGTTTTCATGAAAACATTCTTCTGTAAAATCTTGACAGGAATCTCACAAAAGCAGAGATGTTTGTTAATATTTTGGGGGGCAAATTGTGTCCTTTGGAATATAAGCATGTGCAAATTTCTACAGCAGAACAGCAGAATCATAACCTAGTACTTGGTTAATAATTATATAGTACATTGTGTCATATGGTTGTTATACACTTTGGGTAGAAGAAAGAGAAAAATCTTATAACTACTAATTCTTTGCCTTGTCATTTTAAATGCAAAGAAGAGTCTATATTTTGTATACAAGGAAAACATGTTTAATGATGTGGGCATTTTTGTTTGTTTGTTATTCCTTGAACAAGGCCTTTGTATCAGGTCTCTGCTTAGTGCATAATGATGCCAGAGACAGACAAAGCTACAAAAGAGGCTCACAGCTTACATAACTCAGCCTGGAGAAACAGTCTGTCTACCTGTCAGGTCTCCTGAATCTCTGTCCTGAGCCTGGGTGATAGCACACTGAGTGAAGAATTCAGAAAGAGGGCAGTAAGGGCATAAACTAGTACCTCAAATACAGTCTGTAGAGTGGGGAAGAGTTGAGCATAATTATGAAACCAAAAAGTCAGCTTGGAAAGTTCTCCAGGAAGTTCTGAACCGCTCTCCTCACTTTGATATCCCAAACATACCTCCTTCTGTGTTCTAGGTAGGTACAGGCTACGTTGATTTCCAATGAGATTTGCATAATCCCCTTCCACAGAATATAAGACTTATGTCTTGCTTTTAACCTTCTTGGTGTCTACAAACTATTGCCTCTGGCCTATGACTTACATGCACCTAAGGATGGCTATGAATGTGGCCCAACACAAAATTATAAACTTACTTAAATATTATAAGATGTTATTTGCATTTTTATCTGGAAAACCAATTGCACAATTCTCAAATGCAACTTTTGCAGATGACAATATCATGTCACAATGTGTAAAGGTTGTACATACCTGTGAGAATATGTCAAATGTATTGGGATTTTTAGTAGGGACCCATCTTGTCAGGTGCCAGGGATACTTTCCCATTGAACCTTTTAAAACCGAGCTGACAATGCATGGGGATCTTGGGGAGCCTGGGAAAAGGTGGCATGGAAAAAGTATAGGAGACTAGTAACAATGGCCCCAGCTCACAGCCAGCAAGAAATGGAGGGACCTTAATTCCACAGCACCAAGAAACAGATTTGCCCATACCAGGGGAACTCCGAAGAAGACCCCAGGAATGAATGTCACCTAGGCAACATCTTCATGGCAGCTGTATGAGACACTGAACAAAGAAACTAGTTCACCCATGCTTAGCCTCCTGAGCCAAATAATGGTTAAAGAATAAATGTGTAGAGTCCTACAATACCATATTTACAGCACTCTGCTAGCACTAGGAAATGAATACGGTATTTTGGGATTGAGCAGACTTTGCAAGAGCCTCCTCTTTGCATAACACTCACATCTCCCAATCTTGTTGTTGCAATTTAGAGCTGGAATAGTCCACAGAGGTATATGTATTTGAAGTTGATCTTCGAGGACATGCCCTTGACAGGCATGGCAGAACCACTTTCTCTTTCCTTCCTTGCGGCAGAGAGTTGAACGGCTTTGCTTCACCATGTGCTCCTTACTATTACATGCTGACTCATTACAGAAACAAAATCATGGACAAAAAAGGTCTGCCAGAACATGGACAGAAACTTCCCAAACTGTGAGCCAAAAAGCCTTCCTCTTTTTAGGTTGGTTGTCTCAGGTATATTATTACAAACAGAGAAAGCTGATTAGCCTTTGTACCAGCTTTGAAAGAGAGGAATTAATATCACCCTTCTTCCTCAGACATTTATACTTTGATTTCTATATAGTATCAAAGAGTAGTTCTTATCATTTTCTGATAATTTAACAAAGCAATAATGACCTTAGTCATTATCTAGTATATATGTATTCTAGAAACATAAATGTTCTAATATGAAACATCCATATTTTTTTCAGAAGTCTTTGCCAAATTTCTTAGCATGGAGAAGACAAGAAACAGACAGGAAAGCATTCAATGATCAGACAGATGTGGGAAAAAGGGAGAAAAGAAAAATTAAGCAAGTTCTTATACTTTAATAGATTATAGACTTTAGCAGCCTAAAGAAGTTTGTGCATACACAGGAGGAAGATCAGTACATAGCACTTACATATTACTTCTTTAAAGAATCATTTTCCCCACTGTTAATTTGTGTATATGCTTTGTATGTGCTGAATGTCATAGGATATGATCTTGAGTATATACAGAGACACGTGCACTACATGTGTATGTATACATGTGAGTATATTCACAAATACAATGATATCTATAAATACACTAGTTATATTCTTAGTTACATAATAACGAGCTTAAGGATATTTTCTCTATAGTTTTATGGCTTATAAATAATGTTTACAAAGGTATAGACATAGAGAATCTACCCAGAATGTATATGATGAAACTCGGGGTTTATATTTTAAGTCACTAAAGGATAATTATTCCTAATACACAAAATCAATTAATTTTTGGTATTCAAATGATAACAACAGATATCTATACAATATTAGCTCTCACTACACATTTTTAAAATTTGAAATACACATCTTTAACACAATAATTGCTATGTGGTAGATCCATATGAAAACTTTGTTCAGTTGAATGCTGAAGTCACATTGATTGGGTCAAATTTGACATCTGGTGGTATATTTGCTATTTTAAAGCAACAGTAAATATCATAATCATAGATAATTATTGAACTAGGATCAACATTTAAATATCAAATTTTCTTTTAAATTTTTATTTATAGTCTTTGAAATTTTTCATGTATGTATATAATGTGTTTTGATTAAACTCATTCCCAACCTCCAACTTCTCCCAACCCCTCTTTCTAATCTCCCTCCCAAACAGGGTCTCACTCTATAGTCCAGGCCATCTTTGACCTCATCTTTGACTTCTTGCATCCCTCTACTCCCTGAGTAGATGGAATATCACCAGCATTTACCCTCAACTTTGTGTCTTCTTTTATTCCTAGCACTGAGTTCTAAACATACTAAGTGGAAATTATAGAATTTTTGTTCATGTTATATTTCATTTTATATTCTATTTACTATTTGCAACCTCTTGGTGATATCCAAACAACATCTTTTTTTTTCCCAATACTCTTCCTGTTCTAGCAAAATTCCAGTGACACATCTGCATTTGTCATAAGGCTTTCCCATTGTTCATGTGTATGCATTCACCCATCCAACTCCACATGCCATCAAATCCTCTACACTAAGAGGTTTCACACTTGAGTAGCTGTCTGTGATGGTTAGTGCCAACTTGCAACCTGATAGAATCTAGAATTAACTGGGAAGTGGCCCTCTGGGCATGCATGTGGGGGCTTATTTTGATAGAAGTCATTGAGATGGGTAGGCACACATACTGTGTGCAGTACCATTCCCTGGGTGGGATACTAGATTGGCTAAATGGAGAAAGCATGCTGAGCAGCAGTGTGCATTTAGCTCTCTCTGAGTCCTGATTGAGGATACAATGAAACCAGCTGCTTCCGTCTCCTGCTGCTTTGACCTCCCTGCTGTGATAGAATCTAGCTTGAACTGTGAGACAAAATAAACCCTTTGTCTCTTAAGTTGCTTTTGTCAAAGTATTTTATCACAGCAAACTGAAAAGATACAGTCCTTTCCAAGGCCTCTATACAATACAACTTCTCTCCTGAAAATTTCCTATGTCAAAAGAAAATTCTCTTAATTTTCTATTATATCCCACTATTTTTATTCACAGTGGTTAAGGCGAGCAACATCAACATTCATTACTACTTATTTGTCTTCCTAACAAGTTGGAAATTATTCATTATTTTAGATAATGAACAACCAAAATGTTTAGCATTGTTAAAATTAAAAATAAAAATTTGAGGCTAGAGCTGTAGTTCAGTAATAGATTACTCTCCTAGCATGTATGAAATCCTGAGTCTGATCCCCAGCAGTACAAATAATTATAATAATGCTCTTAATGTCACAAATTTCTCTGTTACTCTGTCATAGTACCAAAATTATCAGAATATTTCACCTATTTACTCATTCTGAAATATGTATTGCCTTTAGAAAATAGAATGCCCATAGACACACCACAACATTTTTTTAAAGTAGGTATTTTGTATGACTAAATTAAGAATCAGTTGCATCTCAAATTATGATACTGTTGGTTAAAATCTCATTTTGCTTCACCAGTTAATCAGTCTCCTGCAGATAATTACATATAATTCATTCCCGAATGGAAAAAAAAAGTAAAAAGATGACGATTTTGGCTATATCAGGTAATTTCAAAGGTATAACTCACTGACTGGCTGAATAATGTCACAGTGAGAGGGAAGAATATTTATGGTCGCTCTTTTCTCCCCATCATAAATTTCAGAAGAACAAGAAAATTCATTTCATATATAGCAGAGAATGTTGATGAAATTTTCAGAGGTAAGGACTCTCAATTCTGGTGACATTAGGGGATTTCAACTGAAATAAAAAATGAAAAGCACAACTCCTTAAAGAGCCTGTGGTCACATATTTCTCTTTCCCCATTGAAACTGAAATTTATGCCAGAAGAATTAAATAGAAAAAATTGCATTTTTAAAAATGTTATTATTATTATTTATGTACATATGTGCACAGGACTGCAGTACCTATGAAGGCCAGAAGAGGGAGTCAGACACTCTGCAGCTGAAGTTACAGGTTGTTGTGAGTCAGCCAGTGTGGATGTTGGGAACTGAACTCAGGTCCTTTGGAAGAGCAGAAGTGCCATTGACCATTGAGCAAATTCTCCAGTTCTAGAAACTAGTATTCTGAAAGCAGTGGTATAGCTGCATCGGCAGACTGTCAATGGATCTACATACCTCCTTCCTCTCCTTTGAATATGTCGAATATGGCAAACAATGGTCAAAATCATTTCTTAAAAAGAAACATAGAGAACAGAAATAATGTAGTAATGACAAATTCCCCATGGATGAAACTATGGCCTGAAGATAACCTTATGAAGTCTGCTCATATGAAATTAGAATGAAATATATTTGTAGTCTACTTATATAATAGCTTCTGGTAAAATATGAATTGAAAAAGGAAAGATACATTACACTAGAAGGGAAGAAAATGTTGTCAGCATTAACTTCAACCCAAATACAACTCAAAGCTTGTGTTTACAAGCAAGGAAAATAAGTGAGTACAACAAAGGAAAGCTTACTTAGGTTCTTTGTGGACATGGTATCTGAGGTACAAGGGTTCCTGATGGACAGGGGAACAATTTAATCTTTTCTTCTTGTACAACTCTGCTCTGAGCAAGGTTAACTTCACTCCTGAAATGAAGTGATACAGTGAGGGGTGGGGGACATTTGCTGTGATGATGACATGGCAAGAAGGGTGGAATAGCTTTAAATAAGCAGACAGTTACATAGGAGGAAGAGCAGAAAACTAAGTAGAGAATTCATTGGACTTAAGCCTAGCATAGTTTGGGGGAATGAAGTAGAATACATTGTTTATCTAGGTTGCTTAAGAATTCTGGGACCATTGTGGAAGAGGGGGTGGAAAGATTGTAAGAACTATGGTTGATGCATGAACATAAGGAAACAGAGGTTTTAGGCCTCTGGGAATTTGCTAATGAACTTGCAACAATGGTGAGAGCATGCACAAGAACCATGTCAACTCAATCAGACAAAAACACAGCACAGAATGGGAGAAATTGGCAGCAGGCACAAACCCTAGCCAAGAAACAACTGGCAACTGATTACTACTGAATGAGGGAAAGTAGATATTATTTAAGGGAGTGATGCTAAATAGGTTGACTAGACTCCAGTGGATGAACTTGCACGGAGGGACATCTGGATACAAATGCTGGATGAGATGAAACTTAACATATATGACATAATACCTGAAATCTGGTGGGGGGCATAAGGGGTGAGGAGAGGGGAGAGACTCTAAATTTAATTAAGAAGTATTATATGAAACATACAAAAACTCAATAAAAAAGTAAAAGAAAAAAAATTCTAGGACAAACTGTTATTTAAGAACCTTAAGACTATATTACACTGATCTTCTAAGCTTCCTCATAAAAACAATTTGTATCATTACTGGAAAGGAAATGTTCATACATCCTCTTTAAATTAAATTACAGTTCCCAAATTTTCATACCATAAATTACATCTAGAAGCCCTAGATGATGCTCTGTCGTAGTCCCTTTTCAGATTGCAATAACTGTCTATTCCTCTTGCATGCTCTGATATTTCCATTTGATCTCAGAATATATTATGTCTCCATGATACTTTCCATAGTTTTGAAGTTCTCCTAAGCACTTGGGGAGATTGCTCTGTGGTTAAGAGCACTGGCTGATCTTCCAGAGGACCTGGGTTAGGTTCCCAGCATCCACATGATGGCTAACAACCTATAACTCCAGTTTCAAGGGATCTGATGCACTCTTCTGGCATTCATGGGTATTGCATGTACAGGTGCACTTACATACATGCAGGCAAACTCACACACATTCAAATAAATAAATACATAATTTTTAAAAGTTATACCAGAAGTCTTGTATGTAACTCATTTCTTCTCACAAATATCTCTGGGTTACTTTCTCATCTTTAATTTATTTTTAATATGTCAGAAAAGAAAATCACCTTTAACTCAGAGATGCCAAGCAGAAACAAAAGCATTCCCAGGTGGCCATCTGCAATGTGCTATCCAAACAGAAGCAGACACCTGTTCTCCATCAAGAAGATAGTATATACATGTATGAAATTCTCAAACAAAATAAATTAAATGTGAAGTACATGATTACAAGAATTTGGACCATTTTGACATCATTAAAACAAGAATGCACTGGGAAAGCATGCAGGAGAGTTGGGACTGTGATTCAGTAAGCAGAGTACTTACCAAGTGTGCACAGGACCCTGGATACAGTCCTTAACAATGCATGAAGTGGGCATGGTGATACATGACTACAATCCCATCATTCAGGAAGTAGAGGCAGGAGGATCACAAATTCAAGGTCATCCTTGGCCACATAGCAAGTTAGAGGTTACTTTGGGCTACAAAAGTAGTAAATAGCAGGACTGTTTGAAGTACATGGACATTCTAGATACTAAAGTCCATCCAAAGCATTCAAATTAGAAATAGTGAATCTGTACCTAGGTAACTGAAGTAAAAGAAGAAATAGAGCTTGGTAACTAGTAGAAGGGAGAAAGGAGCGCCACAGAACTGGGAAATAATATTATCGCCTGCTCCTCACTGAGTTCAATGTTCTAATTCTAGCTCTTCTCAGAACATGAAGCACATTCCTGATTGGAAAGATATGGTGCCTGATTTCTGAGAGTTTCTTAACATAATTGTTTCAGCAACAATTTTCAAACTGTAAGAACCAAAGTTCTACACAAATTTGTTCACAATCTCAACAGCATATTAAGGTATAATACATATTTGATTTTACTTTTCATTTATATACTTAGGAAATTTTTTATTGAATCATTGTATATTTCATACAGAACATCTCAATCCTAATCATCTTTATGCTTTTCATTTAAACCCCAAAATGGAAAGAGATGCATATTCCCAAGCCACTGCATGTTCCCAAGCCACCTTATACTGTAGCAAAATATAACTATTGACAGTCTTCTCTATTTTAAGACCTTGGTTGCTGAATATATTTCAATTAATACAGCCAAGAACAGAATGACCTAAAGAGTGAAGTTCAAGACTGCAGATGTTTACAAAATAAATGAAATCATCAGGTTATGACTGGAGAACTGGCAGGCCTTAACTCCATCTCAGCTTGAATGAAAATATTACATAATAAAACAGAATAAATGGAAGTAATTTTTCATGAGTGCCAATAATTGAGATTTATGGGGTCATCTATACAAATTGCAATTTCTAATGGATTGCAAAACATGTGTCAGAAACCTCTCATTTCTAGTTGTGTATATTTTATTACCATTTTGCAGGACTAGAAAATCAGTCTTAAACAGACAAAAATTGGGACATGATAGGATGGAGGTGAGAGACTCTGCCTCAAAATAAGGGGGAGAGTTTCTAGCCTGTCAGGATGACACATGCCTTTAGTCCCAAAACTGGGGAGGCAGAGGCAAGAAGATTTTTGTGAGCTCACAGTGAGCCTGGTCTACATAGCGTGTTCAAAACCAGCTGAGGTTGCAAGGAGACACTGTCTCAAAACTTACAAAAAAAAAAAACACAAAAAAACAGAGATATAATAAACCTTTGGAAGTGGATCATGCACAGACATTCATTAAGCAAGTGTGTCTTTTAATAGTTACTCGGGGCTGGAGGCATATCTCAACAGTAGAGGGTGTGCTTAGCATGCTCAAGGTACTGAATTCAAAGCTTAGTATTGTACACTTCCACAAACAAAAAGTTTTACAAATGTTTAATTATACAAATTGCAAATTTTCATTTGCTCTTTTGTTAAAAGGAACATCCTGAGATATTCCTAAGGTATTTCAACTACCAGATACATTAATTGTTTTGGTCTTTTTTGGACAGGGTCTCCCTGTAGCCCAAGCTGGCCTAAAACTCACTATGTAACCAGGCTAGTCTTGAACTCATAAAGATCTGCTGGCCTCTGCCTCTTGAGTGCTGGGATTAAGGGCATGGGCCATCATGACGGGCCCAGATACATTCTTAATGGAGGGAAAAAAGAATTTCTATGGACATAGTAGCATTTTAATCAAAATAATCTGTGAGTATAATATCCCTGTTTTTCTCATATGTGAAAAATAAATCTGTTTTACAGATCAGGTGTCCTAGGCACAAGGAATTTTCAGTGCAAAGTAGAATCCTTTAGAACTTAGCAGGCAGCCTAAAGCCAATTCTGAATTTTCTCCTTCCTTGGACCACTAGACTGAATGCAGTTGGAAACAGTCACAGCTGTGTTCCTCCCAATCTCACCCTAATTGTATTTCTATGAAATTGCACTGCATGGATTTTATTGCAATCAGGAGATGCCCATTGTCTCCTTAATCAAAACCTGGGGAAAGACCCTCACTTAGCATATGTCAGCTGCTGTTTATTATGCATTATACCTTCCAAAAGATAGTACAAAAATGTGTGGAGCCATCTTATCTGTACATGATACAAAAGTAGGAACACAACTGGCATCTGGTGGGCAGAGACCAGAGATGTTGCTGACCATCCTACTAAGCATATGACACCTCCATGACAAAGAACAAGTCAGCCTTCAAGGACAGTGTTGAGCTGAGAAGTACTCTAACAGACATTAGTGTGGCATTTCTAAACGATGACATAGGATGTACTCTGTCATTTGATAATTAAACCAATCCAATTTATGTTGAGGCCTATGTGCTAGAAAATCAGGTCCTTTACTGATTTCTTTCCTTTACAAACTCTTGACTGTGAGAAAGTACTACATCTAGAGATTCGTAGTTCCTACTGAATGAGCTATAGGATCTCTGGAAACTGTACAGGAAAGATGGGAAGAAATTCAGAGGAACCTTGTTAAGAAGTCATAAGCAGCATCATATTCTTCATACTCCAAAGTGTTCCCAAGTCATGTTCTTATAGAATTCATTCCCATTTAGTGTGGATGGAAACCATATCTTGTTTCTAACCAACAGATAATGGAAATGCTAATAAGATTACTCCCATGATATTAGACTCTGTCCTAGAAGTCTAGACTGAGATTCTCCTGTTGGCTGTGAAGAAGCAAGCTGCCACACTATGTCCTACCTATGCACTGAGCCATATATCTGGCAATTATGGTAGGATTCTATGACCTGAGGGTAGCCTCTACCCAACAGCCAGTAAGGAACCAAATCCTCAATCCTAAAATTACAAGAACTTCTGGAAGCAATTTGAAGAGTTTGGCAGGACATCTTTCCTCACTCGAGCCTCAGATAAGACTGCAACCTTGGGTAATGCCAAATCTATAGGCTTACCAGGCCCTGAGCAGAGAACCTAGCTAAGCTATGTGCAAATGCAGCTTCTGAAGACTGAGATAATAATGTGTGTGGCTGTAATAATCCACTAACATTGAGGTAATTCATTATACAGTGACAAAGATAAGCACATCCTGGGAAAGTAGTGTTTACAGAGCTAAAGACAAAAATCTAGAGATTTAAAGCTTTTCTTTATTGATCTGACTTCCTAAGGAAAAGGAGAGAGAGGGATACAGAAGTCTGAGAGAGTTGTTCAGAGTTAGAAACACTACAAAACAGCATCCAGAAGCCAGTTCACTACAGGGAATCAAAGGGAATTCCATGTACAATATTCACCTTTATTTTGCCAAACAGAAGTCTGTAAAGCTTCTAGATTCCACTATCATACATGTTCTGCTTAGAGGCTAGGTGATCCCTAAGTGTTAGAAATATGAAAGACACTTCTCTCTCTCTCTCTTTTTAGGTTTTTCAATGTATAATTGGGTATATGTGTAGGGCATGCATATGTGCACATGAGTGCAGGTACCAGTGGAGACCAGGAAAGAAAGGTGGATTCCTTGGACACCAGGTTATGAGTGGTTCTGAGCCTCCTGATGTGGGTGCTGAGAACTGAACTCATGTCTTCTGCAAGAGCACTATGTACTCTTAACAACTGAGCCATCTCTCCAAACCTTGAAAGAAGATATTTTCCTTTTCTTTCCCTTTCCCCTTTTCTTTTCTTTTTTTCCTTTTCTTATCTTTCTTTTCTTTTCTTTTCTTTTTTTCCTTTTCTTTTCTTTTCTTTTCTTCTTTTCTGTCATGCAGTTCAGAGGCTGAACTCACAATCCTCCTATCTCTACCTCTCACATGCTAGGATTATAGGACTGCACCATGGCACAAGGCAAGGAATGCTTTTCCATGAGAAATAATTATGCTTTCCTTAGACACAGAAATCCATCAGTGTAGAGATGACACAGATACAGAAGGAAATTTGAAGAAAATGCATTTCTCAGTTTGTACTTGCAAAGCTCCAGTGTTCCTTCTTGAAGCTCTTAGGATACACAGAGCCTGAACATAGAATAAAAAGTGCAACACTTAGCCATCTATTTAGTATTCCAAGGAGAAGAAAGAAATATAGTTCAAATAAAATGAAGACTATCTGTGCTACCTACAGTGAAAGAAAGGGGATGGAGGCTGACAGGAGGTGCATACAAGAGTCCCAATTCAAAGTACACAAAACATAAAAACACAAGCATAGGGGTTCAAAGAGAACCAATGCAAGGGAATAAATAAACAGGAATGAAGAAGGCATATGAAACTAAGAATTACGAAAATATTTATTCAAATAAGGAAAATAACTCAAATTCTGATGGAAGTAAAGAAATCATAAACCAGATGAAAATCCATAAAAGGGCTAAACATAGTGGTAGAGTATATGTTTAATGTATATAAAACCCTGAAATCCATCCCCAGCACCTAAATAAATTAGTAAAATCATAACAAACTTGCTTAGTATATGCAAAACCCTGCTTTGAGTTCCAGGACTTCAAAACAAAAATAAGAAGGAAACAAATTAGGTAAAAACATAAGTTGGAACTGGGGAGATGGTTCAGTTCAGTGCTTAAGAGCACTGACTGCTCTTGAAGAGGACCTGGGTTCGATTACCAGCACCACATAGGGCTAATAACTGTCTGTAACTCCAGTTCCAGGGGATCTGATGCCCTCTTCTGACCTCTGTGGGCATTGTATGACATGTGTGCACTCACATAAATGCAGGCAATACACTCATACACATAAAAATAATAAATATGTAAAAAGAAAAAAAACTTAAGTAAATCCAGCAGGAAGGCCCGTGCCTCATATCTACAATCTCAGCATTTCTAAGGCTGAGGCACAAGGATTGTTGGGAATTTAAGCCCATCCTGGACCACAATAGAGATATTATATATGTCAAAAAAAGACCCTGCAAGATGGCTCAGTGGGTAAAGACATTTGCCCCTAAGCCTGATAGTTGAGATCAATCTCTGCAACTCACATGGTGGAAGGAGAGAACTAATTCCTGCAAGGTATTCTCTCACCAACACATGGGCAACATTGTATGTGTATACATAGAGACATACACACACCAAATAAAAAAAAAATGTTAAAAAACTAAACCAAAATATACAACAACACAAAAAACACTGAGAAGAAACGACTGTTGCCATTGATGTGGAAATAAAAAGAAAAGTGATATAATGTGGACTAATAGACTCAGAGGCAGGGCTAATGGTGAGAAACTTTACTGAAAGAAATAAACTTGAAGTGATTTGAACTTACCAGGACTCGAGGTTATGGGGATGCAAAGGGATGAATTCAGATTTGGGACAGAAAGAAAAGAGAGTACAAGGAGAGAATGTGGCAGTTTAGAAGGAATTTCTAGAAGAAAGGTCCTCGGGGTCAAATGCTAAGGAAAGTCACTAGTAAGTCAACAAAAAAGGAAGAAAATCTCTCTGTAGAGGAAGGGAAATCAGATAGCCTGCAATTGTGGTGCCTCAAGGATCCTTGATCCTGTGGGCTAGCGCATGGAGTTCAGAATTTTGTATATGAAAGTGGGAATCACAGGTGAATATTCGATCATCTGTTCTTTCAAATAAGACTTGTTTAAAGAGATACTATATTGACTTATTCACTGTGGGTGAGTTTGTGTGGCCATGGGCGTGCCATAATAGCACACGCGCATGTCAGAGGATAGCTTGCAAGAGTAGGTTCTCTCCATCCATCATATGAGTCCTGGGGATCGAACTCAGTCATCAGACTCAAAGGAAATAACGTTTACCCACTAAGCCATCTCTCTGTGCCTCAACTAAGACTATTAAGGTACTGAAAGTTCTTTCACAAACATTCTTTCTTATGCAAAATGGACATTTTAATAGCTAATTTGTAGACTTTCATATAAAGGTTGTGTCTAGGCATTAAATTATCTTACAGATCTTATCAACACATCTCTGTCTGTGTCTGTCCCTCTCTTTCTCTCTCAGGTTTAAGACATATTGATGTTTTTTTCCATTATTACTTTATCTAAGAAAGAGTAGCATGCCAATAGAAAACCTTAGCTGATCAGGCCTGTTGGTGCAGGCCTGTCATCTCAGTTACTCCAGAAGCTGAGGCAGGAGAAACTAAAGTTTATGGCCTTTCTGAGCTACAGACTGAGTTCAAAGCCAGCCTGGACAACTTAGTAACACTTTGTCTCAACATAAAAAGTGAAAAGAGAGCTGGAGATATAATTTTTTACTATGACTACCTAGCATGTTAAGCCTTGGGTTCAATTCCCAGTACTGAGAAAACAACAAAACAAACAACAAAACCCCAGTAGCTCCTAATATTCTAGGGAGGGCAAGCATGGTGAAGACAGTACTTTACTCATGCATTTTATATGCTTCAGCCAACTTCCCATAAAACTGAGAAATGTTCTTAATTCTCCACTTCAAGTGCCTATTCTGCATTCAATGTAGGCAAGAAAGTAATAAAAAAAACCCCACATTCCTTATGGCTACATTTCAATGAACAAGAACAAAAACACAAGCAACAGTTTCAAGAAAGATGTGGAGAATCATTTTTTGAAATATTCATCAGGAAACAGCAACCAAAATATGACTTAAAATGACAGAGGGAAAGGAAAGGGCTGAAAGTAAGAAAAGTCTTATTTTGCTGTTCCATTGCTATTCTCCCACTGCTCTCTGCAGTCAAGACCTATGGGAAGTCCAGTTCAGCCTGAACAAACTAATTCAACAAACACTGTGGTCAGTGGTGGTTTTGTTGCTAAATTGCAATAATTATAATAATTATAGTAATAATAATTATTATTAGGATCATTTCCAAGTCTGGAAAGTGACTTGTTGCTCTTACATCAAAGAGATCTAGACAGTAAAGGTAACTTTCCAGGATGGGGATATATTAGCAGTGCAATTGGCAGAGTGCTTGCCTAGTACTCCAGAATCACATAAATCCTAAAGTTGTGACACGTGCCTGTAATTCCTGCACTCAGGAGGTAGAGGCAGAAGGAACAGAAGTTGATGTTCATTCTTGGCTATACAGCAAGATCAAGGTCAGTATGGGCTACATGAGAAAACAGGGGAAAAAAGACAGAAAAGAAAGCCAATTTTTCCCCCATGCTAGAGAGACTGGCACTGAAAATAGTTCATATAATAATGTAATTGTGGGTATTTGACACTAGACATTTATTTGTCATGGAATATACACCACAATGAGAACAATCCCTTGTACACACTCTGGATTTTTATTGAGCCTGTTCTGTTGATGTAGCCTCATCAGATTTATTGATCTATCTCACTGGTGGGAGATGTGTATAATCGGGCAGCTATGCGTATGTGAAGTATGGAGATATGATGGAAATTGCAGTGTCTTTTCTTCTATGTTACTATAAACATAAAAGTATTATGTTGATTGTGGTGGTGATGGTGTGTTCTTGAGTTATGTTGTTTTGTTTGCTTTTTGGCATCGGATCTAACTCTGTAGTCTAGGTTGTCTGGAACTCACTATATAGCCTATAGTCACCTCAAACTTGTGGAAATCCTCCTGCCTCCACCTCTGAAGTTCTGGCATTACAGGTATAAGCCATTGTGTTTTGTTTCCAAAAGTCTTCGTAAAGAAGATTGAAGAGGAAGTGACACTGGAAACACAAAGAGTGCATTTGAAAAATAATCAAAGAACATGAATTCATTCAACAGACACACATGAAGGTTCTATAGTAAAGCCATTGATAATAATGCTGTGGGCCTTATACGCAGGGACCAATTGTGATTAGGACCTAAAGGTCTCACATCACCAGGGTGCAGCTGGTAACCTGGACTATGATATTCTGCCTCACTATAGTCTCCCATTGATGCAGCCATGTGATCATGAACTAAACCACCCTAAACCATGAGCCAAAATATATATTTTCTTTCTTTAAATTGTTTCAAGAACAACAACAACAACCACAATACCAAAACCTGTCACATTGCTGTCATTCTCTTACTGATTTAATTGTTTAGATACACTGTGAGATTGAGTTTAAACAAGAATACCTGTGGAGCAACCTAACTATGTTCTTGTCAAGGTTAGTTTGGCCTACAGTAGTTCCTGTGAAGAAAGAACCACTTTCTATATAAATACTATGATCTAGCTAGGGGACTTGGATGAGAGAAACAAGGAAAATTTTATAGTAAAGTACAAACTCCACATGTGTTCTATGGCACAAGGGCCCCCATACATATACATGTACAAAAATTAAATCAATAAAAAAGTAATAAAAAATTTTATAGAAAAGAAGTCATGCTAGATGAACTGAAAGAAAATAAAATAGAGCTGTGGATATAGCTCATTGAAAGGGTACTTGACTAGCATGTGCAAAGCCCTGGACTTGACACCTAGTTTTAAAAACCTAAAAAGGAACAGATAAAGTACTTATGGCGGGTGGGGTAAGTTTTCATTTCAAAATCACAGTTACTAAAAGCACTCATCTTCAGGTCACTAACTTTTGGGTATTGTGCTCCTTATTAAAACTCAGCACGGCCAGCACTGTATTTTCTGTGTAGCAATAAAGTTTTCCCACGCTCCCTTGAGAGTTCCCTTTACCACAACCATGTCATAATCAACCCCACCACTAGGAAGCAGATAGAGGCATTTGTATTACTTACTTTTCTATTGCTGGGATAAACACCATGCCCTAACGTGACTTATGGGAGAAAAGGTTTATTTATGGTTCCATGGGGATAAGAGTTCATCATGGCAGGGAAGCATATCATCAAGTAGCCAGATCTAGAAACTGAGAGATTACATCTTCAAGCATATATAGAAATCAGAGAGTGGAAAGGAAGTGGGATGAGGCTATGAACTCTCAAAGGCCACCCCCAGTGACATTCTTCCTTCAGCAAGATCATACCTCCTAAACCTCTCTGAGCAGGTACACCAATTGGGGATGATGGCATGTGTAAATACTTGAACCTATGGGGGATATTCTCATTCAAACAACAACAACATTTCATCTGGAAAAGGGCCCAGGTTTTCAGTGCTCCTTCCTAGCTGTAACACCCACAGAAGAGGTGTCTCTTTCTTCCCTGGGTTTTCATATTGAGTCTATGCCATAAGAATCTAGTGCCTTGTTATAAGCTCCACTATCCAAGCTGTTCTGTGGACATTTCTTCTCTCTTCATTCTGTGACTCAGTCTGGAGGCTTTCACATACTCATTCTTTGAAGTTGCCAGTGACCTTGAAAATATCTTTCACCCGAGAGGAGAAAAAAATCTTCTTCAGATCTGCCTCATACAAACACTCAAATTCTATTGTCTCTTCTTTCTACCCATAGTCCTGGGCTATATAAATTTTCTCTTCTAATATGTATGAGGAAAATTCCTTTCAGGATATTCTTTGAAGTGCTTTTTTGTTTCTTTCTTTCTATATCTCCCCATTAACATTTTATTCACTATATTTTATTCCCCCCCCCCAATGGCCTTGAATTTTTCCTGCCTTGGCATCTCTTGTGCTGGGATGACAGGCATGTGCTACCCTGCTACCATGCCCAGCCTTTCCTTACCCGCTTCTTAGAAATCTGTAGGCAGCTGACATTGGATGACTCAACTGCAGCCTGTATCATTCCAGACCAGAGTACCAGTTAGGGGAGAGTTGGTCCCATGTGCCTCCTCTTCATAATTCAATATGTAGGTCTCTGGCTATTCAGACACACTCAGTAAACAGACACATAAAAACAATTTCTGATTTTAAATATGAAAGCTTGAAAGTGAGGGTTGTGGATTGAATATGAAAGTCCCCCATTGGCTCACGTTTCTGAACATCTGGTTGCCAGCTGGTGGCACTGTTTTAGAAAATTGTGGAACCACATACATATGTTGTATATATGTATACGCCACTGGAAGAAGTAATCATTGGGGCAGGGGCAGGCCTTGAAGTTTTATACCCAAGCTCTGCTCCCTGTCCAGTCTCTGATTCCTGGGTATAAATGGCAATATGACCAGCTGACTCACACTCCTGCATCCATTCCCACCATAATGGACTGTATCCTCTTAAACTGTGACTCAAAATAAGCTCTTCCTCCCTTAAGTTGCTTCTTGTCAGATACTTGGTCACAGTGATGTAAAACACAATAGATACAGTGAAACATCAGCTGATTCACTCTATGAGCAGGCAGAGACATGAACTTCCTCCAGGTTACATCCATTCTCTGTCCCTGGGCTCAAGGGTAGATTCCAATCACAGAATAGACATCAGATCTGCTCACTCCCCAGATTCTGACATGATCTGGCCAAGGAAATTGCCTTCTGCTGCCTTCAGCCTTATTGCTTTCTAGGTTCTTTATAGCTGATTACAACCCTCCTCCCACACAGGCTGCAAGATACTCCTTCCCGTTATAAACGCTGCACTTGTCTTTTGAAAGACCATAATTTAAAGCATTTAAGGAAAATATCTCCAAATATTGTTATAAGAATTATAGGATAAAAGAGATTATCTTAATTATATCACTTGATGTGGTGCAAGACCCATGCAGAGGAAATGTATTTGCAGCCTCCTGTCACTACAGAAAAGCTAGAGCAACATGCAATACATTTCTCTAATGCTTATACATTCTTATTATCTCAAATTTCATGAATACTATGTAAGAAGCATATACTGAATCAATAATACTGGGTTTTGAAGTAATAATCTCATTTACCTTACACTGGCAAGAGAGGTCTACTGTAATCTCTAACTGGCTTGATGTCAGGGAGTCCAGAAAATTCTTTCATTTTACCAACTGGCACCTAAAATCTTCCTCCATTTAGATTAAGACATTGATCTCTGTTTGGAAAAATTGTTAAGGAGATATTAGGCATTTGCATGCAGTGAGAGCCCTAGGAGGCAGGATTTAACAGGACATACACATGAGCAAGAGCTCAGGAACTGGAGAGGAAGGGCAGTAGTGGGGGAAAGTTGGAGGGAAGATGCTTGGAAATGGAAGATAGACTCAGCTGAGACAAGGGTCGGCACTTTCTCAATTTTGGCATGGAAGTGATAACAGTGCTTTCAAATAGATATGAATAACTGCAGGGTAATTAATTTAACTGAGAAATTTTTATGATATAAAAGCACAATCATTTCTAAATATTGATGAATTTTTATATAAAGGATTGCAGAACACCAAAGATACACTCAAAATCTAAGACATGGCCAATGCGACACTTCTAGTAGTAAAAATATTACTATAAAGATTATATAAAAAGACAAATTTTCCAGGAAAGCAAAGCAAATAACCCAATGCAAAATTTGAATGGGAAACCAGCAAGTCACTATTGGAGTGACAGCAAGCAGCTAATTAATATATAGAATGTTCTTTGCTTATCCTGAATGAATAGAAAGATGAATAGAAGAATGAAAATAAAAAAGAGACATCATTTCACATGCATCACATTAGCAATGCATTTGATGCCTGGCAATTAAGATGTGCAAAGCATTCGCTAGAAGGCTGCTTGTGTTAAAAGAAACTGGAAGGTTAGACACGCCTGAATTCCAAGCTCTCGGGAAACAGAGGCAGGATGATCCTGAGCTCAAGATAGTCTGGAAAAAAAAAAAACAAGCCTGGAAGAGCAGGGAGGATAGGAAGCAATGTGAATATCCATGAAGAAGTGATTGCATAAATAATCTGTAATATATTTGTAAAACAAATTAAAATAGCAAGAAAAAACAGACCTACTTGTATAAGCCTCTAATGTTTCATGCCGAAAGGAAAAGCAAAACATGTCACAAAAGGGTACAATATGAAATTTCTTATATATGTTGTGAAAAATACCCTACATGATAAAATTCCCAGCATGTAGATATATAAAGAGAGAATTAACATCTCAAATCCATGCCTATGAAAAGCTCACCAGTAATTTCTACAGAAGAGAGGAAAATAAGATGGGACCCTCCATCTGTATGTATAGTGTCCTATGTGTTGTTTCAAAAAGAAATGCCTGAAGCAAGCGAAAAAGAACTTAATGGATTTAATTTGGGTATGCGTGTGTTTAATAACACAGGCTCTATATCTGAAAAGTATGAAATAATTTCATAATAAAAACTGTATTTCATAGTTACAAAACCACCCCAAAGCTATTATTTTATTGTCCATATAGTCAGCTGACCATGACCTTTTCAGTAAATGCCCTTTGAATTACACAACAGTTAGGGAAAGACATCAGGCAGGAGGTTGGGCTAGTGTCAACCCCTTATTGTTGTATGCTAGGCAATGCATGCAAGCAGGCATGATTAATTACATAGTCCATCCATAAAGCTGTGTTATCTGACTATACACCTAATTACAGTGAACACTATAGGGTATGGGTGACAAAATAATTGTGCTAACCCAAGACAAATGCTTTATGAATTTTAGAACAGAGATGGAAATGGGAGAGAACACAGCAGCAGTAGTTTGTGTGAGGAATGAGCCGTCTCCTAATCATCTCTGTGTTAATATAGAGGCAGACATTCCCAGACATGCCTAATACAAAACAGCTTCCTTTTTAACTACAGCCTTCAGAAATGATAGAAATGTGCCATTCCTGGCTATAAGTCTAGGGGAATATTGCTATAAAGCATGATTAAATCCTAATGAGAATGATATCAGCTGTGGTAGGACTCTTACATCTACAGAAGCATCTAGAAATATTTGAGGCTGACCAAGGATAGAGTCTGGCAACTTGGGTTTCATCATCAGCAGTGCAATGTGCTGTCTGTACGAGCCTGAGTAAGTTTGCCTCCTGGTTCCCACTGAGGTCAGATGGATAAAAGTGTATGCCAATAAAAGTGAACCTCTGCCTCAAATGACCTCTGGGCATTTTATGGGTCGAATTCTAGAAAAATGGATTAGAAAGGGTTAAGTTCTGTAAAGATACAATTATACCAGATGCTTTGATTCATGTAATATGCAGCTTAGTGAGCTCATTCCCACAGATCTGGATCTGTCATGGTTCATACCATTGACAAGGAGGAGTTAGGAGAGAGGAGGGGAAACAGATAACCTAGGGATGGAAGGATGTAGGGGTTATTAAAGGGAAAGAAGGGAAATGAGAAAAAAGAAGAGAAGGAGATTGAGGGAATTTAGGAAGCAGACTTCTCTTTTCCTAAATCCCCCAAAGGAAACCTTTGACTAAGTCTGATCCATATGCCCAGACTCATTCAGTCAGCATCATTTATGGATTCAGGGAAAGTAACTCAACCATCTATTGTCACCTGTAACTCATGGATGACTGAACCAGTCTTTCATAAATGCTATGAGACAGGTTTCTAGAAAATTCAAAATAAGCCCCAAGGGTATACGCCTCTGAAATATCTTACTAAACAACACAGCTGCACAATTGCTGAGATAAAACAGTGCTTTGCGATGCAAATGTCCCAAAAGCTAGAAGTTTGGTGTTTTAAATGATTTAGTAAATTGGAGCTCATCTTTGAAAAGGCTGTTTCATTATATTGAAAACATCATTTCATATATATATATATATATATATATATATATATATACACACACACACACACACACACACACACACACTCACACTCAAAGGCAATCTTTTATATGAAATGGTGCTGATATTGGAGCTCTTTTTTCCCAGTAGAGAGGTGGGCCTGCAAGCAATGAATAAGCCTTATGTGCTCTTTCCCACCTAACCTTTATGTGGTTGGCATTAATGGGGTGGTCCAGCAGAACCGAACAATGACCTATCTAAAGGCAACACAGCTATACTGGGTTAGAGGCCTGAAGAACTTCTGAGTGTTGGGATTCCAGGTGTGTTCTAATAAATTATATCAACAAATCAGATATATGAAATAACTATTACATAAGTTGAGATTCAGTATGTTATTCTGACACAGTCCATCTTTTAAAATTTGTATTGTTTTATTGCTTATAAATCAAAAAGTTTACTACAAATCTCTGTGTTTTAAAATATGTGTCCAGCACAGGGCTGGACACACGACTCAGCAGTTAAGATAAGAGCACTGGCAAAAGACCCGGTCCAATTCCCAGGACCTATAAGGTAGCTAACAACCATCTGTAACTCTAGTTCCAGGGGATACAACACCTTCTTCTGACTTCTGTGGGCACTGTATAACAAGGGTGCACTTACATACATGTAGGTATACACATATACACATAACATAAAAATAATAAAATATATTTTAAAAATAATACTTTAAAATATTTTGGCATAAAAGTCCACATTTCTGTTTGTTTGCATATTTATCTATTTTGAGCTTACTGTCTTACTTTGGATCTCAAGTTGGTCTCTAACTCCCTATGTAGCCCAGGGTGGACTTTAACTTGTTTTAATCCTCCTACTTAGCTTCCTACGTGCTGGGGTTATAGATATGAGCCACCACTCCCATCATTGAATCTCCAGTTCTTGAAATACCTTTCACCCTAAGAAGTGACCTAAAAATCCTTCACTAAGGGACTGAAGGTATAACTTAATGGTTAAGCACTTGCCTAGCATGTGCAACGCCCTAGACTCAATCTCCAATATTGAAGAAGAAAGGAAATAAAATAAAGATTAAAAAGACTATGAAGACTTGAGTTCACATCCCCAGGACCCATGTGAAGGCCAGAAACATAATCCTAACATTGCTTCGGAAGGAGGGAGATGGATATAAGAAAATTCCTGAAAGCTTATGGACCAAACAGCCTGGCATAAGTGTTGGAAAAACAGAGACACTTGCTGCAAACAAAATGCAAGATGAGGAACAACACCCAAGTGTGCTTCTGACCATCACATACACGCACCATTACATACACACATACAAATACACACACACACACACACACACACACATAAATGTATCTCTATCAACTGTTTCTAAAACATGTGCTGTCCACTCAGCACTAGCCTGCCTACTGGACTCCAGCGTTTCTCTGGTCTACTCCCATTTATCACTTGAGCAATGTCTCCTGCCTTGCTCATCTCCAAACCCCACCATAATATTTGGCCACTTTTAGCTGCATTCAACATTCTGTAGTACCCTCCATATCAAAAATTAAAAGTCTTCTCTCAGCCCCACATTTTCTCATCTAGATCACACTCATTTATTTTTGTTTGCTTTCACAGCTAAACTCTCAGAAACATGTATCCACCCCCACTGTCTCTACTTCCTGTGTCCCTGTTCTCTCTTGACCCACTGAAATAGGGTCACAGTCTCCATTATTCTAACAGATTGCTCATTCAAGACCATCACTGGTTATTTCTACGAAGTGGAATCACATCACACCAACACTTCCAGCTTTATGCACATATCTGATAACATAATCTCTCCCTACTCCTCATAATAATGTCTTCACACACTTAGGGAAACTCCATTTCCTCAGTCCCCATGGCACTGAGGCCCACTGTAGGGTACAGAGTTTGGCATGCTGCCATCACTTGCTAAGTGAATTCATCAGGTCCCCAGAGCACAAACCCTTTCTATGCAAATACCTTTGCAAAATGCATACCTTTCACCTGCACTGTATTTAGGAATTCTAAACTTACATCCCACTTCTCAGTCCAAGCCATGAGGATATCCTATGTGCACTGCCTTAGACATACACTTACAAGATGGTGACTTCTTACCACCCATGTTAGTGCAACTGAGGTCTAAGCTACCACCATCCAATCCTGCCTGGAAACCAATTCGTCCAGATTCTACATTTGCTACCTGAAGTATACTCTCTATATAGTAGACAGGGAAACACTTTTAAAATGTCATGCTGCTTTCCTAAAATTTTCCCATCATACTCAGGGTAAAAGTCCAAATCCTAACTAGGTCCCGATGACTGTCAGCACCTTCCACTAATTTTCAGAGCTTCCATCTGTAAGCATCTTCGTATTTCACTGAACACGCCAAGCAGCTTTCTGGCTCAGGACTTTTGCTCCTTCTGAGAGAGCAGCATTATTCACTTCCTCATTTGCCTCAGGGTGTAATCAAAAGTCAGCATGCTGGAGCAGTCTTCCCTGCCTCCTGGCCTAAGCAGCATGAACCCAACTCTCTTCATCCAACATGCCTTTTCGTTTTACTGAAAGCACAAATCATTTCTGGGAAGAGTGTACTGTGTATTTTGTCTAATTTGTTTATAAATTGTACATCCACTCCAGATGTAAGCACTTCTGAACAGTGACTTTCTCCTCTTTTGTATCCACACGGTGCCTAAAATTGAGTCTAATATACAGTACACTCAACAAATATTCATGAATATTCGACACCTAGTGAACATTTATAGACTTCTGTTTTAATAGCATTCTGACCATTAATACAGTGACTGATGAGTTCACCTATTACTGATTGTGAACCTACTTACTGTATTTTAAGAATCTTTCTCAAGGCTTCAAATGTTGCTTAGTGGTAGAGTACTTGCCTAGTCTAACAGTCCTAGATTGATCCTCCAGAATACAGATAGATGGAAGATGGATTAATCAATATAATTATTAGCTAATAGTTAAAGTAGAAGATTAGAAAAAGTAGACAAACTCCATAGTTTAATCCTAACACATTACAACATAATATAGTCATTAGACTTGGGCAGTAAGAAAGCAAAGATAAGGCAGGCATAGTGGAATCATGGCTCTAATCTCTGCCCTTGGGAGGCTGATGCAGAAGAATCATGAACTCAGAGATTGCATGTGTTACATAGTGAATTAAAGGCTAGACTGGGATACAAAGTTGTCTCAAAAACAACAACAAAATAAGCAAAACAACAGCTAAAAGAAAACAAAAGAAAGGGGGTAGATTGATGATAAATATGTTCTAACGCAGAGAAATTGCAAGTTGTCCAGAGTGCACTTGTTTCTTCTAAGTGATGGCTTCTTTCTTTCCCTTGGTTTGAATGTCAAGTTACCACAAATTAATCACCCAAATAGGGAGCCTCAACTGAGGAATTTTCTTGAATGCCTTAATTGATGTGGAAAGACCCACTGGAAATGTACAAGGCACTTTCTGGTAGCAGCACAGATAAACAGAAAAATGGCATGGCCAGAGGAAGAGTTTTCACCTTTTGCTCACTTGACCTTACTTCTCACCAAGTTGATATACCTCTTGCTACTGCTAATTCCTTCACTGCTAAAAGAACCAATGTTGCTAGGCTTCTATTGTTGACTAATGGCCAGTGGCTCTCCAAGAATCCTCTAGGCTTCTGGGGCCAGATTGTGAAAATTGAGGCCCACAGCCTTGTGGACTGAGCAACTACTGAATTCTCAGCCTCTCCAGTATGAGACAGCCAACACAGGACTACTCCAACTGATGAAACACCCAGCCTCAAGGTCGGAGCAACTACTGGGTTCTCAGCCTCTTATGTGTGAAAGCACCATTACTACTTCAACAAAAGCCAATTCAGGGCTAGAGAGATGGCTCAGGGGTTAAAATTATTGGCTCTTCTTGAAGAAGACCTAGTTTCAATTTCCTATCACCCACAAGACAACCAACAGCCATCTGTAACTCTAGTTCCAGGGAATCCTATGCCCTATTTTTTTCTCCGCAGGCATTGCACAACAGGGATGCATTTAGACACATGCAGGCAAAAAACTCATGTATACACAAAATAAATTGATAAATATATATATATATATATATATATATATATATATATATATGTCACCTAGGAGTGCTAGAGTTTCATGATGTGGCATTTCTATTTGCAGGTTTCTGTGGACCCTCCATAATGACTTCTACAATGACTACAAAAGTTTACATTTCTACCAACAGTGAATAAGGATTCCTCTTTTCCAACATCCTCACCAGCATTTATTCTCATCTTTTCTTGATGATAGCCATCCTGACATAAGTGAGATGGGATCTCATAGCAGTTTTATTTTGCACTTCCTTGATGACCAAGACCATTGAGCATTTTTGCAACATTCATTGTTCATTCACAGTTTTTTTCTTTTTAGAACTGTGAATTCAGTTCATTGCTCCATTTACTGATTAGATGATTTTTGTTTTTCCTACTCTTTGAGTTCTTCGTATATTCAACATAATAATCCTCTGCCTGATATATACTTGGTAAAGCTTTCCCCTCTGTTTCTTCTATTCTATTGCATTGGTCCTAATGTCTATTTTAGTACTGATAACAGGCTTGTTTCTTTACGGCTCTTGGAGAGTAGGTATTGGAATACATTCAGCATCACTCGTTCTGCTAAGGATAAGTTTTGATGCTTAGAGTCTTCTATAATTCTTTGTGAATTTTATTATATTGAGGTATGATGATGCTCAGTCTTGTCAACTTGATGGGATTTAGAATCACTTTGAAGACAATCTCTGGGCATGTTTGTGAGAGATTTTCCAGAATAGGTTAACTGAGGTGGGGAAATCTACTCTAACTGTTGGTCTAAATAAAAAGGAGTAAACTAGCTGAGCACTAGCATTCATCTTCCTTTGATTCCTATCTTCTGATGCACTGTAACTACGATCCCCAAAACCTCTTTCTGCGTTAAATTGCTTTTCTCAGAGTATTTCTTTGACAACAAGACAAGAAATGAATACAGGTACTTTGCTTCTATTCTTTTTATCATAAAAGGCCATTGAACTTTGTCAAAGAATTTTTTTTTCTGTATCAGGTGAGAGCATTGTGTGATGTGTCCTTAAGTCTATTAGGTGCTGAATTATATTGCATGATTTGTGTAAGGTGAAACAGCCTCACATTCCTGGAATGCAGCAACTTGGTCAGGTTGTATGATCTTACTGTGCTCCTGAATTCCATTTGTGAGAATTTAATTGAGAATTTTTGCACGTCTATTCATTACGGAAATTAGCTACTAGTTTTATTTCTTTGTTGTGTGCATATACAGTTTTGTTATCAAGGTATTCCATTCTATGGCACAGTGTGGGAAGCACTGCTGTTAGTTCTTCTTTAAAGATTTGGTAGATGGCGGCACTGAACCTACCTGATCCTACACTTTTTCTGTTGACAAAATTCTTATCACTGTTTTAATCTTGATGGTTTGTATAGTCCTTCTTATTGCTGTAAACAATTTCCATATAATTGGTTTCTTAATGCAATAGTAATTTAGTTTCCTTCAGTTCTGAAAGCCAAAAGTCTAGAATGAATATCACTAGGCACTATGTTTCTCCCGGAGGCTTTTACAGAGCATCTGTGTCAGGGTTCTAGAGGCCATCTGCATTCCCTAACTTGGTCCCCTTCCTCTATTGTTAAAGCCAGCAGTATAGCATCTACAAACCTCTCTCCCTTGCCCCTTATGTTTATGACTTCATATCTCATTCTCTGACACTGGCTTTCCTGCCTCATAATGACCTTTGTGATGACATGGGGCCTACCTAGGTAATCTAGGACAGACTTCTCGCTTCAACTCCTGAACTTAATCACAGCAGCGGCCTTTTAAACATGTGAGATTCTAGGATTAGGAAAAGAAAAGGAAATCTCTGGGGGTCTACCACTCTACCTAAAACAGTCATCTACTGTGATAATGAGGAAAAGATAAACTATGTGAAGTCACCAGATTCATATCTTGGAAGTGTCAAAACTTTATCGCAGAGATGTGAATCATGACACATACCTACAATCCTAGCACTTAGATGATGAGGCTAGAGGACCATGAACTTGAAGCTGGTCTGGGAAACAGAGAGAGACAGTGCTTCAAAGAAGAATATAAACAACAACAAAACTGTAGGCAAATCTAAGATCTTATACATTATTTACTTCAAAAAATCTTAGATGGGTGCTTGACTTGGAGTTATTGCAGCCCTGTGGGATGTCCTTTGGCAGCCGAAATGGATCATGGGCATTTCTGGCATTTCTGGGATATGGATACTGTAGCTAAGTGAATGAGGAGGAGAATCAAGGGCATGGTGTTCACTGTGGTCTTCTCATATGAAAGAAGTTCACTATGCAAAACAAACTTGTAATGGAACTCATCATTGATTTAAAATTTTCAGCCACTACTATTCTTATGTTTTGATTTGTTCTGAGTTTTAGGTACCCACAGGATAAAGAACATGAAACAGAATTTGACTTTTACAATAGAATCCCTCCCCCAATTAATGTCTATCCTTTACTCTTTATGCAGGAAATCCAGAAAAAATCTAAATCCTATAATAAAACATTATTTGAGGATTTGAGATTGTCTAGAATATACATATTTCATATACTTTATTGCTCTTCAAATATTCAAAAATCTAAATGTTCATAATTAAAATCTTCCTTCTCCACTAACATAGCCAAAGTAGTTACAGTTTTAAAGGCTAAACAGAACTCAAGTTCTTTAAAGGGCAAAAAGTAGAAAAGAATGCTGAATTCCCAATCAAATATATTTGCTTAATTGATCCTTTAATTGTTTCTGTGTGCACCATGCTCATAAAATTATGTGTTCTTGGGAAGTTAAATTTCAAGGGTTCATCTCCAATCTTCATGGAAGATTACAGAAAACACAGACTTAGAATTTGATTTGTTTCCTAGGTAACACCCCTTCAAAGCTGCTCTCAGTGCCTCATCATTCTGCTCCTACACATGGATCAAGTTCCTGAAACTCCATAGTGTAAATTTCAGGAACAGAAAATGACTTGAGCAGACAATCTAAAAGAAGGATCTAGGGTGGGTGTTCCACTTTGGAAGAAAATTTAATTTACTTAAGTTAATAAAAATAGCAGGAGAAAGAAACAAAATTGGAAACTTACTGAAATTTAATTCACTGCAGGATGTTGTTATCTAGCAGGTTAATCTTCTGCCCCAACCAAATGATTGAATTCTCTGAAATACATGAAATATCACCCAGCTTTACCCAATGGCTATGAATGATACAGTTCGCAGGAGAGGAATGGAGTTAGATTCAAATATTTGAAAAATTACAAGGGAGATGGTTTGGTTGGTCAGTGCACTTGAAGAACAAGTGTGAGAACCTGAGTTCAAAATCCCCCACAGAACCCATGTAAAATCCGGATCCATACCATAAGTGCCAGGAAGGTCAGGATTCCTACTGGCAGATGGGAGACTGAGAGAGGTGAATCCCCAGAAGCTCACTGGACAGCTAGCCTGTCACACACAGCAGAGGAAAATCAATCACTAAAACCTCATTCAAACAAGAAAGGTGAAGACTGACACTCGAGGATGTCTTTGACAATGACATTTGTACCAGAGCACATGTGTGCCAGCACACACACACACACACACACACACAAACATTATACATAGACACCAAATATGAATAGTGGACAATTTCTGAACCTTAACAGTAGGTAAGGCTAGAAATACAATGAATGATATCTCATATAATGTCAAGACATATCTTCGAAATGCTAACCACATAAATGTCAAAATTACCTTGATGAAAAGAATCACTTTCCTTCTAGAACTGTAAGAATCATGTAAGAACACAAAGAGTGTCCATGTTCCACTCTGAACCACTAAAATGTTAATATTCAGAGAATATTTCCAAAATAACCATCCACAGTTTGTATGGAGTGGCACAGGAGGAATGAAGCATATAACCCTCAGGGCAGAAAGCTTGCTTCTTCCAGATAGAGAGCCCAGTTGCCAGGGAACTGTCCTGGGTTCTGAAATAAGTGTCTGAATAGGCCACCATTCCCCCAATGAAAATATGAAAGTGTCATAGTCACAGAGTTGGGTGAAGACATGTTCTCTTTTCTTTCCTTTCTACCACATATCATTGCATTTTTATATCCCTGTCTATTGGAGTGCTTTCACATCTAAGCCCGGCCAGGACCATCTCTGTTTGAAAGGGAATATCACAGAATACCAGGAATTCATACAGAAATCTCTTCTGAAGGTTAATTATTTCCTTCTAGTATCCACTTACTTTTTGAAAAAGTCACAACTCCAATTCAGTTTGAAAGCTGAGAATATTTAAAATTCAATAGCATCTGAAAATAACAATCTTGATGTCCTTTAATAAGCCACAGAAGTCCAGTTACTCTATTTTCATATTAATTGAATTCATGTCCTTTTGTAAACAGATATAATAAATTATGCACAGTGACATTTCAAAATCATATAGATTCTGTCTAGATATTGCCAACTAGAAAGGTTCAAACTATATTCTTTCCTTTCCAAATTATCCCATTGTTGTTTAAAGATAATATTTTCATAATCTCTACATAATTCATAGACTTGAACATTTTTCCAATTGTCCTTTGACACAACAAATTACTATATTAAGCTCTAAAGTAAAATTTCCCCTAAGATATATTGATTATATTGTCAAGAACTCCTATGCACAACACCTTTGTTTTTTGATCTGCCTTTTATTTGTTTGGGGGGAAGGTATATTTGTCGGGGGCGGGGATCAATGCTAAGGTTTGTGCATGCTATGTCAATACCATACCAAAAAAATAAACACTGGAAAAATTGCACTACCAAGGTGAATAATTAATGTTTTACTCTATTTTTAAAATGTTTATACTGTGTATCACAATGTAGACCTGGCTGGTCTAGAATGTGACATATAAACTAGATTGACCTTGAACTCACAGAGATCCACCTCTCTCTGCCTGTCAAGTGCTGGGATCAAAGGTTTGTGCCACCACACCTGGCTGATTTCTTATTCTTTCATAGATCAATGTCAGTGCTCCATACGTTCCACTCAACTGTACCTCAGTCTGATTACCAACAATCTAAAGAATTAAGCTCAATTATTTCAGGAATAAACTTAATACATATCTCTATTTACCTCTAGAAAAAGACACCTGACTAGCAAGTCACACATTACATATATTTCCTGGTCAATTGCCAGTTTTGTTTGAACTACATCTCAAAAAGGTCAGTCATAGAATATACTGAATTATCTAGGTCCCTGAAAATTTCTATCACAATTCATTTTTGTACAAAGGATGTGATATTTTTCTGTGCCTGTTAAATTTGTAACTCTAGATTAATTGAATACAATCCTATAAAAATATAAAACTTCAAAATAAAGTCAAGGACATATAGATTTTGTGAATTGCTTAATAACCTTAGGAGAATGTCAAAAGTTAGAATTAGTTCCCAAAACATAGATCATTTCTGCGTTTATTTATTGTTTTTTTTTTTGAGTCAGGTTCTTGATATGCATCCCAACCTGGCCTAGAACATGCAATTGCTGAGATTATAGGCAGATGCCACTAAATGTAGCTCATATCATTTTATAGAAAACTTCCAGCAAACATGCAAAGATCATATCCTACACTTTAAAGTAGTCAAGAATATAGAGAAAAGATAAACATTTTTTTCTTTTCTAATAGAACGACCATCACTGTAAACAGATAACACAAAATAAGGTGTACTATCAATGCCTTTCACTCATTACAGCCCACACCGAATTACAAAAGAAAATAATTGGCAAACTTTATTCTGTAGTTTTAGTTGTCTGATATCCATACAATTGATAGTAGGGAATATATGAGTGAATATTCTGTTAAATCAACAAAGCATATTATCTTTTCAGTGGATAATAAAATTGGTCTGGAATGTACCTCAACTAGTAGAGTGCTTTCCTAGTGTGTACTGACCCTGAGTTCCCTGGGGTGGAGGTGTCTTCTATGACATGATGTCCAGGCTGTTTGTTTCTTGAACAAAATACAGAAAAGCAGTGATAAAAGCAGAGATTTATTGAAAATGAAAAGTGAAAAGAAAAAGTACTCTACAGAGCTAGAGCAGGTTTAAGCAACCACTGCTCTCAAGAGGCCTCTCATTCCCATTTCTGGGTCTACATGGTTTTAGTTTCAAAAGGAAAGGGAGACTTTTCCTTGACTGATGTAGGTGATTGGTATCTCCATCTTTACCATGCATGTCCCCTCCCCTGATTTTCTTCATTGTAATTGCCTGTTAAGTGATTTGTCAATTTCCAAAGATCCCTTTGGGACAATCATTGTTAATGAACCTGTGTATGTCTGGGGGAATCCTTTGCTGATTTTTACTTCCTGATTTTGGTTGAATTTTCCCCACTTGTTGGAAGGGGTTTGTACAATCCAAGAGCAAGGCCCACCCAGTCCAAAAGGTGTTGTTTTGGTTGGTAGGCCCCAGAATAATCCATCTTAAGACCTTTCTTACCTCTCTGCTTCAAAAGCATTGTGAATAGAGAAACTGGCCCTATTATTAGAAGGGAAGAGTCTATATCAAAAAGTGGCTATTTCACACTCAGATATTATACATTACTGTTTATGTCTACTGTGCACATATCTGATATACTAGAAAGCTATTTATACAGACTTGTTAAGTAGTCAAAAATCAAAGACAAATATAAATATCTATGGTAATTGTCTTGTGAAATGATTCCATTAGAACTCCCCCAAAGTGAAAAATTCAGTGTGTGTGTGTGTGTGTGTCTGAATAAACACAGATATTACACGGGAGTAGTTGAATCCTGAGTACAGTAGAAAGGAGGAGGCCAAGGGCGAGAAATCAAAGATGAATTTGTGCCAATGATTACATTATTAATATTTGTATTCTGTGTGGTGTAATATACATGTATGTAGTATGTTTGTGTTGTATGTACTTATTAGTGTAGGTCAGAGCACAACCTTGTACGAGTGTGCAGTGTGCATGTATACGTGTACATGTATGTGTGGAGGCTAGAGTCCCAAGTTTTTCTTCGGTTGCCCTTCATCTTTATTTTTTGAGACAGGGTCTGTCAGTGAATCTGAAGTTTATTGATTTCTCTAGACTGCTTGGTCAAAGAGATTCAGGGACTTTTCTGTCTCGGCCTTGCTTTCATGTTGTAGGCTACAGGCACACGCTGCCACTCCAAGTTAGAGATCACAGATGCACACTACGATTCCCAGATTTTTATGTGGGTGCTGGGGATCTGAATTCATGGCTTCATGCTTATGTAGCAGGCAATTTATCAACTGCCAGCTCCTTTGATTTTTTTTTCAGATGTTCAGATTGGTCCCAGGGCCTGAAAAAGTGACATCAATATTCTACCCCTCCAGCTTCATTTTACCAAGTAAAAATTATAAGGATATTAAAGGTAATATGAGCTTATTTATTGGCTTCTTCTAAATACATTCAGATACAAATTGTGCTTTTCAAAAGTACAAGAACATTGGCTCAAATTAAGTGAAAATGGATTTGAGTACAATCCTAATCTATCAACTCCAAACACATTAATTTACAATAAACATGTTAGATCTTGAGTTTGAGAGGAACAAAACTGTTCGGTATGCTAGAACAAGAACATGAAATCAAATAAATTACTTTTCAGTTGATTCTTTTAAAGAAAACAACCCTATCATTACATTTATTCTTACTAAGTGAAGGAACGGGGGGCAGGGGGATGTGTTAAAAAATATTTAAAACTTCTACATGGCTGACTATGGAGAGCTGGGAAACTATGAAAGCTAAGTTATCTCGTGTTATCTTTAAGCCCTTATTAGCCATTTATCATCTACCTCTGTGTTTGATTTAATATGCTAGTGACGATTAGGTAAATCCTTTCGGAATGTCTTAACAAACCACTAGCTTGCACCAACTAAAGGCTAAGAATGACATCAAATACTACCTGAAAGCTATAGGAGATTCTTCCTCACTTTCTTGTGACCTGCCCCCATGTTGTCTCCTCCAATGCAGTTGAAAAGTGTCTTGATTTATCACCTTTTGTTCTGCAACTATATCAGCTTCACAAAATGATTCCCATATTGGAATGTGATATTTGGGGTTGTCTGAATCCATGTTGCTAGGCCATCATCACCCCTATTACCTCCACAATACCCTTTATTCTCTTTGATGTGAGTGCAGTGTTTTTGTGCCAATGGTACAAAATGTAAAATCTTCATTTTCAAGCCCCCTTTCCCACAAAATCATGTCCTTTTACTATGCGGCAATCATAAAGCAAACATAATTTCACTTTTTCTTTTAACTTATATGTTTCTGCTTTTCATTTTTCATTCTAACTGTGGGACTCTATTTGGCTCTTCCAGCATCCGTACCTTACTAATTGGTGAACTTCATCAATTTTTCACTATCCTCAAATCTTTTTTTTAAATTGTATTTGTTATTTTTTTTTATTTTATGTGCATGAGTGCATTGCCTATATGTATGTAACAGTGCCTGTGTTGTCCAATGCCCATGCAGGTCAGAAGAGGACATTGGATTCACTGGAACTGGAGTGATGGGTGGTTGTTAGCCACAATGTGGATGCTGGGAATCAGAACCAGGTCCTCTGAAAAAGAATTCAGTGTCCTAAACTGCTGAGCCATCTCTCCATTCCTGCGCTTTTCATCAGATCTTAAATGAATATTGTTAGAGAGCAGAGGATTACTCCCCCAAAATATGCTTCTTTTGCATAAGGATTATTTTAAGACACAGGTTAAGCTCTGGAAAAAGACTAGAAGTCATGGACATTTACTTTCAGAGAAGAATTCTCAATTCCTAAGGCTGTCTCATAGTATTTGCAAAAGGTAGAGGACTACCTCATAGGAGACTCCCAGGCTGGGCTTTTATCTGCCTACAAGCCTTTCTCTTTGATGTCTTCTGGTCACCTTCTCTCCCCTTACCTTCCCCACATCATCTCTTTCTTTGATAATTCTAACATGTTTCTTTGAGGTTGACACATTCCTCTGAGTATCCCCCATGTATATGTGAGATACATATACCAACTTGTTTTTCTCTTATTAATCAGTCTTTTGATACCTAAAACTCTGAAGAGAATGAAGAAATGTAGAAGAGACATTATTTTCTCCTCTCCCCAGTATATCCACCACCCAGAAAGATGAAGGGAACGAGGTCCCTGGCATTATGCTTCAAAATATGAAACTGCTATCATTCCTAAACGCAAGGACTCAGAAAATCATGCAGCAGCAATGGAACATGGAGACATGGAACATGAAATCATACACACATATATAATTAAAACAGGCACTTTTCATCAGTTTTTACTGAAAACATTGATTTCTCTCTTGGGCCCATGACTAAGTAAATCTGGATGAACACCTGGCACTGTTGTCTTCATTTTGTGTTTGTCTGTATCCTTTATTTTGATTAAAGACACAGAGATATGTTATTGTTCTAAATTTTCCGTCACCTTGGATCCTAAGAACAGCAAAGCCTCAAAAGACAGATCATCCCCCAAATGAGGAAGATTAATACCTATGATGATGAAGTCTCACCCTGAAGCAGAAGTGAACATCTTGTAAACACAAAATTTATCAATCCTATCACATGAGGACAGTCATAAGAGCTTTCTTTTTTAATTTTTAATTAATTTATTTTTATTTATTTTATGTGTATGAGTGGTTCTCTGCCTACAAGTAAGTGTACCCATGTCATGAAATGCCTGCAAATGCCAGAAGAGGGTGTTTAATTCCCTGGAACTAGAGCTAAGGATGGTGTTAGCCACCAAGTAGGAGCTGGAAACTAAACCTGTGTCCTGTAGAAGACCAGCCTGTGCTCTTAACTGCTGAGCCATCTTTCCAGCCCATGTACATTATTCTTTGGTTCTCCTTGCAGTACTAGAGCTGACTCAGAAATCAACCACATCCAAACCTAATCAAAATGGCTTAATTATGCATACCTCTTGCCCCTCCCTCAATTATTTCTCTAAGCTGAAAGCTCATGCCACTGCAGAGAAGATGGACTTGGGGTCACTAACCCTCTTTATCTTTCCTTTTTCTAAAGTGGCCACACGGAATAAGTCTCTGTCTGCTTGTTACTCTCACCTGTCTCTTTCATTGTTATGTTGATGGCAAGTGACTAAGTGTAGCCTGTTGAGGCCAATGGAATCCTGGCTTGTGTCCTAAAATCTCTATTCACATAATTTCATCTTTTTACACAAAAGATAAAATGTATATAACTATGTAGAAGAGTCATGAATATGAAGCACAGAAGTTTCATGCAGATTTCGGATAAACTGGGAAAGAGGAGGAGGGCTCCACACAGCAGGTGCAGAGGTGGGTTGGAATCAGAAGCCAAGAGCCTTCCTAGATTGGCTCATCCCTCAAGGCCAAAGAACCTTTCAGCATCAACTATGATGTAATGTTCTTTGATTACTCTCACAGATGAGGAGGGAAAGTCTGATTCTTTAAAGATGTAGAGATGGGTAGGAGATTATACAGTTGGTAATTTTCACTGTATTTGAGTCATATTTGGAAAAGATCAATATAATACGTGTTTCATTTAGTTTAATTCAAGTGTGAGGTTTTTTGAGGGGAGGATTTGGTCGTTTGTTTTGCCTTGCTTTGAGACAGGATCTCATGTACCCCAGGTTGAACTCAAGCATATTATGGAATTACAGGCAGTCATTACCAGGCATGGTATTTACAATGTTGAGAGTGGAACCAAAAGCTTCATGCATGCCAGTTGAGCACTTGACAAACTAAGCCATATCACAAGCTCCATGGGTGATTTAATTCTTTGTGTTGGGAGACTGTTTTGGTTATTATAGGATGATTCAAAAACCCTTCACCTCCCCTCGCTGTATGCCAGTATCACCCTTGCCTTCAGTTATGACATTCAAAAATGTCCCAAACCCCAGCCTAAAGTCTTCCTTGGAGAGATAGTACAAAAGTTTTCCTCTAATGAAAACTTACTGATTTAATAAAAGAATGAACTTTCTCCTTTACCCTTTAATTTTTGTTTCATTTTATTTATTTTTATTTTATGTGCATAAGTATTTTGCATACATGAATGTAAGTGCACCATGTGCATACAATGCATTTGGAGGCCAAAAGAGGACATTGAATCTCCTGGAACTGGAGTCATAAACAGTTTCTAGCCACCATGTGGGTGCTAATAGCACCCTTGAATGAGAAGCCAGTGCTCTTAACCACTGAGCCATCTCCCTAGCACTTCTCTTTTATCTCTTATCAAAGTCTCTAAATACATGTGGTTGCTATTATTTTGTTTGTTTTGTTTTGTTTGTGGCTTGCTTGTTCATTTAACGGTCTCAATATATAACCATGGCTGGTCTGGAACTTGTAAGTTAGATCAGGCTAGCTTGAAAATAGCAGAGAAGTACCTGCTTCTGCTGTCTTATGTACTGCGATTAAAGGCATATGCCACCTCACCTGCCTGTAAGTACATCTTTTAATGACACTTAAAAGCTATTTACGGACAACAAGCTAGCTCAGTAGGTAAAGATGCTTGCCACACAAGCTTGACAACCTCAGTTAAATTCCCAGAATCCATATAAAGGTGGAAGGAGAGAACAATTCTACAAAATTGTCCTCTAACATCCATATACCTTCTCTAACCTCCATATACCTGAAAAGATCCGTGTATCCTCACACACACATACATACCACATGCAAACAAAAACAATAATATTATGGAGAATTATTGTTTTGTTTGTGTTTTGAAATATGGCTTCATGTAACTCAGGCTGGCCTCAAACTTTCTGTGTGTATAAGGATCATCTTGAACTTCTTATTCTCCTGCCTTTACTTCCCAAGTGGTGAGATTACAGGTGTGTTCCACTATGTCCTGTTTATGTAGTGCTGGGGATCAGCTTTATGCATGCTTGCCAAGTTCTGTACTACCTGAGTCATCTCTCCAGTCATTTTAAATATCTTCAAAATATCAAAACACATAATTCAATAATTGTATATAACTAGATATTTTCCAGGTTACGAATGCTTTTTTTCATTGCCTTTCATTTGTTTCATGATAAATAACAAATACTTGCAGAAAATTCTCTGGTGTGAACTAAAGTTTCCTGGAAAAGCCACACTTATATTAAGATTCTGAAGATGGACTGGCTGATTAGAACTTCCTGATTAGGGAAGGTTAGGATGTTGCTGACTGAGAGCCTAAATTATCTTGAGCTATCTTTAGTCTTTTTCAAATCCATTTATCACCCACCTCTACATCTGACCCAACACCTCTTTCACTATCAAAGAATGTATTAATTTAGCAAATCACTAACTTTCACCAACCCCATAGCTAAGAATGTCACAATATTACTCAAGTAAGGTGAATACTAGGTTCCTGCAGTCCCAACAGACAAGACTCAAACTCTTGTCTTTAATACTTCAATTAAGCAACAAGTAATAAGCAGCAGCAACGAGAGATTTATTCAGTGTAGTAACATTTAGAAGATGGACAGATAAAGAAGTCTAGTGACTGAAAGGCTATTTTCAAGGTACTGACACATAGTTTGTCTAAGACAAGATGAGAGCTATGCATAATTAAGTAGTCCTGATTCCTGGTTGGGAAGTGGTTCTGGCCATCATTATCCCAGTTTTAATCCTGCAACACATTTGGTCCTATAAGATGGTTGATAAATTTACTTTCTAGTACGTTCATCTTTAAGGGTACAACCTCACCTTCATAGGTGAGTCTCCTCAGGGAGGAAGGGGTAAAGTCTCTCTTGAGTGATTTTACTCTTTTTGGAATTCAAAGGGACTCAAGAAAAATAAGGACAGTAACTCATTTCTAATCTTCAGCCAAAGTACAGAAACAAAACAAACGCAGCCACCCCAGGTTTTCATCTTGCTTTTAGTTTCCTCATGGACCCTAGTCAGTAGTTGACATTTTCTAGCAAGAGCAGCTTCTAAGTGACAGATAATACCAAACATCTATAGAAGAGACCCCCCTTCTGTAACTCAGCTCCCTGATTTCACCACCAAGATGTTGGTCACATGCCTTGATTTATGACTTTCTTATCATTTATGACAATGAAAAGTTCATATAACTACCTCAAAACTGGAAGATGCCATTCATTGTAACTTGAATGCATATTCTCAGAACATAGTCACTTATATTGGCTTAGAATAAACTATCTCTTATTACCTTTGAAGTGACAACCATGTTTTTAGTCAACATTGGTTATTTGATGTTTTCCTTAGCAGAAACTCTCATAGTAAATAATTTCAACAAAAGCTAAGAAAATGTTACTGTGTTTTTTAGGTTTTGTTGGTGGCGTGGGATACCACATTGCTTATGCTAAATGTGAACTCTACCACTGAACCACATTTCCAGAAATGTTGAACCAATAGACACTGTCATTTTCAGAGCACAAGTTTTTTTTAAAATACTAAGTAACTGAGTAACACATTTAAAAAAATTTATATTTATTGTTTTTATTTTATGTATATGAGTGTATTGCCTACATATATTTGAGTGCATCCATGTCGTGAAATGCTCATGGAGGTCAGAAGTGGGCATTGGATCCCCTGGAACTGGGATTATGGACAGTTGTTAGCTGCCATGTGGGTGCTGGGAATCGAACACAGGTCCTCTTTAAGAGCAATCAGTGCTCTTAGCCTCTGAGCCATCTCTCCAGCCTTGAGTAATATATTTAAAAAAAAACTGTGAAGCCAGTGCATGAAATGTGACCCAGGGGTAAAGGCCCTTGCTACCAAGTCTGATGACCCAATTTCAATCCTTAACGCCTACATGGGTCTCTAAATGTAGGGAGTAGGGAACTGACTTGGAAAAATTGTCCTCTTCCCTCCACACACTTCATGATGTCCAAGCATCGATATATATGTGTGTGTGTATGTGTGTGTTGTTCATGCATGTACTACACACACACACACACACACACACACAAAGTGAGAAAATAAAAAAAAATTTAAGTGGCATGCCTCATCATGGTGTATCATTTTTATTTAACAGCATTCATTTCTCTCATTTACCCTTTAGTAAGCTTAAAGTCATCTTATCCCTTTTTTATCTTGATTGAATGCTGAATAAAATACAATTCTGTTTTATAACAATATTACATGAAGTAATTACTACTGTGAGTAACAGGTGAGACCTCTGTGTTTCCTGTACAACTTTATGTTACTGGCCTTGAACCTATTTCTGGGAAAGTTTTAAAGTGGTGAGAGGTAAACAATTTGTAGGGTTTATAGAACTGCTGTGAAAGGAGCAGGCTTTCTAAGTATTGAAAAGCGTCTTCCCCCAGCCCTAGAGCAAGAATTCTTTTACCTATACTATCTACAAACTTCAGGCTCCATATAGCAAAGAGGAATGTACTGAATATCACCAAACCTCAGAAGTTGATATGGAATCGAATCATGCTTTGAGAAACAACCAAATTCAGGAATGGCTATTTGTATCCTTGTCCCTGCAAAAAGAAAAAAAAAAAAAAAGAAAAAAAAACCTAAATGAAGTCTAATGTGATCTTGAAGCAGGAAGAAAGACAGTGAATATTTTGGCACCATGAGAAGGAGAAGGAAAAATTGCATGTACACTAAGAGGTCATGTCCTAAACCCCTTGGGTAACCCAAGCAGTTTCTGGGTTTATCTTTTACAAATGTAATTCCATCCAAATCACCCACTGAAAAGAGGAATAGAAACAGAGGATTAGAGGGTGCCAGAGAAACTGGTTCAAAAGTGAAATTCCAAAAGTTTCTAAAATCCTATACATAGTCAGTACTAGGACGCATGCCTATAACTCTCCTTTGAGAAACCCCTGCCCGATCTCTCCTACTGTGTGTCCTAATTTCTTCCTGAGTGACTCTCTGTTAACCCCTATGCTTAGATTATATGTTAAAAATGTCTTTTAATAATTGTTAACTCTGCTTCACACTGGGTTGTCCTGAAATTCTTTTCTGTGTTGAAGTCAAGAATATCATTTTACCTGTCCCTTAGAGAGCAAAAGATCTCCTCAAACTTCAAGCAGTAGCATAGAGCAGTTGCTTTGCCCATTGTAGCTGACAGCTTTGTTTGAGAAGTCACTCACAAACATATCATCGCCATCTTTTTGTTAATAGCCTAGTGAGAAGCTCAGAAGACCTGACTAACCTGTGTTGGAATTCCTGACCCGCAGACACTAAGAGAGAACAAAATATAGTTTTTAACCATTGTTTGATGTTATTAGAAAGGAAAACTAATAGGGTAGCAGGTGACCACCTGACTTAAGATCACCTCTATTTAATGGTTTAAATATTGTATTCCTGGGCTAGAGATGTAGCTCAACCAAGCACATGTGACACCCTGAGAAGGAGAAGTAGAAACTGCATATACAGTAAAAAGCCATGTCCTAACCCCCTTGGGTTTGACTCCATCATCTCATAAAACTAGGCTCAGTGGTATATAATTGCCTATAATCTTAGCACTTGGGAGTTAGATGAAGGGAGCGTACACATTCAAGGTCACCCATGACTACACACGGAGTGGAAGTCAGCTGAGTACACAAGACCCTCCTGTCTTAAAACAAAAACAGAATATAAGACAGCCCAAGAAAAATACAGTCCAAGGAAAAATAAACTTCAAGGGCTTGAGAGAGAGCTCAGTCGTTAAGAACACTGGTTGCTCTTGCAGAAGACCCAGGTTCAGTTTCCAGCACCCACATTTTGGCTAGCAATTGTCTATAACTCCAGTTCCAAGGGATCCAACACCCTCTTATAGCCTCCACTTGGCATTGTATGCACATGGTACACACACATGTAGGCAAAATACTCATATACATAATAAATAAATATATACTTTTTTAAAGTACTTCATTTTTTTTTTACCTGGAAATTTCTTCTTTTAGAAAATTTCAAACTCTGATAACCCTCAGGGTGAAGGGACCAATTTACTGTATTTTGTAATTTATCAGCAGATATCATTAACATCTAAGGTGATAAATTTGAAACACCTAGGGCAGTAGACTCAAATCTAAATTCATGGCGTAAATATTTAAGTAGATACTATTTCAGCCCAAAGTAAGAAATGACACAAGAGAAATAACTAAAAATAGCAATTCTGATTTTGATTCTTTTCAGTGATGTTGATGAGACTAAATTATGGTCTGTTCAAAAACACTATCATCAGTAATGTAACTAATTGACAAGTGAAAGTAGAAGGGACATCTGCCAAAATTGTGTAATTAAAATAAACGCCCATCTTCATTATGCTCACATTCAATTTATCATACAATTACTGTATGTTTTTCAATTTTTTGCTTCAAAGCATTTTATAGTACTAAAAGTTGTTTTTCTAATTAATTTTTGGTGCATGTATATATGTGTAGGTTTGTGTATGTATGTGTGTCTACAGCTCATGTGCAGGTCAGAGGACAACTTTTGGGGAGTTAGTTCCCAACTATCATACCCCATTAAGCCAGGGTTTCTTATTTCTGCTGCTGTGCTGCATTCTCCAAGCTAGCTGTTCTCAAGTTTCTAGGACACTCTCATGCCTGGAGATTGGATTACACTATTTGGATTACAGATGTGAGCCACTGCTTCTAGCTTTTTATGTGGGTTCTATACATAAAACGACACCTGTAAGGCTAGCATTTTTACCCTCTGAGACATCTCCCTGGCCCTTGTTTTTTCATTTATTGCTTTTTAAAAGGCCCAGGGAATTTAACTTATATAGGGGAAAAAAAGAAAGAAAATATAATTTACACTTAAGTAAGCCTCTATTTTAAAATAGAATATATTTTGTGAATCAATTGAATAGATATCACATAATTACTAAAAATATACAAAGATGATAATTATAGCATTATTATGGGAAAATATAGAAATCTCCCCTCACAGTCATTAATGTGAGTACTGTCAAGATAAATTTTGGTATATTTATTTGACTGTACTCGTATTGATGGTAGTTCATATCTGTAATCCCAGCACTTGGGAGGCTGAAGAAGAAGGATTGCTTTGAATTCAAGGCCAGCATGGGCTACAAGTTTTACACCAGTGTGGGCCATACAAGTGAGACATTTCTCAATAAACCAACCACATGCACAAGTTTCTAAAACAACACTTAGTCAAGGGCAACGAAGAGAAGGAACTTTTATTTTTATTCATTATAGTTCCTATGAATTATGTACCCATATAGTTCAAATGAACTGAGTAATGTCTTGTTTCTCATAAACTGAGATTGTTGGACAGTGACAAAGAGCATTCCTAGCATAGTTCCATCTCTAATACTGGAGTGGGGAAGAAAAAAATCACTTCTAAAACATCTCATTATACTTTCTGTAAATATCAAATCAGTCCTAACCCTTCCCATTCCCCAAACATGAACTGCATTCGCCTCCTCTCTAAGGACCTATGGTGCCTTCTGCTCTGAGTTCTTCCAGGCACTATGAGATAGAGGAGGCCTTTTAGAGTCTCTCTACCCTTGCTTCAAGTTCCTCTACCCGTTCCATGCTTGTCTCAAAAACCTTTCAAGATTTACCCCATAGGTTTGACCATTGAATCCTTCTTTTCTTTCATCAAAGTCAGACAGAGAGATTAGAAACATATGTACATTTTGAAAAGCATGCTTGCCTCAGCTGGCTTTGCTTTTGTTTTCAGAGATAGCATCTCATTCATCCCAGGCTGGTATTGAGGTGCTTATACAGCCACAGGTGACCTTGAACTTCTAATACCCCTGCCTGTACCTCCTGAGTACTGGGACGAAATGAATATTCCACTGTGCCTGGTTTATATGGTCCTGAGGAGCAAATCAGGGACTTTGTCCATGATAGACAAGCCCTCTACCAACTCAGCTGCATATCTGATTCTTCTGACTTTTAATAGACAAATAAAAATGTCACATATAACAATGTACATGTTTTGATATATGGACATATTGTGAACACTGTAAATCAAGTTCCTTACCATATCTATCACATCACATATTTATCCATGGAAACAGTTATACATTAATCAACTGGGACTTATATCACATTGTTACTGTAATCTTGTTTTATTTAGGTTGCTGAAAGACATCGACATGTGTTATTGTTTTCCATTACTGTCTCATGAATCAAATATATTCTCAATGACATATTTCCCTTTTCAGCTGATCAGGGTAATTATATTTAATTGAACAAATATATCTTGCCCAACTGTTGAGTAAAATAAGAACAGTGACCAGATGAAGACTGACGCCCTCAAGGAGATGACATTTTAGCACAAAGACAAAAATGCATCAACAGGGAATAGAACATATTAGTAATTATATATAGGGGGAAAGCAAGAAAAGAGAAAGGAATGAAAAGGAGAAGCAGCAGTTCACAGCTCTGAACTATTAAGGAACTAAACAGCTGTTGAAAGTGGTGATACAAAGCTTTAATCTCAATACTCAGGAGGGAGAAGCAGGCATATCTGTGTGACCTTGAGGCTAGCCTGGTCTACATAGCAAATTCCAGGTCAGTCAGGGCTACATAGTGAGACCCTGTCTCAAAAAATCCAAATAAGAAAGAAAGGAAGGAAGGAAGAAAAGAAAAAAAAATAGTTGACCTGTACAGAATGGTACTCACATGTAATCCCAGCATTCAGCAGGCTGAGGCTGGAGTGTCGTGAGTTCCAGGCCAGCCTGAGATAAATAGGGAGATCCTATCAAAAGAGGAAAAAGAGAGGATGGATTATGAAAAAACATCCGCATAAGCAAGATCACTCACTCAGAGCCCTGACACTCTTTCTCCATAAAGTGGTTATAGAATGTAGGAAGGAGGGAACTTGCCCCAAAATACGTCATCAAAGCTTAGTAAGAGCTGCCCTCCTTTTCTTCAGCGGAAAGGAGCATCCTCATGTGATCAGAAGAAACAGGGGCACAGAGACATTTCTGAACTAACTGGCCATGCTAACTTCTGCCATTTCATTCCTAAGACATCACACCTTATGTCCAACCATGTTTCTTCGCAACTGTCTACTGTTCAGTTACCCTGGCATAAAACTACGCAAGTTTAACCGTATTTTCAGGTCTGCCTTCATTTATTTCTCTTTTTCTGTCCTTGATGTAAGTTTGCACATGTGTGAGTACAGATGCAGGCAGAGTCCAGAAGAGGGCATCAGATCCTCCGGAGCCGAACAGCACCTGTTCTGAACCAAAGGGTCTCTTCTCTCTATTTTCTCTCCTCTCTCTCCCCCCCCGCCCCTCTCCTCTTTCGTATACAGGGTTTCATGTATCCCAGGCTAGCCTCAAACTCACTACTCAGGATGGATTTGGACTCTTGTTCCTCTTACCTCCACCTCCCATACCTCCCATAACCTAGGATTACAGGTGTGCACCACGACTGATTTTTGAGGTGCGAGGGATGGAACCCAGAGCCTAGTGCATGCTAGGCAAATAGTACCATGCTTCCCAGTTGTCATGGCTGGAGAGTTTGTAGAGCTCCTGATTAAGAAATGGTCACACTGAGCCTCTTTTCCTCTGCTCTTTCTTCTGCCTTCTTTCATTCATGGGTAGGCCTTCGTTGAGTTTGCATCAACATCTTCCTTGACATCTTCATATCTTGGTTCTTGCTCTTCTCAATTCTGTCTTAAATTCTATAAATTTGAGAACTATGGTTAACTTATTCTAGGTGGCTTTTTGTGAGCATTGGTTATAGTAATGATAAAGATAGAGAAAATGCCTACTAATGAGAGACATAGAAATCAATAGTTAGTGGATACTTATTCTAGTTTCTTTTTGTGTGATTAACCACTCAAAGTGCAACTTGCAGAGAAAAGGTTTTATTTGGCTTATACTTCTAGGTCAAAATCCAGCACTGAGGGAAGTTAGAGTAGGACCTTAAAGCAGATCGCAGGGAAGAATGCTGCTTTTAGCCTGATAGACTCATGCTCAGTTAGCTTTCTAAGACAGCCCAAGACCACCTACTTAGCAACGTTATGTCCACAGTAGGCTGGCCTGCCTGCATAAATAAGCAGTTAGGATAATTCCTTACAAACATACCCACAGATGATACTTATAAAGACAATTACTCGATTACTCCTTCAAGTCATTCTATGCTGTGCCAAGTTGACAGTTAATGCCAACTAGAACAATAATCAAACATTTCAAAGATACAAAATATCAGGGAACACTGTCTGCATGATCATTTGAATGGCTATCAAATAAAGCAGATCAAGAAACTTAGATACTTTTTTTTGTTTGCTTGGTTCTTGAGGTAAGTTCTGATATAGCCCAGGCTTGCCTCAAACTTGTTATACAGCTGAGGATGACCTTGAACTCCTGCTTTCACCTCCTGAGCAGCCATCATGTCTGGCCTATATGGTACTAAACCTAAAGTTTTGTGCATGCTAGGCAAGTGTCTTACCAACTGAGTCTCATCCCCAGCCTAGTATTTGGTTTTCAACTCAAGGCTTTTCTTCCATATCCATTTTACTATGATTACTAAAGTACAGATTCCTTTGTCCAGTCAAACACCAAACATTTTATTTGCAAACATACAGTAAAGACATTATTGGAGAACTAAGATGTCCTCTTTCCTTTGCTCCCTTCTGACGTTCTCACTGAGTGAGATCAAAGCAAAAACCCCATAAATTTCCTTGATGTCTTCGTTGGACTATCAATACAGCCAGCTCTAGGCCAAAGACAAAGAGCATTTAATGACCACAAGGAGCACTTTTATAAGCTTCCCTTCTCTATAAATCTGACACAGTGATTTACAAAGGACTGATTTGCTTCAACCTTTGACTGGCAGAAATTGACTCAAGAACATGGAGCCTAAAAAAAATCTCTCTGTCCTTATATATTACAGCATATCTAAATGGTTGTTTGACCTTATGAACATGTTTTTCCATAGAAAGGGGCAATGATCTCAATACCATCAAATTATATTATATAAAAATTTGATAAAATTTAACAAACAAACAACAATAGCAATAGTAATAAATGAAAACTTCTGGAAAAATATTGAAATATCTTTACATTGCCTGAAAAGTGTCCATTTACTTTGAAAGAGTAATTGCACTTTTCTAACTGACCTCAAGAACAAAATTTGAAATTCAAAAGATAATTCTAAGATTAGATTTGTTGTTAAATAATCCAACTTCAGAGACAACTACCAACAATAGCAAGAAATTAAGAAGCATATAATTTATTCATCTATGCCACTTATAATGTGAAGTCTATAATGTTAAACAAAGCAGAAGTTACCCCACATTTTTCATACAATGTGATTTTCATACAGAAATATAAGCTTAGAAAAAAGTTGTAAGGAAAAACTGAAATGTTGATAGTTTCTTTTGTGAATGATCCTTATTCATACATTTATATTTTTATTGTTTTGTATGGGTGATTTATATAACTACCAGATCTGTAAGGACTCCTTTAGTCCATGTAGAATAGAAATACATTGAATTTCTCACATTCTTCATTGTTTTGGGCACAGAATAAAACAACATTGCCTCCAAGAATTCTGTCATGCTCAAGTTTTTGGCTCTCAGCCTGGTGACCAGAGATAAACAGTGGGGCAGTTTCTGTTACAGGCCATCACACATAAGTGCTCTTTTTAAGTTTGCATGCTCCTTTGTTTTCTGTACTCTAAGCACTGGCTCCAAGATGGTAGATCAGCCTAAAACCCTGGCTGCCATTTGAATAGAAGTTAAGCAAGTTGGCCATGTCAGCCACAACAACACTCAGTCATCGAGTTATTCAGACTTATTTATCACATCAGCACAGCCTAGCAACTCTCAGATACTGTGCTGTGATACAAGTCACATGAGAGTCTCTTTACTTAATGCTAAAAGATAGGTATGTGCTGAGCACTGAAAGATGCAAGATATAAATACCTTTATGATGTGTTCTTATTATTTTACATATAGCCTTTAAACTATATTAAAAGATACAGTTCTCTGATTCATATCTTCACTGTTTCTCTGCCAACATTGGAATTTGTGAGATTCCAAATCTTATATTAATGGTGAAAACAGAAGGAAAAACTATTAGAAATACATACATGTTACTGGTCCAAGATGCTTTTTCAATTTAGGAAAAAAATTTCATGCTTATAGTGTTTAAAAACAGTGCTCATTCGGCCTTTCCATCTCTGCATGAAAAATGTCTACTCACTCTTTAAAATTAAACTCATATGCTCTGACTCAGTTAAGTCCTTTCTCAGTATAAAAAAAAAGAATCTGAAGTTTATAGACCATCCAAAAACATGGAGGACATGAGATTTGGTCTACAGGCAAATGTTTGTCAATCCTTAGTTTGAAACCTTTTCTAATACATGCTAAATAATGCCTGTATTAGATATTATTAATACAACTAACTAGAATTAAGATTTCTTAATTTTAGATGAATAAATCTACTTCCATAGCAATTTTGCAGCAAATTCATTCATAAGGAAAATACAAATGAGAGAGCTTATAATGCATAAGATCACATTTTTCTGTATATTACTCTAATAAAATAAGTCTGCACTGATCTGGAAGAGCAGAACTTTAATACTAGGATTTAGATAGCTGGGAACATGAAACGTTTAAGTGACTTAATGAGGGCTTAACATTCAGAGAGTGACATAGAAAATGCTACTCATCTATCAAAATTCAGCTCAGAGGTGCAGAGCTGGCTCAGTGGATAAAGTACTTGTTGCACAAGAATAAGGATCTGAGTTCAAATCCCCAGAACTCATAATGGGAGTTGGAGACAGGAGACTCCCCAGAAGGTATCAGGCTTCTAGACTAGCATATGCAGTGCTGAAGTGATCCTGTTTCAAACAAGGTGGATAGGTAAGGACTGACACATGAGATTGACCTCTGACCTCCACACCTGTGGTGGTTCATGCATGACCACAGTCATATACATGAATACAGACATACATCATATACATACATCATATTCATAAAAATCCATCTCAAATTGGCACTTCTTCACAGAAGCCTCCCCTGAGCTATTCACTGTAAATGGATCAGCCTCCTGAATCATTTTACCCTTGACACATATGTCCTGGTTGCACTTACTGATACATTGCAAACCAGCTTTCTCTCTCAAGTGAATGGGCCCTATGTACCTCTCTACCTCTCATATCTGGACCAATGCAGATTACTAAAACTCATGTATTTTCAGGACATAAACAACTAAGTAAGATTGAGTTGACTGTTTATCACATAGTACAAGATAAATAACATGATTATATAAATTTCTTGCAAATCCACCCAAAGTCCTGAATATATTAGAATACAAGTGTTGTGATAAGAGCATAAGCAAATAATTTGATTATAAACCTGAACTATAAAATCATCTAACAATTGATAAATTCATATTATTATTCTTTTTTCTTTTTAGACATGTGATGGTTAGTTTTTGCCAACATGGCATAAACTACAGACATCTGAGAAGACAGAACCACAACCAAGGAATAGTCTCCATCAGATTGGACTGTGAGCAAGTTCTTAGGGCACTTTGTTGATTGCTAATTGATGTGAGACAGCCCAGCCCACTGCTGTCAGTACCGCTCTTAAGCAGGTCAGCTTGGGCTGTATAAGAAAATTGAGTAAATCAGGGGAGCAAATCGGTAAGCAGCCTTCCTCCATGGTCTCTGCTTTAGTTTCTGCTTCCAGGTTCCCACCTTGAGTTTCTGTCTTGCCTTCCCTCAATGACAGGCGGATTGTGATCAGGAAGTGTAAAACAAATAACCACCCCCCAACTTGGCATTACTCAGCATTTTATCAGAGCAAGAGAAGGCAAGCTAATATAGGAGACAAGAGTTCATATAGTCGCTGCTGGCTTTGAACTTCCTATACAGGAGTGGGTGATCTTGATCTCCTGATCCTCATGCTTGCACTTCGCACATATTAGGATTACAGATATACACCACCACTCCAAGTGCTGCTAAATTAAATTTTAAAAGAAAACCTTAAGAACTAGGCCGGTAGGTCCTTCTGTGGTGGGGAATGTACTTAGCCTGTGTGAGGCCCTAGAAAGATTTAATCCCTAACATTCACAAGAAAAGAAAAAAAATTCCCAAGTGTGACTCACTGCTTCTAGCCGAAACAAGGTTTGATCATTCAGAAAATTGGTAAAAATGAACTCAAATAGCTAGAATTACCCAGAAGGCAAGGCAGCAATTCATTTTTCCTGTCAGTTATATGTAAAAAGCTTTTCTCATGAAGAATAAACTATATTCTATTATGATAAAGTGATATCTTCTCTTTTAAAAACTAACAGATAAAATGGAGAAAATCATTGCATTCTCAGGAACAACAGTAAATTTTCAAAACACCTGCTGAACAACATGCAGTGAGAAAATATAATTTTACTAAATATGAACATGATATGTATATTCATCCATTACTAGACATTAGTGGCAACTTCTAGAAGAGATAAAATATTTTAGTACCAAATGTAGGGAAATAATTCATTATGTTCATTAAAATAGCCTTTTAACTGAAATAGATTTAGCTTTAAAAAAAATTGTGGTTCTGGGGCTGGAGAGATGACTCAGTGGTTAAGAGCACTTGGCTGTTCTTGCAGAGGACCCTGGTTGCTTTCCAACAACCCACATGGCAGCTAACAACTGTTCGTAACTTCAGTTCAGGGGGTCCAACGCCCTCTTCTGACTTCCTCAGGCATTGCATTGCATGGGATGCATTTAACACATTCATCCAGTACACACAATACACATAAAATAAAAATAGCAAATAAAATATTTTAAAATTGTCTTCCAGATTTTTAAAAAATCCACAGGTTTTAAATGTGCCAAATCATCTACAGCCCAATGTTTGAGGATATCTGGATTAGAAAGTATCGGAGGGAGGCTATAGCTATGGCTTAGTGGTTAAGAGGTGCTCTTACAGACAACTCTGGTTGAGTTCCAAACACCCACATTAGCAGTCATCTGTACCTTCATTCCCGGGGATCTAACACCCTCCGCTGGCCTTGGTCAGCACTGAATTACACTGACAAACGCTCATGCATGTAAAATAAAAATAAATACATCAAAATATATTTTTAAATGTGAGGTCTCTTCAGAATGATTTTTAGTATAACTATATTCTGGTTATGCATTGTCATAAGGTATTTGATGCATGGTCTATGATGCCTGTCTTTGTATGTGTGTGTTTGTTTGTGTGTACACAAGTATGTGTATGCTGTATGTGTGTTTTGTATGTGCATATGTGTATGCAGGTGTGGATGCATGGAGGCTAGAGGAGGATATCAGTTGTCCTACTCTGTCACTCTCTTCCTTATTCCCTGGAGATAGGGTCTCTCACTGAACCTGGAGCTCGGATGGTAGCCAAGAAGCCCCACAGATCCTCCAGCCTGCCTGCCCCAACACTGGAGCTACTGATGCACATGACCATGCCTGGCTTTTTACATGAGTGCTGAGGATCTGAACTCAAGCCTTCCTGCTTGAGTAGGAAGTCCTCTTACCAAGTGAGCCATATTTCTGGTCCTATCTATTTCTTTTACATAGCAAACCTCACAATTGTTAGCCAAACAGCCCTTTTGGGGGCTTTTGCAGAGGCTTCTTTTATTAAACTTGATGAAATTTACATTCTAACTTAAGTCTTCATTTTAATCAAATACTTATGTGATTTATAGGATTTTATCATTAGCTGACTAAATTTGTGTATTTCTTATAACACACACACACACACACACACACACACACACACGAATTTTGCCACAAATTAAAACCCCTAAAAGTGAAGACATGCAAGCAAGCAGTGTAGCTTTTTCTTGGAAAGCTCCTAGAACTCATGTGAGAACTCTGGGAGTCTGTGGTATACGTGCCTAGAGCAGCTCCTAGCCACTGTGCCTGCTTCTGTATGTGACAATGGCAGTTGCAAAGGCTCCCAACTAGACTGCAGAGAAGCAACTTCACTGCCTTCCAGGGCTAATTTTCATTGTCAACTTGACTGGATTTGGAATCACCTAGGAGCCACACATTTGGGTGTGTCCATGAGGGCATTTTCAGAGAGATTTAACCAAAGAGGGGAGACCCATTTTCAACATGGGGAGCACTATCCCATGGGCTGGTGTTTCCAACTGAATCAAAAGGAAAGAAAAAGATGGGAGCCAGCTGAGCACCAGCATTCACCCCTCTGCTTCCTGATTGTGGTGCCATGTAACCAACTGCTTGAAATTCCTGCTGCCCTCGCCATCGTGATGACTGCATGCCTTCCTAAACCTCAGTCAAAATAAACCCTTCTTGCTTTTTTGTGGTATTTTGTCACAGAAATGAGAAAAATAAAACCAGAGAAAGTGTGTGCCCTCACATACATAGACACACAAATAAATAAATGTAAAATAAAAAAAATACTAATCCACTACCCAACAGAATAGACTTGATTTGAAGCAGAGCTGGAAAAGCCATGCTCAGCAGTGCTGTCAGGAGAGGCAGCAAACTCAGTAGAAAGCACAAGAGGAAGCCACAGCCCCAAAAGCCTGAGCTTCCAGGACCAGGCGGAAGCCATGCAGAAATTTAACAAGGAGATACTGTTGGAAATGAGATCCCCTGAAAAATGTAAGAAAAGCTTGCTACACATCTGATGGACTGGGGTAACTATGGGTGTAGGCAGGGAGAAACAAATGAGCCCTGTGTAAAGTAAAAGCTAGGAAGACTTGAAAACTGTCTGAATGTGCTCCCTACCCACCCCCACTGACTGGTGAAGTGTGACAGTCAAGGAGCTCCAAGTGTTTGAGCACAGCTCTTTCCCAGTTTTTGCCTGCATACTAAGCTAATATATATATATGGAGCAGGGGCATCTACAAATGCAGGACAAAACTTAAAATAAGGAAAAACATTTCCACATAGACAGCAATGACCCAAAACATCACCCTATGTCATAGGACTGCCAGATTGTACAAATGAAAACACCAGATACACGGGGCTATGTTGGTTCATGATTTTAATCCCAGAATTGAGGTAGGACAATTGCCCTGAGTTCAATGCCAATGTGGGATATAGAGTCAACACCAAGCCAACTATTACTATACAGAAAGATCCTATCTCAAAAAATACATATCATATAAAGCAACAATTTCAATGTTGTTATCATGATTACTGCAAAATATGCAATACATAAAATAATGTAACCAAAAAGGAGGAAAAATTAAAGCTACACTGAAGGAACACTACTATTATATTTACCTAGAGTTCATTAATTTGAGGTGGAATGTCATAATCACTAGAATGATCATTTAAAAGTTAATGGGAGGAGTGGTTATGTGGCTCCATGAGTACAGGCGCCTATCTGCAAGCAAAGTGACCTGATTTCAATCCCCAGAATCCAAATAAAGGACAGAACTAACTCCACAGAGTTGCTCTCTGACCTCTACATGTAAGCTGTTGCACATCCATGCACACACATTATGTATATACATACACAAAGTGATAATATTTTTTAATTTAAATTTTGTTAATTTAATTATATTTTATGTGTATGACTGTTTTGCCTGCATGTAAGTGCAGTGAATATATATGTAAAGTCCAAAGATGCCAGAAGAGGGTGTCAGATTTCCTAGAACTGGAGTTACAAATGCTTGTTATCTGCATTGTGGGTGCTTGGAACAAAACTTGGGTCCTCGGCAATGTCAGCCAGAACTGTTATTCACTAAACCCTATCACCAGTTCAAAAATAAAATGTTCCAAAAAGAATGAGGAGAAAGCTTTAAAATATAAAAGAAGAATTAAAATAGAACAATAGTTAGGAGTGTAGCTTGGTGGCAGAGTGATTGCCTATCTTACATGAGGCCCTGGGCTCTACTCCCAGCACCACAAAAATGAAAAAGCAATAAACAACAAAGCCAAGAACCAAAAATGCTAAAACATATTTAGTATAAAAGAATGTAGCAAGAAACTGTGCACTTGCCTTCTGTTGCTGTGATTAAACACACTGAGGAAAAAAAACAATTTATGGAGGAAAAGGTTTATTTGCCTCACAAGTTATAGTCCATCAAGGAAAGTCAAGGCGGGAACTCAAAGCAGAAATCTGGAGACATGAACTGAGGCAGAGATCAAGGAAAAATGCCACTTACTGACTTGCTATCCCTTGTTTTGGTCAGCTACCTTTGTTTATAGTGGGCTAGGTGCGCCCACACCAATCCACAATCAACAGTCAAGAAAATGCTCCACAGACATGTTCACAAGCCAGATTGATAGAGATAATTCCTCAGTTGAAAGTCCCTCTTTCTAGTATATACTGCTCCATGACCAGGAGCATTATAGGAATTTTACAAAATCATGTAGTGTAGAAAACAAAATAGCAGATATAAACCCAATTGTATCAATAATTACATTAAAAGAAAGAGAATAAAGTCCATAACCATAGGACAGTGATCAAATCAGGGACCAGAGATGAGGGCAAAAAGAGATAGGACAAAAAAAAACAGAATAAACTTTTTGGATGATGGACTTATTCTGTGTCCTTTGTGTGACTTGCCCCTGGGTGTGGTGGGGCAGGGGAAACATTAGATATCTTCTGTGATGGCTTTCCATTTTACTTTGTTGAGATAGGGTCTTCTTTCACTGTTCACCAGGTAGGTAAATTAGCTGGCTAGTAAGTTCCAGTGATCCTCCTGTCTCCTCCTACCAGTGATGGAGTTACCTGACACACTCAGGAGAGCTGAGTATTTGAACTCAAGTCCTCACATTATGGTAGCAGGAACTTTACCCACTGAACCATCTCCCCAGTTCCTGTTCTGGGCTTCACTGTAGTGATCATTGCATGGCTATACATATTCACTGAATAGCACCATAACTAATAATATAAACTACTAAGTAGGTATCAATGTGGAAGAAACTTCACTGATGATTATAATGCTCATGAACAACACAGGTAGAGAAGTAAGTCTTCTCATGGTTAAAATGTTTAAATATATACCTAGTATAGCATTCAGCTCAGAACATTGAACTACCTGGAAATTCCATGAGTGAGTGTATGGCCTGTGTGAGGTGAAGGCATGATATATTGTCCATATAGTTTCAGTACTCAGCAGAGGGCCATAATCTTGCAATTGTTCAATAAATATTTATGTTACCCAATGGACAGAAAAGTAGATTCTAACAAAGGTACTTAGTCAAGCTCAGATCCTCTGCCAGGTATGCTGGTGGAATAATAACTGGTGATATATGGTAACAGAAGACATGTCTAAAAATTAATGTAATTCTCCACATTCCTCTGTCAGCAGTGTCTAGATGCCTGTTTGAGAATCTCCATGCATAATAGAACTGTTGAATCAACAAAAGAATAAAGTTTTTTTTAAAGATCATATAAAGGAGAAGAGGTCTTTCAAATATTAAAACTTAAACAAATAGAAATTATGAAATTGTAAGTAAATAATTCATTGCCTAGGTTGGACAGTGCTCTGCTGAATTAAGGTTCTGTAATAAACTTTCTTCACTTCATATGGGCAGAACTTCTTATTTTGATGGCATTTATAATAACGAAGCCAACTCAAAGTATTTGTGCAAACAGATCACGTCTTACTTAGCCCTAAATTGTTACCAAAATCAAATTCTGATAATTTCATATTATTTCTAAAGAAACGTCAGAATGTTCTCAGTTGTTTGCAAAGATTTTTTTTTATTTCTTTTTCAACTTTTCCTTTCGAAAACTTTCCTATTAATATCCTTTACAACAATTTTCTTTCTCTGATTCAGAGAAAGAAAGAACCATGTATTTACTTGTGTGGTCTCCTCAGACTCTCTCCATTCAGAGAAGCTTTTCTGCCTTTCTGTGGTTTCATGGCCTGAGCATTTTGAAGAACAAGATTAATTTTGTAGATTATCCTCCTATCTGGGTTTATATGATGTTACTTGTTTTGTTTTGTGTGACAGAGTCCCAAGTAGCCCAGGCTGGCCCTGAACTTCCTATGTGCAGAGGATGACCTTGGATTCCTGATTTTCTTGCCCTCATCTTCCAAGTGCCAGATTAATATCTGATCTTTCATAAGATCAATTAATTATTAATTGGTTAATTATTATTAATACTCTATTCTTCAACATACATCACAGCAGAATGCACGTGACATATGTGTCTTGTTAATGGATATGGTAACCTTGATCATTGGGTTCTTCAGATTTCTTTATGATAAAGGGAATTCTTCCTGAGGCAGTGTTCATTTATAGAAAGACTAGCCTTGAAATTGCTATGTAGTTGATGAAGACTTCACACTTCTGCTTCTCCTGCCTCGCCTTCATGACTTCATGGATTACCTACATATGCCACCACACACAGTTTATGTGGTACTGGAGATGCAACCCAGGACTTCTCGAATATTAGAAACACTCAGCCAACTGAGCTACATCTGCAGGCCCTGTGTAGCTAATAAATAACCAGCGTAAAAATATTGTCATAGCTCACAATTCTGTTCTACTATACATATTGACATTAGAATATCATTTTAATATATGGCATATTTGAAAATGGACACATTTAATCATCAGTAACATCACTAGAAATTGTTCAGGGACAGAATAATACATGTAATAGCTACACAGACTTTCAGAGGCTATCATATTATGTCAGCTATTTTTAAACCAGAGCCTTAATTGGGAGTCAGTAGAAGGGTTCCTCAGAAATTGCCTATTTTTTCCTGTGCCAACAGCAGGCTTGTCGTTTATGCTTTGTGCCCTGGAGCACTGTTGAACCATACTTTATTGTGCTTAAAATTCAAGAGAAGTGTTCCTCATTCTTGGGGAAACAAAATACGTTTCCAGTGTACCGACAAATGTACCATCTCACCAAATATCAAGAAACCCAAGCGGCCAGACCGGATCAATAAATAAACTTCTAGCTGCTGGCCTGAGCGCCAATGATTTAGTTCCATTTATAAAGTGTTAACCTTGAAATACAGCCTGAGATCAAGCTGAATACACTGTACTACAATACAAAGTAGAAGTGCACTAGAAATCTCACTTGCTCAGAGTTAGCAGGTTATGACAGAAAGATCCCTCGAGTTTCAGATAACTGGTGATTTTAGCTTAAGTTCATTACTTAAACTGTCCTCTCTGAAAATCCCTCTATTCCTAGAACAAACTCTGTAGGGTTGTAGGAGCAACAAATCATGCCATACAGGAAAGTGATCTGGAAGTCATAAAGCACTTATAAATATCAGCCAAAGATGGGAACAGACCTCCCAAATACAATTGTTCTGGTATTTCCAAAACAGAGAAACATTGAACTTAGATTTGACTGCAAATAAAAATCTGTTTATTAAAGAAATTTCAATATGCTGAGTGTCTGAAAATGGAGCATCCAGGTTGTATAAATGTAGCAATATTGAGCAGAACCGAATTTTAATGATGCCAAGAACCAGGCAGAGACTGCACCAGAGAGTGACTGCTTCCCATGCTGACTTCATGGAGCGAAGTATCATTTTAAGAGGAACAGCTGCCAACTTGAGTTGTCAGCCTCCTGCATTCTTTCACAGTGACACTAGAGCTGCTTGCACACAGGGGTGTGGGAAACACTCAGATGCTTGCTGCTTTGATCAGTCACACGTACACATGCACACAATCATTCAGGCAAGGAAACCAACCGGTTTACCAAAGTGTAACTCCCTTCAAGTAATGTCTACATGCTGGTTAATGAGTTCATCGAATCCAGCTCCTGAATGATTAGACAACAGGGAGAATGGCTGAGTGTGATTTTCCAGTGAAGGACCCAAACGTTCTGGAGACAAATAGTCTTGCTGTATTGTAGCAGCTATTCTACTCTTGAATGCTGAAATAAGTAATGATGGGACCAGTTACTTGCCCTGGAAGCTTCCTGTAAAACAAGAGTTATGCACCAGATGAAAACCTTTTCCACCACATCAACTCTCAGGTGAAGGAAACAGTAGGAAGCAAGATCTAGATGGATTGGGACTTAGAAGGAAGGATCAGCAAGCATAGTCCTAAAAAAAACTGGCAGGTCTCGTGAACACAGGAAAGGCTCAGCAACCGGCATCTGAGAGTGAGAAATTAAGGGACCATCTGCACACTCATCTTGCTCCCATCCACTTTCCTCTCTCTCCTAGCAACTGCAGATCTAGATCAAGAAGTTCACTCCTTTTCATGAGAGTTGTCTCCCAACTTTGACCAATTCTTTCCCCATCTGCAGTGTACTCTTTTAAAATGTGTAGAAAGCAATTGCTTTGGATGATGAAATTATGGCTGATTTCTTTCTTTCTCTCCACGCATTCTCCTAAATCCTCTCAGGTGAAGTCTGAAGTCTCTTCAGTGTATAAATAGTATGGCTTGGAAATGGATTCTCTGATCTCCTCTCCCCACAAAGCTACTTCTGCAGATCTTCATCCTGAATCTTTGGCTTAAAATGCCCTCTGCCTGTCCATTACCCCAAGCCACCTTCTCCTCTCCTTGCCATTATATATATTTAAATGTAGTTAACTTTGACAGTACTGGGGATTGAACCTAGGGCTACTGAAATCCTAGCTAAATACTCTCCCTTGAGCTACATCCTCATTCCTATTATATTTGAACCTCTTCCCTTGTACTAAGCTGACACTTCCCTTTTAGTCATTCACATCAACTCCCTCAATAACTGCTCTCAAAGCCTTCCCTTTATCACCTGCATTTAATTTCACTTTCACTTCCTGCTAGCCTTCTTTTGTGGTAATGGTTTTCTTTTGCCTTCATCTAGAATGTTTCTTTTTGTGTGTGGCAGGGTCTAAAGTATCCCAGACTGGCCTCCAAATCACCATGTACCTTAGGCCTCTTGCTTCCACCTCATAAATGCTGGGATTCCAAGCAGGGGTCACAACTCCTGGTTGATGTGGTGGAGATAGAACCAAGGGCTTCACATATGCTAGCTCACCACTTTCCTACCGCCATAACCATTCTGTTTCTATATATGAAGTCTTATATTCATACATCTTCCCCTGGATCACAACTTCCTCTATAATCAGTTCTTTTTCTTTGCTAATTTTTAACCTCATAACCCCCTATAGCTCATGGATCATTCTACTACTTTCTCCTACGCATCACCTCAACTTCATAGCTTCAGTCTTTTTCCATTTACTTTAGCTTTATGGACACACATTCTCTTCTCTCACATGTGCTTGGCCAAATCCTAAACCAAACACACCCGACTTTCTCTATGGATACCACCCTCACCAACACGCTAACAAATTCTCTAGAAAATCCCAAATAGTACAGATTATTCATGTCACCTTGAACAGAGTCAGCCTTAGCCAGGTCTCAGGGGTCTTTTCACAAGGTACCTTCTCTTTGTCTTTAGTAATACCTCTTTTTCAATTTCCACAGTAGTATTTCAAACTTGTATTGAGCCCCTCAAATTTCTGACCTTTCTCCACCTACTTTCAGCTGCACCAAAGATGTTCTTTCTTCTCAAGCTAGTCTCTTTCATTAGGGCCTTAGAAATCATCTATTTATCTCCTATTTCCAAATTTTCCATCCTCAGTTGGTGTTAGCATTAAACACTCAATTATGATCTAGTTCTTGATATTCACTGGAAAGTTTTAGATGGATATAGTGGTACAGGCCCATTATGATAGCCTTTTGGAGGCTTCAAGGGGAATGAATGTGAGTTTCAACCCAGCCTGAACTACATAGTAAGACACTATCTCCATAAATAAAATAACACAAATTTTGTCCCTTGTACAGTGGAATCTGAATGATCATGTTTTCTTTTACTATAACAAAATGCTTTAGGCTGACTAACTTTCTAAGGAAGGATGTTCATTTAACGCACAGTTCTGGAGCTTAGCCTTGGTGAGAACCTCATTCTCAATAGCAGAAGCAATAGAGAAGGATTACATTCACAGGAAAATAGAAAGATAGAGAGGAAGCTAGTATCTGTTACAGTTCCTTGTACAGGCATACCCCCAATTCAACTAAACACTTCCAAGAAGCCCATCTTAAAGTTCCACCACCTACCACTAGCACTCTGAGGACCAACCATTTAGCATATGAACCCTTGAAGAAAAAGATACATCTAAGCCATATAAGGCATACAGTCCTCTCTAGTTTTTGTTTCTATTGTTCTCTTCTACTTTGTCAAGTGTTTCATTGAAACTATTGTCTGTGTTATCATGAATGATGAGTTATTGTTAAGTCAGTGGATCTGTACAGCGAGACATTAATGAATGCCAAGGACTCCGTCTTAAAAATCATACTGTCATGGAATCAGATTTGACTTCATTCCAGTATGTATGTCAGAGCCTCCTCTCCATTCATTCTGTACATTCCCCTTGTTTACCTACCTTTGAAAAGCTGGAACCCTTCCTTCATTTGGTTAGTTCTCATTACAATGTCAGCATCTATAGATTCAATTATTGAATACTGGCACATGCTGAGGACATATCTCCACTCAATATTCTCACTCAAGTTTCAGAATCATCCTTATTTGACCAAACCACTGGAATGTCTAAGCAGGTATACAAATCTAAGAATATTTATTGTACACATTATTTTATTCCCGCCATGCTTCTCCTGTTCCTAACTTAATGAATTATACCATCAAACCAGAATTATAATTAACCTCAGAATTCTCCCAAGTCTTTTTTCAAAAACATCCAATAAATGTCAAATTATCCTGACTCTACTCCCTAACTTCAATTGACTGTATATACTCATTATCCCTCCCACAGACCCCCATGCCATAATTACAATGTAGATCATAGGTATCTATTCACATGGGCGAAGATGATTCCTTCTTAATAAGTCCCCCTGAGTCCAGCCTGATCCCATTTTAGTTCACTCTGTATCTTGAAAAGAGAGAGTTAATATGCATGCCTGATTGTGTAATTCTCCTTCCTCATAACTACTCAACAATATGCTGATGGCCTCTTTTCATTTTATTTTATGTGTATGAGTGATTTTCCTGCATGTATCTAAGTACACCATTGTCATGCAGTGCTGGCAGAATTCAGAAAACAGTGTTGGATCCTCTGGTACTGAAGATTCCAACAAACGTTAGCCACTATGTGGTTAGTGGGAATCAAACCCACATCCTGTGCAAGAGCAACCAGTGCTCTTAAATGCTCAGCCAGATCCTCAGTACCAGCATGTCATGGTAAAATTTTTTGTACTTCCAGGTTTTTACAAAAGTAAAGGGCAAACACTGTGCTGAAAGGTTTTGAGTCTCTAAAGGAATAATGTAGTACAAGTCATGGATGAACCATGCACTAATTCTATCTCATTCAGTCATAGAATTAAAATATCTAGAACATGGTTTTATAACCTTGGCATTATAACTTTGGGGACCAGCAATTGTCTTTGGCAGGGAGGTTGTCATGTTCATTGCAGGATGTTTTACAGTGCCACTGGTCCCTGCCCGCTAGGTGCTGGTAGCACTTTCCTTCCTTCCCCAAATTATGATAACTCAGAATGTCTATAAGAACTGCTAAATACCTCCGACAGGGCAATTTCACCCTTGGATGTAAAGCACTGACCTCAAGGTATAAAAAACAATCCACGCTTCTCAGCTCTCCTGCTCCCAATTCGTCGCTACTCTGATCAGAAACAAACCAAACAACAACTCAGTGGAATTGTCTCCTTCAGATTCTTAAGTTTTTGACATTACCCTAATTCTCCCAATTTCTTTTTCTCCTGCCCAATATCTCTGAGAGATTTCACTTTATAACAATTATTTTTAGTACTAGAGGTTAAACCTAGGGTCTTGCAAATTCTAGGCAATTACTTTACCACTGAGCTAAATCCCCAGCACAGTTTCTACACTTTCTTTTGAGATAGGTTCTCACTAAGTTCCCCATGCTACACTTGAACTTGTGAGCCTCTTGCCTCAGATTCCCAAGTAGCTGGGATTACTGACATACATCATCATACAACAGCCATGATATATTTCTATCCTCTACAGTATCTACCAAAAAAAAAAAACCTAACCTCCTGGGAAGCATGCAAATATGAAAATTTGGGTTATTGACAACTGGTCAGTCTTGTTAAAGTATCCTTTACTTGAGTCACTCTTCTCTCTATGTCTTTCCCAGCAATTACTGTGAACAATGTTACTGTTACTGTTACTGTTACTTTTCAGATTCTGCCCATGGAGAGATGGTACTGCATACTAGTCTATTTCTTCTAAGAATACTGCATGGCAGTATTTGTTATGTGCAGTCCTTATAGGGAAGGTGTATGATAGGTATTTCACAAGCATCAAGAGTCTTCTCCCAAATCTATTCATACAAGCATCATCAGTGTTAAAGTACCATAGAAAAGGTAATCGGAGACTGGGATGATAGAAGGCACTCTGCAGAACAGGAAACTAAGGGGCTGGAGACATGGCTCCGCAGTTAAGATAACAGGCTACTCTTACAGAGGACCCTGGTTTTGTTCACAGCACTCACTTGGCAGCTGACAACCATCTGAAACACTAGCTCCAGGGGAGCCAATGCTTTCTTCTGACCTCTGTGGGCATTGAACAACATAGGTATACTTACATATACGTAGGGAATACACTTAGACACACAAAATAAAAATAATAAATAAACTATTTTAAAAGTGAACAGGGTCCTACTTATCATCAAAACTTGGCTTTCATTCCTCATGTTTATGCTTTATTATTACTAACATTCTGTCTTTCTTATCTGTAATAAGTCAATGGCTAGCTCCAACTTGCTTCTTCTTTTAATTTTTTTCCTCTCTACTAAGGCTAATGGATGATGCCTTCTGTAACAATTTTCATACACATTTATCTTAGAATAGTTCAGATTTTTCTTGTAATAAAGGTATTGATCAGAGCTTATGGTCCATTGCTATTCCCAGATTTGTGATAGAGGCTTATAGAAGGTTTATTATGTTTTCACAATTGATACTGCACTTCCAGTATCAAGTCACAAGAAATAAGGCTTAGTTTGACATTCTTTTTTTTCAGTGCTGGAAACTGAACATATGGCTTCATGTATTTTGGCAAATAATCTACCACTAAACTATATTCCCAGTCCCAGGCCCCCTGAATAGCTCAAGATGACCTTTTCCAAATGGGTGCACATTATCAAGAGGTCCGGAAACAATTAGAAAAGAATAGAAGAACCCACATGCCTACTTAGAAAGTTCTCATTTCCAAGTTCATTCTATCATCCTGACTGTGAATGTACCTTATCTTTATTTTGAGATCTTTTGCTAATGAACATGGCAGGAAATGTGAGAGCTACTGCAATGCACATACTGTATTATCCAGAAAGCCTCTTCCTTTGAAATGATTTAGAAGGCATTTTTTTAAATACCACAATTCCAATGTGCCTCACAAAGTCTGGAAAGTTTCTTACAATTCTATAAGCCAGATTGGTTTGAATATTTAACACAGTAGATTAAATGGAAAAGGCAGATTTGTTCCTGGGGGTATAAGGGATGAAGAAATATTTGTAAAGATTTTCATTTGATCTGTATCAATTCTTACTTGTCAGATGATAAATGTGAGGCTCAGTGAGGTTATGATCAGCATGAACAAACAGAACGTGGTAAGCTGAATTCTAAGGTCTGTAAGAGTTCCATTCCTAGTATGTGGCCTCTTCTGCATGGATATGACCGGTATCTATGATGAGATAGGTACTCTCATGACTAAGCTATATCATATGGGCAAATATAAAAGGAGTTTTTAAAGATGTAATTAATTTTTAATTTTTTTACAACAAGTTAATCAAAGGGAGGTTGACCTGGGTAGAACTGACCTAAAATGATGAACAATTTAATGGAGGAACACACACGCACACACACGCACACACACACACACACACGCACACACACACAAGAAACAAGAACCACCAACAAAACCACAGACATTACGGTCCTCACAAAAGTGAGCTCAAAATATATCACAGGCCTGCATGTAAAATGCAAAACTATGATACCTCTCAATGACAACAGGAGAAAATCCAAAACAGTTTGGGTTTTGCAGTCTGTGAAAAAAAAAATGACAGGCTAGACTTCATGAAAATTAAATATAACTGTTCCGTAAAAGTATACACTGTCAAAAGAATAGGAAAGAACGGCACTGACAAGCAGAAAATACTGACAAAAAGCATATCTTATCTAAGAAAAATATACAAAGTACACAGAGAACTCCCCAAATGCAACAACAATAGGAAAACAAATCAAAACCACTTTTTTAAAATGGACCAAAAATTTTAGCAGATAGCTCACCAAAGAAAATATACAAATGGCAAATGAACACATGAAAACATGTTCCTCAGCATATTTCCTCAGGGAAATGCAAATTGCATCATCAAGATACCACACATCAGAACGGCCAAAGTCCAGAACGCTGACAACAAGTGGTGACAAACTTATGGTGCAACAGCAACTCAGAAGACAGCTTGATGGTGTATTACAAAAATAATCATACTTTTGCAAGATAATTCAACAATTACTCTCCTTGGTACTTACTCAAAGACGTTAAAACATGTGCACAGAAAAACAGCACATGGGTTTTATTGGTAATCAACAGAACTTTGAGGTAACCAAGATGTCCTTCAGCCGATTAATGAATAAGTAAACCATGTTATATTCAAACAACAGAACACTATTCAGCACTAAAAAGGAATGAGGTATCAAGAAAAAAATATCCAGGCTGGATAGTGTGGCATATTCCTTTAATCCCATCACCTAGAAGGTAGACACAGGCAGACCTCTTTGTGAAAGAGGCTAGTCTGGTGTACTTAGTGAGTTTCAGGCCAGATGGACCTATAAGGAGACCCTGTCTCAAACAAACAAACAAACAAACAAACAAACAAACAAAAGACATACAGAAAACTTAAATGTTAATTGGTAAGTGAAAGAATCTATTGCTACAAAAAAGGCTACATACCATATGATTCCAAATGTATGACACTCAGGAAAAGTCAAAACTATGGATCTAGTACAAAAAACTGACATTGGCAGATGTTATATATAAGGGAAGGAAGGGTAACAGAGCACAGAAGCCATCGATAGCAAAATTGACAGCACTGATTCTCCAATGTGACATGCCATTGTGCAACAACATCAAGAGTTGTAGTCTGGAACTGCAGACATGCTTCAGTAGCTAAAGAGTACTTGTTGCTTGTCAAGAGGACCAGAGTTCAATTCCCAGGACCCATGCCGGGCAACTCATAACCACCAGTAACTCCACTTCTAGGGAATCTGATACCCTCTTCTGTTCTCTATGGGCACCAATACAAAGCAACAAACACAGATACAGACACACACAGACACACAGACACACACATACACCACCCCCACATAAATGAAAATAGACTAAAATCATTAAAAGTAAAATAGCTGTAGCCTGTGGGAGATAATAATGTGTTGATATACATTCATCAGCTGTAAAAATTGAACAGGTCTAATGCAGGATGTTGCTATTGGGAGAGACTATGTTGAGGTGATATAAAAACTCTATGGGAAATCTCTCTCCCTGTTGATTTTGCCATGAACCTAAGATTGTGAGATCTTTGAGCTTTTGTGTTTATCACTGCTCTATTCACAGTAGCAAGGAAATTGAATTAGTCTAGATATTCATCGATTGATTTGTGGATAATGACAATGTAATACACATACACAATAGAATTTTATTTAAAAACTCATAAACAAAAACTAAATTATGAAAGTTACAGGAAAATGGATGGGACTTGACTATTAAGTGAGGGAACTCAGGTTCAGAGAACAAACATTACATGTTCTCTCTCCTATGCGATTCTAGATTATAACTGTTATATATGTGCATGTGTGGAGGAGTCAGGAAATTAGAATGGGCCTATAAGGGGAGGAAAGAAGGGTTAAGGCAGGAGAGCGGTGAGGATAATAAAATACATGTGCCATGAAAATATAAATGAGAATACTGGGAGGGGAAAGTTAAAGTAGTGTGTGTGTGTGTGTGTGTGTGTGTGTGTGTGAAGGGGGCTGACAATGAAAAGCAAGGGGGGAATCAAGCAAAAAAAGAATATATGAAAAGGCCACAATGAAGCCTGCTACCTTGTATGCAAATTAAACAAACACTCTAATAACAAAATAAATGTAGTAAAAAATTTTTAAAAGGGGTCTGGAGAGATGACTCAGCAGCTAAGAGAACTGACTACTCTTATAGAGGAGGACTAGGGTTCAGTTCCCAGTACCCACATGGTGGTTTACAATGGTTCATAACTCAAGTTTCAGGGAATATAATACCCTCTTCTGTTTTCTACAGGCATTGTATGTCATGGGTTCACTTACATACATGCAGGTAAGATACTCATACACATGAAATCAAAATAATAAGTAATATTTTTAAAAACTCAGATAAAAACCCAGCATAGAATTGGAGAAATGGGCAGGAGGCCCCAACTTCAGCCAAAGAATTATTGGCAGCTGATCACTGCTGAGTGAGGGGGAGTTGCTCTTCTTCAATGGAGTGACTCTAGATAGGCTGACTAGACCCCAGTGGATGAACGTGCACCAAGAGACATCTTAGTACAAATGCTTGACTTGATCCAGCTTAACATATACGATTGAATGCATGAAATCCAGTGGGAGGTATGGCAGTTTGAATGGGGGAGGGAGGTTAGTATGTATTTTATGAAATGCACAGAAGTTTAATAAAAAAGACACCTTGAAAATAAATAATAGATCAATAAATAAATAAAACACACAAAAAGCAAACTGAAACAAAAAACAGATCCTTTCACACTTTTAAAATAAAAGTATCTAGTGTTCAGAGACCTTCTCCTGCCAGCTTGGAAACAGTCAACTGCTGTGTCCTGGGAAGGTCAAGAGGCAAGGTACTGCAGAGCCTGCAAGAGCTGAGAGAAGCTCTCTACTGACAGGCTATAGGAAAGCTGTCCCCTCAGTCCCACAACTGCAAAGGAATTCTGAATTCTGCTAACAACCACATCACATCAATCTGTTAGAAATGCATCCAGTCTGGCTGACATCTTGCTCTGCAGCTTGTATAACCCTGAGCACAGAAGTCAGCTAAGCTACATATGGACTCCTGACCTATATAAAATGTATGAGTTTTAAACCAGTAAGTCTATGGCAATCAATTATTTAGCAAATGAAAACTGATACCTCCTGAATGTTGAGATATAAAATTCAGTATTGGGCAAGAGCGGGAGACTGATAACCTATTTAGTAAACTTGTTTCTTCTGTCTTACAGGAACTTCAAATACATGGGCACTGTTTAAATGGTAGACAAGATAATTTTCAATGGTTTGTAAGCAAATGATTTCTTAATATTTTACACTTCATTGGCCATTTATCAGGGATAAGTTTACTGGGATATATATTAATTTTACTAATATTTATTTTGACTAGGAATAGAAGACATAGTTTAGTTCAAAATATTTCATTTGATGGCAATTGATGCATCATGATGTCCAATTTAGTCAGTCATACTAGCACACACCTATAATCCCAGCACTCAGCAGTCTAAGGCAGGAATATCACTTCAAATTGAAGGACATCCTGGGCTATGTAGTAAATCCCAGGCCACCCTGGGATACAGGCAGTGCAAGACCCTGTCTTGTCATATATGGGCTTAGATATTTGATTTGTTTGGCTTTTTAACAACAAGACCAGCTTTATTTATCTGTTGCTTATCTTTATGGTTATACTCAGCAATTTTTTTCAGTAAACAAAGACCAAGTTATGAAGGTTAATGTCAATGAAGGGTTTTGGCTGATCATTTGGGCATGCTCTGGGTAACAGGTAGGAATTGTTTCAGGCTGGTTCTAGTTTTCCTCACACAGGTTTATCTTTCTGACCACAGTATTTCACTGAGTATCTCTGTGCCTGAGGAAATTATAGTTTTTCACAATTCAAGATCTGAAGATTCTCTCTTGCCACAGATAAAGAATCTATTGGATTGACATGTGAACAATTTGAGTTAAGTTTGAAGATCAAAAACAATAAAATGCCTAAAAATCCTGAGTCCTAAGGCATGTAAGCCTTTCCGTATGGATTTGAAGAAGCAATAACACCAAGGTTAGAATTATTTTGATTTGCCAGAATAGATGGGCTGAACACATAGAAGTCAAAAGGAAGCAGAGGGTCAGAGAGATAACTCTGTGAGGAAAAAGCAATTCCCTTACAAGTCTGACTTTCTGAGTTCCATGTTCAGAACCCATATAAAGGTAGGAATAAAAACAGACTCTATGAAGTTGTTCTCTGACCTCCACATATGCACCACTGCACACAAGTGCCAATATCCAGACACTCACATAGACACACACACACACACACACACACACACACACACATACACACACACAAACATAGTAAAAGTTTTTTTAAGAAGCAGAATTCCAAGAGGTCACAGCCATTTTATCCTTCTAATACTTCAATGAGGCCAGAGTTTGACAGTTACTTAAAATGACTATGCTGAGATTAGAAAGTCACCAGTTCAAAAGGTTCTAAACCAAAACCCCACATTTCATGGAAAGTGAACCAAATACTCATTAGAAGCTTTGATCTTAATTGAAGAGGTTTTACGATTCAAAAAATAAAATGTGATACGTTAAAGAATGTTATACCATTTACATGCTTGCATTGGAAGATGATGTATTACATTATATATATATGTATGTATACATGCATATATTTATATTTGTGTGCATATCACCCATTCTATGCAAAAGAATAATTATTTCTCCTTAGGTATAATGGAATTTCTCTAGTGGAAAAAAGGACTACAATACCAAGGCAACATTTATTTTCTGGTATTTGAAACTGCCAGCTAGTCATTCATATGTGAGAATATCATTAAGGAAAGATAGAGAATTATCGTCAGATAATGAATAACAGCCACAAATTTATACACAACTATATTGGTCTAGTTTTCATAGAACCAGTTATTTCTTCTTGGGAGAATTTTTATATATTTTAGTTAATATTTGTCTCTCATATTTTATAGTTAACTCCATGATTTATTTGGGAATCATATTAAGTTTTTATCAGCATCTTTAGTACTTCTAATAAGACCCTGGGTGGTATATAAAAATGTAGGCAGGTGAATATAAAAAATTATAAGCAAAAAACTCAGAAGGATAAAAACTCCTTACTCTCTACAAAGGGATATGCCTAAAGACCTCTTCCTAGTATATGTCCACAGAGATAGGAAAAAATAGAAATATCTACATCACAGTTTAGAAACAGAATGTACCAGATTATCAAATGAGTTGCTGTGAAGTATTAAGAATAAGTTAAAGAAAATTGGATAAATGGAGTAGCTAAGTGGATGCTTACTACTATGGAGGAACCTTGAGAAGTTAACACGATTTGTATTACTTATCCAGTTCTGTGCAACAAATGAACCTCAAACATAGTGATCTAAAACAAAACAAAACAAAAGATATGTCCTAGCTTCTTAGCTTGTTAGTTTGGTAGGTAGGTACATAAATATGTAGGTATGTAGTTTGGTTGTTTTGTTCATTTTGGCAACATGGTCTCAGCTGGCCTGCAACTCACCATGTCGCTGAGGCTGACTGAACTCCTGATCCTCCTGCCTCCACCTCCCAAGTGTTAGAATTACAGACATACGTAATTGCAGGGTCAGTGTCTCCTAGCTTCTTTGGATATCCCAGAGTAGCCTATCTGATTCTTTTCTGTGATCTAGTAATGCCCAGAGTTGAGCTGTGTCTAAAATGCTACAGTTTAATAATTCGAAAAATGACCAATGCGTCATTTCTGTATATTTAGTAGCAAAACAGAATTGGGCAAGGAGGGACTTGCCTAATAGAATCTGTACTTGTATAAGTTATAAAGAATTGAATGAAACTGGAGCAATAATTTTAAAGTATACATTGTATCAGTTACTCTGCTCATTTCCGTGACAAAAGACCTAACAAGATGCTTAAGTTTAAGGGAGAAAGGATTTATTTTGGCTAACAGTTCAGAGGGATTTGAACAATCCACCATGGTAAAAAAGTCATGGCAGATGGTCACATTGCATCTGCAGTCAGGAAGGCTGGTTGTTAGCCTGTTTTCTTTTTGTATGCATTCTAGGGCCTTAGGCCATAGAATCATGCCACTCACATTTAGAGTGAGTCTGACTGTTGCAATTGACCTAATCTAGAAAATCCCTCAAAATGTTGCCCATAGGCTTTGGTGGTATTACCTAGATCTTGTCAAATCAACAATCTCTTTTATCATATACATACATTTGTTTAATGTTTGACTTTGATTCTTTAAATGATATAAAGTTACTTTAGGGCTAAACTGAATGCTTGTTTAATATCTTGTGAAGATAATTATCAATTGATTTGTTTTATCAGGAATATAAATTAATAAAATTTTTGAAATTTTTATTTATTTTTATTTTATGTCCATAAGTGTTCTGCCTGTATGTGTTTCACATGCCTGCAATGTTGGTTGAGGCCAGAAGAATGTGCCTGATGCCCTAGAACTGATGTTACAGTGAACCCATGTCATTTGCAAAAACAGTTAGTGCTCTTAAGAGCTGAGCCATCTCTCCAGCACTCTGCAAATATATTTTTAAATAAGAGAAGTATTCAGTCAGTCTCCTAAAAAGTCTCCTTCTCACCTCTATTAGATATAGAGAGAAGATAAGATACAACTATGTCTTTATAAATCATTTGAACATTGTGCTAATATTTCTCATTTGGGAAACCAAAAGAAATATTTTAAAATGATAAATCTATCACTACTTTCAGTTGACTAGTTAGTGGACAGGTTCGAGGTTGGGAAAATAAAAAGACTCAGCCAAATAGCTTCTCTATGCATAAGCCAATCAAGATGAAGGGCAATTTGATTCAAGTAAACAGATGCATTGACTCATGTGATTATTTTTAAATGGACGAATAATCTCTTAGAGTCAACCATGGAAAGACTAATGAAATCAAAGCATTCCTGAATGGCATGAGTCCCTAGGAGATGCCACTGCGAAACCTCTTTATGCCAATACAAATTCTAAAGCTGATTAAACACAATCCATATTTGTAGGTAAACAAGAGAAATGGAGTGTATAATCTGATTTTGCCAGGAATTTTGACACAACATTCCCAAAAACCCAAAGCAAAAATGGAGAAGGTGATGATGGGAGAGTGGCCTGGGGTAGGGTTGACAGAGTAATTGCAAGTCTCTTGTGATGGCCCCAGCACTGTGCAAGGTGAGCTCCATTGAATGCATTCTTTGTTTCCATGTACTTGGTGTTATTTCCTTTTCCCCTGGACACATATACACTCAACTATTTGACATTTCTCAGTGCCCTTTGCAGCACAATGTGTCCAGGTGACTGAGCTCTGGTCTGTGGAAAAATTATTTCCATTTCTAAGCCTGGTACATGAAAACCACCTATCCCCACCCCTTCATGCACAACTTACCTTCCAAATGGCTAGAAGGAAGATGAAACTGGAACAACCTTGGAAATCAGGTGATAGAAAAACAGAATAAGGAGATAAAAACAAATTTTAAAAAACCCTCAACCAGAGGTGGGAATGGAGATCAATTGGTAGACTGCTTGCCTCGCATGCACAAAACTCCAAGTCTGATCTCCAGCACTACATAAACCATGCATGGTGGTACACACTTATAATCCTAATACTTGGAAAGTAGATGCTACAGAATTAAGAAGTCATGGTCATCTTTGGTTACATAGTAAGCTTTTGGACATCCTGGGCTACATAAGCCCCAATCTATGAAAAGAAAATAGAACAAATGAACAAAAAGCCACAAAAATAGACCCCTACATTAAGCCTGGGGAAACAACTAACCAACAAGAACCATCTACAATGATTTGGTTGTATAAACAAGAAATTAACTTTACTGTGGTATGTAACTAAGATTTCAATTTGGGGGTTAATTTATTACTGCAGGTTACATCACCTTTCACAATAAGGAAATTCTTGCCACTTGCCAAGCACTGTGCTAAGTGTTATGAAAGAGTCAAAGATAAGGTACATAAACATTAAAGAGCCAGTATCTACATATGGAAATAGATACTGAGATTTGTAACTCAAGAGAGAGTTTCAAATGACATAGTACTCTGGTACCTTTACTTAACGGTGATTAAAGAAATATGCTCTGAAGGTAGATATCATGTATTGAAATTGCAAATCTGTTCTGAAAGGCTGCATGATTTTGAGAAAGTTACATTTTTCTCTAACCCTCATTTTCTTACTCTGGAAAATAGAGCTGCACACAAGACTTACCTCACATAGTGGTGCGATGATATAACTAATAATTGCAATGTCCTGTGCACAATGTCTGAGTCATGGTCAGTGCTTAAAAATATTATCTTCCTCATTAGCGTGCGGTGAGAAGAAGAAATGAAGTCATAAGTCATACCTAACAAACAGGGATCAAAGGCAACTTCCTGAAGATATGATCTAAACTTGATCTTGATAAAAAGTAGAATTGGAATATTTTGAAATCATGACTTAGGGGCCATGAGACACAGTCACATTGGAAGGATTCTTCAAGGAAGATGCTAAACTAGGTTACAGAGACACAGAGATGTCTACTGCGGAGTTTGGTGTGGAGAAGTGATAGAAGAGATCTGATCTTGGGAATGTCATAATTTATGTGGCAATAAAGTATGACTTGCAGTAATGAGATTCTAATAGTGGTCTTTGTCTCAGCATGAATCAGGTTGAATTTCCTGTAACAATAATGGAGTGTGTGCATCCCTGGTACTTCGTGGATTGATAACATTAATAGATGGCATATGCTGTGTGCTCCCTTTCTACAATGTGAACAGCTCTGTGTTCTAAAACACCTCTGGCCAAAGGATTTTAAATTCAACTGTTCTGGGTTGAATTATTCTCTGAAAAAGGTACACTGAAGTCTAAACCCCCAATATCTTTGATAGAGATCTTATTTGGAAATAGAGAGGGTCTTTGCAGTTGTGATCAAGTTTAAATGAGCCACTAGAGAGGACTCTAATGTATTATGACTGGTGTCCTTGTCAGAAAGGGAAATTTGTACACAGAAACAGACACACAGATGAAGAATATCTTTGAAAAACGGACAAATGATTTTGAGCCTGCTCATAAAGTCAGCTTCCAGGGATGTTCCATTTCCTGTCTTGCTGAGCCAGAGATGCTATAAACATAGGCATGGGCAGGACGTCTGTGTTCTGTTGTATGACTGACAGATGCACAAGTCACAGGCTTCTATAAACTTCCTGCTGAACAGTCCTGACTTTTCCTGCTTCTCTGTGTTTAACCCTATAAAGAATCCAATGTGTTCAAAGGTCGAACTAAGAAGTCCACAGAAGCAGAAGCAGGATATTTGTTGTTGACTGCAGAAGTACTAGAAGACAAAGCAGGAAGTGAGTTGGCATCAACAAGGCAAGCCTATAAGAAAGCAAATACAACTATTGAAGATCAGGGCAAGTGAGGATTCCTAAGCTAGGTCAATCGGCAAGAAGCACGAGGATATAAATAGTCCTGGTATATGGGCCAAGCACTATTCTAAGGCCAACAATAGCCTAGTGAACGGGGAAAATAGAGAGACAGTATAAAAGCTCAGGAGGTCAGACGCCAGATCTGGAAAAGTGAGATCAATGTTTGCTCTGGCCTGCTTCATGGGAAGGCCATGTCTTGCCCTAGTATAAATAATCTGAGTCCCAGAGCTGGAATCCTTTGAGAAAATCTCCCTAGAATAAGAAGATGGAGGAGAGGGGAAAGAAATTTACTTCATAACTTGGGCAGAACTCTGGCCTATAAACCTCACCTTCAAAAAGCAGAACTTCCCACTTACAGGTACTGAACTCAGTGTATTTAAGTATGGAAAAAAATAATTGAACATATATTGTTAATTTCAGAAGTATAGTGTTCAAACTCATTTCTTCTTGTTTGACTAGCTTTCCTTTGCTTCATGGCCAGATGTGTAACTGTCAAGGTAAACTAACTAATCTTAACTACAGATAAAAAGCGACTAGGTAAAACAAATCTCCCCTCACCAAAAGCATTTCCGGAGAAGTCCATTTGCAGAGATGCATTAGTCATTATTTTTCTAAACAGAAGGCAGCAGATAGCTGCATAAAATCAATTCACTCCACACTTAATGCATTCCAGTCTACTTAATGCATGTACAAAATACACTAACCACACTGAGCCTCTCTTGTCTAACTCTCCCACACTTAACATAGGGGCATTAGATGGCCACAGACCGCTCACCATTTCCTGTGCATTTATTTCCTTTAGCATCACTCATTCATTGAGTACCACTCCCATTATTCTCTAGCAGTGCCTTGACCTCTTTACTTCCTTCTCTCCCACGAATTTCTCTACTTGTAAGTCTGCAGGAAGAGGTACATTCTCTGAGCCATGTTATACAGTCCAATGAGACACCCTCTTCTCCAAGCAAAGTAATCCTTGGATCATTCCTTTTCTGCTGATTATTCTTGCCACTGCAAATAAGAAGCAGCTTGGAAAACAGTGGTGAAACTCAGCAAAGTGTTTGTTTTTCTAGTGTTACTATTAAGTCCCAAGGAGTATGTGGCTCTGAGATGCCACTGGGGAACCTCTTCATCATTTGTCTTTCTACGCAGCCTCAACATAGTGTGAGGCTCTTATCTTATGCTTGCTGCCTTGTGATTGCTAAATGGCTGCTTATCTTCTAATATTGTGACTGTGTCCAAGCAAGAAAAGAATGAGGTGATAGGCACAAACATCCAAATCAACTATATTTCTTGCCAGTTTATAAAACATATTCTAAAGCCTCACTACATAGCATAGTTTTCACTCTTTTATTATTTTTTTAATTTTATTTTATGTGTATGCGTGTATTGCTAGCATGTATGTAGGTGCGCCGGTGTTGTGCACTGTCTTAGGAGGTCAGAAGAGGGTGCTGGATCCCCTTGAACTGGAGTTATGGACTATTGTTACTTGCCATGCAGGTGCTGAGATTTGAACCTGGGTTTTCTGCAAGAGCAACCAGTGCTCTTAACTGCTAAGCCATCTCGCTAATCCTACTCTCTCTTTATTTTAAAGGACAGAGTTGCATTTATTCCAGATTGGCCTATAACTCCCTATGTAGCCAAAGGTGGCCTTGAATTTATGATCCTCCTGCCTCCATTTCCCTAGTGTTGAAATTACAGGCATGTGCCACCATGCCTAATTTATGTGCTATTAGGGAACAAACCCAGGGCTTCCACATGTACGGGGTAAAGAGGATGGAACTTAAGGCTCTGTATATAGTAGATAAATACACTGCCAGCTGAGTTACATCCTGATTAACTTTTATCTACTTCTTAATAGTCAGAATTATGTCATATGGCCAACTAAAAATGCATAAGAACCTAGGAAATAAGACTTTAGGTAGGGAAATTTCCACCTCGGACAAAATAGGGTTATTTTAGATATATTTAAAAAGGCAATAAATATCAGCTATCTGGTGGTAGACATAAAAAAGTAATTATAAAAGCTTGCAGTGGCAAGCCTTGGTTAATGTTAAAATGAAAACAGTACAGGCTAACACAGAAGCACCCAGCGAGGTAATGGAATCTAGGAAAGCGTAGAGGAGGTCACCACACACAGAAACCTTTAACGGTAAATGAACTGGAGAAATAGACAAGAATTAACTAATTAAAGGGGTGGCATGTTCAACACTTTTTATTATCCAAACTGGAGAGATGGTCATTGAGACAGATGTAGAAACCAAATGAGATTTAGTAGGACAAAATATAATATAGGTCAGAGCAAGGCATATTATTAAAATTCTTGAACCTGGAGAAGAAATGTGTGTGTGTGTTTGTGTGTGTGTGTGTCTGTGTGTGTCTGTGTGTGTCTGTGTGTGTGTGTCTGTTTGCTGGGCGTGGATCCCAGGACTTAGACAAATGCTGTACAATTGAGCTACATTCTCAGTCCCACAATCTTATCAAAACCACAATCTTTTTAAAATGTGAAAAAGTTAAAATTCTTATTTTTTCAAACTCTAAGTATATTGTTGCAACTTTAAAGAAAACAAACAAACAAGCAAAAATAGCAAAACCGTGCCCACTCTTGCTATTTCTAAAACCACTGGTCCCAACTAGAGTCTTCCATCAGACTAGCTTATTCATCCATTACTGTCTAGAATGTCATATGTTCTTATCTATTGCGAAACGGAGCAAGATATGCAATTTAATCATCACAACTCCACCTTCAGATCCTTATAACCTATTTCTCTACTACAGCCTGCAATACTCGTATGATTATTGCTTCCACTGGAGCTTATACTCAATAAAATTACAGAGCACTTGATGCTGTATATTTTCAGCAGCTATCCAGGCATAGGCCTCTTGAGCGAATTCCTTAAGCCATATCCCCTCTCTCCACTGTAGATATTTCTATTCTTTGTATCCAGATATTTTTGTTTTATTTCAGTACAGGGATAGAATCCACAGCTGTAAATGTGTTAGGTGTTATGGTTTGGGTATAAAGTGTCCCGAAATGCACTTGTGTCGAAAGTTTAATCCTCATCTGGTGGTGCTATGGAAATGTAACTGTATCATGAGGCCACTAATTTCTATTAATGACTTCATTATTGCATTAGGAGTTGGAAGTTAGCTTGAGGGACAAGGACATGGGGTCCTTTCTCCCACCCCTTCATGCCTGCCATGAGGTGTGTGGCTTCCCTCCACCATGCCCTTCTATCATGATGCATCTGTCTTGCCACAGGACAAAAAGCAATGAAGCCAGAAAACTGGGGACAAGACCCCTGAAGCTATGAGCTAATAAATATTTATGCTTTTACTTTGTTTTCCTGAGATATTCTTTTACATGGCCAGATATCTAACATGCTAAGGGAGCACCTAGCACTGAACCAGAGTCCCATCTTTCCTCTTAAAAACACTGAAAACAGCGAAGAAATGAAATAGATTGTTTTTGATGTCTTTTTCACTTTCTATCTTTTTAAATTTTCTCTTTCCTGGCACTTATATCAGACCTAATCCAATATTCTAGTTTGTAAAAGGATTTCATACACACACACACACACTACAACTGTAATGCATCATTAAAATTAATCATATGTTGGGCTGGAGAGATGCAGTGGTTGCTGCAAGAGCACTTGCTGATCTTATAGGGCACCTGAGTTCAGTTTACAGCACCTATATGTCAGCCAACAACCATCTATAACTCCAATTCCAGGGGATTCAATGCACTCTCCTCACCTCCACAGGCACTGCACACATGGGCTCACTTACATACATATATAGCCAAGACATTCATACGCAGAAAATAAAAATATTTTTTACTTTTATGTATTTTAGTGTATTGCCTACATGTATATAGTGCCTATGTCATATAGTGCCCTCAGAGGTCAGAAGAAGGTATCGGATCCCCTGAAACTGGAGTTATGGTTGGTTGATAGACGCTATGTGAGTGCTGAGAATCAAATTCAGGTCCTCTGAAAGAGCAACCAGTATACTCAAGAGCCATCTCTTCAGTCTCACATCTAAATAAAATTTAAATTAAAAAATAATCAGGTGTAAGCTAGGCATAATGATGGATGACTTGAGAGTGTGAGGCAGGAGGATAGCTATGTTTGAGGCCACCTTAGGTTGCACAGTAAGCTCCATGTCGACCTTAGCTACATAGCCTATATCTTACATCAAAAATGTCATTTGTAGAGCAAGACACAGTAGTGCACACCTTTAATTCTAGCATTCTGGGGGCAGAGGCTGTGAGGTTGAATCAAGTCTGGTCTACACAGTGTGCCCCAGGCCAGCTTAAGCTACAGGAAGACCTCGTCTCAAAAAATGTATCAATTGTAATATTAGGAGACATAGAATCACTTGACTTTATAAAGTCTAAATGCTGTGAACAGTTAAAGCAGAATAATGAACAATGTGAGTTAGGGGAGAGAGATTGGAGTTTTCAGTTTGAGCAAAGAGAGCAGAATAGACACAAAGAGATTCTCAATCTGTTGCTTGCTTCTATATACTAACAGTGACATAGTAAGGTCTGGTTGTGAGCCAGATCATGTACTGCCAACTCTGGAGCCAAAAGAGGACAAAATATGAGCGAATATCTCTCCATTACTGGTGTGGGTTCTTCGAGAAGAAAATGAGAATGGGTTCTAGTAAGGCTTTTGATAAATATATGCCATGTTTTCCAAGGACAACATGCAAACATGATTAAAAAATGGGTTATTTGGGTTAAATAATATGGGTTAAATAATATGCCCGATTTGAGGCTCATTATTTGAGGACTACCAACACATTCTTTGTGCTATGTTGATTCCATAAGAACTACTTTTCAGTGTACCATGATGCTGTTTTGTGATATAGGTACTGGGCTTAGTGAATATATTCATGTAATAATTGCCTAGTAATGACATCTAGGGATAGTAATGACAACTAGAGAGAAGCAGTTAAAATAATAGCTGATCTTCTTAAAGGAAGGAATTCTGCATAGGCTGACTAGACCTCAGTGGATGAACTTGCACTGAAGGACGTCTGACAACACTAACTGGATTCAAGCGGCCTTAAAATGGCAGAATGCAGGTTATCCAGTGGGGGAATGCTATGGAAGGGTGCCAAGGGGATGGGGGTATAAAGATGACAAAGATGTTCTGTATGAAATGCACAATGATACAAAAAAATAATTCTGAGAAGGTGGAGAATCGTATGAGTACCAATCTGGTGCTGGTCAATGACAGCATGTCTGGATTAAATGATTTAAGAAAAGAAAAGGAATAAGGTCAGTAATCGGCCTATGCCAGGTACATATAGTATTGTTAAGTATAGATTGAGCAAGGCAAATCCTCAAGGTCTGACACCAATAAAGTTGATCTAGTGTTTAGGAAGAATAGACAGTCAGTCTCATGTGACAGAGCTTCAATTAAGTGTCTTTTCTGATTCCTTTTTTCTGTGTTGTGTGGATGCATTTTTGCAGGGGGGAATATGAAGGATTTCAATCTTGGGTATTGTTTCCTTGTGAGCTGTCACCTCCTTTGCAATGGGATCTTGCACTGGTTTACAGTTTACCAATTAGGTTAGACTGGCTGGATAGGGAGCTCCAGCATTCCTCCTGTCTCTGTCTTCCTAGTGGTAGGATTACATGAGAATCACCACTCCCATTTTTTATGCGGATTCTGATGAGAAAATTCACCTTCTCCTGCTTACAGGAAAAACACTTTACCGAGTGAGCCTTCTCCCCAGCTCTCCTATCCTGCCTTTCCACATTTTTGGTGCCTGGATATTAACCAACTAGAAATAATTACGTGGTACTAGTAAGTACTTAGCTAATCATTAACAGAGTCCAAGGTAGGAATGTCAGGAAGGAACCGGAGGCAAGAGCTAAAGAACAGGGCATGGAGAAACATTGTCTTACTCCCCTAGCCTGTGCTCAGCCTGCTTTCTTAAACAATACAGGGAAAACTTCCCAGGATGGCACCACACACAATGGACCCTCTCACATCACTCAACAATCAAGAAAATACCCCATTGACATGGCCACAGGCCAGACCAATGGAGAAAATTCCCCAATTGAGACTCCCTCAACCCAGGTACGTCAAGTTGACAACTAAAGCTTTCCAGCATACCAACTATATTTGCACAACACAACACAATACTACCAACCAAATTTAGTGACTTCCAAACAATATGTTGTTCTTCCACAGTTCTGTGAGTCAATGATCTGGGTGTGACCTGTTCTAAAATGAAGCCCAAATCAAGATGACAGCTCAGGCTCTGGAGGGTCACTTGAAGGTTGGACTGGGGAAGAATTCACATCCAAGTTGATGCAGTCACTGGAAAGACTCTAGTGCTTGTAGGTTGTTACATGGAGACTCAATCCCTTACTAACTCTTCATCAGAGGCTGCCTGCAGTAATGGGTACCTGTCCAATGTAGCAAACTCCTTTGCCAAAGAATACAAGTCAAGAAAGAAGCATAAGATCGAGTCACCAGAAATACAAGTTACATTTTGAAATTTAACCCAAGCTCTGACACCCCACTTTTGCTAATCTATTCATGGAACCCATGTCTCCAAGATCATTCTAAAATCAAGGTGAAAGGAACTGCTCAAGTAAACAAATACTATAAGACAGTTCATTGAAATCCATGTCAAATGTAGTCTACACATGACTCCTGATTTCCTCCTTAACATAGCAGTGGTTGAAGTTGAGAAAGTGTATGGTACTCCTCATACTTATAAACACATATAAACACATTTGTTGATTTCATCAGAGTCAAGAGTAAGCTATGTGAAGACTTAAGGAGGCAGAGTTTTAAAATGCTAAATGTTTCAGAAAGAAGGCATGGGCAATGAAGCAGATGATCCTCCCCAGCCACAGATGCAGGGATCAAGGGGATAAGATGTACATTACTAGAGCTTGAAAAAAATATTCTAGGAGTCAACAAATTGGTATGACAGCTAAACCAAAGTAAATTTAAAACTACCTGGATACAGGAAGAAATAGTATATATGAGTTCTGTGGTAATGTTTACCATGTATTCTATAAGAGTAGGTGGGATTTCCGGGAGACTCTAAGTCTGTCCTTGACAGTAAATGTAAAAGGCTTGATGACTTCTCAGATTAACATGCAGAAAGTAATGGAAGGCTGGGGACATAATGGAGGAATGCTGGTCTTTCAATGCAGGTACACACTACTAAATTGGTGCTCGTGAAGAAGTATAGAATTGTTTTTGGTTGTATTCTAAGACAATTTCCTTAGAATCAAATATATTGTTTAATGCCTTCTTCTCAACCAGCAGAAAACTATGCACAACCAGATTCCAGATCTTGTTCAAGTTTTCCATAGCTTGAGGTGCTATGCCAAGGCTACAAGGAGTCACACAGTATATACATATGAAGGGAAAAGCAATTATACTCATACATGTCAACTCAAGATCACTACTCACTAGTTTTCAAAGTTCCTGTGATCATTTCTACTTATATGTCTTTGCATGCTATTTCTCTAATGTACAGTGAATTACTTTTCTGTTCTCCATCTTCTTGTCTTTTTCTGGTCTTTGTATCTTTTTCCCTATATCATGCTACCATATGGTTAAAAAATAATCCTATTTTTCCCATGTCAAAAAATAAAATATTTATTATCTTCTAGTCCTAGGTGCTTTAGGAGCCATGGGTCCCCATGTAGACATTGCCAAGTCCAAGAACCACAGCACACAAAACCAGTCTAGAAAATGGCACAGAAATGGCATCAAGAAAGCAAAGTCACAAAAATATGAATTTCTTAAGGGGATTGACCCCAAGTGCCCGAGGAACTTGTGTTTTGCTGAGAAGCACAGCAGGAATGGCCTGAAGAAGGTGAAAGCCAACAGGGAGAAAGCATGAGCACTCATGTGGAAGCTGTCAATGCTGTTGTGACGCTCTAGGAGGTTAAACTCAAGATATCAAGGGGTCCCAACAGCAAGCTCTGCCAACTTCCTTTCATTACCCACTCAAAGCTTGGGAAGCAGATTCATGGTCAATAGTCAAATGCTCAGCCAACGAAAGATCAAGGCGAGAGATGCAGGTCCATGTAAGACACAGGCTTCAACTCCTGCTCCATCTTCAGCTCAGGCTCCCAAAGGTACATAGGTCTCTATAAAGGCCCCATTATAAGTCTCTGTCTGCCAACATGAAGACAAACAGACAACTGTGTTCTCCCCATCCCCATTGTTTGAAGAGGTCCGGTGTCCTATACTGTTTTTTCAAATAAACTTGAGGGCAAGATCTATTAAAAAAATGATCAACACTATTTTATAAAGTGTTCATGCCCAAGTGATAACATGTTTCATACAGCAGTAATATGTAAAGTCTGAATTGGTTCTCTAGTAGTGGCCTTAATTTGGGTGTCAGAGACTTGGCTAAGTCATATATATATATGTATATATATATATATATATATATATATATATATATAATGCTATGTGTGTCCTTCCTGGTTACCAGTTAAGAAGGATTCTTTATGGAATGGTAGGAAACAAGTTCCATTGCTTGTTTCCAATATAATCAGGAGGTTAAAGGAAAAGAGTATGTGAATATCTAAGAAAACATGAATTTTTTAACTAAATGAACAGTGTGAAGCAATGACCACTAAATGATTAAAAACAATAATAACAACATATTTAAGAAAGAAAATCTTCAACCTAAAAAAGGACATACTGAAAACCCACAGCTAATATTAGACTGCATGCTGAAAGCCTGAAAGGTCTCCATGTAAGACCAGAAGCAGGATAGATACCTGCTTTCAGTACACCTATTCAGCACCTCAGTAGAAGTAATAACCAAGGCAATTTTGCAAGAAAACAAAAATAAAGATTATTCAGGTTGGGAAAGAAGAAACAAAATCATTTTTATTTGCAAATGACAGGAATTATAGATACAGGTAAACAAGAAAATAGTAGAAATTGCCTTTAGGCACGGAAGCAGTGTCATTGAAATAAAATATTCATGTAAGAGTGCAAAACAATACATTTTAACCTTATGGCCATCCGCATCATGGTGAGCACTACTTTTACCACAGATGACAGATGACAAAGCCAATATTTAGAAAGTATCACAATTATTAAATGTTCTAACTGATACTCGACCTTCCAGATCCAAACTGAAGATTCCAAGAGAAGCACAGTCCCACTGAACTTTCTATGATGATGACAGGTTCTGTGTATATTGTTCAATATAGAGGAAATCAAGTGCCCACTCAAATGTGAAATGTGGTGAGTGTGCCTATACCCTCGAATTTCAAATGCAATGGAAATCTAGGTAGTCACTTGAGGATAGTGACAACAGGACTGAATAGTGTAGAGTCAGAAAATTTGCTGCTGCACTGCTGAATCAGACACACCCCCTCAAGGTTCTATCCTCAGAAAGGCCAACCTAGATGCAGTTCTTCATCAATTGATCCATGAATAATGTGTGGAGCAGCATGAAGGAAAACAAACCAGCCTTGAGAATGATTATAAGTCACAAAACATCCTTAGAAATGCCTAAAAGGATTCTGCAACATAGAAACATGTAATAGTGTTCCAACCAACTAAAACTAGAAGAGATGCTTCTCTAACAGTTATGGCTTAGTGTTCGCTGAGAGGGTGGAGCAAGTACAGAAATAATACCTTCTGTTTAAGTAACTTCATATGGTTTTCCTCTCTTAGGTTCATGCCAATAAATTCTTGCTTCTAATCACTGTCCACAGATTTGTCAAACTGCTTGTGCTTCCTTAAATACCTTCTCAATACTTCCACCTCTGTGTCTTTTCTTTTTTTGATGAAAAATAGTTATTCTCCTTATGCTACATATCATCCTAATGGCTGATCTTGTTATAAAGGCAAAGCTGAATAGATGAAACAGAAATGATCTGATGCACAAAGGCTAATATATGTCTCCACTTGAGCCTTCAACCTGAGAAAATATTTGTTGAATCTGTATTACCATTAGCTTCTAGACTGGGCTACAGAAACTGCTCCTAATTTGTTTACTCATTTATTTTATGATGCTAGGGATGGACCCAAGGCACTGTACATGCTAAATACTCCGGCACTGAGCTATACTGCGTATCTCTGATTTATTCTCTTAAGTCTTAAAAACATGGAGAATCTTGCCTTATATCATATTTTCATTGGACCTTATGCTTATAGGAACTTCATAGAAATATCTACCTATGCCTGTCAATTATCCATTTATAAGCAGCATTCCAACCAACTCACATTTATTTACCAAGTTATTTCCTAACATTAAATAAGTTGATGTCGTTTTTCACTTTTCACACTTGAAAAAATAAGGTATAGGAGACTTGCCTGTAGTCATATGACTAATAAGGAAGTACAAATCCATGTTACAAATGCAGATTTTCTCATTTCCATCCAGTGCTATCTCATTCTGTCTCTCCATGCAATGCTATGTTTCCCACTTGAAATAAGATAACAATGAAACACTGAGTAAAAATATGCATATTGGTAGCTTATAAATTAGAACTCATGACACTGACAAGTCACATTTAATAGAAGAGCAACCATTTTTATAAGAACCAGTCATTCAAATGTTTCTATCTCTCCAAATTAAAAAGCTATACACACATTAAATTTTCAAACTTAATTAAGATTTATAAAGCTTTACAAGAAAAATGCCCCCTCTCAAAGTGAAGGGATTTTATTCACATACACTCCAACTTCAAGTGATAGTTGAAACACAAATTTCTCACATTGGTTATACTGATTCTGTTTTGTTTCTTCATACAAAGATAGTTGGTCTGTCTTTTGTTTAACATCTCAAAAGTATTGTTTTTGAGTTAGAAGCCCCTGGATTAAGCCATGAAAAAGAATCATATGTTCCAATGGTACTTTCAGTATCCTTGGGACAATTTGATCTAATTCAAGTCAATTTTCTGTTTAGTAACATCTCTTTACCACTTTGTATTGATTGCTTACATAGATGATATGAAATATTTGGGAAAAGCAGAAGGGGAGAGATACAAGGCATCTCTCACATAAAAAGTTTTCTGGCTTTGATCTGAATCTACTAAACACCACACTCATGAATTTTTAAACAATATTTGAAATGTCTGCATTTATATTAGGTAACTACATGTTCTTAAAACACAAATAGAGCTGTTCAAAATACCTGTTTCTCTGAAATGGGTTGTTTTCTTTTTAGATTTACTGAGCACGTAAAAGTGGTGTATTTAAGGCCTAAAATTTGATGTTTTGATATATGTATGCACTGTGAAATCATCACCACAATCAAGCTAATTAACACGGCCATCCCCTCACCTAGTTACTATTTTCATTCTGCATATGTGAGAACACTTAAGGTCTACTGAAATGGGTCACATTCTTTACAGTTATGGAGAGGCTACTTATTTCTGGCCAGTGAGAAGGAATAGATTCATTTGCAAGGCTCTTTAAGGTATTAGAGTCAGTTTAAATTATGTATGCAATTTAAAGCAAATGAACGGTTTCAACAGAAGCAGGTGGTTCTCTGAGCTGGAGACTAGCCTACTGGTCAAACAAATACCACGAAGTATGCATTTAGTTCTCTGTGGGAACCCAGGAAATGTTTGGAGACTAAAAACATCTGCATCTAAGTATTTTTTTCAAGCAAAAGTTAGTATTTTTCTAAGCCACTGGAATGAGGGTTATTAGAATCTATGTAATGCTAGAACACATGTCTAATATATATGTGACCTAGCTTCCTGGTTCACCACAGTATATCGATCACTGACTCATCTAATCTGGCATTCAGGGCTCTGCATTTCTGCCAAGGAAAGGTCACTGGCCTAGCTGGGGAATAGATGATAGTCTTAATATTTATCTCTATCTCTGTGTGTATTTCTTTCACTTTCTTTCATTTCCCTTCCTTCCTCCCTTCCTTCCTTCTTTTCTTCTTTCCTTCCCTCCCTCCCACCTTCTTTCCTTCCTTCCTTTGCCAGGGATCAACCCCAGAACCTCCATTCTCCAATGCTGAGTCTCTCTCTCTTCCTTGTCTTAAACATTATTACACAGAGCTAATTCCTTCTTCTTCTTCTATTTTCTTTTACAATTTTATTTTTGTATTTGTTGATCTTATACTCTACCATCTTCTGAGGATGAATCTGAGCAGCCTACAAAGGCACATATCATATACTGGAGACTAAAATGTATTTACAAAAAGACAAACAATGTGCATCTCAGCCCAATTCCTTTGATGCTTAACATAAAAATTATGTAGTGTTGGGGTTGCAGAGATGACTTAGTTAAGAGCACTGGCTGCTCTTACAGAGGACCCAGGTTCAACTCCCAGCACCCACTTGGTGGCTAATAACTGCCCATAACTCCAGTTCCACAGGCATACAGCCCTCTCTTCTGAGTCTACAGGCATTGCATGACATGGGTGCACATATTCACATAGACATACACTCATATACCTAAAATAAAAATAATGAAAAATATGTTGTGGGGACGGGGATGTGGCTCTGTTGTTAGAGTGATTACATAGCATACACAAAGTCCTGGGTTCAATTCCCAGCATCACATAAACAGGGAATGTAGTCCACACCTGTAATTTCAGCACTCAGGAGGTAGAGGCAGAAGAATTATATATTCAAGATCATTCTTACATACACAACAAGGTCAGGGTCAGCCTAAGTTGCCTGAGACCCTGTTGCAAAAAATATGATTTGAACTCAAACTAGACTCCCTCAGGACTCTGTACAGAGTGTCCTGAGGTCAGTCAAAGCTAGGGACAGTAAGTAGAGAGTTGAGTCCTGTATCTGTTTCTAAATTCTGATAATACCATATCATGTTAGTGTCCTGGGTCAAGGGTTATCTCTTCTCTGTGCATAAACTTCCTCTGGCATTAGTGAGTATACTAATAGCATCCACCTGAATTCACAGAGGGTGCTGCAACAGTGCTTGGTACAAAGCCCCAGTGGGCTAGTCAGTGAAAGGAACGTCAATACTAGTCATATCTATGATTCTACATTGGCCTGGCAGGCAGTGACTCAGAGCAATCTCTATTAGGCAAGGGGAAACAATCAAAGAACATTTCTGCTTTTTGATGCTCTTCCCATTTCCTGTTTCCTCCTGCATATCATTTTCCTTTTTCCCTCCAAGTACTCTTGAAGGTAGAGGTTCCATCCTATCATCACTGACAGGTCAATTGTTACCCCTAGTTGACTGTCAACAATCCCTACTTAGAGTATAACAGTATTACAGGCCGGCACTAGGGATACAGAGTGAAAAGGATCACTGCAAGTCCAAGGTTGGCCTGAGCTACATAGTAAGTTCCAGACCAGCTAGGGATATTTAGCAGGACTGTACTGAAAACAAGCAAATACACTATAACTTATTATAACTCTACCCTTAGTGTTATACTTATGTATGCTAAGGAATAAGTATGCTAAGAAAGAGGACTAAGCTTTTCATCTTGATAAAAAGCAGCATGCATTCAGAAAATGGACTAGAAGCAGGACAGAAGTCTTAGGTTCCTTCTATGCTTGATTTCAAACACACTATGTGGCTAATCAGTGAGCTCTGAAATAGGTATTGTAGAACTTCCCTGTAATCCTAGCACTCAGGAGATTGAGATAGGAGGATCATTTTAAGTTAGAGGCCAGGCTGGGCTGCATAGTGAGTTCCAGGGCAGCCTGAGGCAACAGAATAAGAAGATATTTCAATGACCAAAAAAAAAAATCAGTGAGTGAGCTCTAAATAAGTGAAGGCCTCTCTATGTAAGTGAGAGAGTGGAAATAAGGTACACAGAACAGTTTGGATGATGGCTTCTGCCAAAGAAAATGACTGACAGTAATATCCAAGGACATTCTGGTTGGGGAAATTCTGGAGAGACAGTGTCTGAAAGGCAGTGGCAGTAGAGTGACTGTCTATTCTCAGCAGGGTCTCTTAGAGGAGCTATCATGTGGGTTAGAAAAGGGTGATATTAATTATTCTTCATACCTTTTGCCACAGGAAGAAAGACTTGCAACCTTAGTTTAAATTAGCATCTATCATTCATGTTTCTTCTCTATTGGCAAGATGAACAGGGTCAGTGTAAGTACCGAAAGTTCTCCTGGAACTGGGGGGACTCGATTCTAACATAGGTTATTCATATGACTATCAAAAGTTGATTCTAGTTGTAATGTGACTTCATTTTCTCTTAATATGGGCCTTGCCATGGAGCTGTTGATGCATCTTCACAGTATAGAGGTTGGTCAGTGAGAAAGAGTATTCTCAGAAGCAAGAAGTTCTAAGGATATGAAGAGATTGCTAAGCTTTTTACAGTCAGACCAGAAACCAATGTTGGATTATTGTTTCCTGAGATGAGGTCCTAGTACATAGATCAGACTAGCCTCAAAGTTGTGATCCTCCTGCTATAGCTTCCCAATTAGCTGGAATTGTAGGTGTACATCACCACACCTGTCTCATAATCCATTATTTTCTACTGTGTAAACCACTCAGGTTCAAGTGAAAGACACATAGGGAACATCCTCTAATGAGAGATGTTTGAAAGAATTTATAGCCATCTTTACTTGTCATACTATGTCATTTTAAGCCAAAAGGAGACAAATGATACAAGATTCATAGAACTTGTCTCTTTACCTTCTCTGTCACCTCAGTATAACAGAGAGGCTATATTGATTATCTCCAATGATAGGCTTCAGCCTCAAAAGCATAGAAACTCTTTACGCTACATACAGGAAACTGTATTTTAGAATTTCTTCCCTTTGTGTTTCTTATACACCTTTATAAAATATACCTTAAGTATTTTGCAAAAAGTGATAGCCTCAATCTCATTGGATAAAGTTAAATTGTAAAATTAAACTGCCACAACTACGTGGAGGGAAATAGATGGGTGCTGCGTCTCTCCTAGGGCATGACTATGCCTTATCAGCCATGGGGTGATAATGAATTTTTGATGAGCTTTTAAATGATGACATTTCCAAACACACATTTACAGATACAATTTAATTAAAAGCAAAATTTGGTGATTTTTGGTAGCTTGTCTGGCAGTAAACCCAATGCTCTCTCAATTATTTAGCCTGAGGTGATGAAAGCATGTTAAAACCTCCTTATAACCCTGAATTTAAAAATATCACAGAAATCTTGTTTTCCATTATTTCTGATTTGGTTATCAATTATATCTATTAAATTCTTCTCTTCTTAAGTAGAAATTTGTACATACCTAAGCTGGAGGGCTATTTTGCTAAGAATCAACTTCCATTACGGGATTTTATAATAGGATTAAAGGGCAAACGTTCAGTGTATGATAAAAATTAGTTTTTCAAATCCTAGATTTGAGTGAACCATATACATCAGAAGAATTTGGGCCTTCTCTAATAAGCTGTGAAAGATAAAGTTGATTTAGATGTAGGGACCAGGAACGTGAGGCAAGGACTGCTGTGGGCAGTCTGCCTTTGCCTAGAAAAGAGACTTCATTGCATGAAGGGTATTATCATTTTACCATTTCTTCCAACAGCCTGAAAATTTTCTTATAAAGAATCAGGTTTTTAAATTTTATCCAAAGGGGAAATAATGACTACTGGGAGAGACTAATGACTAATGATTTCTTCTCTAAAAATAAATCCTACTTTTGCATGTGGCAGCCTGGGAAGAGACAGGCTCCCAAGCCTACCCTTTTCCCAGTCAGCACCAGGGACATGGTTTCCTGTCACACTACTAGGAACCCTCCCAAGTCAGAATCACTGCATGAGGGACACATGGAGCCATCCGTTCTTGTCAGACCCAAAGGCATATCAAAAAGCTCAAAAACGATGACATAATGCATTTGGTAAGGGTTCACATGTCTGTGGAAAGATGATTCATCAGGGTAAAATCTAGGACAATTCTACAGAGTGGTTCTGTATCTCCAGGTGCTTACAGATTAAAGGAAACGTTGGAAATGAATGAATTCAGTCTAGAGTGGAAAGAAAAATGTCAAAGAGAACCAAGTAAATGATGTTTTTTCATATTGTCTTTAAGCTCATCAATAATGAGCAAGCTGAAGTTCAAAGGTAGCCATCAACCCAAAATGAAATATCTGGAAGTAAGACTCATGAACCAGCAGCATCAACATCTCTGGGAAGCATTATGAAATGCAGGTTCCTGGGTATCATCTCAGAACTACTGAGTCTGAGTATCTGGGGTACCGAAGAATGTGGGGATTTTTACTGATTAATTCTGTTCTTTGACAATAATATACATGTATTTATTGAACTGTGATCAATCCCCCCTATGTTTCTTAACTCCTTCCCATTCCTATCACCCCCACCCCCACTTCTCATCCCTTCCACTCCATTTCCCAGGTTCATGACTTTGGGTTTTGTTTTGTGACCCACTTAGTTTAATCAGGGCCATATGTGTAACCATTTAATTGGAAGTATACATTGGAGGCTGGTCAGGTAATTGGTGTGTACCCAACTAAAGGCAATGATTTCCGTACTTCCTGAATCTACCAATATCAAATAGTTCATCAGTGAAGGATAAAGTCCCTTGAGTCCTTCCTTCATCTATGCCTGAATGCTGATAGCCCCATTCTTGTAGAGACCCAGTGTATACATCCACAGCTGCTGTTGGTTCATGACTGCAATTTCTGTGGGTTGCATAGAAAATTGGTATTCCACAGCCCTTCTCCTTGTCTTCTGACCCTTACATTCTTTCTGTCCCCTCTTCTGCAATATTTCCTGAGCCTTAGAGATTGTATGCTTTACGAGCTAGTCAGTTGACTCCTGAGCATGCTATATTAAGAAACGCCACCCCCATTTAGAATGGATAGGGGGAAATGAAAATAATAGAAGGAAAATAGGTTTACATAGTCTTAACTAAGAATATAAAATGAACTGAACATGGTGGGATGTGCCTGTAATTCCAGAACACATAAGACAGAAACAGGCAGATTGTTGTGAGTTTGAGGCCATTCTGGGTTACATAATGAGTCTCAATTCAATCAAGGCTACATAATGAGACTATGTTTCCAAAATAAAACAAAACCATATTTCATATATCATTTAGGTATTTAGAAGACTTTTGAATGTCAAATGCCAGTGAATAAGGTTCAACAAGTTCACAGATCAGTAATTAAACTCATTTGTTCCAAAGTTAGTCATGGCACATTCCAGATTTCAGAGGCTGGCCATGGTGGTGCACACCTAAAGTTCAGCTACTTGGGAGTCTGAGACAAAAGGATAACTTAAGCTTAGTTCAAGATCAGCTTAGGCAACATAGTAAGATTCAGTCTCAAAAGCCAACCAATCAGACAAAGAAAACAGTTATGAAGGTTATATCTGGGATAATAAGAATACAACCCATAGAAAGAAAAAGTCAGACACAGTACTGGTCAACAATGTGTGGTCCCTGCTCCTGAGAGAGAGGAGCACCTGACCTATGTACAGGGGCCTACTGGAGAGGTTGGCCTGGACTAAATATTTTTCCACACAGTCAAATGCCCATGTGACCAGATGAGGTAAACCAAAGGTACACAGGAAACTGAACAAGAAAATCAGAAGTCAAACATGTAACACTGTCCAGCTTGTTCCAGTTGTTAAGTGGGCCAACATCAAGCAGATAACAATAAAAGTATTAGAGGGGTAACTTCATTAGATGTAGGTTATAGTTAGTGTGAGCCAGACCAGGACTAAAGGTGAACAGAACCAGACAAGTGCCACATGGGCTGCAGGGAAATGAATATGGCAGTGAAAATCAGAGGTCACAATAAAAATTAAGTATACTATATTTTACACGTCCACCACAAAGAAACCACCATTTCTACATTCCACAATAATGACTGACTGAGCAAGCCCTAAGCTCCAGCTCTGTGAGACTTTGGTAGCAAAAGGTTATCAGTAGTATGTTTTGAAATCGGCTGGTAGACACACTAACCATAGGCAGAAGTCTTCCTTCTGAGCCCTAAATAAAATTGGGTTTTACAGCAGTGGTCTTCAATCTTTGCAACATTTTTTAAGCCAGGGACTCATGTTGCACCCTAGGCTGACCAGGAACTCGTGATCCTCTTGCTTAGACTTCCAAGTGCAGGAAAACATCATTGAAAGAGACATTTTCACGTGTCTGGAGTACTGTACTAGATTTAGTAATGATGTATCAGTGTCTCTACTTGTGCCAAACCTTATCTCCTTAGGACTGACCAATTCACCTTACTATGTTCCTGGTACAGAAATACCTATTAATTTCCTTGTAGTAAAATTAAAGACTTGAATATTGAATATGGTAAGTGGATCCCACCACACCCAGAAAATTCTAGAGATTATAAAAATATGATGAAGCATGCCTAGATTGGTTATATAGCTGAAGGTGGGAACCAAAAATATTTTCAGAACACTCATCAAGTCATTCTATTATGCAGTCTGCCCTGGGAATGAAAACCTGTCCTGGCTCAGCTTGCCCTTGAGGAGTTAGAGAAGGAAGGATGGGACAGATTCATGACTAGAAGCTTCACTGAGCTAATTATGTTAGAAGCCTGTGTGGCTGAAATGCCCCCATGCAATCAGTTGTCTGCAGGCTGAGATAAAGTGTAATGAAAAAACTGTGCATTTCATAATATTAATGATGTCCATTTAGGTGAATGATGGGTAGATTTTTTTAAAGGCACAATAAAAGGAGCTACTGAAAGAAACTCGGTGACAAATGGGAATGGGAACTGACAGATTCCCAGCACAACCCCAATATATACTTACCCAAGTGAATTGAATTAACAGGTGTTTTCATAGCAGGAGCATAGTAAGGTGTAATGCATCAGTTTGCTTAGTCCTCTGACTGTCTCTATTAATTCCATTATATCCCTATTTTACAGATAAAGAAATCAAGGCTTAAAACAGAGAAAAACAACTTGCAGAGGCAATACTTCAAATCGATCCTATGGAATCTCACACTAGCTTCCACTCTCTCATTGAGTTCCTGAGATGCATGGGACTTGACAAGAAGAGCTTAATGCCAGAGCTCCTTGTAAGATACTTGGTGGATGTTTAATTAACCCATGCTTGTTTAACTAAAGCCTCAGTTGATAGATTCCCTGGTCCTACGTCATTGAAAGAGAACTCTTCACATGTCTGGAGTATATGTCTACTGTACTAGATTTAGTAATGATGTATCAGTGTCTCTACTTGTGCCAAACCTTATCTCCCTAGGATTCACCAATTCACCTTACTATGTTCCTGGTATGGAAATAACTATTAATTCCCTTGTAGTAAAATTAAAGACTTGAATATTGAGCAAAAGATACAGCAAACAATATTATTATTTTACTACGTTTTCATTTGACTTGGCTTCTCTAGCAGATATTTGTTTTAAATCAGTACGCTATATCATCCTACAGTTAGAAATACAGCTCTAGGAGAAATGCTACCCAGTTTCTTGGAATTGCTGACCTGAAAAACAATCAAAATCACCTGCCTATGAATAAGCTGCCCAAGCTGAAGCAAGCAAGACATCCAGATATAGCTGCATAAAGGGAAGTGAGGGGTCCAGGAGCTCGCTAGAGAGACAGAAAGATAATTAAAACACATCTTTCATTGCTTCAAATTTGGGTAATAAATGCTCTACAGGCACAATGAGAAGGAAGTCCAATGCTCAGTACTCACATTTTACATCTTCCTATCCTGCATTATGAGGATGGAACCACCTAATTCTGAATTTAAGACATGGCTTTATGTGCTGTTGGATATCCTGTGGACCCCCAGGATGATGAAGAACCACAGCAAATATTATTTACATCCTAGATTCTGGTTACACACAGATATTATTACATCCATGACCAACTCTAACTCGTTCTTTCGAAAGCCTGGGCATTGGTCCTAGTCTGCTAATGATGGCAAGTCAATCTTTATTCAAAAACAATAATCTCTGTGAAAAGAAGATGATGAGATTATTAATTCAATGGCCAATCTAAAGAATTCATTTACAGAGATATATTCCAATAGTGTCATTCAGTTCCAACAATTAAAAATGTGTCAGTTTTGCAGGGCAAATCATTCTAGCAAACCTCTAGTGAGGAAGAAAAATTCCAAATAGAAAATTGACTTTGTGCATGTACTAAATAGGATGACTTTCTCCCATGTCTTTACTAGTCTGAGTATTTAGGTCTCTGATTTTTAGAACACTGCCTGTTTCTTTGTTTCAGGAATTCTGGGTTGGAGGGAATAGCAGGCACATCACTATTTCCCTAAATCAATATTGATCCATTCTCATAAAATATCTAAGCAGTATATGGTCATTTATATAGTCTCTTCTTTCTCTACTTGACTTCCTCTTTAATTTAAACTATCTATCACCTATCACTTTCCTGTATTTTCAATTAAGTTTCTGTGTGATTGTCACGTAAATCATCAGAGAAGGCAACTGAAACTCCCTCGCTTTCAACACAGTCTGCCTTAAATGGATGCTAGGGAGCATGTATGTGATCGACGTGACTGTTTCTCAGTCTTTGTCAAAGCTGCTAGTACTGCTAACTTTAGCTCATATAAATACCTACTCAATAAGTGCCAAGCACTGTGCCAATGAGCAGGGTGGATACCGAGAGATTCATATACCTGCTTATTCTTAAAATTGAATTCAACCTTTATCTTCTGATTTCAGAAAGGTAAGCCATGCTTTTACTGCTTATTATATAATCTGTCAGCAGAGATGTGGACAGTGCCTTCTGATCATGCACATTGATATTTATGCAACTAACTACATGAGTATTCACACACTCACTGGTCAAAATAAGGACTAAAAATAGGTCCCCTGTCAGCTTTTAAAATGCTCCTAATGAGTAGATAAAGGATATCAAGTCTAAAGGAAGATTTATAGACAGGCTTAGGCCTGTAATCCCAGCACTTGGGAGGCTAACACAAGAGGATTATTACAAGTCTGAAGCCTGCCTGGGCTACATAGTGAGTTCCAGTTCCAGTTTTGAGACTTTGTCTCAAAAACAAAACACACACACACACACAGAGAGAGAGAGAGAGAGAGAGAGAGAGAGAGAGAGAGAGAGAGAGAGAGACAGAGAGACAGAGAGAGAGAGACAGAGAGAGACAGAGAGAGAATGATAGACAGAGACAGAGAGATGCATTTTATTTGACAATAGTTAATAACACCAGAGGGTTTAGAAGGAAAAACACAATTTGATAGGGAAGAAGCTCATAAGTGAGTCATGTACAGTTACTGGTAACAATAGGGAAGCAAGCCACAGTGTGGCATAGTTATGTTGAGAAAAGACACAGAATCTCAGATGAGGGATGAGGAAGCCCTTCAGGATGATGCTTCACTTGCATCCTGAAGAGTATGAACATAAATTTAAGAAGGGAAAGAAGAGGGAAGTAAATAAGAGAGCATAGTCAAGGCATCTCTTCTGGGAGCAGAAGAAATGGCAGGGATTGATCAGCAGGAGCTCAACTCAGCCTTCTGAACTCAGCCTCCTGCTCAACAATCTATGTAAACCTCTAATCCCCATTCTATTATTACAATGGCCTGCTTTTCTTCTGTTCAACAAGGATGCAGGCATATACCCAAGCTTGCTTTTATTTGACACCAACTGAACCTTATCTTCATTTCTCTTGCATAAATCCAGTCACTGGTGTAGGGATATTTAACAATAAATAATAATTGAAATCCATATATATTTCTTTGCTTTTTTATCACCCCATATCTATGTAACTCAGAATCATCACAGAATTTTTGAAGCTGTATTCTGTGCAAAATTTAATTGGTGAACATTAATCTAAATGTATCAAAATCTGCAGAAAAGACTTCATGTATAAGAATGGAGATAGCAAAGGAGGCCAAGTAGATACAACCCAATAAAATATGTTGTTTAAATTATCACGAGAACACTTGATGGACTATGTATTTAGGTCATTTGGCAGAACGCTTGCCTGACATGCATGAAACCCTGTGTTCCATCACCAGCATTACATAAAATTGGTTTGGTAGCACATGCTCATAATCCCAGCACTCAGGAAGTACAGGCAGGGTGATCAGAAGTTGAACGTCATCCTCAGCTACATGTCAGGTTTGAGGCCAACCTGGGCTACAAGAAACCCTTTCTCAAAAAAAAAAAAAAAACCCCAGGAGAAGAATCTGTGCCACAGCTAGCTTATCTGGTAAAAGCATTTGCCTACCAGTCCGGTGACCTGAATTGATCCCAGGAATTCATAGTGGAAGGAGAGAACCAACTCCTGAAACTTGTCTTCTAATCTCCATATGTGCACCATGGCATGGGTGCATTTGTACTAACATACACAATACATACACATATACAATAATAACATAAAATAGAATTCCTCTGAGTATAACTTGAAAAATAATAAATCTAAAGCAGCATGTTAGCTAATCCCTGAGAACTCAGTTGTGGAGCCTAGGCCAGTGAAATGTCTGTTAAATTGAATTTTTTGCCTCAGGCTAGAATGCAAAGCCTAGAAAATGTTGCCAGTCTGTGTGTGCTTGGTGTGTTGACGAGGGAAGGTTCATCTTTGTGACTCTCTGAATATCACTGATGGGCTCCCATAGACAGATGCTCCTCATCATTGCATGAAGAGGTGTTTAGTTGGGGGAACTGGTGTGCTCCATTTGCAAATTGCTTCCTCTGCCTATTTCTCTGTAATCTCCCATTCAGACTTGCTTTCTGCCTTTCAAGAGGATCTGATGTGATAAGCAGCAGGAGATGCAAATCCAGTCTCTGTGTGATTGTTACAGGTGCATGCATTGCTTTTCTGTGCCGACTTATATTGCCCTGGTGAAATTGTCAAGAACTGCTGTAACTTCCACCATCAACTTCCAAATATGTTTTAATGCCATTGTCAGGCAACAGCTATAACACAACCAATGTTACTCATCTTGATTTGTATGCTTTGACTGTTATCAGTAAAATCTCTTCCTCAACTTTCAAGTTTTCTGATTGAATGGTTACTCTTCCCATTTCATTATTAAAACTATATCAATTTAGATTATCTGGGGACCAGAACTGCAGGTCAGTTCATAGTGTGATTGTTTAGTATGTATGAAACCCTGGGTTCAGCCCTAGCATTTAATAAATTAGGAGTCAATGATTCAGGTCTGTAATCCTAGCACTCAGTAGGTGGAGGCAGGATCAGAAGTTCAAGGTTACCTATAGGTATATATTAAGTTCAAGGCCACCCTGAGCTACATGACACCCTATTTTAAAATTAAAATGAATATGGCTGAATAGATGGGTAAGCAGTTAAGACCACTGTCTGTTCTTGTAGAGGACCCAGGTTCAATTCCCATCACCCATACAGTGGCTAACAACCATCTGTAACTTCAGCTTCAGAGGATCTGACTTCCTCGTCTGGTCTCTGCCAGCACTGCACAACACGGTAAATTTACATACATACATACAGGCAATATACTCATATACATACAATAAAAATAAAGTTAATAAAGTTACAGGATTAGACTCTTTCTGAGTCTGATTCCTCTATGGCTTTCTTTAGACTATTTATTGACAAATTAGAAGTTGAAGTATTCCATTTGGGTGGCAAACAGCTTATAAAGTTTCTACTGCTTTTGGATTGAGTGGAATGTCATATACAGATATAAGAACTGTCAAGGTTGCCCAGTGGATATGAACAAACACAAGAGATGGGTTCCTAGAATAAAGTGATGTGGCAGGTGAAGCAGTTCTCATGTCCTATCTAGAAGGCAGCAGATGGAAGAGCTTTCAAATGAGATCTGGATGTGCCAGCATTCAGATGAGCAGCTATTATTTAATATGTACCTCACAGACATGAAATTCTCCAAATAAATAGCTCATTCAGAGAGCGTTCCTGAGCTATTCCTGCAGATTTCTTTTTTTTTTTTTTTAAGTAAAGGAAAAGCACTTAGTCAACTTGTTTACGTGACTGTGCAGCTGCTCCTGATGTAAGCTGTTTGGAAAGACAAGTTGTTTTCTAAGGAAGCAGTCAAAGTTTTCATAAATTTTTATCAACATTAAGAAATAAAAGTTTTGGTGCTAGGTTATATAAAGATGAGATGATGGAACAACCATTTCTATTCTGAATATAAAGGATCAGATATTTCCTATGTTTGGGGAGTGATATATTGAATACAAAGGGTATTTTTAACCCCTTGTGCTAGTTACTAGTCTTGTTGCTGTTACAAAATACCTAACAAAGCAACTTAGGGGAATAAGGGTTTCTTCTGGCGTCTATCTCAGGAGGACACAGTTCATTGTGGCAGGAAATCATGGTGGCAGGGGCAGGAGGTTACCTAGTCACATCTCAACCGCATACAGAAAGCAGAGAAAGAAAATAGTAAGTGGGGCCAGGTTATAAAATATCAAGTCCCATCCCCAACGATTTACTTCCTTTAGCATGGTTCTCCCTCCTAAAGATTCCACATCCTTCCCAAAGAGCACCATTATCTGTGAACCAAGTGTTCAAACACAAGAGTCTATGGCAGAACATAGCACATACAAACTGCAACAAACTTTTTGTGAGCAAACTTTCAAATGCAAGATTTTAGGCAACAGTGAGTCTGGAAGACTATATATAGAGCCATGGTAATACAGATGGTATTACCAAATTGGATTTTCTATCCAAGATTTTGTATCTGATCTTTGCTCCAGTCCCAGTCTTTTATCTGTGGAGAGATCTTCCACCCTTACTTCCAAAGAAGAAAACTATTGATTTTCCTGTCCCATACTGTCCTAATGACAACCACAAGCACAAAACTAAGAAAATCTTTAGTTCTACTTTCCAAGTCCCTACTTCTTCCAAAGGTATCATTTACCTACCTCTTTCCATGAGTACATGCAAAGGGTATATAATTGAATAACCTGCATATCTAACTTCCAAGCTAGTGAAACAATATGTAGTAGGTGTGAGAGAGTTACATATAAAGTCTTTTGGGATAAACATAAATGCCATCCATTATAATCTTGCCAGGCTTGGAGCACCCTTCAACACTTGAGTCATGATTTAAAGGACTAAAAGAACAGAGGAACATTCTAGACACAAGGAACAATGTAAGAAAAGACAGGAATCTTATGATGAATTGCAAGAGGGTCAGTGTGATCAGAATGAAGGACAAATTGGCAACTCTCCAGTAGCACAATGAGTTTCCACATGATGCTTATATAGCACAGTGAAAAAAACAGGCTGGGAACACAGGAGAAAAAGGATGAAAATGTGAGATGACAAAGAACTCTGCTAAAAACTTGGTCCCATTATCAATGTATGGTCCATTGAAACCAAAATAGGTTTTCATGGAAAAGAGTTATACAGGTTTATTTCAAAACAGTCACCACATTTGTGATTATATGGATATTTGCTTAGAAAATGCTAACCTGAGTTCTCTTCCCTCTGAAATAAATGAAGCACTCCCCTACCCAGTCGAGTTTGGCTTTGTCGTGTGACTTTTTCTGACCAAAGAGCAGGACTCAATCAGAAAGCCTAACTTTCCTTGTGTAAGTTAAGTTTGTCTTTAACACTCCTACTACAACTGTGACAACCACAATTTTAGATAACATTGTCCCTTCATCCTAGGCCATATGATGAGATACTGGTTATAAAAGGGAAACCTGTTTTTCAAAACCCAGTTCATGGATTCCAAAACATGGAACCAAGTCTCAGCATGTTATGGACAGAATCAGAATCATTATGGCCAACTCAGTTTTAAGAACAAGAAAAGCTAATGCTGCTTTTCGTGAACAACTATGCATAATAACGATTTGTCAGAAGATATTGCTGCAGGCATAACAGACTAACATATGCATGTTAGAAAACAGGACAATTTCTGCCTCTCCTGCTTTTAAATTCAGACTATCTGAGGGATATTTTTTAAATCTTTCATTAGAATTTGATTATTGGAATACTCTACTAACCAACATCTGAAAGCTTTCTTTTTTTACTCAGATCCCTTGTATCTTGAAGTCTATGTAGGTTACTCATCTAAACTCATACTCACAGAGCTACTCACTATGTACCACTTCAGAATCAACATTAATCTTGTTTCCAAATACTATAACTAGTTTCATCCCTTCACTGTTCATATCCCTAATTTCTGATGTCATGTGCTTAGTTCAAACAGCACAACCTCCTCCAATAAGCTTGGCTTAACATCTTTTCCTGTTGCTGTGATAAAACACCCTGCCAGAAGCAAGATGAAGAAGAGAGCGTTTACTCTGGCTCACAGTTCTAGGTGGCATGAAAGTCAAGGTAAAGGGATCTTGAAGCACCTACTCATATCACATTTACAACAGGAAGCAAAGAACGATGAACGAATGCAGCTGCTCAGCTTGCTTTCTCCATTTTATACTGTGCAGGATCCCAGCCAGGGAATGATGCCACCCACAGTGGATGGGTTTTCTCACTTCAATTAACACAAGGTAAATAATTCTCCAGGAGCATGTCCTCAGGCTAAGCTAACCTGGATAATCCATAGGTAGTTGGTATCTTAGTAGATTCTAAGTTCTATTGAGATGATAACACTAACCATCAAAAAAAAAAAAAAAAAAAAAACCTCAGGGATAACATTTACTTCTTTTTTTTACCCACTACAATGTTTCATTATGAGCCATCTTTCATACAGCTGACACCCCTTCTCGACTTCTTAGAGCCACAAAACTGACACATTTCTTAGACATTTTTAGTTTATATTCCAAGAGCATCTGTTTAAGCATTGAGCTCTTACATACACACACCTCTATATCTTATCTTTCCTACTAGTTCAAAATTTTCCCTAAAGTCACAACTATAAAAATCTTTATTCACTTGTGCTTCCTTAAGTTTCCTTGCAGAATGTCTGTTCATAACAAATAGTAGATGTCTGCTGGAAACCCTAAAATAAGCTTTTATTTTGTTCAGTACATGTAGATGAAACACTTACTATGTACCACATCTACATTAAGATGTAGTTGAAATACTAGAAGGTAGACATGATCCTTAAGCACATTTAACATTTTTTTGGTATATTTGTAGTGTTTGTGTATTTGAGTATTGAATGTGTGTATGTGCATCGAAGCCTGTGTCCTTGTGTGTACCTGTGGAGGCCAGAGGTCAATTTTAGGAGTCTTCCTCTGTCACTCTCCACGTTAGTTTATAAGACAAGATCTCTAACTGAACCTAGAGTTTCAACTAGAACTGCTGGTAAATGAGGTGCAAAGATCTATGTTTATAGATACCACAATGCCCAGCTTTGATCTGTCTATCTCTGCCCAACCCTCCTCCACCAATCCAGGGGTTACAAGCACACATTGCCATGCCCAGATTTTAAGTAGGTATTAGGGATCCAAACTCAAGTCCTCCAATACAAACATTAAGGATTTTTATCTGCTAAACCATCTCCCCAGCCCCCACTTCACATTTCTTTAAATGTACCCAAAGCCATTTTTCAGACTCTTTTAGCAATGTTACTGTAAAATTCTCTTAGTGAGTTTGGTTTCATTATGTCTTGTGATATGTATTAGCTTAAAAATAAAAGAAGAAAACAAAGCAAAAAGAAATGAACCATGGCCTATGCCCTCAAGGGCTTTGCAATTAATAGGAACAACAAATAAATATACCAAAGGAAACATTAGTGCTTTCTGCAGAAGGAATTTCATTTTATTTGCTGCATATCTTTTAAATGTTTATTTCTGCTGGAAGACTTAGAGATTCAAGACAACCATGAGAGATGAATTCCTAAAATCACAATCATGTCTTACTCAGAGCATCTCTTTAGCCTAATTGCCACCACCACTCCTGGAACATGATTGTCATTCTTCATTTATTTTCTTTGAAAAAGGGAGTGAAGACGGGCCAAAGAGTTTCCAGGGAGGGAATCTTCTCCTAAACACACCACTGTCATTCTCTAAAATTTACCAGAAACAAATATTTAAATGTGTTTCCTTAATTTATCCCTTGTCATTGGATAAAAATGTAGCAAATTCCATCATCAAAAACCGAGCCTGGTATATCATTCAATTAATACACTAACTAAATGAATTCTCCTTTTCTACATGTAGTGCTTGTAACCTCCCTTATTATACGGAATCTTTTGGGGGGCATTGCATGTTAGGCACTGCATGTTAGGTAAGCACTGTGGCAGTGAGCCATATCCTCAGTCCCAATTTTTAAAAAACATTTTTATACATTTATTTATTTATATGTTTGTATAGGTCAGAAGACAACCTAAGGGAATGGGTTCTTTTAATCCACCATGTGGATTCTGTGGATCAAATTTAGGTCATTAAGATTAGTATAAAGCATCCTTGTCCCCTATCCATTTCACCTGCCTCTATACCAAATCTTTATATTGTACCTTTTCTTTTTTTAATGTGTGTGTGTGCATGTTTGCATGTATGTGAGTACACAAGAGTATGTGGGTGCACTTGAATGTGTGTACGCATGCAAATGGAAGACAATCTCAACTGTCATTTTTAATTTTGTGAATTTTATGAATTTCGTACCCAAGTACTGCCTTGCATTATTTCCATCTCTGAGTCCCCCCACCAGTTCCTCCTATGTCCCCTGACACCTTGTCAACTTGTCCTCTTCTTTGATTATTGCTAGACATACACACACACACACACACACACACACACACACACACACACACAAAGAAAGGAGTCCATTTAATAGTGCTTGTGTGACCTGTATTACCCATCTATCTCAGATCAGATAACATCTCAGGGAACTAGTCCTTGAAGAAAACTGTTTAGCCCCCACCTCCCAAGAATCCATGGATTGCCTGTTGTTCTTCATCTTGAGGTGAGATTCTGTGACATTCCTCCTCACCCCCAACCACCTTGACATGTCAGCTGGATTTGTATTTCTGAAGATCTTAGACTACCACACGGTGGAGGTTACACTGATGCAGTTTCCCTGTCGTGTCTTGTCCCTCTCACTCTTGCATTCTTTCCAGCCCTTCTTCTGTGATATTCTCTTGAGCCTTAGGCATAGAGGTTGCATTATAGATGTTTTGCTTAGGACTGAGCACCTCACAGTCACTTATTCTCTGTGTTTTACCAGTTGTGGAACTTTGCAAGAGTCCCCATCTGTTGCAAAAATAACCTTATTTGATGAGTGGTAAAAGGTGCACTTGTCTGTAAATAGAAGGATAGGTGTTTAGAACACAGTAAGAAATTATATTGGTCTAGAGAAGTGACTAAAGTATGTTTTTTTTCTCTAGGATCTATGACCTCTCCACCCATATGTACATTGAAATATTTATAGCACTACATGTGAGTTCCCACCCATTGAGTAGACCTTATGTCCAATTAGACAGCTGTTGATTACCCCCAAGATAAAAAGTCTACACCAATAGTAAAAGTTGGCTGGGTCAGTGATTGTTGTGATTCATAGAATTGACAGCTGGGTAGGATTATTGATTTGTTTTCTCCCTTAGCAGCTTGTGTATTATCCTCTTATAATATGAGAGCTAGTCTTCAGGGAAAGAGCTGCCTCGTCAGTTCCAGCTTCATTGCTCCAAGTCCTGTGTCCCAAATATGTCCTGTCTTCAGTAACAGGGACTTTACTACAAGTTCTATGAGGCAATCAAGGCCTGTGGCAATAGACTGTATTAATTTGAGAGTCTCTTAGATTACCCTGACAAACAACTCGAAGGGAGGTTTCCCATACCTAGTATTGTGATTTCTGTTCTATAGCCATCTGTTATACACATACTCCCAAACTTACATTATATGTCTATTTTTCAGGCTTATTAAAATACATTTCACTTTGGTTTTTCACAGAACTATTCTCTTTCCTTTCTTAGGTCCTATGTAGCCCTTTACCCTATAAAGAAACCTCCACTTCTCCCATTTTCCCCTTGATAATTCCTATTTCCTTCTGTCTCCCTCTCTTGAGCTCCCTCTTCCCCTTGATTTCCATTTCCCTATATGCTGCAGTTAAATCAGGATGTATACTCATATCTAAAGATTTGGCTCTGGGATACAAAAATGAGAGATAAAATACATCTCACTTATTTTTCTGAGTCTCGATTACTTCACTTGGTATAACACTTTCTAGTTCCATAAATTTATCCGCAAACTTCATGACTTTGTTTTTCTTTACCACTGAGTAGAGCTCCACTGTGTAAATGTACCACATTTTCATCATTATTTGGCAGTCAAAGGACATTTAGGTTGCTTCCATTTCGTAGCTATTGTGAAAAGAGCAGCAACAAATATGGTGGAGCAAGTAGCTCTGTAGTAGAATAGCAAGTCCTCTGGGTAGATGCTAAGGAGTGGTACTACTGCATCCTATGATATATTTTCAGTTTGAAACAAGTTCTTCAGACTGATTTCCATAGGGCCAGCTATACCAGTTTGCAATACCACCAGCCGTGATTAAGGGTTCCCCTTTCCACACATCTTCACTAACATGTATTTGTTTTCTTGACCTTAGCCATTCTGACTGGGGTATAATAAAAATCTTAAAGTAGTTTTAATTTGCATTTCCATTAAATGCTAAGAGTTTTGAACATTTTTAATGGTATTTCTTGACCACTTGTATTTTTTCTTTTGAGAATGCTCCGTTCAGATCTGTAGCTCATTTTTTAATTGGTTCATATGTTTTCTTGATTCTCTGTTTTTTAAGACTTTTTATGTTTTAGAAATTAATCTTCTATCACATGCATAGCTGGCAAAAGTTCTTTCTTATTCTATGGGTTTCCACTTTACTTGATTGATTCTTTCTTCTGGTGTCCAGAAGCCTTTAAGCATAGAGGTGCCATTTATCCATTGTTGATCTTAATTCCTGAGCAACTGATGTCTGATTTCAAAAGTCCTTTACTTTTCCTAAATCTTATAGCGTACTGCCTATGTTTTGTTCTAATAATTTGAGAGTTTCAGGTTTCACATTGAGGTTTTTGATATATTTGGACTTGACTTTTGTGCAGGGTGATAAACAAGGGTCTAATTTCATTCCTCTAGAGTTAGAGATCTACTTTGGTCATCATGTTGTTTGTAGTTCTTCTTTGAAGGTCTGGTAGAATATTCTATTATAAATCCATCTGGGCCTGAGTTTTTTTAGTCAGGGAGCATTGCATTACTATTCCAATATCCCTATTTGTCATGGGTCTGTTTAACGTACTGATCTCTTCTTGGTTTAGCTTTGATGGTTTAGTTTTAACTAGAAATTCATCCATTTCTTTTAGATTTTCTAATTTATGAGAGTACATGTTTTTAAAGTGTACCCCTGCAGTGTTTGGATCATTTTGGAGGCTGTTGTGATGTTTCCTATTTCATCTCTGATTTTGTTGAGATCTGTTTGCTCTTTTTTTTCTTTTGGTTAACTGGGCTAAGGGTCTGTCTATAATTGTTATCTTTTCAAACAACCAGCTCTTAGATTTATTCATTCTGTGTATTGTTTCTTTGTTGTTATTTCATAGATTTTTGCTCCAATATTATTATTTCTTCTCATCTGCTGGTTTGAGACTTGTTTTGTTCTTGCTCTTTCAGATTCTTGAGTTGTGTTTTTAACTCAATTATTTGTGGTCTTTCTGACTTTTTAATGTAAGTGCTTAGAACTATAATCTTCTTTCATATAACTGCTTTGAATATATCCCAGAGGTTTTGTTGTGTCATGTTTTTATGTAAGAATGAGTTTTTTAAAAACTGACATCAGAATTAATGACTTTTAATTAACTCAAGCAAAACTATACCTTGTGATCTAGGCACCTGATTTTCTTTTCTGGGAACCTCAATTTGGTATTCCACCCAAAAATATAATGATATATGAATGTAGGTATGCTTGAGAATTAACATTTCGAAGCACTGAAATTTGTCACATTCATCTCTTCACTGCACACAGTGAAGATTGGGAAGGACAGGTGTCTATGGGTCAATGATCTATTCTAGAACTAGTGATAAAAAGACAGGATGGTCTGTTAAGGAAAAGATTGAGCCACACTTTTACTTCCCCAATTGAAGCTGGAGAAACCATTTTGAATACAATTATGGTTGGGACCAGAGAAAGCTCCAGGGACACAGTTCAAACAAGACCTTTCCTTCAGCACAGTTCCAGAAGACAGATGGTTCCAAGTACTATCTGGTAAATCAAGTATCCTCTGAGTTCAGGCTCACATTCAAAATTTAAAAAGCTAAGTTAAAAGTCAGGGCTTTTATTCAGGCAACTGTTGGCATAGTAACACTGCATTTTCTATTTCTTATCATCTTCCCCCATTGGCACCCTCGCACAGCTCCCCCCACCAGAATTCATACAATCTATCATCTGTATCAAGACCCATAGTGTCAAGCTAGTGTCCCTACACATCCCTCAGTGCAAGTTCATTCACTGGCATCTGACCAGTCCATCCAGAGAACTTCCTGTTAAGAAGATCAGCTCTAGTTCACCCAGCAGTAATCAATTGTCAATTATTCTTTGACTTGAATCAGAGCCTGGAGATAGGTGTTACTAAGGGAGAAATGGGTAAAATGTGGGTATTTAAATGGGACAGGGAGAGGGTTACACAAGGAACTATGGGGACAAAGGGGAACAAGGACCTCAAGAGAGGTGGGGTTCACAGAAGACAGATATTATCAAGGGAGAAACTGGGATATTTTAAATGGGGATGGCATGGAGGGAGGACTAGACAGGGAAAGAGGAGAGAAAAATAATGCCTATCTAATGTAAAATAGAGGAAATCATATTAGTCCAAAAACCTACTGGCAAATCATGCATTTTCATTTTCACTTAGTCCAGGAATATTTTTATTTATTTCTTGATTCTTTTCCTTTGACCCATTCATCATTCAGGAGTGTGTTATTTAATCTCCATGAGTACATGTAGTTACTAGAGCTTCTTTTGAAGTTGATTTTGTATTATTGCATTGTGTTCTGAAAGAGTAGATGAGATTCTTTCAATTTTTTTTGTATTTGTTGAAGTTTCTTTTCAGCCCCAGTATGTGATCTATTTTAGAGAAACTTCCATAGGCTGCTGAATAGAAGGTGTATTTTTTGGTGGTTGGCTGAATATTCTGTAGATGTCTGTGAGGTCCATCTGATGTATATTTTCATTGAGATGTTTCTTTGTTTATTCTTTGTCCAGATGACCAATCTGTTGGAGAAAATGGGATACTGAAGTCACCTACTATTACTGATTTGGGGTAAATCTGTGTCTTGAAGTCCAACCATACTCTTCGTATGAAATTGGGTGCACCAGAATTTGGTGCATATATATTCATGATTACAATGTCTTTTTAATCAATTGTTCCCTTGATCAGAATGAAGTGACCTTCTTTTTCTCTTTTAATTACTTTTAGTTTGAAGTCTATTTTGTCTGCTATTAGGATCGTAGCACCTGTTTATTTCTTGGTGTCATTTGCTTGAAAACACTCTTTTCCATCCTTTCACCCTAAGGTTGTGCCTGTATATGAGGTAAGGAAGTTTCTTATAGACAACCAAAAGGTGGATTTTGTTTCATAATCCATTCAACTTGCCTGTGTCTTTTAATTGGAGAATCGAAGTCACTGATGTTTAAAATTATTATTGAAGTATATATTATTGTCTCCTAGTACTTTGTTTTCTGTTTTATTAGTCCTATTTTGTTTTTTCCAGAATTACAGTACGGTGGTTTGAATGAGAATGTCCCCCATAGGCTCTAAGTATGTTAACATTTGGTCCCCAGTTGGTGAAGCTGTTAGGGAAGTCTTAGAAGGCGTGGCCATGCTGGAGAAGTGCATTACTGGAGCTGAACTTAGAGAGTTCTTAAGTTTTATGGGAGTTCCAGTCATTCTCTGCTTCTTGTGCCAGCTTGAAAATATGAGTCCTTAGCTTCTGCTCCTCCTCAAACCGCCTCTGCTGCCATGTTCCCCAACTATGATGAACTCTTGCACCTTGGGAACTGTAAGGTAAATAAATTCTTCCTTTTATAATTTACCTTGGTCACAGTGTTTTATTATAGAGAAAGAAACATAACTAAAACACATAGCTTCATTCATTTTTTCCATAGCCTTTTGGGTATTGTTATTCCTTTCTCCAGTACTTTGAATTTCTTTGAGTATTCTTTGTCCATCTAGTTTGGTGGATATGAATTTTTTCAGCATATTTATATCTTGGAAGGTGTTTCTTTCTCCTTTGACCAGAGGTTTTCTGGATAAAATATTCTGGGTTGGCATCTATGGTCATTTAGAACTTGGAATACTTTGCTCCAGGCTCTTCTGGCTCTTATAGTGTGCATTGAAAAGTCAGTTGTAATTCTAATAGGTTTTTCATTACATGTAACTTGTTGTTTTTCCCTAGCAGCTATTAGTACCCTCTCTTTGTTCTGTACATTTATTGTTTTGACCATGATATGCTGTGGGGAGCTTCTGTTCAGGTCCTGTGTATTTGCTGTTTTCATAATGTCCCATAGCTCCTGCATATTCCATTCCTGGGTTTTTTTTTTTTTCAATTTTTCATACTCTTTGCTTAAGCAGCCTAATTCTCCAACTTCAACTTTAAGTCTTGACACTCTGCTTTCCATTTGATTTATTCTGCTGATAAGACATTTTCTTGTCTTTTCTAATTGGTTTATTGAGTTTTTCAATTCCGTCTTCATCTCAGTCAGGGTTTTATTCAATATTTCTATCTCTTTCATTAATTCACCATTCAAATCCCAAATTATTTTGTCATTTTATTCCGCAATATATTTGTATTTTTTGAGCTTCAGTCAGGAGATTTTTTTCTTGTCCACTTTGATTTCCTTGAGTTGTTTTTGTATTCTTTAAAGTCCTTGAATTCTATGATCATGTGTATGACAGGTCTTTTAAGTTCTATGTCCTTGGGTTCCACTGGGTAGTTCTCTTTGTAGATAATTTCTATAGTACTTGTGGGGTGTTGTGGGAATTTATTATCTTGGTTTTTCATATTGTTCATGTTTTTGAGTTATGATCAGGTGTCATTATTAGGAATGTGATACCCTTCTTTTAAGATATTAATCTAGGTTTTTCAAATGTGCAAGGAAATCACTTTTATCAGTCAATTAAAAAACCCTAAAGGCCCTTTCTTATTTGTGAAACAAAGCTCACAGAATTTTACAGTTACATTGCCAGAAGCATTTGTATAACAGTACTTGTACAGTTAAATAAATATGAAATGCACTTGAAGAATAGATCATTCCTCCAAGATTTCTTCTGTATTAAACGCACATAAGAGTGAAGTGCTGGATATTTCAAGTGCTAGTTGATACTAATTATGGGAATAGACATTCATCCACACAAGTGAATCTTTTTCCCCACAGTTTTGAATCCAGGGAAAGAATATCCCAAAAGAATGAAAGAAGACAGACAGACAGAAAGTCAATATTCTCACTGGGTCAAAATCTTTCACTAACAAAGCTGGATTCCACTAATAATTATGGTAATAGACAGAGAGACAGGTTGACAATTTAAGTAAGTTTTTGTGAAAACTTTGGCCACATCTTCAAAGTTCTAACCACTTTGAACTGGTGGTGTAGTTCAGGTGGCAAATTAATTGTCTGGCATGCTAGAGGCCCTGGATTTTTAAATCCCCAGTAGAGCAAAAACTAAATTAATAATTAATGAATATCTAACCAGTGAAAGTCTATAAAAGGGTCATGGGCAGGGGATATTTCTTATTGTAAGGATCTGTGCTTACATCACAAAACCCATGTACAACATTAGGTGGGCTGTAATTCTAGCCTTGGAAGATGGATATACGGGATCCCTAGAGAAATTTGTCTTCAAGACTATCCATGTCAGTGATCTCTGGGCTTAACCGGGAGACCCTGCCTCGATGAATAAGGAACAGTCAACCTCAGGCCTGCATATGTGTGTACACATATGCACACTCACCCATACATGTGTGCCCACACACATGCAAACGTGCACACCAGCAAATCACACATGCACACACACGTATGAAAAATGAAAAATAATAAAACTTCACCATCTTCAACTTTAAGTAGTATTTTTCAAGCAGAGAGACTCTTCCACCATGCCAGCCATGGAATCTATTAACAGCTCAGCAGCAACCCAAATGGGAAAGCTAAGAAAATAAAGATAGCAGGGCCCAAGCAAGAGCTGGGAAAGCCAAGAACAATAAAATTAAATTTCTCTGGGACCTCTTCCAAGCTGATCTGTGACTGGAGGGGAAAAAAGATGCTACAGTATGCCACTGTGAAAGAACAGATGTCAGAAAACCCCAATTTTAGGGGATGCTGTGCCTGGAACATTCTGTGTGACATTCTTGGTAATCGACTTTGTTCTTCAGTTTCACTTTGGAAAGTTTCTGTTAAACTCTTAATCCTGACTTGCATTGTAAAGAAACATCTAAGTATAGAAAAAAATACCTACTTTAGCACACACATGACAAGAGAAGCTTTAGTCATGTTTTCCGTATGGCTAAGAATGATGCTTAGCTTCTAATCCTGCATCAATCTCCTCAGTGCTGGGATTACAGGTGTGCATCAACCACACACCAGGTTTTATGGAAGTTTGAGGGTCAGACCCAGGGCTTCATTCATGCTACGCAGGCAGTCTACCAACTGAATTGTAGCTCCATTTCACTCAAAGACTCCTCTTTCATTCTCCAATATAAATAAAAGAGTTCTGATCCGGTATCTTATCATAATAGCAAACCCTCTGGAAGTCCACACAGCATCTTTCTAACCTCACATCTTACCTCTCCCGAGATAGTTTGCCTTTTAAATGAATGGAAGGAAAGATTTGTACTACACACAAAGGAATGCCCACAAATTAATACAGAAATAACTTTGGGCAAAAATATTTTACTTTTGAATCACAAGTCATCTTATGCAAGTAAAGTAAATATGGTTTTCCATCTCTGTCAGGGTTTCTCAGCTTTGGCTCTACTGAAGTCTGCAGCTAGAGAATTCCTTTATTTGGCACTCTCTTGTGCATTGTACATTGTTTAGTAGCATCTCTGGCCTTATACTCACCCAGTTAAAATAGCAACCTCCCATTCAATTTTGAAACATCAAAAATGTGTAGACATTGCCAAATGTCTGCTGGAGTGTAAAAGCACCTAGCCAAGAACCAAGGGTATATGGGAAGACAGGTTGAGAAGCTCAGGAAATCCTCAAATTCCTTGCCTGTCATTTTGTTTCTACTATTTTGCAATTGATATGAGTACATAAATCTCTTTGGCAAAACCAAACAGGAAACCTGTTTATCACAAAATAATTAGTAGTATTAGATTCTAGTCAAGAGTTTTTGTTCTTGATAGAAGAAAACTTTACATATAAATAATATTCTGAAGGACAGACTCAAAACATGTTCATATTCTTTGCCCTAACCTTTATTTACAAAGAGTTCAAAATAAATTAAAGAAGAAACTAAATATATTCCTTCAAAATCACTATAACCATTGAAATTAATTCATCAGAAAAACTGATGCAATTAAGAACAAGATCCTAATATTAGACTTCCAGTTTGTACTGGGAATCTGGGAATGTGTCAGGACCAACATAGACACAGTACTCTTTAGAACATATTAATTTAAATCTCTTTTTCTCTTTCTATAATCCCCAACTTTATCCTCATTTCCTATCATTTCCTGAGACCAATAGTTTTCAAATATGGCCAATTTTGCCTTCCAGGGGATGTATATCAATGTTGAAATATCTTTGGTGGTCCCACTGTTGTATATGTTCATATATCTGTGTGTGCACACAAATGACATGAGTGAATAGAGGCCAAGGATTCTGCTAAATACCACACAAGATATAAAACAACTCTTCACAAAATAAAATTACCTAGCCCCAAATGTCCATATTCCTAAGGGTAAGAAACCTAGGTCTAGACACATCATTAGAATGTCCAGTCACAGATTTGATCAGGCTACAATCAATTTGAACAGTATAATACCCACATTTTAACAATATTTTAATGACTCATGATATTTATTATAGGGTCATGACCATTGCAGGGACCCTATATACATCATTATCTGAAAAGTTCAAATTTTTGGAATGAAAAAAACTTAACCTTATTCTCTTTGATTAAGTTTCTGCAGAAACCTAAAAATGAAAATGTTTGGAATAAAGTGCTATTTTTAAATAAATGAGTTGTATCATTTGCCAGAAACAAGGATGAGGAAAGCCACATGTAATTAAAGATTTGTTCAGTACACATTTGAGCCTGCAGGAGGAGCTCAAGGCTCTCTTCCTCAGAAGCAAAAAAAAAAAGAAAAGAAAAAAAGAAAAAAAAAATCCCTCTACAGGAGGCCAGAGAAGTCACAAGATGGAAGTGAATACTGGACCAGAAACCCGAACTCCAGGGGAGCTTGAAGGGTTTGAATTTTCATCTTTTAATTCCTTTGCCATCTATTTTCTTTTTTGGCATCTCTGTTCTGGAACAACTCGCTAAAATGCTCAAATGAGATCTTGTTTGAAAGGTATAACCCTATCCATTTAGTCCAAGTCCCCTAAAGGCAGTGGAGTTCAAACAATAACGAAAAGGGGGAAGCATACAAAATACTCAAAGTACAAGATACAGATAATGATGAAATGGCACAGAGAATGCAGATATCTCCATCTTTCCCGAGTCAATAAAACAGCAGACACACCACTAGCATGTTAGTTTTTGTAACAATCCTTGAACATGTATAAATAAACCAAATCGTTGTAAATAGAAATATTATGAGCTATTCTTGTGATTAACAATTTAAAACAATCTTCTCCTGGGCATGAAGACTTTGAAAACAAAAAGTTTTAAGTGGAACTGGAAAACAGTTAAATATTACTAATGCACCCATATTGCTCATGGAATATTTATGAACCACAGAATGATCGCAGTGATTATTCCCAGCTGATTTTAACAAGGAACTTTTTTTCCTCTTTTAATTAGGTGCCTGCGTGCAAACAAAAGCCTATTATAGGACTCAGAAAGAACGCAGTGAATAAAATTAGAGCAGACCTATCTTCTAAATCTTTGGATAGTAGTCTAGAAACAAAAATACAATGGTTCCCTATGATCTGTATGTGAGCAAGCTTGCAATAAAATTTCAATTGCCAGTCTTTGCAAATACAACAGGCAATCCAAAAATCAGCTCAACTCTTGAATCCTAATAATGTTTCTCAACAAAAATGTACGTTATCATTGTCAAAGGTATTGTTATCTCCTACTGTGGTTTGAGAAAGTAAATTTTTAAATGTTCTTACATGACTATAAGGGAATTACAGAAATTTAAAGGCAATTATTAGTCTTTATTTCTCAAAGAACAGAAGAAAAAATTTAGGTTGAAGATGTGAGAAGCGTGGGGTTTTTAAGACATAATCACTGTCTTTGAGCTTGATCCTAAAAGTCTGTTTGATGGATCTGGGGATGAAGCACAAAAACTGTAATCCCAGCATTTGAGAGCTAGAAGCAGGAAGCAGGAAGATCAGGAGTACATAATCACCTTTGACTACACAGTAATGTCAAAACCAGTCTGGGCTATGTAAGAGTCTAGTTAAATTTTTTTTAAGTGCATTCAACTACCAGTAGTGTCTGAATTTAAATCCCTCCATGTTGGAATTCTTTTGGTGTGTACACTTTCGCTGTCTTTCATTTGAGGCATCTTCTCTTTGATGTCTGTGTTTCATAAAAAGGATAAGCTTTCTTTAGAGTATGAGATGACTCTTTGTTTCACATAATAGTTTGTGGCATCACAACTTGAAAGTGTTCATATTAGAAAAGAATTCCATCAATAAAGTGGAGGGACCTGGATGCTGAGTCTTTACCAGTCATGCCTTCAGATAAGATCATACCAAATCAATACCTTCAATGCACCCTTGTCAATAGTACACAGAACATAAAACATCTTAATCCTCGTACTGCTGAGCCATGAAAATGGAAAAAGTAACTATGTCTTGTTTTAAGCTACAGAATTTGTGGTCATCTGTTGCACATCAAGAGGATTCAGAAAGATATATACAATTTCATGAAATAGAGTAGCCGAGTCCAGATAAGGTCTAAACTTGCCTAAGAAAAACATGTGGAGTCAAAGGAAATTTGAGTCTGTTTTCCCCTTCCACTGTGTCAGTTCTGGTGACTATATTCAGGTCCATTTACCCACTGAGCCATCTCACTGGTCCCAAATTTTTTGATAGGGTGTAAATGCTTAGTCAGTTTAAGGGAGTCTGTACTTTAATCATATTTCCTTAGGTTTTTAAAACTTCTTAAAAATTTCAGATGAAATTTTCATGAATTAACTGTTTTAAAGTAAACAATCCAGTAGTATTTTGAATAGTCACTATGCACAGCCAACATCTCTATCTAGTTCTAAAATATTTTAATCACCCCCCACAAGGAATATGTACCCTAAAAAGAGTCAATTCCCATTCCTCAAAAATCATTAGTCTAATCTGTCTCTATGAATCCCACTATCCTTCATATTTCTTAGAAATTAAAATAAAAGACCAGCAATGTAGTCTTTTGTATCTGACTTCTTTCATTTAGCATAATGTCATAATGTTTTCTCCATTATGGAGTGGAAACACCATTGTTTTTCATGGCTGAATAATATTCTACTTTATATATGCTCCTGAAATTCATTGATCTAATTTGTCTCTATGGATCCATATGTTCTTCACACTTCATAGAAATTGACATAAAATTATCAGCAATGTGATCTATTGTGTCTACCTTCTTTTGATTAGCACAATGTTTTAAACATTTATCAGTTGTGGTATTGAAACAACTATTGTATTTGGTGGTTGAGGAACAGTCCACTATGTTTATAAATGCCCTAATTTACTTATCCATTCATTCACCGATCTTTTCATCTACTGTCTGCCCTGATGGACAGTTTCTACATTTTAGCTACTGTTAATAATACTACTTTGAACATATATGCATATGTATTTACTTGAGCATGTTGCTGACTTGGAGAGAATACATGTTTAGGAATAAAATTATCTGGTATTTTGATAATTGTAAGTTTGACTTTTTGAGGAACTCCAATAGTGCTTTCTACAATAGCTAAACCAATTATACTCCCACCATCAATGGACAAGATTTTAATTTCATACAACTTCATTAAATTTATTATTTTTCATATTTTAAGAGTGACCATGCTAATGAATAGGAATCGGTGCCTCATTTTTAAATATTTTAATTTTCAGTGTGTGGGGGGTGGTGTACAGAGGGTCCATCACCTTATTCACTTGATTTGTCATTTCCATAATGACTAATGATAATTAGCATGCTTTCATGTGTGCTTAGGGAATTGTATATTCAAGATTTTTACATATTTTCAAATCAGGCTGTCATTAAACAGATTTAGATATTACTATTAATTCTTTGATAATTTCATAAAAAGTAATTTCATCATTACTCTTTCTATACCCACTCCAGTTAAGATTTTCTTGGAGAGTTGTAAGAGTTCTTTTTCATAATAAAATTTTGTCTTATAAGGGTAGGGTACTAGGTCCGTATATATATTGTGGTGGTTTGAATGAGAGTGTCCCCCATAGGTTCTAAATATTTGGACATTTTTGTATCCAGTTGGTGGCCCTGCTTTGGGAAGTATTAGAAGGTGAGGCCATGCTGGAGGAAGCAGGTCACTGGGGACCGGCTTAGAGAGTTCTTAAACCTTGCTGGATCTCTAGTTGCTCTCTGCTTGCTGTGCCTGCTTGTAGATGTGAGCACTTAGCCACCTCTGCTGCTGTGCCTCCCTGCCATGATGGACTCTTCCTTTTTATAAGTTCTCTTGGTCAGTGTTTCTATCTCAGGAACAAAAAGCAAACTAACAGCTAAGTGATTTGCAAACATCTTCTCTTATATAGACTGCTGTTCTAACTTTCTGGATAGTAACCTATAATGCACATTTAAATCCTGAGGAACTCTAATCTACGTATTCTTTTTCTTTCAACCTGTAAATTTGGTTTTATATAGAAGAATCCATTGGTAAATCCAACATCATGAAAGATTAACCCTTTATAGCTTTGAAGCTATAGTAATAATTAATGTATTTAGAACCGTATGAAAATGGCATTCCTATAAAACTTGAATTCACCAACCTAAAAAGATATGAAAGGTATGATTCCTTCATCATCACATATGTTTCAATAAAAATAATTACCTAATACCTTTAGCTAATTAATAGCATCAACTAGTTATGGGAGGCAAGTAGCAGAAAATCTGTATCTCAAAATTAAGTAGAGACTTACCAAACAAAGGCACTTGATGGCAAGTATGATGACCTGAGTTCAATTCCCAAAAGCTACATGCTTCAAGGAAAAAAATACATACATACACACAAACACACACACAAATAAATAAATAAATTTTTAATCAAGGAGGATAAAAAGAACTCAGTAAATCTGAAAATAATCCAAAAAGAGGATTAGGAAGATTAACACATCTTGAAGTTAGTTCTTTGGAGAGATTGTAAAATAGAAAAAATAGAGCAAGATGAAAAGACTCCCTGAGGTATAGAGGATTTTTTTAAAGAGATGCCTCTCTATATAGCATAGATTGACATGAGGCTAGCAATCCTCCTGCCTCAGCATCCAGAGTGGTAGGAATGAACCACCACCAAGTTCAGCAAGATTTTTAAAAATAAAATATTAAAGTATAAAGGAATATTTACATGAATTCCATTAGATTAAAATTATGAAGAACTTCAATTTCTTAAAAATTACCCAAATGAAAGTAAAAATGCAGACTACAGAGAAGATGTGGATGGACATGGGCAACATGCAGACACCTTCTTATTCTCCATAATACATAAATATGTCCTCTAAATCAATAATGAAATTGACAACTAGAGAGAAAACATACAAAAGGCATGGATAGGTATTCAGAGAGGAGCAAATCCTAGTGAGAAATGAGCAAGTGAAAGAATGATCATCCCAATAGCAACCAACAGGGGGAAATGTAAACCATAGTGAAACATGATTTTGTGTGCCCAGGCTGGCAAAAATTAAATATATGAATAAGTATTGATGAGGGATATGTGGAACTTAAGACAAAACTCTGTGTACATGTATACATATACGCGCGTGTGTGTGTGTGGTGTGTTTGTATGTGTGTGTGCCCTCTCCATGATCTAGAATCCTCATATGACATATTCCACTATAGTAAATTTTTAAAAACCAATAATTACAATTTTTCTTAGTGCTACAAAGAGAGAAAAAGAGAATGTTTTATTTCTACACACAGCGAGTTGTAAGTATACCAAAGAAGCACTGGCCCTAACATGAACTATGATCTTAAAGATATTCTTTTCTGTTCTATAATTTGCTAATTGCTTTAAAATAAAATTTTGTATTTGTGGGGTGTGATTTATTCTCTATCAACTCCATACTCAGTAACATTCCCTTTCCTTAGGAGTCCTGACATAGTGATCATAATAACCATTTCATTGCTTTGGTGATTCAGTTTACAAGTCTCTTGCAGTAATTAGGACAAAGATTTCTTTTTCTTCCCACCTCCCAAGTCAACAAGGAACATATATTCTTTGGATTTGTTTTCAATTCCAAATGTATTTGGCTATGTGTTTATGATTTTTTTTTCAAACACGCAAGGTGCGTTAGCAATTTCAGTCTTGCAAAATCAGCTATGCTGCAGCTCATATGATGGAACATATTCTGAAAAATGATAGCCAATCCCTCTGGAATCGCAGAGAAGGACTTCTACCATGGGGCTTTTAGGGATAGACAACCACTGTCAAGCCCTGGTGATGTAAGTCCTATCAGATTATTCCATGTATGCAGGTAATCAAAAGACGTGCCACAGTGAATGTCTTTCATTGATAATGCTGCTGGGTACATTCTTTTTCTAAGACCTAGAACCACACTGTAATCATTCTTAAAAGCAAATTTATGGAAAAATAGCAACTTGCTCTAAGCCTGTTTCTGACAGTTCCAACTATCATTTCTTTTTAAAGTTTTTAAATTTTATTTTTATTTTATGTTTATGAATGTGTTTTCTGCATGTACACAAGTGTAGCCATGTTGTTCAATGCCTGTAGAGGCCAAAAGATGGCATTAGGTACCCTAGAACAGCAATTATTAACAGTTTTTTAGCCACCGTGTGGATGATGAGAACAAAACCCAGGTCTTCTGCATAAGCAGTCAGTGCTTTTAACTACTGATCCATCTCTCCAGCCCCCAACTATCATTTCTTTATAGGAAGTAAGAAGCTAAATGTCTTCTTAATGTTTTCTTATATTGAACATGAGAAACAACACTGTTTGCTTAAAGGTAGAGTAACATTTCCCACTCTTTCCATAAAGCAGATTGTGTATTTTTTATTCCTTACAAGAATAAAGTACTTTGTGATAAATATTATCCCATGTAATGGAAAGTTAAACATCTAGTGCAGTTTTTTAAACAAAGTCCCCAAAATGAAATTGATCACGTAATTGCTCTCATCAAAACTGATGAGTCACAAAAAAGGAGGAAAGGATCAAATCTAATGAAGACCTCTGATTCATAGCTATTCTGAGCAAAGTTCATCTCTTCAATTGCCTAGTCATCAAGAATGTGTCAAGCATTAATTTTCATGTAAAGCAACAATCTAAATAGGAGTGGGTTTACTTGCTCTAAAATCAAAATGTGTAACCTGAAGAACAACATTATAACTGATCTGCTATTAAACCACGACTTTCCATTCATCTGACAATGGGTATTATCATGTTCAAAGGGGCAACTGGATTGATACCATCATAGGAAGGACGTTTTCCTCCCCCATATAAAGTCAATTTATTGACAAATGGCCATAGGTTACCTGAAATGGTTATGTAGTAATGAAAATGGTTATGTAGTCAGGAATGCTGTGTTTTAAAGGGGTTTTGATGGAAAAAGAACATCAAAGCTGCACAACATTTTTGTAAGAAAAAGAAAAGCTTTTAGAGAAAATACTTTTATCTATGAGGCATTCACTCTCCAAAGGACATCTTTCTTATTCGTTCATGGAGAATTTGTGTGTGTTTCAAGTACATGAGGCATAGGGATGTCATAAAGCCTCTCTAGCCCCAAACTGCTCTCCCATGTACCTGCAACAACATCAAAAAATTTACTATAAGAGATTCCTAACTTGGTACAGTGTTCCCCTCCCCCTCTGGAGAGCCATACTAAAATGTTAATATCTTGTTTAGACCAGGTTGAAAACTAATCTCTTCCCATCTATTAATTTCAATATCAATTGGCCTTAGAAATAATTCAGCAAATAAAAAGCAGCTCTTTGATTTCAGCTGAGATGCTCGCCCTCACTTCACAGATGTGGATTTTTCAGGGCCAGGTTAAAGAAGTTTCTTTTCGTCTTGAGGCTGTCTTCCCTCTGACATAGAAGTGGACAGGAAATGAGGGTTATATTGAGTCATGGAGTATGTGCAGCTTCTAGACAGAGTATGCTCCACCAATGATGTGTTCAACCAAGCACAACATCGGTCCTCATTTGGTACCCACTAGTAACAGAGCAACAATCTTCATAAAATAAATGCAAAGAGAATAATGCAATTTCCATAATGAGGCAATTGTAAGAAGGAAAGACCAGGAAGCAAGTATTTCTTTATTTAGTCAATCTGTACAATGTGTTTGGAGTTATTATGCTAAACGTTGTACATGTTTTAAAGCTTACCAACAATTCTGGCAAAATGGTGGAGCTTTGTAGTTTGATTGAATTGTGAAACTAAAACTTAAAGACTATTTTCCAAACCCCAGTATGTGTGATTGCACTGTCTGCAAATTTAGTGATAATGCATATTGTTCTGTACTCCAATTGGTATCATCTTTGGTAGATTAAATCTCCAACAAATGAAAATAATCAGTGTGGGCCCAGGTTTCCTTTGTGATGTGATTTATGCTGAGGGTCACGCATACCCATGAGGCTCTATGAGAATGAAAGGAAGGAAAAATTCCAGCAACACAGTGTAACAGCTTCATTTGCTGGCTCATGCTCAGTCTGTGGACTTAGCTGACCTGCTTGCTGCTTTGCTGCCCCCAATAATATCTCAGATACTCTGCTCCCTGACCTGACCCAAACACAGCAGGGAAGCCAGAATGCTCATCTATTAACCCTTCTCTTTGCAGCTTCTTTCAGCTGTTGACTGAGTCAATAGCTCCAGGGTTGAAATCTGCCTCTCTTGCTGACCCTTTCTTTCTAGTCCACCCAGAAGCCAATTCATAATCATTTCAGATTCCTGATGAACCTTACAAAAGGTTACCACCAAATGCCTATCACTGGCTGAGAAAAGAGCCTTTCTCATTAGGGTCATCGTACTGAGTGGATGCCTTTCCTTTTTTTCTTACTTTAGAAACTCTCAGAAACTTCTGGTTTCTGATTATTGCTTCAGACTTTTATCCATCTTTCTGTATCTTGGCATTGGCACTTTTTTTGCAAATTTCTCAACCCACTGAAAAGTAGTGAGTCCCACTCCAGCTCTATAGCTCAATCTTGGCTTCGAGGTTTAGCTCTTCCTGGAAGCAATGTGCTAAGCCCTATGAGCTATTCCCTGTATCAGTCTTCCTGGTCTCCCTTTCATCTGTGCACCCAAGGGAGCCCTCCATCATTGAGAATAGCTGCTGAACCTAATCCTGGTTCTCCTCAAAACTCAAAGAGGATAAAAAAGTTGCCATCTTTATAGCCTTTGAGCATCTATGGCAGAAGGTATTTTTCCCTGCCTATTCTTAGAGTTACAAGCATTGTTTATCACCAGCAGGTCTCTAGTCTCCCTTCTTTCTTAATAAATGGAAGCTTTCCCTCCCTGTGGCAAAGGAAAACCCTAAAGACAGAGCAAACAAAGAATGAACAGTTATCGGCATAAAATCAAAGACCTTATTTCAATCAAAAGATGAGCTTTACAGCCACTTCTCTCCCTTTATCCAGGTAACAGGCATGCTTCTAAAACTTGTACAGTCATTCAAAGTACCTGGCTACATCCATGAAATCTACATATTGTATAGCAAAACACTAGATCTGTAAACACCTGGACATAGATTTATGTTCATTCTCTCTCTCTCCCTCTCTCTCTCTCTCTCTCTCTCTCTCTCTCTCTCTCTCTCTGTCTCTCTCTGTGTGTGTGTGTGTGTGTGTGTGTGTATACACATGCACATTCAGATCTCAGACATTAATGTTGGGTGTCTTCCTCAGTTACTCTACACATTGTATTTTGAAATAAGTCTCTCACTAAACCTGGAACTCAAGGATGTTAGTCTGGCTGGCCTGAAAGAAAGTCCCCTTGCTGGAAAGGCAGAAACATACAGATGATATGGATGCTGTGGCTTCCTGGCCTGGGGTGGGGTATGGATGAAAAGATGGCTCAGTCAATGAAGAGCTTGCCATACAAACATTAGGATCTGAGTTTGAATACCTAGCACCTAAGTAAAAAACATTACCCCCAGGATTCCTTCTCAAGAAATCCATTCAAGATTAAGGAGCCTTGGTCTTTAACTCAGTGCAGAGCTATTTTCTTGGAATCACAGCATTTTATAGTATAGATAAGCTAACACAAATGTTTTTAAGCATAACAATGATTTATTTGTCTGCAGTTATGTATGGGAATCTGAATTCATAGAAGGAAATTTCCTTCTTTTAAGAAAGTGAGGAAAAAGGACATAGTGTAGATTAGAGAGAGGCACTGAAGTAGAGCTAACTGGGCAACCAGGCAAAAAAGGAAGTTACTGAATTCTGTTCCTGAAAGATAAGAAGAATTCCTAAGGGAGGGAGGCAAAGTCAATGCTTCTGTTTCAGAGTGCTGCCATGGATCAACTCTAGAGTGGACTTTACATTATTTAGATACAAGAATCTTATTGGTCTCCTATGTATCTTGTTTTCTATCAGTTTTTTTTTTTGATGGAAGAACCTTTCTTCTAACCAACCTACATATTTAAACTTTTACATAAACTAATGTTTTCTTTTCTATTGAGGAGGCTAAGGTCACCTGGCGAGGACCTCTTCTGAGTATAAATGACACTTAAAAACAATCCCTCTGGTATTATTGGCTATCATCTATAAGGCACTCAGGGTGTGGTGGGCATATATCTAACTATTTTACTTCTCCTAACATGATATAGGGGAGGCAGTCTGTAAGACTCACTGAACAGATAAGGATTCTATTCAAACTAAACAATTCTATCTTTTTGTAATTATTTGTTACACTATTTCTCTACAATTCTAACATGAAGTCGAAGTCCGCTAAAGAAAAGGGAGTATCAATGATCTTTAAACCTAGCTGGAGAGAGCAAATGAAAGAGACATGCTTTTCCCTTACATGGCAAACTTTCATTCCTAGTCTATCCTAGATTATGGTTAGGATAGTGACTGTCCCCAACAACTATTCCTCATGTGGAGTGTACTACCTGTCTTTTCTGAGTCATATTTAATCACGTTGGACATGGTGAAATATGCCTACAGTCCCAATGTTTTGGATGCAGAGACGGGAATATTACTAAACGTTCAAGGCCAGCCTGGTCTACATAATCCTGTTCTAGACCAGTCAATGACATAGAGACCTTGGCTCAAAAAAATTATTTTAAGAGTCATTCTTCAGTCAGTATGGTTCACATTCCAAATTTTAAAAATAAACTGGTTTTAATGATAAAGTGAATATATTCACTCAAATAACCTAAGAAATCATAACTGTATTGAGAACCTAGCTCCTTTCTGCCTTTCCTCATTGCTCTAAAACTGCTGACCACCTTTGTGATCAACCAGGCTCAGAGGTGGAAGATTTTGATAGCCAGGAATTGTTGGAAGCCACAAATTTCCATAGTCTTGCTTAAGAATACAGATTATCTCTTCTTCCTATTGTCTAATGGAAGTTATGGGTTCCACTGTGATAATGCCAAGTCCACACTTCTATCCAGTGTAAGATGCATACTTTTCACATTGGCACATCTCCAAAGTTAAAGCCTTTTGCAGTTGCATAATTAGGGATTTTTCTGTTTCTCATTTTGTTTTTTGTTATTTCTTTGATTTTTAAGATAAGATCTCACTCTAAAGCCTAGGCTAACCTGGAACTCACTATGTACCCCAGGTTGTCCTTGAATGGACGGTGTAGGGTAAATTTACAGAGTTTATCTCTGCCTTGAGTGGCATGCCTCCAAGAATGTGATTGACATCCAGCCAACCAATGACTTAAGGGGGAGGGTCTAGCGGTAAAGCAGCAAAAGCTGGTAAGGAGGGGTGAGCAAAGATGCAGGTCTCTATCTTGGGTGTGTTGCCAGAGGTCCACCGGACTTCTGATCAAAATGCTGCTGGCTTCCCCATAAAAAATTTCTGTCTCTCTCCCTGGGGATGAATCCTTTGTAAGTAACCCAGAATAAAACTGGTTTCTCTAATTGGAGAGCATTCTCCATTTGCTCAATCGGTTCAAACCTAGGGGTGAGGGGCTGAACTCCGGGCCTCACTGCAAGAGGAGAATTCAAAGAGAGTATGGCGTAGTTGAGCAGGACTGACTGACAAAAACAGAGAATGCTTCCAGAAAAAGGACTTATGTGGCTGTCGCTAATGTAGAGACCAGCAAAAGAACCAGTGTGGACAGAGGAAATTTTGACATGGTGGATTATACCCATAGGACTGGTGTGTGTGGTAGCCATTGTAGGGATAGTGTGGTTTATGGTAAAATATGTAACTAAGGTGAATTCCCCTAAGCAGATGATATCAGTGTGGCAAATACTGGGATGGCAATCCACATGTAAGTGGTATGGAGTGGTGCCGGGATCACCGGCAGGTAGGGCGGTGGCGAAGCTGGTCCAGCCAGTCTCCTCCAGGGGCTGAGTGGGATGGTGAGTGTCGCGACCCGGCCCCTCTCCACTCCGGAGAAAAACAACAACAAAAAAAACCCCGCCGAGTCGGGAGTCTGTCTAGCAGGATCTCGTTTATTGAAGCTTACAGAATGACTTATATAGGGTAGGGGCGGGGCTAAAAGGGAGTGAAGGACCAATCAATCTCTGTAACATAATCTGCAGCTAGGCAAAGTCCATTCTGATAGGCTGTCAGACTCGGGTGAGGTTCTGACAGCTGCATTCTAAACGGTTGATGACGGTTGGTTTGACAGTTGGAAACAGTTAGAAGTCTGGCCATGGCCACGTCAATCTGCAGCTCCCAGTGCGTCGTGTGAGGACACCTGTCAGTGTCGCACAGTCTGGCCTCAAACTCACAGATCCTCCTGCCTCTGCCTCCATCAGCTTATCCTACCGGTGTATGCCACCATCACCGGCCCCCAGCAGCCTGCGAGAGGCCCGGAGTGGGGGCTGGCCGGCGTCCTGCCCTGCCTGGAGCTGCCGAGCCACCCTGCAGCCTGGGTGCTGGAAAGCGGCCGCCATTTTGCCTGGGAGCCGTCACACCACAGACTCGGCAGCGGCGGCCCAGGAGTGGGTGATCCTGGGGGGGAGGGGTCAGTGGGGGAAGGTCGGGGCGGCTCACGGGGGGGGGGGGGGGTCAGTTGGCCCCGCGGGGTGGGAGGCCGGCCTGGCACGGAGGTCAGCAGCCCGGGAGAGGGCGATCTTCGAGGGCTCAGGAGTGGGGGGGGCGGATCGCCAGGGGCAGCGCTCCGGGAGAGGGCGTTGGCCAGGGCAGCCGCCTGGGAGCAATCATTGGCGGCGCCTGCCACGCCTCCATCTCCCAAACTGACAGCTGCAGTTGGCCCCACGGGGAACTGCAAACCCGCCCTTAAAGGGTGGGCCGGAGCTGCAGTGGCCCTGGAGGCCCAACAGAGTGGCATGCCTGCTTGACTGATGGGGGCCACCTCAGGAATATGGTGATGCTTTGAAAACAGCAGAAGGTCTAGAACAGACTCTGTAATCCCTGGAATGGCACACCAGAAGTAAAGATATCAGCCAAGCCTCTGCCAAAGTGGCGTGGCCATTGCTATGCCTTGTGAGAGACTTATCTCAGGCTGAATCAGTGGCCCTTAGAGAGATTCAAAGTGTGAGAGAATTAGATCGAGAGAAAGATATGAGGCTTGCTTCCTCAGTACTAGCCTCTAACCTTGTTAGCAAATTGGATAAATGAAAAAAGAGATAGAAGTTTTAGCCTGCCAGTTTTTACATCTAGGAGATCAAAAAGGGATGAAAACCCAGGTCAGGTTGATAATATAAAACTGATCCTGGGAACCAAGGACTTGGAACCCCTGGCAAGAATCAGGCTGTGATGAGGAAGGGAGCAACCCAGAAAAAGCTAAAAGTGCCCCTCAGGTTCAACCTGTAATACAAAGAAAGGAGAAATCCTGATGTCAGCATGGAGGCCTTAATGAGTGTAAGAATTTAGCGAATGGAGGGTATTCAGCCCTGGAACTGCTGGAACTTGGGAGAACGTTCAAACAAGCTGCAAAAGAGCCTGTCATCACCTGGTTTTTGAGACTATGGGACACAGGAGCAGATGATAGTTTAAATTCTGCAGAGGCAGGAAAGTTGAGCAATATAACCGTTCATCCCTCCTTGAGATTTAGGCTTCGTAACCTAAGGCAGTACAAGGGGAAGCAGTCTCTCACAAACTGGCTTGTGAGAGCCCTTAGAAATTCTTGGTTATCATCAGTGGAGGTTCCCACAGATGTCAGGAGCTGGAGAACAATAAAAGGGGGACAGGAACTGCTGAGAGAACTGGGTGTGAGGAAAGCAATATATGGTGACTCATTCACAGGATCAGATAGGACTGTAATCCTTAAACAAGGATCTCAACATTGGTATAGAGATTTAGTGTCCCTGCTAAGACCCTTAGTGGGACAAGAGCTTTACAAGGCAGTAGAGGCTTAAATAGATTTAAGCAACCTAGACCAGCATGTAAAGTATGTTTGTAGAAGAATATAACAACCTAAAGTGTATAAAAAGAGACAAAACAGTAAAGGAGCTCTGCTTGGGTTTCTAGCAGACTAATGTGGCAAGACTTGTGTCTAGCCCAAGTTCCTAAAGAAATGATTGATAAAAAGTCAAATTCTGTGCTAAAGCACCTCTGGGAGGCTTTAAACCCTGAGAAACAGTTCACAAAAAGTACACAGAGGATAAAAAATTTCCCAGGGGTGGACACTAACCACCTCCAGAGGAAACAGGGTACATTTCTCCCCTGTGAATGGTTATTCGAGGGGTGGGACAGTTTCCAGGGCCTCTCCCAATAGCCAGTTGTGGTCAATGGAGAGACCACAGAGTGGCTAGAGCCAGGAGTTGGACCCAGAAACTACCTGGCTCTGGGAAACAATAGGTACAACAGGGGCAAGAGGAGCCTTATTCCTCCTTGTCCCTGTGTAGGACCAAGTATTTTGGGTCAACCCCAATGAGGTTATCAGGGATAAAGGGATGCATGGAGGTTCCATGTGAGAACTCTACGACATTAAATGGATTCTAGATGATAACTATAGTAAAGGACTAAGTTACATGCCATTGCACCCAACATGGATCTATTGAAAAAAACAGTTGATACAAATGGAAAGGAATTTTCCTTGCTATGTTAGACGTTGTGTATGTACATAATGTTAACTTCTGAGTGTTGTACAGATGTGAAACCCAGTTGAGAGGCACCAAGTACACCTGATGAAACAAGGATGGAATGTAATTCATACAAGGAACAAGGACTAAAGTACAGCTGTGAAATTCTGGGAGCTCTATGGGTCTAGGCCTATAGATGCCAAAGAGTAAAAGGATACTTTACATAATTGTTAACTAGCAATTCCGGTACCAGGAGTGGGTTGCTCCCCCTGTGAGCTGTTGGCCAGGGGAGCCTTGGAAGCCCCCTTCTACAAAAAAAGACAATTGCCACATTATAATGCTGGTTGCACACTGGAAGTGGATGGTAAGGCCCAATTACTGAAGATGTGGCCTGGTTTGAGCATGGAAAAAAGAGATCTAGCTGGAACCAAGCTGGAAACTCCCTGCAAATGGATGACTGACCTTCATAGTGCTAGAGGGCACTATGCAGACTACCATGGGAGAATGGTCCTGAAAGTCTCTGCTTAATGATATATCTTGCATGCTTCACTGTCAGATGCCAAATAAGATGTTCCTGCTGTTGTAATAGAGGCGCATCTAGTATGTGCATCACCAGCATATTTATAATTGGACTTAAGGCCCGCTCCTCAGGGAGGGAACACACATCTGATATTAGGAGAAAAGTCAACCCCCCATGGTGATTGGGGGAGTTACAGGCCCCCATGAAGAAGCTACTATAATTGTTTGCAAGATAAACATGATGTGCCTACTTAGGTAGTGCCTAACCATTTGTGCTTATGCCCATAGGTTAGGTCATTCAGTATTTGTGTGGATGTTACTTTTGTTGTTGTTGTTGTTTTTATAGAAGAAGTATCAATGAAGCCAGATGATAATCCATGCCACAGTGGAAATAATATCATCTTACACCTGTTATTCCCTCCCAAACCCCTTGCTTTTGAGGCTCAGGGACAACTGCAGATGAGGACGGCAGAAAGTTTTGTAAAAGCCAGAGAGAAAAGGGGTGGGATGTAGAGTACATTTACAATTTTCTCTCTGTCTCAAGGAACATGCCTCCAAGAATGTAACTGACAGCCACCCAACCAATGACTTAAGGGGGAGGGTTTAGCAGGAAAGCAATGAAAGCTGGGAAGGAAATGCAGGTCTCCATCTTGGGTGTGTGTGCCAGAGATCCACCAGACTTCTGATCAAAATGCTGGCTCCCCCATATGAAATTTCTGTCTCTCTCCCCAGGGATGAATCCTTTGTAAGTAATCCAGATTAAACTGGTTTCTCTAATTGGAGAGCATTCTCAGTTTACTCAATCCGTTCAAACCTAGGGGCATGGGGCTGAATGCTGGGCGTTACTTCGAGAGGAGAATTCATAAGACAGATGGCAACCCTCTTTTCTCAGTCTACAAAGTGTTGGGATAACAGATGTCAGCCACTGTGTCCAATTTTGTTGTCATTTTTTCTTTTCTCTTTCCTTTTTTTTTTTGTCTTATTGTTTTCATTGTTCTTAGACAGGGTCTCCTTCTGTAATGCAAGCTAGCCTAGGACTCAATATGTAGCCCAGGCTGACCCAAAATTCATGGCAATCCACCTGCCTCAAACTCCCCAAAGTGCTGGAATTAGAGCAGGGGGCACCATGCCAAACTAGAATTTTCTTCATTCATTCTTAATGGCAAATTTTGTGGTATCTCACACTGGGACAAGAGACCTAGGCCAGTCATTCCCTAGAGATGGAATGGCCCCAATCCTGATGCCAAAAGTATTATTGCTATTTCCCACAGAAAAAGGTGTGACAGACATGGGGACGACAGAAAAAGTGTTCTTTACATTACTGGCTATAAGTCAATGGGGGAAAATCTAATAGGGAAAATCCATTCTTTTATTTATTCAGTAAAATGACAGTGTTTTAGTTTGCCTTCAATTGCTGTGACGGAAAACTTTGATCAGTACCAACTTGAGGAGGAAAGGGTTTATTTGACTTACATCTCCCCAGCCACAGTTCATCACTGAGGGAGCCCAAGTTAGGAACTCAGGGCAGGAACTGGAGCACAGGACATGGAGGAACACTGCTTCTTGGATTGCTCCCCTGACCCATCCTCAGCCTGCTTTCTTACACAGTATAGAACAACCTTCCCAGGGCTGGCACCGCCCACAGTGGACTGGGCCCTCCCACATCATTCAACAGTCAAGAACATATCCCACAGACATGGCCACAGATCAGTCCAATGAAACTAATTTCCCAACTGAGGGTCCCTTAAGTCAGGTGTGTCAAGTTGGCACTAAAGCAGTTCAGCACAGAAGGCATTTATGGAATGCCATCTATCTGCTGGTACTTTTCAGAAATGATTAATGAGACATAGTCCCTGCCTCTAAATAGCTCATAGGCTTCTGGTATTTCAATTCTTAAATTTCAAGAAACATGTGCTTCCTTTCAGCACAGGTAATGAAATTATAATGTTGCAATAGTTTCAGAGTCATGTTCTATGACCAATAAATAAATGATCAACAAGCATGGGTCATGGCAAGGCCATAGATAGATAATGTCTGGAGGATATATTCAAAAAGCGTTGCTTCTCTGACAAAATCAAGTCCTCATAAAGGAGCAACTCAGAGCTCAGGTTCAGAGTGAGGTTAGCAGGCCAGCCCATGGTCAGGACACATTCAATGACTAACAGATTATAGAGAGGAAAGAAATAAAGAAACCCTAGGTATTAGGTTGTGACCTGCAAAAATCTGAAGCATCCAATAGAAAAACTATCAATTTGGAGCATTTACGCAGGGTGAAGCACACAGATGATGTGGAAGACAAGCAGAACAGCTGCCAATTTCCCAGACCATCCAATATGCTAAAGGTGCCTAACAAGAAGGACAACCATTTAACTGGATCATCATCAAAAGGTAATTAACTTCTGTGAGACTCTGGCATGGGGATAGTGTCTTTGCCTCAGCTGTGTGCGGTAAAGACAGGCATTTAGATCAGAACTTCAGTATTTATATCACAACCTGAGTGAGGTCAAACTAACTACATTAGCAAAACTAGCAAGTGCTCTAGGCAGTCGCCAAAGCTTCTAGGAAAATTCATTGCACACAGCTGGAGGGATTTGCAGAGATTTGCAGTCAGCAGAAATTTTACTCCTGACTTGGCTTCAACACTTCTTCCTCTTCCGCTCCCCGAACCTCTTCTCCTTCCTACCCTCTCTCTTCTATCTACTGTATATGAACATATGTGCATGTGTGTGAGTGGAAATACATACATGCTACAGCACGCATGTGGAATACAGAGGACAACCTCCAGGGTCATTTTTCACCTTTCACCTTGTTAGAAACAGGATCTCTTTTGTTTGCTGCTGTGCCCATTGACATCAAGGCCCCAGAAGATTTCAGAGTTTCTCCTATTTCCATTTGTCATCTCACTTTAGGAGCACTGAGATTAGAGACACACGACACACATGCTACTTTGCCTGGCTTTACATGGCTTCCACAGATCTGAACTCTAGTCCTCATGTTTGCACAGCAAGTGCTATACCCACTGAGCCAAACCCCTCTGGTATTCCTTATAGAGCTCATTTGGTCTTAGAGCATTATGAGTAAAATTTTGTAATTCAGGCATAGTTTGCTAGTGCTGAGAACAAGTCCTTCCCCCTAATTTTCTAGGTAGAGTCAATGAGACTGGGCATTTAGGGCACCATGATGCACAGACACTAGACAAAGGCAAAGGAAATGGGTGATCTAAAACCTTGCTCACAATGTGAAAAACCCCCTGACTCCATCTGGAAATACAGAGTGTAGAGAGCTAGGAAAGATAAGATCACCAGATGGGTCCCTGTAAGGTGTGAATGAGACCCCCAACAGTTTCGGACTCTGGAAGAAACCTGGAGCCAGAGCTTATCTAAGCCTTGCAAACCGCTCCAGATCCCAAATTCCTTGGCAGATAAGCAAGGAATTCAGGAACAGCTCTGGAAAAGGACTACTTCCTGGCCAGAAGCTTGCCTTAAGCATCAATCAGATGTCATGGCAACCCCCCTCCCCTGAAAGCCAGGAGGGGACTGAAGGTTTAAAAAGGTTTTGAGGACTTGGACAACGTGCTTGTGCTTCTGCTGCTGGTGCTGCTGGTGCTGCGTGGGGCTTTTGAGACTCAGACTTGGGCTGATCACGCCAGCCTGGTTCCCCAGAGCCCCAGCCCCAAGATGGGGGTGAAGGGGCTAGCCTCCCCCCATCTCTTCGGGAAGGCTAGCCCCCAAGGGGGGCTAGCGTTTCTCCACTCGTGGGTGCGGAGGAGCTAGTCCCATCTGGTCTTCTCTCAATAAAGCCGGGTCCTGTTAACTGCCAGCAGAGTCTGGTCCCTTCTGTCTGCTGCATCTCTCGAACCCTGAACCTGACAGTCCCAGGAAAAGAAACGCAATACTACAAAAATCTTTCCTCTTCCATCTCCTTAGACAATTGCTGCTATTGTGACCTGAAGGTTATGGTGACAGAATGGGTGGAAGGTCCTGATTTGCTGAGGAAATGCATGAAAACACCTTTAGAAAGTGCATCCCTATGACCTGCACAGGAGCCCCAAACTGCCTACTCTCTTGGTGCTGCTAGGCACCACAAAATTAGCAGCTTCCAAAAATACAACAAACTCTGTCTCTGATTTGGCTACAGTATCCTAGTAACCCCCCACATACCACAGCTACTGAAACTGAAGAGTAGAAGGAAATAGTAATAGTTGATGGTGGCTGTAACTCACTATGAGCTCCTTTATGTTGGAGATTGGTGGGACGGTGAAAAGGCATAACTAAGTAGCAGAGGGAAGGGAAAAGCGACCATTAATAATCTGTGTTATGAATTCCCCTGCATGATATAAGAATTAATCGAGGGGCTGGGAATGCATGTAGCTCAGTGGTAGAAGGCCTGTATCTGAATTCACTCCCTATTGCCACAAATAAAAGGCATCTTTTTAATATATTCTTATTAACATGACTACATTGAAAAACTTAGTGTACATGGAGAATTTGGAAAGGGAGAGAATGTCAAATTTACATTACAGCAACAGTGATAAATTTTACAATATTGTTGAACTTTGGTAGTATAGTTTTTTTCTGTAAATAATACTCAAAAATTATAATAGACATATTGTGAAGTTGCATTCCAAAATTCAATTACACGTTTTAATTTTAGAATTATGTCAGTTTAGTTATTACAGTATTTTTTAAACTTCTCAGACTATAATTTTTATTGGCAGAAGTACAATTAGGTGATTTACATTTTTCTGTAGGGCACAGGTGAGGCTGTAGGAGAGTAATAAAAAAATAATGGAAAGCATCTTGGTGCCTGGGTATGGAATAGGTCCTAGGCTTAGATGCTTAGGACCACATGTGGAGTTTAGACCATACCCAGCCATCAAGGGAGGTGGGAAATACTTTTTCCAGAGTTAGTCTTCCCCAGACTAGAATCTGCAAATGACTAATACCTCCCCTTTCCCCAGCATGAGCCCAACACAGAGGTAGAGTGACTGTCATGCACAACCTGGGACCTCAGTGGAGAGGATTACGAGGGGAGCACACTCATTCAGAGAAGGCTGAAACTGCTGCCTCATATTGGGAAGTCCTCCATCCTCTAATCTTCTCCACCATCAGCCTACCACCAGAGGAATGTGGAACTGTGACTTACAGTTGGGGATCAAAGCTCCAGGTTCATGTAAGGTCCCATCTTGAGAGCTGGAGCAGTGGTCCCCTCCTATGAGCTAGAGCTGTGCCCTTGCCCAATGAGCCTGTAGCTATTTAATATATTTTTAGAGAACAAAGCCAGTGATGTTACATAAAATCATATAGATTCCAGGCTTCCTGTGTCCCCATCTATCTTTTCACAAAGCACACCATTCAAATTGAGATTCCTTAGTGGACCAATAGCAGGATGGTTTGCTCCTAATGCATGCTAGTGATTGTTGCAATTTATCAAGGCAACTTTGGACCTCACCGCAGTTTCCAAGCCACAGGACAACCACTTCCAACAGCATTAAGACGATTTGAAATCTTAATACCTGTGATTCCTTCATTCTATAATCAGCAACAGTCAAGAAAGCCTCTAAATTTTCAGATCTCAGGAAACCCTGTTGAGAGTCACTGACTCCTTTGCACTCAGGACAGCACTGCTCCATCAATAATGTTTGTGCTGTGCATCTTGACAGTGGAATTCATTAAAACTAATTAAAGTTCAGGAACATGGCCCAGTTTCAGTTCAGGAATTAGGGACTGTATTAGTAGGGGTCACCCAAGAAGATTTTCAAGGCACTTTGCCACAAGAAGAGAGCTGGGAAGTGGCCTCTTGTAACATGCATGTTTCAGAGGTATGCAGATGAGAAACAACCTCTGCACTCCACCAAGTTGCCAGGGACAGAGCATAGTAGATAAGAGATCATCTTCTAGATTGTTCAGATAAAACCTTTATACCCAATGGCCTGCCTGGAATGGAGCAGAGTCTATTGTCAGGCCTAATCTTTGTGCAAACAGCTCTATTGTCTCCCCTCAGTCGGATGGATGGGTGTGTTTGGCATGCAGCATAGTTAGTGATGCAAGAGCTTATTCTGTAAGAACACTGATATTTGAACCACGCTGTGTATTGAAATTGTGTGTCTGCCGGCTGTTACCCATGTGTGACTTGGAATAAAGTATTTAACCTTTCAGTGCCTTGGTTGCCTTATCTTGCAAAAAAAGAGGGGAGAAGACTAGCACCCCTTCCCAATGGGCAGTTGCAAATATTAGTACATTACCTGACCCAGCTTTTTCATGCTTGAGATCCAAGGCTCAAGCAAGGGGCCAGGGTCAGGAGAAGTACGAACTTTATTCTTTGATATTTTGGGTCAAGAATTTCTCCTGAATATGGGCTTTAGAGCTTACAACCTTCTCTGGCTCACAGGTACTATTTGGTGATGCTTCTAGAGAGGAAGGATACCCCCAGTTGGTCATAAGGAAGGAAATGCAAGAGTAAGATGACAGAAAGGAAAGGAATGGCAGACCTCTAGGGTGAAATCATTAGGTTGCTAGCTAGATATTAGCAGGCTTGCAGATCATTGCAGATGGACCCCTCTCTCATAATCAGCAGCTTATAAAACAAAGAAAATGGCAGACTGATTATAGATCAAAAGAACTGGATTTAAATACTATCTCTGGCCCTGGGTGGAAACAAGACAAGCTGGAGGAATTTTGATAAAGAACTGAGACATAACATTGTTCCTTCCCTGAAAAAAAAAATCATTCTAAATGGACCTGTCAATCACCTTGCTGTAAAATGTCGATGGATACAATGGGCTCTCTGGTTATTTTCCATTCTCACCTTTTGAGAGTGCTTCAGTGATAAAGTGTTGCCCATTTTTCCCATCAGAGCTTCCTGGCAGTTACCCATTTTTCATTCTCCGAGAAAACTAAGACACTGCCAGAAGCATCTAGAATGAACAAATCCCCACTTTCCACTACTTAGCTTACTTAAAAACCTCACCTGCTCTGCCTCAGCATCATCCATTTCTCATTGTTTCCTGTTTAGCTCCCAGTCAGCAAGCTTAAGGAAGCTAGTGAGTTTCCTCTCCATTCCAGAACTCAGTCTAGGATTAGCTCCTAACAGAGGGATTTTGGGGGCAAGTATGCATTGTAAAAAATATAAATAATTAGAGGTACTGTCAGGATTCATGGTACTAAAATGTTCACGTTCAAAAGCTTGGTGTGGTGAATGCCTTGTGCAAATCAAAGTCAACCAGGGACATAGGAAGCACCATTCCAAGTGAGGCAGTAAATTAGGGCTCTGAGGCTAAACTTAATAATAAAGCATTGGTCAGAATCTCCCAACACATAACATTCAAACTATATTGTCCGTGCACAAAACTTCATCACATTCTATGTTTTCAGAAGTAGTAGGCAGAGGGGATAGTTCAGGAGACAGATGATAAGCTCCAGCACACACAACATATTGACATTTACAGTCTCTATATCACTCAAACTGAGGGGAAGCAGTAGGATTCCTGGCCCTCCCCATTATCTCCTACCTTGAAAAACATAACAGAAATTGAGAAGAACTGAAACTCACACTGATGCCATTTACTGGAAGTTGACTATAGACAGGGTAAGATAGGTTACATTTTTATGGATGACATTGGAGAATACTCTATCATCCACATATATAGCCAAATATACTTTCAAAAGTCATCTGCATTCATACAGACTAGTCTCTTGAAAAAAAAACCTGCAGATTTAAATATATAATTGTTTTTATTTTATGATATGAGGATACTGCCTTCATGTGTGTAAGTGTACCTGTGATGTGTAGTGGGCACAGAGGTCAGAAGAGGCCATCAGAGCCCCTGTAATTGGAGTTACAGATGATTGTTAGCTACCATGTGGGGGCTGGGATTCCAACCCAGGTCGTCTGCAAGAGCAGTCAGTGCTATCAACTACAGAGCCATCTCTCCAGCCCCAAAAACTGCAGGTTTAAAGGTAGAAGCCTTAAGGAGAATTTGAGATCAAAGCCAGAGTCTGTGTGGAGAAAAAAATCAACTGGCATCACTAGAAATATTAAATGGAGGGAGAGTGATATTCCATTAAATTGGATTTACATATGAATTTGACTTCTTTTTTAGAGTGGGGAGAACTTTTAAAATCTTGGTTAAAACAATACTTTGACTTTTTTATGGCTTTTACGTAACTATGCTGCCTTTTCATCAATTGTCATGACAAATTGAAAATTTTGGGTAAAATTGTGTCTGTTAGGAATATGTATCTCTCAAAGTGTAGAGTTGGAAATATAATGTAATTCCCCATTTCAGCAAATGTTGGGGGGTGATGCCTAAAGGGAAGTGCCTAAAGGTCATGAGGGTTCCATCTTCATGAATCGATTCAAAAGTCCTCAGATGTGTCTGTTTCTTGCCCTTCTGCTCTAACCATGGGATGATGGATCCTTAGACTTTAGACACCCTAGCCTCCATAAATATGAGAAATAAATCTCTGTTCTTCATAAATTACCAGGCTTCATGGTAATTTGCATGGTCCATGCAAAATGGACCTAGTCAATGTCTTAATCCTTTGGGGATGTAATAACAGAATATCTGAGACTGATCTATAAATATTAGAAATGAACTGTTCACAGCTGTGAATGCTAAGAAGCCAAGATCAAGGCACTGGCAGATTCAGTGTGTAGGAGTGCTCATTCTTTGCTTCAAAGAGGAAGTTGTTTTACTTTGTAATCACATGGCAGAAAGGGTAAATAAATTCCCTTAGGGCTTCTTTCTAAGTGTACTAATCCAGTTCTGAGGGCGGAGTCCTCATGGACCTAATCCTTGCCCAAAGGCATCACTTCTTAATATCACAGCAGATATTAGATATTAACATATAAATGATGGCACACAAATATTCAGACGACGCATATTATTTGTTGCAACTGTGTTTCTATGGCACAGAAAAAGTTCAGCCACCCCTACACTTTGTACACAGGATCTTGTACTCCAAGATCCCTAGAGAATCCCAGTTCCACATATATTTGCATATATTTCCATGAGATTTATTATTTTTTATTTTATGTGTGTGACTGTATTGCCTGTGTATGTATTCACACCCATGTCATGCAATGCTGGCGGAGGTCAGAAGATTGGATCCCCATGGAACTGAAGTTAGGGATGGTTGTTAACCATCATTTGAGTACTGGGAATCGAACTCAAGTCTTCTGGAAGAGCAGTCAATGCTATTAACCACTGAGCCATCACTCCAACCCCATTCATGAGGTTTTAAGCCTCATCTAGACAAGGTTTATTTTTTAGATGTCTTTTATCAGATATAGTACTTAATAAACACCCTCTGACTCACTAAACATTAAAATATGTGGTTCAGGAAATGTTAGTACATTGTAAGAAACACAGGAAAACTATCATTTCCCCCTGGTTGGAGGAGATAGAAGGTCTTGCTTTGCAAGACTGTTGAATATAGTCTTGGTAACAGTCAATCAAGAGACTATTCAAATTCCATACAAGGGTGGAAAGAGCTAATACTAGTTTCTTTTGCATTCATGTATTGTTTTGTTTTGTTTTTCTTTAATTTAACATTTTGAGAGGATAGAATGCAATAGACAGGAACCATATCCTACTGACAAAGGAATGCTGATTTCCATTCCCACCAACAATGATGAAACAGGAAGATGATTTTCCTGGATTCTTATTCTGACAGAAATTGCAGGAAATATTGAAGTAGTGATTTCACTACAAAATCAAACAATGAAGAGAATGTGTCTTGAAGAAATGGCAACAGCTATGACACCATGTGTATTCATGTAAATAAACAGAAATAATATCTTTCTGCATATTGAGATGAGTCAAAGAGAATTCCTGTGTCATATTCCTACTTAAAGCATACTAAATGAAATTGTTCTAGAGTATAAAATAAGTAAAATGTAGGACTATTTTTTACAAACTAAGGGGGAAAATAGGCTTTTACTTTCACTCAGCATTTAACTCAAAAATCACTCATTCAATAATTGGACTCAGCAATTAATTAATTATCAAATGATTGCTCCAACCAAATACCTTTCTAGTTAAAGAAAATACAGGCTGTCCTGCAGCTTGGAAAACTAATTTGGAAAAGATGTCCTAAACTTTGTAATCATCTGACCTTACAGAAGGAAGATAAGTTCAGTTATCCAAGTAGGCCTGATATTAGAACAGTCCTGAAAAATGGAATTGGGAGACAGAAAAGAGTCAAAGGAATGTTAATAGAAAAAGGGCTGAGCTCTCCATTGCTGGCTTGAATATGGAAGAATAAAGTCACTTTTTAATCAACTGGACACAATTCTAGAAATACCTAGGGAAAATGAGCCTCAATTAAGGAAGTTCCTCCATCAGATTGGCCCATAGACATATCTGTGGGACACTTTCTTGATTGCTGATTAATGTTGATGGGCCCAGTTCATGGATGTGGTGCCATGCCTTGACAGCTAGACCTGAACTGTGTAAGAAAGGTAGGTGAGGAAGGCATGGGGAGTAAGTCATAGCAGCACTCCTCCATGGTCTCTGCTTCAGTTCCTGACTCTAAGCTCCTGCCTTGAGTTTCTGCCTTGGCTTCTCTCAACGACGACTGTAGCCTGTAACCCTAGCTCATTCCTCCTTAAGTTGTTTTTGGTCAATGTTTTATCACAGCAACAGAAAACAAACTTGAACAAAGCCCAAGTTGAGGAATATGAGCTGTCCATGAAAATCTTTAAAGAGCAGGGAAAGGCATTCTTTGTCCAGCACCTGAAGAAAAGAAAAACGGCTGGCAATACCTTGAGTTTAGCTGTGTGAGAGCCAATGTACTTTTCACCTCTAGAACTGTAACAAATTCACTGAGCTTGTGATAGCTTACTATAGCATCAACAGAAAGGACACAAAGCATAGAAACATAGATAGATACATAAGGCTTTAAAGTGGTAACTGCCTAGAGCCAAGCAGAGAACCCATCCATTTCACAAGCCATCAGCACTTAGGGGGAGCCTCATTCTCTTTCAGGTCTTGGGTACCTGCATGTAGAGGTTGTAGATATGGACTGTAAAGTATGAGAATCCCTATGTATTTCATTTACAATAGAGTTAAAGACTGTAAAGCTACAAAATTCATCAGAAAATACTTTTTATTTTTTATTTCTTTTTATTTTATATGTTTGACTGTTTTACCTGAATGTATGTAAGTGCACCCATGTTCTGTGATGCCTGCAGAAGCCAGAGGAGGGTGTTGGATCCCCTGGAACTAGAGTGACAGGTGGTTGTTAGCCACAATGTAGGTGCTGGAAACTGAACCTGGGTCCTCTAGAAGTCCAGCCAGTGCTCTTAATGGCTAATCCATCTCTTCAGCCCCCATCAGAACATTCTTGGAGAGCATCTTAACAATATCAAATCCTAGCACATACCCAAATTACAGATATATGCATTAACCGCGTCTAAGAGCAAAAATAAGAAGATACACATATGTCATCAGAGAGAAGCTAGAGGCATTTCCAGTTTCCTTGGGGCTGTGAAAGGACTATATGGCCAATACAAATAGGTGGAAAGTGCCCATGAGCTAAAGGATCGCTCTGCATCCTTGCCAAGTAAGTACACCAGAGCTTGCCCAGCACAGTGGTACTAACAACGAAGTTTGAACACATGATTCCTAGCTAGTGGTGCCTCTATTTAAGAATGTTCTGGAAACTTTCAGAGGTAGACCTTCACTGAAGGAAGTGGGCTACTAGTGGTGGGCCTTGAAGTTTTGTATTTTGATCCCAGTTCCTGTCTTTATTCTGCTTCCTGTTCTGAGGAGATGTTTGCAGATAAAGACTTCTGGCTTCCACCATGGAGCCACACATTGTCATGCCTTCTCCTCAGTGATGTATTATATGCCCTCAAACTGCAAACCAAAGTAAATCCCTCCTGCTTTAAAATGATCTTTGTCAGGTAGTCAGGTATTTTGTCAGAGCAATGAGAAAAGTAACTGTACAGATTGCAACCTACTTTGGTACAAGAGAAAAAATTTAAGTCCAAAATAGCTTTAAAGGATAAGGGAAGAAAAAGTAAAATTATGTTATGATTCTACACCCTAAATCTTTTTGGTTCCACATTTGGGTCATAAGGAGATAACCAAAAGAAAATAAGGTGAGAAGATAAGCAAAGGTTTGGTAACTTGCCTGAGGAGTTAGATTTATCCCTTTAGAGTGTAAGGAACGAATTCAATCTAAGTCAAATACGTATCAAGCATTGTGTAAGAAATAGAATAAGGTGGTATTGGAGGAGACAGCAGATATACACATACAGTTGGAGTCAACACACTGTGATGAATGTTATGATCAAGATGTACTCTAAGTGCTGACAGGACAGTATGCAGAACAAAGTGGGTTGAGACTGTAGCTCGATTGGTAGATTTCTCACCTAGCATGCACAAAGCTGTGGCTTTCATCCCCAACACTGCATAAACTAGGCATGGTGGCACATATCTGGAATCTCAGGACTTGGGAATTAGAGGCAGAAGGATAAGAAGCTCAAGTTCATTCTCAGTGATATAACAAGTGTGAGACCAGACTGGGCTACATGAAACCTTGTCTCAGAAAACAACAAAACAAATAAATAAAATGCCATTTAAAGTAAAAACTAAAGCACAATGGATCACTTAATTAGAATAAAGAATAAAGGCATTAAGTTTGGAAGAGATTTCATACCCATTTTTATATTATAGTAGATTTAGATGTTCAGATACGTATATAGAAGTGAAACTTCTTAACTGTATCTTGAGCCAAATATGCCTCTAGAAAGCTGTGCCAGGAGTCGAAGGAACTATAATTTGAAAATATCAGCTCCTGGTATGAATCCACTACCTCTGACCTTAAGGTTCCTCTCAAATCCACTTTGGCAGCAATGCTTGGATTTCCCAAGGATGGACAGACTGCGAGGACACCCAGAAAAAGGCAGCTGGCAACTAATCACCTTATGTGAGAAGGACTTCTCTTTTTAGCCTTTAAAAGCCAAACACTCATACAGGATATGGTGGTACACAACCTTGATCCCCGCACTCAGGAGACAGAGGCAGGTAGATCTGTATGAAACCAAGCCCAGTGTGGGCTACATAGCAAATCTCAGGCCAGCTGGGCCTACAGGGAGACCCTGTATCAAAATAAAACAAAACATAAAAAGGCTAACAGTCCCTGACAGCACAAATTATACTTACACACACACACACACACACACACACACACACATACACACACACACACATACACATACACCATGAGTTGGCAAGGAAAGCTGGGGTAAAGAAAGAGCAGGGAGAAGAAGGGGAAACCTTACATGCTCGGCAAGAACACAGTTCTGTTTTGACATATGAGTCCCTAGCTGTGTAATCATCAGCACTGTAATACACTGGGCATATTCTGGGATGCACACCACAGCTCTGGGAAGGCTAATACACCTACTGCTCACTGGGCATGCTGTTCCTTTCCAACCATGATGGATGAGGGGTTCTTGAATTCACCTACTGATGCCCCGTCAGCAGAGACACTTGAACCTCCAACAGAGCTGACTTTGGCATCATTGATTACTGTGTGCTGCTGTGATTTTTTCCCCTCTGAGAAAGCCTATGTCAATTAAGGGCTTTTATATCTTTTGTAAAGTAGTTGGGTTGGAAACAAGGCATGTTAACTTCACATATGTAATAGTTTTAAGAAATATTATCTCCAATGTATCTTGGGCTTTTCATATTTCTGTTTAGGCCACAAACTGGATTGTGATTTGGGGGTTTTGCAGGCACGATTTTTTTCCATTGGTTTCGTTTTTGTTTACTTTGATTTGTTGTTGTTGTTGTTGTTGCTGTTGTTGTTTTGAAACATGGTCTCATGATCCCAGGATAACTTCCAACTCACTACGTAGCCATGAATGGCCTTGAACTCCTGATCTTCCTAACTGCCTCTCCTGTAATAACAGATGTGCATCACCATGTACTGCATTACATTGTCTTTTGAAAGTGTTCATTTAATGTAATTGAATGAATTCCAAACATTATCCCACATAACCCTATGTTTACATGTTACGGTTTAGTAGAAAATAAAATGTGATCCTTTCTGTGTTAGTTTTGGGGAGGGGGGCCTGTGATGACATACCATGAACAAAAGTAACTCAAAGAAGAGTTTTATTTTGGTTTATGGTCCCAGAGGGCTGGAGTCGATAATGGCAGGGGGGTAGGAGCAAGAAGTCAGCTGATTACATTTCTACCCATAGAAATCGAAGAAAGAGCAGGAAGTACCTCGAGGCTGTGGCTGTAAACTCTAAAGTCTGCCCTCAATGATGCACTTCCTCCAGCAAGGCTGTACCTCCTAATCGTTTCATAAACCCCGCACACCAACATTTCTCATGCAAATCATCGCACACTATATTTACCAGACTCAGACACAAAATTCAATTTTTTTAAACTGACAGTGGGAATAAAGAGATGGCTCAGCAGTTAAGAACACACGATTGCTGTACAACAACAAAGAATGGTGTACAGATCCAGATCACATGCAAAAAGCCAACTGTCCTTCAAACACCTGTAACTACAGCTCGGAGGGATCTGGTGCCCTCTTCTGGCCTTGATGTACCCAGGCCCCGTCACCAGCACACAGAAGTACATATACATGCATGCAGTCACATAGAAGCACAAACACACACGCACACATGAATGAGGAATTAAATTCAGAGTAGTAGTGGAGGATAAAGCTATATTAAAGTAATATAAGTGACCTAGTGATTAACAAGTCACTTGATAAATAAAACTTATAGAAGAAGATTAGATTGGACTGAGCTCCTGCATGAGGATCAACCCAAAATGAAGTCGCTCATACTGAAGCCAAACTAAGTTATCTGTCCAAAAGCATCAGGAGAGAAGGGGAAGGTGAGAGAACAGAAGGAGAATAACAGGATGCCAAATCACTGAACAGGCAACTTTCTGGTGGAATATAAAAGTCCCTGCTGTTTTAAGCTCTATAAAGAAAAGAACTTTGACATGATCAATCCACGTTTGTTCTGTCTCTGGGTTCCTCACCTTTTCTGAAACAAACAAAAACAACTAATAGGTATCTGGAATGTGAACATAATGCATTGGGTAGAACATAACTTTTCTGAATTGTCTGATGTCACATGCTTGTTTTGTCTGTGTTATATTATACCTTTCTCTATTGTAGTAGCTGGTAACAGCACAGAGTAATTTCTGCTTATAAATATGTAGCAACAATTTAATAGGCCCTTAAAAACTCCTTTTGCTAAAAAGCATTGACCCTCTCCCTTGGGCACAATGTGGTGATAAAAGGAGGATGGAAAGCCCACACCTCTGTATTTATTTTTGGTCTGTCTCCTTTAATTTGTGTCATACTCCTACTAGACTCTGTATAGACATGATAAGCAGTCAAAGAGGTCTGCCTAGCCTAGCTCATCAAAGATAAATCATGTTCATAAACCGGTAATACCTTAGATGCCAAGAATAGCAAAGGCCTGGCAGGATGGATCACTATCCTATATGAGGACAATTATCAATAATGTCAAGGCTGCATGCTGGAACAGGAGTGATCATCTTGTAGGAACCTGATGTATCCCCTCCCAAATGGCAATGATGACTTCTTCAGACCCCTTGTGGAACCAGAGCTGACACAGTGATCAACCAGACCATAATTTGGTCAGGACGCTTAACTGTGCAGACCTCTTGTTCCCCACCCCCATTCTTCCTCTAGTTAAACTTAAAGCTCTTTTCAGAAACCTGAAGACAGACTTGGGAGTCACTGAGACCCCTTTGTCTGTTCTTTGGAATGTGGCCACTTTGAATCAATCTCCTCTCCACTTTCACAATTATTCATCTCTTTAAGTGGCATATTAAGATGGTTGGCTGAGCATCCCTCATTGGGGCTGTAGGAGCTGGGACTTTCACATTAAAACTCTGGTTACAAAATTTCCCTGGTGGCATTTCAATTGATCCTTCAACCACACCTCTGGGGGAAAAACTGTTTATGTCCACTTGTAAATTCACCTCAATGATCTTTATTCCACAGAAGTCAGTGGTTCATTAACTCCACTTGAAATGGCTGAAGTTTGTTTGATTAATGAGTTACATCAAATATTTTATGGGCTCATTTTACATTTGCATGAGAGGAATGAATTTACCCTTTGTTAAAAGTACTGTTTGGGGGCTGTCAATATAGCTTAGTTGGTAGAGCTTAGTTTGCTTAGGATGCACAAATCCTCAGTCCTACATTAATGGGGCATGTTGGAGTGCCTCTATAACCCTGACACCTAAAAGGTGTAAGCAGAGGAATCAGGGACTCATCCTCAACTACACAGTCAGTTCAAAGCTAACACAGGAAGCCACAACTGGTCAAAATGCAGAGAATAAGAGACTGAAGAGTGTGTGTCACAAGATAGGAGTACTAAATTAAACTTGTGCCAACCAGGGCTCAGGGACCATTATAGGAGCAAAACAAACATTGTAAGAGCCACGGGGTGGTGGAAGACCACAAGGAAACAGATTTCTAGGCAGCTGGGAACTTATTAAATTACAGCAATGGTGACAGCATCTACAAGACCCATCCATACTTGATCAGACAAAAAACCCAGCATAGAACTGGGTAAAAGGGTAAGAGGACCCATCATAGGCTAAGGAACTATTGGCAACTGATCATTGCTGGGTGAAGGAGAGTTGGCCTTTAAGGGAGTGAAACTGGATGAACTCAAACCAGGGGACATCTGGGGACACAAACTTGACTCCACAGGTTTTAACTAATATGACAGACTGCATGAAATCCGGTGTGTGGAGTATGGGAGCTGCAGATAGGAGAGGGGGTCTAATCTGATCAAGATACATTCATTGTATGAAATGAACAAAATTCAATTAAATATACACTGGAAATAAAAGCAGGACGTGGCTGACAGGGAGGGGAGTCGTTGGAAAGGTAGCAGGGCGTAGCTATGATCTGTACACTGTATTAATATATTAAATTACCAAAGAATAGATTATTTTTTATTTTTAAAAAAGTTGCTTTTTAAAAAGTTCTACTCAGAAAGCTACAAATATTTGAGGAACCCATAGGAAGATGACAGCAACTGAGGAGTTTATCCAGTGCTTTCCTGACCTCTTTCCTGTGGCTCACAAAATCCCTAGGCTTTTCTAAAAGGAAAAAAAAAACAAGCTATTCTATGCAGCTAAAACAAATATTCTAATGTTCATTTTTAAAGATTTGTCATTATTTTATGTTTATGAGTGTGTTGGTTACCTGTATGTAACTGTGCCAACTACATGCAATCCTTTGGAGAACAGAAGAGCACCTCAGATCCCCCCAGAACTGGAGTTACTGATGATTGTCAGTCACCATGTGAGTGCTGTGAATTGAACCTGTGTCTGCTGAAAGAGCAAGCCAGTCCTCTTAACTACGAAGAAGCCATCTCTTTATCCCTGCTAACATTCTTGCATGTGAGTTTGTCAGTGTAAACAAACAAACTGTTGCTATGATTACAAAGCAACCTCTTGGGAGGGGAATCAGGCTAAGCACATAGGCTGACTAGCTCACAGTACAGCACAATTGGGATTTCTGACACTGCACACCTGTGGATGAGATCCTGGAACATATGTTTGGAGCCAGCCTGCTGCCTTCTGTGATACTCTCTTTCAGTTCTAACTTTAACATGGGGGAAAAAACCCTAATGCTCTGAAAAGATTCTAAGTTGATTTAGTGAAAGACCAAGGATGAAAAGAAGAATAAAGATGAATGTCTCACATTTCTAAGACAAAAAGGCATATTAATGAAAGAATTACCTACACATAATAAAATATTAGGTGGTGCTAAAGTCTTGTTTTATTTATTTATTTATTTAGTCAGTCATTCATTAGGTCTTTCCCTCGCCCCAAGTTGGCCATGAACTCCTGATCATTTTGCCTCTACCTCCCTAGTGCTAAAATTACTGGTATATGCTACCATGCAGTTTATGTGGCTGGCAGTCCACCCAGGGCCTCATGCACTATGGGAAAGCCCTTCTCCAATTAAGCTGTATCTCTAATCTTAGAGGTTAATTTTTAAAGATTTACTTATTATTTTATGGTTATGAGTGTTTTGTCTGCTTGTGTGCTTGGTGCCTGAGGAGGGTATTGCTTACCTTGGAATTTTAGTTTCAAATTGCTGTGAGCTGTAATGTGGGTGCTGGGTATTGAACACAGGTCCTCTGTAAGAAGAGCCAGGGTTCTTAACTGGTCTGCCATCTCTCTAGCCCCAAGGCTAATGTTTAAAAGTCCATGTATTTATCATGGGATTGTAGACCTCAGATTCCACCAAATATAGCCTATCTGTATGCTTACAGTGACATAAGCCCCTTAGTTACTGTACTGATATCTTTTAAGTCTGGCTTCTTATATTTAAATAATTCATGTTCTCTAAAGAAGTTGTCTCCTCACCAAGGCTGAGATTCATTGTTAATTGAATTGATCACAATGCCCACTTTTGGAAACCAAGAAATAAAGTACAGAGAGAGAGTCATCGTGGCCTCCAGTCAGGCTGAGTGGGGAAAATGGTGAACAGCTAAGGTGAAGCCACAAAAGGAAGTACTTAGTCTGATCCTTTTCGGGATCTGGGGTTTAGGGGCAGCTCCATGTTGACGGGCACCTCAGAGATCAAACAAACAAACAGCAGGTAGTAATAACTCTAAAGGTATCTTCCAGAAGATCTTACAGGGGGTGTTCTGACTGCCTGTCTGCCTGTGTCAGAACTGTCTCCACAACTTGGAGTCAATGGACCTGGAAAGACAAAAATCATAGGGCCCATAGCTGAGAGATGCCAGAATCAGAAATCTGTCTGTGCAAAAAGAGACTCCATTGTTTATTGTGCATTTTAAACGTTTCCTATAAAATAAATTTAACATTAAATAAAATAAAATCTATCAAATGCCTTAGGACTGGGGAGATGGCTTAATGGGTAAGAGTATTTGCTGTATAAGCATGAAGGTCTGAGTCAAAATCCTCAGCACGCACATAAAAGCTGGGCATAGCTACACATGTTTACTTGTAACCCCAGCATTTTTCGGGGAGTGGGGCAGATCCTGCACACTTGCTCACCATCTACCCTAACCTAAATAATATTGTTCAGGTTCAGTGACAGAGACTATCTCAAGGCAGAGAATGACAGAAGACAACACTCCGTCTTCCACATACATGGGTATAAACACAAACACAGATACATACAATACACACACATACACACGTACTAAGTACCTCTGGCAGTACCATGATAATTCTTTACTCTTCTAATCTATAATTTGATTTATTTTATATGTGGGTATTTTGACTGCATGTATGTAAGTGCACACATGTCATACAATACCTACAGAAGGCAGAAGATGGTGTCAGCTCCCCTGGAACTGGAGTTAGGGATGGTTGTTGGCTTCCATGTGGGTACTAGGAATGGAACTGAGCTACTCTGCAAAAGCAGCCAGCACTGTTAACTGCTGAGTATCTCTTCAGTCTCTTTTGAAGTGTTCTTAAAAACAATTTAATTTTACCAGGTGTGGCACGCCACACCTTTAGTCCCAGCACTTGGGAGGCAGAGGCAGGTAAATCTCTGTGAGACTGATGCAATTCTGGTTTACTTAATGAGTTACAGGCAGACTGGGGCTACAGGGAGACCCTGTCTCAATACTACTACTACTAATAATAATAAATAATTTTATTGATTTATTATTATTATTGTGTGTGTATGCAGGCACATGTCAAGGACAAGTTTCAGGAGTCAGTTCTCTACTGCACCATAAACTCTAGGAATTGAAGAACTTAGGTCATCAGAGTTGTATGGCAAGCTGTGTCATCTCAACAGCTCACTATAGAAGGGTATTAAACTCATCCCTGGTGATAAAACTTTCCATCTCTGCCAAAAAGTGCCCCCCACAAACACACACAAAGGTCAAGAATAATCCACCAATGAGAAATTTCCAGTTTGTATAATCAATTTATGATTCGGTAATGAAGGGTACAATGACAGAGAAGAGCAACAGTGCAATACAGTAGAACACTATGGCAAGAGCCCAGGATGGTATTAGAGAGCAGAATTTAAGTTACTATATAAAGTTGGCATCAGCTGATAGTCACAGTGGACCATAGCACTAAACACATTCATATTTCAAAAAATAAGCATTTTTCTCCCTAATATCTACTTAAATAGTTCCCTGTTCTTTGTTGCTTTGTTTCTATATGCTTTTCACATGGAGAAAAACACTTCAGCCATGGTGACTCATTTTTAGGGGGCACTAACATGACAACTGGCAAGTTCTCTCATAGAGTTGTCTCGTCAGTGCACATAATTCATCAGTTCCAGCATTTCCGGGCTCACCAGTTTGATGTACTATACATACCAGAGTTGCTGCCATAGGAAAAAAATGCATAGTATCTTTTTCAGTACCCAGCTTTAAATAATTCACCCAATTCTATTCTCAAAGTACTTCATAAAAAATCTCTGGGGGCTGGAGAAATGGCTCAGTGGTTAAGAATTGTTGCTGAGCTATCATGCATTCAGATCCCAGCACCCAATAACAAGCTATGCACCACACATGCCTGTATTTCTAGCTCCAGGGAATCCAATGGCCTTTTCTGGCCCCTGCATATGCAAAGCACACATACCGGCATGCACATACACATAAATAGATTGATTACATAAATCTTTAAAAATAAGTTATTACTGGTCTGGTATGTCACACAGCTCTAATCTCAGCACTCAGAATGAAAAGCCAGCCAAATCTCTGAGATCAAGGCCATCCTGGTCTACATATCAAGTTCCAGGCCCTCCAGGTCTACATAGTGAGACCCCGTCTCCAAGTAACAACAAAGAAATGTTACATATTTGCACATATTGAATGCTAAACTTGATCACAACTTTCCTAAGAGTTTAGCAATTATCTAATGAAGCAAATTCTCTTTAATTACAAAGCAGATAGGTTAACCAAATTAAAGTAAACAACTATGTTCTCTAATTAGAGAGAATTGCTTTATTAGAGAACCACTAAGAGATTTGTGTTTTAACACATTTCAATGGTATATACTGATCATGTACTGAAGTTCCTTAAAAAGCTACACCTATATTGATGACTGCCACTGAATGACTGATTAGAACTTTCAGATTATGGAAGATTTGGAAGTTGCTGATAGAATGCCAAAATATTCTTGAACTATCTTTATCTTTACTGATATACATTTAGTTCCCACCTGTGTCTGATCTAATATTCTTTCAACTGTCAGGTGAAACCTTTAGTGTATATTAATTTAGTCAGCTACCCCAAAGAGAATGTCATCAGACAGCATCTAAGACCTGTAGCAGACACATGGACTTACCCAATCATCAGGCCCCCCACCACACTTATACTTCATATAAGCAGTTCACATAGCAGCTTCCACAGCGGAACAAGTCACTCATTCAGAGTAATTTGAATTGTGTGCCAGGCCATGGTCATTTATAATTGGCTCAGAACAAACTGTTTCTTATTCCCTTTGAGGTGAGAGCTGTGTTTTGTATGGACAACACACTGCATAAAAAATCTAAGAGCAGTTTAAAATAAGCAGGAGGATGTGTATAGATAACACACAAACCTTTAATCATCTTATAGAAGGGACTTGAGCATACACAGCTCAGAATAAGCTGTCTCTTACTCCCTTTACTCCCTTTGCAGTGACAACTATATTTTATACCGGCAAGATCATGGAATATGCTGGCTCAAAAAGAGTATTTGAGGAAAGGACTGACTACAAAGAACCACTTTTGGAGGGCTTGGAAGGTGACTAACCAAGTATAAGCCAAACAATCTAAGTTTAACCCCTGGAACTCATGTAAAACATGGACTCACTGGTACACATCTATAATCCCAGCACAATTAGGAGGCAGAGACATGTAAACCTGTTGGGAACTTGAGGGCAAGATAGCCTGGAATACATAGCACCAAGAAGAAACAGGGAGACGCTACCTCAACTAGGTGAAGGGTGAGAACCAACTCCTGAACAGTTGTCCTCTGACCTCCACATTTGTGCTATGACACACAGGCATGCACTTACACTCACAATTACATTTTTAAAAGAACCTTTCTGAACCATAAAACTTCAAAAAGACTTGTGAACAAACCCCTTATTCATGTAGGACATGGAGTCTATAGACTCCGAACTTTCAGCTGTAAACATAAATGCTTAGCTGAGCAGTCTGTAACCACTGATCAATCCAGACAAATATCTATTAACACAATCGATATACCCAGGAACTAACCCCTTTGCTGGTTCCTCTCTAGAACTGGCTTTTCCTAAACAAAACCATCTTCTTCTCACCTTGCTCTGCATATCCAGCTTTTTCTAGTCTGACGGATGTGTACTAATGTTCCTAAAAAGAAGATGCACCTAAATTGAACACTCTACAAAGGCTGATAAACTGATGAGAACTTCAGTGTTTGTAGAGAGGTTGGAATGTTCCAGATCCAGAGCCAAATTATCTTATGCTATTTTTAGTAATAATCACACATTGCCCACCTCTGTGTTTGACCTAACATCCTGTGACTATCACCTGAAATCTTTTAGGGCGGATTAACTTAACAGACCACTAGATTTCACCAACTCCAAAGTTAAGACTGTCATCAAATAACATCTGAGGCCTGTAGCAGCGGTTTCCCCACATTGCTCTACACCTGATGCTACCACTAATGTACTAAAAATGTGTTGATTTGTGACTTTCTTTGTTCTGTTACTATAAAAACTTCATGGAATTGTTACCATGTTGGAACATGGAATTTGGGAAAACCTAAATCTTTGTTCCCAGGCCATAGTCAGTCATATTTGACTTCAGAATAAACTCTCTCTTAGCTCCTTTGAGGTGGGAGTGGTGTTCTTCATGCGGTCATTTACTTCTCTATATCAAGGAAACTTCCTTTGTGCCTGACCTCCGGATGCTTGCAGAGATCTTATGATCTGACCCATCCCACAAGCACAACCTTCTCTCTTCCAGTGCAGAAATCCCCTCCCCTTACCACACTAAGCTTTTGAAGAAGGATTTCCCTTCCTCCTTATCTCAACCCAGATTTTTTATTTCACAGTGGGAATCTGAGTGAGAGTTTTAAATAGCATCATGGTCAGGAACCTTAACCTTCTCTGCCCCACTGTCAGAAAATCCAACCCCTGATAAGGGACATATTTAACGAGATTTGTCTTCAAATTAAAGTTTTAGCTCTAGGTCAACATCCGAGGTTAAAGAGAGTCTCTTCTTTTCACTCTCTCTCCACTACCTTTTCTTAATTGAATCCATTTGCAATGAAATTAACAATAAAAAGCCTTTTGAAGGAAGAAGGATATTATCCAAGTGTAAAACAAACAGCTGCAGGTAGGAGAGGGCATTCACTTCAGCCCGTATGACGATGATACAATATGGGGCATCTCAGGCCAAGCCTGGATGAGCTTCAGGGACTTGGGCTGGTCTACTTATCTCTTTGGTGGTTCATCCCTGGCTTTCAGAGCAAGCTTCCAGAGCCATCTCATTATATAACTGTCCTGGCAGGAATGAAGGTGGTTCTCTAAAGAGATGCTTCTGCCCCTCCCTTTGACTATCAGACTATTGGAAACAATGGACCCCAAGAAATTGGAAAGTCCCCAAGAATTTCATGCTGTGAGGAGAAGGCTCAGAGCCTAGTATCAGCCAGAGAAGGAACTTGTCTCTTAGAAAGAGATTTCACACAAAGAGGTTCTCAGACTACCTTGCTAGAGAACCCAGGAAACGATGGGTCAGTGACGGATGGAATCAGACCCTGACTAGGACTGCTTAGCTATGCATACCTCTTGCCCTCTATTTAAACTTAAATTCCAAGTCAGGACCCTGAAGAAGCATTCAGGGGCAGGGGTCACTGGATCTCTTTGTTTCCATTGTGGCCACATTGAATGAATCTGTTGTCCCTGCTTTTCACTGTTACCTGTCTCTTTAATTGGCACACTGAGGACAGCTTGCCAAGCCTAGCTTGTTAGCAGTGCCAGGGCCCCAGTTCCTGACCCTAACAACTTCAGTAACAATTATGTCTAGCACTTTGAGCCCTACCTGATCAAGAGTCTTCTCAGTGCGCTGCAAATTATAACTGCAGCCAAGTCTCCTGGAGGACTTGTCAAAACACTCAGCTCTCCTGATTTTGGTGGCACCTGGTGGTTGCATTTCTAACAAGCTGCAGGGTGCTCCAGGTGTGGCTGATGATCCCCACTGGGAGTGTCTGTTCATTATCCAGCCACACCTGGTCAGGGCAGCCAAGCTCCCTAGGAGATACTGGTGGTGAGAGGACTAAGATGGGGTAGATGACTGAAAAGGTATCCTGAGAGTTAACTTTGCCCAATCTACAGTCATTAAGAAAGGGAGGAATTTTTTTTAGGGTGAAAGATAATTTCGTTAACTGCTTCCAAGTCTCAAGCATCTTTCTACTTACTGAGAAGGGAGGGTATGGGAGGCACTGCTAGAAGCTGCCGGGTTCCACAGTCTGCAGCCCCACTGCGATTGCGCTCTCGGGGAACACAGAATTGGTTTTGCTCCCCTGAGATGCAAACAGCACCATCACAGATAAACTTAAGGAAAAGGTTACCTTGATAAGCATAGCTTCCCTGATACCATCACTATGGTGATTAGCTCTCCCAATTTTGCAAAGTCAAGAAATGAAAGCACCAGTCTTCCTAGGGACTGACTTGGTGACCGTTCACTAAACACCAAAGAACTGCACATTTCTTAAAGTGAATCAATTTTAGACTCTGTGAATTATATCTCAGGATTTTTGTTTTTTCCTTGACTACTGAAGATAGGGCTCTCCTATCTTCTGCTTCCTGAGAGCTGGGATCACAGGTGTGCGCCACTACATCCAGCATCACTTCCATTTTTAAAACAAGTTAACTTGAATATTCCAAAGAGAGAAATCAGGGCATGCTAGTCAGAAGACATGAAGCAGAAGTGAAGTCAGGTGAAGTGCAGAAATGCACAGTAAAGCATGAAGAATAGATGTAATACTATGTTGTATACTGGAAATTTACTAAGACTACATTTCATATCTTCTTACCAAATACAATACAAAATATAATATGAAAATAAGGTAATGTATATGATAATTTTTGACTGTGGTCATCTAATTATAGATATACCTATATATGTACATATCAAAGTACCATAGTTTATACTTTAAATGTACACAGTTTTTCATTAAAAAGTTAAAAATAGGCATTGGATTGATGACTTAGCAGTTACGAGCACTGACTGCTCTTGCAGAGGACCCAGGTTCAGGTCACAACATCTACATGACAGCTAACAGCCATCTGTAACTCCAGTTACAGGGGAACCAATGTCCTCTTCTGGCCACTGCAGGCACTGCACACAAGATACATATACACTCAAACCCATCCATCATGAAACACCAAGATCTTACTGAGTTTGAGGATTCATCCCTGTGCTTCAGTCAGGAACTGGACCTGTCACCACTAGAATTAATGCCATTGGGTCAGGAAGCATTTTCTTTTGTGTTCTAAGGAACAAATGCTTTTACTGTGGTTTAGAGGAAGATGGCATCTGGTAACTTGGCCTCTGACATTTTGGGTTTAAACTCCAGTGGTTTTATTATTATTACTGTGTTTGTTCATATGGACATGTGCACAATATGTCAGTGCTCAGGTCATGGCACATGTATGAAAGTCACAGGGCAACTTTGTAGAGTAAGTCCTCTCCTTCCACTTTTCCCTTTAGACTCAATAACTATTTCTTCAGCTTTTAAAAATACAGTTTTGATAATGACCACCCCCAAATATTTGAATGAGTGATGGGAAAACTCTCAACATTATTTCCTTCTTGCCTGAAATGGAGGGTTTGTTCTCAAGTCCACTTTACAGCCACCTGAGCTCAGATGCCCTCTTCTATCCCAGCCCACCCAGAGATAGTGTTGCATGTCAAAGTCTGAGCCAACTCCATCCCTCAGAGACCTGTATTTGACCCCACCTATCCATCTAGTAATGGTGGTCTCACTGGTGAATCTTGAAAATCAGACTTTCTTGGCAGATATAAAGAAGAAACAGAAGTAATTTCATGCCTACACACACACACACACACACACACACACACACACACACACTTTTGCAGGGTTCACCCTTGACAGATTTTTGAAACAAGTAAATTTGGCTTGAAACTTGCCTTTCCCAGATTCTTTAATGGGAGTTCACTGTTTTAAGCAGTCCCCATTCCTCTTCCACTTGTGGACAGACTCTGAATGTTTTAAATTTCCTTTATATTTTCCATGAAGAAATCCTTGAAGCCCCAGTAGAGAATAGGGATAAGAAAGAAAAGTACCTTCTTGTGAGACCCAATGGGCCAGTCACTTCATGAAGAAGCAGAATGTTGGACACATACACATACACACACACACACACACACACACACACACACACACAACATATCTCATATAATCCAAAACCCAGGTGAACCTAGTGTTATGTAGTAGCATTCTTGTTTGTCAAACATATGACATCTTGAAAATGGAATCCACATCTCAGCCTCTTCTCCAAGTCTCTACTTTTGGCTTAAGGTGGGAAATAGGAATAGTATGCTCTTCACTCAGTCATTCAGGAGCCAAAGAGGAGCTTCTGAGAGTGTTAAGAATCATCTCATTACATTCTAGCATAACAAAGCTCTCAAGTGATTAGCCTACAAATTTCCATATTTGTCACTTTATTTTGAAGAGGCGTGGAAAATATTGTAAGGATTCCTATACTCTTAACTGTGAGAAGTGAAGATTTTCAACGTGTTGTAAGTTACCACGATGCTGCATTAAAACCTAATTGGTCAGAATACTAGTGTTCTACTAACCTTTTCTGTTGCTGTGATAGACACCATATCCAAAACGAACTTGGGGAAGAAGGATTTGCTGCATCTTACATTTCCCAGGGACAGTTTATATTTGCATGAAGTCAGATAGGAACTCAGGTCATGAATGTAGACGCAGGAGCTAAAGCAGAAACCATGGAGGAGTACTGCTTATTGGCTTGCTCCTCTGATCCATGCTCAGCCTGCTTTATTAAACAACCCAGGACTACCTGCCTAGGGGTGGTACCACCCACAGTTGGCTGGGCTCTCCCATATCACTCAGCAATCAAGATATGCCCACAGGGTAATCCCCTAGAGGAAATGCCCCAAGTGAGTTTTCCTCTTTCCAGCTGTGTCAGGTTGACAACTGAAACCAACTGTGACAACTGGGAAGTATGAATGACTATTCATCTTATTTTAAAATAAAATTAATCAACATATCTTAATTTTAAAAATGCATTTGTTTAGTGTGGGAGGAGGGGAACACAGACACACACACACACACATGCACGCACTCTCATTCACACATGTCACAGTGTGCATGTGAAGATCAGAGGACTACTTGGAATTGGTTCATTCCCTCCATCGTGTGGGTTCCAGGGATTGTGCTCAGGCATCAGGGTTAGCAACCCATTGATCCATTGATCCTGCCCAACATGTCATGACTTTTTTAACTCTTGCTGCTGAAGATCTCTCTAAAGTCTAATATTCCTGTAACTTTTAAGGTATTTTATCAGCAGGAGCTTTTCTTCAAACCAGATCCTAAATAGAGGTGTTCAGGTTGGATCAAGCATTGACGATTCAGGTCCTGCCACTGACATTTCCTCAAGAGCTCTGAAATTTCCCATCCAAGGCAAACAAGTGAGGTGCTTCAGAATCCATAGGTTAATTATTTTGAGCTGCTCTGTTAGATAGCTAGACAGACATTAGCAAGCTTGGAGACCATTGGGAATGGACCCCTTCCTCATAATCCCTCTTGGACCATAGCTCCCGTTCCCTGGTAAAAAGCTCAAAAGGAACAATAGGCTCTCAAGATTTAAAATACCACATGAGACCTGTAGAGATGGCTCAGTGGTGAAGAGAGGTTCCCAGCACCCATATCAGTTGGCTAAAAACTGCCTTTAACTGCAGTTCCATGAATCTGACACCCACTTCTGGTTTCCATGGGTACTGCCCATACATGGCACACATACATACATATAAGCAAGACACACAAAAAAATAAATAAATCTTTTAAAAAATACTGTATGAGAAGGTAGAGGTTTCAGAGCTTTGTTGAAATACATTAAAGGAAAGCTATTTCCTCCTGGTCAAAAGAATGGAATCTAACCTCTACCTCTGGCACTGGGTAGAGACGTGATCTGATTCTGAAGCAGATTCTGATCTGCCACAAAGATTAAAACTCTTACTATTGTCTCCTCATTGAAGAGTTAATCCAGTTGGGCTTGTCAGTCACCTGGCCAGGAGACCACACCACAGGAAATCTGACTCACTGAAGACATTCTAAAGAGATGGGAGTAGTATTTATCCCCTTATTGATATTATGTCCTTAAACTTCCCAGAAGCCAGTCCCCTGATGCAGTTGCTTACAGATCTTCTCTGCTAAGCCTGCCAGTTTCTGAATTGTAACTCAAAATTCAGAAGAGTTTGTCCTTTGTCCCTTTTAATCTCTTCTTTGGATAACAGTCAAAGTCCTAAGTATGCTTATCCTGACCCCCTGTGCTTCCTTATTGTTTCTCTGAAGACACCCCATCACTCCCTTTCTGCAGCTTCATACAAAACTCCATGCCAAACTTTAAAGGCACGACTTTTAAAGGCACTCATCTTGTATACCTCCCTCTTCCCAGAAGCTTTTGGAATTTATACCTTGCCTGCCTTATATATTTTCTCTTATGCTCCAGCAAAATGGTTCTTGAGCTTCCTTCTGAGACTCATTATAAGGACTTTCATCAATGAGACTAAGAATCCTAAAAGAGAAACCCAAATTCCTGATAACATAACAATGCACAATAGACCAGATAAGAGAAAAACCACAGATCTTTATTTCTCATAGTTCTGGAGGTGATATTTTTCCCTCAGTCACTCAATTCCAATGCCAGTCTCTTCTGGAAACATCTTCATAAATACATGCAGAAAGAGTGTTTTACCAGCTATTGAGGCATCATTTGGCCTAGTCAAGTTGACACTGCAAATTAGCCATCATTCAGAGAAAACACCATCAGGAGCCTTTCTGGTCAGAATTACAGAGGGAAAGAGAGTTCTAGTTAATTGCAAATTTTCTCTTAAAACTAATGCTTGAAAATGACATATATCACATCAGCTCATATTGGCCAAATCAATTACATGATTGCAAGTAACTTCAAAGAAGGAAAATGCAACCAGACAAGCTAGAAATATTTAATATAAAGCCCCTTTTAATTTGCACAGTCCCCACAAGGAGTAGTAAGACAGTAAGCTAATATTTGTACTCTGGGGATTCAAAGAGGACAATGTGTAGTCAGATACTGGCTCTGTTCAGCTTTGGGGAGGAGGATGAATTAGGAGACCAACTTTATAAAACTCTGATTCATTTGTTTTTTTTATTATGGTTGTTGAAACTGTGTTTTACTGTATAGCCCAGGCTGGGCTGGAACTTGCTATATAGCTAAGGGTAACCTCATACTCACCAAACTCTTATCTCACAGTGTCTGCAATGCTTGGATTATAGGTGTTTAGAGTTATTCTGGCTGGGTTGGTAGACTTTAGAATTGAGACAAAGGATTATAGGCTTGTGGTATGCTCAGAGATTTACAGTTTTACTACAGTTTACATATTCTTATAACTTAATTCTTTTCCATTTAGTCATCAAACTTTTGCAAATTTCAGTGCAGACATAGTATAGCCATGACCAGAAAACCTAGGAATGGTCTTCTAACTCTGTCACTAACTTCTTGTCTCTAAATTTAGTGAAGCAAATTAACTTATTCATGCCTCATTTTCTTTTCTTGTAAAAATATTAAAATAATAATAGTTCCCTTATGAGGCTTGGTTATGAGAACTAAGTGAAACATTACATGGAAAATATAAAAAGTTGCCTAAATTTGAACTATTGTTTATTAATTAAATGTAATACTTCTAATGTGCTTGCATTTTAAATATCTGATATTCTAGAACCATAATTATACTCTGCAGTTTTTTTTTTTTTACTTTCTCTTCCAAGGAAAAGTTTTTTTTTTTATTTATTTAATATCCTGGCATCGATTTACTGTTGAGGAGGAACGTGAGCTGACAAGTAAATTGTCTGGTGCCAGGCAAGTCAACCTTTGCTTTCAAAAAGGGAGGTTCCATCTCCGCTGTGTATGCAAATCCCTGGGTAACTTAAAAATACTAAGGTTGGGTCTAGAGATATGGTTTAGCAGTTAAGAGCTCATGATCCTCTGGCAGAGGACCCAGGGGATCTGACGTTCTCTTCTGGCCTCGGAGAGGGCACATGCATGCACTGTTTGCTCAGATAAACACACATGCACACAAAATAAAATAAAATCTTTCTAAAAACCCTGCCTAGGAATTGTCCTTGCATACTTCCATGTCCAAAGACTAAAATGGGGCCTGAGCATCTGCAGTTTTCAAAGCTCCAGGTCCCCTCAGAAAGATGTTGTTCCTATGGTACTTCCTTAAGTATGACCAGCGTTGAGTAGTGAAAAACAAATGAAACAGGGCTGCAGAGATGACTCAGCTCTTACGAGCACTGGCTGCTCTTGCAGAGAACCTGGATTTGATTCCTATCACCCACATGGTGGCTAACAACCGTCTGTAACTCCAGTCTTAGGGGAATCTGACGTCCTCATCTGACCTCTGTGGGCACTGCACAACATGGGTGCACTTACACACATGCAGGCAACACACTCATACACATAAAAGAAAAATAATAAATAAAATATTTAAAAAGTGAAACAAAGCTGGCTTCTCTTCTTAGTTCTCCTTCCCCAGCAAAGTCACCACTGTAGAGGAAGGGAGGGAATTTGAGAGCACAGTCATGATTTATGAATGTACATACCACTATTTGGAGCTTATATTGGGGAACTACTGAGTGACAATGGTTTTGTATCTGTGGTGGTTTCAATGAGAATGTCTCACATAGACCCAAATATTTGAATACTTGACTCTGGTAGGTGAATATATTTGCAAAGCTTTAGGAGGTGTGGCCTTATTGGAGGAAGTATGTCACTGGGGGACGGGTTTGAAAGTTCATAGCCTTGCCCAACTTACTGTTTATTTGCTAGCATGCTGAAGAGTCCAAATGAGAGGAATAGCAACTGTTTTTAGGGGCCTTAGATTTACCGCTTCCCCCCAAATTCAATGGGTGTCAGCAAAGAAGCAGTTTCAAAATAATCAGAACAGATTTAGCAAAGAAATGCCAAGCCCTCCATGGCCAGACTGATTTTCTCACATGTTTTTTACAACTTAGCATCAAACACCATCCACATTGTTCCCTTTCCATGACTGCACAAATACTATCATCCTGCCAATCACTGGTAGGAACTGAAGTTCTCAGGAAAAAGCCTTACCTGTTAAAGATTCTAGAGGTTGACTGACTAATTAGTTACATAGTGAGTGAGTAAGTGTGTGTGTGTGTGTGAGTTCTTGGTGTACATGTAGAGGTTCAAAGACAATTTGCAGGAGTTGCTTCTCTCTTTCCACTGTGTGGGTCCCAGGGCACAAACTCAAGTCTACAGGCTTGGCAGCAGGAACTTTTATCTGTTCAGCTATTTTGTCAGAAAAGGACACTGGATCCCCTGGAATCTGAGTTACAGATGATTGTTAGCTGACATGTGGGTTGTGAGAATTAAGGGATGGCGGTGCTCTTAACCACTGAGCCGTCTCTCCAGCCCCATAATTTCCTTCTATGACACTCATAACACCATATAGTTATGCATGGTGTTTTCTAACTTTATCTTCACATAAAATGTAAATTTTGTGAGGCAAAGTTAATGCCTGCTTTATATACCAATGTTTCCAAAGTTTTCACCACCATGTGACAGTTCAAATAAAGTTTGAAACTGATAAAGAAGAGTTGAAGAGATGGAAAAAGCAAGAGGGATTCCCTCAGTTCAATGGGGCTCATTTCAAAACTCTACCATCCATCATTGTAATAACTGGAGAGTCACTTGTGAAATAATACCCACACTTCCGGTTCTCGAACATAGAAATTGACATGAAATTCTAGACTTTAGCCTACAGTACCTAGGTGTTCCAGCATTCATTTCTGCTTGGTGTCCACTTATGGTACAGTCTGTTAGTAGAAAGTGGAACAACAGATTATAAAACCCACCTACTTGCTTTCACCCCATTATCAAATGATATCTACACTACTGCCTGGGATGTTTCCCCTTTCAAACCCTGGGGCCACACATTGGATAAATTCCAGACAAGGGAAAAACAAAGAAACATTAAGTAGAGTTTACTGGTTGCCTTGGTCTGGTACTTGATTACCAGGAGTTTGGCACAGAACGTGACTATTTACTGGGGATAGGGTTACTTTTAAGTTGATGAAAGTATTCTGGAAAAAGATGGTGCTGATGACTGTGCAGAATGTTAAATATAAGTGGCCGTACAGTATACATTTTAAAATGTTAAAATGGTATATTTATATGTATTTTTCTACAGTAAAAATTAAATCTTTGTTGGAGAGATAGTCTAATAGGGAAAGTGTTTGCTTTATAAAGTATGAGAACTTGACTTTGGATCCCTAGAATGCAAGAGAAGCCAGGAGAGGTAGCACACACTTGCCATCCTAGGGCTTCTACATCATGATGGGAGAATTCCTGATAGCTCTCAGGTCAGTTAACCTGACTTCCACAGTGGCCTACGAGGTGGAAGGCCAGGAGCCCACAAGAGGTTCTCTCCTGAAGTACTCACAACTGTGTAGTGCGCATATGCACACAGCCACACACACAAAAATGCACTATGCCTGCACACACATTACACATACACACACAAAGATTTTTAAAAATGAGTGCATGTACTCCCTTTTATATATTATCTCCAGAACTAGAGATAATATGAAAAAAGAGACAATATGAAAAAAGAAAAAGCCTTTCTTATTATTTATTTCAAAAATAAGGTTATTAAATAAGGTCACAAAGTTTGGAGAACCTCCACATGCTCTTTCTTATTAGAGTTCAAAGAACAAGAAAGTACTACTTCTCCTCAATTCCATCACAACTAGAATTCTCTTGCTTCCTCTACACATTAATTTTTAAAGTAATTAACTTTGAAGTTAAATAACTTTTGAAGTAATTTTATTTAAGTAATGATAAGCTTTAATATGTACCTTGCAATTATAAAAACAATCAACACAATAGACCTGGAAATTTCTACTGATAAAGAGTTTGAAACATATCTTCCAAGAAAATGTAGTATCTGGAACTAGGCTTGGTAGTATAAACCCATAATCCCAGCTACTCAGCAAGCTTGAAGGAGGAGTTTCCAAATTCAAGATCTTCCTGGACTACAGAATGATTTACAGGCCAGCCTGAATAACTTAGTTAGACTCTGTCTTAAAATGAAAAGTAAAAACTTAGACAACTGGGAATAGTTTACTAGTAGAGCACTCACCTAGTATGGCCAATGCACTAAATTCAATCCCTAGTACTGTAAAACAAATTAAATTAATAAATAAAATTAAAATCTACCCTGAATTTCTGCTAAAATGTAACCCTTAGAAACAAGTATACAATGAAAAAGAATACTGTAGGTTTCTGCTTAGCTGATTATGTATGTATGTATGTATGTATGTATGTACGTATGTACGTACGTATCTATCTATCTATCTATCTATCTATCTATCAAAGTCAGAACCTTGGGGCTAGAGAGATAGCTCAGAGATTAAGAAATCTGGTTGCTCTTGCAGAGGAAACAGGTTCAGTTCCTAGCACATGGTTGCTAAGAACCTCTCATAACTCCAGTTCCAGGAGATCCAATAAACTCTTCTGGTTTCCATGGGCATTGCAAGATACTGGTGCACTTACATACACTCAGGCAAAACACTAATATACATAAAATAAAAATAAATAAATAATTTTAAAATCAGAATGTGACTGAGTGTGGTTGGCTCATTCTTCTAATCCAAGCGCTGGTGAGGCTAAAGCAGGAAAACTGATGAAACTTCAGCCTGAGCTTCCTGGCAAGACACTACCTCAAAAAGCAAACAACAAAACAAAAGGAACCTAATATGTAGTAAGGTTTAGACTTTGTCCATCTTTAAAGCGGTGGCATTCAAATGCGTGTGGATAGTGTGTCGACTTCTTGTCTACAATTCAGGTCTTTCTGGGAGTCCCTGGTCCATCTTATCAATGTCAATTGAAAAGCATTCTAGTATACTCCAAAAGTAGAAGCCAATATTGCTTTAGGAAGGAAGAAGATGATCTGATGTTTTTTATTATTTTTTTGTCTATCTCATATACAACATCTTAAGCATCTTTTTACCCCCTTGTCCATCAGCACCTTCCCATATCCCCACTGGATTTCATGCATATTAAGGTTTTTCAAGTCAAATTAGTGTCCCTTGATATATATATATAAAATGTCCCTCAGTGCAAGTTCACACACTGGGGTCTAGTCAGCAGATAAAGGGGAAGAAGCACCTTATATTTTAAGCACAATGGAAAAAAATGTTTCTACATCTTGTCCCTCCAAAATTTCAGTAAAACAAAAAATTATTTCCATGGCTTTAATCTACCTTGTCTAAATCTTTTCAACTAGAAGATACGATCTACATGCTTGCTTACAGCCAAATGGATTTCTTCAAACTTTGAACTGTGGATTTATTCCAGCAAAAATCTTGCTCTCTTTAAGCTCTTAAATACTTGACACTGAAGTATTTCTTAAACAAATGAAACATTGTCCATACTTCCCTGTTTTGGAATAAACCATTATATGGGAGTTGTTTTTCGTCTCCAAGAGAGAACGATATGGAAGAAGTACCCGCGGGTAGTAAGTGGCTTATGGCTCACGGTGGATGAGGAATGGTAGAATGCCTCCATATTTCACCAAGCACTGGCGGCCATGGAGAATGCAGTTACAAGCAAATACCACATTGACCTACAGGTAAACATATGGCATTTCTTGTAACTGTCACCTCCTAAAAGCACCCAACAGTACTGTGAGAAAAATCCCCAATCGTTTATCATACTGGTAGAAGCTCAGTGTCACAAATGGTCAAAGTTAATTGACACAGTGCAATATAAGAATGACCTAGACCTTCAGCATTCACAAGGAAGGACTGATTGTGTACAATTCATATGACTGGTGATTTTATTATTTGCATGATATGGAACCAGTTTTTCATTGTCATAAGAAAGTTAAAGTAGGGCCTGGAGAGATGGCTTAACAGTGAAGAGCAATGACTATTATTACAGAGGATGGGGTTCAATTCCCAGCACCAACATGGTGACTAACAACCATTTGTACCTCCAGTTCCAGAGGACCTGACACTCTCTTCTGATCTCCTTGGGTACTGCATGAAATGGCTTCACCTACCCACATGCAAGTATTACACTCATAAACATATAATAAAAAATAAAAATAAAAAATATGAAAGCTAAATTAAAAACAACCACAATAATGGTGTGGAATAGTAATTGCTACTATCTTCAAATATAACACTCATTTGAGCAGCATCAATCTCTACATATTACTGGATAATGTTCATTTATTCATATATATATATATATATATATATATATATATATACACACACATATGTATATAATTGACTTTATGCCATGTATCAAAATCTGTTCTGAAACTTTAGAGATAGACCAGTGGGAGAGATAGATACTTCATCATAGACTTTACAATCTCAAAGACCACAAATATCTAAGTAATTACAAGCACATAATTGTTGTAGAAAAGAGCTTTTTTAAAAAAATCAAGTAATCATCTAAAAATCTGAACTCAATTGCATTTGATATTAGTTCTCCATGTAAGGACAGAGGACACAGCCCCATGTGCTGTCTTTGCATTTAACATGAAATTCATTGTTCACTAATGAGTTCAGTAAAACACCCTCATCAGAAAGTCTTTTCTGGCAGTAGCACAAGCTAAGAATCACTGTCCCAAGCTGCCAAAGAAATGCTCTCTATTTTCCAGTAGTGTTCAAATTGGTGCTGTGCTCAGAGAAAATGGAAGTCAACTGTTCCTTCCAGCCCTCATATTCTATTTCTATTTCTGTGTAGACAGACTGTCACTGAAGAACTACTTATATGAATAACTCAAACACACTTCTTGCTATGAGTGAGGATGATGCAAGTCTGACAGGAATACAGACAAAACCCTAACAGCTTTGAGTCTTAGTACCTGCTGCACTGACCTAGAAAGCATACCATGGTCTTCCCGTCTATGTACTCAGAATGATAGATGAATTCAACAGCTGTCACTTGGAATTTGAACCTGAGAGCACAAGGAAATGGCCTAGTGGTCTGGTCCTCCACTATCAAAGCATTTTGATGAATGCATCAAGGCTTTAAGCATGACTGGCAAGAAGAGTATGAGCCAGGAGAGCTGGCTTAATCCCATGAATAAGCCAAAACTATTTAACTGAAATCAAAATTCTGCACCTTCAGCTCTCATCTGAAGAGTTTAATTTAAAAAGAAAATTAGCACAGAGGCAAACATAAACGAAGGGGCAAGGTTATTGCATACTTAGCACTAGATTTATCAATGGAATCATAATTAGCAGCCCTGTCACTGAAATAATGCCATCTGATGCTACATTGACTCCAGTGAGATATCAGCTGTCCCTTAAGCAAAGCAAAGCTATCCTCACTAACATCACCAAATATTTTGGAAATTTGGTTTCAATTGGACAAATATATGCAATGATTCGCCCCCATTAAGGGTGGGTAAAATTGGTTCCTGAAATAAAACCGACAATGGAGGCCATGAGACTCAATGAGTGTTCTGATCCTTTGGAATTGTCGGACACCAATTTGAGTGTGAGAAGAGTTGAAAATGATTCTGCAGCAATTGAAAAATGTTTGATTTTCTGCTGATTTTTTTCTTGGTTTGCTGCTACCTCACATATCCGGGAAACTTTCTAAGATCCAATGAGGAATAATTCCAACCAATGATATGAGATTGCTGAGATAGCTCCAAGAGAAGGAGGAAGGCGAGGAGGATGAGGAAGAGGAAGTTGGGGAGAAGCAGGAGGAGGACAAGGACCATAATGAGGATGAGGAAGAGGACTCAGTGGGGATGCCAGTCAAAGTTGGAAGCCTATTTTCATGAATACTGCAAAGGTATGGATAGTATTAAGCGATGAACCCTGACCAAGAATAGCTTTGAAAGAAAAATAATCCATTCTCTTTTATAATCCATGAAAACTGAAAACAATTTGGAACTGGCAGCCTACTCCACAGTGAGTTGTCTTAAGGTCTGGAATTTTGAGGGTCCCTATGTCTTAAATGGACTCACACAAAATCAGTAGTGTGGCCTGCTGTCTTTTCTGAAACTGGGTATCTGGGTCTACCATGACACTTGGAAACTGGTCTCAGGAGTAATTCACAGGTTTTTATTGAGCAACTATTATGTGCCTGGTACTACAGAGCTACAAGTTAGAAAGCAATGCTTGTTTTTTCAGTGGACATTTTATACACAAGAAACCAACAACATTGTACACATGCCATGAAGAAATTTAGAAGAATGGAGACGTCACTCTTGTGAGGAGGTCAGAAAAGTTACCTTTGGTAAATAGCAGGAATCAATGGAAGTTGCTGAATGGAATCAGGATGAAGTAATGCTGCTGAAGACGTGAGCTCTAGAGAAAGGAGGAAGAAGGATATGGGCCAGTAAAAACTCTCAGCAATATGGGGCCAGGAAATAGCTCAGTTGATAGACTTCTAGTTTAGCATGTACGAAGTCCTGGGTTCCAACCCCAGTATCACAAAAAACTGAGAGCAGCAGCTTTAACCTCCAAACCCAGGGGGTGGAGAGGCAGGAAGATCTTAAGTTTAAGATCATCCTTGGCCACATAGTGAGTTTGAGGCCAGCCTTTGCTACATAAAATCTTGTTTCAAAGAAAAGGAAGGAAGGAAAGAAGGAAGAAAAAGAGAAATCAAAAAAAGCAAAGGAAAAAAATAGAAGATATAGAAAAGTAAATCAAAGAAATCCCCACCTGGGAACATACCAATAACCGTTAAGGCCTTTTAAGGGCCTCTTGCTTCATCCTTGGTCCTCTGGAGAGATTCCTTTAGTTAAAACAGGAGAACAGTACTTGCTTTGACTACTTCATATCTGCTACACAGTTAGACATACTCAACTCAGAGAAATAAATGTTGAATGATTTCACTGCACAATTTACAGCTGGCAATTCTTGCTTAGGACATAGTCATTTGGATAGGTGACCTATCTCTTCATTTGAATAATAGTTTCCTAAAATATGAGTGGAATTTCTCTTCAGTATTTTGGTATGATTTTATATGAGGGGTAGTATTTAACTTAATGTTTAGCATATAGTATTTTGCTATTTTTGTTGTTGTTGTGTAGGGTCTTGTTATATACCCATGGCTGACCTCGATCTCGTTATGAAGGTCAGGTAGGCCTCAAAATCATAGTGATCTTCCTGCTTTGGACTCCAGAGCATTGGGATTACAGACATGCGTGACCATGCCTGATCTTTGTTTGTTTGTTTTTTATTTATTTGACAGGAACTCTCTGTGTTGTCCTTCTTGGTCCAGTGCTTACTATGTTAGCACATGCTGATGTTGAAGTGCACCAATCCTGCCTAGCATCCGGGATGCTAAAATATTAAGCAGTATATTTTTTCTTGTGCTAGGCACATAACCCAGAGCCTTGTATTCTACCAGTGAGCTAAATTCCCAAATTCTAAATGGTATCTTATCTTAGAAAGTTTGTAATTTACAGAATTCCTATTATAAGAAAAAGAGAAAAACAAATATTAGGAAAAGTTAAAGAAAATAATATAATTTATAAGTGATGTTTCTGCATGAAAGAGGAATTATACATTCTGATTTTAAAACTTTTAATTTTATGTAATTTTATACGATTAGCTTATCTACATTCATGCCTATAAGATTTTATCTGCTCAGTTGCAACTCCTAAAACTAAAGAAGGAGTTTGAAAAAGGTAAGAAGGAAGAGGAGGAGAAGAAGGAGGAGGAGGAAGAGGAGAAGAAGGGACTTCGAGACGGCTCATCATATATTTCCCCATATGGACGGTATGTGGCATGCATACACACACATACCCACTAATACATTTTTAAAAAAAAGTTATCACTAATGTTTCTATGTAATAAGCTTTCAACCTAAATGATAAAGGAATGGATTATCTTCGAGGTTTCCTTGTGCTCAGCATTGTGGGATATGTACATACTCTGTGATTAATAACATGGTTTAATTAATAACACCACACTAGGATGATATTACTCTTAATCCAACACAGAGCTTTTCTCTTCTAACTTCACAACAGTATCCCTGGGCAATTATAGCACCTTGTGATTGCTACTTAAAAGTCTCTTTTTAAGGAATCCTAGCACTTCTAAAACATGGCCATGTCCTGGGCATGTTTGCATGCGCTCATTCACTCAATCCACTCATCAGATGTTTATTGAATGCTCACACTGGGCCTCCTTCACTTCCATTTGTTCTCCTTGAAGAACAATGGCAGAAATATAACTTTTCAAAAATAGTCTTGAGATAAATGAGAAATGGCTGCTAAGTCTTTGTTTTCTCCCATCCAGAAGCTAAGGTGATTTCTACCTTCCTGAGATCTGGTTAGTGTAGTTGCTTTAACCAATAGATCAGAGCAGCAATAAAGTTGGCCTGTTGTTGAACCAGGTTTTGAGAGGACTAGAAGTTTGTGTTCTTTCCGAGAAGGCTCACACCTAAGGCTAATAGACCTGCTTGTCTATGTAAGCAATCCCTTTTGGCGAGACAACATGAGGAAATCCTACGGAGAGAACTTCCATAAGACTAGATGCACGTATGAGCTGACTGCAACACTGCCAAGGAGAGACTACAAACGAGCGGGACACCTGAGCAAAAGAGCCGGACACCTGAGCAAAGGAGCCGGACACCTGAGCAAAGGGGCTTTCTTTTTTGTTCCTTTTCCTTTATTTTCTTGTCTTTCTGAAGTGGTCTTTCTGATGGACAAAGCAGATTCTGTCTTCTTGTGTGTATGTATGTGTGTGTGTGTATGTGTGTGTGCTCATGAGTGTGAGTACAAGTATCTGCATATGTGAGGCCACACAGTGTGTGACAGGGTCACATTCCCTGCAAGGAGTGCTGAAAGGCCACTTGCTTAAAGCTGTGAAGGTGTTATATAGCAGTTGCCTCCGAGATAAAAAACTTTCATCTTAGAAGAAAGCTTTTTTCAATGTACATGTTTAATTGACTTTTGTGCATTTCAAACAATATATCTTGATCATATTTAGACCACCTAACCTTTCTGCACCCCTTCCATAGCCTGCCCATGGGATTTCATGCATTCTATCATATATGTTAAGGCCTATCATACCCAGATGTCTTTCGGTGTGAGTCCATCTACTAGAGTCAGTTCAACATATCTAGCATCACTCCCTCAAAGAAGATCTACTCTCCCTCACCCAGCAATTGTCAGTTGTTAATAGCTCCTCGCAAAAGTTGTGGCCTCCTGCCCATTTCCACAGTTCTATGCTGGATTTTTGTCTCGTTTCAGTTTGCATGGGTCTTGTGCATGCTGTCACCATTTCTTTAAATTCATATGAGTAAGTTCCCAGAAGCCTGGAAAGTCTCTGTGTTCATATTGGTCATGTACCACCCATGGCTCTTACAGTCATAGTAGAACAGGAGTTAGAGAAAATGTTAATGCATCTTTCAACTCTCACTGCTGAAGCTTCCTCATGCAAGAGACGGTGATAAACACAGAAGGCTACAACTGGCCAAAGTGTAGAGAATAAGGGACTGCAGAATGCATGTTCCTGGATAAGACTGCTATTTTAAACCTCAACCACTAAGGGTTCAGGGATCATTATGGAAGAGGCGGCAGAAAGATTGGAAGAAAGCTTTTTAATAGGCAGGATGTTCTAAAAGAAATGAAGAGTTCCATCCTTCAGGGAAGCTTCTAAAGGTGGGAAATAAACACCCCAAAAGCTTCAGGAAGTCCCTGAAACTGAGAAGATTCGCTAGAACCTCTCTCTGCACGCCAATACAAGCAGTAAGTACCCATAAGAGATCCTTTCAGAAAAACATAGTGGTCTAAAGGATGTTCAGACAGGCCCAGCTGCCCAGAAGCCTCTCAGATCAGCTGAGCTGCCTAAAAAATTCACTCTCCAAACTGTTGAGTTGCCTGCATGTTGTGCAGTGTGTGCTGCAGGATTCCAGATTTCATGAACTGTCACCCGTGCTCAGGCGGGCTGTCTTCTAGTCACTTCATCTCCAGTATGTAACTCCTAACCTACAAGTCTGTAAGTACTCCCAATAAAACTCATTGCTTCACAAAGTTAAGACTTTGGTCTGTAGTTGGTTTCCTCTCTGGGGTGAGCCTATGTTGTTCACATTTCCTCCTAAATCCTGTCATTCAACAAAAGGCTAAGCCTAAATTACAGTGGAGACCCCAGGATGTTGGAGGTCATCCACTAATTTTGAAAGTGAACAAATACTCTTAGGATGTATCACAATTGGCCTTCCTTAAGATTTAAAATATCATATGAAAGAGAGAAAAGTGGAGATAGGAATGGTTTGATTGTCGGACATTAAGGCTATTTCCTGCTGAGAAAGCATATTTTCTCTCATTTTGTTTTGTGACAGGATCTCATGTAGCCCAGGCTAACCCCTAACTCACTATGTAGATTATCTTCAACCTGCTGATTTCTACCTTGCTTCCTAACCAGTCACCCTTATAATCTCCCTAACTTCAATTAACTCCTTAAAAGTCCTTTCACCAAATATAGTCACATTGGTGTGTGTGTGTGTGAGGGGTTAGGGTTCAAACTATGAGTTTGGGGGAGTCCCTAGTAGCACCAAGTAGACTTTCTACTTTCTACTCATGTCAGGGTTTGGCCAAAGGAATGTGAGAAAATGCTTTAAAAGCCTTCTGCAAGATCTTCAACATTCTTCCAACTAGGCTATATCCCGCCAGCCCCAAGCATAACAATTTTTACAGATTTCATTCATTTTATTTTTTCTAATTCTTTTTAATATTCTCTGTTACATGATTTTTGGTCAAAAAAATGGGATCTGAATCTGTATCTCTTGCCCTGGGTGAAGACATGGCTTTCTGACCTACCAGAAAGATTATAAGATTATCTTGCAGGAGACTTCCTGGTAAAGAGCAAAGACGTACCATTGTCCCTTTCCCTAAGAGTTAATCCAGATCAGCTTGTCAATCATATAGACAGAAAAACTTCCCTCTGGAGATCTTGTCTTTGTTCCAGAGGCTTTACTTTTAATATGTGTTTATTTATGTAGTGTATCACATGTAGAAGTTAGAGGACAACTTACAGGAATCAGTTCTCTACTTCTATTACGTGGGTACAGGGAATCAAACTCAGATCATCGGCTTAGTGGAAAATGTCTTAACCACTGAGCCAATATGCCAGCCCTGTTTCAGAGACTTTAAAAGGTAATATAAAGTCTATTTAAACATATGTTTTGGGGATGGGACAGAAGAGGAGGTTTGAGAGTGATGTCCATTTTTTAGACAAAATATCTTTAAGAACACCATCTGCACAGACAAGGTCTACAGCATAGTGTTTCATGTGCAAGAAACAAAGCTACGTGTCTTCTCTAAAGGTTTTCAAGGAAAGGGGAGATACTGTACTGTAAGGAAGCTTGACTGGTTTATATGTAAGCTGTACTAGGTAACAATGTGATACGGGAATATTGGGCTGTCTTTGATATGCAAAGAGAACAACATTTTTGTTTCTCTTGTCTTGCAAATTTGAAGAATGAAATTGAGGGAGACCTCACGGTGAGTTTTAAAGAGAAGCTTCTTATAGATTAATAGGTGAGAGCTTAACAGAGAGAAATCCATAGAGTTTGATTTAGGCACAGAGGTGGGGAGGATAGCTTTAGACAAAGACTAAGGCCCAAAGTACCAGAGAAAGTTTACTTAGACTCTGGCCAGCATCCAAAAAAAAGGTAGAAGACGGGCAAAGGAAAAGTTATGCTGTTATGAGTCAGCACTTAAGAAGTCAGACCCAACAGAACCTCACAGTGGCTCATAGGAATGCACAGGGGGTAGCAATTCTGGGAAGGAAAAGCACATTAAAAGAATAGTTATTCCACCTACCTTTTTAGGACAGCTTAAGATAAAACCGCTTTCCTAGGAGTTATGCATTGGTCAGGTGAGTGATCTTCAGAACTGGATTAATTCTTAAGAGAGAAGACACAATAGTATATCTCTATCTAGAGATAGAGTCTCACAGTATGAGACAGGGGTCACAGAGACATTGTATAGGAGAATAGGGCTTGGTTAATATGTGACAGCAGTTACTCTGCCTTAAACCTTGAATGGCAGAATGGCTGTAGTTGTTCCTACAATGCAGGCAGCCCTATCTGCCTAGGTCCTGGCTATCTGGAGGCTTGGCTTTTTTAACAGTCCACACAATGGTCTTTCTAACAACCTTTGTCCGCTTTCAGCCCCTAAGAGTATTGTTCTCCACTATGGTCTCTGGACTTATTCCTATCACAGTGCTAGTAAACTCTTTCATGGGGAATCATGACAGGTTACATGACAATTAATGAGGATGAGAATCCTTCCACAGTGTCAGACTAAACCATCCAGGTCACATTGACAACAGGGAACTGGTGCTTCCTAAGCTTTACCTTCCTTTCTGTATCTTGAGCAACATTCCTCTATCTTGCCCTCTTGTCCTGGTTGTAATATGCATGACCCATATGAAAATATCAGAAGACTGTTATTGAAAGCTGGGTATTGCAGCTGGTGAGATAGCCAGTGATTAAGAGTAATGGCTTCTCTTGCAGAAGGCCTTTTCTAAGTAGAATAGGAGTGAGGGTGGGGACACCAAAGGTAAAACAGGCCTCTTTCTACCTGCTGAAGGCTACTTCCAGTTTGAGACCTCATAGAAGGTACAGTGGTCATCCCCACTGGAAAGACAACCCTAGTCCTGAACTTCATCAGTTCCTTGCACAGTAGACTTGTGTTCATCTCACTAAGATGTTGCTGTTGCATTTTAACCTGTTTCGTTGCCCAACAGGAATACTTCTACATGCTTCCCAGGGTTGCTGTGAGAAACAAATGAAAATCCCAACATATAGCATACTTTCATTAATGGCATTTTGCTTTGAATAGGGGCCTTTCATAGGCTAAAATACAAGAGCACATTTATGCTTCACTGTAGGAAGAAATCTGCATGTACATATTGTTAATGGCTTATTCTGAACTAGCTCTCAATCCAGATGTCATCTAAACAGTGGCTCAGGAGGAATGTAATACTCAGTGGTCTTGAAGAGAAACAACAATGAGTGAAAGCAGAATGCACCTTCCTTGCTACAAATAGATGATAATAAAGGAAAAGCCAGAGTCATAGATGAGGCCAACAACCTGGCCAGAGGGGTAAGAATAAACAATTAATCAATCAGCTGCCTTTTCCCCCTTCCTTATGCAATCTGGTGGCTAAAGATGGAAGACAGATCTTTAAGATGTTAATCCACCATGTTCTCAAAATGTCAGCTCTCTGACAAAATGCACAGATTAAAATTTCAGTTCCTGGTTTTAGCCTATATAGTGTTGGGTGGCGCAGACACCTTCCTCGCTTTCTGTTAGGAACTGAAGAAATTCATGCTGAGGGGAAGCTACAGCTTAACGTGTTTCTGTTGTGTCAGAAAAGCCATTCTCCTTGATCCTAAGCATCAGAACTTAAATCCATTCCACCTTCCAGGAGTCCCCCTATGCTAAAGATGTAAGGATTAACGGATTGTAAGTGCAGAGGGTGAGGATGGGAACAGGAGAAGAAACCACTGGTGCTGAAACACAGGGATAGTGAAAAGGCTGACGCCGGAAGACCTTGCCCCACTACATATACATACACGCACACACACACACACACACACACATTATTATCTCTCTCTATTATATATAAATAGAGAGAGAGACAGAGAGACAGAGAGAGACAGAGACAGAGAGAAAGAGACAGAGAAATACTACACCGTCACCACCACCATGAATTCCACCACTAGTACAGGTGGAAAGTCTTTCTGAAGGGCAAAGGGTGACCTAGAGCTCATTATGATACTACAATACACAGCCGAAGGTGGATAGTTCAGCTACTAAGGGGAAATGTAATACAATAAATTATTTGTAGGAGTACATGTAACAACGCATGTGCAAGATAGCTCATGTTATGCAAATAAGAAAAAAACCTTCGCTACATGAGAAAAATCACATCTTTGTACAGCAGGCCATTTGAGCTACTAAGCTTTCTGTTTGCTTGAGCCCTTGGAAGCACAGCTTTTTCCAGTAAACTCTGAATCTGTTTCTGTCTCCGATTCTCCTGCAACCGTGTCTGCTTAAGTCTTTGTTCTGAGGAACAAGGACCTGGAACCCTTTAAAACATGCCCACCAAACCCTGATTGTCAGCTGATGTCAGTTTCAAGCTGCGTATAGGTGGAAGGTGGGCTGCACTCATGTAAGTAGGTCCACAGTGCAGCAGGTCCACTGGAGTTAACTTATATGAGAATATTGGCATTTAAATGACGATATTAGTACTATCATGCATGGTGATTAAAGCCCACAGTTCCTGCAAAAGCTAGAGTTGCAGCACTTTTGTTTCCTTCTCTTCTTTCCCCCCAACCTTAGCATTATATAATCTCTTTAGCTTACTTTTACAAGTTGATTATGATTATATTACCCTTCATGTGTGTGCATCACATGTATGGGCACCGGCATTCCATGGCATGCATGTGGAGGTCAGAGGACAAAGGTTGAGAGTCAGCTCTTTCCCTACACAGTGGAATCCAGGGATCTGATTAAGGTTGTCAGGCTTGCACACAAAGTACTGTTACCTACTGACTCATCCTGTCCGCACTGGAATATTGATGGTCCACAATAAAAATTCTCTGATTTTACTAAAAAAAGCAGGGGGGGAAAGGAAGAAGCAATCTTGTGAAAATTATTTCAGGAATTTAGACAGTAAGAGGGAAGAGAATTTAGTGTGTTTGTCTCGTGTTTCATAAAAGGCTGCCAGCTGTGTTGTTTTTAATTCAGGAATTACAAGGGTAAAAAGAGATTTACTCTCTAATAAATATCCATTCTCTCATTCTTCATAGTCATATTGTCCTTTAGCAATTCATTACTAATTCCGGAATCGTTTAGTACATGGTCAAGCGGACACCAAGCAGTGCTGGCCCGGAGCCTGAGCTCTTCTCGTATGTAAACTGCCACTGAAGAGCAGCAAGGAGGGGAGGGAAGGGGGTTGCTGAGATTCTCTACTCTATTCATCTTTAAAGCCCAAAGAACTGAGCATAATGAAGCAGCTTCAGTGAATAGACATTAACGTGAAAGGGATCTAGTTTTCAGGGTATGACTCTTGCTTTACTTGCGGGGGCCTGTCCTCCACGCATCCATCCTTAAGTGGGTAGAAATTCACATCAGACCTTCCAGTGCTAATCACCAAGGGTGGCTTCTTTCCCCTACTTACTGAGCAGACGTTTCCAGAAGTATTTCTACAAGATTCATCCTCCCTCCACAGCCCTCATGATCCCCATGTGCAGCAGCCTTTTCCACAGGCTCTGTCATCTCTGTCACCCAGTCTGTAAGGCTACAGATTGGATTCTAAAGGCCTCACTAATGAGTCACAATAGATATTTGTATGGTGTGTATAATTTTCTCTTTAGATTTTGTTTCATAACCAGAGCTTTCTCTCTAGAAATGTTGCTTGTTTGATTGAGTGGTTGTTTAGAATAGGGTCTCCCATAACCCAGGCTGACCTCAAAATCAATATGTAGCCAAGGATCACTTTAAACTTTCAACGGTCCTGCTGCTACCTCCTCAGTGCTAGGGCTACAGGCATAAACTGCCATGCACAGTATGTACACTGCAGAGAACCAAAGCCAGGGTTTCATCCACGCTTCATTCATGTTAGACAAGTACTCGACCAACTGACCTACATCCCCTGACCCAAAACTTTTTTGACTGAGGGCAATGTTGTCTCTTAGGGGATATTAAGCATTGCCTAGACAAATTTGGGGTCATTAAATATCTGGGTGTAGACATGGCTGATACTAAGCACCCTACCATTAACAGCGGGGTCTAAAAGGCCAACAGTGCTTCCACTGGGAAAACTTGAAGAGGGCCTGAAAGATGATGGATGCTGGGAGGTCACAGCAGGTAGCAAAAAACTTGTTTCCTATTCATTCCACTTTGTTAGAAGGGAATAGAAGAGAAGAACAGAGGTCACTGGCGATTAATTCACAAGGAAGACATCTATGGTTACTACATGGACAGAAAAGGAACTCTCTCAAGTTTGCCATCTCAGTCTGAAAATGTCTTCTTTCCAGATTCCATCTTTTTAAGTCCCACTCTCTCATGACTAAAACCATTTTCATTCTTAATAGTCTCTGCCTTCATGCTTTTGAAAAATTGCAGACTCTATGGCCAGTCTCTACAATTTCCTTACCTGTGTTCTGCTCAGATCACCTTCCCCTGCCTCATGTCAATATGAATGTATTATGGGAGTGACTGCGACATACAAAGTTATAACTTCAGTCTTTTTCTCTCCAAGCGTTCATTCAATCCACCTGTGTGTCTGTCTCTACCTTAGGAATATATTGCATCAGTCAAAACCAAGATTTTTTACCTCCTAGACACACACAACTTCTAATTAATAGCATTATTGACAATTGGAATCACATAACAATCTTTCAGACCACGACAACATGCTTCCTGAAATGCAAGCGTTATACACACAGTCCATTTGCTCACTGGGGTGATCTTTATTGAAGGGAAGAGTTTCCATAGCTAAGGAGTAGAGTGATGGGGGAAGATGGGAGGAAATGGAGGGTCCTCAGTCAGTTCAGAGACACAACACAGTAGTATCAGGACCCAGAGTCACCTTCCAGGACCTGTCATCTTTACCTAATTTGTGACAAGATGGTAGCCACAACTCAAGCTCAAACATTGCCACAGAACAATGGCTTAAACTGGGAGTAGTGGAAGGATTCCTTCTAATGCTTCTCTTCAGTCAGGGAATTAAGTCTTTACCCATATCCTGCCCCTCTAGGTCCTCAGTTCACATTATCCAAGCAGAAATCATGTGATCATGACTTACTTGCAAGGGAGGCATTTTAGTGACGGTGGGGACCTCCTGACAAGCAAAAGGCTGTTACAACTGCCTGTAATGCCACCTCGAGGGGATTTGACAATCTTATCTGTCCTCCATGGGAACATGCATGGACTTGGACACACATACACATATAAATAACAAAAATAAATATCTTTTGAAACTGCTTTATGTGAATAAACCCATTTAAGCCTCACAGTAGCTCTCTAGAAAATATCCCCATGTGACAGATGAGAGACACTGAGTCCTAATAATCATGAGGAACTCTTTTGAGCCCATATAAGTAAGAGATAGTACATTAGGTACTGCAACCCAATCAATCCAACCCTACAGATGAGTTGTACCCCAGCACGGTCCATTTGAACACTCTAGGATATATAAAATGGTTTGTGGTGTCTAAGGTAGGCATTAACTACAAGTAGCTATTGTGCACTTGTCATGTGGCCCATGTGACTAAGGAATTGAATTTTACTTTTGATCATTATTATCATTTGGGAGTGGGTCTTATTCATTTATTTTTTGAGCAAAGGTCTTACACTACAGGTCAATCTGACCTGGAACACACTATGTAGTTCAGGTTGGTCTCAAACTCACTACAATCCTCCTATGTCATCTTCACCAATGCTAGGATTATAGGTCAGAGTCACCATACCCAACTAGGAATTGGATTTTAAATGTTAATTAATTGACTTTCAATCTAATCAGCAATATGTGGCTAGTGAGCACCACTTCTGAGAATGGAAGTTATCATATGGCATATGCTTCCCCATAGGTACACAAGAACTTCCCTGCAAATCAGATGCCTTTAGGACCCAGTGTACATGTTTGTTTGATTAAACTGGCCAGGCTTATTTACTTTTCTACCACTTCAACTGAAGGACAAAAATTATTTTGCTGAGTCATCTCTTTGTAGCCTGTGGTGAATAATTCCTATTAGAAATTTGTGTTAACCACTCTACTTGAAAATGCTTCTCAGAAAAAAACACATTTTTATACTAAAATGCTCACCACACAACCTCATGCCGTTTCAACAAGAACCTGTTCTCACTGTTCAGAAATTCAATTTTACTTATTAGCAATTTCTATTTATATTTACAAGGGCAACATCCTAAAACCTTTATAAGGTCAGCAAACTATACTAAGGAATAGGAAATAAAAAGTCAAATCCAGTAAAGGGAAGTACATCTTAAAAGTTCTTTGCTTTGTGTTGTTACTAGAAAGTTCTTTTTTTTTTCTTTTATCTCTAAAAAGTGTATTTCCTATGTAGATTCATCCCTAGAAACTTTGGCAGATATCTGTATCAAGAAGTTAAATTCATTTAAATTGATTTGAAATTCTGAATGTGATTCAAAACTCAATGTGAAAATGTCTAAATGACAAAGACAGCATATGTCATGTCTACACCATGTTATTTAATGTCTATATGAAAAGACGTTTCTTTTTCTCCCTACCCGGCACAGTACACAGAATAGTAATATCCATAGAAATAATTTTTCCCATATGTTTAGCCACAGCTGCTACAGTATGAAGGGCTGTTTGTTTGTTTCAAGTTTATTTTCTTTCTCAGGGGGCAAAATGAGTGTGGAGACAAAATGGCATAAAAAGCAATGAAGAATTATCAAATCAATCCAGGGACTGTAGCCTTAAAGCTACATAATACGAGCGTACAACAGGATGCTGAATGGTCTTTGGATATGTTTCTTCTGCCTGAACAGTGTTTCATTTTAATATGGGTTTGAGGGGACCAGTGAGGTAGTTCAGCAGGTAAGGGTACCTGCTGCCAAGCCTAGTGACCCAAGTTATATCCCCAAGACCCACTCGGTGAAAGGAGAGAACCAATTCTCATGACTCTTATGGTCATCTTCTGACTGCTACATTCCACATGTACTCAGACATGTGGTGCCCCTTCTCCCTCATACAGCTCATTAAATGTAATCAAAACTATTTCTTTTAAGTCCAGGTTTGAGGAACTTAGAATGTATTTCAGTGGCAGAGTGCTTCCTTACCATTTGAGAGGCCCCAGATTCAATCTCCAGTGTGGATAGAAACAAAACCCCCAAAGCCAACAAAATGCAGTATGTATTCCAATACCTTCCAACAGAACTGACATGCCAAGAACCTCCACGGGGCCCATGGCAGTCTCAGATCCATTGACCCAGAGGTCAATGTCAGGTGTCATTTCTCAAGCACTGTCTACCTTTTCTGAACCAGAGTCTCATACTGAGATCTGGGGTTTACCGTGTAAGCCACACTGACTGAACCGTCAGACTCGGGGATTCATTTATTTTCAAATTTGCAGTACTGGGTTTAAAAGTGTGTAAAAACACTTGGCATTTTTACGTTTTTAGATCTATGGTTAAAAATCAGGTCCTAATGTTTGCATGGCAAGTACTTTACGAACTAAGTTAGTTATCTCCCCAGCACATTCTTCACATTTTACATCTGCTTCAGTTCCTTTCTAGTTTGCTAGCCTGGTGCCTTCTGGCATTGGGGCCTGCTTTAGGAGGCATTGTTTTCAAGAAATTCATAGTGCTCTAATGCTTCTCCACTTCTAGTAAGTTACCATTCAAATGACATCATCACTGAGGGACACTGTGTAAATACCAATCAGATGGATGCAACATGTCATGTGTGTTCAAGTCAGTCTTTATGCAAGAAGGACAAATTCATTCTCTGTGTCTATGACACCTCCATACATCTGGAATTCATTTATCTAAAAGATATTTGTGGGACACAGGCTTGTAACTTTAGATCAGGTACTTTCCTCAAGTCATAGAATTCTTACTGAATGACAATTCCAGGACATATTAGCAACTCTAACACTGTTAAAATGATTACAATAACTAAATCTAAAGGCACAGACATTTTCTTTCATTCCTTTCCATTTTCTTCAGCATTCTGGCAGGTCACTGGAACAGGAAGCTTGGCAGGGAGAACCGATTCTTCCATGTACCCAGCCTTCTTCACTTTTACTCCCTTCTTCCCCAGTTTCATTGAATATCTTTAAGTAAATGTATTGTTTTCTTTCATTTTGTGGTGGTACAGGTTGAATCCAGAGTTTTTACTACCAAACTACACACTCAGCCTTGCTTTGAGGAGATTCTTGATCATTCTAAGGGGCATGCTAAAACAAAAGCAGATTGTATAGTTGAGCATGGTGCTTCACTATTTGCCAAGGAGAAAGTTATATTTCATATTTTAATTGCAGAAAAGAAACTGAATAAAGTTTCTGCTGTCAACTAACTTTTCCAGTCTGGAAGTACTCCAAAGGTAGAGTTCAAGGGGCTTATGCACCCTCAATAGAGCAAGAACTCCCAGTGATCACTTTATCACTAAATGATGATACTAAAACCAGTAACACTGCTATCAGACCAACCATGACTCAGAAGGGACAGGATTTCACATTGAAATAGTGGCAACTGGGCCCTTTCCCAAAAAATCTGGGTGATTCACTGTAAGCCAACATGGAGAGCCTTAGGTCCAGAACTGGATTTAAATAGCTCCAGCATCATAACCAGAAGGCATGTCTGGGAGAACGGAAATTAATCACCTAACTCATCAAAAATCAGCTGTAATAGGCCCTTAGGGAGTTGGGCCCAGAAAGATGTATCTTACTCAGTTCTCTCTGAAATCCATAGGTACCCTAAATACAACCATGTATGTGTCAGAGTAGAAAAATCCAAAGAAGACTGGCTTTTGAGAGAGATTTGGGTATGAATCTCAACCTGACAACTTAAAAGCTGTAGACTCCATTTATAAGTCAGTTTCCAGATTGGAACTGGAAAGATGACTCCAAGGTTAAGAGCACTTGCTACATACTCATGAAGACTGAAGTTTGGATCCCTGTACCCACATAACAAGTCCCATGCATGCCTATAACCACAGCTCCAAGAGGTACAAAGGCAGGAGGATTACTGGGACTTGCTGACTTCAACCATAGCTGCAAATAAAACATGAGCTCCAGATTCAGAGAGACCTTGCCTCAAAAGAATAGGCAGAAAGTGATAGAAGAGGACAGACATTCAACACCACCTGCAAACACATGTGCACATATACTCATACATACATAGACATGAAAATTAGTAATCCTTTAAAATTAGCTGTTTGATTGAGACAGGATCTCCCTATGTAACTCTGGCTGGGCTGGAACGCACTGTGTAGACCAGCCTGGCCTCAAACTCATGGAGATCCACTTGCTTCTGTCTCCTGTGTACTGGAATTAAAGATGTGCACCACCACAGCTAACAAAAAAATAATTTTCTTCATCTTCTTTACACTATCTATCTTTCCTTCCTCTCTCATTCCTTGACTTTTTCTTCCCTTTCACCTGTCCTTGCCCATGCCTTCCCCTGTCTCATTTCTGTCATTTTTTTTGTTTGTGTCAGAATTTCTTTTAATTTTTAAACTTTAGTATTATAGTAAGAAAGAGAGAGAGATTAGTATTATGGTGAGAAAGAGAGAGAGAGAGAGAGAGAGAGAGAGAGAATGTGTATCTATGTGTGTGTATGATGTGTGATATGTGTGAGTACCAGCATGTGTGTGCCCTGGTACACACGTCATGGTCAGAGGACAACTTTTTGGGTTACTTCTCTGTTTCTATTAGATCTCCATGATGAGAGCTTAAATTTTAATATTGTTTTGGTCTGTTTCTAAAGTAGTTTATTTTGGATTTTAAAATGACTATTTAAAATGTTTACATTGTCTTATGTATTTACTGGTTTTTATAAGGAACTAATTTGGGTTCTGCCATTCTTTGCATGACATTTAGCTGTTTGTAAGGGAATTATTTTGGATTTTACATCTTTTATATAGTACATTTGTTGATTTCTAAAAGTGACTATGTCAAATTCTTACACTGTTTTGCATTATATATTTGTTAGTTATAAAGTAATAGTCTACTTAAATAGGAGATTTAAGATGTGACCTCAACTGGTCTTAATCCCTACCCTTTCTGCAATGTGATGCTAAGCCTGATTTTCTCTAAAATATAATATTCCTCTAACTGATACTCAATTGCAATATGCTTGCTTTTGTTCTTGTCCCATTATTACTTGGGAACCTCTGCTTTTCACTTTTTAGTTAAAATGTCATGGATAAACTAAAAGGAAAGAACATTCTAACATCTCTTTCAAGGTTTCTTTGGGTTCCATTGTTTTCTGTGTTTCTTCATGAAAGGTTTTAAATGTTACTATTTTGACTGTTCTAAATTTTAGACTCATTTTTTATTCTGATCTGAATTTTTATCATTGTGTTGTGGAAGTTTTGGTTCTTTTTTTTCTTTAAACTATCTTGTCATAGCATTGTGTCTGACCACATTATTTATTATATGACACTGTTGTGAATGTGTAGGTTTATGTTTAATACTAAGGGAACAATTATTAAAAAATAACAATTTACTTGATATCAAAGTGTCTTATAAGTAAGTTCTTGTGAAAGCTAAAATTGTTAAATTGCAACATGGTTCGCATTGCTTAAGGGTATTAATTAATTTTAAAACATGATTACTTCTACTCCACGGTACAAATTATCTCTGCTTTTAGATGTTTTATATAAAATAAATATTTTACCACTACAGGCTCTTTAGAGCTAAGAAACAGGCTTACTAAGGTTCATATCTTTGCCAAGCCTATGTAAAAACATCTCTAAACATTTAAAAGAAACCAGTCATTTAAAACCTGCTTCAAGGCTTACAAGGACATCTCAGCATTTATAATAGTATACTTGAAATAACTGTTCATATATATATATACATATATAAATAAATATTAATTGCTTAGTAACTTCCTACAACAAATGATAAATTTGTTTGTAAATGCTATTATGTCTCATGGTATTAAGAAAGATAATAAAAAGGTAAAAAAATAATATTAGAAGGATATGTGAATAGAGGTATTTCATTTAAAAGGATTTATACTGGAAGATTATAATAACTGCATATTTCCAAAAGAAAAAAGAAAAAACTGAGACAGTCTATGCAAGTAATTAAAGGTCTGAGTTGATATGCTATGGTATATGAGAGATGAGACCAAATTATGTATAGATAATCTTAAATTTTCTAAAATAATAGTTCAGTCAAGTAGTAAGAAACAAAATATATGTCTAGTCAATATTTATTCAGAAATGTTTGGGTTTTGCCCAAGTTTTATCTACATATTACATGGTAATTAAAAGTACCAGGCTGGTAGAACTAACCTTCTTTGGTAATTAAGAAATCTATTTAGAGGCCTACATGACTCTGGTCAGAGGGACTTGAAGGGATAATTTTTTATCCCTATCTCTTCCAAGTCAAGTAAGTCCCAGGGAACTATGGTATATCTCTTAAAACTGTCCTGTACTTATGGTACCTGTCCTCTTGTTCAGGGAAGACGTTGAGACTCCCACTAGATGGACTCAAACTAGTGTCCAGTCTTCAAAGAGGAGGGTCAACACAGGAAAATGTTTCCTCAATGCTTCCAAGAGAAGCCATGGTCTGGCAGGACCTTCTGACTTACCTTCACATATATGCAACTGATAAAAGAAAGGCCTAAGGAAAAAAATTAGGAGAAACCCAATAGATGGATGCTTTTGGAAGCCCTCATCAGAAACTTTGAATCGAACATTTAAAATTTACCCTGTTCTTGTTCCCTGCCTAGATCTGTGCCCAACTCTTCCTGCTTTTGGTTCTCCCTCCCCTCCTCAGCTCCTGATATCTACTCTCCTCATACTGACTTGTCCATTACTTTTAAGGACAAAGCCAATGAGATGACTGCAGTCAGTGAACCAGATGATCTTAACTGAATTTCTTCATGTCTTCTACCACTACCTGCCCACCTGACCCCATGCTTCAAACCAGTGTTCCAGCCTTTTGAGACCACCCCTCTTTGCTGACATCCCTGTCCAGCAAGAAGCAGCTAAAAAAGGACCACTGTTGCCCCTTATCATCAACAAAAGGCTGGGATGTTAGGTTTCTGGCAGACTCCTAAAATGACAGTGCAGCTCTGAACAGTCTAAAATCGTGGGTCAGAGCTTAGCCCCAGCAAGTCCCTCTGCTTAACAGGAGACCAACCAATCCCAAGCTAAACTTTCCCAGCCTACAACATGGAAAATTACCCAACCTCCTAACTACCTATAAAGGCAGCCTGATTTTATTGCTGGTCACTGTCTTTCTGATCCCAGGAAGTATCCCAGAAGTTTGATCCCCCCAATAAACAGCTCCCCACCACAAAAAGTCCGTTTCACAAAGATTTTATCTATAGGCAAAACTCCATATTTTATTTTGTCACCATGCGCATACAGGATTTTTTTTCTATATAGGTTGAGACAAGTTCAGTAGCTTTTCAGGCCAGCAGACTCATCTGTCAGTGGCATATTTGTCCTGGGAGGAATTTGAGCCTTTATGCTTCCTTTACGTGGTTATTATCCCACCAAACCATTTGCTATCTAACTTATGAAAGCAGTAGTCAGTTAAAACTGGCTGTTCATTGTGTCATTCATTTAATGAAAGCCAGGGAGGAAAATTTATTTCCAGTAAGTGATCTCCATTTTGATCTCTAAGAGTAGCATAAAATTTGTTCTGTATGAATCCTGAGTTTCTGTTTCCAAGGGTAACATCCCAAAGCTGAACTACATATAGAGATGAGAAACAAATCCAATTACACTAAAACTTTCAAACTAAGACACACACTACACACACAGACACACACACACACACACACATATACGTATATATATACATATGAAAGTAATCAAACATTGTTTACAAAAGCTCAGTCTTCTGTCAATTGCACTTGAATATATCAGAGGTGTGTTCTTTCCCTTCTGGACTTGCCTCTGGGTAGGAGGACTCAGTACCACAGTTGAAGTAGACTCTGTCTGCCTATCAATCTCTTCTTGAAAGCTAACTAGTCAGACCCACAAAGAGAGCTAGGACATCTCCATGCTGCCATCAAGGCCTTCTGAGGAGTGAAAAATACACCACACTTGCCCATCCTCTATTCTCTGTCCAGATCTGACTATGATGGTACTTTGACTCACTCCAGTCATTTCCCTTAGTTATTGGAATGTCTTCTGGCCCTATAGCTCTGTTATGGTTTTCATGTGTAATGTCCCCACAGGCTCATATATCTTAGCCTCCAGATGCAGGTAATTGTTTTTTAGGTGGGCAGAACCCCTGGGAAGTGATACTTAAACTGGAAGAAGTGGTGCACTTGGGGACATATCTTAAGGGTTTTATAGCCCAGCTCCACACCCAGACCACTCTGCTTCTTCGTAATGAGGTGAGGAGTCCCAGCCACAAGCTCTTGCTGCCATGTCTCACCTGCTATGCCCTACCTGCCACCATCCTAGTCACCAAAGAAATGATCAGAGACAAATTTAGTGTTAGAATTGGAAGAGGGTAAAATATCCACTCAAACCACAAGCCCTTAAATTTCTTTGTCAGATATTTGGTCATACTAATGAGAAATGTAACTAAGACAAGCAATTCATTTGCAAAACAACTGAACTATAACCACCTGTTCTCCTGGCATCATTGTTACCACAATGTCTCTGTGCTAAAAATGATGTATCCTCACTACAAAAATTTCTTACAACTGAAGTCCATCCAAGATGTACCCTTTTGTTTTATTTGCCTATTCTTGTTAAGCTGGCTTCTAGCCCTTGCTTAGTGTCTCCACGAGAACTGACCATGTTGCCAGCACTAGCCAGGTCCCACCAAAATTATGCTTCTCTAATGGTACCCAGGGTTTCGTCAGTTTTTTGACTGATTCTGTTAACTTTGACCTCTTTGTTGTTTCCGCACTAGGGAGTTTTAAACAACCATTCTAACCTTTATTATCCATCTTTATTTTTACCTGTCCCCTTCCTTCAGCAGAACATCCTATTACCTCTCAGTCACCAATTGATTAATGCAGAAAAATTTGGTATTATATTTGGGGGATGGAAAAATATGGATCACAGACTACTACAAAGCTGGATAAAGTATAGCACACAGGCCAAATCAGATCCACCAACTGTTTTGGCAAGTAAAGTATTACTGTAACAAATTGTATTAATTGGGTCACATTCTGTTCATGGTTGCCTTTGCGATATAATCTTAGAGTCAACTAGTTGAAATATGGACTGAAAAAACCTACATTATTATCTATTCCTTTACAAAAAAAATCCTTGATGACCTCTGGATTGACTAACAACAATGGTCCCCCAAAATAGGCTGTCAGGGCTTATAAGCAAAACAGAAAATCCCTTTAAAGTTAATTCTTGGAAATAAAAAAGAAATGAGATCAATTATATGCAGTTTTCCGGAAAATAGAAAATGATGAAGATACCCCAAACAAAACAAAGATATTTTCAGAAAAGAATAATAAAATCCAAGCAACATCACTTATGGACATGTGCAGGTAAATCCTTGGTAAAATGTCACTAAATAAAATGAAACAATATGATGGTCATAGTATTCCATACTTGTAATCCTATCCGTGGAGTTGTAGAGGCAGGATTGCTCCAAGTGCAGGCCAGCCTGGTCAGCATAGTGAGTTCAAGGCCTGTCAGGACTACATTGGGAGAACCTGTCTCTAAATAAATTTATAAATAAATAAATAAATAAATAAAGCAATAATGCTGGCCATAGTGGTACATGTCTGTGAATCATACTAGTTGGAGCTCATGAACAGCCTGGGATACATAGTGAGTTCATCTCAGCCTGTACAACTGGAGACCTTGCCTCAGATATTAAGGGGCTGGAGAGATGGCTCAATGGTTAAGAACACTGGCTGCTCTCAGAGAGGACCGAGATCCATATCCCAACATCCATATGACAGTTAACAACTGTTGGTAGCTCCAGTTCCAGGGGAATCCCATGCCCTCTTCTGACCTCCACAGACATTCCATGAAACAAGTATTCTTACACACATGCAGGCAATACATTCATACATACAGGATAATAAAAATATAATTAAAAATCAAATAAAATAATTAAATATGACAATCTATAAAAAGGATTATGTGTCCTAACCAAGTAGGATTATTCTATTGGTGAAGTATTTAATGTCCAAAAGCTAATAAGTGCAAAAGAAAGACTTTAAATAATATCAGAGTAAAGCAATCAGGTCCTCTATTTCCAAATTAATTATAAAATGGGATAAAAATGCTAATAACTGCTATTCCAAGACTCTCAGAACAAACCAAAGAAACAACCTGAGACGTGCTTATTAATGAAGAACTGATAAACTCTCTGTTAAATTGTGATATCTGTAGACTTAACACATCACATACGCCCCCATCCACCTACCCAGACAGATCAACCAAGCAACACTGCATTGTAGTGTCAGGTTGGGGGCGTGTAAAACCATATTTGCCATTAGATGGAACTATACTGATTGGTAGTAGAAGCAGAAGGCTTGTGCATGGCCTGTTTTGCTGCCAGTAAAAATAGAATATTCTACAGGAAGTAAAAAAAAAAAAAATTAGTGTTCAAAGCTCTATAGTCACACTGGGTATTGATTTGCAAACCAGCTGGAAAGCTAGAAATTTATCAGGCATATTCTGGAATGTGGAGATCCAAAGAAGGGCAGAAAAGCTCTGTAGAGTTCCCTGGCTAATAAGGAAGATTTTTACAAGGACATGACAAACCTGAGTCTGAGCTCTTCAGAAGGACTAGCTTGGGAGGAGAACCTGGGCAAATAATCCAAGACTGACAAGTGCTCAAACCTTGAGAGTGATTCTATGCTCAAACCAAGATCCATTCACAGAAGGGAGAACCCTTGTTGGCATGAATGAAGCTAAAAGCAGGAGTCACAGGAACCTAAGTTAACAACAAAAGTAACAAGATTAAAAAAAAAAAAAAAAAACAGCTGAGTCATGGCAGACCTAAATCTAAATCTGTGGACTTGGAGAAAGAGCAGAAAAGATTCCAGACCCTAAATGAAAAAAAAAAAAAAGAAAAAACTCAGCACACAGTTTATACAATATGATTTTGCATTGGACAGAATGCTTGTATCCCCCACAAACTCATCCAAATCCAAATGTGGAAATCCAAATCCACAATTTGATAATTTTAACAGAGAGGTAGATCTTCAGGCAGGTAATTATACTGTGTGGGTAGAGTCCTCAAAAATAGACTGAGTCTCCTGTAAAACAGATCCCAAAGACAGCTCCTCCCTCTCTCTCTCCTCTCTCTCTCCATACACACACGCACACACACATACACACACGCACACACACATACACACACGCACACACACACACACACACACACCTATGTAAAGATTAGAAAGTTGGCATCCTACAATGCATATCAGAACCCAACTGTGCTAGTAATTCCCATCCAGGACTTGTAGCCTCCAGTATTGTTAGAAATACATTTTTGTTAGCTATAAATGATGCAATCTATGGTCAGAACAAAAAAGACAATAATTGAAAACATCTGGCTCTCAAACTAGATTTCAGCAACAATAACAACAAAACAAAAATCTATATACACAAAATAGCAGAAAAGAATAACCCAAAGTCAAGGAAACAAAAAGAGTTTGAAAAAATAACCAGGATAGCAACTCTGAGCATACCTAGTATCTGGATTCAGGATATGTCAAAGCAGTTATTATAAATATTAAAAGAATATTATATTAAAAGAAACACTTTTTCTTTAACATTCAAAGAAAACTTTGTTGATTATGATTAAAGAAATGGGAACTATGAATACAGTGACAGAAACTATAATAAGAATGAGCAAATGAAAATTTTGTAGTTGAAATGTACAATAGCTAGTCTAGTCATGAACCAGGATTAGTTCAGCTCTCAGACTTCATCAGAGTTTCTTTGTGCAGTAGATGGTATATAATGCAGAAATCCGTAACTGGTCCAAGTACAGAGAACAAGTGACTGGTGAACTCAGGGATCACTGAAGAAGAAAGGGAAGAAAGATTGTAACAGCCAGAAATCGGCTAGTACCAGAGCAAAACCATGTCTTCTGGACATGCTGAGATCATTGTACTTATGAATTCACAGCAGCTCTGGTTGCCTGCGTAAGACCGTCACAAGATCAAGTTAGTTAATATCCTAGCATGGAGTGGGAAGGGTTTGAGGGGCCCTCAGCTGTAAGCTATGGACAGTTGGTGGCTTCTGAGAGAAGGAGAGTCAGTTTTGTTTAAGATTGTGGCTACTGGTAGGCCGATTACACTCCAGTGAATGTTCCGTACCCAAAAGTATATAAACAGTACAACCTGGAGTAAATGGGCCATTAAAAAAATACAGTAGGTCAAATCTTAAGCTCATTATATGGGTTTAGCAGAATTAAGATAACAGATGAATCAAGCAAACTTGAATGAGATAAACTGATTTACCTGATCTGAACAATAAAGAGGAAAAAAAAATAAAGAAAACTTAGCAAATATTTATATACCTCTGGAATCATATAAAGTATCAGCTCACACAGATAAGTGCAGAAAGGATAGGAAAGGAAAACTAGAAGAATAAATTTTTTCCAGGTGGTTGTTCAAAAATTCCCCATTTATATCACATTGGCCAAGAGTCTCATGGCTACTTAGTTTGAAAGAAGAGCTGAAAAGGAAGTACTTGTCCAAGGGAAATGGAATTATCATACCTTGACTTAAACCATCAGTTTAGAACATTGGTTTAGACTCATCCTCTGGGGTTGTACACATTAATACATATATAAAGTTGTGTCCCCTCCTGTAGCAAGAGGGAAACAGAAATTCTACCTTGGATTCAGCCAGCTATGTCCACCACAGAAAGTAATATAAAAAAAATAGCCTGTTTAAGGAGTGATTTATATTATCAAGAAAAAAAGCCTTTCTTTTCTACAGGTTAGTAATGTTGTTGTAACATTAAAACAATAAACATTTGTAAAATATCAAGAGCTGTAGGTGGAAGGTTGACACTTCCAAATCCTAACATTAAAGTGAGAACAGCAATCCAAAGATCAATAATGATTCTGTCTTTGGATGGTCACTGCTGATATTTCTAAAGAGTAGATGATGAGGAATGGCCTCCCATGGGGCTCTGAGGTTAAAGCTGATGCACAGTCAATTCTAGCTTACTTTCCAAAAGGGGTAAAAGACAGGAAACTCGATATTTTTTGAGTTAATTGTGTAAAACCACTTGACTCTATGAAGGTAGGACAAAATAGAATGACAAATGTAAAATCCATGTCAATCTCTTGACTACTTATAGCTGATTTTAATCCCTTCAACCAATGGGATTAAAAGTCAAACAGGCACAATGCAAGAGATGTTACCCTCTTTAGCCTTAAGCTTACTCGTTACTTGCTCAGTAAGCTAGAACTTCATGGAGTCTACCTTGACCAAGGAGGACTTGATATAGTTGTTCTTGAGACAGACACTGGCTCTAGGGAGATGGATCCGTGGGTAAAGTATTTGCTGTATAAGCATGAGAACCTGAGTTCAGATTCTCAAGCACCAATAAATGCCAGGTGAAGTGGCACACACCTATAACCTCATCACTGATGAGGTCTATACAAAATGATTCCTTGGGGATCACTGGCCAGCCACTTTTAATCAGTGAACTCCAGGTTCACTGATTGAGACAGTCTGTCTCAAAAATATGGTAAGCAGCTATAGATGATACTTGGTTTCAATCTTTGGCCTCCACACATGCATATACATGGCATATACATGGTGAGCATCTACACACACACACACACACACACACACACACACACACACACACACAGAGATAAGTTACATACTAGAAAAAATAGAACCAGAAGTGCTATAAACCAGAAGGTAACCATTTGCACTGACAATTTGAAAGCAAAAGTTGCAAAGGGGGACAAATATGACCATTTCCCAATAAATTGACAATCCTGCCAAAATATCCTGATATTTCATATGGTATTATCAAAATCAGACAGAAAACTGTTATAACAGTAGCACAGGATTTAAAATAACATTAACTAATGAAAGGGAGGAGGAGGAGAAGGAGGAGAAAAGAGAGGAAGGAGATAGTCATTTTTAGCTAAAGGGCTACAATGAAAAAATTCTACAGAATGTTGACTGTTCTGAGAACACTGAATCTATATTTGTAACCATGATTAAAGTATTGGGTTTCTAATAAACTTTAATGACTTTAAATTTAATTTTTTTGTAATTTAAAAATGTCATGATTTCAAACGAGGAAGCATAGAACTTAAAAGATGGAATTTGAGTGAAATAGAATTGTGATTTGGGTTCAAATTGGAAGAGAAGAAAGTACAGAATCAAGAATGGGTTTCCTTGTACTTTATTAATCAACCTTATTATTTGATAGCTGCACTGAATATTTTGATCAACTAGCTCAGGAAATTTAGATTGTGTATAAATGTGAATAACTTTAATTCAGTCTTAAATGAAAGTTTGATTCAATATTTTCTTTAATAAAAGTATATTAGCATAAATATTGAAATTGAAAATATTTTCATTTAGGAAAGCATAGAAATGTACTCTATCTTGCACTTGAAGTCTGAGCTCAATACTGACACATAAGCACATACCATTTCACCTTCCCTGCATTTTTCATTTACACTAGAAAGATTTGAAAAATGTCTAGTGGTAGATTCTATCATCAGTAATCTGAGAAGAAGACTGTGAACAAGATGTAGAATGGTGGCTATCTCTAGCTGAATGGTACTTCATTGTGCCAAACTCTGCCTTCCTCAGTTTCCTTGTATAGGCCTTGCATTCTTCTAGTCATTCAGGGCAAAATCCTTTCAGTTATCCTTGATCCACATGATATGGTTCATTTTACTAGTTAATCTTCTTGTTGCTGCAACAAAATAGCTGAAAAAAAAGCAATTTTAAGAAGAAAGGGTTTATTCTGACTCTTGGTTTGAGAAGGCACAGACCATCGTGGTGGAGAACTTAAAGTAGCAGGAGCATGAAGCAAGTGATAATGCTGTGTCCCCAGTCAGGAAGCAGAGAGAGATGAATGCTACTTCTCCACTGTCTTTCTCTTCTTTTCACTTTTTATTTAATCTGAAAACTGAGTCCATAGAAGTGCGCCACCCATGTCCAGGGTGGCTCTTCCCTCCTAAATTAAAACTCTCTTTAAAGATACACTTAGCGGTATGTATCCTAGATGACTTCAAACTTAGCCAAGTTGAGGATGAAGATTAACATATCACAATACATCAATGTCATGGTTTGAATATGACATGACCTTTATAGGCTCAAGTATTTAAACATATGGGCACCACCTGATGGCGATCTTTAGGAGGTGGAGTCTTGCTGCAGGAAGTATGTCACTGGGGACCAATCTCGAGGTTTTATAGCCCAACTCCACTTGCACTCTGATCCTGGCTTCAATGTCACCAGCCATCTTACCCCTTTCTCTCCATGACAACATGAAACTGAACCAAAATAAAACCTTCCTTCCTTAAGTTGTTTTTGTCAGAAATTTTTCACAGCAACAAGAAAACTAACTAATACAATTAGCAAATCCTGTTAGGCCTCCATTTGAAAAGTACTCAGAATCTACACAATTTCCACAAACCCAACAGGGAACTCAGGGCTCCCAGTCTTCAATACAACTCTCCTGGCCCCGAACATTGCTCCTTGCTCTGTCGTTCATTATGTTCTCAGTATTCTACCTTGTACTGAATGAGAGGAAGATAAGACACCCCTATTTTCATTTCAACTCCATTTTTACAGATAATTTCCCATGCCCAAATCAAATAGTCACAGTATAGGGACAAAGCAGACTCAGACCTCTTAAGTTTTAATTGCCCCGCCTCCAACACCCCAGGTGCTAACACTTCAGCGCACATTCTGGCACCAAGCCTGACCCCAGGGATAACAAGGTCTGAGTTGTCCAATACAAATAACCCCCCAGGTACAGACAGGTCCTGGACCAACCAATTCTAAGGTTTACACAGGCCAGCACAGCCACGCTGCCACGTGACTTTTAAAAGCTGGCTGCACCTTGGAGAGTGCTCGCAGTTCCCTGATCTGGCTTTAGGGACTGTGGCCCGGCTAGCCACTTGATTCGCTTTGTTTGCCAAATTATGTTAGGAAATTTTCCTTTTTGCATCAAAGTGGAGTTTCTGGGGTTTGTTCCGACTTCTTGGACCCTAACAACAGCAGAGATTTTTTTTTTTAACGTGTCAGTTATATTACAAATCTCACTGAAAGGTGAATGTAAAAGACTGAATAACCATCTTCCCAATTTCACATGTTAAGTCCTGATAAACCATGAAAGCTGAGATGCTGTGAAGCAGTTAGTCATCATGAAGAGATACCAGGTGCTGGGGAGGCCACAGTGAGGTGGTGGCTAGCTAAACTCTGGGACAAAGCTTCTTATCATGACACAAATATGTTGCCACATTGCCACGTGCACTCCCAGCCTCTAGGACCATGAGAAATAAATGCCATTTAAGCCACACATTGTAGTCTACAGAGCCAAGCTGAATAAAACAGAAACTTACTGTCTGTCATTTTATCATATCTTTCGAATTACTTGTAATTGGATGAAAACACAAAAGAGGAACAAGGAGCACAGCTCCTGACAAACCCAAAAGAAACTACATGAAATTGTTCAGAAGCCTGGACCTCTGAATTACTAATACACTATCTTTTTTGAAATACCATGCATTTGGATAATTTGTTAATACCCAATACTTTTGTATTGCTCTAGGGTTGAGATAATAACAGAAAACGACCGAGAAAAGTATAATGGGATACTGATAGTGAATAACAAAATTGGTGAAAAATAAAATGTCTCCTTGGAGCTGTACTCTCTGTTGTTGGCCCCAAATAACCTTGTAGCTGGCCATGAAAACTCCCATACATTAATAGCAAAGTTAACTGAGTAGGTACTTCTATTCAGAACTCCGTATAAAGATCGAAAATATTATTTGGGTATCTGAGTGACCACAACTAAATAAGCATTATCATATTCTATTATATATCATTTAAATCATAATCCTTGTCTCTTATGAAAAGATGAGGATAAAAAAGCTAACCAAGTGACAACGAAAAGCAAAACCAAATAAATAAAAGGGGAAACTAGTACTATGAAGTTTCGGCTATGAAGAAAGTCAACAGCATTCCTAAGTCACAGCAGGTGAAAATTAGATTAGGATAGATGCCAGTTTTGAGTTTACAAAAAACTCTTCCACCATTTTAAACTGTAATAACAAATTACTCTGCAACAATCCTCTTGCTACAGTCACCAGCAACAGCCTGAAAGGAATCAAACAAATTCTCAGTCATGCAGGTGCATTTTAGGCATGAAAAATTAGGATGCCACAGAGAAGAATGGAGAGCATATTGCCATTACCTGTCAACATCACACAAGATTCCCTGCAAATTTATAGTATGAACTTCTTATATTCCTCAACACCTTTTGAAATTTTCTATGATAGAAAAGCCATTTTGTAGTGTTTAGAAACCTATTATATAGACATAACATCTGGCTTGCACAGTGGACAGTTTATAAACCAATACTTGGATACCTATAGCAGTCTTCATATCAAAACCAACCCACATCTCTCTATTTACTCAGACCCCAAGACTTGGAGACAATCAGTCTCTGTCACTTTCACAGGCCCACATCAAATTATATAAGAAATTTTTCTTATTACACCTTAAAAATATTCCAAAAACCTTCTCCCTACCTCTATAGCATCCAACTGTTCGGTCTTCCCTGTGGTCTTACATTAATTTTTCTTTATTCTTTCAGTATTTTAATTGGCAAATCATAATTGCATATATTCATGGAATATAATGCTATACACACATGTCCAATGTGGGATGATGAAATCAAGCTATTGAACAAATCCATCATCTACCTAAGCTGTCATTTCTAATCACCTAGCTTGGATTACTGATAGAGAAGTCAAGAGGTCCCTCCAAGATGATGATGATGATAATAATTATGATGATGATAGTCCAAGAACTGTAAAAGGGTGGCAGGGATGACTGTGTTTCAAAGTGAAGAATATGTTTATTGAAATTTTCTGATCCTCATAAAATTTTATTTGATGGTGTTTAGATCCCTCCCCCTAACTGCTCTTCCCCTTCATATCCCACCCAATTTAATGTATGCTAACATATATATGGCCTATAGAGTCCAATTTGTGCCCACAAATGTCCGGTGTGTAGTCATTTACTAGAGCCTAGTTCACACAGCAAGAGTCACATTCCTGAAAGAGATTGTCTCTGGCCCTTCCAGCAACCACCGTTTGTCAAAAGTTCCAGAGATTGGCTTGGGGTTTCTTACCCACATCCCCATCTCTATGCTGGGACTTTGTCTGGCTTGAGGTTGCATGGGACTTATGCATGCTGTCACCACTACGGTAAGTTTATATGAGTAACTGGCCATCAGCTGGAAAACTGTTTCCCTGTGGTCATCCACCACCTTTGGCTCTTACAGTCTCTCAACTCCATCTTCTGCAATGTTCCCTGAACCTATGGAGGCAAAATTCTGATATAGGTGTCCTATTCAGGGATCAGCAGTCTGTAGCCTTTTATTCTCAGCTCATTGGCCAGCTGTGGATTTCTATGTTAATTGCTATCTACTGCATAAAGGAAACTTCTTAGATGAGAGTTGAGACATGCATTAATCTATGGGTATAAGAATAAATCATTAGGAGTCAGCTTAACACAATAACCATTTAATAGAAAAAATTAAGAGAGTCAGTATTAGACTCTCCTGTATGTACTGTGACCAGTCTAGCCACAGATTTCTAGGCCTGAAACAAATGTCAGGTGTGGGCTCCATTCTAGGAAGTAGACCTTAAATGAAAATAAAGATTAGTTGCTTACTCCTGTAATATTTGTGCCACTATTGCACCAGTGGGCATATCTTGCCAGGTCAGTTGTTGTAGTTCACAAAATTTACAGCAGAAAAATGTTGATGATTACGTTTTCATGAATAGCATGCAAAACACTCAAGTAGAAGGATATTTTGAGGGAGGCAGGTGATCTCGAAGAGGGTGTTCTTGACTACAAATACTAGGATACTGAGTTATGTATATACAGCCACGTCAAGGAGGACTGAAGGGACAGATGAGATAAGCACTGTAACCTGTTAATTGCGTTCCCCTTCCCTTCCAGCCTTCTCTTGTAGAGTCTGTTCTCAACCCTACAGAAGGGCTACACCACACATATCAATGTAATAGCCCAAATTATTACAATAATTAATCAAGACCCATCAGCAGAGCCACCACTTCCTTCTCACTGCCCTCCCCGACCTCCACACTTTCCCTAATGACTCATGAGGACCAAGATCTTCCCTTTCATTTGAACCTTGAAATGTTGTTGCTTGTCATTTTCTCACTGTTTGTCTACAATGCTACGATGCTGTCAATTTGACAGCATTTGCAATAACCTAAAAGACACACCCCTGAGTATGTCTGTGAGGTGCATGTTGCTAAAATTACTGCCCTGGGAGGAGAGATGAAAACAATGTCTATTCCCCCACCTCCCTTGGTTCCAATGACAAATCAAATATGATTCCACCATTGTGCACTCTGTGAAACCAATGAATTTATTGGACTTACAGAAAAATGCGTAAGGCTTTACTTACATTAGTGTGAGTGCATCCCTCTAAGTCCACATCAGAAAGTCTTCACTCAAGAATGAATGATGGATTCCCCATAGCCAAATAAATGGAGACTTCATTCCATTCTCTTCCCCAGCCTACAGATTCTAGGTCCCACCCACACCCATGCAATTAGGGTCAAATTGCCCACCGCAGGTTGAGAGGTGTGGGTGAACACTCGAGTGAGGGTCCTGTGACTATGCTTGCTTCTCCTATGAATTAGAGGGGATCCTGTAACAATCAACAAGGCCAGCTGAGATGATCTTTGGCAAGTGGGACAGCTGATCTCAGTATATCTGTCTGATTCAGAGGACAGTCCTTTACAACAGAGGGCATTTCAAGAGAATCGGGAATCATATTGTGATGAATGCTGGTGTTCAGTTTGCTTTCTCCTTTTTAGTTAGTATGAGAACTAGCCCATAGAATGGAGCTACCCACATGCAGGGCCACTCTTTCCACCTCAATTAATTTAATCTGGAAACTTCTTCACAGACATTTTCAAAGGTATATCCCCTATGTGGTTCAGAATTCTGTTAATTTGATGATCAATATTAATTACCACAAAGACCCATCTGAAACTCTCAACTCCAAGAAGCCTCCCTAAGTTTCACTTTTATCATTTCCGATCCCCTCCCTCTGCTCTGTTTTTCCCCTGGTAATTATGTCAAGTGTACTGTACAGTGTATTTACTTATGTCCTACAGTGCAAGTATCATGACTGTAGGGCTCTTTGGAGTCTTTATTCCTCATATCCATTATGAAAATGAATACATATTAAGGAAATGAATGAAAGGAGTCTTTAATGGTGCTGTTTCCTCCAACATTGATTAAAACATTTGATGAGAAGAAAACATTCGTCTAAAATTCACTTTTGTCTTTGTTTTATATGCTTGAAGTTGGGTCTATAAGTATTCATACATATCTAGAAAAGAAGAGTAATAGTATGTTTTGACCACACACTCAGTATCCAGCTTTAATCACTAATAATGGTTGGTCTTGCTTTAGAAATACTACCAATTCCCTCCTACTCCAGGAGATCACTTTGATACTGGTTATAGAATTCACATAATTTTCCTTATAAATATATCAGTATTGTGCCTAAGGAACAAGAATCATTGTCACTCTTAAAAAAATCAGATAACCCCATAATCACCATGAACCCTAGCCCCAGTCAACCATTGATCTGATTTCTGTCACTCTAGATTAGTTTTGCCTATCCTAGCATTTTACATAAATAGGACTGAGGAGTTGGCTCAGTCAGTATGGTACTTGCCTTCAAATCACAACAACTTGAGTTCAATCCCCAGGACACACAAGAAAAAAAAATTTCAGACATGGCCCTGGGAAGAGGGAGGCAGGCGCATGTCTAGAGCTTGCTAGCCAAGCAGCCTAGTCTACTTAGTGAGTTCTAGGCAAATGAGAGATCCTATCCCCAAAACTAAGGTGGACGGCTCCTAATAATGTAGTCCTCTGGATTCTCTACACACGCACATACACATACGTGATCAGCAGCATATACATATGCACCTGCACACAAATGCACTCACACATACATGTAAGGACAACAAATTTCACATAAATAGAACCATGCCATATATACTCCTGTATGCCCAACTTCTTTTATAGTTTACCAGTGTTTCTGACCAGATTTTAACATGGAAACCTGAACAGTAATTGTACCGGTTTTTCATGAAAGCAGGGTGTGATTGGTGACTTGAATGAGAAAGGACCCTAAATAGCTCAGGTATTTGAACTCTTGGTCCCCAGTTGGTGGCATTTTGGAAAAAGGTTTAGGAGGAACAGTCCTGCTGGAAGAAGTATGTGACAAGGGGTGGGTTTGGGGATTTTCTAGCATCTTCTCACTTCCAGTTCACTCACTCTGTCAGCTTCTTGCTCCGGGTTCCTGCTGCTGTGCTTTCCTCACCATTATGAACCCTCTGAAAATGTAGGCCAAAATAAACTTTCTTCCTTAAGTTGCTTTTGGTTATGATATTTTATCACAGCAACAGGAAAGTAACTAATACACAGGGTAAAGTTGATGCTATATTATTTAGGGTCATTCAGACAGAATTTAGTAACTTCTTCACTTCCAAACATAAGGCCAGTTCAAACCCACTAACCATCGACTGACAAATTATTAGAAATTCAGAAGCCCAGGCCCTGACCCAGACCTGCCAGTATCTGAATGTTACAAGGTGCCTGGAGGATTTGTTGGAACGTTCTGTTTTGAGAAGCCCCACCTTACATAGTATTTGGGGCAAGGGTAACATCCCAGGTCACATACTACATATTGACTCTTATGCCAGGGTTTGAGAATGACCTTTATAATATGGACGAACTCTGGACAAATTACTATTTTTTTTATCTTGCAACCAAAAAACGTTAGTCTTACCTTAGCTTGTTTCTAATGGAAACAAGCTTGTTGGGTCTTGAGCTTTCCTTGTGTCCATACATTTAATGTCACTTTTCTTTGTGTCTAATGTTGTTTTATGACTGACTTTTATTCTTTAGGAAATAGTACACACCTTATAGTAGTTTTATAAATACTTTCTAAAATTTGTGTTGAAAAATAAATCAAAGCTAAAATGGAGAAAACTATCTTGAGAAACAAATGCTACAATTATTTATTGGAACATCTGTTTGCAACCACTTTGTTGATAAAGTGCCTGCAATAAACTCTGTTAAAAATGTCTCAGCCCTGCCCTAATATCTGCCTCTACACACATGCCTGCAGAAGGCATTTGGTGGTCTTAGGGCATATAAGTGCCTTGCTGGTAATCACACAGACTGTAATTTAAAACCACCAAAGTTGTAACACTTAAATAATACCTTGGGAGGGTTTGTAAAATCTGTGACTGAACTAAACTGGGGGCTCCAGTTGTTTGGAAGAGACTCCAAGTTCATCTGCATGACTTTCTTGACTTCTCCAAATGAGTCCCTTGGTACCTTCTCTGTTTGTCATGACTTGTCCTGAACCTCAGTTTCCTGTAAGAGCATCACATAGCATCACCACACCACACCACATTTCCTTGCTGCTGGCCACTCCATGAACTAACCAGTCACCCCAAATTCTACCTTGATGCTTTGGTCCATTCAGACTGTTATAACAAGACAATACATACTGGAAGGATAAAAAACAATAGCAATTCATTTTTCAAAGTTTTGAAATCTTGGAGATTCCAAAATACAGATGAGGACTCCATTTCTGGTTTCCACTGTGTCATTGATTGGTAGATAAGGCAAAACATGTCTCTGAAATCCCTTTTAAATTTTTTTATCGAGTTTTGTGCATTTCATAAAATAGAATCAAATTTAGACATCTCCCCCATCTGTGACCCCCCATTACCCCCTCCACCAGATGTCATGCATTCTGTCGCATATGGTAAGTCTTGTTCAGTCATTCATTTGTACCCACATGTCCCTTGGTGCAAGATCATCCATTGGAGTCTAGCCGCCTACCTGGAGTCACTCCCTTAAAGAAGATCTGTTTTCCCTCACTAAGCAGTAAGCAGTTTCTAGGCTACGGTTGTGGCCTGCTGCCCATTTTCCCAGTTCTATTCTTAGTTTTTGTCTGATTGAGTCTGCATAGATACTGTGCATGCTATCACCATTGTTTCAGGTTCATACCAGATCGCTTTTCTAAGGGCACTAATCCTATTCACAACATTTCCAACAGCATGACCCCATCACCTTCCAATGATCCTGCCTCCTAATACTATACATACTACAGTGTATACTGATACGTACTCCTAATACTATACAACATACTATAATATGTTGTTTCACTGTATTAACTTGGGGGTGCACACAAACATTCAGAATGTGGCATTTTGGTCACTTTCTCAATCCTACAGGTAAAATGATAAGGAACCTCAAGGAGGAAACAACTAATATGGTCATGTTTTAATTCCCTTCTCTACTATGCTGTTCAGATTGAGGAAATCTAATTGGATTACCTGAAAATGACAACAGGCTGAGGACCTTAAGAAGGGTGTCTGTGTAATTACAAATCGGAAATCACACAGAAGCCAAGTCTGGAAGCCTGAAATGGAGAGATTCTCACCCAAGGAATCAGTAACGGGAAGCTCCTTCAAAGGAAAGGATCCTTGTGCTCTCATATAGTCATTAAAAGCCAAAAGGATAGGAGTAGAGAGATGGCTCAGTGGTTAAGAGCACTGGGCTCTTCTGGCAGAGGACCTGTGTTCAGTTCCCACGACCCCCCACATGTCAGTTAACAACTGTCAGTAATTCCAGGAATCTGACACCCTCTTCTGACCTCCAGGGGCACTGCATGACATGGGTGCACTCATATACATGCAGGCAATATGCTCATACACAAATAATAATAATAATAATAGTAATAATATACAAAATAATTTTTAAAGCCAAAGTGTAACTTGATTAAAGGAGGTTAGAAAGTACAGGAAAAGGATTTTGGGTTCAGAGATAAATAGCAACTTTTAAAATTGCTACACTTAAAATCTCAAGATGCTCACACAACTCTGTCAGAGCCATAAAGGTTGACCCAGCTGCAGGAAGAAAACTACTTATGTGAGATGGAGCTCTGCCTATTACATGGTTGAGAGGTTTCCAGAACAACAACAAGCAAGGCACATAGGCCCTGGGTGGGCAACTAATGGAAGACTAAAAGGCAGAGGACTCCCTGGGTCTTACCACTATGTAAAGTGAACATGCACATTCCCAGTGTTAAGCTTCTTACCCATCTTCGTGTGATTACTATCACCAGCAGGAGGACAGTTTCGCTTAGGTCCCTTTCAACAGCTTCATTTTGAAATTCAGAAAACATTTGGCTGATTTTAATAAGATAATGCTTGTTACATTTGGATGAACTCAAGGCATACTGTTCTTATTTCATTCTGCCTGTTAACCATGAGCTCCTGTTCTCCAGGACAGTTACTGCATCTGCCATTCACTCTTTCTTCTTACAGTCTGTGTGAATTTTCTGGGTAGGACTTAGTTATAGGACTAGTGTTATGTTAACCTTCAGTTTATTCCAGTGGTTCTCAACTGGAGACAATTTTTCTCCCCACCCAGAGCACATCTGGGTCATGTCAAGAGGTAGGGAAGTATACTATTCATCGATACTGGAGATGGAAGCCATGTCTTTGAACATACTAAGCTTGTGCCCTACCACTGAGCTATAGCCAGTACATATTTTGTTCTTACAATGGAATATGTATGTTGAATAAGGGGGATACCAGTATTCAGTTGTGTCTTAAGGCTCTTTTTTGTCTGGGCATAACATAATGTTGTCTTGGGCTTTGTGGCCCCAATAACCATGGCAACTGGAGCAGAACAATAGAGTGATAGCCAGATCTTGAGACCCTCACCTAGCATTCCAACTGCTACGCCCTACTTCAGCTGCAAGTGATCATGTGAGATGATAGAGTACATAGGAAATGGAAGGATAATTAAAAATGGGACTTCACGATGAAGGTTCCATGAAGTTGTCATCCACAATGGGGAAGGAATATGGGGTGATGCAGCGGTTTGGGGGTCACCCATGATCCTATAAGTAACCCCACAGTGGTGTTCTATAAGAAAATCCAATAAACGCTTACCAAGTTGGACCTGAAATCTGCCAAGCACTACTCATCCAGCTCCTACTAATAAATGATTTATTTTTGAGAGCAGAAAGGGAACAAGCCTATACATGTACCATGGTGAACTGAGATGGGATGAGCATATGGGTCTATTAAAATCATGTCAGGGAGACCGGGCCAAATAACTTAACAGACACACAGAAATTAAAGAAAGGGTATAGATCTGTCACCTAGGACCCATAAAGTGGTGGACATAGGCCCACATCATCCTGTCATCTGATACCTAGTTTATTTGTCAAGCATCGACAAGCAAAAGACTCCCTGATTGCCCCTGGATCTTCAGCTCAGCTTGGGCCCCTGCTATTGGCAGGGTCTACTCCACTTTTGGCAGTCCACTTGTTTGTCTGTCTGGCCATGGACCTGAACTCCACATTTTATGCTCCAGATCAGTGAAGCCTTTCGCCTAGAAACTGAATTCCACAGCTTCATTCTCAAACCCTCAGATACAGAAGCAGTTCCCAGCACTGCTCCTGGTCCTTGTCTTATCAATACAGTATTTCTTAGGCCATAGCTCAAAGTTCCTGAACTCTGCAACAGGCTCTTTAACTCGTATCAATTCTGTAAACCACTTATATGCATGTATAAAGATATATTTACTGTGTGATACCTGATATGAAATTTAATATTAGTAATTAAGATTATAATTTTAAAGATCTTGCATTCACCTCAGTCAGATTACCAAAGTAGATGGAATATCATAAGAAATTACAGTCACTGAAGTAGCTGAACCTTGTGAATTTGTAAATTCTGACATTGTGGAAAGACACACTGTTTCTGGCATAGCATGTTCACAACACTTACTGTTCGAGTGTTGGCATGTGTATCACGCCACACGTGTAGAGGTCATGGGACAGCTTTGTGGAATCAGTTCTGTCCTTCCACCTTTACATGGATTCCAGGCTTGTGCAGCAAACATCTTTACCAACTGAGCAATCAGGCCAGCCCAGGATTAGCCTTTCTTATGGTGGTCTATACTGGTTTCTTTCATGTGTACCTGCCAACCCCTATTCAAGAACCAGAATGATAGGGCCAGAGATCTAGCGCAGGGGAAGAACATTTGCCTGGCCCTGCAAGAGAGAATGGGAAGGAGTGGGAAGAAGCAACGTGGGGAGGAAGAGAGGAAGGAGGAAGAGAAGGAAGGAGAGGCGGAAACGCAGCAGCAGTACGACCGTCGGTGTGGTGTAGCACTAAAGAGTCTGGCTTTGGGACTAAACTCTAATATTTGAAGTTAACTGTCATTTACTGATCATGATCTTTAGAATGTTGTCTAAACTCCCAGTGTATCTAGCTCTCCAGTTGTAAATGAAAACAATACTCTCCTATGGTAATGTTCTTCAAAAGTCAACAGCAGCAACAGAAGCAGATGGTATAGAGATTTATCATTAAGGAATTCTATCTGTAATTGGGAAGGCTGCCTGTTAAGGCTAACGTCCAAAACACAGGCAGTCAAATCCACCAGGGATAACCTCCCTTTTGAAAAATGTAAGGTCAACACAGGATGGATCTTTTTCTTTTTTAGCAAGGTCAAATAACTCATTTGTGATTAAAGTGTACCACACCAGCCAAGGCTATATGATAAGACACTGTCAAAAAAACAAACAACTGAACAAACAAAATTAACTAAAACCTTGATACAAAATAATTATATATATATATGTATGTATATATACATGCCTTTAATGATAAAACACATAATTCTATTTCAAAGTTTATATCAGGCACTCACAAAACTATTTAGATTTTTAAGTGTTTGGGGGTATTTCATATATGAGTGCTCGACTTAAATCAGTTCCACTCTCCCCTTTCTCCCTTCTAGCCCCGGTGTCCTTCCCATGCTCTCTCAAATTCAAGACCTATTTTTTGAAATTATTTGACTGCCATTTTTACTCTTATCTTTTAATGACTTTTATCAAATTAAAAAGCAATGAATTTTCTCTATAATGTCAACTACAATTTTATCATATATTTTGAATTTATTTTTATGAACTTTTTCCTCTTTCCTTCCATATTCCAACATGTTCCCATCTCAATGCCTATCTCTGTGATTCTTTTACAATACCCAGAACCATGATGATGAAGTTTAGATTTTCTTTATCATTATGGATCTTAATCACATTTTCATTTACATATGTGTTTGGTTGAATAAATGGGATAAAATGTATGTACTAAAAAATGGTCACTGCTTCCCCTTTAGTAAGGAATACTGAGTAGCCCACTCTAACCAGACCCAGAACTATTTAGAATGGTAACTTTGGACTATAGTTCAGGCTAGTCAAGTTGCCACACTGAAAGCCTTCACAGGTACTACCACATTTAGTATAATTAAGACAATAGCTCACTTACAACTTATAGACAAATCTATCTATCTATCTATCAATCTATCTATCTATCTAGCTAGCTAGCTAGCTAGCTATGTTTTAGCTATCTATATCAATAAAGGGAGGGAGGGAGGAAGGAAGGGAGGGAGGGAAAGAGAGAGAGACTCTTGTAGGAAAGTATAGTCTTAAATTTTTCACGTAGCCGAATAAAACTGAGGATAAATTTGAACTTTTGATACTCCTGTCCCCATCTCCCAAATGCTTGGATTATAGTCATGTGCCACAATGACTAGTTTATATGGTGATGGCCATCAAACCCAGGGCTTTGTGCAGGTCAGGCAAGCACTCTACCAAACTTTGCTACAGTATCCCAAGCCCAAAACAAAATACATTTTTTCTCAAATTAAAAAATATTACATGAATTTTGTGTTTGTATATATGAGCGCCTACGCATGTGACACAGTACACATATGGAGGTCAGAGGACAATGTGTGGGATTCAGCTCTGTGATTCCAACATATAGGTCCCAGGCACTGAAATCGGGTTATCGGGCTTATCCACAAGAGTCTTTACCCGTTGAGACATCACATTAGCCCCCAATTTCTAAAAGAACATATCACATTCTGAATTCTTATTAGAAAAGCATTCCTTCAAGGAACATAACTTACCTTAAAGATGAAAAGAATCTCCTATACCATGGATCCTTGATTGATTACTTGACTTAGATTTATCATTTCATTTTTGACCATTTCTTTCTTTACTTTGGACGGAACACAAAGCCTTGTTCCTGCTTAGTTAACCCTCTATCAGTAGTTACATTCCGTAGTCCTTGAATTTTTAAAACAGAGTGTTGCTACATAGCTCAGAACCAGTCCGGCCTTCAATTCATGTTCTCCCTGCCTCTGCCTCCAAGTACTGATTCTAAACAAGTACCACTCACGGTTCCTGGCTTCTTTGGATCTTCTTTAAGAGAAAAGTTTGATGCCACCATCTAAAACTCAATGACTGAGTAGAATTAACTCCATTTCTGGTACATCGGATTTTTTGTATGGGTTCTTACATCTTTCTGTCCATCCTATCTTTGCTCCAACACATGTGGAAACATAGGAGCTCGTGGCTGTCAGCTATCAAGCCTTAAATTAGCTAAGCTCAGAAAGGACTCAGCTCAACCACACAGCTCAAGGAAGACTGTGGAATGACTGGCTGGGTGCTTAAACAACATTAATTAAAGAGCATCTACAGAGCAGAAAGTCTGTACTACTGTACTTGGCTAAGATGCTGGTTCTCCACCCACATTCCTTTTTTCTACTGTTAAGCTAGAAAGGCTCTATTTAGATATAATTTGAGACAGAAGTTTTAAAGTGATGCTAAGAACTAAGAAAAAGAAGGGTGAAAGGAAGGGATGGAGGGACAGAGGCACAGAGGCACAGAGGGAGAGAGGAAAGGTCTATGAAATAATGCAGTATCATTTGTGACCAACTAAGCAACATGGGAAAAATCTTTCCTTTTTGAAGGATTATTTTTATTTTTGTTTATATGTGTGCCTATATGTATGTATGTGCATGGTGTGCGTGTAGGAACCCACAGAGTCAGAAGAGGGCATCTGATCATCTGGAACTGGAGTGACAGATAGTTTTGATAGTACTGGGATAGTGCTGGGAACCATGCCCTAGGTCTTCTGTGAAAGAAACAAGAGCTCTTAACCACTGAGCCATCTCTGTAGCCACTAGACAAATTTTCCTATTCTCACTTATATATTTTTTTTTTTCTTTTTTTTTTTTTTTTTTTGACAATGGGTCTCCCTGTAGCCCCAGCAGCTAGTCTGGAACTCCCTATGTAGACTAAGCTGGCCTAGATCTCACAGAGATCTACCTGCTTCTGCTGCTTCCTGACTGCTGGGATTAAAGGCATGTGCCACTATGCCTGGCTCTATAGTCACTATATATGCGTGTGTGTGTGTGTGTGTGTATATGTGTCTCCTTATTCCTAAATTAGCTGAGGAATCAAAACAATACCTGTATTATAGAACATGCTCACTGACTCCTTCATCCTTTCACAAAGTTGAATATTATTATGTGCCATGAACTGATTTGGGAGCAGACAAGAGACAGTTTCTGCCCTCACAAAAGCTTTAACATTAGTAACTGACATTGATCACATACATATTGAATGCCAGTTACTGAGCAATGTGATCTTTTTGCATGTATTATTTCATTTATTCCTACAGCAATCCTAAAAGGAAATAAAATTATTACTTCAATTTCCAAAATGAGAACCCTAGGGTCTAGCAAACTCAAGTCACTTACCAAAAGAAAGTGATAACAGCAGTTTTAATCCAGAAAGAGAGAGAGAGAGAGAGAGAAGGGGGGGGGAGAGGGAGAGAGAGAGAGAGAGAGAGAGAGAGAGAGAGAGAGAGAGAGAGAGAGAGAGATTGCAGTACCTGAACTGGCATAACTGTGCACATTGAATGCAAGATGCTAACTATTACTCTCTACTGTGCTGGCTCAATGTGCTGATTGGGCCAAAACAAACAAACACCCTGTTTCCAATGTAGAAAGATGCTTGGGATTTCTGGATTGGCCATATCTCACCACAGCTTCTGGGTCTGGGAAAAGGAATGCCCTTGCCTTGCACTTGTTCCTCATTTCTCATTCCTTCCTCTCTCATCCCTGAACAGGAAACAGTAAGGAGGAAATTGCCTTTTCATCCCACGCACAGCTGTTGGAAGGAAGCCCTGGTAGGCTCTGAGCTCTCCAAAGGAGGGGAACCAGAAGGAGCCTCCCCTGCTCCTTCCCTTGGCTCCTGAGTTTTTCCATGGGCTTTAAGAACAGTTCAAGGTCTGACATTGGCTCCCTCTCACAGTTCAAACAGGCCTCTCTGGCCCAGGTAGTGACCTGAGAAGCAAAGGGAAGACTTGTGTAAATACGAAAGCAGGGAAAATATTGGACTGCATTCTCTGAGCAATGGCCTTTGGAGATACCCCAAGAGGGCAGCTGCCCAACTGGCAAAGCCCGTGTCAGGCAGCTGTGCACCCAGGAACAGAGAGCAGCACACATACGGCAGAGTGGGGCTATACCATCTGTCGCATACCCGTGCCAGCCTCTTCACTTCAGGCAAGTTGGGAGTGGGAGGCTTCAGGAGGGAAGTGACAGCTCACCAAGCCAGCCACATGTCACAGATCCCCTCTAACAATCTCTTCCTCTAAACATTTAGATTCTTTTGCCAATGCCAAGTGGCAGTTGCCAATAGATATCATATAGTAACTATGAGCATAGCATTTGGAGTTAGAAAACTCTAGGTTCTGAGACTCCATGTACAAATTTAGGTAACCTATGTAAATTACTCAATGACTTGTCAGAGTATTGATTTCCTGTTTTGAAAATGGAAGTTATAAGCTACACCTGATTAAACACACATGTAATCCCAGCACTCTGGAGGCCAAGGCAAGAGAATTGCCACAAGTTCAAGACTTGGGCTACTGAGTGCATTCCAGAGAAGTCTGATCTATAATGAGACCTAGTAACAACAACAAAATTAGATGAAAGAAACTCAGGACAGGGGATGTGGCTCAGTTAGAAAGCACTTGCCTTAGAATTCAATAAGTCTTGCTTTTGCTTTCGCCAGCACAGCATAAACTGGAACATGGTGGTACATACCTGTAATCCAGACACTCAATAGGTGAAAGCAGGAGGATCAGAAGTTCACTGTTATCCAAGGCTATATAGCATATGCTAGACCAATCTGGACTACATCAGACCATCTCAAAAAAACGGGAAGAAATTAGTAGAAAGCATTCAGAACCCCTGGGGATGTAGAAGAAAGCAGATTCTGATTCAGGGGTATCTCTTATCTGCATTTTAAATGACCTTCAAGTGGTATTTATCCTATTGGTCTGGGGACTATAGATAATGACAGTTTAGAAAATCAGCTATGGCATACTTTCACTTCTCTAACTTATGGCTGTCTAAGAAGCACAAGTTTAAAAATTCATCTGGATAATTTCACATTTTTTATGTTACCCTGTTGTGATAGATTATCTGGAAAAGAAAAGTGGGCTGCTAACCTTTCCATTCCAGGGTCTTTGTTCAATGTAAATCTGTAGTTCTCCAGTGAAATAGAGTCTGTCTTCTTGATTCTGAGTTATCCTATGACTTGTTTGGCTCAGGAGACTATGGCAGAAATCCAGCTGTATGGCTTCCAGGCCTAGGGCTTAGGAAGACTGGCAGCTTTCCAGAATTGTTTGCCTTCGTGGTATGCAGCTACCATAGCCTACTAAACGATTAAAGAGAGAATGGCCCAGCCAGGCCCCAGCTCTGCCAGACACTGTAGCTCAGGTGCCAGACATATAAGCATAGCAATCTTGGACACTAAAGCCCCAGTTGACCACCTAAGCATTATTCCACCATACATGGGACTTCAGTTAAGATCCCATGCAGCAGAAGAACCATCTTGCTGGGCCGAATCCACAGAATTAGGAGAATAAATAAATTATTGTTGTAAGTCATTGTGTTTGAGGGTAGTTTTTAGCATAATAATTTAAGATAATAGGGGAAGAGAGAAAAAAGGGAGAGTGACTATGATCAAAATGCATTATATACATGTATTAAAATAGCATGGAATGAATTTTATGCATAATTAATATATACTAATAAAAAAATCTTTAAAAAGAGAAAAATTAAAGCCAGATTATTTGGAAGACACATCAAGAAAGTTATCTGTCAATTGAAGGGCAGAATTTATGCTGAAAATGATTCTTCTGTCTGCAGAATTCTTTTTCTACATTTTTTTCTATATATTTTTTATTTTATATATATGAGGATCTTGCCTGCATGTATTTAACTACTGCATGCAATGCCCAACAAAACCAGAAGAGGGCGCCAAATGCCCTGGATCTGGAGTTATGGACAGCTACTAGCTGCCATGTGGGTGCTGGGAACTGAACCTGGGTCTTCTGCAAGAGCAGCTATTGCTTTTAACCACTGAGCCATCTCACAATTCCCTCTGTAGCATCCTTAATGAAGGGCTCTCCTTTTTATTCAACTCAATTGGTAAGCATTTATTTAGGGACAGAAGTAATGTGAGGAAAGATGGGAATGTAAGTCAAAGAAACTTAGAGTGTATTTTGGAAGGCTAGCACAGTACAAAGAAAGCAATGAGATAACACAAATCAACATTTCATGCTAGTGCACTAAACATATTTGAGACTCAAAATATTTTAGTATCAATGATCAAATTCCCTAGACATCTATAAGGAGCACAGTCAGGTTTGCTAGTGCAATCAAAGAATAGTTCAGTGAAGCATATACAACTTAAATATAGATTTATGGAATGGTACAAATAAGTATACATTGGTTGAGTAACGATGTTCATATTTTCTATGCTAAAATGAAACCTCAAACATATCCTAAGAACTCATAAAGTGCTTTTATATAGAGAATAGTAATGTTCAATACAACTTTGAAATTGTTTTTTACTATGGTGGACACAATTCTGGTAAATTAATAATGGAGGGGATGGAAAGGTATTGTGGAATATATGCAATAGAAAAGGAAATGGGAATTTAGAGATATAATGCAGGTAAAAATTGTGAAGATATGTTGTTAAAGCAAAAGATGACAGAATAGGACTTTGAAGGTAAAAAATACACATCATAGAATTGGAAGACAAATATTAAACATTTGATGCATGCAGTGATTATCTTTAGCCCTCTAATCTACATCTCAATTTTGATTTTTTTCCAAAAATATTTTCTACCTACTGATTGTTATTGGTGATATGAGATCTCTGAATTAACAAATTTACAATAGCGTCTTAAAAAATAACTCAATGGTTAAAAATGAAATAGAAAAAATTGTTTTTAAAACACTCAGAAACAGTTTGTGAAAGGAAACTATGCACTTATCAATCATGTTTTCAATGTACTGAATAAGAAAGAAATAAATAAATCTTTTTATTTTGAAAGAACATTAATCTTATAGCCATTTTCTCAAAACTTCATTTCTGCTAACTTCTTTTCAGTGGAAATTCAAGGAAGTGAACATAATTCTGTGATTTTGGTAATGTGAGACCTTACTATAATATCTATTTTAGATGAGAGTTGCAACTAAGAATCCCAGTTAAATATTCAAGTGTTTGCAAAAGCATACAGGGCTGGCTTGGTAATGGTATAATGTTCTCTTTCCCTCAGCAGAAGATGAGTAAGGGACCATAATTATCACTCAAGAAAGCCACCAAATAAATGAAGGCAATTGCAAGCAATCTTTTTCAAACCAATTACAGGTGGGTCAGGGAAAGTAGACCTTCCTTAAGATCTCTTGATAGTCTGATAAACTCCAGTGAATGAACTTTCTTTCAAGGATTTCTGGTAAAAATACTTGACCAGATGGGACTTAACATGTGTGGCAGATTACACGAGAGGGGGGAGGGAGTCATGGATGATGGAGGACGGTCTAAATTTGATTAAGAACTGTTGTATGAAAGGTACAAAAGCTCAATAAAATATTTTTAAATTTTACCAAAAAAAAGATATTCCTAGGGCAAATGGACAATAAATAAATATATGCCTAAGAACGCTGGTGACACAGGGTCTTTGAGAGTAAAGGGGCCTTTCTAGACTCTGATGAGCTTAACCTAGATGCTCAAGAATCAACACTGCAAACCAGTGGCTTCTGGCTTCATTGTCTCATGATGAAGAGTGAGGGAATGGAGTAAAGGGTGAGCAAAATGAAAGACTTTCTTAAGGATAAAGTGAGAAGGACCCCTGGGGGAGAAGGTTTCCAAGAGTGGAAAGGCTATTGATCTAGTCATTTCCCTTTTTTGTTCGGGGGACTACGTGGCTGGCTTATAATTTACCATGGACTTTTGCCCTTCTTGTTGGATATATTAGTTACTTTTCTGTTGCTTTGATAAAACACCATGACCAAGACAATTTACAGAAGAAAGAGTTTATTTTGATTTACGGTTCCAGGGAAAGTCCATAATGTTAAAGGAGACATGATGACAGGAAGCACCTGGGGCAGGAAGGTGAGAGCTTTAATTTCCAAGTACGTGCTTCCTCTAGCTAGGCCACACCACCTATCTGTTTCATGACCCTCCCCAAACAGCACCCCCACCTGACCAAGTGTTCAAATACTTGAAGATACCTCTCATTCAAATCGTCATGTGGGCAGCTAACCCCTGTCTCACCTGGTGAATGGAAGTAGGCTGAAGAGAAATGAAGCTGCCTATCCCAGCAAGTACATATTAAAGATAGAATTTTCAACCCATTAGTTTCAATCTCCTGGAAGGACTACATTCAGTCCCATCAATTATCTCTAACATAGGATCTTAGTCTTCAGCTGGCAATTGGCTAAAGATAGGACAAAGCAAAGTCACTGTCCAAAGAGTGACTTAACATGTTATCAAATTACCTGCAAAACGCTCCCAGCCATACAGGTTTGCTTTAACAAACAAGAGAAAAGAAAGGTTCATCTGAATTGATCTCCTCCCTATAATTATAATACATTCTCTAATATTTCCAGCAGAAATCAATTTCTTTTTCAGAAAGATTTATTTTTAGAGACTGGAGAGATGAGTCAGGAGTTAGGAGCACTGCTACCCTTGCAGAAGACTAGGGTGTGGTTTCCAGCATCCACATAGCACATGGCAACCATCAGTAACTACAGTTCCAGGCTATCTGACACACTCTTCTGGTGTCTGCGAGCATTTTACACACACGGTACACTTATATACATATAAGAAAACAGTCATGCACATAAAATATAAAGAAATCAAAAAATTTGGAAAAATTATTTATTTTACTTTTACGTGTGTGTGTATGTGGAGACCAGAAGAGGGCATCAGATCCCCTGGAGTTAGAGTTACAGTTATAAGTCACCAAACTTGGTGCTGGGAACTAAGCTCCTGTCCTCTGCAAGAGTAGCAAGTGTTCTTAAGCACTGAACTATCTCTAGAATCCCTGAAATTTATTTCCTAAAACAGCATAAAATTTCTCAATTCTACCTTAAAAATCTTCTGAAAACCAGAGTAGATATTATGGAAAAACTGTGAGTAGCCAGTGTGAGTGGAGTTTGAAGTGTCAATTACCATGGCTGCAGCTTCTTGACTTGTATGGAAAAAGCTGAGACATTTACCAACAGCATTCCTCAAGGGTATGTACAGCCCTGCAGAATTAAGATATACTCCAAGCTAGGCATCTCCCAGAGCTGTCATATATTGAAATTTCTTCCTCTGAAATAACTCTAGCTACTTAAAAATAAAAGGGAATAATCAATAGCATTAATGAGCCTTAATAAGATTTTTCTTTATTTGGGTAGACATTCAGTTCAAACCTTTGAAAGAATACTTTTTATGCATAGTTAATTTAATAATGTCTATATGCAGAGTTAATTTAATATGGTCTGTTGAATAGAAGCAATCTATTAGGTAGTGGCTTTTAGCCTTTTCAAGCTGCCAGAGAAGAGGGATCACATGGTTATTTGAGGAACTGAGGTGATGAGCCTTTTCCCCCAGGGGAAAAATATGCTTAAGCAGAGAAGAATTTGCATTAAGTATCACGGATTTTCGGAATACTCTGAACATCTTGTCGAAACTTCCTTCCTTCGAGAATGCAAAGAATATGACAGTAATGACACCTCAGATTTGCAGGGGGCCGAAAAGTTTTATTTTATTGGTCATAGGTATACATAAGCAGAGCATGTTGATACAATGTTTTTTTTTCTTCAAACATTAAAAAAATGTGGTAAAATACACTTCTACCTAACTTTAAATAGATTATCTTACCCATTGTTTTACTGGTCAGTTGAGTACTGCTGAGTTCATTCATACAGTTGTACAGCAGATCTCTGTAACACTTTCTTCATGCAAAACTGAAATGCTACTCCTGCAGATAACTTCCCATTTCTCTTTCCCTCAGTCCCTGGCAACCATAAGTCTTTATGTTTTTATGAAAGTGACTGTGATAAATGCCTCATGTAAGGGGACGCTTACAGCATTTGCTTTCTTGTAATTGGTTTCTTTCATTTAGCATAATGCCCAGAAGGTTGATCCATGTTGTAGTATGTTTCAGAAAGTTCTTTTTAGGGCTGAATACTAATCCATTATGTGTATATTCCACACCATGTTTTCCCATCAACAGACAATTGCATTATGTATTATTCATATTTTAGTTGCAGTGATAAAACACCATGACCATGGTAGCTTACATAGGAAGAGTTTAATTGGGCTTACAGTTCCAAAGGGATAAGAGTCCATCTGGGTGAGCAAGCATGGCAGCAGAGGCAACCTAAGCAGAAAGCTGAGTGCTCACATTTTTACTCATGCACAAAGGCAGAGAAAGTACACGGGAAGTGGGCAAGGCTATGAATCTATCAAAGCCCACCGCCAGTGATATGCTTTCTCAAGCAAACTTGCCCCTCCTAGGGATTCCATGACCGCCCTTAACAGAACCACCAACTGACTAAATGTTCAAATACATGAGACTATGGGGGAAATTTTTCATTCAAAGCACTTCAGATTGATTTCACCTTTTGGCTATTTTGAATAATACTGCTGAGGAAATTCATGTACACGTATCTTTTGAGACCACCTTATCCATAATCAATCTCTGTTTCTATAGCTTCAGCTATTTAGCAATTCTGAGTTACATCCCTTCTCAAAAGGGCCCCAGAAAATCATGAAATTGGTATTTCACTACCAAGATGTCTATGCAATAGACATCTTTGATCCTTATTCAATGGTGAATTTCCCCTCCATTATACAGATTTCACTTTCTACTTTAGTCATTACAATATTTTTTTGAATTTTTACAAGTATGAATTAATTTTATAATAAAAAGGCAATAAAAGTTATTTTAATGCCTATTAGAACTATGCCTCAAAGAGTATCTCAACGATCTCCTAACACATCAATTCAAAGGCAATTTATAATATGACTTTTGGTGAATGAATATATTCTAGTGAATAACTGATAGAAATTTATCTGAAGACTTTCTATGCAGTGTGCTGCTGAGAATAAGGATGCAAAGTCCCTCCCCCTTTTCCTACATGAGCCTAATGTAGTGCTAATTAATGAAACAGCATGCAATCAATACAGCTTCAAAATAGCAGAGATGTCTTTATTCTCATGTCCTCGGCTGTCATATGGAAAAAGGACTAAAATGTTCTTTTATGATATCTCTTATTGGACCTAAGTCATAATTAAAATTTTATCATAAGTACATATTTATAGGAAAAATGATCTATCTATCTATCGTCTATCTATCTGAGCAAAATATGAGTGACCATAGACAAAGGACACAGATTCCATTTTCTCCAAATATCAGGTTCCATTGTGGAAATAGTTACATGAGATTTTTATTAGTTACAAAAAAGTCATAAATCAACCAATTTACCATATACGCCAATGGAAACCATAGACAGTAGTGGTAGTTTTATTGTGTTTGCTGGTTAGTTGGTTGGCTTTTTAAAATGCTCATTCCAGAGATAGAATGAAGGTTGTCAGGCTTGCATGGCAAATGCTTTTGTACACACTGAAGCATCTCCCTGGTACTAATTTACATATTAATTTAATTATCGCAGTGCTGAGGATTGAACTCAGGACCTTGACCCTGCTAGGCAGGTGCTCTACCACCTCCAACCCAAAAACCAGGTTGCTGTTGTTGTTGTTGTTGAGACAAGATTTCCCCTTAGCCCCAGCTAGCCTGGAACTCACTTTGTAGATCAAGCTGGCCTTATTCGCACAAAGATCTACCTGCCTCTGCCTCCTAACTCCTGGGATTAAAAGCATGGACCAGCAGACCTGGCCAAAATGCAGAATTTAAATGATTTATGTTCTATGCTACCTCAACCCTCAACATGGTAGCATCAGTAGCACTTATTGCTCAACCCTAAACAAGATATTTATGCCACTTCCTCTGATGCTCAAAAAACATGGCAGAAGGGGTAGGAAGAAAGAGTATAAGCTCCAGAAGATGAAGAAGGGCTGCAAAATGCCATCTTCTTGACGTGACATGGTCATTGCAATCATGAACTCCCAGCAGCTGCACTTACTTGAGCTACACTTGCACAAGACTGCTCTGTCAACAGTCAGTCATGGATGGGGAGGAACTCATGGGGACTCGCTCCTCCATGCTGAACTATTGGCTATTGGTGGATTGGTAGGGGTGGGAAAAGGGAGTTATTGTCTTCAGTTGCATACCCACTGGTGAGCCTACCAGGCACCAACACATAGTTCCAAACTCATGGTTACACGGGTGGCCCTGTTTAAACTCAGTGACTCACAAAACAAAACAAAACACAGGGATGTGGAGAAGGGATTTATGAGGGGAAACAGATACCACTGGAAGGGAGATAATTGAGGGTAGAGGAGAAAAGTAATTAGAGTACATTTTATACATGAATGAAAATTGTCAAACAAATAGAATTAATTAAAAAATAAAAATACTGAGCCTGGAGAAATGGCTCAGCAGTTACGAACACTGGCTGCTCTTGCAGAGGACCTGGGATGGATTTCCAGCACCCTCATGGCAGCTAACAGTCATTGGTAATTCCAGTTCCAGGGAATCCAACACCCTCCTCTGACTTTTGTGGGCATTATATGATATGGGTGCACTTCCACACATGTAGGCAAAACACTAAAATACAATACACACAAAATAATTAAAATAATAAACAAAATATTAAAAAATATAAAATAAAAATAATTGAGTCACAATATTTCTAACAACACAGCTGGACAAAACTGTTTCATTAATCTGGGTATGGCAACACATGCTTTTAAACCCAGCACTTGGGAGGCAGAGGCAGAGAGATCTCTGTGAGATGGAGGCCAGCCTGGTCTACATAGTGAGTTCCTGGCCAGCTGATGCTAAAGCGGATCCTTTCTCAAAAAGAAAAATAATTTTTTTCATTAAAATAAACTCTTGAAAACACAGCTCCATCAATGTTGTTTAATGTCAACCTCAAGACCTTGACCTATGTTATTCGAAGGTGGATTCAGGAAGTGGTTCAGAACATAAGTCCTTTGGAAGTGTCCTTGCCTAATGCTGTATAGCCCTGCTTGGGAATGCATACTGGAAAATGGTTTTTTTTGAAAAGCCTGGAATTTCTTTATTTCCTTATGGACATTAATAACATATTCTGCCTAGGCTAATCTTTCCCTGTAGACTCTGTGTTTTCCCAGGGACCAGGTCTACCATGTATTTCTCACTCCTCCTAGAGCTTAGGAAATGGCCTGTATGCCAGAGATATTTGATAATTTTATAACAGTCTCTTCTAGAAAGATTAAGGCATCCGTTACTAGAATATCATTTTAAAACAGAAATGTGTGGATGTAAACTCTTGAAATTATGGCATAAACTTGATCCACCTTTCCTTCTCTCACAGACTGACCAGCTGGGATGACAAGTCACTGAAAACTGGAGAGGGGTTGAGCTTATTGAATAACTTCTAAGGCTCAGATTTTTATCTCTTGGCCAGAGTCTCCCAATCTATTTTCAACACAGACTGCTGCTCTTCCCAGATGTCATCTTCCAGATGCCGTTAACATGGATATCTCAGGAGCCCTTCACACTCTAAATTTCCCAAAGCTTAACTCACTTAGCCCTAAAAATATCTGCTCTGTAGGAACTGGAGCTCTGTTTTGCTTACTATTGAATTCCTTAGTGTCTCTCATTCAATGGATGTTCAGTAAAGAGGTTTTCAATGAAAAATAATGGATGAATGAAGAAATACAGAGTCTTAAATTAATGTCACCTGAGTTGCAACAGAGTTCTGTAGCATATGCAAGTAAGACCTCATTCCATTATCTCAGCCAGTCCGGCCTCCTCTTTCTTGGATTGAATGGCCATCCCTTCTACCTCATCTCCATCAGCCTCTCAGTTTGTTCAAAATCTACTGAACTTGCACTGAGGGATGTCTGGGAATACTAACTTCACTCAATAGGATTAACATACATGATAGAATTCATGACATCCAGTAGGGAATCTTTAGAGGGTTATGGATGAGACAGGGTATAGAAAGATAATTAAGATGTTTTGTATGAAATGCACAAAAATCCAAGATAATGTACAGTAAGAAATAAAGTGTACAGGGAGATATATACAGGTGATATACTTTCTTTCTACTATCTTACTGACAAAAAGCTCCTTGATACCAAATCATCTGGAAATCAGTCCATAGTTTCACTTTTCACTCCTGTAATCTTTTTGTTGTTGTTGTTATTTGGTTCTTGTTTAAGATTCATTTATTGTGTGTGTGTGTGTATGTGTGTGTGTGTATGTGTGTGTGTGTGTGTGAGAGAGAGAGGGTCGGGAGAAACACAGAAATACACATGTGGTTGTCAGAGAAATTTTCCAGAGCCAGTTCGCTCCTACTTTGTTTCTGAGGAAGATCTTGTAGTTGCTGTCACCACACTGAGTATGAGCTCCATTAGGTTGTTGTGTCTTCATTTCCTGCCTCCACTTCCCATCTTGCTGGGATTTCAGATACGGGTTCTGGGACTTGAACTCGGGTTATCAGGCTTGTACTGTAAGCACATTTACTTACTGAGCCTTCTCCTTGGCCCTCTTTTGTTTTGGTTTGTTTTTTAAAGAGACTGTTAGTTTAAAGCAGGAATTCATGTATCCCATACTGGCCTTGAATTTGTTATGTAGCTGAGGCTGACCTTGAACTCCAGATTCTCCTGCCTCTACCTCCTACACCCAGTTTCTTGATCTTGAATAGCCTAGAGTTCCTAACTCACATTCTCCTCTTTGATTCTTCTGTGACTTTCTCAAGGAATGAGTTGCTAAACCTGCTCCTGATCCCCTAGGGAAGCTTTTTCTACTGTAGCTTCCTTTTCTTTATCCTTTAATTTCCAAGACAGGTGTTGTCTCCACTATGGTCTTTCCTGGGTAGTCCAGGAAGCCATTTCTCAAATGAAAAACTGATAAATAAATGAGGAAGGTGCTTAAGTGCCCCCAGTTAAGCCAGGCTTTCTCAAACATTTTAGGTCTTAGGAAACAAAGAAAAGTGAAGTCAGTTTTGATAAGAGTTGCCATAATCTTTTCGACAATGTTTTGCATGATTAAGCTTTTTGATGATTAATATTGAGTGTCAACCCAACAAGATCGAGAATCACAGAGAAGAACTGCTGGGTACACGTCTGGAAGGAATTATCTAGATTGGGTTCTTTGAGGTAGGAAGACCTGCCCCAACTCTGTGCGGCAGCTCTGGGTAGGGTCCTGAGGTGAAGAAAGGGAAGAAAGAGCGCTGAGCACTGGCACTCACATCGCTCTGTGCTTCCCGACTGTGGCTACAATATGACCACCTGCTTCAAACTACCACTGCCATGGCTTCCCCACCGTGATAGAACTGAGCCAAAACACGCCCATCTTTCCTTAAGCCGCTTCAGTAAGGCATTTGGTCATTGCAATGAGAAAAGTAATTAATTCAGTTCATATAGGTTACATTTATTCTACAGTAGATATCCAGGAGTACGATCACGTGGATCTTACAGAAAATGTATGTTTAACAGCATCAGAAAGTACCAAACTGGCCCCAAAGTGGCAGGAACATTTTGTCAGTAACTATGCTGCCAGTCTCTGAGCTTACCAGTTGCTCTGCATCTTTCCTCAACTACACTTTTATTTTAGCTCTTCTAATACATGTGGTAAAGTATATTCTGCATTGTGGAAAAGTCTCATTAAATATTTACTAACTTGAAATAAACTCATCCCACTTTTACTTCTGTTTTGTTTTATTTTTACTGTTTGTTCATAGTGGCAGTATTGAGGATTGAATTTAGAGCTTTGCATATAGTAGACAGGCATTCTTCCATTTTGTATAGCCCCAGCCCTCTAAATCCACTAATCATAGGCCCTGTTTTCATTATCTTTCAGTACACTTTACATGGAACTAAATGCAAAGAGCTGGCTGCAGTTCATAGACCTGTTAAACTCCCTCTTACCCTCTTACAGGATTAATCCTAAATGAATCCTTTACCCTATTAGAATATTAGTATTGCTATATAACCTGTACATTTCAAGGAAACAAATTGATCTTGAAGGCTTATAAACAAGATTGCTTATGAAGTGTTCTATTCTTACTATTACTGGTACAAACAAGAATCATTGTCAGTAGTTAAGCCACTGAGTGAGTCAGGCATTGTGCCAAGGGCTGCTTCTATAATAGTTTGCTCATCCCTCTTACCCCAAGAGGCTGGTATTCTTCTCATTGCACAAAGGAGGGACCTGAGATTTAATGAAGCTGACACACTTGCCCAAAGTTATATAGCCAATAATTGAAAGTACTCGGGTACACATGAAGGTCAGGCCAACATCCTTGGTCCTAACCATTTCATGCCTCTGATTTACTAGGTAAAGGGATTAGCTACCCTTCTTTTTAAAACCATCAGCAAAACCATAAAATATCAAGTTGCTTTCATTTTGGAAAGTCATGAAGTTGCAGGAAAACAGACCATATTTCCCTCATCAGATGAGCCAGGAGGATCATGGATCGAGGGAACTGGGGAACCCTCACTTGAGGAAACCTGAATTTAGTAATAGGAAAAGTGACTAAGAGCTAAGGGTCTTATTCCTGGGAAGTCAGCAGCACAAGTAGGGGTTAACTGAGTAATCTAGACTCACATCGTTTGTAGCTCTGTGGTAATTACCCCTACCATTCAATCCTGGACCACATTTACTTCCCACCATACTTGAGAGCATTCTCCCCGGAGGCTTGAGTTGAAGTTATGATACTAGTTACTTTTCATGTTGCTGCATAAAAATAAAGTCATGTTTTATATTTAAAAGACAAAACAAAGCCAGTCATAGTGGTGCACTCCTGAACTCTTGGCACTCAGGGGGTAGACATAGGAGGATCACAAATTCAAGGTCATCTTTTCCCACCACAGATTCATTTCAAAGTTACACTGGGATTACATGAGACACTAGGTCAAAAACAACCAGGAAAACTGAAAGATAAAATAAGCAATATGCTAATGTAGGTCATCTAATGACTTTAAAATAATTTAACACATCCAGAAATAACAATGAATTCAGTCTTTAGAGACCGACATATCTAACAATCAAAAAAATACACAGTGAAATAAGACATTTTGCTAAATAAATGGAGTTAAACCCATGACCAACAAAGTACTTAAATGGAATTCAGTGATTTTGTCTTACTCTTTTTATTTCAAATAGTTTTTGCATCTTTTGTTACTTATTTTCTTCCAAACTCATCAACAATATGCTTCAGTGAGCTTAGAGCTCAGTCTCACATTTTCTAATGTTATTAGCTGAGCAAGATGAGATGTAGAGATGCCAGATTCCCATGTTTTAAGCGATTACTTTCCATGTACCAGATACCCTTCATGTATGAAATCAGAAGAATGTATATGCTAAAAGAAAAGTTAGACAAAGAAATTATGTCATGGGCAAACAATAGTTTGGGTGCAATCACTGGCATTAGTTTCAAATGTCAGATAGATTCACATGATCTAGTCTCATAGAATAATGACATCAATTTCTACATTTTCCTTACTATGAACTACAAAGCAGGCAGGGGTTTCACTTCCTCTCATTTCAAAATGATCCTAAACAAATAGGGCCATCAAGGAATGATTGTCATTAGGGCAACTCAACTCTAAATGATATCTGGCTCAAAGTTCCAATTAGTAAAAGTCAAGGACAGTGTTTTTTTAAAATGAATCTGGAGAGTCTCTTGTAGGCTGCTACAGCTCCTCTTCTTGAACCTGCACATAATGTTCTTATTGCAATGTTTAAACACTCAGTAGTCATAGAATCTACTGAAAGAATCTCATTTGAACAAATTCATAAGAGGCTTTCAATGCACAGTGCCAATGATTAATGAGAAAACATTAAATACCAGAATAACAGGAAACTTTCCAGTCAGCATTCCAAAGTATATGCATTGCTAGCATGTTTCTCACAGTTAAAAGTTAGACAAAAAGCTCAAGAAAAAATAATGACATATTTATTTTCAAAATCAGAAACCACTCAGCAATAATCTGAACTTTCTATAAAATTACTTTTTTTCCTCCAAAGGGAAACGTATTTAAGAAGACCACAGAACATAAAGAAGCAATTAAATATCAACAAATTTGCATAGCCAGCGTAACACTGCTTGTTTAAAGATCAAAACTTTTCATCCTGACAGATACATTTGTCCTTGAGAAGACATCATTCTTAAAAGGAAATAAAGAGAGCAATCCAATTTCCCTTGGAAAAAGTGCAGTCAAAAGTTTACTGTGAATTATAGACTATTATTATACCACAGATAAGAACTCCTGGCTAAAATCTGCTTCTCTTCTCCCAAAAGTGCCTCTGGGACATTTATTCTTAAGGAAATAAGCAGTCAAAACAGTTTGGGGGCTTGTCCTTTTGTTTTTCAGGCTGTTCCAGATTCACTTTCAATATTTTTCTCAATCTTAGAACTGCTTGAACAAAACTCTGAAGGACATTATCCCCTATTCAATCAAAGCGATCATTCTCACATAATTCGCATAGAATTCAGAGACATGGTTTGTAACCTTTTTGCATATAAATTCATCCTACTGAAAAGCAAGGAAAATATCTCAGAAAACAAGGATTAGACCCTGGATTTTTCACATGAAGACCATTACTCACCGGCAAATATGTTCTCCAGTATCCTCTGCTGCCTTGCTGCAACCCCAGGGAATAGAAAAGGTCGGCCAATTCTCTCCTTCAAGGTCCTCCTCCATGGTAGGAAGCCAAAACAGCCCACCTTTCCTAAGGTTGGAAAGAAGAAGTCCTCTTCTTTATTCTTTCATAAGACGACTAACTATATCATAAAAAAAAAAAACCAACTGCTATCCAAGAAGTGGGAGAAAGGAAGGAGAGGTGTAATCAATACTGACTAGCCAATCATATTTCATCACTCAGCTACTTGGAAACCAGATCTGCTTAAGCAATCACGTGCTCTGGGAGAGATGAAGATACAAAAGAGTAAAAGCTCTATCTTTTGTAAATTATTAACAGGACCTTTCTCTCTGACCATGATCAATGCTGTAAAAGCTACTTCTTTCAAAAAGACGCAATCCGGGTTGACATGGACAAGTTCAAGAAGTGAGAGCTCGGATGACAGTTCTGCCACTGACCTCTCTGAATCAGGATCACCCTGTGCAGTTGAAATCAAAGTGATATAATACATGGAGTGAAGTGGCAGCTTCTGGAGGTCTGAAGAGGCCAAATTGCAATTTCAGCATTTGCCTCTGATGAAAAGGAATATTTGCTTTCCCATGGGAGGATTCACTATGGGGTACTTGGCACTCCAAGATGGAATGAAGCCACCTGCATGCCTTTCTCACATCCTTCCTAGATTTCAAAGTGCTGCCGCATATCTCCCCTGGCATTCTTGAGCTTCATCCAAATTGGAGATTTAACATGTTTACCTTAAAGCAATTTGAAAGCTACCAATTTTACTGCTAGATCTTACTCAGTAATTTTGACTCAGTAGGAAAATGTTGCTCCATAAAGCATTTAGAAAGCATCAGCTTCCCATAAGAGGGAACAATTGTGATGCACTCTTGTCACGTGACATGCAATGGCTCCTTTTCTCTGGACCAGGATCTCTTGGTATTAACGTTGCAAGGTTGAATACTTTTTTGTGGTGAGAGGCTGTCCTGTGCACTGCAGCCTGTTAACAGCATCCCCCACCACTCTTCAATGCATGCTAATAGCATCTCCTACCTGTGACAACCAAAAACGTTTGAAGACCTTGTCAAATAGCTTCCCCCTCTGCCCTGCCCCAGGCCCCATGAAGCTGATTCATCTCCAACTGAAGTTGCTGCTCCAGCCTCCTTTCTTGAATGCAGTTTCTTCTAAAGAGGAAGAATGTCACCATGATGTTCCACGAAAGCCTTACATGTGAGTTCAGCTATGCTGTGAACATGAAGTGGAAGGTTTCACAAGCAAAAGCACATTTCAGCCCAGGTGACGGATGACCCTAATTAGGAAGAATGGCACGACTGATGGAGAGCGAGTGCTGTGGGGATATTTTCTTCAGAGTGTGGGTGATGAAACTGCAGACAAGTTCCATAAGTTTTCTGTCGATTTCACGGTCTGTTTAGGAGCTCCCCTCTGATTTTCTGCCTTGGAATGTTTGTAGGGTTCTCCTCACTCCGTAAAGCATTTTCCTTCTTCCTGATCTGGAGTTCATGTCCTATGATGCCTTCCACTTTCTACAAGGGAATACATCATCTCTTCTCAGAGCCCCAGACACACTGCACTTCTGGAAATGCCACTGTCACACTCTGCCTACCTACCTGTATTTGGTATTTCCAGTAAAGTGCAGGTCCAATGGTTTGAAATAGGCTTTAAAAAACTATTTTATTATTTTTATGTGTATAAATGTGTTGCCTGCATGTGTATAACTGCACCGTGTCATACAATGCCAGTGAAGGTCAGAAGAAAGCATCAGATCCTCTAGAACTGGACTTACAAAGGTTGTTAGCCATCATGTGGGTACAGGGAACTGAACCCAGTTCCTCTGTAAGAACAGCCAGTGCTCCTAACCACTGAGCCAGCTCTCTAGCCCTCGCAACAAGGGTTTTTATTTGGGCTATTTTTTAATATTTTATATATTTTTATTTTATGTGTATGAGTATCTTGCCTGCATGTATGTAAGAGCACCTGTGTCATGCAGTGCCTGCAAAGGTCAGAGGAGGGAGTCAGATTCCCCAAGAACTGGAGCTATGGATGGTTGTTAGCTACTATGTGGGTATTGTGAACCAAACCCAGGTCCACTGCAAGAGCATCTCTCCAGCCCTCGATTTTTTTGTAAGTATACAAAGTACTATGTTTCATTATGACATTTTTCACTCAAAAAATTATTTTATTGGTCTTCCTCTCTGCCTCTTCTGCCCCACTTCCCTGCCACATATTGTGCTCTTGAACCCCCAATAGCACCCGTTCTCCCTTCAAGACACATGTGGCTTTCGTCCTTCCTATTCCTCAACACCACTTTTTCTCTTCTCCTCATCTCTAGTTTCATGGCCTATTCCTAATTTCATAGCAACTCACATATATATGTTAAAAGATAAGTCCCATTGGGGGCTGGAGAGATGGCTGAGCAGTTGAGAACACTGCCAGTTCTTGTAAAGGACCTGGGTTTGATCCCCAGAATCCACATGGTGGATAATAACTGTCTGTAACTCTAGTTTCAGGGGATCCGCCACCTTCTGACCTCTGTGGGCATTGCATGACATGGGTGCACTTACACACTTACACAGAATACACTCCTACACATAAAATAAAAATAAAAATTTAAATTAAAAAAATGATAAGCCCCACGTGTGAAAAGAGAACATGTAATTTTGTCTCTCTGAGTCTGAGTCACCCTACTTAACATATTACTTTCTAGGTTTTCCTATTTTGCTGCAAATTTCATAATTTCATTTTTCTTTACTGCTAAGTAAAATACCATTTGGTATATGGACCATATTTTACTAAAATATTTTATTTTTTTATTTTATGTCTATGAGTGTATGCATCAATATCAGTGCGCCCATGTCGTGCAGCGCCCACAGAGGTCGGAAAAGAACGCTTGATCCCCTAGAACTGGATTTACAGTTTACAATTTACTGTTGTTAGCCGCCATATGAGTGCTTGGAATCAAACCTGAGTCTACTGCAAAAACAGTCAATACTGTTAACTCCTGAGCCATCTCTCCAGCCCTATGGGCCATATTTTATTATCCATTCATCTTTTGATAGACATTTTAATTAGCATTTCTTTGATAGTTTTTGTTTTTCTTTTATATTTTATGGTTTTTGTTTTATTTTGTTTTGGTGTGTATGCATACACATGTATGTGGAAGCCAGTGGTCAGTGTTGGTGCTTTTTCCTGTCACTTTCCACCATACCTTTTCAGATAAGGCCTCTCCTCACTGAACCTGGAACTCACCAATTCAGCTAAACAGGCTAGCCAGCAAGTCTTCAGGATCCTCCTGTCTCTGCCTTCGAATGCTAAGGCTATAGACATGTGCCACCATACTCAGTTTTTTACATGATGCTAAGGATCCAAATTCAGATCCTCATATCCTAATGGCAAGCACTTTACCAACTGAGCCACCTCTTTAACCTGCTCTTTGCTATTGTGACTATTGTACCAGTAAACATAGATATGCAAGTATCTCTTTGGTAAGATATAGAGTCTTTGGCATATATGCCCAGGGAAAGTATCAAGTTTTCTTTGTTCATGGATATAACCCAGAACATGGAACTAGCCCATAACAAGTTTTCCATTATAAAATCTAAAATAAATAGTTTTCTCTCCAGTCCGATTGTAAGGTCTTCAAAGATAAAAGAAAAGACAGAACAAAACCAACCATGTCAAGCTGGGAAGATAGCTCATTTGGTAAATTATTTGCTGCACAAGCATGAGGTTGAGCTTAATCCCCAGATCCCATGATAGTATGTTTATATTCCCAGTTCTGGGGTGGTGCATCATTCTGGTTTATGCAGTGCTAGGGATGTAACCCAGGGCTTCATGCATTCTAGGCAACCAATACCAACTGAGATATAGCATTAGCCCCACTAATCGTTATTTCTTCCTGAACCTTAATGAAAGGAGATGGTATCATTAACCTCATTTCACAGACAGGACAATGATAGTGTGCACACAAAGCTGAAATACAAACAGTGCTCTGCAGACTCACTGGCTGCATGATCAAAGTTTGTGGACCTAGAAAACATTCATCTTCCACTCAAAGGCAAATTGTTTTAATATCTGTGAATTTTTAGAAGTGTCTCTTATGGTCTTCAAGTTAGTTGACTAGACCATTTGGGTTTTCATTTTATTAATAGTCAGGGTCTAATTTACAAACATGAGACTTGGGAGCATCTTTGTGCTTTGTTCTTGTCCCTAGCACATCTGAATCTTCTGTTTATCTTAACTGATTCTGCTACTATTCGTGGGTGTATTTGTTCTCCGTATATTTTCTTTCAACAAAGCATATTTTTTAATGAGTTGTGGTCATATGAATTGAGTTTTAAAAGTTCTTTACATAATCAAAACACAAGTCTTTTGTTGAATACGTGTTTTGCAAATATTTTCTTTCACTTGCTTTTTCATTTTCACAAGTGTCTTTTGAAAAGCAACTCTTAAAATGTTGACCAAGTCTGATTTTTATCCACATTTTCTATTTAATAATTTGTTACTGCCTATATATATATATATATATATATATATATTTGCTGAAGCCAAGCCCACCATGATCTTCTATTTTTTCTTTCTTTATTTCTTTCTTTCCTCCCTACTTCCATCCTTCCCTCCCTCCTCCCCGCCTCCTCCAGCACTACCTTCTCCCTCTCCTCTTCTTCATCCTCCTTTTCTTCTCCTCCTTCTTTTTGATAGGGCATCAAAAAATATACAGAGTCTCCCTACATAGTCCCAGGGGCATGGTACTTACTGTGTAGACCAGACTGCCATTAAACTTGCAAGGATCCTCTTTCCTCTGCCTTTCCAGTACTGGGATTACAGGCATGCACCATCACTCACCATGACTGGCCTCTTCTCTGTTTTCTCTAGAAATTTTGTAGCTATAAAATGTATTTGAAGCCTGTGTTCATTTCGAGTTTGTTTTTTTATTCCGTACATGGTATTAATGGAGACTCATTTTCTCAAATATGGCAATCCCGTTGTTCTAGCCTCAGTTTTTGAAGAGACTACCCTTTGCACGTTTAATTGCCTTAGCCATTATTCTATCAAATTAATTATATGTGTGGGTTTATTTGGGTCATCATTGCATTCTACTAATCTAATATGCCTATCTTTCCAGCAGTCACATTGCTACCAGGGAAAATGGGGTCTCCTCTTTGGACCCTTGGTCTCATTAATAAAATTACTTGAGAAGGAACTCAGAAGAAGGCTCAAGGACAATTTTGCTAAAGTTTAAAAGAAAAACCTCAGATCAGCCAAGCTATAAATCACGGCAGCTACCAGAAGGAAGAATATGGAGAAAAAGAAAGAGAAAGTCACGTGTTTTTGAGTTAGGGTCAGAGGTTCAGGAAGCAGTTGCATGGCTGCGGGGGCGGGGCGTCTTCAGGGAAAGAGTGAAAAAGATCAAAGTGTTAAATAGATAAAGCATGCTTAGCCTCTAGCCAGCCTCTGAAAGGAAGACAGAAGAGATGAAAAAGACAAAGTTACCCCTTTCTGAGTCAGAAATGCAGGCAGACCAAATAGAACCTCCTCATGGTGGCTCCACAGCATAGGACCTACAGAGAACAGAGATTCTGGGAAGGATGAGCATATTATCTCATTAAAGGGATAATTATTCTTCCTGTCTCTTTAGCATGGCATAGGTGAATGAGCTTTCCTGAGGAGTGATCCCTTAGCCAGGTGACTGACTGGCCCAACTGGATTACATCTTTTGTTTTGGGTACCTTAGAATGTTAGAAATCCATGAAGGCTAGAGATGACAACTCCCTTAACAGACCACAGCAGAGCCCTGATCATTCCTGCTGGAACAACACTAAACCTTGGTAATGGCAGCATAGAAATCAATTCCTGTAAGTCCTCCAAATATTGCACTGTCTAAAAGTTTGAACTATTATATTGCCCTTTGTATTTCTATATGAAGCTGACAATTAGCTTATTAATTTGTGCAAAAGAGCCTCGTGAGATCATAAAAATAGGACTGTGTTGAATCTGTAATCAGTTAAGGGTAACTAGCATCTAAACAGTATGGAGTCTTCTGATTCATGTGTGTATCTATCTATATATTCTAGTCTTTAGTTTCTTTCAATACTATTTTATAGTGCTCCCTGTGTAGAGGCAGTAGATCATTTGTTAAACTTATCCTGAAGCAGTTCATATTTCATGATGTTACTGTCAAATATAATTCTTTTAATATCAACTTCTGATTGTTCATCACTTTAGTGATGTTATATCTATGATTTTTCCGAACTCCCTTATTTTCTACACAGGTCATCACGCCATGTCCAAATGAAATCTACATTACTTTTACTTATTCCAGAGCATTTTTTTGCTTGCCTTAATGTAATGGTCAGAAATTAGGTAGGAGAATAGAGAGAGATCTAGAGGCCTTACACAAAGGCCACAAAATTAGCATATAAAAGGTCCTGATGGCAAAAAGATAGGCTGGAATCCCCACTTCTCTGACATGTTAGATCTGACAGAGCATGTTTGAGAAAGCCTGTGGTATGCAAATGACCCTAAAATTCCCAGTCCTTTGTGCATAGGTGCCATTGAACTTCTAAACGTTTTGTTTGCTCTGATGTGGTTCTTTATTTATGAGAAGTGAATCTTTTCCTAATAAACTCATCCCTGTGTCTGCTACTAATCCTATGTCTGTCCAGTTCCTTGTTTGGGCACACGAAAATCTAGAAATCTTGGCAAGTGCCCATTGACAATCCAGTATTTCCTCATATTAAAATCTTTCATACAGGTTTGAAGAGATGGCTCAACATTTAAGAACACTGGCTACTCTTGCAGAGGACCCGCATTTGGTTCTCAGCACCCACATAGTGGTGAACAACTGTCTACAATTCCAATTCCAAGGCATCCAATGACCTCTTCTGACCTCTGCAAGCATCATGTAACACGTTTGCAAGTATACACATTCAGGTAAGACATTCATACACATAAAATAAAAATTAATTTTTTAAAACCTTTATACAGGCTGAGCATAGTAGCACATGTCTTTAATCTTAGCACTAGAGAGGCAGAGACAGGCATATGTCTGTGAGTTCAAGGTTAGCCTGGCATACATAGGGAGTTCTTGGCCAGCCAGGGCTACATAGTGAAACCCTGTGTCAAAAAATAAATAAATAAAAGCAGCTCTCATGCAATACTGAGTACAGTGGCAAAGGTAAAAAAAAAAAAAAATCCGTGATCTTAGTGGAAAAACATTTTTTTGGTGTTCTTGAGACAGGGTCTCCTGGTGCCCCAGCTGGTCTGGAACTCACTATGTTGACCAGGCTGGCCTCCATCTCACAGAGATCTGCCTCTGCCTCCCAAGTGCTGGGATTAAAGGTTTGCGACACCATGCCCAGTTAGGAACAGTATCTTAAATAATCCAAAGAGATAGTGAATAGAAGGAAAAAATAGTCAGTATAGATTTCAACAGTAGAGAATATAAAGAAAAATGCTATGTTTCTGCAGCGTCAAGGCATTGTATGTATATACCTAGAGGCAGAAACACTGTGAGGTGGAATTTTTCTGGGTAATGTTTTGAGGAGGTCAAACTGTTCTCCTGGCTGAACTATATTCTCACCAGCAACACATTTCTCCACAGTCTCACTGAGCCTTATTGTTTTGGATTTTGTGCAGGTTTGTGTTTTATCCAGTTCCTTAGCAAATTTAATACTAATATGTACATATTTTATCATGAGATTCAGACTGAATAACAAGACCCTGCCCTGATAAAAGAATGTGCCCTTTTCATGCACTAATATATGACATTAATCCCAAGGAATGTGTGAACTTTAAGCAATTCATCGTCCACAGACTAAATAATCTTCAACTGAAACTACCCACTGGAAGGCTGGGCATGGTGGCAATTTCCTTTAATCCCAGCACTCAGGGGGCAGAGGCAGAAGGATCTCTGTCAGTCAGAGGCCAGATTGGTCTACATAGCAAGTTCTAGGCTAGTCCATGCCACATAGTGAGATCCTGTCTCAAAAAAACAGACATGGAGAGAGAATAAAGTATAAGAAACTACCCTTTGGGGAGCAATCCGCTTGCTGTTTTGTAAAAACATTTTTCTCTCCTACTGATAAAAGCTGGCATTAACAAAAGTTGAGGAAACATTAGCAGTACTTTTGTTTTTTCTACATTTGTGTCATTTATTTTCCTATGTACTTTTATTTTCTCTCTAAAGAGTACAAAAATATCACGTAGTTGGTTGAGAATAAAACCAATCTTTTCAACTTTGAACTTATAGTTAGAATTAATGAACACAGAATGAGATTTTATCGCTTTTACCTTTCTGCAAGAAAGAAAAGGAAATGTCATTATATATAAATTGATTACAGTGTTCTGAAACTGAATGGGAAATTTTTCTACCAAACTCTTTCTCTTAATCTAAATGCTTCAGTCATATTGTTCAAGGTTCAGATAAGTTGGCTATTAAGTAAATTAGCTTTGAACATACAAGTGGCATTCAAAAACCTGTCTAGCCACAAAAGATTTAAGTTGTATTGTACCTGCAATGAAAAATGAAGAAAGGATTAGAAAAGCTCATTACTTAGAATTCATATGCCAATTCATAATTTCTATGCACCTATAATCATATGCAAGTCATTGTTCAAGAAGGCCCTGTGCAATTTTCAGTGGGTACCATTTTCCATAAAATCCACATGGCACAATTTTATATCTCCATCAGTCTCCCTTCCCTATAGTTTATTCAGTGTTTCCTGAGAATGAAAAAGGAGTCAGACACTGTTGTATGCAGTAGGGCTAGCGAAGTGAATGATGTCTATGCAACGTCCATAACTGCAGCATACACCACCCCACATGCTGCATCCAGCTGCTTGCAGTTTAGTTGTACCTGATATTTGCCTCCCTGACCGATCCCTTTGAACTAATGTGACTGAAAAGTGAGCACAGAGAAGAAACCAGACTGGAAACTCTTCCCCACAAAGGTTAACATGAAAGAGAGCAAGCACAGGAAAATACCCACTGTATGATTGTCCCAATCTGTAGGACACGGGCTCTTTTGAGCCTTTGACCTTTTCCCAACTCTGGCCCTCAGAAATTTTTTCTCTTACCAATCTCTTCGTCTATAACTATACAGGTGTTGCTGTCCAACTCTTGTTCAGGGAAATAAGAACTGGAAATCTTGATAAATCATTATCCTTGATACATCATTATCCTCCAACCCCCACTTTCCTATTAGGTCCTTTTTGTTTTTGTACAGGGTTTCATGTAGCCTAGACAGGTCTTGAACTTGCTATGTAGCATAGGATGACTTTGAGCTTCTGATCATCCTGCCTCTACTTCCTAATTGCTATGATTATAGATATGTGCTATACACAGATTTGTGTGGTGCTGGGGATTGAACACGGGTCTTTATGCATGCTGTGTAAGCACTCTACTAACTTAGCTACATCCAGGCTACTTGTCTCAATGCAGCTTTATCCTTGGACATTGTCGTTTAGAAATGCTTCACTTCTGGAGCTGGAGAGATGGCTCAGTGGCTAAGATCACTGACTGCTCTTGCAGAGGACCCACATAACAACCATCGATAATCCTTAGTTCCAGGGGATCCAATGCCCTCTTCTGAACTCCATTGACACTGCACAACATGGATGTACTTACATATATGTAGGCAGTACACTCATACACATAAAAGTAAAATAATAAATCAAATATGAAAAAAGGAATGTCTCACTTTGGCTACACTTTGCACCTTCTAAGCCAGTCCCAACTCATCTTTCCCCTTCACAAATCAACTGTGGAATTCAGTCACACTACGATGCCCAAAGTTCTCAAAAAAAATTGATAACAAAGGATTCTCATCATATTTGGCTTTGCTTTCTATATTTCTTGTTTTGTTTTAGTATAAGACAGGTCCTCACTACGTATAGCTCATGTTGGTCTCAACCTCTAAATCCTCCTTCCTCAGCTTCTGAGTATTAGGAGAACATGAGTTAGTCGCCATGTCCAAGTTTTCTATTGTGTCTGACTTGCAAATAATGAAGCAGGATTGGAGATTATTAATGGATTTCCTCCTTCCTAATTATTTTGGGCCCCATTTCCTATATCCCTGTTAATAGACTAGTGATAACAGAGGGAAAAATAGTCAAAATCACCCCTCCCTACAATTTGAAATACCATGTCAAAAAGGCAGGACACATCACAATTGCCTCCCCTTAAGATTTAAAACACAAGAACTGGTGAAGTAGCCAGTTGGTAGAGTCCATGTCTAGCAGGAAGGAAGTCTTGGGAGAACCACATCAAACAAGATGTGGTGGTACATGCTCGTAATCACAGAACTTGAGAGGTAGAAGCAGAGGGATGAGAAGTTTAAGGTTGTTCTTGGAAAATTCCAGTCTAAACTAGGATGCATGAGACCCTGTCAAAACAGAACAAAACAAAAATCTATCATCTAAAAAGATTGCTACAGGTTCGACCAAACAAACATGTTGGTAGCAGAGCTTTGTTGAGACCCACTAAGGGAAGGTTATTTCCTTCTCATAATATATGGCTATTTTTACAGACTTATTTTTATTTCATCTCTCTTCAGTTCTTTTAATCTTGTGTTTATATGGATTCAATGTGTCTGCATATGAGTTTTTGTATGCATTCATGTGTGTGAGTGTGAGTGCTTGAATGCTACTACAGCATAAGTACGGAAGGAAGTTGGAGAACAACTTCAGATGGTGGTCCTTGCATTCTACCATGTTTTTCACAGAGTCTCTTATTTTGCTGCTGCATATACCAGGTTAGTTGGCCTATTACTTTTTGGGGAACTTTTCCTGTCTCTGCTTCCCATCTCATGATTGGAGGCTGAGATTCCAGATGGTTCTACCTTCCCTGGCTTTTATGTGAGTTCTTGGGTTGAATTCAAGTCCTTATGCTTGCAGAGTAAGTTCTTTACCAACTGAGCAATCTCTCCAGCCCTTTAATTCTTCTTAATCTGGTTAATTATATTTTGTAAAGTAATGAGATCCCAGTTACATCTCTCTAGCCCTGGGTGGAAACATCAGTTGCTCAAAAGATCGTAAGATTGCCATCTAGCTGGAGGTGTTCTGGTAAGGAACAAAGATAAACCATAGTCTTTAACATAAGAATTAATTTAAATAGGTCTGTTAATCACCTGAACAGGTAATCAACAACCACTCAAGAGAACTCTTTATTCTAGACAATTAAATGAGTAATATGAAGCCTATCTAAAAATGTTGGTTGGTACAATGGTGCCTCTGGCCATCATCCATTCTCACTCCTTCAGAATGTTTCCTCCACAACAGTCTCACTCTTATGCCTCCAGAGTGTACTCTACACAGCAGTCCTCCCACACATTGTCCATTCAGAGTGTATCGTACACGACAGGCCCTCTGGCCATTGTCCAATCTCACCACATGAGAGTGTTTTCCTCTGCAATAGTTCCTTTGGCCATTGGCTGCTCTCACCCTTGAGACTAGTCACTTTGCTCTAACAAACTCTCCATTATTCCTACATGTCTGTGTGTCTCATCTGAAGTCACAAGGATGGGACAGGGTCGTAGGTGGGTGGGAACACTTCTAGGCAACTAGAGCAAAATCCCAGTAACAAGACACACTTCATTAAACAATGAGGAATTTCACTAGAATCCTGTACTTTTATTGCTAAATCTGGCAATCCTCCTGAGCAAATATAAAACACATTCCCAAGGAACTGCCCACTGGAAATTAATTATATTCTTACTAAATGAATCAGAATAGAACTTTCTTGGGGCTGATCTTCAATTGAGTTTCCCAGATATAAACCTAAGACAGAGATATGAGTCCAAGTGGATGATTTACAAGCTGACACAAGGGAGTCACATTTGGGTATTATTTAAGACTTGCTATTGGAGATTTGGACTGCCCTTCATTCCCACCCCCAAGCCTGACATGGAAGCAGATGAAGACCCCTGACCAAGTCATACCTGTTTGCAGCAAAGACAGAAGACATGGCAAGTGACAGAGGGATGAGAGCAGACACTGCTATGATAGCACCTGCTACCATGAAATCACTGGAGCATGAGACTTGTATAAACTGATTTTATTTGGAATTCAAGCCTAAGTTCCAAATCTATGGCAAGTAAGAACTAAAAAGAATTCAAAGATAATGTACTCTGATTGCCTTAATTTACAAATCAGTACATTATAGCTCAAAAGAATTTTTGGCCCAAAGACAAAGAAACGCCTATTACAAATCTGAAATTCTATTTTTCATACTATCAGGTCACCAGGAAAAGATGCCGTGATGGTTAATCTTAGTTGTCCATTTGATTGGCTCTGGAGTCACCTACTAGGCAGGTCCATATAAGTATTTTCTAGAAAAATTTACTTAAGTGTGAAGACCCTTCCTTGCACTGGGTGGCACCTTCTTGCAGTGGGCCAGATATAAGGAGGTCTGAGGGAAAATTCACTTTTAGCCTGTAAGCTTCCTCTCTCTGCTGGTAAGTACGTCTACCCTATTGCTGCCACTGCCACTGCCATCCTTTGCAAACATTGGATGCCAGGTTCTTTGGTTTTCCAGTGTGAACTGAAGACCTGCTGCTTTCAAGGATTTTTCCAGGTCTTCAGTGTCAGATTAGGACTGTTGAGGCACCCAGCCTTCTAGACTGAGCAGCTACTGAACTCCATGGCTAGAATCATGCAAAACAATCTGTTTTGTAATTTACATATTCATTCTATTGATTATGTTTCTCGAGAGAACCCTGACTAATACAGAAGGTTTGCAAAGAATGTTCACTGTTCATAGACCCCGGGTCTTTTCACTTCACATTTTAAGAAAGAAGCAGCTCATTAAGTTTAATTATGAGTGGGTACTGGGCAAACAATGAGTTAACTGGGCATTATGTACACCCAAAGAAGCACCTCTGGGTATGGGCTGAAAAACCAGCTTCCTGCTTATGTCTGGGAGGATCAGAGGAGTGCACACATTTGGAATCCATCTTCTAGCATTCAGAGACAGTTTTGTCATGTGGTGATTTCGTTTTTTGTTTTTGTTTTTTTTTCCTCTGCCACATCCTCAGATCAACAAGAAGCCTCACCGATGGGGCTAATGGCTCAGTGGTTAAGAGCACTGGCTGCTCTTGTACAGAACGTGGATTTAGTTCCCAGCACCCACACAGTGGCTAACAACCGTCTATAACTCCAGGCCTAGGGAATGCAATGCCCTCTTCTGGTCTCCATGGGCATTGCATGGATGTGGTACACTTGCATACCTGCAGACAAAACACTCATATACATAAAATAAAAAAATAAATTAAGACTAAATACATTTTTTAAAAACAGAAAACTCAGTGTTCCCATACATGCCAATATCCACATAAAGTCACTTGCCTGGGGGAAGTTGGAACATCTCTAGGTAGTTCCCATCTAGGCTCTCCTCTGTACTCCATTATTTTGGTATTTCTCCAGGAAAGCCCAACACAAACTGTAAAAGTAAACAGAATTCTGGATCAGACTCTCTTGTGATCTTTGAGGTGACAATCAACTAGACTCATGATGTGAAATCTATATTTCTATAGACTTACAATGCCTGCAAGTTGCCATAAACTGAGCTTTTGTAGCTCTGATTGCCTTGAACTGTTGCATAATAGATGCTCAGGGAATGCTTAATGAATGGACAGAGTGACTTGCAACATCAGTGTTTATCCTCACATAACAATTTAATGTATTTTACATCTTTTCATGCAGTTGCTGAGCAACCCTTGACTATATGATTTGATGATGCTCCTATTCTGTGACCTGATACAAGGCATAGTCAATAGTAATAAGGAAGAAAATGACCAGTGCAAGAAAAATATTCAATACAAATTTTATAAACTGAGAAAGTTTTTGTACATCTAATGATCTCTAAAAGTTATCCATGAGGATCCTTATTTACTTTAGCATTTATAATTGAAAATCAAAATATATTTAATAGATATTTTTCATCACAAACTAGTTTTTCTCCTGATATGGACTAATATTTTTCTTATCTGGTCCATTAACAACCTCCCCCCAGTCAACAAAATTCAGTTGGGATTTTTAAGGATATATTAACCCTATTTTTCACTCCTTAACTCAATATGTCCAGCCCGCACTTAAAGCATTATAGGTTATAAGTGAACCCATTTATTAGAGTTCCCAGAGTTCCTTTACAATTAGCGAGGCCCCTGAGGAATACAGACAGAAGGTATTAAGCAGTGTAACAAGTTGACTGCTCTAAGCACTTAAATACAAAACCACAGAAATACACTCAATCTGGAAAGCTCTGTATCTTTGAGATACACGGGGTAGAATCTTTATGTCCACTTAACAAAAATATAACTTCTTCATACGTTTTCTTTGAAGTGTGTATAACCTTACATTGGCATCATTTTAATTTTGCTTATGCATACAGTGTCTCAGATTCCAGGGAGTCCTAATATGATCTCTAAAGTGATCTGAGGTACCATTAACTCATCTAACTCATTTTACAAATATTAAAATCAATACCCAGAGAAGATGAGCAGCTTTCTCTAGTTTTACAGCCAGTCTCTTTTTTTATAAGGGCCAGTGGTAGATAGCTTAGGCCAGAGAGTAGATATCTAGGTTTTGTGGGCCATAGAGTTTCCACTTTACCTATTCAACCCTGTTGTTGGTATGTGAACTGTAATAGTTAAACAGATGAGCATGGCTGTGTTACAAAAACTTTCAGTCACCTAGACAGAGAAATACTCCTCAAGAAGCTGTCTGTTTTAGAAACAACAACAACAAAATATCATAAAGCCTACTTAAAATTGAAGTTGTCACAAAAGAGTCTGGGATTATCTGTTCTCTCTCCTTAAGAACATTTTCTGGACTGGACAGATGGCTCAGTGGTTAAGAGTACTCGCTGCTCTTGCAGAAGACCTGGGTCCAGTTCTGAACACCCACATGGTAGTGCATATAACACCAGTTCCAGAAAATCTGACACCCACATCTGGCCTCCATGGGCACCAGGCATGTATGTGATGTATATACATACATGGAAGCATACACATGCACATAAATAAAAAGAAATAAACATTTTTAAAAATAAAACAGAATGTGTTCTTCAACATTGGTCTCTCTGGGCATTGTCCACTCTTACTCCATGAAAGTGTTTTCCTCTCTAAGGGCCCCTGTAGCCAATGCCCCTTCTCACCACATGAGAATGGCTCACTTTACTCTGTAATAAACTCTAATTTCTACACTATGCTTGTATATATCATGTGATTATTTTCTTGGGAAATCTCAAGAACTAGAGAGCCAAGGGAGCATAAGAATTAATTTAAATACACACAGGTGACTTAGACATTGTATTACTAAAGGTGAGCCATAAGGATTCCTGAGATTCGTTTCCCTCCCCTGCCCTGGAGACTTGTGTATATTTTCTAAGGAGTTAGAGTACTTAGTTGCTCTTCTGCCACCACATCCCTCCTCATACACCATCCTTAGCAAATAATATCACAGAAGGAACAGTGTTCAGAAAGATAGTAGAAGATTCAACTACTCATGAAACCTCTCCAAAGACATCAGCCCTGTCGGCATTCTGGGAGCATGAGCAACACAGATAAGGGTCTCTGAAGAAAAGTTTAAAGGAGACTGTGCAGCAGAGGCGTTGCATAAGTAGTGATAAATTCCATGAGAAAGAAAGAATGAATGAATGAATAATGGCCACTTACCATTTTGAATCATGCCTGTATGCTCAGGAGTTGGGAGGTGGAAGCTGAAGAATCAGAAGTTGAAGGTCATGTCAACTATACAACAAGTTTGAGGCTAGCCTGATCTACCTGAACACTTGCCTCAAAACCAAACCTTTAGATGGTAGGTGTTATTGATAGGTATACTGCATAATCTACATTATAAGAACACATTTGTACTTCATTCTTCAGTAAGGAATCTGTACACACACTGTTAATTGTTCTGAGATAATCTTCAGTTTGAATGTCATGCAAAGGATAGACTCAGGAGGAATGCAATACTCAGTGGCCTTGGTGTTTGAAAACCCACCTTCTGCTACAGAAAGGGAGAAAGGAGATGATAAGGAATAAAGAAGCATCATCATAAATCTCAGTGACAAGACTGACCATCTGACCAGAGAGGCAAGACTAAACTTTCAAATGATCGACTCTCTTTGCATCCCCTTTCCATATAATCTGCATCTAAAGATAAAAGACAGATCTTTAGAATACTAATCCACGGTCTTCTCAGATTGCTGACTCTTTAAGTAAAATGCAGTCCAAATATTCAATTCCTAGTTTTGCCTATGTGATAGACAGCATGGGCTATTTAAATTATAGCCTTACAAATCTGATTACACCCCATGCAGCCTCTCCACTCTCTAACCTGCTGCAAGTAACTGACAAGCAACACCTGTTGTGACCCTGGAGCAACAAAGAGCAAAATCCTTCCCCTTCCAGCTGACACCCAGGATTCAGAGGCAACCTGTGTGAGGGACCCCCCAGAACAAAGAAAAGGCAAAGTGGTGTGGTCTGTACATGACTGCATGTACACAGCTCAGCCTGTCGTGGCCTTATATCACAGAGCACCCACTCTGGATATGTGTCTTACCATATGTGGGAGACAAAGAAACTGTTCTGTAAAGAGGAACTAACAGAGGGTAGGAAAGGCCTGGTTTTCCTTTGTATTTTGTGTAGAAATTCACAGAGCCAGATGTTAGGACAAATAAACTGATTCCTGGAGCAACGAAAGCCTGAGTGTCTCATTTCTCAGCATAAAGCACTTGCAACAGCTATAGTATGTGACCAGCCCCATCCCAGATAATTCTGGGAGCATTGCTTTGTCTGGTGGGACTGAAAACTCTGTTATTTCAGAAGTGCACCATACTGTATGCAATGATGATAATAACTTCCCTAATAAACCTGTCTCCTAAAGGACATCTCAGCATCTCTTTCTGAACTACTTTTAATTTCCTTCCCAATTTAGTTAACAAAATCAACCAACCAAACAAAAACAACAAAAAAGAGTATAACGGAATAAATAATGGGAGCTGTAGAGAGAAGAGCGTGCACGTGAAAACAGCAATAGGGAAAGGTCCCTCCTAAGGGAGTATCTTTGGGGAAAGTCCAGAATAATAACCAACTCCTCCATAGATCTTAGTATTAAGAACCACTGACACAAATGTCCCAAGGCAGGAACTTATTTAGGGTATTGCTGTGCTTCAATGAGAACAAGTAGATCAGAACAAAAATACTATGAAAGAAGACACCAACATAAAAAGAAGGTGTATCTCAAAAGATACAGTGGACTGTGATATCAACCCTACACCAACATTTGGCCTCTATATGCACACATACACACACACACACACACACACACACGCACGCACACACATAAGTTCTGTGCAAAGAATCAAGCATTGAAAGTAATTCCAATTAATGTAAAGCACAAAGAAATGTAAGAAAATATTACATTTAATTTAGATTTCTCCTCTTAGTATCAACAACTGACTGAGAAAGGAAATATGCCCGTGCGTTTAATGTTGCTCTTTGTGTGTCTAATATCATTTTCTTACAGCTGATTCTTGCATTTACTACACTTTAGGAGAGTTGTCAGTCATTCTCTGTAATGCCTTTCTTAGTAAATACTTAACTACACTTTAGTAAAACTAAAACGGAGAACCCAAAGGAGCCAGAAGCAAACACTAGAGTTATCTGGTGAAATGTCTGTTAACCATTGTATTGGTACAACCAGTAAACTACATAGCTAAGGCCATCTCATTCCTTGCCTGCAGTATTTGCTTCTGTACACACACAGATAACTTGACCATGAAAATAATTTCTTGTAATGACTTACATACACATAGACATTTGTGTTGAAAGTCACATAGACTATAAATTAAACCCACTGAGGCTGTACCTACTAAGAAATGATGTAAAATGAAGCCATATAGAATTCTATACCCACTAAAACCATGTGTTAAGAAATGACGTGAAAACACCCATGAAACCCTATGGGTTTCTGTAATCATACCCAGAACTTTGGAACATTTTCTCATCTGGGTCTGCTAGTCTAATAAAAAGTGAGTTCTCTAAGTCTCTGAGTGAATACCTGATTTCTCAGCTGCCTAATTTTCTATGAAAAACTACAGGCCCTAGATAAAAGGAAAAAGTATCTAATTGAACAATATCAAAAGGTTTGTTGATGGTGCTGGTAGTTTCGTTTTGCTCTGCTTTGCTCTGAGACCAGGTCCTGATAATAAAGCTCTGATTGGCCTGAAACTCTGTGTGGTTCAAGGTGGCCAGAAACTTGCAAAAACCCTCCTACCTCAGCCCCTCCCCCCGAATGCTAGCATTACAGGTCTGTCACTACACACTGCTCTTTCCAACAAACCTTTTCCTCACACTTCCCATTATTATTTAGTATTTAAATATGGATATAGAGATTTATAATGATATAAAATTATATAGGTCTGTACCTGAAATAAAAGCTTCTCAAAGCAATGCTCATTAGTAATGTAGTGTAACATTTTATCTTTCACTTTATTTTTAAAATATTAATTATTAATATTATAGTGCACCAAAGATTGCTGTGGTTTGCAGTTGGAAAAACACAAAGGAGAAACCAGAAAGACACACACACACAGAAAATTTCAAAATTAAGAAGTTAAAATGGATTAACATCCATTACTGCTAACCACTAATCTTACCACAAAAATATATTTCTTCCTTAGAACTTGGCTAATGGTAGCATAAAGTCATCATAATTTAAAATATATTTGAAAAACTAAACATCCAGACCATGGAAACAAACCACTATAATACTTTTCAGTAATATTAAAAAATCATGAGATAACATTGATTTCATTACTTTAAAAAATTCTACTAAACCTTGGGGCTGGAGAGATTGCTCAACAGATAAGAGCACTGCCTGGTTTTGCAGAAGACTGGGGTTCAATTCCCAGTACCCACATGGCAGCGAACAACCATCTGTAACTCTAGTTTCAGGGAACCTGAAGTCCTCTTCTGGTCTCCTTGTGCATTGCACAACACAATTACACTGACATACATGCAGGCAAAACACTCATACACATAAAATAAAAAAACAAATGTTTAAAAATTTTAAAAAATTCTACTAAATTTGAAACTTGGTGTATATTTCCAAACCTCTTTCCTGTGAAAAAAAAAACTCTTTCTAGATCTTTTAATATATTAACTCAGTAGTATTTGTATATAATTTATAAAGATGGTTATACATGCCTATATACATAAGCACATCAACATTTATACCAGTTTTTTATTTTCTTGGTTTGTTTGCTTATTTGCAATGCTAGGAATAGAATGCAGGACCTTGTGCAGGCCAGGAAAACATTCTTACCCCTAACCCTGTATAACATTTTCCTCACATTTCACCAACATCACGGGTACACATACACACACGCACACACGCACACATACAAACACAAACACCAAAAAATTAACTATTTTTGAAAAAGTTTTTCATGTAGCCCAGGCTCCTTGAATTACATATCCTCTTGCCTCTATCTTCCTGGTAGAATACAGTTCTGCATCATCAGGCTCCACTTCCTATTTAGCATTTTGAATTTAAAAATATTACTGTCTTCAGATGACAGGCATGCACAACTAACTATTCCTGCTTTATGCCATGTTGGGGCAAGAACCCAGGGTTTGATGCATGCTAAGCAGGTGCTTTTACCCACTTATCTGTATCCTCAGCACCTAATTAAATTTTGAAGTTAAAGATCATTCTCAGCTATAAAGAAAATATTAGGCCAGCCTGAAATACAGAAGACCTTTACTCAAAAACATGCAGCCAATCTGCTTTTTTTCCTTGTTTCTGCTTTCTTCATCTTCTCCTTCCTACAAAGCTTACCATCTGCTCAGTTCACAGAGTTCCTACCTATGCTGTAGACTAGATAGTATTCAGTTTAAATCGGTAATAACAACCAATTTTACCTTTAAAAGTTAATGTCTTGAAATTTTACCTATTTTTTGACACAGGGTCTCATGTGTCTCAGCTTTGCTTTAAGCTCACTAAGTAGCAGAGGATTTTTAGAATTACAGTACAGGACTTTAACAGAGAACTTCTGGTCAAGAGAATAGATTCTCTTGCCTGAGTGGAGCCCTAACCTTACAGATGAAGAGGGTCAACATCCTAGCTAAGGGACCACCCCTCAGGGAGGTGGTTTCACTTTAAACCATGCTAAAGAGAGGTGGAAATTTTATTTCTTTAATGGGATACTGTACTATTTTCTTTCCCAGAACTGCCACCCACAACACAGTCCCTAAAGTAGCCATGAGGTTTGACTGGGTCTTCACACCTTTCCTAACTCAGAAAACTAAGCTTTTCCCTTTTTCTTTTTTCTGTCTCTTTCAGGTACTGATCAGAATGTAAGTAAACCTTTTCTGATACTTTGGCTTCCTTACTCTTTCTCTAAATCCTCCTTCCCTACCGTCTGACTGCTTGACTGCCATGTGTCTGTTCTCCAGGCTGGTTTAAATGGCTTGGCTTCTTCTCTCTTCCATTCTCCTCATCTGGGCAGCTGCTGCGATTTACAGTATTCCATGCCCTGGAGGTTTCTTCTTTTACATTCTAATAAAATTGTCCTTGATTACATTTGAGTCCTTTCTTAAATTCTTTTAATAATAAGACTTGGAATCACAAGAGAGGACAGCAATTTCCCCAATATCATCTAGCAACCACAAAGGGATCCCCCCAAATTCCAGTAATGGAGTGGCCTTGAACTTCTGATCCTCTCGCTTCCACTTTCTTACAGGGATGCATCACTGTTACAAGAAACTGAGGCACAGGACCCACCATTTATAGAGATTCACATGGAGAATTTGGAAAGTCCATTTACTACTGTGGACTCCAGTGGAGCTTCCTTCCAAAAACTCAAGCCCCCAGTTTAATTCTTTCACAATTTTATAGATCTCCCCATGTTATTATTTAACTAAGACAACATTGGTGGGTTTAAGTTACAGCTTATGTGATTACTAGCACAGGTGTTTACATGCCCTAAGACCATAAAAGGGAATGTCCTCCTGCAGGCATGTTTGTGGAGACAACTTTTAGGGCAGAAGCTAACATATTCGTTAACAGAGTTTATTGCAGGCACCTTAGCAAGGAAGTTACAAACAGATGTTCCACTAGATAAGTGTGATATTTGTTTCTCAAGATACTTTCTCCATTTTAGTTTTGATTCCTTTTCCAACACAAATTTTAGTAAGCACTCATAAGAAAACTGCAAGGTGAATACTATGTCCTAATGTATAGAATCAGTCAGAAAACAATATTAGACACAAAAAAGTGATATGAAACACATGGCTCTATTTCTTTTCCCCTTCACCAGTACATCCCGTTCACGTGCCGGGAATCACAGCCAGAGCTTGTGCAAGCTCGGCAAGCAGTATCAACTGGTCTGGACACTTCACCCTTCCACCATGTTTTCTCAGCATATCAATTCACATATTTGTATGTTCTTGACTAAGATAATAATGCGATCTTCCATTTATGTGACAACACCAATAATCCTTTTAGTCAGATCAGCATTGCTGCCTAGACACTGTTTCATAGTCAGTAGGTCATATTGCAAAATGAGTATGAACACTCACCTGTATTTTCAAAGATGCTGATGAAATGGAAGTACAGGTAGGGTTTTGACTTTTTATTTGATTTCACTCTGTGACTTATAGCCAGATGATTAAATCACTGATTTTTTTTCTCTTCAGTTCTTTTCCATTTGCCTATAAAATAAATGATATTTAGTTTTCATGATCTTTATTCAAAATAGATTATACATTTTTAAGTAACAATATCATTTATTCATTGTAAGAATTCTTCTACAAGAGTATCACAAATAGATGCTCTTCTGACTTTTCTACCTTTATTACCATCCACTTAAATAGTAATTTTATGAAACTATTGGAAAGAATGAATTCTATGGGTTATTTTTCAGATTGTAGTACACAAGAGCAAAGAAAAGCCTACTTTTGCTGCAGAAAAAAAGCACAGCTCACCATAAACTGAAATCAAGAATGCCAACAAATGGAAGAGCTAAAAGGTCAGTGCGAAGTGTCCATTAAACTTCGATTTTGGAGTGCATCTTTGTTCTTAGTGGAAAAGCAGAGGAGTGGAAGTCATATTGGATAAACAGGATCTCAGTTCTCTAAAACACTCCTAGATCATAAAAGACTGGCAGGCAAGTTTCACATATAGGACAAGACACCCAGCATCTCTTTCATTTGTTAAATACCTGCAAGTTACTTATTTGGAAGCACACTCCTTCCTCAAAGGACTAGAAAGCTTAAACTAGAGCAATTTACTCTCCACTTCCACTCACTCCTTTCATTCTTGGCTTTCCCTTCTGGTGCCTATTAGCTGTCTTCCTCTGCCTTTGCCCTTCCTCATGCCCATCTAACCACAGTCCTTGAATGTTGCCAGCACAATGTCCTTAAAGTGCCCTCAGTCCACAACAAGGCTCCTGTCTGCTTGCTCCCTCGTTCCTTCACCTCTCTTAACTTTCCAAGCAGTCTTTATTTATTGCTGTTTTTCCCTATTCCCGTAGATGCTATTTCACAGACCTAGGTAATATGCCCCTTGCCAAGGCCACAGCCTTTGTGGAAAGCCATTCTTTCCCTCTGTGCTCTGGAAGTTTATTGTTTCCTGTTCACAGCCGTGGCAAAGTCATAGTTGAAAGTTGTGACATTACCCTGCTATCCAAGGCAATCAATGGCAAGTCCCTGCATATAGATTTACTTCAACAGGACAGTATGCAGAACACAAAGCTGAGTGAAAGGTTAATGAGATGTGTGCTTCAACAAATGTCTTTATTCGTAGTATACACAGTAAATTGAGTCAAAGACAGGGCTGGCTGTCAAGAGTTCTCTCACACATGAGGAAGAATTCCTTCATAATTACTCCTTTCACATAAAGGAACATTGTAAGTTAAATCATACGACTTTGCCATAATTCCTGATGAAGTATATTTGAAGGATACTGGAAGAAAAATTGATAGAAAATTCTTTTTTAAGTTCAAAGACCATTGTATTAATGTGTAAGAGAAAAGTCACAGGGTGGGTTGTAGATCCTTGCAACATCTGGGAGAAGGGAGAAAGAGAAACAAGAGAAAGTCATGCCTTTTGGGTTGGGATCAGCAATGGAGTAGGTTAGAGGGGCCTTCAGAAAAATACTGAGAAAGCCCAGTGAGGGGCAAAACACATTTAGAATTTTGATCAGTATACAAAAAGAGATAGAAAGAAGAAATGAAAAGTTAAACTTTTGAGTTACGACTCAGAAAAGCAGGCAAAATTAGCGCTGAAGATCTGTAACAATGTCTGTCTTTTTTTCTGTTTGTTTTGATTTGTTTTGTTTTTTGAGACAAAAAGCAAAACTGGCCAGACTAGTACTTAGTATATAGCCCAGGCTAGCCTTGAATTCACAGCAAACCTCAAGTCTCAGCCTCCTGAGTCCTGGAATTACAAGCATATAGCAGCTCACTCAACTACAAAAGAATTTCCAAGCTGACATCTAGGATTTAAGACATCAGTTCTGGGATGAAGATAAATTTCTAGGTGTGTGTAACAAGAAACTCCTGCCCCAGGACAAGACAAAAATTAAATGCAGCAGGGTCTGTGCCTGAGTGTGTATTCAAGCTTTCAGCATAGAGCATGTAATCAGAGTATGTGAGACATGGGAGACAAACTGAAGCATAAAGGAGAACGAACAGAGACTATAAAAGGCAGAGTTTTCTTTGTTCCGGGCTTTTTCTTTTGAATAGGAACCCAAAGAGCCAAGTGCTTGCAAAAAATAAACTACTTACTGGAAAAAAGAAAGCCTGGGTGTTTCTCTCTCTCTGCACATAGCGCTGGCCATATATACAATGCTTACTTAGCAAGCATATTGTTGTGAGTTCGATCTCCCAGCTCCACATAAACTGGACATGGTACTAAATGCCTTTAATCCCAAGCCTGCGATAATACTAGACCAATAACTTCTGTCTCACCACTCCACTCAACTGCTATCCCAGCAACAAGCTTAGATCTCCCTTGCACTCTCCATAGGATTAAACCTGCATAGCTACGAACATTTGGAATACAGCATTATGTACTTTCTGTGTTTGAGTCATTCTGTTATGTGAAAGCTACATATGAGTGGTAGATGTAGAGGGCTGGGGGCAAAGTTATATTGATTATTGTTTTTCTATTTGTTTTTTTTTTTAAATAGCGCTGGACTTCTACACTCCGCTCCAAACCTCTATTGTTAATCTTAGCTCTCTGATATCAGGATATCTTGGCTTACAATGAGAAGTCAAGTCATGGAAACTTTTGACCACACTACAAGATGGTGAGCAATCCAGGTTCAAGTTGGTTATAATACACAGGAGGAGGTTGGTTAGGGTGGAAATATAAATTTACTTACAATTGAAAGGGAGAGAGGAACAGATGATACAGATGATATGATTACATGACACAGAAAAGAAGGGAGAAAAATAACCTGAGACACTGTGGGCAAATTCATCCTCTCTCATATGGTCCACTTGTATCTGTCCAGCTGAGTCTTTGCTCTAAAATTTTGCTTTATTCTAGTAAATTCTGCTTGCTGAGTCTATATCTTGTTGAAATTTTCTCTCTGAGATTTCAAGCAACATGGGACCCATGACTGACACTGACTATTTTATCTCCATACTAAACTCAGGAATCCAGAACTCGAGCATATGATGCACTACAGAGCAAAAGGAAACAAAAGGAAAAGGTACTAGCACCTTCTTCATTTTCTATTTGCTGATTTTTGCATTTGTGATGAGTTTTTCATGTGATAAACAAAAACTATCAATCCCAAGGTAACATTTCTGAAAAAGAAAAAGGAAACTAGACCCGTGGAAGAGAAATTGTCACTGTTGCAATCATACAATTAGCTAGCACAGCAAACGGACTCAATAAATGACTATGTTCAGAAGGATTTAAACATAAAAGTCTAATTATAATTCTTTGACTATCTATTTTCTTTTTCTCAGATATCGTTTATCTCAGATCTCAGGGTCAACTTTATATGAGGGCGTATGACTTTTAGTAACACTTGACCATTATAGCAAACATAAATATATATATATATATATATATATATGAGAAACAGTATAAAATGTACTTAAATGGAATCTCATAGCAGAGAGTAACTGTGTCTTTTTAAGATTTCTTTTAAATTATATATGTGTGTGTGCTGAGGGTGGTGTCTGCGCATGAGTCCAGATGTTCAAGGAGGCTATCAGATCCCCTGGAGCTAGAGTTCCAAGCATTTGTGAATCATCAGTTAAGGATTCAGGGAATTGAACCCAGGTCCTCTGCAAGCATAGAATGTGCTGTTAACTTCTGATCCATCTCTTTAGTCCCTGCTTCTTTATTTAAAGAAATAATTGGCAAACAAATTTCAACTAAATTCAAGAGACTAGATGGACTAAAACAAAAAGCAAATCTTCAAATTGATTCTGTTGTTATGTGAACAGAAAAATAATGCCACCTTTTCAGTAAAGGAACAACCAGTGGTAAATAATAAGTAACCAAGCTTTATCTCCCACCGTAAGACAGAATTTGAGCCTTACAGAAAGCCCTTAAAACACATCTCACCTCAGTTTCGGCAATAAAGCAACCATCAATTCTTTCTTCCATGTAGGAAAAATTCAAGCTGGCTTATAAAACTTTGGTCTCTTTTTTAAGTTCATTTATAATCAGGTTTCAGGAACTCTATAAGTTGCTTCCACATCAGAAACATGTTTAAGACAATTCATCCATTTCAAATATCATTAAAGTATGATTGGCACGGGACCCATGGGAATCTGACACCCAGAAAGAGAAGCACACAACATTCATGGGGAAATAACTGCCAATTGGCTCTAAACTGGCAACTTAGTTGCCTAGAGAAAAGCAAAGTCTATCTGGGCAAAGGTAACCTATGAGAGAACCAATAGAAGTTCTGTAACATCGCCATTTTTCTTGACAAGGGAAAAATCTGGATTGCAAATGTTACCCTAGTCATCACACAGAACAGCTGCACCCTAGAAGAAGCTGAACTTCAGGACAACATCCAACAGAAATTCCTCAGCCAAGAAGCCACTAACTTTGTACATCACTAACAAAGGTGATGACTCAGAGAATTTGTAACTGTGTGTAATAAATGTGCTAGGACCAAGTTAGCAAGGAAGCACAGTAACCTATTCGTAAAGAGCAAACAAGAATGGAGAAATTATTCTTTACTAAATACATATGTATATATAATATATACGTAAAACCATCCAATTTAATTACTTTAGCAAATGTATCCTTAAGCAATATTGTCCCACTGGAGTATCTTTCTATTCATTCTTCGACTCATTTAAAGTTAACAATCATTTTTGGGATATTGCCGCATAGTACCAAAAGTTAAGCTAATTTAGTAAAAGTGGCAGGCAAAATCATAAAGCACAAAGGTGATCCAGCAAGAGGAAAATTGCTCCAAAGAGAGAGAAGGACACATATAGAGTGGAAACATAAAGAGAACGGAAAGAAACTTCATATGAAGTGGCAATAGCAGCCAGAATGAATTGTGTGGTTAGAAGTACCTATGACAAGTCTTCTACAGGTCTACCCTATGGAAAATCACTTAGTGTAACTGGAGGTACAGAAACATCAAAACGTACACTATGTGGGGAAAAACACATTACAGCATTTCCTCCTGGCAGCCTTGAAATTCAATAATATTTTAAAATTTCTTTTTATAGTTATTCTATGTATATGAGTGCTGTACCTACATGTATGTAAGTGCATCCATGTCATACAATTCTACAGAGGCCAGAAGAGGCTGTGAGTTACAGATGGTTGTTAACTGCCATGTGGATGCTTGGAACTGAACTTGACTCCTCTGCAAGAGCAGCCAGTACTCATAAGAACTGAGTCATCTCTCCAGCCCATCAACTTTCATGAGAAATTACCAATGAGCCTTTTCCCACACTTCCCTGTGCTCCATGATCTCACCTCCGCCAGGCCCCCTGGACTCTCCTGGGAGCATTCCTAGCTCCACCTTGATGCACTTCCTTTCTCCCACCTCCTTTTGCCAGCCATTTATATTCGTTTTGGACCATTGTAGACCTCCAGGTCCAGGAGATTTCCCAGACCTGCCTTCATTAATGCATCTTTCAACTTTCAGCTGAGAAGATTCCTTAAACAGCAGATGGTGATTAATACAAACTACTACAACTGGCCAATGTGCAGAGAACAAGAGACTTCAGACTGCTTATCCCTGAATAGGGAACCTACATAAAATTTCTGCCTCCCAAGGGTCAGGGATCATTGCAGAAGAGGGGGAGGAAAGAGTGTAACAGACAGAGGCAGTGGATGATAACAAGGAAGCTGAGTTTTCCAGACACCTGGTCAGTTACTCGTATGAAATCACAGCAATGCTGACAGCATGGACAAGCCCCACGTAAACTCAAGCTAGATAATATTCCAGCATAGACTTGGAGAAGTGAGTAAAAAAACTCAACCATACTTAAGGAACTATGAACCACCATTGGCTGCTGGGAGTGAGTGATCAAGACTCACTTAAAGGTAAGACTCTTGGTAGGTCAATTATGCTCCAGTGAACGAACTCACACTGAAGGTCATGGTGGTGTAAATACAGGAGGAGATCTAAATATGATCAAAATATAATACATAAAATTCACAAAAATTAAAAAATAAGAAAAAAAAAGAAATTACTAATAAGATGACTCACTGAGTAAAGACACTTGTCATCAAACCTAGTAACCTCAGCTCAATGCCCTGGGACCCACATGGTAGTAGTAGAGAACTAACTCCTACAAGTTGTATTAGTTACTTTTCTGTAGCTTGTCTCGCAGGCCCAGGCAATTACTGTATTAGTTACTTTTCTGTTGCCATGATAGAAACCCTGACCAAAGGAACTTATAAAAGGAAGAGTTTATTTAGCTTACAATTTCAAAGGGACAAGAGTCCATCATGACATGGAGGCATGGTGGCAGAAGTGGCTAGAGTAGACAGAGAAGCTAAGTGCTCACCTCTTCAAGCAGGCACAGGAAACGGAGTGATTAGATGAGTTTGGGCAAGACTGAAGAACTCTTTAAGTCCACACCCAGTGACGTGCTTCCTGTAGCGTGGCCACACCTTCTAAGACCTCCCACAACAGTGCCAGCAACAGGGGTAAAATGTCCCAGTACTTACAGGCTATGTGACACATTCTCATTCAAACCACCACACATGTGCATTGTGGTATACATGTGTGCACACATACACAAGCACACTCACACACACTCACACACTCATGCTCACATGCACATGTATGTGTGCACAAAAGTAAAATAAATGTAATTTAAAAAAGAAAAGATCACCAACAAAGCAGTTATAACTTACTTGGTTTCTAAAACATGAAAAGCAGGAACAACAAATTTTCAGGCAAGGACTTTCTTTACTTTTTGTGATGAGGATGAATTTTATGACAATAACATGGTTCTTGGATTTATTTTTTTAATTGTTCTAGGAAATCTCCCTTGTATCTTAAGGTTTTATCTCAAAACAATTAAATTAATGTTTAAAACTACAAGAGTGGATCTGGAGAGATAACTCAGTGGTTAAGAATACTGACTATTCTTGCAGAAGACCCAGGTTTGAATCCCAGCACCCACGTGATGGCTTCCAACCATCTGTAACTCCAGTATCAGGGGATCTGATGCTCTCTTCTGTTTTCCTGGGGCATTACATGACACAGGGGAAATTTGCATATGTGCATGCAATACACTCATACACAGAAACTAAAAGTAAAGCAAAAGAACTACAAGAGTGGGGCTGGAAATGTAGCTGAGTAAGTAGGATGTTTGCCTATCAAGTACAATACCTAGGATCAGCAACAAATAATCTAGGAATGTGATCCAAACATGTAACCCCTACACTACAGAGGTGGAGGAAAAGGATTAGGGGTTCAAAGTCATTCTCACCTGCATACTAAGTTCAAGGCTAGCCAGGGATACATGAGGCCTTCTCTCAAATTACAATGAAATAAGATATAAAATAGCACAACGGGAAAAATAATAAAATATCATCATTTAAATACCTGAAATTATTTTGAACACTATAAAGTCTGAAAGCACTGCACAATGCTTTGCTTTTCTGTTCTGATAAGCACCATGACCAAAAGCAACTTAAGGCAGAAAGGATTCCTTTGAGCTCACAGGTTATAGTCCATCATTGAGGAAAGTCAGGGCAAAAGCTCTAGGCAGGAACCTAGAACCAGGAACTGAAGAAGAGATCATAGATGAATGCTGCTTATAGGTTGCTTCTCTGGCTTGCTTAGCTACACTAAGAAACTACAGGTCCATCTGCCCAGGGCTGGCACCACCCACAGTGGGTTGGGCCCTGCTACATCAGTTAGCAGTCAAGAAAATGCCTCACAGATGTGTGGACAGGTCAATCTAATGGAGGAAAGTTCTCAGCTGAGAGTCCTTCTTCCCAGGTGTGTCAAGTAGACAACCAAGATTAAACACCACATGTTCTTTTCTTTTAGCTATGATCATAACTTTTTCTTTAAAAGCATAATAAAAACTTATATTCAGGGTAATTGTGCCCTTGTCTGCACATATAGTAAATGAATAATTTTTCTATTAAATAAATGTCAAATAGCTCATTTTATGCATAGGAATAAGCTTAATACACCTAGATTACATACACAAATGTTGAGGAAATTGTCGAGAAAACAATATTCTTGCATGTGCAACTGTGGATCAGAAAAAAGAAACCATTTTGCAAATACATTTTAAGGATTTCTGCAAAGTATATTGGCTTTCTTTATTTCAATCGTAAATGATCTGCTTGTTAAGTCTGCCTTAGGAGAATAGGAAAAAAAGTGTCATGTACATAAGGATATTATGAAGTGATTCAAGCACATCTCACAGGATATTCATTACTCAGAAATAACATCTCTGAGAGTTTTAATAGTTCATAGCAAGCTCTCTTTTAAAAAGGCACATGAAAATTGTCTACAGAATTAACTTGACACAGAGCCCCCCCCCCAAAAAAAAGTCTTAGTACATTTGAAAAGACTGAAACCATATAGAGTATATTCTTTCATCGTGACTAGTATAGTGAAGTTTCACTCACATTACTAATATAGCCAGCTGCCTCCTCTAACTAAAACCTAAGGAATTTTCAAATAGGAGGCAGGATTGTATGTCCTGGATAATATAAAGTATACAATAGATACACAGGAATATCCTAACCACCCATGCCATGACCATCCACTTTTCAGCATAATGGAATAAACACTTATTATCAGCTAATATCCAGTGAAAATATTGTACCACTACACACACACAAATATAATAATAATAATAATAATAATAAGAGACTGGAGTAGAGAGGTGCCTCAGTAGTTAAGAGCACTGGCTGCTCTTAAAGAGGACCCAGGTTTGATTTCCAGCACCACATCGTGGTTAACAAGCATCCATTTCTCTAGTTCCAAAGGATCCAGTGCTGCCTTCTGATCTCCTCAGGCACTGCATAACACAGGTGCACATACATTCATACAGGAAATACACTCGTACACATAAAATAAAAGTAAATTATAAAAAACCAAATGTAACAAAGTTCACACGTAGAAAAAAATCAAACAAAATCTTGAAAGTAGTAAAAACAAAACTAATGAGAGCATATACAAAGAATATTATTGAGAGATAATTACTTTTTAAATTTGTTACTATCATTGTTTTAAAAATGTGTATATGTATATGAGTTTGTGCATGTGAATGTGGAGCTGCCCAAAGTGGGTTCTGGGAATTGAACTCAGGTTCTCTGGAAAAGTAGTACACATTCAACTCCTGAGCCTTCTCTCCAGCCCAACAGCTGATCTGTAATATAAGCAATGAAGGCAATAGGCATCAGGGTTCTTCAGAGAAACACAAACAAATTCTTTTTCTTTATTTTTCTTTCTCCTTCCTTCCTTTCTTCCTTTCTTTTCCTTTCTTTCTTCTTCCTTTCTTCCTTCCTTTTTTTTAAGCTTGAAAACACTTTTTTTAGAGTTTAAAAGTAAAACTCCCTGGCTGGCAACCGTAGCTCTTGGCAGCTGACCAGTGGAGGAGAACAGAAAAGAGAAGGGGAAGAAGCTGTGTCTTTTGAGGTAAACTGGCATGAAGGCCAGCCAGCCACACAGTGGACAAGAAAAAGGAGAATATTTACAAAGCTGCATAGCTGTGGCCCTGTAAGCTATTGTCCAACGTGATTGATAATTTCTAAGAAGTGCATTATGCAAATTGTCACATGCATATAATTCTAGTCCAAGTTCAAAATCCTGAGAACTGGGCACTACCTATGAGAAAAGTTCCAACCTGAAAGTTGACAGACTCAAAGGTCCAGAAAATACCATTGTTCCAGATCATGCTTAAAGGATGGTAAGACTGCTATTTCACCTCAAAGCAGCCAGAAAGAAGGATTTCCCTCTAATTCAGCCATTTTGTTCTATCTGGGTCTTCAGATTGAATGGATCATACTCATACTGGGGAGGGGAATCAGTTTAGCTGACGGATCCTAATGTTAATTTCATACAGAAACATCCTCATATATCTAGAGTGATGTCTGGCTAATCATCTGGGAAGTTCATCATCCAGTAGAGTTAATACATAATAAAATTTACCATCACAAAGTAATATGACATAATCAGTGCCAAAAATAAATTTTTTAAACAATCATTAATGAAGATTTTTACATGTAAGATATCGTGATACAATGATAATTTGTCTAACTCCAAGATTTCTATATACAGCAAACATTTCCTTCAAACATAAAGGTGAGAGAGAGAGGGCCAACAAGATGACTCAGTGGGTAAAGGTGTTTGCCACCAAGCCTGACGATCTGAGTTTGATCCCTGGGATCTACATAGTGGAAGGAGAGAACTGACTGCCAAAAAGTTGTCCTCAGACATAATCATGTGTGACACGGCATATGTGCGTGTGTGTGCACGTAAACACTCAAAAATAAATAAACAAATTAAGATGAGAAGCTGGAGAGATGACTCAGTAGGTAAACATGCTTTCTGTGAATGCAAGAGAACACAAGTTCAAATTCTAGAACCTACATAAAATTTAAACATCAAGAACATGTCTACAATCCCAGCTGGAGAGGTGGCTCAGTAGTTAACTACACATACTGCTCTTGCTCAGGAACTGAGTTTGGTTCCCAGCACCCATGTCAGGTAGCTCACATCTGCCTGTAACTCTAGCACCAAGGACATCTTCTGGCACCTGCTGGCACCTGTGCTCACATGCACATAAATAAAAACATAAGATGAATTCAAATATTACTTTATATGATTTGTAACATAACTATTGCACTATATGTAAAAATAATGCTGGAGCAAAATTTCCATATTAAAGAAAAATAGCATTAAGGGGCTATAAAAATGGATCAGCAGTTAAGAGAGCTTGCTGCTTTTGCAGAAAACTAGAGCTCAGTTCTCAGCACCCATGTTAGGCATCCTACAACACCTGTAACTCCAGCTCCAGGAGATCTGTTGACCTCTTCTGACCTCCTTGGCCACCTGCACATATGTGGCATGCATTCACACAGATACATATATACATAAATACAAAGAAGTCAAATAAAAAACATGACTTTCGACAGAAACAGATAAGCCAAAAGAAAATTTGACTGCTAAGATGGTTCAGCAGGTAGAGGTGCTTGCCACACACCTGAAGATCTGAGTTCTGTCCCTAGAACCCACAGGGTGGAAAGAAAGAACTGATTTCTGCAAGTTTTCCTCTGTCCTCCACATATACACATACCCACACACCAATAAATATAGCATTAAATCTTCCCAAACTCTTTCATAATACTGAGAACTAATTAACAATTCCTGCCTTATCCTGCAAAGTCAAAATCAAACTCAGATAAAGATGCCACAGTAAAGGAACCTGCAAACCAATTTCCATCTTGAATATAAGTGCAAAACTCCTTCACAAAGCATAAGCACATCAAATTCAGCAATGTGTAAAAAGTGTGAAAAAATATTTAAAAAATGAAATATATCTTAGAAATGCAACACACTTAAGATATTTAGAATCAACTTATTTTATTATAATAGTATGAATACCATATGTGCATGTCAATAGACACAGAAAAATATTCAGCAAAATTTACTACTCAAGTTAAAATAGACCGATACAAGATCTGTCCAGGAAAAGCATCCCAGTATGGGAGGAGTCAAATTAGGAAAGAAGCCCACCAGCTGAGGAACTACGGGAAATTCATAGTTGCTGGTAGAGAGAGTCACTTTTCTTTAAGAGTGTGGTGCCAGATAGATTGAGCAGGCGCCAAAGGACAGATTAACACCCAAGAGCATTTGGCTAACACCTATTAGACTTCATAGGCTTTAAAAATAACAATAAAGGCCAATAAATCAGGTTGGATAGTAAGATGAAGGCGGGGATGGGGAAGGCTCTGAATATAAAAAAATACATCACATGAAATTCTCAAAGGATCAATAGAAATATTGAGACTAGACTATAGAGACTAGACAGGAAATTCCCCAGTGAGAAAAGGTACAGGTAATTTAACAGCTAAAATGATATTTAGCTGTGTAAAGCTTAAAGATTTATTATAAGACAAAACCAATGACGTATATCCATTCCATTTTTATTCAAGATTTTATTAGAAGTTTCAGTTAGTAAAATATGATTAAAAACAAAAAAGGGGTATGAGAAGTTTCCTTATGCAGCAGCTAGTGATTCACATAGAGACCCATAACTGGCCAACACGCAGATTAAGGGACTACAGACTGCCTCTCCCTGAATAGGACACCTATATCCAACCTCTGTCTCCCAAGGCTCAGGGGTCATTGAAGAAGAGGGGGCAGAATGACTGTAAGAGTGAGAGATGATGGCTGATCATAGGGAAACAGACTTTTACAGACAGCTGAGCAGTTACTCATTTAACTCGCAGCAATGGTGACAGCATGCACAAGTGCTACGTGAGCTCAAACCTGAGAAAATCCCAACATATATGTGGGACGGTGGGTAAGAGACCCCAGTCTTACCTGAAGAACTATTGGCAACCCATGTCTGCTTGGAGGGAAAGAGTCACTCTCATTTAAGAGTGTGACTCTTGGTAGGTTGACCAGGCTCCAGTGGATGGACCCACACCAAAGTACATTTGGGGACACAAATTTGACTCTATAGTTTCTCTCTCTCTCTCTCTCTCTCTCTCCTATAATAGAGTACATGAAATTGGGTGGTTGTTAGTAAAAGTGGTGGAGATAGGACAGGGAATCTAAAAAAGATCAAAATGTATGTATGGTTTGTAATTCACAAATGTTAAATAAAAATCTAATAAAAATAAAGAAGGGACAAATAGGGGGCTGTGATGGTAAACCTTGATCGTCAGCTTGACAGATTTTACGATCATTATGGAAACAAATACCTGGGCATGTCTGTGAGGGATTTTCTAGAGTAGATAAATTGATTTGGGAAAACTTGCCCTAAGCAAAGTCATCACTTTTCATGGACTGGGGTCTCCGAATACAAAGGGAAAAAGGAGGCAGAAGCAGCATTCCTCACTTCGTGCTACCTGACTGTGGATGCAATGTAACTCCCACCCGCCACGCGGACTTCCTCTCTGTGAAGTACTGTACCTTTAAGCTGTGAGACAACATAAACCATTTTCCGTTAAGTGGCTTTTATCAAGGATTTTGTCACAGCAATGATACAAGCAGCTAATACAGTCTACATTATGAGAGCATATTTACACTTCATATTGTAGGAAGGAATCTACATGTATACATGGTAAGTATCCATGAACAATCGCACTCCTAATGGTTTGTTTAGTATGGTTATTCCTTAAACTAAGTATACTTGAACTAGTGACTTAGGAGAAAGACAAAACTCGGGAGCCTTAGTGTATGAGGCTCATCCCATATACACAAAAAGAGGATGATGTACGAAGTGCAGAGTCTCAAAGACAATGCAGACCACCTGACCAAACGGGTAAGTCTAAGCATAGGAATAATTGACTCTTTATTCCTACTCTTTATATAATCTGCTGGCTAATGGTAAGATATAAAAGACAAGTTTAGGATGGTAATCCACAATCTTCGGCAATTGCTGGTTCTGTGAATAATTCACAGTCTGAAGATTCATTTTCTGTGTCTTCTTGAGTCACAGTGATAGGCAGCATGCTCCAGTTTCCCAGTTACACTGGGTATTACCAATAAATCACTTGAAAATTGCAATGAAAACAGTCTAACATATCACCTAAAAGAAAAAAAAGTCCAGGCTGGGTGTGACAGTGCATGACTTTAATCCCAGCGCTCAGAAGGCAAAGGCAGGGAGGGCTCCCTGAGTCTGAGAAAAGCCTGGTCTACATAGGGAGTTCCAGGTCAACCAGTCCTACATAGCAAAACACTGACTCGAAAAATAAAACTAATCATGCAGGAATAAATTTAACAAAAGGTATAATAGCTGTAGTGTATGGAAAACTATAAAATATTGCTGAGAAAATTTGAGGGGCAAGAAGCTACCAGATAGGGCACATTCCATATTCATAAATTAAAAGACTCAATATTCTTAAAGTGGCATTTTCCCCCAAAATGATCTAATCATTCAATAAACCTCTATAAAATTTTTCCAGAAGATAATTTTGTATAGATTGACAAGGTGTTTCTAGAATTTGAATGAAAATACAAAATACCTGGAAAAGGTAAAAATATAAGATTATGTTGGAAAAAAAGTTGGAAGGATTATACTACTCAATTTCAGTATTTACTGAAAAGCCACAGGAATCTACACAATTTGAGATCAATGGAAGGTATCTGAGAGGCCAGGAATAAATCCACTCATTTACGGTCAATTTAATTTAAATAAAACTACCAAGGCAATCCAACAAGGAAATGAACAGGCCTTTGATCCATATGGTTCTTTATTTTGCATAAGCAAAAATAAAGTTGAATGCTTACTTCATGCTACAAACAAACATTAATTCATAATATATTCTACACTAGAATGAAAGAGTTAAGAATATTAAATTTCTAGAAGGAAAAGTGCATATGGTTAGTATTAAGAAATAATAATGACTGTAATAATTACACCTAACTTGGGATAATATTTCAAGACAGGCTATTGTCATTTTTCCACAAAGTGATAATATTGAAGTTTTAGTAGAGGCAAATTGGATGACTCTCTACAAAATTGTTATTTATATAATTTTGATATGTTTGGACAAATTATTTGTTCATTAAGTTGATGTAAAGTGAAAGATCTAATTTAAAATATCATTAAAAAGTGTTCTTTTTGCACAACTAAATATTTCATTGTTTTAAAAATTAACTTCATTATTATTAATTTTTCACATACTCAAACCATTTGTCTATAAATATATTGGAATCATTATAGAAATATTCATATTTTGAGTAGAAAATGGGAAAATAACAAATATAAATTCAAAAACAATTTCGGATTTTAAAATCTGTTGGCTGTGTTCATACAATTTCAATTAATTAGCAATTACAATTTAAAGTCCTTCAGTTACTTAGGCTAACATGTTTTCATATTTTATTTATTTATTTGAGGAATCATTGTGTATCTCATACAGAACATCTTAATCAATCTTAATCATCTTTCTACCCCCTTCCTCACTGGCACCCCGTAAAGTCCCCCAACTGCAATCCATATATTTTTCCATCTGTGTTAAGGTCTAGTATATGAAGTTATACTAGAACCAAAAGTTCCTCAGTGCAGGTTCATCCACTGAAGTCTAGTCCACCTATCCAGAGTCCCTCACTTTAGAAAGATCAGCTCTTCCTCACCCAATAGTAATCAGTTTCCAATATTTCTTCCGTGAAGACTGGGGTTTGTGACCCATTTCCCCAGGTCCATTCTGGGATTTGGTCTGCTTGAGTTTGCAAGGGTCTCCAACATGCCAAAACTATTGCTGTAGATTCATATGAGCAGAGCCCCAGAGGGTTGTCGGATTCTATTTCTATATGGTCACACACGTGACTGGCTCTTACAATCTTTCTCCCTCTATTTAGCTATGACCTCTGATCCTTGGGAGAGTAAAACTAATCTCCATTCTTTGGCAATTTGTGAACTTTTGTGTTACTGACCCTCTGTTGCTTGAGGGAGCTTCACTTTGTGAATTCAGTCAAAAGTTTATCCCTATCTTCTTTTGCTTGTGTGTTCTTTCAGTTCATTGAATTCTTTGATGATTGTTCTTTTAAACTCTGTGTTCTGGATTATCTCTATGTGATTCTAATTGTAGAACTCTTTTATAGGACTGTTGATGTTTGGTGGGGATATATTATTTGTGGTTTTGTGTTTTTCATTTTATTATTTTTTCATTATGATCTTGGCATGTTTATTTCTTTTGCTGTTTGTGATTTTGATGTGAGACTCTAGCCTTCTTTTGTTCAGTTAAGTCTGATTCTGTTTGTATGCTTGATGTGACTTCGTTATTTTCTTATTGGGTATGAAAAGCCAGTTCGTCAAGGCTTCAGGTTCTCTTTTTTGATTTATATTGGCAGGACCAGATTGTTCTAGTCCAGTTACACAGGAGTTAGCTCAGAGGCAACAAGTTAGGTGAGATCAGGAGCTCTCGGGTTCTCTCTTAAGGCCTGGGCCCCTCTAACCAACAGGCACAGCACAATTTGGGAAGATTGCTAGGCAGCAGCTGAATTTGGGCACTATCAGGCAGTCTGAGAAAGTCTGGACCCCTACTAAAGGGCCAGAATCAGTAGTGGGAGGGGTTGTGTGTTTCATACAGAACATCTGAATCAATCTTAATTACCTCTCTACTCCCTTCCCCACTGGAACCCCCCACAGCCTCCCAACTGGAATCCATATATTCCTTCATCCATCTGTAACTCATGTTGCTCTCTTCTGTTCTTCACAGGCATTGCATAACACAAGTGCACTGACCTACATGCAGGCAATATACTCATACACATAAAATAAACAAATAATTTTTAAAAAGGAATTATACAATCCAAAAATTATACTGCCAGTAATACACTCAAAGGAATAAAAACATACATGTCCTCATGAACTATTTTCTTTTGATATATGTATGGGCACAAATGTGTATAATGTATCCAAATATATGTGATGGTGAGGTTTATTTACTTCTAGTATCTTCCTCAATCACTTTCCACTTTAGTTATGTGACAGGGTGTCTCACTGAACCTGAAGCTCATACATTCAGTTGATCTGGCTGGTCAGTGAGTGTAGAGATCTGCCGGTCTCGACATCTCCAGTGCACGTATCATAGAGTCTACATCTGACTTTTACATACATGTTGGGGATCTAAACTCAAGTCCTCATACTTGCACAGCAAGCACTTTAACCGATGAGCCATCTCCCCATCCAGCTACATAAGCATATTTTGTAAGAATCTACAGCAGCATTATTAACAGACAAATGTAAAAATAACCTCAGCGTATATCAAATGGTAACCCCTTAAAGAGAATTTTAAAAAGGAACAACCTATTAGTAGTTTTCAATGGTTACTTTTCATTGTCAACTTGACACATCTTACAATTGCCGGGTAAGAGAGTCTCAATGAAGAACTGCCTACAATGGGTTAGCTTGTAGGCAGTTCTGTGGAAGACTTGATTTATTTATCTATTTATTTTCTGCATGTGTTTAAGTGCACCCATGTCACATGCAATGCCCGCAGAGGTCAGAGGAGGGCGTTGGATCCCCTGGAAGTGGAGTTATGGACAGTTGTTAGCCACCATGTGGGTGCTGGGAATCAAACCTGAGTCCTCTGCAAGAGCAGACAGTGCTCTTAATCAATGAGCCATCTCTCCAGCCCAGGGGATTGTTGTAATTAAGTTCATTGATGTGGGAAGACCCAGTTCACTGTTGGTGGCACTGTTCTTGGTTTGGGGTTCTGAACTGTGTAGGAGTGGAGGAGGTATATGCATGTGTTTCATTCTGCTCTTGAGTGTGGATGTGTTATAAGCAACTGCTTTCACTTCCTGCCTCGACTGCTCCAAAATGATAGACTATAACCTGGAATTGTATGCCATAGAAACTCTCTTTCTCTTCTAACTTGATTTTTCTAAGTGTATTTTATCATAGTCACAGAAATTAGAATATATATAACGTGAATGAATCGAAAAAAACATTGTTTTATCTAAAAGCCAGAGGTAAAGGACTTCATACTACATGGTTATGTACATATCATTTTTTTTGCCTATTTTTATTGAATTTTTATGTACTTCATCCACAACAACTTAATCATCTTTACATCCCCTTCCCCATCAGTAACCCCCATAGACCCCCTCCACTGGATATCATGCATTCTGTCATTTATGTTAAGGCCTATCAAGTCAAGTTAGTGTCCCCAGAAGTCCCTTAGTGCAAGTTCATCCACTGGGGTCTAGTCAGCTTATCTAGAATCAATCCCTTAAAGATCAACACTCCCTCAGCCAGCAGTAATCAGCTGCCCAGTAGTTCTTTGGCTAAGATTGGGGCCTGCTGTCCAAGGTTCTATGTGGGGATTTTGACTGAGTTTGCATGGGTCTTGTACATGCTGCACTATTGCTGGGATATCATATGAGCAGGGTCCCAGGAGCCTGTAAAAATGTATTTCCATATAGTCATGCACCTCTTCCCCTGGGTCTTATAATCTTTCTGCCCCCTCTTCCAAAATGGCCCCTGAGACCTAGGTGAGTGAATTTTAATATGAGTCCTGTCCAAGGATTCACACTCTGCAGATTTGTTCTCTACACTTTGGGCATTTGTGGCCCGTTGTGTTCATTGCCCTCTGTTGCATTAGGAAGCTTCATTGATGAGAGTTGAGAGATGCATTAGTATTCTTTCTACCCCTTGTTCCACTATGTTCCATGAGCCTAAGTTGTAGAAAGTCCATTGTAGATGTGTCACTTAGGGTTGGGCATCTCAGTGACAATCTCTGTGCATGACCAGTTGGGGAACTCTGTAATAATCTCCATCTGTTGCAAAAGAAGGTTTTTGCGTTTTTTTTTTTTTTTGAGTGGTGACTGGCTTACTTGTCTATAAATATAAGGATTCATATTTAGCACAAAGTAAGAAATTCCATTTGTCTAGGGATGTGTAGTTAGCTATGCTTATAGTATCAGAAGTGAGTTCCCTCCCATTGAGTGAGTCTTAAGTTTGCTGTGCTGGTCATTGTTGTGGTTATTATGCACTAAAGGTGGGGTTGGATCATCGGCTGATGTTCTCCCATAGCAACTCCCATAGTGTTCTCCAAAACTATGAGAGCTTGCCTTCATGGAGGTGGCTTCCAAGTCAGTTCCAGGTCCACTGCACCAAGTCCTGTGCCTTAATTATATGTACATGACATTTCTTATTGAAAAATTTATAGCTATAGGAAGCATATCAGCTGTTCCCTGATAGAAAAGGGGTGTGCAGTAAATAGGGTGCAAATTGACAGCAAATGTCCTCAAGGGAAATCTAGGGAGTGAATTATAAAATAAGATTTGGCTGATGATTGCATAGCTCTATAAATTGACTCATAAAAGAAACACAAAAAGCCATTGTGCAAATTTAGTCTAGCATCTTAGTTTTACAAATAAGAAAACTCTCTTGTTTGGCATAGAACACATATAAATATGCTCATAGAAATTTTGTCTTGTGTCTCAAATTTCAGCTCTGATTCTGCCTTCTAATTTTTTATGGGATGAAGAGAACTTTAGAGTGCAGGTCACAAATATGGACTAGATTCTTTTTTTAAAAATTTACATGATTTTATTTATTTTATATGTGTGCCCACTCATGCCATGACACATACATACAAGTAGAGGACAACTGGCAGGAGTCAGTTCTCTACATAGAGATTGAACTCAGGTCATCAAGCTTGGTAGAAAATGCTTTTAACCAGTGAATCAATTTACCAGCCCTTTGCTAGATGCTGAACTTATTACATTTAAATTCATAGGAATAAGTTTGGAAATACTGGGCCATCCTCTCCCATCCAGCTTGATGACTTTCCCACACATTTACTACTCAAACTAGTCTGCTGCAAATTCATCAAATACTTAATACACATAGCCAGGGGCAAACAAAAATTGCCCCCAAGGAAAGAAAACAAACCCAAACTAGAATCTGTACCCCCACTGTAAGTTAATATTCAGATGTGCTTTTCTTTCTTTAATATTTTATTCATTATTTTTATGTGTATGAGCATATTGTCTGCCTATGTGTTAATGCACCTGTGTCATGTAGTGCCTTCAGAGGTCAGAAGAAAGCATTAGATTCCTCTGGAACTGGAGTTACAGATGATTGTTAACCACAATGGGTGCTGGGAATCAAGCCAGGTGCTCTGTAAGAGCAGTCAGTGCTCTTAATCACTGAGCCATCTCTACAGTCCACTATCACCTATTTCTATAGTAGTTGAGTTTGAATCTATTTTTGTTGAACTGCTGTTTTTTACTACAGCCTTAAGAAAGTAAGAATTTTCAGATCAATGGTAGGAGAAATATAAAATATCAGTATTCGAAAAATGGAATCCGAGTACATTCTAAAATCTTTTTCACAAAAGTCCAACAATATAAGTATTTGTGACTTCTACTTCAAAGGACTGACCAGCAGTGTTTTTCAAAAAATGAAAAAGAAAGGTGGGCCCACCTGTGGTGGAAGCCTGGTGACCTGAGTTTGTACCCTGGAACCCACATAAAGGTGGAAGGAGAGAACAAACTCCACAAAGTGTTCCTCTGACCTCCACATGCATGCCATAGCATTATCTGCCCAGCCATTGTACATTATACACATGATAATGAAAAAAGGAAATGTATTGCAACAGAATTCTTTTTAGTTTGAATATGAACTGAAATATAAACTAAAATATAATTCCTAGTCAGAAATGCAAATAGAGTAGAGCTTAGTAACCATAGTTAGTAAGCTTAGTCTCTGCCAAGAAAGGGTATAAGGAAAGTCACCATTTTAAGGATTAAATTTGAATAGTGTTGAGTCCATATCTTTTTATTATTGGTTGTTTCTAGAATGACAGAATGAGGAGTACAATGAAAAGATGGACAAGCAAGTCACACTGGGGAATGGAATAGGGGAAGTTGTTGAAAAGTACTCAATTTTACCCACCTGTGAATCCTGTGACCTGCAACAACAACTGTCCTGGCAAGATGTACCCACTGGTGCAATACTGGCAGGGATACTAAGGGAGTAACTAGCTACATTCTAATTGAATTTTAGGTCCCGTTTGCAAGATGGAGCCCATAACTGACACTGATATCAGGTCTAGGAACCTGTTGCTAGACAGATAACAGGCTATAGGGAAAAGCCTACTATTATTGTTCTGGTAATAGACACGGTATTAAATCAATTCATAATGATTTATAATTATACTCATAGACTGATTGATGCCTTTCGCAACTCTCATTAAGAGACGCTTCCTCATGTAGCAGACGGTGATTCACACAGAGATCCATAACTGACCAATGTACAGAAAATAAGAGACTGAAGAGTGCTGATCCTTGAGTAGGACATCTACATCAAAACCCTGTCTCCCAAGACTCAAGGACCATTGTAGACAGATGGCAGAAGGATTGTAAGAGTGAATTGGTGCATGACAACAAGGAAACAGAGTTTCCAAACAGTTGGAAAATTAGTCAAAAGAACTCACAGCAATGGTGATAGCATGCAGAATAACCATGTAACCGCAAGACAGACAAAATTCCAGCATAGAAGAAGGAAAAAGACAAGAAGCCCTACAGCTACCCGAGGAACTATTGGCAGCCAACACGGAGAGGGAGAGGGAATGGAAGAGTCAGTTTTCTTTAAGGGAGCAACACTAGATAGGTTAACCAGGCCTCAGCAGATGGACCCAGATAAAGGACATTTAGTGACACAAATTTATTTCATTTTATGGCTTTCGAGTATACATCATCAAAGCAAGGATGACATGGTGGCAACAATAGCTTTAGCTATGACAGGAAGAGTACGAGGAAGCTGGTCACATTGCAAACACAGTCAGGAAGCAGACAGTGATTAAAACTGCCCTCTCTCCTTCTCTTTATCTCTCTCTCTCTCTCTTTCTCCCTTCCTCTCTCCCTCCCTTCCTTCCTCCTTCCCCCTTTCCTTTTTATTCATCTGCAGACCCCAGTCCATAGGCAGTTGGCTCCTACACTCACAGTGAGACCTCCCTTCTCAATTAGTATGGTTGAAGATGGTGTGAAATTTGCAAAACGTCAATACAAACTGAAAAGAATTGATCAGCATGTAAGAATTAGGTTTATTTGTGCATCTCTTCCTTAAACACCTGCGCTGTTTATCCTGCTTCATTCATCATCTTCTCTCACCATCTAGCAGCTGTGCACAGGGTCACTGACTATGATAGGAATCATCGGGGGAAAGGACATTAAGAAGACTCTGGAGGAATCCATATATAGTTTCCCACATTCTGCCTTTTAAGGTATCAAGGAATGGCTCTTTCTTCTAGCAAGGAGATGCGGGCAACACATGTACAAAGCTTTGTCCACTAACTCCTCCTTGAGACTCAGAGTCTAGAACTTCTCCAGCCCCGTTGCCAAGTAGGTACAATGACCTCAGATGACTCCTCACATTTCGATTTGCCAAAGGAAGCATAGATGTAGTACCTCCAGTAGGTCAAGCAACCTACCACTTAGAGACTATCTTAAAAGCAGTCCCAGACCCCAGCCAAGCACCATCTTGAAAGAGGACTTTTTGAACCTAGCAGCATCAGACCTGCTTGGTGTGAAATTTCTTCTCATCCAGCAAAGCAGGTGATACAGTTGGAGGAAGGCAGAAGTTCCATTAGTGGGAAATGGGGTAAGGGAGCTGGAGAGATGGCTCAGCAGCTCTGCTCTTGCAGAGAAGCCAGGTTCAATTCCCAGCACCCACAGAGGGACTAACTCCAATTCTAGGGGATCGGACATCCTCTTCTAACCTCCGTGGGCATTGCACAACATAGGTACAATTATACACTTGCTGGCAATACACTCATGCACATAAAATAAAAATAAGAAATAAAATATGTTTTTTTTAATGGGCTAGGGCAAAATAGTGAAAGGAAAGGCAAGACAGGGAAAGTAGACATAAAATCTATTGAAAAAAGAGGAAGCAATTCAATTACCTGGCTGAACCAATTAAACTTGGTTTCTTACAAGACCATTTGACCCAATAACACCTTTAACACCACACTTCCTGTGATGATCTTCATTGGTAACTTTGCTGAATCTGAGCACCCAAGGGACATGTCTCTGGGAGTGTCTGTGGGGGAGTTTCCAGAAAGGTTTAACTGAGAAGGAAATATCCATTCTGAATGTAAAGTCAGCATCCCATGAACTGAGCCCCCCCCCCAGATGAATAAAAAGAAGACAGAGAGAAAGAGAGAGAGAGAGAGAGAGAGAGAGAGAGAGAGAGAGAGAAAATCAGCATTCATCACTGTTTGCTTCCTGACTGCATTTGCAAAGTGACCAGCTGCCACAGCCAGAGCTATCTCACCACCATGTCTTCCTCATGATGATGGACTACACCATCAAGCCGTAATATGAAATAAATGCCTCCTTCCTTAACATGCTTTGTCATGTATTTCATTACAACAATGAGAAAATTAACTAATACAGTCCATTGACACTGTATGCCTATTTTTCAACTTCTCTGTGTATATCTCTGTGTGCCTCTCTATCTCTGTCTCTGTCTCTGTCTCTGTCTCTCTCTCTCTCTCTCTCTCTCACACACACATACACACACACACCTTTTTATATTAAACTACTGTGATGCCACGATTAATTTGTTCCTTTCTTGTCTAGTTTGACCTGATGAGTATACTTCTATTTCCTGGATTCTTAGTTTCCTTCTTTGATCTCAGTTCCTTTCTTTCTATCATCCAGTTGGACCTTTAGCCCTAAGTTTTTGTGCTATCTCACTCCTCTGATAAAGAGAAAAGTGAAGCAAGAGAGAAGGAAAGCCCAAGAATAAGAAGACTAAATGGCAGTGGAACCAGATGGCAGAACAGGCTCATACAACTCCCCTGAAATTTGAAAGAAATACATAGTTCTTCTGGCTTTAGAAGACAAGAGACATTGGAAAAATATGGTAGAATGAGCTCTTTTGAGAATAATTTCACTTCTGTGAGGTCATTGCTTAGTGGTCTCATTTAGATACCTAGAGCAAGCTTTTAAAAAGCTGAAAGGGACTACAGGTGTGTTCTTCCAGTCTTCCCTTTTTTGACTTCCTGAGTTCATGAAAAGGAAAGGAAGATAAAGGAGCTTTTGTAATTGAGAAATATGACAGATCCTTTTCACACATTTTGTATTTTAAAAATTGCTGTCAGACTAAAGCTTTGCCAAGTTTCAACCCCAAGTGAAATCTTACGAAGAAAACTAAACGATGTATAAAAAGCAGATGGATTGTAGGTCTAATCATAGAGCCTATACATGGCTTGTGGTTTTTAAAATAACTTCATTCCTCTTATGTCAAATATATAATATTAGTTATAATTCTTATATAATGAAAGGTATCCTTTCATTATCCTATTTCTTTTCTTACCATCAAGAAGATTTTACTTTTGTAAAAAAAATAGATACACATGAAACTATATAGTCATTTAGATAGAATTAGACAATTTAGGTAAGAAGAAATTTGAAAAAATAATACTTTTCCATCTTCAGTTACATGAAAGTCCATCTAATGGAAAATGGGAAATATAGTTTCACAACTGTATAGAATGAAGGTGAATCAAATAAATACTAGATTATTTCATTAGGTTCATTAAGTTCACTTAAGAGAAAAATTGTTATTAGTTGGACTCTTCTATAACTAAAGGTTGTTTCCTTGTATGAATTAATGTTAATTTTCCTAAATACTCATAAACAAATGTCTATTCACCCCAGATAGAACACCAACCACAACCCGATGTAAAGATTCTGCTCAAGTCTAGCTTGATGAACCAATGAGCTTATTGGGCTTACTTACAGAAGTATGGGGAAAGAGGTTATTTAAAGGAGTGTGAGATGTCCCACACTGCTTCATCATGGAAGCTGACTTCATGGAGTTGCATCATGGAGTCCCACTTTTAGTTAACTTTCTACTTCCTATATAAACTAGCCTTTCCCCAAATCAACTGCAGATGGAGTTAGGGAGAGAGGAAACAATGGGTGCAATTCCAGGTGAGGGTCCTACGACTGTCCCCTGCTTCCTTCTACAAGAAAATAGTAATAGTTCCAGTGGCTTTAATATAAGTCTAGCTATCACTATGTGGTTTTCCTTATTTGACCGCCATAGCCATGGGATGATCATGTTATACCCAGAGGAATGAGTCATAACCCAGATGGTGAGATCAGGCTATGCCTTATTCTAAGTTACTCCATATTGTATAAAACTGGTTTCTACAGCTGTGTCTGGCCATATATGATTCCATTTTACAAAAAGATTTTGATTCCATTTTGAGGGAGAAGGATGACTGGGTGGACATACAACCTGCACCATCTGACAGACAGCACCCATCCAGCACAGACAAATAAATTCTTGAGATTGAAAACTGAGCCACCCTTTAAGTTTATTGGAGTAACTTAAAATGTGATGGCACATGTGTTTATTAACATCATAGCAGAGAAACCAGGCTCAAGAATTTATTGAACACAAAAGACCAAACAAAATGTGTAACTTTCTTACCTAGACCCTATAAAGTGGTAGACACTGGAACAATAGATTGATACCTACTGTGCGAGTTAAGGGTTGACAGGAGAAGGCTCCCTCACTGTCCCTGGAGGTTCAGCTCTGCTCAACTCAGTCTCCTGCAGTTGCTGTGGCCTACTTGACTGCCTGCCTTACTGTTCAGCCATCTGAACCTGGACTGGAAGTCATTGTTGCCTGCTCTGGACCTGATTAAGCCTTTTACTTCTAAGCTAAACTCTGCAACTTTGCCTTCTAACCTGACTCCAGCAGTACCAGCAGAGCTCCTTCCCAGCACTGGTCTGGTTCGTTATATGATCAAAACAGACTCTTAGACCACTACTGAAACCTTTGGAACTCTGCTTCAGCCTCTTTAACTTGTATTTATTCTGCAAACCATATATATGCATACAGATATATAGATATATTTACTGTGTATTGTGATATGGGAATTAATATTAATAATTTAGACTGGAATAAAAAAGCTAAGTGTGGTGGTACACAACTTTAATCACAGCATTCAAGGGGCAGAGGCAAGTGGATCGCTATTAATTCAAGGCCAGCCTCATCTATGGAGCAAATTCCAGATCAGCCAGAGCCACATGGTGAAAACTTGTCTCAAAAATAAAAATAGAAAGAAGGAAAAATTGAAATAAAAGAACTTGCATTTGCTTTGGCCAGGTTACTAAGACAGGCAGGACATGACAAATTGCTATAATTGAAACCATGAAATCTTGTGAATTTATTGTTATTCAATAACTTGTGAAACTGTGGAAAGATAAAAACATGTCTGTATATGTTTTTGGCACATATGGTAATTGTCAAAGGAAGGGAATTCTCATCAAGACATTTCAAGACCGGAGTGTGGTGTTTGTGAGGCTGAGAAATCACTGTATGGTGAATGGAAGGAATGGGCAAGAAAGCAACCCAAAGATTCTCAAGGATTATAAAAAATCGACTACTAGAAATGAACTTTGGGGAAATTTTAGCAACTGGGATAGTTTTCAGTGGTCTTATTGAGATGAGTAAGGTCCAAATATGATTATAGTAGCCAATAGTTAAAGCTTAATAATGATACAGAAGAGATGTTCAATTAGATGGAGAGTAGGGAACTGAGAGCCTAGAGAAAACTTAAGGCTCTAGAAAAGACATATATACTAGTCATGTTACGTTATGCTATGTGGAACTAATAAAATAACCCTGGAAATTCAGTGATTACCATAATAGGATTTTTAAAAGTATAATCTCATGATGATTCCCAAACTCCCTATGTACCTGAGGATTATTTTGAACTTCCAGTCCTCCTGTCTCCACCTCCAGCATCCTGAAATAACAGATATGTATCACCACATATGTGGTTTTAAGATCAAAACCAGGGCTCTCTGCATGCTGGGCAGACACTCTACCAACGGAGCTACATCCCTAGCCCTTTATTTATTCAGTTAGATAGTTAGATATTTAGTTACTTTTGAAACATGATTTTACTTGGGAGCTCTGCTTAGCTTGGCATCTGCTGCATAGACCAGGCTGGTCTTGGACTTGCAGTAGTCCTCTACCTTGCCTCCAGAGTGCTAGGGTTATATGCATATACAATCACACCTGGAGCAACAATGCTTATTTCTTACGCAAAATTGTATGTCACTATGAAAAGGCAGCTCTGAGGTCTCTCCATTCTGCACAGATATTCTGAAACTGAAAGTCACAGAGGTTGTGGCCTCTTATTGCTAAACCTGCCTTTAAGGACTGCCCCTTTAAGATACTCCTCACTCTAAGAAGCCAGATATCACAGCCTGTAGAAATCAGGCCATGTCCCACTGCAACTCTCTCTCTCAGAGGCAGAGTTAATAAGCCATGCTGTGCCGTGGCCACACAACCCCTAATTTATGGTCCTAGCTAGCAGCTGGTTCCTCCATGCTTTGTCACATAGGCTATTGAATTGAATCATGTGGTGTAATATGTCTTGCCAGTTCCAAAAATCTTATAGAAGTCACACATTTTCCTTTGTTTGGAGGATTTCTGTAGAGGCTCTTTCTCCTCTGGGTCACCCAATATCATGCTGTCCATGGTAGTTATCTTTTTCACTATCCCTTAAGGAAGCTCCTCTCCAAAGTTAAAAGGGATGTCTCGGGGCTGGAGAGAAGGCTCAGCGGCTAGGAGCACTGGCTGCTCTTGCAGAGAACCCAGGCTTGAATCCCAGCATCGGATGACAGCTAAAAGTCGTCCTTATCTCCAGTTCCGGGGGATCCAATACCCTCGTCTGACCTCCACGGGCATTGCATGACACAAGTTAGCTTACATATATGCAGGTATAACACTCATACACATAAAATAAAAAATAAAATAAATATAAGAAAGAATGTCTCTATTTCCCTTTAAGGCCATATCATGTTGCCTATAAAATGAAGTACTATCTGTAATAACACTTTTCTACTGCAAAGCCCAACCATGGCTCCTTATGCTCATGAGGTTCACTCTCCAAATAAAGCTCATTTCTGAAGGGTAATTTTATGTCAGGTTCCTTCCAGAATCTGTCCCTCTCCTTTGTCTAACACAAGTGGACCACAGGGTGCTCCTAGTTTGCTGAATACATGAAATAGAAAAAGGAAGAGATACATGGACCCTTAAGTATTTCAGACATTTGTTAGGTTGCTAGACAGGTATAAGCAGGCTTGGAGCCATTGAGGGTGGACCCAGCCCTTCATGGTCAGCTTTGAGCCCTACCTCCAGTTTCCTCAGTTCAACAATTTCAAGAAAGGGATGCATCATAATTGTCCTGCCTTAAGATTTAAATACCACGTGAAAAGGGGGTGGGGCATAGAGGTATTAGGGTTTTGTTGAGGCTCATAAAAGGAAAGCCATTTCCTCCTGGTAAAGCATGGGTATTTTATAGATATACTGTTGTCTTCTCCATTAAGAGTTGATATAACTGGGACTGTCAATCTCCTGACCAGGAGACCAACTCTCAGGAAAACTGATAAATCAGAAAAATCACTCCAAGGGACAGGAAGAGTAACCATCCTATTAATGAGACAGGTGCCTAGAGACCCCAGAAGTCCTTTCTTCTACTGAGTTACTTATAGATCTCCACTGCTGAGTCTGCCCACTTCTGAGTTCAAACTCCAAAAGCATGTTTGTTTTTCCCTCTGTTTCAGATACTTGCCAAAATCCTAAGCTGGCTTGCCCTAACACACTAGGGATTCTCATTCTCTGAAGAGATCCCAACTTCCATACTGCTGCTTAGAGACCTCCATAGCTGAGCCTGCCTGTTTTCCTGGGCTGTAACTCAAAAGACATTACTTACTCTCTTCCTGTTCTGTACTCCCTCCTCCAAGCAGCTACAGACTGATAGTTGACCCACCTTATTGTTTTTCTCTCACATTCTAATAAAACAATCCCCAAGCATACTTCTGAGTCCATTTTAAAATCCTTTTACCTATGAGAATAAGGCACCACAAAGGGAACCCTGATTCCTCAATAACAAGACGCTCCTAACTACAAGGGAGGCTAGTAAATGCATAAGGAAAAACAGAAATTCCATGAGCTTTGCACTGCAGTAAATTGTGCTACTCAGAGGCCAGACAGAACTCCGTATGCAAGTATAGGAGTTTCAAATATTCTTTATCCCAACTTACTCCCCAGGGAAGGAACTCTTCCTCAGCTGTTATTTAACTGAATTGCTGTTATGCACTGAACTGCTGATATGGTGAATTGCCATAGTTTGGACATTCAAAAAGAAGCTAAGAATGGTAATATCCCAAAAAACAGCAACAACATCAAAACAATGATGATGGCAAAGATGTGGAGCAACAAGAACTTTCATTAATTGCTGAAAGAAATGCAAGATGCTACAGTCATTTTTGAAAGGCAATTTGGCAGTTTCTTATAAAATTGAACATACAATATGAACAAGCAATCATGCTCCTTGTTATTTACTCTAAAGAACTTTAAACTTATGTCTGGGTTTGGGACATAGCTTGGTTGATAGAACATTTGCCTAATATGCACAAAGCCATGAGTTCAAACTCCAGTGCTGCATAAATCTGTGACTGTACATGTCTATAATCCCAGAATTGGAAGAGTTGTGATAAGAAGATGAGAATTTCCAAGTCATCCTCAACTACATATTGAGTTCAGGGCCAGCCTAAGATAATAAAAACCCTGTCTCATTAATTAGTAAGGCAAAACAAAAGAACTTATGTCCACGCAGAAAGCAGCACATGAATGTTTATAACGTTTTATTCATATTGACCAAAACTTGGCAGCAAGCAGGATATACTTTAGTAGGTGAAAGGAGAAAGACACTGTGATCACACAGACAAGGAAATATTATCAAGAATTTTAAAAAGTGAACTATCAAAACATATAAGACATCAATGTGTATATTATCCAATAAAAGAAGCCTATTTGCAATGGCAACATACCATATGGTTCCAATTATAAGACTCTGGAAAAGGCAAAAACATGGAAACCATAGAAGTACTAGTGGTTGCTAGGGAATAATAGAGAGGGAGGGAGGGATGCACAGGCAGGGCACAGAGGACCTTTAAAGCAGTTGAACTATTCTGTACTGAGACTATTCTGCAGTGGTGGATACATATCATTTAACATTTGTCAAAATCCATAGAGTGTACAACAGCAAGAGTGACACCCTACTGTAAATGATGGAGTCTTAGTAATAATGATGTGTCAAAGTAGGTTCACTTCTTATGATGAATGAAACACTGAGGTATGGAATGTTAATTGTAGAAGAAGCTGTACCTATGTGCAGGATGAGGGGTATATGGAAATCCTGTACTTTCTACTCAATATTTCTAGGAGCCTAAAATGTCTCTAAAAGTAAAGGTTATTAAGAAGAAAAGAAGAAAAGAAATTGGGATTCTCATTTTCAACAAGGAAGAAGAAAGGGCATATTTCTTTAGCAGAAAGTATAAACATTAAAGTCCATTCTAGCCATAATGTCCCCTGATTTCTATGATCTCCTAGGTATTGGGAGACCATTGGCTCTTAGGGCAGAAAAGGATGTTAAGGGTCAACTAATAAATGGATCATTTCTTCCACACTATGCTTACTAAAAGATAATCTGGTTCTCAAAGAACAGAAACTTGCTGTCTCTTTCATTAGTTCAAAATCTAAATCAATTTGTCTGAAACATCTGTGTCCTCATAGTTGCTGTCCACTGGATATGTCCATAGTTAATGAAAAAGACAATGGTTTCTGCAGGTGTGGTAGTTTTGATGAGAAATGTTCCCCCATAAGCTCATGTATTTGAACATTTAGTTCCAAACTGGTGGTGCTGCTTATAGAGGTTTAGGTGATTCTGCCTTGCTGGAGGAGTCATGCCTCCCCAGCTATTATGGACTCTAGAACTGTAAACCCAAATAATGTCTTCCGGCTATGAGTTGCCTTGGTTATGGTGTTTTTAACAGATAAAAAGAAAATTAATTAATTCAGTAGGCAAGTAGGTTCAAAAGAGAATCCCACCAACAAATGTGAAGCCCTGGCTAGACTTGGAGACACTGGAAGGGAGTGAGGCAGGGATCAACAACATCCAGAAAGATCCACAGACATCATCAAGCAGTGCTTAGAGTGACTTTGAGGCCCAGAAGGAAGAACAAAGCAAGGGCACCACTTAAGATTAGTGAGTTCATTTATGTGCAGAACCATGAATGCAAAAGGTACTCATTTCTTTGTGTCAGTGTCATCATCATATTTACAGATGTTGACTACCTCAACTCACCTTACATACCATCAACAAGATGTTTTCTAAACTGTTTGCATCCAGAAAGTTCTATCTTCTGAGGAGTGCACAGCCTCAAGTAGAACCTCATGGCACTTACTAATCTTTCACTATCTCGCACACCCAAAATCCTTTCTTGAGCTGATCCTTTTCTTGACAGCCTGTATTTCTGACTCATTTTCCACCAATAAATTCGTTCTCTTCTATTGTTGATGACATTTTAAAGCCCAATCCCCTTTGCTTCAAAGTCTATGCATTCCCAAGGCTGTGACAATTAGCAGGGGGAGGGAGTGTTCATGAGTTCCAAGTGTATTCTAGGAACAACTCTCCTGATCTTCGGACTCTTCCTGCCTGAAGAGGCCACAGAGAACAAGAATATGTATGCTCACAATGGTTTTACAGCTGTTTAGTCCTTTGAATATAGAAGATACAACTCTATATTTATTTAGTCTCCAAAACAAAGAGGCCAAAGTTCATCTGCATACTTCCATCTCCAAGAATACTCATAATTAAGACAAGAAAATCCAGTATCTCAAGCCATAATCAACTCTAAATTTGCCTCTCCCTTCCATACTGATTAGCCATGACATCGTTCTTTATCTCTGCTTTGGATGCTTTCCATATTATCAATCGACCATTTTTCTTTCAAGACAAGTCCGTGTAGGCCAGGTTGTCATCAAACTCCCTATTGTAGGCAAGGAAGCTTTTGAACTTCTTCTGATCCTCCAGTTTCTCCTGCTTCAGCATCCCAAGGGTTGGAATTAGAGGCATGTACCACCATGCTCAGTTTTATGTGGTGCTGAGGATGAAAGCCAGACATTTGTCTATTCTAGGAAAACACTGTACCAACTGACTTACATTCCCAGTCTCCCTCTGCATTAACTTCTTAAACTTCTCTTCATTGTGTTACACTAAAATAGGGGTATTATTACCATGAATAATAAATTTATTGCCTGGGTCTTGCTCTGTCCTAGACTAAAATCCTATACTAAATCCCTGATTTTAGTAGATTTACTGTTTACTGGGGCGGGGGGACATGTGTGCATCTTATATATAAGGAATTTGTGAACTAATGCATATGTGGAGGTCACAAGACAAGTTTATGGAGTCAGTTCTCACCTTTTACTTTCTACATAGGTTCCAAGTGTCAACTCAGGTCACCAGGCTTGCACAACAAGTGCTTTTACTGGTTGCGCCATCTCATTGACCCATTGCTGAGCTTTTTCAAAATCTCAGTATGCATTATGTCATAATTTCCTGGTTTATAAAAATCGGATATTTTTCTTAATTGTATGTTACTATACATAGATTTAACCTACTTCCTTTACTCCGAAGTATAATGCTTTGACCTCAAATTCTATATGTATCCAAATATGAAACAAGTTTTTTTCCTTAAAATTATGCCATCACAAATAAATTCCTTATTAAGTCTGTCATATTAAAGACGGCCTCTCAATTACTTAATTTTGAACAACAAATTACTATTTGGAAATAGCACATTAACCTCAAATGACCTCAATCAAAGCTAGACTTGGATGTTTATGGAGGTCACTTGGCATAATGAGAAAAGATTAAAAAAAACTTTTTAACACAAATTAAGTCATTATTTCTGGAAAAAATGACTTCAAACTGAAGTTCTAGGTATGACTAAGTACAAGCTTTTCTAAAAATTCCTTTATTAAAATGCATTAAATGCTTTTGTTGGGCTAGTGAGATGGTTCAGTAGGTAACGGAAGCCTGACAACCTGAGTTCAATCCTTGGGACCCACCTAGTAGAAGAAGAGAAACAACCCCCAAGTTGTCATCTGACCTTTCCACAGATACCATGGCATACACACACACACACACACACACACACACACACACACACACACACAATAAATGAATAAATGTAACAACAACAAAATATTAAATGCCTGTGTTGTGGAGCTCAATACGAAAAGGAACATGTGAATCAGGATAGCACTGTACTCAGATTCAAAACGCACTATAAACAAACAACTCAGAGGAAGCGAATATGGCTCCATGCTCTAAAATGGCTCTAGAGGGGGAAATGAATGTCAAAATGCATGTGTAGCACTTGAAACAAATTGTGTCATGAAATATGAGAGTGGTACAAATTTAGAAGGCAGTTTGATACACGTCCATTCACCAAAATAATAGTAGGTTCAACCCTGGGGCCTGTGAGCTCTCTAATTATGGGATCCTGGCCAGATTTTCAGTCACAAGCATATGTTTCCTCCTGTGGAGGAGAGTTAAAAGGACTAAGTAATTTTTTGGAGATAGGATCTTACTATGTCCCCCTTATTGGCCTGGAACTCCTATGTAGACCAAGCTGGACTCAGACTCAAAAACATCCACCTGCCCCTGCCTCCTGAGTACTGGGATTAAAGGCATGCACCAATATGCCTGGGTCTGAACTTATATCTCTCTGCCCATAGATTAGTGCAGCTCCCTAGACCACATCAGAGAAGTTTCTTTATGCAGTGGATGGTAGTTAATGCATAACTCACATCTGGTCCAAATTCAGAGAACAAGTGACTGTGAAAAGCCACAAATGGGGCATTTATATCACACCCACTCCCCCAAGACTGAGGGACCACTGAGGAAGAAAAGACAGAAAGATTGGAACGAGCCAGAAGCTGGGTAGTACCAGAGCAAAACCCTGTCTTCTGGACATTATAGAACCACTTCGCTCATGAACTCACAACATCCATGGATGCCTGCAAAAAAAATCAAGCCAGTCAACCGCCTAGCATGGTGCGAGAAGGCGTTCAGGAGTCCCCATTCTTAACTGAGGAGCTATTGGATAGTTGATGACTTTGGGAGTGGAGGGAGTTAAGAGTCAATTTTCTTTAAGGACGTGGCCCCTGATGGGTTGACCACCCTCTAGTGAATGCTTCCACACCAAGAAGTACATGGACAGCACAAATTAAAAGTCACTGGGTAATTAAATTTTCAAAAAGAACAGATGTTGGAGTGCTGTAGGGAGGTAAGATGGATCTGAGTGGAGTTAAAGGGAGGAGTTCTGGGAAAATATGATCGAAATATGTGAAATTATCAAAGTAAAATATTTATTAAAAAGGAGATATGAAACTGAAAATGAGAAATCTGTGTAACAGTGAAGTTTGCATACAAGTGTCTTAAACATAAGCAAAGTATAAGTTTAAATATTATAGCTAGACATTTGTCCATTACGACTCTTTTCCTAAACAATAACTTCTTTTTCAACTTGAGAAGATATTTTCAACCATCTCATTTAGTAAAGTTATGGTTGGCCATTTACTCAGGGGCCACTTACATTCAGGCATGCTTATGTCTTCAGGTCAAGACGTCCATTAGTGAATGCTTCCACTAGTAGTAGTATTCAGCATGCTCAGTATACTTCTGTTTCTCTACTTTGAGTCCTGTCTACTATAGGCAATGTCTCTTGGCCCACCATTTTGTAAGGGGAAGGAGCAATTAATACTCTTTCCTTTCTCTCCCCCGTCTTTCCCAGTCCCCATCAACTTCATTATGTAATTGTTATGGTTTCAATATGAAATGTCTTCTACAGGCTCATATATGTTGTAGACTTGGCACTATTTGGGAGGCTATGGATCCTTTACAGTATGGGGCTCATTTTGAGAATATAGGTCATGTAAGTGTGTCCTTGGGGACATTATCTTGTTCTGGACTCTTTCTCTCTCTTGCCTTCTCTGTCTTTTGGTCAGTCATTCCACTTCCCATGATACTTTGCCTCACAATAGGCCCATAGCTATGGAACAGTCTGACCATGGACTGAACCCTCCAAAACTGTGATCCAAACCAAATCCTTCTTTTTTCTTTGAGGGAGTTTTGAGGTTTTATTTTTATTATTGGGGTATGTGTGTTGTCTGTCTCTGTGCATCTGTATGAGTACATGTGTATGCATTTGTGCAGGTTCGCAAAGAGTTCAGAAGATGGCAATTGGGGCCTGGAACATTGGTTCAGCTGGTTAGAACACTTGCTTCTCTTACAGAAGACCCAGGTTTGATTCCCAGCACCTACATGGTGGCTCACAACTGCCTGTAACACCATTTCCAGGGAAATCAATACCCTCTTCTGACCTCCATGGGCACTAGGCATGCACATTGTCCACATCTATGAACGTAGGCGAAGCATTAATACACTTAAAGTATAAAAACAAGTAAAAAGTCCAATGCTGATTTTTTTAAAAAAGAATACAGCACTGGATCCCTTGGAGTTAGAGTTGCAAGCTTTCATTAGCTGCCTGATGTGGGTGCCAGCATCCAAAATCCTCACTGTAGAGCACCAAGACCTTTTAACTGCTGAGCTATCTCTGCAGTCTATTATTTGTCCTTTAGAAAGGATCATAGCCCTGGGTGACCATGTTCCTTAATCTTCCTCCCTCTGAATCCAAGTGCTACAAACACAGGGGTGAACCATCATACTTGGCTAATTATTCCTTCTTTCAAATTGTTTCTCTTAGCTGCTTGTCAGAGCAACAGAACAGAGTAACAAAACTTGTCTGTGATCTGTTCATAAAGGGTCACAAAGCATAAAAGATGGCATATGTGTTGGGTCTGACTTAAACATCAATTTATGAATTCAGTTAGTTTCCATTTATTTTTAAAGAAGATTTCATGCATAATGTTATTTTCTTAGTATTTATATTGTGTTTTACTTTTGTGACTTCTCAATAATCTGACCTTCACCTTAGAATGTTCAGTCACCCAGCTGTCTGGAGAGAGACTGGGATTCATTACAGAGGAAATGAAAAGGAAGTCCAAGGGAATATTCATTGCATGAGCTTCCAAACTAGACTTATAAAGCAAGATGCTAATCCAAAGTTAGCTATTTTGATGAGAAAGTATTCTCTAGATTACTTTGCTTTTTTTTTTTTTTTTTTTTTCGTTAAGAGACAAGCTTTAGTAATTGAGCTACATAGAATTTCACAGTAGCCTGGCAACAGGTAGTGAAAGTATTTACCTTGACCTGCTAGGTACTATGGCACTTGAAGATTCTATGTATGATCATCATTCAACTAGATTTAGCCTGTTGATAGTCATACATCTGATCCAGTCAGGATCTCTTTTCACTACCATATGTGTTCCACAGTAAATGACAGACTTTTCCTCATTTTAGTGAGAAGCGAAGTTACGGGAAAGAAATTTAAGGTAATTAATTGTGCATGAAGTTGAGTAAGCCACAGTGTAGCCAAATGTTTGATCAAACATTATTATTCTGCCTACTTCTGTATTTTCAGAAGAAATTAACATTCAAATATGGACTCAGTACCCCTCTAATATGAGTGGGCCTCATTCTATCAGTTAAGGGCCTCAATAGAACACAAAGACTGACCCACACCTGAGTAAGAGAGAACTAACTCTTCTGTGTGTCTGCCTTTAAACCAGGGCACTGGCTTATTCCCACTTTCAGAACTGAACTACAAAATCAGCTCTTCTTGGCTCTCAAGCCTTCCAGTTTTCAGATTGCATCAATGATAACATCCTTCCTGTGTCTCTGGCTTTGTCAACCACCCTGCAGAATTTTAACCTCCATGATAGTCTGAGCCAATTCCTTGTTACAAATGCGTATATCTTCTACATAGTCTACATAGCAACTGATGTGTCTACCTACATCTCTCAGTGATTTTTGTTTCTTGGAGATTGACTGACTTCAACCTGACTAACGGACACTACTATCTTCTTTTTTCCCTTCTCTTCTCTTTGTCTCATGTCTCATACCCCAGGCTGGCCCCAAACTCACTGTGTATCTGACGATGATGTTGAGACCCTGTTCTAGGTTGTTTCTCCACTGCTGTGACAAAAATATTCTGACTAATACCAATTTGGGGAGGAAAGGGTTCATTGAGCTTACATCTCCAGGGTCATAGTTCATTACTGAAGGAACCCAAAGTAGGAACTCAGGACAGAAACCTGGAGGCAGGAGCTGGAGTACAGGCCATGGAGGAACACTGCTCTGTGGCTTGATTCTCTGACCCATGCGCAGCCTGTTTTCTTATATAATAGACAACAACCTGCCCGGGGATGGCACCACCAACAGTGGGCTGGGCCCTCCTGCATAAGTCAACAAACAAGAAAAATAACCTGCAGACATGGCCACAGACCAGTCCAATGGAGGCAATTCACCAGTTGAGGCTCCCTCAACATGTAGCAAGTTGACACTAAAGCTACCCTGATCTTCTTACCTTCATGTCTTGAGTGCTTGAATTTTATAGGTGTGAACCACCAAGACCATGTCCTGTTTATGCTACGCTGAGAATCAAATCCAGTACTTCATTCATGAATTCTCCCAACCGAGATACAGGCCCACCCTACTATCTTTGCTTGCTTGTTTGAGGTAGGATCTCAGTATGTATCATTGGCGGTCCTGGAACTCACTATGTAGACCAGGCTGCCTCAAAATCAGAGATCTGCTTGCCTCTTCCTCCCAAGAAATGTCCCACTATGGCCAGAATCCTACTGTCTTTTGATCTAATGAGTTATGGAAAAGAGAAAGAAACAAAAGATAAAGTAGGTAATTGAGACTCCTTACTTTGTCTTTTATCTGTGCCTAACATAAAAGGGACATGATGGACAAATAAGGGAGAATACCAAGGATATGGGACACGGAGACAAGGTTCCCTCATACTATAACCTTGGTACTCTTCTGGGGGAGGGGGAACCACCATGCAAGTGGATGCATTTACGTTAGTTGAAACAATAGCATTTGCCAATTTTAAACATTTGTGGCATGAAAAAATGGCAATCATGTTTCAAACTATATATAGAAATTAAACATATAACTCGGGCCATCAAGATGGCAGTCGCCACCATGCCTGATGACCTGAGTTCAATCCCCAGGAACCACATGGTAGAAGGAGAGAAATGACTCCTTCAAGTTGTCTTCTGACTTCCATGTGCTGTGCATTGCATACCCATATACACACAAATATATAAACAAACTGATAAATAATGGAAAACAGAAACTTAAAAGAAACATGCAATTCAACAACAAAGTCATTAATTTTTCCAAAGTTTACGTACAATGAACACAGTTAAACCCACAACAAGATATCAGTTTACATCTACTAGAGTGGATAAAATCAAAAGGATAAAAAGGGCTGGGAACATAGCTCAGTGGTAGAACAACAGCTTAGCATGTGCAAGATCCCAGGCCTGATCACTAGCACCACAAAGAAGAAAAAGTTTAACAATGACAAGTGTTGTCAAGGAGGTGGAATCAGAACCATCATACACTGCTGAAAGAAATGGAATCTGGTGTACTGACTGAACAACACTGTGCCAGTTCCTTTAAAAGATAAACAAAGTTCTCAAATAATCCAGCAAATACATTCTTAGGTATAATGCCTAAAAGAAAACAAAATGTATGTCTACACAAAGCCTTGTATGTAGATCGTATTGTTGTTGATAAACACTCCAAAACAACCCAAATGTCTACCAGGGGATGAAAGCATAAATAAAATGTGATCCATTCACATAGAGAACTATTACTCAACCATGAAGAGAAATGAAATATTAATATATTTTATATAAATTAACCTTGAAAACATGCCCTTTTTGAGATAGAGTCTCATGTAATGCAGGTTGGCTTTGAACTTGATATGTAATCAAAGGGACCTTGAACTATTGATCCTCCTGTGTCTACCACCTGAATACTAGAATTATAGATTTGTGCCACAACACAAACTTTCATGCATGCTAGGCAAGTTACAGCCACAGCCCAACAGCTGTTAAAATACAAGACTGCAGACACAAAGAGTTACATATTGCATGGTTCCTTTTATATGAGATATATTGAATAGGCAAATTTAAAAAAAAACAGAAAACTGATTACTAGTCATCAGGAGTTGGAGAGGGAGAGAATGGAGAACGACTGATAACAAAGATGGAGTTTCTTTTGGGGTGGTGTGAATGTTCTGGAATTGGTGGCAATCATAGCCTAACTTTATGACAACACTTAAAATAACTGAATTATAAACTTTAAAACATTGTCTTCATTTATTTATTTTTCCTCTATGTGTAGGAGTGTTTTCCCTGCATGTATATGAATGCATCTGTGTCATTCAGAGCCTGCAGAGGTCTGAAGAGAGCGTTAGATCCCCTGGAACTGGAGTTAAGTACAGTTGTCAGTTGCTGTGTGGGTACTGGGAATCGAAGCCAGGTCCTCTGGAAGACCAGGCAGTGCTCTTAACTGCTGAGCCATCTCATCAGCCTTTGAATTATCAACTTTAAAAGACATATTATTGTGGCATATGCATTGCAGTTTGTTAATTTTTTGATGATAATACTTCCTAATTTTTGGAGTGGAATAACACTTAGACTAAGTAGACTTATAGACATAGCTGGTGCTGTGCTCTTATGTCCTCCAATCAGTAGAAGGTTGATTGGGAGATAGCTGTAACTACAGACTAAATAAACAAATGAAGGGCTGGGGAGGTGGCTCTGTCAGTAAAGTGATTACTCTACAAGCATGAAGACTTGAGTTCAGATTCCCAGCATCCACATAAAAGCTGGGTATACAGGCATGTGTCTTCGGTCCCAGTGTTAGTACAGAGGAGGTGAGAGGATTCATGGGGCTTACTGGCCAGCCAGCCTACCCAAGTCAGTTAGCTCCAGGTTCAGTGAGAGACTGTGCCTCAAAGAATATGATAGAGAACTATGCCTTATCACCTCTACAAATTCCACAAACAGATACACACAAAAAATGAGGGGGTGAGCACTGAGCACTTGTTTAATAAGTGCAAGGCCCTGGGTTCAATCTCTAGCCCTGGGGCAAAAAAAGCAATGAGGGTAAGGAAGATGCTGAGCAGGTAAAAGCTATAGCCTCACACACTTGATGACCTGATTTTGATGGAAGGAACCCACAAAAAGTCAGATATGTTGGCATACATCTTGAATCTCAGCACTCTAATCATGAGATGGGAGGCAGAAACAGGAGAATTAGCCAGAATCTCACAGGTCCAGTAACCTGGAAGTATATAGTGCAGCAGCAGAAACTAGCGAGGTCCTGCTTCAATAAGAACTAATTCCTGAAAGTTGTCTTCTGATTTCCAAACACACATTACGGCATCCATGTACCCCCCCCCACACACACACATACACAAATTTGTTTATTTTTAAAAAGCAATGAGAAGCTTCTTTTCATATCTATAATGTGATGTGGAGAGAAGGCGCCTTTTATATATTCAATAAAGACCTAGTCTTCCCATTCTCTTGAATTTTCAGAGCTTGTAACAGAGAGCTAGCAACTGTGTGGGAAAGCCTTATCTCCTTTCAGTAGCAGCCCACCTCCCCACTCTAATGACACATACTTGTATCTGTGCCAGCACCCTCATCCCCAGACAGCATCACTCACATGGCCTACCCAGTTCTGGATATGTTCAAATGTGTGATGCCTGGTCAGTGAATCAATTCATATCTACCAATATATTGTACTTACAGTTTTCTCATATAGGATTGTATTTAACAGCAAATAATCAACATTTAAGTAGTATCTGTAGCAAACAAAGTTTCCTTTATCTTACAGATACAAATCTGGAAGTAGCTTATTGCTAAAGCTTAATCAAAAGCTCAACGAAATCCCAATGCTGCAGAGGCTAGTAAGTATGTATCAAATGTCTATTTTCTCTTTTCTGTACAACTTAAACATTGAGTTTCTTTGAAGGCACAATACAACAAGTTCCAAATAAAATACAGTGTCTCTTACAAGTGGGAGTATGTGAGATACTTTGGTCTAACAAGATTTTCATAAAAGTCACAGGAGACATGTATGGTTGTGAAAACATGGAATCCCAATAATAGAGAGGCAGAGGCAGGAGGATCACTACAAGTTTAAGGTCAACCTGGGCTACATACTAACTTCCAACTCATCCATATAGAGCTACACAGTCAATCTCTCTGTCTCTGTCTGTCTCTCTCTTTCCATAGACACACACACACACACACACACACACACACACACACACACACACTCAGTCTCAGAAGGGAACTTCAGGGAAGGCAATTTTAAAAAGGTTCTCATCATGAGCATACACTTCTTTCTCTTTGCTTTTCCCTCTTTTCACATCTGAAATAAAAATTTAACAGACAGATCTGATTATGTTGCTCAGTTGATGTTTCCCTCGCATGTCTGAAGCCCTAGGTTTTATCCACAGCACTGTATAAATCAAATGCATTAGTTACTTTCCTCATTGCTGTGGAAAAATACATAACAAAAGTAATGTAAGGAAGGAAGGGTTCATTCTGGCTAACAGTTTGAAGGTACAGTCTGTCATGGAAGGGTAGTCGTGGTGGCAGGAATTTGAGGTGGCTGGTCATACTGAATCCACAGTTAGGAGGCAAAGAGAAATAGATGCTAATTTTCAGCTTACCTTCTCGTTTTTATTAAATAAAAGATCTCAGCCAATGAAATGTTGCCATTCACATTTAGGATGGGTCTTCTTACCTCAATTAATCTAAAGACTAGAGACTCCCTCATAGACATGCTCAGTGGTTTATCTCCTGGGTCATTCCATATTCTGTCAAACAGATATTAACCATTATACTAGGCATAGTAGTGCATCTATAATCCCAGAATTCAGAAGATGGAGGCAGGAGCAACAGAAGTTCAAGGCCATCTTCATCTATACACAGTTCATTCAAGGCCTGCCTGGGCTACATGAGGCCATATGTCACCCCCCAAAAAAAAAAATCAAGAAAAAGGAAGGAAGAGTTGGAGGGAGAAAGGGAAAGGATAAATGTTGGCCATAACTCTAATCATTACCTTGAGAACAGGCAGACTTAGTTCAGGTCCAAATGCTGAAAAAGAAGAGTACAGCCAATAGGAGCAGCAGTCGCTACTCAAATCATTTAACCACACTGGGAACTTATAACTGCCCCCTGTGGACTTACCAAAACTATACTGTAAACATCTCTTTTATGGGATTTTACTACGGGAAGCTGAGTACAAGTGCTAAATGATTGACAGCCAATGTATCTGCAGTTTTTCTGGCCTACTCATTAAAGTTTAAAAATTTCTGCTGTGTTACTCATGGCAAGAGGCAAGAATATGGAGAAGAAGAAAACTGTTTGCCTCAAGCCGTGGGTTTCTGGTTCCCTATAAGGTACAGGAAACACTGGGAGCATTATTCCAGTACCAGATAACTATCCTATCTAGTTGTAGGTGGAAGTCAGAAAAGATAAATTCCTCATTAAAGATGAGCTATGAGGGCTGGAGTTGTAGCTCAGTACATAGAGTGTTTGCGTAGCATTCACAAGGCCCTGGGTTCAATACCCAGCATCAAATCAATTGGGATTGATGGAACAAGCCTATAATCCCAGCACCTGAGAGGTAAAGGCAGAAGGATCAAAAGTGCAAGGTCATCTTCAGTTACATAGCAAGTTAGAGGCAGATTGGGTTATAGTAGTTTGTGTCTAAAAATACTAGTAATAATGATGATGTTGCTGATGATGATAAAAATGACACAACTCGGCCTGGAGAGGTAGAGACATGGAGATCAGGAGCTCAAAGGCTTCTTAACTACCAAGTGACTTCAAGGCCAACCTAAACTACAGGGGACTTTGTTTTAAGACAGCAAAAATAACACAGATGTACTATGACATATCTTATTAATTTGGTACAAAAAAGAATGGAATCTGTACAAAACAGTCAGTAGAGCTCAGTATATAGCACTGATGCTCATGTTCAACTGCTTTCCATTCCTTGTCTACAAATACTCTGAATACTCTGTGAGATGGAATGAATAAGTTCTGTAATTTAAACTAAGGTAAAATACTCATTGGACCAGGTACAGATGCAGTAATGCTGTGTGGTAGTGATTATTCAATAAGATAGAGGTTCCTGGAACTGCACAGATGGGCTCAGTGGTTATGAATACTGGCTGTTCTTGAAGAAGACCTGGGTTCAGTTCCCAGCACCCACATGGCAGCTAACAACAATCCATAACTCCAGTTCCAGGAGATCCAATGCCTTGTTCTGACTTCTGCAGGCATCGCATGATATGGGTGCTCTTACATACATGCAGGCAATATACTCATAAACATAAAAATCACAAGAAAAATAATTTAAAAGATAGAGGCTCCTTCAGATGACTGGGAGTAAAACAGGCATATAATTACATACATACGTATACACATCTAATTTCCATCTAAATAGAAATACAAGACCTTTGTGTAGTGTGTAGTTCAGGCTGGCTTAGAATTTGCTTTGTAGCCCAAGCTACCCTCAAACGTGTTATAAGACTCAACTTCTGCCTCAGGTGACAGTTGTGAACTAGCTAGCCAAAACAAGAGAATTTTTACTTTTTGTAGAAGGATTAATATCTCCCAAGAATATATCATTCTGTAAAATCCACACTGTCCTAAACAGTTAATGACACCCTTATCCACGATTAATGGCATCCCTATCCCTCTCTATACCTCTTCCAAAACTATGTACTCACCTCTCTCCATGCACTTGATATTTTATAATACAATTCTGTTTTGTACCTCTCTGCCGTGTCTGGGAGCCTTTTGAGGTCAGCAACTGCTCTTCTCTATTTCATTACAGATAAATCTAATTACTTAACACTGGATAAATGCTGGACAAATACTACTTGATTTGAATAAAGCTCTAGTATAAAACTCATCACACTAAAGAAGGCTCTGAAATACCGTGTACTTCCAATTCGCACAATACATAAACAGAGAAAACCCATTAAAAAGTACTCAAGTCCTTAAGAGCTTGACTTTGACAACCTGCAAAGAAGACTAAAGAGAACATTGGGCTCTCCTTGACAGGTATTCATTATTTATCCTTCCTCTCAGAAATCATAGATTTTTGTTTAGCCTTCCTGTTTAATCAGCACCAAGAAACATAATGGCTATGAAAGGTCCTGATGTCTCCACACCCCCTTCAGACTCCCACTCTAGGGCAGAGCCGATGAGCTCATTTATAGGGAGGCTTGCCAGGCTCTGCATATGGTTTGTAATATAAATAGATCACTCTTAGGCGTATCAGCAAGATAGAGGAGGCTTGCCCTCCCCAAAGTCTGCTGAAGTAGAAATTCTCACCTTAAAACATAGATGAGCCACTTCCACTTTTCCTTTCTCAGGGAATTTAAGGATGTGTTGTGTGAAAATCACAATCTTTGGCAAACTAGGGGAGTCCTGGAGTAACCCCAAAATTTTTATAAGCCCAAACCAAAGAACAAATGATAATCCTGTTTAATTCCAGACTTTCAACTATTGTTAGGCTCATGACTACAGTTTTTTAAGTTTGACAGGTTCATGAACTGAATTATAACCAATTACATTAGCTTAAACATAAATGGATCAGATTCTCTTTGTTACTTATAAATAAAAACCTATAATATGTTTTGCTTATGGTTCAAGTGTCTACTCCAGCAAAACTGAGCATAAAACCAAATGATACTGATCTGTGCAACTGTTATAATTGGTTTTATTTTAAAAGATCTTCACAGTGCTAGCAATGTCGCTCAGTTGCTTGTCTTCCTCTAGAATGCAGGAAGCCCTGGCTTAGAATCTCAGTGACACATAAAACTGGGCATCGTGGCTCATGACTGTAATCTTAGCACTCAGGAAGTGGAGGCCAGAAGATCAGAAACTCAAGGTCATCTGCTTCATAGTGAGTACATTCCAGAAAAGCCTGATATGTTAAGGCCCTATCATCAAACAAGACAAAACAATATATTTCCTCAGGGTAAATTAGAATAATAACAAAGGTCTGTGTAGCCCTTACCCAGTTTCCTGAAATGAGAATATTTTATGAAAGTACAAAACACTGTCAGACTGATACCACTAACTCAGTCTTACTTGGATTTCACTCTTTTATTGCACACCATTTTTGGAGTCATGGAGTGCAGTATACAGCTGTATGAAAATTTTCTACTTGCTTAGAATCGTATTACCACTCTCACAATAAAATAAACTTCAATCTTATTTTTAGTCATTTCTGGAAATCTGTCTATTCACTAGATACTACTAGTGTAATGGTTAATATCAACCGTCAGTGTGATTAGATTATGAAATGCCCAGCATGACTGGATGTGTCAGTGGTAAAGCATTTGCTGTGCAAGTGTGAAGACCTAAGTTTCGATCCCAAGTGTGCACGAGGTGGTAAATGCCAAGTATGGTGGTAAACTTCTGTAATCCTAGCACTCGGGTGGAGGTAAGAAACAGGAAGATTCCTAGGGTTTGCTGGCCAGTCAGTCTAGCCACATTGGTGATTCTCAGACTCAGTAAGAGATACTATGTGAAAAAGTAATGTGAAGACTGAAGGACACACTTGATGTCAGTCTATGGCCACCATACTCATGCATGCAAATGTGCAAGTTCAAGCACACTTAAAATGTACACATGTAAATGCAACACACACATACCAAAATGCTTGGAGTACTCATTAGTCACATCTATGGATTTGTCTATGAGGAAATTTTCAGAGAGCGTTAACTGAGGGGTAGAGACCCACCCTGGACTTTGACAACCCCATCCTATGGGCTAGGGTTCCAGATTGAAAAAATACAAAAGGACTGATAAACTACCAGCTCGTACTAGTGCAAGGTCCTGAGTTGAATTCTCAGAGTTATAAAAAAGAAAATAAAATAAGGAAAGATTTTTTTTTTGTTCAAACAGGACATGAACAAACAAAGGAAACAAATGAGGGCTCACCCTACAGCCCAAGGTGGTAAAGCCTCAATTCTGTTTTATGTTTGCTTCTTTAGTTTTGTTCTGTTCTTCTTTGTTTTTGAAACAGAGTCTCACTTATATAGCTGTGGATGGCCTGGAGCCTTAGTTCTTAAACTCCTTTTGCTTTTCCTCAAAACTATAACTCTATTTCTGGTCTTGTTTCTCTCCAGACCATAACAGTTTTATCTGCTGAGGATTATTTCTAAAATTGAAATCAGAAAGAAGAAACACATCAAGGTCTCTATCTTTGGATTTCAAATGTTATTTTTAGTCTATTTTAAATACCATCTCCTGCTAGTAAACACTCTGCCCACTGTACTACCTACAGGCTCCATGCAGTTAAAAAGATTTGCTCTTCGTATTTCATTTCACGTGCCCTTGGTCCCCCTATCAACACTGGAGAACCCACAAAGGAAACATGAAGGAACTTATTAAGGCTCAGCCCTGAGCTCTGAGACATTACCTCTTGTCCACCTTCCACTTCTATTTCTCAGCAAATATCAAATTAAGTCTGACCTAAGCAGACAGCACTCATATATGCATTATTCTCCCACTTTTGGGGCACACCTCCTCAGTGTCTCCCCATTTCCTCACCTTTCTGATTTCCAAAGTTGAAATTACTGAAGACTATCCTCAGTCTTTTCCCTGAAACAGTGATTTGTCAACTGAGGGTGATTTCACTGCAGGGGACATTGACAATGCCTCAATACCTTTTGTGATGCCACAATTGGAGGAACGTGGTTCTCCATTCTAGGGTAGAAACAAGAATGCTGCTGCATAGCCTATAATGTACAGAACAATCTCCCAAAAAAGAATGAAGCCTTCCAAAATGAAAATAGTGCTAAGATCAGGCAATTTTGCCCTGAAAGGTCTTACTCAGTTCCACGATATACCAATATTCAGAAAACATGGCCATGACTCCTAAAATTGAATTTGTATACCAATCTGCTCTCTCAAGTCCACATTCCCATATCTGACTTCCCTTATATCTATTAGCTGCCTCAAACTTAACATTATCCATAAACCTCCTCTTCTGTTTCCATCCTATGGTTGATGGCACATTACAATTAGTTCCTCTCTGTGTGTACACGTGTGTTCAAGTACACATGTATATAAACGTTAGAGGTCAAAGTGGAGTGTCTTCCTCAGTCACCCTTTACATTATTTTATTTTCTTTGAAACAGGTTCTCTCACTGAACCTGAAGCTCACTGATTTGTATAGGCTGGATGGCCAGCAAGGACCAGAAATCTGTCTGTCTCCTCTTCTCAGCACTGAATCTGGTTTTTTATGTGGGTGCTGGGGGATCTGAACTTGGTTCTTCATGTTTGCATGTGTGGAAAGTACATCATGGAGTGAGCCATCTTTCCAGCCATGAACTAGTCATCTTAGATTCAAAAGTCAAGTTTAAAGAAATTATTTTCTGCAGATATCATGATTAGAATTAAATGATGGTGGAGTTGTTCAAAACTCCATTAAGGAGGAGATGAAACATCAAAACTGTAACGGGTTTGAGGCGGGCCTAATCTGCACATTACTGCAAAGGAAGCACCAGGAGGAGAAGCCTGGTTCCATACAGCTTCCCTCCCATAAACTTGCCTGTAGCTGACGTGGCTCTCCTGGGTGAAACATGTAGCACAATTGTCTTCAGCTCACTATTTTCCTGAGTTGTCAGAAAGGCAGTTTGGACAATGCTGGAATCAGCAAACTACAGATTGTGGGCCCAACACAGACTGTCACTTGTTTTTATATACCCTATGATCAGAATGGTTTTCAGATTTCTAAATAATTGGGGGAGGGAAGCAAATAATTCATGATACATGGTAATTATAATAAATTTGGATATTAGACTCTGTAAGTGAACTCTCATTGAAATAAGTCACATTCATCCATAGAGATGTTGTTTTACCTGTAAGGGACTATTGCAGCCTATCTGAGTAGTTGTTTCACGTATCACAGCCTGGCAAAGCCACAAAAAGGAAAATGATCCAGGAGAAGCATCACATTCCTATATCCCCAGGATCATAAGTTCCAGGCCATCCAGGATTACATAATGGAGCCTTGTCTCAACAAACAAACCAATAAACAAAACAAGAACAAATGGGCTGGGAATGTAGCTCAGTTGACTGAGTGCTTATGTAGCATGCACAAAGCCCCATCTGCAATTTCCAGCACAGTATAAATGGGTGTGGTTACACCGGGCCATAATCCCAGAATTCAGGATGTTGAGGCAGGAGGATAAGAAGTTTGAGGGCAGCCTTGACTATATAATGAGGTCCAAAGTCAGCCTTGAATATATGAGACCATGTATTAAAATGAAAACAAAAATAATTTAGGAGGTAGAGGCAAGTGGATCTCTGTGAGTTCAAGACCAGTCTGTTCTACATAGCAAGTTTAAGGCCAGCTTGGGCTATAAGGAGACCCTGTCTCAAAAAGACCAAAAAAAGAAAAAGGAATTTCGAGAACATTCTTAAGTGCAAAGCCCCGGATTCAATCCTTAGCACAAAAGGAGCCATCATCTTTGTCCCAGTTTGCCTTCAATTGCTGTGACAAAACACACTGACCAATACAAACCTAGGGGGAAAAGGGTTTATTTCACTTACATCTCCTGGGTCACACAGTTCATCGCTAAGAGAGCCCCAAATATGAATTCAGGGCAGGAACCTGGAGGCAGAAGTTGGAGCACAGGCCATAGAGAACCACTGCTTACTGGCTTGCTCCCATGACCCATGCTCAGCCTGCTTTTTTATACAATACAGAACAACCTGCCCGAGGATGGCACCATCCACAGTGGGCTGGGCCCTCCCTCATTACTCATCAAGAAAATGCCCTACAGACATGGCCACAGGCCAGTTCAATGGAGGCAATTCTCCAATTGAGGCTCCCTCAACCCAGTGTGTCAAGTTGTCACTAAAGCTATCCAGGATAATCATCATCATCATCATCATGAAAATTAAAGGAATATAGATAAACAGATTTCAGTTTGAGCTCAGCTAGCAGTATGATCTTTTAATGTGATCCAACGTCTGTGAGCTTCTAGTTAAATGTAGGTGGTAATACTTTTCCTAAAAAGACTGTTAGAAGTACCAGAAGTACCTATAAAGGTTTGTAGAATGGTAGAAACTCAACAAATCTTAGCACTGATAATATAAAATATTATTACTGCAAAACTTTGTTATAATTTGAGAGTTTCTATGTGAAGTATGCCTTTCTACAACTCAAAATTTATGATGACGATCTTTGTCCATTTCAGCCCTTAGCTGAATGATGATTGAATAGGTTTCCCTCACATCCTGGGTTGATGGCAAATTGGAGGGAGGTTAGGATCTTTGAAATGTGCATGTCATCCCATCCATTCATGAATTTTTTCAGTAAGTAGTTTCCTGAAATACTGTCTCCTAAGTGGCAGAAGTGGCAATAACTGCAACAGAAAGCAATCATAATCAACCTAATCTTCTGCTAAACTCTCTTATATCAAGATTGTCAGAACAGAAGTTTAGTTAACAGAAAGTGTGAAGGGAGTGAGCATTATGTCGGAATACAGCAACTGTCACAAGTACCAAACTCTCTGTCTTTTAGATTTCCTAGAAGGTACATTGTCCAAAGAGGCAGAGACCAATGTCTTCATGTTTTATTGACCTCCCACCAAATTTGCAAGGATAAGAAATAGGGGCATGAGGCTGGAGAGATCACTCAGTAATTAAGAACTCTGACTGTTCTTGCAGAGGACCTGGGTTCAAGTCCCAGAACCCACATGACAGTTAATAACCATCTGTAGCTCCAACTCCAGAGGAATTCTGACGCCCTCTTCTGACCTTCGAGGGCACTGCACAACACAGGTGCACTTACACACACGCAGGCAACACACCCATACACCTAAAATTAAAATAACTAAATAAATAAAAATAAAGAAATAGGGACATGCCTCATACTCACCTTACCTGTGGCTTCCTTCAGGACCTTGACCTCAGCCCTGGCCACCATCTCCAATCCTTCAGAATATCGTGCCATCCCTAGTGGATCCTTAGCCTCAGGCTTGCCTTCTGACTCACAGCTCATTCCCAGAGTCGAAAACAGGTCAACTCTAGCTCTTTTTCTTCGTGCGACCCCATCCTTTCCCCCGCTTACAGGCAACCATTTTCTCCTGCTGTCTAAGGCAGTTCTTGCTGTGTATAAAGTTGCTCCCAGCCTCTTTCCATTTCCTGTTCCCACCGAACTCCCCTTTTTATGGCACTTTCTGAGATGATCCACATCTATCACGAGTGACAAGGCACAAGGCGTCATTCTGCTAATTAACATATGGCCTAATTATGGCTGTGTTACACTTTAGAAGACAGAATTAAAGTCGAAAGTGACCTAAGTAATTAAAATGAGGTAGACAGAAAGAAATGGAAGCAGCTGCAATAAGATCAGGGTGGGTAATGACCTGGTCATGTCCCATGAGACTTAAAAGAACCAAAGGCAGATAAAGAAAAAATCCTGGCTGTGACTAGAGTGTATGACACCTTGCAGCCCACCCCAAGCTGTGTTGTAAACAGAAGGATCGAATACAGGGCAAGATGGGCTTTTCTCTCCTCTTTGCCTTTTTTTTTCTCCTCCTAAATGAACTGGTGCTTAGTAAGAGGAAGTAAGTGGCTCGGAAAAGTTCACAATCACCAGGATGAATTTTCACACAGAGCTTCAGAAGAGAGAAAGATGGGCCAAGTCTGACAACATAATTGCTATGATGGCCAGTCTAGTGACTGATAGGGCAAGGACTGGGACAGACAAGGATGTGGGGTGTATACTGGTTGTGTCCTGCTGGAAGTTGACCTTGGGTCAAGAATGTGATTAGAGGTCATTGATCTCTGAGGAGGAAACACCAAAATATGAGAAAACAAGAGAGAGGGAATGAAAGACAGAGAAAGATATGATCAGGCAAATTAACACTGAGGGCTATAACTGCACCTCAGTTCAGCGGGGGAGTCCACAGAAGTAAAGAAGAGCTGCGATTCTCAACATTCTTCCTTAAAGAGCTTCACTGTTAATACTGTAATCTTTTCAGGTCAGGCAGTCTCTGTCACCTGAGTCTTTTTTTTTTTTTGCCACCATAGAGAAAGATCAGTTATAGATAATCTGTAGATGAATACAGCTGTGCTTCAAATAAACATTTACAAAATGAGGTAGTCAGTACAAGGCCTATGAGTTGTGGAATACTTCGCTATAGAATAGTGTTTCTCAAACTCCTACAGACAAGATTCAATTTTAAAAATTATTTATTTTTATATGTATGTTTTACCTACAAGTATGTAAGTACACATGTGTCATGCAATGCCTAAAGAAGGGTGTTGGAATCCTGACGTTAAGTATGGTTGTTAGATGCCATGTGAGTGCTGGGAACTGAACCCAGGTCCTGTGGAAGAGCAGCTAGTGCTCTTCCTGAGGAAGGGAGGGAGGGAGGGAGAGGGCGAGGAAAGAAGGAAGGAAAGAAGGAATGAATGAATGAATGAATTAGGGAAGGGAGGGAAGGAATGGAACAAGAAAGGAAGGGGTAGTATATGATTCAGCAATCACTACTATGCACAGCCAAATAAAATGAAATGTGTATGTGGAAGACGAATCTGCTCTTGCATGTTTATTGCAGCACTATTCACAGTAGGTAAGAAATGGAAAGAATCTAAATGTCCATCAACAGATGAACAAATCAAGAAAATGTGGTACATATATACAAGGGCACACCAGTCATAAAACTAATTTAAAAATCCTGCCATTTACAAAAGCATGGATGGCATTGGGGGTCATTATGTTAGTGGTAGAGGACCAGGCACAGAAAAACAAATACTTCTCATGATTTCACTCATATATAGACTCTAAAATAGTTGATCTCTTCAAAGTTGACAGCAGAATGGTGGTACCCAGAGGCTGCTGGAAGTAGGAGAAAGAAAAGAATGGGAAGTAGTTGGTTAATATATACTGTTACTGTTAGATGAGAGCAAGAGGCTCTAGTGCTTTGGTTTTTTCATCATTGGTTTGTTTGCAATGCTAGCAAACAAATACAGGGCCTTGTTCATATTATGTAAATAGTTTACCAGAGCTGTATTCCCTTCCCAATTCTGATGATATATGCCACAGTAGCATAAATATATACACAGAGCACCTTCTTCTTCTCTTCCAGAGGATCTTAGTTTTGTTCCCAGCACTCAAATCATACATTTATTGCACTGGATGCTTCTTTTAATCTATATATTTCAAAGCGTTAGAAGAAAAGGTTTTGAGTGTATTACAAAGAGTGCATAAATGTTTCAGGACATGGATATTCTTACCTTGACTTGAACATTATAGAGTGCATACATGTATCAAAATATTGTATCCCACAATGTGTATAATTCTTATGTGCCAGTTAATTAAAGGGCATAGAAAATAGTCTATTTTAAATTATTGAATCCAAATCACTTTATTCAATTGTTGGAACTTTTGAAATATAGTCTCTGAAATTCTCCACAAAACTCATGTCAAATGGTTAGGGACCTTGACCCCATTCATCCGTCATCACAGTTCAAAGCTCTGGGGTCCTGTTACCATGTGAGAAGATTAGGGCATTTAGTCATTGACACCACCCACCATCATCAAAGATATTCCTATCTTGGAACATTGACTCTTGACTCTCTAATCTGTGTGGCACATGGACCAAATATATTTCTGCCATCTGAGAGGTGCATGTCTTCATGGGGAGAAGTTGCGGGCATTTATGGGAAGAAGGGATAGTCCTGAATGGGAAAGTAATGTTATGGGTAATGCACTGACAATGTCACTCTGTCCACAGAGTAAAAATGTATGCATACTTTGGAGGCAAGAAAATTGGGATAGAAGTCCTGGGTTTACCATCTAACCTTTTTGTTTCTCCATTTCTGTATTTCAAAACTGAGTAAGACAAGAGGCCCCGTCACTAGATGAAGAGCCATTGACAGTTGATGGCTTCTGTGGAAGGGAGAATCCATTTTCTTTAGGGGGTCTGATCCACAATAGGTTGATCATGCTCCAACAGATAGCTCAAGATCCATACATATACAGACAACATTAATTGGATTCAGTACAAAAAATAATATGAAGTGGAGAAAGAGATGTGAAGGAAGATCTTGGAGGAGTTGGAGGGCGTGAATGTTATCTGAGGAAGATCAAAATGCATTGTATAAATATATGAAATTCTAGAGTAAATAAAAGTCATTACATTAAGAAAATTAATATAATATTGTAAGGGTTGGACTGAGGTTCCAATGTGCCAATGGAAGTCTCTAGCTATGTAGAACATTGTCATATAGTAACACGGGCTCAGGAGCAAGCCTTTCCAATAAAATCCCTTAATGATATGAGCTAGAATTGGAGGGGATCTAATGGCTCATCCCCATGAATGCCCTTTTCATCCTTCATCTCCCACTTCACATTATTCAGATCCATTCACCCACTGAGGTTAATGTGCTCAGTGTAATATGGCTGAGTCATAAACAAGATTGAACAGCAGCCAGAGCTTGAAGACTGGGTGAGATTTGGATAAGGCAGGGGAATAAAGGTGAAAATTTCAGTAGTAAATGTTTATTAAGCACCTACAATTATCACTGTTACTTAATAAACATTAAATTATCACCATCATCTGACATGAAGTCTTATTAACTTGTCCTGGCTAATATCAATCTAGATGTTCCCACTTCAATCTCCCAAGCAGCTGGGATTACAGGTTCATCGCGATGCATCCAGCTCTTAAGTGCCTATGATCTCCTAGACTCACTGGAATATACATGTAAGAATAACAAACGTCTGTGGGGGCTGGAGAGATGGATCAGCAGTTAAAAACACTGGCTGCTCTTTCAAAGGACCTGGGATCAGTTCCCAGCACCCAGTACATGGCAGTTAACAACCAGAGGTATCTCCATTTTCAGGGGATCTGACTCCCTCTTCTGACCTCATGAGAATCAAAGGTGCACTCATACACACAAAATAAAAATAATAAATAAAAAATATTTTTTTTAAATAATAAATCTTGTTTTGAAAGAGTTTACGTGTTAATAACAGTAGGATAGCACAGTAACAAGATGTATAGTGACATCAATTGGCCTTTCTACTAAATACCAAGGCTCTTGCTAGATTCTTTCTGTATGTTAACTGTCAACCAGTTGACAACCCTGCAAGGACTTCATTTTAAGGATAAAACTGGCCCTCGGGAAACATACGTGACTCATTCAAGGCCACAGGGCTAGTGAGAAACAGCTGGATTTCAAGCCTGACACTGATTCCAACACTATTAGACTGCATACACCAAGTTGCTGAGGAAAAGTTTTTAAGACAAATCACTGTTAGAGCACAACTTGGGCTGAAAAAACAAAAGCAAAACTCATAAAACAATATAGTCCATAGTCCATCAAGAAGGCAGAAAGTAAAAGCCACACAACTATAAGAAGAGTTTTCAAGTGGAAATGAGGAAATCAGAAAAATGAGGTCACATGACTGAGGCTTTGATGCCAACCAAAGTTTTTCCAAGTGTTTGTCAATACAATGGATACTTAGCAGTCTTGATGGGATTTTTCTCAGAACTGGAAGCAAAAATTTAGCAAGCAGATGGGAAGAACGAATTTTTAAAATTCAACAAATTACAGTGAGGGATGAGAATAGTCCATCTACATGTATTTATACATATATATATATATGCATATATATACACATTCACATATACAAAATAAAGCAAAACAAACTGAAGTGTTGCGATATTGGCTCAAGAAGAACCAAAAATCAATTAATGGAAGAGAATCAGTAGCTGAGGAAATGAAATTGTTTTTGTACAAAACTGAATATTTAATGAGGGAAGCATTATAAAACAACAGAAAAGAAAAAAGGCCATTTAGCATATGTTGTTGAGAAACAAGTTTAAAAAATTAATTCTCACCTGATTCTGACAAGACTAAACATTCTTCTTTAGGTTAAATATATAAAACAAGGAAGAAACCCCAAGCCTATCATTTCTGGTAGTCTGCCTCTGTAAATAATCAACTTTACAAAACAGGAAAAGGCAGAAAAGCAGTCACACATCTAATGTGCAGTTAAAGGGTGCAATTAAGTAAAGGCCAAGCACTTCAGCTCCATAGACTAATATGATAATCTGTGACCAAATACTTCTAAAAACTATAGCAACATAAAAAATTGTTTTGAGGTATGCTGTAGCATGTGAAAAATAAGGTATATTAGGTTTTCTGTTGTTGATGTAACAAACTACCAGAAATTTAACTTCTCAAAACAACACAAATATATTCTCTTACATTTCTGGAGATTATAAGCATAAAGTGCTCACTGGGCTAAATCAAGGTACCCTTCAGGATAGTAAAAAGAAATGAGTTTCCTAGCCCTTTGCAACATCTTAGGGGGTGCCAGGGTAAATTTCAGAGTTTCTCTCCGCCTTGAGGAACATGTGCCCAAGAATGTGATTGACACAGATGAAGCCAATAGAGTCAACTGCTTTCCAAACAACCGGTGACTTAGGGGAGAGGGTCCTTCGGGAAAGTAGAAAAAGCTAGATAGGAGACGTGGGGGTATCGAGGGTCTCCATCTTGAGTGTGTGTACCGGATGTCCACCGGACTTCTGATCAGAAAGCTGGCTACCCATATGAAATTTCTTTCTCTCTCCACAGGGATGAATCCTTTGTAAGTAACCCTGAATAAACTGGTTTCTCCAATTGGAGAACATTCTCCATTCGATTCAAACCTGGGGGTCGGGTGGAGCCAGACTGAATGCCTGGCCTCACTGCGAGAGGAGAATTCATAAGACAAGGGGACCCCACACTCCTGGGCTGGTGACCCTGCTCTCTATCTTCAAAGCTAGAAACGTCCAGTAGAATCATAAATCTGACCTCTTTCCATAGTCATTTTTCCCTCTTAGTTTTCTGCCTTCCCCTTCCATTTTTAAGAACTCTAATTCTTACATTTTGTTCACCTAGTGGGATGGCTAACCTGACAGAGACTAAAACTATCAAGGAGACAAATCTCTGGATTTTCTAGATTTGGTTAGTTGAAGTGAAAAGACCCTCCTTAAATGTGGGCAGCATCATCCCATAGGCAAGGGTCACAGGTTGAATAAAAAGGAAAAAGCGAAATGAACTCCAGCATTTATCAGTCTCTACTTCCTGACTCTGGATGCAACATGACCAGCATGAGCCAGCTCCTGCCACCATGCATTCTTCACCAGGATGGACTGAATCCTCAAACTGTGAGACAACATGAAGCCTTCCTTCCTTAAGTTGCTTTTGCCAGGTGTTTTGCCACAGCATCAGTGTAACACACCTTGATGATCCGGGATGGTCCCCCTCACAGGAAGCCAGTCGATAAGCAACTTCCATTCTACAAACTGAATTTTCAAATTTTCATGAAACCTAACCTGGGTTTTAAGGATTAAGACATATATATCTTTCTTGATTAATTTTATGGGTATGAGTGTATTTCCTGCATGTATGTAAGTGCACCTGTGTTATGACGTGCCTGAGGAGATCGGAAGAGGGTGTCAGATTCCCTGAAACTGAAGTTATGGTTATTATCCACCATGTCGGTGCCGAAAATTGAACACAAATCCTCTACAAGAGTACCCAGGGCTCTTAACCACTGAGCCATCTCTTTAGCTCCTATTTTCATCATCTTTTGCAGACAAAAGTATCATGACTCCCAAGGTTAAAGGTCCATTATGGACGAAAGGGTAGAAAGACAGTAAGAGCCATAGGTTATGCGTGACAACAAGGAAACAGAGTTTTCCAAACAGCTGGGAAATTATTCATATAAAATCACAGCAATGGTGACAACATGCCCAAGACCCACACAAGCTCAAGCCAGACAAAAATAAATAAATCCCAGCATCAAAATGGAGAAATGGATAAGAAACCCCAGCCTTACCAGGAGACTCTGTGCAACAATGTGGAGCAAACATGATATGTGAGTGAAAGGCTTATTTTCTATAGGACACCAGAAACAAGGAGCCAGAACTGACACAGTGTAGAGTTGACAGAATGTACTGTGTACTCTAAGCAGGCTCACACCTGCATATAGCAAAGTAAGAGTCTGGGCAGATGAGGTTATTCAGGGGCTGGGGAGATGGTTCAGTGAATAAGAATGCTTGCTAGGAAAGCAAGAGCAGATGAGTTCAAATCCCAGCAGCCCTCTAAAAGCTAGGCATGAGTGTGCGCCTGTAGCCTCGGCACTGGGGAAGGAGACAGGAAGATTCCAGGAATCTCACCAGAACAACAAACTTGAGGTTCAGTGAGAGATCCTGTCTCAAAAGAATTAAGTGGACAATGACAGAGGAAGACTACAGATATCCTCCCCTGGCTTCTGTATGCACTCACATGGGCACACCTGCATACTCCCATACATACACACTTTTTAAAAAAAGTATTCACTTTCTTTCCACTTTTGAAAACACTGTTTTGGGGATTGGAATCTAGCTCGGTTGATAGATGCTCCCCTGGCATGTTCGGAAAGTCATGTGTTGTAGTGCATACCTCTAAAACCAGCACTTGTGAAGTAGAGCCAGGAGGATCAGAAGTGCAAGGTCAGGCTGATGAGATGGTACAGTGCATAAGACACACATACCACCAAAACTGATGACTTGAGTTTGATCCCCAGAACCCACATGGTGGAAGAAAACAGACTCCTGAAAATTGTATTCTGGCAGCCACACATATACCTTGGCATGCAAACACATACATACATACATAACAAAAAAAAGTTCAAGGCCATCTTTGGCTATGCAGTGAAGGGAAGGCCAAAATGGGCTACAAGAAACCCTGTCAGGGGCTGAGGATGTCTCAGGAGAGATGTCTCAGTGATTGAAAGCACTTGCTGCTCCTACAGTGGACATGGGTTCAGTTGCCAGTACCCACACCACGGCCAAAGCTAGGTCTGTAACTCCAGTTTCTGGGGGATCTGACACCCTCTTCTGGCCTCCAAAGGCACTGCATATGTAAGCTGTGTGTCCTAATTTGCTTTCAATTGCTGTGACACAACACTCTGACCAAGACCAATTTGGAGAGGAAAAGGTTTATTTGGCTTATAATTCTCAGGTCACAGTTCATCACTGAGGGAGCCCAAGGTAGGAACTCAGGGCCAGAACCTTCAGGCAGAAGCTGGAGCAGAGGCCACGAAAGAACACTGCTTACTGGCTTGCTCTCCTAACCCATACTCTATGTGCTTTCTTATACAGCGCAGAACAACCTGCCCAGGGGTGGCACCATCGACACTCAACAATCAAGAAAATACCCCACAGACATGGCCACAGTCCAGACCAATGGAGATAATTCCCTAGTTGAGGCTCTCTCAACCCAGGTGTGTCAAGTTAAGAACTAAAGCTATCCAGTACAGTGTGCTTACATATATGCAAGTAGAACACTCATGGATGTAGAATAAAAGTTAAATTTAAATTTTAAAAAAGAAACCCTGTAAAACACACAAAAAGAAAACAATATCCCAGATAACAGCCTAATAGGATTTCCCTTAGGGGTGTACAGAAGAGTGATGGGAAATCAGGTCATTTCAAGGTAGGGGACAACATATAGACAGTCAGGGTCTGGCAGGTACAATGAGGAACAAAGCAGAAGGTCAAGTAGAGAAGTTAGCTTTAAAGGCAGTCATTACCTGCAACAAATTGGAAAAAAAATAGCTTCTCGGGGTTGTGGATGTATCTCGGTTGATATGATGCTTGCCTAGCATGCACCAAACCCTAGATTTGGTCCTCCAAATCCCCTCAACTGGACACAAAGGCACATTCACTTGTAATCCCTGCACTTAGGAGGTGGAGGCAGGAAGATCAGAGTTCAACATCATCCTTGCCTACATTGTGAGTTTCAAGCTAGCCTGGGCTACATGAAATCCTGTAAAACAATAAACTTATTTTGACTGTCTGACACTTGATATTAACCGTCTGTGGTCAACAGATCCCCAACACACACACACACACACACACACACACACACACACACACACACAAACACATCCTATCACCTGCATCATGTTAAAATGCAAGCTGCAATGGGCCTAGTTATCTACTAACATTGACATTTTTAACAAGACCTTGGGGGACGGTGTTGCTGTTGCCAGCCCATTGTGGACTGTACTCTGACAAGCACAAATCTAATGTGCACTTGCAAATAATGTGTCCCCTCTCCCACCTACAGAATCAAAAGCTGTGTGAGTAGGATCTCCAATCTGCTCTCTTACAAGCCCTGCGGGTGATTCTGATGCATGCTTAGAACTGGTATTAAGTTCTCTATAAATAGCACTCCTCAGGACCTATCCCCAGTACAGGATCTAGGAGAAGTTGGGCATTCCTCTGTACTGCTGCGTCACTAAGAGCAGTTGGGATGCCAAAATTCAGGATGGATTATTTTGACAAATATGAGAGGAGTTTCAAGGTCATTCAATTGCCTCACTCTTCTTCCTCTACTTTTCATGCGATTCTTCTGTGTATGTGTGTGAGTGTGTATGCATGTTCGGTTCTGTACAGATGCACATGTGTGTATGTGTGTGTTTGTGTGTGCATGTGGAGGTCACAGGTGAACCTCAGGTATCATTTCTCAGGTGCCATCCACCTTGTTTTTTGAGACAAAATCTGTCACTTGTCTGGAGCTCACCAGGATGGAATGACCAGACATGAAGACTCAAGGATCCCACTGTCTCAACCCCCCAAGCAATGGTGTTATAAGTGTGCGGCTTCACCCCTGGTTTCTTGCATGGATTCTAGGAACTGAACTCAGATTCTCATATGTTGAGCATTTTGCAAACTGAGCTATCTCTCTTGCCCCTTCATGTGCTTTTTGAGGAAGAAAAAAAAAAGGAAGGCAAGACTCACATTCGCCTACACACTTCTGCAGAGTGTGTGGTGTGTCCACGAAATCATATCACATGAATACTGTTACCGATTTTGTGTACTCCAGCTTAGAAAGGGTTGCAAGTCTCTAGTCCAAATGCAGAGTTGAATGCCCCAAAGCAGCTTCTTGAGCCATGATGTGGGCAAATCACCTGAGGACTTTGTTAAAAGGGAATCTTTTACTTCTGTAGGTCTGAGGCAGGGCCAAGGACTCTGTATTTCAAAGAAGCTTTCAGGGATGCTGATATAGCCTGTTCATGGATGACGTTTAAGCATCAAAGTGATATTATATGCCCAAGCCCCAGACTACCTACTCCACTGTACCCTGATGTAGGATGACTAACATGCCCAATCTGCTTGGAATTAGGAGCTTTTAAGTTTTCTAGGAATGTTCCAGACAAAGTAGGATGAGCCGATTGTCCCACATAGGTACCCGGCTGTATCAGGATAGACATTTATTAGTGAAGACAATGGACATCTTAGGCAACTGTTCCCTGCTCCAAACTAAGCTCTTTTTAATCGCAAATTTTTTGTAACTAAGCCTAGACTTGGCTGCAGCTTCCTTCTTAATATTCAGTTCCAGAAACCACTACCAATCAATTACCATTGGCAAAGGAAATGAAATCTATTTCCAACCAAGAGAAGAGCCAAAAAAGCATTCTGCATCACTTACTGGTCTCTCTATGGAAATAATAATCATGATGATGACAATGACAAATAATTCAGCAATACTTAGTGTGTGCTGGGGGATACATTTTTATACTTGGCAATAATAATTGTAGGTGGGAATAAATAATACATATATAGCACAATGATTAATTGTGGCGTAGAAGAATCATATCTAAGAAAAGGGAGGTTAAGATATAAAAAAGTGACTTAACTGCCATGAGTCTGCTTTGCACTGACTGTCTGCTTATGACTGATGCCTGAATGAAATGCTAAGGGTAGGTTAGCACAGAGCAAGCCTGTGTTAAATTTTCTTCTTTCCCCTCTTCCTTTCATAGCAGAATCACTTCCCTAGTTAGGTACTTATCTAAATTCATTCACACTAAGAGGAACTGAGCCAGACTGTTAGTTGGCAAACCATGTTTCCAGGATCAGTAAGCAGCTAGTATTTCCCCTCTAGGGACCATGGGTATCCCATGGGGGATCAGAACACAAAGACTCTTGGAATAAATCATTGTATGAATGAACCCTGTTGGAAGTCAGCAGATAGCCTCAGCTGCACTAAGATCTAAGTCTCAAAAATAGCATCCCTTAATACTCCCTGCAGATGTGATTTTATCTGCTTATCATAGCAATTAACTCTTGCTGCCCATATATATTAGTTACTTTTGTTTTGTGACCAAATACCTGACATGAAGCAACTTAAGAAAAGATGGCTTTATTTTGGCCCACAGTTTGATGTCACATCCCATCATAGCAAAGGATACTATGGCAGCAGGCATATAAGGTAGTTCATCAGATTGCATCAACAGTCAGGAAGTAGAGAAGAAAGTGGGGCCAGGAGTAAAATCTAGAAGGCCCATCCCTGATGACCCACTTCCTCCAGTAAGGATCCACCTTCTAAAGGTTCCACACCTTTCAAAACAGTTCCTCCAGCTGGGGAACACATATTCAAACACATTTGAACACCACCACATTTGTCCATTTTTTTTTTTTCATACTGACGTATTTAAGGCTGGGAAGTTTTGTTTTAAAAGGCTTGTTTAGCTCACAGTTCTAGAGGTTCAAGGATAAGGGACTGGCATTGCCTTAGCTCTGGTGAGGACATTAGGATAGATGTTGTCATGTGGTGGAAGTGCATAAGAGCAGATCAAACCTTGAGAAAGGAAGCCAGATAGTGGTTCAGGAATAAGACTTGTTCTTATAATATCCCAGTCTTGTGAAATCTCAGGAGTCCCATTAGAACTACCTTAATTCATTCCTATGGCAGTCTTCCTAATGATCTGAGGCTCTCCCACTAGACCCTACTTCCTTTTTGTGGAAAACAGGGTCACATGTAGCCCATACTGAACTCAAACTTGCTTTGCAGCCAAAAATGACCATGAGCACCTGATCCTCCTGCCTTGATCATCTCCCAAGTGTTGGTATGACAAGCATTTACCACTACACTTGGCTTCTGTGGTGCTGGAGATGGAACACAGGGCAAGTACCAGATGTAGCACCTGAGCCGTGTCTCTAGCCTTAGGCCCCAATTCTTAATGGTTCTACATGCCCAAAGTGAGGACCAAGCCTCCAACATATTTACACTGTGGAAACAAAAGACATCCAAACCACAGTACAGTCGAACACATTACCCTAAAACATAGCAGTTTCTAAAACCACACATTTATTGCTCCCCAGTTTCTGGGCTCAGAGACCTCTGCTTCAGGATCTCTCATAGGGCTGAGGTCAAGGGTAAGTCTCATCTGAAGGCTTCTAGGGAATGATCCACACCTAAACTTACCCAGAATTTGTTGGCAAGATCTACTTCCTCAGAAGTTGAGTGTCTGAGGCCCTAACTTCAGTTGACAAGAAGGCATATGCAGTTCTTTACCTACTGGTTTCTCCAGCTTGCTTTGTTGAGGCAGCCATGAGATAAGTCAGAAAGCAAGTGGATATTTCATAAAAACTTTTATAATCCAGCCCTAGAATTGACATCTAAGGACATTTGCCATATTCTATTCCACACCTTACCCTATGCAGCTCTTGTACAAATCAGTGACTTGACATTTACGATACCACAGAATTGTTTCCATTAGTGTTTCTACAAATTTTTAATATGTATGTTATATGTTGCCAGGGTTCAGCGTGAAGACTATAGGATCTTCTCAGAAGCTCTGTAGTCTTTCTTGACTTCCTAATTTTACTAAAAATTCAAGTGTTCCAACATTAACCCTCTCCAGTTCCAATGCATCCTTTCATCAAATGACTTCAATTAACTCAAGAATAACACTACATCTGTCAAGAGGCAACTGAGCAGTTTAAGAATTATTTCTCCCTGTAACTCTAAAATGTGTTAATAGCATGAATTGTGTCAACTCAACTCAAATCACAAGTATTCAAAACAAGAACAGAGCTGGAAAGGAGCCTAGCAATTATCTGTTTATTAGTTTTCAAACCTGGCTGCGCACTGAGAATCAGCAAGAGGATGCTTTTCAAAATTTTGATGTCCTAAGAGCAACCTAATACACTTTCATAAGACTCTGTGGGTAGAAGGTAGATTCAGTATTTGGTATTTTTAAAGCTCCTTAGTACCAAAACCAAGGTGTCAAATCACTGCTGCAGTCCAGAAAAGAAGTGTCCAGAGAGACCAAGTGACTTCACTACATGATATAGCTAAATAGTTGCAGAACTACCTTGTAGCTGATACTGAAGTCAGTTCTTTGTTGTGTAGTACCCAAAGCAGTGGTCCTCAGCCCTTCCCTAGACAATGAACTGCTTAGTACAGAGACACAGAGGCTTTCTAAAATATACAGAATTTTGACTCTACCTCAAAGGCCTTGTTTTTGTCATGTTTTATTTTATAAACTTGCCCAGATGATTCTAATGTGTAGAAGAGTGCAAAAGTACTGACTTAATTTTTTTCTGTTTCCCTTTTTCATGTGTGCTGCATGTAGGTATGCATGTTTCTGTACATATGTGTGGGTACACATGTGTGTGTATGTGGAGGCCTGAGGTTGATGTAAAAAGTCACACTTGATTACCCTTCCACCTTATTCATTGAATAAGGAACTCCCAATCAAGCCCAGAACTTAAAGACACAGACATAACCAGTCTTCCTAACCAGCTTGCTCAGGGGATCCCTTCTCTCCAACTTCTGAGGCTCAAATTACAGGTGGGCCACTGTGGTCACCCAGCATTGATGTATGTTTCTCAGAATCCAAACTCCAGTTCTCATACTTGTACAGCAAGTATTTTAACCACTGAGCCATCTCCTAGGTCCCTAATGATTTAAATTTTAGGATTAGCATATAATGTATTTGATCATCTTTCTTTTCATTTTTTATTGAGTTTTATACATTTCATACAAGAGTTTTTCATCAGATTTTGATCCCATCCCCTGCTCATCCCCCAAGCTCTACTGGACCTCAAGTATGCCACAATACATGTTCAGTCCTATTCAGTGAAGCATTTGTGTCCAGATGTCCTTTAGTGAAAATTCATCCACTGGAGTCTTGTCAGGCTCTCTAGAGATTGTAAGTAAGACATACTCTACCCTTCCTAGCAGTAATCAATCTCCAATAGTTCTCAGTCTAGGACTGGCCTACTACCAATTTCTCTCACGCCATTCTAGGCTCTTGTCTAACGCGGGTTGGCGTGGGTCCTGTGCTCAGTGTCACCATTGCCACAAGTTCACATGAGTAAGCTTCCAGTGGCCAAAACTTCTTGAACTAGCCCTGGCCCTGACAATTTTTATGCCCCCTCTTCTTTAATGATCCTTGAGTCATGGGTGCGTGAGGTTCAATATAGGAGTCCTATTCAGGGATGCACACTCTGCAGTCTCTTATTCTTTAAAACTTGGCCAGTTGTGGCCTTCTGTGTGCATAGCACTATGTTGTTTAAGGAAGCTTCACTGGTAAGAGTTGAGGGATGCTTTAGCTGATCATCTTTCTTAACCAAAGATCACAGAATAGGAGGATGTGTCTTCTTCATACCCTAGTGGCTTTTTCAGAATGAAGCCATGCCTGTACGCTTTTAATATTCAGAAGGACAATGTACAATAGGTATGATATATTAAAGCTCACCCTACAATGATAGAAAGTCTTTTCTGGAGGGTGAGATTTTCAGTATGTTTCATTGTTTAGAGCTTTGACATCAGAAGGAAATATAAGGTTAATACTAAAATCAATCCAAGACATAACATAAGACAGTGTGCACTACAGATTTATTATTTTAAATTTGAGATATTCAAATTGTTAGGTATGGGGAGGGACAGGATAAGGCATAGTTTCAAAAAAAGACATTGAGTTAAGCTGTCCTTCAGGCAATATGTTTATTAACACCATGAAAATCAGACAGGCAGAACAACAGGGTAGATCAGACTGAAATGGCTTCAGTCCCAGCAGACAAAGTGTGGTATTTGCTCGCTTAAAGGTTTCTGCATGAAATAGGGGTACTTCATCTCAAGATGGCTTAAACCTCAGTCAACAAAAGAGTTGGGTTTGTTTCTCATCCCGCTTGTAGCCCTAGCTTTAGGGCCTGGTTTCCTTGAAAACCCAGGTTTTCTAATACAAAGATGATGAAGAAATCCAAATGCATTCTTAGGACTGACCCTACAGTTAGCTGATATGAGGAGAGGCCCAGATTGGGATTCTTCTAGTGGGGGGCAGATGACAGAGTAGAAGACAGGAGAAAGGGGAATAGAAAAGCTAAGCTGAGATGTAGTATGGCAGCCAACAGAACTGCCGAGGTAGAACATCCAAGTGTTCAATAACTTTATTACTCCATTTTCTGCCTATAATATCACAACACCACAGAATAGATAAATTACAAAGAGGAAAATATTCATTAGCCAGGGTCAAGGAGCCACATCTGGTAAATCTCTTTGTTGGTAGAGTTCCAAGATGGAAACAGGGCAGTAAATGACAAGAGAGTGTTATAACTTAGTTAAAAAAGACAAGGTCTGGTTCATAGAAAGGAACTGGCATGATATTACTCACCAGGATGAGCTTTAAAAGAATAAAAGCAGCTCACAACCTTACAACCAAGAGGTGGGAGAGGTGCAGTCCATGATTGGGCCTTGAAGTGGAAAAACATTAAAAGAGAACGGGGCTGGCAACATTGCTCAATGAGCAAAAGTGCTTGCCATTAAACTTGATGCCTTGAGTTCAGTTTGGGAGACATACATGCTTAAAAGGAGAGAACCAAGTCCTTCAAGTTGTCAGCTGTATGTGTGGTGTAGCATGTGTGTGTGTGTGTTCACCCACCAAAATATGCATGTACATGAAACATAATAATAAAAATGAAGAGAAAAGGAGATTCCATCATATCATAAGCATCTAGATAGGGCCTTGAAGGGAAAGACAGAAACTGAGAGAACCTTCCCTTCAAAGACACAGAACAAGGTGGTTGTAAGTTTTCTATGTTTTCAGGGGAATGGGCAAGTTTCATACTACGTGATCTAGTTTGGTCTGGACTATGTGCCATGGGACATAGAACTCGGGACTAGGTAGACCATAGACATACCCTGCAGCAGCAATGGGGAGGTGCTTCAGGGCCACAGAACAACATGCCTTATCTATTATTTCCTTTATTTATTCAGAATGATACACTTGCCACAACAGGCATCAGAAGTTAGTTCCATCATTCCACCATGTGGGTTCCAGGGTTCAAGCGCAGGTCATCAGACTTGGTGACAGGCACCCTCATCAGCTGAGCCATCTTGCATGCTTTAGTCATTAACAGGTACCTGTCAGTTCTTTGTCCAAGAGATAGACAGCAAGGGGCATGGCCTGATGTCTCTGGGAGAAAGAGACAGAAATAGAGATAGAGACAGAGACATAGACAAGGACAGAGGAGAGGAGGGAAAAAAAGGAAAGGAAAGAGAGGAAAAAAAGAAAGAAGAGGAGAAAGGGAGAGAGAAGAGAGGGGGAGAGGAGGGGGGATGGAGGGAGAGGAGCGGGGGAAGAGCAGCAGCTAAATGGTTTGTTATCTAACACAGAAAGGGAGCAGACATCTGCGTTCTGGTCTCTCCTTTTTGTAGAGCCACTACTTTATAATCACAAGAGTTCTACTTTGGTGACTTTACCTAGTGGTAATCACTTCTCAAAGGGCTCACCTCCAAATACCATTGTTGGATTGTTTCCATCACAATGGGGATTAAACTCCAGTATAAGTTTTTCAGAGCAGAAACCATAATCAAATCATAGCAGAAAGCAATCAGCTACCTGTGTATGCCTCCTTCATATTCCTTAGAATGAAAGATACTTTGTAAAAAGGTGAAGCTGTCATGCTTTGCAGCTGCAAGGATGAACCACAGTTCTACTCTGCTTGTTGTATAGTTTAACCTGTCTCCTGAATATCCTTGGGGTAAAGTGATTTCTTCCAGGTCTGAAATGACCTTCTCCATCATGGAGCAAAGGTTGCTGTGGTAACTTATGGAATGCCTGGAACTGTAGTTATGATAATGAAAGACATAGAACCATATACAGTGATGGTCAGATCTATAGCGATGGCAATGGTAACAGTCTCTAGTAAAAGAACAGTGAGAATGTCAGAGAACTTTCACCTGGTATTCAAGACAAGACTCCCTCCTGTTCCCAAGCTGCACAAGGCCTGGAGGTAAACAAGCACCTCCTCAGAAGGAAGAGATTTGGGGCTGGAAAAATGGCTCAGCAGATAAGACCATTGGTTGTTCTTAAGGAAGACCAGGATTCTAATCCAAACACCTACATGGCAGCTAACAACCATTCATAATTTCAGTTCCAGGGCATCTGAGGCCTTTTGTCTTCTATGGGTACTGCACGTCCCAGATGCACTTACACACAGACATAATAGTCACACATAAAATAAAAAATTACTTAACTAATTTTATTTTTAAAAACACCAAAAGGAAGAAGTTTAACTGAAAGTGGGACCCTATGACAAGGCTTCTGTGAGGTCATCACCCAAGATTAGGTGGGACTTTTGAGTGATGAAGCTGCTTTTGCATTATTCACACCCCTGTAAATAATCCCTCATTCATGCCCCTGAAAGTAAGCCTAATAAACCCATTGGCTCACTTCAGGGAAGTTGGGTGAAATTATTTCTTTGGTCTGTAGATTGTGCTGTACCTGGGGGTAAACAAGCATTTCCTTACATGAGCTTAGGAGAAGTCATAACAATTCTATACCGTTCCATCCTCATCTGCATAAGAGGAAGAATATACTGCCTGCTATATAGGTTAACTGGTAAATTAAATAAGTTATTGTTATTGTTTTCTTATCATTAAAAATTGTGGGGCCAGTGACATAGATGGTTCAGTGGGCAAAGGTGTTTGTGTTACTAGAAATTTTTCAGAGCTCCACCTGGGGTGCCACATAGCAGTTGGGAAATTGTGGTCCTCTCTCTGGGTTTTTAGTGTTAATAATGAACGAATTTAAGAATGGACTCAAAAGCTTCAGGGCAAGTTTATTAGAATTTAAAAGAAAAATTTCAAGGCAGGCAAGCTATAAATCTTGTCAGCTGTCTGGAAAAGGGAGATGGAGAAGAGAGCTTTAAAAACATGCCATTTATAAGCAGCCACATGAGAAGAGGTGGGGGAGGATAACTCGATAGAAAGAGTGAGAAGTCCCAGAGTGTCCAGAACAGCATGCCAGAAGAAGGAAAACGAGACTTTTATTTAAAAAGGAAAAGGAAGTTACACTTTTGTAAGAAAAGCAAACAGGCTTAATCCAGTTGTAAGGCTCCATAAGCCACTGCATAGAGGGCAAAGATTCTAGAAGGGAAGAGCGCATGATCTCATTAAAGGAACAGTTGTTTCTCACATCTCTTTTACTGGGTTTAAGGTGAATCAACTTTCCTGAGGGGTGGTTCCTTGGCCAAGTCATTGGCAGGTCCAACTGGAATGTTAGAACTCTACCCACGGGTAGATTCCAGTTCACTGACCTGAAGGGAATGGCTTTCTCTCAATGCACGTCCAACACCGCTGTAGTCTCCCCTCTGAAGAGGTGACCCTGAAGTCATTTAGGAAATTGGTTAAATTGAGGAATGGATATAACCCATAATATACAAAGCTGTTTACCAGAAGTGATTAATGTCTGGACTGGAGTTTCGGGGCCCTCTCATGTATGGCCTCTAGGCAACGGTGTGCCTTTAGAAGGAAATAAGAAACCAGAGATCTGTTTTGGCATTTCCTGACCCCAGAACCAGTATTTCTGGAACTGCTGCTTTGGGAGCAGGGAGAGTCTCTGCCCTAAATCAGCCTAATCAGTTTTTTTTGAGATTTTGTACATTTCATACCATAGTTCTTAGTTAAATTCAGAGCCCCTTGCCCATCCCTGCCCCCCCCCCCGCCAGACTTCACGCATTCTGCCATATATATTATGACCTATCCAGTCAAGCATTTGTAACCAGATATCCAAGAGGAGTTTTAACTCTCTCTTGAGTAAATGTTAGGATTAGAAGTTGAAAGAGTCACAGGTAGGAGAGAAAAGCAACCCACCTCATAAAACCCATATTGCCTTTATTACTTAATGAGGGGTGACTACTGACCAGTGGGAGTCTGCAGTAGCCACAGGGGCCCAACAGCAGGGGATCTTAAGTACTTTTATGTAGGTAAGCAGAGTCATGGGGGCTTGTTGACCCCATCAATGACTCACAAAGAACACACAAGACAAAGAGGAAAGTAACTCAGCAAGGCAGATTTTACTTTTGCAAAAGCATGAGCTGCATGATCAGTCAGATCCAGGGGGAACACAGGAGATCTAATACACTATAAAAACTAATAATAGATTCTGAAGAGAAGGCCATCATAAGAGAAAAGAAAATGGAACTGGTAAACAGGTCTCCACTGGTGAATTATCCTTCTGATCTCTTATTAATTCCTCCCCTCCAAAACATAAAATATAAAACTTTCTGTCTTTCTTTTTTTATTTTTCTGAGACAGGATCTTGCTATATCATCCTAGCTATTCTTAAACTCATGATGTCAACTAGATTAGCCTAGAATTAGTAGCGATCCTTCCTCTGCCTCCTGAGCACAGCAATCACAGGTACATTTTACTATGTTGACGCATATTTCTCAATACTATAGCAAGACACCTTGAATCACTGTGTCAAACTGGACGTAGGGGAACTTGGGTTTGTTGCTGTTGTTTGCTTATTTGCTTGCATTTTCTTGTTCTAAAATTTAATTTTTATACTTAATTTATTATTTTTATTTTATTAATATGAGTGTATTGTCTACGTGTAAGTGCATCTGTGGCATGCAATGACCATGGGGGTCGGAAGAAGGCATTGGAGCCCCTTGAACTGGAGTTACAGCCAAATGTTAACTGCCATATAGGTGCTGGGAATCAACCCAGGATACTCTGCAAGAGCAGTTAGTACTCTTAACCACTGAGTCATCTCTCCAGTCTCTAAATTTTTAAAAAAATTTAAGTTAGCATATAAAGTGTTGGGTTTCATTATGGCATTTTCTTACAAAATTTGTTTTTGTTGATTCTCTTCTGACCACCTTTTTCCCCTCCTTCCTACTGAGCCCCTCATATCCTTCCACTTACTCCTCATAACCTGCTTTATACTATAAAGGAGACCACCAGAGAAGAAAAAGAGGTGTTGAAGAAAGGGAAGCAGGGCAATAGGACACGTGAGACACACAAGCTTGGTATTTTTGAACATTGTCTGATTAGAAGAAGCAACTGAAGTTTTTAGAAATTGACTTCTTCAATTGCTGCAACTATTGTCCTTCTAACAGACTCTTTTGTGTAAGGGGACATTTTAGTGAGTCTTCTTCTTCACATATGTCAAGAGCCTAATCATTATCTCTGGGTAGCTCCTGATTATTCAAATTTACTAAGGTTAGACATTAAATGTCATTGAGTGTGTTTTTTTTGTCTTTTTCATATAAGCTTTATTCATAAAATGATTTGAAATTATATTTGACATTTTAAAAGTAACAAATTCATGAACATTTTCAACTCTGGATCTACTTTGGAAGATTCTAAATTCAAATTACTAATATTATTGGGTTTATAAATTGACCAAATTTTTAGAATCACTCTAGAAGTATCTTTAATTAATGTTTGTTCACATTGCCAGTATACTTGATTAAACTCTCTAGCATGTCAGACACCATTTAAAAGTTTAATAGATTTTAGGGTTTTTTTTCCTTTGGATTCACAGGTTTCAATTTCATATTAAACCTTCCCTAAGAACTTAAATACTATTTACAAATTTAAGACATTGAATTAGTAAATATGTTGACAAACTTAAGATTGGCTGAATTTTCTAATATTGTTCTTAAGTTTCATAACATTTCAAGCTAAAATTAAAAGCTTTAAACAGTAAGTCAAATACACGTTTTGAGGGCTGGGTATTTCTCTCAGTTGGTAAAGTATTTGCCTAACATGTACAAAGCTTTGGGTTTCATCCCTGACACTGCATAAAACTGGACATGGTGCTATACAGCTAAAATCTCAGCATTCTAGGAGAGAAAGGCAGGAGGGTCAGGAGGACAGGAGTTCAAAGACATTCTCAGCTACATACTAAGCTCAAAATCAGCCTAAGCTACATGAGACTTGGTCTCAAAAATACACACACATAAGGGGCTGGCTTGATGGCTCAGCAGTTAAGACCACTAGCTATTCTTACAGAAGACCCAGGTTTGAATCCCGGCACTCACATAGCAGCTAACAACCATCCATATCTCCAGTTCCAGAGGATCTGAAGCCTTCTTCTGATCTCTGCAGACATTGCACGACACCAGTGCACTTAACATACATGCAGGCATAAAATGGAAACACACACACACACACACACACACACACACACACACACACACATAAAAGTACACATAAACATTCACATATGCACAAACACACACATTTTGAATTGGCACAACACTGATAAGTTGTTTTAATAGGCCAAATTCTTTTACATATTCTATACCACACCTAGAATTGCAACTATGTACAGTATAGTCTAGAGCATTCAAGTGTTAACTTTATAGTTTTGATTCCCTTTTTCCTTTAAAAGTTGGCAATCTATTAAAGAAGCATAACTGTTTCCTTTAACATTCAACAGCATAATGGTTTCATTCTAGAAGTTATGGAATCTGCCAAGAATGTCAGCACGTCTCCTGGTGATATTTGAAGTTGTCTTCTAGTCTCTGAAAAGATAACACACCTTAGCCCCTAGAAGATTCTTAAGCACAATACTGATGGGACATATGAGCCATTTTTTTTTTAGCAGACAGACTAATATTCTCTGAATGGGTGGTCTCACAACTCACCTCCCTGAAATCTGATTGTCAAGTCTGCTAATGGAAGTCTGGACTCCTTTTCAAATTCCAAAGATAAAGTGTGATGTTGTTTGACTTTTAAAGATACTGACCTCCTTCAGATCTAAATCTAGAGACTCAAGTGGATCCTGTAGTCTTTTTATAGCCTTGCTATCTAGAAAACTTACAGTCTCAGATATTAATATAATAGGCAACTAGAAAAAGGACCGAGGGGCTGTTATAGCTTGAATATGTGCCTTAAAACTCTTGTGTTGGAAACTAAATGTCTACTGTGACACTGTTCAGAAGTAGAGCCCAATTGAAAGTGTTTAGGTCATAAAGGGTCACAAGGGTTCACCCTTCATAAATGCATTTTATCATGGATATATAGTATGGATCATAAAATGGCTTGAAACTTGAAGTTCAATAGTTGTTTCTTTCTCACTTTTTTTACCAGCCCACAATGAGATAAGGCATTAAGAAAATCCCTTGTCATGTGCTGGATCCTTCATCTTGGACTTCTCAGCCTCTAGAAGAATGACCTGAAGATTTTTTAAAATTATAAATTACCTAGTATGGGGTTTTCTGTTGGAGGAAAATAAAGGAGACTAAGTAAAACAGAAACAGTAGTAAAATCAGGGAAATATTTCAGTAGTCCAGGTGACACATGCTAGTAGGTGGGACCAGGGCAATGTTAATTCGAGATAAATTGAATAGCGATTAGAATATGATGCAAAAGTAACACAGACAGGACTTGGTGACGGATTGCAGGTATTGGGAGGTGTATTAGTTAGTTTTCTCATGGCTGTGATAAATACCTTAAAAAGGCAACCCAAGGATGGAAAGGTATATTTTAATCCTTGGCTCCCAGTTTGAGAGTGTAGCCCGTGATGGTAGAGAAGTCATGATAGCAGAAGCCTGTGATTTCTGGTCACATTGTCTCCTTAGGAAGCAGAGTGAAATGAGTGCTGATGCCCACCTTGACTTCTCTTTTTTCATTCACAACAGGACTCCATGGGATCATGCCACCCACAGTTAAGGTCTTCCTTAGCATCTTTCCACCTCCAATAACCCAACCTAAAAACTCCCTCACTATTCTAGATTTATTTCTGTTGCTGTGATAAAATATTCTGACAAAAAGCAACCTAGTGAAAAGAGGAGTTATTTGGCTTACAACTCCGGGTTATTATTGGGAAATCAAGGGAGAAACTTAAAATATCACATATCCACAGCTAAAAGGGGAGAAAGCATAAATGTGTGAATCTTTGCTTGCTCTCATCTAGTTTTCTCCTTTCTCATACTGTTCAAGAAACCTTGCCTAGGAATGATGCCACTCTCAGTGGGCTGGGTCTTCCTAAGTCAATTAACAATCAAGAAAATTCATAAAAAACCCACAGGCCAACCTGGTCTATTTAATTCTTCATTAAAAATCCCTTCCCAGATGATTCAATGCTATGTGATGTTGACAGTTAAAACTAACCAACCATCACTCTCACAGACATGCCCAGATGTTTATCTCATGGGTGATTCTGTATTCTGTCAAATTGACAATCATTATTAAACAACCCAGGAGGTGAAAACTGAAATTAGAGACAGTATCTAGATATTTGTCTCAGCAACTGAGAGGGTGGAGATACTATTTTCCTAACTATGGAAAACTTCAATAGAAATAAGTTAAAACAGAAAGTATCGTAATTTTATTTTAGGTATGTTAAGGTTAAGACTTCCTTCAAATAACCAAATGGCAATATGATATTGCAAATTTGAGTCTTCTAGGCAGGTGAAAATTCTTTATTGGAGTCATAAATGTGCAAGTCATCAGCATATAGACAGTAGATGAAACTGTGAGAGTAAGCATGTCCCTAGACAGTAAGGGCAGATAAATAAGTACAGGACAGAGTCCTCGTGTCTCCAGCTATTTTGTCGGGTGGTAGTTATTTTTAAAGAAAGTTGATTTTTTAAGAGGATGCATTGGCGGTCTTACAAAATGGATGAAATTTGAGAAGTTCTGGGGATGGGGAGAAAATGAGAAACTGAGCTTTAACACTGAGACAATGTAGAAGTCTGGCTCTTTAACAGGCAGTCCAACATTCAATTCTAGCTCCAGACCAAAAACCAAGGCCCAGAAATTAGCCAGCACTGGATATTGTGAAAGTTATCACAACAGAAACAGAGTCAATATGGTAAATTCTATTAAGATGGTTTTGGGAGATTGTGAAGGGAGTGCCCTCTTTCACATCTGCCTGAGAATAAACACTATTGAGAGTCTCTGCCAAACCCCAAACTGGCAGGTAAGGATATCTTATGACAGTGATGTGGCCACTGCCAAGTTGTCCCCGCTTATGTATATACCCACCCTGCCTTGCTCATGAAAGTAACCTAATTAAATGCAGTAAAGCACACACAAAAAAAGACAGGAAAATAAGAGAAGGACATGGGAAGGACTTTAGTGGGAGGGGCATAAGACAGGATAATGGGAAGGGATATGATTAAAGTTCATTATATTTAAATCTATAAAACTGTGAAAAAAGAAATTTTTAAAAATTTAAAGAAAAGCTGGGGGAATGGTTTAGTGGTTAAGAGCAATTCCTGCTCTTATAGAGGACATGGGTTTGGTTCCAAGTACCCAGATGGTGGCTGACAGCTGTCATTAACTCCAGTTCCAAGAAATCTGATGCTCTCTTCTGGTCTCTATGGGCATTTCACACATGTGCTATATCTTATACTCATGTAGACAATATACTCATATACATGAAATATGAATAATAAATAAAAATACTAAAAACTATATTAAATTTGAATATCTAAAATAAATGAATGAATTTCTAAATTAAATGGAAGCAACAAAGTTAAACCAAGAAGAGATTTAACAGCTTAAACAGATCCATAACAAATAAAGAAGTCAAAAGATTAATACAATGACTCCTGACTAAAATAAAGCCCAGGCCCAGATGGATTCATGGCAGAATTTTACCAGCTCTTCAAAAAAATGTTACAACCAGTACTGTTTACATTATTTTAAAAGATAGAAACAGAGAAAGAACTCACAAATTCTTTTTATGAAGCTAGCATTACTCTAATACCAAAACCAGGTAATGACATAACCAAAAATAAAACTATAAACCTGTATATTTTATGAACAGAGATGCAAAGACTCTCAATGAAATACTTACAAACTGCATACAGACACACATCAAAAAGATCACTGGTGCAGTAGTGGCACTTTTATCTTGGGGGTCAATCAATGGCTACCTCATTGGTTTTAGAGCCCACTCAATGGGAGGAAACTCACGTGTGGTACTGTAAGCATAATCAAATACACATAGACCTTAGAGAAATTCCCAAGGTTGTCACATCCCTAGGGTGATGTAACGTCTTACTAAATGCAAAATATGTATCTTTATATTTAGAGTCAAGTATTCGAGTCAACACTCATCAAAGAAGCTTCTTTTGCCCCAGAGATTACCACAGAATACCACAACTGGCATGCTCTGTGAACTGCCCATGCCTAAGCTGCACATCTATAATGCAGGCTCTACACAACATAGAACAAGGGGGGTAAAGAGGTCACTAATGAATCTCTCAACTCTAATTAATGAAGCTCCCTCATGCAACAAAGGGCCCGTAACAAAAAAATTGGCTATAGCATGAAGATTAGGAATCTACAGAATGTAGGTCCCTGAACAGGACTCCTATATTAAGTTTCATTCCCCAGGGCTCAGAGACCATTGCAGAGAGATTGTAAGAGCCATTGAGGAGGTGGGTGATCATATGAAAAAGAATCCTACACACTCCTGGGACCCTGCTCAAATGAACCTACAGCAATATTTTTGGCATGTTCAAGACCCATGCAAACTCAAGCAGACAAAAGCCCACCACAGAACTGGAGAAATGGGTAGCAGACCCCAACTTTTGGTTAAGAAATATTGGCAACGGATTTCTGTTGTGTGAGGATGAGCTAGTCTTCCTAAAGCGAGAGACTTGAGGTAAACTGACTAGACTGCAGTGGATGAACATGCACTGAAGTCATTTAGGGACACTAACGTGACACAATAGACGTTAGCACAGATGAATGTATGGATTCCAGTTGGGGGGCTATGGAGGATGTCGGTGGGGAAGGGTTATAAAGATGATTAAGCTCAGAAAAACATGCAGACTGGGAGTGGGGGAAGAAGTTCCACCTGCAAAGAAGAATGAGGAAGTATGATTTTAGGTCCTGAGCTCAAATTAGGTAGAGTTTATTCTAAAACCTCAGGGTTCTCAGATGACTACCACTTCTACCAGGACACACATAAATTTTGTTTTTCTTGGGCCTGTAAACCTAACTGCTTACAGGGAGGCTGTCTTCCTCTTAACTTCTGTCAGTATGATCCAGTCTTAAAAGTCCAAATCAATAAAATTAAAATTTCTCCTTGCCTCTACTTCCCCAGATATGCCTATGTTCTGTCACAGTACACACCTTGGATTACAATGCTCTGCTCATTCCCAAAGAAGCTCATTATGTTTTAGAGATTCTTTCTCTGTATAGTATTTAGGTTGACAGTGATGAGAACAGAAGATTGAAACTGATCTGGTAAAGCAGGGAACTCACAGCCCTAGTTTCAAGAAAGTCTTCACAAGAGGCTAAGAATGCCAGAAGAGAGATCTGGTACCAGTTTCCTTATTATCTCTTCTCAACTAAATGAGCATCTCTGCCTGGAGAATACAAGTGAGAGTAACACAGAAACTGAGAGGAATCTCCAGAACACACCATGATTGGGCCAACTAGACTGGCCAGCTCACCTCTGTCATCATGTCTCATTCCAGTTTCTTCTATAAGTTCCTTATTTAAAAAAAACCCAGACTAGTAGCTTAATAGTACCCTATTTCCTGGGAACCATTCTTATTATACAAGAGTTCTGCTCGCTCATATTTTCTTCTCTCTCTCTCTCTCTCTCTCTCTCTCTCTCTCTCTCTCTCTTTCTCCTCTCTCCTCCTACCTGTGTATCTATAATAAACTTCTCTCTAAAACTTGAAAACACACCCCCTGGATTCCATGGATTTTATTTCTCAATTTCACAAAATAGGAACGTGAAAGGCACTAGCTTGGGGTGGTTTTGGTGGACATTGAATTTTCTGGGACTCTAGTCCCCAAGCCAAGCTCAACGAGAGCCAAAAATTCTCCATGGCTCTCAAAGAAACCCCAGTATTCCTGCATTAACAGTATATTTACTATCAGGACTAAGAAAAACAACTTCATTCCTCTTTTATTATTTTTATAGAAATAAATCAACAACTTTATGCCTGTGAGAGATATGTGTTTACCTTCAAGTAGCACTAATATTTTCATTATGCAAAGCATTTTGATTGCTTTTTAAAATTGGACTTTAGAGATTGGAGAGACGGCTCAGCAGTTAAGAACACTTGCTACTCTTACAAAGGACCCCGTTTTGGTTCCTAGCACTCACATGATGGCTAACAGCTATCATCTCTAACTCCAGTTCCAGGGGATCCACTGTCCTTTTCTGGCCTCCATGGTTATTGCACACATATGGTGCAGTTACATATATGCAAGTAAAGCACTCATACACACAAAACAAAAATAAATAAGAATTTTAAAAATTGAAGTTTATGGGTTCAGTCTGTAAAATATTTGTTGTGTAAGCATGAGGACCAATACTTAGTCTTCACCTAATAAACTGGGTATCGCCTGTAATCCTAGAACAGGGGAAGTAGAGACAGCAGGATCCCTGGTGATTTGCTGGCCAGCCAGTTTAGCTAATCAGTGAGCTCAAGCTTTAGTGAGAGATCCTGCTTCAAAAGGCAAAGTGTAGAGTAACTGAGGAAGACAAAGCCAACCTCTGACTTCCAATTGTATGCATATGTGTGTATGTACATGCACAAACAAACAAGCAAACAAAACAAACCAGAAACCTAGCCTTTATGATAAAACACACAGGCCCCAAATGACTTAGTAGATTCAGCCCCCTGTATGCTACTGTGATGATTAAGTTTTGTGGGTCAACTTTTCTAGACAATGGTTAGGCATCAGTAGTATAGAGATTGGTAAATTGTAGATGCGACTAACATCTAACTTCTGTTGTTTTTAAATAAAGATTACCTTGTCCACGACACAGCAGACTTGGCTTACTTGTGGCTGACAAGGGGCCAGGAGCAAATTTTGAGGGTGAAACACTGTGTGTTCAGATTATGATGTTGAGCTGTTGTATGCATTTTCCCAAAACTGACAAACATATCCTGAAAATACGTGAAGTTTTGTGCATAAATTGTATTTCAATACAGTCAGCTAATACATGAAAAAATATTACTTGCCATAAGTTCATGGGCCTCCCCCAATCAATCAATGGCCATTCACAAGAACAAAATACTGAATTTACAAAGAGAAAAACAAGGACACAGTATAGCTGCAACTAGACTTGAACTCCCTAGTTTGTTAAGAATGACCCTGAACTTCTAATCCTTCTGCTTCCACCTTGGGAGTGCTAGGATTACAGGTGTGGTGGTTTGAATGAGAATGTTCCCTATAGGCTCTAAGTATTGGGACATTTCTTTGTCAGCTGGTGGTGCTGTTTTTGGAGGTCTCAGAAGGCGTGGCTATGCTGGAGGAAGCACATCACTGGGGATGGGCTTAGAGAGTATTTAAGCCTTGCCAGATCTCCAGTCCCTTGCTGCTTCCTGTGCCTGCTTGAGGATGTCAACATCTAGCTATTGCATCTACTCTGGCCACCTCTGCCACCACGCCTCCCTGACACGATGAACTCTTGCCCCTTTGGAACTGTAAGCTAAATAAACCCTTTCTTTTATAAGTTCCCTTGATCAGTGTTTCTATCACAGCCACAGAAAAGTGACAAACACAGCAGATATGAATCACCATACCAGGTTTGATAAAGAATTTTGGCTCAAGACTTTAACATAAAAATCCAGCCTGAGCTTCCAACTTGTCAGCCTATGCTATAGATTTTAAACATGTTAGAGGGAGAGGGAATGCAAGGCCACAGCAGGTACCCCTTATGAGCTCTCTGGCTGTAGAGACTACAGAGAGACATGGCCTGATTTTGAAGGGAGAGAGTAACAGCTAGAGGATCTACTAACAGTTGCAATCACATGAGCTGGCTCTGTAAAATAAATCTCCATGCACATACATTTTTCTTGGGGAACCTGACTGATAGCCATTCCTATATTTAATATAGATTTAAAAATCAATAAGAAATTTATATTTAATGATTAAGATGGGCTGGGGATGTAGATTAGGCAGGAAGCCCTGGGTTCAATCCCCAGTACCATGCAAAGTGGGCAGGGTGGTACACATCTTCAACTTCCACAGTTGGGAGGTCCTCGCAAGAGGATCAAAAATCCAAGGTCATTCTCAGCTATATATCAATTTCAAGACCAACCTAAGATACATGAGACCCTGACTAAAGTAAATAATATAAAATAAGAAAGAATATATCTATAGTATACCATGTATATACTCTCCTGGGTAGATCAGAAGTGCTTCATAAACGTGTTGGGATGAAAGGCATCACCATGCGCAAACAACGCATGTGTAAAGCTCCTGCTTGGCTCTAAAGAGATGATGTGTAACTGCTGGCCTTGCCGCTGATGAAGACCCCACTCAGCACTGCTTGCAGGGTTCACCATGTGTCACTCGCAAAGAAAAGAGTTGATGAGTTGCTCTGCATAGAAGCCGAGAAAAGAGAGTTCCAAAACTGGAACTATTTCGAGAGACAATATGCCATTGACAAAAAATAATTTCAAATTGTGTGATGCATCTGTGTAAAAGAAATGCATGTGAAAACCTGCACATTCTTTTGTTAGTGAAACTGCATTCGGCTAGATAATCTTTCCCATATCATTACAAAGCCAGTTGTACATTCATTAGCAAGCTCTCCCAACAGAATGAAAGGCAGCCAGTTTTCTAAATCACTCTCTAATACATGGCTGCAATTTAATGGGCCACTATGAATAACTTATTTTTAGGACATATGTTTTGCATGCCATTACTTTCACAAAGAGCTGTTGTATTTTATAAAATTGTCTCTCCTGTCCTTGACAAATTTTTATACAAGGAACAAAGAAAAACTTCCTTCTTAGGAGAATCATAGACCTAACCACAAAACCAAGAATTACAAAAAACTTGACCTTGATGTAAGGAGAGACAGGAATTAAGCAACATTAACCATAAAAGAGTGATAAATTGCATTTTTTCAAAATTAAAATTTTCTGCTAACCATGTCCATTAAGAAAATGAAAAGGTGAGCCACATACTATGATCATATTTATAAAATATAATCCACGGCAGAAGGCCATGATCCCAGATGATGATAAAGGGAAAAATTACAAATAAATAATGACAAGACAGCTTAATTTTATGTATGGATTTGAAAGTACAGTTCCCAAATGAAGAATATAAGTGGTTCAGAAAAAACATGAAACAATATGCAGTGTCATTAGTTAAAGAGGCCAGGTGTCATGGCACTTGCCTTTCATCCCAGCACTCAGGACTCAGGAGGCAGAGAGAGGTGGATCTCTGTAAATTTGAAGCTAGTTTCCGTAGTAAACTCCAGGCCAATCAGGTCTACAAAGGGAGATTAATAATAATAATACCTCAATGAGATAATTTTATAAACCTAAGTAAGTGGTTAAAATGAAAAAAATAGCATTAATAATTTTAAGCTAGGACATGGAGCAATTGGAATTCTCCTATATTGCAGATGGGGGTATAAAAAGGTACAACATAGTTGTAAAAGAGATCGATACTTCCTTACTATGTTTCCACACTCTTAACGCCTAACTATTCCACTCCTGGGTATTAACTAACCTTGGAGAAGTGTACATACATACATCTACACAAAGGCTTGTATATAAATGTTCACAGAAGCTTTGGTAATGGGAATCCAAAACAGAAACAAGACTTGGAAATCAAATTGTTGGTAGCCTGAAGTTTGGTTTGTAGGATTGATGAGAAAGGGACATGAGTGAATTGTCGATAACAAGAGAAACATTTGCTATCTTTCTCAAGGTGATGGGCATGAGAAATATAACTTTGAAAGAACTCTCACAAGGTTTTTACATTTCTCTATGTGCTACTATGCCACATCAGAAATTTCTTCTCCATAAATAGCATACATGTTTTCTCATTTGTGAGAAATTTTGTAGAATCTTTATAGGATAGTCAATATTTTTCAATATGGGATACATTTCTTTTAAAGTCTCCAAACCAATTGATACTTTAAGAAATTATCTTGGAGCTGATAATAGGGCTCAGCAGGCAAAGGCACTAACTACCAAGCCTTATGACCTGAGAACTGGGACCCTTTGACCTGTATATAGTGGAAGGAGAGAACTGACTCTGGTAACTCATCCTCTGACCTAAACACACACACACACACTGTAACAACCTTGTATGTCTTTGTTCAAGTACTATTCAACTTTTTTTGTTTTTTAGAAAGGGTCACTAGTGGCCTGGAACTTGCCAACGGGACTAGTCTAGCTGGTCAGCAAGCCCAAAGCCCCAAGAATTTGACTATGTCTACCTCCCTACCACTGGCATTACACAAGTAGGTCACCACAGGCGAATTTTTCAAATTTGGTTCTGGAGTTCTAACTCAGGTCTCTGTGCTTGGAAGGCAAGCACTTTCCAACTGAGCAATTAATATTTATCTTCTATTGAAGAGGTAGAATGTAATAATGGTAAGCTGAGATCTCATGCTATGCTTTTGTGGGCTGTCGCAGATGGGGCATATCCAAGGAATAAGATTGCATACAGAAAGGCGAACAGCATCCTTGACAGTCCATCCACGTTTCAGGAATTCATACTCCACGTAATTTCACTGAGGCTCCCTCCTCACCGTTTCTCCTCCTATGGTCTATCACGACAGCTTGCTTTCAGTACTTTATGGTGGGACTCTGTGGACAGTTCCCTTCGTCCTCTGTAAATATTGTTGGCTCTGTCGCCCCGTTGGTTTCTGCAGCACCGCTTTCAGCCAGTTCTAACAAGCCTTCCAGGGGCACCTGGGCATTTTCTGCTCTCAAATATTTAGTTTCCTCTCTAGAGTAGGGTCATAAGTCCATGAAATGAGATTGGAGGATAATAGGAAAACATCCAAGGAGCCATGTTTAATATGATTCCTCCAGTCCACCTTATCTCAAACTTCTAATCTAAAGAATTCAGAAATTAATAGGTTTATATTACCCCCAAATTGCAAATATTTTTTAAAAATATTTCATAAACATAGATGAAAAATTCTTACATAAAACTTTGGATAGACAGATCATAATAGAACTCTGACACATTAAAATTGTATTTTTTCATCTTGGTTTTCTGAGTGGAAAATGTTTGAAATGTTTTAATTGTACACACACACACACAAAGACACACATACACATACACATGCATGGGATACTAATAGGTTTTCATAAAGGAAAGAACAGATCAGGAAAATGATAAGCTTTTCGATTATATGAGAAAACATGTTTTATTTCGGGTGCCTTTTTTATGTTTCTCTTTTCCTATTTTGTCATCCTCGTTTTTTATTAGTTCCCTCAGAATTTCCTAAAATATATTTTCCTCATATCAACTCCCTCACACCGATTTCTCCTCATCCCAAACCCTTCCCCCATGCCACCCACAGAATTCTGGCTCCTATTTTTCTTTTTAAACCCATTGAGTCCAATTTGTACTTCCCATAAACTCTTGGGTGTGTGGTCATTGACCTTGAACTAGCTTATCTAAAACTAAAAATCCTTGTGGGCTGCAGACATAGCTTAGAGTGCTTACCTAGCATTCAAAATGCCCTTTAATTTCAGTCACCAGGACTTCATAAAACCTAGCCATGGTGGTACACACCTGTAATCCAAGCACTCAAGAGGTGGATGCAGGAGGATCAGGAGTTCACGTTCATCCTCATCTACAGAGAGAATCCAAGGCCAACCTACACTAGATGAGACCCTGGCTCAAAACCAAAACGGGAAAAAATGTAATAATATTAAATGAACTACAAAAAAGAAGCATTTGTGTGCTACTTTAGTCATCTATCTTGACTATAAGACCCAATTTTAGTTTGTAGTCAAACGCAAATAGCACATCTTCATTGAGGAAAAAAACCTACAAAATTAAGTGTGCATCCCACTTGCAAATTGTGTGCCAAAAAGAAACTTAGACACTCAATGAAATTTCTTAATCCCAAACTGAAACTCAACAGACTAAAGTACAATTCTGAACACTGCAATGCTAATCTATTATTTTCACCCTATCCACTGTGCTGTTAAAACGGAAGATGTGGCTAATCAATTACAACAGCTGAGGTGGAATATTGCATAGCTTGTAATCTCTGAAGCTTAAAAGAAAATCCATTTACAAAAATTCAGAGATACATCAAAATGACAAGGGGAATGAAAGTTCCTTCATTTTCAATTAACACCAGCCAGAGATTTAGAAAGCTTTAACATCCTTATTCCCCTTTTCCTCACCACTTCTATCGTCATCAATTTAACCATAAACATGCCTTGGGAAACAGAATTGATGGGATGTTTACAAAACAGAAGTTTTCAAGTGATGTTAATAATATATTTAGAGCCAATATCTCCTTTTCCAATGGGACATAAATTATAAGTGACAGAACACAAGAGACACAAAAATACATTAAAATATATGCCATAGAGCAGACAAAAATCATTGGAGATGATGTCAAGTAAATATTTATAGAACACCCAGTATATGCTAAAAAGTTCCCAAATTTCTTCTGGAGAATTAGTATTATTTTACTCTGTAAAATTAGCTATTACCTGTTTAGAATATGGTACAGAAAGAACAGGATAGTATTTCACAATACACAGAATCAACCCAGAAAGAAACAGGAATGTTCAGCATGCTATCTTCTTGTGAATGAATAAATGATACAAATATATATATATATATATATATATATATATGAATATACGCTCACATATATACACACCCATACACCCATATGTTGCTTCCATGTTTGGGCTATTGTGAGTACTGACACAACAGACATGAGAATGCAGACATATCTTCAGCATATTGATTTCATTTTCTCTGCTCATATACCCTTGTATTAGCTTTTTCTGTTAATGTGATAAAGTAACATGACCAAGGCGACTTCTAGAAGGAAGAGTTTATTTGGGTTTATGGTGCCAGAGGGTTAAGAGTCCATCATAGTGAGGAGGCATGGCAGCAGAAGCAGCCAGAGCAGGAAAGTGATTACTCATGACTCTACTGGCAAACAGGAAGCAAAGAGAGGGGTCAAACTGCAAGTGAGACAGGGCTATGAACTGTCAAATCCTGCCCCCAGTAACATGCTTTCTGCTGTAATGCTGTACCTCCGAGACATTACCTGACTTGCCACAGAGAGCAGCATCAACTGAGGACCATATACCAAGTGTTCAAAATAGTTGATCCTATGAGGGACACTTCTCTTTCAAACCACAGCCCTGAAGTAGAATTGCTGGATTATATAGTGATTCTATTTTAACTTCCTGAGGAATCCCTATAGTGTTTTCCATAATGAACAAAGAAAGAAATCTTCATATGTGTGACATCATGAACCTGGAGGACATTCTAAGTAAAAAACAAAAAAGTCATGGAAAGACAAACACACATGTTGACTGTAAACAAGTCAAACTCACAGAAACAGTGAAGAGATACGGCTATCAGTGGATAAGGATGGAGAGGGAAAGGGAGATACAGATCAAAAGGCACAAAGTTGTAGTTGGACAGGGGATATGTTTTACTAATCTAAAGGACAGCATGGTGGCTCTAGTTACTGGTATTATTTTTCTTCATTTTTGGAGACAGTATCATATCATGTAGTCCTGGCTTGCCTGGAACTCACAACATAGACCAGGCTGGCTTGGAACTCACAGAAATCTACCTACCTCTAATCTCCCTAGTGCTGGAATTAAAGGCATGTGCCACCACACCTAGAGGTTATATACACTGTATATGTGTGATGGAAGGTGTGATGTGGGGGGGGGCGTGTGTGTGTATGTGTGTGTGTGATGTGGGGGGGGCGTGTGTGTGTATGTGTGTGTGTGATGTGTGTGTGTGTATGTGTGTGTGATGTGTGTGTGTGTGTGTGAGTACAGGTGAATGTGTGTCACAGCACACACATGGAACTTAAAGGACAACCTTGCTCTTTCACCTTCTTTGCGACAAAGTCTCTGTGCTATATAGGCCAGGCTGGCCTTCAAACTTCTGGAGATTCTGTCTCTTCCTCCCATCCCCTCCTAGGGCTATGCTGTGATTACAGGCACTTGTGGTACTGTGTCTGCTTTTTATGTGGGTTCTGGGGGTCTGAACTCAGCTTGTAAGAGTTGTAGGACATGGGCTTTTACCACTGAGCCATCTCTCCACTCTTATTATTAAACTTACTTCTTAAGTGCTCAAAGAGATTGTAGGGTTGACAAGATGGCTTAGTGAGAAGATGTTCTTGCTGCCGAGGCTAACAATCTGAGTTCAGTTCCTAAAACCTTTGTAACAGCTGAAAGGAGAAACGTGAATCCTGAAGGAAGTGCTCCGACCTCCACTCATGAGCAGTGGCATTCTTACACCCATACACGTGTACCCCTACACACAAAGTAAAGAGATGTAAATTTCCTTTTTGAAAAAACGTTTAAGTGCATATCATAAAGAAATAAATATTTAAATGGCTGGATATTTGTATTTTAACATTTATTTATTCTGTGTGTGCATGTGCACAGACATGCATGCCACAACATGCATGTGGAAGTCAGAGGACATCTTATGGGATTTGGTTCTCTCCTTCCCAGTGGGAGAGGACCCAGCTGAAGCCACTAATAGGCAGATCAGCTCCATTCCTGAGAAAGAAGAGACCTGGGGTTCTTGTGGAGTCTGACATCCTGGGTTTTGTGTTGGTAGCTTTTCTGGGCAGTCCTGCAAACATCCAGAACCCACATCTACACAGTCCAACTCCAACTTTCCCACGATCTCTCCTTGGACTCAACAGTGCTCATGCTGTTCTGAGAATGAAAACTTTGCAGTTGATGCCATTGGACCCTGGACCTTTGACGCAGATCCAGCATAAAGCCTTGGCTTTAGCATTCATTTCATGGGAACTTGGAAGTGATGGGGTGTCCATGTTTATAATTTATTGCCAACACCAGTTATAAATCTACCACTTCTGTATAAGGCCTTCTACTTCCCCCATATGATGTAACATAGAGTTGATTCCAGTGCTGAAGGATATCCCACAGACAGCTGAAGTAACCACTTGTATGAAAGATTGAGGTCATTCAGAATGCTTATGTTGGTCATGTCTAGATGGAGACACTGGAGGCAAGGACTATTTTCTTTTCTCTACTTTTCTGACTTTCCCAGTTTTCTATCTTGCCCTCAGAATGAATGAAAGGGATACTGTCTTAGTTTCTTTTCATGTCGCTTGGATAAAATACTCTGGCAAAAGCAACATGAGGGAAAGGGAGTTTGCTCTGACTCACAGTTCAGGGGTGCAGTCCACAATGGTAGTCAAGGCAGGGAAGCTTGTAGCATCTCGTCACATCACATCCGTAATCAGAATGCAAAAAGCAATGAATGAATGCTTTCTCTACTTTGCAATCTAGGATCTCCTGCCAAGGGAATGACCCCACCCATAATTAAGATGGATCTTCTGACATCAATTAGTGTAATTAAAGTAATCTCCTGCAGGAATGGTCATAGCCCCATCTCCCAGGTGATTGTAGGCCTCCTCAAGTTGACTATTGAGATTCCCCATCACCGATATCTAAAAGATCTTTAAACTACCCAACTAGTAGACCCTGAAAAGAAACACATCAACTTGGCATTTTGATCCAGAATCAAGCACTGTTTGCTTTAGAGATCTGATCTAAGGCACTGATTTTAAAGGAAATCTAATTTTTATTACCAATTTATCATCCCAAAACTTGCTGAAAGAAAAACTAATCTATATCTCTTTAGCTTAGAATCGGCTCTGCTACAACGGGTATTTCTTAGAAAACGTCTTGCTGCATCTTTACAAGGGAAAGCTCTTTTTGAAGAAATAATAAATCAAGCTAAATAAAATATGGCCTAAAAGGGGATTTACACTTCCATTTACGAGAATGGATAGCAGCAGGAGATGAATCAAAGTCATCTCATTTAATTCACGGCCCTAACAAGGAATGGTTATCTGGCTTCCCAGTCTGTGGGAAAAAATAGGAGAGGGTTGGATAAGGAAGGTTCAGTGTAGTCTGCAAGGCAGGTGGCAGTGAATAGACAAAAATAAATGTCTTCCTGCCTGAGAGAGTGAAAAAGAGGGTCCCAGAGCTACTTGACAAGGAGATACAGAAATGGTCAAAAACTGTGAAAGATTATTAGACCAGGCAAATAAAGTAGAGCTTTCTCTCTTTGTTTTATAAACAGTGCATGGCATGCAGTTGACACCTTACAAATGTTTGTTGAATAGTTATTGAATGGATAGAGAACACAGAGCCCTGGCAAGGAGTAAAGGAAAATGTCCACAAAGACGTCACTGGTGCCAGGAGAAACTGTATTTTATTTTTGGAGGATAATTTAGCAAAATGTTTCAGGCCTTAAAAATGGGCCAGTGAGATGGCTCAGTGGGTAAAGTCACCTACCACCAAGTGACAATTCCAGTTGGATACCAGGGCCCCACATGGTGGAAGGAGAGAACCAACGCCTGCAAGTTGTCTTCTGACCTCTACACATACACATGTGCCATAACATTCAAGTGCACATGCACATACACATACATACAAACACACACACACAACAACAACCACAGCAACAAATATAACACAAAACATATTTAAATGCCTATAATTAGCTAAACATAGGTGGTTACTCTTGTAATCTAGGCCCTCCGGTGGCTGAGGCAACAGGATAAAAGGATTGCTATGAATTAAAGACCACCTAACCTACATTATGGTGAAACTGTGTTTTCAAAAGCGGGGGGGGGGGGCGTGAAAGAGATGGTTCTGTGGCTCAGAGCACAGGCTGCTCTTGCAGAAGACCTGGGTTCAATTCATAGCATCCACATGGCGCTAACACAGCTGTAATTCCAGTTCCAGGGATCTGAGACCCACTTCTGGCCTCTGTGGACTAGGCATGACACAGGTACATTTACGTACACATGCAGGCAAAACACTCATACACATAAAATAAAAATAAGCAAAAATTTAAAAAGAAGCCCATAATTCTGGACTTGGCATTTTTTAAGAATGCGATTTAAAGAAAAAAAACTCAACGTTTACAAATATTTCAATATTTTAAATCAATAAGCTATTAGCAGTGGCATTGAAAATGAGTCTAATTTTAAACAAAGAAGGATGGATTCATAAGCCTAATGGAGTATCATACAACCAGGAAGACTCATTGCTCAGAACAATCCATAAAATATAAGATAGTGTTTTAAATTCTTTGAACTTACGTACCTATCCATTTATCTATGCTCATACACATACATGTGTGTATATATATATATATATATATATATATACACACACACATATATAAAATACAGTATGACTAGAACTCTACATTGAAAAATATTTCCCATATGAGTTAGTTATATAATATGTTATATATAGTATGTGTATTATAATCACAGTTCTTGGGGCTAGAGATGTACTTTGATTGCTTAATGTGCAGGAAGTGTTGGGTTTGATCCCATCACCACATAAACCAAATGTGGAAGTCCAGTCCTACAGTCCCAAAACTTGGAAGGTAGAGGGCTGCGGATCAGAAGTTCAAGGTCAACCTCAGCTACATAGTGAGATTAAGACCAGTTTTGCAAGGAAAATTTGTCTTTATAGATGTATTCCAGCTAATAGATGAAGGACAAATGAACATATTAGAATAACACTGAATTAGTTACCTTCCCTGAGTAACAAATTACCCAGAACACAGAAAGTTCAAATGGCAGTTTCTGTGAGTGAGAAATTTAGTAGTGGCTGAGTTCAAGGTCTTTGAAGAAATACTGTAGAGATGGTAGCTAGAAACTGGATGTGGCTTCATAGAATGACTACTGGTTTTACCCAGAGCAGTCCAAGAATGAGGTGGACAGAAGCCACAATGCCTTTTATGACCTGACATCACAACTGATATTTTTTCTTTCATGTTCAATTAACCATGAAGAGCCGAGACAATGCAAGAAGACATTACATGGACACAGGACTACTGTGAAGCAGGGAGCATGGGGGCCATCTTAGAGGGGAACTATAACACATATCACTTTTCACCCATCAGAGAATGAATGCACCTGCACCACAGTCATCAAATGACTATTGACATCATAAGAGAAGCAACCAGATATGAGGTGACACTGTCATTCATAGCAATAGTGCCTATGAAGCAATCTTGCCCTCCCCAGCTAAACAAAACAACATTTTTAAAACCCTGGACTTGATTCTCTCCCACCATACTAATATGCCGGCTATAGAGCAGGCAAAGGAATATGTGACGTAATATTATGTAAATGCATTTACCATACAATTGTCACACAGTGTCAATGTTAATCCAAATAGTGAGCAATTTCACAAGGGAAAGATTTAGTTCTGCAAAACCTCAACTGTGAGGGCATTTTAGAGAGAGAGAGAGTCATGGTACAACCTATGGTCTAAAAGAGACAAGGACAATTGGAATGTTTAAACCTTATTTCAGTCCTGATCTGAAAAAGTCAATTGTGAAAAATATTACTAAGTAGTTGGATATAAATATGGAAGAAACTGCATTCCCTTTTATGACCAAATGCTATCATGTTGTATGGATAGGCCATACTTTTTCATGCATTCCTCAAATGATGGACATCCACATCATTTCCACGATAATCAAAAATGCTTCTATGAACATTTCTGCACAGATTTCAGGGTGGGTGCATGTTTTTAGTTCTCTCTTAGGAATGGAATTTCTGGCTTCCATGGTTGCTCTAGGTTGATGTTTTTCGGGAAGTGTCCAACACTTACATCATTTCATTTATTTGTTTACAGAATGAATACTGATGTTCCTCCACTTGCAGCAGGGTTATGTACTGAAAATGTCATTGTAGGTAACACATATTCCAGAGTCACATAACACAGCTGGGGTTAAATCACTTAATAATGCAACTTAGAGCAGACTCTATCTTGACAAATTGGATACAGAACAGGCACCTATGAAAAATGATGCTGCAGTCACAGGGGCCCTAGCATGGGTTATTTGTCAACTTGGCCATCATAAAGTCCGTTAGGAGCAATGGGCCCTAAAAGCATGTCTGCAAGTTGACTAGAAGCCAAGCTGTGATGCCAGCAAGCTCCCAGCAAATCAAATGCAACTGCCACTAATTATCACATGTCATCTGTGTACCACTGTTTTAAATCATTTCAGATTCTAAGGTGACTAAAAATATGCTCAGAGGCTCTTTGTATAACCTGAGTGAAAAACACAATGCAATCATCAACACTGAAAATGTAGTTTGAAAGCATCATTCTAGTTGCATATCCTAAAAGTAAAGTCAATTTTGTAGTACATGATATGGAAAGAGGTTGAAGTTGGTTTTATATCTAATATAGAAAAGCTGAGAAATGGGAAACTATCTTCAGGAACAAGCTTATCATTTACAATGAGATATTCGTGATAAAAAAAATCAGCTCACAAGTATGAATGGTCTGCTGTAAGGATAAGTAAGTTTTCAAAAATATTTACGATGAAATGTCCAAAGTTAGGATATGCATGATTCTATGAAGGCAAGAAGGTTGAAAAGTGAATGGCATGTTTTAGGCCATTCATTTTCTACCTGCCAAGACCTGAATCTTTCATGGCTGGCAATTGACACCATAATCTAGCAAATTGAAATGAAATAACTGTCATTTTAACTCTTCAACAAGCTCATTATTGGCACTTTCAAACCACTCTGTGCCTTTTAGAAACTATAGCAAAGGTAGTGTTCAGTCTCCCAAGCTGTCCATGTCCGCCTCTCAAGCTTGGCTTGCCAGTGTCAGCCAGCATAATTAATGTCTTGATTTGGCTTTCTGCACAAAAAAAGAGGTTCTAAGACATGTTAGAGGAACTGGGACTGTAGCTCAGTTGATAGAGTGATGCCTAGCATACACAAAGCCCTCCATTTGATCTTCTGTACCATACAAACTAGGCGTGGTAGTATGCATGCAATCCCAGCACTCAGGAGGTGGAGGCAAAGAAATCAGGAGTTGAAGATCATGCTCAGATACATAGTGAGTTCAAGGCGAGCCTGAGCTCTTTGAAACCCTGTCCTGCTCAAAAGAAAAGACTTCAAACTGGATGTCATAGTGTGTGCCTATGATCCCAGTACTTATGTCGCAGAGGTAGGAGGATCAGAAATTCAAGTTTATGGCTGGTTACAGAGCAAATTTGAAGATAGCCTGGGATACATGAGAGACCCCTGATTAATAAGCAAAGAAACAAACAACTAAAACATTTATTTTAAAACCAACAATGAGATGGTGGAAACTGAAATAGGATAAGAATCTAAGGAGATGATTCTGAAAGAAAGCTTAAAAAATTAAGCCAAGGACGTGGGGAGATGGCTGAGCAGTTAAGGTGATTGCTGCACAAGCAACAGGACCAGAGTTTGGATCCCTAGAACCCAGGAAACAGCCCACAAATGACAGTGAACATGGTGGCCCGCCTGTAATTCAAGTCTGGAAAGACGGAGACAGGGGATCCCCAGAGCAGGTTGGCTAAAGAGATTAGCTGCAGTGGAGAACTCTGGGCTGGGCTAAGAGACTCTGCTTCAAAAGAATAAAGTAGAAAAGTGATCAAGGAAGATTCTTGACTTTACCGGCCCACATGTGTGTCTATAAACATGTGAACACACACACACACATCATACACACAAACAAAAAAAAGATAGACAGTAACCCAATACTTAGTAACTTCATACAGTAATACCCTCAGAGACATGACATACAGTTTTGGGTCAAATCAAGAGTCCCTTATTAGCCAACAGTTACAGGTGCAAGTGCCCAAAAGAACTTTTGATCTGGAAGAGAGGCAGAGTGTGATTCATAAAGCTTAAAACCACAATTACATCAAGCCAGTATAGCAAAGCCAATAACCATAGTTACATCATATCGTGATAGTTAAATCAGATTGTCATAGTTACACCAAAGCAGGAGCAGGTCAATTAACAAAGAGGTTTTCAAGTAACAAAAAGTATCAGTTAGGAAAAACAAGTTTCTCAGAACTGCTAAACAATGAGCTCCATGAAGACCCAGTTGTAACTAACTACATGGAAGGACCTGCTACCATGCTACCTGTAAGTTTCCAAGTACTGTAGAAACAATGTACCCTCTGAAAGTATAGGTTGTGGTCTTTATGGCTGGCTGAGTGTAGTGAGAGTGGCTCTGTAGAAACACAGGGCAAAGCAAAAGTCAGCTAGAACAAGATGGAGTCAGCTTTGGCATTTCAATACTGTAGAATCATTGATGGAAACAAAATAGCATGAAAATGACTGTGGATTGCTTTCTCAAGGAAGCAGAAGAGAGAAATGGTCCCTCTCAGGAAATCCACCTCTGTGCTCTGCTCTAGAAGGCTGGTGCTCCCCAGGTAGGAAGGGTAGAGCCAGCCTTCAGGTGGCCATTTCATTTTCACAAACTGAAAAGACAATACTAAATAATCACCATTCCAAAGAACCTAAGGGGAGGGCAAATCCCACTTTGCAGCAGTTGTTACAAATGAACTCTCCATTATTTTCCTTTTCATTTCTTTTTAAGCCAGTTCCTACAGAGACACAGCCAGCCCAAAAGTTGAAAGAACTTTGTGAATTAGTAGGAGGATCCCAGGCAACCACTATCTGAAGAAATTTCCCGTTTAAAGAGTTCACTGTTGTGGATGTAAGGCCCCGAATGCCCAATGCTATTTTAATCCAACACAAACTTTGTGGACCAAGGTCCACAAGGGAAGAGAACCAAATCTCTTCACACATATGACATAAACACTCTGTAAAAGCTATGCTCCGTAGAGACAGGGGCCAGAGGCAGGAAGTCCCTCCCTCTGAAGTCTGCTGGTGACAGCCTGAGCCTGGTGACTGACTAAAAATATGATAATGATTAGCACCTGTCATTTAACACCTAAGAACAATGAAGTCCGAAGCTAAGCTCCAAAGCGCAGCAAGATGGAATTTCTATTCTGGTATCTCATTTGCAAGGAAAAAAAATCTGATCTCATGCAGCACTAAGGTTTCAGGGATGAAATATGAGATGTTAGGAGTTTACAGAAAAGTGCAGTGGTCAAAAAAGAATCAGTAACTGCTAAAATGTGGTTAAGAGAGTTTTGAAATCATGTTTTTCCTTTTGATTCTTTATTCAGAACCCAAGAAAACAAATATTTGGAGTTGTGGGAACATAAAGCTAGTAAAGGCATCTTGCAAATAGCAACTATTCTACTGTTTGCCTTTGCTTCCCAAATAGGATTTCACATTATTAAATATCCTTTCTCCCAGGACATTAAGTGATTTTATAGAATCAAAAGGCAACGGTTGCCAAACAAAAAGGCTGGGCCTCTATGCACAGCTCTTAAATAATAAACAGATTCAAGACCTAGTGCTTAGTGCCATTAGTGATGATGACACACAAGAAACAAACACAAGCACACTATATGTTCATTATCATATTAACCTTGGTTTCAGATAGCTTAGGGGAGTATTATTAGAATCTGAGATTTCAATCCTACATAATTAATTTGAAATCCATTTAGAATGTAGCAGAAGGAGTCATTTTTTTTTCTAAACAAGAAGTCAGAAAAGAACATCACCCAGGACAATTCTTGCCTGACAACTGTTATTTGTTTGCTTTTGTAAATTATTTATTTACTTATTTATTCATTTATTGAGACAGAGTCCCAATAAATGAGTAGCTCTAATTGCCCTTGAACATGGTATGTAACAGAGGATGTCTCTGGATTCCTGATCCTCCTCCGTCTACCCCAAAGTGTTGGAATTACAAGCATAAACCACAGCACTTTTTTGACTTGGTGGAAGCCAGGGCTCCTGTGTGCCAGGTAAGCACTGAACCACTCAAGCTTTGGCTCCAGCCCAGATGTCAGTATTTTATTCATTTGTTTACCTAGTGTCAACATCTGTGTTCACATAACAGTGGAAGACTTTAAATCTTTGGGGCTGGGACTACATGGCTCAAAAAACCTAAAATGCTTACTACCAGGTCATTTGTGGAGTGACATTATTCTTGGGGAGCCAAGAATATACATCAGTTCACCCTAGATCGAGAACTAAAGTTCAATCATTTTTTTGAAGTGACTTACAGGTAGGGGTTACTTAAAGGGCAGAAATGACTGAAAGACAGCTATATCAACAAAAGCCCAGCCCATCATGGGTGACCATTCTAAAAAGCTGACATGGAGCACACTGCAGAATTTTCAGGGAGCTCTTTTGGACAGCTAGCTTGTCCTCTGTCTCTTCCAAGCAGTTCAACTGGCCTCCGCTTCTATCAGGGGACTTCACTGCTCTGAGCCTCTCCCAGGCAGCTCAGCTTATTTGAGAGCCTTCTAGGCAAGTCCTTAGAGTTTCATATGTATTATGGGAGGGAGGGACCTAGTGAATCTGGTCAGTTTGGGGGACTTCCTGAAGCTATCAGTTGTTTACTTCCTGAGCTTTGCAACATCCCTGTAGGATGGAATGTTTCACCTCCATTTAAAATCTTGTGTCTTAACAGCTTCCCTCCAGACGGAAGGCTTTATCTTGGAGGAAATTGCTACATTTGTCATTGATAGAAGATACTTGCTGACTAACACACTAGACATTCCTCTACTATCCTATTGCCATGGCACAAATAAATGACCACATGTAAAATTTCAGTATCTATTGCTTTGTTTTTGTGAATGAGCTTAAGTTTTGATAGATTCCCTGCAAATACGGCTGCCAAGAAATCCACTCAATTTATTTTCCCTTGGATTTAGGGTGGCCCTGTGACTTGCTTTGGCATCAGAAGTGGATAGAAGAGGTCTAGAAACTTCTGCTTTCAATACCCGGAATCACCCCGGGGAAAGAAATCCCACCAGCCTCGGCTACTCCAGGCCCTGATGTCAGTCTTTGATGAAGCCATCTTGGAAGTCCCAGCTCCAGTTGAACCGCTAGCTAGATGTAGCAGCCACAAAAGCAGCCACAGTCAACTCCTTGATTTAACTGGGGCAACCCAAAGAGCGAAGAAACTCAGTCATTGCTGTTTAAACCACCAAGATTGTCATTGCACAGCAATAAAGAAATTCACCTTAAGGTTTTTATGTTCCACTGTGTATTGTTCAACTTTCTTTAAGCTATTTAAAAGTAATCCTAGGGCAAGACAACTCCATCAACTTTATAACTTTAAATCAAAAACTATCTCCACGTTTGGATGGCAGTGCAAGCAGACCTTACAAAAGCTGACGCACCTAAGCTTCTTCTCAGAAAGAGTAAAATCATTTGGCGACAACATTAAGCTGCAAAAGGTCAAGCAAATAGTGGTTGGGGGTTTCCATTTTTCCTTCCAGTCTACTTGTCTTACTACACAGCACACAAGTCAAGAAACAACTATATGGAAAGCAAAAATGAATTTTTGAATCTGAGTGAGCTGATGGCAGGTGACCTGTATTTGACTAGTAATATAAGGATCAAAGCTGATCAATTATCCTAGAGTTGGGGCGAGACAGAAATTCTCAATTACCATCTGACTCTACGACCTCTTATTGGATGCCTATTCAAAGGGATTAAATGAGGATCTCAAAAAGACATTTGCGTCCCAATGTTTGCTGCTGTGTGCTTCCATAATAATCGCCAAGAAGTGGAAATAATCTAAAAATCAATTGGCAGCTGGATGGAAAACAAAATGGCTAGACAAGGAATATTATCCAACCTTAAAAGGGAAGGAAATTCTGATACATGCTACAGCATACATGATCCCTAAAGGACATTATACTAAGTGAAATAAGTCAGACACAAAAAGACAAATATTGTCACCTATGTGAGGTCCCTAGAATAGTAAAGTTGAAAAAGACAAAAGGCAAATGCTAGTTGTCAGATGCTGGGGAACCTGAGAGAATGAAAAGTTACTGTTTTGAGGAACAAAGTTTCATATTTGCTAGAAGAAAAAAGTTCTAAGGATCTGGTACATACATTAAACTATACTAAATGCTTAATGGGGGTGGTGCTGGAGAGATGGCACAGAGCTTAAGAGCACTGGCTATTCTTCTAAAGGACCAAGGTTCGATTCCCAGCACCCACATGGTGCCTAACAACTATTTGTAACTCCAGTTCCAGGGAATCTGATGAATTCTCCTGACATTTTAGGGCATTGCACGGCAAAGGAGCACTTACATACATGCAGGCAATGCACTCATACACATAAAATTAAATAAATAAATGATTTTTTAAAGAATGCTTAATGGGGAGCCAGTGAGACGACTCATCGGGGAAGGACACTTGCAGAGATGCAAGCCTGACAATCCTAGTTGGATTCCCGCATCTCACACAAACTTGTCATCTGACCTCTACACAGGCATCATGGACTGTTCTCCCACCTGCTGAATACATGTACACACAATGTATTATATTTCAATGTGAAATTGGAAGCCAGACATGATGCTGCAGATCTGTAATCCACGTGGGAGGTTGAGTCAGAAGGATCAGGAGTTCAAGGCCATCCTCAGGTACATAGTGAGTTTCAGATCAAACTGGGATACAGGAGACTCAATTGCAAAATACAAACAATAAGTTAAACTATTAGATTTTATGTAATTTTTTTCAGTACTTGGAAAAAAAATTAAAACAAAGGAGTTTCTGATGACTAGCTATGGAGATAATTAATGATATTTACGGTCTTTTTATTTGTGCCTTGGTGTCTGCCTTTTAGTTTGCCTTTATTTTTTGAACTGAAATAATACTTTCTCATAATTTTAAAAGAAATGAGAAATGGTTAGTTAAAAGAATAATAATGTCAGGCGTGGTGGCACACGCCATTTAATCCCAGCAGAGGCATACGGATCTTTGTGAGTTCAGGGCCAGCCTGGTGTACATAGTGAGTTCCAGGACAACTGTGGATACAGGGAGTCCCTGTCTCAAAAAAAAACAAAACAAAAGAAGAAGAGGAGGAGGAAGAGAAAGAGGAGGAGGAGTCTTAGCACTTTTGGAAAGGGAATTTTGAATTCTCAGTAAAATGAAGGCAATAATTAAAGCATGAATTTTAATATATTAGAAAACAGAAAAGTGTGACATTATTTATAACCCCAAAAGCAAATTTATTGAAAAAGTATATACAAGAGGCTGGGAGTGGTGACATATGCCTGTGGTGACCCAAGTCTGTGATCCCAGTGCTTGAAAGGCTGAGACAGGATGATCAAGCAGTTCAAATATGCTGAGTTCGAGGCCAACATGGGATTCATGAGACCCTGTCCTAACAAACAAACAAACAAAAAAGCAAAAATAGGGTCTGAAGAGATGGCCCAGTAGTTAAGAGCACTGGTTGCTCTTGCAGAGGACCCAGGTTTTACTTTCCAGCACCCACATGGTGGCTACCAACCATCTGTGACTCCAATTCCAGGGAAGGCAGTGCCCTCTTCTGGCCTTCATAGACATTGCATGTCAAAGGTGCGTTTACATATCGTCCCAAAAAACACTCACACACATAAAATAAAAATAAATAAGTCAAAAAAAAAAAAAGAAAAGAAAAAGAAAGAAAGAAAGAAAAGAAAAAAGGAACACTAAGGCGGATGTGGTAGTGCTTGCCTGTAATCGTAGCACTTTAGAGGCTGAGACAGGACCATCGCCACAAGGCTGTGGCCAAGCTGACCTCAGCCTCATGGTAATCCTGGGCTACACTGTGAGTTCAAAACCAGCCTGGGCTACAGCATGAGACCATGTTGCAAACAAATAAAGAAGCAGGTAAGAAAAAAGGAGTAAGGGACTCTAGCTAAGAAAAACCAAAAATATGTAAACCAGAACTTCTCTTGATTTAAATAGTGTAGTTCGCTAAATTACTATTTCCCTTTCAATACCATTAAAGCACACACACACACACACACACACACACACACACAAAGTAAACAATCCAAGAAATCCTATAACCTTCAAAGGAACTGGTAAAATCATAAAACTTCAAAAAGAACTGAGGTTCTTTTGTTCAAAGTCAATTAACTTCAAACTTTTAGGTCCTGAATAATTCCATGCTGACGCTAAAGTCTGAAATAAAGACATGGTAAGTTTTTCAGTTAATTTTGGAAAAATTAAATATAAATAGAATGTCTACAGGTGATGTCTGCTGGATGGTTCTGATTTTTGGAGCTAGCACATTTTGAGAAGCACAGTCAAGGCTTATTGCAACAAAAATATCAGTAAAGGAAAATGGTTAGTTAATTAACCACATGTATTTATAAGAAGGGACTAAATCAAACCAAAGTGTGTGTGAAAGCAATTTAGCAAAGGATTAAAGAACTTGTTTCATTATGTTAATACCTGTGGGATCAGAAATTGAGGTCTAGGTTCACATCTGAGAAACAGATACATCTTAGTTGTTGTTTGTCATGTACCCAAGCCCACTGGAGACACTTCCAGCCTTATAGCTGACTGGGCAGGGGAAGCAGGCCAATCAGACTGAGGACACGTCTTCTGGTTCTGCTGTTCCTTCTCTAACAGGACTACTGGTGGCCCATAACAAGCAGCACAGGCAGCTAACAGGCAAAGAGAAAGCTGGGCTTGAAAGGTGCTGTTCTCAGAAAAAAACAGATGCCCAAGGAATGGTAATAGCTGAAACCTCTATAAAATTTCCTTCAAGTGGGTCAATAAGATGACTTAGCGGGTAAAGGTGCTTTCTGCCATGTGGGTGGAAAAAGAAAACTGACTCCCACAAGTTTTCCTTTGACCTCCACACACCCACAATGGCACATGGCATGCTTGCATGCAAACATATACAATAAAGAAATTAATTTCTTTAGTACAAATCTAAAGTATTAATTCCCAAAGTTTTCTTTCTCTTTCTTTTTTTTCTTTTTCTTTCCTTTCCCTCCCTCCTTCCCTCCCTCCTTCCCTCCCTCCCTCCCTCCCTTCCCCCTCTCTCTTTCTCTTTCTTTCTTTCTCTCTCTCTCTCTCTCTTTCTTTCTTTCTTTCTTCTTTTGAGACACTGTCTCATTGTGTCACCCTGGCTGGACTGGAACTCACTAGGTAGACCAGTTTGCCCTCAGACTCACGGAGATCTATCTGCCTGCCTCTGCCTCCAGAGTGCTGGAATTCAAGGTGTGTGGCACCACTCTGAACTCAAAATTTTCATACAATGATCGTACCATGGTATGTTTCCATGTGGTATCTCAACATGGGAAAATGTGGGGGTTCAAATTTGAGCTTCCCATTGAGAAAAGCAAAGGAGAAAGAACTGATTTGCTGTGTTGAGAAGCAAATCTAAAAGCCCTCAGAAAGAATCAAATGGGATACAATGTGTGCCCTATTCAGCACAGGATTTTCAATAGTCCTTGGATGACCACTCAACTCCTTTTCATAAAGTCATTAATAGTTGTCCTGGAAACCAATCAGTGAGCTAAGTAGCAGACCACTGCTTCCTAACCAGCTTTTAGAGCACTGTAAGTTACTGTTGTTGATTATTGCCACCAAATAGGTGCACTCAACAGTTCATAAAACACTAGAAGTCAGAGAGAGAAGAGGAAACTTGGGGAATGTTGCAAAGACATTTTATGTTTTCCTTTAGCACTCCATATTATACAGCTATCTCACAAGAAAATCAGCCTCAATCTTAATAGCCAGGAATTCATATAGCCAGGTTTTTGATGATGGAACTGTAGAAAATGCAAAAAAGCATTAGTATAAACATTCCAAATTCTGGGTGTGTGACCTAGAAAAAGACTAATATTTGAATGCAAAGAACTCTGTACAATTGCTGGGAAAGAGAATGGTAAAAGAATTAATATAGAGTATTACACCCATGTGATAGGTTATCATATAGCAGTCAAAGGAACCGGCATAATTAAATCTGTATATGTAAAATAACATATTCATGCATATACCAGGCAGATATGTGTACATACAGATGCGTATCTGTATAATATACACATCAATACATATGTCAAAAATATGATGTGTTATACTGTAAACATAGCCAAAGATACATGGCTGGAGAGATCATAGATCTTAGAGAAAACCCTAAGGCAGTCACAACCCTAGGCAAATATAATTTTTTACTATATGTTATATATCCACCCTTATATCTTATATTTGCAGACAAGTATGTCAGTCATCACTCATCAAAGAAGCTTCTTTTACAACAGACAGAGACTATTACAGAGTTCCATACTATTCACAGAGAATAAGTGTCCATGAGATGCACAACCTTAAGTCACACATCTACAATGGAACCTCTACACCCAAGGCTCATGGAACAGAGTAGAACAAGGGTAGAGAGAATATTAATGCATCTCTCAACTCTCATCAACAAAGCTCCCTTATGCAATAGAGGGCAATGAACACAGGCCACAAATGACCAAAGTGTAGAGAATAGGATTGTGCAGAGTGTGAGTCCCTGGACAGGACTCCTATATTAAACTCCACCCACCCAGGAGTCGGGCACCATTTTGGAAGAGGGAACAGAAAGATTATAAGAGCCAGGGGAGGAGGAGCATGACCATATAGAAAGTCTTACAGGCTCCTGGGACTTTGATCATAAGAGCCTACAGCAATGGTGTCAGCATATGCAAGACCTATGCAAACTCAAGCAGACAAAATCCCAGCATAGAACTGGGGAAATAGGCAGCAGACTCCCATCTTAACTATAATGGCAGCTGATTACTGCTGGGTGAGTGAGAGTTGATCTTCACTAAGAGAGAGATTCTAGATAGGCTGACTAGACTTCAGTGGGTGAACTTGAACTGAGGGACATCTAGGTACACCAGTTTGACCCAATAGACCTTAACATAAATGACAGAATATATGAAATCCAGTGAGGTTGGCTATGGTGTGTGTGTGGGGGGGGTTCCAGAAGGGAGGAGGGGCATAAAGATGATTAAGATGTTTGTATGAAATGCACAAATATTTAATTGAAAAATATGATGGGGAGAGGCTGGAAAGATGGTTCAACAGTTAAAAGCACTGATTGCTCTTCCAGAGGACCAGAGTTCAATTTCCAGAACCCACATGGCAGCTAACAACCATCTGTAACTCCAGTTCCAGGGGATTGGACACCCTCTTCTGGCCTCTGTAGGCTTTGCATGACACAGTTGCACTTATATACATGCAGACAAAATACTCATACACATACAATAAAAATAAATTTAAAAACATATGAAGGGGAGTTAGAATTAGAGGTTCCATGTGCATAGTCTGAGTTTAAAATACCCTAGACTCAGGCTATAATCACCTCTTGGAGAAGGGTAGGGGATTAAGACCCAAATAATAGTGAAAGAGAATCTTTGTCCTATCCAAAATGTTTTCTTTCTATTTCAAATAGTGAACGGAAACAAATATTAAAAGATAGCAGCGATTCATCTTATAATGAAGAAGCGTGCTCTGTTCTTCCTGACTATTATGATTTAAATGAATATGAAATGTTCCTGGAAGGCTCATGGAGTCATTGCTTGGCCCCCAGCTAGTGGTCCTGTTTTGAGAGGTAGTCAGGTCTGGCTGGAGGAAGTAGGTCTCTAGGGGCCTGCCATCCAAGGTTGTGTCTGCTTTTCTGTGCCTCTGTGTCTCTCTCTACTTCTAGGCTGCAGTGGGGTGAGCAGCGTCTGCCACTAGCATATGATCTGATCTGCTCCGCCACACCCTCCCTGCCAGGATGGACTGAACGCTCGGAAATCTTTAGATAAAAGAAATCTTTCCTCCTTTGAAGTTATTTTTGTCAGAGATTTTGTCAGCCATAGTGATGAGAAAGGTAGTATACTAGTTTGGGAAAAATTGTAAACCTCTTAACCTCCTCAATCCCCAAAACTTCATGCTACTTACCAAATCGGAAGATGCAGTTCTGTGTGAATCTATTTTCTATCTTATGACCTGAACAGTGGCAACAGCAAGCTTATGCTCCTTGAATGTTTAATGTGTTTAATGGCTTCTTACCATGCCAAATTTTCAGCCATTTGAGCCAAGGCAAAGACGTCTGAGTTGTACCATAGACAGAATATAAGTCCTATCAAATTCACAACATGAAGTTAGCTACTGATGCATAACTAACTGCCCCAAAACTCCATGGCTTAGAACAATATGAATTTGGAGCTGGAGAGATGGCTTAGCGGTTAAGAGCAATGACTGGTCTTCCAGAGAACCAGGTTCCATTCCCAGCACTCACATGGCAGTTAATGGCCATCAGTAATTCCAGTTCCAGGGGATCCAATGCCTTCTTGTGGCCTCTGTGGCACTACACGACACGGCTGCACTTACACACCTGTAGGCAAAATACTCATACACATAAATTTTTTTTTAATTTTAACTTTTAAAAAATATATGATTTTTGTATTATCCAGGAGTATACAGTCATCTGAAGGGCTAGCCTTGGTTGATCTTGTCTGGCTCATGCATGGATGCACATGGTCTTGTAGGCAGGCTGATCTAAAATGCTTTCTCTCACACATTGGCTAGTCAGCTGGTTGTTGGCTGGCAGCTGAAGGAAACAGCCGAGCAATTTGGCTTTTAGCACCCAGCAGGTCACCGTGGACTTGTTCCTGTCTTAGTGAGGTTCCCAAGAAGGCCAAGGAAGTCAGTTCCTACTGTCACATTTTCTTGGCCACAAGAGCTCTCAAAGCCACACAGATTGAAGGGAAACAGAATTCTTTATTAGACTATAAGAAAGTGAGTGCAGTTCATCTACCACCCCCTGACTTTCTATGAACCAGTGAGTCAACAGAGGTTCAGTGATATGATAAAATATATATTCCAAGAGAACTTTACTAGGCACTTCTTCCGATAGTGTTTTTATTATTTAATATGTTCGCAAGGTTTATTTTATATTTTATTTTCTACAAAGGTCTCAGGTATCCCAGGCTGGCCTCAAACTCACAATATAGTCAAATATCACCTTGAAACCCTGATGATCCTGCCTTTGCTTCACAAATACTGGGATTACAGGTGTGCATCACTGCACCTGCCTCAGAATTGATTTTATGTACTGCCTAACCACATTTAAATAGCCTTTGTCCTCTGAGAAAACTGTATTTCCATATAGCTCACAAATCATCTCATTCAAAATTATTTTCTGGATACTAATGGCCAACTAATAGAGGCTAGTAACCTGAAATTCCCTCCAAAGTCCCCTTTACAGCAGTAAAGACTGAGCAGTAAATAGAGCCTACAGACTGGTGTAATTTACCTGGCCAAAGCATATCTGCACAATGACTTATTAAATCATCCCACGGAAAGTTGTAAATCTAAGAGGGGAAAGTACAAATCAATAGAAAAACAGTCAGGCACTTTCCTACCTGAGATTTTCACGACCTTCTGGAAGGATGAAAAAGAAATTCCAAACACGAAGACTTGTAAAGATTAACTGGCTCTGTTCATATTATTCTTAACAATTCGTTTTATTTTTGCTGTCACCAACCTCTCTCTGTATTAAATTTTGTTTGCTTGTATCTCAGAATCAGTTTATATCCTGTCTGCTGTGCAGAAGATTGTGCAAGACAAAGAAGTATGAAGATGCATCGGACCCACATTCTTTCACAGAGGAAAGGATAGAAAGGCATGGTAGCCTTGCTTCTGCCCTTCAGATGTAGAGTGAACTGAGAGAAGGTAAGAAGAAGCTTGGCCTTCCTTCGATAATGATGCATAGAAGAAACCCACCTGATTACTGGCTTAAGGAGCCTTTAAGTTCTTGAAAATGGGTTTTCATGGTGTATTTTCCCTGTTTTACACAGAGCTAAAATGTCAATCCTACCATTTAAAATTTGAAATATAATTCACATACCTAAATTCACTAGCTTGGGAGATGGTGCAGTATACAAGCTTGAGGACTCAAGTTTGAATGTCCTCAGTCCATATAAAGTTGGGTGCAGTATCATGTCTACAAGAATACGGGAACTGGATGTTATCAACTTTTTTTGTCTTTTTGAGACAGGCTCACTCTGTAGCCCCAGCTGGCTTGGAACAGGCTAAGTAAACAAGGCTGGCCTCAATCTCATAAAGAACGGTATGCTTCTGCCTCTTGAGTGCAGGGATCAAAGGTACGCACCACCTCTTCTGGCTGTCACCTCTTTTTGAGACTCATTTATTTTATGTGTATGTACGAGTGCCTCCATGTATGTATGTATACCACGTGAACGCCTATCACCCATGGGGCCAAGAAGAGGGTGCTGGATCCCCAGCAACTGCAGTAAGGGTTGGTTATTAGCTGCCATGTGGGTGCTGGGAATCGAACCCAGGTCTTCTGCAAGCGCAGTCTGTGCTCTTAACTGTTAAGCCATCTCTCCACCACATGAAGTGTATTAGGGTGTTAGTCTTTGTAGATGATTTTCTTGACTCTTCATGCATCCTTGTTCTTTTCTCAATTATCTGGATACCAGTTTCAGCCTAGCAAGCTAATACCACAGAAGTTCAGCACAAACCCATCTCAAGTACTGAGCTAACATGGACAGAAGCGAAGATGTGTCTTGTGAGGCACCTGACCCAATGCAAATACTTCCAAATCCCTTGAACTTCTCTTTACCCACAGCAGCCTCCATTGCTGTTCCTTTCCTTCTTGGAAATCTCTGCCATCCCATTGATCCTTAGATCCTTAGATCCTTCTTCCTTTGCAGACACCATATAACAAAAGGAAGCAGAGAAGCCTGGGAGATGGCCATGCAAGTGTGAGGGCCTCAGTTCAGATCTCCAGAACCCATATAAAGCAGATATGATAGAATGTGTCTATAATCCCAGCATTCCCATGTGCTGGAGAATTTCTGAAAGCCCAGGGCTGCAGAAATGGCTTAGAGGATAAGAGCATTGACTATTCTTGTAGAGGACCTGGGTTCAGTTCTCAGCACTCACATGGTGGCTAGCAAATGTCCATAATTCCAATTCCAGAAGATCCACAACACCCTCCTTTGTCTCCACAGACATTGCACAAATGTGGTCCACTTATACACATGCAGGCAAAACACTAATACACATATAAAATAAAAACATGTAAACTTTTGCTGGGCATGGTGCTGCATGCTCTAATCTCAGCACTTGGGAGGCAGAGACAGACAGATCTCTGTGACACTGAGGCCACCATTATCTACAGAGTGAATTCCAAGCCAGCCTCAAAAAACCAATATTAATAAATAATTAAAGTTGAAAATACATTTTCATTCCATTGTTTTGGATGGCATACAATATATCTTAATCATATTTAGTGCCCCCTTCCCTATTTGCACCCCCAAGAGCCCACCCATAGGACTTCATTCATTTTGTCATATAAGTTAACCTTTTTTTATTTTAAAAAAGAGTCTCTCAAATAAGGTGGAAGGTGTAAACTGACACCAGAGGATGTCTTTTGACTTCCGCACAAGGTGCCATATATGCCATGTACACACACGTATATATACACATATTTAGAAAAGGAACACAGGCCTGATGACAACCACATACCAACCCAGAGTGCTCCTGCAAGTCCTCCTTGGAGTTCTTTAAGGAGAGAATCACATTGCTAACTCAGGGAAAAACCCAACTTTGAAGCACAGTTTTGACTGAATGCATATGACTTTCTCAACATGAGTAAGTTGAAAAATTAGAAGTAAATCATGGTTCAAAGTGACACCTTACAGAAAATACCCCTCGGTGTTCTCTTTAATTTGTTTTTCTGACTCACACATTTATATATGCTCAGGAGTAAATAGCCTTTTTTGTCTTTTCATGCTTTTTGTGGTCAGGTCTGCTTCCTGCTTGCTGGAAACCAAGTAGAGAATTATTTAAAGAAAATCCCACAGCATCAATTCTAGAAATTATATAAATGCTCAGCTCTGGGGAGTTTTTGTAGTGAGCCATAGAACTTGTCTGTCATGCTGGATCCTGTCATCCTGGGCTCTGCAGTGTGGAATGAAACACTTAGTGTCACTATAATTGGGAAGGCTGTGACGATTGGCAGCCTTTGAAGCTAATGATTTGGAAGGTGACCAGTGGCATAGAATGGCCCCTGAGCACTATGGTCAAGCCTAAAATGCTGAGACAGCTTTTACACTTGACCCACAGCTAGGAAATGAATCTTAAGTCTAAAGTTGTTGATATCATCATGATTGTTATTATGGGTACCAGGAACAGGACTGAGCCCAGGTCTTCAAACTCAGTAGGCAAGGGCCCTATCACCGACCTACATCCTCAGCCCCATCTTATCTCTTTTCAATCAAACTAAACTTCACACTGCAGCCGACTGAGATTCAGAAAACACAGACCTAATTAGCTGTGCTTTAAGGCTATTGCAGAATAATGACTCTAATAAAAATACTGCTATGCGGATGAAGACAGGAAGAATACGGTGACATCTGAGTAAAAGACTGAGGGCAGTAAGAGAGAGTGACATGTAGATGCTTGGTGCAAAAGCATTTAGGCAGAGGAAACAGCCAAGACCATAGCCCTGAGGCACAAGTGTATTTGGCCTTCCTGAAGGAAGAGTATGGGGATCCATGTGGCTGGGGCACAAGATCAAAGGCAATGGTTCAGTCACCAAATGTCACCATATGAACAAATGGCTCTGCTCTATAGAAATATAATCACTTTTAAGTATTGATTTTGGCCTTGGGAATAGTGTCTATTAATTGGTAATAAATTAATGGGTATTCAAATAGTTGGATAACTGTAAGATCAGCAAGACTAATAAAATGATAAAAACAATTTAATAATAATGCATGATCTCACCAGTGTGTGCATTTTGACAGATCATGTTGGTTCACAGAAATCAGGAACTATGGAGCTGGAGATAATGAGTCTGCAGGAAGAATGCTTGCCCAGCATGCTCGAACTTCTAGGTTTGATTTCCAGCACCACATAAACTGGGCATGGTGGGAAGTGCCTGTAGTCCAAACTCTTGAGAAGTCGAGGCTGGGGGATTTGAATCAAAGTCATCCTTGGCTGCATAGTAAGTTCCAGGCAGTCTGGGCTACATGAGACTCTAACTCAAGAAATAATAAATCAGGAATTATGAAGGCATCAGCAGGTATAAGCTATTTCCTGATAGTGACCTGAGTTCCTTATGTTGGACCAAAGACATCTATTTCTCAATATTCTTTGGCTGTACCTACAATAACCTGCTCATTTAGCAATTATTCAAAATCACAGTTCTTAGTAAATGCCATGTAACAAAGGATTTGGATGTAAAAACAGATATTTTGGTATACTTTCTAGGAAGTCAAGTATTTATAAAACTCTTGAAAATATGAGATGGTGAAATGGCTCAGGAGGTAAAGGCAAATGCTACTGGGCGTGATGATCTGAGTTCAATGCGTGGAGTCCACATTGTGGAGGATGGCAACCGACTTCCAAAAGGTGTTGTCTGATGTCCACATGTACACCTTAGCACATGTACACAGCCAATAACTAAAGAAATCTTTAAAAAAATTTAAAAATCTCTTTTCTCATATATACTCAAATAAATGTAAAGATCTCTAAAAAATATTCTAGAAAGCTGACTGTGGTGGTACATGCTTTTAATCCCAGCACATAGGAGGCAGAGGTAGGTGGATCTCTGTGAGATTGAGGCCAACTTGGTCTATATAGTGAGTTCCAGACCAGCTGCTGCTACAAGGAGACTGTCTCAAAAACACCAAATCATCATCATCATCATCATCATCATCATCTCTTGAAAAAATGATTGATCAAAAAGTGTAGTTAAATTGTAGACAACTGTATTTCTTTCTAAATCAACCCTCCGATTTCACAATTTTTCAAAATGCACTCCACTTTTAAACTATGCAACCAAGGATGCCTTAAACAAGAAATGCCTATTTCCTTAAGAGCAGAAAGAAGCAGATGGCTAAGTTGATAGCAGTTTAAAACAGTAAGAAACCTAGAGGACATCTGGGAAGGATGAAGAAGATGGAGAAAGTGCAAAGACTGCAGAAATTGGTTTAGAACTTTTCCCTCAGCCTTCCCACTACCCTCTGACCTACAGAACTTGCCTCTTGTCTTTGCAAAACTTGGAAAGAATTGATGTGAGACAATCAAGACAGACTTCAATTTGAATTCTTCCCTGGCTCCTAACTAATCTATTTCCTTGATTTATGTACGAGATAATGTCTTCTGTATGCAGCTGTCCTGAGAAGAAAAGGAACAGCATGCAGAAAACATGTGCACAGGCCATGGACATCTGAGTCTCATTTCCTGTCTCTGATTTTCTACATCTTACTGCCCTGTTCAAGGTGTGAGCTGAAGACCAACAGCATCAGCAGTCATGGCCCTCCTTAAAGTATAGATTGTAGGGCCTTAACCCAGACCTGCTGAGTCTGAACACACCTTCTATCCAAACTACACAGCATGAGAATCCTTGTTTTATACATAAGATCCCTGCGATGGATTGGTTTCTTTTTTTTCTCCCTCCTTCCCTTCCTATCATTCTTCCTTTCTTCTTGTCTTCCTTCTCGCCTTTCCCCCTTTCTCTTTCTCTATGTGTGTGTGTATGCACATGTGTATATCTGATGTCAATGTTAGGTATCTTGTTGGATAGCTCTCCATCTTGTTTTGAGACAGGGTCTCTCCCCTAAACCTGGTGCTCACCAATTGACTAGACTAGCTGGCCAGAGAGCTCCAGGGCCTTGCATTATAGACACCTGCAACCACATCCAACTTTTATAGAAGTGTCAAGGGATCCGAACTAAGGTTATGCTTATTCAGCACACATGTTATCAACTAAGACATATATGTCCCCACCTCCTCTCTTTCCTTCTCTCCTCCCCGCCTCTCTTGTCATTGTTTTCCTTGTCTTGTGATGAAATATGTAGTATGTGCATTTTCCACATGTGATGCATACTGATCACATGTGCAGCTGGATAAAATTACCTTGGGTCAGTCTCCCAGTTAATGCTCTGTCAGTGTCCAGAGAGCGTGAGGCTGGACAGATACCATATACCACACTTCACAGGTAGTTTACTGAACGATTACTTTGTTTTGGGTAGTACTGGAATCAAATCTGGGACAAGCACTGTACTACATTTTTGGATTTGGGGTTCTGTTATTGTTGTTTAAGACAACATCTTATTATGCAGTCCTGGCTGGTCTGGAATTCAGTATGCAGGCCAGGCTCACCTTGATCTCACAGCTATCCACCTGCTTTTGCCTCCTGAGTGCTAGGATTAAAGGCATGTACCACCATGCCCAGCTCTTTTACTTTTTAAAAATTTGACACATGTTCTCAGGAAGTTACCCAGCTTGTTTCTCTCCTGACCTCACCTTGCCTGCCAGTTTTTTGTTTTTGTCCTTTCAGACAGGGTTTCATGTAGCCTAGTTGTACCTGAATTCACTATGTAGCTGAAGATGATCTTGAATTCCTGATCCTCTTGGATACTGAGGTTACAATGAAGCCTGTTTATATTTTATTTACTATGAACTCTTATTTGATAATTTCATACATATATAATGTATTTTTATTGCCCCCCCCACACACAGCCTCTCTTACCTCCTTCCCATTCCTGTCTCACATCCCCATCCCTATCATTCTCTTTCATGTAATCATGAGTTTTGAGTTTGTTTTCTGAACCATTTAGTTTAACCAGAGCCATCCATGTGACAATTGGATTGGCTATCTACTGGAGCCTAGTGGGGTCATCAGTGAGTATACAACTGACACAATGATTTCCCATCTCCCTGGATCTATCAGGCAAAATCATTTCAGTAGTGAGGGCCAGGGCAGTGAGCATATGCAGGTACAACAGCTTTAGCAAGCACTACATGAGCCAAACGAAGAGGAAAACTACTGTACAAGGATTTTTTTTTTCTAATTGCTATGATAAAATGCCTGGCACAAACAACTTAAGGAGGGTTGAATTTATTTTGGCTCACAGTTTGAAGGGTACAGTTCGTCAAGATGGAGAAGTCATGGCAGCAGGAGGTCAGTCAGGAAGCAGAGAGGTGAATGCTGGTGCACCACTTCCTTTCTCCTATTCAGTCTGAGACTCCAGCTAATGGAATGGGGCCACTTACAGTTAGGGCAAATCTTTCCTCCTCAGTTAAACCTCTCTGGAAACACACTCAAAGATATACACAGTGGTATATTTCCATAGTGACTCTAAATCTAGTCAAGCTGTGAATCTAGACTAACCATCACTAGTCTATCCCTGGTCAACCTGGCACTACAAGATATCATTCTAAATAATAGCATTCCACCTCTGCCTCCTAAATTTTTATTGCCATCTCATAATTCAAAATGTTTCTAGACGCTCTCTAAAAGTCCCCAGAGTCTTCAACAGTCCAAACACTGTTAAAAAGTCCAAAGTATTATCTGAGACTAAAGGCAATGTGTTTCCTGTGAGCTCCTATAAAAGTAAAAGCAACGTACAAAGTTCCAGCATACAGTGGCACAGAATAAACATTCCCATTCTAAAAGGAAGAATGGGAGTACAGCAAGAAAACATGGGACCAAAGCAAGACCAATCCCATAAGGGAAAACATCAAAGCCTGCAGTTCCATATCCAGCAACTGGAGCTCATGATGAAATCATCTGGGCTTCAAAGGGCTTGGGAAACACCATCTTTCCAACTCTGCCACTTGCAGCACACATAACTTCTCTCTTGGGCTGACTCCACTCCACACTTACAGCTTTTCTTGGCAGATGACCTATTGTTTTGACACCTCCAACATCCTGGAGCCCCCACTGCACCTTCACTTTCACATCTTCACGTAATGGCCTTGCAGAGAATTCAACTCTGCTACACAATGCACGGCATCAGTGCTCTCTGGAACTCTAGTGTAAGCCTCCATGAACCCTCACTCTTACTTCTTTCATGCCTGCATGCCCAGACCATGTGGATGACATTTCAAAGTTCTGTTGCTGACTTGGAACGTGCCCTGGTCCCTTTAGACCACAGGTATATTGGCCTCTGTGTGCTGACCCAGGGAAAAAGCTTTCTGAGACAATACTTTCAAGGAATAAGGGATCTCTTCAACAGTATTCTCAGTTTAAGTGTGCTCCTGTCAAATGAATTCATATTTTCACAAAATTGACCATTTGATTGGTAGCTTATCCTCAGGGTACCTGTCCTAATGTCTAGTACAAAGCGTAATGATACTAATCTCTTTAACATTTAAAACTGCTTTCTCTGCACCTGCCTTGCCTGTCCCATTAAACTTGGTCCTTTCCCTACAAAACTGGCACAGTTTCCCTTTTTTGTGCCACTTGTTGCTGTTTCCCGGTGGACTTGGATGGCAGCTGCAAACAGTAATCATGACACAACCTGAATGCTATCCTGTTTTGAGATTTTTTTTTTTCTACCAAACAAATTAGTCTATTACTTTAGAATCTAGCTTCACTCAGATTTTCAGAACATGGCAGGGTTAAGTGAGATTCTTTGCCAGAATATCACACTAATGGCCTCTGGCCCAGATTCTTCTCTTTGTTCCTCTGAAACGTCATAAGGCAGGCCTTCACTGTCTGCACTTCTCTTGGCATTCTAGTCTTCCAAAATCCTAAGCAAATGCCCCATTAAACTGTTTATAGCACTCTAAGGCTCCTCTAGCCCAAAGTACCAAATTCTTCTAAATTTCTTCCAGAAAACACTTCCAAATGTCTATGAACCACATAGCCAGGCTTATGGCAAAAGACCAACTTCTTAGTACCAATATTCTATATTAGCTACTTTTGTGATTGTTGTGGCAAAATACCTCACAAAAATAGCTTACAAAGAGAGTGTTGGGGCTGGACAGATGGGACAGCAGTTAAGCGCACTGGCTCCTCTTGAAGAAGACCCAGATTTGAATCCCACACCCACATGGTGGTTACCTCTGGTTTCAGGAGATCTAAGGCCCTCTTCTGTTTTCCATGGGCATTGCATAACATGGGTCCACTACATGCAGGCAATAAACTCATACACATAAAATAAAAATTTTTTAAATTAAAACTTAAAGAAGGTAGTGTTTATTATGGCTCACAGTTTGATGGTCCAGTCCATGAAAGCAAGAGCCTGAAGCCACTGGTAACATAACTTCTGCAGTCAGGAGGCAGAGATGGACGAATGCTGACGCTCCACTTGCTTTCTCCTTTTCATTTGGTGTGGGACCCAGTCGGTGGAATGCTGTAAATCACAAGCATGATGCGTGCTTCCTTCTCAGTTAAAACTTCTGGAAACACTTTCATAGACACACCCACAAGTCTGTTTCCATGGTGATTCTAAATCCATCTTGACAATGAAAATGAACAATCACACCTACCAGGAAAGAAGGCTGCTTCAAATCAGTCCTCACAAATCTGAGTTTGTATTAACAACTAAATGCAGAAAGGAAGATGACGATTCAACTCAGGCAATCTGGAGGTGGTGAATCTTATAAGTTAGGAACATAGAAGGCACTTTGAAAGGGCTATTTCTAGTTAAAGGGTCTTGAGGCCCTTGTTGATCAAGACCAGTGACCTTTAGAAATTCAGAACTGAGTTGAGCCAAAAGAAAAGACAAGTGCTACCTCAATGCCTGTATGGTATTTCTACCCTTTCCAGCCTTTTAAAACTCTCTAAATCCTGGGGTTGGGGGAAAACATGTGAAACAATGAAATATGGATCAGAAGGATGACTTCAGAGTGTCAGCTGCTAATCTTGGAGAAGGATAAACCAGTATCAGGCACAGCAGGGCCCACAGCAGAGCATTAAGTCGGCATAGAGCCACATAACTTCTTATAACCACCATCTAGTCATGCTGAGAAATGAGGCCAAACCAAAGAAGGAGAGGACAAAAAGGCACAAAGGGAAAACAAACGGAAACAAAAAGTTGTGAGTGAAGAGGTTACCCTACCGTTGCCCTGCAATAAATCGAAAAGGGCAAGGCCAGAGCAAAACTTCTCTTGGTTCTTTCAAACAAAACTGGCAATGCTTTATTTAGATCACCCAAAATAACATTTTACAGAAAAGGAACTATAACATTACACAGCAGAGTATGGCTGTAAAATCTCAAACAAGACAGGCAATGCTTTATTTAGATCACCCAAAATAATGTTTCACAGAAAGGGAACTGTTACAAGCAATGTATAGCTGCAATTTCTCTTTTGCCATCAATATCAATTCCCTCTAAAATACTTTGAGACTACTTTGTGGCTTTCAAGTACAAACTAAAATCTGTTGAACAGAAAACAATTTCCAAAAACATTTTGTTTAATACAAACAAATAACTAAGCAATATGGTTCTTGCTAACAACCAACTGCAATGTCTATGAGAACCTAACCTATGCATACTTTCATGAACATTTCCCTAGGAACACAGCTATGGCTGTTCATACCCTGCTCTCACACATAGCTTGTGCAATAGCAAGGGTTACATGGAATACGTTCAGGCACCCAGGAAGTCATTATTATAGTTTCTTTTTTAAACAAACAATTATTAATTAACGTTACCTCCCAACAGGCATGGGCCACCACACCCAGCTCAGGAAGTAATTCTTAACAGAAATAACTACAGTACGTGAACAACTCAAATAACATTAGCTCTTTTACCTGGAATCTAAAATATAACATAATAGCTGTTCTTACAGAACCATCAAAACTTTAATAAATTGCCCTGGGATTCTTGGTGCTGTAGTGTGCCTCACAGGCAGCGACATAAGCTGACTCCGGAAAGAAGTCATCATGGTATTCTGCTAAAAACCTAGAGAAAGAAACAAATATGGCCCTCATAAGCAGCATATTAAGAACTGAACACCCTTAAGCAAAATATCAGCTTTTAGCCAACTTTGACATTTAATTTTGGGGAGGGGTTGAGGAAGAAAAAAACTATGATTCAAGTGTTGTTTTCTATATCATTATTTCCACCACAATTATTTCCCTAGTTTCTGTGTTGATTACTATCTGCATCTCTTTATCATCATTCACTGATGATGGAACGGAAAACAGAACCTAAACTTCACTAAGTAGCAGTCTGCTTATATAGACATTTCTATCAAAAATGACCTCAGTGAACATTTTCCCTGCTTATCAACTATAAAAAATAGCACACAAGAAACCCAATAAATGTCTCTTAAGAAATTCACAGGGCTTATAGCAACGGAGTTATACCAAAATTGAACTGAATACAATAGCATTTTACATCCTAATCTGTCATGCCAAGAGTTGTGTTACTAGGAGTGGAGAGATGGCTCAGTGGTTAAGAGCCCTGGCTGCTCTAGCAAAGGACCTGGGTTCGATGTCCAGCACACCCACATGGTGGCTGACAACCATCCATTAACTCCAGATCCATGGGATCCAATGCCCTCTTTTGATCTTCTTGGGCACTGCATGACACAGGTGCACTTACATACATGCAGGTAATACACATATACACATAAAAAACAATAAGAATAAAATTTTTAAAAAAAGATGTATCATAGTTCTATGTGACATAGTACCACAGACTATCAAAAGACTGATATGTCTGAAGATGGCTATGAAAATGTGGCCATTCACCAGGCATGGTGGTGCATACCTTTAATCCCAGAGGCAGTTGGATCTCTAGGAGTTCAAGACCAGCCTGGTGTACATAGTGAGTCCTAGGCCAACTGGGGATACAGAGAGACCCTGTCTCAAAAAAGACCAGAAAAATTTGGCCATTCATTCAAGAGTCTGCCACACACTGATAATAAAATTCCAAGTGTGAGCCAAGCACGATGGCTCAGACCAACAATCTAAGCATAGGAATCTATAGAAGGCAGACTACCACCAAGTTTGTGGCTAGTTGAAGCAATGTTGTGAGACAGTATCTCAGAAATCAAAATGATATAAAAGAAAACAAATACATTTCAAGTAACTGCCATGGAAAGCTATGAGACATATAGTCAAATATATAGCAGACTAATTTGCCTCAACTAGATTTCACAGCTACCTCCTGCCTGTCCAAATTCCTAAAACTGTGCACAGTTCTTCAAGAAAAGGCCAAGTCTAAGAGGTTTTTCTTCTTTCTTTATTATTTCATAGTATGCATTTTGCCTGAATGTACTGAGTGCATCACATGTGTGCAATGCCTGAGAAGGCCAGAAGAGAGCACCAGCTTCCCTGGAACTAGAGTCAAGGATGGTCTTTAGTTGCCATGTGGTTGCTGGGAACCAAACCCCCCGTCCTGCATTTATCTGCTGAGTCATCTCTCCAGCCCATAATTGCACCTTCTTGAAGGTCATGATTGAGTCCATTGATTCTAATTGCTGCCACTGGATACTTTTTTTTAAAAGAATATTTTTTCTTTATTCTTTGACAATTTCATACATGTATATCACATATCTTGATTACATCTAACTCAAATGCCCCCTCTTACTTTCTGTATACATTTTAAAAATTCATTATATTTACTAATAACCACTTCTACATTATTTCCCAAGATCCTAATTTCTACTTTGTATGGGGAATATTCAAATTAGCAGGCACAAAATTTCAACTGTCTCTTCATTTGTCCTTGGAACTATTTGGCTTCAGTATATAAAGTGTTATGCCAAATAGAATAGTGAGTTTATTTAAAAGGGTAACTGGGATGGAAGAGGGTATTTTTGAAACTCGTTTTCAATAAAGTCTTTCACAAATCTAATTATATTCAAGGGCAGGCTACTCAAAATCACCACCAAAAAATAACTTTCAAAACTGCAAGACTGATTTCTCTAGGCAGAGTACTGTCTACTGTAGCAAATCCTATGAGACAAGTCAGAGTGGGGTCTAGAAAGAAGCAAATGTTTCCCTTTAAGAAGAAAGAAGAAATAAGGCCTGGATGCTGGATTGAGCTGGGTGAAGCAAAGTAAAGACTATCCTTGAAGACCAAAGTAAGAAAGTGGTCAACAGACATCTGGATGGAAGAGAGGGACAAGCCCTAGGCCACAGCATGAGGAATATCATCAGATCCTCAGGTCAATGTCCATTAGGTAAGAAAATGATTGGCTCTATAAGGAGAAGGAATTAATATATTTTTCTGAATTTACAAGTGTCATTTATTGTTGTTTGATGCTAATATTTGAGCAAAAAGTCAAATGTTTCAGACAGTCCTGAATAAAAATGTAAAAATCAATATAAATCTTAAGCACTTCTTCATAAAATCGATATTCTGCTTCTAAGTTTATCCAACTGGGTTCTTGTAGTGACACAAACTCTTACCTTTGTATAGTGAGTATCCTTGACTGAGAACCAGGAGAAATGAAGAATAAAAGAAATACAAAACATATAAGCAAATGAAAAAACCTTTTCTATTTTACCCTATCAGTAAGAACACACCCTATACCTCAACTATGGACAATAAAGCAGAGCTACTTTCCACATGTGCTGAAGCTAGAAAATTCACATATACGGCAGACGTAGGTGTGGCAAGGTAATGAAAATACCTCAGAAAGAGATCAAAGTGCTTCAGTAAAGCCTTCAGATTCTTCTCAGAGAAGGACATCTTTCCAAGGATTTCTGGAAGTTTTACTAGATTCAAAACAAAGGCAAACACATTTACAATCAGCAGGATGTTACAAGGTACAGGACATACCATGGGATCATACGGGGAGTGAAATTAACATCTATATTATCAAACAAAAAGTTACTGAGCAAAGATATAGTGGTAAGTCATATATTGCAAGAACAACTTTCCAGCCAGGTCTACACAGCAATTCCCTGGTCAGCCAGGCCTATATAGTAAGACTATGTCTCGAAAAAACAAACAAATAAACAAATAAACAAAAAAGAACAACTTTTATGAAATATAAATCTTGGGGCTGAAGAAATAGCTCAGCAGTTAAGAGCACTGAATGTTCTTGAAGAGGACCCTTCCCAGCACCACATGACAACTAATAACCATCTAAAACTTCAATTCCCAGGGAATCCAATGCCCTCTTCTGACCTCCACTGGCATTATATGACATGTGTGCACTTACATGCATGCAGGCAATGCACTCACACACATAAAATCAAGATAATAAATAAAAATTTTTAAAATAAAGAAATATAAAACTCATTCAATGCCCTTCATTTGAAGAGGTCACATTTGGAGGCTATTTTAAAGCCTAAAACAGAAAACAAGTATCTGCATTAGTTAGATACTGTCCAACAACAAGACATCTATAATTGGGCAAGTCTGTTAACAAACCACAACAAAAACCAAGCAGATGAGGCTGCTAGAAGTGATGTATAGCTCATGAGGATATACGGGCTGTTAATGGTTTCTGGGGTAGAAGAAACATTTTCTTCAGTGGTTTAGCCACTGTTAAGGTGCCCCAGCTCACCTCCTCACGCCACACTAATGAAATTCACTGAATCCACAGAGAACAGAAAGAAAGAGACTTGGAAACAGAATGGGACTAGTTGAGAATAAGAAAAGGACAAGAGAGGGTAAAGGTGTGTATGTGTTAAATGTGATCAAAACACATTCTATATATTCATGAAAATGTCATAGTGAAAACTGTTATCACGTACAGTTAATGTATACTAACAGAAAAACAAAGCAAAGGGAAATCTGGAGGAAGTAATCAGGAACAGGGTTCTCACCAAACAACCGCAGCAAATGTTGTGCACCATAAATGTATGAGGGGGGAGGTGGCTGGTCTCCTGGAGGATAATTGTCAGGCACAAGTTTCCAAGAGAGGACCTGGAAAAAGCACCAATTAAATGTGTTCTTTATTCCAAATGGAGACACTTCTAGCTAGCTAAATCTTACGATGGTAGATCCTACATATAGAGAAAAAATATACAGGACCGTAAAAAATAAACAGGAACCTATACAAATAAACAAATGTGATGGCCAGCATGGCCTAAAATACTAAGTACTAAGACATAAGATTTTAAAGTTCTCAACAGCTATTATGTATAAATAATCAGAACTGTTTTGGTCACTATATTAGTCACTCTTTCTGTTGCTGGGACAAAATTCCTAACAAGAAGCAACTGAAGGACAGGTTTCTTCTGGCTTACAGATTGAGGGAATACATGCCACCATGGTGGGAAAGATAAGGCCACAGGAGACTCGTTGGTCACATTGTATCAAGTCAGGAAGCACAAAGCTAACAGGAAAATGGGGCTGGTCTACAAAACTTCAAAGTGTGGCCTCAGTGAGCCACTTCCTCCAGCAAGGCCTCCGAAACTTTCTCAAACAGCCTCGCCAGCTGGGGACCAGGTGTTCAAACACAGGAGCCTATGAGGAACATTTCACATTCAAACCACAGCAGTCATGTAGCCTTTGTTCTCATACAGAAAATCATGCTGCATTAAAGAGAAAATTTAAAAGCAATCCAAAGATATTTTCAAGATTCTCCAATTCCTTGCTATTAGAATCACTATGGAAATTAATTTGAATCATCTTTACATTTACTGAATCAAATGAAAATAGACTTCCAGCCTGATAACTGGTTTCTTTGCCTTTACTCTGAATTTCAGAACTGCAGGTAGACTTAGGGCTTTGCTTAAAGTGACAGCTATATGTCAAAACTCTCTGATAAATTTCCTTAGATATGCTTCAGCCAGGGACAGAACCAGATACTAGCCTCCTGAGTTGACACTTTGGTTTGAGGGGTGCGTTAATAAACAGCACAGCAGAAAGCAGCTGTAAAGTTCACAAGCGCTATAGGCCACAAGGATGAAGGCCCTAACCTCACTTCAGCTCTTGCCCTATTGGTACAGCCTCTGCTGTACATTTCCCATGCCTTCCTCAGCAGGGAGTTTTGGCATCTTCACACCAGGCTGACACCTAAACCAGTGGCCCCAGGTGAAGCTTAGAATTGCTTGGACGTCACTATCACTCACAGAGAGAAGATAGGAATTTTCAGTCAGTCACCAGTGGAGGGATTCTCAGTGAGGACCACCTGTGGACCTTAACTAGCACCGTGCTTGTCCAGACCCTTCCCTAACAAGGGGAGTGGAGAGGGGCTGTTGGTATTAAGAGAGTCATGAAGGATTTAGATAAAGACTTCTGGTTAAAACCCACTGACGAAGAGTCTCTTAAGGAGGCAGGAAGTCACTAGGGAAGCTGGAATTATAGAAACTGCTGAACTACAATTGTTTACCACAAAGCAGCCCTCTCTGTCATTGACCACTAGATGGCAGACTCAGAGCACTGACTTGAGTGGAAAAATCCCTGTCTGAATAATCAGATACACATTTTTAACATCATTTCCCTTAAATATAAAACATGCAGTGCAAAGTTGTTCTCAGGCATTCGAGTTAATAGGCTCAAATGTCTAGCCCGACTCCGGCACTCAGCATGGTCTCAAAGATAGCTATTAGGGTAACTCTTGGTAGAGTTGGAGAATCAGATGCCAAATGCAGGAGTTAGCAACTACATCCTACCGCTCACATCTGGCCCAATGACTGCCTATGTCTATAATGTCCAAAAGCTAAGAGTGGACATCATGTTTTTAAAAGCCAAAAGAATATATGTAGTGTATGCATATCATATACTGCTCACATTTAAATGTTCATAACATTTCATTGGAATGCAACACACCCATCTTATTTACTTACTGCCTGTGGCTATTTTTAGAGTGCACTAATCCTATCAAGCACCATGTGTCCCAAAAAGCCTAAAATATTTCCTCTCAGGCTCTTAGCAATAGAAGTGTTGATGCCTGCTATACAAAATGCAAATATGAGTATTTCAATAACTGAGTTTATTTACGATAAAATATCATAACTGTAGAGCTGATATCCTAGTAATTTTCTCAGTTTTAAAATCAGAAGCAAGTATAATCCTCTATAACCTTTTGCTAATACTCATAGTAACAGCAACAGGATACTTCAGGAACCTACGATTTATGTAAGCACAGATGGTGAAAGAGTCCTAGAGATGAACATCAGACACTTTACCTCGCTTATCTCATTAGTTCTTCTCCCTTCAAAGCCAGCAAATACAGCACTCCCTTCCTTACTCGGAGTCAGAGGAATGGGCGAAGATGATCTGCTATGCACAGGTGTCTCTTCAAAAGAGAAAGTTGAGATTATTTGCCAATGAAGTTACACAGTGACTAAACTAAGGACTATCTTCAGGACTCTGATAAATACCAGAACAGAAATTGAGACTCAATTCTCAGAAATTACAAATCTTCTACAACAGATTATATAAGATAGCACCTGGGATAATTAAAAAAAAATTCTGATCTATGTTACAACATGGATGAACCTTGAAAAGGTTATGCTCTGCTGAAAGGAGCCAATCACAAAAAGGCAAATATTGTGATTTTATTTCTATGCAGAATAGGAAATCCTGAGGCAGAATAGAGATTTGTGGCTGTAAGGGATAAACAGGGAAATGGCTGTTAATGGGTATGGAGAAGAGGGAGGGGAAGAGGGAGGAGAAGAGGGAGGAGAAGAGGGAGAGGGGAGGGAAGGGGGAAGGGAGGGGGAGGGGGAGGGGAGAAGGAGAGGACTTTATGTTTTAGGAGTTTTTAAAAAAGTCTTTTGGGGACTAAAGAGCTGGCTCAGCACTTAAGAGCACTGGCTACTCTTATAGAGAGGACCCAGGTTCGATTTCCAGCACCCCCATGGCAGTGAACAACCATCTATATCTCCAGTTCCAGGGAATCTGATGCCCTTTTCTGGTTTTGTGGGCAATGCATGATATGGGTGCACGATATGTGCAGGCAATACACTCATACACATGAAATAATAATAATAATAGAGCATTAAAAATAAATATTTTATTTCCCAATTAAACCTTCCTAATCTTCATTCCACCAAATTATTAACCACTTACATACATGTTCTATGATACCATTTATATGAAATATTTCAAATAAGCAATTCTATCATGCTAAATAGAACAGTGGCTGCCAGGGGAGGTAGGAAAGGACGAGTATGGGACTACTGATACATGTAGGGCTTCTTCGTTCTATGATGAAAATATCTGAACTGATGTTGGAGTCAGCTGCACAATTCTGACAACACTAATAATCACTTTAAATGATGAATTTTATGACATGCAGGTTATACCTCAAAAACATCTTTCTGATTTTAACATGCCATTCAAAGAGATTTCTTTAAAGGTATGCTTTGACAATAAGAACAGAAATGGAACAACCCGCTAGAACCAATCATCTTGAGTAAGCCATCAGAAATTCTATTAGAAACATGGGATTCCAGTAACTCCATCCACTCACAAGGGAAGAATGTGAAGGCGAAAACTCAACCTCTAACACACAGCGCTGTCCTGCCTCTCCAGCAGCCTCACTGTGCTAATCATGCCAGCTGCTGCTGCATCTTTCTATGGCTGGTTTCCTCTTCTGCAAAGGGGGGCATCGTGACAGCACACGGGTCACGTCCTGAGTATCACACATACTGTATACACACTCCCACTCCGAGAGGCTTAGCATGGCCTGGCCAGGCTAGGCATAAAGGAAATGGCAACTTTCCCAGATCGGGGCTCCCAGACCAAACCTACTCTTTTCCAAGTGCAGGAACAGCTTGGGCATGCTGGAGGATGTGTCCTGCTGCCTACGCTTGGGCTGAGGTGAAGCGCTGCTCTCAGACAGCCTGTCACAATTGGTGCTGTGGCGCGTGGATCGCCTCAGAGATTGCAGTGCTTCAGGCTCAGCTTTGCGCCTCTTGGGGGTGGCAGGTTCACCTGTAATCGGCTGGCTCTCTGTGGACTGTGGTGTGGATGGATTCAACAAAGGCGGGCTAGGAGAGAGTTCCTCCTGGTTCCTAGGCAAGACGAATAGTGTTACATGTGGCCTCTAAAGAGATTAAGGTTACGGAAAGATCTCCTCAAGGCAGACTCCGAAACTGGCCAGCAACCCTCAAATGTGCCCAATCACACATTTTGTTAGAGTTCCTAAATAAGTGAGATCATTTCAAGCTTCTCTGTAACTCTGCAAGACACACTGCCATAAAACATTGTAACACCTCTTCTGTATTTTTTGGAGTAGTGACTCTCAGTTGGGAGCAATCTGGTTCTAACCCGGACAGTTGTCAAGGACTGGAGACACTTTGAGACTGTTCCAACTAAGAGTAGGATATTGCTTTCTAGTGGGTAGAACCCAGAGATACTAAGTGTCCTAGATCACACAGAATGGAGTCCTGGGCAGGAAAACTCTGGCCGAGGGAATGAGAAGGCCACACAAGTCTCATCAAAGTGTCCATTTTGGCAGGACTTGAGGAAAGCTCTAGCATGGCCGAGTCCATCTTGGCCACTGAGACTCATCAGGTGTCAAGTAGTCTGTGGAGACTTTAGCACAGGTCCCCAGTGAGTTTTGCTGGCCTCTTGACTGCGGTAAAGTGACACACAGAAAGGAGGAGAGAGAGAAGCCACCAAAAAGAGATGGTGGAGAAGTAGAGAGAGACCCAGGAACCAGAAAGCAAAAGAAGAAGGGAAAGAAAAGGTGGTGACCTAGGGCACGGCACGTGGCAAGTGGAAGTTACTAGTAATAGCAAAGGAAGAGTTTAGCAAGGTTGTGGTAGATAAAACGCAGATGGTAGGTGGTTAAGAGAGATAGATGAATGGAAATCTTGGGATTTCTTGCTACATTCTTAGTACTAGGAAACTGTCCTCTTGGCATGATGTGACAATAGCCATCTTGAAATCAGAGTAGCTGTGACAATGCATGTGAGATCCCCACAAGACTTGGCCCACTAACAATTCCTTGTGGAAGGAAGGAGGGCTCATGACACCCATGGGACCCCTCCCCTACCCGATGATACATGAGTGCTTGGCACTAGTTAGGGAGAGGGAGGCTCTTGTTTAGTGGTGCCTACAGGTAGCCCATGTTCCTGTAAGTAATCCCAGTTAAACGCATTCATTGGCCAAGCAAGAGAAGTAGAACTGTTCTCAGTTTGTCTCACAACACTTAGAAGAAGAGAGGTTAGACACGGCAGAGTATCTTATAAAAATTAAAGACTAGGGTAGGGTGGGGGGATTCTCCTCTCCTCTGAAAAGACAGCGAACAAAGCATGTTTAGACACAGAAGGCAGAAAAGCAGTGACATACAAGAACAAGAAGGGACCTAACCTTCACTGAGGACCAAAGGTTGTGGGCCCCTTGTGGACAATCTCAATGAATACGTACAAGGGAGGCAGGCATTCATTCCATTCTACAGATGTAAATGCAAAAGCCTCAAAAGAAACTGTCTCAAGTCACATAACAGCAAGTGGAGGATGAGAATTCAGCTCTATGTTCCACCCTTCTGGCCCATGCTGTCTTTACCCACTTCACTGTCTTCTGAAAGATGGGGGCACTGAAAGACGGGCAGGGCTACAGCTGCTCGGAATCCACTGGAATCTTTTGAATGTCAGTGCCTTGCTATGTAGTCTTGGCTAGACTAGAACTTGTAGACTATCTGGCCTTGGATTCACGGCACTCCTCCTGTCTCAGTCTTTCGGGTGCTGGGATTACAGGCATGCGCCACCATGTCTGGCTACCGTAGAGTGCTTACTTGGGAAAATCTTTCATAACCACGAGAAAGTGAATGAAGACCTGGCTTATTCAGAAAAAAAGAAAGAAAGAAAGAAACCCCCAGTAAGGACACCCTGTAACCTTTCTTTTCCTCCAAACATACACACCCCATAGCAGCAGATCAAAGTCCTCAAAACAGAAGTTAGTTAGTTATGCCAGCACTGACATCTGAGGATAAAGGTGCACTCGTACCTTGTCTAACTCACCTAGTAGTATTGCTGGTACTTTCCTTAATAGGAAGAAAAAATTTAGACGAAGTCACCTTTTTATATTGAGCTTGTTCATATGGGTAGAGCAAAACCAATGGGAGAGTGTAATCAAAGGTTATTCTCAATCCATCCACCATCTCCTTACAAAGGTCCACACTGGGGATTAAAAAAAAGACATTAGAGACCCAACAAAATCATTGGTACTTTCCAAAATGTCACAAAGAAATTTCACATTTTCTTAACCTTCTGATCTGTATTCCTTCAAGAACCTGCTTCTGGGAACCCTGACATTTTCCTAGGAGACAGTCTTTTGTTTTTAATTTTTTTAACTGAACTTTTAAAAATTTTATCTATTTTGATCATATTTAGAACCTGTATCTGCACATATGTTTGCAAACAGGGCAGAGTTACATTACATATTATACCTACACATAAAAAGAATAAAAAGGAACCATAGATGATAATAGAAAATAACAAAATAGGGAATAAACTCTAACATAAAGTATAGAAAGTATGCTGGTAAATTAAACGTACCAATTTAATGCAAGTGAATAGGTTAAAGGAAACATGATGTGTCCCAGCCACCTGTGCACTGGACAGAGCCTCACGGAGCCCTGGATGCTGATTCAACTACAACAGTCAACCCGTGACACTGGTCCTGCACAGCCATGTGACTATGGCAGCAGTTGAGGAACTCTACAGATTGAATATTTGGGGCTGGAGAGGTGGCTGAGTCGGTAAAGACACATGCCACACAAGCCTGGAGAACTGAGTCAGGAGATGGGAGAATCTCTGGAAATTCAAAGGTTAGTTAGCCTGGCACACATAGCACATGCAACAGGAGCGACTCTGTGTCACTTAAACAAGGTGGAAGGCAAGTACCGACACTCAAGAGTATCTTCTGACCTCCACACATGTGCCATGGCTCACACACACTCGTACTTACAAATCATGTTATATTTTACAAAGCCCTGTCATCAGCAAACTCTGATCCAGTTCTCACTACCCATTCTGATGCTTCAGGCAAAGAATTCTTGCCCTGGGTGATAGCACTGAAAATACTGGTCTTGGCACCAAGTCAATGCACAATCAAGCCAGGTCACATGTTCAAAGAGCTATCAAACAGTTCAGGAAATTCACAGTATTTTCATATTTGAGAACTGAATCAGTAAATAACAAATCAGCTCTGAAGCAGTCTATAAAATGAACTCAAGATAAGTAAACAGAGAAAAGTATCCCTTGTTCTAGACACTTAGATACAAGGAAAAGGCTGAGGACACAGGCCAGTGGAAGAGCACTTGCCTAGCATGCATGAGATCTAGGTTCAATCCCCAGTACCACAACAAACAACAACAACAGCACGAAAAAGCGAGGAGAGAATCAGAAGACTAAAGGCCTCAGCTACTCACTTCTTTTCCGCTGGAATATAGTGTGCATTCATGTGGGCATGTACCATGGCATGATGGTGACGGGGCCTCTCATTGGCTGAAAAGGCTGCGTTGATAGCAAAATGCTTCACATAAGATTCCAAAATAGTTATGATGTTAGTCTGGCACGGAAGTTTCACTAACTGGTAAGAAAGAAAATAAACATGTTGACAAAAGTCTGCTTTGCATACATATAAGCTGCGATCCATTTTAAAACTCCAAAAAGCCTCTCGATGTATATCCAGAAAGCATTCCCCCATCACAAATCAACTAAATCCTAATCTTAAGAGAAGTTCAGGCATCACAATTCTGGAAAGCTCCCTAGAGGACTCACATGGATAGCACGAGGTACGTGATTTAAGTTAGACCCAGCATCCGGCATCACTGTTATTCAACTTTAAAACCTCATCCAGTACAAAACTGAAAATAAAAATTTCATTTCTCCAAGCATCCCTGATGTCTGATACTGTGAGCACAAAATGCAGCTCACTCTGAGGAAGCACCCTGACAAAGCCGTCTCACTGCATACCCTTTTCCTCCTGTTAACGTAATAACAGTCATCTTCAAGCTGCTTCTTTAGAACTTCTGGGATGTCGACGGTAATTGTTCTTTCATCCATTGCCTTCCTGGAGTGCAGCGCCAATACCTTTTTTTTCTGCAAATCACAATTCCATTTTTAATTATTGAAAACTGTGGAGGAGTCCATATCTAAAGATGAGCTAACATGTGAAGGGCTGTTATACAACCAAGGCAGTTTATGCACAAGTCAAATCATTCCACATATTCTATATTAAAGGACATCAACATAAAGATACTATGCCACGTCTAAGTATTTTTCAGAACATTTATCACACTGCAAATGCTTTCTTTTATTTTTGCCTCACTTATGAATACCATGGGGATTTACATCCAATTTAAGGCAGGCAAAAGCCAATTATCTGTAATACTCCATTAAAAAATGAATCAGGGGGCTAGAGAGTTGGCTCAGCAGTTAAGAGCACTCACTGGCTGCTCTTACAGAGGACCAGAGTTCGATTACCAGCACCCACATGGCAGCTAACAACCATCTGTAACTTCAGTTTCAGGGAATTTGATGCCCTCTTCTGACCTCCTCTCCTCCGGCATTGCATGACACAGGTGCACTTATATACATGCAGTCAATACACTAAAATACAAATAATAAATAAAATACAAAAATTCTAAAAATTAAAAAAAGAATCAATGAAATGCTCATACAACAACTATAAACAAAGGTGGTTTCTTCTTTAACTGTTACAGAAGCATTTATAATATTGGTCCAAAAAGCATATCTTTAAAAAGTAATGTGTAACTGGAGAATTATATTGTGAAATTTTGCCAGGACCACATATAGAAAATTTTCTATGATACAAACTTTCTTGTACCACCTTAGTCTTTGCTTCAATGGGACGTTCTTCAATTACTTCTTCATCTTTCTCTTCACCACTGTCATTACAGGAACTGCTTATTGCTAGGGAAAACAAAAATATCAGGCAAACTCTTATTATATATTTTGCCAATCCTTACAGTCACAAATTTTAAGTGTCGCATGCACTTGACTAAGAAGAACCATCTGTAGGTCTGGATACATTTTAAATCCTAATCACAAATACTGTACCTTTCTGAACAGAAACTTATTTTGATAAATAAAACTCCAATTTCAATGGATACAAAAATTACACGAGCTAATGATCTGAAAGTGTTTCCTCAGCTAGGATCCTATGGTTCACTGTTGGATTCATAAGTTGTGGCAAGGCCCTGGAGGTATCAAGAAGAAAATGGACTGTGAGAAAGGAACTGTGAGGGCTCACTGGGTGAGATAAAAGCACTCACCAGCACAGCTCTGGCAGAGTCTTCTTGACTCACTTACTGACTGATCATACTGACTGCTACTTTGTCTAAAACAAAAGAAGGGCATATTACATAGATGTTCCTTCACTAAGAATGGGGTTATACCTCCACTGCTGAAAGTGTGCCAAATACACCTAGCCTGCTGACTGTTACAGCTGATTAATCGTGCTCAGAACACTTATATTAGCCTATACCAAGCTTACCTTACGATCATGTTAAATATCTCATGTATTTTATTGCATACTGTACTGAAAGTGGAACAAGAGAATAGTATAGTTTCATATCATCACAAAGTCAAAAAAAAATCTTAGAGTAAGCTTGAAATCTCCCTGTTTGTACTTTCAGTGAATCTTCCCCTTGGTCCTGGGCATAAAAAGACTACACAGACACGAATCACGCAATTTTTTTTTTTAAAAAGCAACGATAATGCATTTTTAATGGACTACATGCAAATACTTTTAGAAGAAAACATCGTCAATCCACTCACAGTTTTCTTCATTTTCACTTTTTTCTTCAACAGGCAGACTTTTTAAGACAGAGTCAACACCAGGCAACCTGCAGCGCTTTTTCTTTTTCCCTGTGCCTCTCCTGAAAGTAATTAACAAAATTATAATTAAATTTCTCTCTGACGGCTATGGGTCTTGGGATCAAAACAAGATATAAGTAATAAGAATTCTTAAATATCTGGAAGACTGAACTTTAAAACACAACGGTAATCTCCATTTCAAGACAGACAAAGCCATTTTGAAAATACTTGATAGTCTTTATATGTTTTAGGGACTCTTCACTTAGCCAGTTTAAATGTGTAAGATTACTTCAATCTATTACATTATGACTTTCATATCATAAAAAATCCAAAAAGCTAAAAAAAAAACTGAATAAAACTTATATACAAAATTTTTGTACTCTTACAGGCGTGCTACTGCTTTTTTTGCCAATTTACGCTGTAGTTTCCGATTTTCATCTGTATCACGAAGCACATGGTCTTCGGCTGCCCATCTATCCCAGCTAATTGAAAAAAGAGGATGGAAAGGTCAGTGTTTTAAAGCAAATGAAACAAATGCAAAACAAGCACCTTGAGAAACAGAAGTGCCCCAGAACTGCTGACAATTTAGAAAACTATATAACCTTTAAAATCACAAAAAAGATGCCAATAAACTGCAAAAGGAACTCAGTCACAGCAACCAGAGTTTGCAGCAATCACTCAGAGATAATCCAAATATAACAGACTTAAAAGTAACAATTGATCAACCTAGGCAAGCTCTAAGAACAAAGCAAAAGCAGGAAATGAAACTTTTCCACAAGTGTTTACGAAACTTAAAGAAGTTACTCTGTTATCGTGCTACAAAGGAGATTAATATTCAATCTGGTTGTAAAAAATCACTCACCTTCTGTTCCAACCATTAAAATGGATCAGATATTCTGGAATCTTTCTGCCCTTTTCGTCTTTCCCAACAATAACATCGACGATCTGAAACCAGGAAATATTGTCCACGAGTGGCAAAGCAAACCGAAAATTTTAAGTTAGGTAAGCAAAACTAGATCACAGGTATTTTTTAAAAGAAAAGAAAGCATTCTCTTCTCTTTTTTTTTAAGATCCGGAGCTAGGCTGAAACATTTTCAACACATTTCTTTCTTTTTTCCTCTTTTTTTTCCTCCAGTGGATGCCTCAAAATAGGAAACATCCGTCCAACCAGCTCGCGATTGGTCTCTGAGTTTGAGACCGGGTGAAGCCTTTAAAGCCAATTGGTTGGTGAATTTGTCACTAGTGAGGACCCAGACTAGAGAGAGGCAGCTCTAAGACCTCTGGGAGTTGTAGTCTCCAGAGGCACTGCAATGTCCAGGGTCCAACCTGGCTGACCAGACTTCCACACCCCTCCCCGTTGTAGCCTTTATCACCAGAGGGAAAGTCTGGTTCAAATGCAATGGAGTGTCCCTCCCTCCCCCAGGGAGTCAGGGGCAAAGCAAGCAGGAGGAGGGATAGTAAAGGGACTTAGAGATAAGGGCTGTGGGAAAGGGAGTAAAGACAGAAAACCAAGCCCAGACCTTGGGATGTCCCCACGGGACAGCACCGCCCAAACAACGCTAGAGACGCACCTTGGGCTGCTCCGGATCTCCGCCACCAAGGCCTTCGCCTTGGTGGCTGGGATTACTGACGCTAGCCCCGACCCCCAGCGCGCTGATATACGTTTTCCTTGGGGGCCACGGAGCACTTCGGTGCTCACTCCTGCCCGCCACCAGACCTGACAAATTGCAAGATATGGTTCAGCCCTTGCAGACTGAGCTTGATGGGACCGGGACGCGATTCTTCCCAAACACTGTCAGGTGCCTGCAAACTCTTGAGAATCGTAAAACATCAAAGCTGCAAAGCCCCTAGAGCCAACCTTGAACCCCCAGGGGGAGAGTTAAAGGCCTAAGGGAGGTAAGGATCCTAAACTCCACTAGGGTGCCGGGACAATAATGCCTCCAGCTGACAGCTAGCATGAACTATGGAACCAAGGTTAAGGATGTGGGTCAGTTAGTCAGGGTGTGCGCAAGGGAGCCCGCACGGCGCTGGACCGCATCGGGCAACCAAAGACTTATCGCAACCGCGGAGACCCCAGGCGACAGTCCTTCGGCACCGGGCGCCCCGATTGGCGCCCTGCACTCAAACCGCCATCCCGGCCTAGCAACCCCGCGAGAGCGACATGACACGGCCGGAAGCGGAAGCAGAAGCGGAAGCATCCCGGGTCCCAGTCCAGACTCCCGCGCGCGCCGCGCGTTGCGCCTCTCCAGCGTCCCCTGCTGCCCCGGGCCGTCTGCGCAGGCCATTCCGCGCAGGCCGGGTGGCAGTCCCGGGCTCGGCACCACTTGTCCTTCGCTGTCCCCTTTGCCTCCCATCCCCGGGGCCCCGTCCCGCGCCTCCTCCCTGTCCCCCCGCGGCGGCACCTTGGCATCGTACAGCACTCGCGCCTTGGTGGGGTCAGGCTCGAAGCACAGCACTTTCTCCCCAGAGTGGAATTGAAATTTCATGCCCTCGCTCGCGCTCATTTGCTCATCGTGGCGGAGGGCGAGGCTCCGGGGCGGGCGGAGCGCGCGCGGTGGGGGAGGGCGGCCGGGAAGGCGGCGCTCCGCCACCGGGGGGGCCCGGGAGTGGCGGAGGCTGCGACCGCCCCGCCCTCGGCCCCTCCTCCGGCCACCCCGCGCCACTGCGGGGACCTCGGTGGTGGCGATGGGCGCGCGCACCCCGGCCCGGGCGCGTCCCCGCCGGTCCCCTCTGGGGCTCCGGGAGGGGTGCGGGTGGGGATCGCGACCCTCCGGCCGAGGTCTTCCGGCAGAAGGTCCCCTCTCGTCCCCATGGGCTAGGGTCCCCGCGGCTTCCAGGCTGCGCCCACGTGTGCGCGGGGCCGTCACCCCCGGTGCGCGCTCTCCGGCCTGGGCGTGGGGGTCTCTTAGGGAGACAGCTGCTCTGGGGTGGGCACCAGGCACCGGGGAGGCTGGATGGCGTCTGCCCCCAGGAGCCGCCTGGCCGCGCGCGCGCGTCAGCCCCCTCGGCGGAGCTGCGCGCTGATGAGTGTGGCCACGCGAGAAGGACGCCGTGTTGGAACTGGCCGGAGACAGGCAGTGGCCTTGGGCGAGGGGAGGAGACATTCCGGGCAGTGAATAGAACACTCGGTCATCCTTCCGAGAGGACCAGCAGGTAGCAGGCCTGGAGGCCCCAGTTGACTGGGTGAGCAGTGGGCAACGAGGCAGATGGGTCTTTAAAGGGTCGTTAACATCTTAGGTGTCAGCTCTCAGAACTGCCGGAATTGCTCCCTCACGCTCTGTCTTCAGTGGATCAAAACCTCCCTGAAGACTGGAAGGCACCATTGAGGCCGCTGTTAACAGGGTACCTGCACAGAGGGAGTGCTTAGTAAATACTCCTTAAAAGAATGACAAGGACGTGGGAGACACGGAGGACGATGCTGGCCTGGGTCTTCTGGCGTGCAAAGCCACTGGGCGGTGTAGTTACTGGATTAAGACAGCTGGAGAGCGGCAGCGAAGCTAATCCCTGCAGTCTCACTGAACTGCGGGGGGAGTGGGGGTTCCCACACTACTTGGTTCTTGCCTCCAGAAATTTGCACTTGGTTACCCCCCCCCGCTCCCTCCCTTCCTCCCTCTGTCATTGGGTCCGTGGTACACGTCTTTCACATCTCAACTTAGCCACTTCCAAGAAGAGAATCTCACAAGCTTCCGGAGAGAATTCATATACCCCCCCTCCAATGTTCCCTCCCATCTCTCTACTTACCCTTTCTTGCATTTATTGTTCTGCTGTAGAATGGGTTGTTCATTTGCAAGATGCCCTCATTAAGATGGTAAGCTGCTTGAAGCTGGGGATGGGGGGTGTCTCATCCAGTTCATCATGGTTTACTCCCAGCACACAATAAATATTTAATGAATGAATGAACAGATTGCAGATTTATGAAATCGAATCCATAAAACTCAGTGGCCAATTGGATATGAAGGAGGGGAGGGGAAGAGAGAAGGAATCTTGGGAGACCTCCAGGTTTTTAGCATAAGGAGCTGGGTGAGTGATGGCTCCACTGGCCAGATAGTGGCTAGGAAGAGGAGGGACAGGTTTGAGAAAGATGACCAAATAGTGACCTGTATCTAAGGTAACAGAGCCCAGAAGCCAGAACTGGAGCCTTGATTCTCCAAAGATATGAGGAATAGATGCTGATGTTCTCTGCCAGTGACAGAGCTACGTAGTTCTGAAGCACAGGTAATTGCTTGTCACGTGGAAACCATAGCTGAAGTATTTTGATTTTTCTTGCCCATGAACGGAAAGTTCCGCTCCATGCTCTAACCTTTAGGGGAGAGTGGATTCCTTTATTCCTTTGTTTCTCCTTATTTCCTTCATTACATATATCAGGGATCAGTGTCTCTTTCTTCTTCTACAAAGTCCAAAATATGTGTGTGTGTGTGTGTGTGTGTGTGTGTGTGTGTGTGTGTGTGTGTGTGTGTGAAGGCAGCACTTCTTGCAGCCTTCCTCTGGGTTAGGGTCCACTGGAAAGTTCTCTATTGTTACACAAGTGGCCTAGGCTTTGCCCTCTTGGGTTAAAAGGTGAAGAACATAGTGATCTCTGGAATCTATTCTCTGTGTTCTTCAGTCCCTTAAATATCATTTCCTGCCTTGTAACCTGGACAAGTATAGTCTGTGAGATAGTTTTTTTATGTTTAAACTGAATATAGCAATAATTTCTACTTTATAAGATTATTTTTAGGAGCAAATGAAATTTTAGTATGCATGGCTTTGTTTAAAACCTGATATATATGTTTTGGATAAATGTTTAACATTAGGCATTTCCTATGCATTCTCCCCTTTCTGTATTCATTTACACAATAAATGGTTATTGAGCCTCCTGAGTGTTAGGGGCTAGACACACCAAGTACAGTGTATACATTCGCTATCCCTTCCAAGATGGCACATTTCAGGATGGCAATGCAATATGCAAGCAAGTTGGAGCTTTATGCATACCATTGATAAAGGCAGGGTGTAACAGGGTGACACACGTGTCACCAGGAGGAGGGCAGAGTCAAAAAAACTCTTGGAAACTGAAGTGATAATTTTCAGCTTTTGAAAGGGGTCAGGGCATTAAAGAAGTCATCAAAGCAAAGAGATCCTAGTCATCAAAGCAAAGAGATCCTTTTAACTTCTCATTATAGCTCACCGAGTGGGCGGATAATTGACCTAGGATGATCCCTTGCCTGAGCAGTATCAAAGTCCTGCCACGTGACAATTCGGTTGGGTCTCAGCCCTATCCCAATCATCCCAATTTTTGTTTGCAGTTTGTTTTATTTTGCTTTAGTTTTCATTTGTGACGAAGTCTTGCTTTGTTGCCCTGACTGACCTGGAACTTTCGGGCTGAGGAGATCTTCTGGCCTCAGTTTCCCCAGTAGCTGTGGCGACGACAGGTACAGATCAGCGTGCCCATAGGCAAAGCCTCCGTTTTGTTACAGTGTCTGCTCTTTGGCTCAGAATGGATTTCCCACCAGGGGGTCGACCCGGATGAAACTTAATTTCATTGATACGGTAGCATTCACTTCAGAGATCCATTTGGAACAGCTGGGGAACATTGGAGACCCACTGTTGCCAGGCATTGTAATCATCTTTCCAAGGCTCCCAGGTGACGTCAACAAGCAGGCTGGGCAGAGAAACAGTATTCTAAACCGACACTGCAATCCTTTTTCTTCTTGCAGTGATTGGGTTAGACATGACCATGTGGCTCGCCCTTGGCCAATGAAAAGTTTTCTTAGTGACAGAACAGGTTAAAGAGGCTATTTTTGGCAAAGAACCTCCCTTCCTCCCAGGTGGAAGTTCCAGGCACTGCTTAAAGTCGCCCCTTCCTCTTTAGGCACTATTTAGTCTGCATAAGGACGCTGTTAACTGCCACACCCATCTTGGCACCGGGGAGATTGTTACTGTCACGGACGCTCTGAGTTTGAGATAGTCTATAAGCAAGGCTTACTGTCCTAGGTCATTAATGCATTGCTGAACCTTCTCCTTGAAATAACCAGAGCTGCTGCCTAATTCCAGCCTTTTTATGTGGCAAAATAAACTCGAGTACAGCTTAAAACAACTATCCTGAACACATTTCTTGTGCACTTTTGAACTTCAATTCTTGTCTTTTAGAGTATCTGTGCAGCTAATCATAACATGGCTGGCATGGGACTTCGGGCAAGACATGGACTTTTCCACTGATAAGCAGACAAAATCGAGGTGGGATGAAGGGGAAAGTTTAAAGCACCCATGTATGTGGTGCTTTCAATTGGACTGTCTGTGTACTCTAGAAACACATGTTAAATAAGTTTCTGGAAGCAAAGGATGTAGCTCATGTGGTAAAGTGCTTGCCTTAGCATGCATGAAGGCCTGTGTTTGATCCTAGCACTGCAGAAACAGAAACCAGGCATGGTGACTGGTTACATGCCTGTAATCCCAGATTTTGGGAGGTAGAGGCAGGAGGATCAGAAGTTCAACATCATCTTTGCTTACCAAGTAAGAGGTCAGCCTGGGCTGCATGAGACGAGAGGGGGGGAGGGAGGGGAGAGGGGGGAGAGAGAGAATTATAAAATAAAAAACAAGGTAAGAACCTTATATTTAGATACATTGCACAAGGATAGAATTAGGACAAGTTGCATTCCAAAAGCTGCTTTACTGGCAAAGTTATGGTGGTTCTTTTATAAAAGTTTGAGTGCTTTTTGGATTTTGGAAATGCTGCTTAAGTGGGAATGAACTTCATAGATTCTTGGCTCCTAACATTAATTCCTCAACTGATACAGAATACTATTTCCAGAATAAGACCAAGTGGTGCTTCATAGCTCTATTATGAAGACAGAGTTGCAGAGAAATCCCAACAAATGTTTACCAGTTCAAGACCGTCAGTAATACAGTTGCTGAACTTGAATTGCACATGTTGGGTTAATTACTCATTTCAGCCAGGGAAAAGGCACACCATAGAAGCTGTGGGTATCCTAGTGAGAGAGGGTTAGAAAAAGCTCACTGCAGTAGAGGAAGGGGAAAGATTGTCAGAGCAAGAGCTCATGGGTGACCACAATGAAACAGTTTTCCAGACAGATGATCAGTTACTCATATAAACTTACAGCAATGATAACAGCGTTTACAAGTATCATATAAACTCAAGCCAGACAAAATCTTAGCATAGATAGGGGGAAATAGGTAAGAAACCTCAACTGTAGAGGAGGAATGATTGGCAACTGATGGCTCCAGGGAGAGAGAGAGTCAGTCTCCTTTAAGCATGTTAATCTTGGTAGATTAACCAAGCTCCAGTGGATGGACCCACACTAATGGACATTTGGGAATACAAATTGGACTCTATAGGCCTTAATATATATATACATATATATATATGTATATATATATACATATATATATATGTATTACAAAATACTTTATATGTTGTATATACTTTACATATATAGAGTACACTAAATTGGGTGGGGGTAGTAAGGAAAGAGGTAGATTTGAGTGCGAATCTATATACCATCCAAATATACCATATAAAAATCACAAAAATTCAATTTAAAACAGGAAAAATTAAGTTTTCAAAAGAAAACAAAAGAACAGACTTATTTGGAGGATTTGAGCTTGTGGGTGATTTGGGGAGGGATTAAGGAAGCAGGACTTTGCTCTGGATTGGAAGCTGTCAGGTTTTATTCTTGAGTTTTTGGGTGCATCTTCCTAGAAGGAGGGAAGATGAGAATAAAACTGGAATCATCATTGTTAAAGAAGCTGCTATCATCATGAGTGCAAGAACTGGAATTGTTTGGGGTTTTGTAGTTTGGGCCATTATTGTGCTTTGTGTTGTGTTCAAGCCTAAGTACAGGGTGGTCTTGTTTTGGTTTTGATCTGTCCTTGTTACTTAAGTGGTTTTGTCAGATATTCTGTGACATTATTTATGGTCAGTAGTTGGACAGCCTGGGCTAACTGTAAATTTGCTCAGTTTCTGGATGTCAGGGCATGTTTTTATCCCCTTTTTGTGTTCAAGGTTTATTGAGTGTTTATTCTGTCACAAGCATTGTGCTAAGCCCTTCACATATTCAGATGGAATCACCCCCGCCCCCTGCCTGATGATGTTGTTATGGAATTATGGAGATGGAGTGTTTCTCAGTTCCTGTCCTCTTGAAGGAAAGACTTCAGTCAAGAGACAGTTTAAGCAGAAATTTATTTAGCAAAGATAAGCAAAACAAACACTTCAAAGAGAGATTGGAATGGGTTGCACCAAGGCTGAGAACAGCTCAGTAGATTCATTATTATGAATTTTAAAGAACTGAAAAAATGCTCATGAGTATTTATGTGTTAAGTGGTGTATTCATGAGATAAAGGGACCCATTTCCCCTCCCAAATCATGGTGGAGCAGATCTCACATTTTTATGGTATTATTACATAATCCTCTAGAAAAATGCATAAAAGGAGGCATACCAAATCAGTATGCAAATGTTATTATAATTATGTCAGGTCCTTTTTAATTTTGATTTTTATTTATTTTATTTTATATGTATGATTATCTTCCTTGCATGTATGTGAATGCACCCATATCATGCAATACCCACTGAAGTCAAAAGAGGGCATTGGAGCCCTGGAAAGGATTTTCAGGCACTTGTTAGCCACCATGAGGGTAGTGGGAACCCAACCCACTTCCTCTACCAGAGCAGCCAGTATTCTTAACAGAGGAGCCATCTCTCTAGCCCCAGTGTTAGGTCTTTCGAGCATGCAGGCCCTTCCTTAGCAAGCATGTGTGGGAGAATGCCTTGGTGCCATAGTTTCTCATGTGTCAGGGACACCTTAACTGCTAATTCAAGGATGTTTACCCGCAGAGGAAATGTTCTGTCCTTTAGGAGACACAGATTCCTATAGATGCAGCTACACCATCCATGGTTACCTCCTACCTAATTCCTTGCCTACTGTCAGAAAGTATTACGCTCATTCTTATGTAGAAACTGAAACCAACTTATCTGTGAGCCATTCAAGATAACCATGATGTTCCTGACCACTCCTCACTACAAAACCATGCAGCTGTGCTTGGGCAGCAAGACTCAAGATTTAAATAGCTGTCATTTTATAAACAATAAATGTATTAATATGTGAGGCGTCTGTTTTGAAGTAGAAGCCAATCTTATGTTTGAAAGAAATACTAGTATTGCACCTATATTATGAAACCATTCAGATTATATGGAAAGATGTATATGAACCCAGGGAAACTGCTAATTCTGTCATAACAACAACAAAAGCACATTACAAAACACAAATTGGACCACCTAAGGGGCTTTGTGAAGTTGTTTAGCTGTTCTGACCGGAAATCTCACAGTGAGGTCCAGGCTCTAGAAAGCTAAGAATGGGAACTTTTACGTATAATCTCTCTGAGGGATACTTGTCAGGCATTCTTGTTAAAAGATCAAGAGTATTAATGCCAATGTTTGGGAGATAATTAGTCCTAATGAACTGAGAGCTGAGGGATATTTAACATTCTCTTGCAACTGTATACTTAATTAGGGTCAGCTAATGTGTTAGCAGTGAAGATTATTGTTTATATCCATTGGCACGTCTGAGTAAAGCCCATCTGTGGTATAAAACCTATCCCTGGTGATAAGAAATAAAGTTTTCGTTCTCAACCTTATATTTTCAATTCTACCTAAGAATGCCTACTCTGAGAAACAGAAGCAAATCATAATAGGAGTTATTTATCAAGCAAGTACAGGCCAGTCTATTCATCAGTTATTTTCTCTAGCCCTCTAAACACTACTTGAAGATACATTGTTTGTGTCTTGGCTTTTTTTCAGAAAGGGAGGCTTTCAGGTATCCTTGGCTGGCCTCCCTATGTAGCCAAGGATGATCTGTACTGATCATCCTGCTTCCACACCCCACCCCTAGAGCTGGGATTACATGTATGCTACCATGCCCATCTTGAGGACAGATTTTCATCTCCATTTAAAAACAGGAGAACTAAGTCTCTGAACTGTTCAGGGGTTTGCCCCAAGGCCATGAGTACACATCAGAACAGCAGGGTGTTTTTTAAACTACTCAGATTCCCATGTTGAGGTTTCTCCATTTACCTAGAGCATCTCAACAAGTTTTCCCAGCTTTGAAACAGGCTTGTAAAACTCTGAAGAGGTTTCAGATGGCGGTGCCTTTGGCCTGCACCTGTGACATATCAAATTTGCACTGGCATGAGGAACATTATTTGCATCTAAAAGGACACTAAGCTTACAGTCACACTATCATTCTAGTTTTCATGGTATTGGGATGGATCCTTTCAGCTACAAAAGCCAGATTAGAGGAGTGTCCTTACAGTTAACATTACAGAGAAATGTGTAGGAAACAATTTCTGAAAGGTACAAAATATGAAATCTATTTAACAATGATTTAAACAATTCTGACTGACTCCAAATACCAAAGCCTGTGAGATTTTAAGGAAGTTTGATGTACAAGATGTAAGAGGAACATAGAATATATTATTCACGTGAACTTTGACCTGAAGACTGAAATGATGTTTTTGAGAAAGATGACTCTATTGTTTGACTAATTTCATACAAAATGACACTAAGTAAGAATAGGGAAACAATTATGAGTTGTCTGTTAATCTTGATTGGCTAACAAAATACACATGTATTTTATGTGTATGAGTGTATTGCCTGCATGTATGTAAGTGAATCCATGTAGTGCAATGCCTGAGGAGGTAAGAAGAGGGTGTTGGATCCTCTGGAACTGGAGTTACAGCTGGTTGTTAGCGGCCATTAGATGCTAGGAATCGAACCCTGGTCCTCTGCAAGAGTAGATAGTATTCTTCTGAGCCATCTCTCCAGCCCCACAAATTTTTAATTTCTTGATCATGCAAATGTTCATATTTCAGTCAGTGAATCTTGAAACCAGTTTTTTATTTTGTTTTGTTTATTATATTTGAGACACAACTTTTTGGTCCTTGTCATGAATTTCTTCTTTACGATTCTAGAGGAGTGGTTAAGAGAAACAAGCCACATTAAAAATGTATTGGTTTTTATGTCTCTGTCAGTGCAAAAGCATAAATCTCATCTAAAAGGGAATAAGAGATAGTTTATACTGGGGACCAATATGAGTGACCATGGCCTGGGAACACAGATTCTGTTTACCCTCAATTGCATGTTCTACTGTAACAATTTCAAGACATTTTTATAGTAACCAAACAAAGGAAAGTAATAAATCATGGCAGTTTTCAAATACATTGGTGGATCCATTCAGTAGGTGGGTCATGGCAAAGCTGGGGGAAATTTTATTATAAATGGTTCAATGAGATAGAATTCGGCTTCCATCCCAAGTATTGGATGGTCATCACTGTTCTGTGGATTATACAGTGGTAATTACATGCCATCTACCTAACAAGATTTGTTTGTTATCTTCTTGATTCTGGTAGCAAATTTTTCCATCTGGCCACAGCACAGGTACACAGGTGCACATACATACTTGGAAGCAATACACTCATGCACATAAAAATAATATATAAAATATCTTTAAAAATATAAAATAAAGTAGAATATGTAATTAGTATATGATCTCTGCAGGGTAAAGATATAGCTCAGTTGGTAGAATGATAACCTAGCTTGCACAAAGCACTGGGGTTCATCCTCAGCACCATATAATCTGGGCATGGTGCTGCATGCCTTTAATACCAGCACTTAGATAGTGGGGGCAGGAGGATCAGGAGTTCAAGATCATCCTCAGTTACATAGCGAGCTCCAGGCCAGCTAAACATAAAACCTCTCTCTCTCTCTCTCTCTCTCTCTCTCTCTCTCTCTCCCTCACTCAGTCTCATATATATGTTCTTTGCATTGAATATAGATACATAAACATTTATTTCCCCCTGCTCCAAATAACTGTGATTAAAGTTAGCAAAATTATACAGACAAAGCATACATAATTTGAGCTATATAATCATGCAGTTGAAAAATGTAGGACTTTGGTTATTTTAAACTTTTGCTGAATGGACTCTGCATTAATATAAATAGTGGGAAGACCTGCAGCAGTAGTCCTCATTGATGGTGCAGTTGATGGACTTATAGTCCTTTATTAATCCTCCTGCTGGATCTAGGCAACAGATTGATAACTACTCATGTGTTTGTCAATGCTTCAGGCTTCTCTCAAGCATCGGACTCCTATCTTTCAACCTGTGTGCTTGCCTTCTACCCATGAAATACCCAAAGTATCTAAATATAATAACTGATTCTTCCTAAATTTCATGCTGTGACTGCAACAGAGAGATGCTACATTATGGTGATACCTGAAGAAAGACAGCCTGACTCATAGCATCCATTTAAACCAAGAATGGGACCCAATATAGTCTGAGAACTTATTCCTTCGGATTTTTCCCCAACCTGTGCTCCTGAACATAGAGAATATTGCTCAATTGAAATCATACATCTAGTATGAAATTAGGAGGAAAAACAGTATTTGTCTAATCAGGAAATTTGCCCTTTCTGACCCCTACTAACCTAGAACAGTACACACAATCATAAACAGATTTTATCAATCTAATTCCATCTGTTGATTACAACACAAATGGAATAATTCATCTTTTCCAACGAATATTTCAATATTGCTACTTGCAATGCTTGATATTCACACAAACATACAAATGATATATATATATATATATATATATATATATATAGCGAGAGAGAGAGCGAGAGAGAGAGAGAGAGAGAGCGAGAGAGAGAGAGAAGAGAGAATATATATATCCCCCCCCCCCCGCCCCGGGTCAAGGGCAAGAAAGGGTCATGAGATAGTAAGGCTATATGTTTAGGTGACAAGAAGATCCCAAGGCTTAGGAAGCTTGTTTGCATTGCAATTTCAAGGTAACTTACAATTATATTATAAACAAACAGATAATGTCCTAGAAGTCATTCTTACAAGTGGCTGTCAACTTCCACCCTATAGTTAGGCCATTTTTAATCTTTCTTGTGTGTGTGTGTGTGTGTGTGTGTGTGTGTGTGTAAGAGAGAGAGAGACAAAGATAGAGACAGAGACAGAGAGTCAGAGACTCTGTTAATGTGATGTGATATGTGTATGTGTGTGTGAGAGAGAGACAGAGACAGAGACAGAGAGACAGAGAATCTGTTAATGTGATGTGATATGTGTATGTGTGTATGTATGTGTGTGTGTGTGTGTGAGAGAGAAAGAGAGAGAGAGAGAGAGAGAATCTGTTAATGTGATGTGATGCACGCACACGTGCGAGTGCATGCATGCACTCATGGGTGTCTAAGGAGGCCAGAGAAGGATGTCACAAATCTTTCTCTACAGCTCTCCACCTTATTTTCTGAGACAGTGTCTCTCACTGGACCTGTGGCTTGGCTGGCAGCTAGAAAGCCCCAGTGTTCCTCCTATCTCCACCTCTTACTGTCACAGTACTATGGTTACAGACGCATGTCACCATGCCTGGCTTTTTACATAGTTTCTGGGAATTTGAACTCATGTCTTTATACTTGTACAGAATGTTCTCATAATCACTAAGTCATCTCCCCAACCCAAGTTCTGTTTTCTTCGAGCTCTCGAGATGGAACCTTAGGATTTACATGTGTTAGGTAAGCAATTTTTTTCACTGAAAAAATCCTCTGTTATTTAGATTGAATATCTGGGTACCATTGATTCACTTTTCTTCCTCACACCCAACATCCTATTAATTCTACTTCCTATGTTGCTCTGAAAGTTTTGACTCATTCATAACAGCCCCTTGTCTTCACGCGCTCAGTAATCCAAAGTCAAATCCTACCATGTAAGTAGCTTTCTAGTTTATTCATTTTTTATTCTATATTTACGACCATTACTGTGGCAGACAGAGCTATGGACACCTCCTGGATCATCCCAGTAATCTTTTAACTAGATCCTTTGTATCCAATTGTGATTCTACATTCTTTTCACACAGTGCAGGTGGGATGGACTGTTTAAAGAGATGTATATCCCATTATATGACAAAACTTTAAGTCCTCAGTGACCTTCCTTTTCTTTTATAAAGAATTGGTGTGGCTCACAAGTTTCTTTTTAGTCTGGATATGGCCTTTCTCATCCTATTTTTCTTTCCTTACCTTACTCACAATGAACTTACCCCAGATTTTAGTAACCTTTCAAGAATGTTCTTTCTTCACCTCTGTTGATCTTTCTGGGGTCAAGAGACAATGTCTAGTGCTTCTTTGTATCTCAACTTGTACCCAAAATTTTATAGAACTCATCTCAGATTACCATTATACAAATATAATAACCAGATACAATTATTACTATAACACATGCAATAATCATAATATAGTGATCAACATATAAATATTTTTAAATATTTTTGTTACATATATTGATACTGGATTGGTTCAGTGTATTTGAATAAGAATTATTGATACTTTCTATTGTGGTTTAAATAGGCTTTGAAGACAAAAGGGTTAACTTAACTACTATTTGTCATAGAGATTCTTTGGAAACTGTAGGGTTAGGAATGTACCTCGGTGGGAAATTATGCACAAGGTTCTAGGTTTGATTTCCAGCATTCTTCTAAAATTATTAAATTATAAATGAATTTCTGAGATATCCCACTCAAATTAGAAACTCCCCCTGAACTTATAAATATACACTAGTCTAGCTTGACTTTTTCCTCAGGAGATGTGAATAAAGATTTATTTCCCTATGCAGGGCATCAACAAGAGACCAAAGAAACAATTCCATTCAGATCTAGTTTGGTATGAGTTAATTGGGTTTATTTTCAGGATCACAAATGAGGGGCTCTTTATAAGATTGTGACCTCCAAACAACTACAACACAGAAAAATACCAACTCAGCATGAGTAATGATCTACTAAAAGCTGTACAGATGAAGCCAGTCTTTCAGTGAACTTTATTATGCTGCATCATAAGTGTGGTGGCATATGCTTATCATGCCAGCATTTGGGAGGTAGAGGCAGGGAGATTCCAACGTCAAGGTCATCCTCAGTTACATGGCAAGTTTGAAGTCAGTCTGGGATATACAAGACCTATCTCTAAATATATAAATAAGTAAATAAAAGTTTATAGGTAATTCTCTTCAGAGGAGCTTATATTCACACTTGAATATCTTACATTCTGTGACTGCCTTGCTTTCTCTTCTTTGAGAAGCGCACACTCATGTTCTTGGGTGTGTCTTAGTTTCTTCTGAGTGTCTGTTTCTTAAGCCTCCTGCTTAAGCCTTATATTAAAGTGTCTTTATTAAACTTCAGTTCTGTTTCAAAAAAAAGTTTGTGGACAGGATTCTGAGGTGGAGAGGCCTAAAGAAGTACAAACCATTCCTATACAGCACTAAGTACCTTTATACCAAGGAGAGAAGTTTACATTGCAGTGAATCCGTAATATAAATTATGTATTTTGAAAGATGTGTGTGCACCAGGAGAAATACAATACTGGGAAGACATCAAGAATAATAATGACTTCTGCATTGTGACCATTTGGGTCACTAATTCACCCCAAAGAAGTGAGTAGTTGCTACACTCTGGAGGAAACACTCAGAGATGATAGCACAACGGTGAGGTTGCTGGTGTTATGAAATCAAGGTTAATCAGGTAAACAGAAGGAGCAGGAATGTGCTCCTTCCTGTCCATAGGTGAAAGAAGCTTTCCCTGAGAAGATACTGTGCTAAAATTAGGACTGGAGGAGAAAAGTGGGTCATGAAGTTAAATGGGAAAAGCATGTGTAAAGACTTAGAAGCCTGGAATAAAGGCCACTTTTGCTGGTCTAGATACCTGAAGTAAGTTCATGACTTGCTTCATGCTTGCTATAGTCTGTTTGGACCACATGTAACAAGAGAAAAATATGGTTAGGGATGTCACATCAAGTAGCCATGTTTCCTTGAATTGTGGCTGACCTAGGTCCCATATTTTATAAAGCTACTTAATATAGCTTAAATTCTTTCAATGAGATGAATATATTAAATGTGCTAACTTTGTAGTTTCCTATACTGAACTTGCCTTCTTCCCCCCAGTTCTGTTTATATCCCAAAGGGGAAAATACAAATAATATTGGATTAATTTTATAAACAGAAAGTGACTAGATTCTGTGTAATGACAGTTGTCTCCAACCAGATAGATTTGTGCTATCAAATTTCCCTTTTATGGAAATCTTTTAAAATTTTTCATCCAGCGCTGTTTACAAAACAATTTTCAGGATGATACTTGAGACAAGCCGGGCATTCTTTACTCAATGTTTAAACAGGGCCACTTCAATGAGACCTAAATGTCAATTTCATTTTATTAGTTTAATAGGATTTTTATGTAATTTTGAAATGAATACTGGTTATTTTGTAGATCTGCTCTTAGAGTCTCAAGATAAACAGACATCCTAAAAGAAGCACAAAAATAGCAAAATGTATCTTCTGTGTTCTAATTCCTCTCATATATGTTATGAAAAAAAGATATATCTTCAACTTCAGTACTAATTTCAAATTTATATATATCTAGCTAGCTTGAATAATAATTTAAACTGTATGTGCATTTTATCTTCAAAATAAATTTAGATTTTATTACATATATCTACTATTTGAAAATTATTTTAAATTTTATGTTCTTTATACAAGTTGCATCAATGTCAGAGTTGTTTCTATTAGATTTTAAGTTCCAAGGGACAGAAAATGTGTCTGGTGGATTATTCTGTATTATTTAATAAATTATTCTAGAAGACAAATAAATGTGACATTCTTTGTCATCAATTTAGTGATAGAAATTATAATAGAATAAATGTAAAAACCCCATGACAGCTTAGTGTTTCTAATGATATTTCCTTTAGCCTTTAGACATGTTAATCGGTGGACTCTCACTTTCCATATGTTACCCAAGGTTAACCATGCATCTCACTCTCTAAACCATTTCCATTTATCAATCACTAAAAGATATAGGTATAATATTAATCTTCCTGTTTTTATAATTTGCAGTTAAAAACCAGGATCTGAAACTATCCTAGGCAAGATTCTTAACTATTTCCTAGAAAGTAATATTAACTAATGCCTACTGAATTTCTTTTGATGACCAAATTTCATTTGGAAGCAATATGAAGACTTCATTATAACAGGCTATAAGGATAAAATACCACTTTGTAGGAGTCTAAGAATTAACTTGTCCCACCTGAATTGACTCTGAGCATTTATTTAAGCAATAAATCTTTTTAGCAAAAGTAGATGACGTCCCCTCTTTCAGCCCCATATCCTCTTTATATTTCAAAGATGTGCATTAAACTCCTTCCCCCACAATCTCTGATGAACTTGGTGCTAAACCAAGTGATAACAGAGTTTTGTCTTGCTCTTTGTAGTCCTTCCAAGTATCTGTCCATTTGAGGAGTGTCTCCTCCCATAACACTTCCTTGGCTTCTGTTGTTAAAGTTCCTTTCTTTGTTTCCTTTGTACATACCTCTTCCTTTACATGTTCATGATTCATAGTGTTGTCTTTGATCAAGGCCATGTTTTTTCCATTTTCATCCTACATAAGAGTTCTTTTAGATTTCCTCCATAAACATTATTTTCTTGGTATAATATACTCTGTGTAAAAATTACAAAAGTATGAATGGTGTCAAGTGGAAAGTCTCCTTTGCATTCTAAATTTGGTAGCCTACTTTCTCTTTTATGGGGCTGTATTTATTGGGTTCTGTTGTATGATAAAACACCATGACCAAGGCAATTTATAGGAGGAAGAGTTTATTGGACTTATGGTTCTAAAGGGATAAGATTCTATCATGGCAGAGAGGCATGGCAGGAGGCAACCAAAGCAGAAAGCTGAGCACTAATGTAAGGTTCACATGCTCAGAGATGCGGAGAAAAAGAGAACGGAAGGCAAAATGAGGGCCGTGAGAACAAACTTTATTGGAAGAGTGCAGGAGGCTAGCACCCATCTCAGGAGTGGGTAGAGCTAGTGACAAAATGGCTGCTAGCTGGGGACCATATAGGATAAAAGAACAAAAGAACATAAAAGTTGAAGAACTTACCGTTTTGGTGGGAAGAGACTGGGCAGACGCTTGTTTGCCCACAATGCATTGTGAAACTTATCAGAAAAAAAAAAAAATCTTGAGCGAAACACAGTCACTTCCCATAGTAGATGTGCGGAGGAAGAAAGAGGGTGGGGGGAGGTACATCATTTTTCCTAACAACTAACATCTTCAAGCATATACAAGAAGCAGAGAGTACAAGTTCAAAGTGGGGTAAGGCTATGAAGTCTAAAGGTACACCCCTAGTGATAAACCTCCAGAAACAGTGCCTAAAACGGGTCAAGTATTCAAATGTTTTGAACAAATGGGGTACATTTTCATTGAAACCTCATTCCACTCCCTGGCCTCCATAGGCTCATGGCCATATCATAATGCAAAATGCATTTAGTTCAATTTTAAAAGTCCCGATAGTCCTTCACAGAATCAAGCATTTTTCCCAGGTTTACAATAACCCCATCGAATTCCTGTTACTAACAGACAGAAGCAGATAAAGCAGTTAGCTATTCACAGCTTTCCCTCCCAGATTAGGGTGCCCTGGGGTTTGTGGTCAGGGCAGTTCTTGGGATTTGTGAATGTACTTCTTTCTGTGGGGTTGAGCAAGAGCTAAGCACAGGCAGATTTTAACTCTGGACAAAAAGCAAAATGTAAGCTTTTATCCTATTTACCTAGGGCATAACAAAAACAAGATTGAAAACCAAGGGGGCAAACGCCAAATCCTGTAGCCCCATATCTGGTATCAGGGAAGTTGCCTAAGGATAAATTAAAACATAATGGACTAATTTATTTTGCAAAGGAAATTTCAAGACAGCCTAATATTGAATGTGTGGTGTGGTTATTAATGGCAAATATTATGCAGCTCCACAATGAAAAAGAGCAAGTGGAGCAGAAAGAATTACAAAATATATAGTTTAGAATGAAAAGGAACACTAGGAATCTTAATTTTGGAGTCAAGGCAGCCAAGGTGTGTTCTGGAAGAAAGGATCCCACTGTTAAGGAGATTAGAGCTATTAAGAAGAGTGCCTACTATGAAGGAGTGCCTTCCGGGCAAGACCTAACCCAGCTAGACTTCCAGTTTGTGAAGGAAGAAAGTCTAAGGAGTTTTTGTGCTTCTAGAAAACAACTACATACAAAACCAGCTCCAGTGTGGGTGGATACGGGCAAGATCCATGCTATACTGACAGCCCAACATGACAGTACTGTTCATGTGCTGCAAGAATCAAGGGGTCACCAATTCTTCCTCCACGGTTTCAGAGAGCTGCTGAAGCCAGGCACTGTACCGCTAGGGAGTTCCTGCAGAAAGAAGGTTCTGAGAAGCCAAGAGGTCCTGAGAAACCAAAACTGTGAAAGTGAAGCCTGGTTTGCAATGGAGACTCCAAGATGTTTGAGATGCCCATGCTGTGAGACATCTGCCAAGAAGAGTTGTATACAGGATGTGGCACCAGCCCAACAGAGACGAATATTGTAGAAGCAGAAGAGGGCAATTCATCTTAGCTTTTAGGAACTAAATTCCTTGATACCAGATATGGGGCTACAGGATTTGGCGTTTGCCCCCTTGGTTTTCAATCTTGTTTTTGTTATGCCCTAGGTAAATAGGATAAAAGCTTACATTTTGCTTTTTGTCCAGAGTTAAAATCTGCCTGTGCTTAGCTCTTGCTCAACCCCACAGAAAGAAGTACATTCACAAATCCCAAGAACTGCCCTGACCACAAACCCCAGGGCACCCTAATCTGGGAGGGAAAGCTGTGAATAGCTAACTGCTTTATCTGCTTCTGTCTGTTAGTAACAGGAATTCGATGGGGATATTGTAAACCTGGGAAAAATGCTTGATTCTGTGAAGGACTATCGGGACTTTTAAAATTGAACTAAATGCATTTTGCATTATGATATGGCCATGAGCCTATGGAGGCCAGGGAGTGGAATGAGGTTTCAATGAAAATGTACCCCATTTGTTCAAAACATTTGAATACTTGACCCGTTTTAGGCACTGTTTCTGGAGGTTTATCACTAGGGGTGTACCTTTAGACTTCATAGCCTTACCCCACTTTGAACTTGTACTCTCTGCTTCTTGTATATGCTTGAAGATGTTAGTTGTTAGGAAAAATGATGTACCTCCCCCCACCCTCTTTCTTCCTCCGCACATCTACTATGGGAAGTGACTGTGTTTCACTCAAGATTCTTTACCAAAATAGCCTAATTGCTATTTAAGTCCGTTTTCCCAGCAACCTCTGTAGCATCTTGAGCTGGGCCTTTGCGAGAATGCTTCATTATGCTCTGCTGACCACATTCATCCGCGTTTCTAGTCCAAACTTCCAAAGATTTTCATATCCACATTGAAAGCCCACTCTCTAACACCAACTTCTTTATTAGTTACTTTTTGGTTGCTATGATAAAATATCAAGACTTAGCTGGGTGGGGTGGCAAGTGCCTTTAATCTTAGCACTCAGGAAGCACAAGCATGTACCTCTGTGAGTTTGAAGCCAGCCTGGTCTACATATTAAGTTCCAGGGCAGCCAGTGCTACATAGTGAAACCTGTATCTACTTTCTCCCCACAACACACAAACAGGACCAGTGCAAGTAATAGAAGAGAGAGTTTATTGAGCTTGTGTTCCAGAAAGAAGAGAGTCCATCATGGTGAGGATGCATGGCAGGAGGCAGCTGGAGCAGAATGCTGAGTGTAAACATTTTCAAGTAGACTCAGGAAAGAGAGAAGGCAAACTGGAAGTGGGGCAGACTATAAATTCTCAAAGGACACAGACAATGACATGCTTCCTGCAATAAGACCTCACCTGATAAAGCTTCTATGACCCTCCCCAAGCAGGACTACCAACTGATCAGGTGTTCTAGTACTTAGAACCTGTGGGGGATATTTCTCATTCAAAATACCACAGGGGGTTTCTCTGATATGAGTTTCTTATATATCATTGTAGAGATTTTATATATATATATAGACAATATACTGTATAAAACTATATGCATCTATTATCTTTGTATTGTTTAATAATGTATTGTGTAGCTTATTCCATATACATAAATCTCTTATGTGCAAGTGGATAGTGAATATGCCTACATCTGAATGTAACCTAATTTTCTTAATTATCCCTCTTTTACTGGTCACAGTTAAATGCAGCAAGTAGCAATTCATTTGATTTCAGCCACAGATGGCTTAGTAAGGAATATAAAATGAAATAAAGTAATTCAAAGGCATGAAGGTGATCTCAAAATTATACAACCATAGCTGTCATCCAGAGATCCAGAGGCTCTGGTTGCCATAGCTACAGGAGCCACTAATGTCTCATAGCCATAAAACTGGTAAGTAGATTCTGGATGATGGAAGTCAACAACCACACATACTCACATCTACGTATCTTTGTATACAACCTGCACAGTATCAGAGAGATTTCCTTTGTCTTACTTCATGCTTAAATACTTTTCAGCTGGATTCACAACCGTGAATAAGAGTAACTCATCACAGAAAGCTGATAGACGTGAGGAAAACAATATTGCTAACTGAGTGAGCAATTCTGCTCATTCCTTTGGTGATTCAACATAAATACCTAGTCATCCACTTCCCTTAAGTAGCAACAACAGGGTTACACCTTTTCTAATGTAATTATACCTTACAAAAGTGGAAAAACTGTCATCTTCACCCCATGGCAGAATCAATTCCATCAACTACAGAATCAATATCTTGGTATTTTATTTGTTTATTATTTTTTTGAAACAGGTTTTAAAGTAGCCCAGGTTGGCCATAAGCTGTCCAAGGATGGACTTGAATTTCTGGTCCTCCTGCCCTCACTTCCCAAGTGCTGGTGTTACAAGCATGCACCACCACAACTGTGTGTGATGTTAGTTATTCATTTAAATTAGTCAAGATTGAAATTTTATATTCTGTAACACAAGAACTTGCCTGCTAAAAATAAGTACTATTTACAAATTGTGGTATAAATTGTAGAAAGAAGCAGAGGAAAGGAATTCAACTGATATATAAAGATAGATACATAAAATGGAAAAGAATGTATATAAAGTTATTATAGTCTTCAGTTTCATAACTAATCGTGAGGTTGTAGTTGGTGTCTACGATTTCTTTGTTCATTTAGCATGCACTGTTTTCTTAACCTGTGTATGGTATTTCAGCTAATAAATAGTCATTTACATTATGTGTTGGGATGATACAAATTGATATGTTATTGAAGTGATCATTGTTATCAAGCAGAAACAGATTAATGTCAAATACTGCTTTTTGTTTTTTTTTTAAATTTCAAAATTTTGTGCAAAAAATATCCAAGAACATTCTAGGAATTTCAAGTAGAAAAAGCTTTAACAAAGGAAATCAGATCTTAGAAAGTCTGTGAAAGAAATTTGGGAGTGGAATGAAAGAGGTTGTCACTGAGATAATGGTTTAAAAATCATATAATAACTGATATTTTTGGGAGGAGGTGTTTTTTTGAGATGGGGTCTCCCTGTTGCCTCAGCTGGCCTGGAACTTGCTATGTAAACTAGACTGGCCTTGAACTCACAGAAATCCACCTGCCTCTGCCTTCCCAGTGCTAGGATTAAAGGCATACACCACCACACTCAGCACAAGTTATACCTTAACTGTTGTGATAGGAAAGTCAAAACACTTCTACTGATTCTGCCCCTATTATCACCACAACTGAGTCCCATGCTCAGTCAGTGAGTGATCCTTGGAATGTAGAACCTAGCTGCTGCTTCACTTTCCTGTCCACATTCCAAAGTGTTAGGATGATGGCTCATTTCTAGGATAAATTTCATTTATACATAGCCCATCATGTCACAGTTCCAGCTGCATGAGAACTGCCATGAATGTAGCAATTTTTACTTGTGTGGTTATACTAGATGAAATTGTGAGTAGAGACAATACTGAATTCAAGTCCATCTCGATGGATATATTTAGATTCTATTTATTTATTTATTTATTTAGTATTTCTTATGTGTGTGAGTGTTTTGCTTGCATTTATGTAAGTGTACAAAATGCATACAATGTCCACAGAGGCCAGAAGAGGGCTATCAGTTCCCCTGGAACAAGAGTTATGGATAGTTGTTAGCCACCATATGAGTGCTGGGAACTGAACTTGGGTCCTCCGCAAGAGTAGCAAATGCTCTTAACCACTGAGCCATATCTCTAACTCCCTCAATGGATATGTGTTAGGCATAATGCAGAGTGGGCCTAGCCACCTAGCCTTTGGTCCCTTCAGGCTGGCCTGGAGTGCTGGGGCCCTCGACAGATATGTTTATATAAAGTCTTATAAAGTACAAAAAGGGCAAGAAAGCAACAGTTTACTCACTCTTTAACATTTCCTGTTACCTGAAATATCTCATTGCTACTGGCTAGAGCATTCTTGATTTTTAAATTTATTTATTATTTGAGAAGTTCACACACAGACATTCATACACATAGACATTCACACACACACACAGAGAGAGAGAGAGAGAGATAGAGAGAGATAGAGAGAGAGAGAGAGAGAGAGAGAGAGAGAGAGAGAGAGAGAATGAATATATTCTTTGATCATTGGCCTAGTTTGGTTTTTCATGGCCAAGAACAACTTGAGGAGGAGAGGGTTTATTTGCCTCACAGCTCATAGTCCATTACAAAAAGAAGCCAGACAGGAACTTAAGGCAGGAACATGAAGGCAGGAACTGGAGCAGAGACCATGGAAGCATGTTGCTTACTATCTTGCTTCCCCTGGCTTACTCAGCTACCGTTCCTTCTTTTAAAATTATTTTGTATTTACTATTTTTATCTTATGTGTATAAGTGTACCTGCATGTGTGTAAGTGCTCTCATGTCATACAATGCCTGCAGAGGTCAGAAGAGGGCATTGGATCCTCTGGAACTGGAGTTCCAGACACTTGTTAGCTGCCATGAGACTGCTGGTTAATCAAACCTGGGTCCTCTGGAAGAGCAGTCAGTACTCTTAATCACAGAGTGATCTCTCCATCCCCCCACCCCAGCTACCTTTCTTATATATTCCAGGCCTACCTTCTCAGGGATGACACCACCTACAATGCGCTGGACCCTGTTACATCAATTAACAGTTAAGAAAATGCCTTACAGACATGAGCACAGAAAATCTTATGTAGATAATTCCTCAAGTCAGGTTCCTTCTTCCCAGGTGTCTCTAAACTTGACAAACACTAACTAGCAAGGAAAAGAAAAATATGATGTCCATATGATGAAAGAAGAATACGGAGCAGAATGAGGGCAAACCATGATTTTCCGGAAGGAAGCAGCACAATTATTCACCTTTCTACTCCTGGACCTAGTTGTCCCTTATAGTTGGTCATGCCCCCCAATGTAAGTTGACTGACCAAAAGGATGGGCAATGGAAAGGTGGCAATATCCTCTTCAGTCCTGGTTCAATTATCACACTTCTCCAGTGGGAAGAGTTATTGGGTTGGCCCATTTTCCACTGCAGTAACAGGATACCAGTGTATTAGTCAGGGTTCTCTAGAGGAACAGAATTGATAAATGAATATGTAACTAAAATAAAGTGAATTTTATAGATTGGCTTACATGATATGTTTCTGGTATCTCAACAATGGCTATCTCACACTGGAGATACTGAATATCTGGTAGTTGCTCAGTCCACAAGGCTGAAGGTCTCTCTCAGCAGTCCCAATTTATTCCTGAAGGCCTTAATTATTCCTGGAGAACTGCTGGTCTTCTGTCTATGTTGGAATCCAAAGAAATTGGTTCTAATATCATTGAAGGAATGCAACAGCAAGAAGATACATGAACTGGCCAGGAAGAGAGAAGACAAGCAGGCGAAAAGCAAAAGCTTTCTTCAGCCATGTCCATTTACATGAGCTGACACCAAAGGCACTGCCGACATTTAAGGTGGGTCTTCCAGCTTCATATCTGATCAAGAAAATCCTTTGTGTGTTACTAATTCCAAATCTAGTCAAATTGAGGACCAAGATCAGGCAGAACAACCAGAATGGGTAAATTAGGAACAATAGAAGTCTATTTGGCACATAGCTATACAGACTTGGCAATCTAAGACTGAAAGACAGCAGCTGGAAGGAGTCTTCTTGCTGCATGCCAATATGGTGAAAGGCTTCACATGGTGAGATAACACCACAGAGATAGAGAAGAAGGAGTGTGTTGAGCTCCTACTTTACAACAGACTTCTTCCCCCAAATCGTGCCTTAATTCATTAATGAGAGCAGAGTTTCCATGACCCAGTAACCTCAAAATCTCATGTCTTGAGTTGGAGCAATGGCTCCATGATTGAAACACTGTGTAAGCATGAGGAACAGTGCTTAGATCCCCAGAACCCAAGTAAGTATTGGGTGGATGTGGTGGATAGCCTGTAATTCCAGCCTCGGAAGTCAAGGACAAGATACGGTACTACTAGAGCAAGCTGGCCAATGAGACTAGCAATATTGGGTAAGCTTTGCCTTGGCTTCAGAGATCCAACCTCAATAAATAAGGTGGAAAAGCAGAAAACAGTGATTTCTGATATCAATCCTGGACCTCCACATGTAGAACCGCCTTATGAGTGCAAACATAAACACACACAAACACAGTCACATGAAAATGAAAAAAAAAATCACCTTTCAATATTGTGCCGTTGGGCATTAAACTTCTAACACAAGAAGTTTAAGGTGACTGTTTAAATTATCCCAAATGTGTAAATATTATATGGCCTTTAAAATTTTGCTTATTTTTATTTTATCTGTATGTTTTTGTCTGCATATCTGTAAGTGCATCCATGTTAGGCAATACCTGCAGAGGCCAGAAGGGGATGTTGAATCCCCTGGAAATAGAGTTATGGACATTTGTTAACTGCCATGTGGGTACTGGTCTTGGAACCGAGGGAAGACACAGTTCTTTTAACCTCTGAGCCATCTCTCCAGCTCCCACATGGCCTTTTACACTCACTGTTCCTCCTATGTATCTATTACTTTCGACCTATTTGTATGGAATAAAGATTCTCCAGGAATCCTTTAGTTTCACAAAAAACGTACCTTAAAATAATTACTTTCAAGGATTGAGGATCTAATTTGATTGACAGAGTGCTTGCCAACATACAGGAGCGCCTGATTTGATCACTAGCAGCACATAAAACCATCCATGATGGTACATACCTGTCATCCCAGAACTTGGGAGGTGAAGGCAGGGGTATCAGAAGTTCAAGGCAATTCTTGGCTACAATAGAGGGTTCAAGGCCATCATGGCCTACAAGAGACCCTTTCTAAAAAAAAAGAAAGAAAAGACTCATTTAATTATTTTGATTCTACTACTAATTTAAACACATATGGAAAATCTAAAAAGCATCATTTATAAGCAAGGTTAACAAAACAACTCAGAGGCTCAAAGTGAGAAAGTGAGTGATGACAGTACCCCCTGAAAATAGGAACTAAAATTGCCATCTTTCTGTCTCATGTGACTTGAAAATACACTTCACACCTGCATCTGAATTGCTGAACAATTCACAGTAGGGCCATTTTGTAAATGGAACAGATGTTTTTCATAGCTGTCCAGTCTAGTCCCCCTAAGTGGATCTTAGTTTTTTTTCTCTTTGGTAGTGTTGGTGGATGGGAACTTGTCCATCATATTCTCCCACAAGGTTTCCTTCTTTGTCAATGCTGCCAGTTTACAAGAAGACAGAGAACATGTGGACATTACCTTAATGTGATTCTAAGATTTTATGTAGAACTGAAAAATTGTGGGGATCTGGTTACTGAGCAAGGCAAGCAACTCCTCACACCCTAAAGGGATGGCAGGTGTCTGACCTGGTCTGCCTGTGTGATAATCTGGCCCCAGGAAGCTACTGTAGATATGAATCTTCCTTTCCTGCACCCCAGACCAGAACCAGGGTTTTGGGTTTCGTTTCCTCGTTCCTGAACTTCCACAGCCTTCCCACCCTTTACCCCAACACCCCACCTTTCCCGCCTTCTGTACCGGTCAGGAGGCCTCCCTATATAAGCCCCTGCATTGGCTCTAATAACTGAACTACCCACCAACGTAGTCTCCCGGGAGGGAATTCCTCCCGCCACACTCTGAGCCACCTGAGGTCCTTTTCGATTGTCCTCCATTCTCTGGCATGGCTGGAGCACAACAGCCGTGCTGGAGATGGAGACACACTCACAAAAAATGACAAAATTACAAAAGGCTTAAGAAGTGAAAATTCACATTCCTTTCAATCAAGAATGATTTTAAAACATTTTATTATTTTCATTTTATGTGTGTTTTGTATACATGTATGTAAGTGCACCCATGCATGCAATGTCCGAGGAGGTCAGAAGAAGGCATTGGAAACCCTGGAACTGGAGTTATGGGTGGTTGTTAGCTGCGATATGCATACTGGAAACTGAACCCAGGTCCTCTGTAAGAGCAATCAGTATTCTTAATCTCTGAGCCATCTCTCCAGCCCCTTCCTTTTGACGTTTTAAAAATTTGTTGCTTCTCTGATCTTTAAAAACCTTCTTGTGTGTGGTGTGTGTGTGTGTGTGTGTGTGTATGTCTTTTGTGTGTGTGTGTGTGTGTGTGTGTGTGTACACAGATGTACCATGGTCCTGGTGTGGATGCATGAGGACATCTTTCGAGAGGTGGCTCTTGTCTTCCACTTTGTTGATGCAGGGTCTCCCCTGTTTTTGCTGTTGTGCTGTATAAGTCAGGCTAGTTGGCCCATGAGCTAGCAGATTCTCCTGTTTCCACTTCCCATTTTGCCATATGTATGCTGGGATTACAGAAATGGGCCAGCATATCCCATGTTTACATGGCTCAGGAGATGTAACTCAAGATGTCAGACTTGCATAGCAACTGTTTTCTGTTTCCCTAGTCCCTCATTCTGTTTTATCAAGGAATCAAAGTGCCTTATCACAATGGACAGTTATTTTCTATGCAGTAACTTACTTAGGTTGGTACTGAGACAGGGTAGTGATAAATACATCAGAGTTGATACTGAGACATACGAAAAGAATGCCTAGAACAAGAATGGTACACCTAAGGCATGCAATCCTTTCCTTTTCCACCTCCCAAATCATGGCAGACTTTTACCAGTCTAGGACAGATAGCACTTCATTAATCCTCAATATAAAGCCTTAGGAAATCACTGTGGGTTTATCAATGAGCACAGTTGAAATGTATTTGTCTTTTTTGGCCTATAATAGGAGGGAGAATGTCAAATAGGTACCTTATCAGGATGCACCACAGTTAGAGGAAGCTTGACAGGTACGACAGGAGGAGACTGTATAGGGAAAGCACTGTTGCAAGGGGACATAGCATAGTGACCAGCTGAACATACCTCTTTCCATATGTATATACATAATATCAGTGCTCCTCAATTATTTGTATGTAGAAATGATCAGCGGTCTTGTGGAAATGCGCATTCTGATATATCATAACTTGGGAAGGACTCAACATGCAACATTTCTAGCAAGAACATGGGTGTTATTGTAGTTGCTAGTCCAGGGAGCACATTTTGAGTAGTGAGGATGGAGATACTTAATGAGAAACTCATGCCCTGAACTCAGGACTCTTTGTTCTTCCTTTTGTTGTAGAGGACGGAGACTGAAACCAAAGTCAGAACACCCAAGTTCAAATGTGAGTGTGTCACTTATTTTGTGACTCAGCTTTTGAGATCCATTTCTCTTATCTGCAAAAAGAAGAAACAAACTTCACATACCTCGTGCAATGCTTGTAAAGATCAAATAGATAATGTATGTGAGCTATTTGCTAAGGGTTCAATAAGTGGTAGTTAACTCTGGTCTAGCCATAGTCAATGGTGTCCTGAGAAGATACAGGAGCTCTGGTTAAAACCTGTATAGTACCCAAAGAAATGGTTTTGTCTGTCAGAAGGTGGTCGACAGGACGCCAATCATCTAAATATTTGGAATGCATTAAAAATATATTCAACAAGTACTTCTCCATTTCAGATGGGTCTTTTGGCTTAAAGAAGAAAAGGGGGAAGGGGTTTCCTGGAGAAAGATGTTATCTATGTAACTTCACTGCTCTTTTGTATACTTTGGAGCAGCTTACAGACACGTTGGAAAATGGTAATTCATGCAACATGGATAATCTCAATTTTCAGAAAGCCTTTGATACTGTTCCATATAATAGGCTACTTAAACTAAAGACAGCAGGGATTCTAGGTGAAACCCTGGGAAAAAAGAGATTGGCTAGGGAACAAAACAAAAGATTGAGAATAAAACAGAATGGAAAATAGATAAAACATGGAGTTACTTTCAAAGAGTAAGGAGGAAGTGTGGATGTTGCAGTTGTGAACATGACCTAAGCTGGTGTGCTGGATGGACAACAGCAGAAATGGTGACCAGAAACATGGCTCAATCATGCAGGAGCATTAAGCTGGACAATGACATGACATTAATATGATGGTATCTTAACATACCGTAGTTATGTTAAGTCTAGAAGACTATTATGAACACTTGAAAATGATGTGAAACCAGTTTTGACTCTTTAAAAATTATTCAGCTCAAGACTTTTAGAAGAAAATTTATGCTTTTAAAATACTTTAGTTATTATTTTTATTTTATGCATATGAATATATTGCCTTCATGCATGTAAGTATACCTATGTTGTGCAGTTCCTGGGGAGCCAGAAGAGGGCATCAGACACCCTGGAATTGGAGTTAAGGATGACTGTTGGCCACCACGTGGGGGCTAGGAATCAAACTCGGGTCCTCTGCAAGAGTAGCCAGGGCTTTTAATGGCTGAGCCAGCCCTCGAGCCCCCAAATTTTGTTTGAATTAAGTATAAACTCTGTAACGCTGGGGTACAATGAAATACATGTTCTTCAAAGTCAGTGGATCTTAATAGGGGTAGGGTAGCCTGGAAAATTTAGCAGTGGCTGGAGAAATTCTTTTGGTTGTCATATCCTGGGAGAAGGGTACTCTGGCCTCTAGAGGATGGAGATGAAGGATACTGAGAAACATCCTAAGTGCAGAATAGAGGACAGCCACCACAAAGGAGAGCTATCAAGGTCAAATGCCACTAAAAACCTGCTCTAAGCTTTAATACCCTGATGTATGTACAGGAGGGAAATATTGATAGGGTAAGAACTTTCTACCCAACCATTTGAAAAAAACAAGTATTGTTCGTGGTCTTAAGTATTCATTTCACTAAACTACAATATAAAGCACTAAAGCTCAAAAGAGGAGCAAGAAGAAGAGGGGCAGGACAGAACAGCAGAGAAATTTGAGGGGAAATAAAGAACAGAAGACATAGCAGTTCTAATCTCTGCTAGGACTTCAGTTTCTTTTTCATCTCCGCCCCCTTTCTTGTGGGTCTTCTGCTCAGTTCACTTCAAATGGATCAGCCTGAAGTTTGCTACGGAACAGAGGCCATAAAAAACATTAGTTCCAATCTGGACCCCAGATGTTTGAATCCACACATGTTAGCTACTCTTACAGAGGTCATTTTATTTTAGCAAAAACATAAAAAGCAAGTTTAATGAGAGAACAAGGAAGGTAATGAGAATAAAGAAAGAATTCCCCCAAAATTAAAAATGTATAAAATTGCATATTTTCTATTACTTTCTGAAATATAATGCAGAGAAGAAAGCAATTATTCTAACTGGATTTTCCTAGAGGTACATTAAAAATCAAATTAGACCAGAATTTAATAACTGCGTTCTAGGAAGGGGAAAGGGGGTAGTCCTTAGGTAGAATGCAAAGGGTACATTCAGGGGTTGTACAGAGGATTCCAGTTATCAATTTTGTCTCCCGATGTTTTGTCTCTTATGGTAGCATGAATATTTTAGGAAAGGATCTTCCTTAAGCAACCCAGCTAACTGTACTGATTAGTAAACGTGGGATGAAACAGAATAGAACAGACCCTGGGAGCTGAAAAGAAGCCAGAAAAAAGAAATTTCACTGACAGCAGAGAATGCTTCCTTATTTTTCATATTCTTCAAAACTCAGACTTATTTGTAAGAAGCCTACACCCTAAATCATCCAACTGTATTTAACATTATACTCCCTACTTCTATGAATGTGGTTTATCTATTGGCTTATTTTTCTAAATTTCCCTATCTGTCTATCTATCTATCTGTCTATGTATCTATGTATCTATCTATGTATCTATGTATCTATCTATCTATCTATCTATCTATCTATCTATCTATCTATGTGTGTGTACGTGTGTGTGTACAAGCCACGGCATGCATGTACAGGTTAGGGAACAACTTGTGGAAATCAGTTCTCTTCTTCCACTATGTGGGTTTCAGGGCTCAAACTCAAACTCAGGTAGTCAGGCTTGGTGGCAAGCACCTTTACTCACTGAGCCATCTCACTGGCCTAAAGTTTTGGCTTTTTTAGAGACAGAATCTCTTATATACATCAGATTGGTGCACTGTATAGCAAAGAGATGACCTTGAATGTTGCTGGGAACTGAACCCAAGACTTTGTGCAGGTTAGATACACGTGTTCTACCAACCGAGCTACAGTCCCACCTCGAGTTTAACTTTAAAAAAGAATATATATTTAAGTTAACATGTTCATATATTTGAACACTTGATCTCTAGTTGGTGCACTGTTTTGGAAGGTTATGGAGTCTTTAAGTGTTAGAACCTTACTGGAGGAAGTATTTCACTGGGGGCAGGCTTTGAGAGTTCATAGACTGCCCCAGCCCTCTCTCTGCCTCTCTGTCTCTTTGTCTCTCTGTCTCTTGCCATTCCTCCCTCTTTCCTGGGGATGAAATGGGATCAGAGGTCTTCCTGTTCCTTCTGTCATTCTGCCACACCTTCCCTGCCTGTTGCCATGCCATCTCTGCCGTGATAGACTCTATTCTTCTGGACTCATAAGACAAAATAAACCACTTCTTCAATAACTTGCTTTTTGTCAAGGTATTTTATCATAGCAATACAAAAATACTAAATACACACATGCATCACAGAAAACAAAAAACACAAAGTTCAAAGAACAAAGCTTTCCACAATCAGAAGCAATTCAGTTGGACATGTCCTGGGTGAAATGACACATGCATCATACTTTTCCACATATTCTGAATTCAGAATTCACTGATTCAAAATACTCAAGCTATATGAGTGTATTGATGAGCAAAAATGTAGTACACTTATACAAATTAAGCTTTTGTAGATCCCACATATAATTGATCTTGTATGGATTTTGATTTTCTGTGCCTGACTTATTTCATATAGTGTTTTGTCTTTGAAGTTTAGTTATATTATTGCACATGACAGGAATTTTCTTCTTTAAATTTTAGACTAAATAGTATTGCATTATATATATACATACATATATACAAATATACATCACATTTTATTTATTTATTTATTTATTTATTTATTTATTTATTTATTATTTGTGGTCTTTTTGAGACAGGGTCACTCTGTAGCCCCAGATGGCCTGGAACTTACTATGTAGACCAGACTGGCCTTGGACTCACAGAGATCTGCCTGCCTCTGCCTCCTTAGTGCTGGGATTACAGGTGTACACCACTACACTCGGCTATAGCACATTTTATTTATCTACCCATCAGGTGATGAAAACTTCGGTTAATCTGATATCTAAGCTACACAGTGAATAGTGCTTCAATGAACAAAGGAATGCAGATTTTTTTCCACATAGTGATTTCAAGATCTTTAAATGTATATTCCATAGTGGGATTGATGGGTCATATAATAGCTATTTTTTAAAATTGTCTGTAGTGTTTGACATAATGGTTCTACCAACTTACCTTTCTTCCAACAGTATACAAGGATTCCCCTTGGTCCACATCATCACTAACACTTATCTTTCATCTTAACATGGATGAGGCGATATCTCATGCTTTTAATTTTTCTTATGATTAGTAATGCTTAGCAGATTTTTCATATACCAGATGGCCATTTGTATGTCTCTTCAGAAATCTCTTTACCGGTCTTTAATCCATGTAGTAATTACATTAATTGTTTCCTTGCTATTGAGTTTTCATTGTACTTTATATATGAGCCGGTTATCAGATGAATTGTGTGGTGATCTGAGTGAGATGTTTCTCCATTGGCTCAAGTATTTGAACCCTTGACCCCAGTTGGTGGTGCTCTTTGTAGAGGTTTAGGAAATGTGGCCCTGCTGGAGGAAGCACGCCTTTGGAGATGGGCTTGGAGAGTTCATAGCCACCTGTGGTCTCATTTCCAGTTTCGGTCTCTGCTTCCTGTGCCTATTTGGATATGTGAGGGCTCAGTTTTCTGCTCTGGCTGCCTCCAGAAGCCTCCAGCCATGTCTGCCCTACCACAATGGACTTTTATCTTTTTAGAACCACAAGCCCAATAAACTTCTGTAAGTTTCCTTGGTCATAGTGTTTTATCACAGCAACAGAAAACATAGCTAATACAAATTGTTTATTATTATTATTACTATATGCTGTGTTTCATGCTGAGGATTGCTTCCTTTACTGTGAAGAAGAATCTTAGTTCACTATAAAATTTATTTCTTCGTTTGCTTTGAGCGACGTGGATGTGTGCATTAATGTCAATAGCCCATATACTGACAAACCTTAACATCTGCATTCCACTGTTAGTTTTATTTCTTTGTTCATGTCTTACTTTCTACTTGGTTACAGTGTTAGTTAATTTAAAGGACAGTATTTGAAACTAAGCCTCTTGGTTCTTTACCTGAGAATCTTCCTTCAGCACTGAAAAATTCAAACTTTAATTTGCAGCTTGGAAAGAGCAAGATGACAGTGAAGAATCATTAGTTGATCCCTTGCTGACAGGGATTAGTAAAGGTATCTCTATATAAGAAGAGGGGGGCTTCTTATAATATTGAACAGAGCATAAATGGTTCTCAAAGAAATTAGTTAGTGGGCCACACATCGAGATTGAGAGAATCCCCGTTACCAAGACAGAGGATACTGAACTGTCTTCTGTTTCCAGTGCCTTCAGGTTCTACCAAACCATTGCCTTGCCAGGAACATTTAGTTGTGAGTGGGAAGTAACACCTTCTGCAAGATGCCAAAAGGAACTCTGTATATTGATGAGTGTCAGCAAGCTCGGGTCATAGGCAGCCTTCAGGTCACACTAGGGTTTGTCTTCATATGTCTCTGAACCACTGATCGCTCATCTGGCTGCTATAACCATTAAAGTAACAAGTGACTAAGAGAGGTAAAGTGGGAATTTTTATTCATATGATACAACCAAATATCATGCAAAACACTGACCTGGGGCTAGGAGCAGGAAAAAGAATTTGCTAAGTATATTAAATATATTTCTGTCATTGTGGCAAAATACCATGATCAAACAACATAGAAGAGAAAAAGCTTTATTTTAATTTACAGTTACAGAGGGATAGTGCCCAACAAGGTGGGGAAGGAATGACAGCAGGAGTGTGAGGCCTCCTGGTATTCAGGAATCAGAGGTCACATTTCTTCCCCATACAGGAGGCAGAGAAAGAGAGAACAGGAATCAGAGCTATAAAAGCCCAAAGCCTGCTCCCAGTGATGTAGTTCTTCCAGCAAGGCTCCACTTCCTAAGATTTCCTAACTTGCCCAAACAGCACTGAGAACTGGGAACCAAGTGTTCACATATGTGGGCCTATGGGGGACATTCCTCACTCAAATCACAACACTGTCACACAGAAAGACAAAGAGAGTATCTATTGAAATGCACTTCAAGAACACAATAGTGAGTTCCCAGAAGACAGTTGTGGACTGTACCAGCAAAAAAAAAAAAAAAGAATAAATAAAAATGAAAGCCTTACATGCATTAAAAAACCTCACATGAATTGAATATTTTACAAGGCTGATTGTGTGATTGGAACTTCTATGGTTATTGAGAGCTTGAATGTTGGAGGTCCTGAGCCAAATTATATTGGTTTATCATGAGTTCTCTTGATAGTTTCATTGCCCACCTCTGTGTCTGTCCTGTGACTCTCAGGAAATCCTTTTGCATGTACTAACAAACCAGTAGCTTCCATCAAGCCAAAGGTAAAAGTGTCATCTGATAATATTGGAGGCCTATGGATAGCAGAGACTTCCCAGCTTTGCTTCAACCTGCCTACCTGGTGTTTCTGTTGAAGTATTTTATTTTACTAGTTTTACTTTATTTGTATGAGTGTATTGCCTGCATGTATGTAAATGCACCCGTTTCATGCATTGCCTGTGGAGGACAGAAGAGGGTGTCAGAAACTCTGGAACTGGAGTTTTGAATGGTTGTTAGCTGCCATGTGGGTGCTGGGAATCAAACCTGGGTCCTTTCCTAGAGCAGCCAATGTTTTTAGCTGCTGAGTCATATTTCCACACCCCCCCTTTTCCATGCTGATGTATTTTAAAAGTGCTTTGATTTGTGACTTTTGTAGTGGATTGAAACAGAAATGTTCCTCATAAGCTCAAATGTTTAATCATTTAATCACCAGTTGTGGCGCTGTTTGGGAGTTCCTGGAATCTTTAGGAGGCGTAACCTTGCTGCAGGCAGTCTGTCAGTGGGGCAGGCTTTGACAGTTCATAGCCTTACCCTATTCTCAGTTTGCTCTTTCTGTTTGATGCTTCATATGTGAGCTTTCATCATCCAGCTCCTGCTGCCTGCTGCCATGACTCCCCACCATGATGGATTCTTATCCCTCTGGAATTATAAGCCATAATAAACTCTTCCATAAGTTTCCTTGGTTGTGGTGTTTTATCACAGCAATAGAAAAATAATGAGTACAACTTTCTTTTGTTCTGTTAGTATAAAAACTTCAGGAAGTTGTTACCTCAATGGAACGTATTACTAAGTCCATGTTCCTGGGCCATGCCTACTTATGTTTGGCTCCAGAATGAACTATAACTTGTTCCCTTAAAAAAAAAAAAACCGCCAAGCACGGTGGCATGGACTTGTAATTCCAGTGTTAGAAAATAAGACACAGGAAAACTCCTGGGGTACCCTGGGCTAGCCAATCAGTGAACTCTTGACCAAGGAGAGATTCTGTTTCAAAGGAGGCTGATGGCATTTCTGTGAATTATATCTCAGTTTTCCTATACACACACACACACACACACACACACAAACACACACATGTGCATACACATATATATATACACCTGCACTCACATGAATGTGCACACACATGAACACAGACGTATGTACACACTTTAAAAGAGACATTTCTTCACTAGCTATGCAAATACAAGTAAATTGTGAATATCTATACAATCATCAAGAAACTTACATTTCTCTCATTATTTTAGAACACTTACAAGGATATTGATTAGCATTGGTGACATGGAAATGACATAAATAAAAAATATGTTGGTTTTTATATTACACTTTGAACATACCTCCTCACCAGCAGAAGGTATTAGTATGTAAAGACAAAAATGAGCTTTCTACATATGAAAGATCTACATATGAAAGGTGATGTAAACGAATGAAAACACACAGGAATATAGACAAAATACACACATATAAAGGAATGAGAATTACTAATTTGAAACAAATAATGAAGATTTGATATTTCTTTTGTATATTTTCCTTTACCCGCAACAACCGTTTAAGATATTTGCTATTTGCACTACCTTTAAAAAATTTTTGAAGGTCATGCCTATTTTCTGTGGAGGAGACTATCAGGAATCAACAACTTGAGTATCCTGGAATGTTGTGTGTTGAACAAAATGTTGGGTCCAACTTATCAAGCACATACCATGTGTGGAGGTCTGAACTAGGAGAGAACAAATGGCTCCGAAGGAATCATCTTTATGCTATATAAGTAATGGTGGGGAAAATATACTTGAAGAAACTAAATGGCAATAAAACGTTTTTCTCATTCACTAGATTATTAATTGAAGACATTCTATCAATGGCAAGTATAGTGAATACTTGTGCACCAGGCAAAATAATGGTCCTCTAATGTATATACATCATACTCCCCTGAATATGTAAATATATTACATTACAGAGTAAAAATAAAGTTCTTTGGCTTGACTAATATAAAGATGTTGAAATCAGACTACTAGCCTGGATTATCTGATGAAATATACATTATACTGATCCATTTTCGTGTGTTGTTCAAGCTTATTGAAATCGGACTCTGGCAGTGAGGAGAATCTCTCTCTTTGTCTCAGACTCAAACATGTTTATGTCAAGTGTCCTCCAAAATCCCCTTTCCTGGCCTAGACTTGTCCCCTAGCTCTGTAATGGTGAGAGAGAAAAACAATAAGCATTGAAAGTTATTGAAAATATGAGTTCCATTGAAAACGACTGGAGGGAGAAACCCTTTCCAATAAAGGTTACTTTATTTGTTCTTGGATACACCACATTACACTGTCAAAGAACTGTCTATTCAAAAGAGCCTTCAGTCTTCATTTTTAAGCTAAATTAGATATTATACCACCCCCAGTTATACCCTTGACTGCTAAGTGTGCCTTTGAAGAAATACTTTACTGGGCTAGATCATTTAGTTGAAATCATTCCTGTGAAAGTACACTCCTTATTTGTATGCTAAAATTCTCGTATAAGAAGTCAGTATATGAAATCTAAAATGAACGCCTGTTGTTGTCAATCCTTAAAATCTGGTGGTCACTCCTGGGAATGACACATTCCGTCCATTCCTAGGAGTGACCACCAGATGGCAACTCCACTGGTGATTCAATGGCATGCTAGCATTTTACTTAGAAGAGTGTCTTGTATATAATTTTAAAGCACTCTCAACCATATGCATTTAAAGATCAGCTAAATAATGTCAAACTCAGAAGAGCTATGTTTCACATAGCTTATACTGGCATTGAACTCTATGTATTGCCAAAGATGATCGTGAATTTCTGATTCTTCTGCCTCCACCTCCTGAGTGCTGGCATGTGTACAGGCAAGTACCACCAGGCCCAGTTTATGCAGTGCCAGAGATGGAACCCAGAGCTTTCTGTGTGCTAGGTAAGCACTGTACCAACTCTACATCCTGAGCCCCAGATTTTATTTTTAAAAGAGCAGTATCAACATTTTATATCTCCATATTTTCTTTTTCAAACCATTTCTTCCAGGAACATAAAAGAGGCCTCATAGGCTAGAGGAACCGAAGTTATAGAGACAACAAATGATAGCAAGAGGATTTAGTAGATTGGATCACACAATGAGAATCTAGAGGGTTCCATGTTGCGCATCTGTATACCAGAGAGCCCAGTAGCTGCTCAGAACAAGAAAGAACAATGATGCAGTCTCTGTCAAAGGTCAAAAATTTAGAAACTCGCTGGAGAGTTCATGGTGTAAACACACATCCAAAGGTTAAAAACAATTAAGTTTGATCACCATGGTTGCATACACACACATAATCAAGAGCTGCATGGAATGGCATATGCCTATAATCCCAGAATTTTTAAGGCTGAGGCAGGAGGATGATGAGTTCCAGGCTAGCCTCAGCTATATAGCAAGACTCTGTCACCAAGAAAAATAAAAGAAAGAAAAGCGGAGCTCCTACATGCTGGCAGTCTTTCTTCTGTTGGCTTTTGTTCTGTCCGGGTGCCCCTCCATGTCAATGGTACTGTGCTGCCCATGTTCAGAAAGGCAGGTCTTCCTTCTCAGTGGCCTGCCCCATGTGCTAGTCAACTATACAAATGCACTCAAAGACACGGTCAGAAGTGTCCTTCACTAATTTCGTACGCATTTCTCAATCAAGTTAACAATCAAAACGAACCATGACAGGAAGATTAACTGTCACAGAGGCATAACCACCGCAGAGACGTAACCACCTTTTGGAGAGCATTTGGATGAAAATGACAAAATCCTCATTGAAGGATGCACATGTCAAACTAGCCCCACTTATGCTGGCCCCATCATCAGTCACATAATGTTTGGCTAATATTAGCCAAGAACACGCAGGAGTTCAAGGTAAACAGACCTGAGGCAGGAAGCATTCACATGATACTTTGTACTACATATTGGATTGGATTACCGAATTTCTTTCTAGGGAAAGTCATAAAGCAGTAGCATATATCAGGTGTCTTGCAGCAGCATCTCCCAGTTTTCAAGTTTGGAAGTCTGAAATGACAGAATGAGTAGGCCCATCCTCATTCCAAAGCATCCAGAGAACCACCGTTCCATGCTTCTGTAGCTTTTTATGACGATTGGCAAACCTGGCTTGTAGATGGAGCCTTCTGGTGTAAGCCAGTATTTTCTCTCATTATTTCTCCTCTTTTCATAAACATATCATTCAGGTTGGGTAAAGAGTTCACCCTATTCCAACATGAGTTAATTCTAATGCTAATACTCTGTTTCCAAATAAAGTTCTATGCGGAGGTCTGGCACTTTGAGTTTTGGTGTTGCAGGAAGGCAAATTAAATCTGAATAATTCTTTTTATTTTGCTAAATTGCTTTGAGTTAAAGAAGGCTGTTCCTTTTGGCAGAATATGGTCTGTCTCCTGATAATCTTTCTCTTCTTCCATTAGGGAATGTGGTCACTTCAAGGCTCGTGCTCAGCCCAGCACTGTGTTTTCAAGCTCATCTTCATTCTAGGTGTAACCACAATGTTACATCTCTCCAATGACAGCTGGATAGAATGCAGACTGGTTAGTTCAATTGGAGACTTCAAATAAACTGATGCTGAGTCAATGAGTTGGCTCAGCAGGTCAAGGCATTTGCTGCCAAGACAGATGACCTGAGTTTAATCCCCAGGACCCATATTCATGGAAGTAAAGAACCAACTCCTGCAAGTTGTCCTCTGATAGCCACACTCATGCTGTGACATGGACACACACACACACATACACACACACACACACATACACACACACACTGAGTAAACAAAATAAATGTAACTATTAAAAGAAATGGATGCTATTTATGTTCTTTTTGACTGACAAAGGACTTCAGGGCTTAGGAGTGACAAAAATCCATGGAGGGAATATGCATACCCAGTGACTAAAAACATACAAATTGATAATGGGAGGACCAAACTTCTGTCCTATATAATGGATTCATTTAACTTAAGTGGTTTATTTGTTATACCATCTAGCACTACTCCAACTAAAACACTCAAATGATACAATAGACTTTTAAAATTATATTTATAGTAAAATTTATATTCTTAAAAATGTACTTTTAAGTTCTTATGAATTTAAGACAGTAATTAAAGGAAAGAAAAAAGAGACTATATCTTTCACACTTTGGACAGGTCATAGATATAGATACCATACACTATATTTCTCCAAATTAAAATGTCCTTAGGTATTCAAAATATACCTGCTATTTAGCACCTTTTTTTTCTTCTCTTTCTTTTTATCTTAGACAGAGTAGTCTCTCATGTATCCTAGGCTGACCTCAAACTTGCTATGAAGCTGAGGATGATCTCGAACTTATGATACTCCTGCCCCCACCACATCTGGCTTTTATGAGTGGCCAAGGATCCAAATCCAGGGCTTTGGGCATGCTAGACAAGTCCAGCAAGTGAACTACATAACCGGCCTCGCGATATAATTTTTGAAAACTAGTTTTTATTACATAATACCATATTGCTATTAATAATAGAATAACTCATGTTTTTTACTGCACAAATAAGGAGAGGACTAAGGAGATGAAGGGGACAGTGTGTTCTTCATAGATAGTTTTATTTTCATTCATCATTTCAGTATTATGTACTTCTACCCAGTTTTAAAATACAAAGGAAAGGGATGTTTTAATTTTCAAAAGCATAGACTTTCAGCCAAATAACTTCATTATGTGGCTTTTTTGTTCAAAGCTTCTGGGTCAGATGCTTGTAACAACTAGTTCTGCCCATTTTAGGATGTCAAGAGGAGCATGAACAAGTTTAAGAGACTTAAAAGAAAAAACATTACTTTGACCTGTTTTAGATTCTAGGTTTAGGTTTTAAATGATAAAAGGTCTTTTTTCTTCAACATGCATTTTTATTGATTTTTTGTGCATTTCATGTGATGCATCTTAATCATATGTAGACCCTCCCTCCATCCTCCACACTCCCCACAGATCTCCCACTGTATTTCAGCTATTCTACCATGTATGTTAAGGCCCACTGAGTCAAGTTCGTGTCCTCAGATGTCTTTTGGTATGAGTTCACCCACTGGAGACTGGTCAGCCTGTTTAGCATCACTCCCTTAAAGGAAACCAAGTCTCCCTCACCCAGCAGTGACCAGCTGCAAATAGTTCCTTAACTAAGGTTGGTGCTTCTTACCCATTTCTCCATTTCTATGCTGTTTTTTTTTTTTCTGATTGAGTTTGCATGGGCCTTGTGCATGCTGTCACCATTGCTATAAGTTCATTTGAATAAATTTCCAGAAGCCTGGAAAACTCTGTTTTCTTGTGGTCATCCACCGTCCCCTGGCTCTTACATATTTTCTGCCACATCTTCTGCAATGTTCCCTGAGCCCTAGGTGGCTGAGGTTAAATATAGGATTCCTATCCAGGGAAACATACCACTCAGCAGTCTCTTATTCTCTACATTTTGACCAGTTGTGGTCTTCGGTGTTAATCACCATTTGTTGCATGAGGAAGCTTTGCTGATGAGAGCTGAGAGATGCATTAATATTCTCTTTAATCCCTTTTCTGCTATGTTCCGTGAGCCTTAGATGTAGAGGTTCCACTGTAGATGTGTCATATAGGGCTGGGTATCTTGTAGACATGTATTCTCTGTGTTTGTCTAATTATATAACTGTGTAATTCTCTCCATCTGTTGCAATAAGAAGCTTATTTGATGAGTGCTGAGTGATATAATTGTCTGTAAATATAAGGATACATATTTAGTCTGTAGTAAGAAATTAAGTTTGTCTAGGGATATGACAGACACAGACATGGGGTTTTCTCTAGGATCTATGACCTCTCCAGCTATGTGTATTTGGCTATGTTTATAGGACCACACATGAGTTTCCTTCCATTGATCAGGCTTTAGGTCCAATTAGATAGCTGTTGATTATCCCAAAGATAAAAGTTTCACTACTGCACAAATAAAGATAGTCTGTTGTGCTGGTCATTGTTGTGTTGTTGTGGTTATTAGGCTTTAAATCTGGGATTGGATTGATTTTTCTCCCCTAGAAGCTTGCATAGTAGCTTTTAGTACTAATAACCTCAGGAAGGAGGTTTCTAGATCAGTTCCACCTCCATTGTTCCAATCCTGTGTCTGAAGTATGACCTGTTTTCAGCAATAGGGTCTTACATTCAAGTTCTGGGAGAAAATGAAAGGTTGAGGCAATTACTCATGTTATTTTGGGAATCTCTTGGACAACCCTGACCAACAGCTTGAATGAAGGTTTCTCCTGTTTGGTATCGTGTTTCTGTTATATATCCTTCAGCTATAAACATGTACTCATGTACAGATATTGTATGTGTATTTTCAGTAAACTTTTGAACTAATGCATTTCCTTGAGATTTTCATACAACTTAAGCATTATTTATCTCTCATCACTCTCTCCTTGTCTAGTCCTCTCTTCTCCTTCCCCAGTTAAAGTGCACCAGTTTTCTCCATTTCACTCTTGATAATGCCTGTCTTCTACTATTCCCTCTCCTGAGCTCCGTCCTCCCCTTTACCCTCATGATTCCTTGTAAAACCTTCCTCCTCCCCTTAGTGAAATACCCTTATCTCCCCCATTTTCCCCGTGGTAACATCTGTCTCTTAGTATCTCCTTTTCTCAGGTTCCTTCTTTCCTTTAACCCTCATACTAGCTTTTCATTTTCCTGATTTCTGTGGCTACATACGGATATATAATCACATATAAAGATTTGGAGCATAAGAGAGAGAACATATGTTGCTTCTTTAATTGAGTCTGTGTTACTTTGCTTAGTATAGGAGATTCCAGTTCTATCAATTTAATTACCTGCAAATTCCATGATTTAATCTTTCTTTACTCTTGACTAGAACTCCACACTTCTATTACCCATTCCTCAGGTGAGGGTCATTTAGTTTGTTTGTTTCCATTTCTTAGTTGTTGCAAAAAAAAGCAACAACAACCGTGGCTGTGTAAATATCTCTACAGTAGGTTAAGTCCTTTGGATATATGCCAAGGAGTGCTATAACCAGATTATATGATAGATTAATTTTTTGATTTTTTAAGACTTCTCTCCACTGCTTCCATAGTGGTTGCACAAGTTCACAATCCCAACACTAGTAAATGAAAGTTCCTTGGGTGTAATTTGTTCTTTTGATCTTAGCTAGTCTGACTGGATTAAAATAAAATCTTAAAGTGGCTTTCATTTGCATTTCCCTGACTACTAACGATGTTGGACACTTTTTAAGGTATTCCTTAGGGATTTTTACTTCTTCTTTTGGGAGCTCTCTGTACAGTTTCATAGCCCATCTTTCAATTGGGTCATTTGTTTCCTTGATTCTTTGCTTTGTAGGTTCTTTGTATACTCTGTATATTAATCCTCTGTCAGATGTGCAGCTGGTGAATATATTCTCTGAATCTGTGGGCTTCTTCTTCCCTTGACTCTTTTTAATCCTTGCTGTACACTAGCTTTATAATTTAATGAGATTCCACTTTGATTGTTGACCTTACTTCCTGAGCAACTGACTTTCTGATATAGAAAGTCCTTTCCTACACCTATATCTTGTAGGTTACTGCCTATGTATGCTTCTAACAGTTACAGAGTTTCAGGTTTTACATTGAGGTCTTTGATCCATTTGGAGTTGCCTTTTGTGCACGAAGATAGTTAAGTATCAATTTCATTCTTTTACAGGTAGAGATCCAATTTTACTAGCATCATTTGTTGAAGATGCTGTCTTTCCTTCATTGTGTCTTCTTGGCACCTCTGTCAACTATCAGGTGACCGAAACTTCATAAACTCATGTTTATGTCTTCTATTTTCTTTTATTGTTTTACATTTCTGTTTTTGTGCCAATACTATGATGTTTTTAAAAAACTTATTTACTATTTTGCTAATTTGTATTTTATGTGTATAAGTGTTATGCCTGCATGTATGTAAGAGTACGCATGTCATGTAATGCCCATGGAGGCCAGAAGAGGGCATCATATGTCCTGGAAGTGGAATTATGGTCCTTTGTTAGCCATCATGTAGCTGCTGGGATTCGAACACATCTCTTATGCAAAAACAGTCAGTGCTCTTAACCACTGAGACATCTCAACCCCATTTTATTAACAACTATAGTTCTGTAATATAGTTTGAGATCTGGTATGATAATCCCCCTGCATTGCTCTTTGTGCTTAGGGTTGCTTTGGCTACTCTGGGCTCTTTTGGTAGGATGGTCATTTTCGTAATATTAATTCTACCAATATGTAAGCCCGGCAGGTCTTTCCATCTTGTGTATTCCTCAACTTAAAATTTTCATTGTAGAGTTTTTTAATGTCTTTGCCTAGGTTTTTCCTAGAGTGTTTTGAGCTTATTGTATATAGTAAGGTTTCCATGAACATTTTCAATTGCTTGTTATTGGTATATAGAAAGGCTACAGATTTTTATAAATTGATTTTGTAACCTGCCACTTTGCTGAAAGTGTTGATCATATCTATAAGTTTCCTGGTGAAACTTTTAGGATCATATATCATAATATCATATCTGTCAGTAGGGATAATTTGACCTCTTTACAAATTTGTAACCCTTTAATTTTCTTAATTTTCTTTATTGCTCTAGCAAGAGTTTCAAGCACTGTATTGAAAAGGAGTGGAGATAATGAAGGGCCTTGTCTAGTTCCTAATTTCTTTGGGAATGCTTCCAGTTTTTCTTCATTTAGAATGATGTTGGCTATGAGTTTGTTGTATATAGCTTTAATTATGTTGAGGTATGTTCCTCCAATCAAATTCCCACTATGACTTTTATCATGAATGCATGATAGATTTTGTCAGAGACTTTTTCTGCATCTATTGAAATGATCATGAGATGTTTTTTCTTTAAATCTATTTTATGCTTATTACATTTATTGACTTGTGTATATTGAACCATTCCTGTATCGCTGGAATAAAGCCCAGTAAAGCCCAGTTGATCATAGCAGATGATCTTTTTGATGTGTGTCTGTATGATGTTTGTGAGTATTATGATGAAAACGTTTGCATCTATGATCATAAAGGATATGGTCCTACAGTTTTCTTTTTTTCTTTTTTGTTATAGCATTGCCTGATTGTGATATTAGAGTAATACTTCACAAAAGGAATTTTGAAGTTTTCCCTGTTTCTATCTTTTTGAGAAATTTAAGTAGGATTGGTTATAGATCTTTGAAGGTCTGGTAAAATTATGCTGTAAATCCCTCTGGGCCTGGGCTGCATTTATTTTGGAGGCTTTGTATTACTGATTCAATTTCCATATTTGTTATGGGTCTGTTTAACATGTTGATCTCTTCTTGGTGCTTCTGTTGAATTTAGAAATTTGTCTATTTCTTTTAGATGTTCTAATTTAATTAGGTACAGGTTTTTAAATTATTCCCTTACAATGTTCTGTATCTTTTTGCTGTCTGGTGTGATGGTTCCCCTTTTTGTCTCTGGTTTTGTTGATTTAGATTTGCTCTTTCTTTCTTTAGGTTAGCTAGTCTAGTGGTCTATTTGGTTTATCTTTTCAAATAACCAGCTCTTATAGTCATTGATTCTTTGTACTATTTTCTTTGTTTCTCTTTCATTGATTTCTGCTCTGATTTTTATTATTTCTCACCTGTTGAGTTCATATTTGGTTTGTTTTTGCTTTTCCAAATTCTTGAGTTGTACTGTTAAGAAATTTATTTGTGCTCCTTCTTCTTTTTTAATGTGGTTGCTTAAAGCTATAATTTTCCTTCTTATGGCTGCTTTTAATGTGTCCCAGGGGTTTTGTTGTATTGTTTTATCATTTCCATTTACTTTCAGAAATCATTTTGTTTCTTTCTTGATTTCTTCTATAACCCATTTACCATTCATGAGTGTGTTGTTTAATTTCCAAGAGTATGTGTATTTACTAGAGGTTCTTTTGCTGCTGATTTTAAGTTTTATTGTTCTGCGGTCTGATACAATACATGGAATTATGTCAATTATTTTATTTGTTGAAGTTTTTTGTGCCCCAGTATGTGGTCTATTTTAGAGAATCTTCCTTGGGCTTCTGAGAAGAATGTGTTTTCTTTGATACTTGGGTAGAATATTCTGTAGATTGTTAGGTCCATTTGATGTATGATGTCATTTAATTCAAGTCTTTATTTAGTCTTTGTCCAGATGACCTGTGTATTGGAGAAAGTGAGGTACTGAAGTCACCTACTATTACTGAGTTGTGGTTAATGTGTATCTTGAAGTTCAAAAATTCTGTTTTTAGGAACTGGTGTATATATGTTCATAATTGTTATCTCTTCTTGGTCAACTGTTCTCTTGCTCATAAGGTAGTGAACTTCTTTATCTCTTCTGATTAATTTTAACTTGGCATGTACTTTATCAGATATTAAAATAGCAACTCTAGCTTGTTGTTTATGGACATTTACTTGGAATTTTTTTCTGTCTTTTTGCTGTAAGGTGGTGCTTATCCTTGGAGGCACAGTGAGTTTCTTGCAGACAATAGATAGATGGAATTTGTTTCTTAAGCCATTCAACTATCCTATATCTTTCGACTGGGGAGTCGAGGCAATTGATATTTAGAGTTCTTATTGCAATGTCTGGATTGGTTACTGCCCTTTTATTTTCTGTTGTGTTCTTAGTCTCATTTTGTGTTTCTGTACTTTATACTTCATTTGTTTTCTTTCTGTAACCTCTTGAGCATGGTCATTTCTTCCTTTCTTTGTAGTGCTTTGAGTATTCCCTGTAGAGCTGGTTTGGTGGACATGAATTATTTCAAGCTATTCGTATCATGGAAGATTTTTCTTTCTTCTTGGACTATGATAGAGTTTTACTGGATAAAGCATTCTGGGTTGGTATGTATGATCACTTAGAACTGAGAATACTTCAGTTGAGGTTCTTCTGACTTTCATAGTTTGCATTGAAAAGTTCGCTGTCATTCGGATGGGGAAGTTTCTCTTCTGGTCCTGTCTAATTGGTGTTTGTGTGCTTCTATCTGTGTAGGTATATCTTTCCTTAATTTAGGGAAGTTTTTAATAATCCTTTTGAATATCCGGTGAATGCCATTGACCTGCTCTACTTCCTCTATGCCTATGATGCTTAGATTTGATATTTTCATGGTGTCCCAAATTTTCTGCAGTTTCCAGTCCTGTTTTTTATTTTCAATTTTATTATTTGCTTCAACAGTCCAGTTCTTTACCTTTGTTTTCCAGTATGGATATTGTTTTCCATTTCATTCGTTCTGCTTGTGAGGTTTTCTTTTAAATTGGCCTATTGAATTTTTCAATTCCACTTTCATTTTGGCTTGAGCTTTCTTCAGTATTTCTATCTCTTTTGTGAATTCAGTTTTCAAGACCTGAATAGTCTTTGTTATGTCATTCATCTGAATATTCACATTTTCTTGAGCTTCACTCAAGTGTTCATGCCTATTCTCTTTTAATTCTTTCTGTTTGTGTGTTCTTGAAGTTCTTTGATCATGTTTACGATTATTATTTTAAATTCTGTTTCCTGGGGTTCCTCTGGGTGGTTCTCATTGTAGTATACTTCTTTAGAACTAGTGGATTTGTTGGGTGCATATTCTCTTGGTTTTTTTTCATGTTATTTGCATTTTTGTGTGGGCATATGGATTTACTTTGTTGGTTGTGTGTCTGATATGAAAACCTTGCCTGTTTTTCTTTACCTAAAGTTTGGTTTTGTTTATATTGTTGATGTAACTTGTTTGCTTTCTGGTTGGGATGAATCGCTACTTGGTCTGTGCTTCAGATTCTCACTTTTGATATTTTATTTTCAGGACTGTATGGTTCCAAGCTGACTAGTCAAGGGCTCTCCAGCAGGGTGAAGGTACCTAGGCCCCATTTCAGACTCTGAGATTCCAGTGGTTATGTTCAGGCAGGCTAATCAGGAGGTTTGAGATGGGATGATCACAAAGAAGCCTAGGGCTAAGAAAGTAGTAGGGGTGGGTGAACAGTGTAGGGAGGGTCTAACTAGCTAAGCAGAGTAGGTGTGGGCCCTGGAGCACAAGAATGTAACTGGTTTGGGTGCAGGAGGATCAAGATACAGTGGGAGGGTTGTGTAATACACAGCTAGTCTAGAGGTCTGAAGCAGGAAGAGCAGGAGTGGGCCTATGCCCAGGGCTATAATCAGAGAACCTCAGAGAAAGAGAATATATCTAGTCAGGATGCAGGGGAATCAAGCTGGAATGGTGGGTTCTGTCTTACAAGGGTAGTCTGAAGGTGTCAGGCCAGAAGAAAAGGAGGGTGCCTAGGCCCAAGGCAAGTACAGGGACAGTGTGAGGAGGGTCTAACTACTAGGCCAAGTAGATGTAGTCCCTGGAGCCAGAGAGGTAGAAGGTCTTTATAAAGGAATGTTGTTATGGTTTTGACAGGCTTATGAAGTCTAGAAGTTCTTTATGGTGGAGGTAGTTCTGTCTCCTAAGATATGTTGGCAATGATCAGGGGCATTTCTGATTGTGAACACTGTGTAGGGGTTCTACTGGAATCTGCTAGCTAGAAACCAAGGGTACTTACTGTTCAACATCTTATCCTGTAAATGGTACTCCATTGTTATTGTTGGAATGTCAAATGTCTCCCACAGGCTCATATTTGAACGCTTAGTCTCCAGCTAGCAGCACTATGTTTGGAGGTTGTAGAACCCTTAGGATATGAGATCTGGCTCATAAAAGCGAATCTCTGGGGATGAGAGAGCCCTGAAATTTATAGCCTGGCTTCATGTTTTATCTGTCTCTGCTTGTTGACCCACAGAAACATAACAAAGTGTGGAGGTAAGGTTCCGCAGCAAACCCAGTCACCATGCCTTTCCCACCGTAAGACTATGAATGAAAATACAACCTTCTTCCTCTAAGTTGCTTCTTGCCAGATATTTGGTAAAGAGAAATAATACATCTGTCCAGTTCTAAATTTAAAGCAGAGCTTCAAAAACCCTAATCTAAAGTAACTAGTGAAAATACTTGAATTAAATTTACTCCTTTGTGAAGCTTGCATCATTCTCAAAGCTGTAGTTTCCAACAAGTAATTGTGAATATTCTAAAAATAATAACTGTGACTGAAAGCTGCTTATGTGCCAACCACTGTAATAACCACTTTATATCAATGATACCTAGTGAGGAATGTTTGAAAATTTCCCAAATGCCAGCTTTGTTTTCATGCAGAAATCTAAATATGATTAAGATGTATGGTATGAAATGCACAAAAATTCATCAAAATATATATTGAAAAAAGATTAGAAACTCAGAAATGGGAAAATAAAAAAATTATCCAGTAAATACACATTTTATTTGAAAACCATAGAAACACTCAAATCATCCAGGAAACTTAGGTTCCACGAGTGCTCATACTTTCACTGTTTGGAACAAACTTTGTAGAAACAGTCAAGCACAATATTACTCAAGTTTGAACAAGTTGAGAATACTTTATCTTCTTGCAGAATATTTAGCCCTGGGACTAAATGTGCATGACGTAACATTTAATTTTAAAAGTTAGGGGCTGGAGAGATTGCTCAGCAGTTAAGAGTATATGTTTACACACATACAGGTGTAATACTCATACACATAAAATAAAAATAGATTTTTAAAAATTTGAAGTCAACTATAATACCTCAAGTATGATCCTGATTAATTCCTATGTTTTAAAAAGTTTTCATTGAACTTTTATAAACATCATACAATAGTTATTAATCAAATTTAGACACCCCTCCCCTATCCATGCCTCCCACCAGATATTAGGTATTTATCCATGCATGTTAAGTTCTATCCATGTGAATGAACACATTGATGAGAATATTGAAGAGAGAACTGCAATGAAATCTACTAAAATATTATATCTGACTGTCATGGTTCTTATTAATATTATGGTTTCTGTGGACATTTTCTATATTGAGTGTGTATTATGAATTATGGAGAGGGATAAGGAAAAAAGGAACTAGGAGGAGAAAGAGATCAAATGTCTTTGAATAATTATTTTAAGTCAAACTCTTTATATGTGCTCACTTGGCTGTATTCATTGAGTGTATGGAATAGAGCTGGTGGAATAAATGATGCTCTATATTTGAGTGAACCTAAGAGAATCATAACTAATTAGTTCACCTAATCAAATGTGCTTTGGAAGCCTTCATTTTATTTGTGCTGTTTTTATTTCTACTGGGTTTTCTCTTGAAATTTTATTTAAATAAATGCAAATAGAGGGGTTGGAGAGATAGCTCAGTGGTTAAGAGCAATGACTGCTCTTGCAGAGGACCTGAGTTCTATTGCTAGTGCCCACATGGTGGCTAGCAACGGGGTTCCAGGGGATCCGACACCTTCATCTGACTCTCTGGTCATTGCACGACATGGGGGCACTTACACACCTGCAGGCAATACACTTATACAGATAAAATAAAAGTGCTAAAAAAATAGAAATCAATCAATTTTTAATAAATAAAAATAAATATGAAACTAAAAAATCAACAAATAAACATTAACTACAGCTATGTTAAACATTATTAATTTAAATACTAAAAGGAAATAAAACATTTCTTACCTTTTCAGTATTTGTATTTAATGCTTCTTTACTAAAGAATCTAAATATTGATAAATATTTTTTTTCTCCTACCAGTTTTGAAAATCCAAGCTTGAGAATTCTTTCTACTCTGACACCTTAGAATTTTGACTTCTGATCATAGAAACCTAAAATAAGTAGCATGTACCAGTTTAAGAAAGCAATCCAGTACGTGTAGCTTTTCATTGTGACTACAGAAAGATTCAGGAAACCTTCTCCTTTAGTTACAGGTTTACTTTAAAAGATTTCAGCAAGCGTTATATACATGATCTCATCAAAGATAAGAAATCATCTTTTCCAAAGTGAAGCTTTTAGGATTTTGAAAGTCAGCTAAAATTTTTACACTGAGCTAGCCAAATGAATATTCCAATTAACAATGATAAAGATTAGATTCCATTTCACATTTTTCTTTGTTTTATGAAAATTATTTAATCAATATCTGTGCTCATGTGGCAGTAGACAAAGGGTTCCCAACCAGGAAAATTTTGCCCTTCAGGTGACATTTAGAGATGTTTGGAAATAAGTTTTGATTGTTTACAACTTGGAGGTAGGATTACTACTGGCATCTTGGATAGAGGCCATGAACACTAACCTTGAAGTGTATTTTCAGTAGATACACATCTCATCTACATTGATCTTATTCCCAAGTTGGATTAGAATTTTGAAAGCATCTGTTATTGAAAATTAATTAATTAATAGAAGACCCAAGTTCATAAATCTGGGAAATTCACATGCAAGTTTACAACTTATAATTAATGTATAATTATAAAATCTGATAGCTTTGTGTAATTTAACTCTGCATATGTTCTGATGTAGGGAATTTTTCCTGTATGTTGGGGCTCAGAGTTGATAAATTTCATTACTCTTTTGCTAGTGAACTGCTGAGTAGATTCAGCTAAAAGTTGATTTGGAGGCTATATTGAGACTTTGATGGTAGAGGAACAGGAAGAGTCTTGTCTGTACTGTTTGCTTCTTGTTCCTGACAGTAATTTCCAACATTGACTGTTTTTCTGAGTTATGATAGCCACCCAGTTCTTCTGTTAACTTTATGGTATTTGGGATAATAGGAAAATAATTTGGATCCTAATATTTGAGTGACTGGAGAGGAAGATAGACAAAGAAAAAAATTCTAAAATCCATTGTGTGAATTAAGAGAAGAAGACATGGAAGGACAAGATTTGATCTGAAGATATGATGTGGAAAGCAGGGATTGCTACACACAATTTATTTCTATAATTATTGGCTACCCCACACATTTAAGTCAATATCTTTATCCATTTTGTGCCACTGCAAAAAATACTGAAGAGTTGGTAAATATAAAAAGAATAGATGTTTACTTGCTCATAGTTCTGGGGTCTGAAAAGTCCAAGATCAGGATGATGGCATCTGATGGGCATTAGATATAAAGCAATTTGGCTTAGCCATGCATGAACCATTTTAAAAAATAAGTTTAAAAAATATTTTTATTTTATGTATATGAGTGTATTGTCTGCATGCATGTAAGTGTACCTATGTTGGGCATTGCCCTTGGAGTTTAGAATAACCTGGAATTGGAGTCACAGACAGTAGTTAGTTGCCATGTGTATGCTGGGAATAGAACCCAGGTCCTTTGCAAGGACAGTAAGTACTCTTAACTGCTGAGCCATCTGTCTAGACCCTAGCATGAAGCATTTCTATAAAGACCTTAATCATATTAACTAGAGAGGAGCCCTCATAGCATAGTCAATTCTTAAGTGTAAGTGTCCCTGCTCTTAATACTGTCACATGGGTAATGGCTAAATTTGGAAGAGGACGTAGTCAAGTCACAGCATTAAAAAAATTACATGATGTGACACACATGCTACAAAAGGCAAAGTCACAGTAATGGTCTTCATATTTGCATTGATAGGGCAATTCAATCAAGGGCGGCATCAAAGGTGAGGCATCATGAACTGTTTCTTGCACAGTGAGAGGAAGTATTCTAGGTAGACAGAGGTGAGGAGAAGCTATTGAGATTGGGATGGCATGAAAGGTAAGATATATGTGGGGAACATATGACCTATCTTGGGAGATACTCAGTGAGGAAGTTAGATGAGCAGCCCTAAGAGTCAGGTGGTATATGTGATTGGTTATGCTAGAAACAGGCTACAGTTAGGTTTGGAGACCTTAAGACATTAAAGGCACAGCATTTATAATGTAACAAAGAGGAAGTTGTTAGGTTGTTTGAAAAAGGAATCGACACAAATTGCTTATATATTTTCTTTTTGGTAGTATTTCTGTGATTTTCCTACAGTATTATATTGCTTTATGTTTTTGAGAAATGGTTCTGTAGTATCAAAGAGGGAGGACTGAGTGAGAAGTTGGAGCTCTGTGAGACCCCAGCGAAGAGCCATGTCTTTTCACAGACTGAAGAGAGTAGAGCTGTGAAACAAATCAATGACTGTGGAGGCAAAGAACATGACCTGGCAAATGGTCCAGAATTAAAATAATTGCTCAATTGGGGTGCATCTAGAAGCCATGAAAGGCAACTGAATGGAAGACTCTTTACGAAATGAAAAATACAGGGGCAATGTCACCTCGCTTGCAACACAGGGACATCTTCCCATCGCTTTCTCACTATGTTTTGCACATGCTAGGTGTTCAAAAAGCAGTTGTTGAATACTTTCCTTACTTATGCTAATTTCCTTCCATTGCTGTTCCCTCATGTTTATTTTGGAGAGAAATATTTTATGCTTTACCAAAATTATATTTGAGTTCAAGGAGGAAGGTTGTAGATTAGAGACATCTGGCACATTCCTACGTCTCCCTGTGTCTGAAGAAAAACAACAGGTGTATGGCTGCAGGAAAGGGTGATGTAGATAGATATCAGGGGAAATCCAAAAAGTATTGAACTTCAGATTTGCCAGACAAACAGTGGATCTTAACATAGGGCAACAGGCAAAATGGTAGAGAAGAGGGAGAATCCCACTCCACAGACTTTAAGCCAAAGAGAATTGGAATTCTTCATATTCTCCACAGGTACAAATTATCACTCTAAAATATATATAATTTAAGATGGGAAATCTTCCATTTGTCCAGCAAGCAGATGCAAGGGGACTAAGCCCCTCTGATGTAAGGAACATCCATGTAGGTATGCTATGCCTTCAGGTGACAGGACAATCTTTAAGATAAGTCCTATACTCACTATATTGCTAGGTCAGCATATGAAGAACATTGGCAAAATTTGAACCTAACAGCAGCCACAGCTGTGAGTTCATCCTAGGGGAAATGGCAGGGTTGGGCCTCCAAACAGCCCCTTCTGGTCTAGCCTGTTTGGACTACACAGAGAAAAGAACTCAAAACACTCTGTCCCCATACCAAATAAATTGCAAAATGACAGGCCTGGGGGAAATGGTGGAAGCAAAGCTCTTCCATCCTTGTTGGATCTATAAGGGAAAATTCTTGGCTGTTTCTTCTAACTCTTTTCTCTTTCTCTGTATTTCTTTTGCTTTCTTTCATAATCATTTCTCATGTCTTCATCCTATGTATTTTTCCTCTCTTTCCTATACTGTATATCCATTCTTTTCCACTCTAATCACTCTTTTGTTTTGATTAACAATTAATACTTTAACTTCATTAATTTTTAAAATCCTAATTTATCATATCAGTATCCCAGGTCCTTTCTATTCTATCAGTGTTGAGATGTATTTGTTGTTTTCAATTGTTTGTTACAGCATTTAAACATCTGAATATCTGTTTTGTTTTTTTAGTGGTTGTTACAGCAGTCCACTTTCTGTTCTTTGAATGACAGAAGGAGAAGACTCACATAGAAAGCTGAAAGAAGTATCCATTTGGATAGAGGTATACATCACAAAGTTGAAGCACAAGGAATATGAAAATTGAAACTAATATGACTCTTGGGAAGTTCAGAAAATCTCACCAACTGAATCCAAAGGGATTGAAATATAAAACAAAGAATTCATAAGTCTAGTTTTAAAAATTACTGGTGTTAGTTTCCTTCTTTCTCTTTACCTCCCTGGTTCTTTTCCATTTTCCTGGTTCCTTCAGTTACATTAGGATACATACTCGCATAAAAGGATTTGGTACTAGGAACCACAAATAAGAAAGAATATATGTAGTTTGTTTTTTCTGATTTTGTGTTACTTTACTTAGCATAACAGTTTCTAGTTCCGTTCATTTACCTGCAAAAGTCATGACTTCATCTTTCTTTACCACTGAGTAGAACTCCATTGTGTAAATACACCACATTTTCATTATCCACTCTCACTTAAGGGACACTTATGTTGCTTCCATTCCTTAGCTATTGTGAAAAGAGCAGCAACAAACGTGGATGTGCAAGTATCGCTGTAATAGGTTGAGTCCCCAGGGCTCATGGATCATTGCAGAAGAGGGGCAGAAAGATTGCAGAAGTCAGTGAGGAGGTGTGTGACCATATGGAAATAGAATCCTTCAAGCTACTGGAACCTTGCTCATATGAACCTACAGCAATCATTTCTGCATGCTCACGATCCATGCAAACTCAAGCAGACAAAACTTCAGCATGGCACGGTGGACATAGGTAGCAGCCCCCAGCCTTTGTTTAAGAAATATTGGCAACTGATGACTGATGGGTGAGGATGCGCTAGTCTTCCTAAAGCGAGGGACTCTGGGTAGGCTTACTAGACCTCAGTGGATAAACCTGCACTGAGGTCACTTGGAGACACTAACTTGACACAATAGACCTTAACACAGATGAAAGAATATAGAATCCAGCTGGGGAGTATGAAGCGTATTGGTGGGGAAGAGTTATAAAGATATTTAAAAAATTACCAGTGTTGTAAAAGATAATTCAAATAAACAGATGAATGAAATAAGGAATTCAATTTAATTCAAAGATAAGAAATTCAGCAACTTGGATGAGAAATTCAGCAAAGCAATTGTGACAAAGAAAACTCCAATAGTAATTTTGGTACAGAAATACAATAAATGGAAATTTTAAAATTTCATTGGGAAGCATGTCAAATTTTAGACCAAGTAAAAGAAGGAATATCAAGGATTAAAGACAAGGTTGGGGAATTATAACACTGAAGTAACAATAAAACAGTCATCAGTTGTTATAACAACTTTCATGAACCTTAAGGTACAATCAGGAGACAAAAACATCTAAGAACTTTTGGAGTAATGGAAAAGGGAGCTGAGATACAAACTAAAGACATATAAAATATATTCATTGAAATTAAAGCAGAATTTCCCCAAATCTAAGGAAAGATGTGGACATCTATGTACAGGAGGCATTTAAACTTCTAAATAGACATAACTAGAAAAGAATCTGTCCATATCACATGATAGTTAAAACGCTGAATGCAGAATGATGAAATAATATTAAGAACAGCAAGAGAGAAGTGTTAGGTTGCTTACAAAGGCAACCTCATCAGGATGGCTTCAGACCTCTCAGCAGAAACTCTAAAAGTCAAGGAGAACTGAATTGAATGATACGTTTCAAACAAACACAAAAATAGGAAAATTTGCTAATCAAAGTTATATCAAACAAAGTTACTTAAAATCAAGAAAATCAGAAATAACATCCTTCCAAGATAAGCATAAACTAAAACAGTTTGTGCTGTTAAACCAGCATTACAGAAGAGAATTAAAGGGATACTACACACATGAAAGGCCCTGCGTCTTCTTTCATAGTGTTCCCTGGTGAAGTGGTGGGGGGTGTTGACAAAGATGTCGCATTTAGTGCTTGTTCTTAGCACTTGGACCAGTTTTGTATGTCTGTACTCCTTAATGAGGAGCTGTTGGCAGTTGATAGCTGCTGGGAGAAAGTCATCATTATTTTGAGGATATTCTAGCTGGTAAATTTCCCATGTTTCTGTGTACGGTCCATACTCATGCACATATAGGCATCATTGACTTAGTGGGGCATAAAAATACATGAAGTTGGGAGGGACATGTTGGGGAATATGGGAAGTATTAAAGTTGAGAAGTAGGGGGTGGATATGAACATATTTCATTGTGTATCTATATGAAATTCTCCAGAATAAAGAAAAAACCTAATTAAAAATAAAGATGAAGACTAGCTGATTTCACCTAAGGTAGCTTTTTTAAGTGCCTCAAAAATTCCATTTAACGATATAACCTGAACATATTTCCACATTAGAACTGAGGAGAATTTTAGTTATTGAATTTGAACTTGACTTTTTGAACTTATTCAGTTTCTTGCTTCATCTGATTTTAAATATGATGATACAGTTAAATATATTTCAAAATACCAATGAAGATCATTCAACCAACATATTCATGTGGGTTGAATTATTTCTACATGTAAAATGAATACATAAAAGGCACTTCTCATAGAAACTTAAATAATCATAAAAATATATAGAAACTTATTTTGCATGAAACTATGTAGCAATTACAAAAATGTGCACATGGAAATTTTTATATTTTAAATGGGGATCTATTTCTTATTAAATTTTATAAAAGTTCAAATATGTAATCAACATTATTTTACAATTAATAGTCAAATAACTAAAAGCCTTTTTTGCTGTAGTGAATTTATTTTTGAAATTAACTCAAGTTATCCAAGATTTATGTAAGGTTTTGGAAACAAAAGCAATGTTTTTTCATAGTCTACAGTAAAATGGAAATATAAGCATTAGAATAAAGTTCAAAATATGGAAAGGAAGCTAAGTTTTTACTTTCACCTTTGATAGGAAAACAAAAGCCTGGAGTCATTTTCAAAGGAATCTAGTTAATCCTAGATTTTTAAAATGCAAAATTTTCAAGAGGAAAGGAACAGTTTTGTATACATCTATACCACAGCAATATTGTGATATAAACAGCAAACTTTGAAAAATAAACCAAGAGGTTGTAAACCAGCAACTATTATTTCTTTACTATTCATCTTTTAGGAATTACTGCCTTCATGCTGTTTGTGCATTTACAAATTATATCCTACTGTGTAGGAAATGACAAAATGTGCAGAGCACCTTAAATTGGATGATGTACCAAGAAGAACTAGTTCAAATATTTGTTAGGTGACTACTATTGATTTTTCCAAGCTAAACCTGGGCTTTGAGATTATTATCTATAATAACTTCCATTTCCCAATGAGTCAGTAGGGGAGAGGATCTCAGGTGAATCTCTTAGAAGCCAACTGAGTGTGGGCCATTTCCTGCGTATTATGCATTGGGAAGATTCAAGGCTGAAAGATGGCATGTATACGTTTTAAACTATATCTACGTGTCTCTTAAATAACCTCATTTAAAAAAGCAGGCATGGCTTATTTCTAAAATGTTTATTTTATTTTCATTTATGTGTGTGTCTGTGTGTGTGTGTGTGTGTGTGTGTGTGTGTGTGTGTGTGCCTGTGGAGGATGCCAGAAGAGCACATCATACCCCTGGAGCTGGAGTTACAGGAAGTTGTGAATCAATCGACATGGGTGTTAAAAATCAAATTCAGGTCCTCCGCCAAAGCAGTACATGCTCTTAACCACTGAGCAATCTCCCCAGGCCCCAGAGAAAACTTTGAAATGGAATTACTAGATCTACCGTTTCATCAGTGACATGGAAGTTGTTGTTGATAATTATTTATTTTTCATAGTTTTGAAACAGGGTCTCCCTGTAGCTCCAGCTGGACTGAAACTTGCAGTGTTGACCAGGTGGACCGCCTCAGTCTCACAGACATCCACCTGCTTCTGTCTCCCGAGTGTTGGTGCTATATGTGTGTGCTACCATGAGCAATTGGAAGTTGGATTTTAAGAAGTGTTTGTTTCTCTGTGTGTCCTTTGGAAAAAAAATCCCTTTCCCTAATACACAGGTTAACATCGAACATAAAACAATTTATCTTTCATTGTTCTTGTACCAACTTTTCCTCGGGAGATGTGAACAAACATTCATTCACTGCAGATAGGGGTTGACCATTACACTTTATGTTTTCATTGTTAATTATGTGTGGGGAATACTTTTGAATCACAACATTCCATAATTATGGCCTTATCTTTTCCCGGTGAGACATTAATAACCATAAGCCCAGATATAACACCAGCAAATCAGAGGAGTGCTTTGTCCAAAGTCTAGCATGGTGAGCTGGTGAATTTATTGGGCTTACTTACTAGAGCATGGGTTAAGGGGTGCTTACAGCAATTTGGGTGATTCCCCAATAACCATAGCACCAGAAAGTCTCACAAAAACATGAGTGATGACATCTTCAGAGCTATGTAGCTGGAGTTCTCCCCTTAGCCTTCCACACTTTGTATACTCTTGAGCACCTCCATAGACAACTTACATTAGGAGCAGGATTAATCAGCTGGTAGGGGATCATAGAAAGGGAAGGGCTGTCATCTCAAGGAAGACTCTAACCACTCTCCCTGTGCCTTCTTTCTACAATGGAAGGTCAATAGGTTGGATCTAGGAAGACTCTTTTGATGGTAATCATAGCTGTTTTGATCCAAATGGTAATGATTACCAAGATGGCAGGACAGTGCTCCACAGCAGTTGGTCTCTTAACATTATTCACACTACACGGAATTCCCTCCTTAGTCCTTTAGCAACATAATGTCTAAATGTTAGTTAGAGAATTGATCTATCAATATCTTTAAAATGCCTACTATATGAAAAGCCCCAAACTATGTTTTATACACAGTATAGCACAGTAGAAACATGCAAAAATATAAATTAAAAAATAATATGAAAGAGACCAAGGTGAGAGAAAGAAAAGATGCAGGCAGAATATACTGGGGTAAACATCGAACGGGGGTGTAGATAACAACGTATGTATGTATGGGGCAGAGCAGTGAATGGGGTCTCACCAAGAGGAGATACATAAAGAAATGGGCCTGGCCAGAGGGAAAGTAGCCATCAGGCATGGAGATACTCAGGAAGAAATTGTGGTGATGGTGAGGAAGTTGTCCTATTTGGAAGTCAATGACAGGGCAGGTGGGAGCTTAAAGGAGGGGTCTAGCAAGCCTGGGACAGTAATGTTGGGGTCAGTCCATGGAAATTTGTTAAATTGAGAATAAGGAAAAATTGACAACTTCTTTTCTTCATATTAAATGTGTTCTTGTACCCTTTATGAATTACCAGGAACTGACAGTGAGGCAAAGAGCAAGGCCCAAACAAATTAACAGGATCATTGTCAGTAACGACATGGATGACAGAGGGCTGGGAACAACTTTGATCCAATTCTTTTTTAAAATTATTATTCATATTGTATGCGTATGAGTGTATAGCCTGCATGGATGTGAGTGCGCCAGTGTCATATGCAATGCCCATGGAGGTCAGAAGAGGGCATCAGATTCCCTAGAACTGGAATTATGGATGGATGGTTGTTAGCCACGATATGAGTGCTCGGAATTAAATCCAGGGCCTCTGTAACAGCAGCCAGTGCGCTTAACCACTGACCTATCTCTCCATCCCCTAGTTTTTGCTTTAATGTGGGGCTAGAGAGATAGCTTAGTGATTAAGAGTACTGATTGCTCTTGTAGAGGCCTGAGTTTGATTCCCAGCTTCCATATTCACGACTAACTGCTGTCTTTCTGTAACTCCATTTCCAGGGGAATTTTACACTCTCTTCTGACCTATGTGGGCATTGCACAAAGAACTAACATTATGGAAACAATATCATAGGAAGTTACAATTATCTTTGCTTAATAAACTCTTAAACAATAATGAGAATGAACAGTTTCTTTGTCTTCTTTCCTTCTTTTGGTTTTATTAAACATTTACCGAATGGAGCGTTCTTGGGGAATGCTCAACTTTGTTTTCCTAAATTAGTTAGCAGAATTTCTAATAACAGTGATTTCTAGTTCTAAGGGCTAGGGATATAGTTCAAGTGGTAGAGATCTTATATAGCATGCACAGGGTCCTGGATTTGATCCCCAGCACCACACAAAACCAAGCATGCTGGCAAATGCCTGTAACTCCAATACTCGTTCAAGGTCATCCTAGGTTACAAAGTGAGCTCCAGGTCAGCTTTGGATACACTATACCCTGTCTCAAAAAGTTATTCTAATTATGCAGCATTATGAGATATAGCATGATAAATTGAACATATGCAGCATATAATGATTAAATCAGGGCTGTTAATATTTCTACCTCCCTAATCTTTAAAAACTAATTTGTATTAAGATGTAAGAATAGTACATGTTGATGGAGTTTGTAGTTTACTGTTCCTTATTATTTATTTTATGAATAACTAGAAATTTTTGATTCAGATATAGTCTCTGCCTAGTGTAGATTAACAAGAAGTTTCTTCCTTTCTTTCCTTCCCTCCTTCCTTCCTTCCTTCCTTCCTTCCTTCCTTCCTTCCTTCCTTCCTTTCTTCCTTCCTTCTTTTCTTAGTCCTTTCTTTTGTGTGTGTGTGTAGGTCTGTGTGTTTGTTTGTGCACATGCACTGGACAACATGTGTATGGAGGTCAGAAAATAACTTAGGAGAGCTGGTTCTGTCCTTCTGTCATGTGAAACATGGAGATTGAAGTCAGGTCTTTAGCCTTGGTTGCTAACTCATTTACCCTTAGAGCCTTCTCACTGGCCATCTTTGTTTTGTTAATAACAATATTGCTGAAGGAGATAGACTTTTCAGCAAATGACAGGAGCCACTCAGAGGTTAGGCTTGCCTTTGAACCATACAGTGTAACGCACTGTCTACTTCATTCTGACCTGGATGTTCCGTCATGGTCATATTTACGGACTGGAATGTAGTTGTTCTTAAACAAAGTAAAAAGAAATATCCCCCAACGCTTGTCCATTCAAGTCTATATTTTAATTGGTTATGTGAATTACTACAACTTCAGTGGTAGTTGGGGATTTGGGCAGTTTGGATTTTCCCAAATGAGTTTCCCTGGCAGATGCCTGTTACTAAGCCAACAGCATAGTCAGCAGAATTGCCTATGAATGTGAACAAAATGAGTGTTGTGCATAAGACATGATGATCTCTTGAACTTGATGACGGAAGACTGCTACATGAGCCAAGAATTCCAGCTGATATCTGGAGCAAGTTGATTTCATGATGTTGGTTGCTTTTTTGTATTTAACTGCTTTAGTTTGCCTCTAAATTAAGTGGGTGGTTGTAATATGCTGTGCAAAATACAGAATCCTTTCTTCTCCCTATTTCCCCATTACATTCACTATTACTACAGTAGGTTTTGATCTTGCTAATTTAAATTTTGCCCAGAGGCAAAGACCTTGGCGATTCATTTCATTCACCCTTCACCTTTAATGAACACACTACTTTCCTCCACAGCAACTGTTCAGTTTCCACATCGTTTCACCATCTGAAGCCAGAGAATCAGTGTGGTATAGCAGAAAGAAATAGACTTTCCAGGCCAGTAGGATGGCTCAGTTGGTAGGGCGGTTGTCACCAAACTTGACAACCTGAGTTCAATCCCTGAATCCTTCATGGTGGAAGGAGAGAAAGGACTCCAGGAAAATGGTCCTGTAACTTACACATACATGCACGTGTGCACCTACACACATATGCACAGAAGTACATTTTAAAAAGTACAATAAAGGAAAATTTCTTTTGAATAATTTGGCTTTTAAATTGGCACAACCTAGGTTAGGAAACCAGCCCTGCCTACAGGGCTGGGGAGGGAGCGTCATTTTACTTCCATGCCTGTACCATGTAGATGCATGACAAAGTCCAAGTGTGCTAAATCTGAAGCTTAAAACTAGAAGATATTTGAAATTAATGATCTTGCCCACTCCTGTTTTGCCTATATTTCCTTAATGAAAAATTATTCTTATTTCATATATGTGCATAGAATTTTTTCCCCTCTGGGTTTCGAGAGAAAGAGAGAGGGAAAGAGTTAGAGGAGGAGGAACAGAAGGAGGACTAGAGGAAGGATGAAAGGAAGGGAGGGAGTTGGCATTACCCAGGAATCTTCTTAAAATCTGGATTGTGCTTCAGAGAACGTAGAAGTGGTAGATGGCCATTAGCACAGCATTTGTGATTCCATGTTGGCAAGTACAGTCTGGCTGCAACTCTCTTGCTTGTTTCTCATGCTTGTTGGTGAATGGGCACAAAATGGACATAGTAGTTTTAGACCTCATGTCCAAATTCAGGGGACATGGCCCACGTCAACTGTTTTCTTTAATCAAAGTAGCAAAGTTTATCCAGAACCCTTTGGAACATTGGATTATGTTACCATTATCTTGGTGCTACAGAGTCAAAATGGGTGGCTACTGGACAGGCATGGTCTGCTTTGGCTAAGACATGACTTCCTCCCTCCTCCCTCCCTTACTCCCTCCCTTTACTTCTCCCTCCATTACATTCTCCCTCCCTTCCTTCCTTCCTTTCTTCTCCTCCTCTTCCTCCTCCTCCTCCTATTCACCTTCCTCCTTCCTCCCCTGCCTTCTCAGGAAGAAGGCCTTGTTGTTTTTTTTTTTATTCTTTTGTGTCCATCTCTTGAGTGCTCTGACTACAGGCCTGTGCCACTGCAATTAGTTTATGCAATGCTGGGGTTTGATCCAAAACATTGTGCATGCTAAGCAAGCATTTTGTCAGTGAAACTACACCCACAGACATTTACCTCTTCAATATACACTCAAATTCTTTGTAATCCATTAAATATTCACTCACTATCTCAAAAGGATTTCTTACTTTTCATTTTTTATGTCACAGAGGACATTAGTCCAAGTATTACTAAATACTTCATCACTGCACAAAATATAATTGTCAGTTAATACAGTCAGCTTTCAAATCTTTAAGAAAATATTTGAACTCATACTAAATACAGACCACATCACTTTCCTTAAGTAGTTTGGTCTCTTAAATTAAATATTTTAATTTATATTTCAATTAAATCTCAGTGAAGGAATTAGATGGCAGGCATAATAGGTCAGAGGGAACATGGGGATGTTAATCCTCTGACTATAAATAGAAGACTAGTGATACACAGTAAACACAGATCAAAATTAAGTTCAAAAGCCATGCCTAAAATAGACTTTTGAAATGGGGATTCTGAGGAGGAATTATTTTAGTAAAATAACTCTAGATCCTATTTTAAGAAATCATGCAGGTTACATAATATATTTAACTAATGGCAAATAAATGAAACGTCTAATGTAATTATTGCACAAAAAGTAATTCTTGAAAAGAAAAAGATAAGCATTTTTACCTTGTAGGAAAGCTGAGCATACGCTGTAGAAATAGTAGAAAAAAAGTTTGCACATCACAAAGTCAAGTTAGGGTTCAAAAATAAACAGATTTCAGTTATTTGAGACTTACTTTGTTCTAGGTTGCATATGGCGTCTGGATTTTGTGTGCTGGACACCTGGCTCCCAATGCAATAGTATTGAGAGGTAAGACTTTGTAGGTTAAGTAGCTCATGTCTTCACGAGCATTTTAAACAATCTGTGGTGATCACTAAAATATCTTTGTTACCAGACTGATTTCTGTCTGGCATGCTTGCTCTGTCTCATTATGTTATGATACAGTCAAGTAAATCCTGACCAGATGTCAAGCAGGCGCCAGTATCACTCTCTTGAATAACTCAACTTCTAGAACTTTGAGTCAAAAACCTTCTATTCTTTGGAAATCAATAAGGTCTCGAATGTTTTGTTATGGCAACAGAAACCAGAGTACATTATTTCAAAAACTTTATCTAATGAGTTAGTGAGTCAATGTACTGGGGAATTTTAGTCTATCAGAGAATATAAAGAGAAAATTTGAGTCAACATTATTACCTTTTTGTTGCAGGGGACTGTGAACTAACACTCTCTCTCTCTCTCTCTCTCTCTCTCTCTCTCTCTCTCTCTCTCCATTTCCAAAAGCTTGAACACAACATTGAGTCTAAAATCTGCTTCTGCCATGGTTTTGAATTGATAAGTCCAGACTAACTCTGCTGGCAAATCATATGGAATTCTTGCAGGGCTAAGTGAGAGGCTATAGAGAGCCCTTTCTTCCTTTCCTACACCACTCATTCTGCTTTCTGATGTTGCTTGCCTTTTGTATAGACTGACAGAATGATTCTATTATGGAAAGTATCCAGGATATATAAGATAAAGTCTAAAATAGCTTCTACAGGCAAATATAAGTGATTCGACAATTCTCCACTATTTCATGATTTAGAAGGCTCAATGATTGGCAAGCTTTCCATAGTACAGATGAATATGTACAGATTAATTCCTTAGAGTAGATGAAACTCAACAACAGTTTGTTCTGCTTCATATTTTAACAGTTTTGAAAATATTTTATTATTTTGATTTTATGTACATGAGTGTATTACTTGCATGTAGGTTGGTGCACCCATGTTGAACAATGCCCATGGAGGTCAGAAGAGGGCATCAGATTTTCTGGAACTGGAGTTATAGATGGTTCTTAGCTGCCATGTGGGTGCTGCTAATTGAATCCAGGTCCTCTGCAAGAGTAGCCAGTGTGCTTAACTGCTGAGCCACCTCTCCAGCTCCCATATTTTAACATTTTTAACATGTACTTTTATTTGTGTGTGTATATATGTGCTAGTGTATGTGTGTGTGTGTGTGTGTGTGTGTGTGTGAATGTCTGCCATAAGTGTGCCAGTACTTGTAGAAGCCAAACTGTGCCTCAGTTTTCCTGGAGCTGGAGATACAGGTTGCTGTGAATCACCTGAAATGAGTGCTGGGAACCAAATTTGGGTCCTCTTGAAGAGCAGCAATCGAGTACTCTTAACTGCTGAGCCTTCTTTCTGACTCCTACTTCAACATTTTTAAAAAAGAAATCTCAAAACAAATTGGGTATGGTGGCACATGCCTTTAATCCCCATACTTTTTTTTCATGAGTTCATTTTTTATTTATTTTTTATTGAAAACATTTTATTGGCATTGTTTTATTTAAGAAGTAACTTGATTACAATGAAAGACTTTGTATGGATAGAGAATTTGGAAAACTCAGATTATAGGACCAGTGACAAATGTCTTATTATTATTGTCGCTTGGTAGTACAGTTTGGTCAATAAACAATATTCAAAAATTATAGTAGACATAGAATTTTGAATTTATATTTTAAGGTATAATCATATTTTTAAGTTGAGAATTATAACAGTTTAATTATTATAGTACTTTCTTTTTTTTTTTTTCTTTTCTAACTTCCCAGACTGTGATTTTTATCTCTAGAAGTTCAGTTAGGGCACAGGTCAAGGCATACTGGTACTATAGAAGATTAATGGAAAACCTCTTAGAGTCTGGTAGTGGGAGAGGTCCAACATCAAGGTCTGGATACCCCAGGACCATGAGTGGAGTAAGGACCACAGCTGGGTCTCAGGGGGATGTTGGAAGTTAATTCCAGAGAATCGGTCCTTCCAAAATCAGAATCTCCAAATAAGAGAGGCCTCTCCTTTCCTCTGCATAAGAAGCAAAGCCTCTGTCATGCACATCCTGGGACCGCAGGGGAGAAGGCTGTGGTGACTGCAGTCACTCAGAGAAGACTGAAACTGCTGCCCCAAATCAGGAATTTCCTCATGCTCTATTCTGCTCCACCATCAGCCACCAGATGAATGTGGAATCATGGTCTGAGGTAAAGGTCCAAAGCTTCAGGCTCATGTGAGGAGACCAGAGCTCCAGCTCTTAAGTGGGACCACAGCTCTTGGTTCACGTGAAGGAACCGAAGCTCAGGCACACAAGACCTGGCAACTGTAATTCATGGAGGAGGGGCACTGCTCCAATTCCCAGGACAGGACCACAGCTCCAGCTCACAGGAGGCGACCACCCCTGTAGCTCACGAGTGGACTACAGCTCCAACTCCTAGAAGGAGACCACAGTTCTAGGTTCACGGGAGGAGACCACAGCTCCATCTCACAGGAAAGGACCACAACTCTAGTTCACAGGAAAGAATCACAGCTCCAGGTTCGTGGGAGGGTGCCAGAAATCCAGCACACAGGAAGGGATCAGAACTCCAGCTCACAGGAGTTCTCACTGCTCCAGCTCAGAGGAGGATACCGTGAGTCAGGCTCAGTGGAGGGAATTGCAGCTCTGGATTACAGGAGGGGACCTCAGCTCCAGGTTCACAGGAAGGGACTTCAGCTCTGGGTTCAAAAGATGGGACCATAACTTCAGGTTCAGTGGAGGAGTCCCGGCACTTCTGAAGCAAAAGCAAAGTCTCTGAATTTGAGGCCAATCTGGTCTACATAGTGAGACCCTGTTTCCAAAAATTCAAAACAGTTGTGGTAATGTGTGCCTATATTCCCAGATACTGGGAGACTGAGGCAAGAGGATCACTTGAGCACACAAGTTGAGACCATCCTGGGCAACATAGCAAGAGCATGTATCAAAATCAAACCAGACAAAACCAAACTGAACCAAACCAAACCAACCCAATCCATTCCAAACAAAACAAAAGAAAAAAAAAAAACCAAAAAGTTTTGTCAGTTATTGTGTGAACTTAATCTTACAGCTACAAAGATAATTTTCGGTAAAAGTGTGCTTTCTTTCAACACTGCAGAAATGATTAATACATTCATACTTAATGTTATGGATCCAAAATTGCACATTCTCTGTTATAAAATTATTGCATTGGTTGGTTTCTTCCTGTGCAGTATAGATATAACCTTTTGGCCAATTGTTCCTAAGCTTACAAAAATAACTTATTTTATTTCCAGTTTAGGTTTTGGAGAGGCAGGGGGTAGTATATGGCCAAGTAATTCATTAAGCCCTGTGAGTGTCTCATCAAGGCTTTGGGGACTTTTCAGGGCTATAAAAATAATTGAGACTTGAAATGAAGTTTACAAGTCTAAAAATACAAAGTGAAATCTGTAAAATAGACATGAAAAAATGTTTAATTAAGTGCCTTTGTCAGCTTCAATAATTAATATGTTTAGTATCTATAAACATCTCATAACATTTAACAAGCATCTGTAAGTTGCATTCTCTCACTTTGTGAGAGCTGGTATGCATGCATGACTGTTGCTGAGAAATTATAACCAATTCATAAATCCAAATATCATAAAATGTAATTACAAAATCCTGACCATTTTTTGAAGAATAATGAATTATGTTTCTGTGGGATGTGGGTTCTTTTAATATGTTTTACATACTATAGAACAGAGATTCTACAAACAAAAGAATATTGGGTTACAACATAATAATCTGGAGAAAAAGATCAGATGGTGTATAAAAGTGTATGAGGAGTTGATGAGCACCTTTGTTCTAGAAATACTGTGACTAAGAAGTAAATTTAGCTTTTGTATCAGTTACTTTTCTGGTGCTGTGCTAAAACACCATGGGCAAGGCAACTTATAAAAATGAAGAGTTTATTTGGCTTCCAAATCCAGATGGGTGAGAATTCATCGTGGTGGGGAGGCAGCCTAGCAGAAAGCTGAGAGTTCACAACTTCGAGCAGGCGTAGAAAGCAGAGACACCACAAAACTGGAAATGGGGCAAGGCTATGAACTCTCAAAGCCCACTTGTGGTGGCATCCTTCCTCCAGCACGACTGCACCTCATAGGGATTCCGTGACCCTCCCCAAACAGTGCACCAACTGGCCAAATGTCCAAATACTCCAGCCTACAGATGTACACTCACTCTAACCAACACAGTATTTGATAGGTAATTATTACAGTTACTTTAAGAAATAAAATATCTAGGTTTAATGTTTTACTGAAAAATTCATCTTTGAAATCCATTGTTGTTATTCCAATCTTCTGTTCAAATTCTTTACTGATCTCATAATTTCAAGTATCAAACTTCTAGACTTGGTTTTCATGGACTGTCTGAATTTACTTCTCATCTATCCAGTTTTCTACATTTGTCAGACTAGCCCTTTATCTGTCAGAAATTGATACCATCCTTTTTTGTTGCCTTTAAAAAAATACTTCAGGGGCTAGGAGATAGTTTAGCTAGTAAAGTACTTGTCACGCAAGAATGAGGATCCCATTTGCTAGCACACATGCAAAACGTGGAGAATGGTGGCAGGGGTTTGCAACCTCAGTGCTGGAAAAAAGGAAACAGGAGGGTCCCGGTGTCACACTGGCTGACCAGCCTAACTCAGTCAGTGAGATCCAGGTCTCAGTGAGAAACCATGTCTGAAAAAACAAGGTAGATGGCTCCTGAGGAATGACATTGGACCTCTGGTCCCCACACCCATACCGCCCCACATACACTCCCACATACACACACATAAATAAATAAATGGCACATAGATCTTGCATCTGGAAAGACATTCCTTATCTCTAATCTCCATTAATTTATCATTTATCAAGCCAGGCAGAATGCCATGTTCCAGGCAGAATGCTAGAATTTGAGAATTTAAGAATGAGTGGAACATGATCCGTGTCTTAGAGAACAGACAAGTGATGTATCACCTCACTGTTCAGAATACTGTGTTTGGACCAGCAGTACCAACAATACCATCCTTTGATAGGAATACAGACTCTCAGGGCTTTCTCAGACCCTGAGAAACCAGAATTTGCTCTTTCACTATAGCCTTAGTTGGTTCATATGCACGTCAAACCCTGAGCAACACGGTAGAATAAGACTTTATGCAATGGATGAAATGGTATTCAAGGGCTCCTCAAGGACCTCAATTTCTACTTCTTTCTTGAACCTTTTCTATACCCTCCAGCTCACAATAGCTGTGATGATTAGTATTGTCAACTTAAAGGAAATTAGAATCAAATGGGAGATGGGCCTCTGGGCTGGTCTGTGGGGGATTATCTTGATTAAGTTGAATGATCTGAGAAAATATGTCTTTTAAATTTTTATTTATTGTTTTTACTTTATGTGCATGTATGTATTGCCTAGATGCGTGTAAGTGCACCTGCTGAGCAATGCCCACGGAGGTCAGAAGAGGGTGTGGGGATCTTAGAACCGGAGTTATGGGTGGCTGTTAGCCACCACGTGGGTTCTGGGAATCGAACCTGGATCCTCTGCAAGAGCAGCCAGTGCTCTTAACTGTAGATCCATGTCTCTAGTTACCCCTAGAGGATACATCTTAATTGTGGGCAGGACCATTTCCTGGGCAGGGGATCCTGGACTGTGTAAACAGAGAAAGCAAGAGCCCCATGCATGCATTCATTTCTGTTTCCTGAATGTGGATGTGATGTGACCAACTGCTTGAAGCTTCCACTACCTTGACTTCCCCTCCATGATGGACTGTACCTTGAAGTGTGAGCCAGACTGAACTTTCTCTCTTAAGTAACCAATTTAACCTTTAATTGTAGAGTTTCCCCTTGTTTGTTATTATTTTCAGCATGGAATGCACCATTTTTTTCGCTGGAGTTTCCATTGGCTAACAGCAGGGATAGAGGTTTGTGCTTCTGTAGTTCTTGAAAACGGCTGATGTCTGTGCTTATATAATTACCAGGTTTAAAAATTTTTATTAGCATATAAGAACTATAAATAACGGACTTCATTATAATATTTCTTACATATAAAATTCATTTTGATTATATTCACTCCCATTACTCTCTACTGTCCTTTCTCTTATTTCCACTAATTTCTTTCCACTTCCCAGCTAGTCCTCTTTCTACCATCATGACCTTTTTTAATGATTCAGTGAGTTTCATTATGATTGCTTATAGGAGCCTGGGTTAGAGTGTATTTGTATAACAATTGAAACTTTCCAGTGGCTACACCACTGAAGAAAATGTCTATTTTCCCCCCAGCATTCATTAACTAAGTATGAATCCTCTGGGAGGGATGGGAACTCATCAGCTGCTCCTCACTCTTTGGCAGGATGTTGACAGGCTCAATCTTGTGCAGGCAATCACAGTTGCTGTGAACTCAAGAACAGAATGGCCATGTCATGCCTGGACATCATCACTGAGCACTACCCCCACCCCTATTCTTTTGACTCTTACATTCTTTCCGTCCTCTTTTCTGCATGTTGCCTGAACCTAGGAGGGGGTGATATAGACCTCCCATTTAAAGCTAAGCATTCTTACGTTGCTTATTCTCTGCACTTTGATAAATTACCACTGCCTGTATTTAGCAGATACTTTTGCTGCATCAGTTTAGTAAAGCTTAGGCAGGTAGGCTTCAGTTGCTAAGAAGTAGTCTGAAGAATAGGTTAGCTAATACCATCATTCACGACAGTTGCAATATCCTCAACTGAGAGGTTAGATTGGGATTGCTTATCCAACTCCATGAAAATGCATTCATGTCCTGCTGCCTAGAGCTGATGTAATGTAAATAGGAGCCACTGTCTAAGTGCACATACCCCATGCCTGCTGGTAGTTTAATGTTGGGACAGTCAAGTACTCAGAAACAGTAACCAATGAGTAGGCCCACAAATGCCCCTGTCATATGCTAGGGTAATGTCTAACAATTTGGTAGAACCAGCCATCAAAACCACTCAGAGAGGTGAAAAACAGAGATGAATTGTAAATTAAAAGACATCAGGAACAGGAAAAAGAGAAGTCAAAACTGGGCCAATTCAGAAGCACAAAACAAGATGGAAAAAAATGAACCAAAATATTTTTGTGATTATAATTTGTGATAATAATTTTTTATTATACTATCTACTTAAAAAGTAGTACTCTAACCTAGTGTGGTGGCCCATTAACTGGGGAAACTAAGGCAGAATATTTTCTGGACGTTTACTTGGTTATATATTGAGTTCCAACCTGAACTACAGTGTGTGATGCTGTTTCAAGAAGTAACTATAGCAACAAAAAAAAATTAAAAGCAATGATCAAATAGCTGGTGCACACTTTTAATCCCAGCACTCAGAAGTCAGAGACAGATTTGAATCTCTGTGAGTTCAAAGCCTACCTGGTCTTCTTTGCAAGTTCTAGGCTAGTCAGAGCTATACAGAGAGACTCTGCTCTCAAAAAGAAGAAATTATCAGAGCCTGAAATTTTAAAAATTCTTGTGAATTTTATTGTTTACGTGAAATACATCTTAAAAGAGAGGAGTGCAGAAATGTTTAAAGTAAAATGATTGCAAAAGTCATATCATACAAATGTTTTTAAATATATATCTGTAGTATTATCAGAAAAATAGATCTTAAGGTAAAATGCATTTTAAGGGCAATATATTACCAAGGCTTCCATGTATGCATACACATTATACAAATCTGCTTTTCAAGCACATTCAAAACACTGCAAATTTTGACTATGGAGTGGAGCTAAATAATATCAATAAATGTAGAAAGTACCATTATCAAATGTCTCATTCTTTCTGATTATAACTACATTAGAAATTGAGAATAAATGAAACAGAGGCTAAAACATATCTTATAATTTTTAAAAGTTACAAAAATACATTTTTGCTGTTTTAAAAATCGCATTAATTTGTATATTTATTTTATATTGAAATTGTATTTAAACTTTTTTTCAGAAATAAGGTATTGAATTATATTTTTCTAACTTTATGATCTATAGGAAAGATCTATACATTCATTATATAAACAGTTTTATCTTTTATACATTTATTTCTAATTTTTTTGAACATCTTCCTGTGGCTCTTACAATCTTTTCACCCTTCTTCCACAATGGTCCCTGAGCCCTGGGTTTAATATAGGGGTCCTGTCCATGGAAACACACTCTGCAGACTTATTCTCTATGCTTTGGCCAGTCGTGGCCTTTTGTGATCATTGTCCTCTGTTGTATGAGGGAGCTTCATTGATGAGAGTTGAGAGAAGCATTGGTGTTCTCTCTATTATCCCTTGTTTCACTAGGTTCCATGAGTCTTAGCTGTAGAAGTTCCATTGTAGATGTATCACAGGTTTAGACATTTCATAGACAATGATTCCCTCTGTGTGTGATCAGTTGTGAAACTATAATAGTCTCCGTCTGTTGCATCTCTGATATTGTTGATTTGGATTTGCTCTTTCTTTCTTTTGGTTACCTGGGCTAAGGGTCTGTCTGTATTGTTTATCTTTTCAAAGAACCAGTTTTTACTTTCATTGATTCTTTGTATTGTTTTCTTTGTTTCTGTTTCATTAATTTCTGCTCTGATTTTTGTTATTTATTTTTGTCTGCTGGGTGTGGGTTTCATATGTTCTTGCCTTTCCAGAGTCTTTAGTTGTAATGTTGTCATTTATTGTGCTCTTTCTGATTTTTTAATATAGGCACTTAGAGCTCTAAACTTCCCTCTTAGAACTACTTTTAAAGTGTCCCAGAGGTTTTGTTGTGTTATACTATCCTTTTCCTTTAGTTCCAGGAATACATTTATTTCATTTTTAATTTCTTCTTTGACCTATTCTGTGTTCAAGAGTGTGTCATTTAATCTCCATGAGTTTTTGTTGTTACTAGAACTTCTTTTGGTGTTGATTTTAAGTTTTATTATGTTGTGGTATGAGGGTTTTTTGTACTCTTGTGTGTAGTCAGTTTTGGAGAAAGTTCCCTGGGGTGCTGAATAGAAAGTGTATTCTTTGGTGTTCATTTGGAATATTCAGTAGATGTCTGTTAAGTCCATTTGATGTATGGTATCATTTAATTCAAATGTCTCTCTGTTTATTCTTTGTCTGGTTAACCTGTCAATTGGGGATAGTTGGGTTTGAAGTCCCCTACTATTACTGAGTTGGGGTTAATCTGTGCTCTATATACTTGTCATACTGTTTTTATGAAATTGCTTGAGCCAGTTATTGCTATATATATGTTCCTGATTGTAATGTCTTTTTGGTCAGTTGTTCCTTTGAGCAGAGTAAAGCAACTGTCTTTATCTCTACTGATTAAAGTTTGAAGTCCATTTTGTCAGTTATTAGATTTGTATCCCCTGCTTGTTTCTTAGTGCCATTTACTTAGAATATTTTTTTTCATTCTTTCACTTTAAGGTAGTGCCTATTGTTGAAGGTGTGGTGAGTTTCTTGCAGAAAACAAAAGATGGATTTTGTTTCTTAATCCATTCCAGTACCCTGTGTCTTTTGACTGAAGAATTCATGCCATTGTTATTTAAAATTAGTATTGAAAGATGTGTATTGGTTACCATCATTCTAATTTATGTTTTTATTCTTTGTCTTATTTCGTGTTTCAGGAATTATACCTTTATAATTGTTGTTCCTTTCGTCAGGCCTTTGTATTGCTTTAAGTATTCTCTGAGGGGCTGGTTTGGTAGACATGGATTCCTTCAGCCTGTTTGTGTCATGGAAGACTTTTCATTCCCTTGAACTGTAGTAGACTGTTTTGCTGGATTGAGTATTCTACGTTGGTATATACGGTCCTTTCAAAGTGGGAATACTTTGGTCCAGGCTCTCCCGGCTTTCATTGCTTGCACTGTAATGCCAGTTGTGATTCTGATGGGTTTTCCTTTATATGTGACTTGTTCTTCTCTTGCAGCTTCAAGTGTTCTCTCTTTGTTCTGTACATTTAGTGTTTTTACTATGTTATGCTGTGGCCAGTTTCTTTTTTTGTGGTCCTGTCTATTTGATGTTCTATGTGCTTCTTGTAACTGTATGGGTATGTCTTTCCTTAATTTAGGGAAGTTTTCTTCTATAATCCCGTTTATGGTCTGATCAATACCATTTATCTGAGATTCTTCTCCTTTCTCTATGCTTATGATGCATAAATTTGGTGTTTTCATTATGTCTCACATTCCCTGCACATTCCATTCCTTTTTTAATAGTTCATGTTCTTTGCTCGAGTTGGTTCATTTCTTCAACTTTATCTTCTATCTTGATATTCTATTTCCTGTTTCATCCCTTCTATTGGCGAGGATTTCTCCTGTCTCTTCAAATTGACTTGTTGAGTTTTTCACTTCCTTCTTCATTTCTGCCCGAGTTTTCTTCAATATTTCTATTTCTTTTGTGAATTCAGTCAGAAGTTTATCCCTATCTTCTTTTAGTTCCTTGAGTTGTGTGTGTTCTATACTTTCATTGCATTCTTTGATCATGTTTATGATTATGTCATAACCCTGTGTCATCATGGATTATCTCTATGGAGGTCTCATTATAGAACTCTTTTACAGGACTGGTGGTGATTGGTAGGAACATATTACTTTCAGTTTTTGTATTATTATGTTCTGTTGTGGCTTTGGCATGTGGATTTCTTTTGTTGTTTGTGATTCTGGTATGAAATTCAGGCTTTCGTTTGTCAAGTTGAAGTTTGATTCTGTTTGTATTATTGATGTAACTTGTTTGCTTTTTGATTGGGTTTGAAAATCTGGTTGGTCTAGGTTTAGGTTTTCTATTTTGCTTTTATGTTGGAGGGACCAGATGGCTCTAGTCAAGTTACTCAGGGACTCTCCATGAGGATGAAGTGGCCCTAGCTATTTAGGAGCAGTTCAAATCCTTCAGATGAATAGTGCCCAGATACAAGGAGAGGAATCAGGTGCTTTCAAGCATTCTCCAAAGTCTGGGCATCTACTAGCCAGCATAGAAGTCTGGACCTGGGGCAGTGTGAAGGACTGTAGTTGGTCCCAGAGCAGAGGGATGGGCACAGTGAGATCGGAGAAGCTCACCTTTTGGAGGCCAAATCAGGTGCTCTTAGGCAGACTCCAAAGCTGGTGTTACATGCCTTTAACTCCAGCATTTGGGAGGCAAAAGCAGGTGGATCTCTGTGAGATTATGTTCATACTACATAACAACTTCCGGGCCATCTGGGGCTAGAAAGATACAGTTCCATGAGTAATGCTAGAAAGTATGAAATGCTGTAATTTAATTACATTTATAAACTACTCACCAATTTTGTGGTATAGTGAAAATGATATTTGACATGATGTTTATTGAGGCAAATGCTGTATTAGAAGAGTGTAGAGAAATTAATCCTCCATATTAAGAAGTCAAAAGAGAAACATATAACAAGTTCATGGAATTAGCTGGATGAGAATAATCAAGATGATAACATAAAACATTTCATAAAATATATGAAATGCAAGCCATCTTATTTACTTTATGATACTAGCAGCAGGGGTTGGATAGATGACACAGGGGGTAAGTTCACATTTGGTACAAGCACAAAGACCTGAGAGTTCAACTCTCCAAGACCCACAAAAAAGACCTGCCATATTAACACATATGTTTCCATAAACATAGATCTGTTGGTAGCAGAGACATGAGGATTACTATGCGTGCTGGCTGATAACCTAACTTAAGGTTCAATGAAAGAGGAAAGGAAATAAGGTGGAGAACAATAGAACAGGACACATGATGTCACCTCTGGCCTCTACATGTGGCCTCAGTTGAATGTACCCACATGCAAATATATGTCTTCACCACACACACCCTCCCATCCCCTCCCACACACAAAGAGAGAGAGGCACAGACACAAACAGACACACGCCACACTCACATACAGATACACATGTAAATTCTTTAAAAGAAAACAACTAGCAATAGTTACAACAGAATATAAATATAAAAGGAAATATAATATAAAAGATAAACTAAAATATAAAAGAAAAACTAAAGCAAACCAAATGAAATATTAACACTGTAGGAAGATAAAACAAATAGCTACAGGTGCACAGAACCACTGGACAGGATGTGAGCAGCTTTTGGAAAAGGCTGCTTAGAAATGAGGGCCTTAGGAACTGGAGGATGGCTCAGTGGTTAAGATCACTAGCTGTTCTTGCAGAAGACCTGACTTTGATTCCCAGAACTCACATGGAAGCTAACAACTGTCTGTAACTCCAGTTCCAGGGGGTCCAACTTCCTCTTCTGTCCTATGCAGGTGCTTCAGGACACAGGTGCACTTACACACATACAGGCAATACACTCATACACATATAATAAAAATGAACAAGAACAACAACAACAACAAAAGAAATGAGGGCCTTATGTAGACTCAGCGCTGACAAAATATGGGAAACTTTTGAGATTTGGTAAATCAGAGTAGGGAACAAGAACCCCAGAGAAAACTAAGAAGGCAAAGATCCATGCTGCAGAGTACTTTGAGTGATCATTTTATATGATCTTATCCAGATTTGCTGCTGTAAAAGAAAGACAAGAATTCACTCTGACAAAGGATTGGGGGATATTTCACTTACCAGTGTGAATGTCTTTGCTCAGAGCACATGAGACCCCCCCTCTTCTGAAATAAGTGCTTAGCACAATAGTGCTAGCTTTAGAGAATATGGGTTTTGACTCAAAATCCGAAGAAAGATGATTAAAGATGAACAAAGTGTATTTTGAATAAAACTATGCAGCTTCCAAGTACAGATATAAGTGGTGTTTGGGTATAAACTGTAAAGGAGGCCCTTTGTATAAAAAGATTTTTTGAAAGTTCTGGAGAGATGACTCAGTGGCCAAGACAACTGACTGCTCTTGCATAGGATTCGGGTTCAATTCCCAGCACCCACATGGTGGCTAACAGTTGTCTGTGACTTCAGTTCTAGGGGATCCAATGCCCTCTTCTGACCTCCACAGGTACTGCACAACACAGGTGCACCTACCTACACAAAGGCAATACATCCATATACACAAAATAACATTAATAAAAAGATTTTTACATATTTAAGAAATAACAACATCACAATAAGAGATGATTATGTTAGAGACATCACCTATTTGGTAAGATATATTGTTATTTCTTCTTCTTATTATTATTATTTTATTATTATTTGTTTGAAGGCAGGGTCTCCATGTAGCCAAGACTGGTGTAGAACTCACTTTGTTGATCAGGGTGATCTAGAACTCAGTATGTAGACCAGGCTGGCCTCAAACTTGTGGAAATTCTGTTGCTTCAGCCTTCATGGTGCTAGGATAACAGGTGTGTGCTATGGTTCCTGGCTTTAGATGATATGTTTTCAAAAGATAAAAAATACCTTGCTTATGATGATTTTATTCTTATAACAGTTCTGCTTTGTTTTGGGGGTTGAAGAAACAGATGTTTAAATGACAAACTTTATGCTTCAATAAATGCTAGCTAGCTGTTTATTCACACTTACTATCTTGATTATGATCTCTTTTACATTGAAAGAAATGTGATTTTTTCTCTTTTAAACTTTGATTTATTGTCCTGCATGCATGTAAGTATACCACATGTGTGGACAGCCTGTGGAAATCAGAAGATGGCATCAGATCCCCTGGTACTGCAGTGGTGATTAGTTGGTAGTCACCATGTGAATGCTAGGGAACTGACCCCCGGTCCTCTGCAAGAGAAGTTAGTACTCTTAACCTCTGAGCTATCTCTCCAGCTCTGTGGTTAATATTCTTTTTTTTCTTTTCTTTTTTGTTTTCTTTTCTGATCTTTTTGAGACAAGGTCTCTCTGTAGCCTCAGCTGACCCAGAAGTTGTTACACAGAACAGACTGGCTTCAGTCTCACAGAGATCCCCTTGCCTCTGCATCCAAAGTGCTGAGACTAAAGGCGTGTGTCACCACACCTGGCACATGTCGTTACTATTCTTAAGACATTATTTCTTGTGTGTGTGTGTGTGTGTGTGTGTGTTATATGTGTATGAATTGATGTGTGTGGGCATCTGTGCATGTAGAGGCCACAGGTTGATATCAAGTGTCTTCCTCAATCAGTCTCTGCCATATTCTTTGAGACAGCGTCTTTAAGTTAAGCTGGAACTCACCAATTTGGCTAGGATGACTTGCCAATGAGTTCCTGGGATATATTTGTGTTTGCTCCCATCCTGTGACAACAGCTCTGGAGTTACACATGTGTTCCATTGCGCCTGGTTCTTTACTGGATGCTGAGTATATGAACTCTTGTTCTTATGCTTGTGTGACAGAAACTATACTGATTGAACCACCTCCACAACCCAAAGAAAATATTCACTGATGATCATTTAAACAGAGGCTGGCAAGAGTGCTTCTCCTATAAGCCTGATAACATGAATTTACTCCTTGGAACCCATGTAAAGGTAGTAGGAGAGAACAGACTCCATAAAGTTTTCCTGTGACCTGCCTCCACAATCCTGTCACAGCCTGCACAGACAACCACCCACACACATCAGACACACACCTAATAAATAACAATAATAAGAATAAGAATAAGAAGAATTGCGGCTTGTTTGGTGTTTTTGAGACAGGGTCTCCTTGTATTCCTAGCTGGTCTGGAATTTGCTATGTTGATAAGACTGGCTTTGATCTCACAAGAGAGCCAGCTGCCTCTGCCTCCTGAGTGCTGGGATTAAAGGGGTTGTGCCACCCTCCTGAGTCAATAACAAAGTTTGAAAGACAAACAAAAAATCATAGCAACAGACTAAACCATACACAAGTTATCTTAATTTTATTACTGAAGGTTTAGTATCCAAGTGATATTTAAAGTGCATACACCTCTAATAATCATAAAAGATTCACCATGTTCCAATAAGATGATTAATCCCACTCTCCTTTGAGGTTTCCCTTTGCTTATTTTCCCACATTACAGAAACTTCTTGTGAATGGATTTAACTGAAGAGGCTAGGAACTGGAGGTTTAGTTTTCTTCATACTGACAGTCAACAAGGAATGACGTCAATGATACTAGAGCCATCAGATTTATCTAGCTGAATTTATGAAGCCACTGTTCCTTTCCTGAAGCTTCATAGTACAAAAATGTTTTCTACTGTCAGAATGTGACTGTGTAAAATGAGTGCAAAGTAACCAGTTTATTAATCACCTTAACTTTATGGTATGATGAGGCTCCCGCACAGAAAGAATGAACAGAATGTCACATAATTGTACAGTTAGTCTAGTAACCAATTTGCCCAAACACCATGCATAGCAATAGGACAAACACTTGTAATCCCTGTTCTTAAAACCTAGCCAATTGTTCCCAAAGCAGTCTTTTTTGAAAATAACATTTTAAGTTACATATATTTATTTGTATGTGTGAGCATATAGGCCTGTGTCACAATGTACATATGTGAATCAGAGGACAAACTTGAGGGAGTTAGTTCTCTCCTTCCAACCTGTGGGCCTTGGGGATCAAACTCAGGTTGTGCTTCTCACTTGCCGGTCCTTCCCCGTGGGTCAAGCCTCAAGTGGTGATTAAGGTTTCAAAAGTCACTCAATAAGTCACAGATCAAGTTTGTTTTCTCCTCTAATTAGCCCTTTGTCCTTGCTTGCCTTGTGTTCGCATGAACTGTGTTATATTATGTCACAAGATGATTACAAGGTACACACATTCCCTGCAAGCACATAGTAACAGATTCTTTGCAATATGTCTATCTGTTAATACAAAGAGCAGCACTTTATATTTTGAGTCAGGAATTTTTGTTTCAGTAAAATATGCCTTTTGTGCTTATTGTTCCTGTATAAACAAGTAAGTATTATAAAACATGAGTATCAACTCAGGTTTATAAGATCAACACAGAGGCTTGGGGTTCTAAGTTGTATTCTTATACTGATCAAGCCTCATAGCTCATTTAAATATAGGACTTCATCTATTGGCATGTGATGTGGCTATCTAAGATATGGCTTGCATTGTTCATTTCAAAATCATCTGGAGAAGAAATTTCAAATGTCTTGCATGACTAAGCTAAGTATTTAACGTGATAAACATATTATTGAACTTGACTTAAATTTTATACATTGTATTAATAAATCATAATATCACTTTGTGCCCATAAATATATACAGCTATCATTTGCTAATTTACAGTAGGAACTAAAAAAAATAAAATAAAACATAGCAGTTAAGGATACTGCTAAGCTCTTAGGAATAAAATTCATGAAGGAACATATCAGCACTAACAGCCCAGAAGGAAGACTTTAGTGGAGATGAATACTTTTGGAAGTTTTCATGTTTCAATGCACAGGTCACACTATTAAAGGGCAATTAAAATTACAATTCTCTTTATCTGGCTATGAATAATTTTGAAATTCTTTTAAGAAACTAATTTCCCACATTTTATAAATATTTACCTTCAGTATAAACTGTAGGATATACTCGCTGTAAATTCCGTCAAGATAGCAATAATATTTGTCAAATCCAGATGCACTCTTTCATGGAGAAGAAAAGAAGGAGGGTTTTCCTTGTTTACACTGGCAGTTGACAGAGACAGGCGAAGCCTCCATTTATTCTCACCAATGCAGTTAACAGCTTCTCATCAAAGAGGAATGGAAATTTAAAGCGCACCCCTCCTGAGCAGAGACTTTCTTACCATCACGCTTGTGAAATGGAGTCCTTGGCTCATATGTGACTGCCATCCATTATCACTCTCCAGAGATGAAATGAGAGTACAGACATGTCCATACTATGGTGGCTATGCATCCAGGAATCTGAATGATCTTCCATGCACATGCACATGGATAAGCAAGAGAATCCAGCTAAAAATAGTTAAGTAGGTTAATAAATGAGCCATTTCTCTTCTTAGTTTTTTTCCTCTATTCTAATCCTCATTCAATGGCTGTCCATCTCTCACAATGGGTACCAGGCACCCACATTGGCTGGCAAAGAGAGCTGGAATTCCATTTGTTTATGTTTTTCTTTCACTGTGGGGGGTGTGATTTGTACAGTGCATGCCCTTCTGCCTGCTCCCCTCATTCTCACATCCCTCCATTATATGTTATCTGTTAAGTTCTGATAAGGAAGCCAGATCCAGGAGAGTAGCATGTCCTGCTGGGATCACAGAGGGAGTTTCAGACAGAACAGGCATTAGCATCTTCTGTCCACCCGCTGGCCTGTTCTACATCACTGACTTCACCAGAAATCCATCAGCTGATCCTCACATGCTGGAATGAGACATCACATACCAACGTGAGGCACCCACTACTCTAACAGTCCTACTGCTTTATGAGACTGAATACCTTCCAGCATTTGCTTAGGTTTTGAACATCATTATTTTGATCTTAGATCAACGACTGAGTTATTTATATTCCTCAGTACATAATATACCATTGTCTATAGCACTGGTTTAAAGTTATTCAAATTATTTTTCCTTTTTTCTACAACATAGCACCTTAAGGTTAATATAGGTTTATATGTTGATGTACTCTTGAAAAATTCTCAATCATATAGCAGTATGACCATCATTTCAAGTTATGAACAAAATCATATATATATAAATATATATATATATATAGAGAGAGAGAGAGAGAGAGACTCACTCTATGTCAAGACAAAATTTAAGGGCCAAGGGCCAAATCAATCCACCAGCACCCTGAACATGCAGTTTGAAATATCTGAATGAGTTCTATAAAGATAAAATCAGGGGCGCTAGAGAGCTAGTTCAGTGGTTAAGGACACTGATTGCTCTTGCAGAGGGCCTGGTTTCAACTCTCAGCACCTACATGGCAGCTGACTATCTGTAACTCCAGCTCCCAGGGATCCGACACCGTCTTCTGGCCTTTGTGGGCAATGCACAGCACAGGTGCATTTTCATACATGCGGACAAAACACTCATACACTCATATATTTTAAAAAATTTTATTGAGTTTATGTACATTTTATAGAACAGTTCTTAATCAAATTTAGATCCCCAGACCTATCTTTGCCCCCTCATAAACTCTTCCTCCACCAGACCACATGCATTCTGCCATACAAGGCTAACGACCAAAATAATATAGGTTCGATTAACCCCCAATTTTTAAGTTAAAAAAATTAAAAAGGAAAATCAAAGGAATGATGAGCTCCATGAGGAACGATTCATAGAAAGATTCTTTATAAGACAGCCGAGGAAGGTCATGGTCATGGTAAGACATTACCAGAGTACTTGGTGTCAAGGCTTCCTTCTTAGGTTTCTTGCACCAGGCTGTTGGCCATGGACATGAGGCAGGATATGGTTGCCTGGAGAATAGTCCAGCTTCAACTGTGAGTATATTCTGACCCCCGCAGTAGGCAAATAATTATGCTTTCCTAAGGTAGGGGGGAATTGGGCTAGTGGAGATCCTTTAGCTTGGCTTCCTCAGCACTGTTCAGACTAGCTTTTCAAGACTACATTTTTCTGTAAAATAGTATGCTAAAGCCCAAAACTTGTTTCCTTGTCTTATGACCTTTAGGTAAGATCACTTAAGAGTCTTCCTTCTTTTTGAGAGCCAAGAGTGAACTTTTTAAAAGTTCCTATGCATAAACCACTTGACATTGTTCACTGGAAAGAAGTTACTTCACCTTAAAATTTTTTCTTAAGACATTACCTAAAGAAGAATACTATGTTCTGGGTATGGTGGCACACATCCACACTCCCAGCACTGAGGAGAAAGTTGGGGGCTCACTGTAAATTTGAAGACACCTTGGTCTACGCAGAGTTCCAGGCCAGCTGGGGCTATAGAATCAGACTGTGTCTTAAAAGAAGACAAGGAGAAGGAGGAAGAGGCGGAGGGAGGGAAGACACCCAAGGTTGACATATTTATAGCTATCATGTTTTATGTATCTACATATATATAAATGCGTCTGTATATTATATGCATATATAATAACAATTGTAATTTTTTAAACTTTAGAGGTAGAATTAAATCTATAAGAAATCCATTTAATAATTATTTTGGTCCATCCCTTTGCCAAAATTTAGTATGATTTCATTTAAAGTACTTTTTTGAGAAATATTGGCTTTAAAATATATCTGAGGAAATAAATTCACCAAATATAAAATCACTTATAGAATATTATAATCAGAGTTGCAAATGAATCAGAAAAGTTGCATGAGAAGCAGAATAACCTAAAAGAAAAGCATTCGCTTGAAACTGTCTTTTCCAAAACACCAAGAGCAGTCAAACAGCTATTTTACATTCTGCAGAAACAGTTTTGAGTTAACAAGGGAAGTCTGGCTCCAGGAAAGACCACCAGACTAGAAGCTAAAGATAGTCCTAAGGACAATGTTAGTTCACCAACTCACATTCTTGTGGTTACCCAGTAACAAAGGGAAAGTTTTATGGCATCTTTATGTTGTTCTTGAGAAGGGTACGTCTTGCCATTGAGGGAAAAGATCATTTTTCTATATATCATAAGATTGTTGGTGAACATCTTTTGTGGACAAACATGTAAATATTTTGGCTTACTTATGAGAACTTTCTTGCTCTTTTCTATGCCAAGTGTTACTTATATTTTCCACAGCCTAAGTGAATGCAACTTCAAAAACCAGTACCATGCATTAGACAAGTTTCCATCAAATTACAGAGCTTTGAAAGTTCTGGTATAAAGAAAGAGCAATTCATAAACATCATCAGTTTCTGTGATGTATACATAATTTACAAATAAAATAATTACTTGACCACCTAATAATCAATATAAGTAATCAGCTAACAGAAAAAAATATTTTAGACAAAATAGGGAGTAGAAATTAGGATTAGAAAACCTTCCTGAAATTATAAAAACAAATGGAGTTTTATAAGCAGTTGATTCTTATGAGCTGAAAGACTAGGAAGACAAGAGATTGAGACATGAACAATGCTTTTTTTTGTCAGCTGATAAACCTATCAAAACATGGAATAATGAATACTGGATGGAATTACCCTTAATAATTTCTCAAATGCTCAGACAGCATTTTCTGTGTCTCAGGCACAGCTGTAAGCATTTTCCAAGTGTGGACTCCCTGAATTCTCATAATAACCAGAAGCAAAGCATGCTGTTGTCCCATTTTAAAGCATTAAAAAGAGAAGTCCGGAGCTGGTAAGAAGCAGTCTGGATTCAGTCCTAGCTCAGATCCTAGCATCTGTGATCTTTACCCTTACTATGTGCCTCTTGAATATATCTTTGTGTTATGGCTTGGCTCTTAGGTAACCCCCAAAGATGCATACGCTCATGGGCAGCCTATGATGCTGCTGCAAGATGGTGGAATATTCTTGAAGTGAGGCTTAATGATAGTAAGTTAGGTCACTGTGGGTGTTCCCTTGAAGGAAATACTGAAGTGGGGAGGGCTGACCAAACCAACCTTCATATTTTTTTCCTCTCTCCCTCCCTTCCTTTCCTGTCTATCATGAAGCAAGCAACTTTACTTCATCCCATCCTCCCAGGCATATTTTTCCTCAGTACATACCCAAAAGTAGTGGCATCAAGAGAACACAAACCAAAGCCTCTGAAATCATGAGACAAAATAAACTTTGCTTCCTTTTTAGTTGATTATCTCAAGTATTTTGTAATAGCAATGGAGATCAGACTAACACAATTTGTTAGTCACGTTTTTTGCTGAATGAGAATCTTCACAAAAGGGACCTGGGGAAAGATGTCATTGTAGTATCCAAGAGCTGGCAATGTCAGCAACCTTTCAACTCCTTCCTGAGAGGGTGAATTCCTTAGCCACTTACTCACTGTGGATTTATGAACTTCTCTCGACTCCTATCTTCCTTGGTTAAGTGAAGAAAAAACTATATTGGTGGAGTTCTTCTCACCTCACCTCAGCTCTTTGTATACTAAATACTTATATTTCCAGAACTATAAATTGAGCCCTGAGTCTCATACATGACTGGCCAGAAAAATCCACTGATATGCTTATGGATTTATATCCATATGATATGCATGTGTTCCAAGAACTGGTATCTTTATTGATTAATCTTGCTTAGTTCAGTCCCATTTTTAAAGAGGATTCTTTTACTGTTTCTACAGTGTGGTGATACTCAGGAAATTCCTTCAAAAGCTGCTGTGTTTCCATGTGAATTAGTCATGTAACTAACTGCTCAGCTCTGCTATGTAATTCCCCCTGTGGTTTCTTTGGAAATAATGAGGCAAAAGCTTTACAAATTGTGTTCTACAAATTATCCTTCAAAGCCTAACAAGTAATGAAAGTTCTAAGTTTATGTTTTGCTTCATAAGAAGCATGTTTGTTTTCTTTTAAAGCTGCAATGAACCGCTTGGTCTACTAAAGCCTATGGTATTTACATAGCACCCATATACTTCGGACAGAGGAGTGAGCAAAGATACCTGATACACTTCAGTGGGCTTTTATTACCGTTCTCATCACCCAGACTAGCAAATTAGAGGGCTGCAGTCATTTACAGATCTGACCGAGTAAAGCATAGTAAGTTGGGGTCAGGAATCATTGGGTGAACTTTTGAGTCATGTTTAATTAGCCCATTTGCTGCTCATCATTTGAGTTTCCTTGAATGTTTATGACATGAAATCATGACCTTAGTTGGAACTGATTCTCATAGCCTAAGGTAAAATCGTCTCTTGATTATGACACAGAGGTCAGGGAGATAACCCCATGGAGATCTCTGTCATCAGTGCCCCCCTAAAATAGACACTCCTCTTAAATGTTTGTTTACTTTCCCTCCTCAAAATAGAACATTCTATTTGCTCCTTGAGTTGTGCATCTAATTGTAGCTCTGCTGATCTGGCCTCTGCAAACTGGAGAGTATCCTGACTTCCATTTCAACACCAGTTCCTGGGTCTCGTCAAGTCCTTGTATTTATGTAAAAGATGATATATTGCAAGGTCAAATTAGCCCAAGCACCAAATTTAGGATTTTCTGAAAGAAGGAACGCACACAAGGGCAAAGATTTGTAAAGACCAATATGAAGAGTTTGTGTAAGGTTTTCAAGAATTAATGAAAACACGAGGGGTCATTTAAACACTGCCCCGCAGGCCTGTGAACTCAACTGGCAGCAGCATCAGCATGCATGAGAACCAGAACGTGAATATGCCCTGAAAGGCAAATGCAGCGCAGGAAGTCAGCCAGTGGCATTTGTGCCAAAACTAAATTTAGTTCTGGAAACTATATTTTGAGTGTAAGTGAAGTGTTTTTACAAAGTGTTTTCTTTTCCTTTAATCACAGAAGTACTATCTTTTCTGTGTGATTGTAGAAGTGTGCGTTCAGTCAGAATACCTGGCTTCCTAAAACCCATAGCAACTGATTACCGCAAGGCAGGGGACCATCCAAAGCGTGAACTAGGTCTCCTAAGAGAAGGCTTACATGACTTTTCCCAGGACAGAAATGCCAGATTCTGAGAGAGGTTCAGGATCAGTAAAGCTTTCATTTTAGATTTTCCTTGATTGCTCAGGATATTTAGGGTTACCTTCAGTGGCCTTTGGGATTAATGTTTCACTCTGGGATTTGTATAGCCGAACAGAAATCAAATAGACGACCACTTCCTCACTGAGGTCCTTTTCCACCACTGTAGCTGCAACAGCTCAACAGCCTGTCTGCTTCCTGATTTTCAGTGTTTGCTACTTCTTGAAATTATATATTAACTTGCTTGTTGTGTGTCTCCAGTCACAAATTGCTAAGCTGACTGAAGGAAATGATGCCTTCTTCTCTTCTGACTATTCCATTCCAGGACTCTAGAGAATTCCTGGTAAAAGTGCTTACTCAATAAATATCTGGTGACCCACTGACCAAGGACATAAAACCATAATGTCTTTTGGGGTGAAATATCTCAAGAGATGCTTTAAGTTAGAGTCTCAAGCTCACCTACTAAAAATTGTAACTCGGATCTGGTGAACCAGGATATCTGTATCATTTTTTTCTCTTCTGAAAATATCACGTGTAAAAATCATTATTTCTAAGATGTTCCATGATTGTTGCTTCAACTGGGGAGACCTACATATTACAAGTTTGATTTCCTTTAGATGTCTAACCGCAGAGAAAAAGAAAGACCCACACCCAAGAGCATTTGGGGAATACAAATTCTATTCAGAGGACTTCAAAATAACAGATGGCCTTCAGAATAATAGAAGACATGAACTTGCGGAGCATAGGGAGTTGGGGTGAGTCTGACAGAAGATAAGGAGTGGATTTGGAGAGAGGAGGTCTGAATATGATCAAAATACATTGTCTGAAATTCTCAAAGAATCAATAAAATATTATTTAAAAAGAAAACAACCAAATTTTCTTTCTCATCAACAATTTAATCTCCTTTGACTTGAACTCTTTTCCATTGAAAGTCTCATAGTGTACATGATTTCCTTTAAAAATTGATGATGAGGGCTGGAAAGATGGCTCAGGGTTAGGAGCATTGACTGCTCTTGTGGAGGACCCAAGTGTGATTCCCAGAACCTGCATGGTGGCTAACCATGGTCCAAAACTCCAGTTCCAGGTGATCTGACACTCTTCTGTTCTCTGAGGACATTGTATGCATGTGGTGGACTTACATACATGCAGACAAAACACTCATGCATATAAAATAGAAATACATAGCTTAAAAATTGAATACAAACTGATGATCTGCATTAGATAAATAGTGTGCCTGGAACAGAAAGAAGCCAGTTGAAAGCTAAAAAAAAAATGACTCAGTCAGTAAAGGCCCTTGCCACTAAGCCTGACAACCTGAGTTTGATTTCCAGGACCCTCACGGTAGAAGGAACAACTGATTCCCACAAGTTTTCTTCTGACTTCCACACAGGTGCTGTGGCACATGCACACACACATACACAAACATACTAAATAATGAAATAAAAATGTAATAAAACACTTTTAAAAGGAAATGAATTGGCCGTGGATTAAATCATTTCAAATGAAGACAGAAACCCTCCAAGTAGTCCTTGGAGCTTTGGTCTGTCCAGGGACTCAGAAGGGGTTTGGGGTCACGATTATCACCATTATCAATTATGCAATCCCTCCAGGGTACTTTGAAGTTGTGTTTTATCTGGCCCTTCTTATTTCTAATGTTTTTAATTTTCTTCTTAAAACAACAGCAAATGTCAAACTGGGACACTGAAGCAATCTGTAAAAACAAATGCTCTATCTTGTTGAAAATCACTAATAATAAATCCATCTGGCTTCCCCTTAGAAGTCTGCATCTGGTCACTACTCTGAGAATCCCATAACTTTTCTCTTCTTTATAGCAAGATGATGACTTGAAAACAGCATCATATCATGATGACAACATATTTTCTGCTAAATTAAAACTACACTGAAAACTTCCTTTGGTTTTAGTCAATATATATATTGGAAAATACTGTTCATGGTTGGTGGTCTCAGGCAAATCAAGAGATGGATTCCCAAACTTCTTTGGACTCTGTGCATTCACTTAGTCTCACAACAAACCTGGAAGCACACTGTTGATAACTCACCACTGCTTGACTAAACTGAGTAAAAATGAACTGAACTGGAAATGGATGAATTTATGGCATGTGAATAAAAGACCTTAATAAAGATGTTAAAAATAAGTGAGCTAATGTCACAGGTTCAATTCATAGTAACACCATGAACAGTGTGTCAGATAATAATTCAAGTTCCAGAAATTGATCGAAAATGTTCTTCTGAATTGTACCTGCTACATTAACTCAGTCAACTCCATTCATTATTCTCTTGCTATTTCTGTCATAGCTTTCAGCATTTCTTAAATGAATGGACTAGACTCTATGTTTATGTTTCTCCTAGTCTTATGAGTTTCATTGCTTGTGTAGGTGCTAGCAATAAGATCAAAGGTAAAGGCAAAGGTTCCCGAACATGCGGAGTATGGAAAAGCCCGCCTTGTCAGGTGCTGAGATGTAACTATTTACCATCAATAAATGATCTTGTTTTTTATTTAAATTTTGAACTTTTGAATAAAACGTTTATGTAATCAAATCAAAGTTCTCTAGATAATTCCTAAATTCAGACTATCAAGTAGTTTAAACATATTTTTATTGTCTTGATCAAGATTATGTCTTATGCTTGGACTGAGTGCATACTTGTTGATTCTCTCTACTTTATCTTACCAATATATTTGGAGACAAAATTTGCTCCAGCATGCAATTTGCAAGTGCTCCAATAGTCCTCTGGTTCAAGCACAGTGACTTCCTATTGACAGCAGTTCCTTTGGGTTAAAAGAATTGTTTTCAACAATAAAAGGGAATTTAGTAACAGCAGCTTCTCATAACTTTGGAACTCAGTTTGTCAAGATCACATTCCCTTCTATTTATAGATAATAAGAATTTGAGGTACAGGAGACTATGAATGTAAGAGTTCCACATTAGTACATCTTACCGACTACGGGCTGAAAATATTTGGAAAAATGTGTTAGTACTATATTTGTCATTAGTTTGAAAACAGTTCAATACAATCATTCACATAGAATTTACATTGTAACAGGTGTCATAAGTCATTTAGAGATTCTTTGAAATATACAGCAACATGCAGATATTATGACATTTTTTGCAAGAGACTTAGGCATCAATAGCTTGGATATCCTTGGAGACTATGGATCAATTCCCCATAGATACCAAGAAACAACTATAGAAGAATTATTTACCATCACTCTAAGGACGTCAGGTAAGTGGATGAAGAGTGGATTAAAAGCATTTTCAAAACATTTTATTTGATGCACATGAACTAACCACAATTCAGATATCTCACTTATAAGAGCACTGTGACCAATTGGGGCTTTGCAATGAAAGAAGATTATACAACACACCAAAATAGCCAAGACATGTTTTTAAAGCACTAAATAGAGTCACCCAGAGCAAAATTCAAAATTGACATTCAATATTTTTTCCTATTTGTCCCTTTCAATAGAAAACACCTTCTTAAAGTCTAGCTTAGCATAGAGTGAGGACTGGCTTGTTGTCTCTGTCCTCTGTTAGCCTACTGAAGCAAATCCTAAACCTACTGGTTTTAAGTTCATTTAGGCAAGTTGACTGACTCAGCTTCCTTCTTTAGACAATGAATATCATAAGAACTACTTCATAGAATCATGAGGAGTAAATAAGTCAGATAAAGCACCTGGAAAAGTGTCTGATGCATAGTAAGGACTGGAAATTATTGTTAGGTATTTAATATTTTGATTATATGCCCAGATAGACAAGGTTAAACAAACCATATTATGTGACTTATTTTTTTATTTCATGCTAATATTTTTAAAAGATTTTTAAAGATTTATTTTTATGCATGTGTGAGGTGCCATCACATGCCAGAAGAGGGCATCAAATGCCTTGATGCTGGAGTTGGTAGGTGGTTGTGAGCTGCCTAATGTGGGTGATGGGAACTGAACTCAGGTCCTCTGCAAGAGCAGTCAGCACTCTTAATTGCTGCGTCATCTCTCCAGCCCCCTCACATGTTAATAAATTTCATTAATACGGGAAACAGTTATTCTGTCTTTGTTCTATGCCAGCTAACATAGTAAATTCTTTATATTTTATAGCTATTAACTATATATCAGAGAAGTGAGCCTCTGAGAAACTCAATAATTTGACCCAAGGTCATTTGATTGGTTGGTCTATCATTTTCCCTCTGTGTCTTTGTCTCTCTCCTTCTTGGTCTTTCTCTTTCACACCCTTCTTCCACACTTAGAAGTCAAACTTGCCATTGTTCCAGCTAGACTGATGCCCTGCATTTTAGTGAACTATCAACAAGCAGTTGTCTATATTGTTATTGCTCTTTTTAAACCTGTTGTAATAGAAGTCCTTCCCATTGATGCCTGAGGATAATTCTACAGATGGAATCTGAAGAGTCAAATTCTAGATAAGGAGACTGGACTGAGAGGTTGACGGAGAGTTATTGGTGCAGACATTGTATTTACATGATATGAGCTGGTCTAGCATGGGAAACTAACCAGTAGTGGCACTTATTTCATGAATCTTATGGTCTCAGGGACTTTAGAGATTGAACATACATAATCGTACTGCTCCATGGCCTTTGACAGCTTCTAGAATTTGTCATTTGCCAATTCTGTGACATCACTTTATGAATTCATTTCTATTTATTTATTCATTTTAAAATACTTTATTTAGTAGTGTTTACGTTTTATGTATATGAGTGTACTGTCTGCGTGTAGGTAGTTGCACCTTTTTCGTGCAGAGTCCACAGAGATCAGAAGAGGGTGTTGGATCTCCTGAAACTAGAGTTACGGATGGATAATTGTTAGCTTCCATGAGGGGGTTGGAAATCGAACCCCAGATCCTCTGCAAGATCAGTCAGTGCTCTTAATCACTGAGATATCTCTCCAGCCTCCATCCATTCCTATTTAAAAGGAGGAGACCCCGTTGAATTTAGCTTTGATCTATAATTTGGTATTCTAAGCTCAGGAGAGCATTCTTATATCTTTAAAGGGATGGGAGTTCTTTGGTAGGCATCTAATATGTGTCGTGCCACAGGGCAGTGAAATGTGAAAAATACCCAAGGAATTCCCTGTCCTTCATACGAGAGGCAGTGAGAGAATAAGCTAATATGAGCTTACACCACTTTGCTTTTTTGAGTGGATTCTTGGCAATTTTTCCTCAGAGAAGGTTTTAACGCTCCATGCTTGTGCAGGACCCTTGCATATATCTTAAGATGATATTAGACTATTCTGGGATGGACCCCAAATTCAGTGACTGTGGCTTTGTGAGTGAGAGGAGGAGGCAATTTAGACACAGATGTCCACTATGCAAAGGAGGCTGTGTAAAGGACCAAGAACAGTTCCCAGTTTTCTTTTAAAAGGTATTTCTCTCTCTCTGCCTCCTGATCTGGCACTTGAACATACTTGCATTTCAAGTAAGCCCTCAGTGCAGAGTTCAGGGGTTGAACTCAGGTTGTCACTGTCAGTCTCTCAAGGGTGTTTTTACCTGCTGAGCCATCTCGAGGCTACCTTCCAGATTTAAATCCCTTTCTGGCTTAGGCCGAAGTACACTTCTGCATATAGTTGACCAATCACAATACATAGACTCTAACCCCTTTCTAGAAACAAATTCGCAGATGAGCAGAAATTCCCCCCAAGGGAAAAAAGAGCTTCATTGTAAGGAGAACTAGAGCTGTGCAAAGCACCACACTACAACTCAGAAGCACCGGGCAGCGTACCCAATCCATCATGCTTCTTTGAAAATGAAACGGATGAGCTTTCATTCATTAACCATATTCTTGCCTTATTTAAAAATTCTTTGGAATTGCCTTTTTCCTCAATGAATTCCCTGGCTCTGGGTTTCATTAAATCCTTTGATAGAAGTCAAACCAAGCAGTGGCCTGCTGTGCTTTCAAAATGCATAATTTTCCTAAGGGATGTCTTAACAAATTACTACAGAGTGGGTGGCTTAAAACAACAATAGTTTATTTGCTCACAGTTCTGGATGCCAGACATCTGAAATCGAGGTGTCAGGCAGAGCGGATTCCTCCTTGAGGCTTTAAGGGAGGGTGTGTTCTGTTTTTCTCTTAGCTCCTGGAGTGGCTGGCAAGGCTGAGAGCTATCCCATTCCAATTTATTCCCCCATCTTCACATAAGTACTTCTCTGTGTGTGTGTGTGTTGGCTGGGGGATGATGAGGACGAGTCTTTATGTGTATGCCTATCCAAATTGCCATCTCCCTTCTCAGAAAGCCAGTATTCACTGGATTTAGGGTCTGTTCTAGGGTACTTTGACATCATCTTAACTTGATTACATGCTCAAGGGTACTATTTCCAAATAGGGCCACAATCATAGGCACTAAAGGTAAAAACAAGGGTGTACCTTTTGGGAGACACACAAGTCAACCCAAAGCAAGAAGCAAAAGTAGAGTTCTGATCATTTGGGAGGGGGATTGTGGGATGTGTGTGTGTGTGTGTGTGTGTGTGTGTCTGTGTGTGTGTGTGCTCGTGCATGTGCCCATGAGCATATATACAGAGGCTAGAGGAGGATGTCAGGGTGTCTTCCTCTAGTGCCCGCTCTCTGACTTATTGCTTTGACTCAGGGTGTGTCACTGAATGAGAAGCTATGCTGGGTGGACAGGGAGCTCATATGGATCTGCTTGTCTCTGCCACTCATCCATAATGCTGGTGTCACAGGAATGTGCCAGATGCCTGGCTTTATTTGAAAGATTTATTACATTTTTAATTATGTGCGTATGTGTCTGCGTGTGGGCATGTGCACATATGAATACAGGTACCCTTGGAGTCCGGAAGAGGACGTAATATCCTGTAGAACTAGGGCAGCAGGTGATTGTGAACTGCACAACATGGGTGATAAAAAACCAACTGGTGTCCTCTGTAAGAACAGTACAAGCTTTTAATCACTGGGCCATCTCTCTAACCCTGGACATCATTTTTTATGTGGGTGTTGAGATTCAAACTCAGGTGTTCATGCTTGGAAAGCATCACTCTTACCCACTATGCCATCTCCTTAGCCCATAGTTTTATTTTCTAGACACAAAGTCTCAATATGAAGCCCAGTCCCTAGAGCTCACAATATAGCCTCAGTGTGGCCTCAAGTTAATATTCCTGCCTTAGTTTCCTGAGTGCTGGGATTACATGTGTAAGCTAGCAGATCTTCAGCTTGCTGTGTGTTTTAGCTTTCTTCCCGTACTTTCTTTTTTCCCTTCTCCCTTTTCTGTATTGACTGAAGGAATAATTCAACTAGTACACAGTGCAAAAATCAAGCGTACACTAAACAGTAATAAAAGCATACTCAGGAGGAGCTGAGAGTGTTCTGGATCTTGATTGACTGCAGTGGCAGCATCACGGAAATACACAGTTGTCAAAACTCATCGACACAGTGTGTTGCTTGTGTCTTCAACAAAGTTGATGAGAACACACACAGACACACACAGACACACACACACACAACAGAGCACCAGCTGGCTCCCCACACTTCCATTCAATATTAAATATTTAGGAGAAAATAAATGATTCAGAGGAAAAATTCCATATAATCAAATCACCTTTAAAATGAGCATGTTAAAGAAAAATGCTATATTATGAACATTGTAGAATAATTAATAAAGTATTAAAACTGTTTACATCATTACAAGACTCTTCATCCTCAAAAGCAACTGTAAAACATGCTATGGAATAGTTTTGAAGTTTTAATGTTATATTTGTACATATTTAGAGGGTAGGATATTATAATTCTTTATATTCGTTTCAAAAAGAGTTTAAAGATTTTATTTTACCTTTAGGTAGTATGTGTGTTTGTGTTTGTGTTCATGCGGAGGTCAGAGTACAACTTTTGGGAGTTGGTTCTGTCCCTTCACTATGTGGGTTCTGGGGATTGAATTTAGGTTGCCAGGCTTGGTGACAAGTATCCTTACCTGCTGAGCAATCTTACCAGCCTTCAATTTCTTTTAAATGTGCCTTCACCCACAAAGATACACAAAGAAAGAAAACTAACAAAGAAAGAATGTCACTGGCAAACAGTGTGTGATCAAAAATGTTTATGACCTAAAATTGTATCTGCTTGTCAATTTGTTTTCCTCAAGGTTTCTTGAGCTCAGGTTTCAAAGCAACAAACAAAAGTGACAATCATAATTCACTTAGGGTTTGATATTGGGAGCTTCTTTCAAGCGGCACAGCTAAACAAAACCATGATTTGTTTAATGAATGATCCTGGGACCCTCCCAAGCACATCCACATTGCACCTTGGTTTAGGTTCACAGACCACCTGCCCTGCTCCCCTGTGCACTATGGGGTTGGAATGGTTGACTTTTAGACACATTGCAGTCATACCAGCTCAAGAAAGAAGCATACAAGTAAAAACTGTGCCTGCGGCAAACTCCTGCTTTCGAAAGTCTAAGAGAAGATAAACCATGAAGCACCAGCACATAAAGAGCAGGTTGCTAATAGTCACACAGAAATGAAAGAACAATGTTGCAATACAATGCTTTCATGTTTTGAGTTCAATGAAGATGCTGAGGAGGACAGGGGTTGTTTTTCTCTTCTTTGAAAAAATTGTAGCTTTACTCTTTTACTGAATTTTTGCCATTTTCATATAATATAATTTGATAGTATTTAGATTCCATTCCCTATCTGCATCTCCCCCCACTATGCCTGCCCAAGTTAATTTAACCTCCTCCTCCTCCTTCCTCCTCCTCCTCCTCCTCCTCCTCCTCCTCCTCCTCCTCCTCCTCCTCCTTCTCCTCTTCCTCTGTCTGTGTTTCTCTCTCTGGCCCTGTGTATGTCTCTTTCCTTTTTGGGTTTAAACTCAAGGCCTCATGCATGCTAATACATATTTGATCAATAAGCTGTATTCCAGCCCTCTTTTACCTGCATTTATTTGTTGGCACAGATCTTGATGTAAAGTAGGGAGATATGAGAACCTCAGCTGGGTGCCTGAAGGGTTCATTGTTCCAACTCAGCCGTATGAAATTCATCCAAAATATGGAACCCAAACACTTGTCTGATGGTATATAAATGTAACAGGAGGTAAAATCTTTCCTGCACTCAAAGACAGTATAATTACTTCCACATACATTCATCAATTATAATTTAAGTTCTTCCACCTTTGCATTCATTCAAAGAGATTGGTAAACAGGAACCTAATAAAGAGACTGAAGAGATGGCTCATTGGGAAAGGCACTTGCTGTACAAGCTTGTTGACTTTTGCTTAGATGCCTACTCCCCTACACATGCAACCTTATACACCTAAACAACCCAGTTGTGGTAGCACACATCTGCAATTCTCGTACTGGGGAGTCTGGCAGAGATAGATGGATTCCTGGAGGTTGCTGTTCAGTCACCTTAGTTAAATTGTTGAGCTCTATGTTTAGGGAGAGACCTTGCCACAGAAAATAATGCAGAGTGTCAGAGGAAGACACCTAATGCTCAGTTCTAGTTTCCATGCATATCCGCACTCACTCGCATGAGCATGTTCATACACATAAACCACACACACACACACACACACACACACACACACACACACACACACACAGAGTAATTTAAAGAAACACTCTTAGTTTTAACACAAATTTCCTAGTTTACAATCATGAAGTACTTGAGGCATGGGACAGTCTGGCTATTTACTGTAATTAGCATTCTCAATTCCTCAAAAAGTTGTCCACACATTTCTTGCATATGCCATGTCAAACAGATGAAAAGGATGCCCTCTCTTCCTGTTTTAGGAGCTTAGAGACAGAACCTTTGATTTTTATGGGTGAATGAGATGCTGTGAACTATTTACCCACAAAGAACATGGAAATGATATCAGGGGGATCATAATCAGTTTGGGAGACATAGGCAAGATGAAACAAAACTTAGCGATGCTGACTAAGAGTTGGAAGCCAATCAGCTACAAGTCTTAAATGTTATATGACACTCAATCAGAAAGTTCAGTGTGATTTGGGACTGTTTAATAAATGGGATTATGTAACAAACAAGGGCAAAATAGGTTACCCTAACCTGGAATATTGGACCTGGGAACTGAAAAGAAATAAGTGCCTGGAAAGAACCCAGAGCAGATCATCAACAGTGATGGTTTTCAAGTAAAATATGAACTTTATAGTGTAGCCAAACCACAGAGTCAGACCCAAGGGAAATGATAAAAATCTACAAATAGCTCAAGGGTCTAAACACCAAGGGTAAAGAGGAATTTTGGCTGGAGATATGAAAAGTTTCAAGGGAGAAAGTTAAGGAAAGTGAAATTTAGGTTAAGCATCAGAATATGTTCTTTGATAAAAAGATGTATGTGTTTGTGGAACAACCTCTTTGGGGAACACACAAAAAATACTGTTATGTTTTCTAAGATCTTTGATAAGAGGATACCTTGATGTCCGACCAAGGATTCTAGAACTTTCACTGTAATAGTCTTGTGTCATGACCAAATGGACTAGATAGCATCATTTTTTAAAAATCCTGAGTTTCTTTGGTAATTATAATGGGATGAATAGTGAACACACTGTTCTCTTTAATGAAATGTAGCTTAAGGCTTTAATCAAGGCTCCGAGAAAAAACCCAAATCATAAACAAGCATGGTGCTACTTTTCAATAGCAATTGTAAAAACAGAGCAAAGTCTTAGAGACCTGGTTTTCAAAGTATATATATTTTAAACCATTTTCTATACTACTCCTTTTCCCCATTTGGAAGTTAGCTAAAGAAATGTATGAGAGATTCTGGGGATCAATGTAACACAGTCATCTGTCTCTAACATTTATCAATGGAGCTCTTCCTTCATTGAATGTGGCACAACCTGGCATTTGATCAGAGTGGATGATAAGAGTTGAATCTGTACAAGCAAAGGGATTATGTAACAAACAGGAGTAAATTAGGATGCTCTAAATGAATGAATGATAGTGCCAATAAATTATGATGATGACAATGTAAACCTAATATTCAGGTGGAAAATAAAATATTATTTTATACATATGTATTTGTTTAAATTGCTTTATTGTAGCAAACTCAAAAACAAAACCATCACACAGCTAGATTAAGGTAGCCACTCAAACAAACACTTGCCCAGTCCCCAAACTCTATGTATCTCAGAGAACTTCAGTAGTCACAACTGCCATTCTGAAGTCCTGGAGTTCAACATAAGGTTTTACACTTTCACTATCAGTTACAATTTTACAGACTTAAATGTAACATAAATGTGGTACATTACAAAGTAGAATATTATTAATCTCTAGAGAAAAATGAAATAATGATATTTGTAGACAAATGGATGGACTTAGAAGATTTAATAAGTGAAATCACCCAAACTCAGAAAGAAAAAGCTCTATGTTATCTATCACATGCATACCCTAACCTGTGTGTGTGTGTGTGTAAATAACTATAAGTGTGGGTATAGTATAACATTTATCCAGGAAACCAGGAAAGGGCAATATTAGGTAACAAAGAAGGGCTCATGAGTTGTGAAAGAGGACATAAAGATAATTGCTTATCTTATTTCAACTCTATTGTGTTTTTTTCTTTTTTGTCATGGGTAAGACTATGGAAATGTAATGGCTTTTTGAAATAGTAAAAATCAAACTAATTTTACTACAAATTTTTTTTTCTCTATAGTAGAACCACCACATTTATACCTGTTTTTTAAAAACACACATAACTGCAGTGAGCAATTTTTTCCCAAGGGGTTTAAAGTTAATGAATATAGCCATTCATGAGATAAGGATATTTTGGTCAAGAATAGACCCTGTGCATGACATTCTATTAGATGCAAATGGAGCTGGAAAATCTAGTGCTGTGCTAATGCTACTGTGTAATTCATTACTCCTTTATTTATGGTGGTCTGGGGTGTATCTCAGAACTTTGAGGGGCAGAGTTCAGAGGACTGAAGATTGAAACCAGTCTGGATTTCAGAGGAAGATGCTTTCCCCTCCCCCCAAATAAAAACGAACCCCCAAATCCTCAATACAACAGACATAATTATGCTCACTACATCATATTTGGTCATTATAAGTGACTATGCTACTCCTTTATTTATTTCCTATTCCACTCTTTTAGTGTTATTTTACAGTAAAATATTTGCAATAAACCATCATGTCATACTACACTGGCAGCAGTCTCACATATCTCACATTTGCCATATATCTTTGAAAAAATATTTTATTATTTTTATTTTATGTGTATGAGTGTATGGTCTGCATGTAGGCAGGTGACTCCGTATCATGTGATGCCCACAGAGGTCAGAAGAGGACATTGGAGTCTCCTGGAACTGGAGTTTCAGATGGTTGCTAGGTGCCATGTAGGTGCTGGGAACTGAACCTGAGTCTTCTGCAAAAGCAGTCAGTGCTCTTAACTGCTGAGCCAACTCTCCAGCCTCAGTTTGCCAGATATCTTGGCTGCCTCACTATGATGTCCACACAATGACAAATCACCAATAATATATTTCTTAAACCATGCCCATTGCTAAGCCATACATGAATGTATTTAAAAGAATATATTCATTGTTCCTAAAGGTGAAGCAAGTTCCAGGTTAATAGTAGGTCAGGGCTTGTTGGAAGCAACATGATGAATGAACTGACATGTGTCTGCTGATAAAGAGTTGTTCTGCTTGTTAGCTCTCTGTCCATAAGCAGGAATGCATGCTATTGCATCTGTAGGGCATTCATGTTAGCCCTGCACAATCCTGGCTGGGCTGCATCTTCAACCTCATAATCAGCATGAGAGCTTAGACAAATATAATATATATGAATTAGAAATGCCATTTTTTCAATCACCCTGAGTCACAAGTGGTCCTGTGAAGTATGACTCTGTTAACCATCTACCCTGAATGCCAAGACTCAATGAGGCATAACCATGCATTGAGGCATAACTATGCAACGAGGCATACCCTTGCAATGGTATCCGAGTGCTGGAGATACTTCTGTTAGGTGTTTTCACTGTGACTGAAAAGGTGCAAAGTATTGTTACCAAAGAAAAGACAGGCATGACCCACCTTTTTACTTCTACTACAAATTGCTTGAGGAGGGAAGATAGAAAACCCCAGCAAATTAAAATCACCTTAAAGGTAATTTGGCATGTCCTTAAATAGGATACCGGGTAATTTTAAATGCTGTAGCCTCATGAAGAACAGCTGACTGAGGGTCACTTAAAATCTTAGGACATTCCCTGGGGAAGTAAAGAGAGCTAGGAGTGCAGTGATGGGAGGTAAGAATCTCATTCTGTCCTCAGGCAGAAAGCAGCTCATTCCAGCCACAAGAAAGCACTTCAATGGGGTGCTGTCTCCAGTGTTCACAAAGAGCAGTAGAGGTTGCAGGAGAGACCAGGACTGGATTGGATGTGTCATTCTCTTTGTTTAGGCAGCAAACTCATAAGCTAACTAGATTTCATGACATGCCTCCTGCTAAGGAGCCAAACACCTAGTAACATCAAGTTGACCTTTTAAAAAGCCACAGTAAAAGTAAGCACCGGTCACAACAAACGTTACAGGAAATAAACTCAAACTTAGACAATTCTGGTATTTACAAAAGATGGATGTTTGTATCAAATACCTTTATTAATGATTGCATTATAATACATTTTCTTAAACAGATGGCAAAATCTCTTTTTCATTTGTATAAAGTTCTCTTCATGCCTCAAGTGTTTTTTTTTTAACTGCTTTCAAAACAGGACTCAAAACTACACGAAACATGCAGCGACTTATTTCCAACGTTCTGTCAGTTCCCTGCATAGATGATTGTAAGATGCCTTGCACAATTTCAACGTGACATCACAAAACCCCACAAGAAGCGGACTAGGCTTGGCAGTTTCTAGATACAGCCAAGTGCGAGAATCTGCTCCCAGGTTCATCTCCAAGCCTAGGAAATTGACTTTACCTGTGTTTTTCCGTTACTGGAGATGCTGGCAGCTGTGCCCTGAGCTCAGGTGGGTCCCACTGTGGACGCAGGAGGCCAATGAGCTGTATTCATGGTCTTCACTGCGGGCAGGCTCCATCTACCCCTCCTCTTAGATAGAGCACATCTACACACGTGCTCAGGACCCTGAGCGTGAAGATGCCTGCCTCCCCCTTCCACTTTTATTAGTAGGTCCCTTGGGCAGCGTCAAGCCTTTGAATTGCATCTTTATCCTTCCTTTTTAAAAAAAGAAAAAAGGCAGCGGGGTGGGGGTTAGTGGGGAAAAGGCTGGAAATTTCACTCAAAGTTCTGAAAAAGCATCATGGGTTGCCCATCATCTGACACCAGTGGGTGGGGTGCAATCTGACACTCCCCTTCCTTTGCAGAAACGTGAGTGGAGCCGGTTCGCCCCTGGGTGTGGGGGAGGGGAGTCCGGGGAGAGCGTCAGCACTTCCGTCCTCAGGATTTTCTCCCCTGGAGACCTGGTATCTGCCACCAGCTGCAGGCTCTCAGAGCTGCTTCCCAGGTTTGACGCCTGGAAAACTTCAAGCTCTGCTTTCTCAGCTCCTGGCTCCGCCCAGGCTCCAGACCCTGCGTTCCTCCGGCCCTACCCGTCCCGGGCCACCCTTTTCCAGCTGCCTCTAGAGCCAGGGTGCAGGGACCTCTGCGCCAGCTTTGGGCCAAACCAAGGCTGGTAAGGAATATCAAGTGTCGCTCGGAACGCGGGCACCCGCTTCTGAGGCTTTCTCCAGAGCCCTGTCCTCCACGAATAGCGCTGAGCGCGCCGGGAATTCTCTCCCACTGTTGTCACCCAGCCCTTAGAAGGCCACAGGCGCAGCGTGCGCTGTGTCCCAGTGCAGCAAGACTGGGACCCCTCCGGAACCTTGAGCTTGGAGACACCTTTAAAACTCGCTAGAACGAAAGGAAGGCTCCACAGTCCAGCAGATCCCCAGAGTGTAGCCTTGGTCCCCAAGTCACCAAGAGGATGCAGCGACTGTTCTGTGAGCGCTGAACTCCAGTCCTGAGAAGTTCTCAACGCTCCTGCAGCACGGAGGACGCGCTCTAGGAGTACGCCCAGGCAGCCTCCTGATCCCTCAAGACTATCCTCGGGCCACGAGGAGGAGCTTGCTAGTGACTTCTAGGCTGTCCAGAGCCAGAGAGCTGGAGCGCAGTGTCTCCAGCCTTTGGCTGGGAAGGGGGAGTGGCGCTGGCCGGCTGGAGCTGGTAACCAGGCGGACTACAGACCTTCTTCCTTCTCTTCCTTAGACTCTTTAAGACTTGGACTACGTAAGACGGGTCTAAAGACTGCAAAGGGACCTGGACTCCTTTTTTTTTTTTTCCTCGAAGGCTGGTGATGGCGCTCCTATTTCTGCCTCCTCGGGGATACTTGGAGCGCTCTCGAGGCTCGGGAGTCGGGCATTGACCTCCACCGCCCTCAGCGAGCCCTGCCTGGCAACTCTTCCCCAGCCGCCTTGTTTTTCCCAACAAAGCCTTTGGGATTTTAGAAGGGAAAGAGAAGAAAGAAGGTGGTTCTCAGGCACAGTCCCCTCGAGATGTCCGCGCAGAGCCTGCTCCACAGCGTCTTCTCCTGTTCCTCGCCTACCTCCAGCACGGCCTCAGCCAAGGGATTCTCCAAAAGGAAGCTGCGCCAGACCCGCAGCCTGGACCCAGCCCTGATCGGTGGCGATGCGAGCGAGACCAGCACCGAGGGCAGTCTGCGGGGCTCCACAGTAAGCCGCCTCTACTCTCAGCAACTCCTAGCTGAGGGTCTGGGTTCCCGCTCCGCGTCTTCTCCCCGGAGTCAGCACCAAAGGGCTACAAGGCTTCCGTCACCCAGACCTCTATGCTCTTCCTTCTCCACGCCCAGTACCCCGCTAGAGAAGTCGCCCTCTAGCAGTTTCCACTTTGACTACGAGGTCCCCCTAGGTCGCAGTGGTCTCAAGAAGAGCATGGCCTGGGACCTGCCATCGGTCCTAGCCGGGGCTGGTGGCCGCAGCGCCTCCAGCATCCTCTGTTCTTCTGGGGGAGGCCCCAATGGCATCTTCGCTTCTCCCAGAAGGTGGCTCCAGCAGAGGAAGTTCCAGCCCCCATCCAACAGTCGTGGCCACCCTTACATCGTGTGGAAATCTGAGGTAGGGACCAGCGCCATGTGTCTGGTGATACAAAACTAAATGTCCTAGGTAGTTCCAAGCCGCTGTCTTTAAGTCCATCACATTTATAGAATGAGGCACCCGCTGACGGATTTTCTGGTATAGATGTTTGACATAAGTTGATTAAATGGTGCTAGGGAAAGGGATGGCCCTAGGGTTCTATTGAGTGTGTGTATGCTGTATACTCGGGTCCACTTTGGAGCTGTCAAGAGAACTGAAAGAAGAGGTCGTGTTCTGATTGCCTTTTGGTACTGCAGTCAAACAAAGGGGCATCTCATCCCGTCATCCAATGTGGATAATTTTAGGAACTCACATGACTTATTTCTAAACTCTTTGCGATGGTCATATAAAACCTAATTTGATACACATTCACCACCAGGTTGCGTTGCATAATTCAAAGACGATATTCTGAAGGATGTTGATTGTGTGTGTGTGCTGGGGGGAGTCGGGGGGAACAGGATAGAATAACTACTATAATTCCCTAAAGGTGTAATTTCAGAAATCTATGGTACTGAATACTTTCTGTGCTTAAGGGTATGAAATATCATGGAAATATGCCCAAATTCCACTAAGGACAATTAGTCAGTGAAATAGACGTGAATCAGGAATCAATCATAAATAGGGAACTCAGAGGGAGCTATTTGATATCCTTAGAATGTTTCCTTGCTGGTTCCGAACCGAGAATAGAGCAATTGGGAAACTGTGGTTGATGGGTAGTTGGAAAGGAGCATACTTTTAGAGAATTAAATAGTAGTTGGTTTAAAAAATGACCAATTCCTTTCCCTTTTAGTCCACAAACTCTATAGGTTTGCCTTGGATCTATTTCCATAAGGGAAGGGAGAGCTCATCAATTGTAATTAAATATCTTAAAGCACAGTTAGCATTACAGAAATGAAATGAAATACTGTATAATTGCTGGAGATTTAGGCTACATAAAGGGAACCGAACCAAGCCAAAGAGTCTGAAAATACCCTTCGAGACCATACTCAGCTCTATTAGCATGAGGTAACTGTTAGATTTCAGTTTTAGGAGACTACCATACAAAAATCTGAATCATGAATCACAAATATTAGCATCACACATTAATAATGTTATTGTTGCATTACAGTAATGGCACTGCTGGGTGGAATTTGGATAATAAAAACTGAACAAATGTTGCTGGCTGATTCAGAAAGATAGTGGAAACAGAAGTTGAGGAGACAGGCCATGTTACCTACTGAACAGTAGGCTTGGTATCGGGAAGAAGAGAGACTACGCTCCTGCTCAGTTTCAGAAACACACATTATCAGCTTAATCCATATGAGAAAGACATATATATATAGAGAGAGAGAAGAGAGAGGAAAATACAGAGAGAGAGGAGTGAAAGAGGAGAGGGAGAGGGACAAGAAGAGGGAAAGAGAGAGAGAGATCAAGTTTTTGGATTTGATAGCCACTGATATTCTTTTCTATTAAAATCTCATAATCAATGCAGAAACGTCTGAAGTGCAGCAGTACTGGCTGGCTTTCTGTTCACTACATAGAGTGCGTGGGGAATTTGCACCAACTCATCTATCGCGACTTTTACCTTTTTGCAGTGGTTAAAGCCAAGTACATAGCCATCTTGCAAAAGAACAAAATTTCCTCATAAAAGCTTTATGTGTGTAAGTGGGTAGGAATCCCTTATGCTTGAGGCAGATATGGAATGATTGGGTGGAATCCTGGCATGAAGATCTAATGCTCATTTTGTTCAGTGGAGGCCAAGATATCCTAACTTAACCCCTAGCTTGGGAATTTAATGGTCTGGATTACCTTTCAAAGGTTGAAAGTCTTGGAACCATTTCAAAAACCAAGAAAATTCATCACATTGGGCACTGCCTGTCCTCTTCACTTGCAAGCAAGCTGGATCCTTTGTCCTAAGAGAGAAATATTACTAATGATGTCAAAAGACCAGCAAATGAGCACATCGCACAGTTCCTCAGAGGCTGAGGGCATGATTTAGTTCATTACAGACTTGATTCTTGAACTTTTACTGGTTGTTATACCTCAAGTTTTCTTAGCCTTGACACTTTTGATATCTGAGGCTACATGATTCTTGGCTATAGGTATTGTAGGATGTTAAGTAGCATCTGTTGCCTCTACCTAGTTGGTTCCAGGACCACCCCTTTATCTTAGCTTGACAGCAAAAACTGATTGATGCTGTCAATACTTTGTAGAGGCAAACTGACCACAGCTATGAAACACTGCATTTGTGAGATTGAGTGCAGCATCCCATTTAGCAAGTGGCTAGAGAAGGATTGTCATGTGCCCTAAAGTGTCCCTGGGGCCTTCCTCTCACTGCTAAACCCTGAAGAAGCCCCTGGGGCCATGCCTGCACACTCCACATGACTCTGACAGTTTCTTCATTATTTTTCTATTTATTTCTCTTTCCCCCAATCCACAGGAAAACCTTGGAATTCGCTTTCAGGTTTAGCCAAGTGATGGATTACATCCATTTGCCTTGAGTGCTTTGAGACAACTGATTTGAAACAAAATCAGTCATACAACAACCTCCATTCTTTAGATTCTCATAAAGGTGCACAGCTCTTTCACTTGTGCTAAACTTGGGAGATTTTAGACAGTCAGGAGTCATTCTGTTAATATTCCCTCTCTATGCATCTCAGGACTGCTTTATCCAAATTGGATTCATGGACACACAGTATGATGATGAAGGCAGTACATGTTTACAGCTTGTGTTCATAGTTGCTGAGCACTGCCCCTGCCTATGACCACAGATAAGGGACTAAGACTTGTCTTTTCAGTTCTAGTATCCTAATTCTTGTGAACCAGAGTTGGAATTATGTCGATAGTCTTCTGAAAATTTGCCAACATGGGCAACACATAATGAAAATGATTTCTATACATCTGTGGCAGATATGGCAGATGTTTCTGTAGGTAGTATGAATGGAGAGAAGCTCCATTGTAGGTTCAGCTACCCCAGTTTAGTGAGGAAATGTACAATGGGCATGGTGTAAATACATCAGAACCATCAGGCCAGAGTTGGACAAGTGATGATTCTGTTATTTGGGTTGAGGGGTCTTGGAAGTCTTAACTGTTTAGGGAACATTTGAACTTGATATTTAAGGATTGCTGCCATGTACAAGGAGAAGAGAGGTCATTTCTTTGTGTGTGTGTGTGTGTGTGTGTGTGTGTGTGTGTGTGTTTGCCATAGCACACGTGAGAAGACAATCTTGAGTGTTTGTCTTCATCTTCTACCTGCTTTGAGACAGGATCCCTTGTTCTTTGCAGCTGTCTATCAGACTTACTGGCCTGAGGGTTTCTGAAGATTCTCCTGTCTCCGCCTTCCATCTTGAAATATAACACTGGGGTTATAGATGCATGTTACTTTGCCCAGATTTATGTGGGCTCTGGCAATTCAGTCACAGGTCCTCACAACTATGTGGCAAGTGCCTTGCTCACAGAGCCATCTTTCCAGCCCTGGAAGGTCATTGTTTGATGAAAAAGAAAAGAGAAGGCATATAAATGGAACAGAGGTCTTAGTAACACCACAGTTTCAACAAAGAAAAATGACAGGGGTTTAAGTGCAGTAATACATCTGGAGGAGGGAACTCCTGCAGCTTATTACATGTAGCAAGTACAAGGCCTTTACTATAGCAACATGTTAAAACCAGAAACCAGATAAGTTGTGTAAGAATAACTACAGGCATACATAACAACGACAGGAAGGGTCAAAGCACATTCTTTCTCCTCTCAGGAGTCCCTTCTTCTCTGTAGTGATGTGAAATGATACAGCCTGTTTGTGAAATGGGAAGTTTGCTGTTCTTTTACTATCTGTTGGGTGATCATGTTCAGCAGGCAGGGTGATATTTATCATGAAGAGTCCTACTATGCACTTCTGAGGACTTTGGATTCTGTGGTCTAGAGCCAGGGACTCTCAATATGGAGCCAAGATTATCCTCAAGAGACATTTGGCAATGTTTGAAGACATTTAGAGATGTTACAACCAGTGGGGCTGATGTGTTAGTTTCTGAGCAAAAGTTTATTGACTTAAAACAATATAAACCTATGATCTTTCTGGAGATCACAAGTCCCAGAGGGTCTTACCAGGCTAAATTCAGGCTGTTAGTGGGGCTGTGTGCCTCCAAAGACTCTGAAGAGCTGTAGTCTTTCCATTTCCATTAGGCCTCCTCTTTTATCTTTAAAGCTAGCCATGCTATATCTCTTTTATCTTTCTCTAGTCATTTCTCCCTCTGACTTTCTTCAAGACACTTGTGCTTACATTGGGATCATCCCAGTAATCCAGAATAAGCTCACTCTTTTAAGGACATCTGATTAGCAAACTTTAATTGTATTTGAAACCTTATTTCCCCTCTGCTATGAGATACTCACAGGTTTCAGGGATATAGGCTTATACTGTTTACCATGGGGGATTTGTTACTACTGATAGCTAACAGGGAACTGGATAAAAACCATACAATGTTTAGGGCAGTCTCACAAAGAAGAAATCATTAGGGCACAGAGTCAGTGCCCGAACCGAGGAAATCTGCTGAACAGAATGGGGGAACTTGGTGGCTTTTAAGCCTAAGGTTTTAATCTAATCAAATACGTGTTTAGAGGCATCATGCTGATATCTAGAGGGGGCATGATTTAGAAATACAAAACAAGCAGAAGGCACATAATCAGGGGAGGAGGAAATGGGGCAACCATGCCAAACATCCTATAAACAAATGGAATAGGCATTTACACGTAGTATTTCTGTTATCTCCTACCCTCCATTTTAGAAAATTGTTTTCTTGCAACTGTGGAAATACTTGAAAGCAGAGCTCCCACTCATCATGGCATGCACAAATATCTAGACTGTGTTCCAGACTTTTAGACCAGTCAGCAGTTAACAGCCCAGCGAGATTTTATATCATGGGGCACATTGAGTAGTGGTTAGTGGCATTTTTGATGGTCAAGTCTGAGCAACGACATATTACTGAGATGTAGTGAGTAGAGGACATGGATGCTGTGATGCACAGGGCATTCACCTCATAATAAAGATAGACCCTGCAAATGTCAGTATTGGCAAGATTGAGGCACCTTGTAAAAAAGAAACCAAATACTATGTTTGTTCTCCAGTATAATGTTCTTTCATGCTTTTGATGCCATTGTGTCATTTCCTTCTTACCTGATGGGTATATGTTAAGGAAACCTTTGAATTGCAAAATGTCGTTCAAAAAGTACTGAGGATATAAAAAAATAGAGTGTCTGTCTATATATCTCTAGAGAAGAAATGAATGATAAATATATAATAATGGGAACAAGAATTAAAATGGAAAGTGTGGCACGGAGGAACATTGTGATTAAAAATAGAGGCTCATTCATATCACCAAAGAAGAAGTAATTAGGGTAAGATAGCTTAAAACAGGAAATATCTTAAAAGAAATTATGCATAAAATCAACACAATGCCTTAAAAAATCGGGGGGAAGTAATTCAATGTTTAAAATAAATTATTTTTTATGTGTATGGGTGTTTTGGCTGCTTGTATGTAAGTGCACCAAGTGCAAATATTGCCTCTTAGAGGCCAGAAGAGAGTGTTAGAACCCCTGGACCTGGAGTTAGAGACAGCTGGCTGCTGGGAATCGAACCCAGGTCCTTTACAACAATAGCAACTGCTCTTAACCACTGAGACCCCCAATTTTTCTAGTTTTTCTTTCTTTGCTGGAACTCCATAAGAAGGTACTTAGTGACTTCATTGGAGAATAATATGAAGACAATGCCACAGATGCTTTGACAAATCTTGTGATTTGAGAGCTGGACCTCCATATTTTAAAGATAAAAGAGAAACAAAAATGTTAGGCAGCTCTGATTCAGGCAAAGAATGCCAAAATACTCTAAAATCTTTCTTGACTCTCAAAATAGTCTAACTTCTGAAAAATATACACGACTAAGACTACCTCCATTCTCCCTTGAGCATAGTAAATGCTGACAGTCTCTTTTGTGTCCCATTACTGACTGAGGAAATTCTCTAAAACATCCTCATATTCCAAGATCCTTTTTTTTTTTTTTGGACAGGACCTCCCTAGTCCCAGCTCTCCTAAAACTCACTTTGTAGACCAGGATAGCCCTGGTCTCACAGAAATCTGCCTGATTCCTGCTTCTGCCTCAGGAGTGCTGGGATTAAAGGCATACGCTACTATGCCCCAAGATTCTTTTTAAGCAAAGCTTACCCTTTTATCATTGTGACTATCCAATCATATTAATGTGCAAATATGAGATTCATTATGACCTTTCTATGCAGTCTATTATGCTTAGCCATATGCTTTCTTCAAATGACTCAATTTCCTTTTTTTGTGGTTGCTTAATAATACTCCAAGAATATGGTTCAATGATAGTTACCACCTTCCTCTGTACATACTATGCTTCAAATATCAATTATTTTGAATGACAATCACCATTGTCTTGCTTGCTTAAAGTTATCAGACCAGGATGTCTTTAGTTTCCCACACTTTTTTCCTCCCCTCCCCTCCCTTCCCTTCCTTTACTTTCCTTTTAAGTTATCTGTTTCTGTATATGTCCTTTTGCCATTCTAGAAAGAATCAGAGTGAACTGTGTCTGAACACAGTCTTTTTAGCTCCCTCTAGCATTCCGTTCTCTCCCTGTCTTTGCCCCTTTTCCGTTCTCACTTCCTCTGTCTCCCTGCTTGGTGGTCCTGCCTTCAGTTGATTCTGTTCTCATCTTGGCCTTATAGTCCAAGAATTCAATGACAATTATGTTAACCTTTCATGAGAAACCTTTGATAGATCTCGTGTAAGTGGAATGAAATCTTAATTGCTTAGTCAGTTCAGTGCCTTTTACAATACAATTTTAGCCTTCTCTTTCTTTCAGCATTTTTCATCTAGCAAAAACCAAGTGTGAACTATGCCTTGAGGATGTATGCAGAACATGGCCATGTAAGGTGCCTATAGCCTGTGGAGACAGTACTATCAGATGCATAAATCTTTACATTTAGTGTGCTGTCATAATTACAGAAATGTGGCAGATTAAATAATGGCCCCCAAAGATGTCTGTGTTTATATCCTAAACCCCCAAATGAATAAATATTCCACCTTACATGGCAAAAGAGACTTTGTGGATATGAAAGTTTTGTGGATGACCTGGGTAGGACCAATGCAATCTGCAATAGTAAAGCTCATTAGAAGAGGGGAGTAGAAGACTTAGCTCTAGAAGGAGAGAGGAGAGGGAGAAGGAGAGGAAAATGGAGGGGAAATAAGAGAAAGAGAGAAAGAAGGGAACGAGAAGGAGGAAACAGAGGAGAAGGCAGAGGAGGAGAAGGGAATAGCGAAGGAGGGAGAGAGTTTGAAAATGTTGCACGACTGGCTTTGAAGACGAAAGAAGGAACCCAGGAATGTAGACTTCTGAAATTGAAAAAGTCAGTGTAACAGATCCTCCCTTTGAGCCCCTCAAAGACACACAAACCCATGATCCTCTCCCAGTGACTTTCTAAACTCTAGATACATATATATGTGTGTTGTTTACCACAACTATGTTTGTGATAATTTGTTCCAATAGTGTTACCAAATGGACACAAGGTCTAAGGAGGTCTGGAATGTGCCAGGTGGAAGCAGTGGATAAAGAGGCTTCTTGCAAAGTCCTCCTGTGAGAAGACTAAGAGAAAACATAGGGCTGAGTAGACAGACAGCTTAGTCAAGTCAGTAATGCACTTGCTTCTCAAATATGTGGACCTGAGTTTGATCCCCAGAACAAATGTAAAATTGCCCAGTGTGTTGCTGCGTGCTTCTTTGTTCAACATTGTGGAAATGGAGACAGGAGAATTCCTGGGTCTGGCACAAAGTTAGTTTAACTTACTGGGTTATCTCTGGGGCAATAAGTTGGGTGACGTTCCACAGGGTAACACCTGAGGTTGCCCTCAGGCTTCCACATGTATGTGCACTCATGTATACACAGATATAGACATTTATGGATAAAAAGAGGGAATATAGTATGATTGAGGAATTTAGAGAAAATTAAAGAAATGTATCTGGAGCAAAGCATGGGGCTGGGAAGATGGTGAAGGATGGGTCTAAGTGGAATTTAAGCTTTATAATACTGATTTCATCATTTAATGGAAATGTCCCTACAGAAATGATTTCTGCCTCACTAACTTTATTTTTGGTGACTTAATCTCTCATATGTGTATATATATATATATATATATATATATATATATACATACATATATATATATGTGTGTGTGTGTGTGTGTGTGTACGTGTGTACTATATGGTTCAACAAGTTGCTATATTCAAATAAATACATGTTACCCTGGGATATCTCCTGATACATTCGTGCAAAATCAAGAACTTATGTTTCCATGATGAGATCCTTATACTTGTAGTCTGATACTCACATAAAAGAAAGTATATTTCATATTATAATCTGCTCAAAAACGGAGGGAGTCTCTGGACTGACAGTGGTTCTCCCAGGTCCCGAAGACAAACATTGGGATCTGATATCTTGTTCTAAAGTTTACTGTATCCTTTCTGAGTCATTGCTTAGATAAAGCCAGTGGGATTATGATTACAGCGATGTCATAATATGACAGAATGATCAGGAATGTAGTGTGCAAAAGAATTGAAAGTAGTTATATTTACTGGTAAAAACATGATGTTTTTCATTAGCTATTAGGAGAATGCAAATCAAAACTATCATAAGGGACCACTAAGATAGCTGTAAATTGAAAATGTAGTACTGAGAAAGTTGTAAAAATTAGAATTCTCATACACTGCTCGTAGAAATGTTGAAAACTCATTTGACAACTCCTTAAAATGTTAGAGCTCCCCCTTGACCCAGCAGTTTTGCCCTTGGCTATTTACCCAAGAAAAAAGAAAACATATGTCCATATGAAAACTTATGTATGAATGGTAGAGAGTATTATTCATATGAGCCCAGTGGTGGAAACAACCCAACTATTCATCAACTGATGAAGGGATAAACAAATCATGGCCTATCCACACAATGTTACTGAAGATTATTCAGTAACAAAGTAAATAAAATACTGATGCATGCTATATTCACATGAATGTATCCTGTAAACATTATGATAAATGAAAGTAGTCTATTGCAAAAACTACACATTGTATGATAGCATGTAGATGGAATGTCCAGGTTAGACAAGTAGAGATAGAAAATAGATTAGCAGTTATCAGAGTTGACAGTAGAGAGCGATGCAAAGTGATTGTTGATCAGCATGATTTTTTTATAAGGTAATAAAAGTGATCTGAAACCAGATATATGTGATGATTGTACAACCCATTTGATACACTAAAAATAATTGAAGTGCATGCTTTAGAAGAGCTAATGCTATAGTATGTGAATTTAATTTCAATCAAAGGAAAAGGAGGGTATTTATTATTTCCAGAAAACATACCAAACATTTTTGCTATATCATGTTTTCAGTAAAACATAAACATAGGTTATCGGAGAACACTTATTTAGTCTGTTCAAGTGAAATATATTTTGTATGCTTTCTTTGAAGACACAAATGAGGAAAGTAGTAACAGTTCTGGAAGATTCAGTGGAGGAGTCAGCAGCTGACTCTGGATTTTCAGAGATTGGTTACCATGGAAATTCTCTACTGATTATTAACTTGGAAGCAAGCACAAAGAAGCTATTAAAAATGATTGTTTTTCAGAAGAGGCAGGGATTTAAAAAAACACAACTATTCACAATTTAGAAAAATGTTCTGGCCATATCTCACAGGAACCATTAAATAGTCAAAGCCCTTCAGAAACCATTAGAAGTAAAAGGAATTTGAGAAACAACAGTTAGTTTCTCAAGTGATAATGATAATGGACCCAAGAGGAGAATGCTGAGCCTCAGAAGTCTTTAGAGAAATGAAGTGAATTGAGTTGTGCTGCCTCATGGAACAACAAAATGATGTGTTTTTCTTTCTGTAGCTCTGGACCAGTCATGGAAACAGAAGCTGAAGTGTGAATTGGATCAATTCTCAGCTTGATAACTTCATCTTTCAATTGCACCAACTAGTACTCTGAGAGTGAGATTCGCAGGGAGAGGGGAAGGATTAGCCTTAGGTGACTATAGCTGTGGCATACCAGGCATTATTATAACAAATCTTCTGCTGTGGCTAACCATTTGAACCTGGGGAATCCTAGACTGGGCCATCAGAATCTTTGGTTTTTGAGCAAAGTCTAGTTTTCTCAAATTGGAACTTCTAATTGATTCCTTGCTTACTTGCTTCAGTTGAATAGTAACTGATGGGTGAAGAATGATGCTAAGTGAAATTGCAATTAGTATTTTTAGTGTTTGAATTAACACGAATTGTTGTTGGTCTTGTCATTGTCATCACTGTTGTGATTGGGGAACTCTGTGGAGTGATAGCATTGTGGATGTTATAGACGAGGATAGTGAGACTCAAATCAAGAGGTAAGCAGACTTAGTTGAAGAAAGAATGAAATGGAGACGTGAAGGTGATCTCTGAACCAGATTTTCTGAATGAAAATCCTAGTTCTGTCCTGTAATAGAAACAAATTACTAATCTTCTTTGTGCATCCCATTCCTTGCCTACAAATGGGGCTAATGAACGTGCTTCTCTCAGGAAGGTTTAGATCCTCTCTAAATTTGATAACTTCATCTTTCAATTGGACCAGCTAGTACTCTGAGAGTGAGATGTGGGGGAGAAAGGGAAGGAGTAGCCTTAGGCTTCCATGACATGGATATAGGAAGGAGTAAAGAAGGCAAAACAAAGTTAAGTAATATAAACTTGAAGACATGCTCACCCACAGAGCTAGGAAGAAAATATATAGGAGTATATCTAAAAAAGTAATTTAGCCAAACATATTTATTATGTGTCTACTGCATGCACCGGGAACTTTGGCCTTTCCACCATGGCTACTGAACAGGACTTGGGTAATCATCACAATAATGAATAGGCCTAGCTCCACTGAAGAACAGCAGAAGGTATACTTTTCCCGATCCCTACTGGAGCATCAACAAGCTGACACTCCAGGCGATTGGCTGAGTTAGAAGACAGGAATTTGCCATACTTGCGTTGTAGATTTGGCTGAGTGAGTTAGAAGACAGGAATTTGCCGTACTTGCGTTGTAGATTTGGTATAACCCAATCCATGCCATCAGGCCAAGGGGGCACCCTTCATATCGACACACAGTGACTTCAGTGCATCAGACACTTTTTGTGTCGTGGATACTAAGAATGTGGGAAGGTAGATAGCTCCCAGTGAAACTCTACCTGGTTATGGTGGTATGCTTTTCCTTTCAAGGCCCATGTGCTCTCATTTTCTCATGCCACTAGGAAGATAGAAGACTAACCTGACTTCTTTGTGTAGCTCATGTCAGCAGCGTCTCTCTAGGGGAACGAGGTAGCCTCTCTCAGTTGAGACAATATGTCACACCATTAATGCAGAGCTTTGAATTTTCTCCTTTAAGTGCAGATGATAATGGACACAAAATTTTCCCAGTATTCTGTTTAAGAGACAGTGATCCTATGATTTTCATCATTATTAGGAAGTATAGATTGATGATCCTATCAAAGTTTAGTTGTGGTTTCCTTTTGTGTGTACATCAGATTCAGAAATGAAAATTTTTTCCTTCCTTCCTTCCTTCCTTCCTTCCTTCCTTCCTTCCTTCCTTCCTTCCTTCCTTCCTTCCTTCCTTCCTTCCTTCCTTCCTGTGTATGATCACTTTGCCCTAATGTATGTAAGTGCACCTGGGCATATAATGCCCTAAAAGGTCAGAAGAAGGTTACAGACGGCTAGCCACCATGTGGGTTCTGGGACCCGAACCTGGATCCTCTGCAAGACCAGCCAGTATTCTTAACTGTGGAGTCATCTCTCCAGCCCTCAAACTGAAGAGAACTTTAAATCAAAGAAAACTGTTGCTTGAAAGACATTTTTCAAACTATTTATAGAAATGCAGGATCAAAAATTAGTGGTTCTAGGTTCTTGAGATCAATGCAATGAGTTGAACATCTTTTCATGATTTGGAAGAATACTCAAAGGCAAATATGGCATTCGTATTATATCAGAACATTTATCTGTATCTTTCAGCAAGCCTCTGAAGAGGTATGCAGGCTCTAGTTTTTAACATTAATATAATATCAACAAATTGTCTTGTCAGAATGTATTTGTCAAAATTCAGAGAGAATATGAAACGTGATATAGAGATGATCCTAGACTTGAAGGTCAAGACTACTTCCAGAAGCCCTGAAGCTTATGCTCAGCTAATATATTCCTGTTTTGTTGCGACAGCAGTATTTTAATTTATTTATTATTATTTATTAATTATTTTTCACAGGACTGATAATTGAACCTAGGGCTTCATGCATTCTAGGCAAAAACTCCATATATCCTCAGACCTAATTTCTTAATTTGTGATTAAATTGGAAATATATTATTCCTTCTTTCATACATTCTCCCCTCCGCTTCACTTGTTTCTTTTAGATATGTATTCATCCATCCCAAGCTGGACTTGAACTTGAAATGTAATAGCCAAGAATGTCCTTGAAATTCCCACCTTAAACTTCTGGTTCTCCTGCCTCTAATTCTCTAGTACTGGGATCAAAGGCATGAGCCACCCCAAGTGGCTTATGTAGTGTTGGAGACTGAACCCCCATATTCTGGATGAGCATTCCACTGGTTGAGACACCTATATCCTCATTCCTATGTTACTTTTTCTCAGAAACTGAGAATACACTGTGAAAAACAGATGAAGTGTTATTGTTATGGAAATAATCAAGTATTTAGACTCATGATTGATCATGAAACAGATCATTCAGAGTTGCAAGGTTTTTTTTAATGCAAAATTGTTCATTTCTTTTAGAATTAGTACTCTGAGTTTTGGTTCTTCCTTGGGGCAGGGAGATGCAGGAGGGTCAATGATCCTGATGGTTTAGTTTTTCTTATGTAGAAGTGCACTATTCATAGTAAATGTTTGAAATTCTGCTCTTTATCTCATTCTCATTACCTTTCCCAGTTATGTGAAGAGGTGGAGCTAGAGTTCCTGTAAGTGTTCACCAACTGAACCTAAAACCATTCTGGAATGTAAATTTTTAAAAGTTCATTGAATAAAAAGAATAAGAAGAAAACTAACAACACACAACTATTTCTTTCAACGAATTAATTGAATGTTTCTATAACTTGTTTGGTCTTTTTTGAGACAGGGTCTTCCTGTAGCCCTACTTGGCCTTGAATTGGATATATAGAATAGGCTGGCCCTGAACTCTCAGAAATTCACCTGCCTCTGCCTCTTGAGTGCTGGGATTAGAGATGTGTACCACCACACCTGACTCTATAAAATATTTTTTACAATACAGAAAATTCAGTATGTTCGTTTTACTTGACAAGACATTTTGCACTGTTTTTGGCAATAATTTACCAGCGTGATTTCTCTGTTTTTACATATACATGCACCTTTTGACTTCATAATAACATCTTGATTTAGAAATAAAAGATAAATGTTAGTTATTAGCAATGGAAGCAACGTAAATAAAGTATTCTTACGAAGATAAAAGTTTTTAAAACTTTGTGAAAACATATACAGGAGACTAAGTATTTCTGCCTTACTTTGAATTCCCTCAAAGATAGGATGTGAGTGAGAGCAGTTGACCTGGAAGATGACATCAGGAAGCAGGAAGGGAGAAGAGAGCCTGAGACCGGAAAGGAGGAAATGCCATCATAAAGCTGTGTGGCAGCAGGTGTAACTAGGGATGAGGGGATGGCTGAAGTTCTACCAGGACCACTGGGAAGTATAGAATCCTCTCAGGATGATCTGTCCCTGTTTAAGTTATCTACCTGCATTGACTATTTGCATTACAAATCATTCTCTTCCACAGTGACATGACTGTGTATTTCAGGAATTAGATCCAGGCTCCTCTGGGCAGGTCTGCTTTCTTTAAGTGGCGTCATCTGGACTCATATACTTGTCGACCTCCAGCTGGGGTCCCAGAGGCCTGGAAAGCTCATTATGGCTTCACTTACTATCTGGTGCCTGGGTGTTTTCTATGTACCTTGGGCTTTCTTACTGCATGATCTGTCCTTAAGGGGGTGACAGGATCAGCTAACTGAAAGACTAGGCAAGTAGTTTCTTTTTAATGACGGAAATGAGGAAGAATTTGTGAATTTCTTTTATCTGCCTGAACCTAAAGGAGAGAAAATCCAAGACTATGTCCAGTGGTTTCTAATCCCCACTGGCTGAGATTGCTGCTGGGGTTTTGAGTACCTTACACAAGACTGAATGTGAAGTAGAGATGGATCACCAGCAGGACAAGCTCTGCCAGAGCTTGTACAGAGGCGCCCTGCACAGCTGCAGCAGAACTAAAAAATGTGAGCATAGGTTCACAGCTAGCATTTAGAAGTAGTTACTCAAAGTCCTCACTAACCAAAAGCACAGTTAATGGATGAAATAACCAGAGACCTTACAGATGTCTAGGATTGGGACTGAGTCCCAGTGCCACTATTTATGAATTTTGAATTTTGGTTTCTTCAGACTATTCAAGGGAACTATGATGGCATCTGCTTTACAGGAAGTTATTAAATAAGTTGGAGTGTAGACTTGGGGACCATGAAGTCTGTGAGGTAATGCAGAGGTGTCGGTGTTTATTAATTAATCTCATTTATTCTACATTGTTTCATAGAAAGATCCATGTAGATTTTATCATGTTTTTGGAGTAAAAATGCAGCAATGCTATGGTAAATGTAAGTAACTATTGTAAAATACAATTTTGACTCTTTTAAATTGTCAGAAAAGATACAGGGGTTGAGGAACTACAAATACTGTGCAGTTTTCCCTCTATATTTAAGTTTTAAGAACTGAGTACTATATTTATAGTTGTATTAAAATAAATGTTATTTGATTTTTGTCAGATATATGTGCCTATGAATAAGTGACAAAGTAAGGATGTCTTTAGTAGCAGTGCTAGAGCAAAGTAGTAATTATAACTATATATCTCAGGGCTGGAAATTTGGCACAATAGTAAGAGTGCTTGCTAATCTTTCAGAGGATCTGAGTTCAGTTCCCAGCATCCATATTGGGCGGTTCACAACTGCCTGTAACTACAACTACATGGGATCTGACACCCTCTTCTGGTCTCCAAAGGCACTCAAACAGTGCATGCACATATACACAGATATATACACATGCACAGAGACACATACATATACATTTAACCAAAGTACATTTTTCTAAAAAGGGCTATGAATCCCATCCCTGGAATAGTTGCTCATTCAATAAGAGCCATTATATTGCCAAACTGTGGGATTTTCCCAACAGTCATGATAATAATTAGTACTTTTTGAGTGCTTGACTTGAGCTACTTATCCTAGTAAAGGCTTTAAAAGGCTAGGGCTCATTAAATCCTTACAATTATCTGAACAAATCTAAAGCAAAGAAATGGCAAAGGTTGGATTTGAATCCAGCACTGGGAATATTACTATGAAAAGTAATTATACCTGGTCCTGAGTCTAAAGTCCTCACAGTCTAAAGACATGTGACCACTATAATAATAGCTAATAATTATAGAACATTTACAGGTACCAGAACCTCAGAATTTCTTTATTTGTAAGAATTCATTTACTTTGCATAAAGATCCCATGAGTTATCATTAATTTCATTTTCTAGAGGAGGAAACTTACAGAATTAAGTAATTTGCTCAGGATTACATAGTTATTAAGTTTTGGGTCCAGGATTTTCAATGCAGTCTGATTTTGAATTTCTTACTTGTAATCTCCACCCTAATACAGACTATATTGAGTACCTTATCTAAAATAGAAATTTGCAGAATGGATTGAAGAATCAGAGAGAATGTCTAATTCTGCTTTGGGAAGCAAGGGATGATCATATTTGAGGTCAGTATTAAAACAAAATATGGCTTTGTCCGGGGAACAACGGAGACAAATGGGAACAGAATGAACAAAGGCGTGCAAGTAAGCATGAGTAAGCAGGGCACAGTTCCACAGTTCGATGCTCAGAGTTGTCTGGTATAATTGGAAGGGGAGCCATGAATTCTGGAACTGTTTTGAATATGAGTTAATCTGTTGCCCAGTTAACCATTAAGATACTAACGTATTCTAAACTCTTTAATCTAGAGCAAATGTAGAATCACAGAAAAGCAGCAAAGATGGTACAGAAGGCTCATGCATGCTCTTTACTTCACATCTCGCAATGTTAATAACTTATATAACCATGATACATTCATAGTAAATGAAGAATCAGTCTTGGTCACAGACTTATTACTGAGGTATCACTGGCCAAACTTATAATATGTTTTACTGAAATATAGAACTTACTTGGATTTTATAAGTTATCAAATTAATGTCCTTTTCTACTTCAGAATCCAGTTCTGGATCACATATTACATGTAGTACGGCTTCTTAGTCTCCTCCAATCAGCCTTTGTCTTTTATAATTTTGACACTTATTTTCTCTTTCTGAGGCAGGGCCTCCCTGCAGCCACAGCTGGCCTGGCACTCACTATGTAGACCAGGCTGGTCTCTAACTCACAAAGATCTGCTTGCCTCTGAATTCTGAGTGCTGGAATTAAAGGCATGTGCCACCATGGCCAGATTGATGTTGACACTTTTGAAAAGCACTGGATACCTATTTGCAAGAATGTCCTTCTATTCTAGTCTCTTGATTTTCTGTTCTACTGTTAGAATAGGATGATGAGAATATATAAAAAACATTTGATCATCAAGTATAATGGTTTATCTATATTAGTAAAGTTTGATGTTTCTCTAAACAGTAATTCTTTTGGCCCAGTCTGCCTGGTAGCATGGTCATATGCTTTGGGAAGATACAATATCAAAGAGACTGTGGCTAAATGATAGAAGAAAGCAACGATTTGGCAATATTATCTCTCTCTTGAATTTGGATTTGTCTGCTGTTCTTTCTATTTCATGAAAATTTATCTCGTGAGGCCATTGCTTTGTCTATTCTTGTTACCCTCGGCCATCAACAGCATGTTCCAAATTTGTTGGTGAGTTAGGCTGGTAGAAATCCAAGATCAAAATGCTTTTTATCATTCCCATATTGGAAGGCGGAAGAAGAACTGAGCTTTGAATAAATATTCATTTACATCAGCAGCATTCCTCTGTGCTCCTTGGATGCTTATTTCTCCCTTGTTAACAGTGCTAGAATAAACACATAATTCTACCAAAATATTAGCAGTGTGTGCTGTTTTCTTTCACTTGCCAGGATTGTTTCATAATAAATACCATTGGAAAAAATACCATTGGCCAGCATCCTCAGCACTTATGTTAATATCTCTAGCAAGAACAGACTACGGGTTTAGAAGGTGCTTTGAAAACACAAAAGAAATCATTTTGGCTTCTACAGCATTCCTAGAATATACTGATATTACTACCTATAAGTTCAATTTTAACTTAATCAGTTCTCTTGGTTGAAAACATTGATTCCTTTATTTTGTATGACAGTCACTAATTAAATGTCTTCTAAAAGGTAATTCTAGCATAAGGTTTCTTTTAGAATGGCGTGGTACTAAAACAGATATTCAAAGCAAACTCCATGGTAGGCATTTGTAGACTGAATACAATATTCATGTTTGTCAAAAATACTTGTAGTCAAATAGAATAAATGAATTTTTCTCAATGATTTTGTTGATCTGGTTTATAGCTTTATTCCATGTCTTACTTTAGTTCCACTATCACTTCTGTCCCTTCGAGGAGCAAATTGTTATTTCCCTGCACATTTGAATCTCATCTTTCTATTTGCCAGCATAATAGTTCTACCAGTAGATATGGCCACTACTTCAAACTGTAACTCTTCAAAATAACACAGTTCCTTCTTTCAACAAAGAAAATCTAGATCAGTGAATAAAACACCAGATCTTTCTCTAAACTTTTCTGTGATCACCATGTTCACAGTCTTGGAACCTTGAAAGTATATTTGGTCATTCCTCTTCTTTTACAGCCTACATTCGAATGGCTCTCCTAAGATTTAGCCTTTCTTCAACGGTGTGCTCATATTTAGACTTTTCTTACTCTTCCTCCCATCACCCACTCTGGCCTGTGCACTGAGCTTCCTAAATAGTTCTCTGTCTAATGCTTTATCTTATAATACACGCTTTCCTCATCTTGAAGCATAAATGTCATCATTTAATTTTGTGTCGTGAAGGCTGCATTGCCTCCATGACACAGTCTTGTCTGTCCCTCAAGGCCTCCCTCTCGCCCCCACTCCCCCAGGACTTCTTTGCTCTCACAGTTCTCCTGATTCTTCTTATGAACTCCTAGCTTCACCCTTGCACATTGCAGAGATCACCAAAAGTTCTCTCTCATCTTCCTGGCTCTAAAAACAAACAAAAGAAAACACCCAAGGACTTGTTTGAATGGAAATTCAGAACAAAGTAAAATAAACATTATTTGTCTGACATTCTGAGACACTGACAATAGTTTTCCAGGTAAAAGATGATGACATTTGTGGAAATTGCTGAGAACCTTGATAACTGGTTAATATTTTTGCATTATAGCTGCTCTTAAAATGAAATAATTTAACTACCATTGCACTGAAATGCTATTACCGAAACGTTTAGAGTATTGAATAACCCATATTAATATCAATGATATCTACATGCTTTTGATTTTTTAATTTTGAAGTATAGTTCTATGGATTTTGAAAATATAGATTTGTGTAGGCACAACCATAGTCACGACACTCAGCAGTTACTCCATTCCGCCATTTTCTCCCTTTACATTATCACTTTTCCTTCCCTGGCAATCACTGATCTGCTCTATATCACTAGTTCAAGATTTGGGGGTGCAGAGGGGAGGTAGAATCTCACTATGTAGCCCTGGCTGTCTTTGAATTCTCTGTGTAGACCAGGCTGACCCTAAACTCACAGAGATCTACCTGCCTCTACTTCCAAAGTACAGGGATTGAAAACAGATGTCACCATAGCCAGTCTTTTCAATAATTTACATGTATATAATTATACAGTAGGCAACCTTCAAGACTGGCCTCTTTTGCTCAACATAAAGTTTTGAGATATCCAAATTCTCTGTACACTATCCATAGTTTGTTCCTTTGTATAGGTATAGCACAGTTTGTTTTTCCACTTGTCTGTTGGAGTACATTAGAATTATTTCCAGTTTGTAACAATTAAAATGAGTGAAAACTTGTTTAGAGGATTCTGTATGAATGTGAGCTTTCATTTCTGTGGCATGAACCCCAAGAGGAGGATGGCTAGATTGCTAAAAATATATGTGTTCTTTAGGAGAAACTTCCAGGGCGATTGTACCCTTCTGCATTGCTATCAGCAATATATGTGAACTGCAGCTGCTTCACATCCTTGGTAGCACCTATGTTTTCTGTGCTTTCTACTTCATCCTTCCTATGATGTGTACATGTACCTCATTAAAATGTTTTTAATATTTCTCCAACATCTAATGTTGTCCAACATATTTTCATGTGTTCATTAATAATCCTCAGCTCCTCTTTGGTGAAGTATTTAAGTTCTTTTCTCATTTTTAATCAGATATCTGTAATACTTTTGTGTGTACATGTGAATATGGTGTATGCACTCACTCATATGTATGTGTGTGTGTGCATGTGTATGTATATACATATGTGTGCATGTGTGTATAGAAGTCAGAGGTCAATGTTGGGCATCTTCCACAGCTGTTCTCCACATTGTTTTATGAGATGGGGTTTCATTGAACCCGGAGCTCACTGATTTGACTAGCCCACCTATGAATCCTCCTGAATTGACTTCCTCAGTGCTAGCGCAGGCATGTGCCACACCGCCTGACTTTTTCTTGAGTCTAGGGGGTCTGAAGTCAAGTCTGCTTGTGTGTCAAAAGCACTTTATCAACTGGGCCATCTCTCTGGGCCCCTAGGTTTAGTTTTTATAAGAGAAAATGCTTCTAGATTGCTCTAGAAAGTGTATACTGAAAGCGTCCCATTTCTGGCAAGGGCTGAGCCCAGGGCATCTAGCTTTGTGGGGGTGGGGTGTGTTAGTGGCAAATAGGGCAGTTTCTGATGAGAATGGCATCTGTCTATTGACAAGCTGGTTGCAACAAAGTTGAGGTTTTGGATTCAACATAAATTATAGCATCTGAAGCTTGAAGAAGACCAAGTTCCGCTTAATCACCAGCTCATATCCATGATGTGGTTTTGGAAATTTTTCTGGGAAGCTTAGTTTTGAGCCTCTCCATGATGCTGTTAGCCTTCCAATATCCTCTCAGCTCCTTGTTTTCATGAGCTGGAGCCAGTTCCTAAGAACCTACACTACAACATTGAATAGTACTCTGCATCAGTTATTGGTGGTCTCAATAAAGCTGTATAAGGGAGGCAGACACAAAGCTTGATTTCATACAACTTTTTAAACGTTCGAGCTCATTTACTTTTAGGAGAATGGGACTGGTCTCTGTTGTGTTTCCTCATTCATGTGATCTCACCTGGCATCTTCATTTCATTTGGTCCTTCATTGTTCAACAGGCTAGTTCAGGCTTCTACTAATAGTGAATGCAAGAGAGAACTCAGATGATGCAAGCCTCTCTGGGCACTTCTGATGTCTCCTATTGATCAAACCACAAACTCATCCCAAATTTAAAGAGATGAGGAATGAACTCTATTTAGTAGTGGAAATTTCTGCCACATAGCTTGGGGAAAATTTCATGATCTGTTTTCTGCATATAAGAGGTTTGAAGTGGTGCGTATCAAAGGAAATGCTGAAAGAAATGTATTAAGTTATTAAATTATGGTATTTCTCACTTAATTTAAGCTGTTTCGCCTTTTTATGCTAATGGTTTACCACAACAAACAGGTATTACTTATATAGCTTAACCTATAGTTTAAAAAAAATCAATAAAGAATGTTACAAACTTAGAAGTGACATTGATTATTTCCATGTGTGTGGAAGGTACTAACATTTCTTCCTAAATGGCAAAAAAAGTGTATATATTAACACTTCAGGAGGCTAACTTTTCTAGATTTTTATATAAATGTCAAATATACTGTTTTAGGATGGGAGATACTACATTTTTATTAAATGGTCAGGAATTTTAGTATTATTATTCACAACGGCCAAAGAAGGAAGAATGTAGGAGAATGTTCTCTGGTTAACCTTTTAAATTTGGAAGACTGAACTCATGCAAGAGAGAGGGACTGTGCAGGGTAGATTTATGTTTGCTTGTTCTGTGGACAGTGGTGTGGTCTGCAAGGGGAAGCAGGGGAGAGGAAAAGGAAGTGGGAAGTGAAGAAGGAAAGGGGAAGGGGAGGGAGATGGGAAAGTAACAGAAGGGGAAGGGAAGATGGAGGGAAGCAGAGAGAACTGAAGACATTCTGCCCCGATAATCTTAATGGCTATAGCAAACTGCTTTTCTTTACCAAGGTTTTCTGAACCCTTTAAATATCTCTTCAGTAAGAAACTAAGGAGCTGGGATATAGCTTAGTTTAGAGGATATACTTTGCATACAACCACGATTTCCATTCCCAATAACAAAGAGTGAAAGGAAGCAACAATGCTGCTATCAAAAAAGAAAAGTGGGAAATGCCACAAGAAGATACATTTATTAAGAAGATTTTGCTTACTGGCATATTCTCTTAAACCTTTACAAATTTATTTATTTATTACCCAGTGTGGTGGCACACACCTTTAATTCTACCACTCAGGAGACAGAGGCAGATAGATCTCTTTGAGATCAAGACCAGCCTGGTCTACATAGGGAGTTCCAGGCCATCTGGGACTACAAGGAGAGGCTGTCTCAAAAAAAATGTATTAATTTTTTCACAATTTCATACATATGTAATGCACATTCATCACAATTGCCCTGTTGTTTTCTCTTTTCCTCTTCCTCTTGCTGAGCCCCTTCGTCAAGATATCTCACCATAGTCTCTTTCCTTTGTGTTGGAGAGGGAGATACACACATGTGCATCTGTGAAGGAATGTGTACACAGAGGTATGTGGGTAAGCCAGGAGGCCAAAGTCTGATGTCTTCCTCAGTTTTTCTCTACTTTATTTTTATTTTGTTTTATTGATAAAAATTTTCAAAGATTATCATACATTCTTTGAGAATTTTATAGAAATATATTTGGATCAGAGTCAGACCACGTCCCCGTTTCTACTTCCCATTCTGCTGTCCCCAACGACTTCTATTATTCTTTTTCTTTTATACAAAGAACTAAAACAACTAAACGTCAAAAAAGGAAATAAAACAATTAAAAATTGGGGCAAAGACCTAAACAGACAGCAGAAATGGCTGGGAAATGCTTTTAGAAATTCTTAACATCCTTAGCCATAGCCATCAGGGAAATGAAATGAAACTTTTTTTTTTTTTATTTAATCTTACCCGACTCAGAATGGCCAACATCCAAAAAAACAAAACAAAACAAACAAACAAAAACAAATAATGACATACGCTGGCGACAATGTGGGGAAAGGGGAACATTAATTATTTGCTTGTGAGAATGCATGCTGGTGCAATCATTACAAATCAGTGTAGAATTTCCTCAAAAAGTCAAAAGTAGATCTACTGCTTGACTTAAACATAGCATTCTTGAGCATACACCCAAAGGACACTACTTTATTTTTTGATGCAGAGTCTCTCACTGATACTGGAGCTCATCACTTTGGCTAGACCAGCTGTCTGTACAAACCCCTATGGTTGCTCTGTCTCTGCCTCCCCAGTGCTGAGGTTATATGGGTACACCATCATGCCTTACTTTTTACAGGGAAACTGTGAATCGAACTCAAGTCTTCATGTTTATGTGCCAAACATTTACCCACTGAGATATCTCCTGAGCCCCTTCCCCCTTTTAAAATTTAACACACACTATTCACCTAATAATATTTCTACATTATTTATTTATTCATTTGTGTGTGTGTGTGTGTGTGTGTGTGTGTGCGTGTGTGTGCGCGTGTGTGCGTGTTCCCAACTTAAGGGAGTTAATATTCTCTTCCTACCATGTGGATTCCAGGGGCTGAGGTTAGATGGTCAGTCTTGGTGTTGAGTGCCTTTACCCACTGAACTGTCTTGTTAGCCCTAATTTTAGAACATTTTCGTCACCCCAAAAAGAAATCCTGTTTTAATAAGCAGTCACATTTAATTCTTCCTTGCCCGTAGTTCCTGACAACCACAAATCTATTTTGTGTGTATTTTCAACATTTCTTAAAAGTGGGCTCATAGAATGTGTTCTTTGATATATCCCTGCCTTTATTTGGCATATTTTTAAGACTCATACACATTGTAGAATGTATCAATACTTCATTCCTTTTTAAGGCTTAATGCTATTTAGTTTTATGGATATTCCACAACTTTTTTATTCCTTCATCAGTTCAGATTTCCATTTGGGGGCTATAATGAATAATACTGCCACAGTCTTTGTATGGACATATGTCTTCAATTTGAGGTACAATAGTCCCCATCACACTTATCTTTAGGGAGTATGTTCCAAGTTCCTTTTTGGATACCTGAAACCTTGGATAGTACTGAACCCTATAGATGCTACAATATTCTTCTGATCCATACAGGACTATGATAAAGCTTAATTTATAAATGAGGTATAGTGAATGATTAACAATGATAGTTAATAGCAGAATGAGATAATTATAAAAATTTCTATAAAATGTTACATAAATGTAATCTTATTTCTCAAAATATCTGATTGAGTGCTAGGGCCTTAGCATCAGCAACTATGGTTTTTACTTTCCTTCATATGACATTAAAAATTTCCCCTTTTCACTTAAAGAAACACTGTCCAGCTTCTGTTTGGCATATGTGGGTGTCTGGCATTACTCTTCTTGTACAGTGGGATACTTATTAAGTACAATCAGTATTACTGTAGCATAATTATGATGGTACCCACAAGTCAGTACCACATGATGGCTGCTAAGTTACTACTAGGTGGGTAGCATTATAGAGTGTGGATGCACTGTCCTGGGTGGGATGGAGTGGGGCATTGCAAGATTTCATCATGCTCTTGAGAACAATAATAAGAATAAATTTATAATTTATGGCTTTGTTTATTTCCGGAATTTTCTGTTCAATAATTTTGGATGACAGTCGATATGGGCAATTGAAACTGTGGAAAGCGAAATCAGGCTTTAACTGAAAGTACTACGTACACCTAGGTATAGAACTACTGAGGACACTGAGTTTTTAAGAACTATATTGCTTAGGGCTGGAGAGATGGTTCAGCGATGAAGAACAGTAGCTGCTCTTGCAGCAGACCCGGGTTAAATCCCCTGCACCCACATGGTGGCTAACAACAATCTGTAAGTCCAGTTCTAGGGGAAACCAGTGCTCTCTTTTGACCACCTCAGACATTGCATAACACTTACACAGATGAAGGCAATACACACATATGCATAAAATAACAATAACAAATACAATATATGTATAAAAGGAAATTTATTGCTTGGGTTTATTTGACTTTTCTGATCCTTAATTTGGCTAGAAATATAAATTTTTGGCTTAAACATCATGCAAATATAGGATGTGTTATGACCAAACACTTAAAAACTTCCCTAAAAGAAGTTCTATAGGGGCTTTTAAGGATGGCTCCAAAGCTTGCTCAGCATCTGTAGGTGAGCATTTGGCAGGGATTGTCTGAATAGCTGCTCCTTATTGCAGCCCACATCTTCTTGTCGTACTGAACATATGCTATATTGCTTATGCTTTGTATGAGCATGCACGTGCAGAGGAGTTAGAAAAGATGCAATGAGTCTGGATCTGTGGCCTGAAAATAAGTCAAAGAAAAGGTGAAATTACAAACTACCATCATCTGACTGTTATTTTTCAAAATGCTGTGTTTCCATAGGGAGAAAGCACATGATGAGGAAAAAAAAAGGGGTGGGGATAAGCAAAAGATGCTGGAAACCCTTTTCCAGAGTGATGTGATTGATAATTACATGCAGCTGAACAGAAACAACGTGGGCATGCTTAGAATGTGCTGAAGCAGAGTCTATGCTTCATTCCCTGAGGACCATTAGGATTCAAAAGCAGAAGAGCTTTGGAACAAGAATAATATTGCCTTTTCCCCGCTCCCATCTGAGTCTTTCCAAATGCACAGAATCAATGCTTTGCTGAGCTACTCCATGAATATTGTGGTCTTATTTTTCACATACCAGTTTGTTCACATAACCTAAACACATGCTTTTGGAAATTTTCATTTTCATTTGTCTCTGAAGTTTTTCAGTGTCTGTATGACCAAATTTATTGTGTCATCTGTTAGCTCAGGATGTTACATGCGGTATGACCTTCTTCAGGCTGAAAGTTACAGTTCAGCATTTTGTAATGAAAAGGCTTTCCTCTTTCTGAAATGTTGAGGCTTTGAGCTATTTGCCACAATTTCTATGCCAAGCACCAAGCTACTTGCTACTTTTGCCAAATGACAAGATAAATGTGCTTGGGACACATTTTCTCTCTTTTGGGTAAACTTTTTAGACTTACAAATCTTTGCTTGGACTGGATATGTGACTCAGTGGGTAGAGTGAGTACTCATCTAGTATTCATGAATACCCAGCTTCCCTGGCACTGGAGAAGCCAAAGGGAGGAGGATCAGTAGTTCAAGGTCATCTTTGACTATCTCATGAGTTCGAGGTCAGTTTGGGTTACATGAGACTTTGTCTGAAACACAAAACAAGACAAAACTAAACACACAACACAATACCACACCATATAACACAACAAACCAAAACTCTGCTCTCCTCTGAGAGGAAATAGATGTCACTCTCCATTAACCCATCAACTATTATCTCATCAAATCCTTGTCACTGCTAATTCAGGATGCAATGTGGGTCTAAGCAAGAAACACAATTTGGCCCTTTGCCCTTGTTTCCTGAAAGGCTGAATGTAATTCTTATGCTGTGACTCTCTTTGAAACCAGGTTATTAATATTTGTCCCTATAGTTTCACCCTTTTACCAGTCAGGAAAATTACCAGTCAGCAGTCCATCTACTAGTCAGTTAAAATTTTATTTTTGTCAGTTTAAATATTTTAATTATATTCCCTCTCCCCCACGTGTGTGTTTATGTGTGTGTTGGTCAGTGGACAACCTGTGTGAGTCAGTTCTGTCTTTCTACCATGTGGGTTCTGGGGCTTTAGCTCAGGTCGTCAGACTTGGTGACAAGCACTCTTACCTACAGAGCCATCTTGCTGGCACATACCACTAGGTATTTTTATGAACATTCCTGACTCTGTTCACAGCTTTGTGATTAAAAACTCCCTAAACTTTCATCCAGTTTATCATTCTAGCCAGGAATTGTAATGCAAAATTTATAGATTAACATAACAAACTAAAAGAAGGAAAATTTTAGGATAAGGCATACCTAAACATGGTGGTGCAGGTCTTTAATCCCAACACTCTGGAGACAGAGGCAGGTAGATCTCTCTGAGATCAAGGCCAGCTTAGTCTATAAAGTCAGTTCCCCGACAGTTGGAGCTTCAGTGAGACCCTGTCTCAAAAAGACCAAAAGCAAATAAAAAGGATACCTTATAGAAGGATGGCCTCCACGTGGTGTTAGAGTAGAGAGAATGTCAATGTGTGACCTGGAGACTCTTCTGGATGTTTAAGATTGGAGAAAAAACTTGAGCATTGCCTTTGAGAAAGAAGCAGGCCAAAGGCCATCTCCAAGGAAGATCAAGCGATCTGTGAAATCACACCTGGTGTCTGGGTTATCAGATAAAGTAGCAAAGCCTTTGAGCAAGCCTCACTTTCTTATTTTGCCACAACCCACAATTTCCAGCCGAAGGTCCTCCAAGGTGAGAGCAGTGTGATTCTTTGCTTGGTTTGAATATATAGATCTAATTTCCCAAAGCCCTATGACTTTCAGAAGTGCACAAAAGGTAAAGTCGGAATGAACACCGAAAGCTAGTACAGGAGAAGCACATTTCCTGAACTCACTGAACACAGAAAAGAGTATTTGGGGGCTTTTGTTATGTTTATGTGGGAAGCAAAATGACAAGCAAGACAAAGATATAAATGCACATATCAAGTTTATGTACTTTTCTGTGCAAAGGATGTGGAATCGCCAGATATCTTGACTAGAGAGCAGTGAAGGTAATTTGGGGGTAGTGGTAGAATGTTTTTCCTGTGTCTTAGAGGACTGCTCTTACATCCCTTTTGTATCTTATTCGAATATAAAACTAAAGAGTCAAAATCTAAACAAATATTACTATGAGAAAGGCTACTGAATAAGGCAGTTGAGGGGGAATTCATTTCTATATGAGCAACAGCAGTCATTTAACGTAATGTTCGTGGCATAAAGCTACAGCTGTGGAATGACCTTCTTGCTTACTAAAAATCACTTAAACTTTTAGCAAAAATTGGCTTAAGTAAAGAAGAAGGTTTAAAAATGCTGAATATAGTTCTTGTTTATTTTTTTAAACTCAGTGTGGCCAGGGGCATTGCAGGTTAGTTAGGAGTTGGTGGAGGTTTAGAACCATCCTTGCGACAATCTGTTTAAATTGCTCGTTCTCTCTCTGTCTCCCTTTCTTTCTCTTACACACACACACATACAGACACACACACACACACACACACACATATATATAGTGAGTTACATAACAAAAATAGTTATGTGAAAAATATTTTACTAAGGCACAGAAATATGTATAATCTCAGAAGAATATTTAACAAAAATTATAATCTGCCCCAAATTTTGCTTGCTTTAGTTAGATTTAGAGGTCTGCTCCTTTCTAGTCCTGAAGTATAGCTTATTACTCTCTTAGCTATTCATGTTCCCTAGATTCTGGGTTTCCATTTTTGACTTTTGGCAGTCAAATATCTTTTCAGATATGACTCAATTCATGCTTCCTGAAACCTTTAATTTTCTGATTAGCTAAATCATCAACTTTCCCATTTAAAAGTGTGGCAGCCTCTCCAGTCTAACTAGTATCTCAAAATGATGATTATTATTCACTAGATGTTACTCATTTTAAAATGCAATGATAGTACTCTGACTGCTCTGTCTCGGCAGCAAATAAACATTTACTTCTTAGAATTTGTGACTTTAAGATTGTTAAAAAATGAGTTTATGAGTTTGAGTATTTTGCCTACATGTATATAAGTGCACCATATGAATTCAAGGTCTGCAGAGGCCAAAAGAGGGTGTCAGTTTCCCTAGAAATGGAGTTACAATGTTTCTTAGCCTTCATCAAATTGCTGAGAACTGGTCTTATATCCTTTGCAAGAGCAGTCAGTGCTCTTAACCATTGTTAACCATCTTTCCAGTCCATTTATGGACTTTTTAATTAGTAAGTTAATTAGGCTTTATAGGCTTTCTTTTTGTCTTCTAAGACTTAGAATTTTCTTCTTTTAAGTTGGAGATTAAAGCTTGAATTTAACAAGTTTTAATTTTTTTCTGTTTTCTCCATATGCTTGTTAACTTCTTGTTCTCAAGACAAATACCAGTTTAAACTTTTTGCAACTGTAAACAGTTGGAGATTTAAAAAAAATGGAGACAGTCTCTCAGGTATCCCAGGATGGTGTTGAACTCCAGATGACTTTGGCCTTTTGATCTTCTGGTTTCCACTTCTGGCGTGTCCAGATGGCAGCAGTGTGCCACTACACCCAATTTATACAGTTCTGGGGATGAAGCCAGGACTTCTGCATGCTAGGTAAGCAATCTACCAACTGAACTACATGGCTAGTACCCAAATAGAGACTTGAGTGAAGGACACAGAATGAATTTTAGATGACAATAACTCCTATGTGTAAAGCATTCAGTTAAATTAGTTGTACATCATGTAGAAAATTGATTTCAATGCTTAAGTTCACTTAGGCCCTGGTTTTTAAAGTGTACCAACCTGACAACTTTCAATTCACTAAATCTACAATGCTTCTTTTTCTGTTTTTCAGCATTGTCTTTACTCCTTTGTCTTTACTTTTACTTTCAGTTCTTTGAGACAGGGCCTAATTTAGCTCAGGCTGGCCTTGAAATCATTATGTAGCCAAAGTTGAACTTGAACTTCTGATCCACTTGAGTCCACATCCACAAGTACTAAGAGTACTTACATGTATGGACCACAATGCCTGACTCCTGGTCTTTTCTTTAATTTTCCATTTTTCTTAGTACAACTCTAAATATTTTTCAGCATTCTGTTACAATAAACTGTATCTTCCTAGGTACCAAATTTTTAGGAACAGCCTCTTCTATTCACATGTCTTTCTTCTCTTGATAACTTGTTTGCCTTTTGCTATCAAATATTCTCCCACCACAACACACCACACAGATGATTACCCATTTCAATCTTCCTAAGCCTCTGCTTTGACTCCTAAAGGACTTATTATAAGACTAGATTCCTCTGAAAATGGTTATTATTTTGGCTTTGGTCACATTGTTTCAAAAAGAAAACAACCTGTAAATTTTGCAGAACAGCTTTTCTTATAGGAACTCTTTTCTTCTCTGCAAGGAGAAATTCATCATTGTTTTATTACCTGAATGTCTACTGAACCACTTAGAACCTAATTTCAGAGAATCCCACAAGAATCGTTTTAATTTAAGCCACCTAATCACTGGTAATTAAAAAAGATTTTCAAAATGTCAACAGAACATTATCAAAATTTGCATTTATTATAGCTAACTCTTCAGAGGAAAGAGAGAAATCAATTACCAAAAAATTTAATTAGAGTTGGGAAGAAATTGGGAAACAAAAAGTTTAAACTCACTGAAGAGACATTCAGGCATATTTGAGTTCAAGCTTTATTATTAAGAGTTGGTTTTATCTTTCTTTTTTATTAGTGAAGTAGGCTGGATTAGAAGTGTCAATAATTAGGCTAATAAATTTGCATCTATCCATTATCAGAGAAATAATTCAAATAGAATCACAGTAAAGGCAAATTTTTAAATATATATGTATGTATATGTATATATTTTGATACAAGGTCTCCTTTAGCTTGGAGTGGCTTAGAATTATACATGTGCTTGAACTTATTCTTCTACCTCTAACTCCCAAGTTCTGGGATTACAGGCATGCATTACCACATCCTACTTCATAGAACTGAACATTATGAACATTCAGGAATTGTTACAGTTAGTTGATATACTGCCAGCACAGTCCTTCAAAATGGAGAATTTTATGTGAAATACTATTGTTGCCTTTTGCCAGATTTTATGTAATTGCCCTGCACATTAGCTTCACTAGTTCAACTCTGTGTTTGAGGTTTCCTGTCAGTAGTCAGACCATAAGAAAAACTAGCACACGCTGAGGAATTAGTGCTATGTGATAGGATCTTTCCAAAAAATGGCCCTTCTTCAAACAAATGCCTCTCTCAGAATTTCAACTTATCCATTTGTTAATAAATGTGTGTTCTCCTTAGGATTAAGTTTTATCCTTAAATTTGCAACTCATAAGCCCATAAATAACACACGACCTGGAAGCCACTTTTAATTAGGAGAAATTAAAGCTATAATGTTAAAGAGAATTTTAGTTTCATTTTGTACAAAATGACATTGTGCACTTTTTAAACAATCAAATTGACCATGACTTAAGATTTGCTGCAACATGTTTGGTCGACTGAAGTTATTGTTAAATTTGGACAGGCCAAAATTTGGATTTCATATCCCATGGTTACCAGTGAATTTCCTTTGACAAGTTGTGCTTTTCTTGTCATGGCAAGAATTCTGAAAGATGGTGGCTTTTATGTAGTGCCAGCCCTTTCACATGATTTAATAGTTCGAGTTTCAGATTGCATCAGAAATGGTTATGCCCAATTGAAGTCTGATCTGATGACCAGGGAGAGAGCAGCTTTCATCCAGAATCCTAGTTGACTTCAGATAAGCAAGTCTTCTAATTCTCTGAGCCTTAAGCTTTATTTGTTAAGAGAAAGCTGGGGAGCAATCTCTTATCTCCATCTCAGTCCTGCAGAATTCTATAAAATCAACCTAACACTGTTTCTCAAGTCATGGAGGACCTTCATTTACTTTGTAAACTCTGAAAATACCCGTTACAATGAACTTTAGCATATTTTCCAGTACTTGCCCTAGGCTCCAAGATGACTATGTAGTAGAAAAAAAATATAGACAGGGGAAACAACTCACCAAGTGAAAGTACTTGCCTGCCAACCCAAGTTTGATCCCCAGAACCCACATAAGCAGCCAGATGCTCTGGTAAGTGTCTGTAATCACAACACTCGTACAACGAGATGGAGGAGGAGGCAGGAGAATCTGGATGGAAGTTTGTGTAAGCAAGTGCAGAGTACTGGCAGAAACAAGAAGGAACCTGCCTGAAAACCAGGTAGAAGGAGATAGATAGCTGACTTATTAAGGAATTGGTGGTAAAGTATGTCAGAAATCAGAATGTCACTTTTACCACAAAGAAATATTTGAGTGATGTTATTGAGGTGTATTTGTCCTCTCCTACCAATTAAAATGTAAGCTTGTAGGTCACAAGGAATATTCTTTAAACTTCTGTTTTCTTAATGCTCCAAAGACATAGCAAAACCCAAACTGAAACAAGAATAGATTCCTGCCAAGTGGCTGACATGTGTTCATAGTAACATTCCTCTCTCTGATCATGAGTACGTGAATGTCAATTAGTGTCCAAAGCTGGTAATTTAAAAAATATTTTATTATTTTTATTTTATATGTAGAAGTGTATTGCCTGCATGAAGTGCACCAGTCTTGTGCAATGCCCATGGAGGTCACAAGAGGGCATTGGATCCCCTGGAACTGGAGTTATGGACCCAGTTGTTAGTCACCATGTGAGTGCTGGGAATCAAACAGGGGTCCTCTGCAAGAGCAGTCAGTACTCTTAACCATTGAGTCATCGCTCCAGCCCTCTATCTGGTAATTTTTTTTCTTTTTCCGTCCCTCCCTCCCTCCTTCCCTCCCTCCCTCCCTCCCTCCTTCCCTCCCTCCCCCCTCTTTCTTTCTTTCTTTCTTTCTTTCTTTCTTTCTTTCTTTCTTTCTTTCTTTCTTTCTTTCTTTCTTTTTCTTTCGTGTGCATGTTTCATCACATGCACGTGGAGGCCAGAGGACAATTTGTGGGGGTCTCTTTCACCATATAGATACTGGAAATCAAACTCAAGTTATCTGACTCAGAGGCAAGTTTTTTAACCTGCAAAACCATCACTAACCCAAACCTGTGATTTATAGGTGATTCTTCTGAGTTTATAATCTGGTGAATTAGAAAGAGGCAAGAATCAAGCCAAATGTAGTTATTCATGGTTTGAGTATCTTTTTAGTTTCCAGACATTTGGAAACTGTCCACTTGGATTTTAGAAATTCTAGTCACAACCTGACTTTTCCTGGGAATAGCTTTTCATAGATAGGATAATTTGAGAACAACTTTACTGTAGCATTCTGAACAAAATAATAATTAAATTTGCCAAGTGCTTCAAAAAAGATAAAAATGACAGGTAGGAATGGTGACTGAAGCTTTGAATTCCAACACTCAGGAGTCTAAACAGGTGGATCTTTGTGAGTTTGAGTGTAGCTGGTCCACATAGCAAGTCCCAGGACATCCAACAGCATGTAGTGAGACCCTGTTTCAACAAAACAAAAATGTACAAATCCTCCACAAAACCAACCAACCAACCAACCAACCAACAACAAAACAAGCAAAAACAAGGCAAAAAGAATACTTTCCTACACACAATAAATTATACTTATTATTTTAAAAACTCAAAGAATGCAAATACCTAGACAATTTCACTTCTACTTTTATGTTATGTATGATTTTATATATCTATATAAAATCTTGGAATCACGAGTTACAGGAAATAAGCAATATTACCATTGAAATCAGTATGAAGTTTCCTCAAAAAACTAAAAAATTTATCTTCCATATGACCTAACATACCACTCCTGGGGATTTACTGGAAGCAATCTTAGCTCAAAGTATAACAGAGATACTTGTATTTTTATTGCAGCACCATTCAAAATAGCTAAGTTAGGGAACCAACCTAGGTGTTCATCAACAGAGAGATGGGTAAGGAGAATAAGATATATATACATAATGGAATTTTTTCCAGCCATGAAAAGAATGAAATTATGTCATTTGTCAGAAAATGGATGTAACCAGACATAATCATATTAAGTGAATTAAGCCATATTTTATTTCCATCTCATTGAATATTTAGATTATTTCTAATTATGGGCTAGCATAAGAAAGTAATTTCCCTTAACTATTGTAACTTATTTATTTCATTTCACATGACAACTAGTTGGTTGATACTTGCTACATATTTAAATGACTAAATAAAAATAATTAGAAAAGAATAAAGCCCAAACCTTTAGCAAATATATGTGCTCATTGGTACTTGTTCATGAATATTGATCAACTGCCTCATACTTGTTTTACAAATGTCAACTAAATTTATCTTAAAACAGCTTTGAGTCAAGTACTGTTAAAATCCCCTTTGGGGAAATTTCTTACTGAATTTTTGTGTATTTCACGTAGATCATATTAATCAATATTAATCAGTCATAATCCTCTTCAGTCCCTCTTCCCCAATGGCACTCTCCCATACTCCCCTCCACTGGAATTCATTCATTATGTCATTTGTGTTAAGGCCTATCATGTCAAGTTAGTGTCTGCAGATGTCCCTCAGTAGAAGTTCATCCACTGGGGTCTAGTCATCCTATCTGAAGTTTAACCTTTAAGAAGGTTAGCTGTTCCTCACCCAGCAGTAATCAGCTGCCAATAATTCTTTGACTAAGATAGAGGCTTGTTGCCCATTTTCATAGTTTTGTGACCTTTTGTGTTCTTGACCCTCTGCTGCATGAGAGAGCTTCATTGATGAGAACTGAGAGATGCATTCATGTTCTCTTTAACCTTAGTTCTATGTTGATTGAGCCTTAGTGTAGAGGTTGCATGGTAGATTGTGGGTCTCATCTGGATGGGCTGCTGTTGTGCACCAACCATCCCAGAAAATGGAGAGCAGATGAACAGGTCCTCAGGTAGCCCAGAATGCATCAGGAAAGAACTTCTGGGAGACTATGTCAGTGGACACCTCATTTATTGAAATCAAGGCAGGGGTTTATATAAGGAGGCCTGTCTGGCCATTACTGAAAAGTTCAAGGCAGAGTCTTTTAGGTAAAGGCGGTCAGGTTCTAGGGCTGATGTTGCCTATAGGAGTCAGGTGAAGCAAGCGCTGCAGAATGAAGAAAGGAAACCCAAGACCTGACTTTGATCTTTATAGGGCCTGGGTCATAGCCTTAAGGCAGAGAAGGCCAGACACCTGACATCCCTTCTGGGTCTCCAGGGTCACATTGCCTGCTCAATGCCTTTTGTAATAGACCTAGGCCCCACAGATGTGCCACTTAGGCAAGGGCAATTCATAGACAATGTCTGTGAGACCAGTTGTAATAGTCTGTGGTAGTCTCCATCTTGTGCAAAAGAAGATTCTTTGGTGAGTGGTGATGGGGATATTGTTTGTAAGTATCGGGACCCATATTTTGCAATTAGTAAGAAATTACATTTATCTAGGAATGTGACTTAATGTTCTCTCTAAGATCTGTGACCTCTTCAGGCATTTACGTATATTTGGCTGTTTACAGTACCACAACAAAAGTTTCCTCCATTGAGTGGGCTTTAAGTCTAATTAGGTAGCTGTTGATTGCCCCCCAAGATAAAAGTGTCACTTCTGTATCAATGTCATTTGCTGTGCCAGTCATTGATTAGCCTCATTTTATTGGAAGTGGAAAAGAGCAAGTTGTGAAGAGAAGTTCAGCTAGCATATGACTAAGCTGAGAGATGAAGCCAGACATGTTCTTGACTACTTTCTAGTAGATGAGCCCCATCACAAACAGGTTTGTCACTTTACTGAACTGCAAAGGGAATCTTGCCATTGCTTGCTTCATTGTGAGTCATGAAATCGAAATTCAGTGCATTATCTATAGTGAGTGGTTCAAGGTCAAGAAGGTGGTCATGTTGTGATCTAGAAATCAAATACAGGGGTTGGAGAGATGACTCTGCATTTACGAGCACTGGCTGCTCTTCCAGAGGACTCAGGTTCTAAAGCCAGTACTCATAAGAATGCTAACAGCTGTTTGTAACTTCAGTTCCAGGGGATCCTATGCGTTCTTCAGTCCTCTTTAGACATTGCATGCCTACCTACATACAGGCAATATACTTATACACATAAGATAAAAATCATAAATAAAATATTGAAGATCAAAATCATATCTAGGCCTGCCTCCTTCCCTTCCAATTCTGTATATTCCATAACTAATAAGCACACAATGTAGATGCTCAGTAAATGGAACTGAGTGGATTCCAATTTATTGCTCCATGCAATCTGAGTTTATGATAGAGTATCTCTGAACTGTGAAGTGTGAACAAACTGGGAAAAGACCAAGAATGACCCACTGTGTAGGGTCACAGGGAGTCTCTCCATGATCAGATTATTGGGAAGAAGATTTAGAGAAGGCATGGAGGATATCAGAGATAGCATGGACAAGTATAAAGGAAAATATTCATTGATTAGCTGATACCTGGTTCTGCAAAGATATTCATGGCATTTGAGCAGGGAAGATTCAGTGCTTCACTGCTAATACTATGAAGGAAACTACCCAATCCCTCAAAAGAACCAGAAACATTTGTTGAAGTATGTGGTGGCTTGAAAGGGAAATTTCCTCTATAATCTTAAGTATTTGAAGACTTGATACGTGGTTCCTAGCTGGTGACACTGTTTGGGGAAGTCATGAGATCCCTAGGATGCACACCCTTGCTAGAGGAAGCACGCCATTGGGGATGGGTTTTGAGAGTTAATAGCCTCACCTCACTTCGCGTTTGCTATCTGTCTGGTTTCTCTTTGTGCTTGAACATGTTAGCTCTCATCTTTCTGCTCTGGCTGTCTTCTACCATGTCTCTCCATCATGATGAACTCATCCCTTTTGAACCATAAACACAAGTAAAGTCTTCCTTCTATAAATTGCCTTGGTCATGGCAACAGAAAAGCAAGTAATGGCAGCTGTTAGTAGCATGATTGGAGACAATTAAGCATGCCATAAAATTGAGGTTTCCACAAATCCAAGTATTTGGGTATTAATGATTTACTGGGGAAGAACTTCAGAAAGAAGCCAGAATAAGGGTAGAGCAGGTAAAGAAGACAAGCAAAAGTTTAATTTTGGCTCCCATTCTTGATTGGGTCCTTGACTGTTTAAATGGAGAAGGAACTGAGAGACAGTATGCATTTCTTACTCTTTGCTTCTTGACTATGGGTGCAGGCCTCAAGGTCCTGCTGCCTTGACCTCCTCCACATGATGGACTGTATGTTAAAGTGTGAGCCTACAATAAACCTTTTTATGCCTCTGTGGAATTTGTCACGGTATTTTATCACAGCAACAGGAACTGAAATCAAGACAACACTGCATGCATAGCCTGACTCCATGGGAGCTGAGAAAAGCAAATTAGATGTTAGAGTTCGTCCCACCATGAAGCACGGGCTCTGGGCATTTGTACCCCCACATCAGAGTATCAAAGACTATATGTCCCAGGCATTTCTGGCTGACAAGCTGGTGTCAACACCCAAGGGCTAGGTGACAACTGCTAGTAGCAAACACACCAAAGCTACGGAATAGTGAAATGGAATTGGTAAAGGGATCTTAGGATACCAGGTGGGCACAAGCAGTGCAAACTATAGTATGTTCCAAAGTACATATGCAAACTATCTGAAAAACATGTATTTTGAAGACTGGAAGATTTTTTTAATTTGACAGTTACACAGCTCAGTTCCTGCTGAGTTGTAATATTCTACACAGAAGTCCAGACTATATTCACTCATTTATACTGTGCTCAGTTATGAGAATTCATTAAACTTACAATTAGACCAATTAAAATGCAATTTTTCTGGGAGGAAATAAAAATGAATAAATATTTCCAAGTCTCCAATTTACAGGATTAACATTCAAGTCAAATTGAATCTTTACAAGTGGGAACAGTTATGTATTGGTAGAGATATTTCAATTCTGTTCTCAAAGGCAGACCATAACAAAGACACAGAAATAGAAATTGCAAATGTTTTCTGACAGCAGGATAAGAAGTTGTTATGTATTATTAGGAAATGAACTATTCTTTTCTAATTGTCAGCTCTCAATGCACGTCACAATGGATTAAAGAGAAAACAAAATTCCTTTCTCTTACTTTTTTGTTGCTAGATTAATGTCTTTACTAGAAAATGTAGATAATGTCTAATCTATGTCCAACATAAAATGTCTGTATTTGTTTCTTTACATGTGAATCCAAAAGAATTTTATTGAAATTTTGTTTATTTCATACAGAAAATCTTAACTTTATACCCACTTCCCATTGGCACCGGCCGTAACCCCCAACCCGCCCCCACTGGATTTCATACATTCTGTCATTTGTGTGAAGGCCTATCATGTCAGGTTAGTGTTCCCAGACATCCATTAAAGTCTAGTGAGCTTATCTAGAGTCCCCCCTTTAAGAAGAATCCTCCCAACTGTAATCAGCTGCCAATAATTCTTTGACCAAGATTGGGGCCTGCTATCCATTTCCATAGTTCTGTACTGAGTTTTTGTTTTCTTGAGTTTGCACGGGTCTTGTGCATGCTGACACCATTGCTGTAGGTTCATATGAGCAAGGTCCCATGTGACTGAAATTGTGTATACTTGTGTGTGGGTCTTCAATTCTGTTCTATTGATCTATGTGTCTATTTTTGTGCCAGCAGAGCTCTGTAATATAATTCAAGATCTGGTATAATAATTGCCCCAACATTGTTCTTTGTGCTCAAGATTGCCTTGGCTATCCAGTGTCCTTTTGTGATTCCATATGAATTTTATGATGGTGTTTTCTAATTCTGCGAAATATGGGGATTTTAAATGGGATTGCATTGAATCTATGTATTGCTTTTTGGTAGGATGCCCATTTTCACAATATTAATTCTTTCAGTCCATGAGCATGGGAGGTCCTTACATCTTCTGGAGTCTTCCTCAACCTTTTTCTTTAAATATTTAAAATTTAGTTTTTCGATGTTTTTGGTCAGGTTTATTCTGAGATTTTTCTTGAGATTATTGTGAATAGGAGGGTTTCCATATACTGTTTCTATGATTGCTTGTCATTGGTATATAGAAAAGGTAGTGATATTTGGAGAATAATTTTGTAACCTGCCACTTCACTGAAAGTGCTAATCAGTTCTAGGAGTTTTTTGGTGAGTTTTTTTTTTTTTTGATCTCTTAGGTTTAATATCATGTCATCTGCAAAACTGGACAATTTGACCTCTTCTTTTTCCAATTAGTACTCTTTTAATTTCCTTCTGTTGCCTTACTGCTCTAGGCAGAGTTTCAAACAATATATTAAAGTATAGTGGTGACAGTGATAGTGAATATCCTTTTCTGGATCCTGATTTTAGTGGAAATGTTTCCTTTTTTCCTCCATTTAGAATGATGTTGGTTGTGAAGTAACTCTTTTAGTTTGAAGTTTATTTTATCAGATATTAGAATGAGAAACACTGCTTGTTTCTTAGTGCCATTTGCTTGGAATGTTTTTTTCCATCCTTTCACCTTAAGGTAGTGCCTATTTTTGAAGTTGAGATGGGTTTCTTGCAGACCACAAAATGATGGATTTTATTCTTTATCTATTAAACAAGCCTTTGCCTTTTGACTGGAGAGTTCATTGATATTTAAAATTATTATTGATATAATTTTGTATTTCCATGATTATACCTTCATTTAGTTTCTTTCTGTTGCTCCTTGGATGTAGTTGTGCCTTTTTTCCATTCTTTGTATTGCTTCAAGTATTCTATAAGGGACTGGATTTATGTACATGTATTCTTTCAGTCTATTTTTTTCATAGAACATTTTTCTTTCCCCTTCAACTATAATAGACATTTTTGCTGGGCAAAGTATTCTAGGCTGGCATCTATGATCATTTAGATCTGGTATTTAGATTTGTTATAGGCTCTTCTGGCTTTCATAATTTGCACTAAGTCAGTTATAATTCTGATGAGTTTTCTTTTATATGTGAATTGTTTTTTTTTTCATCTTTCAGTGTTCTCTCTTTCTCTGTATGCTTAATATTTTTGCTATGATATGCCATGGGGAGTTTCTTTTCTGGTCCTGTCTATTTGGTGTTCTATGTGCTTCTTGTGTTTTTATGGACATGCCTGGTTTAATATCATTAACCTGATATTCTTCTCCTTCCTCTATGCCTGTGATGTGTAAATTTGGTCTTTTTATGATGTCCCATATTTCTGCATATTCCTTCCCTGTGTTTTAAATTTTTTCATAATCCTTGTTTCAGCAGTCTGTTTTTTCAACTTTATTGTCCAGTCTTGCTATTCTGTTTTCCATTTATTCTTTCTACTGGTGAGGCTTTCTCCTGTTGTTCAAATTGGCTTCTTGAGTTTCTCACTTCCATCTTCATTTCAGCTTGAGTTTTCTTTAATATTTCTCTCTTTTGTGAATTCAGTCAGAAGTTTATCCCTATCTTCTTTTTGTCCTTTGTTTCGTTGTTTGTGTGTTTGTTCTTTAAATTCACTGAATTCTTTGATTATATTTATGATTGTTTATTTAATTCTGTGTTCTGGGTTTTCTCTAGGGGTTGTACTTGTGGAACTATTCTATAGGACTAGTGGTATTTGGAATGAACATATTTTGGTTTTTCATATTATTTTCCATTGTGATTTTGGCATGTGGATTTCTTTTGTTCTTTGTTATTCTGGTATGAAACTCAAGCCTTCCTTTGTTGAGTTGAAGTCTGCTTCTGTTTATATTATTGGTAGGCCTTGGTTGTTTTCCTATTGGGCATGTAAAACTGATTAGACTAGGCTTTAGGTTCTCTCTTTTGATTTTTATGTTGGATGGACCAAATGGCTTCATTTTAAATACTCAGGAGCTGCTACAGAGGCCCAAGTCAGGCACCAATCAGGCATTCTCAGAATTCCTCCTAAGGTCTAGGCTCCTACTAGTGAGCAGTCACAGTACAATTTGAGAAGCTCCCTAAGGAGAGGCCTGATTTAGGGACTCTGCAAAGATCTGGGCTCCTACTGAAGGGCAGGGAAGCTGAGCCCTGGAGCAGTGGGAGGGGCCACTGGTGGTTCCAATGTCCGGGATGAGCAGAGAGGGATCTGGGATTTGGGAAGCCACCTTGTGGAGGCCAGATTCAGGCAGTCTCAGGCAGTCTGCAAAGGTCTGGGTCTGGGCCCCTACTGCAAATGTCCATATCTGTAAACAAAGTACCTTAGTATAGTACTTCTTGAATTCTAGGTAAAATATTAAGTAATTATTAACTTACCATGTGATCATTAGGAAACATTTATACTATATATACTAAATATATTATATTTAAGGCACATACATTAGTCATATTATTAAAAGCATGAGCCAACTAAATATTTAAAACCTGCTGACTTTAGGTCAGAGATTTTTAAATTTGTGGGTTAACATTTTGTTAATTTTTGCCTGTCCTATGAAGTGTAAATGTGTTATTTTACATTTTAAAATTGTGAATACAATGTAAAGAAGAATGTCTCATAACCCGATGGTCACATGAAATTTATATTTAAAAAACGATAATTTAGGGGGGCTGGAGAGATGGTTTGACCTTTAAACACTGACTACTATTGCGGAGGATTTAGGTTTGGTTCCCAGCACTCACATGGTGACTAAAAACCATCCATAACCCCAGTTCCAGGGAATCTGTTGCCCTCTTCTGATCACTGTGGGCATTACATGACACTGGCACTCTTACATAAAAGACAACTCTCTCTCTCTCTCTCTCTCTATATATATATATATATACATATATATGTATATGTATATAGATATAGATATATTCTGAGTAAGGGAGACTTAGTCTTCTTTAAGAAAGTGATACTATACTAGATAGTCTGAAGAGGCTCCAGTGAATGAAATCACACCCAGGGACATCTGGGTACACAAACTTGACTTGATGTACCTTGATGTATGTGATAGAACATGTGAAACCCTGTGGGAAGGCTATGGGGGTGCAGATGGAGGAGGTAACTTAAATATGATTAATATATATTGTATGAAATGCACAAAAAAACAATAAAAATAAACGTTGAACAAAACAACTTGATGTTTCTGTCTAGAATATAGTGCTAAAAATAATAGTTCCCTCAGAGCCTCCTGTCATTGTTTGTTCTGTTTTATAAGGGCATTTTTATTTTATGTGTATGAGTATATTGTCTGCATATGTGTAAGTGCATCCATGTCATACAGTGCCCAAGGAGGTCAGAAGAAGGTGTTGGAACCCCTGGGACTGGAATACAGGTACTTGTTAGCAGTCATGTGCTGGGAATCAAACCTGGGTCCTCTGCAAGTACAGTCAGTGCTCTTTACCACTGAGTCATCTCTCCAGCACCTATAAGGGCATTTTGTATCTTACTAAGTTTTATCACATAAAAATAATAACACCAAATTAAATATATATACATTTCTGAGCACTTTTGTTCAGAATTGAACTGATGTGACAGTTACTATATGGCCTGGAAAGCCTATAATAATTAACTATTCAATCCTTCACAGAATGTTTACTGTCTCCTGCTTTAAAATTCTGTGCTTCTCATTGTTCTTAATTTGTGATTAATTTACTTTTATTTAATATTATTGTGTATCTGCATGATGTCTGTGTGTATGAATGGGGGTGGAATAGATTTGAATGCCCAAGTACTATGATATGTGTCTGAAGGTCAGATGGTAAGTTTCAGGAGTTTGTTCTCTCCTTCTACCTTGGGATTTGAGGATTAACTCAGGCTGTCAGGCTTGCACAGTAAGTGCCTTTACCTAAGAATAGGTCTCACTTATTTTATGATATTTTAAGATAACATTAGAACATATACTAACAGTAGATCTACTATAGAGACCCAAAAAGAAATTACATTTTACCTTTTAGGGGAAGAGTCGATTAAGGTTTATTGTGGTTAAAACAGTTTTTGAACAGTATTGCACAGTATAGCTCATACTTGCGATGAACCTTCTATGATCCTCCTCCTGTAGTCCACTAAGTGATAGGATTATAGGCCTGTGCCACTGCACCTGAGTTGATTAGTGTTTTAATTAAGGTCTACTGCTTCATTACAGACATGGTATAAGATCTGTATGTATATGTGCATCAGTTATTCATTTCCAGGAATATGAATTATCTGTAGTATTATTTGTGTCCTTATCTATAAGTGACATGTACTTTAGTGCAGAAATGATTATCAACTTACTTCAAATTGCCTCATTCTGGTGTTTTTAAGAATAAGGTTAAGTCGTTCATTATTCTCTACCTACTCCTAACTCCTACTCTACCCATATAGATACAGAAAACTACTAATGCACCTGACTCTCCATTCAGGAATCCATCATCCATCCATCCATCCATCCATCCATCCATCCATCCCTTCTTTTATCTTCTTTTTCACAAAGCATTCAAGCATCAGGTGTTTGTTGAGCACTTCATCCTGCTAACAGTATAAGCAGCAGGCATACAGTGTGAAGAGAGGAGACACGTTCCATACTCTTATGGATGTTGATGTAATTTTCACCTGCTAGAGCAACAAGAAGTCTGAATTTTGTTTGCCTACATGACTGTGGGCTTTGACATTACACATGGGAACTGATGTCTACATGATTCATAGTCTATCCTTTAGAAAGCCACTTGATTTGGACTTCTGAGATGCTTTTCTGCTATAAATATTTTGAATATTAGAATGATGATAGAATTCAATTAAAATTATACAAAAAGTTATGCAAAACAGTCACTTTTAAAGAGTCATATGCAAAACTCTTTAAAAATGAAATTTCACATTTTATGTAACTATTTCTTTAAATACTACTAAATGCACACTAGGTTCCATTAACAACTAGATATGGACAGGCATGCATATATATATATATTATATTGTATATATATTATATATGTATGTATATATATTGTGTGTGTGATTATATGGCACAGTTTTATTGATTGATCTTGTACCAGAACATTTTCACCTATTACTTATTGCCTTGAGAGAGCAGAAACTGGCCGTGGAGTAATTAATAGATTTGACCTTTAAGGTGAACAGATGCACACACTAGCTGAGATAACTTCAGTTTCTTTTCAGAAGACTTTGCTGGTAAAACTTGGAAGTGTCATGTGCCTGCTGGAGAAGTTTTATTTTGCTAATAGTTACCAGTTTGGGTTTATACATTTTTCTTTTAGATATCTGGCAGGTTCTCAAAATTTGCCTTTAAGGATTGTATTTTGTAAGTTAAGAGCTGAAGTTATTCTTAGCTGTGTGCTTGTGGTTGAAACATGAGGTCAGGTCTGGCAGAGGGCCCTTCAGGGTGTTCAAAGCTGAGCCTTAGCCCAGCCCTCCTGAAGCCACAAGGAACCTTACAGAACAGCTGATTCCTAGGCATGGAAAGAATGCCTTTGCCATCCAATTTGTGGGAGTGGGAACTTTAAAAATGGATTGCTGCTCATAGGAGTTTGGAGCAACATGCAGCAAATTTTATTTAGCATTTAGCTTCAAAATGAATATATATAATAATGAATAGATGTGTATATATATATATATATATATATATATATATATATATATCCACCATTCAGATCTTTTTTTAGGTTAGTGCTCACATTGGTCTCACTATATTCTTCACAGTATCAAGTGTAGTGTTTGGTCTAAATAATAAACATGCATATAATCTGAGTGAATGGGTTAAAAATGGTAACAAAATCAAGTTCAGACTGATTCAGGGCATGTGTTCTGCTGAGGACGAGAAATTGGTGCTCAAAGAACATTCCTAGGTCAGGTACTTCCAAATGCTGGCAAATGTCTTAGGTGAGGTGCCCATGCTGTTATGGCAGCACTGGAATAAGTACAAAGTTCTCTAGGCCTGAGGAAATTGTGGAGCGATGAAGTCATGAGATTCTTTGTTATTGAAGACTCAAAGGTAGCAACAGAAGAAAGGAATTCATATAAAGGAAGTGGAAAAGGTCCTACCTTTTCTAGCACTTTTTTGAGAGAAAATAGGTAATTTCATATAGATGTATAAAGACATATCACCTCTAAGATTCGCCCTCTCATGTGTGTACAAGTGCACACACACATATCTGAAGCATTAGGACAATCATGTGCCAATAGTAATTAAACACTTCTTATAGATAGGCGAACAAACCTAGCTAGGTTTAGGAGTGATGGAATATGCGATGCATGTACTTATTTTCTGATACTGGCAACTCAAGAAATACTTTTATGTACATGAAAAAGGTAGAAAATTAAAATTTTACTCACCCACTAATTTTAATTTTTATTACATTTTATTTGGGGTAGGGGGTATGTGGCACTGTTTGCATGTGGAGGTCAAGGGACAAACCTTAGGAGTTGATTCGCCCCTTCCATCATGTGCAACCCTGGGCTCAAACTCAAGTCATCAAGCCTGGAGGAAAGTGCTTTCCATGATCAAACCATCTCACTGGCCCCCAACTATTCTTTTTTAAACTTTTATTTAATATTGTTTGTTGAGAATTTCATACAAGAGTACTATATTTACATCATTTCTACCTCTTCCTCTTCCCCCTCCAACTCTCCTCAAGTTCTCCCTCACTCCTCAATTTTGTGACTTCTTTTTTAATTGTTATTGTTTTACACACATGCACACACACCACAATCTGTTGAGACCATTTAGTGATGTTAGTGTGTGTGCATGTGTTTAGGCTGGAACACTTGGGATTGGATAACCTATCAGGGAATTCATCCCTGGAGAAAACTCTTTCTCCCTACCTCAGCACCTGATTGTCTGTAGTTCTTCATTTAGAGTTACAACTTCGTGAGAGTTTCCACAGCCACGTTGACATATTAACTGGTGTTATCATTATGCATGTTTTGTTTAGGAAACAATATTGTTGAAATTTCATGGGTACAGCTTACATGTCTTCTCTAAGACATTATGTACCATCAGGCATCCTGGTCCTTTGGCACTTACAATCTTTCTTCCCCCTTTCCTCAATCTTCCCTGAGCTTTAGGTGTAGAGGTTGCATTGTAGATGTAGCGGTTTGTGGCTGGGCACCCAATCATCATTCACTCTCTGCATTTTGGCCAGTTGTAGATCTCTCTAATAGTCTGCATCTGTGGCAAAAAGAAGCTTCTTTGATGAATGATGATAGCTACACTTATCTGTGGGTATAAGGATAGGTATTTAGAATATACTTAGGAAGAATATAGCTTTAGGAAAGAGGCAGTTGGCAGTTATTGGTTCTCCTCTAGGGTCTCTGACTTCTCCAGCCACTACTTGTTGGCTATGTTTACAGTACCAGCATGAATTCCTTCCTACTGAGTAGACTTTAAGTCCAAGTAGATAGCTGTTGGTTACCCCAAAATAAAAGTGCTACTATTGCACCATTAGAAAATCTTTACTTAAAATTAAATTTTGTGTGTATGTGTGCAGGCAGACCATGTAGCACAGTGTTCGTGTGGAAGTCAGAGGACAACTTTTCAGGAGTCGATTGTCTGCTTTCACTTTGGGAGGCAGAGTCTCTCTTGTTTCAGTCATTACACTGTATATTCCAGAATACCTGGCCCAGGAGTTTTTAGCCAGTTTACCTGTTTCTGCCTCCATCTTGTGGACTGGGATTAATGTTGTGTGCCACCACATTCAGCGTTTTACTGGGTTCTGGAGATGAAACTCAGGTTGTCAGGTTTGTATGGCCAACACTCTTACCCACTGAGTCATTCCCTAGCCCCCTCACCTAATCTTACATCCATTTTGTGAAAAAGGCTGCATAGTAGTAGCGAAGAGCTTATCTATTCATTGCCAGCTTGCTTGATGTAGCAGCTTTTTGGTAGTGATTATAGGGAAGCTCTGGAATAAATATTTTTAACCATCTCAGTTTACATCAGGAGTTAGAATTGTTTAGTTAGAATATCTTTCTGATCTCAAGATCTAGTCTGCTTGAAAGTATTAGAAAAGAATACAGTCTCGCTTCCATTTACACAGATGCAAAAATATATAAAGAATACACCAATTCAAAAGGGAAGCTTTGGTCAGAAGAGACTATTATGTTTTCACTACGAAACCTTTAAATCCTCAAGTGTAGATAATAACATAATCCTTTTTTTTACAGTCTCTTCTATTTATATAGAATCAAAAGTTGATGTTGGGGGACATTTGCTCTTCAAACATAACAATAATGTGATTTTTTTCTCTGTACCTTACAAATAATCGGCTGTGAAATGATTTTGTGATTTTTCTATCAGAAGCTTGGTTTTGACAGCATGATCATAATATTTTCCCTCTGTCAAACGTTTTTGAAGACAGCTGGTTCTACCTAGTACATTTTGTTTTCCTCTAAACTTTCAAATATTACACAAAGTAAGCCTTTTTCAAGCTTTAACTTAGAAAGCAATTGGTTAGTGAAGTGATTTCCTGCAAATAAAGTGCATCATGTCTGTTTTACATTGTCTTCCAATGTAAAGAGACATTAAGTATGTACTCTTCTATGACATTACTAATAAAAGTTTATCTTTAGGTCTAAACAAAAGCAAGGAATTGACTGGAAAAATAATCATTGAGAGGAAATTTTGGAAGTAGTATTATTTTGAAAGGTGTGTTAACTTTGCAAATGCTATAGTCTTTGAACTCTGTAAAGGAAATTGTTCCCATGATAGCCATCATGATAATTATTTAATGAGAAATTTCTGCTCCTTGTTCCAGGAACTGAGTGAATTAGATAAGTAAGAATATTTTGTCCTTGTTTTACTTTCATTTCTGTTGCTGTGCTAAAATACTGATCAAAAGCAACATAGGGAAGGAAAAGATTTATATCAGCATACAATTCCAGGTTACAGTCCATCTTTGTGGGAAATAAAAACCAAAAGTCAAGGCAGGAATTTGAAGGTGGGCCTGCTCACTCTTCCACAGTATTACCTCCAACAGAGGAACTGACTTCACAGCCAAAGAATGGACAGGTATGGAGATTACTGATTGTTGGCTAGCAGGCAGACTCATACTGGGCTAGTTTCTTTAGACAGTTTAGGACTACCTGACTAGAGAATGGTGCTGCCCACAATGGGCTGGGCGCTTCTATGTGATCAGCAATCCAGATGATCACCCACAGATGTCTCCACAGACCACTCTGATTTAGGAAGTTCTCAGATGGCTCTCATCTGTGCAGAATTGACACCTAAAGTTAACCAGAATGGTATTCCAATTAATCTTGTGTAAATAATGTTAACCCTCTCTTTTTATATTTTTTGAGCATAGTTTTACTGGGTTTAGTAGTCTGGTTTGGAATCAGTGTTGTTTCATGTCTCGTAGGGCATGTTTCCAAATCCTTCTGGCTCTCATTGTCTCCATTGAAAAGTCAGCTGTTATTTATATGTGACTTGATCTGTGTTTCTCACAGTTTTCAATGTCTTTTCTTTGTTCTAGACAATTACGGTTTAACTACTATATGATTTTTTTTTTCTGGTCCTGTCTACTTAGTATTCTTTCTGTATTACTCTTGCACCTTGAATATACATATAAGCTAAGAAAAACAGCACATATAATATTGAGCCTTCATATAATGAAATGCTACACCTCTCTATTTACTAAAGATATGTATGGTTTTGAGCCATAATTTTAAGTTTTTTTACTTGCAATACAGTAATTTTATTATGTATATTTCTAGGAACCTTAGGATTATCATTGATATTTTTCATATATCTTTCTAATTTCTTATTACTACTATATATTAAGGCTGGTGATTTGGTGTTAATCGTGATTAAGCAAATTTGTTGTGTTCATTTACTTGTTCTAATAGTCTTTCTAGAAATTATTCAGATATTTTTTGGAAAATCATCGTCTTTTCCAATATAGATTATTTCATCTTTTCTTGTTCTTTATCTTGTTTATCCCTTAATTTTGTGCTATTTTGATTAAATATTTTACTTATTTTTATTTTATATATATGAATGTTTTGCCTGCACGTAAGTGTACTTGTGCATGCAATACCGATAGAGGCCAGAAGATGGCATTGAATCCCCTGTAACTGGAATTATTGATGGTAGGTACTATGTGGGTGCTGGAACTGAACCTGGGTCTTCTGGAAGAGCAACTAGTGCTCTTAACTGCTGAGCCATATCCCCAGCCTCCAGATTGCTGTAATTTTGATCTTCAGAGAAATTACGAATTAAAGTAGTGATGTGCTATCTTTTCTTAGATTTTAACATAATGTCTTAAGCACTGGAAATTTAAAAATTCTTCTCTGTTCAATTTCACACCATAATGAACAAATGATTAATTTTAAGAAATATTTTTCTGGACACAAGGTACAGATATGGCATTTCTTTTTAACTTTCTATTGTGTTATATTCAATTTTTATATTTTTCTGTGAACCATCATTACATTCCTTTTTTATTTAACTTTTGAGCATTTCATACATGCGTGCCATATTTATATGATTTCAACCACCCACTCTTCAACTCCTCTCCTGTCTTCCTAATCCCACCAAAATTAATGTCCTCATTTTCTGTTTTTATTATTGTTATATATGCACCCTAATGAGTTCATTTAGTGTTTTTCATATGTAGACATGTTTATATCTGACCACTTGGAACTGGATAACCTATCATGATGTTTTGCATTCTCTTTTTTAAATTAAATTTATTTGACAAGTTCATACTTGTATATAATGAATTGATTATGCTCTTCACAGACTCTCTTATCTCCTTCCCATTCCTCTTCCCTATTGGTCTCCTTCCTGGATTAATGACTCTCTGTATCTTTGTATGCTTCCTTAATTTTTTAAAATTTTGTAACTCAATTTTTGTGAATGTCACCCAATATATATATTTGATTGAATTTAGATCCCCTCCTACATCTGCACCTCTCCTACTACCCCTGCCCAATTTCATGTACGCTGTTACACACACACACACACACACACACACACACACACGTATGAAGGCTTATAGAGTCAATGTCTCCAAATTTCCTTTGGAGTGGGTCTATCCATGTGAGCCTGTTCAACCTACCAAGAGTCCCATTCTTAAATGAGGTTAACTCTCCTTCTCCCAGAAGCCATCAGCTGCCAATATCTCAGGTAGCCTTGGGATTTCTTACCTACCTCCCCACATCCATGCTGGAATTTTGTCTGGTCTGAGCTCGGAAGGGTCTTGTGCATATTTTTGCCATTGCTGTGAGTTCATAGCAGCAACTTCCCAGATGTCTGACAAATACTGCTTCCCTGTGGTTATTTATCACCCCACCTCTGGCTCTTACAGTATGCAGTATTTTGGTATTATTTCATTATATATTTCTTACACCCATGGTTGAAGCACAATGGACAACACACATGAACTTAAAACTTTTTTCTGAACTGGAAGTTTTACAGAAAACGTTTGAGTCTTTTTATTGCTCTTGATAGTACCACTCTTTTAAACGTCTTCTTATTATCTTCTGACTTGATTGTGGTTCTTCTTCTCCACCTCCTATTTAATCCTTTCCTATTCCTTTTCCTTTCTCTTTCTTCCTCCTCTTCTCTTCTTTCTTGCTCTCTCTCTCCTCCAGTTCTTCTCCTCTCCCCTCTTCTCCCCATCCCCCTCCTCGTCTTCTCCTACCCTCCTCCTCTTCACTTTCTCTCGGGCCCTCCTCTTTTATGTCCTCTTCTTTTCCCCCCACCCCGTCCTCCATACAGTCTCCTTCTTTGTCTCTTTCATCCTCTTCCTGCCCCTTTCCTCCTTCTCTGTTCCTCGTCCCTCCTCCTGTTCCTTCTTGCTTCCTTTACTCCCTCTGCCTATTCTCCTCCTGTATGTCTCTTCCTTCTCATACTATTTCCTCTTCTATTCCTCCTCCTTGTCTCTTCCTCATGTCCTTCCTCCTTTTCATATGCTCTCCTACCTCTTCCCCCGTATCTTCTCTTTTGTTTCATCCTCTCTTCTTTCTCATCTTCCTCTTCATCCTCTTCATATCTTCTCTCGTCTTCTTCCTATTCATCTTCTTCTATTTAATTAACAAAAGTCTCTATAAGCTTATTTTATTTTTCATATAATTCTGTATTTTGGAATACTGATCACATTCAAACCCCCAGGTACTTATGAATACTCTATATAGACACGTTTCTATGACTTTACTATCATCTGGCACCAAGCACTGGTATTTCCTGTGGCAAATGGAAACAGAGAAGAGTGTTCCTGACAAGATGGAGCAAAAGATGGTGCCACCTGTAGTTACAGTGTATAAGGATAGTAAAACTGAGAAAAGGAAGGCAGCAGGAGGCTTAGACCTTGCTGGAAAATCTTCAAGAATGACGTGAAATGCAGCCAAGTTGGAACTTACCCCAGCCGTTTCCCACTATGTTAAAGTCAATTCCAGGGCCTATTTATAGTTAAGCCTGGGTTTTGATTAATGATGTTGGACAGAGATGGGAAAGAGAGAGGGGACTGCTGGAAGGCAGGGAAGAGGCAAAGCTTCAGAAACAGACATGCACATCTGTTGTTTGGACCTTACTCTTTAGTGCACATAGGTTACTTGCCAAGCATAATAAAAAATTAGTTTTATTAGAGGGAAATAATCCATGTCAACATTTTCATTACCAACCTAGTGAAGACATCAAATCTCTAAACATATTGAATAAACAATAGGACAAATCACACTGAACTTTTTCATTAAGTCCTCTGACTTTCATTATCATAGACATAACCCAAGATTTAAATACCTTTATAAGTTGAACTTTTATGTGTTAACAAAATGAAATTGATAAAGGAAGCCTGGATTCATGTTTAAGCATAGATTGTTTTTGAGATGCAAAAAGATTTAGACTTCCCCAGTGACTTCAACATTTTAATACTCTAAAGTGAAAATCAGATGGTGCAAAGAACTTGCTTAAGACTGTACAATATTTCTACTGAAGTTCAGAGACAAAATTCTGACTTTTGCAACTTCTGTATGAAAAACAGTGCACTTTAATTTGGATAGCCAGCCATAAATACTATTGTGGTTGACTGATATTTGCACCTTTTCAAGTTGGAAGTAGATTAAAGTTTATAGTTCTCACAAATTTACTTCAGTTACTAAGCAGATTAGTGTATCATTAATTCCCCTGCTTTAAAACATGTTTTTTTAAAAAACCTGAAAGCCTTCTTTTTGATAGGTGATATTTTCCAAAGGATTAACTCACCAGCTATGCAACTGAACACAGAAGACTGAGAATAGCACTTGTCTCCATTACAAAAATGTAAACAAACTTCATTTGTCTGGTAATCATGTGACTTCAAATATTATATAAAACTAGAGGGGACTTACAGTGACTATGGTAGCTATATAAAATATTTTCTCTTCTGTATAAGGGATCAAAATTTAAACTACAGCAATTTTCTTTTAAATTAGTATCTCAAAAGCTTAGGCTAGATAATGACCATCAGTTTATTTATCTATGGGACATGGTATTGTGTTTGGCAAAGCGATTATACATTACAAACTTTTACATCTTAGCTTCTTTGCTTTATTTTTACTGATTTCTGTTTGTAGAACCATGATTGTGCAAATCAACTAACTGTATACGATCTAAGTACAACATGTAATTATCCCATGGGTAAAGCAATTTTAGAGAAGGCACTGTATTATAAATATGTTAATCATAGGCCCCAGAATATAAAATTTATCACTGAATGTCTTTGATGATGGTTATAAGCATTTCTGCTTGCTAAAGTGGAGTCATATATTTTGGGAGAGTCTACAATATTGGAGAAGAGGTGATGTGCATAGTAATTCATAGATATGTAGATATTAATTTCCTACTGCTGCTATAACAAAATGTCAAGGGTTTAGTAGCTTAGAAAAGCACTAGCCTTCACCAGGACATCTATTTGACCGCCATGACTTCTGCCAAGCCGCAGGAACAACATGGAACAGTGGACAAAATTATGTTAAGGGCCAGAGGATGGGGAACAGTGTCCTGAAACACTGTCATCCAGGCATGACTTTGCCATCACGAGCATGATCACATGGCTTCTATGGATGCCTGCATAAGATTGAACCTTTTTGGTTTTCCATCATGAACAGAAGAGGTGCTCATGAAGTTCCAGCCGTTCAGGAGGAGGTAATGATTGTTCATGGCTTCTGGAAGAAGTGTTGTGATTTTCTCTAATGGTGTAGCCACTGGAGGATTAAGTGAGAAGGAGTTCAGAGGGAGATGGGAGATATTACTAGGGAATAGGGAGGGGAGTGGAATGTAAACACAATGTATTATATATTTGAATGGAAATGTTAAAAATTAAAGGTAGAAAAAGAAGACAGCACACATTTATTACCTTACAGTTCTGGAGGTCTGATGTATGAAATGTGTCTTATTGGGTAACAACTGAGGTGTGAGTACTACTGTGTTTCTTCTGGAGAGTCCAAAGAATTAGTTACATTTCTTCTTACTCCTGGCTTATGGGAGCTCCTGATTTGCTTGAGTCATAGCTCCTTCCTCTGCTTTTAAAGTTACCAGAATCTTCTAGTTTCTATTCAACAGTTCTTCTGTCATCTAACCCCCTTATCAACCTTATCGTCTCTCCTTTTTTCTTTACAAGGATTAATGTGAAGATATTAATTCCACCTAGGTAATTGAGATTCATGTCTACATCTCAAAGTTAATCACATATGCTGAGTTCTTTTGATTATAGTTTCTGTGAATTAAGATGGGGTCAGCTTTTGAAATTGAGTTGCTGAGGGAAATTTTTATAAATACGTTATTGAACTATGTATTTCACACAGAATAACCCAATAATCTCCATGTCCCTCCCTATATTGGCCCCCTCCTGTACCCTCCCACTGGAATTCATACAGTCTGTCAAGGTATATTGTGTCAAGCTAGTGTCCCCAGACATCCCTTAGTACAAATTCATCCACTGGGATCTAGTCAGCCCATCCAGAATTCCTCCCCTTAAGAAGATCAGCTCTTCCTCACCCAGCAGTAATCAAATACCAATAATTCTTCAACTAATATTGGAGGCCACTGCTCATTATAGCTCTGTGCTCAGTTTTTCTGCTTGAGTTTGCATGGGTCTTGTGCACTCTGTCACCATTGATATAGGTTCATATGAGCAAGGTCCCAGGAACCTGTAGGACTCTATTTCCACATGAGGATGCACCTCCTCACTGCCTCTTACAAGCTGTCCATTCCCACTTATGCTATGGTCTTTAAGACCTGGATGGGTGAAGTTTAATATAGGAGTCCTGTCTAAGGACACACACTCTGCAGATTCTATTCTCTACCATTTGGCCATCTGTGATCTTTTGTGTTCTTGGATCTCTGCTGCATGAGGGAGCTTCATTGATGAGAACTGAGAAATGCATTCTTTGTGTCCTCTTTACCTTTTGTTCTATGTTCTGTGAGCCTTAAATGTACAGGTTGCATTGTAGACATGCCACATAGGGTGGGAAATTCACAGACAATCTCTGTTGTGGTACTCTGTAATAATCTCCATATGTTGAAAAAGAACTTTTTTGATGAATGGTGACTGGGATACTTGTCTGTAAATATAAGGATCCATATTTTACACATAGTAAGAAATGACATTTGTCTAAGAATCTGACAGCCTTGGGGTTTTCTCTAAGATTTATGACCTCTCCACCCATGTGTTTCAGCCATGTTTATAGTACCACACATGAATTTCCTCCCATTGAGTGTGCTTTTAGTCCAATTAGGTAGCTGTTGATTGCCCCCAAGCTAAGTGCCACTATTGCACCAGTGTCATGTGCTGTGCCCATCACTGATGTGGTTATTAGACCTTAAAGCTGGGGTTGAACCACCAACCAATGTTCTTTCTCCATTAGCAGCATGTGCAGTGCTCTCCAGAGCGTTGAGTGCTAGCCTCCAGGGGAGGTGGCTTCCAAGTCAGTTCCAGTTCCATTGCTCCAAATCCTGTCTCTGAAGTCTGTCCTGTCTTCAGCAATAGGGTCTTATGTTCAAGTTCTGAGAGGCAAATCAAGGTTTGAGGCAAAAGCCTGTGTAATTTTGGTAGACTCTTGATATGCCCTGGCCAACAACTCAAAGAAAGGTTTCTCCTGTCTCCACTGTTATCTATTATGTAGACTTCATTTGTACACATGGACTCATGTAGATATATTGTATGTGAAATTTGTCAGTAGGTTTTTGAACTAATACAGTTCCCTCTGGATTTTTATAGTATCTAGGTATTATTTATTTCTCCTCTGAAATAGCTTATCCTTGGGAATGGGCAGATGACTCAGAAGTTAAGAGCACAGGCTACTCTTGCTGAGGACAGGGGTTCAGTTCCTGCACCCACATGGTGGCTAACAACTTTGCACAACTCCAGTTCCAGAGGATGTGACGTCCTGTTCTGATCTCCGAGGGCATTGCACAACACAGGTGTTCTTACATAGACACAGGCAGTACACTCATACACATAAAATAAAAATAGTAAAATATTTTTAAATAGTCTACCCTTATGCTAGGTTGTATAATGGATGCAACACATGTTGTTCAAATATATTTAAAATTTTATCTCATTTACTAATATTGTGTGGGTACATGAACATATGTGTGTGGAGGACAGAGAACAACTTTGTAGAATTGGTTCTTTCCTTCCACCTTTCCATGCATTCTGTGGGTTGAACCCAGGCTGTGAGACTTATACACCAAGTGCCTGTACATAGTGAGCCAGCTTGATGGGTATAAATATTTCTCACAGAATCAGTCTCTGTAGCATCACTCACTATAAAAGTAGAGTGCAATCCATAAATGTGAGCAATATTCAGAATTTTAAATTTTCCAGTAACAATATTTAAAAAGCAAAATATATCAGGTTATATAGACTTTAATTCTATATTTATTTTATGTCATTCAATAAATGGAAAATATTATCAGGTCAAAATGTAGTCAATATAAATTGTTAGATATTTATATGCGTTATTCTGTACTATTTCTTCAAACCCCAGTATACTGTACATGTACACAACCTGATATGGACAAGCCATTTCATATGCCACAAGTGATTGTTAAACAACAGAGCCAAAGTGGTATTTATTTTAATTTAATTTAATTTAATTTTTGAGACAAGATCTCATGTATCCCAGACTGGCCTTGAATTTTCTATGTTGCTTAAAATGAATGGTGCTAAACTTCTGATCTTGCCTCTACTTCCTGAATGCAGTGATTACTGGCCTGCACCCCCACTCTGTTTATGAGATACTGGAGGTCCAACCCAGGGCTATATACATGCTAGGCAAGTATTATATGAACTGAGCTACATCGTTACCCTAGCCAATATATTATAGGTCCCATTTAAGAGTTAGGCTCTCCACTCAAAGGAATGTGGCATGTTGGCTAAACACATCGAATCAGATGAGGGTTTGTGAACGTCAGCACTACAGCCATTCTACACGAGATAATTATGGATTACTGAGGGATGCTCTCTGCACTGCAGAATGTTTGGCAGCATCTTTGGCTTCTACCCACTCGATGCCAGTAGCTACTACTTCTCCTGCCCTACCTCATTATAACAATGAAAAGTGTCTCTAATTATTAGTAAATATTCCCTGGGGAATGAAACTATACCTAATTGAAAACCAGTGTACTGGGCACAGAAGCCTTTGTTTTGAATTGTGCTCCCTGTATATTACATTCTGATCTCAAGGGAGCCGGTGGAACTTGTTAAAATAACTTCATCCTCTTGAAAATGAATAAAATGTGTTGCCTTGGTTGCTTGAGCCTCAACAGAAACAGTGTAGATAAAAAACTGTGTAAACTCTAGATCTGCTTCAAGAGGGGCTCAGCATTGTTTCTTTTTCGTTTATGCACAGTCTTTGAATTTAAGTACAGCTATTTCAGTACTGGTATGTTGTCCTATAATATTGGACTTCGTTTAAAAACTGTGCTACTTGTGAAAATTAGATTATATTATGGACAAGATCCATAAGGTGTTTTCTTTTCTTGTCGCCTCAACTCTTACAGGTGACCCTGAAACCAACCAAAACCTCATCTGAAATTGCACCAGCATAGAGATAGCAGAAACTATGACAAGGAAAACTGTGTTCTTCATAATGCACTATTGAGTGTACGGAAGTCACTCTTTTGCATTTTTAAAGACAAAGAGGCAAAGAGTATAGTTATCTACCAGGAGCATGTTTGTAAACATTATATATTTACTGTGTGAAACAACAAACATTTAAGGATTATAATGAAGATGCTTCTGCTACTTATGTCTATTTGGTTTTGAGCCTGAACCTTTAATGACTATGTCAGTTCTCCACACTTTCTATAGTCTTTCTTTTGGTTTAACCAGAACTATACATACAGTCCTGAAAATTACACTTTCTCTGTGGGCATATATGTGTATATAAATGTCTGTGCATGTGCTGCTTTTCAGGAGATATCCACCTTGGTTTGTTGATTGATTGGTTATTATTTATTTGTTTATTTATTTGAGACAGAGTCTCTTGCTAAGACTTGAAGCTCACCAATTTGGCTAGGCTGACTGGCCATAAGACCCCTTCCCCGCACTCCTGAGAATCACCCATCCTCACCCTTTTAGCCCTGGGTTTACAAAACCTACATAACTATGCTTGTCTACATGGAGACTAAACTCAGATCCTCATGCTAGTGAGGTATGTACTTTGCTAACTGAGCTATCGTCTTAGCCCAAAAAATGCACATTAATGATTTCATTCTTTATGTGTAAACCTAAGTCCTACAGTCTTGTTTTTTCTCTAAGTATAAAATTACATCATTTTCTTGGTAAATTATATTGAGAAATATAATAGTTCTTTCCCCATGACATGAATAAAACTAAAATTATCAGTAACAATTCACAAACAATATGTAATAACAGAGTCAAGAAGAAATAAACACTTTGATGTCTCAAGTCTGATATTTTAAAAACACCGCCCAAGTACCTAAGGTCTGTAAAGATCAAAGCAACAACTGTTGGAGAGCAAACACATTCTAGAACATTATTTTGTACTTTATTTTATATGAGGAACAAAAAATAAAACATTATAGCAAAGGTGTATAAATTTAAAATCACTTTTAAAAATAAGACCAGAATTTTCCCATCTTAATTCTGTTCCTCTGAGTATCATCCATTATTTCCAGGACAAAAACTATCCTCTCAGACTAAGTTGCCTGGAAATTGATTTAGAAGGTTTAAAGTTTCAACCATCATAAGTTTATTTTCTAGCACAGGAACTCAACTGCCTAGTTCAGAACCACCTTCACAGTCCTGGCCCCATACTGCATAGAACTGGTCTCCTAGAGAGCTGTAAGTAATGCCCATTGTGGAGCTGTGATGGGGATGCTGAGGGCTAACGGGGAAGATATTTCCTTTCCAGTACTCAGATGGGCAAAGCCAGCATGTGTGACCTAAACTCAGCCAATCAAATATTTCTGCCTGAGTTTGGATCCATGAATGTGCTATAGAGAAGCAAAGTGGCATGGAGATCAGTGGCAATGAGGAGTTACCAATGGGGCATATGACAGCATATCAACCTCGGGTGACCAGGCGACCCATATTTTGTTACCTAATCTCTACACTGCTGTGTGTTTTTCAAACTACACTTCCCAAAAAATACTAATCTTTCCAATATATTATAATTCTTTTTAATTTAGAATCAAATTTCTGTTGCTTACAACAAAGAATCCTGGAAGATACCCAGAAACATATCTCCTTTGGTAAACTTTAACACACTTTAATAAAGGGAGGTGTTACTTCTCTTACTAAGAAATATTTATGAAGGATCCAGTATGAGACTTATTTCTGAGCAATATTAGTTGACTTTTAATGCTTAGTGGTAGAAACTAATTAGCATGCTCAGATGATGTACATATCTTTACTTCTTTTTCATCATCAAACGATTCTAGAACTCAATATATTTATATTTCTGTTAAGTTACCCCCTCAATACACATAACAATGATCACCTGACTATTATAGGTTCATTTCAGTCTTTACTTTTTTAAACTTCTTTTAAATTTCTCTGGACTTGTTCTTGGATTCATTTAAACATTTGTCTTCTGGTTGTCTGTCAACAAAGACTGGAATTTCTTGGAGACCTTCTGTTGTCAATGCTCACGATCTCTATGGGCATCTGTCTTATCGGTTACCACAGTTCTGCCAACAGTTATGATTGGTGGAAATTGTGCTATGCTACTCCACTGTATTGTATGCTCTAAAAGGGAACATCTTCATTCATATTCATCACAGCAGCACTAGATCTCGGAAACAACACAGTTCTTGACATGCAGTAGACATTAAAAAATATATTGAATCAATTTTTTTCACAATATCTGATGATATTAAATGTCACATCAGCACAAATTGTTTCTGGATTCTCTATTAGATATGCACATAGTATATTTCTTCTTGGATAGACACGTCATAGACCTTCTGAGGGTTAATGTTCATTGATAACATGACTGGATATAGAATCCTTTTGGAGATACTATTTGGGACATGTCTGTGGGGCATTTCCAGAGAGGATTCACTGAGGAGGGAAGAACCGTCATAACTGTGAGTGGCTTCATTCCATCGTCTAGAGTCCTGAGCTAAAGAAAAAGGGAAAAGGAAAACGCCAGCTGAGTGGTAACGATCCAATTTCTCAGCTTCTTAGTTTACCAAACTAGGAGTAACGTCCTGCCACCTCATCACCTCACCACCTTGCCTTCCCTGCACCGAAACAAATCTTTCCTCCCTTAAGCTCTTTCTTATTAGGCTTTTGGTGACAGTGATGAGAAAAGCAACTAATATGAATCTCACATTCAACATGTTAAAAATATCAAACCACAACACTCTCTCTAGTACAAGAATGGTCTGTCCTTCTGGGTCCTTGGCACAGGGAATGGTACAGTTCTTTGATCCTTTAAGGCAGATATTCCCCTTCTTTCTATGATCTTTTACCCTCATGTCATTCATTAGATTCTCTCACCAGCACTTGTTTGTCTCCATGGTATTATGCCTGCACCAAAGCTCTGTTGAACAGGTCCAAAAGCTTTCTATTTACAAACTCTCCTTTTGCCCATTGCTCTTGTCCTTCTACAGTCCTCTCCTGAACCATACTAGAATCTCCTTATCTTTCAAAACTTCCATCAGTCACTAGAAGCTGATCCTTCCAGGGTTTGTGCCTTGTTGTAATGGACACTATTGGGGCCACAATTCCTTTGCACCCTGAATGTAGAGTTCCATTCCCTAGCATATTTCTTTATGGATATGACTCTGTGGACTCTGTGATTTACCTGGCTAGATAGTCCATGTGATCAAAAAGACCATGATCAATTTGTGCATGTCCAACATGCATGCATACATATATAACTAGCTTCCTTTGCTTAAAAAACTTAAAGGCAAGTACTATATATTTTCCCAAGTTCCCCAGCAGACTTAAAGCCCAGTTGCCTGTAGTGGAAATGTGTGCTACTGGATTTCCTCCCTTCTCCACCTCACTTCACACTCCTTTACTGGTTTCCTGGGAACACCACCAAACCAAATGGCATACACTCACTGCCTTGTCTACTAATGATAATTAGACGCCATCCTGCCAGAATGGGACACTGTCAAAAATGCCTCAGAATTATTCTAACTGGGGAAGAGGAAGCTGATATATTTGCCCAATAATATTTTTAAATGTTTTATTTATTATTATTTTTATTTTTTGTGTGTCTGAATATATTGCCTGCATGTATGTAAATGCATCCATGTCATGCAGTGCCCTTGGAGGTCAGAAGAGGGCGACAGATCCCCTTGAACTGGAATGACAGATGTTTGTTAGCCACCATGTGGGTGATGGGAACTGAACTCAGGTTCCCTGCAAGAGCAGCCAGTGTTCTTAACCTCTGAGGCATCTCTCTCCAGCCATATATATACATATGTAGTCATTTTTAAGGGCTGCTTCCAGGGGCATTAAATTTCTGGTATTTTTAGCTGTAGTCCTGTGTGAAGACTTGTTGCTCCTTCAGCAGGAAAAACAAAAACCTACAGAGATTTACAGGTTGTTGCAGCAGACAGATTTCAACAGGCTGCCATAAAGGTCAAGGGTATATCATCAACAATATCTGCTCTACACAGTTTCATTTCATTAAACAATGTTGCTACTTGGCAGTAACTCTGTGGAATTTTCCTATTTCCTTCTAGGTTTATAATCTGTGAAATAGAATTCAACACTATTTTCCCTTGATGTTGAACAATGATGGCATTTTCACAATCTGATTGAGGTGGTGTGGTATTGTTCAAATAGGCTCTGAGATTCATATATACTTTGAACTACAACTCTCCTCCTGGAAACCATTCTCTTTTGGCTTACCTTGGCTTTCTAGGAATCCATGTACAGTGGCCTATCACTGTTCAAATGGCTTCTTGATTATCATCGCAGAACCAATATATAAGTGGGAAAGTTTCCAGAAGTTATTCTGTTGTTGAATTTGTCATGTTCCTTCTACTTGAACGCTTGATCCCTACATGGTGGTTGGGTTTTGGAAGTTTGTGGAGGCATTATAAGGTGGAGTCCTGCAGCAGGAAGTGGATAACTAGAAGTAGGCCTTCAAGTTTTATAGCTGGACCCACTTCCTCATTCCTGACTGCCTATGCAATATGAACAGTGGTCTCAAGCTTCTGCCACCATGCCTTCCCAGATACAATGGGCTTTATCCTCAACCCATGAACCAAAATAAATTCTTCCTTTTAATCTACTTTTTGTGACATATTTGGTCACAGTAATATAAAATATAAGCAATATAGTAGAATATAGTCTGTTTTGTCACTGAAAACCTAGATTTATTACAAATTGACATGTTTGTTCCATTTCATTCTTTGTACTCTTTTTCTAGTCATTTTGAGACAGGGCCTCCCTGTATCCCCAGCTTGCCTGGAAGTTGCTATGTAGACCAGTCCTGACTCAGTCTTACAGAGATGTGCCTGCCTCTGCCTCTGAGTGCTGTGAATAAAGGTTTGTACTTCCACACCCAGCATTCTCTATATTTTTATGTTGTACAATTGGAAACCTTTGTTCTGAAATGATACATTTCATTGTTCTTCCATGTTTTCTTTTCATTTTTCACTTATTTTTGAATATTTAGTTTTTTGTTTTCTGTGTATGAGTATATTGTTTTCATGTGGGTAAGTGCACCCATGTATGTCATGCAGTGCCCATAGAGGTCATAAAAGGGTGCTGGATCCTCTGGAACTAGAGTTATGGGTGGTTGTTGGCCACAATGTGAGTGCTGGAAATTGAACCTGAGCTTTCTGCAAGAACAGCCAGCACTGTTAACTGCTGAGCCATCTCTTAGCCCTTTTTATTATGTATAGTTAAAGTAAACAATTTGGTTTCATTGACATACACATTTTGAAATCATCTTTACACTGACTACACCCACACCTTACATAGTTGCTTGTGTGTGTGTGTGTGTGTGTGTGCACATGTGTATGTATATGTGCACATGGGGGGGTTGAAGTATTATTGTCTATAATCCCTGGATCCAGACATTACTTCAGAATTTATTCATCTTCCTAATTGAAACATTGTATGTCTTGACCAGTATCTTTATATTTCCCTCAACTTCAGTTTATGGTAAGCATGATTCTACTCTCTGCAGTTATGAATTTTACCATCTTATTTTCCACATGTAAGGAAGATTATAGTGTTTGCCTTTATGTGTCTCCCATTTTGGAAACATCCCTCCAGTATCCCTTATTAGACTATACCACTGCTTGTGGTAGTCTTAACACTGGTCTCTTTGCCTCCAATTGTACCAATAAGAAATGTCTTCTTTCTTTGAATTTTTTCAAGAGAGTTTTGGGAAATGAAACTCTAATATCCACTTCCCTGATGAAATACTTTACAGTTCTTTATTGTCTTAGAATCAAGTCTAAATTCTAGATTTTATTTGTGGGACCCTATGGGATCTTAATCTATCTCTCTTTTTCTTTAACACCATCCCCAAATTTGTCCTTGAATTCTATCAAAGAGAAAATAAATTCTTTCAACTCACTGAACATACTTTATGGTCTCTCATTTATGTCTTTATCCACATTCTTCCTTCTAGAACATTATCAAAGTCTTGATTGCTTATGTTTCTCAAGAGCCAAATTCAAGCCCTGACGTGCTGTCAGTTTTTAATTAAAAATGTTGATTTTTGGCTTTGCTTTTTATATTAACAATGATAAACTCCATAATTCCTTACAGCTTACAGAAGGATATTTGTTTCTCACATGGGGATTCAAAATAATTTTTATGTAATACATTCAACAAAGAAAAAGTGCTGACCAAATAAATAGGTGTTAAAATAGATGTTAACCAGTTCTAATCATACAGCTTTGAACTGCAAACCCATTCCTTGGTGGTTACAGATATTTGTAAACTTAATTCACAAGGATTTTTCTGTCTCTACCATATTTTTTAGCAGATATTAGCACTTTGGCATTGAACATGTTTTATTTTATTCTTCACGTCTAGGTTGCCAGGAGCTAATAGACTACTTGGTCTCATTTTAACACTGCCTGGACTTTATAATGAATACACACACACTAACATGTCTTGGCATTGGATCAAATATGCAGTAAAAATGCATGTAATTGAAATTATTCAAAATATTTCCGAGTAAATACTTAAAGCCCTATGTTAAGCCTGTGAAAGACACAGGTAAACTCTTAATTTACATCAAAGTGTAAAGGATGACTGAGCATCTGAGTACATTTCAGACTGCAGATATAGGAGGGGTTCTAATATAAAGGATTTTCAGGAGGAGAATCAGCAACAATATCACTGCAGTTCTATTGCAAAATAAGTTAACGAGAGTCATGGTTTTATGGAAGGTGCCACAGTTTTTTTTAACTAAGAAATTATTTATTAAATGCTTAGGTCATGGGTTAAAAAAGAGATATCAAAGCAATTAAAAGAAAATGGCATGATACTAATAGATTACCTGAACTCAAAGATGACCAAAGACATTGAATATCATTCCGATTCCAAGTTAAGTGGACAGGGTTTATTTTTTAATGGCTTTGGTGCTAATTTTTGATAAATTTAGGCAACTTTAGTCAAACTACAATAATATCATAAAAATTTTTTTGAGGAGTAACCTTATCTATTTTAGATCTATTATTTTTATGAGAATGATGAAATTCACAAGAAACTGTACTCATCAAGAGAGGCTCTTCTCAGGCTTAAAAATAAACTTTGGAGACAAAATAAAAGTTTCCAAAACAATAAGCAATGTTGGGAGCATAAAACTATGAGATGGCTCAATTGATAAAGGCACTTGGCACACAATCCTGGTGACCTCAGTTTGATCCCTGGAACACATGGAAAGGCAGAAGGAGAAAACCAAAACATTGAAGTTATTCTGTGACATCCACATATATGTACACAAATAATATTAATAATAATAATAAGAAGAAATCATAAGCAGTTTGAGAAGTTATATGGAAATCTTCAAGTCTTCCTTATTTTATTCAAAGTAAGTACAAAATTCAGATTTATTTGTACAAACATTTGGAAGGTCCTTTCTTACAGCAAAAAATTGCTTTTTTCCTAAGCTAAATAGTATTTTAAGCAGTACTAATATATTTTTCTCAAGTTTACTGAAATCTGCATAATTAACCACAAAGTGATGAAAAATTTGGAAGAATCACATCACAGATAAGGGCAATACAGATGGTCCTCTCCAGTAGAGTTCAACCTATGATTTTTTCAGTTTTATCATAATGTAAAAACAATACACATTCAGTATTTTCTTTTTCAAAATTTTATGTATTATTTTTATTTTATGTGTATGAGTGTATTACCTGCCTATATGTGGGTGCACATGTGTCATGTAATACCCAAGGAGGTCAGAAGAGAGCATAGGATCCTCTGGAACTGGAGATAAGGATGGTTGTTAGAGAATCCTGGTCCTCTGGTAGAGCAGCCAGTGCTCTTAACTGTTGAACCATTTCTGCAACCCCAATTTTGGTCTTTTGTTATACTAGTGATACTGACATGCAATCTTTTATGATGTTGGGCAGTAACAGCAAGTGAGCTGCAGTTTCCACTCAGCCTTTAGACTTGAGGGAGAAACAAGCAACTCTCTGTGGAACAAAATTCATCATAAATCCTGGAGCATCTGTACATGCAAATGCTCTGAAACAAAGACAGCATAGAAAATTCCAGAAACTAAAGGATATTTTGGATAGTAGAACATAAACCATAAGGAGATGCTGTGACACATGAAGTGGAAATGAACTGGGTGGATGACTGTGTTAGTGTTTCATTTTTGTAATGATATACCAGAAATGGTTAAATTTATAAAGAAAAAAACGTCTATTTAGCTCAGAGTTTGGGAAGTTAATGCACGTTGGATCAGTTCTGGTGAGAGGTCTCTTGGCTTCATCATGTTATAGAGGGCAGCAATGGTGGAACAATATGAAATCAAGTGATCACATCATAAATATAAGAAACCAGAAAAGTTGGGTGGGGTTGAGCTCATATATTTATAACAAACCCATTGTGAGAACTGCCAGCATTCCTTCCAAGGCCAGGCCCCCAATGAACTATTTTTCTCCCTCTAGTCCCTCCTAATGATCATCTCAGCCCCCACATTTCCAGTTCTCAATACTGGACCAAAATATCCAAACTCCATAGTAATCATAAAGTAATCATGTTAATGAAGTAATTAATGTCAAATGAAATAATCATGTCAAGCTAGCTAATAATTTACAATTTCTTTATTATTTTCCAGTCATTTCAAAGGATTTTCCTACAGGGAATAACAACCCTATGCTAACAGCAGACCCAAATGAATCAGTGTGCTGAATGTGCAGTTATATGAGACCTGCTATTTAGACTCCTAACACTTGATTGGATGTTCTGTTGTCTTCATGTTTGAATTCTTAAACTGTGACCGTGGAGTTCTGCATTTTCATTTTTCACTAAGTGCTTGAAATTACCCATCTCCTTCTATCCACATGCCCCTGCAGAGTGGTCCAATTGCAACAGCTGATGAATCCACATTGACATATCTTCATGCCTCAAACTCTATATTTGGACACTCACTCTTGGTGTTGTATATTGCATAAGTTTTGGAAATTGGAGCATGTCATGCTTCATCATTTTAGTGCCAAACAGAACAATTTTACTGCCCTAAACATTTTCTGTGTTCCACCTGTTTATCCTTCTCTTCTACTTAAACCCCAGCAATCAACGATTTCTTACTGCCTTTTAGAATTCTTTGTGGTTGGAGTTACAGGAAACAGAGGTTTTTAGGGTTGACTTTTTCTCACACATTTCTCTCTTGCTAGATTTTGATTGTCCTGGAGGCCATTCTGGGAGAGCTGCAGGTCACACGTCTACTCTTGAAGTAATGACGGTAACAAGATGGTATCAACAAGTACCAATCATTTTTAGAGGACTGGAAGACAAGCAAACTTTCCACTGCTTGTAATATTCCTCAGCCATAATATAAAAAAGGCATGGACCTGGGATTTTAAAAAAATTCCTATGCTTTCTTTTGGTTATTTTGAATTTCCAGATTAGTTCAAAGCATCTATTCATATGCCACATTTGTCAGTTCTTATCAACCTACTGGTCATTCCTTCCAAATTCTAAAGAGATGATTTTTCAGAAAACAGCTAGCTAAAGAGATACAGGCAGGATTCCTCCTGCAATTCAGACAGTTTAGTTTCAGACTTATTGGACGCCTGTCTGAGGTATGCCAGCAATGAAAGGTATAGAGATTCTAAAAGAGAATATTGGTCAGCAGTGAGGGCCATCATCGGGCCTGAAATTTATGAGAGGCTCTTCAAACTATACTATAGTACATCCTTTATCACTAATGGTTCTACAAAAAACACTAATTCTTTGCTTTATGTGCCATTTTGGACACATGAAGAAAGTGATAGTCACAACCTTTTTGGCTTTTCTATCAGGGTTTATAGAAGGCCTCAGAAAAACTGCCAGACCTTTATTATTATTATGAACATGTGGATTTATCACTAATATATGGTACTTTTGTATGGAAGATATTCTAGCAATATTAAGGTTTTTTACAAAAAATGTTTTTCTTATACAATTACATCATGTTTGTTGAAGATGCTGTCAGGGATTCATTCATAGTTGCATCAGTTGCACTCACTCACTAATCAACACTAGTGCTTTGTTTATGCCAGACCGGTTCTCAGACTTCAGATACTGGCACTTGTGTGGCACACAAAGAACCATAAGTTCCTGAGAATTTACTTTTCCAGAGAAGAGTAAGGGGAAAGAGGAGCTGCCAATGCCTCAGTGATGGTGTGTGTGTGCATGTGTGTGTGCGTGTGTGTGTGTGTGCGCACGCGTGTGTGTGTGTGTGCACGCGTGTGTGTGTGACATAACATTCTGCCCAGATGATTCTGATGTCAGACCTGTACCAACTCTCTAACTCTCCATCTTCATCTTTCTCCTAATCAGGTTTAAGTAATAATTACTGTTCTTGAACTCTGCCGAATGCCACAGATTTGCTTGAGATCAGTACATTCTTGGTTTCATTTCCACTCTTCCTCGTTCCCCGATGCACCCAAGAATATGTTCCATGAATTTCTTTCATACAGTTCTTCATTGAGGAAACCTAACATAAGAATTTGCTTGCGTAGAAAATTCACAAATGGTTGTAACATATGAAAAAATTGGAAATAAATCATGTAGCACTAAATTCCTTACTCAAAACAGTCACTGTTAGTCTTTTTTTCTATAAATTAAAACATTTATTTGGCTATGTATCAGTCTTTTGCTATAAATTAAAACATTTATTTAGGCATGTATTATCTACCATATCATCCACTGGTTCAAGTATTCATGTAAGTGATATCTTTTAGCAAAGTTGCTAAATGATACTAGAATATTTTCATTACTTTCAAGAAGACACATCATACCCCCTTTAAATGAAATTAATCTTCATTTCCCTCCATCCCTGACATATATATCACTAATCTACCTGCTATTATGGAATTACCCACTATGTGCCTATCATTACAAATGGTGTCATATGATATGTAGCAAAATGCTTTCAAGGTTAGTCGATGTTACAATATATATATCAGTTCTTCATTTGTTTTTATGCATGAATAATATCTCTTCTATATGTATATCACAGTTTGCTTATACATTCCATGCATTCACAGATATTTGGATTACTTTTATTATTTGGCTATAAGAAATGTGGTAATAAGCATCCATCTATAATTCCTTGGCTATATGTTTTCATTATTCTTGAGCACGTATCTTGGAGTAAATTACTGAATAATAAGGTATCTTTGTTTTAGGTTTTTGAGAAACTGCTTATTTCCAAAGGTAACAGTAAAATTGTCCTAGTTAATTTTCAGTTGCTGCAACAAAAATTCCCAAAGCTCAGTAATTTAATATAAAATAAATTTGATGAGGCTCATGGCAATTAATCAAGTTCTATGATTAAAGTATTAATCCATTCATTTCCTAAACAGATTTAGAACATTTTTATTGCTCCAAGAAGACACTTGTCACCCATAAACTTCACATTAGATCTTATCCTCACTTCTGAACACTGCTTCATTGAGTTCCAAACCTCAACACTGTAAGCACAAACCATACTGAAAGCATAATAACCATCTAATCATCCATCAAAATGTGAGGATTCCAGTTTCTCCACATCCTCTGCAATACTTGTTATTATATTCTTCTTCATAATAGGAGTGGTATTTAGCATATGCATGTGTCACATTTATATAATATCTCCTTTACTTTTATTTCTACATAATTGCCTAGTATTCTTAATTAAATGATTCTACTTTAAGTTATTTTTAGTCATTTACCTACTCACTTGTTAAGTCATTCAGCTTTTTTTTTGAAAAAGTGTTTGTTATATGAACAATTGAGTTTAGTACTTGTGAGGAAAACACTATAACTACTAGATTATGGAAACTCGTTGGTGATTAGTACTTGTAGTAGTTAATCTTAATGGTCAACCTTGTGGGGTTCAGAATCATTGAAGAAAGAATTTCTGGACATATCTGTGAGGGATTATCTAGATGGGATTAACTATGGTAGGAAGACCACCCTAAATGTAAGCAATACCATTCTGTGGGTTCTTTTCCCAGACTGAAATAAAAAGGTAAAAGTGAGCTCAGCACATGTGTTCACCACTCTGCTTCTTGACTGTGGCCACAAATGACAAGGTGCTTCTTCCTGCCACTATACCATCCTTATCACAATAGAGTGTGTCTCCCCAAACTGTAAGGCACAGTGAACTCTTTCTTTCTTAAACTGCTTCTTCAGGCATTTGGTCACAGTAACACAGGAAGTAATTCATACACTACTAAAAATATATGGTTTAATTTCTAAATCAAATTTCAGGCACAGTTTGACAACTATATGCATATGTGTGGAGATGATAGAAAACAGTTTTGGAAAACAAGATTGGGCAGAAATAGTTGGGGTATGTTAGTTTACAGAAGGAGAAGGCACAAAGTATTACAATACAATAATTGTCTTCTGGAGAACTGCACCCTTATAGAGTGATCCACTCAGCTCTGAGTGGGTTTTTAACCTTTCCTTATCATCACTGCAGTATATAGTACATTCTCATTCAGAGGTTTAACCATCCAAGAGTGCAGAAATCCAGATGGCGCCACCAAGCCTGACAACCTGAGTTTGATTCCCAGGATCCACATGGTAGAAGGGGAGAACTGATTCCCACGAGTTGTCCTCTGATCTCTACACATGAACAGTTCCCTCCCATTTCTTTGAAGAGATGGCTAATCTTTAAAAACATGGCTGATTAGTCCTGACCTTTTTGTTTTCTTCCTAACAGCAGCTGCCTAATTGCCTTTTGGAGTCAAATGAGAGCATGTTTGAATGTATCCCATTGCTGAGTTTCAGGGTTCTCATGAGCTAATGATAAGGGAACAGCTCACACAGAGGAAGGAGGACTTAGGAAGTGTGGGCAGAAGTTTTTGCAGTGAGGTCAATTTTCTTCTGTGAGTCTCTTAAGGAGACATCACCACATGAGTGAGCTGGTCTGGATTTTGTCACTCTCCTGTATCAACCTTTCCCTACAAAGCAGCCTATCAGTTTCTCCATTAGATAATTCTGTTCAGCTCAGCATTTCAGCGGATAGTAACCGAATGCCTTCTCTCCTACACTCAGAAAAGCTTCTTGTTTTTACAGAAAACAGGAAGAGCTTGCCGAAATGCTTTTGAAAGGGACACTTTCTAAGTGAGTCTATTTTCTCAGGCTTTTTATAACTTAATCTCACCTTCACAAACGTCTAGCAGCATGACACACCTTTCTATGTAATTTTCTACCTCTTCTGTATACGAGAAAATGTGGAATTTAAGTACTCTCTCAGCAGACAAATGTATGCCATTGTACTGTGTATAGAAGTGACAGCAGGATTACAGACAAAACCATAGAATAGAGAATTGTATTGACAACAACCATTTATCCTGAATAATTTCCATAACATTAATTCAGGATCTTAAACTGTACCATTTATAATGGTTTAGTGTATTTTTGGTTTTGTTCAACAAATATTTCCATCTAATTTGGGATATTTTGAAGGTCTGATCTTACCATATCTGGATTTTTAAAAAATGTTTAATTGAATTTTTGTGGATTTCATACAGAACATCTTGGTCAGTCTTATCATCTTTATGTCCCCTCCCCCACTGGCAGTCCCCCCATAATCTCCCAGCTGGAATTCGCACATTCTGCCATTTGTGTTAAGGATGATTGTGTCAAGTTACTGTTCCCAAACACTATCACCCCTTCTCTTAAAACCCATGTCCTTTATCGGCCACTCTTTATTCTGCTGTCCTCCTCAGCCTCTCAAAACTATTTTCTATCTCTATCCATTTACCTGTTCTAGACTTTTCCTATAAATGCAATGATATAACATGTGGACTTTTGTGACTGGTTTCTTCATTTTACCATAATGTTCAAGATCTACTGGTGTTGTAACCTGTACTGCTTCTACATTTCATTCTGTTGCTGAATAATCTTTTGTGTGGATATGCTACATTTTGTTTATTCCTCAACTGATACACAGTTGGATTGTTTCCACACTTTTGGCTCATATGAATAATGTTGCTTTCACATTTATGTACATCTTTTGGTGTAGACATACATTTAAATCTCCCCTGACAAATACTTCGGGTGGAAGTGTTGGGGTTATATAGTAACTCTATCTTGCTAAATTTTTGAGAAACTGTCAAACCATTTTTCATGACATATCATGATCACCTATCTTGGTAGGTCAGGAAATGTGGCCAAGAGCATAAATTTTTGTCTAAGTTCATAAGTTATACTTATCTTTTACACAATATAGGCTCATTCCAGAGGTGAAGCCCTCTTGTATCTTCTAAGAATATCCCATGACCAGGATAGAAACTAAGAGCTTCAAACTCAATAATGAATGTTTCTACTTTAAACTCTAAAACTTTAAGAGCAAACCTATAAATAGCAAAACACGCATGGAAACATCACACTTCTGTTTTTAACAAAAGAAATAAAATATTAATTAATTCTGTAATGACCACATATCATTTTGGAAATCAGTGAGAATGGTCACTTTTAAAAAATATGATCCCAGCGCTGGGGCTACTGTGGCTCAATAGTGTAGTACTTGCCCCACCCACAGTACTATAAGGAAATGAACAATCGAATAAAGCAAAAACAGACAATATGCCACCGTGAGGAGTTTTCCTACTAAATAAGGTAGCTCTTTTCCATTTTCACCCTTCTAGTGGGAAGGGAAGAATCCTGTGGTCTACAGATTTGAGGCAATATTTTATTAATTCTTTGAGAATGCCATACACTGTGTTCTGATCATAGTCTCCCTAACCCTCCCAGATCCACCCCTCCTTTCCTACCCCAGTTACGTTTCCTCTTTTTTAATGATCCACAGATTGTTACAGTGATTTCCATTTTGCAGCAAAGAGTTAATTTCTTCCTGAAAAATCCATTTCTGTTAAAAGGCTCACATTTCGAAACCCTTAGTAGCATAGCATATCTGCGCTCACTAATTTTAACATTCTTTTTCCAGGAGCCAATCCTGTGAGCTCAATCTTTAGAATTCAAACATTTTGGTTTCCTTTTCTTCTGTCTGTATTATATTATTATTTTTTAAATTATCTATACACTTATTAACTATTTATGTGTATGTGTGCATGTGTCCATGGCACATATATTGAAGTCAGAAGACAAATTTGTGGTGTTAATTCTTTCTTTCCATCTTTATGAAAGTTCCAGGGATTGATTAAACTCAGCTCTTCAGGTTCACATAGTGAGTGCTTTACCCACTGAGCCATCTTTACAGCCACTAATTTTATATATATATATATATATATATATATATATATATGATAACATACAAGCATTTTGATGCAACTATACAATGTATTTTATGCATAGCCCCCCCAAACCCTTCTGCTCCTCCCTTTTGGGCCCTGACCCTTCCATTAGTCCCCTTTGTTCCCCAAGACAGTTTTGCTTCTGCTTTCAACTCTTCTGTACATACAAGATTTTATACATCTCTAAAACTATCTAGGATCTCCCAAAATGACAGTAAGTATGCAATATTTGTCTTTCTGAGATAGACTTAATTCATTTAAAATGATTCTCAGGGCTGGAGAGATGACTCAGCAGTTAAGAACACTGGCTGCTCTTGCAGAAGACCCAGGTTCAAATCCTAGCACCCCAATGGCAGCTAACAAGTATTTATAACTCCAGTTCCATGGGGATTCGATGTTCTCTTCTCTCCTTCACAGGCACTGCATGTCACATGTGCACATACGCATATGTAGGCAATAGTCTCATACACACAAAATTTAAAAATTTAAAAAAATTAAATGATTATCTCCAGTTGCATGCAGTGTCTGCAAATGACATGAGTTCATTCTTCTTTATGGCTGAAAAGCCTCCATTCTTTATCCATTCCCCTTTTGTTGGACACCTAAGTTGATTCTCTAACTTTGTTCTTGTGAAAAGGGTTGTAATATACATTGATGTGCTATGATTTCAGTGATATGTTAACTTGAATCTTTTAGGTAAATACCCAGGAAGAGTCCAATGGGGTCATATGGTAGATCTATTTAGATTTTTGAGGAATTTCCATACTGATTTCAATAGTGGATAGATTAGTTCATATCCCATCCTCATTGTGTAAGGTTTCCTTTTGTCTTCGTCTTCACTGCTGTTTGCTGTTATTTGTTTTCTTTTTTTTTTCGTTTTTGTCTTTTTCTTTTTGAGACAGGGTCTCCCTCTAACCCCAGCTGGCCTGGAACTCACTATGTTGACCAGGCTGCCCTTGAACTCACAGAGATCTGCCTGCTTCTGCCTCCCAAGTTCTTGGATTTGTGGTGTGCACCACCAGGGCCTGGTGTTATTTGTTTTCTTGATTATAGGTATTCTGAATGCAAGCATCCAAAATTCTTTACCTATTTTAAATTACCAATAACTCATGGCCTGGAACTATGGAATTACTTATCCTTAAACTGAGTTTCAATCTTCAGTCATTATATAGGGATCTTACTGTTAGTTCTCAGGACCCTTGAACCAATCTTGAGACTTTCTCTTCTATGCCACCATTTCAATCTAGAGTATTCTTCACATGCAGTGCTAAATAGACTGGTTTGATTTATGCAAAATGTCATGCTTTTACATGACATTTATAGTCATTATAATCATAATAGTTTAGTGCATCTCACCCCGCCCCCCCCCCATTGGCATTTTAGGCCATTTTGATAGCAAAGTGGTTTGAATAGGTACCATTTCAATAGATGCTGATATTCTTTGAGGCAGCAGGACAATTTATAGTACTTGAACACATAGGAACCTATGGACAGACCGTGTCAGTTTCACTCCACAGCATTTTAAAAGTTTTTCTGTCTTTGTTGGTTTTGCTTAGCTACTTGAAATCTTGTTCTTCAGTTTGTTTTCCATGTGGTTATTATTGTTGGCATATAGGACATCTCTTAACTTGAATATGTTGGTCTCCTTCCTGATGATCTTACTGCTTTTGCATTGGTTCTAAGAAACTCTAAAATCACAAAGGTGAATTTGTAGATAGTAAGTTATCTACTATTAGCACTTTGACATAATTCTTTTTCTATATTCTATCTATAAAGATCTTTTATATTTTCCCACATTACATGTTAATGAACACTTCAGGTATGATATCAAATGTGGGCGTTTTTGCTTTTCTCCTGTATATAAAGGAAACATCTGTAACTTGACCATCATAAAATAGTGTCCTTCCATCTTGACTTCCTAATGGTTCTATTTTCCTTTCAATCTGGAAAGCCTTTTGAAATTTTGAAAAATATATCCTTGCAAATATTGAGATGATCATTTTTTGCTCCTCCTTCAATATAAATACATTGAGAATTCCACTCATAGCTTTCCTAATGTTGAGCTTCCTTGAATTCCTGGGATAAAACCTCCTTGATCATGATTCATTATTATGGAGTTCTTTATTTACTTAGCTCATAATCATTCTCCACAAAACATCTGATGAGCTGTCAAACTGTTTGAAGTTACAGCTAGTCACAAAAGTTGACTAGTTAGTCATGTTGTTCATTTTTCTGAATAATTCCATTCTATGAAGACATAAGCAACAGTATTCCATCATAAAAGAAATATTTCTTGTGGCATGCAGAAGTGGTATTTTTTTGATAATTTACTTAGTATTTAATATTGACTAGTCATGTGATTTCTTTTGTGATTTTAAGCCACCTGTTCAAGATCCCATAAGTGTCAACAGTTATCACTACTGTCAAAATCCTCTGGGGAACCTGTGTAAATTATTGCAAGTGCAAAATGGTCTTGAAGTAAATGCCCTGCATTCATCTTTGCCCAGTAATCTCTATTCATGCAGATAGCAATCATGCTGGAGAGAGGCTACTAAGGTGTAGTAGTTAAGAATGGAAACTGTGTGGTTTCACTTCAACACAGTGACATTAACTAGCTAAGAAATCATTCATTTCTTAGTTTTGTCATTTAAAAAAGATATTATTTAAAGTATCTGATGAGTTGTTGTGAATATTATTCAATATTAAATAACCAAGGAATAGTTGTGAATTTGGCAGGGATTTTGTTACAGATACCAGTATTTTATAATTATATATGAAGTTTATTTTTCCCCTTCTACATGAGTTGTGGAAGCATATCTCATGTGGAATGGACAAGTCCTATACTCACCTGGCCATTTCTTAAATTAGGTAGCTCTGTTTGGCTGAAGATTTTTCCAATTAAAAAAATGGGGGTTGACTTTTCTAAAATACCTTACATTTTACAAAATTCAGAAGGTTGGGATCGATGCTAATAATTAAAATAAGAGATTATAAATAGTGCCACAAAGAGAAAACCAGTAAACACCCACCAGCCATAGTCAAAAAATCAGTGAAGGAGTAAGTCACAATTATTGCTCTCAGGAAGAAAGCCTTTTTATGCAGACTAATGTATGGGCATTTTTTCACATTGCTGTGACAAGATACCTGACAAAAGCAACTTAAGGGAGGAAGAGTTTATTTAGGCTCATGGTTTCATTCTATCATGTCAAAAAAGATAAGATAGAGTGGTTCTGTGGTGAACAAAGCTTAAGGCAGAGCTCCTCACATGGTGCTTGGACAAGGAAGATAGGCATCAGAAACAGGTGTAACCTTGAAGATTTGTTTCTAGTGACTTATCATCCATAAGCTACATCCCATATCTCAAAGACTACACAGCATTCTACAACCTCACCAACAGCAGGAGACCAACTTTTCAAACACATTTAAACCAAGAATTTTGGCTCTTATTCCCATAGTCTCATGGCCATCTCAGTACATAATAAATTCAATCATACTTCAAGAGTTTCCACAGTCTGAACAGACACAATATTTCTGATTCTCATAGCAATCTTTTAGCTGTGAGACCCTGTAAAAAAATCAAGTAATAGACTTCTAATATACAATGCTACAGACTAAAAATTGTCATTCCAAAAGGGAGAAATGGGAACACAGAAAAGAAAGACTATACTAAAGCTTGACCAAAGCCCAACGAGATAAGTATATACTATAGTTGAATGTCTTATATACAGCCACATGGTGATGCCATCTGAGATCCAATAGTCTTGGACAGCCTTGCCTCTAGGCAGGTACATATCATAACTTCTCTCCTGGACTGGCTTTACCTAGTGCCCGAAGATTTCCTTTGCAGATGTTCCATTCTCCTGGTATCTTCAACCTAGTGGAGAATCAACATAAACTTTACCTCCACAGTGACATGCATTGTTCCTCAGGGAATCTGACCCCACACATTGCCTCACCACACAGTTTTTTTCTGGAATCTTGTAGAGAGCTCTCATGACTCCATAACTCTTGCATTCTGCATGCGTCCATAACCAACACCATATGACATAAATTTCTGCTGCCAGCTTGAGGTATAGCTAGATCCTCCTGTGTCTCCAAATGCCTATATGATGACATTCGGGAAACATTGCCCTAGCCTGCTAATTCCCAGAAAGGCTCCCAGGCAGCACTCTTCAGATGAAAGTCTTCCAGTTTTACACTGTGGAACCTCTGATGGGTGGGGTCTCATCCTCAGGTCTTTCCTGTTGTGAGTAGCTTCTTTCTAATTGTGCTAGCCTCTCAAATACTTACAGTCAGTTTGTTCACACCTGCCTTGTCTTCAATTGTAAATGTACATACTCATTTCCTTGTCAAACTGTCTATTCTTCTTTTTGCTCTGGATTTTCAATATCAATCTGGAAAAAGAGTGAACATCAATAACCATGCCACAGCTGAGGTAATATGATGTTTTAATTATCTCCATAAAATTAATTAGTTCACTACTGATGAATTAAGTCTCACTCAAACTGAGGATTTGGGCACAATGTAGTCAGATTCTTTGCCAGAAAATAACATGTCTTCTAGTATAATTCCATCTGAATCTTACTGTCTTCTGTTCTGTCAGCATTATAGTATTATGATTTCCTCCAGAATGATTTCACATTACAGCATTCTTCAGGGTCTCTAGTCCACAGCTGCAAACTCTTTCAAATTTCTCCCATAAGCCATTTATAAAGGCCTATGAACCACATGGTCAGGTTCATCAGAACAAGAGCCTCATTTCTCTAGCATTAATTTTCTGTATTAATTACTTTTCTCATCCCTATGACAAGATACTGACAAGAACCTTAAGGAAGGGAAAATTTATTTGGCTCATGGTTTAAGTGTTATTTCAGTCCATCTTTTTGGGGACAGAATGCCACAGCAACTCCATGTCAGTGGGATAATGTGTCAGATCCCTTTCCATGGCAGATGGATCCAGAAGAAGGAATGTAGGATTGAATCAGAAGCAAATATAACTGTCATAAAAAACTCCTACTGACATGCTTCTGCCAAATAAGCCCCATTTCTTAAATATTCCTACAAGGTCTCCCTAGAAAGCACCACTATTTGTAGACCAAGTGTTCAAACACATAAGCCTATATGGAGCAATTCCCACTATAGTCACAAGATCTTTTTGTTTCACACAGAGAGCAAAAATATCTTGTAATATGTGTTAGTTCTCACTGTGACAAAATACCTTACAGCAGTAACTTTTGAAGAGAAAGGATTATCTTTGAATCTTGGTTTCAGAAGTTTCAGACTATGGTCAATTACTTCTATTACTTTTAGTTCTATAGCAAGGAAGAAATATCATGGCAGGGAGCATCTGTTAGAAGAAAACTGAAATGTCATGGCAACCACAAAGCAGGGTGCTGAGTGTGACTAGACAACATATAACCTTGAAAGACACATTCCAGTTAGCTAGTTCCTCCAATCAGGCTCCATCCTCTATACTTTGCACCACCTACCAACATCCCAGTCTGTTGTGAACTCATCAATAGACTATCCCAGTGATGAAATTTACCCCTTCACAATTCAATAGTACTATCAACTGAAGTCCACATGAGAATTGGGAGGAAACATATCCAAACTACAGCAAAATGGGACTCTAGAGATGGTGAAATTGTATGAAGGCTTTAATTAGACTCTTTGGTATCCAACCCAAACCTTTTATCACTGCTCACCAGGCTAATGAACCTTGGACATGTTTCCAACAACTTGCTTTCCTCACCTGTAAAATGGTATAAGATCACAAATTCTCTCACAGTGATGTAGGATAATTATAAGAGGAAATCTCTGTGCAAGATTGTTATAGGACTTTGCACGTAGGAAACAGTCAGTAATGTGTCATTTAATACAAATCATTTGATCTCCATCTCTGTAGCTGGTCAAGTGTTATCAAGACTTACAGAAGTCTTCATAACTCAAGCTGGGCAGCATATCATATGTGCAGGTTTTGGATGGAGTTCATTATGTATGTACATTACATTACTGCACCAACATTACAATCGCCTGTGTAGGGTACAACGCAGGGTGGGCCTAGGCAGGCCACCTGCTAGGAGGAACAGAGGAATGGCTGCTGTGGGCTTGGCGTTCTGCTCTGGCTAGTCATGGGATCCGCTTCTGCCCAGCACCTGGAAAGTACCTATCTGGGGACAAACTTACTATTGGCTGTATTCAGGACCCCACCCCATAAGGTCATTGGCTAACCAGACCTACAAGAGCTTTTGTACCTATTGAATAAAGGAGCTTGCAGTGCAGTCCTGCATGTGGCCTGCTTCCCGGTCAGCTCCTGGAGTCAGTGTCTTGATTCTGCATCTACTTGCCCCCTCCCCCATGGTGGAGACCCTTTGGTCTCCTCAGGCTGGCCCCTAGTGCTGGGACCCCCGACACACCTGAATAACACATCTCTTTTCTTAATGTATATTTTATTGAGTTTTTGTGCATTTCATAAATAAATGTTAATCATATTTAGTTCATCCTAACTCTTTAGTTTTTGAGTGTGGGCTGAAACTCAGAGGACACTAGTTCTCTTAGCTTTTAGAACTCTCTTTCTCCTAGAACTAGACTGAAGGAATTGTCTAGGCTGACATTCCATCCCTGGAACTGTATCCTGAGTCTGGCCCCCATAATTTTATTTGAAATGGTTACTCGAACTCCAGTTGGGAAAGTACAAGCTTGACTGTACCCTGATCTTAAAAGACCACCCAGCCTTTTCATCCATAGTTCTAGAACATGTCATTCATCCAAGGTGACAAATCCTTCTCAATTTCCACTGTGCCCAATGGATATTGACTTTCACCTTTCATCAATTTGTGATATGTTAATTCTCAAGCATTCATTCAGTATATTTTGAGTGGAGTGCCAAAATGAGTTTGCCTAGGAAATGAGATCATGTGGCAAGGTCACAAGACAAAAGATCACATGGTTTTGCTGACATTAAGTTATTAGTCCAGATTATGCATTTATAAAAGTCATTCCCACATCTGTCGCTTTTTAACAATTCAGTACTCTATTTTGGATTGTGGCAGATATATTTGACAGTTCCACAGTAAATTTTAGAACATTTTTCTTATCTCAGAAAGTCACCTCATAATTTTACTTCTTACTTTGCTTCTTCCTAGCCACCCAGCTAGCCCTAAGTAACTAGTAGTCTACTTTCTGTCACTGTGGTTTTTTCAATGAGTTCTGGAAATTTCACGGAAATGGAATCATACAATATTTGGCTGTTTGTGGTTAGCTTCTTTCATGTTTTCTAGGTTTATCCATCTTGTTGCAAATATCAATACTTCATTTTATGTCAAAACTCTGCTATATGCATATATTACATTTGTTTATCTACTCATCCTTTACACTATTTCTACTTTGGGGGTATAGGGAATAATAATGCAATGAATATTTTTGTACAAGATTTTTGTATATAGTTTTATTTCTCTTGCATATATATTTAGGAGTGGAATTTTGGGACCATATTACATTTAATGAACTCTCAGACTATTTTCCAAAGCCATAGCACTACTGTACATTCCTACCAGAATATAAAGCTTCTGATCTCCCTATACATTGTCAACCATATTATCATATAACTTTTGAACTTTTAATCTGATTAGGTGCAATGATGTTCATTGTAGCTTTAATATGCATTTTCCTGATGACTTATGATAATAATCATCTTTTCATGTGATGATTTTCCATTTGTATATATTTTTAGGAAAATAAATATTCAGTATCTTTGTTCATTAAAAAATGTGGTGGTTTTCTTAGTGATCAATATGTAACTATGACTATTTTTATTGAACGATTACTTTTTGGTAGAGGAGTGCTAATATCACTTGTGCATCCAAATGTTCTGGGAACCTGGCTGAAGTTCCGATTATGATTCACTAGGTTCATTGTGGGGTCTGGAATCTTCATTTTACATTACTCCAGCTGGCAGTCCATAGACTTCATTTTGAACAGTAAAGACAGTCTGTTGAATGTTTGTGATGGATTTCTCATGTGTTGCTCAAAAAAAAACCACGCAAAGACAGAGAATTTAAAAGTCTACATGTTGTTTCTTCCTTCTTCTCTTCTCTTCCCCAAATGGAATTATTAGAGGAATATAAAATGTACATAATTTTTCATACAATTTTTAAAGACAGCTGTTCAGTGTCTGAAATGGAAATTGTATTTAGCATAATTTAACTTTCCTCTCAGATATAGTTGTATTAAGATTTGAAACATTTAAGAATGATGTTTATCAAATGATGAACTGTAGTTACTTTAATTTTTTATAATTTTGGCTACAGATGTAACTAAGTTTAGAGTTCTACAGTTATTAATTTTGGCCTTTTCAAAAAATGAGAGATAAAGTTTCATTACAATAAAAGAGCAAACTTCTGTCAAAATCTTCCTGTTTGTTATGGTATTTTCAGGAAGCACCTACAGTAAAGTGGAACAAGATGAAACAGATCTATAGAAACAGTGGCAAACATATATCTCAGAAATGTGTGTGGCTGTGCTCCTGGCAAAAGTCCAATCAAATGCAGTTGTATTATTTCCAGAGATTAATTTCTCCCACAGAATGAAAGAACCATAGAAAAGCCGAGCTTAGAAATGAGACTAGAAATTTAAAAATGAAAACATTCAATTGTGAATAGTAGGGCTTTATTATATTTTTCTTTATATTTTCTTTATTTCTGGTAACCATCATCCTTTTAAATGTCTCACCTATGCTGTAGGATTTGCTATTTCATTTTCAATGGGATATTTTTGTGCCATGTAATGAGACATCAATAGTTTATGCTAGTTTCAGTGACTGGTGATATAATTTGGAGATGCTTCCTCGTCTGTTGTTGTGACATTAATATGGAAAATATGAGCCCAGAAAGAATTTCTCTTGGGATGCACATACATGGTTACAGCTCACAATGGGCCTGTCAACATCTTTTCTTCTGCTCCTTTTAATGGAGATTTTGTCTCCTGACGCAATTTTGAATGAGAGTTTCACAAGTGCTGAGCCCTGTACCTTTTACAGTAAAATATTTGCCCAGATGAAGTCATCTCTTTTGGAATTTAAGATTTCCCTCAGAAAATACAGCAAACCCATAAGCTGCAGAGAATCATAATAATTCATTTAGATACCTTTTGGGCAGCTAGACTTACTGGGAATTTTCTGTATTATGCATTTCTGGAAGTTAGACAGAATGAGAGAGCTCTGCCTGAAGATAAATGTCCCTTGGAAAATTTGCCTTATCTGAAGGTGAGAAGGAAATTGATTTATTGATATGTTATCAAGATCCTATTTCTTAGACCTTTTAATAGGTCACATTTGCCTTACATGCACTGATGAAATTGGAAGAAAAATGCTTTGGAGAAGGGCTGATAGCTTTAAATTGTTTGCCTAAAAACTGAGGCTATTATTTATAGCATTATAGTACAGTAATACTATAGTAATAGTATGTAGGTAACACAATGAGACTTATGTGTTACTGTCTCTATACTTCTTAAAGATATCAAGTAGAGATATTTTATAATCTGTCTTTGAAATTGACACCCCTCCCCCCCCATGAGCTGATGATTGTCTAAATTGTCTCTGTGGAAAGTTCCTTTGAAAACAAGAAGTAGCTTCTTTGGTCTTGAAAGCAAAAGAAATGGTTGAAGTGCATAGTCCATTGGGAAATAATATCCTGTTGTTCTGATTGGAGAGTCTCTTGCCTTAAGAAATCCAGTTGGAGGTACCCATGTGCCTGTCTACTGGGACTCTGGGACTCCATCTTTCATAAGTACAGCAGTAATGTCTTTACAACTTTTTCACTCTGCACCTCTGTTCCTTTAGCATTGTAACTGCTTCTTAAAATATATATATATATATATATATATATATATATATAAATGAATTGGTTGTAATGCTAGCTTTTAGAATTCTGAAAAGGAGGATTATGAGTTCAGGGCTAGCTTGGGCTACATAGTGAGTTCCAAACTTGTCTTGGCTGCACAATGAGATCCTGTTTCAAAAACAACAAGTATAAAAAAGTTTTGTTATCTTTTCTATTTCATTTCTTTCCTTAATTTCCTTTAAAATGTAATGAATATATTCATCCATGATGGAGAGTGTACTATGGACTGGAGTTTTAGCCCAGTGGTAGTGCCAGCTCTGAAAGTGTGTCAGGCCTTAGATGACTAGTCTCTTGAGATCACTGTCATATGACCCCTTTGATAATCATTATTGGGTACCATAAAGAAGGAAGTGCAATTGTAGATATGGGGCTATGTTGAACTGGAAGCATATTTGAAACTCATAATACAGTGCCTGCCTGACACACAACAGTTGACCATGCTCTGAGGACAGTAAGTCAAATGTAAGTCACCTTCACTGGATTCCTTCAGTCATGTGACCTGGGGCTAGTGATTCTTCCACTGTTCTGGACTTCTGTTTGTCCTTTGTAAAAGAGAGATGGCTGAGTAATATGAGTGCATTGATCACTTTCTCCAGAAGACACTGTTGGTTCCAGCAACACATTTTTACCACATTCATCTGATGGCAAGTGTCTGCTAACAACACCTGAAGTTCTCTTTCTGGTGTTTTTATTGTGGCTATAGATGCATACTCTGCCATCAAAAGGTAAAGATCAGAAATGACAGAGAGTTATGGACTCTAGGTAAAGTCTTCAATTGGTGAGGGATTCAGAGTTAGTGGTCAGTTTTAAGACAACTTTGGTGCATATCCATCACGTTTTACAGTCTTCCTGAAAGACTGAGCACAAGTTGTCCTCAATAATAGCCATCTTTATAATGTATATTTCATTGGTGACTGCCTTTCCTTCTCTCACTTCTTCACTTAGCCAATATTGTTTTCTACTATCATCTCCTGTGGTTACCAGAGTAATGGTCCATGAGAGATCTCACTGTCTTAATCCCAGAGCCTGTGAATATAGTTACCTTTCATGGAAATGGGAATTTGCAGATGAGGATTAAATTAATGACCTTGAAATGGGGAGATTAGTCTGGGTTATCTGTGTCATTCTAGGGAAATTATATGGATCATTATACAGGAGGGTACGGGGAATTCTCATTTAGAGATGGAACTATGATGAGAGAGAATTTCAGTAAGGGCTTGGATCGTGCTTCTCGATTTAACTTTCAAGCTTGAGAAAAGGGCCATGGGCCAAGTGCATTACTCAATTTTTGTTGCTGTGATAAAATACCATTATCATAAACAACTTAAGGAAGAAAGAGTTTATTCTAGCCTACAGTTTCTGGGTGGGAATCTATAATGAGGAAGGCATGGATGGTAGAAAGTGGCTAGAGCTAAAGGCGGCTGAAAGATCTCATCTTTAACCACATGAAGAAAGCAGAAAAAGTGAACTGGAAGTGGGGTAAGTCTATAAACTCTGAAACTCCACTCCCATTGAAATACTTCCTCAAGCAAGGCTGTGCTTCCTAAATTTCCGCACTTGGTCTCCAGCTGGGGACCAAGTGCTCAAGTAAATGAGCCTATGGAGGACATTTCTCATTCCAACAACCACATCAAACAATGCCAGTTCTTATAAAAGCTAGAAAATGTAAGAAGTACATTCCCTTGTAGAGCTTCCAAGGAGAATAAATTCTTGCCCACATCTTTATGTCAGCATGGTGAAACCAATTTGGACATCTTACCTCCTTTTGTTTTTTAAAGCACTAAATTTGGGGCAATTTATTATACAACAATACAGAACTAAATAAACTCTCTTAAATAAACTATTTATGAATTGAATCTTTGCTTCAGTATCTGTTTCTTGGGGGACCCAAATAAGATACTTCCCAGTCTCATTTATATGATAGTTTCTATCACAATTAAAACATCAGTGTTTAGTGGGAGCAATATCCCCCTGTTATAAGGTAACTTATGTGTGTGTGTGTATATATATATATATATATATATATATATATATGTATATATACCTTATGTAGCTTCTATAGTGATAAGTTTCCATATACTTATTTCTAAAGGCCTTCACTGTTACGTATTCCTCCCTATACTCCCTCTGTCCTACTCTCTCGTTCTCTACCCCATTTAACCCTTCCTACTCTATTATTCTCCTTTCCCTGTTTATAATACTGAATTCTACATCCCTTGCCAGCGTGCTACCATGCAATTCACTGCCATTTATTAGTTTCTTGACCTCTTTGTATTTTCATAATGAAGCATGAATATCTAAGATTTCAAAGCTAGCATTCAATTATGAGACAGAATATGCAACATTTGTTTTTCTGGGTCTGGGGTACCTCACTCAGGATGATTGTTTCTAGTTCTATCCATTTACCTGCAAATTCATAATTTAATTTTTTAAGAGGTGAATATTCCATTGTGTGTATATACCACATATTCATTATTCATTCATCAGTTTTTGAAGATCTAGGTTGTTTCCAATTCCTCCCTGTTATGAAAAGGGCAGCAATGAGGGACTGGAGAGACGGCTCAGCAATTAATAACACCGATTGCTCTTGCAGAGGACCTGAGTTTAAATCTCAGCACCAGCAAAGTGTCTGACAGCCTTCCATAACACCAGTTCCAGGGGATCTGATGCCGTCTTCTGACCTCTGCTGGCATTGCACAACATGGGTACACTTACATACATGCGGGCAATACACTCATACACATAAATAAATAAAATTAATAAATAAAATATTAAAAAAGGGTAACATTGAACAAACAGGCATTTCTGTAGTGGGGTACAGTCTTTTGGGCTGGATTGGATGGTAGATCAGTTTCTAGCCAGGTGAGGAATGTCTACACTTATTTCCATAGGGGCTGTACCACTTTGTATTCTCACCAGCAGTGGGTAAATGTTCCCCTTTTTCCGCACCCTCTTCAGCACTTGTTTTTGTTTATTGGATCTTAGCCATTCTGAGTGGGGTAAGGTGAAAATATCACAGTGATTTTAATTTGCATTTCCTTGATGACTAAAGATGTTTAGCATTTTTAAAGTATTTGTGAGCCATTTCTGTTTCACCTTTAGAGAAACCCCTATTCATCTCCTTGCCTAATTTTAAGTTGAATTGCTTGATTTTTTGATGTTTAGTTATTTGAGTTCTTCGTATATTGTCAGTCATACTCCTCTTCAGACGTATACCTTGTAAAGATTTTTTTCCCATTCTGTATGCAACGACTTCACTTGAATGACAGTATTCTTTGTTCTACAGAAGACTTTTAGTTTCATTAGGGCCCATTTGTCAATTCTTGTATTTAATGTTTGTGCTGAGTCCTGTTATAAAACTCCTTTCTTGTGCCTATAAGTTCCAATGTGTTTCCTACTTCTTCCTCTTTCTGATTCAGGGTATTGATTTTTATGTTGAGGTCCATGATCTACTTGGAGTTGAATTTTGTGTATGATGAGAGAGAGCCATTTTCATTCATCTGTATGTCACTATCTATTTGGACCACTAATATTTATTAAACATGCTATCTTTTCTCTGGTGTCTATTTGTGTCTCCTTTGAAAAAACATCAGGTGCCAAAATGCCAGGGATGGACTCCCTCTTCTGATGCTGTTGACCAGGGTTTCCATAGAGTGCTCAAACAATTCTGTTCACTGCCCCTGGTTTTATTTACTCCATCTAAATCTCACAGTAAGACCTTATTGCTGAAGACACTATATGCATGTACTGTAAAACAAACAAGGAGAAGTGGAACTTGTGCTGATTTCAAAATTTCAGTTTTACTGCCTAGCTTTCACAGTGTTAGAATTGTTAGAATGTACTATGCAAGCTACCTGAACAGAAAATTTAACATAAATTTTATCCACTTGTTAATCTTGCAAGCTACAGCAATAACCATCCAATCAAGATAGGTCCCCACTGGTACAATTGTGGCACAGATACTACTGGAGTAAATGACTACTTTCTAATTGGACTTAAGGTCTACTTCAAACCTGGCAGTGATATAAAGTTTAGGAATCTGAGGCTAGATGGCCCTCAGATCACAGGGAAAGCCCAATATAATTATTCTCCTAATTAAATATAGTATAAAACTGATTTCTAATGACTTATTATTATATCCATAGACTAGGGCATTTCTCAACCCTCAGTAGAAAAGCACTCTTTTACAGCAGATGGTGATTAGCGCAGAGAAACAGAACTGGCCAATGTGCAGAGAATAAGAGGCTGCAGACTTCTTACCTGTGAATAGGACACCTGTACCAAACTTATGCATTCCAAGGTTTAGGGATTATTGCCGAAAAGGGGACAGAAAGATAGTAAGAACCTGATGATGTGGGTGACCACATGGAAACAGAGTTTTCCAGACAGATAGTCAGTTACTCATATGAACTTACAGCAATGTTGACAGCATGTCCAAGTCCTATGTAAGTTCAAGCCAGACAAAATCTCAGAACAGATGTGGGGAAGTGGGTAAGAAACCCAATCCTACCTGAGGAGCTATTGGCAATGAATTGGTTGCTGAGAAGGGGAGAGTCAGTCTTGTTGAAGGATGAGGCTTTTGGTAAGTTGACCAGGCTCCAGCGGATGAGGAGGGCATTTAGGAGCACAACCCTAACTCTATAGGCCTTAATAAATATTTGTAGATATTATATAATAAATCTAATATATATATATATATAATATAGTACAGAAATTTGTGAGGGAGTTAATAAGAGGTGCAGATATTGGAGAGGATCTAAATATGATCCAAATATATTGTATGAAGTTTGCAAAAGTTCAGTAAAAATTTAATTGAAAAGCATCAGTGTTATTCAAAGGTTCTTCAAGCAATTAATTATTATGTATTATTTCTGTAGACTTGCTCTAAGAGTGCTCTGAAAGATTAAATGAACTCCTCTTCCCTGCATGGAATTTACAACCTAAAATTGGAAATAAGAAATGCCACAAAAATTCTAGCATGGTCCTTAACCAGTGAGTGATGTTTCTCAATAGTCAAATAAGCATGCAAATTGGCTTAGAATCTACTTTTATGAAACTTGATCAAAGCATGGCCTATATCAATGTATGTCATATAGAGATGTCATACACAATATTGTTTATTATAAATAATGAAAAAGCAAATTCTTAAATTTGGTTTTAAACAAATAATGGCATCACCCTAAAAAAACCAGTTTCATTTACTCAGTGGGAAAAATGGTTAATAAGGAGTTTAAAGAGAACACAATGCAGGGATCCCCTTTTAGGGAACTGTAGCACTGATTTCACCTTCTAGATTCCGGGAAAAAGCATGGAAAGTTTATTTTGTTCCCAAGGAAATTCTCTGTTGTTTAGCTCCTGAACCATCAGCACATTTTAAAAACGATCATGTACTGCAACATTTTGGCTGTGAAATATACTAAGAGAAAGTTGAGGTCAGATTCATAAGATACGAGTTCAAATCTGGGGTCTATCACCTCATAAAATCATGGACTCTCAGACAAAAATTTAACATTCTGAACTACCACTGTTAAATAACAATAGTCATGGGAGCTTCTAAAATCGACCAGCTGGTAGAGGTCAGGACATACTCCTCTTCCCAAGCTTTTCTCTATTTTATATCATTGGGCATCTAGGACAGTAAGATTTGCCAAGCTTTTAGACTCAAATTCTGGAATCTCTGATCCTTTCATTTCTATTTGCAAAATGGCCAAATTCTCTCCAATCCTCCTCTCCCTTTCTTACAATCCCTTGCTAAATATGGTCAAGAGAAGCCAGCAAATGCTACTTTTCTCTTTGATTCTATCAATGTTTGATCCAAAGGTGAGTGAGCAGCCTTCTAGGTTATCAGAGGTGAATATTTTAGCAAGTACCTCACTGATGTATAGCATGAACCACCTGGGTATCTAGCCTCTGACATGTAAACTCTTTCCACTTCTTACTTGATGGGTTAGCCAGTTGTGAATGTATTATTGGTTCTTGGTGATCACAGTGCCTCATTCTAAAGTTCAACTATCTCTATAATGGTAGGCAAATTACTGCAACAAAGTTAATTGCTAGAACAAATATCCTGGACATTTCTGTAGCTTTCTTAACTTACCACAAGTTGAGTTCTTGTTTGCACTGGACTTGAGTCAGGCATTTGCAGGGTACTTTTCCATGAAGGAACTCAAGGATTCAGGTTTCTTCCATTTTGAGGAACCTCTAGGTTTAGAGGAATGCAGATCTCATGAGCCTGACCTGGATGTGATGCATACCTTTGCTGACTTTGACCAGAGTGGTCACCATTCCATTAACTAGAACTCGTCCTATAAGGAAACCAGGGAAAAAAACGCATCACGTCTTAGCACAGTTACTTATCAGTCAGTCTTCTCTGCCTTTCCATGCTTATTCAAATTGTGGCTTAACATCCCAAATAAATGTGAGAGCTCCTTTTAGAGTAAAATGTGTGGTAAAATGGGTAGGGATGTTTTCTTCATAGAAACTTTGTTTCCCAGTAGCATTGGATTCTCCTGATACTTCATACAATTCACACTTAATTTGATGGACTTAACTCCATTTCACCCTTTGTGTGTGTGTGTGTGTGTGTGTGTGTGTGTTACTAAGAATAGAAACTAGAGCCTTGCACCCGCTAAGCAAGTGCTCTGATGAGTCCTATTTGTGCTTTTTATTTGAAACAGGGTCTCATAAAGTTGTTCGAAGCTAGCTATGAATTCACTCCAGCTCAGTCAGGCCTTGAAATGCAACCCTCCTGCCTCAGCTTAAGTAGATGCACTATCAGGTCTAGCATCATTCTGTCTTGATGTTGCTCTTCTGGAAAAATGTTTCCATATCTCTGACCTCAATTCAGGTCTTGGAACTTATTACAAAGCTTTGTAGAATATGTCTTCACTTTGATTTAATTTCTACTTTATCATAATTCATTCTTAAACTATGAATGATATTTATAGTTGGCTTTCAGTTTTATGGTAATTTCATTTCTGAATTAAAGAGACAATTGAATTGTCCTTAACTTTGTTTCCAGAGGTCTTAATAACATTTATTGACTGCATACTCTGTGTGAAGTATACTCTAAGACTTTTCATTTAATCATTTTCAATCAAATCCTCTTGGTAACACTTCAGAAACGTGCACATTTGTCCATTGGCATCCATGTAGGACTTGACTCAAGATCCCTAATGATATCAAGCCTTTGGATGCTTAAATCCCTTACATAGAGTGACATAGTATTTTCACATGATCTACATGTATCCTGGGTATGCTTTAAATAAATTATAGATGACTTATATGTAATATAGCATAAATGCTATATAAACAGCATTATTTAGAGAATGATGACAAAGACAAAGTCTAGACATTTTGAAGCCATTATTTTTAAATGTGTGTATAAGGAGTGTGATGTATATTTGTGTTTGTGCACCTCTGGAGGCCAGAGGTTGATATCAGATATCTTCTATTGTCCTCCACTTAATTCTTTTGAGACCAGGTCTCTCAATGAACTGGAGCTTGACACTTAGCTAGAGAGGATATATCTGTCTCCATTTCCCAGCACAAGGATTACAGGTATTCACGACCATGGTCAACTTTTATACATTTATTTTTATTTTATATGTATGAGTGTTATGAATGCATTTAGTCGTGCAGTGCCCACAGAGGACAGTGGAAGTTGTTGGATTCCATGGTACTGGAGTTACAGATGATTGTAACTCCATGAGAGGCTGGAATTTAAACCCAAGTCTTCAGTAAGAGCAGACAGTGCTCTTAACCAGTAAGCCATCTCTCCAGCCCCACCCTAGTCATGTTCAACTTTTTGCATAGATGCTGGGGATTCAAACTCATCTCTTCATGTGTGTACAGCAAACACTTTACCCACCAAGCCATCTCCCCAGTGCTGGCATATATTCCATTAAAAAGTAGTTTTGGTTCATATCTGGTTGAAATTACAAATACAGAAGTCATGGATATGTATGGTCAGTATATTATTTCTATTTGCTTATTGAATAATGAGAATAAAGAGGGTAAATATTTTCATTTTTGATTATTCATATAACAAGTCACTACAAGTATACTGTATATATTCAATGCTGGAGACTCTTGGGGCATAATCTGCTTCCAAGCTTAATCAGGTTGATGGCAGAATTGAGTTTCTTATGGCTGTAGGGCCATTGTGGCTATTTCCTTGCTGGGAATTGCCCTTGGGTCTTTCTCAGCTTTGAGAAGCTGCCAGCATCCCTTGGCTCATGGCCTTGACATCTTTCAAAGATAGACATGATGGGTCAAATCCTCCTCATCCTTTCAGTCTCTCTGATGTCTTCTTTTCAAAGGTGCATGGTATTAGAGCAGGACCAAGTAGATAATCTCCATATTTTAAGGATGATTTGAAATTTTGATTATATCTGTAGAATCCCTTCATAGCCATACCTTGATTAGGACTTACTTACTGTAACCATGAGATAGGAATCTTGGGAGACCATCGTAAGAATTCTGTAGCTATGGTAATGGACACAGCTATAGACCACAATCTCTGTCTTTTCCATCTAGAAAATTATTCATCTACTAAAATAAATTCCAAGAAGGAAAAGGCAATCCAGTTCCCAACCTAGAAGCATGTCTTAGTCCATTGGTAGCATATAAGAAATTTCCATAGACTAGGTAATCTATATACAAAAGAAATATATATTTGTGAAGTTTTATAGACTGAGAAGTTCAAGTTCCTGATCATAAGTGGCAGTAGGGCCAGTGTCACCTAAGGATCACTCTCTGCTTCAAGATAGTACCTTGTTGCTGCTGCATCATACGGCGGTAAAATGCTGTGTCCCCATATGGTAGGAGGCATGAAAGGACAGAAAAGGCCTAAACAATTTTCCTCCAGTCTTTTTATACAGCACTCATCCATGGCTCTACCCTCATGACTGAACTACTTCCCCCAAAGTATACATCAGGGAGGTTTAACATGAATTCTGGAGGGGGCACATATTATAAATGATTGTTAACCTTAAAATTAGAGCCCTAATATTTGAAAATTATACATGAAAATGATGCTGGATCTTTCTAAAGTATCAACACCAGAGAGTCTGTAAGATTGTGATTTGTGCAGACAAATGTGGGTCAGTAGTACGAGTTGCCCCTTATTTTGATTTACCAAGTTTCAGCTTCTGCACTGTGAAAGAGAAAAATGATAAAAATTAAGTAACTATTATTAACATTTCCAGGGCACTATGAATAAACCCTCTTTTCTTCTACCTGTCATCTCTCTCTCTCTCTCTCTCTCTCTCTCTCTCTCTCTCTCTCTCTCTCTCCCTTTCTCTCTCTCTGTCTCCTATCTATCTCTCCATGTGTACTTGGATTTGGGGGACAAGAACTTGCTATATAGTCCAGGTATTCAGCCTGGATCTCCAATTTGTGGCAGTCTTCTTGCCTCAGCCTCCAAAGTGTTCGAGTTACAGGCATGCACATGCCTGGAAGTACTCAATATTTGTTAACAGCTTCATCATTATCAATGTCATCATCACTACATCATTACCAACCATCAGCTCAGATGGCTGTTATCTATAACTGTATAACCAAATATTGAAAATTCATATCAAAAACATAAAAAATAAATCATGTTACTTCATCAGATTATCAGAAATAATTTTCTTCTTACATAATTTTTAACTTGCATTTGATTCTAAAATCTTATCTGTGGATTAGTAAAAGTCATACCTTTAGACCTTTGGGAGTCTTAGAGGTAAATGAGGTTTTGGATTTTTGCTCCTCCTATGATTTAGACATTGTCCACTTGCTTGTGATACAGTCAGTAACTGCAGAATATAATTTGAATGTGTTGATCATGACACAGAGTGTCACCTTCAGAGCCTTCTTCTCCAGTTACCTTTCTCCCTCTTGATCCCAGATACACTTTTTGAAGTCTCTAACACATGTTTAATTTCACTTATCCTCCAGACATGAGCTTGAGCTTGATTGCAAACCAAAATTTTATTTTTAGTTTTTTTTCTGCTCTGCATTTTATTTAGAGCTTTTCTCTTTCTGCATTTCATCACATTCCTATGCTTCTGCTAAGCCAATTTTTTTAAGTGTGAGAAAAAGAAATGCCAGGGAAGGAAGGTTTTGTGGCAGCCAACTGACATTCCTGCTGAGTCCTCTCTGGAAGAATGCATGAGAACCTTAGGTGAGTTAAAAAGAAATTTGAGCCTTAGGTGAGTTAAGAAGAAATTTGAATGAAGATGTAGGAAGGACAGAGGTACTAGGGGTATCTACTATGACCTCAAGTAGAACATGCTAAAGGAATTCTGGACCTCCCAAGACCTTAATTGTGATGAACAATGTGGCTGGTAGAGGGCACCATAGTGCAAACTTGCTCCCACCTCAACCAACTTCTGTAGAAATCAGCGATAAATTCTCAATGGATATTCAAGTTGGCACTTTGGTTTTTATCACTTTATACTGGTAAGATATTATATTAAATCATAAACTAGAGAAGAGAAATGTATTTGTGGTATATTTTCATTGTATATAGTAATGAGTTTCCTAAGGACATTTTCATTCAAATGTGTAATATTTTTTGACCTCATCTAACAAAAGCTCCTGACATTAAATACTATATTAGTTTATTTATGTGTTGTGAGAAAATTTCAACAAAAGCAACTTAAAGAAGAAAGAGTTTATTTTGGTTCACAGTTCTGTGGTATAGTATATCATGGCAGAGGAGGCATAACCTCAGGAGCAGGGGGCAGCTGGTCACATTGCATCTGTATTCAAGCAAAGAGAGATTATTGCTGGTATTCAACTCTGTTTCTTCTTTTTATATACTCTAAGAATGGTGCTGCCCACATGTAGGGTGGGTCTTCCCACTTCAGATAACCCATCCCAGAAACTCCCTTATAGACATGCCCAGAGATTTCTCTCTTTGGTTCTTTTATAACCTGTGAAGCTGTCAACCAATATCAACCATCACAAAAACCATAAAATTCTTTTTCTTGAGTGCTCTCCTATGTCCTATATATTATAGGATGTTTAGTACTATCCTTGGCTCCTTTCACCAGATATTAGAACCCCTGCCTCAAGATGGGTCAATGAAAAATATCCCCAGACATGTCAACCGACAGTCAAGATTGTCTGTACTTGAGAACTACTGGTTTGAAACACCTCTGTCCTAAGCCCCACTATCTTTCTCTTATTCTGCTTTATAACTCAGCTCAATATCACCTACAGAAGATAATTCATTAATATAGGCCACCTAGTTCTAAGCTCTTTCATGACTGGAAAACTTCTGTATCAAGTTGTTCTCAGAGGTTACTTGTTAAATGACACAACTCCTTTGGTTACCCTTCTTGGTCTCATCTCCCCAAAAAACCACTTATGCACAAAGCCCTGTCTCAGGATACAGCTGTAGTTGAGCATAAAGTGAGTCTCTATGTTACCAACATGGCAATCCACTACAGAAATAGCTTATAGACATCCGAAATGAACTCCCAGAGACATGTCCATGAAATGCTGTTCATCTGTGTTGTCACCAAGCATTTTAAGGTTTACACCCTAGGTGGGCCAGACTGCATTGGGCATGGGTGTGCACTGATGTATATGTCTATCATGATGTGGACACTGTTATTTTTCTTGGGTTTGTTCTGAGTAAAGCTTTTGGAAATGATGTTTTCCCACAAGTTCCACAAATGTTTCCACACTTTAGAAATTAAGCATGCTGTAAGTCATGACTTTGAAAGTCAAACAGTTTTGGCTGGTGATATTATTTTTAAAGAAACAAAACAGCTTTGTTTGTTTTGAATTTTGGCTTTTGATATGCTTTGCAATCCTTTTCAGCTCTAAAGGACTCTGACTTATTTGTATAGGGCATGGCTTTGCATAATTCTTCACAGACTTTTTTGTATGGATTTGATTGTAATAGACTTTTACTGGTAATGCTTTACATTCTAAAGCTCTTATGCATGTAGTATTTCATTTGATCCTCACAGAGCTTAATAGTTGGGGTAACTGCACCTTAATGAAAGAGGAAATTGAGTTTGAGAGAGATTTACTTATTTATCTATCTTTCTGTTCTTTATGAGGAGTCTCTTTATGTATCCAGCCTGGTCTCATTCTAGATGATTTAAATGTTTCTACTCACTTTTATCAGACTATGAGTTAACTGAAATGGGAAAACAAGTTTCACTAAGGTGATCAGGAATTGTGTAAAAGCAACAAAGAAGGAAAAAGTAATCTCCAACAGAAACTCAGTGTGTACTAGCAAAAGTGTGGGATGTGGGGTGCTTGAAAATAATGATTGCAGACCCCAGCAATGGCTCTAGATCTCTCTTCTTATAGATCTGCACAATCAGTGAATTAGTTACTTTCTCCTGCTGTGATAAAACACTGACCAAAGCAACTTTTAGAAGGAAGAGTTTATTTGAGTGTGTGGTTTCAAGATAAGAGTCCATAATGGTGGAGGAGGCAGCAGAGAAGAATACCGAGAGATCACATCTTCAAGCAGGCTCAGGAAGCAGAGCATGCCTGGAAATCTAGCAAGGCTTAAGAACTCTCAAAGCCTGACCTCAGTGACAAGCTTCATTTATAAAGGCCCAACCTCCTAAAGCCTCCCAAAAGAGTGCCACAAACTGGCAACAAAATGTCCAAATACTTGGAGCCTGTGGGGGACATTCAAACCACCACAATCAACATATTCTTGTGCATTGGACAGAAGTGTTTACTTTCATAAACCTGACACTTGTCAGTGACTAAAGCAGCACCTTCTCCCTGCTTTTCTCTCTTTGTAGGTGCTCTCCTGTACTCTTGCTGGCAGTCTGCAGTTGATGATCACTTTCATCATAGCTGTATAGCCCAACAAGGCCTTAAACTTATTATGAAGCCCAGGCTCGTCTGGAATTTATGATCTTGCTTCAGACTCCCAGGTGCTGGGATTGCCACTGTGTAGCAACATGGCTGGCTCTTAGGGTCTGGCCTTTGATATACAGTTTTGAGTCATTGTCTCTATGGATATCTACCATCCCTGATGTTGAACTCAATCTCTCTGCATTTGGTAACTAAGCTACTCTTGCATATGCTGGATGATTGTTTTTGGTTCTTCTACTAACAGTGAGCTTGAGTTATCACTAAGGCATTCTACACTGACCAAGATTCAATTAAGAAGACAGAAAACTTGTACATATTTCGAGAAGAAAAATATTTAGTATAGGAGTTAGAATTTTATTGAATTGAAAAGGGAACAATCAGGAATTGAGGACATCAGAAACAGCACGAAAGCACTGCTTGATTCCTCAGCTACCTGCTGTACCATCGACCATCTACCAAAGCTTGTGCACCTGCTTTGGATTCTCTTTTGCTGGTGTGTCTAATTTGTATGACCTCATCTTTCGTTGAGATGAGAAAGAGTACAGAAAATGTAGTTCCCTAGGCCCTGAAAGGAATGGAAAAACATGAAAAGGGAAGACATGATTGAGAGTAGTTTACTGATATTTCAGGCCATATTCTTTGAAATTTATGTGAAACTGGAGTACTCAAAGAAACCAAAAGAAAAGAACACTGGCTTGGATGAGAAGAACACTGCCGATATTAATCAGGGAAAAATGGCAACTGGGAACATGATGAGCCTTAAAATCAAGATAGACTATTTCTATTCATAGACTTAGATAGGTATAATGCTTCTTATTAATAGTTTTAGTTGTTGACAGAGACTGGGAAGAAGGCTGGGAACTTTGTTATTTACAGAGCTATTAAGAAAATGGGAAAGTCTAATTTCACTATGCATGTTCCCATCAGTTACTTTTTTCATCTGTGTGACAAAATGTCTGACATAAACATCTTACAGATTTATTTTGCCTAATAATATTAGAGGGTTCAGTGCACAGTTGTTGGCTCTGTTGATTCTGGGGGTATAGTGAAGCAGGACCTTAGCATAGCAGGAGCTTGTAGTACAGGTTACTAACACCCAAACCTGTGGATGCCACTTCATATCCAAACCATTACAATAGTACAGTTATGCCTTGAAATTTTTCTTGATGTTTGGTAAAATTAAAATATTGAGTCCTTGAGTCACCTGGCTGAGTATCTGCTTGACTCCTGTATGCTAAGGTCAGAATATTTGGATAAAGCTGCTTCTCCAGAAACAGGCTTGGAAATAGTCCTTATGAGGCAATAACAATTGCCCACAATGTGATCCTTGGACACCTGCTCTAGCAAACTAAGTATGGGACCTGGCCAGCTATGCTAATAGTATCGCTCAGGTTACTTGTAGTGGTGTCTTATACTTGCCATCTGATTGACAGTGTTTACTTCCAGAAGCTTGCACTTTTGGCTGGGGTACAGGAATGGAAGTGTAAATCATCCATGAAATTGACCTAATGCTGTAAGAAATTTTACTGCATGTTACAAGTCATAACATCTGATTCAGTTCTCATAGAATTCCAGCAGTCATAGTTTCATCATGAAGCAAAATAGTCTTTACATATTCACTACTTGGTTTTATGAAGTAATTTAACCTTATGTAGATTCATTAATAGTAAATATCAAATAGCCACCTGAATTTTCCTCAAGAATATATTATAAAACAAGAACTCTATGAAAGAAATTATTCCCTTGGATAAGCCAAATAAGGTGCACTTATAGTTCTGCAATTACAGACCCTGGATGTAATCCAAATAAGGCAGTATTCATAATTTCAGATTTTGTTACTACCTCATTAATTAGGAATGTAGTATTAGGGGTTATAATGAATATTATTCTGAAGAGTTAAAAATAAAGAAACATTTCAGAGATTACTTCATACCAAAGCTATGTTTCTTTGACTATTTGTAAACAACCAGGAAGACCCTGCAACCTAATAATGAAAACATTAAATCTTAAAATAATTTCCCAAAGTAAATAGAGTTAACTAAATGGAACAAGATTCTTCCATATCTATGTATCGTTTTCACTTCTTTTCCTGTTGCTATGATAAAATATCCTGAGAAAAGTAACTTAAATTAGAATGGGTTTCTTTAGCTTATGCTGCAGGGTTTCACTTGATTATGGAGGGAAAATGAAGGTGGCGGGAACATGAAGCCGCTTCTTAAATCACATGGCAGACAGCAGTGTGTGCATGCAGCTGCCCAGCTATTTTCTCCATTTGTAGTCTAAGATCCCACTCATAGAATGGTGCCACCCACAGTGGGTGGATCTCTGTACCCAATTAATGCAATCAAGACAATCTCCCACAGGCAGTTCTAGACCCTCATCTCCCACATGATTCTATTCTTTCAAACTGACAATTTGTATTGTCAATACAAATCACATACTGTAAATCGTATTTAATTACATTAAATACTGTTTTATCATCCATTCTGGTTATCACTCAATATTTTTTTCTTCATGTATGTTTACTTCTTAGATTTCATGTATAATTTCATATTTACAATGTCATATCAACAAAAGAATTTATAACAGAATAGATTTGGTGGCTGTGTGGAACTTTTTATGACATTTAAACCATGATGGTGCAGACCTCTGGGCCAATGCATAGATGACAAGTCAAAACTAAGAATCCACTGCTTCTACCCTCTCTTCTACAATGGTTCCTGTGCCATGGGTGGGTGAGGTTTAATATAGAAGCTCCATACAGGGAAGTGCACAAAGACTCAATAAAAATACATTAAGAGCCATGAATACTGCAAGATTTATTATGAAAAATAAGGTCAACAAGAAGTCATTCTCCTAATTAAGAACAACTTATCATAGGCTAGTCTGCTTTACATTTTAAGAGAAATTGAGATTACAAATATGTATTCCAGAATGGAATTTTGCCTTGATTTTATAAATATATACATGAATCTATGCCTTTTCCTTTTAGGCCTAATTGGTAACATGAATTCAGAAACTGGTAGCTATGATCAATTTCTGAATTACTATGAATAATGGGCAAAGGTAAGGTAAGTTTGCTGCCTTTGTGTAAATGTGCTCTTCTGTCTTGTGTTACAACTAGAAGGAACTTTATTGTGTAGTTGGTGGATATGGCCCTACATACATATAAGGGGAGAAATGCTTACATTTCTCCATTAATGGACTTCATGAGCAACTTGTGGGATTTCATCCATTCAGAAACTAGCTAGAAAGAACAACACTACCCAGTTTTCTTCAGGACACGTTTCCATAATGACTGTTAACCATTCTTACCCAAGCTACTTGTGTACCTGAACTTTAAAAATCATTATTAAACCCTTACAGTGTTTTCATGACTGGTTATTTCAACACCCATGGCTGAACAATCATAGTTTGTGAATAATGTTTCCCAAGTGTTTTAATATTGAAAAAGTACTTATTTCAAATGAATTATTACAATATAATCTTTTTTGTGTGAATTTTATAACAAGTGTATTTTCTTCTTGTCTCCTATGCAACTCAGGGCCTTTAAAAAAATAATATTATATGCCAGGTGAGATGGTAAATCCTTTAACCTCAGCCCTCAGGAGGCAGAGACAGACAGATCTCTTGTGAGATCGAGGTCAACCTGCTCTACATAGTGGATTCCAGTTGGGCTGGGACCAGGGAGACCCTATCAACACAAGAAAAACAACAACAACTACTACTACTACTACAAAATAATGTGAATCTGTGGTCATAAGCATTCATTTTTTATTCCATGTTCAAAGTTCTTTTAAAATATAACTTAATTGTTGTAAATTTTCTCCTTAAAGCAGAATTTAGCCTAATACTCATGGCATAGAAATTTCACAGCTAGGGAATTAAATCACAAATATAACTGCTGGTGTGTATTCCAAATAATAAAATGCCAAAAATAGAAGTGAATCAAATTAACATAAAGGCACTAACTTTTCCTGGGCTCCGTGAGTTTGCAAAAGTCTTGGGTAATCAAATTTGCTTATTCTCAAAATAGCCCATGAACCTTGAATGACATTGCATTTCCAAAGTGGGAGCCAGAGGGAAGGTCGCTTTTGATACTGGAATGACAACAAACGGGGGATTTCACTTTGAAATCAGCCTAAGCTTGTGCATGCTACTTTGTTTTGAGATTCATAGTTACATGCCTTGACATGACCATTTTTTTTGAGGGAATAAGAAAGTGAAATAATCCCTAGATCTGGAACTTCACTTGGTTTTTAAAAAGCACATTCTTTCATTGTATTTATTTTTTGGTATATTTGTATATTATCTAAGCTGTTTATATCTTCCTAATATTCAGATAATGATGAAGTGTTATTTTATTCTTGAAAAGAACTGACTCCCAGTAACGACCCTATAGGTCATCATTGTCTTTGAGCTTCATGTTGTTTCAGTATATCAGTGATGGTTTGATCACAGGGTCTCAGAAATCTCCCCATGGGGGATGGCTTATTTTTTAAAAGGACAGAAAGTTGGAGGAGTGGGGCATGGATCTGGGAGGTGTTTAGTAAAAGAAGTGGGAACAGTTGAATATGATCCAAATACAATGTGTGCAATTGTTAAAAAATTAACAAAAATACTTTTAAAATCTCTCCACGGACATGGTAGGAGCTCTGAATGAGGGAGCATACTATTTCCATCATCAGAGGCTAGACTGGTGTTCCACAGGCTATGAATGCACCAGCTGGTCTGGAATGTACTGTGTAGACCAGGCTGGCCTCGATCTCACAGGCATCCACCTGCTTCTGCCTTCTGCCTCCCTCCTGAGACCTGAGATTAAAGACATGCACTGCCACATGCACTGTCAGTTTTTCTCTTTTCACATGATAGGGGAATTGCTCATTCAGTTTTATTCAGAGGTGGCAGAGAGCTTACATTGACCAATAGAATTTTATTTCCTTTGGGGTAAAAGGCAAACTTAATTTTACTTGATGTATGAACTTTTTGAATGATTATTTCAAGATAATATACTGATTCAATATGAATATACAATTTAATATGATTACTAATATGGAACAGGTCATATACACATATTGTTACAAATTCAAGTGATCCAAAAGTGAATATAGCTATTAAATGTATCCCTGTCCTTTCAGTCCTCAGGCTACCGTTTTACTTCACCCAGATGGAACAAGTGACACCAGTGTCTTACATGCATTTCCACTCTTCTTATGATGTCACATGCACTTGTAAACATTCATGACTTTGTATCTATATATCAACTAATGTAGATAGTTCATTGGCTGTCATGCCTATATTTAATTTGTATAATTTCAATAAAAATTGTAACTTACAACTTGTATTCAATTTCTTATAGCTGGTATACGTTGAAGATAGTTTCATACCCCTGCTTCTTTTTTTGTAAAGGCCTCATAGTAATCTATTATATAGAAATGAACTGTGCAGTGGTAATCCCTTAATTCGTCTAACTTGTCCCATCCTGGTGGATATTTATGTTGTTTAGTGTCCTTTGCTTTAGATTAAGCATTGCCAAATATTTTTGTAAGAGTGAAATATTGGAAGCTTTGCAGACTATGGAAAATAGCCACACAATATATATATATATATATATATATATATATATATATATATATATATATATAAATGAATGACCGTAGCTGTGTGCCAACCAAATTTTATTTTCAAAATCAGGCAGCAGTCCAGAGTTAGCCCACATTGTAAATGATCAGACAATTTTGTGAAGCACTATCACAGCTCCTCGCACTGTGGTTGGCTTGCAGGCAATGTTGAATAGGTACTTGTTGAGTGATTGATGGAGTATTTGCTGGGAGAAGAATGCCAGACAACAAAAGATCTGAAAAAACATCATGATGAAAAAAGGAGTAAATGGAAAATGCCTGAATTTAAGAGCAATCTACTTTTTGATGTTAAAATTTTGCTTTAAGATGATGTTTAGACACATTTTTAGGTGTAGGAAACAGTAATGAAAAAGTTACATAATGGAGCAAAGATGGATATTGTTACTGTCATTGTTCTTCCTTCAACTAATATACTCAGAAATTTTGCAAGTCGGATTTACCTATCAAATTCAGTAGCTCCTGCTTAATAAAGTCATTTACTTTTAAATAATTAACACATCTTCTGACAGGTGAGTACTCTTCCCTTGATATCCACTGATGAATGTCACACACAGGTTTTCCCTCCTTCTGATTCATTGTGAGCCCTAGGTTTCACAGGCCAGACTTCCCCCTTTCATTAGACATTAGGTTATTTTTTAAATTATTTGAAGCTTTTAATTGGGGATCCAGCAAACTAAGGCTTCAGAGTCAGAATCTACATCACTGCTTGTTTTTAGAAATAAAGTTTTCTTGCAATATAGACATGCTCCCTTGTTAATGTACTCTCTGTGTACAGCAGTCAATTTGAACAGAGATCATAGACCTCACAAAACTCAAAATGTCTACTACCTGACCCTTTACAGAAAAGTTTTCCAGCCTTTCTTTACTCACTATAATGTTTCTACTTCAACTTTTGAGAATTTGGAAACTTCTTTTCTGAAGTTAGTGTGTACATTGGTACTTTTCAAAATGGAAACTTATATTTAGCCCATTCATAGCTTATAAAGACCATGTATGGCTGCTGCATGGATTTGACTCTCCAGTTTGTTCATAGAGCAGATAGTAGGTGAATACCAGTCTTGTTGAAGCCTAGAAGTACAAAGGTAAATTCTTTTGATTTTTTTGCTGCAAAATGAAAGACTTGGGCAACCAACGATTGACATGAAGAAGTAAGTGTTGATTACAGTGAGTGAGAGGGTAAGAAAGATAAGAAAAACTGTTGCAGGAAGAAAAGACCTCATGTTATGTTGAAGGACAGCAAAATCTTACCAGTATAGGCAAATAAAGTTTTGAAAAAGACACTAAAAGAAAGAAGGCAGATGGTACAGTCAACAGGTGCAATGATGTTGAAGCCTTAAATCCCTTTAAACATCCTGTGGCAATGGAGGTAGAGGTGACAGACAAGAGGGCTTTCTCATGAGGGACCAAGGGGATTTATGGGGTAAAAGTAGTATTTCCCCATCCTTCCATACCATCAGGGACCATAATCTAGAGACTGCTGACATAGTAAGGAAGGGCTATGAGTTTCGGGAGAGGCTGCTGCCATTGCTGAGTTCTTCACAGGAAGGAGGCTGAAGACCAGACATGTCAGCGGAAAATTGGGTTTGGAATCAGCAGGCAAATTATTGGATTAAGAATGATAGGTCTTGATAAATCCCAAAGCAGATGATCTGGAGGCAGAGAAGTTTGTGTGGTTTCACTCTAGAAATGCTTGGAGCTGAGTGACATTTCTGTTTTCCCAACTCTAGCTCAAGTCCTTTATCATAGAAGAGTAACCAGAACTGATAAAGTGTTTCTGGCCTTTTGCATCTCAGTTCAAGTTAAAACTAAGAAAGAAGAAAATAAAAATTATGTCCATTCCTTTGCAAAGGAGAATGTTAAACGATTTTTATTTGCATCCTGAATGTTCCTTGGAAAAGAACATGACATTTGGCAATGTCCGAATGCCTGTTGACAATCTCCGACATCCTTTTCTGTTTCCATTGCCTCACTCAGCACCAGGGCTCTCATGCTTTCCAGTCAATGATGAAGCCCAGATGTTATGGTTAAACCACAGGCTTTTGGGGGAAAGTAAGCAAACACTAATAATAAATAATGCCTTAAGGTCATACTGCGGCCCCCTCTAAAGTGTCATGATGGTCAGGTTTCATCATTTTCCGGGCAGATTGCTTGGATTTTAATTTTGGCAGTGCATATTATGGAGCATATTATGGCTTGGTGATGGTAGCTACAGCCCAGTAATTCCTGATGATGATCCCATGCCAGATATTTTTAGCTTGGTGACTTGACATGTATTGTGGTAGGTCTACCTTCTATTTCTGTATGGAGTAATTTACAATTGGTGTTCATAATCTAGGTCATTTCTGATTCATACAAGCTCTTTGAGCCCTATCAGTGTTCTGTGTAATTCGGAAACTAGAAGGGGCTCCAATGTGAGCCCAGGTTCAATTAGCGGGTTTTAGTTTAGAAATTTCCTTTCTTGTGATTTCATCCCCAAGTCCCAGTTTATGTTGTTGCATCTGTAACATTTATCCGAAGTATGGGTGGCTGAATGCTACTTACCATCCATTTTTTTGGATCAAGTTCCTCGCACTTTCAGGGTTTTTCATGATAATTAACATTGAAATGATTTACAAGTCTCATCTTTTGAAAGGTGCAGTGCCCCTTCTAGTTTAAAGGAGTGGTTTTGAAATGATATTATTTATAAGGCAGCTCCAACATTATCTCTACTCATTTGTTTTTCAGGGAATTTTTCTCTGTGCCATTTTTGTCTCTTTAGTGAAAATAAAAATGAAACTTAAAATTCAAGGGATTGTTGTGTTCATCTTGCAAGCTGTTGGAGTCATTTGCAACCCATACAAACTCTTGGCATGTTATTTCTGTTGCTGTGTAGGGCTGCTATTATTTCTCATTGTTAGTAACATTGTATTCATGCTCCATTCTATTCATAGCTGTCATACTGTCTTTGACAGGGTATTTTGAAAACTTTGATCAGCCTCCAGAAAGGACTTTTATATGGGTGATAGGATTTATAGAGGGAACTTTCAACTGAATAATAGGTGCTACCTTCTTGATAGCACTAATTCATCAGTCACTAATGTGTTTTATTTGTCCTCAATTTCAAATTATCAAAGCTCCATTTTCAGTAACTTTACATTTCCTTTCTATACCAACATCCAATTGTAGAAGCTATAACTGTGATTTTAAGAGGGAGAAGCAGAAAAGAGCAACTTATTTCAGTGAAGATTCGTGAGAATATCCTATGTGGCATACCTGGAGCAAGTTATTGGGGTACAGATACGGGTAAGGCAGGATCTCTGACCTTAAAGATTTTAGGATCTAGTAGCTAGGGAGATCGTCACATGAAGAGAAAATTTAAGTATCATCTAGGAAATAATAAACAAAATACTCTAAAAGGACCAAAGACATTGAAAGCCAAAGTATTTTTATTTTGGGAGATGAGTTTCAGGCTCTGAAAGTGAATTCTTGAAAATAATGGGAACCCCAGAATCATATCATAACACAATTTTCTACAGTTGCCTGTCCTAAAAATAGTTTATCTATGACTCCCTGTGGAAGAACTCATTTCCTTTAGTTCGTAAAGAACCCCTTCTTCATCGGGGGCCACAAATAAGAAACTGTAATTCTGAGAGTAGGGTGCTGATCTTATAAAAAATCTCTCCTACACAAATAAGTCTGTTACAGGAGATACGCAATTGCATGTTGGTTAGTCAGGTAGCAGCCTTGCAGTGTTGTCACATGACTTGGTCAATTTGCATTGGCACATAACCTGGACTGTTGGGTTTTCCTCCTAGTTCAAGTCATCTTGTAAGCCCTGGTGGCTACATGGAAATCAGATGAAGCCCTAACTCTGACTGCATACACCAAGTTCTCCTCAAAAGAAAATGATTTTGAATAGTGGCTTGCTACACAAGAAAATGTATTGAGCATCGGTCATGTGGAAAATAACATTCTGAGAATGACCATGGTGTAGAAGATGGTGGGGGTTTTGAAGATGATGATGAGGATGATGATGATTATAATGGTATCCATGTTGCTGCTAGAAATCATAAGGATGATAGCAACAATAATATAAAAGCAGCAGAGACTGCATCTTCCTCATTTCTGTAGGCCTAGCATTCAGTGCAGAAGTAAGAGTTTCAAACATTTGCTTGAACATGCAGTAAACAATATTTCCCTCAATAAATGTGATATGGAAGTTGCTAGTGCTGCACACTGGACTTGCGTTTCCTCAGCATAGCACCCAGGGTTATTGACTTGACCAGGCTTTCCTCTAATGCCATTCTGATCTCATCTGTTTCTGCTGACTTGCTTTTCTTGAAGCACTTCTTCCCCACATTCCCAGTCAGGATTTCTGCACATGTTCTTCCTTCTCCCTGGAATGATTTCTGCATAGATATAAATGTCCATTCTCAGAGATGTCCCTCGTTACCATTCATAAAAGTCACTATCCTTCCCTCCCTCCCTCCTTCTTAGATCCTTTGTTTAGCCTTATTTTCCTTTGTAATATTTACATACTATGTCTTATTTATGTATTTATTTATTGTGTATCCCCACTTCCCCACACATTGTCACTAATGGATTCAATGGACTTTACGCTTCATGAGCTTAACACCTTTGTTTCTTTCACAGTTACTCTCCAAGATCCCAGAACCCTGCATGGTCCATACATGCAACATTGTAAATACTGCTGAATTAATTTGGAAGGAATCAATTTATTTATAGACACGTTTCCAGGACTGACTTACATTTGAAAGTCGTAGGTTGTTCTTCCTTGTCATCACTCTGAATTGCATGAACCTGTTTGGGAGAAGATCCCACCATCATTGTCTCTAGTGGAGCCCAACCCAGACTCAGTCATGGACTGATTGCTCAATAAATGCTTGTTTGTTGCCAATTATCTGAAAGTCATAGTTTATGGGGTGGCTTTTTTCCTTATGTTGCTTTACTAGTTTTCAAGTTCATTATGTCCCTTCCTGTTTTGTGGAGACATCATCATGACCTTTTGTGTGTGTTAGACATATATCGAGGGATTGATTACATGAAAGCATTTCTGCTTCCATTTTCAGATGCGTGTGGTGGATGGAAGTTACTCTTGTATTCTTCATACCAACACACTGAAGACCAACTACCAAGAAGCTATAAAAACCAGAATATTTTTACTACTTTTGATGAAATTCAGGTTCTCTATAAAAAGAAACAGATCCTAACTTCAAAAGAGTGAAAAGAATGATTTTTAAAAGCAACTTTTAGCTGATTACATTCAAGCTGTTTCATTTAGATTGTGGGTTGTCACATTTGTAGGAGCTTCAGAATATAGTACATGTTATGAACTAGACATGTCTTTCTGGAAGAGTTAAATCAATATTGATAGTCACATATTCACACTCCTCCCTTACCCAGAGGACTGGGGCCACTTCCTTGCCAGTGGCAGCTGGCCTGGGACTTGCTGACACATTTTTCAGAAACTAGTTGTGCAATACATGTTGATTTCTGTTCTTCTTCCTTTCTTTATTCATCCATTTGGCTACTTCCTCTTTTCCTGCACCCCACACTGACTCCCTCAATTCCCTCTGCCTTGGAATTTCGGAAGCCATTATCTGCTTTAGTAAATTTAATGGGGAATTGCCTCAGGGTTTCTAATGAGAAAGGATTTGCTGCTGCCCTTCACCCTAGGATCTCATTTTGACAAAATTCATCTTTAAAAACATTCAAGGGCTGCGGGTGAGGTTCCTTTGGTAGAGTGCTTGCCTAGTATGTATGAAGCCCTGGAGTTGACTCTCAGCAACCTGTAAAACCAGGCATGGTGTCACATGCCTGTAATCTCAGCACTTGGGAGACATAGGCAGGAGGATCAGATGTTCAAGTTTATGCTCATCTGTATAGTCAGTTTAAGGCCAACCTGAGCTATATGAGACCCTGTCTCCAAATCAAAACAAAACAGCCTTACCCTTCCACTAAACCCCAACATGAAAGAAAACCACAGTAACAACAAAATAATTTGAAGTATTTTGCTTTCATATTCATTTAAGGTTGAAGTTCCTATCTTTCAAACCTTCTTTGTGACAACAAAAACGCTTTCTTATAGCTTTCTTCACAGAACACATTCTCAACTACTAATTACCCATGTCTTAATTTTACAACAAATAAACTTCCCTAGGCTTTTAAAGTCTGAATCTTGTATCTACTATGCAATGAATAAATCAAGATAATTAACCCTCATTACCTCTTATACTTATTTTTCTTTTATGTGGTAAGAATATTTGAAATCTATTCTTTTTAAGATCTTCAAGTATATAATACATTGTTATTAAGTATAGCCATGGAGTGTACCATAAATCTTGAAATCCTTCCTCAGTCTCACATTGTGAATCCTTTGACTAATATCTCCCAATTTACCTTCTGTGCTCTTAGTACCTGAATAACCACCATTTCTTTTCTCTGATTGTATGAATTCATCCTTTTGCATTCTATGTATAAGTGAGATTAAAAAATTGTCTTTCAGTCTTTTAATCTCACTTATACAATTCTCTTTCAGTCCTAGACATGGTTGGTTTCACTTAGCAAGATATCTTGACATCAACTGACAGTAGGGTTCAGTGAGTATCTCTGCAAGTGTTCTAGGTTCTTCTGTCCCACAACATGCACTTGAGCAAAGATTCAGTTTCAGTAGAAGCAGGGTCATTTTATTTGGAAAACATGTGTTTTAAAGGGGAGAAAGAAGCTGGAGCGACAAGAGAAAGCTTAGTAGCTCAACCACCCCTTGTTGTAAAAAGAGCTGGGACTATTATGTCACATAACCCAAGCTTTTTGGATCATTTGCTTTGTGTGGGCTTTATTGAACATTCTTTGTTACATGTAGTTCCACATACAACTTCATGTACCACATGTCTCAGTAGCATTTAAATCTCTAACCAAAGGTGTCTGTTTTAGTGTGATAATGAGTCATAAATCATCTTCAGACATAGTGGAATGTTTCTGTATCAATGGCAACAGTGAGTTCTAGTCAATCTTGGGATGGACTGTGTGTGTGTGGTGTGGGGGTATGGGGTAGAGGGGTGCAGGAGTATGTTGTTCCAGCTAAGTTATTTTCTTCCTGTGCTAATTTTTGGCCTTTGCAAAATTCTTCTGGACCTCTGCCTTGTTCTGTTTCATTCCCAGATAGCTTTCTTTTTTCAGGTTTGATAGTATTCCACTGTGTATATAGACCACATTTTCATGATAAACTCATTAACAGATCAAGGCTTAGGTTGATTCTATATATCAAGTTTTGTGAAGACTATTGCAAGAGGCATACAGGTTTCTTTTCCTTCAACTGACTTCCCCACAGTAATGGGATTGCAAGGTCATCTCCTACTTAATTTTTGTTGAGCATCCATACAGTTCTCCATAGTGACTAAACGAATTTACCTTCCCGCATTTTTCCTTTTCTCTACGTTTTCGGCAGCACTGACTATCTTTTGCTTTTTTCTGATAGTTGAGGGTATGTTTTAATATCTACTAGCATCAAGAGCCATCACCTTAAACAATACTTTCATCTTCATATGGCATTCTCCCTACATAATTGATGGTGTCTGTGTTCAAGCTTATCTATTCTGTAAGATCATCAGTAATATTTGTTGGTTTAGGGCTCACCTTAATGATCACAGTCCATTTTTATTTCCTTTAGTAAAAACCTCTGTTTTCTGTTAAGGTCACATTCTGAAGTTCTGAGGTTTCAGGAGGGCATAATTTAATCCATAGCATTAATACTCTGAAGCACAAGACTCAGAGGTTATTAAGATGATGCTCATTAAAGCATTATTGACATGGTTTAATAATGTTATTTTTTTTCTTTTACCAGATTTTTACTTTGTCTTTTTTGATATGGTGATATTTCAACTTATTAGTATGAAATGGCCTAACATATTTCTTTAATTTACTCAAAATTAACTTGCAGGTGGCATTCTGAGGGGTTGGCTTGTGCTCTGCCAATAGAATATACATATTGAAATGTTGATAGTTTTAATTTCTCTTCTGAACTTGGGTCTCTAACTTAGATTCATATTGTATTCCACAAGCTGGCCTATACATCATGGAAAAACTGAGAGACTGTGATATTTTCCAAGACACTTGTTTTAATCTCTTCATCATTGTTGTTATAACCACTCATTTCCAGAAATGTTCCTTCTGTCACTTACTTTTAGACATTTGTATTTGTTTTCTGTATTTCTACACTTAGTTCTGCTAAAGAATTTGTTGAACATGTATATAAATTTTACTGGCTGTCTCTGATTCAGAATATAGACAGCCCTTTGACATCAGTTGTTAGTGCTGACAAGTTTACACACTAGCACACATACTAGAACCTGTTAGTCTCTATAGAAGCTGGGAAATTTGACAAAGGATACAAAAAAACCCACAGAAAAAGACTATATTTTCCTCTTCTAATCAGTATTGTGATTGCCTCCTAAGGGTCTACTTTCCTGACTGATCTCTATTCTGTGTGATTAATGTGCAATTCTCTCTGTCATCTTTCCATAGAGTAGTTATAAACAGTGCAGTTTACTCTTAAACATGCACCATGGCCAATGAGCACTTCTTTAGAATGACATTTCACCTCCATACACCTGTTAGAGCCCCCCCCAATGTCTGTTTCTTAGCCTTTTTTGCACATGGAATCACGTAGAAACTTGTCCATACTGCTGATGCCTGGGTCTCACTCCAGGAGTCATAATGTAGTAAGTCTGGAGTCTGATCTAGGCATTACGTTCATTCAAGATTAAGAACCACCTATTCATACGATCATGTCTGTAGTGGTATGTGAGCAGTTACCCTCTGTTCAAGTGAAGATTCTGATTCAGTAGGTCTGGGCTCAACCATGATTTTATATTACTAACAACTAGGGATGTGCTGGAATATTTGATAAAGTTGTTAGTGCCAGCAAATTTACACACTAGCATACAGACTAGAACCTTTTAGTCTCTACAGAAATTGGGAAATTTGACAAAAGATACAAAAAAATGCAGAAAAAGACTATATTTTCCTCTTGCAATCAGTATTGTGATTGCCTCCTAAGGGTCTACTTTCCTGACTGATCTCTATTCTGCGTGGTTAATGTGCAGTTCTCTGTGTCATCTTTCCAGATAAATTGATCTTTTCTGAGTTTCTGGATCACATTTTACTTATTCTTGTGTCTTCAGAGTTTATTGTAGATACTGTGAGAAAATGCTAGAAATGATTTCAAGTTCCCCAAATTTCTATCCTTTTTTCTCTGTGTTTTGAAGTTCACTTTAGCTTATGTCTGTCTCTTTTTGAACCCTATCCTTACCTATAAACTGACGGTTAATGTTTTGTTGGTGGTGGTGCTCTTGTTTGGAGACAAGGCCGTGGTCTGTCACCCAGTCTGACTTGGAGCTCACTGCATGGTCCAGGCTGGCCTCAAATCCATGGTAATCATTCTACTTCAAGCCTTATTTAATATTCTAGATATGTGCAATTTATGACCAGAACATAACTAAGAATGCAGCCCAACACAAAAAGTTATGTAAAACTTTCTGATTTTTTGCAATTTTTTTTGTAACTCAATCATGCAGGTCTTGAACATGAACTTTGTAGATAATGATATCATGTTGCAATGTCAAAAGGTTAGGTATACCTGTTGGGCATTCAGTCATTCAAACAACATTTCCTAAGCACATTTTAAGCATGGAACTGGTCATTCAGTGCTTAATAATGTGAGCTTCCTGTTTTGAGTATGCATGTGTGTGACAAGAATGATCTTTGACATCAGTATTGATAGATTATCCATGGCTATGAACCCAGTGTTTAATATCAATCTCTTTCACTTTTGTGAAACACAAACTTCCACACTTGAGCATCTCAGTAATGTCCAATTGTTGTTAGTTTCCAAATGAGTGTTCTCAGTTTCTCTGCTCGTCATGGAATGCTATTACACAGTTTTGAGAACATTTTGGTTCATGGGATATATGTTGAGTGCCTCTGCTTCAGATTCTTGACAGAAAAATGGGATTTGCAGAACAGCAACAATCGCATCCCCTGCAAAATTGCAAAAAGACAAGAACTCAGACAGTACTGAATCACAATCTGCATTTTTAATTAGATTTTCGGATGATTTGTACGCATATTATGGACCAAGAAGCACAGCTGCAGGGCAGTATTGGCCTCGTGTGAAAATCGTGTAAGAGCTTTCAAAATTACACTGTTTAGACAATGGAGACTGTTGGCTAGTCAGAGTGCGGAGAAGAAGTGATCATCAAGTGCACATCTTTAATTAGGATGTCTGCTTGAAATTTGCTATCAATCTAGATCTTTAGTGTTCTTAAGCCCCCTATAACAACTGCATGAAGTCACAGAAATAGTACTAAATTTGATTGTTGTGAACAAATTTCTAAGAAAAATCATGTACTATTAAACCAAACATTCTGCAAGACTAACCAACTGCTTAGAATTCCCATGATTATCGAGAGTTTGGAATGTTGCAGGTCCAGAGTTGAAGTATTCTTTGTCTTGGGATAAATTTAGACCCCATATTAGTTACCTTTTTGTTGCGGTGCTAAACCACCACTGTCAAGGCAAAATGTAGAGTGAAGGATTTATTTGGTTTAGGGTTCCAGAGGGAGAAGCGTTCATCATGGCAGAGAGGAATGACAGGAGGCAGCCAGAGCAAAACATGAGTGCTCACACCTTCCAGCAGCTACATGAAGCAGAGCTGGCAGACTGACAAGGAGGCATAAGTGTATATTATCAAAGCCTGGCCCCAGTGATGTACTTCCAGCATGGTCACAGGCCCTAAAGTTTCCATGACCCTTCCCAAACAGTGCTACGAACTGTAGACCAAGGGTCCAAATACTTAGAACCTATGAGGGACATTTTTATTCAAACCACCATACCACCTAAATAGGCATTCCTTGTCTACCTCTGTTTGTGACTTAACAAAAAAAAAAGCTTTTTGGAAAGTACTAACTTTTCCATCCACTCCCACCAACCAAGAGGCTAAGAATGTCTTCAGATCTGAGGCCTAGAGCAGAACTCTTCCTGCTTTTCTATAACCTGCCTACTGAATGTACCCACCAATATATTTGAAAAGTATGTTGATTTATGACCTTCTTTGTTCGGTTACTATAAAAATTTCATAAATTGCTTCCTCATTGGAACATGATTCTGTGTTCCAGGGCCATGGTCACTCATATTTGGCTCTAGAAAATACCATCTCTTTTATTCCTTTGCAGTGAGAGCTGTTTATTTCACTGACATTGTGTTCTTTCAAAATGTTTACATTCATGTACAGTTTTCTAAGGGCCAGGTTATATTGTACTCCTTTATTTATTATTTTTGTTACTTTACTTTTTCTGAGACAGGGTCTCTTGTGTAGATAAGGTTGGCCCTAAACTTTTGATACAGCTGCTCTGCTATAGCCTCCAAAGTACTAGGATTATAGATTCAGACCATCTCTTTTGGATTTCTTTTCTAATTTTAAGAGTTGTTTTGAAAACCAAATGAATTTTTAAGAGGAAGTACTGTATTAAAATATAAGTATTTACAATTGTTTATTAAAAAGAATTTTGGATCTAATAGCCCAACAAATTAAACTAAAAATCCCTGGCTGGCACCCACGGATCAACATTGGTTTTTGTTTGTTTGTATGTTTTCCAGTCCTCTGGGTTACTTCTGCTCAGACAGAAAACCAACACCAAGTCAGACAAGAATTCATAAAATCCTGAAAAGTGAACAGCCCATTCATTGTTCTATTGCTCAGATCATCCTAGGTTCCCAGAAATTCACTTAGCCTTTTTTTTTTTTGAAAAATCGGAGGAATTACTTGGTAGACATTTTTAGATGGATTCCTCAGATCAGTGGTTCTTCATCTTTGGTTGCATAACTATTTGTGAAATTAGATAATGTGTTTTGAAGATGCCGTTTCAGGGGCTGGGCCCTTTGGAGTGAGGCAGAGCCTCACTGTTCATTCACTGACTAGAGCAGGTTACAACTGGCTCCTATTGCCAGTTGATCAATACTTGTTCCTCCTCTTCAACAGCAAGATGATGCCTGCAAACACTACCTTTGCCAGCCTGACTTATAGCTTTAAATAGCTTTGCAGGTCTATTCTGAACAGTAAGATGGAAGAAATTGTGCTGGTAGTTTTATTTTCCCAGACAAAAAGGGAACACAGAAATCAAAAAACTGTTGCTAAAGGAAGTCTATACTCATATTTAATCACCTGTGCTCATTACACTCTCAGTTTCTCATGGTGTGAATTCAGATTACTCAGCGATTCAATTTGTTAATCAAGCAGGGACTGCATAACAGACCCCATTTAGAGATAGTTCATTATTGAAGACAGCAAGATGGTTGATTATGTAAAATCATTTACTATGCAACTTTGATGATCCCAGTTCAATCCACAGAACATGTATAAATATGAATAGACAAAAATAATAGACTCCAGGTTTAGCTGTGACCTCCACATGCATGCCATGGCATGATTATGCATACAATAATGATAATAATACAATATTCTTAAAAGGTATACTCCATTGACTTACTACAAACATTGGTAATGGACCAGCTGCTGTAACTGAATACCACTTCAAAATGCAGAAACCCAGGCACCAGTCAGACATGCAAAATCGTCACTGTATTTCCTGGGCAATCGAAATAATTGTCCTCCTCCTCCTCCTCCTCCTCCTCCTCCTCCTCCTCCTCCTCCTCCTCCTCCTCCTCTTCTGACAAGGTCTCAGTATGCAGTACCAGTCAGCAGGAATCTCACCATATAGACTAGGCTGGCTTTGAACTCACAAAAATCCACCTCCCTCTGCTTCTGGAGTGCTGGGATTAAAAGTCTGCAACACCATGCCCACCTTAAACTTCAATTCTGTTTTCATTCTGTTGCCAAGAAAGATGAACTCGCCACAAAGAGAAGCCTTGAAGAGTTAGAGAATATTCTCCACATAGGGATTCAATCATCCATTTTTGCAATACGGTGGAAGTGTTAAAGAATGTTGTATTGGAAAGTCGGTGCCTACAGGCTGTCATGTAGAGCCATAATCTATTTTTAGTATTTTCTGAACAGCCCAAAGATTACAGTGCTCAAATGACTCCCAAGAACGTGCAGCTGATGTGTCTCAGATTTTCTCATAACTCTTGCTTTTCTAAAGAGTGTTTTGGGTGTTTACTGTGGAGCTCAGCCCTGTTTTAAGTAAATGATGAAGCCTGCATATCTCCAAGTCCCACATAGTAGTAGACTGTTCTTTCCTCTTGTCATTCCCAAAGATACATCATGTTTCCTTTATTTGTTAAAGAATTACAATGAGAAACTGATTCATTATGCCTGGTGTACAGTCTTCTCCATTTCAAGCTTTTCTTGAAGTTTGTGGTGAGGAAGAACATTAAATGTAGACCCAGAATAAAAAGCTAACGTGACTGAGATTTGCATTTGTTTCCTCATACTGTGCGTGTGCTTGGGGCCGGGGCAGTACTGTAGATTGACCTTATACATGTGAGGCAAGTAGTCTCTCATTGAGCTATAGACTTGTTCAAATTATTTTTCTGCTGTTATGATAAACACTGACCAACAAGTAACTTGAAGAGTAAAGGGTTTGTTTGGTTTACAGCTCATAGTGTATCAAAGCAGGAACTCAGGAAACAAACATGGAAGGAGGAACTGAAGCAGAGACCATGAATGAATGCTGCTTGTTATCTTGCTCAAATACCTTTTTATATATAGACCAGGGCCACCTATCCAGGGATGATATCACCTGCTGTGGAATAGGCTCTTCCACATCATTTAGCAATTAAAGTCCAGTGGGCAGGTCTATTGCGGGGATGCTGATCTAAATACGGTCTAAATATGATAAAAATATACTGTATGAAATTCACCAAAATTCAATTTAAAAAATGTATCACAGACATGCCCACAGGTTATTCTGGTGAAAAAATCCTCAGTTGAGGTTCCTTTTTTTCCAATTTGTGCTCAATTGACAAAACAGTAGTCAACACAAGACTGTACCCCAAGTTCCCCTGTTTTCCTTAGAGGAGTTTTGTCATGATTTGAATCAGTGTTCCCCATTGGCTCCAAATATTTGGACACTTGTCCCCAGTTTGTGGCACTATGTGGGAGGGGTCATGGAATCATTAAGAGGTGTGGCCATGCCGGAGGAAGCAAGTCTCTGAGGGCAGGCTTTGAGAGTTCTTAAGCCTTTCTAGATTCACCCTCCCCTCTGCTTTTGTGACTGCTTGAAGATGTGATTGCTCAGCTTTCTTCTGGGGCCACCTCTGCCACCATGCCTTCTCCACCCTTATGGACTCTAATCCTTCTGGAATTGTACATTCAAATAAATTCTTCCTTCTATAAGTTGCCTTGGTCACGGTGTTTTATCACAGCAACAAAAACATAACTAATACAAGTTTGGAACCTACAAGAAATTGTTTATCAAATAAGCAGGAAATCATCTGAGACAGTCTATTGAGATGGAAAGAGCAATATAAGAAAATAAATAGCAACACATAGCCCTTCAATGAGCAAAGTACCATGGAGAAGGAAATTACTTAAATCCATGATAATTAACTGAAAGTGTTTTTCAAATGTTTAAATTTATCTCTTTCTTTACCACTTTACAACCTTCTGAATACTAGACAGCACTCGGAATTTGGGAAAGAAAAGACATGAGTTTAAGTTAATGCCTCCCTAATCTTTCCTCTATTATTATATTTGTAGTATTTTAAAGATTCTTAATAACATAGTTAAATTCTTCTTGGTATAATGATTAAAAACAACATATGGAATAGAGAAAGACATTTGTGTACATAGTTAGCAATCTTTTATTGCAAACCCAGTACATGCCAGACATTAGGAATATAATCATAAACAAGATAATGTCTCAGCATTAGAAAGCAAAAGGATTCTGTAAATCAGGAGCTCTACAGAAAACAATAAAACAACCACTAAATCATAACTGTTCTCTTAATTCTTCCAATAAGAGAAAGCTCAATTTTCATATTTTTTCTTTATTATGTTGAAGGCAGGACTTCAAAAAGAAAAGAAAAATAAAAGGTCAACTGTTGGACAAATCACAGCAGTTCCATCCTCTTTTATCTCCATTAGAATCATCAACATTCACCTTTCTAAATTGGAAAATTCTACATCCTTTCACACCAACGCCATTCACAATCATTTTGTTCCAGTTCAGTATTTAACTAACCTTTAAATGTATTAGCTATTGTAGCCTTTAGAGCAACTTCCTGAAGTCAAGACTCCTATATTTCCACTTCAGAAGAGACTAGAATTTTAGCTACAATTTTCTCCAAATCTTAGCTAGAAGTAAAAGATTGAGCCAGGGTATCTAACTGATCCTCATGCATTGTTTTATAATCCAAAAGTTAGAGTCAATTGGCCAGTTGAAACATAACTCTAAGAGACTTAGTTCCTTTTGTATAAAATTTGAAGGAAATAAACTGTATAACCAATCTGACATTTTCTATTCTAGATTCAAGATGATAAAAATTCATTTGTACTTCCAAGAAGTGCAATATGACCTTTTTTGAGACAATATCTTGTTGTGTAGTTGTGGCTAGCCTGTAACTCACTATGTAGACCAGGATGGACTCAAACTCATGGAGATCTGCTTGCCTTTGCCTCCAGAGTACTGGAATTGAAGGTGTACACCTCCGTGCCCAACACACATGTCTTTGAAGTAGAAGTTAAAAGATATTAAAAATTGCTTTTCCAAATAGCTTTTTGCACCCATATTCAGAAGAATTAAATGGTAGTTTCTAAGAATCACTTCTGAAGGGGTTGAAAAGGTGACTCTGTAGTTAAGCAGCACTTGCTGCTCTTCCACAGAACCCAGGTTCAGTTCCCAGCAGCCACATGTTGGCTAGTTTCAGGGGATTCAACACCCTTTTCTGGCTTCTGCAGGCTTTGTGTGACATGAGTGAAGTTATAGACATGCAGTCAATATACTCATGCATCTAGAATAAAAATAATTTTTAAAAGAAGAATCCCTTCTACTAAGAGGTAGAACAACCTTAACTCACACCATTTTGTAGCTGAGGAGATCAGAGAGGAAAAGCTTTTACCTCAGTTTCACAGCCACTTGCAATCTGAGATGGGTTACCCCTGGGATATGGTCTAGCACACTTTGTGATGGATCTCCAGCTAAGCCTTAAGCAAAATTCTTAATTAGCTACATATTTTTGGTAGGGAGTTTCAGAGTGATGAGATAATTTCTTCAACACTTTTGTTTGTTTGTTGAGGATAATGTTTTCATTTTTTCCAAATAGCATCAACTCTGTTGAAAAAGTTGTATTATGTGAATCTGGTTTATTTGTCTCTTTATTTGCTGAAATGTTTGATCTTCTTACCTCTGAATAAAACAAGACTGCGTTCTGAAAGGTTAATGGAGAATAAATTTATTTACAATACAGAAAGCACACTTTTCAAGTGACGAAGACGTCACTATGAAATTAAATTCCTCCAGAGAACTGACTATACTAGAATTAACAAATAAACCCTGTTCCAAAGTACAGCATAACAAACCTAAAATGACCTAAAAAATGAGTTGTGTTGAATGTCACAATGTTCAATCTCAAAATTGAAATTGTTCTAAAACTAAATTCAAAATGGTAGCCATAACCTAGTTTTAAGGGCAGATAGCAACCTTGGTCATGGTCTTAAAGTCAGTCTGATTTTTAGTTTTAAAATTCTTCACGTTACCACATACCTACTAAATCTGTAGCTTTTGACTAAGTACCAGTCATTGAAACATTTTTCTCATATGTATATGTTTTGGTTTAAATGTAAAATGTCTCCTGTATGCTTGTGTGTTTGTATATTTGGTCTACAACTGGAAACCAAATATACAAACTGGAAACTATAGGAGGTGGAACCTTTCTGGAGGATGAGGGCGTAGGCCTTGAGGTTTTAAAGGCTGGGTACTTCCTGTCTGTTTTCTAATTCCTCTTCCTGGTTGTAAACACAATGTGACCAGTGATCTCATGTTCCTGTCACTATACTTTCCCACCATGATGGACTGTATTCCCTGGTATTGTAAGCCAAAATAAATTCTTCTTTCTTTAAGGTACTTCTTGTCTCACATTTTTGTCACAATAAGCAGAAAAGTAATGAATATAGTCAATGTTAAGTTTTCAAACATTCTATGTCTCCTAAACAGGTATTAGGCCAATAAATATCTCCTGTTAATTTTGATCTTGTAGTCATACATAAATCAATTTTACCCCTGTTTTGTTTCTTCTCATCTCTTGAAAAATTATTGTGCACTACATGGACGATATACCCTTCATACATTGTGTGTTTCATGTTACAAACATCATTGTCACCATCTCCAATGGACAATATCATTTTAAACGGCCAAGAAACTTGAAAAATAGTTGGAATTGAGGTGTGGTGGCACCTGCTTTTAATCTCAGCACGGGAGAAGTGGGTGCAGAAGGATCACAAGCTTAAGACCAGAAACAAATGGAAGAGAAAAAGAGAAAGAAAAAATAAGGATAAAGATAGAAAGAAAAATAAATTAAAAATAAAGAAAATTAGAAATAGAGAAAGAGATTAAGCAAGAAATAAAAGAAAGAAAGAAAGAAAGAAAGAAAGAAAGAAAGAAAGAAAGAAAGAAAGAAAGAAAGAAAAAAGAAAGCAGCAGGGACTCTTATTGGGGAAATATACCATTTAAATAGCCATAGATTGCCAGGCATGGTGTCACATGCCTTTAATCTCAGTATCAATGAGACAGAAGCAGTCAGATCTTTGTGAGTTTGAGGCTAGCCTAGTCTACAAAGTAATTTCCAGCAGCTATGAGATATATAGGGAGAATCTGACTCTAGAAACAAAAAGAAAAACAAAGCATATTCAAAATTTGAGTAACACTTTATATAGCGTTACTATTAAGGCAATTTTCTTGTAATCTTTGAAAGTAGAATAATGCATGCATCTATATAGGAAATAATGTCCTTAACTGCATTGCTCTATTGCCCCGGGTGTTCTAAACTTTAAAAGGCATTTTAATAATTAGGCAAACCACAAAATTCAGAACTAGCATTTCGACCACTCTCATTCCTTTCTCCACATACACACTCTTTCATTCACAGAGATAATTTACAGAGAGAGCATACTATGTAGGACCATGGGTTGTGGAGTTGGTTTCAGGTCTACACTCAGCCTTGTGTAGGGACAGCATCATTTACTATTGGCAGACGTCTATACTCAAGTCACTATAAAGTGTGTAGGAAAAATACTTCTGTCCTGGAGTATTTTAAGATCTCTTAAGACCTCTTACAGAAGACCCAGGTTCAGTTCCCAGCACTGACATGGCGACATGGCAGCTAACAACCATTCGTAACTACAATTCCAGGGGATCCAACACTCTCTTTTGACCTCTGTGGGCAGTATTATGCACAGGTGCACTTACATACAATCAGGCAAGGTGCTCATATGCATTAAATGAATAAATAAATAAATAAATAAATAAATAAATTTAAAAGATCTTAGTTAAACAATGGGAGTAAAATGTTTTTCTCTAGTCTAAACCAGCCTCTCATAGCTTTGCCTCTGTTGAACTTCAGAATAACTGACTGGGTCGTTCTTCCTTGTGGACTGCCCAAGGCAATGTAGGATATTCAGCACTACCATGACCCCACCCACCGGCATTCCCTCTCCACCTCCAAGTTGTAGCAACTGAAAATGTCCCAGAATATCTCCAAATGTTCCCTGTGGTTCACAGTCTCCCCAATTGAAAACCACTGGTCTAAAATCATACCAGGTATAGTTATGTGATGTTTAATGAGCAGGCTACCTTAGAAAGGCATCTTTAGTTATTTTCAGCATTAGATATCTATTTATGATGATTCAGATAATGACTATAACCACCGTTTTTGGATAAAGTAAAAATTGGGGGGAGATTGTTAGGCATGCTAAATGTGGTAGAAATCTTCAGTTGTCAAGTTTACACACCTAGATGGAGGGTACCTCAACTGGGGGATTACCTCCATTGGATTGACCTGTGGAGCATTTTCTTGATTATTGTTGATAGGGGAGGGCCATGCATGATGTGATATGCACCACCTCCTCTCCATGGTCTGTGCTCCAGGGTCCTTTCCTGAGTTCCTCCTTGGGCTTCCCTTGATAATGGACTGTGACCTCTAAGCCAAATAAAAACCCTTCCTTTCCCAGGTTGCTTTTGGTCAGGGTTTTATCACACTAGAAGGCAACCAGTATGGAAGTTGACACCACGGGTCGGGTATTGCTTTGACAGACCTTACCATGTGGTTTTTGGGAGAATTATGGAAGTGTTTGGAACCTGGAGCTGTAAAAGCTATTGAGTGCCCATAGCTTAGTGAACTGTTACTGTGGATCTTAGTAAAGAAAAATGTGGATGATGGCGGTCTGGCTTGGGAAGTTTCAAGGAAAGCAAAGACTATCAGGGCTAGTTGTGTAATATTTTGAATTCTGAATCTGTGGATTCTGGATAGTTGGGGCAGAAGAATCATCTGTGATAAACACAAAACAAGAACCTCAAGTGAAACCTTTGAGTTATTGGGGCAATAAATGCTTCTTAGCTGGGACTGAATGATCAGCTGTAAGAAGAGATCAGTATCATCAAGGTGGAATTTTCTGGGAAGTGTTTCCTTAGGTTCAGCACACAGAGATTGTGGTCCAGAGGAGGCATAGGCTGCACAACAAACTGGCAGTAGAACTTGGCAGTGTGTAAGAATCTCTGGTGTTGAAAGAAAGAAGGGTTGTGGGGAGAATCTGAGACTTGCCACCATGAGAGGCCAGGAGAGGCCATTGATGAAGGTGTGGCCTCAGCTGTAATGAAAAGCCTAGGATTGAAGGGATCAGGGAGAGAATCTGAGTCTTGTCACACACACCATCAGGATCCAAGAAGTGACACACTGAATGTTTCTGGGGTGTTGGAGAGAGAAAGGATGCAGCGAATCCATTCTTTGGAGCTGGAGTTAGCTGACCTGCCATTCTGTCCCATCTCTCTGAACGATCTCCAAACTCAGATGGTAAATTAGGGTGATCGCCGGCACCACTAGGCATTGTGAACAAGATCATAGGTGTGGTTTATCCATAAACCGCAGAAAGTTTCACCACTCATCCCCTCTTCCCCATGTTCCCTCTCATTCCATTGGCATGAAGAGATTCTCAGAAGTCACTGACACCCACTGACTGAGCTGAGACAGGGACGACTTTTTTTTTTGTCAGCAGAAGGGTCTTCTCCCTTTGGGGTCAAATATCACCAAAGCGGTGATTTGTCCAACCATCAGGTACAGCTATAAAAAACAGATGTGTTGTTGAAATTCAAGTAGGAAATCATGCAGACTCAACTTTGAAAGATAGAATTCATTCACAAAGCAGCTCTCTGTTATCATTCCAAGGAGAGCAGAGTTCACTGCTTTCTCTTCAATTCAGCTGACATTTGGAAACCCGAACACTTATATGGTGTTTACAACGAGTCTTATAAATTTTAACCAATTTTACTCTCATATCAGTCCCGATGTGCTATTAGCTATTTAGACATCTGCATGCAGCTCGTAAGTTGTATGAGAGAAAAGTATTGAGCAAATGTGCTAAGTCCTAGATGACAAAGACAAATAAGAACCAGGTAGTCTTGTGGGGCAGATGTCTAAATGGTTAATCCTCCATAGGATGAAATGTAGACTGCAAAGTTAGCTGCTTAGTGTTTGAGGAATTTCTAGTCATTTGGTAGGGATCCTTGATGACTCAGGAGGGACTTCTCCTTACAGGACTAGTTAATTCCTAGAAATGGGCAGCAGCTCCCTAAGACATACCTTTCACAGGAAGACCAGCAGATCTAGGGACTAGAAATATAATCACCTTATTTATTGGAGTCTCATGGAGCTTTCCATTTCTAGGCCACTATTCCCCAGGCCTAATCACCCTGAGACAGGTACCAAACAATGGAAACATCTCCTCCACTCCAGAGACCTTTGAAGTTAATCAACTAGACAGTCTTAAACACGTTTACCCCGCCTCATCCATTTCTTTCCAGGGAAATCTAAACAAGGGTCTTGCTCATGGGTTTCACTTTGTGCGCCCTCTTGTGGCCCTACCTGTCATAGCATACCTCCTCCAGCTGGGAATAAAAAGCAACAAGCTAACTTTTCTCAGGCAATTGTCTACTATCTGCTGTCTTGATCAGATCTGAATTATAGCAATAGCTATATTTAGAAACAGTTGGGAGGCCACGGAGGGAACACAGGTGCTCAAGAGAAGTCTTCAGCTATCCAGTTTTCAAGCTGCTCAGAACTGTGCGATAAAATCGAGTCTCTTGCCATAATTGGTCCAAAACATCTGTTTGACTCCCTTGTGGTCTGGTTTGTGTAACATAGCTTGTAAGCTGTTCTTAAATTGGGGCCCAGAGAAATCAGTCTGTTTAAATTGTATTTCGTATTGCTTATGAAGCACTTGCAATACCAGATTTCTATGAAGAACATTATTGCCCCCTCCACTTCTGTTTTTATTATTTATTTATCATCTATTTATTGCTGTTGTTCTTTTTGAGATGGGGTCTCCCTGTAGTCCCAGCTGGCCGGCGACTCACTAGGTGGACCAGGCTGGCTTGAATTGTGAACATATACCTGCCTCTGCCTCCAAAGTGCTGGGATTGGAGACGTGAGCCCCTATGTCTGGCTTCAGCTTTATTTTTAGCCAGGGTTTCATGCAGCCCATCCTTCCCTCAAACTCACTATGTAGCAGAGGATGACCTTGAACTTGTGTTCCTCCTGCCTCTACCTTCCAAGTGCTGAGATTACAGGTATGGTCCACGACATCTGATTTATTTGGTGCTGGGATTGAAAGCTCAACTTTGTTCACATTACGCAAGCACTTCACGAACCAAGCTACGTCTCCTGCCCCTGTAGTATTCTTTAAAGAAACATTCTTGTTTGGTATTTCCTGTGAATTCTTTCAAGATCATCTTGGTGTTAATGTGTTGTCTCCTACCTTAAAGTCATTGGTGAGTGAGGACTGGTCACTTTTGGAAGACTCTCTCAAGCATAATAACATCAAAATAATTAGTTTTTTGGCCAAGGAAAGGCAGTGATATGCCAGTGGCTAACTTAACTCGTCAAGGCATTTCCCCAAAGTGACACTTTGCTGCAATTATTGAAAAGAGGATGCTATGGGTTGGAGAAATGGCTCAGTGGTTAAGAGTACTTTCTGCTGCTGCAAAGTACCCAGGTTTGATTCCCAGCACCCACATGGAGGCTAACAATCATCAGCAAACTGACACCCTCTTCTGGTCTCCACAGGCATGGAATGTATACATGGTGCACTTACATGCATACAAGAAAAACACTCATATACATAAAAAAATAAAAATTGTACAAAAGAAAAGAGGATTCTCAAATAAAAAGTAGAAAGAAATTTAAGGATTCTTGACTCAGAACTGTTCTATAAAAGCATTGTATTTCTCCTTGTGGTAACTTGTAAAATATAATTCTTTTAAGTTTTATTTGTATATTTTTTATTTTATGAGTGTTTTGCCTTCGAGTAAGTGTACCTGTACATGCCTTTTCTGTGGAGGTCAGAAAAGGGTGTCAGATCCCCTGGACCTGGAGTTACTGATGGTTGTTAAGCTGACATGTGGGTACTGAGAACCAAACCTGGCTCCTCAGCAGGAACAGTCAGTGCTCTTAACTGCTGAGCCATCTCCCCAGTCTTAGTGTGATTCTTTTAAATATTGCACTTGTCTCCTTCAAAAGCTTACAGTTAATTGCTCTACTCTGACTTGTTATGTTCATTAAGCTTATTGAGTTTTATTCTACCTAGTTTCAAAAGAACAGTTAGGTGGCTGGGAATGGAATGTGGAAGACAAGTGTGAAGATAGGATCACTGGATTTAGGAGGTCTGTGTTCTCCAGATTAAAAGTCACAGACATTTTCTCATGTCCAGATCTTTGCAAATAGTGTGAGGCTGTGGTTAGGCACTCAGCTAACATATTTTGGTGTGGGGACTTCCTGAGGTTAGATTGCTTAATTTAGTTCAGAAGTGGGAATTCTGGTCTGGGATCTCTCTCTGGAAAGTGTTCTCTGAGAGGAAGGGAAAATTAATTATCCCTGAATATCCAAATTGATGTCCGTGTGAATGGCTAAAGGATTTGTCATCTCGTCAGCAGGGTGGGCAACTCTGCACTGTCCATAGGGAAGTTTCCTTTTCTGCATTCTTTGTAGCAGTTTTAAATAAGATTCTTTAAAATGAAACAGTTTGGGGTTCTTCCAGGAAGTATACAGTGTTATTTCAAAGCTTACTGCTTCAGTCTGTCGATAGTAAATGATAAACTGATGGGCCTGAATCAGTGATCCTCAAGCAGGAATAATTTTGCAAAACCTCGAGACAATGTTGGAGTCTAGAAAGTGATGTCGAGGGATGATAACATCCCAGACAGCACAGGGCACTTCCCACAACCCAAAATGATCTGGTTCCAATTGCCTTTCTGAACTTGCAACACAGCTTCTCACATGCCCTCAAACAGGAAACAGAGAGTTCAGGCCAGGAGGATCAGGCTGTCGTTCTCACAGGATCACCTCTACTGACCAACTTCCATCAGGCAAGCCTCCCACTCCAAAGCTACCACACTCTCCTAAAATATCACCACCTGCTAGAGAATCAGTGCTCAACAGACGAGCCTGTGGGGGACACTTCACAATGACATCATTACTACTGGTCTTAAAGGGTCTGTGCCAAAATGTGGTGTGTAAATATTGATGAGGAAAATGATGGTTGGAAAAGAGATACTTCAATATTTTAAAAGTTAAAATAATTTCCTGAAAAGCCTATTGGCTTCGACTTATTGATGTCTTCATTCTGAGACTGTGCATGTTGCATGAACTTTTCCCAGCGAGATGTGAATAAACCTCTACCCACCCCAGATAGGGCCCCAAAGACAGACCAAAGAGACAATTGGAGCCACTTCTAGCTTGGTGAACCAACACATTCATTGGGCTTACAGGTCGTAGACGAACATTACTGTGAGGAGTGCTGATGATCCCCAAACTGCTTCATCATTAGAAATCTCCCCACGGCTGAATGAGCACTTCCTCACAGCCGCGTAGACGGGGTGCTCCCCTTCAGTTGCTCTCTCGCGCTCTGTATACTCTGCCTACTCCCAAAGCTATGTGACTCTTGGGCAAAATTACATGCAGCTGTCAGGGAGGTCCAGAAAGAAGTGACCGATATGTCAGATGAAAGTCTAATGGTTCTGGCCTTCTATGAGGGAATGTCACCAGACCTGAACATGGGAATCGCTCGTGAGCATTCCTAGTTTCTTTGGTGAAAAGGGTAATGGCTCTTATACTTGGGTGATAATTTTATGCACTAATACATAATTTTTTATATGAGATAGTCAGTATTTTACTGTTATTATATACACCCCAGGAATTCTTTTCCAAAAATGAGTGAAAATTACAAAAATGCTGAGTTGCTTCTGAAATCATCCTGAATGAAAAAAATCATTGTGAGTCTCTTGTCTGGATAATCCAGTTATGGAAGTTGGGCTTGTGTTGCTCTCTTAGACATAAATTTTGTTGGCAGGTGTCCAACAGTGAAGTGTGAGGAAAAACAAAGACAACTGTAATTTAAGGTTTCAGAGTACATTTGAGTGATTACTATTGAAACAGGTCTCTGTAATCCAAGCTGGCCTGAAACTCATTATGTAACCCACAATGGCCTTGAATTTATGGAAATCCTCCTCTCTTAGCCTCTGGGGTACTGGAATCACAGGGTTGCATTACCAGACACTGCAATGATCATATGTTTACATGGAGAAAAGAGAAGAACCCCCTTTTATCACAAAAGGTATCAGAATTTTTACTAATGGCTCGTCCTTTAACACGTCAGCATTACTGCTGCATTCCTCAAACATTTCTTCAGAAATATTGATGATTTGTTGTTTATAAGAATTTCTTGAAGTCAAAATTATTTTCAGCTGGGCACAGTGGAGGCACACCTGTAATCCAAGCACTTGAGGGTCTGAGGTACTAGAATTGTGAGTTCAAAGCCACGATAGCCAATTTTAGGCCAGCCTAGGCAATGCAGTAAGACCATGTTTTAAAATAATATTTGAAAATATTATTTTCCAGTAATTCAAATAATTCAAAACATTTTAATAAACTATTTTTTTTGTGTTTTCACTCTTGTATTTCCAAAAGTATACAGTAGTGTTTGCCAGAGATTATGTGCTAGTATATAATGATATCATGCTGACATCTATAGCATTGTGGTCCTGTGTTTTGAACTATTCTCAGTTCATGGGATGTGGAGATGGTCAGGACCTCCAGAACTTGTAAAAAAAATAAATAAAGCCAAGTGTGTGTTTGTATCTGTTTGAACTCCAGCATACGGAGTTCTTCTATAGCTCCTCTGGTACAAAAAAATGTTCAAGTATGAAAAATGAAAGTTGCAACTTTATATTCCCAGCTCTGGGGAGACTGTGATAGGTGAGTCCTCGAGGATTGCTGCCAGGCAGCCTATCCTCATCATTGAGTTCCAGGCCAGGTAAGAGACATAAGAAACGATGTTTCAAAAACAGGATGCATGGCACCTGAGGAATGATACCAGAGGGTGACCTCTGCCCTCCACACGCTCAAACACACATAAACCACACACAGATACAAACACATAGTCTCAGTTTTAATTCTTATTTCGATGAATAGCAACAGATACAACGTATATAAATACCAGCCTTTGGAGTCATCAATTATTTTTAAGAATGTGAAGGGATCCTGAGGCAAGAACATATGGAAATCACAGTTTTAATGAGAGTACAGATGAAAGAAGTCAGGTTCAACAAAGTTTCATGACTGGGATGTTTTTATCGCTTTGGAGATATTAGGGAAGCCAGCGACATTTAGATCCTGTTACAGAGTTTGAAAGAACCAGGAACAATTGTTTCTGAAGACTTCTTTTAATTCTAGGGTCTAATTTGGAGTCGTACAATTGTGATGTCATTGCCATTTCAGTCAGGACCATCCTGGGCTCTTATTCACTGTATGGTGTTCATCAACATCACTGGTTCCCCTCTTTCCACCCGATGCCATAGCAGTCCCTAGTTGCAACAACCAAAAATGACTCAAGACATTGCAGAATGGCCTGTGGGTGGCCAATTGCCCAGTAGAGACCCGCTATCTCTTAAGGCAGATTCTGCTGTTTGTAGCAGGACATTGTCCAGAATTTTGTCACACAGCCATCCTGAACTGTAAACAGACTGGGTAACATAATATTTATTCTAGGTGGGTTGATGCCAGATGAAATAGGATGTTCTGTTTCTGTGGCAGAAGAAGAGAACAAGTATTTGGGGACAAGTCCAAGTCTTGCATGCAAAGAGAATCTATGACTGAAATCTTTGTGATGCTGATAGTGCATTCCACAAGGACAAAAACAAATCCCTGGATTTTACTGAAGTGTCCAGGTTTAGGAATTTGGAGTCTCTTCAATTGAAAGTGTTCTATTTGTTCATTTCATTTTTGTCTAAAACCCTATTTTCACTTCATAGTAAAATTTGTCACTTTATACTAAAATTCAGATCTCATAGATAATTATGAAAATTGTTGTGTGGTGTATTGGTTTCTCACACGCAATGTTTGGGTCCATTAATATGGTTTTTTGATTAATATTTTTCCAGTACAGTTTAAATTTTGTTTTCCAACTTCTGCTAAGGATTTATCATCTTTCTTGACGTCTATTGTTCACAAAAGAAAGAAGATATTTATCTCTTAAAGTTAGCATGATCTGGGTGGGAACTTTTACAATGCAAGGGCTGAGTCCAGGATTCAAGTTCAAGGAGTTTATTTGAGTAACACAAGTAGAGACATGAAGCAGGAACAGAAGAAAGACAATATAAGCTCTACCACAGAGCCCGTCTCTACCATACACAATAGTCTACAATCTCATTGGGGCACTTTAGGAATAAGGCTTGAATAGGCCTCAGAAAAATCCAGTCATCCGTCAAAGATCCTGAAATGTTTACCCTCCAAATTTCATATCCCTTTAGACCATGCCCAGATCTATGGAGCGAATTCCATGGCACTTCCGGCCTGCCCTGTGTTCTATGAACAGGAGAAAGCACTTAAGTAGGCAGCTTCACGTGTTTACAGTAGGATGGCATTGGAATGGACTGGCTCTGTGAGCACTGAGAACATAGGAGGGTTATCAGCAGTGTCCCTTTCACCCATGTGCTGGACATGAGCTTACCTTACTCATCAGGCTGGCCCATTACCTTTTGAGGTGATCAAAGTTGCACAGGCAAAAGAAAGCAAGCTGAAGCAGGACCTCAAAGGGGAGTGGGTAAAACCATGCATAATGAATGCACAGTGAAAAATTTTCACCCACTAGATGGCCAGGAAGACCAACATGTTGAAAAAATATACAAAACTACTATTTAAGAGCCATGGTGATCTTATTCAGATTCCAGCTCAAAATCATTCTGCAGAGCAATAGTGGGAAATTGAAGTTTTCACTGTCTGCCTTGGACATATCACAGGTTCATCTCTGATGGATGCTATTCAGAAGCATCTTTGATCCATAGTGTGAGAGGAAAGCCAAACAACAGTTGAGGTAGCATAATGAACATAGCTCCAGAATGAGCATTTGCTTCCGCATATGAGGAGGAAGGGCAGATATCCTGAGAGGGTTCTTGTATAAGCTCATCAACACTGTTAACCACGGAGGGATACAGGCTCAAGGCGTGTTACTGTAGTCTGTTGATTTCCTCAAGAATACTTAAACAGCTTCATGGAGAAACCAAGTGCTCATCTGCACATATCAGCTGAGTCCACATTCTTTGTGTAATATCACCTTAAAGTTTTCTGACCTATTCCATGGAAGATTTATGTAGTTTTTACAAGGAGAAATATGACTGTCTCCAAGTCAATGGAAGTTTTTCCAGAAAACAGATGTTAGTTGGCAAAAAGGACATGATAAAGAACTAAAGACTTTATTGGCAGTGGGGGAGTATGTCAGAGGTATGTAGGGAAAAAGGTGGTGAAATTCAATTGTGTTTTAAGATGGTGACAGTAGCAATGACCAGATGATGGAGGATCAGGAGAAACATACACACACAAATATACACGAGGGCTCATGTAGCTCAAGTCTCAAACTTGATTTGTAGTTTAGGATGAACTTGAATCTCTTCTGTCTCCACATCCTGAGTGTTGGAATTACAGGTATGTGCCACGATAACCGGTTTATGTGGTGCTGAGGCTCAAAATCAGGGCTTCATTTATGCCAAGCAAGCCCAGTGCCAGCTGAATTATACTGCAACTACTGCTTGTTTTATTTCTATGAGCCATCATTGCTACACAAAGTATGTATACAATACATATAGAAATATCTCCAATATACAGTTAAAATATAAAATTAAGATGATTCAGGAGGAGTAAGGATAAATAACGAACAAGAAAGCAAGATGACATCATTGTATAAAAATGCTAGGGATGCTTGTTATGCATGCATGAGGGCCTAGAGTTAAAATCCCCAGCATCCATGTAAAAAGTCAGTGTGGTCACATGTGCACCTGTAAATTCAGCGCTGTAGGAAGTGGAGGCAAGGGAATTGCTGGGCCTTTCTTGTTAACAGCCTAACTCCAGAGTTAGTGAGAGATCTTGTCTCAAAGGAATAAAACAAAGAGTGAAAGAGCAGAGAACACAGTGTCCTGCTCCGGTCTCTGAACATGTACACAGGTATGCACACCCATTTCACACATGTTTATTTGTACAACACACATTACACTCATACACATACACATATACAAATGTACAGTACATGATACCTACACTGTCCAGTAAAGTGATGCATATGTCAGTAGCTACTTACAAATCTGAGCTATGTAAATGGTTAAATGTGCATATAGGAGTTCTGAAACTAATAGAAAAAATGCCAACCATATCCTTGATATTTTAAAAAAAATAACATGATAAAATAGTAATATCTCCACTCCACTATATCGGGGGGGATAATATAGTTGAAAACTTAATTGCATCTGGTTCGAGCTTGTGCAGGTCTTGAGCATGTTCTCACAAGCGTTCATATGGGTACATATGTACACCTGCCCTCTTAGTTCCATAAAGTACTGTTTTGTGACAGTTATCTACCACTTCTGGCTACTAAGGTCTTTCTGTCTCCTCTTCCATGTTGATCTCTGAACCTTGGCAGGCTGGGGTATGATATAAATAAATGCCTCATTCAGGGCTGAGCATTCTACAGTAATCTGGAAGGAGTTGGGGGTGGTGGTCCAAATAGGATCAAAATAAACAGTATGAAATTCTCAAAGGATCAACAAAAATGGACACTTGCTGCTAGTTAATGCACTCTAGACATGAGGGGGAAACTGCACTGATGAAATCTCCACAGTTTGGTAGTCTAACAAGGTGCACATAATGACAAAACCAGTTGACATGCCGGAGTGGATGGGGGAAAATAGAAAAATTATTTTTGCTTGCTCCTTTTAAAGTGACTACTAGAAGGTTTGAAAATACATTTTGGGCTCCCGTTATATTTCCATTGGACAAGGGTGTTCTCTATCAGGTTAGTATCAATCTTTCTCAACTGGAGATAGTTTTGTGCTTTAGGAGACAACATGTATGGAGACAGTTATGATCGTCTGGACTAGAGGGCACTGGGTACTTCTAAGTGCCTATTAGAGTATAGAGGCCAGAGATGCTGCTAACAGAATACAATATAAAGGACAACCCACACATCAAGGCGTTGCCTTTCCCCAAATGATACTAGTGCTAAAGCTGACCCACCTGCCATCCACTGTGGTTCGCAGCTGCTGGAGGCCCAACAGAGAGCTGCCTGTGTGTGAGGATGAAAAGATTTTCCTTAGAGCAGGGACGGGAGACCCCATTACATCCATCACTTGCTGCCTTTTGGAGTGTTACCAGGAAATACCCCACATGCCTTATACTGATGGTATTTAATTCCCATGAAAACAACAGTGATTGATGTAAGCTGTATCTCCCTTTTGTGGATCAAATTAACTGTGGCTCAGTTGGTTGAATGATTATAGTTAGAAGACGGGCAGATTTAAACGCAAGTTAGTTGACCACAGTGACTTTGATGAGAGAGAAGGTATCCTGAAGTCAGTTTCTTCTGAATTGGATCACATAACTGGTCCCTCACCTTGACCATTTCCATTCTCCAGTTTGTTGTCCATGCCATATTAATCTTTCCAAACCATCCACATCTTTTTACATTCCTTTCATGCCCTCAGAATACACTCCTCACCCTTTTTCACAGCCTAGGAACTAGATCACATTCAATACATTTTTGCTAATGATGTACAATTTATTATTCACTAAATATGGTCAGAATCACAAAAAGACTGCAAGATGTTCTATGTCAGTGACTGTCACTAAATAGAAAAGTTGCTTGAAGACAGGACAGGACTGATGATATTTTAATTTGCAAACCAAGCTCTTCCACAATGGTCCCTGAGCCCTGGGTCCACTGTCCTCTGTTTCATGAGGGAGCTTGATTGACGAGAGTTGAGAAATGCATTAGTATTCTGTCTACCCCTTGTTCCACTATGTTCTGTGAGTCTTAGGTGTAGAGGTTTCATTGTAGATGTGTTACTTAGGGTTGACACATCTCACAGACACTTAATCCCTGTGTGTGACCAGTTGTGGAACTCTGTAATAACATCTATATGTGGCAAAGGAAGCTTCTTTGATGAGTGGTGACTGGCGTACTTGTCTGTAAATATAAGGATTCATATCAGCACACAGTTAAGAAATTACATTTGTCTACGGATGTGACAGCTTTGATGTTTTCTCTAAGTTCTATTACCTCTCCGGTGTTCAGGAACCTTTGTGGAAAAGGAGGCAAAGTAATTGTAAAGAGTCAGAGGAGTAGGTGCATGAGCATGTGAAAATAGAGTCCTACAGTCTCCTGCGACCTTGCTCATATGAGCTTACATCAATGGCGACAGCATGCACAAGACCATGCAAACTCAAGCAGACAAAAACTCAGCATTAGAACTGTGGCCCCAATCTTAGCTGAGAATTATTGAGCAGCTGATTACTGCGGGAGGAGGAAGAGCTGATCTCCTTTAAGAGAGAATCTTTAGATAGTTTGACTAGACCCCAGTGGATGAACTTGTACTGAAGGATGTCAGGGAATGAACTTGTACTGAAGGGTAGGATATTAGGAGATACTAACTTGACTCAATAAGCCATAACATTAATTACAAAATGCATGAAATCCAATGGTGGGGGGCTATGGGAGGGTGCTGATGAGGAAGGGGGTATAAAAATGACTAAGATGTTGTGTATTAAATACACAAAAACTCAATTAAAATATACAAAGCATCCTAAGTTCTTTGGAGCAATATTTTGTTTGTGTAGAGTAGAACTCATGATTATATGGGTAAAACAAATTTGCAGGGTTAAATTATTATCAAACCAACATTTAGTTTATTAAAATGGGATTTTAATTTGAAAGTTAAACAGGGATGGCTATGGTATTTTTGCTTTAAAACCTCAAATGACCAGTTCTTTGGAGGGATGTCTCTGATTCCTGTCTTTGTCCGTATCTTCAGAACAGTGAACCTAGCAAAAACCTTGTGTATTTTTACCTTAATGAAATTGCATTTTTAAGCGCCACCTGGTGGGAATGAGCATATATTTTGCATGTTATATTTTAAACCATGGTACTGAAATTTTGCCTAATTTAAACCATGAATAAAAGTATAAAATGTTGTCTCCTCCCTTTTTAAAAAGATTCTTACATCTTCTTTACTTAGTTTACCATTCTGCTCCTACATCTCAACAACATATAATAAAAAAATAATATCGATATTATTTGGGTTAAATGCTAGTTCCTGAAACAGATGAATTCATATACCTGGGAAGAATTGCAAAAGAAAACAGCTTGTCTCTGTTAACTCCCTGTGAGGCTATTTTGTGAGTGACCATCCTTATAGTGACCCAGACTTCTCTTCGCTTACAGAATAACCAGCTGCGAGGGCAGACATCGGGACACATTCTGTGATGGCCAGATGGAAAGCATTTCAGTCTTCATGGACTGTCTGGTCTCTGGCCTAACTATTCAGTTGAGCTTGTGTAGTGTGAAAACAGCTGTAGACAGTATGTAAATGAGCAAATGTGGCCAATTCAATTTTAGTTTGGGATGTTGAGAACCGACTTTCATATGGTTTTCATGAGACTTTCTTTTGGATTTTTTTTTCCAATTAGTCAAATGTAAAAAACATTCTTAGTATCCAGTCTGGAGTTTGTCATCCCCTGTTTTGAGGTCTGGCATCTTTTCCTTACAGCAAGAGGCTGAAGAAAGGATCTAGCTGGGGAGGGAATTCTGGGCCAGACTGGATGAGGCACACTGTAAGTTTGGCCAGAAGTCAGTCACATGACTACAGCCAAGCAGGAGATTAGGTCTGGTGGACACTTAGCAGTTTAGCCATAATCTCTAAAAAAGTACAAACTGCTATTTTGAAACTAAAATTTTTACCAGACATGGCAGAACAGACTTCCAATGCCTGCTCGTGGGAAGCTGAAACAGGACGATGAGAGTTGAGTCCAGCTAGTTTAAGGTCAACATAGGCAGTACCATGTCGCCAACAAACAACCTTCCCAGCTCTCCAAATGCAATATAATTCACTCATTCAGTGTTAGTTCATGCAGTTTCTTAGCTATATTCTTCATAATCTGTGTAGAGGCATTGAGTTTAAGGACAAAATCTTCAAGTGGACATATTCTATAATGTGTTATAAATTCTAAAGGGTAAGAAATGACATGAACCTGGAAAGAATGAATTAGCAAACAAATAGAATTGTATTTTTGGAGAAACAATGTGATCTATATTAGAGACAGTGACTACAGTGCTGTGTAGTAGTATGGTTTAGAAAAAGGATCTTTGAACCCCAGTTCAACATACCTTGTTTCCCTTGTGACTTACTTGGTTGGAGTAGAATTTCTCAAAATAAAGTGTCTATGTAGTCCTGTAGGAATCTAATATCAGAGATTCTGCTGTCGCCGATCAGAGGAGGTGAGCATACATAAATCACTAAAAGTTTGAGTATTGTATTTGAGAGTTTGAATCAGGTCTTTGAGTTTGAGATGAGACCCTGTCTCAAAATGGTAGAATCCTGTGCTAACAAGAGCAAGCCCAGCTTTCTCTATCTCTCTAATCTTCAGTGCCCTTGGCTTTAGTGATTGGACCATGTGCAGCTGTCTAGATTTTATATTTAAAAAGGAGGGTACAAAGAGTGTATAAACTGAGGCACAAAGCTTAGACTACCTATGGATTGGAATAAATTTTACAGGATCAAATTTCAAACAGGCATTAAATATCTAATGTAGCTTCAGTTAAAAAAAGAAATCCTAAACTATGATCCCTTGTCATTAATATAAGCTGATAAATAAGAAAGAAAGGTATATCCAGGAAAGAAAGGAAACTGAAGCATGTGAAAGAGAGGAAGAGAGATTCCAGAACCATAGAAAACTTTTTTGCCTCATTTTGTTTTATCTTGTCAGCAGAGGGCAGCAAAGCCCCATACGCAAAGAACAACAAAATTTCATGTTTGCTTTTAAACGTTTTCAGAATGTTGTGATGCACAGTTCCTTAAAAAAAAAAAAAAAAAACTACAACAACAAAATAAAAGCCAAATGACTAATTGACTATTGACAAAGTTGAAAGCTCAGTTTATACAAAAGAGCAATAAACCAGGAGTCAAAGAAGCAAATCTGAATTTAGAATGTGCTTTGCAATTCATGCATGCAAGCCTTAGAAACCTGGAAGAGAACCACAAAGCTTAAGAGACAGATGCCTTTGCTTTAAGATATGTGGCATACTTGACAATTAGTAAATATACATGCAAAATCCCAAACTGTTCAGTACCTGGGCTCTGCTGCATGGATATCTGGCTAAAATGGTTCCACTCTAGGGACGCCAGGGAAGGATGTTTTCAAGAAGACCTGGGATTCAAAGCCTCGAAGTTCATTAGGGCAGATTCAAAGCATTCCAAGAATTTGTTGATAGCATTCTATAGATTAACAAGACAGACAATTCCTTCCGTAGTTTCTTGGAAACCCTGTGGGCCCTGCTGGGTAACCCTCATAGAGTCTACCTTGTGAAACACAAGGGTCAGTGTGTGCCTGGATAATCATGAGGATGTGCATGACTAAATGACATGGAAAGATGTGACATATATAGATCCTACTTCACTGGAAGGGTTTTATCTCCCTCTGTACTGAAAGGTTAACAGGTATAATGTATAAATGAGCCTCATAAGGAACCATAGTCTTGTCATTTAGTAGCATAATTTGCTCAGTGAAAGCTTAATAATTAGCTAAGTGCAGTCCCCGTAGCATTTAATATATCTGGGAAGCAAATGGACTACAGGAAACACACACGCACACACACACACACACACACACACACGCACACACGGTGGGGGGCGGAGGCGAGAGACACACACAGGGACACACGTTGTTAGAACTAATTCTTCTGAGTTTTTCAACATTTATATCAATGGTTTCCAAACTTTTTGTTATAGAAATTCCCATTTTAACCTCTCATGATTCAATTTAGTATTATCAGTTTATTGTCTAAAAAGCATATGATGATAGGGATTAGTACATTATACACTTTAAAATGAATTAATGCATTTTTTTCATGATAGCAACCTCTGTCCTATGAAAAATAGTACAATACATGTATTGAGATCAATTATTTGAAAAACTGATTCCAGATGTAGAATCATGTGAAGATTCCTCTGTATGTTAACTTCCTGCTTCTGCCACCAACTTTACCTACCTGCCAGGCTAAACCTACTCTCCATGCTTTGAGCATCAAATGAGGAACAAAGAGCTCATATCTTCAACTCTTAGAATCTATAGCAAGGCTCAAAAGCATAAAAAATATCTCTGACCATTAAGTTCTCCCAGAAGGAAATGATTAGATGAGAATTTGAGTGATAAGTGTTTAACTGGGAGAAGATTCCAAGAAGTACTGATCCCTGGTGTCTGTGTTTCACTTATGGGAAACCTAAAGCAATGAAATCCCCAGCTGAAGGAGTTTCCTTTTCCTGAATGCTGAAAAGACCTCAAAGGAAAAGAGGCTATCGGGACCAGGGAGAAATGCAAGGGCCAGAGGGAGCGGAGCATCAGAGATTTTTCTCTGGACCATACAGATGCTTTTGGTATCATATTCTCATGTACATGAAGGCATGTTGCCAATATGTGAAACTCTTGACCCTCTCTGCCACCCCACTCCTCTTATCTGTCTTATAGCAAAATAGTGGAGGAATGGGAAAATGGTAGGGAGTCAGACCCAGGGAGACACACTGAACACAGCTGGCTTCCTTGTCCCTTAAGGAGATGACATTGGTTGAGTACAGTTGTCCCCAGCCTCCCAGAACTCCCCATCAGGATTGCACCCCATTTGTTCACTACTTGCCTATCGATGTACTTTGAATTAGTTGTCCTTCCATCGCTGTTGAATTTTTGTCCCTTCCTAATGTGTCTTGGAGTTTCCTCTCAAAGTGCCAATTTGCACATTCCTGCCTGTGTCTGGGAGAACTCAAAGGTAAACTTTGGACTGAGGAGGCTTTTACATTTTGTGATGCACAGATGTCACTATTAGAAAAGATGAACCCTCAGTCTCTTTTCTGATACTCTGTGCCTTGATATGTGTCCAGCCTTTGGAGAGCTAGCAGGTTGGTGAATCTGGGTAATATCAATTCTAGACAGAGGGGCCCATGTAGTTACTAACAACAATGGTAAATAGAGCCTGACATTGATTAATTACTCTTGAGCACATTTTTTTCCTCTGTAAATTTTAGTCATTGTAAATAATCAACAGATATTTTTTTCTATACAGTACATGGTGAATAATGTGTCCTTCAGGTCTTTCTATCCAGCAATTTTGTGTCCTTTTCCTTGAACTAAACCTTAAAAGATAAATAGAAATATTTTGGTTTGTGAGAAGGTTATGTAATAATTAAACAGAACAATGTATCCACTCAGTCTCATGCCAGGAGGTATGGAATAGAAAATTGGTAGCTCAGAGCCCTAATTTCTGTCTGATATTTCTTAGTCCTATTTTCTTTCTAGACCAAAGGTTTCCTCAGAATCTATTTACTGATAAATATTCCCTGACACTTTCCATCAGCAAAAGTCTCAGGGTCAAGTATATTGAAGAAAGGGATCTAACATGAATGATACATTTCAACACACCAAAATTTCCTACTCATCCACCCCTGGAAAGAGGAAGTGGTCACACAGCAATGTGAATGCCTCTGGAGGGGACTATGTGATCAAGATATGCTGGACCAGCCATGCTTCTCATTTAGGATGAGTTTGCCTCTCAAGTGATATCAAAGTATGGAAACATTTGTGGTTGTTACAACTGGGTTCTATTGATTACCTTATTTCTAAATGTTGGCACTAATAACATTAGGGGCTTTAGATTTCTTGGTTGTTGGGAAATTGTCTTATGGAGTGGGTGATATTTGGAAGAAACCCTACCTACTAAATGGCACCATCAAATCCCTTGACAGGAAGAAAAATTGGTTTGGTTTATGAATGAGTAAGTGAAGCAGGAAAAGGTGGTTTGAGATTTTAAAATGATTGGTTAAGGTAGTGGAGGGAAGGAATATTTGCATGACAATGTCAAATGAAGGGCTATAGATAAACATTTGCATATTATCTTCATAGACACACAGTTGAACCTACAGAAGTAAATAGGGTTCATGACAATTCATGCTACAGAGGGCGTGAGAAGAAGGTCAAAACCAGAACTTGGTTGTGTTATCAACTCGAACTCCTTACCCATCCCTGTATCCACATATTTGCAGACATTGAACTTTTATTCACTGAAAGGACTACAAGGCAGAGATAAGTCAGAAGCGACAACATGCCATTTTCAATCACCTAAAAACAGTAAGGAACCTTGTATTTAGTTGCTTGTTCTTCCAAGTCTGCCAGGAAAGAATGGTCTGGACTAAGTCATTTTCTTGAGTTAAAGATGAGTATCATGGAGCAGGGCCCAGCCTAGATCAGCTATCCCTAACTTACTCAGGAGACTGAGAAGCTAACCAGATGCTTGTTTTCCTATTGTGATGCACCCCTGAACATTAATGATTTTTGTTTTTGTTGTGGTTATATAGCCCTATCTTTTCTTGTTTTTATTGTAATATAGAATAAATTTTGAATTTTGGAGAGACCTAGAAATATAGATAGTGAAGGTTATGACTCACAGAATAATAACCTAAGCTGTGAAGGTGAACTTGGTAATGTTTGTATGTGTAGTTCCAAGCAAGAGCCAAGGCTGTGATAAAGGAAGAGAGATAGAGCGCAAAAGAAGAACTCAGGGAAGCCATAAGCTTTGGAGCTGGAAAACATGTGATTAAATCTGTCTTTACTATTTTCAAGCAGGGCCATCTTGAAGAAGATATGTACCTCAATCCTTCATACATAAAATGGAGGGAAGGGGACCCACGTTAAGTATTATTTTGAGGAACAGATGAACTAATCACAATAGACGTTAAACCTAGCATAACACAGTCTCAGTGGACACTAGCTATTGTCTAAGAAGTTCACTATGATGGCTAAAATATTGCATGCACACTCTGGGTCAGACACTTGATATGCCTCTTTAAGTAAAGGGGATGTTTTTCCAGAGAAAAGAAATAGGAAGTCAGTGTCTGGGGAGTGGAAGGAGTACTGTTTATTGGGGATGGAGTTTCATTTTCTGGTGATGGTGGCACAAGAATGTGAATGCAGTGAATGACACTGTACTGTGCACTTAATAATGGTTAAGATGGTAACTTTTGTGCATCATATATGTTCCTATAGTTAAAAAAAGACAAAAAATTAAAGGCAATATGTAAAATGTAACACTTTGGAAATTTGAAAAATTCAGGCTAGTTTCTCAACCACTGAGTGTTAGAGCTGAGACACAGTCTCAGTAACTGCTTTTGCAGATGAAAACAAAAGTTTAGATAACCAAGAGTTCCCTACAAACAGGAATCACCACGTTGGACTGACAGGAAACACTTGGTCTGTGTCTATTTATCAACCATCAACTTCCAAAAAACTTATGAGTCTTCATTGGGGATTTGATATTTTCAGGGTACTTTGTTCAATGCAGAATGGAGTCTTTTGATCACACCCCAATAATTTAGCCTTCATTTCTTGTTTATAGAAACCACAGTACAATTTTACAAATCAATATGGTTTTAAGATAAAACTTCAACTAAATTTTAGAGAATGTTTTGTGCAAATTGTTTACTGCTCCCAAAGAGGACAGATTTCTTCCATTACTAATTTGTATGAATCATTTTGAAATAAACAAGATGATTGTATGCCCACGACAATGACACATTTGGTTCTTCTAATACAAAATATGTTTGAAAAGAAAAATAAATAAAAGTGAGATATTTAGGAGGCAAATATCCAAAAGGTATTTGAAAAGGGATAAGGTTTCATGGTCTATATTTTAAGACGCATTTCAGAAGTTTGAGAAATTGAAGAGAAGTTTGGTGCCCCAGTTGCTACTCAAACTGATAATTGAAAGGAAGCAAACAGGACAGAGTAATTGATCCTGGGCCTTTGGAATGACTTCACCAGGAGGTAATGTTCCCCCTTGATTAGTAGTAACAGGTATTGGAACAATTTCAAAACATTCTCTGTGCCCTTAATGAGCTATACACTGACAATTTATTTTCAAAGAGAAATGCAGGTCCTGCTTGTAAGGAAATTATAACAGACTTGGGAAAAGTCGATAGGCATCAAGACAAGATAATCTATCTAGGATACAACATATATTCTCATCCTATTTCAAGTTCACATCTGACATTATTAATTGATTTCAGAATGCTGTTATTGAGAAGATATACAACCTTAACTCTTCAATGCTGCGCACCAGTCACTGTTAGTTTCTTAAAATTTTTCTGTCAGTTGAAACCCATTGTTCAGCCAATGAAAAGTGTCTATGTGGCTATGGATATTGACATAAAGGAGAAATAATGTGCAGGCATAATTGAAAGCTTCCTGCGGAGTGAAGTGCAAAAGCAAATGGACAAGGGTGGAAGTGTGTGTGTTAGTGTGTGGCTCCTTCTTTGAGTATATATGTGTGTGTGTGTGTATGTGTGCATGTGTGTGTTAAATGGTTAAATGTATAAACAAAGAAGAGGATAAGATTAAGGTTACTTCGTAGATATACTGTATAGCGTTATTAAGAACTTCGGGAAATGAACATGTCACATCAGAAAGATTGGGAAAAACACATATGGCACTTTAGGTTTCCCCAGATAAGGACAGATTGTTATTTCATATATCAAATGAGAGTTGTCTTCTCATACCAGATAAGTCAGAAATGTGGCAGGAAGATTCGCCATCATAGGCCAGTGAACCTTCAGTGGGGGTGATTTGGCCCCCATGGAGAAATTTAGCAATGTTTCAAGATACTTTTGATTGACATCAGTGGGATCAGGGTGTCTGATAGTGTCTGGTGGTAGAGGCTCAAGATGCTGCTAACCATCCTATGATGCCTGGGATAATCCCTGACAATAATTATCTTCTCCAAAATGTTAGTCCTAGTAATAGGTATATTATGTAACATCAAATCTCAATGATTTAGCAAAAGTCAACCAAACAGAAAGCCCCAAGCAAGTGTTTTAGGCCAGATTGACCTCTCTTCAGGTAGTCATTCAGGAATCCATTCAATTCTCTTCATCACATAGAGCATCATCATTAATGTGTAGACCCTACAGCAGTCCTGGAAGGAGAAGAATAGTAAGTTTATAAAGAAGACACACTTGCTCTTACCTGCTTTTGGTTCAAGAGTGACCCATCTTTTTTACCCATGTTCCTTTAGAATGAATTATTTTCAAGATTCCACTTAGATGAAAAGTAGATGAGAAACATGGCTTAGTGCTGTTGTATCCCAAAGATGACCTGGGCACATTATACTTAGTTTCTGTCACATTGTAAGGAACTGCATCAACAGCTCACTGAGGAAACTATTACAAAACAACTTCCATGGAAAGTTGTTAACAGTTTGGCCAGTGATAGTATAAAGACAACATCAGACTTAGTGAAATACTTCATTTACAAAGTAAGAGAGTCCAAAGTAAATCAACAATGGCAAGACTGGCAGGCTGCGCCTTCCAACTTAACTATAATCTCTTTGATGTTAATCTCCAATGGTATTCTTCTTTGACGTTTCAGCTTACATGGGCACCATTTCATGTTATAATGTATAGATATGTAGGATGAAAGTTTAGAACCAAATCTTGGGGGATTTTCTGCTATAAGTCGTAGCAGTTTGTGTTTGATGAGGGGGATGGAACTGGAGATTCCTGTAAGAGAACAATGATTTAAGATTTAGAACATGACAGTTTTTCAGTAATGATAAAATGCTTTAACAGAATTGGGCCCTAAACCATTTTAGATAAATTAGTATTGGAGCTGTGGTTGGAAATCAATAGTTAGCTCTAATTTCACTGCTATGTATAGCCCAGGCTGGCCTTGATCTCACTGCCCTCCTGCCTCAGTCCCTCAAGTACTGGAGTTTCAGTTGTTACCATACCTGGCTCTGATTAATAACAGTTTGTTGAATGCACAGATCAATGTGCATTAGTTTAAACAAGATAAATGATAATTTCTATTGCATCAGAGTGTCAAGAAACTTGACTCTTATATGACTGTGTATCAGTTATCAATTGATACATAACAAACAATTCAGAACCTTTGTGACTTCTAACAGTAAGGATTTATCATTGCTCATGTCATATGTAAGTCATCTATGTTTTGCTTCTAGTCTTATCTTGGTTCTTTTCCTTATGTACAGTCAGTTGTGCAAGTTGCTGCAGTTGACTCCACTGATCTTGGGAGTTGACTCTGCTGATCTTGGCATCTCTCATTTGTTTAGAAGGATGGGAATGGCTGAGAAAACCGGGTTCCTTTACATATGGGTTCTCATCTTCTTTGTGTGTCATATGGGGGTTAGGGATTGATTTTGGGTGTTCTCAATCATTTTCAACCTTATCTGTTGAGATGGGTCCTCCCTCTAAACTGGAATTCACTGCTTAGGGTAGTCTGGCTGACTAGAAACTTCAAGGATCAATGTGTCTCTGCCTCCCCGGCGCTGGAATTAAATGTGTGCGCTAGCACACTTTACTTTTTACATGGTTCTGGGGATCTGAATTCAGGTCCTCATGCTTGTGCAGCAAGCAAGTTATTATCTAAGCCCTCCCCGGAGCTGTGGTTTCTGATCTTCTGTCAGACTCTCCTGGAATTTTCTCAAGGTACAAGTGAGGATCCTTGAGAGAGGATGGAAATATTCTTGACCTTTTAAGGTATATCATCAAAATCAAAGCCACCATCTAATGGCCAAAGCAATACACAAGGCCAGCTCAGATTCGGCAGCAGGGAAACAGGCAGACTTTTGATGAGAGTAATTGTGATGGCAGCTTTCAAAGGATGTGGATAGGTAGAAAATATTATTTGTACCATCAATAAAGTAATCTACAACCAACCGACTGGAAGGTTACTACATAAGCATGGAGAGAGATAATGCTAAGCTTGACTTACTTGTTTTTGAGCGTTCTATTCTCCAGGGCAATTAATGTCAATCGTACAATAATTTCCAGACCACTTTTCTTATACTTACATAGAAAACAATCAATCTTAAAAGTCTGGTACATTCTCTACATTCTAAAAATAGCTGTCAGACTAATCAGATTTCCTTATAAGTTAAATCCCTACCTAGCTTACCAAAAGCATACTCTAACCAATTTCATGTGATGACACGTAGAGAACATAAATGGAATCCTGTGACATATTAGGAAAAAAGAACAAGCCTGCTGGTGGTTGAGTGGCTTGGCCTTAGGGGCTCTTGTTATTTCATGTCCTACCTGGTTGGTTTGAAGAATCAAGTGATTATCATCTCCACCTACCTGCCACCTAGTTACTAGTGGAGTGGGCCACTGGATGCTCTGGAATGGATTAAAGTATGAATGCTTCCAGTTAATCTCATTCCTTAATTGCAGTGACTGGCATAGGAGTCAGGCTTGTAGATTCTGAATACTATGTGCTTTCCAGAAAATTTTGCCTTCACAGTCATATCACATATCATATTTGATAAATCACCATGTGTTTGTCAAATACTTTCAAGTTTTTAGAACTGTTCCATACCCTTAGGGCACACAGAGGCTATATGAAAGCACAGCCCACATCCTGACAGGGATTGGGGAGGAAATCTCATTCAATGCTTTTCATCTCCTCTCTGAATGCAATATCAGTCAGTATGAAGTCACATGCAAAGTAAAGAGGCAAGCTTTGTATTCTGGAGTCAAGACATTGCATAAGTGCCTCGCTTTTCTGTTTTAGTTATTGCACCTGGATACAAAAATCATCTACTAGAGCACAGGGAAAACACCAATTTACTCAAGAATACCTGGTAATATAAAACAGGATGGCAACTTGTTATCCATTAAGAACCCCCAGATCCAGGGCTGGAGAACACTGGCTTCTCCAGGGATAAGCAGTTAAGAGCACTGGCTTCTTTTGAAGAGAACCCATGTTCAGTCCCCAGCACCTACATGGCAGTTAACAACCATCCATAACTTCAGTTTCAGGATATCTGACCCACCTTTGTGACTTTGTAGCATTGCAGAACAAAGTTACACTTACGTACATGCAGATAATACACTCATACACATAAAATAAAACAAAAATAAAATATTTAAAAATAACCCCCAGATCCTTGGTTACTTCTTCTGTTTTATGCTATTTTTAATGACCTCACAGGATTATGAAGAATATGGCCATTAATGACACCTATCACCCTTGCTACCCCTTTTCTTTTTTCAAAGATATAATGATTGCCATTTTATTTTTCTTCCAAGTATATAGAGGCAGAAAATCGGGTGTGAAAAATCCTTCCTAGATTCTGGGTTGAAGGAATAATGTTCTATGACTATTACTCATAGCCATTTGCAGGAAAGTGCCATTTATAATTCTGCCCTCATTCGATATCTCTTGGATGTGAAAATCAACATTATATGGCATAGACTCGACATTCTATGGATTAATCTGATATACTAAAGGCCAGCTCACTATTTTTCTTGAGAAAATTTTGAGCCATCCACTGTTGTCCTTGAACATTCTTTGTTTGATGTCTGAAGGTTCTTTGTTATTCAAGAGGCTTTCTGATTTTGAACATAGGGACAGGAGAGGAGTTATTCCTGGATCATTTCTTGACAATAGCTGTACCCACGTCACTGAATGAGGACTGTTTAACAAAGCTTTTCTTCCCTTTAACTACATTCTTTCCATTCACTATTTATTGATGCAACTTTTTAACACAGAACAAAGTGTCTTATGTTTATCTAACTTTCTGGATTTCTTTTCTGATAACCTTCTGAATTTTAGACTTATGACTCTGAATTCCTGCATAGAGCATTTCTTAAAACAATGCACCCTTTCTTTAAATTATGCCCTCTAAATGCAGGCTAAGGTCATTAATCAATGAGCAGTCATCTTACTATAGGCAACTATTAGGGAGGGCAGAGATGGTGCAATGTTTACCTGTTAGGCAAGAGAGCACTTAGCACTGCAGGGCCTCAGCATTTGCATCTAAACAGAATAGTCATTCCGCACACAGGGAAGTGCTGTGATCCTATCATAAGAGTCTACAAAACAGTATAAAAGCAGATTTCTATACAGAATTTGAGAAGAAATTAAAATATTTCTGTCATCCCTGTGTAGGCTGAAACCTTTGAGTGCAAGACTGTCTTTACTCCATCCTGCCCCTGGCTACAAAAAAATCTCAGATTTCATTTTCTTTAGTTGGCTTATATGCTGTGATTCTTTGAGGGACTTCTTAATATATGATGAGTGAAGAACGATGAGGCATTTCAGATAATAATAAACTCTGATAATTAGCATTACAGGGATGAGCTATTTTGCTTAAAACATCTTTCAGCCCTTGAAATCTAAAGCAAAAGCATCATGAGTTTGAGGCCACCCTGAGCTACATGGGGAGTTTCAGGTATCCTAGCCTCCTTGTCTGAAGAAACAAAGCAAAGCAAAACAAAACTAAAATATTCCAAAGCCTTCATATCAATGCTATAAGTAAATTGTTGATTTGCAGAGATTTGGAATCCATACCATAACTTACTATCGAATCTCAGATACGTATAAAACCAAAATCAAGGTTTTCACTGTATTAGCAAACCACTGAACAGAAATGCCAGGAGGATAAAATGACAAATCATGACAGCCTTACCATAGATTATATGGTGTGTGCATGTGTGTGGGGTATGCGTGTGTGTGTGTGTGTGTGTGTGTGTGTAATAATGATAGTTTGCTCTAGTCATTTGGCATATTTTTGGAAGTTCATCTGTATCAGATGATTATAGAGATGTGTTTGTGTAAGTTCAAGGACCATTCCATGTACAGGATGTACATAAAGGAGACCAGCTGGGAGATTACTGGTGAACATATTGTACCAGGAGCGGGGCTCAGGACACTTGGAGCCAGTCTTTTGGGGAAACAAATTTATTGGTCTAAGAAGACTCTAATCAGGCTGACTAGTATGTGGATTAGAAGGAAAATGAAATACTGGGTAGTGACTCTGTTATTGCCTTAATGGCACAGGATGAGGAGCTGGGGTTAGTGTTGGGGCATGCATGTCTGAAACGATAATCATTGCCTTCGTCCTAAGGATGGCCAAAGAGAGGATGTTGAGTTAAATTTAATTCAGATAAATAGTATGTCATTTTGTTAGCATTGGCATGGTGTATCCAAATGTTGCATAAGTTATACTTATGATAAATATTTTTATATGAAATTCAAATTTAGAGTTGAGTTTCTTGCATTTTATTACCAAATATGGCAACCCTACCCATCCACACCTATGTCCTATAAGGGCTCTACTTTCTTTCTCATTGAACTTTGTTATTTATTTAGATGATTTTTTTGTTTAACATCTGTTTCCCCCGTGAGAAACCATATTATGTGCAAAAATGTAGCTGGAGTTCAAGAACTATGAGTTGAATGAGGAAATACTGCTTTAATAGGAATACTTACCACACTCCTCTAGATGGTATCTCTGAGGCTTCTGGCCAAAGTTCAACTGTACAATTATGACTAGAGGGCTTTGTCAGGAGAGACAGCTTTAAGGACTTTGGGGACAAACAGGATCTGACAGGGATGGAATTCCCTAACTTTATCATTATTCTCATGGCCAAAAACTTTAGTAAATTTGTTTATTAATAAACAACTTTGTGATCACAATATAGGAAATGTCACCCTCAAAACAAACATAGTAGAAAATATTTTTGTTTCCCTTTTTGATATAGATAATATTTATAGCCATAGATATGAGTAAGACTCATTGTGATATGTTTAATGGCAAAACATTCAATGATAGTTGAAAAAGAAGAGAGACCTAGAGCCACAGAACCCAGGACCATCACATTCTTGCTGTACTTTCCCTTGGCTGTGTGACTTTGACAAACTGCCTGAACTTTCTGTGACTCAGTCTGTAAAAGGGGATGATCATCACATTTACCTTGTGGGGATATTATTTGGAGTGAATGAAGAAACATTTGCAAATCATGCAGAACTGTGTCAGATACTCACTGAGTATGATCTCCATGTTTGATAAACAGAATAAAGTAAGCATGGGAAGAGCTATAAAATGCACTCATCCATGTAAACAAGTTTAGATAAAAAGGAGGTAAACACATTTGGCCTTTATGTGGTAACTTGTATATGGGAGCAGAGGTATTCTATGAAAATTTCATTTTCTCCCAGGAAGACAGAAACTAGCATATCATGAGATGCCTGACTAATAGAAGATTATGTTGCAGAAGAGTATATACTCTGCTCAGGCTTTGCTGAGAGGGATCCCTGAGCCAGCAACTTCTCTTCCCTCCCAGGATGGTTCAAACATTTGGTGTTTCTTATGGCTCAGTCTAGAACTAGACAAGAAAGATCTTTTGGGATTCTAAAAGCACATCTGACAGTGATCTCATTTGTTGTGGTTTAAAAGAAATGTCTTCTTTAAAGGAAAAGTCATTCCAAATGATCCACAAAAGAAGCAAAGGGAGAAATTGAAAGAGGTATTGAATTCAGAAACTGCAAGCATTATTGGTCTAAGGTCATTTAAACTCTGAGCATTGAGCAAGGGAGGAAATGCTTCCTAAGTCACTGAGATTTGGCTAATGACAGCTTCATGACTCTACATATTTAATGATCTAAAGATTGGGAAATCAGCGGCCACTCCCACAGTGTGAAAGAATTTGCCTGAGGGCCTTTTAGCAAATTATTGATCAAGTCCCCTGCTGTTCCACACGCCTTGCATGGTGTATTGGCCAGTGTTGGCTTAGGGGTCACACAGCCGGGGGAATGTACTATCAGTTTGCAGTCCTTCTAGGTGACTCTGAGGGATGTGCTCACAGGGTAAAATCAGTGTGCCCTAGGTGACTTAGATGGTGAAGCTGGCCATCCCACACTCACATTATGACTTAGTGTGGGTGCGTGGGAAAGGAGAGAAAGAGAGAGAGAGAGAGAGAGAGAGAGAGAGAGAGAGAGAGAGAGACTACAAACTACAACTACAGCCAGCATCCCTGGGCTCTAAGTGCTAGTATCACACCTACCTCTTAAGCCATGACAATAAAACCTATCTCCAAAAATCACCTCATGTCCGCCTGGAAGCCACAGTTGTCCCCTCTGCCCTACACTAAGAATCACGTGTTCTGTTGTCAATAACTTGCTGTATTGCTTCAAAAAGTTCATTCAGACTTGAGCCTCAGTTTCTCTTTTACAAAACATGAGTGAAATTCCTAATTCATAGGTTCTCACAAGGACTGAGGATTCGTGTAGGTAAAAATGTGTACTGGAAGTACCAATGCTTTCTTTACAAAAAAGACATGGGCAACATGTAATGTCATAGAAAGAGTAGAAGTCTAGACAAGAGATAATGTCCCTGTCACTTGAACAGTGTACCCTAGTCTAAAGATCTTTCCATTTCAGCATGTCCTGTAATAGCTTCTTTCAAGACGTGCTGCCATGTTAATGCAACTATCTGGTTTAAAGTCATGTTGTAGAAAGTGTAGGCAAAGGATTCACCTTGCAAAGAACAGTTGTCAACATCCTCTGCCTGAGCATAAATTTGTGTGCTTCTTCTTGAAGTCACAAGCTCTAGGTGTTACTTTGGAGCCCTTATTCCCTTTAGGTTGAGGATTTCACTGCCCCCATTTTCTACTGAATAACCACTAGGGACCCAGGAAGCTATTATTATAGCAGACTCAATTAGACAAAGTGTTTTGAATCGGATAATGCTCTGTAGCTGGTTAAAACATTTGAGAAAACAAAGATGATTAACAAACCATGTTCTAGAGTAAGGTGAAAAAGCTCAGACAGACAATGCTAAAGAAAGAGTGAAGGGGAAAACCTGAAAAGAAAAATCAGATACTGATGACTGAGGAATGAGGAGACCCAGAAGGGACTTTCCAGAGGAGGAAGGCATGAATTCGAGTTTTTGGAGTCTGCATGTATTACTGTAACTCTTCCCTAAGCTATTGTGTTTTAATACTTACAAATCACGTCACACCTCATGTTCATGACTGTGGTCTTGACATATTTGTTTTACTGATGTATGAAAAAAGGGTCATGTAACCTACTTGGACTGCTCCAGAGTCAAGGGGGAGTCCTAGTTGAGAGTGTGATGCACTACAGTGCCTGGTGATGGTTTTATTCACTAGCTCCATTATGGTATACCTCATATGCTGTTCCTTAGAATTCAGAAAACCTTCCAAGTTCATTCAATAGAGGCCCTCCAGACTTCTCAAGTATTTTCATTGGAAAAAAATTATTTTTCTTGATGTTACACTGAGTAAGCTCATCAGAAGTTAAATACAGCTTAAGTTGAAGATGCAGCTCATTCATTATCCTTGCTTAGCAATACTGTAGAGTATTTGTCATTTCCCCTTGTGTTTACATGTCTGACTGGGAGCTGCCTAGCATAGTGAGGAAGGATCTGACTACATATTACTAGTGAAGGAAAAGACCAAAATATGAAATTTAAAGTGTGTGGTGGCTTGAATGAGATGTCCCCCATAGACTCTGGTATTTGAATACTTGATTCCCAATTGGTCTTGTTTGGGGGAAGTCATGGAACCCTTAAGAAGTATGACAGTGTTGGAGGAAGCACTTCAGTGATGATAGGCTTTGAGTATTTGTAGACTTGACCCACTTCCAAATCACTCCCTCTGGTTTCTTTGCATGATTGATCTGTGATCTTTCAGCTCCCTACTCCTGCTGCTTGTTGCCATGCCTTGCCCATGGTCATGGACTCACAATCTGGAACCATAAGTCTCTTGGTATTTTAAAAAATATTTTATTATTTTCGTTTTATATGTATGAATGTATTGCCTGCATGTATGTAAGTGCACCCATGTTGTGCAATGCCCACAGAGTCAGAAGAAGGCATTGGATTCCCTGGAACTGGAGTTATGGACAATTGTTAGCCACCGTGTGGAAGCTGGGAACAGAACCCAGATCCTCTGCAAGGGCAGCCAGTGCTCTTAACCTCTGAGCCATCTCTCCATCCTGGCTCATGGTATTTTATCATAAATAAAAGTTACTAACATAAACTGTTTCTGCATTCTGCCAAATATCATATTGTTGTAGGACCATAGGGAAGTTGAAAAAGAAAAAAAAAACATAAGCTAAGCCTTTGTCTGTTTTAGAGTGTCTTCAATAGTAACTTCATTGTGCAAATGAAGCCCCTATATTTTAAGTTGTACAATTTATTGAAAAGTTCTAAGAAAGAGTATTTAATTCTCAATGAATTATATTATAGCCAGCAAGTCAAGGAGAAGAAGCACCCTTGGATGAGATATATAGAGGAAAGAATGTCTTGGAAAGTACCTTCCAAAGAAAGGAAAGATCTATAAATACAAGTTAACTGAATTCAAAGAAAAAACAAGGTAGGCTGGGTTATTCTTAATGCCCTCTCAAGGTCTTTCATTTTGTAAAATCACACAGAAATTTTTACTTATAGTTAGGCAAATTTTCACTGTTTTCAGAGAGCCTTCAATGCTAAAGACTTTGTTGGAAAATAGCAATAGTTTTCCAATAAGAAAATGAAGTAACGACACAGAGCAATTTACAGCAACCTACGTGTTTGAATCCATGCTTGTGCAGAAAGCTGATGTGACACCCAGAAATCACAGAATATAGTTCTGTAAGTCTTCCTATCTCAGTATAGTTTCCAGCTGAATTCACACATGGCAAATTGTATGCTTCAGAACAAAAAGATATGTTTGTCCATGGGCAGAGCTCCATGCTGCTCCTAACTGTTCCCATTTGCACCCAGTGGTGCCTAGGAGAGGCTGAGATTAGAATTTCTTTAGTCGGGAAGAAGATGGGTGATGAATGAGAACATTAGCACTGGGAACAGCATTCAGAGAACCTGGAATCCATAGTAATAAGGTGTGAGAAAACAAGTCATTTTCTAAACAACTAAAAGTTAGAGAAAACTTTGCTCTCTAGAGGGAAATCACTGAAGACAAAACCTCATGGAATCTGTGAGACTTAGAGTCCCCTAGAAGAAGAGAGGAGAGAGAGAGAGAAAGAGAAAGAGAGAGAGAGAAACAGAGAGAGAGAGAGAGAAGCAGAGAGAGAAAGAAACACACACAGAGAGAAACAGAGAGAGAATTGAAAGAATTTTGTTTATGAAGGAAAAAAGTAGTGGAATATAAGACAACTATCTTAAAGATAAATGAATCAAAAGAACAAATGCCCTGTGAAGGAAGAAAAACTCTGCTTGCTGAACTTGAAAAACCCCGTTTTCATAAATGTAAACTTTGCAAATATCTTCAGATCAAATGCATGACTGACTAAAGATGAATGACCTGAAATTCAACTGTAAACACTGAAGTTATGTCTACACACAGAAGTCAGCTTGACTCAGTGCATTAAGGGGAGCAAAGATTAAGTCAATAAAGCAACCAATTCTCAAAGTGCCCAGTACCTGGTTTGCCTGTGTGTTTTAGCTTTCACATGTTTTGGCATTCTGTAGACACAGCCAGAAAAAATTACAACAGAAACAACTCACAAAGGGATGGTTGATACTTAGTGACTGGGGCAGGGAAAAGGATCAGTCTTTTCCTCAGTTGGAAAGGTGCCCTGGTTCTTAAAATCTTTGAGAAGTTACCAGAGACCTTGATCAAATGATGCTTAATTTGTTCGTGTTAAAATGCTGCCAGAGATTTGTCTTTTGCTAAATGGCTTCAAACCATGGGCAAGCAGGACTAATTAGAGTTTCCTGCTTTATGTGTGTATAATTGCTTTATTTGAACAAAAATGTTGTTGGAGACTTGGGCATTATTTTGTTTCTTTAAAGATTCTTCCTCTTTACAAATGTTTCAATATAATCTAATTGTAGCTAAAGTTTTATTATTTACCCATGGGGGTGAGTGTTACTCTTCTTTGATTATGATGAAACAAAAGTTCAGAGAGGTGAATTATGTGGCCTGAGGTCTTGTAGCAGGGAGAATACAGACAGATCTTCATTTAGACTTTAGGAGTTTGCTACTCTAACACTCTCATTGGGCTCAGGCCCTTGTTAATGTCTATTCAGTGACAGACAGATTGAACACACATAATAAGAATGGAAGGAAGGAGAAGAAAATATGTAATTAATATGCCTCTCTCATTCAGCAACAGGCATAGGTACATGCTTAGAGTAAAAGAAAGTACACATAAATAGAATAATATTAATTTGTATATGTAAAGGAAATTATTTTCTACTATATACATGTAAGGATGTGAATTGTTACCACCTGTATGGAGAACAATGTGACACAGTCTGGTAAAGTCAAAGTAATGCTTGGCTCTTGAATCATTAACTCCAACTCTGAACACACACACACACACACACACACACATACACACACACATTATATATATATATATATATATATATATATATATATATATATATGAAGCATTCACTATTCTGATGCTCCCTTCTGGTTTCCCTAGTCACTTACATGCAAACAAAACACTCATAAAATAAAAAGAAATAAGTCAAAATTTAAAATTATGACCAGTGAAGAGGGAAACTTCTCTTGAGCTTCCTCTTTGTTAACTTAAACTGCTATCACAAGACTCCACTGACTTGACCTAAACAATCCGAATTTATTTCTCATATTTCTGCAGGCTAGACAGTTCAAGATCATGATGCTGGTAATTTGAGATCTGATGAAGCCTCTCATCATGGCATCAGCTTCTTGCTGTGTGCTCACATGGGCGTTAGGGGTGCAGAAGCGACTATTCTGGTTTGTCTTCTTCTGATAAGGTTATAAGTTTCTGTCCCATCATACGTATTTCACCTGCAAGACCTTATCATGTTTGAATCATTTCCAGTGTTCCCGTATACAAATGCCATCACATTGGGGATTAGGACTTTAACATGTATTTGGGGGAGGGGACAAAGACATTGAAGTCACAGCAGATTTCCATTGTTGACTTATTTTAAGCTTACAAAAATATATTTACATTTTAAAGTAGAAATGACCTTCTTGTGTTCGGAGCTCTTATCTGCATGATCCACATATGTTCCTATCAGAATCACACAAACACAGTTTGGATGGATTACATTAACAGTTACATCTTACAGCCTGACTTGAAATACAGGTTTCCTGGCCCATAAGAAATTCACCATGGTGATCCTTAGGAGAACTTCATAAAGATAAGTCATTCCCCTCCAGAGAAGAGAAAACTGAAAAAGAAGCAAGAGGATCTGGTGATTGTTAAGTCAATGAGAGATGTACCCACGACAGAGAATACAAACACATTTTAAAATGTGCATCTTAAAAGAAAGTCCCCAAAGTAATCATTTCAAATTATGGGGCCAAATTGTGAGAGAACTTCTCTCACTGAGTAGCTCTGTCTTGTATCTAAATAATAAGCACAGGGATTTATTTATTTATTAGATGACAATGATTTTATGCAATGTTCTTCTGCTGTGGAACCACTTGCTGCTAAATCTATTAAAGAAAACAAACGCTATTTATAATAACCAGTGCATTAGCAAAATTAATTCAATCTGACAGCTGATTTGGCTTGACTGAAGTCCAATGATGGACTTATGGTATAAAATGGAAGACTTAGGTCCAAGTCCGTGCTTTCACTTAAATAATAAAATGAAGTGAGAAAATGTCTGTGTGCATTTGTACATTGTAAAATGTTATTAATAAGAACAATAATTCTTTTTGCTAGTTCAAGATAATTAGGACTCATTTAACCAAAATGAATCACCCTCAAATGTCAATGCTAATGAAGAGCACATGGTAATTCTGCAAATCTCTCTTGTTCTTCTGAATATAAAGTTAACACAGTCGAAACCCTTTTGAAATCTTATAAGAGCAGACATATAAGATAATAAATCTTGTAATAAGCAGTGAATCATTATTATGCAAATGAAATATTGCCAGTCAAAAATGAAATTATCTATACAAGAAAGCTGGCTATATATTAAGCAGACTGCTTTGGGATGCATGTAAGTGACTAGATGAGAGAGAGTCTCTTTAGCAGTAAGGAAAACTTCTGTCTCACAATAGCATTGCTTTAGTTATCTTTTACTACATAACACATTATTGCCAGCTTTTTGACTTGGAACTGTATGCATTTACTACCTCACAATATCTGTAGCTCAAGTGTTCAAACCTAGCTTAGTTGATTTCTCTGCTTCAGGATCTAGATATGTCTGTAATCACGATGGCAGCCTGAGCCGAAGGCTTAGCCAAAGCAAGAAAGTACTACTTAGCTGCTCACTTTGCTTACTGGAAGAATTTAATCATTCACACTGCATTTGACAGAGAACCTCAGCTTGTCACTGGCATTTGGCCGAAGACGACTCTCAGTCTCTTGCCACACTGGCTGCTTCAACATGGCTTACTTTGTCAGAAAACAGAAGCCAAGGAGACAATAGCAGACTCAGCTAACAAAGCAAAAGCTGCAATACAGGATGTGTATCCCTTTTCTTGTTATACACACAGTAGGTAGAATAGTTCCCTCATTACCAGGAGGGACATCTTTGGGCCACTTTAGAGTCCATATACTATGGTTACAAACCTGGATCATGGTTCTAGTGTTACTTCAGAGGTGTAATTATACAGAGAGGCCAGATGCAGTTCATCTCTCTGATCTGGATCAGGGATGTCTCCCTCCATACTGAGAGTGCCTATGACACTGTCAGGTGCTGTGTGTGTACACGTATGTGCTCACAGGAAGAAAAAAGATCACACCAACCCTTGTTATTTTAAAGAAAACTTTACCAAAAATCCTCTGACAGACTTGGCCTTTGGTCTCATTTGTCAAAATCAGGTCATTTGACCATGTCCATCACACAAAGTCTAGGAAAGTAAGGGTGAATATCTGGTATTTTTTACAGTCATTGGAAAGTGCATCTCTGTTCTCAGGTAGAGATAGTTGTGGAAGAGAGGCTGACAATTCATTGTTGATGTGGGAAAAGCATCTGCCATGGCCACCTATAAGTAAGGGACATTTTTTTTCAGGGGCATCTACCTACACAAATCTGTGTCCTATGATAGGTGACTTCTCTACCTTTTGTTTCTATGCTCCTTGTTGAGTTGAACATCATCATTGATTCTTTACACAACTCAAATATTATTGCACAAACAAAATGTAAATTTAGGTCCTGAAACTACTTGAAATTCTCTATTACTGTTTTGATTATATTCTTCCAGTATTTTCTAAATAAACTTATTATACTTGTCATAAAACCCTTATGTGGTAGGATGGGACCTAGTTGGGAGAAGGGCATCAGCAGGGGTAGAGATTGAGAAAGGAAGGTAGTGGGAGGTGAATATGTTCATAGTGCTTCATATACAACTGTGATACTTTTTAAATTTTTACATGTATGAATTGTATTGCCTGCATGTCTATAAGTGGACTCATGTCATGCAGTGCTCGTGGAGGTCAGAAGAAGGTGTCAGATCTCCTGGAACTGGAGGTACAGATGGTTGTTAGCCATCACATAGGTGCTGGGAATCGAACCAGAGTCCCCTACAAGAGCAGCCACTGCTCTTAACCGCTGAGTCTGCTCTTAACCGCTGAGTCATCTCTCCAGCCCACAACTATGATACTTTTCAAAATTAAAAGCCTTAGTCTAAGTTTTGACATGTGCATTGGGGTAGAGTGCTTGTCTAGTATGTATGAAATCTTGAGTTCAATTCATAGAACTGAAAAAAATCTTAATTTTTTTATTGAGCTTTTGTACATTTCATACAATAATTCTTAATCAAATTTAAACTTCCCTCCCTCATGCATGTCTCCGCCCCACCCAACAGACCTCATGTATTCCACCATGCATACTAAGTCCTATCATGGAGTCAAGCATTTGTATTCAAATGTCCTTTGTTGCAAAGTCATCCCCTATAGTCTAGTCAGCCTATCTAGAGATCATGTGTACGCTCCCTCACCCAGTAGTAATCAGTCTCCAATAGTTCCCAGACTAGGGCCGAAGATTTCTTATCTGTAACATTTTTAAAAATTCTTTTGCTTTGGCTTCATCAAACAGCAATGACTGGCTCTTTTATAGACCATTAACTTCCAATTATCTAAGTCAAGCCATTTCTTTAGACATGCAAAAATAATCATGAAAATAAATATTGGCTGTAGTATGATCCTTTGATCAAACCTTAAGTCCTAATTTTTCAGAAAATGTCTCTAGGAAAGTATGAAAAAGGATGATGAGTTGATTTTTACAATGATTCCTCTGTAATCAGAACAAGAACCTATACCCTTTGGTACATTGGGCTATGGGGCTTCCAGCTGTCCCTGTAAATCCTTCAAAACCTGAGGACCATTTCCCCAGCTGAACCCACTACCAGTCACCATCGCTGTAATTGACTACTAAGCCTTAGGGACACATGGGTCTGGGTGGTCCTGCTCCTCTAAGCAGTTACACTGCATTACTCCTGTAGACCATCTTTCCACACTAGCAGGAGAGAAGTCACTACCTTCCTGTCCTATACTTTGCTGTTGAATGTAAAGGACTAAGCTAATATTTATCCTTTTCAAATGCATCTTACTTATTAGGCCCATTTGTCACAATGTCCTTAAATTTGCTGTAATCTTTAATTACATAATGCTCCACCACAAAAGGAAAAAAAATCTCTAGGCACAATAATCGACTGAACCAGCTGTGTTCTGCCCCAAATACTCTGACCATCTTGTGGGATTTTGAAAGAAAACCAATTAGAAGGAAGGCTGTGATTTTTTTTAATCAGGTTGTTCAATGCAACCTAAGTGAAAGGGAAGGTGGGTATCCCTATCCAGCCATCTTCAAAGGTCTGCAGATGTTTCAGAATTTCCAAATGGAGGATGTGAAGGAGTGTGTTACTGACATCTAGTAGATCCACTCCAGGGATACTGATAAATACTCTGCAACGCACAGGATGTAGTCTTCCCCACAACAAAACTTTCGAACTTCAAAAGTCTGCATTCAGAGGTTAAGAAACTGATTTAATTTCAGAAAGCTATCCATGAGCATGGGTGAAGGGGTGATTTTCTGGCCCATGGACAACTTGTCAGTGCCTATAGCACTGAAGAAAATGAACACCTATAATTAAACTCAGTAGAGAACAAAAGTAGTTGAGGGAGGGAGGGAGGGAGGGAGGGAAGGAGGGAGGGAGGGAAGGAGGGAGGGAGGGAAGGAGGGAGACAGAGAGAGACTGAGAAGAGAAGAGAAGCAGTGAGGAAGAAGATGAAAAGGAGGTAGAGGAGGAGGATATCAAAGTAGGAGGGGCTTGTTGAGAAGAAGAAACTTTCAGTGGGAGAGGGAGGGGATGGCAGAGGGAAACGGGGGTGAAAACACCAAAATGAAGTCATTGTCCAAGAATGAAAAAATTATAAAACAATGATGCCCAGTTTTTTATGGCATATGTAAAGACAATGTTTCTGGTAAATTTGATAGAAATTTCTACACAATACTTTTGTTTGATGTAAGGGCCAAGTCTTGTCAAATTTGAAGATGCTTTATCCCATTTCTCTACTGTGCAATTCTTTTTTGTTATTACATCCAGATCCTACAGATGAACCAACAACTCTTCTACAACTCATCTAGGATTTAAGATATTCTTAGGAATCTGCTACTCTTATTCATATCTCAAGCCAGGGGCAACTGAGAATCCAGTCAATCAAAAGATAGATAAGTATGGACATTTGCCACCACTGTCACACCATTAATAATTTCTAATTGCTCTGTGTCACCTTAAGGAACCCAACACTGTTTGCTATACCACAAGCCACTTGAAGATAAGATCTACCTTAAACACAGTCACACCTACAGATAAGTATGACAGTTGTCACCACTCCTACTTGGCTCTCAGCACCACTGTAACCTCCGTGGATATTACTTATTGTCAGATGTCACTCTTATTTTTAATTACAAATATTTTATTAGCATAGCCTCCTCTTTCCCCAGCATAAGTGGCAAAACATTTGCCATGCACATCCTGGGACCTAAATTGAGTACTATCAAGAAGTACTCCACACTCTACTCCATCAGCCAACCAGCAAAGGAGTGTGGAACTGTAGTTCATAGTAGGGGCTCTAAAGCTTCAGGCTTACATGAGGGAACCATAGCTCTAGGTTCATGCAAGGAGACCACAGCTCAAACTCACAAGAGTAAACCACAACTCTGGCACAAGTGGAACACCACTTAAACTCCCAGGAGAGAACCACAGCTCGAGCTCACAGGAGAGGACCACAACTCTGACTCACAGGAGGTATCACAAATCCAACTTTCAGTATGTGATCACAGCTCCAAGTTCAAGGGAGGAGACCACAGATCCAGCTTACATGAGGGGATCACAACTCTGGCTCATGGTAGGGAACCATATCCAGGAAGGGACCACAGCTGCAATTTCATGGGAGAGGACCATGGCCCCAGAGTCACTAGAAAGGATCACAACTATCTCACAAGAGGAGTCCTCAGCTCCAGATTCATTGGAAGGGACCATGACTCCAGATTCATTCGACAGGATCATCTTGTGGGAGGGAGATACTCAAAATGATGGTCAGGCTCATGGGAAAGCCTATTTCCCATGACCATTTTAGGCTCAAACCTAAGAGATTCCTGTCTACTAGTCTTTGAATCCAACCAATAATTGCCACTTTTTTACTGCCATGTTCATTCCAGAGACACTCAGAACAATTTGTAAAATAGCTGTAAAAGGTTTTCAGTACATATACAGACACATATATAATATACTTCCGCTACAATAATGTACCTGTAAGTTAAACTTGCTGAGCTGCAATAATTCACTGACTAAAAGAATAATGAAGTTTGTCTCTCTTTTGTATCATGGCCTATCTATTGAGCATGAAATCTTGACTACCATTTCATGATAGAATAGTTTAACAGAGCATGAAGAAGACATTCATCTTGACATTAGGGAAAGAACTGGGTAAGAACTTACATGAATACACACTTATCTGAAAAGGGGGCTTTGATTTAAATTATTAGAACAAAGTTGAGTGGCTAGCTACCTAATTGCTTGGTAGTTTCTCATAGAACTGTATTTTACAAACATTTTTTTTTGCTTTGACATTGTCTGTATTACTAGATACCTTCTTGAAAAAAAAAAACTATGCTAATTCCAGTACAATGGTTATGTATTCTTGATTTTTTAAATTTTTAATTAATTTTTATTTTTATGTCTATGAGTGTTATGCCTGAATGTACATAAATGCACCCATGTCGTGCATTGCTGCTTGTGGAAGACAGAAATGGGCTTCGAATCCCCCTGGAACTGGAATTATGAATGGTTGTTATCTGACATTTGAGTGCTGGGATTGAAACCTAGTTCTTTTGTAAGCATAGCTAGTGCTCTTAACCATTGAACCATTTCTTCAGCTCCTATTTTTGATTTTTATAAGGTAAATATGTAATTGTTTCCAGTAGTGTTTTGAGGCCCTTCAGTCTCTTTAACTGCTGATTAAGTGATCGGTACATACAGGTGCTGATCAATATGCATTCATGTTTTTGAATGGAAGGTTAGGCTTCTTTGTTTTAGCCAATTTTTTTCTAGTATAGAAATTTGTATCCAGATATAGAATGTTTGATTTATAATTCTCCAGAACTGTCTATTAAGGAACTGTTGATTTGTTCTGTTTATTATTGCACTGTTAAATAACAAGAGTAGTTAAAATGATACACTGCAAATTGTGTTCTGTTTTCCAAGAACTGGAGACAAGTCGAAATTCCTCTGCAGTCTGTTACTGGCTTGCTTTTAAACTGTTGACATTCCTCAGAAGAGGCGAGGACGGGTGAAGAATAATATGATGCCCATTTTACTTTTGACCTCTTCACTGTTTCGTTCCCACTCTTGCTGTTATCTTTGGCATTACAGTGTCAACATGGTCCTCTTTAAAAAAAATGAGTAGGGTTTTTGTCTGATGTCTTGAAACAATAAAGTTAACCTTTTTAGTCAGTAAAATAATTCCGGTATGATTTCTTTCAACCTTCTTCCCACCATTTGAAAAGTAACAAAAAATTGAAAAACCTGAGAATAATGGATCCTTTTCAAAGTTTGGGCATTCCAAAGGCCAGGGTTAACCCCACAGTTGCCCTGAAATCCCAGCACCTCCAGAAAATGCTTCTTTATAGTCAAATCACCAGCCCCTTGGCTTTTTTCAGCCCCTGCCTTTTAGTGCTCAAATATGGGACATGTAAAAATGATACTGAGCCCATTATGTTGAATACTGCCTCCAGCTGGCTTTTATTCTCAGCAATATGTTCACCTGACATCAAAACCATAGAACCGTCTTGGAAATCTCTAAAAGGTGAGGATTGGTCAACTATGATCTATGAGCTAAATCTGGTCTATATGCCTATCATTGTGAATATAGTTTCATAGACACACAGTCAGACAGTGAGGCCTATGGTGGCTCTTGCACTGCAACAGCACATTTTAATAGTTACTACAGAGACTGTCTAAACTATAATACTGAAAGTACTTATTATCCCCCTCTTTACACTTGCCAGCCTGCTCTTCAGCCTAAAGAGAATCCAGCTTATTTCTTTTTCATTTGAAATGCTGACACCCTCGGTTCCTTGCCTTCATTTCCTTCTGCAGTTGCTTTCCATATTAAATCCTGTTATGGCATCTGAATTGACAGAACCATCCCCTATCTGGACCCTAGTCACTATTTGTGGCTTTTCTCCTTTGAAGTCTTTTGGTATGTTGCAGTTCTTGGAGCATCAGAGACTTTTCTCTCTGGTCCTCAATTCTTTGATTTCTCTTTGCTCTTCAATAGAAGCCTGTCTTTTCTGGACAGGCTGAAAGTAAACACTAGCTTAAAGACTTTTCCCAGTTGTGCGTGACTCATTTAGTACTTCTTATAAATTGTCTGTTTGGTAGTTATCTTTTACCCTACATAAGCCCTTGGATCTCCATAGAGTAAAGATCATTGTATGCAGCCGGGTTGAGCTGGACAAATATATATGGAAAGTAGCTACTCTTGATATGTCTGTGTGCAAAACGGCCTTACTATTAAAAATGAGAATTTTAATTCATTTGTTATTTTCATCAGTGATTATTTTTCAAAAATCACTTATTGAGATTCACAAATGATTTACATTAATTCAAACATTGAAGAGAGTTTTAAGATAGTAGAAAATTCTTTCTTCTTAAAGTATTTGAGAGGTGTTTGGCCAACTTCCCTGCTCCTGCAGACAACAGCACAACCATCCATATCAAGAATATTATTATTTTAAAAATATTTATTCTTCTTTATGCATATGAATGTATTGCCTAATGTATGTAAGTACAGCTATGTTGTGCAATGCCAGTTGAGGTCTGAAGAGGGTGTTGGATTCCCATGGAACTGGAGTTAGAGATGGTTGTTAGTTGTCATATGGATGCTGCGAATCCAGACAGGGGTCTCTGCAACAGCAGCCAGTACTTACAACTGCTGAGCCATCTCTCTAACCCAAGAATATTATTTTTAAAACATTTTATTTATTACTTTTATTTTTATGTGTATGAGTGGTTTCCCTCCATGTATGTAAGTGTGCGTGTGCATACAAGGCCCCACAGAAGTCAGAGAGGGTGTCAGATCCACTGGAATTGGAGTTATGGACTGTTTTAAGCCACCATGTGGGTGCTGGGAATTGAACTCAATTCCTCTGAAAGAATAGTAAGAGTTCTTAACCACTGATCCAACTCTCCAGCCCAAGAATATATTTGAGACAAAGCCTCACTGTGTAGTCTAAGGTGGTCTTTAATTTGTGGCAATCCTTCTGCCTCAGCCTCTGGAGTTCTGGAATAACAGGCATCAGCCTCTATACCCGGATGAAATCAGGAAATTAGTATTAGTCCTACAAGACTCAGCAACTTTCTCAGCAGTCTCCTTTGTTTTAAGAGGATCCAGTCCAAGACAATAAATTACATTTAGCTAGTGTGTGTCTTTAGACTTTCAATCTTCAGTGGTTCACTTCTTGGCCTTTGGATCGAGTCATTCAAAAGAGGAAGAAAGGGACTCATACACTTCTCCCTGACTCAGAGAAATTTTGATTTATTTTCTCATTGTGTCTCTTCTTTTTTTGACCTGGTTCATTTGCTTGTCTGGTAATATACCAGACCAGTACCTGCCTTATAAGAGGCACTCAAAGATTAACCAGTGAAGGGATGAGTGAGCAAATAAATGGATGACTGCATAAAAAAACCTAGAGTCTACACTTTCCAAAAGTATATCTTAACACCCATGACATTTCTTTTCCATTTGCCCTTGAACTCATTTCACTTCAGATCTAATATTTGCCCCTGGTAACCCAATGGCTGTTTTGAGTTTTCTACCTGACCTAGCATGACATCTGGGCAAGTTTATTTTCAGGTCATTATAACCCAGACTTTTTTTTTCCTTGCAAGAGGATGACCAAAACATCATTTTTCCTTTTTAGGAAGTACCTTGTGAGTTTGTTGTTGCGCTTGCATCTCATGCCTTCCAGCCTTTTCCTGCTTTCAGCCCCTGTGCAGACTTAATCCTGTGTCTTATGGGCTCTCTATAGACTGAGATCAAAATCAGCTGTTTCTTCTAAAGTTATCAAATAAGATATCTGCTCAGTAGAGCTTTCCATACATAAAAGGAAGAACTGTGGGCAATTTCTGCAGTTGGTATGAGTGAGTCAGAGAGAAGGGGCAGTCAGGCACCCAAGGACCCTGAGGCCCAGTGTTCTTATACATTCACTGTATACTGAAATTCTTATGATAAAATCCCTTCTGATAATATGACAATTGGAAAGATGGGGAAGCTGTGCTCACTTCCCTGTACAGTCATCCCAAGGAACATGAGTAATGTGTGTGTCAATGGGCACTGTGAAAAGTATATTCATTAAGCACTTATTAGAACTGATTAAAAAAAAAACATGTGTTATTGCTCCAGATACTGCACAGTTTAAAATTTTATCTTAGTTATGTGTATGGAAGTGGATGAGAACTCTCAAAATATGTTTATTACATGACTAAGAACTGCCTTGTGGGCTGAGAAGTGAAGTGAACATTATGCAGGCACAGAATATTTTTAGAAGTTAAATGGCATTTCCTACAATTTTACTTCCAATTCGTTCAGCTGCACACCATTTTCAAAATACCTTGTGCCTGGCATACCTTTTGGAAGGGATATTTTTCTTCCCCTCTCTGACAAATTCTCACCCATCCTCAGAAGCTATGCATGACAATTTTTATGAAATTTGCAATGAATCTCCACTGAGTTCATGATAATGATTATTCGTTGGAATATGTATTTCCATTCTGTCTGTCTCTACTGTATACTTTGCACTCAAGATGGGAATGATATGTTTTAGTTTGTTTGTTTTGAGTTATGCAAGGGATCTCAAATGTACAGAATTTGGGTAATTATACTGATTTGCTCATGACAACCAGGACCATGTGTTCTGTACATTTTGTCAGCTACCAGCCTTCATTTTCACTTAGTAAGTGTGTACCTAAGAGCAGGACTACATTCTTAGGAACACCCTGGATGAATTCCTCCTGCCTACTTAGCTGTGTCACTCTGGAAAATTAGTCTAACTTTTCTGGGCTTCCGATTTCTCACATGCAAAATGAGAATTAATAAGAGGCCTTATAAAGTACTTTTTCAGTTTGATTTTTATTCATAATATTATAAATGAGATTCAGAAAAGATTTATATAACAGTAAATAGTTGGCATATTGTAGCTATTTTTCAAAAATAGAATGGGGATCCATAGATACTTAATAAATGAAATATTCATGAAGCTTTTTGGAATGACAGTCAAATATCCAACTTGTTTTCTTTCTTTACTGTATCTTTCTGTTTTTTTTCCTTTTGTTTTGAAACAGGGTCTCACTCACTCTGGAGCCCAGGTTGCTTCAAATTTGCTATCTAGCCCAGGCTGGCTTGAAACTCACAATCCTCCTGCCTCAGCCTGCCAAGTGGTAGGAATGTACTTTTTGTCTGTTCTTTATTATTTATCCTATCCTTTTACTTTCTCTTCCCTCATTTGCCTCCTCTATCTCCTTACAATTCTTTCTCTTTTTCGCCCTCTCTCTGGTTTCCTGTCCCTCTTGCCTCCCTTCTCCTTGATTCTGCCGTCTCTGAACATAGCTGATGTACATACTAGAACAAAGTAAGATCAAATACCAGTTTTTTTTTAAAAGGGAAATCAATTCTCAACTAGGACGCACTGTCTTCTAGGACACAACCCAGACACTATCAAATAACACAACATTAAGTGTCTTTGCAGTTAAGCCTAGGATAACTCAGTCTCCAAGTTTTTCAAATTTAAGAGGACGACTCCTAGTGTCATACAAATGTTTTCTCTGACTTATGGGCAAGGCATTCAAAATCAGCATCACTATAAGAATTAATATTATCTTTATGATTAGTCTCTCAGATCAGTTTACCTGATAGGTTTACCTTCTTCCCACAACTAGAAACATCTACCCTTCTAGTTCATGCCCAGTGAATTTAGTAACATTTACCCTCACATGGCATCAAAAAAGTGAAACCCTTCATGTTACAGCATCCAACTTGCTAAGCAATATTCTGGGAAGTCTATGATTATCAGTCATTTCAGGATATTTTAATTGGCAAGCAAAGAATAATTAGCATTGTCTTAAAGGAAAAGGAGCCATGAGATTATTAACTGATCTATAATTTTGGATATAGAGGCTTCTTGGACTGATTTGGTACTCCATGATATCAAGGGCGAGGTGGTGTATTGGGATCATCTTTAGTGTGTGTTCAGGCTTGTGAGGATTTGCGAGTCTCTAAGGTATCACTTCTTCACTGTGATCGAGGAAGGAAGAATACAAGATTCCTTCTTTCCTGAGCATTCTTATTTTTTGTGAGCAGATTTGTACTGTGTAAAATCTCAGTATACTTTGTATACTTCACTGGGCATAGCAAGGACACATATCTACTCCAGGAGTAGTCATTGGTTAAAAACAATGCCATTATCATGAGTGGGTGGAAAGCATCCTGACTCAGCTTCTTAGGCTAAACAAGGGGTAGCTTTTCCTGACATCAAAGGTTCGGTGCTCACCATATGGACACATCAAAGATTTAATGGGCAGCGGCTGAGAGAGATTCCATGAAGGTGGCTGTTGATGAGTAGGTGTCTGCTGCAGCCATTTGGGTCATATGCTCATACCTCAGATCTGCTGAGTGCAGTGGAATGAGTTCTGTCCTCATCGGTGCCTCCGTTGTAAATCTCTGACTCTGAGATTAGGGTTAATGTCTCAGCTCTTAGCTCAAGAATACTCTTAGGGAAAAAATAGTAAGTGAAGTGTAATTAGAAAGGGCAGGATTGTTCACAGGGGTTTTAGGTCTCAGAGTCCTCCTTCCTCATCCTTAAAGAGCAGTTTAGGTTCAACTCCACAGATGAGTGCTAAGGACCATGGAGACTCCAGTAAATTCTGATGTTCCCACCAAGTCCGACCTTCAGTCCTCTTGGACTGAGGTTGGATTAAAATTTCAAGGAACTTTTGGTCCACTATGTGTATAGTGAAAACAGTTCTAGAAGTCTGAGTGCAGTGCCCCAACTAGGAGATGTAAAGTTTGCTGGTTGGAGTTACTGAATGTATTATTAGGGAAGAGATTGGAGGAATGTAAATAGAGCCCACAGGGAGCCCTTTACAATGTCCATAAGGGCCTCCTGCAAGTCTGGCTTTCAGGTTTTCATCTGTTAAACTGGAAGAAATTTGTCCCACACTGTGGAATTTTTGAACTTTAAGGAAGCTTATGAGATAAAGTACAGAAAATCTTTTATTCTTTGTTATTAGTAAGTGAGTTTGGCATTTATGCTTTCTGTCTGCTGTGCTAAGGGAAAGAAGAGTGCCTTGACCATATTCAGAATATTCCTCCCTTTTCATATTTACCTGTTATTGCCCAGTTGAGGATTTCTTCTCTTGAAATTAGGCTTGCCAGATCTAGCAATTGAATTCCAACAACAAAATGTTTTAGTATATATTTATCCTGCTAGATATTTGAGAAAGACAGTATAAAAAGTATTCCTTTCTCTAAAATTTTGATTTTAACTGAGTGTCATGTGGTTTGTTTGGCAACAGCACTTGGAATGTGTTCTTTCTCTGGGGACTTCATTATGGAAATGCCTGCCATGACTGAATTCTGGAGTGTCCTGATGTGCTTAGTTTATTCTTCAACCATGGAATCCTCACTCTGTGGCCTGATCAGCTTTTACCACTCACCACAGTCCCACAACTTGGTCTGTTTCCATGACAGCACTGTAAACATTGCCGTGATTTCCCATGGATCTGTGTCCTTTCCTTTCTCTAGCTTTGTGTCCTTCCTTCCGCATACTCATCATGAGATCTTCATTTAAGGCTTGAAGCAGTTGTGTGGGGATATGAATACATGTAAGAAAAAAAATTACTCTCACTAAAGAGAAGCTCATGGGAATGGAATAACTGAGTAATCCAGATTCAGAGGATTCTGAGGAAGGACTTATCCAACATTCCACAGTAGTCTGTGTTCCAAGAGCCTCCAGCCAGCATAGCATGAAAATACTAGAGGCAGAGGAAGCATCCTCTGTAAATAACAACTGACAATCCATTCGATGTCTTCGTAGTTTGTACTTAAAAAGATGGTTTATTATTTATTTTTATCTATGAGTATGTGTCTCTGTGGATGTGTATGTGTAAATGCATGTGGCTGTCTATGGAAGCTAGAAAAGGATGTCAAAACCCTTCGAGCTGGGGATATACAGAGTTAAAAGTCACGCCATGTGGGTGCTAAGAATCAAACTCAGGTTTCAGTAAGAGCAGCAAGCACTCTTAACTGCTGAGCCATCTGTATAGCTCAAGTAGTTTGTACTTTTAGAGACTTGGGAAAATTAACCTTTGATCATTCTTATTATACAAGATTTTTATATTCTGTTTTTCCTTTGCTTTATTTTTAAAATAAGGTCTCACTTTGTATGCCAGGCTAACCTTGAAACCACGATGATTGTCTTTCCCCAGCTCCTCAAATTCTGGAACTACAAGCAGGAGCCATCATGCCAAGCTCTAGGATGATATGTCTAAAAGATTTATTCTTAATACACCTTGAAAGAGACACTGGCTTTTGAGTTGTTTGATGAAAAGCAAATCACCAAGTAAGGGGGAAAAGTGCTTTCTTTTTGAGATTTGCTAACTATCTCAGAAAAGACATTGTTGAACTTTTGGTAGCTAAGAAAAATGAGAAAAATAAACAAGAGGAAGCAGCATGGGAACCAAAGCCTGTCGAGAGAACTAAGTAACTTGTATATCTACTTGTTTGGTGGCCCAGGGAGAATGAGCCTTGCTGATTTCTTTCCTCATATCTTGCTACATGCAACTGGAAAACATTAAGTTTGGGAGCAGTTAATAACTAATCTAATGTTCTCTAACTTATTATTATTACCTATGTATATATGTGTATTGGCACATGTGTGTGCAGGTGCATGCACATTTGTGTATGCAAAGGCATGAGGTTGATGTTGGTTGTCTTCCTTGATCATTCTTCACCTTATATATTGAATCAGGGTCTCTTATTGAACCTGGAGCTTTGCTTGCCTTTTTTGGCTAGGTTGGCTAGCCAGCTCATTTTGGATGTTATGTTCCCTGTCTCTTCCTCCTGAATGCTGTGAATACAGGCAGGCCTACTCTGCTCATCTAGTATTTATGTGGGTAGTGGTTGATCTGAACTCTGATCCTCCTGCTTGCACACCAAGACCTTTTCCCACTGAGCCATTTCTTCAGACTTCAGTTTTACTGCTTGAACACTCTGTTTGGAGTTTGTTGAGATATAATTTAATTGTGGTAAATTTACACAGTGGAAGTATAGAATTAAATGGTTTTTAGTATATTTGCAAAGTTGTCTAACTGTAATCACAATCAATTAGACCACTTGTATCACTTCAGTAAGAAGCTCTGTGTTCATTAGTTGTCACTGCCCATGTTCCACAAGTCCCACTCTTCAGTCTCAGGCAATGACTAATCTACCTGTTGACTCTAAGTACTTGTCTATTCTGGATATATTACATAAATAGGATCTTAAAATATGTAATTTTTTGTTTCTGGATCTTTTCGTTTAGGATAACTTTTCAAGGTTCATCCACATTGCCCCATATGTTTCTATTTCCAAATAACATTCCTTTGTGTATATCTTATGTTGCACACCCATTCATCAGTTGATGGTCATTGGTGCTCTTTTCAGAAGTGGGTTATTATAAATAGTGCTTCTATGAGCAGTTATATAAAATTTGTTGTGAGACCATATGTTTTCATCAAGGACTGGAATTGGTGAGTCGTATAACTCTATGTTCAATACTTTAAGCGAGTGCTTGATTCTTTTCCAAAGTGCTTGCACTATTGTACATTCCTACTAGCAGTGTGTGGGCTTCCTATATTCACATCTTTATACATTTGTTATCTATTTTGTTTTCATTATTGAGGTCTTCTAATAGGAATCAAGTGGCCTTTCATTTAGGTATGGATTTTCATTTCCCTAATGTATAATAATGTTCAGAATATTTCATGTGCATATTGATCATTTGTATATATTCTTTAGAGCAATGTCTATCAGATATTTTACACATTTATAAATGAATCTTTCTTTTAATTAAAGCAGCTCTAAAGTTCTTTGTATTTTGTATTCTGGATATGCTTTCTTTCCTTAAGGTGTGTGTGTGTGTGTGTGTGTGTGTGTGTGTGTGTGTGTGTGTAGCATATGTGTGTTTGTGTGGATGTAGGTGTGTGTGTACCCACAAGTGCATGAAGAGACAAGAGGAGAAAATCAGGTGTTCTGCTCTGCCATTCTTGACCTTATTCTCTTGAGACCCAGTCTCTCACTAATCCTGCAGCTAGGATGGCACCCAGCGAACCCCAAGAATTTTCCTGTCTTCCAGTGCTGGTTTATAGGCACATATGTGGCCACACCTAGTCTTTTATGTGGATTCTCGATTCCTGAAGTCTGGTCTTCATGAGATATGTCTCTAGCCTGAAAACATTTTATTAGTATATTATAATTATACACAGTAATCCAGCATAGAGTGCTAATTTGATAGGTGCCTATAATATGGTAGTGGTCAAACAAAGGTGATTAGCATTTTCATTATTTATTTATTTATTTATTGATATGTGTATGAGTGTATTGCTTCCATGTAGGGAGGTACGCCTGTTTCATTCAATGCCCATGGAAGTCAGAAGGGGGTGTTGGATCTCCTGTAACTGGAGTTAGGACAGTAGTTAGCCACCATGTAGGTGCTGGGAACCAAACCCGGGTTCTCTGCAAGAGCATCCAGTGCTCTTAGCCAGTGAGGCATCTCTCCAGTTCCGCATTTCCATCTTGTTAAATGCTCAGGTCTTTGCATTGGAGACTTTTGCATTCTTCTTATTCTTTATAAGATAGAATAAGTTGGTGTGAACTATAGTAAATCTATTGTGCTGAAGAACACTAGAACTATCTCTCTATGCAATTGCATTTTGGTGTTTGTAACTCAGCCTCTCTTTTTCTCTCCTCTAGTGACCACCATGATCCTCTGTGCTTCTACATTATCAAAAATTTTACCACTTCAAAATAAATAAGAATAGAAAAATGTTTTTTTTTCTTGATAGACAGTAACCTGTAATTGTAAGCTAAATAAACTCTTCTCTAAGTTGCTGTTTGTGAAGAATTTTTTAATCAAAACAACAGAAATGAAACAAGCACGGTAGCTATCTTGGCTAATTTCTCATTTTGGAAATTGTGAAGATTGCTGCAGTGAACATGGGCGTGCAGACTTCCCTTTAACCGTACTAAATGAATTTCTGTGCCTATATATACTTAGTAGTGGGATACCTTGTTTATATATTTGAATTTTGTTTTTCTGTTCGATTCAGACCCCTGTGCATTTCCAGGGTGGCTCCAGTATGCAATTTGGAAATTGGGAGTGCAGCTAGAATGATTCTTCTCACATTGCACGAGTATCCAGGTCCCTGCCCTGTAGCTTCACTGAATAAGCTCGGGGGCACATTCTTTAACAGTGAGCCCCAATGGCAGAAGTACTATTAATCTTAATGCTCCCCAAGCATATCACAACAAAAGCCATTGGAATGCTAGCAATCTGGGGCCTTTGTGCTAATTGCATTTCATGTTTTTGCAAACTCATACTGCTTTTGCACCCCTCTTTGCATCAAAAATTTCAAGGGTGGAAGTCTTTATTTTTCCTTTTGGCGGCATCATACTTTATTTTATTTTAACCAGTATTCTTTATTTAATCATTTCCACCTGGACTCTGTTGAAGTGTCGGTGGACAATATAGATTCCTGCTGGACTCGTCCACCAACTCCAGTTGTTCCTTTCTTTACCCTATGCTTACATCTTGCATTCTTGCCTGATATTAGATGCTGTGCTAATTGCTAAGGATAGCATGCTTTGCTGCCTGGCAGTAGCGGTGGACTCAACAGTATCTTCATTAGCTCTGAATACAACTCAAATAAACATACCCCATAAAAAAGTCATAGTGAGCCTACTGTGCCCATCATGATGCAGTACTGCCCACTGGTCATACACAGGGCTTGGAAGGAATATATCATCCTTACATGAAAACCTGATCTTCCCAACATATGGCTAGTTGTTGAACTCACTGAGCCTCAGTGTTTTCCCGTGTCAAGTTGAACCTAATTTATGCTTATCAAAATTATGAATATCAAGTGAGTTAACAAATGCAAACTTTTAGTACATTTACTGAAGCATAACAGGGATGCCAGAAAGGTTTCTTGTCAGTACTGATGCAACTTCTACCTCTAACAACATCTGTTGGGCCCCTTTTCTGGCTAGATTGCTACCCCAGAGACCCCTATGGGAAAACGCTCCAAATAGCCTGGATATTTAGAAAAGCTGGAAGCTCTGGGCCATTTAGTACAGATTTATAGATGTAATACCTAATACAATATATACAAACACTGTAAGTAGTTCCAACATATTGCTATTACTGCGATTTAGAGTTCTCATATCAAAGGTGGCAGTTTTAAGATTCAGGGAGAGCTCATCAGGGCCAGCATGTCTGAATTATTCCTGAATAATTCCTGAATAATTGAGTAGGGCAACAAACAAGGAGCTTGTAGGAAGAAGATAATTTTTTTTTTGAGCAAAGGTAGGAAGAGCCTTGAGAGTACAGGGCTAGCCACTGCAAATGGAAGGCATTCAGTATGGTTGATGTGGGTGAGACAAGAGGCTCAGAGAACCTAAAGGGCACATGCAGAAGGCCTGATGTGCGCACTTATCAGGATTCTATCTGGACTCATCGGGGAATTTAGTGAGGACTTCAAATGGGAGAGGCATGCTCACATGTGCATTTTAGAAATAGCAATGGGGCAGTGGGGTGGGGGAAGAGTTGATAGAGAGGCGAAAAAGGACAGGGAAACCACTCATAGCCTAGCTGCAGAAATCGAAACAGGAATAATCAAAGACTCAAACCTCCTCATTTTCCATCTTTCATGACTCTGATATAATACTTCCCCAGTTTAATTATTGGCATTTTCTGGCTCCTAGGTCTGTTTTTGTATTTCAAGGTAAGACTTTTTGTACAGGCAAATCAGAGGACCATTTCCTGGTCAGATTTGACAATGCAAGGGGTGTCTGGTGCATGGATTCTCCAAACATGGCACCTTCCAATGATTTCAAGAACTAAATAAATATGTAGATTTTCTCCTTATTAAAAGAACTAGAACCCAAGTTCCTTTTTAATCTACACTATGAGTAAATTGAGCCTTCAAAGCAGGCCTGGCTTTATAATTGGCAGGAACTACCAATTATAATTATAGAAAATGAGACTCTAAAACCACAAAATTTCAAGATATAGTTAACAGTGAGAATTAAGCCAAGTATAGATTTAAGTATGGACCCTTTGAACAGATCCCATGCACGGAGTACCAGTCATGAAAAGTCTTACATTTTTGAATTCCTATAACACATCTTCCATATTGTTCCAAACCTGAATCATATTTTCATGTCTTCAGGGGCTTCCTAAACCATCGAATGGACATCCTGTCTTATAGATCACAAGGATGCTCCTTTCCAGTAGTGTTTGTGCCACTAGGTGTCTCCAATATCTTTGAGGCTGTGTCCTGATGAGCAGACTAGGATATTGTCCTTGTTTGGGCTGGCACTCCCAAACACCACTCAAAATTTTATGACTGCACCAATAAAATGCTATGGGTGATGCACTGCTTCTTGTGTGGCAAGTGGTGTTTGTCCAAAAGCCTATGAGAAACTTTCTGACATATACAGTCCGCAAGCTCAGGACCCCGCAAGTCAGATTAACTGTGACCACAGGGTACATGAGTTGTTATGAGTAACTCTGTGAGAAAGCCACATTTGTTTAAAGTGGGGAATGAGAGGATTCAAATGTATCTTAATACAACTGTGATGGCCAGATTGTCATTGTGATAGCCCTGTTGCCTGCCTGAAGTGTTGCATGCATGAGCATTTCTGCTAGCAAACAGAAAATATTTGGGTTCCCAATTTAGAATCTTGTCTTCTGTGAGTTCAAAGAATTTGAGCTTCTACATCTCAGCAGGCTCATGTTTTTGTTTCTTTTTGTCCTCAGAGGACTGGAGCTCCATGTCACTTTGTTCCCAGAGGAATTTTGTTGTTGGTAAAGGATAGTTTTGATAATTAGCATCTTTGGAAACTCTAGGAAAATGAGAAAATAAGTATAAATGAACACAAACTCTTCAGAACCTCCACCCCAAATTGTTCTGCTGAAAATTTCCTTTTTTATGTTTTTATGCTTTGTCAAGAGATAATTTGTATGTAGTAAAATGTTCTAAAGTATACAGCTTAATGAATTCTGAGAAATGCACATACCCAACACCCAGATTAGGATTTAAAACATTTTCGTCATTACAAAAGGATCTCTCTTGACCTCTTCCAGTTAACTCTTCTGCCCAGATGCAATCATGTTCGTTTCTAAGAATATGGATTAGTGCGGTCTGTTTCTGAAATACGTCCAAATGGAATTTTTCTGTATATATGCTTTAAAATTTTATTATTTTTGTTATTATTATCCTCATCAAAATAATCATTATTATCATCATTGTGTGTGTATGATGTGTGATGAATATAAGTGTGCACTTTCCAAGGTATGTATACAGAGGTCAGAGGACAGCTTTCAGGAATCTGTTCTATCCAACATGAGATCTGGTGATTGAACTCAATTCCTCAGGCTATACTGAAAGTTCTTTTTCTTGCTGACCCATTTCTTGGGCCCTGTATGTACTTTCATTTATTTATTTATATTTAACTTGCTTTTCAAATTATACCATTTCTTTATTCTTGAGAATTTTATACATGTATACAATGAAATATCATATATACCCACCCAATTTTCTTTCATCAAACACTCCTACGCCCCCTCAAGTAGTCTCCCTAATTGTGTGTGTGTGTGTGTGTGTGTGTGTGTGTGTGTGTGATCTCACTGGCTGACCCTCTCTGTACTCTCATGTGTCTTTCACTTAACACAATATTAGAGTCCTATCTATGTTGTTATAAGCATCAGTAGTTTGGTGCTTTACTCTCTGGTAGTTTTCCATTGTATGAACATAACACAATTTGTGTACCTGTTATCCTGTTATGACTAGTTAGATAATTTCCAGGCCTTAGATGTTGTGAAGAGTTTTGTGCAAGTCTTTAGATGCACATACATATTCATTTATCTTGGGCATAAAGCAAGAATGGAATTGCTGAAATCATAGGAAAGCTGTTTATTTAACTTTAATTGCCAAAAATGTTTTCCATTAATGTACAAGACTTCCAGTTGCTTAGTGTCCTTACCAACAGTTAGGTTTGCCAGTTAGTAAAATTTTAGTCATAATGGTGAGAAGGAATTATATTTTATTATGTTGTTTTGGAAGAACTACATCAAAGCATGATTGGCATACTATAAAATATAAATATTCCATTAATTGCATAGCTTGAAGAGGATATATATATATATATATAAATATATATGCTTACCTACCTATGTATATATATATATGCTTATCTACATATGTGTATATATATATGTATATATATACATGTTACTATACCAATTGTGATATTTTTCTCAGCAAGAAGACTTTTTTCCCAGGCCTTCCTAGTGTTTGATATGAGGAAAACACTGATTTTACTTTCTGATGTTATAGATTAGTACTGCTTGTTATAGAATTTCTTATAAAGGAAATCATATAATATGTGCACTCTTTGTCCTACTTTGATTGGATCCATGCCTCTTTTTAAAAAATAATATGTGTGTGAGTGTATTGTTTACATATTTGTTCATGCACCTGTGTCATGAAATGCCTGCAGAAGTCAGAAAAGGGTGTCTGATCCCCTAGAATTGGAGTTAGGATGGTTATTGGATGTGATATGGGTGCTGGAGATTGAACCCGAGTCCTCTGCGAGAGCAGCCAGTATTCTTAAACACTGACCCACCTCTCCAGCCCTGGATCCCTGCCTCTTTAGATTTGTGCATATTCTTGTGTTTAACAGTAGTTTCTTTTTATATCGAGACAATATTCCATGCTCTGTCTCTTTGTATGTCTATCACAATATATTAATATGTTTACCTATTTATCTATTGATGAGCATTCAAGTTGCTTTAAGTTTTTGGTTGCTATGAGTATTGTTATGATATACATTTGTGTCCAATTATTTGAGTATATATATATATATATATATATATATATATGTATGTATATATATTTCTCCCTTCTCTTGGGTAAATACCAGGAAGTAAAATGGCCCAGTCACATTAGTGTATGCCTAATTTGTGTGTGTGTGTGTATGTGTGTTTATGATGTGTGTATATTAATGTCTGTGTTTGTGACTGTTCATACACACATGTGAGGGCAAGAATCTGGATGTCAGAGGACAGCCTCAGGTGCCAGTCCTCACCTGCCATCTTTTCTGAGGCAAGGTCTCTCTTGGTCTCACCTTATCTTTGTCTCAGACTTGACAGCTGCATATGCCAGGCTAGCAGGTTCACAAGCTTCTGATCGTTCTGTCTCTTCCTCCCATTTCCCTGTAGGTGGGATTACAGACACATATGCTTCTGATTTGGGCTATTTAATTTGTTCTGCTTATACACAAGTGCTTTACTTACCCCAAAGCTATCTCTCCAGACCCTGTACATTCAATTATATAAGAAACTACCATACAGTTCTCTTGAATAATCATTAAATTTCACTGTCCTGTTAGCATAGTGTGAGTTCCTGCTCTCCCACACTTTCTGTTGTCATTTGTTAGTCAGAAAGTAACCATATAATGTGAGTTTAATTCTAATATGTTTAATTGTATATCATTTTGATTTAATTTGCATTGCCTTGAGACTTAATGTTCATAAATGTTTTCCTGTGCTTTACAGTCACTGGCAGAATTTTTAAATTTCCTAATATTTTGCCAATTAAAAAAATTTGAACACTTATTAGGTTAATTTTTTTAGTTGTAAGAATTCTATATATTCTGAGACTAAGATTTACTTCATAATCTACATCTTAACTTTTTATTTTTAATAACCTTTTTACAGTTTTAAAGTAAATTAATTTTTATTGAATTTTTGAGAATGTCATCTAATGTATTTTAGATTTTAAAGACTTTTTAACATTTTATTATTTCTATTTTTGTGTGTATGTGTTTACTGCCTCCATGTATGTAAATGCACACATGTCTTGCAATGCCCATGGAGGTCAGAAGAGAACATCAAGTTGCTCTGGAACTGGAGTTATGGATGGTTGTTAGCTGATATGTGGATACTGGGAATTGATCCTGGGACTTCTGCAAGAGCAGCCAGTGCTCTTAACTACTGAGCCACCTCTCCAGCCCCATACACTATCTTTTGCGTATATTTAGATCCCGTCCTATATCTGCACCCCCTTTATAAGCCCCCACAAAATTTATTTTATATATTTATATGGAAAGAGAGGGAGAGACGGAGAGGGGGAGAGAGGGAGAGAGAGAGAGAGAGAACCTTATAACATCAGGTTTGTGTTCTCAAAATCCAAATGCACTTCAGTGTCCAGAATGCGTTATCAAATCTCACTGTGACATATGAATTTCTTGTTGAGCAGCTTTTATAAGTTTATTGGTCATGTGAATAGTTTATGTTAAAAATTTCCTGCTCATTCATTTTCCCACTTCTATTTCTTTTCATTGTTTATTTGCAGAAGCATTACAAATGTGTTTGACTATAAATTATGTTACATACATGTTTACTGAATGTTTCTCTAGTCTGTGGTGTCCACCTCCACCTCTTCACTGTCGCAATGGTGACTTATCCTGAGTAAGAATTACTGACTCCAAGAAAATCTGATGAGGTCAAGTTTATTAAATTTTATGCCTTAGGAAAAGTTTGCCTTCTCCCAAAGTCATAAAGATATTCTCCTTTGTTCTCTCATAGAATCATCTTAAATTTATTTCTTATAATTAGACCTATGAGTTTAAAAAAGCTTCATATGCACATATACTTTCTTTAATTTACTTTATATTCCAACACCTTATTGTTACTATTTCATGAACATATTTAGCAACATTAAAATGTATAATTTATACTTCTGGTGGTTGATTTTGGTCAGGGACAGTTATACTACTGCAGATTTCCGTGCATACTGCCTTTTGGCTGGGGTAGTGGGTAAATGCGACAGTGAAGTCAAAGCAGTAGCCATTGAAAATCTTAAAAAGAATTCCTGAGGCCCCATGGGGCCACATTTTAAAAAGTTATTCCATGGAAATAGTCTTGGTTCTGTGCTGAATTTAGCTTCAAGGATATGTTACCACTGCCTGCTTTTACTATTACTATTATTATTATTATTGCACAGGGAAGCATAGAAATCCCCTGTAGGAGTGCATTGGTCAAATGATCATACAGCAATATTATGGAAAACTTTGATCATTGAGGATAATGTCTTAGAACCAATACCCTATATTCACTCAGATGTTTGAAGTGCAAATTATAAAACTGAACCTGTCAGTTGACTGTCTTTTGTTCTCTCTACACACTCAAAAATGATTATGCTTTTTACTCCAGGTAAGAGTGCTTGTCTGTGTTTGTGAAGTTTCTTACAATGAATATGTTTTCCAGGAAAAAAAAATATGAAAGTTTTGATTTTATAAGAATGGACAGTGTGAGGGAGGCGAGGCCTTGAGGTGCATTGCCGAAAGATGTGACTGTGTTACAATGAGGACCTTCATATCTTTGTAGATGATTGTAAGAGATTCAAACATGCTAAAAATTTTTCAAAATTGAAGCTTCATAGTTATCTTTATATTTACATCATGTCACTTAAATTTCACACGTCTGTGTGATTAAGAAAACGAGCATATAGTTCTTGACTTAAAAGATGAAAGAATGATGTGGGTATGGTGTTGCATGCCTATCAGCCTGCGATCCCAGAACTAGGAAGTAGAAGGAGACAGAGTAACCAGCTCAAGGTCATTATCAGTTGCATATTAAGTTTGAGGCCAATGTTGTCACTATGAGACACTATCTTAAAAAAAAGGAACAAAAAGTGAACCAAGAATTGGAAGAATAACAGAGAAATGTCACCGTCCAGAAGAGTTCTCTCACTGCCGAGCATTCCAATGTTGAAGTGCCAGTTATTTGGGTCATTTATAGAATAGAGATGCAGATGGATATAACCCATAGACATTTCTTGGCTCTTGAGGTGTGTAGACTCAAAAGAGTACCAGTAGTAGAGACTCTAGCTGAACTAAAAGATGCAGCCACTGTAGACTTCCTGGCATTTCGCATAAGCAGACTCAGATGTGGTAGGAGAAGATTTTTCCAGGTCTTTTTGAAGGAGTAAACATCTATCACTCATGGGGAAGAGTCATCAGAACATGCAAGGATGCTGTCAGGCTTCCTGTGTTCTACTAAACAACTCTCCTCAGTCTTCAGAACTGAGAGGCTGTGTATTCATAACAAGATCCAGGGATTCTACATTCATTGGAATAGGGTGCTCAACTCCAGTTCCTGCCCCCAAAGAAAAATGCTCACAGTACTGGGAGGGAAAGCAGATGTGAAGGACTAGTAGAGAGATTTAGGAAAGATGAGGCTCCTGGCCATAGAACTAACTAGGACAAAGATCAGAGAAGACCCAGTAAAAGATGAGGCTGTAGAGGGGGACCAGATATCTAAGATCAAATCAAAACAGAAATATGGCAAGCCTGGTCGGCTTTGAGGCCAGGATGGATTTTTAGCAGGGTATGAAAAGTTGTGCCCATCTTGGTGGGAAAGAATTTGTCCAGGTTCACTCTATCAGCAAAGCAATTCATCTTCTATCAACATGGGACAAATCTGTTCAATATTTTCCTGTTTACCAAAACCCATTGCAGTTCCTAGATCATTTTTCTGCTCTATTTATTTTCCATTCACTTCGCCATTTATGCCACTCCCAACCTTCCCTGTAATACACTTCAATTATCTTTTCAATTAAAAACCATAAATTGTATAATCTGGATTCTGCCTACCCATCATGCAATCCCACTTCAGCCATTCTGCTGTCTTTATGTACTTTCAGTACATCAAACTCCTTAGCATTGATAAACCTTTTTACATGGTGTTCTCATAACCTAAAGGCTTTTTTTCCTACTTACCAATGCCTGCTTCCAGCCTTTCAGTCCTTGCAAAAACCTTGTTATGTTCCGGTCTAAAATGATGTTTCTACAGCTTTATCTTTCCTTCAATTTTATTCTCTTTCATTAAAAAATGTTTTATTGCATGTACAGAAATACAAACTATGTATTAAGTAACATTATAGGTATAGTTTTAAACGGAAGAAAAAAAAGGGAAAAATTTCAGGTTACAAAACCAATATAATAAAAATAAAAATCACATGTTTTCTAAGCTGGTCAGCGCAGTAGCTAGTCATGTCCAATTCCTGTTCTACTAATGGTCAATAGACTCCCTTCTTTGAGTATCACTGCCTTAAAGGGATAACACATATCAGATTGTTATGGAATACAGAAGTAATTCTTACTAGTTCAATACATGGAAAGTTGAATTCACATATCCACTATGCAAAAAGTTTAATCATTTTTAAAGATTGTGCTTTCTTGATCTCCTTTCTAAATATAGTAGTATGCCCACACATGCATTATTATAGCATACCCACAAATGTATTCTTCATTTTACTTATCATGTTAATTGAAATAATTGAGCTCACTTACTTTAAGGATTCTCAACACTAAAGGATGTTTGCTCCATAGGGCACATTTAGGCATTCCTTGATATATTCCTGTTACCATTTTAAAAATAATTTTTGAGAATTTCATACATGGATATTGTATTTGCATCATTTACACCTTCCCACTCCCTCCAACTCCTATTATAACTATCACTGACATCAAGTAGGAAGGCACCAAGGATGCTACTAAACAGTACACAGTACACTGGAACAGTACACAATACACTGTAACAATACACAATACAGTCCCTAGAACATTCGCTGCAGAAAGGCATTAGTCTGTCCCAAATGTCAATAGTGCCAAGGTTGAGGAGTCCTTATTTATTTGTTCATATTGCACTCTCCATTTCTATAGTTACATCTCTTTTTTGAATGTATATTCTAAAAAAGTAGGAATGTGACGTGGTTTGTGTCATGCTCTCTCTGGTCCTCAGAAAAATGCCTCAACCAGAGTTGATGCTCAGAAAAGAATAGCTTAGCATTTTAATTAAATCCTTCAGTAGTCTAAAAATAAAGCACTAGAATTAAATTGTCAAGATTAGAATTTCTATTTTAAAATTTTGATCCAGTCATTTTTGGTAGAATATTATCATTTCTTTCTAGTTTTAATTTTCATGCATGCAGAGCTTGTTTATGTTTGGTTAGTTAACAGTTGTCTCTTTACTTACTTTGTGTTTATAAATTGATCAGAAATTGCCTTTTATTTATGAATAATTTTAGATTGATAACAGAGCTCCCATGTGTCTCATATTTACTTTCTATTCTCTCTAAAGTTTTCATTCTGTAGATTTCTTCTCTTACTGCTTAGAGAACCTTTCAAAGAGACTCAGTTGCTAAGTGAGAGAATTCTAATTTAATGATTAGAAAGTTCTATATTAGCAAGTGACACGTATGGGAGATGTCCAGGGGTTAGGTAGAAGTTAAGAGATGTTACAGTTTTCAGGACTGCTACATAATACATGAGATCCACTGTAGAGTGGAAACATGAACACTTGTGTGGATGATTATTAAGAATTTCAAGATGGTGGCAGCAGTGTGTTGAACTCAGCACAGGGCCCATTGAGTGCAATGTCCTGGGCAATTAACTTTGCAGTTTTTCACCTGTGAAGTTAGCTCTTTCTGTTCCTACCAATATTTCAATTTCTTCCATGGTCCAAATACCTCTGTAAGGGAAGGGAAATTCTCTGATGGGTTTTTCTCGAGCACTCAAACTCAGAAGTTCTATACCTTGCCTCCTTCTAAATCTAAGTTCAAAATGCTTTGAGTTGGGGACAATAGTGTTACGTACCCTGAAATGGCAGCACAGCTAATTCTAAAATAACATCCACATTAGCTCATAGAGGCTGATATTTTCTTTGCTGAAGATCAGGCAGAGAGTGTTTGTTTTGAGTGCCTTCCAACAATACAAGTAGCCAAGAATGCTTGGGCTCTTGAAAACTGTACCTTATACCCAGAGGCACTTGGTGAATGTATTTTTTAACCAGGTTTACCCATTTAACTTGTCCAAATGGGGCACTTTCACAAGGGAATCCATTAACTGGTTATTTCTGATGAGATTGTAAAAAGACCTTTCAGAAATAAGCTGTGAAAACTCTTGGTAAACTGGCTGTTTGAAAGTCTCTGAGAAATACACAGCTGATAGTTTATCTAGTTTCATCATTTACTTCTAAAAGTGCAACAGATTGCATTTGAAACTAGATAGCACAATGTTCATTCATAGAATTGTCTTGGCTGTACTAGCCAGATAGCTATGTATTTTACAAACTACAGTGTATACAGAGTCCACCTTTGCTTCTGCACTAGATCTGAGACTGCTTCCTTATATTTATAGCATATAGGCAGGGGCTCCACTATGGAAGAGAATCCAATCACATGGAAGAAATACATTCACCTGTCAATTTTGAGTCACAGGTGGTTTTTAGGTGGTTCTTCACTGGCTTCTAGTAAATGATTCCCACTGACAACAAATTGGTAGGTGTCCAATGAGAATGACACTGAGAGAGCCTTTTGCTCTGTACTAGTATTCTGTGTATATAGACATTGTATGTAACCATGTGGATGCTTAATGCTTTTCATCCACCACTATTGACCTTAATTCCTGAGTTCCAAAGACATGATTGTCACTGGCATTTCAGGCTATATTTTAATGGTTTCAAGTGCCTAGAAGTCTGCAATAGATTTGCGTTGAGAAACTATGGGATTATTTCAACATTTCACCCATTGTATATATAGCTATATGTAAGTATGCATGTATTATTTCAATATATTGTGATATTTGTGTATTTTATCAAATTGGTTTAGATGTGCATGGGAAAAGCAGAAGAGCAAAATTTACAAGTTCTTATAGTAAAGATGGAAGTGCTTTAAAAGCTGCATTTAATTGTTTATCTTTAACAAAATAATCACATTTTAATCTATTTTAAAAGAAAAAAACATAAGATTTGGCAGGTCCTTTTTAAAGAAAATTAATGTAGTCACTTAAAGACTTTATTGCCCCTTTGTCATCACCAGTTCTTATACCCCTCATAGTTCTAGCAGCCAAGAAGTCCAAAACCAAAGTGTTAATAGATCTGATGTCTGGTGAGAGACTTCCACCTGACTTGTAGCTGTTCACCTTCCCTCCTATGATAATAACCGTCTCTTCCATGTCTCCTTATGATTGCCCTAATTCCATGCATGAAGCTGCATCCTCATGACATCATCATGCCTCAAAGTCACCACATGTAAGTACCATCATGTTCTGTATTCGGGCTTCAACACACAGATTTTGAGGGTTCACAAACATCCATTCTATAACATTAGATATAATTAATATACATCTATGTTTGGGATTTTGTTTGGTGGAATTGGTCTCATATTAGTAAATATAAGTTGATTTCAAAAGGTTTACTAAGGGTCATTTCAAATTTTTAAATAATTTTGCTGTTATAGATATAAAAGTTGATTAGAACTTTATTGATCCTGTCCATGTCAGATAAATGCCCTTTAAAAATATCACTTTTAAAAATATTTTATTTATTATTTTTATTTTATGTTTATGAGTGTGTTACCTACATGTGTGTAAGTGCACCATGTAGTGCAAAACCCTCAGAGGTCAGAAGAAGGAAATGGATCCCCTGGAAATGGAGTTATGGATGGTTGTTAGCTATCATGTGGGTGCTGGGAATCAAACCTGAGTCCTCTGCAAGAACAGCCAGTGGTCTTAACAGCTGAGCCATCTCTCCAGCCTCTGAAAGTATCACTTTTAAGATTGTAAGATCCAGAGGTGATGGATGACCACACAGAAATGGTACGCAGTTATTTATATGAACTCACAGCATTGGTAATAACATGCACAATTATCACATTAGTTCAAGCCAGACAAAAACCCAGCATAGATATAGCGAGGTGGGTAACAAACCTCAACCCTACCTGAGGCACTATCGGTGATCAATGACTACTGGGAGAGGCAGAGTCAGTCTCGTTTAAGGATGAGACCCTTGGTAGGATAACCAAGCTCTAGTGGATGGACCCACACAAAAGAGCATTTGGGGACACAAGTTTGACTCTATAGGATAGATATAGATATACATATACATATACATATCTCCGAGAGAGAGAGAGAGTACATGAAACTGATAAAATTGGGCAGCGAGTAGTACGAGGTGCTTATGGGGGAGGGGATCTACATTTATGAAAAATATTGTTATGAAATTTGCAAAACTTCAATAAAATTATAACTTTTACTAAATATTAAGTTGATAGCAAATAAAATTTTTGACTAAGAAAGGAAGAAGTCAAAACTAGGACATGATAAGGTATTATGATTCAAGGAGCAGATGGAAGAGTAACCAATGAAACAAGGAAGAATTTTGGAACAGTACTAAGAAACTCAAGAGCAGTAGCTAAGCTATATTTAGTGAAATTTCTTCAAATCATCCTTCATATGATGGATATAGCTGTACTTAGTATACTTTTATAGCTATCTATTAATTTTTTCTTTTTATTTGTATTATTCACCTCAGTATGCATCTACACAAAATTATAAACATTATGTTTATAATTTATTGAATTTCACCAGTAGAACCAGTCATGAAACTATGAACCTGATGACAATACTGCTACCCTATAAGCTTCTGTGTCCATTTCTGATCTCCAATCTCCTCCCTCCAAGGCTTACTAATGTTCCAAGCTCTATCACTGCAGATGAGCTTGGCTTATTGTTTTTTTTTTAATTTTCTACATATTGAAAGAAGCTACTGCTTCTTTCATCGTTATGAGTGATGTTCGAGCTTCTGTTGTGCTGTGCAATTTGAGCCACTGTGTATGCCACAATATGCACGTTCTATTGAGGATGAAGTTTGCAATTGTTTCCAATGTAGTGTTTGAGGTAGGAAATTTTCCTGACTTTGGTTGGAGGGTAGGGTGTTCACCCTTGCCACAAAGATGTATGTTCTTGGAGTCTTGGTATTAAGGAATGGAATGTCTTATTCAGCTTGCCACTATGGCTAAACTTGGAATTTGTATTTTGTTGCCATGAGTTCTCCTACGCCAGGAAAACTAGAAATAAGGTTCACCAGGTTCAATAAATGAGTGCAAGACAAACACTGTAGCTTTAGGGCTACAATGTCCTTTCTGATTATTTTGAGACCTAAGTGTTTCTTAACTCTCTTGCCTACTCATGCATATCTTCAATAGAGTTTTAAAATATGTTATCCAACATTCCTAGTTGTTTTTCATTGAATTTATTCTCTTACTGCAAAAAACATACATGAGCATGTACTTTTTAAAAATGCTCCTTTGTTTGTGAGATCAACAAGTTTATTATACAGCTTGTAAAAATGAGGTGTGATAATATTTATTTCCTTTATGTTATTTATTTTTTATCTTTTATTTAAATTTTCATATTTCTGAGAATTTCTCACATGAGTACTGAGTGTATTTACATCATTTTCTTCTTCTCCTCATCTAATTCCTCCAATTTCTCAAATTCATGACCTCTTCTTCTATAATTATTGTTACACACACACACATACACACCCACACAGTACGTTTACTGTTGTTCATGTATACATGTGTTTAAAGCTGACTACTTGGGATTGGATAACCTATCAAGGATCTAATCCCTTGAGAAAACTGATTCTCCATCCCTCAGCAGCCATTGATTGCTTGTAACTCTTCATCCCAAGGTAAGGCCTTGTAGAATTTCCCCCATCCACATTGGAATGTCAACTGGTTGTCTTTATGCAGTCCTTGTTTAGATAACCACAATGTTCAGATTTTATGGTATTTTTTCAACTTGTGTAAGGATACAACAGAGATTATAAAAACTTTTACTCTAGTTGTCACCTTTCTTCTGGCTTTGTCTGTGGAGAGTAAATAGTACATTTCAAAAGTTTAGTCTTGACTGATTTTCGTACTCCCAGAAAGCATTTTGAGTGATTCATGCAAAATATTTTCGAGGAGCTACTTTTTATACAGATTTCAGGTAGGCTTTTATAGCTTTCCAAAGATGATCATACAGGAGAAAGTGAATGAAATGAAGTGTGAGAGAGCAAATATCTAGTATACTAAGAGAAATATTAGCATTGCCATTCAAGAAGCCCAGAGGAAATGTTTTGCTAGTCCATAGAAACTGCCTTAATTTAAAGTGAACCAGAAAATGCTCTGTGTGTAAAAAGGGCATCCAGGCTTATCCTTAGTAGATGGGAAGTGGTCAGATAGTTTCACAGGGGAAGAAGATGAGCCATGTCCATTGCATGGGCTCAGGTAAGTGCTTGAGTCTGTCTGGAGGGTACACTAATAGATAGCGAGTTTCTGTTGTCAAACATGATTGTCACTGACTCCAAGTAAAACCTAAGCACTTGACACCTAACTAGTACAACTATTAAACTGATTTTAGTTTTCTGTGATTGTAATAAATGAAATTTAAGTATAAAAATAGTTTCTTAGTTCCCTTTTCAGAAACCTTGGCTACTAGAATCTTCTTTTTCAGCCATATATTTTACGAGCTGAAAATTGATGTCACATATTTCTTTACTTAACTTTAGCCACGAGGATGAGAAGTGATGAGATCAACATTTTTATAATGAAAATTGAAATGTGCTACAGCAATGTTAAGTACATTACTAATAAGTATTTTTTACACTGGTTGCATATTTTAAAATAATACTATCTGAAATATTTGGATTAAATGAAATACATACCTACTTTTTATATTTATACTATGCTTGTAAAAACATTTTATCTTATACATGTGGCTTGCATCATATTTCTTTTGGACAGTACTACTCTAGAGATAAGTTTGGGGCAAATACTGGAGTGTCTAGGGAACTTGAGAATGTTACTTAATTTCTCCCAGCTAAATAGTCCTTATATCCTATGACTCTTATTTCACCCAAGTGTTGACAGGACAAAATTAGAGTTGCATGCAAAGCCAGTGTTAGCACAATAACAACTGGCTCAATAACCATATACTGATTCTTACAATTAAAGAGATAAGGTATAGAAAAGGCAAAGAGACAAAGTTTGGTTGACTTATAAAATATTGTGGCAAAGATAATTATAAGGATTACATATCTAATGGCTATTGAATTATGAAGAAGGGTATGTTGCACATTGCAAACAGGACTGCAAAAGAAGAAATATAACAAATACATGTTGTGGAGGACCATTCTCTGTTCTAACTGTGCTGTCTTCTAATAGATTGGGATTATATGTGAAGTCATTTCACTGTTAGGTCTTTGTTCACAATCTGCAGACTCACAGATTTGAAAGATATGGCTGTCCAGATTCTTTTTTGAGCCAATTGTTTAGCTAGAACTGGGAAACAAATTGCTCATAAAAGTGTGTGTTTCTCTGTACGACAAGCCTTGTTCTGGTTAAAGAAAGGGGATGCTTTTCTAAAGAGAATTCCAAAGAACTTCTAAAGAAAATGAACGGTGAATAGAAAGAGAGTTGTGAAGGAGACTGGCAAATTCTTTGGCTTTGCAGTTGAACTGTTTGGCAATTACTGAAGAAAAGAAAGAAGGAGGCTTTGGCTAAGAGCTGTTCATTTTATAAACAGGTGAGAACATCCTGTGCTTCTTCCTCTCTAATTATAGTTTGTGAGTATTTATTTGAGTGTTGCACACCTGTTTCTTTGCCTTTGGACATGTTGTTATCTTTGTGTCTTATTTACTTCTGGTTTAGTTACAGTTTTCATGTCCATGTACTTTAGATTGGAAGCAAAATTAATCACATGATCTTAACATGCTGAAGAAGAAAAACCCCCAAAAGATGCATTTGTATTGAATGCATAGTAATTTCTTTTAAAATAAAGAGACATTAATAATTCTTGCTGATGTGGAGCTTGGCAAATACCACTTTGGGATGAAAGTCCCTCCTCCATCTTCCCAGAACATATCTTTCTCATTCAGAGCATTTCATGGTCTATGATGGCTGTTGCCATGGCAGTCATGATGGCTATATTACATGGAGGAAATGTCAGTACCAGTGGATTTCTGAGTGGCTTCATTAAAGGGTCAGAGTAGATTTTTTTTTTAGAATTCGAGGTACATTGTTGCTCATGTTTCACTGGTCAGAACCTAGTAACTTTTCATTAGCCAGGGAAAAGAGAATTCAGAAAATTAAAATACATTGCTTAGACATATTACTGACCCCAAATGACAATGGGGTTCTTAAATCAAGTAATAGTAAGGGAGACTAAACAAGCAATAGTCCTTCTATAGAAATTGCATCATATATCTGGTCAACCTGAATGTCTACTGTGTCCATATGGCTGCTGCTCATATCCATTTCTTATGAACAGCTGGGAAGCAGCAGTTTCATGAAATTGAATCTAAGATTAGATGCTGAGTCCACTTACATATTTCTCCTGCTCTTTTCGACTGAGATGGAATTTTCCATTGACTATACTTCCCAACACTCTACTGCTCTACTGTCTGACCATAGAGCAAAGCCCTGGCTCTTTGGTTGATCACTACATGAGTAGTTGGCCATGTTGTTTTTACAGAAGGATGACTTTTAACAGGAAGTCCAGTTCGGCTTGATAGGATGCTCTTACTGTGGTAGGCACACAGACACAGAAATAAAGTATACACAATCAACCAGTTCACGTGTGAAGTCCTAAATGTGTTCCTCTTTGGGTGAAGTTTCACTGTGATCCACTGAGAGGGCATGAGGATATGTCATTTGTATTTAGGAACTGACATTTAAGACATGATTGAGCTTTATCATGGGCTGTCTCTCCATCTTTCTCTCTGTCTTCTCATTTCACTAACCTGGACTCCCTTCCTTTCCTGAGCACCACAGATAAAGTCAAGGCAGATGTATTTGCATGCTACAGGATTTTGCTGTTGCTGAAGCCTCTGAATTCCAGTATGCCACCTTCCATTTTACTCAAGTATTCCACTATGAGTGATGCAGTCAGGAATTAAATATAGAAAGATAGAAATCCCCCAATGCCACAGGTGGCAGGTACCTAAATGGCTACCATCATGCAGTAGGAAAATGTCTATCCAGATTTCAGGCTGGCAAAGGTGATGCATTTCTTAACAATGGAAGAGGCCAGAGAGAAACAGCAGAAAGTGCTCTCTCATACATTGTCCTTGGCCTCACCCCTACATTTTAAAAGTCATTTCACTCATCCATGTTAGTTGAACTGCATAAGGAAACCTAGAAAATCACTTGTATGTGTCTTGCTTTTGCTTTTTTTTTTTTTGTTTAAAAAATTGGAAGCAACCAAGCGACCCCTATTTCTCTGTACAAAAACTCATTTGAAGATTTGTTAAAAACTTTATGTGAGTCTTGAAACTCTGAAATGATTAGAGGAAAAGTGGAGGGAAAACACCTCAAGGTAATGGTACAGACAAAGGCTTTCTTTAAAGATCTTCAATAGTTTAGGAAGTAATAACAATAATTAACAAAGAGAATTACATGAAACTAAAGTGCTTCTGTATAGCAAAAGAAAACCGAATCAACAGAATAAATAGAAGGGTTGAAAATCTTTGATACTTATATATTTGATGAAGGATTATTATCTAGATGTAAAGAACTCAAAAAATCTAATTACCTCAAACTAATAATACAATCAGCAAATGTACTCAGGAAATGAAGAACCTAAGTATTCTTTGTCTGATACTTCTTGCTATGTAACATTGCAAATATAAATCCCATCCCATTACAGTTTTCACAGTTGATTTGAGATGGAGGATCAGGATGTCATCTCATATGTCATTATAAAACGAGCCCAATTTTATCACTGGTTGTGATGGTTCATGCCTTTAATTCCAGCACTTCGGAGGCAGAGTCACAGACAAGCATATCTCCATGTGATCAAGGCTAACCTGGTCTTCATAACAAGTTCCAGACCAGCTAGAAGAACAGGAATTCTGTTTGCAAAAAAAAATAATAACACCTAAAACACTCCAAATTTTAATTATTTGATTTAGAATGAATTATCAATATTCACAGCAGTGATATTTTCTTCTTCATTGAGTCACTGAACTACAGAATCACTGCTATGTTCTTACTGTGTTGGTCCTTGACTACTGCTGAAATAAATTTGGAAAGTGTTTTCAGATGGTTGGGAAGAAGGAAACACAAGGACGCCATTGCTACACTGTACAAATAAAGCAAAGGTCATTTTCCCACATCATCCTCAGGCTTGATGTTAATCTGGGACAAACACAGTTGGATTTTTTTATGGAGAAGGCACTGTTGTCAGGGGTGGAGGGTGGAGAGATGGGGCAGCTGCTTTAACCCAGATGTGACTCAGCTGAGGTCACATCTCTTGGTCTCAAACCTCAGAAAGAATTAAATGTGGGTGATTTTACAATTTAGAATTTAAAAAATTAAAATTCTTCCAAAGAACAAGAAGGAAATGTGTATCCTACCATGTGTTAAAAGGCCAGTAGATACTGTTACTTTCTGTATGACCCTGGTTCCTTTTGGGTGTCATAAATAAAAGGTTTCTTGAAAAATATGGAAAATATTCACTGTAAATTAAGAAAGCAGATTTGGTTTGATTTCCTTCCTTGCAAGTTGGCAACTAAGTAAAAGAAAATATTTTGACTTCCAGAGATGCTACTATGCCACCTCCAGACTTGCTCCTGGCCTTGAGTTATATATTATGTTGCAGGGTGTCTTTCTGGTCAGCCGTGATCTGTTTCTCTTTGACAGGGGCTTCTGGTTCTTATCCAACAGAGCCTGCATTAGGGAAACTTTGGTGCCTGCAGGAATCTAAATTCCAATCACATGTTTCAGTTTCATCCTTCACCTATAAGACAGGAATGTGGTTTCCTTGATAAGGGTCTGCTGAGCTGTCCTGTACACAGGATAATTTGTTTGTTTCATCATCCTTGAAATGTACTTCTAAAGCCTGGCTGTGATGGTTAAGAAGCAATCTGTACTTTGGAAAGATCTGTGGAAGAAAATATAGTGAGGAAATCTGTTCACTACATCACCTTATTCATGTAGTAGTCAGTTAATTAGCAAAGGATCCTGAGCTTCTACTCTGTACCCAGCAAATGTGCTGCTCACCCACAATACAAAAGTGAGAAACAGAGGCACAGCTTTCTTTCATATAGGTGATAGGAAGAGAATAAGCACAGGCAGTACTTTCTGGCTTTCTCATTACAAGATCTGCCTCTCTCTACTTCTCCATGTTTTTTTCTGCAACTCTTACACTTAGTTATTTCCAGCTGTTATACTTGGCTTCATCCTATTACTCTATTACGTGAATGCCTCAGTCTTTGCTTCTTCAGAGTCTGATTACTGGAAAGACTTCCTAATGGTGGGCTTCTTTGTGTGTTTTCCCAATAACTGTGAGTTAAAGAGGAACATAGAGCCAGTTTTGCAGTATAGTGTGTAAGAGATATTCTTTTTACCAAGCTGATAAATAAACCCACAGCTCTATCTAAGCCGTATGCTGAGATGCAGACTTCTCAACCTGGAGTATTCTCCATCACCTGCAGTGCACAAGTAACTATAAGCAGAATTCCCAAAAATCCATATAAAATACTTACCACCATGGAGAAATATTTCCACTGCATTAAGCCACTGAAGTCCATGGTGAAATTGTCACCCCCAGTATAACCTAACTTACGTTGATTAAAAGACTCATTTTAATTGAGTAGAAACTCTTGGTATCACCATTTTACAAATGAAGAAACAGATCCAAATAGAAATAATGTCTTACCCATAGCTCGAGAGCTAGTAAACAGTAGAACTGAAATTCAAACTCATTTTGTCTAATTCCTAAGACCATATCCCAATCCTTATGCTAAGTTTCACAGGGGACATAGATAGGAAGCCCTTAACTAGGTTAAAATAAGGGAAGCATCACAGATATTTCCAATGTGAGGAAGCTTCTCTGTGGTGGTATACACAGCATGATCTCAATAAAAGTTAGCAAAGTATTTGTTTTCCATGACTGTATAATAAAGTACCCTAACCAATGCTTTAAAATGGCATGTATGTATTATCCCACAGTTTCTCAGTCAGGAGTCAGGCATACCTAACTGAGCACAAGATCCTTTTTCAAGGCTCATACTGTGGACAGGATCTATTTTTTTGGCATTTTGGAATTTAATCTAAGCCACCCTTTCTTACCAGTTGTGATCCAGATGCTTTACTATGATCCTAGAGGTCTTCAAAGTTCACTGCCATGTGACCATCTCACAGATGCTCTCACCATATGGGAATTTGCTTCTCCAAATCCAACAGGATGATCTCTTAGTTCAACGTCTATTGAATTTTATATGATATAATATCACTATAAGACTGATATCCCATCACTTTGGACATATAATGTAGCCCAGCCAAGGGAGTCTGTTCTATTCATTCACAAGGCTTATGCACATTCAGGAAAAGAGGTTTTACCAGATGTGTATACCAAGTGGTGGGAATCTTGTGGGTCATCTTATAATTCCACCTGCTACAAGCAGTGGACAAAGAAAAAAAACTGTTAAAAATTTGGGTGGATGAATTCATTGACTATTCACTCATTAAATGCAGAACCCAGACATGAAGTTTGGAAAGGGACATGTTAAGTAGTCTTCATAAATTGCACCTCAAAGAAAAGCAAAGAACTTAAAAGAAATCACATGCAACACAGTTACTACAAGTTGGGAATATGTTTGAATACAGACAGGTATGTATTTTAAAATTAAGTATTATGGCCCCTCCAGCATTGTTGTTTCTATATAAAATGTTTTCTATAATATATATATATATATATATATATAATATTTCCCAGTGTCTGGGGAATTTTGAACTTTTTTATGGAAATTTAAGATTTTTTTCTGCCTTTGTGAGGATTGTCATTGGAATTTTTATGAGGGTTACATTGAATCTATAGCTCACTGTTTGTCATATAACCATTTTCACAGTATTAACTCATCTAGTACATGAGCATGGCATGTCTCCATAGTCTACTGCATTGTTTCGGTGTTTTGAAATTTCATTGTAAAGATGTTTGTTTCGTTGCTTAGTTTCATTCATAGGGATTTCACTTTTGAAGCAATTGTAAATGAGATTGAATTTCTGATTACTTTCTAAGCATATTCACCATCGATATATGCAAAGTTGTTGATTTATAGTTATACTGGTGCAAAAACAGACAAGTAGAACAATAGAACAGAAGACCAAGATATAAACACACATAAATACAGCTATGCAATTTTTTTGATAAAGATGTGAATAACTATCATTAGAAAAAAGACTGTCTCTTCAGGGAACAATGTTGAGAAAATTGAATACCCACTCGTAGAAGAATGAAAGTAGGTTTCTTTCATCTTATACAAAAATTTATTTCAAAATGGGGAAAAGACTTTAACGAAATTGCTACAGGAAAGCACTTCAAGATATAAGCACAGCGAAGAACTTTCTGGGAAGTTATACAACAACTAGAGAAATAAGAAATGACAAACAGGATTGCTGGAGTGGAAGTTTCTGACCAATAAACAAAACAACTAGCAGAGAAAATACAAAACCTACAGAATGGGAGGAAATTTTTACCACCTAAACGTCTGTCAGAGTTTTAATATTTACAGTATATGAATAGTTCAAATAGCTAAACACCAAATACAAATGATACAGTCAATAAATGAACAAAAGAACAGAGCTCTTAAATGATGAAGTACAAATGGCCAGTAAATATCACCTTGGTCAGAATGCCTATCATTAAGTAAATAAGCTGATGAGGATGGGTGGGGAGCAGGAACTCTTGTATACTGCTGGTGGTAATGTAAATTACTACAGCCACTGTAGAAATCAGCATGAAGATTCCCAGAAAAATATAATTTGGCATGTAACAAAAGCATGAAATTGGACATCATTTTAAGAGAAACAAGCCACATTTCGAATGAAAAGTAATCAGTTTTATCTCATATTTGGAATCTGAATTTAAATATAAATATTACATTAAAGTGGAAGATGAACTATGAAGGAAGAAGAGAGGTCTAAAGGGAGGAATGACACTGGAGAGTTGGGGGAGAAAGAAAATAGCCCAACTTTTATCTCATTTTTAGACTCTAGATGACATATATGCGCACAGGTGCACGCACAGGATGTGAAAGTAGAAGGGGCATGAGAGTAGATAGAAAAGGCACTGGAGGGGTGCAAGCAAGGTACAGTGATGCATGCATGAAAGTTCCATGATGAAATCCATTACTTAATTAAGTTACTTATTTTTATTTTATATGTATGACTGTTTTGCCTGCATGTACATAAATGCACTCACATCAAATCTTTTCAAAATTTTTATTTGTTTATTTTGTTTTACATGTTTTGCATGCACAATGTGTGTGTAGTGTTCCCTTGTGATCATCCACCATCCAGGATTCAGGGCTCATTGTAGAAAAGGGAGTGGAAAGACTTAACACATCTTTACTATGGTTGGTCTTTTTATGGTCAATGTGGTTCAACACAATTAAAAAGTAACTTTCAAGATGGTTATTAGTAATCATTTATTTTACATGCAATTATATTGATGAATCTTTCTATGGCACTCTTCTCCCACCATCAATGCTCCAATTCTCCAATTTCTTCCTTATCTTTATTTTATTGTACTTGGCAGACTAAGTTTTTCTTTTTTCACACTGAAGGACTATGACAGACTTCTGCTAAACAAGTCTATTACTATCAGTATCATTTCTTCAACAGCTCAGGCGGTCATTAGAATGTTTTACCGATAAAGTATTTTAAAGTTAGGTATGTAAATTATTGTTTCAGGCATAACATTTTTGACATTTAATAGACTATAGTATAGTGCAAATATGAATTATGTGCAGTAGAAAACAAAAATAATCATATGAATAGCATTATTGTATTTCCTTTATTGTAATGATGAGGAACTGAACCCCTGACATCTAGATATGCATATATTTTACTCAATGTCAATGTAATTGAGACTTATCCTCAGTACTTTATTTGATGCTCTAAGCTTCTTGACCCTCCTCATCCCACTTACTCCCTCAAGATATTCTCCACTTCCCTTTCATATTCATCACTCTCTGACATCCTAAATACTTTCATATTGCATTTTTTTCTTAATTTTCTATCTCATTTTGTCATTGTATAAGCTCTAAGGAATAAGAATAATTGTCTAATATCTTTAGGGACATATGCTGGACTTCTAAAACTATGTATAACATGTAATCAGTGCTCAGTAAATACTTGCTAAAAGAAAGAAATCTGTATCTGCATTGTAAGTTTACATATACAATCATATATAATCTTTCCAACAAAACTATGAGATGTAGATATTATCAGCATTATTTAAGAAACAGAAAAGCAAATCTTCAGGAGAGATGTGTTATCACGCCAAAAGATAAATAATTTGGCACCATTCCAAAATATTCTCTTTCTTCTGTAGGATCCAGTATGGAAGCACCCAAAGGCAGATGTGCTGAGCCAGGCACTACTGCCAAGTTCTTGTAACCCACAAGTAATTTGTATGTTTCACCACATTTTAGAATCATTGACTGATGCCAAGTCAATTCCTTATTCTTGCTCTGCTGCATACCAAAGTACTGGAGTGGCATAATGCTGAAGCATATTTCTAAAGGATGAACTCATTTCCTGTCCTGCAGCCTTGCTAAAGTCTTCAGAAAATCTATTAAATCTATTGCAGGAGGTTGGAGTCCATCATCCAATCTTTTATGATTATCATTTTTTCATCTAATTAGGAGCCCAGGAAAATCAAGATTTGGATCATCATATGCCTCTGAATGAGGAATCATTTGGTTACAGAAAAGATTGTGTATTTTGTGTGTGTGTGTGTGTGTGTGTGTGTGTGTGTGCACGTGCACGCATGTGAGTGCACTCACATGTGAAGGCCAAAGAATAATGTATGGGAATCAGTTCTTTCCTTTCACCAAGTGGGTCTTGGGCATCCAACTAAGGTCTTCGGACTTGGTTAGTAGGCATCCTGACCTGCTGAGCCAACTTACCAGTCCAGGATTGTATTTTCACACTAAGATGTTTCATATCAAGTATGATCCATTTCCATTTCTACTTATTATGTAGTAAAACTGTTAGTCTTGGCTACTGGAAATTCATTGTGGATTCATTTCTTTATCAGTCTTAGTATATATAGGTTTTCCAAAAATTCCACCACAGCATCAGAAGTTGACTACAGGCATTTTGTTTTGGGGGTGATCCAAATAACATAGTGAGGATTCTGAATGTTGAGGTGAAATAGTTATGAGAGGAAAGCTGGGAAAGTGTACTAGTGAATCAGTTATCCTATAGGAAACTGGGACTCAGTTCTTCTGAAAGTCCATGTAAAATGTATGCCAGATACTGCCAGCAATGAGTGATTAAGCTGGGGCTTCTATTCCACCATTTGTAATCATGCCTGTGCCCTTAACTCTCTTGTGCTTCTAGACTACTCTGTGCAGGGGATCCTGGATACAGGATACACTCCTGTATCCAGACACTGCACTGAAGAAGATTGAAGGCAGGTTGGTTTGCTATCCAGTTTAATAAAAGGAAAATTTCCCTTGGGGACCCAGGTTAAGCAGGCCTACCACCTCCTTTAAATGCCCTAAGCTCAGGATTCATCAATTGTAATGCAATCCACCAACATGTAAGTAGACATTGCCAGATCTTTAGGTCACCTTGTGGGAACTGGAGACAATAATGAAACTCTGGCTGATGTTATCGCTGTAACTGCCCTTTGTCTCTGACTGAAGTGTCTCATATATTTTGCCAGCATCCATGAAACTGTGGCAGGATGACTCATTAACTTGCAAGGAGGATGAAATCTCAGACCTTCCACAGCTTTGAAGGATTTCCTGGTGGGGCCATAGGCTATGAATAGGGTTCGAGCTATTATTATTCCCGTAGCCATTGCTTCTCCCAGTTGATAGCAATATTAGCCTAATAGTGTAAAATCTTGATTCCATCCTATATATTTGATTATAATTGTATTCCTTTAAGTTCTATCAGCCCAATTTTAAGAATAACAAGAATGAAATATTAAGATGAACCCTATGTATAGCTACAAATTTATTGTTAATTGAATACTCATTGTGTATTTCAATTTTCATGTCAAGAAAACTTCTGTTTTGAAATATAACATATTTATTAATTGGTGAACACTGTAATCATTCTTCTTTGGTTTAATAATGCCAAATATTTTAGGGAACTGTCAGGTTTGTATTTTGTAATGGAAGTTTGAAGCCTTGATATTTACATTTTCAAGGAGTGCTATGACAGGCAACAAAAGGTCATTTGGGGTTAGGTTTTAAGAAACATTACTGGATTAATTCCACCACCAATCTCTGCTACTAGTCAATTTGAGTGGACAATTGAATTTCTTCATTCCAAGATGTCAGATCTGTTACAAACCAGAATTCCACAAATGTAGGTCTTTAAATAAGTTCTGATCTGTTTTAAAGTTTTATCCATTTACCCAAACTTTTTGATCATTCCATTATCCTTAATGCCATTAGATACTGTAATTTTCTCTGGTTTTGTTTCCCTCAAAGAAGAGCTTGACTATTCTTGACCATTAACTTTCATGGCCATTATTCGGTTGGCAATTTTATTTAAATTTTATAAAGTCCACAAAATTTAGGGTGAAATGACATCTTTGATACTCTTTTGGTATTCATATACATTAATATAGCATTTCTCTGTTTACTTGGTATCTTTCAATAGTTAAAAATGTCTAACTTCCTATTTGTTTTGCATATTTTTCTATTTTAAAGCATTACACACTATTTTACACTTTTTAAACTTTTTATTGCATTCTTGTATATTTCATATACAACATCTTAATCATCTTTATACACTTTTTTCCCATTAAAACCTTCTCAAAATTCCCCCCACTGGAATTTATGCATTCTGTCATTTGTGTTAATATCTGTTCAGTCAAGTTAATGTCCCCAGATAAGTTAATGTCCCCAGATGTCCCGCAATGCAAGTTCATCCACTAAGGTCTAGTGAGCAGCGTATCTAGAGTCCCTTCTTTTAAGAAGGTCAGCTCTTCCTCACCCTACAATAATCATCTGCCAATAGTTCTTTTGCTGTGATTATGGGCCTGCTGCCCATAACTTTTACGATTGCAATTTACCCTTGCTGGCTGAAACTTAAAGAAATTCAATTTGTTTTTGTATATTGAGACCTTACTGAACTCTGGTGTCAACTGTAGTAATTTATCTTTCTCTTGGGTTACTTTTGTGGGTAGTTACGCTGTCTGCGACTATGACTACAGTTATAGGATTTTCAAACAGCTTCAGGTGTATTATGATATGTGATTCTTCCATAACAATTGAAGAAACGAATCCATAGATTTTAAGTGATCTGCCATACAAACCAAATGATTTATGTAGAAGAATATAGGCTTCTGTGTTCTTATTTCAAATAACCCTATGCCTCCCCAAATCAGTACCTTTGAAAAGGAAATGAAAACTACAACAAGAGAGATGCCAGTGTCATGAGGGAAAGAGGAAAATAATTTCCGTTCCATGTGAATGTCAAAATAGCATAAATTAGCTAATTCTAGATTTATTATCCATAGGGATTTATATTTTTTTAAAAAAATTCAATTTGCAATGTTCCATAGCATTTTTGTGTTTATAAATTTTAACATCTCAGTTTTGCTTAGTGACACTGAGGTAGTGAAGTCTTTTATTGTGTTTAGATGACCATAGTGAAATTTGGCTCCTACTGTTTCTGAAGATCACTTTGAAAGCAGTAAGAACTGAAATCTATAATCATTCTGTTTCTCATAATGCTCTGTAGAATGACAAATAGGTTACCAAAGTGTCTGGTCCTGTTTGGAGCAGTTTAAGCATTATTTCCAGTGGAAGATCACCATTGCTTTTGTCTTCATTCGGCAGAATCTGCTAAAACACTTTAGCTTTTGGATTCAGTAGGAGTGTATCCCATTTCTTTCTGTGGTTATTTTCAAATGAGGATTGGAAAGCAAATGATGGAATTTCCATTCTGCAAACATAGGAATTTCTTCCATCACCTTGGAGAGTATGTTTCATCTCCAGTGTCCAGTAGATATATTGGATTTTACCCAACGGATAATAAGGTAATACAGTCCAGGAAAACTCATGAGAGACCAAGTGTTGTTTTCCATGTTTATAATAAATGTCTGATATATTTCCATGTTGTGCTTGAAGAAAATTGTGTTTTCTTAAGAAGCCAATTAGTTTCTACTCCAACCAAAGTAACTAACTATTGATTCATGACCTGAAATAATTCCAATTTTGAGACAAAACTGGATTTAGGGTTCTGTACTGAAGAATGAACATTCTATGTAACTCCTGCCTGTGCCATGAGGTACTTTGAATGGCAAATACTATCTAAAGTACTCATTTTGGACTAAGAAGTGCTTGCTTCCATGTGTTTCAACTGGAAGCAGAAACTGAGGATTTGCAAGTAGGACTTCCAGCTGAGGCTGGCTATCTGATCAGTAAATGAAACAACATAAGTCTAATCAACTCCAACAGCTGAAAACCACACTGCTTGATTCTTGCCAGTGAAAGGCCATATGGAGACTTACTATAGGAAAGAAACCCTCTAAGGAATTCAAATGCCAGATTGTTGGAAAGCCTCCTAAAGAATAGCTATATGCCTTTTTGTTCAGGTAGTTATTTTCTTTAAAACATAGATACTCTTAGTTTACTTCAGGACAGAAAATTATGTGTCCTTTCTCTTTTTCTCTACAGTGAATGCTTAAAGGAAAATATTTTAAAGCTTGTATTTCACAAGTATTATTTTATCAAAAAGGAACTTCATTGTGGAAGGCTCCATGTGAGCCCAGTAATTTCTGAAATGAACCTTGAAGAAACAGCTCTTTTGGTTTCTGGGACATCACCAGACAAAGCCAAAGAAAGTAAAGAAAAGAATGCCTGAGGTGCAAAAACCACAACAGATTCCTCAAGAACTCATCCTATTAATCTATCTTAAAATGTAAATGTTATAAAAAATAAGAGCTGACATATAATTTTGATTACTCTTAAAGAAGTACATAAACCAAACCAAGTGGATTTCTGAGCAATAATATATTTTCGGAATGGGAGGAATACATCATGTGACTCATATGTAGCTTAGTTTTGAAGGTGCCAAAATATATTGTTGGTTCCATCAGAAGTAATTCTGAACTATGTCAAGCCTTCTATGGGAAATCCTTCAAGATAGCCAAAACGTTCAGAAATACTGCTTGCCATGTCTTCATTTGTCTCCCATGTACCAGCCTCAAACTCTGTGACCAGATCTCAAGCCTCTCTCAAGTGCTCAGAAACCTGAAGAACCAGTTTTGCATGAATAAGTCCCCCATGAAAGCCAGAGAAGGTTTATGCTGAAGGTGGATCAGTCAGAAGTTGTTTAGTATTCTGGAAAGAGGAAAATCTAGAAGTATTCTTCTAATTTGTAAAACACACTCATACACACATACACACATGCATTCAAATGGTCAATCCTATGTAAAATTGCTTCAGATAAATTCAGTACATCCCACATGAAATAGGAGGTTCCCTAATCCTATGGTGTGAGTGGCTCAAATGTGGTTCATTATTGCTCTTTTCAAAACCTATACCAGTATAAACTTATTTTGAGTAGAGCTTCCTGCCCATTGACCGTGTACAGTTGCCTGTAACTCAAACTTTGGAATACACTGGTGAAAAGTAACTTTGGAAATCTTGGCAGTAGCAACTTTGCAAAGCTAAGAAATAATTGTCAAACTCATTTAACTTCTGCATGGTTTGCTTTTCTATTATTCTTAATAATTCAGTGGGCTTCCTGCCTTGGACAGATCCCAAAGGTCTAGTCAGAGGAGGAAATTCTTGTGTGGAAATGCCTGCTTCTATGACAAAATCTCCCTAGAGTAAAACTCTGATTCATTGGTGTACATTTTGGAGATGTGTAACATCGCACATCTGAAAAATAGAATTAAAAAACTTTTTGTTATAAAGTATAGAATATTCTGAGGTATATTTCTAAGTAGAAGTCATTGTAAAACACCTTCAAGTATCACATTAGAAATAACAACTGGATCTCTCACTTTTATATCTTAGGACATGCAACCTCCAAACACAATTCTGGATACTTCTCTGATAAGGTTATATGGATAAAATTATCACATAGACAGTAAAGCCTTTTATAAATATGAAATATTCCTCTCCCCTGCTATTTGCCTAGCACACAATAGACACTGCATATTTCTTTAATGAACGAGCAGCATAGGTACTTTAAACTCATCAATGAAATATGTAGGTTTTCAACAGCTTTTATGCTAAACTTAAATCTCCTCCCAGAACATCTAGGAATAGAGAGTTGATTCATAGTTTTCTAGATTTTCTAAATTCTTGTGTAAGTTTCTTCTGGTGTGGTTTGATTTTCATCTTTTCAGTGTCAAGTGAAAAAACTCTTACTATAACTAGAAGTGATCTCCTCAATTCTGTAGAATAGACTCTCCAGTCTAGCAATAAAATGTGTAAGAGAAAGTCACCAGGGTGTGGTGGCACATATCTTTAATCCCAGCACTCAGGAGGCAGAGGCAGGTGGACCTCTGTACTGTCAAGGCCAGCCTTGTCTACATAGTGAGTTCCAGGTCAGCTGGAGCTACAGGGAAAGCTTGTCTCAAAAATCAAACAAAAAGAATGTTGCAACAGTGGAGCAAATTATGAATGAAGTGCTAGGGGCTCAACGAGAAGGGAAATCAGAGAGGCAATAACATGGATACAAGTTGCTGAAGATGGACTAGTCAGAGGGACTAGTGAAAACAAAGTTGAGAGTCCTAATGAATGAAGTCATGAGTGCCCTGAATTTTGCTTTTCAAAACTTTTACTTGTATTTCTGGACTCTGTCTCTATTCTGAACTGAACTGAGCAGTCTACAAAGAGCCTCCAGTGTTAGTATTCATTTGAGATGTTCTTCAGATATAAAATCCACCTTTAGCTCAAGGAGCCATGTATTTGAATGCTTATCATCATACCTAACCTAGGTTGTCTTTCTTTAACTGCAGTGCTTAAGTGTACAGATTCCTCTGTTCAAGCAATTAGAAATTCAACTCAGGTGGCACCAGGTGCCTGAACTGTGAACTCACAAGTGTAGAGGAAATGCATTCTGGCTCTGTTGCTATAGTAGCAAGTGGTTCTGCTTTTTGGTTCTAGGATAGGTCATAGTTATGCTTTCCATTTGGGTAATTATGAACAAAAAGAGAAAGAAATAAAGGCAATGTCCTTGTGTTTAGCCTTCCATTTGACATCCTCTTGAAAGGGACAGCTATTGGGATAAATCTTCCTTGAGGCTCCATGTGACCTTGGCTTTAGAACCACATTTGATATATATGCTGAGTACAGGATGTAGGGGTAAGGGGAGTGATCTTCACTAAGTGCATATTGTTGCACATCCTGGTTACCAGTGGGAATGTTTTGAATCTTTCATCTAGGCTTCATATCAACTGTCCTCTTGATACTTCTCCAGAGAAATACTTTCCTTTGGAGCAGTGGTTCTCAGTGTGGGGTGGGGGAGAATTTGCTCTCCCTATGAGACATTTGTGATGCTTTTTAGACATTGTTAGTTGTTACAAGTAGATGGTGAGTACAAATGATATTTAGCAGATAGAGATCACCTATGTCACTGAACATCTCAAAATGCACAGAATGAATTCTTACTCTGCTCCAAATATTCCTAGTGCTGAGACTTTGAAATGGTGCTTGAACCATGATCCTCATGGCTGGCATTCAGGAAGTAATAGCTATCAGTGTACGAATCTGATATTGTAACATGGATTTCATCAGGGTAGTTTGTCTGTGGTTTCTCATGAGTTGTCAGAGATGTCCTACCTTGGAAGAATGTACATTACAAAAGGCTCATGAGAAGGGAGAGATCCTGGCCTGGAAGGGATCACTTTAAAGGTAGTATGAGTCAGGAGCTTGACAGGCTCAGGTGCTTAGTTTCAGAAAGAGGCTCCCTTTGTCTCACATTACAGTACTTGTTCAGAATTTAGCATAGGTACCAGAGTACATTGAAATAACAAATGTGTACTTAGTTTGATGAGCATCATATGTTGACAAGGCTATCAGAACACCAAGCCTTTTCTTTGTTTGCTTGTTTTGTTTTGTTTTGTTTGATTTGGTTTTTAAGGAGAACTTTTCTCATCAACTTGGAATTAAACACACAAGACATAGCAAAAGAAAACGCACACAGAGATAAACACATGCATGCATATACAGATATACACATGCATGTTTATCTTTTCTACAAAGGTTATTTTAAGCATGTCACTTACCACATTCTATGTAAATATTAACTACATATTGAAATACCTCTTATAATTCTAGAAAGAGCTCTCATAAAAGAACAAGAGCGGATTGCCTTGTTGATATCTGGAAGCCATTCTGATGACAACTGTAAGAACACACAGTTCGGAAATATTCTTATTCATCAGCCACTGCTATCAGGGTGAATACCTTATCTGTTATATCACAACTGTGTGCGTGTCTTCCAGTACTTCCCAATGACACTGTGGAACTTGACAGCCTGTCATTTTTCCCCTAAGCCCAGACTTTCTGTCATGTTGGCCCACGAAGGAGCGTTTATATACATATCTGTTCAAGGCATGGGTGCTCACTCATGGTGAGATCTAAACCATCCTGCAATTCTGAATCTCTGGTCTTTCATGATCGCATCAGTGAAGCTTGCTCCCCACACTCCCTGCTGTGTAGTATACAATGTCCTCATGGCTACAGATCTACAATAGAGGAAGTTGCCTCCCTTGCTTTCAGAAGAATGCAGTGAAGAGAGGAGGATGCAGGTGGAAAATAAATGATAACATTTCATCCAAGATGCGGCACATCCAAATGCTTCCCAGGGTTAGAGGGGTACCCTGGACTCTATGTGTAAGGGTAGGCTTCAACAGAAGAGATGCGCCTTCAGTGCTCTCAATAACAGTACACATGACTAGGAAAGTAAAAAGAACACGAATACAGACATGCAAACACTGAGCATTGTGGGTCTTCAAGGGACTCACAAGTGATACCCAGCGGCTGGAGGTTGTTAGCATTTCACTTCTGAGGAGATACATCTAATTGAAACAGTCTTTGAAAAAGATAGTTATGATTATAGAGGAGGAATACATGGATTATGACTAAGGAAAGTGGAGTAAGGAGCCAGGGTGACCAACTAAGAGACAATCAGAGTTGGCAAAAGGGAAGTAATGAATTTGAGAGATTCCTGACATGGACTCATTGGCCTTGGTGCCTTGCTGGATTGGGTCACAATGCTTAAATGTTGAATACTGGTGGAGGATCTGACTCTTTTTCAAGCATCTTGTTCCCTGACACTCAAGATAAGCATAGAAGCTAACTCAAAATCACCCAGCCTCCTGTGTCCAAAATCTAAATTTTAATTATAAACTCCTCCTGGCTTAGAAGTTTAGAGAAAGGTGAGATATTTCAGTGAAATAGGTACTTCACATAGAGAAAGTGGGGTATAGGCAAATGCTTACTATTTCACATGAGAACTTTGAGATACCTATGGAATGCGCTAATGGGTTAAACTGATGCTGTGGTTGACCTCTGGACCAGCCACGTCAAACGCAGGCATATTCATAAGGAAGAATTTCCAGGAACCTGAACTGGTTCCACTATGGGAAAGGTGGTAACTTCAAATGGTAAACACTGAGAAAGGGATTTGAGGTGAAGAATGGAACCTAGGCTAAGAGTCTAAGGTCCCAGTGAAAGGAGGGACACCACAGACTGGTGGGTTCCTCTGTGATTGTGTCTAATCTGCATATTTGTGCATTTTTGGCCAACGTACTTCCCATCCATTATGAGAAAGGGGAGTGCAGTCTGATATTTATTAGGGATGGACTTTGCTAAGTCACAGTCGGGAGAGAAAGGAAAGGATAGATATGTTTCTGCAGTTGGCTTTGTCATGTGGGCTACATGGAAGGCATGAGAGTCAAGAGAGAGCTAATCATATAGAAGAAAATCAAGACAGGAAGGATTGGGTTTGAATTGAAGACCCCAAAATGTAACAATGAGAAGGAATGCATTTGAGAGGGTTGCCAACTTTATTTTTCCAAAGGTATTCGAACTGGTCTGGAAGGCACAAGTTTAATGAAATAGATAGCTATTCCATCTTGTGCTACTTTCTTCTGGGAGTGTACATTGGTTCTAGCCAATTTCCTTAACACGAGGACCTAATTTATGTTGATTTCTGGTATTTTAGGACATGTACAATATATAAAATATTATTTTTCTGCATTATTTAGAAACATCGTAGCAAATCAAAACACTTGTACATTCAGAAATGTATATGTTATCCAAACTCTTTATATCAAGTGTAAGTTACACATGCAAATTGCATTAAAGTAAGCTAATGCTTTATAGGGTCAGCATCATGTACACATTTTTTCTTTCTTGCTATAACCCTGAGTTATAACCTGAGTTTTTACTTTTTGATTGTTTGCATATTTTGTTGCTAAGTCTGTAGAAACATTTTTTCTTTAAGATTATTAATTATATGTGCACATGACTCTTTGTAAAAATGTCCACTAGAAGAGGCATGGGGAACTAAGACAAGGGTGAGCTGTTTCTGCATAGAGTAAGCAGTTTTAGTTTTTCCAGACAAGAGAGGCTTCCATGGCTACTCAACTCTGCTTTCATAGGTTGAAATCAGATAAGCAATACATAGATGAGTTGTGTCTGTATTCCAATAAAATTTTCATTATGGAAACAGACTGTGAGTTGAATTTGGCCCCAAAGGTAAATATCATTGATCTTTAATCTACACATAAAAGATTAGTGGGTTGATTTTGTGGGACAATCTCCAAGTTCATATTTTAATTGATTTACCTTTTCAATTTTGGCTTTAAAAACATTTATGTCACAACCTGTTATGGTTGTATAGAAATGAAGTAACATGCAAATAATGATGACACATGGGCATTTCTAACTTCAGATAGGTTTGTACAAACCTGAGAAAAGTCCTAATGGACTGATGTAGCTAGACATCAGGCTAGTCATATTAACATAGTCCCCTGAAGATCTACATATTTATGTTCCAGTCTTGGAGCGAGGGTGAATACACTTAAGTGTCCCATTCTTCAGCCACATAATTGATAGCCACAAAGGTTTCTTTATTAAAATTCAATATATTTTAGGAAAACTAACATTGGATTGAAAAACTTGTTACCACCTTTTAGAGACTCTTAATTAGTAAGGGTTTAGAGTAAAATGCAGGCTGCTCAACATAATCTCTGATAAGATGTCAAGAATCAATATTGTTCTTGTGATTTAGATGAGAGGAGGAAGCTTATCCATGTACAAAGTAGATGTGCCTTGAAATGTCGTATCAGAGTTATATGGCTTGATGTGCTTGAGTTTATGGATTTATGACTAAAGCCTACTTTGTGTTTACTATCAAAACTGTCACTCGGAGGTGAATTGATGTTTCAATCTCTGTTGAGTTTCTTTTCTCATCAGCAATTCTTTGGCATTAAACGTGTGTGCAGTGGTCAAACAGAAATGGAATGGAATGCCAGCTTTCTGCCAACAACACTTCTGGCTTCAAGAAACATTCACATTTCTTTTTTTTTTCAATGTGAGTCACATAGAAGATTTCTCTGAAGAGCACATCAAGGAGTGAAAAGCAGTTGTGGAGAATAAACAAAGCTTCTTACATCTTTGTTGGTCCATATTAGAAAGCGGGTTCTGAGTTACCTCTCCAGCTACTGTTTTGCTCACTGTAGGGTGTAATTCCTGAACTTTTCATTTGGAATGTGTCTATATGGGCTAGATCACATTATGAAAGAACATACCAGAAGTCATGATTTACTTTTCTTTCTCTGGACATGGAAATGGTGATCCGAGTGGTCAGACAGGGTGACATTAAGAGCTAATATCTGAGGGACTCCTTTTTCAGATTTTAGAACAACAGTCTAGAGAAATTAATAGTGTTGAAGCTCAAAATTAAATCAGTGAGACTTCTAGACTATTTAACTTTACCATATATAGTACTAAGAATTTGACACCAACTTCTATTTCCTGTGGATGTGGTAATTGGTCAGTCCAGTCTGGGGTATGATGGGAAGTTAACTTTGCCAACTCATGAGACTGGATCGCCCTTCTGCTTCATATACGTGTATAAGTACCATGCCAGTATGCTTTGGAATAAGTATGACCCATTAAATGTATTGCCCCAGCTTCTCTTGGTTCTCACTCAGGGTTTCTCAGTCTCAGCACTGTTATTTTGACTGGATGATTTCTGGTTATGGGACCTGTCCATTGCAGGATAGTTGACAGTGTCCCTGAGCTACACTCTCTAGATGCCAGTAGTCTCTCCTCTCCTAACCCAGGGTCATGACAACTAAAATGTCTCCTGATATTACTCCAAGGCCCTAGGCAGAATCACCTTATTTGAAACCAGTGCTCTAATTAGCCCTTGCTGACCCAGGTTTGATGTCATATAAGTGATGTTCTGCTGCATCCACATGAATCCACTATAAAATTCTCTCTGCCTGCTCATCTCAGCTTTGCATCTAGTATAGGAAGGAAGGTGTGTAGACTGCCAGGATTATGTCTCTCATCCTAATGTAATTAGAAAATGGCAGCACCCTGAAGAGTGTCGTGGGAAGGATGAAAATTATCTGGTTCACTTTGTGCTTTCAAGAATGGGGAAGAATTTTAGGGATTCCACAGTCTAAGGAAACTTGTTTTCACTCAGCACAATTTTTTGATATCTTCCACTTTTGCAATAGCATCTTGGAAATTTAACCATTTCATGTCTGTGAAGACTACATACTCAAATCTGAGCCTTAATTCATCTCAGAAGGTTTCAGTTTTTACCCAAGGTAGAGTAAGTTCAGGCAATAGGGAAAAAAATCAGCAATTTTAAATACTTTTTTCACCTAATTAAAAAAGGAAAGATTCTAAAATTCTAAGTAAGAAGAAATGACTGTGGAATTTATGATGGCTTTTATATTTGCTTTTACAATTACGTTATTACTGGACTCAGGCTTCGTGCCTGGAAAAAATTCTAAACTTTTAGAACAGATTACTACGTAAGACAAGAGAGTTGAAGAAACCAGGTGTTGGTTTGAAAAACAATCATTTTGTTTTGGTCTTAAGAATAAGAAATCTGTTTTCCCATCTCATTAAATCCTGTCATATGTTGAGAAGACTGCTCATTAAAGCTTGGTGTAGACACCTGCATTACGTTGTTCACTGGCATGTGCCTTTATGAAAATTTACATACAAAATACCCTCCAGGTAGTAATATGCACTTGAACCTGGAACCAGAATCAACCTCTCATTTGGAATTGTGAAGAGAAGATTTTTTTCAGCTTGGAATTCAGGTAAAATTATCTGCTAGAATTACCACGTTGAAAGGGGTGGAACTAATTTGAATACCTGCAACTCAGCAACTGTCTCATATTTGATTAAAAAAAAAACATTTTTATGTGTTGTACGAATATTTTACCTGAATGTATGTAAGTACACCCCTGAGTGCCCACAGAAGCCAGAAGACATTGGATCTCCTGGAAATGGAGTTTCTGATGGTGGTTCGCCACCATTTGGGTGTTGAGAACTGAACGCAGGTCATCTTTCAGGAGCAGCCAATGTTCTTAGCCACTGAGCCATCTCCCTAGCACCATCATATTTGATTTAAAAGTGATAGGAATTCAGGGAATCTATTTGAAATTGTTGAACATGCCCCTAATTTTCTTTCTTTCTTATCATTCTAGGGCCTTTCCTTATTCTTTAATTCAGACAAAGATCTGATCTGGAGGGTTAAAGTTGAAGATCCCTTTCAGAAAAAAATGCAAGGCCAGCTGTCTGCCTCCATTGAAAGTCCTTGCCCCAATCTCTTTCTTTTGACTTTGCTATATTTTCTCCTTGGGTTCACATAGCATAACGGCTATAATGGATGTTATCTCAAACTGCGTCAAGTTCATATCTTTATCTTCCTATGGATTTTAGAAAGTCTTCATGGTATTTCCTGGCTTATTTCTATTTTTTGTTATTAGTATATATGTGTTATACAAAATGATAGATTTTGCCATGACAGTCTAAAGTATATTTGTCATGTATTTTCCTCTTATCCTTCATCCCATTACTGCCTCATCTTCTTCCTCCCACTGGCTGTCTTCCACTTCGTAAATGATACCCTTTTATTTTCATGTCATATATATGTACATATACGTTTAAATCTAGATTCTGCATGTGAGACAAATATGTATATTTGTGACTTTGGCTTATTTCTCTTAACATAATAATCCCCAATTCTATCCACTTTCCTGCAAATGACATAATTTCATTCCTTCTTATAGTGAATACATTTCCAGTGTGTGTGTATGTGTGTGTGTATGTGTGTGTGTGTGTGCATGCCTGTGTGTTTGTGTGCTTAATTTTCTTCATCCATTCATCTGTTGATAGACACCTAACTGGTTCCATTTTCTGACTATTGAAAATAGTACAGCAAGTTTCTCTATGACATACTGAGTTAGATTCTTTCAGATAAATATCCAAGAGTGAAATAGTGGGTCATATAAATGATACCTCTGTTTTTTTTTTGTTTTTTTTTTTTGCTTTTTGAAGAACATACTGATTTCTATGGTGGCTGATTAATTTACATTTCCAGCAACAGTGCGTAGGGGTTCCTTTTCCCATACATTCTCACCAATATTTGTGTCATTTGTAGTCTTATTGGTAGCCATTCTACATTTATCATTTATCTGTTGATCAAAGATGTTGAAAATGTTTTCATATATCTATGGCTCATTTTCATTTCTTCTATTAAGAACTGGTTGTATCATTTAGGGGTTTAAGTTTTGGGGTTCTTTATATATCCTTTATATTATCCTTAGTCCAATGGGAAGCAAAGCTTTCCTCTAGTTTTCTCTGCTGCCTCTACACTCTATTAATTGTTTCTTTCATGTACAGAAAAATTTTAATTTTGTGAAATTCCATTTGTGAAATTTGCTGTTATTTTCAGAGCTACTAGAGTTCTATTTGGAATGGTGTTACCTGTGCTTATGTCTTGAAGTATTCTCCCTGTGTCCTCATTTCTTGTTGCTCTTTCATCTTGACTGTGCATTGTGTGATTACAAATGTACTGTCTTTCCTTTGGTTCTCTGTGAAGACTTTTATATAATGCAATAATTAACTGCAAGATTATCATTGGCTAAAAATTTAGCACTTGGTAAACTAAAGCAGGAAGGTTATGGAGAATATTAAATAAATGACTATTTTAAAATTATTTTGTTAGATCATGCTATGGGAAGAACATTTCATACTCTTCAGTTGTTGAGAATAGTATCTTTAAAAGTAGCTTTTTAAGAGGAAGAACGCTCAGTTCTATACAACTGCAAAAAATAGAAATCAATGAATATTAATTAACCGTCCACCCTTCCTTGAAAGAGAGAACATTCTATTATCATGTGAACTTCAACCACAAACATGCTTAAGGCATCAGATCAATCAGTCTCCCATTAGTGCAAAGGACCCAAGGATGCCAAGTAGGCCCTTGTGTATTTGCGTACATTTCTAAGTTGCCAAATATAGAGTACTAATTTCACTACTCTGTTGAAGAGGATACTCAGTCCTATTATTTACCTATACACCCCTACCACAATATTGCCAAATTTTGCTGTCTTTTTTTGTATTTATTATTTTTATTTTATGTGTATGAGTATCCTGCCTGCTTGAATTTAAGTGCACCCATGTTGTGCAATGCCTTATGAGTTCAGAAAAGGTCATTGGAGTTCCTGGAACTAGATTTACAGATGGATGTTAGTTGCCCTATGGATGTTGGGAATCGACCCTGGGTCCTCTGTAAGAGCTGCCAATACTCCTAACTGCTGAGCCTCCTCTCCAATTTCTTTTACTGGCTTTCTATCTTAAATAATGGCATCATTTTTGCCCCAAAAGGTTGTTATTCAATATTTATTTATTTATGTGTGTATATGTGTCTACAATGTGTGTATGTTATCATATGTGCATGTTTGTGTGTGAGCGTAATTTGCACCCATGCCATAACACAGGTGTAGATGCTGTGGACAACCGTGAGTGTTGTTCCTTGCCCTCAATCATGTCTGACACAAGGCCTCTTGTTGTTTATCACTGTGTACTCCAGGTTAGCTGACCTGGGAGCTTCTGGGGATTGATCTTTCTTTGTCTCCCATCTTGCCTTAGGAGCACAACACACACACACACACACACACACACACACACACACACACACACATACACACACACACTTCTGTGCCTAGATTAAAGGATTAAAGTGGGGGGTCTGGGGATAAGAACTCAGATCCTCACACTTCTGTGGCAAGTGATTTTACCCATAAGCCAATTCTCAACCCATCTATCTATAATGGAAATGTTATTATCAGAAAGAACTACTTTTGGGGGCACATTGATTAAATACAATGTATTTGTAGATGCTGGACAGAAAGAAATTTGAGCCATTTCTTTTTCATTAAAAAGTCTAAAACTAAGTAGGAGGAGAGAGAGAGAGAGAGAGAGAGAGAGAGAGAGAGAGAGAGAGAATACAAAAGATAAAAGAATGTGTTCCGTGCCCAATGCTGATGAATGATTTAGCTAAACAGTAAAGAATGAGGGCTAAAATTTCAGCAAGGAGTTTGAGGGTAAACATATTATGGGGTTTTACTTTTACCCATTACATATTTTACTTGACTGTTGGAAAGAGAACTGAAATAGGAGTGTGTTAGGTTTCTGTTAAACAATGCAAGAGCTCATTTTTTTCACACACATAAAACAAGTGAAAAGATTTATATAATATAGCAGTTCATGATTATGTGACTCAGGTTTTCTTTTTCTTTTTGAGACAGAGTCTCATGTACTCTAGACTCATTTCGTCATTTCAAACTCACACTATTAGCCAAAAACTTCTGATTCTCCAGCCCTCTACTTAGAGTACTTTATTAGTAAAAATGTTTATTATCACATCCATTTATGTGATGATTCGTGGCTGAATCGAGAACTTCATGTATGGAGTCAAACAATCTACCAACTGAGTCACATCCCTAGTCTATTCCTCAGATTTACTGTTCTGTCATTCTTGTTATGAACTTTTGCATTATTGGTTGTCTTAATTACTTAATTAAGTAATTGTTGCTCTATCTCCAGCTATAATGTCTGTGTCTCACACAGAAACAGTAAGGACAAAGGAAACTCAAAAGGGCATCTTTGGTGAGACAGCATCTTTTCCGTAGTTTCCTAGAAGGCTTGTACCCTACACTTGGTCTCCAATATTAGTAAAATTTTAAGTCAGGTATGATCATTTAATCCAATATTGTCGTATCAAAAGTAACAGGATAATGGGATATTGGGTAGACAATATGCCATCTTTAGTATATAATAGAATTTTTGCTAATGTTAAAATGTATAGATTTTCTAAACCAATGATGGAAAAAAACATGGATAAAATCAATGCACAGATTGTTTTGGTTAATAAAGTTTGAATAGGCCACACCCATTCATTTAAATGCAGTCTGTGGCTACTTTTCTGATATCTTACAGAGTGGTTGTAACAGAATCTATATGGCCTACATATCTTAAAATACAGTCTTTCTGGCCTTTTACACAAAATATGGCTCATTTCTATCTTAGAAGGATGGTAACTTACTGACAAAATGATCAAAGACTTAGCGGCCCCCTATAAAAGAGGCACATGAAGACCAATCAACAAATATATATATATATATATATATATATATATATATATATATGCAAGTGCTCCACTGCATTAGCTACCAAAAAAATGCTAATTAAAGCCCCACTGTGATACCACTAATTGTCCATTAAAGTGCTTATAATGAAGAGAGAGAGAGAGAGAGAGAGAGAAAGAGATTGTCACTATCAGCTGTCACATTTATACTGGAAACTGGAAATCTCAAATATTGTTTTTAGTACTGTAGGTTGGTACATAGAATGGAAAACTGTTGGTCAGTTTCCACTAAAGTGGTGCATGGATATTCTTTGTGGCAAAGCAGTTCCACTCTCAGAAACACCTACAGATGCTTACCAAAGGGCATGTACCAAAGTATTCATCCCAAGCCAATAACAAATCCACTGTCTGTTCCCAATAGGGAAGGCAAACAGCCATATTTCATTCATTCAATGGAATACTTCTCAGTAGTTAAAATGAAGTATTGTGTTTTGGTCCACAAAGCAAGAAGTCCACTTAGCCTTGGATCATAGACTACAGATTACATGCTACAACATGTAGAATAGATTAAATAAACCAGACTAAGAAGACCATCCACTGTGTACTATATGAGTCTATTGATCTAAAGCTCAAAGCCAGGCCAAGAAGCCAATGGGATTGGAAGTTAGGGTATGATGGCATTTAGGGGTTAAGTTGGGAGAGGACTTTCAGTACTTGGATTGGCATTGTGCTATAGTGATCACTGAAGCAGAATGCATTGATAAGTGCCCTTACGAATTTCAGCATTTCTTTGCTTCCATACCATATTATTGAAAAGTTTCAAAAACAAAACAAAACAAAAGATAAGGAAAAGAAACCCCATTTTATTAATGATGGAGAACTAGCACCATGGCTTTCACTGAGTTTTCTAAGAATATTGCTATGACATATATATATATATATATATATATATATATATATATATATATATTAACCACAGGAGGCAACACAGCAGAAGACCTGGACTTTGATTGGGACTACGTTTGGAGTCTACCATCAGTAACAAATGGATTTTGTTTCCAGATTTTTGCATTAGACTCTACCCACCACATCAGTAGGGCAGACTAGGTCGACTCAGCTCCAAGTAGCCCATAGCAAGCCTAAGAATGTTAAACTCCAATCTCAGGTGATGAATTCCCTAAGCACACCCCTTACCTGTAGGCTTGCTTTCCAAAGTAGGTTGTGAAGGCTACAAGGTATATGAAATTTCTGGAGCTTCAGATGGAAATGTGGAAGGACATTTTCTTTCTATTTTAGTTTAGTCTTAACTTGGTTGAAATTGTAAAGAGATGCAGCAGTTGGAGGGAGCAGTTTGTGTGCTAAGTGTTGTCTGCCTCAGTTGTACTCTTGAATTTTGGCTGACTGCCCAGTCTTATGTGAGAGTCTAGATAGTGTGTCCACTTCTCAAAAAAAATCAATTAAGATTTTATAAAAGGATTCAAGTGTTATTACTCCCAAAGGAGAAACTGAGACAGTTTTTTAAAAAGGAGAAAGTCAAAAGAAATAGTTTGGTCTTTAAAAACACTCAAATAATTGGCTGAAATATTGATTTAAATTTTTCTCTTCCCATGAATTCAAGTGAGGAGTTATAAAAGAAAGAAAAACATTAAATACTACAAACAAATAAATGATATGTAGTAATCCAAGCATTAATGTGATTGACAGCCAGGTTAAAAATAGCAGTGCTGTAAACTAAATTTAAATAACCGCCAAAACTATAGATATTTAAAAGTGTATATTACTCTATACTATTTTTGTTTGGTAATTTGAAATATGTAATTAAAAATAAAATACCATGTTTTCTTTCTGAGACTATATATTACATATGTATGTGTTCATAACATGTACACATATAAGGTTTCTAAATTTACTGTCCTTTATAAACCACCCAGAAAATAATAATAAGAAACTCTCCCTGGTTGATTCTCAGACTCTCAGAAGATTTAGATGATCTTGATCTAGCCTCTCAGATCTGTTACAGTAACTCAGAAGACCATATATTCAACAAAGTACAAATATTAGTTTAAGAGAAAACTGTGTGATTCACATTTTTGTGAAAAGTAAGCTCTGACAGCAGAAGGTGCAGTGATAGTCATTCAGCCCCTTGAGTCACAGTACTTGGGTTACTGTTGCCTCCACTGACTAGATTAGAGAAATCACTTCTGTGTTCCTTCTCTTTCCTGCTTGGTCATGCTGGAAGGAGAGTGGCTTTATGGAATTGGAGCGACTAGAGCAAGGATCCCATTGCCAAGTTCCCATGATCCAAGGTTAAGTGGACTTCTTGCTTTGTGAACCAAAGCGTTTGAGTAGTATTATCTTTAAAGAAGGAACATACTCTCTCCCCACAGTTCCCCATCAGATTGGAGATGGGCGTGAGGTCTTCATTTCTGATGACAGAGTTAAACAGGGATGTATATAGAGATAGGACTCACAAGTATCAAACCACAGAACTTGGAGTTATCAAAAGCTCTTTGAAAAGAGGTTTTGTAAAATATTCCTGTTTTAATAAGCAATCAAATTAGAGTCTTGCCTCCAGAACTCTACAGAAATTGTGAAGCATCCCTCTTTATTTCTTGGATCCAGTGAGTTCCCTTGTGGGAGACCCTAAAGTACATTCACTGTAGAATAAAAAAAAGTGGTAATTTTGAGATTACAAAGTCCCTGTGATTTCCTGTGGACTTTACTTTTCTGAATAAGTGGTTTATTATTTCCTAAATGCCATAATTTTGATTTGAGGTTTTGTTCATGAAATACTACATCATCATTTCTTAATGATAGTTACTAGTTACTTGCAATGTACAAATCTTATGTATGTCAGTCAAGTCTACACCCAAGGGATGATCCTGTGGTAATAATTATCATGGTATTCCAAGGAGCAATTGCTGTCAGTGCAGTTAACTCTGGTCCAGAGTCTGTTTAGACTTGCTGGAGCTGCAGAGGCCATGGTATTTGTTCTGGTCTTCTGCAATCACAGTTAAGAAGGATATTCAACCAAGATTCTTTGAGTGGTTGCCATATAGTAGGTACAGCCCTAGGTTCCTGGATAAAGAGATTAATATGAAAGCTCTGTCTTTGAGAAGAGCAGTATTTTGGAAGATAAAGCAATTGAAGCAAGTAAGATAAGTGTCCTAGCAAAGGTGCCAGAAGGAAGTCACCTGAGAGTCTGATAGGAGGGTAAAAAGGTGAGTCAGGAAGTGTCCCTCTAGGAAGTCCAGAGAGGCCGCTGGTATCTATAATAGCCAAAAAAAGATGGAATTGGTAGAAAGAGAAGAAAAAGGATGGTTGTGGTGATGGAAGGATGGCATAATAAACTGAAAGAAAATTCCTATGTCAACAAGGAATCATTTTAATGTGTGACCTTAAATTTTAAAGGGCATTTTCTAAAGTGAGAAGCCAAGAAGATGAATGGTTACATTTTGGAATGTTCAGAACATGGAGACGACGCTCCTTATACTGGTCTAGGTAGGGAAAGTAGGTTGAATTTCTGAATACCATCCAGAATCCTGACTAGTCTGAATTTTTAGGGGCAGTGTTGAGACAGGTTCTCTCTATAGTCCCAGTTGGCCTGGAACTCACTATGTAGATCAGACTGGACTTGAACTTAAAAAGATCTACCTGCCTCTATTTCCCGAATCCTGAAATTAAAGGTATGCATCACCATGGAATAGCTTAGTTTTTTTATATGTATAGATATTTTTCAATACAGTGTGTCCTGTCTTAAAATTCGGAGCCTATTTAAATTTTATTTAGAAAAAAATTAATAAAAATTTGAGTTTGCTTGCTGTAAGTATACTATGGTTTGAAGGACAAGTTGGAATGATAGGATGACAAGGACCAAATATGGACTTGGGTGCTTCAGAATCTTCTGCATTTCTGGTCTTACGGCACATGACTTGTTGTGATATTGACTCCAGTGCAGATAAACGCAAATCTGGTTTAACACCAAGTGACAAAATGTGTTCAAATGTAGAATAATATTTTCAAGAAGTACACGGGTATAAGGAACATTCCATTTTTTTATTTTAAGGAATACAGATTCAATAGACTTTTAAAAATAAAGGACACGAATTGATCTGGAGGTAGGGAGGTGAGGGCCTGGAAGGAGATGGGGAGGGGTCTGAATATGATCAAAATATATTTAATGAAATTCTCAAACACTTTATAAAAACATTATTTTGAAAGATTCATTATTTTCTTATTTTAATTGTGTGTGTTGGTGTGTGTATCTGTGTGTATGCCAAATGCATTCAGGTGCCTATAGAGACCATAGGAGTCGCTGGGACTGGTGTTACAGGTGTTTGTGAGCCACTGACATGGGTGTTGGAAACCAAACTTAGGCCCTCTGCAAGAGCAGCAAGTGGTCTTAACCACTGAGGCATCATTCTAGCCCCAGCTCTCCTTTCATGACATTTAAAACACCAGTCAGTCAGTGAGTGGCATACTCATCAAATGGTTGAAAATAAATAATATAAATGCAATAAAGGAACAATTAAATATTTTCGTTTGTTTGAATAGTTGAGATCTATGTTATTCCAGTAGAAATGGAGTTGGGGTTACTTTCTACAGACAAAATGAAACCACCTGAGGTATGTAGAAATAGCAAACTGGCTTCTCTTCAGAAAGATTTCTGTATAAATAAATATGAATCTTTTATTTGGACTTGTAAAATTCCAGGAGGTAAAAGATGAAAGCCAAAAGTGGGAAACGGAGAGAAAAAGGGCGATTTCACTTTTCTTATCTGAAGGTCAGTGAACATTTTTGGTTAAAAGGCCAGATATTTTAGGTTTTGTGGGCCATTCAGTCGCTGTGACAGTTGCTTACCTCTGCTGGTGTAGGTAGAAAGTGTCATAGACCAAAAAATGAATATGTGTGATTGTATACTAAAAAACTTTATTTATGGGGGAAGCATTTGAATTTCATATAATTTTCACGTCATGTAATAATGATCCTTTGATTTTTTTTCCAACCATTTGAAAAATGTCCTAAGCCCTGTGCTAGATCGGAGACACACATCTCCCCACAAGTTTGTTCTTTCAGAAATTCCTGGTTAAAAAGCAACACCCTTGCCCTTTTACGTTTTTGTGAACTTATTGAATGATGATTTTTCCCTGTTGGTATTTTCCTAAGTTCCTTTCAAATGCTTTTTGCTCCTGTGACACTTTCCAACATCAGTCGTCATGCATTTATTAAGCACTCACCATGAACTGAAATGCTGAGGATGGACGTCAGAGGAAAAGAAAATATTAGCAATAGAATGTGGTACAGAAGCGCCTCTATTTATGGAATTCCAACTCATGTACTTTCAAAGATACAAACAAAACCAGACTCTGGAGCAAAGCCCTCTGGCTCACTCTGCACTGCCCAAATATGCATCAGGAGCTTCTGGGAGCTCTTTATTTCTCTTCCTATATATCTTTGATTTCTCATTTATTCAGTCCATTGAATATTTACTGTGTTGCTGCTTGATGTTAAGCAATTTTACATGAATTCCATCTTCTGTGATGGCCTCAAGGACATGAGAAAGAGAAAAGGCCGTGCTAAAAAGGAGTAGTGGAAGGGATGGCAAGACAGAACAACTTTTTAAATTGAGGTAGGTCAGAAAACCAGTCCCCAAAGTCTTTTGACTGGAACATTAATTTTGAGGGCAAAGATACCATCATATCTAGCACTGATGTATATCTATATATCTATTAATATATATAGATAATCTATATTGTACTTGATTCATAGTGATGTTATATCCCTCCAAACAGATAAGTAAATACCACAAGTCAATCATGCATGAACACATCCAATATATTTAACCTACCAAAAATGCAGCTTAGCAGCCTTCTTCACTATATCATATTCCTTATTTCTTCTCCTTATGTCAAAACTAATTGAGAGCTGTAGCTCTCTATTACTGTCCAACTGTAATACTTTATCATACTACATATTGCAAGCAGAAGAAAAGATTTCAATTCGAAACTGAAGGGAACATGTCTACTGAATATCACTTCTGAATCACAATAAAGGAGGAAAACAGTAAGTCAAACTATTGTAAATCAAGGACCATCTATATCTGTACAGCTGTGTATCTATATATTGAGATAAACAAACACAAATACTGTCTTAATTCTCATCAAAATAATGTGTTAGCTGGAAATATAGCTCAGTGATAGAGTGCTTGCCTGGTATGTGTCAGACTCTGGGTTCAGTTCCAAAGACTGCCCCAAAATATGATAACTGGTAAATGATAGTTACATGATTGGTGAAATAGAGAAACTTTGAGTATGAGCCTGGATTATTAGTAGCTTGCACCCATTTGTGTTAGTTCAGGAGAAATCTAATAGGCCAGTCATAGATGTTTCTATGGGTCTGAAGCTTTGGAATCTGTATGACCTTAAGATCACTGGTAAAATAGCAAATAAGGTTGTTGAAGGTGCTGAGACATTCCTTCAGTGAGTGTGCAGAGCTTCCTCACTTTAAAAGATTGCCAGTGTCTTTAATGAAATAAGTGTAATGTGGGCAAAGAGGCCAGATAAAGTGTTCATCAGCAAGGAGGCCATTGAGGCATATTGCCATGCCTAGGAAGATTGACCCTTACGATACGGAAATATAGGTACCATGTTCAGAGCCTGTGGTATAGAAATGAAATTATAGACAGTCTTTATAGTTTAAATTAAAAATAGTATTTTTGTTAATTTTTCTATAGTTTCATACAGTATATTTTGATCTTATTCAATCCCCTCATCTCCTCTCAGAATCACTCCCACCAATCTAACTCCCAACTTTGTATCCTATTAAAAAAATCCATTGAATACAATTTGTGTTGCCCAAATACTCATGGGTGGGGTCCGTCTTCTGAAGCATGGTCAGCCTACCAGGTTTCAACACCATTTAAGAAAACTGACTCTTTCCAGTAGCTATCAATTGCCAATAAGCCCTCAGTTAGGAATGGGGCTTCATGCCTATTTCTCTCTCCATGCTGGAATTTTGTCTGGTTTGATCTTGCATAGCTCTTGTGCATGCTATCACAATCTCTGTGAGTTTATATGTGCAATAAAATTTTAAAGTCAAAGTATACTGATGACTTTTGGTGTTCTGCTTAGATTGTCTAAGATCCTTCCATTTGAACCAATTCTGAGATGCTGGGGAGATCTCTCAGTTGGTAAAGTGCTTGCACAAGCATGAGGACCTGAATTCAGATCCCTGGCCCCCATGTAAAAAGCCAGGTATTATAGTGCGTACCTGTAATGTCAGTGCTAGGGAAGTGGAGACAGGCAGGCTGTCTGGAGATTGACTGGTCAGCCTGCCTAGCTGAATCAGTGAGCTGCAGCTTCAGTGAGAGAGCCTGTCTCAGAAAACAAGTTAAAAACAAAGATGGAACATGGTAAAGGAAGATACATAATGTCACTGAACTCTGGCCTTGGTACTCAGACATAAACATATACAGGTAACACACACACACACACACACACACATTCCCATACACATACACATACACACACCAATTCTATGTCTGTCTCATTCTGTACTTTCTAATGAACAACATTTGAACTTTTGCGCAGGGCTCCTTACAGGATTCTGGAACAGTTTTCCTGTACCCACAAGGAGGAGGAAATGCCTAAGAGTTTGTATCATCCTGGGGGCATCCCATAGAGCATGGCTGGTGAGTGGGAAACTATGCAAGTCAGTGGTTCCCTTGGCTTAAAGGGGAAGAAATTCTTGGATTTCTTTACACTCCAGAGCTCTCACATCAGGATCAGAGACTGGAAGAATGCTGGAAGTTCTTCCCTCGCTTGATTTCTTCCTTTTCCCAGCCCTGTTCTCAGTATACCCTTACCAGTTTTTCTTGAGACGATATGCTTAGTAAATCATTTGCATATTGACCCTTTTCCTAGTATCTGGTTGGTTTGTTTTGATTTTTTTGGGGGGGGAACTGTATCTAAAACAATAAGCAATTATATTATTAAGATAAAGAAATAGCAGAAAACCTTGTCTTTAGTTGTCACGAAAAAAGTAAATGAAAGAATGGAGTGGATGAATTAACAGAAGTCAATCTCTATCCTTCAGCTACTAAGGTTAAGTTAGGGGAAAAAGGGAAAAAGGAAGAGACAAAGCACTGAGAAATTATTAGATCCGAAAGTTGAAAGTCCTATAGGGAAACTCGCTAGGTAGTAGTTTGTCCAGCTGTAGGTCATCCAGGCTCATTTGAAATATTACCCATTTTAATTACTCATTTTAAATATTCCTAATTTTAAATGATACAACCTCTGGCCTTCTGTCACTTCTGCCACTCTATTTCATATGAAGTCTCTCCTTCCTCCCTCCATCTCTTCTTCCTTCCATACCTCTCTCCCTTTCTTTTATGCATATGCCATGCAGTTCACTCATTTAAAGTGAACAGCCATCTTCACAATCAATCCCTTCAGCTCCTCAACCACCACTCCCCAGACCTAGGCAGTTACAAATATATTATTGGTCTATATAGATTTAGTTACTCTGGATAGTTCATATAAGTGCAACGATATAGTACCTGATCTTTTCTGTCTGGCTTCTTTCAATTATCATCAACATTTAGAGATGCATTCATATTGTACTATGTTAGAATACTTTAGCCCTTTTACAACCAAGTAGTCATTCACTGGGTGGACAGACCACATTTTCTTTGTCAAGCCATTAGCTTATGAACATATGAGTTGTTCTATTATGAATAATTCTGCTATGATCATTTTTGTATCAGTTTTTGGTATATAGTTCCATTCCTCTTTGCTATATACTTGGAAATAGAAATAGAATTGATAAGGCAGAAATAGAAAATTATTTCTTATCATCAGCCAGAACCTGGGTATTCATAAATTCAACTAGTGGGTTTTGTCCAGGCTTCTGTAGAAAAATGAACAATGACTTTCCTTTCTTATGCATAACTTCCCTTTGAACCATTCATCATTGTCTTCGCGTCCTTCTTCAACTTTTACAGACTGCATCTCTTCTGCTTTTTTCATCATTCCATTGCAGAAATGGTAGTTACAGAGTTATAAACTGGGATCTTTGAAGTTGTTATAGTACCTGTTTTGATGTACAAAACAGTTTTCCTTTATTCCAAAGCAAACATTTTCCCATCATCAACAGGTTAACTAGTGGCTGATGAAATTTTTCAAAAGTGGGAGACAAGAAATTACTTTTTGGGTGAAAAAGCTTATTGTGCTTTTCATAGATCTGAAGAGGTTTCCCCTTTAGAAAATCAGAAGGGCTAATAATTAGTACAATTTAATAGGTACATTTGTCTTTTCATAGCATGTTGATATGAAAAATTCTATAGTTTTGAAAAATAAATTTAATGGAAATAAAAGATCTTCACAACTTTGAAAGAAGTCATGTTGTATGAAAACAAGAGGGAAAACTTGACAATATCCTAGGAAAATGTAGCAAATTATTTGTACATTTCTGGATTCTACTGAATTGATTCAAATGTTATATTCATTGCTGTTTCAGTAGTTGTGGAGGGATTGATTCTTGGTTAATTATGTATGTAAGGATAGTTTCTACCTTTTACAATATGAGATCCATGATTTAGCACAGCTTATACTATTATCTCATATTAGCTGCTTGACCTTGTACAAGTTTCTTGATCAAAGACAAGCCTTTGTAAGCATCAGTTTCTGCATCTTACTACCACAATTTCTGTGGTTTTTAAATTGTATTATATACGTAGTAACAACATAGAGATTTTATTTAAAATGACAATCCTGAGCTGGCACTAAATGTGTTTCCCAATCAGTGTGTTTTGAAGACTTCTTCACAATCAAATAACTCAAAATCTTGTTTCATTTGTTTTTTATGTATATGTGTGCTTTGCCTGTGTGTATATAAATGTCCCCATGTTGTGCAATGCCTAAGATCATTACAAGAGGCCATTGGATGCCCTGTAACTGGAGTTGTGGACAATTGTTACCATCATGTGGATGCTGGGAACTGAACCCAGTTCTTTTCCAAGAGCAGCCAGTGCTCCTAATTGCTGAGCTGCCTCTCCAGCCAACTCAGTAAAATTTTCAAATTTTATATAAAAGTGGGACTGATGTCCATGACCCTGAAAACCATGTTTGTATTTGTTAATTAGCCAATCCTGTTTGGACTCTTTCCTTTGTATTTTTTTTCACGAAAAGAAAGAGATATCCTATATCTTCATGTAATGTCATTCTTTCTGCACTGTGTGTGAAAGAGAAGGAAGATGACAACCAAAATCGAAATAAGCAAATGTTCTAGTCTAGATCCTGACTTACTAGAATTCCTTTAGCTACAACAGTTTGCTATATGAATGTAAACTTCTGAATCTATGTACTATGGATATTTGTCACCAGATCATCCTTGCTATTGTATGGGACACTCCTGTGTGTTCAATAGTATGATACTGAAAGCATGTCTTGTCTGTATACACTACATAGCTACAGTAACTTTTCTTGTCTTCAAGTCACAACAACCAAAAATGACTTCACATGTAACCAAAATATGTTGTCGATGTATGTACAAATGTACTGTTTTGGGGAACTAACTATAAAACAGGATCCTCAAGTAAAAAAATCAAGAAATTAAGCTGGGAGCAGTTTCTTTTTGTTGGTTTTTGTTGTACTGAAAGGGAAAGACACACATAATAAACTGTTGATACTCAGACCTTGTGTGTTAAGCATTCCTAGGGATTCTGGGACTTGCTGGCTCTTCCTATTTGTTGAAGTACAGAATGACAGATAGGTTAAGTGTTTTGGCATGAGAAGGGAATTTCGTTTCATTCTCCTCATTTTATTAGATGTCTGACAACAAAATGTTTAAGGCTGGCATCCTGTGTTCTGCTCATTATCATGAAGATGGATTTATCATAAGAAAGATTTATTGGGGAAACAGTACTACATGTGAAAATGTTTTGAAACCTACAGTCACCACAGTAATGTAAAGTGTCACTTTGGAGGCCTCTAAAGTCAGGGGTTTTTGAGGTCACAATAGTGACTTGTTTGGATTAATAGCCAAGTGTTCTAAACAGCTCCATGACATTTAGTTACAATCGTAGAAATTATCTGTCTGCATTCCCCTAATCTTCCACATTGGGTGGCTTCCAGTTGCCAGTTCAGTCCCACTTTTCTGCTCTATGGAAATTTTCCTTGTGTGGTATGAGACACACTAGAAGTAACTGTGTTCTTGGTAGGGCATGTACCACTCTTAAGTAGAAATTCTTGAATGCTGAGTTTCTTACATCGATGAAAATTCTCTCCACCTTGGCACTCTTGGTATTCTGGTCCAAATCATTCTCTGCTGTAGAAATTCTCCTTCTGTGCTTTGGAGGATGTTTAGCAACATTCCTGGTTGCTACTTACTAGATGTGAGTGGCACTTCTTGCAAGTTGTGTCAGGTCACAATAGCTCCAGGCAGTGACAAATGTCCCCTTGGGTCAAAATTGTCTTTATTTGAGAACTACTGGTCAAAGACTTATGGGGAGAGGTAGTGGCTATTCAGTGAATGAATTCGGCTAATCAACTAATCATGAAAGAACCCCTACTTTGAAATGTGTTTGGTTGGTATACAAATCATTTTTGGATCCAACATTGTAGTTACATTTCAACTGCTCCATGTACTAGGTGTGCACAATAAGTTAACTACCCTCTTGAAAGAAATGAAGAAAATCCTCCTTCTTCATGTTGTTGTGATCAGGATCATGATTTGCTACTTGCAAAAAGCTTTTGATTTGTGTACTCAATAAACAACAGAGTTGCTATCATTTACAATAGTCAGTCAAGTACTTGGCAGTAGGTGGTATTGTCTTGGACATTCTGCAGATTTGGGGTACCTACACTATCATGCAGATGAAGGCAAGTTGAGGTGAGAGGGGAGACAGCAATCAAATATCATTTTAGTTTGTATATAAGTGAAACATCATATTGTTTCTACTAGCTTTTTTTATTTATCACAATGGATCTCATTATGCCGTTTTCATGCATGTAAATAATGTGTTTTTATCATATTTATCCCTCATTATGCTCTCTTGTACTCCTCCCACACTTCTTAACCATCCTTTTCCCAATTAATCCACTTCTACTTTCATGCCTGTTTTCTGTTTCCTGACCTAATGAGTTTAATTAGAGTTGCTTACAGGAGTCTGGGGTGAGGAGTCATTCACAGAAGCATGGGCAACTTGCTACTGGCTCTACCACTGAAGAAAATGTCTTTCCCTCTTCCAGCAATCATTAACTGCTATAGATCTTCAGGGAGAGGTAGGTCCTCATGAGTCCTTCTAGTCTCCATGATAAGACATTGGAAGACCCAGTCTTATGCAGATCTTGTGCAAGTAATCACAACTGCTATCAGTTCAAATCGTGCAGTGCAATGGCCGTAACATCTCTCGACTCTCAAGTTGCCATTTGGAAAGTCATAGCTGGAGGGATTGTGGTCTCTCTCTCTCTTTTATTTATTTATTTATTTATTTATTTTTGCTTAATGAACCCTGAATAGAACATTTATTTTAGAACCATCTCTCCGTGGGTACATTTTTAAGAGCACTCTCCCTGGCTCTTTGGCACAGAGCAGTAATTCTTCAGTGAACATATTAAATGGCAAGAACCGTAAAACCAATGGTACATTAATGGAACTGATTTTATTGGTTGGTTTGTGCTCACTGTCCCTTGCTTGCATTCTCAGGCCATGTTCCTGTCCCTAATTGACACATAGCTATGTAATGTTCTTTGTGCTGGTGACTGAGGCCACAGAAGGCAGCATGAGGCTGTGCTAGGCCATGCCCTTTTCTATAATCTGTCCTGTGTGAATGCAGTGCCAGGTAATGCTCTTAGGACCACTAAGAACTTTTCAGTCACTATTCTTAGTCTCTAGTCTGCTTTTAGGCTAAAGGTTGTGTCTTGAACTGGTTTGGAGAAAGGAACAAGGACCCTTTGTTCTTCCTTGGATTCCTCCTAGGGATTTAGGAAGTGAGGTAAGGAATTATGACTATAGAGAAAACTGATCATTCTTGAAATGGCACGTATGTTTACAATTTGGACTTTGATATTGCCCCTTTCCACAGTAAGCTGAACTTCTGCCAAATGGAATGTCCTCTTTCCAAAGCGTAACCAGTGTCTCCTTTGTTCTGGCCTATGAGAGGGTGAAATCAGTGATGGCGTTGTCAATGACAGGGCCCCAGGAGGGCTGGCAGGCTCTGCTTCACTTACAGGCACTTATAGGAGACATCCTTTTAGATGAGGAGGAGATGGAACTACTTCTCCTTCCTTATCCTGGGGTTTGGTTTCTTTAATTTCATCTTTATAGCTCTGTGAGAAAACCTAAAAGAGAGTCAACTTTAAACCATGTTCAGCCTTTATATAAACTATGTTCAGTCTATTTATATGATTGTGTAAATAAAGATTTTAATTAATACAATCCGTTTGGGAAACTGTGAGGCACTATCCAGCAACATTGAAGATAGGCATGTCTATGGCCTGCAACTCTGTTCTGTTTCTCACTCTGGAAAAAGACATGGACATGGGCACATGCAGATAGGTATAAGGATGTTCAAACCACCATGTAGTTTTCACTAATCAGAAAATGAATTCCCTCAGGCAACAGAGGGCAATGAACATGAAGGGCCACAAATGGCCAAAGTGAAAAGAATGAGTCTCCAGAGTGTGGGTCCCTGGACGGGACTCGTATGTTAATCTTCATTCATCCAGGGCTCAGGGACCATAGTGGAAGAGGGAGAAGAAAGAGAGGGCAGAAAGAGTAGAAGAGCCAGGGCAGAAGGTGCATGACTGTATGGAAATAGAGTCCCACAGGCTCCTGGGACCTTGATCATAGGAATGTACAGCAATGGTGACAGCATGCATAAGACCCATGCAAACTCAGGCAAAATCTCAGCACAAAACTGTGGAAATGGGCAGCAGGCCCCAACCTTTGCTAAAGAACTATTGGACAGCTGATTGCTGCTGGATGAGGAAGAGCTGATGTCTTTTAAGGGAATGACTCTAGATAGGTGGACTAGACCGCTGAGGATGAACTTGCACTGAGGGATGCCTGGGGACCCTAACACAGAATATAACATAAATGACAGAATGCATGAAATCTAGTTGGGGGCTATGCAAGAAAGTAGATGGGAAAGGAGATATGAAGATGATTAAGAGGTTGTATATGAAATGCACAAAAATTCAATAAAATATACAACAACAATGGAAAGAACATAAATGTTCATTAGCAGTTAAAATTATAAAGCTTAGTAGCCACATGTCAGAATAGTACACAGAAGTGTACTGAGCATAGGACAGTGACAGCATTTGGCAGCACAGGTGCACCTTCAAATATGGTGTTGAACAAAAAAGCCAGATATACTAAAAACATATTTATGTATTGGCGTATGTAAAGTTAGAAAATGCATCTAGTATTTTTGGACACTTAGCTTCCTAAATTACAGTTTTCTGCCAGCTGCAAATTTACCTCCTCCTACACCAGGGGGCATGTAGCAATATCGGGAGACAGTTTTGGCTGCTGTAATTGGAGGAAGGTAAATAATTCGGATAACTAGTGGTGCTGCTAAACATGCTACAGTATACTGGAGAACTTCACAACAAAAATTATGAGTGCCTCAAAGTCAAGGTCACTGACCTTGAGAAACCTTGGTGTAAAAAAGGAAACCAGGAAGTGAAATCAATCAATGATAGAATGGTGTCTTCCACTGCAACAGGGGGAAAGGGTATTGTCATGTAGCTGAAGGAATAGGGGTCGGAGGTATTAGGAATATTCTGTTTGTTAACCTGGTTGAAGTTTAGATGAGTGGAGTGTTCTATAATAATTAACTCATTACATGATATGAGTTTCTCTGTTTCAAAATGTTAAACTACTCTGAAGGGCTGAGTTGCCAGGATAATGAGATGGACGAGTGTAAGCATTGGCTTTGGAGGCAGAAATATCCTATCCAAGCTGACTCAGCAGCCACTGTAAAACCAGAGATGAGGCTAGGCCTGAGCCTCCAACAAGGACATAGTCCTCTGATATTCGTGTGTGTGTGCGTGTGTGTGTGTGTGTGTGTGTGTGTGTGTGTGTACATATGCACTTTAATCTTTGGCTGTATCTAAACTCTGTTGTTTAATTTGTTTTCATGTTTTCAATTAAAGTTTTCCTGAGATAAGGTGAGCACCCTTGGGTTGGGACTAACTATAGAAAATTCTAAATCAGTCTATAGGCAGGCAGAATCATTAGAAAAACAAGGATTTTAATTTAAATGGGAGAATGGGCAGTATCCTGTCTTAGACATGCTGTGGACACGGATACGTGAATATTTTATTATTGTGGTACACACATTTTCTATTAGAGATGATGCTGGTAGAGTAACTCAAAGATTATTTTTGAGTCCCCTCTGGGGAGAATTATAAATATCAGTGTATTTTATTTTTAAAATAGAACTAGGGCTATAGATATAACTCAAGGAGAGAGTGCTTTGCTAACATGCTCAAAGCCTTGGGATCCATTCCAGTACCATACTAAAAGAACAAAAATCATTAAACCAAAAGAGTATTAGCTTAAAAGCCCTCCCAGTGAGTTCAATGAATTTCCAGCTCAGCTGAAAGGAGGTCTTATAAGTTTCTTGTTCCCTTCCATCTCCCTCATCACCCCAAATGTTTAAATCTGAACTTTGAAAACTCATACCACATTAATATGTAGTTGCTTGTGAAAGCACTAGAACATTAAATATCAGTGCATTGAATGCATGGAATAAATGACCAAGTTAAAAATCTGAATAATGATGGAAGAATACTTAGACGTAGAGATATTCAAGTGGACCTTGAAATATTTCAGTAGAAATAATGTGTGAATTTAAATTATTTAAGCCATTTAGTGTTCTGTACAATCTTTTAGGTTCCTTCTACCACAGGGAGATAAAAAAAATCACACTTGAAAAAATGTTATAGCCATGTAGTATTAGCACTTTAGCAAGAAATATTCTAGAAGGCAGGAGTCACTCCTAAAATATAAGTGCACACTTTGGGAATTCTGGATGCTGTCTTGCTATATTTTCAACAGCAGAATGCATGCAAAATCTAAGATGACCCGGTTTTAAGAAGTGTCTTTCTCAGAAATAATGATCAAAAGAATCTAGTGAAGGATTTTTATTGTCCAGAAACTCACTTCCTAATGTTTATATAAATTGCTAATGAAACATTCTTCCAAAGGAAATGGGGCTTAACTGCAATTTTGGGCCTCTATGACAAAAGAAAAATTTCTAAAGCTGGAGCATTTAACTATTTTGTTTGTTTTGAGACAGGGCCTCACTCTGTATCCCAATGCTGGCCTCAAATTCATGGCGTTCCTCCTGCCTTATCCTCCCCAAAGCTGGGATTACAGACATGGACCATGGCGCCTGATGTGAGAGTTCATCTGAGTAGACAACAGTGAAGCAAAAGTCCGGAAAGCAACTGTGCATGTTATGACTCCTAAGTCCTTACATGTCGTTTGCATGTACCCTCCCTAAGCTGCTCCAGCCACAGTGCTCTGAACAATGCCAGGCTGTAAAACTGGCAATGGTTTTCTACCTTATTTGAAGGGTCTTTAAAGACTTCCTTCTGAAGATTATTTTCAGCAGCAGATGAGAATGAAAGTAAAACGAGAGGACTTTACTATGTAATTTTCCTAGATTTGTCTGGACATGTCTCAGAGCAGGGAAGGCCTCTGAGTTGAGGGAGTAGACTGTTTTCTCCCCCTAGCAGGGGAATAGGGGACATTGGGCAAAGCAGACTGCAGGGAGAGTGAGCGAATTGGGCAAACAATAATTCACTTTCTCTTAACAACAGGCAACATTCTCGCTACGAATTTCTGTTTTAAGCAGGTGATTGACTTGAAACTTATCTTTTTTTATTACAGTGTAAAATACACACAATAAAAGGTATAAATGACACCAATGTGAACTCTATGGTGCAACCAATGTTTACTCATGATTGTGCTCCAGTAACTGTCTTACAGATCAAGATGTAGATCATTTCCTGCACCCCAGAAAAATTCCTTTATCCCTTCTTCCTAGCCTATTCCACTTCCCACCTTAGTAACCACTGTTCTGATTTCTGTCACTATGGATCATGGGTGGCTATTCCTGTTCGACATTTGCATTTCTGTTGCAGAATAAATAAATGGCATCTTATGATATGTACTCTTGGTATTTCTTCCTATCAACAAGTCTGCGAGATGGACTCATGTAATATTCATTAGTAGTGTTGCCCTTTTTATTTGCTGAGTAGTAGTCTACTGTGTACACAGGCTGTAGATGATTTATATGCACCAGTTGATGCACATTTCGGCACTTTCCTTTGTCAGCAGCTGTGCCTGACGACATTATGCACAATATAGTACATGGCGTGGCTATTTGCATTTCTCTCTATATGTGCAGAAGTGAAATTGTTGTGTCAAAAGGCAAGCATGTATTCAGTTTCAGTACATAAAGCTGTACAGTTTTCCAGACAGTTGAACTATTGAGGGATTGTGTAGGGGGAGATTTCCCCAGGATTTCTGCACTTTTGTGCTGCCATTTCCACTGCCTTTTACAATTACATTATCAGTTGTTTTTAAAGAAATATATAACTGTCAGTGGATGGTGCCATCCATCTGGATTTCAACAAAAGGGGCTGCATACTGCTCTCCTCCAATACAGCGCTGGCAGAGGCTGTCTTTGTAAGTCCAGTATAGGAGGACCCTGAAGAATTGGCAAAACCACCCCCAAACCTTCTTTCTACTTTACAGTCATCCTTCTTGGGGTAGGATTGGTTGGTTGTATGGTTCTGGAGTCTCTAGTCTAGCCTCAGACCCTTGGGAGAATGCATTTAAATCCTAAGACTCTAAGAAAACTTGGTGCCTTTTCAAAATAAGGTTTTTTAAAGGACAGATTCCCATGAGGGGATCTGAGAGCAGAGACAAATTTTATGTGTTATTATGAACATCTTGTGTGTGCTAAAATAGGACCTGATTTACCTGGCAGTCATTAGTGGACCTCTTTTGTTTCCAAATCTTCAGATTGGCATTTAAGAACCAAAACAGAAAGTACTGCCTTGTACAACACTGCCCCTAAACCTGCTATATGTGTGTGTGTGTGTGTGTGTGTATATATATGTATAAACTTGCCATATATATTATACACACACACACACACACACACACACACACACACACACACACACTCGGATCCAGCAGGGATACAAAACACTCCTGCTTCAGCAAATTCTTTAGAACTTACCCCTCCATCAGGCTTCCCTATGCTGCCTCACTCAAGCAAACTCGGTATGCCCTACCCAGTCAGTATCTAACCGGTCCTCCTGGCTTCAACAGGTCCCCCAGACAGTATTACTTAGTATTTCCCAGTCCTGCCTTCTCTGAGGGTCTCCGCATTTGAGACTGTCAGAGGTAGGCTTTCCAAAACTCTCAACTCTCTCCTCTTTCCCCACCACCAGAGATGATTCCGAATCGCTTTCCAGTATGAGGCCCGGCAGCTCCTTCAAAGTTACTTAAGAATCTCTGTTGGAAACCGGAGCTGGTCCCCTGGCTCCTGTAGAAGCCCCAGTCCTGACCGCCAGGTTCCAGAGACCAGGGGAGGAGCCAAGTGGCAGGAGGCGGGTGCGTCCTCTGGCCTGACACCTGTCGTGGGCGACCTCTGTGGCTGCAGCTTTCAACAGCTAGAGGCGGCCCGCCACAGCAGGGACCCGCCAGGAGCGGAAGGAATTAAACGCCCGCCCATCGCATCAGACTTGGCCGCTCCCTCCTCCTCGCCCTCCCTCTCCGTGCAGCCTCCTCCTCCCGGTCCCCACAGGCTCCGCCGCGGGAGTTGGTGCCAGCGGCGCTTTGAACCTAGCTCTAGCTCAGCCTGCACCGAGCAGAACAGGGCTGACGCCCAAGGCTTGTGGGGACATGGCAGTGAAGTAAGGGAACCTTTGTGAGATAAGGCGACCTTAGGCTGAGGCGGAGAGCCTGCCACTGCTCCAGACAGACATGGGGGACCCGTCCTACAGCGAGAAGCCGCGGCTGCACTACGCGGTGAGTGTCCCAGAGGGCGCAAAGATGTAAGGGAGCGCCACTTGGCTGGCCCTAGAAGGGGACAGCTTGGAGAGGATGGGATCTTGTGCATGGCTCTCCTGAGGTACTTTGGCTGGGGGAAGCTGGCGTGCTGGGTGCCTAACCCGGCAGTGCCACCTGCTCTAGAACTCCACACTCTCCTCACAGTCTCTTAGTGCTGAGCCTGTACACCTGGAGTCTATGTTCCTTTCACCTGAACAGTGGTCACTGCGTCGATGACCAGGGCTTGGACCCCGTCTCCGCCTTGCTGGTTGGAACTAAAAAATAGGACTCCTGGGGCTGGGCAAGCCGTTGGTCAAACATAAATGAAAGGAGTAGAAAGAGGAGTAGAGACAGGCATGAAGGTTGCCCACTGATCTGACTGTGTCGCCAGTGGAGTTGCTGGAGAAACGCCTCAGGACACTTGAGGTACACCCATTTTCCTCCTTGGAAAGAGGATGTGCACTTAACTCCGAGTTTATAAAGGGACCGACTGTTGTCCACTATCTGTTCAATATAAGAAGATCCCAAGGAATCTTCCTTTCTCTCCTGGTGACCTCTCTTTTCTGTATTGACTTAACATTTGCACACATATTTATCCGGGACTTAATTTGTGTTGTGTTGGGCACTGTACTAAAGCGCTGCAGGTAACCCACCCTAGGAGTCAAGATTTCACGTTAATGACTAACTAAATCAAGATTCTAGATTAAGCTTATTTTTAGAGAGAAAGAAAAAAAAAGGCAAGGAGGAAGAAAAGAAACACATTTAAGGACTGAGCAGACTTCTGAATATTGCCAGCAAGGGGACAGGCACTGTGTTTACCTTGCTCTGCTCTTTTGGACTTTTATTTTCTATTTGTAAGATGTATCCTTTAGAGGTGAGATGTTTCAGTGTTTTCTGTCAACTTCTAATTTACTGAGCTTTCCTTGACATGATTTTCATGTTGAGCTTGAACATTCTGACTGCCAACTTAAAAACTAGAGAGAAACAGACAACACAGAGAGCTGACAAGAAAAAAATCAATATTTCTAGTAAGGAAAAGGCAGTTATCTGTCTGGAATTCACATCCTCCCAATCCACTCTCCACAATAAAATTATGTATTCTTTTCTTTTAGGAAAAGATTTGATGTGGACAGGGGTGATAGGCTCAGAGGTCCAGGAACTGCTCCCAGCTGGGGAATCAGCTACAGGACAAATAGACCCCTCTTGAATGCCACGTTCCTCCACTGGAAAGTTGAAGGTTTTACTTAGGAAATCTTTATGTTCCCATCTGAGGGTGATATTTCAGGAGGCAGAAGCAGCAGAGTTTCTCTAGTTTGGCCATCATTGATTGTCTGGGAAAGTCAAGAGAGAATCTTGTTAGTTACTGATGGTTACTCATTTCTACACAGACACTAGTGACCCAGAGATGGACCCTTTAAGTGTTACGAAGAGAACTCAGGTTTCTGCAAAGATTGTTTTGCACAGAGAAAGCTAAAATCTATTTTCTTGTGCCCACCCAACACATCTGTTTCCTTACCTTATTTTCCACAGTTTGAACTGTGCCCTGATGCCTTTTGATTTGTGGTTGCAGGTATCAGTGTCTTTGCATAATTTATCAGAGATTGGGGTGGGGGAGGTCAAGGATGGGGAAGTAACTACTCGCTCTTTAATTAAAAATCCCATTATATGAAGGGTCATTGCTTCCATATGCAAACATGTCAATACATCACAAGAACTTTACATTGTCATTTAAGTTCGGCCGTTTTTTCCTGAAAGCATGAAGTCATGGTGAGGCTGATGATAATATTTCCTTTTGGCTTCTGAAATTTTGCTGGTGACATAGGCCTTTGTAGTAGCACCAGTCATCATGTACATATATTTTGACCTAAGACTGTAAAAAAGAACATTCCAGAAGGAAATTACTGGAAGTAGTTGCCTGGGCTTTGTGAAGATTTCTCTGTATCCTTTATAATTTCAAAGCAACTGTGTTTAGTACCTTTGAATCAGTCACAGGTGGAAAGAATGATCTGTAGCAAGTACAACCTGTTGCTTTTCATATCTTAGTAAAACCCTCAGTGGCAAAGACTGAATATTGAACTGTTTGTCTACATCCATCATTTGAGTTTTTAATACTTCTAGGGCTTCAGCACAAATATTCGACTTCCTTTGCTCTGTGTGATCTGGCTGCACAGTGGCCTTGGAATTTGGGAACATCTGAGAAAAGAGGGCCCTTCCATGTGATTTTAGTGTCTCCTAACTCCTCTGAAATAAAACCCAGGGGAAAAATAGTTACTAGTTTTCTTTCAGTAGTTTGTTTGTTTGTTTGTTTTTGGATTTTGGTCCAGAGTGAGACTACATATAATAAATCACTTCTCACCTTTTATTCACTCAAAAAAACATGTGTAGAGGTTGGCATGTTGGCTCATACCTTTAATCTCAGCACTCAAGAGGCACAGGAAAGTGGATTCTTATGAGACCCAGGCCAGAGAGGACTACAGGGAGCCTTTGTCTCAAACAAACAAACAAATAAACAAATAAATAAATACATAAATAAATAAATGGAAAAGGAAAAATATTTGAAATATTTATTATATGCTAGATATGTGAGCAATTTTCCAGAGACAGGAACATTTCATTCACCTTTTAGAATCTGCTTTAAGCATCACTGAAAATAGTACACACTTAAGTAGATAAGAACATACAAAGTTTACATTATCATCTAGTTTTTCAAAGTCTAGTACAGCAGTGTTCTCTTGTTTGTCATTACAACAGGAACCTGTAGTGGTGGCTCGTATTTTTATCCAAACCATTCTGCCTGTGCTTTTCTCATATTCAGTTTACAGCTACTCCATCATTTCAGTTGAGTGCTGTCCTTGACACATTTTAGTGACTTGATTAAATTTTAGGAAATCTGTTCTGGCTCCAACTTGCAGTCAGAGTAAGGAGGAGTAAGAATCTCCTGAGAAAGATAGGTGAAGATGACCCATATTGCATAGTAGCTAGGAAGGAACTAAAGAGCAGTTGGCATATTAGAGAGAAACAGAAAATCAAATCATCCAGACTCAGTTTGGATGAAGAATAGGTGTAGAGAGATTGGGGTACAAGAGTCGAGGATAAAATGAATAGGTCAATGTTTGCTTATTTGTTTGTTTGATTTTATCACATTTCTAGAAAAGCTGCAGGCCATCATAGCATCACCTTACTCAAATTACAAAGTGGTTGGGCACAGTGTCAATCTCAGATTCAAATCCTACTGGTGAATTAGGAGATTTACTTTCTCTTGGTTAAAGAAATCCAAAACAGAACAGGAGAGTGGTAATATAGGAACAGTAGTAGCAGATCTAAGACACCAGGTGTCTTGACCCCATGGTATCCTTCTGAGTAATTTACATCATTGGTTGAAGGTGTTGAACCCAGTTACTCCTCCTCCTGTTCCCTCTATCATAGTAATAAACTGACAACGAAATGTGGGGTCTTTAGTGACTGAATGACACCATCCATATCACAAATCACATGGTCAAGTACTTCTTTATTTGAGCCAGAATAGGAAAAAGGCAAATTATAAATATCCATGAAATTCAAAGTCATATTCTAATGTCTTTCTCAAAAACATTAGAAAAAGTTCTAGATTGAAAGTTGACTCTGTGATTTCATGGAGCTCTCTCCAAGTTTCTTCTTCTCTCTTGAATCTTCAACCTGTGTTCACCTTGAGCTGGGCAGGAAAAGGCCAGTGAATTGCTCAGTACAGTCAACATGAAAAGTCCCTGGATTGAGAGCATTCATTTATGTCTCACTGGTAAGTGGGAAACTCTGTAAAGGAACTGCTGGATGTATCTTATCCCCACGATCACCCCAGTACCTTGCAGAGTCCTGGGAGATTAGTAGGTGCTTGTGGGCTTGTTGAATATGTGTTGAATGGCTAGGCTGCAATGTAACTATTAGGAGAGATCTTATTTGGGATTCCCTAGCCTAATCATTCTCCTTTTACTTGACAGACTTCTTAGAAACCCTATTGCTGACTTCACTTCCTATATGGTGTTCTAGCTCCACTTTCTGTACTTTTGACCACAACCTCCTAATCAGATGTTGACTATATCCTGCTCCTCTTAATCCCTTAAGCCCTTTAACATGACAGTAAACCTGTCTTCACATAGAATGCCTGAGATCTTAGTACACAAACTACTGTATGAGCTCTTTCTAGGAACATTCAATTTTCAAGCACTTTGAAATGATTAGAGTTGTTTAATGATTCAATGATGTTGGTAAATATGAAGATGCCAAGAGCTGGGTTCTGCTGCAAGGCTGTGCAGATAGGAATCATTTATTATCCATCAGTGCTGCCAGTAGAGACAACTTATAAATGAAGCATATATGACTGGTATTTAGAATATATCTTCTCATAAAAGCATAAAAAGAACTTCAACTTACAAATAAATGCAAAATTACTCATTCCTTTTAATTAGTACCTCCACTAATTGTTAACACCCTTCATAAACTCCTTCCCTCCTAGATGGATGATTTTTGTTATACTAACTTTCTAAGATGAGACCTTTTTGATCTGGAAATCCTACTGTTTAAAAGAGTAAAGTCTCTCATCTTTCAAATAACTCATTAAGCACTGCTGCTCCTGGATAGTCAGATTTCCACCAGGTGCTGTATAGTAGAGATATCTGCTAATCATTTGGAAACAAAAGCCACATGTCTGGATTTTTTTCGGGTTATGAACTTATTACTCACACTGTGATAACTTTATACTAGATGTATTTGAACTTCTGCTTGGCATGGTGGTATGGTGCAATCATAAAAATGCTTCACTGAATTCTTGGTTCCTCATTTGCCCTGCACCTGTATCATTTGGGGGCCCCACCATCTCAGGAAACAGTTGAAACCGACAAGTTGAGGGCAGTCTTTTAAAGATAAATGATATAATGCAATTTGAGTGCTTAAAACTCTCTGGTTTGCTTCTATCACATTTAAGTTAATACGTTCATTCAAGACCTTGACTTTCCAAGCCCTCTGCTTCTTATCACTCTTCCCCAGTCTGGCCACAGTAGTGTCTTTTCTGTTCTGTAAAACTGACCACTTTGTTCCTGTTGAGGCCTTTATACTTGTCTTTTCTGCCTTGAATATCTTTTGTGTGACACATTCTTTTGCATTGTTCAAATTGCAAAAAAAAAACAAAAACAAAAAACTTTAATGGCTCTCTTCAGAGTGTTTCTGACCCCACCTAGTTACCGTCTATCATTATCCCATAAACTGCCACCTTTGTTGTTTGCATCAGGGCATGTTACACTATTTTATATTCTGTACTTCTCTCCTTAGATGAACCTGCAAGTTTATTCAGGTCAGCCACCCAATAATAGTCTTCCCACCGTATCTTCACTGCCTAGAGTGGATCTTGCAGAGGTTCGGCATCCAACAGATATAGATGAAAAAGTTTAATCTGATTTTCTGGATGGTTTTACCTAGTATATGCTAGAAGTTTTCAAACTTAACTCTTCATAGGTTGTTCGATGGGCTATAGGTAGAGAGGACACTATAAAATATATTACCTCCATGATTTTACTCAGTTCCTACTAGATGAAATTCTCTGAGGACCAGGCTTGGAATCAATAATTTGAGAAAACTTAGGAAGTGATTCTGATGGCAGCCACATTTCAAAACCATTGATACTGATATTATATGGCTCACCACTTACTACTGAAGAAAGTAGGATTCAAATCCTTCAAAAACTAGGATTCAATAGCAAAGCAGGTCTACAGAGTACAATATGTACTCAGGTGACTGAAGTAATGGAGTACAGGCTTTCACAGAGGTCCCTTGGGTTAGAACCTAGTGTTAATTTCAGCCAAACCCTCTGAGGATATTGAAGATATAGGAACTGTGATGGGTTGAATAAGGAATGTCTCCCACAGGTGCTAAGTATTTACAGCCTTTGTCCCGGTTGATGACACTGTTTGTGGTGGTTTAAGAGGTGTGGCCTTGCTGGAAGAAGCATGTCAGTAGGGGCAGGCTTTGAGAATATATAGCCACCCCCACTTCCAATCTATCTCTTTCTGCTTCCTGTTTCTGTTTGAAGATGTGAGCTCTCAGCTCTCTATTCTGGCCACTTCTTGCACCATGCCTCCACAGACATAACTCACTCTTAACTCTCTGGAAGTGTAACTCAAATAAACTGTTCTTTCAGTAAGTTGCCTTGGTCATGGTGTTTTATCACAACAACCAAAAAGTAGCTAATGCAAGACTGAGTTTTCCTCTACATATTGCAGGCTGGTAATAGTTCCTTCAAGTTTAATTTTGAAGGAACTTAAATTGGTGATTCTCCAAGAGGTGACATTAGACCATGTTTCAAGGCATTTTGGGCAGTCACAATTGGCAGGGGTTGATCGTAGCATGTAGTATGTAGAGACTTGATGTGCTGGTAAACATTCTACAATACATAGCATATCCAAGGATGAATTGCCCAGCTCCAATTGTCAATTGTACTGAGATCCTGCAACTGTCGCTCAGATAGTCTTCTTTAGATATCAATATCCTTAATATGTTTTGAGAACCCTTTTGTATGACATACCTTGAAATACAATGTACATATTTCTCAGCTTTTTAAGAGAAGAAATTGACAAAACAAGAAATAACTTTGCTAGATGTGATCCACAATTAAAAATATCACATTTTACACCCCGAAGTGAGGCTGTTGGAAAGTGTTGTTGTGGTCCTTTTAGAACTCTTGTCACCTTGGGGTTTTTGACTCCTCAGTGGCAATGTTCATCCAAATTTTAGGTTGAAAAAAATGTTTCCTGTCTTCTCTGTCTCCTGTCAGATTTTAGTTAACTTCTTCAAGTGTTAATATCTATTAGCCATGGGACTGAGGACATGGCTCAGCAGGTAAGAATACTTGCTGTCTTCCAGAGGCCCTGAGTTCAATTCCCAGCACCCACAGGGTGGCTAACAACCATCAGTAACTGCAGTTCCAGAGGATCTGATACACTCCTCTGGCTGCTGTGGGTTTTTACACACAAGTGATACACTTCCATATATGCAGGTAAAACACTCATGCATGTAAAATAAAAATAATAAAAAATTAAAACATATCTGTCAGCCTTGTCTATTTTGCTGCCTCTGTTTAGACTAAGCTGGAATATCATTTTTTATTTCAATCTGATAGACCAGGTCTAAAATTCAAAGGTATAATCCTGACTTGAAGATGTGAGATATTCTAAGAAGTATGAGAGCAACAGATCTGCAACTGTCTGAAAAACAAGGAGTAAGGGAGGGGCCGTCCATTGGTTGAGGGTATGGTGTGGATACATTTCCTATAGGACACTGCAAGATGCACTAAAAGGAACAAAGAAGGCAGAGGGAGACATGGCTTCTAGCTTTTCTTTGGCAGTCTCATATAGATTAAAAGATTTTGGAGAAGCCCTGGGTAGTCTGCAATTGGTGATTTATCTTTTATGCCATTGAGAGGATTGTAGGGGCCCTTTCTGAACTTTTGGCCATATCACTGAATGCTAATCAGTATAGCCAGTTTTAAATTGTAAACTCTTAAATGATAGGAAGAGGAAAATAGATTTAGAAATATTATTAGTCACTTGCTGAATTTGATACTGCAGTTACTGTTGTTTCTATGCATACACCTTCTCTTTTAAACATAAAAAACAAAAGAAACAAGAAGTCACCAGTTATATGATATTGCTCTCTAGTTGGGGGAGTTAGTTTGATGTGAATGTAACATGCTAAGCTGATGTTCTACCCACTGAACTATATCTACAGAACTCAGTGTTAATATGAGATACGGCATAGTACCAAAATGTTGAATATAAGTTATGAAGCCATTCAAGTATGGTTATTGTCCATTCAAATATGGTTTGGGATTTGTTTTCATTAAAAAGATGTCATGACCCTTGAAGTGAAAATCCATTAGGATTGCCTTTCTTTCTTGGCGGACATCCTAATTAAAGATACATATATAGTACAATTTGAGTCTCTGGGGGATGTCAAGTAGACTAGTTTCTGAAATGAAGTTTTCAGAATGATTTGGAGTTATTGCTCTTTTGGAAAGTTGCTATGGGAACACTAACATTTTTTGAGGAATAAATTTTAAAAACATTTGTCAAATGACATGTTTCTACAAGTGAGGGAGGTATCTGGTAAAGAAATTATCAAACTCATTACAAGTATAGTAAAGAAGCTGAAGACATTTAGTTGGTGTGCTGAGTGACTCAGTCTGTATTTCTTCCTCAGCAATCTTGTGTCAGGTGTGTGCTGTTGCATATAGGCATACACCACTGGATATTGCTATAGGTCTGTAGTTTAATGACACCCACAGAGGAATCATAGTCTAACAAAAGAATAGAATCAACATTCAGAAGAATTTGAAAATGGTAAGAATTATTATTATTCCTGTAAGAAGGCACATGCCTTTCAATGGTCCCCTTAGTGTTATGATGTCATATTAATGCTCTGAACAAAAATGTGAACCCTAGTCTTGACTTTTCTCTCAAAAGATTAGCCATTTTCTCTTATTTTAGCTATTGATTCACAGAGAAGAGCAGAGTGCCAAGATCCAAATAGGAAATAGAAAAGACATTCAAAAGGCCTACCTTCAGGAGTGAACTGTTATTGAAATGCTGGCAGATATAAGGGGCCCAAGGAAGGATGGAAAGGTTGGAAAAGATACTATCAGTGAGCACAGCAAGCATATTTCTGGGGGATACCTAGAGAAGCAAGAGTAGACTGCGACAGTCCATCCCCTGACATCGTAGCCTCCTGTTTGTCCATCTTCCTCTTCCAGCAAGTTTAGTTAGTCCAGTGGGATGAGTGTGGCAGGGCAGGTTCCAGCACAAGGAGTACAGGTGCTTTGTTTCCTTTCATTGTGTGTGTGTGTGGTGGTGGGGGACATGTCAAACAGAAAGTAGCATCCCAAGTGTATGCAGTTTTGTTGCCTTTGCTACATATGAGATACTCCAAATTCTAATTACCCAAGTATCTAGAAGGATCCCAAATTGCTTTAAGTGTTTCTTTGTTTTCCCTTTGGGTTATTTTAATTACCACATTTAGACTAGTGCTATGTTATACTAACTCCATCCATAAGTAGTATATATGCCTAAAAGTATACTCATATTACACATTTATTGAAAGATCTAATCTTCACTTAGTAGATATTGACATTATATGTGCATATATGCAATTACGTACAAATATACATTATATAATTTGATATAAAAAGTGCTCTGATCAAATTTTTAATACAATACAAACAAAAACACCAACAGATGTTTTTCCTCTTAGTTCATGAGACTGGTCTAATAAGTTTTGTTTTCCAAACAGTGAGAAACCAGGAATTAATTTAACTTATTTCCTGATCAATAGGTATAGTTTTAATTCTTAGATTTAAAGTATTGATGGATGTTTCTTCTGCTTACGGAATGGTTATAGCCAAATACTGAAGTTGGATCTTCCTGTAACCCAGGTAATTAGACAAAGGGAAAACTATTTTGGAGAATTTACCCCCATCCTCTTTACTCTGCTATTTGTTTCCTTGCTGTGCAAAAACTTTTGCTAGCTGCATATCAGATAGGCGATTAACATCCCAGTTACATGAAGCCTGAAAAATTAAACACCAAATCATCTATTGAACTCCACAGACAGTTCTCAAAAGAACAAATACAAATTACCAGTAAATACTCAAAAACGGGGGGGGGAGGGACTCAGTGTCCTTAGCCATAAGGGAAATGCAAATTAAAATTTAAGGTCTATCGTATCTCAATAAGAATGGCTAACATAAAACAAAACAAAAACAAAACAAATGACAGCAAATGCTGATGTGGATGTGGGAAAAGAGCAACCCTTATTCACTGCTTATGAGAAAGTAAACTAGTGCCATCACTATGGAAATCTGCATGGTTTCCTGAACCCTGAAATTAGAACTACCATATTACCAGATACACTACACCTGGGCACATATGTAAGGGATCTATGTCAGCCTACCACAAAGATATTTGCACATTTATGTTTATTGCTGCACTGTTCATAATAATCAGAAAATAGACTCAGCCTAGATGTCTACTTGTAGAAGAATTTATAAAGAAAATGAGGTACACATACACAATAGAATATGATGCAATCACAAATGAAAATGAAATAAGGGCATTTCAAGGAAAATGGATGAAACTGGAAATCATTATGTGAAGTGAAATAACCTAGATTCAGAAAGACAAATATCACATGTTTTTACTGATATGTAGAAATGCATATGTGTTTATATACATGTGTTTGTAGGTCATCAAAGTAGAAGAGGTCTAAGGGGACAGGGAGAGTGAATCAGTAGAAGGATAGGAAAAATTAAGTAAGATGCAAAGAAGAGAAAACTACCATTTCAACTTTTGTTATAGAGCATGTCTCTAATTCTTCATGTTAATTCTTCCTTGAAGGACATGGGCATCACTTGCATGATATCTATCTTTCTTCTGATTGCTTCCTTGAAAAGCATATTCACAAAACTTGAAAAATTCAAAAGGGCAATGGCCAGATCAGGATTCTCTATACTTGGGCACTTCTGATCTGTCTGGATGCTTCGAACATTGATTACTGCCAATAGAATTAATCAATGGCTGAAAATTCATAGGTTTTTACAAATACTTAGTCAGATATTAATAATAGTAATAGTCATTATTTATTATTTTCCATGAATCCCATGCAGTCTACATTTAGTTTTTCCACTTAATCCTTAAAAGGTTGTTAAGAAGATCTGGGTGTGGTGGTGCACACCTTTAATCCAAGTAGTTGGGAAGCAAAGACAGCTTAATCTCTATGAGACTGAAACCCGAATGGTCTACATAATGAGTTCTAAGTCATCTAGGGCTACAGGGAAACCTTTCTCAAAAGACAAACAAACAAACAAAACAATGATAAGAACCGGGTCCTAACATCATTTGTTTCAGGACCCAACAGCTAGTAAGTAAACATAGTAAGACTCAAATGCTTGTCTGATCCCTTGACTTCCAAAATTGGGTGCTTGATCCAGTTGAAAATGGCTGAATATTAAAATGTCAGTGACTTGCACTGATGCTTTTGAGGTAATGCTTTAAAAAGCTTTTCATTTAATGGAAATTATTATTCCCACCCTGCCCCTTCCCTTCACTGACTTGTTCGTCCAAAGATGACACCTCTTAGATTATTCTCTCTGTCCTGTACACACTGGAACATTCCTATCTCCATTTATCATTTATGAGGAAAGGTCTAAAAGTCCAGAAACAGCAGGAGAAAATCAAGTGAACGAATAAAGAGCTCAGCAGGATTTTGGTGTTGTTCTAGCCTATAGCACACACAGACACACAGACACACACCACCAGAAGTGCACTACATCCTGTTTGATATTTTTAACTGACGGTTGTGATTTTATAACTCTCAAACAGTAGTAAAGTGATTTTGATAGAAGCATGATAGAATTCAGACCTGCAAATTGCTTCCCACTTCTTTACATGACTGTTCTAATGGAATATCCATTTGAGGAATGACGTTGCATGTTTGAACTCCTCAGCAACCTGGAAAAGGTACATGCAAGCTGGCACGCTTCCATCATCACAGGTTTCTGACAGTATTTATGAAGAAGGACAAACACAAGTCCCACATGTGTTTGCAGAGGCTTTGGGCAGCACATTGGTTATGTAAACTGTGGCACTCATGGCCCACATGCATTCTTACCCATTCATTTCAAAGGGAGTGGCAGTTCATAGACCTCTCTTGGGGAAAAGGTTGACCCTTATCAAGATGAACCAGTTCAAAAAAGTCGTAATTGCTATTTTTTCTTTCAGGATGGCTGCAGAGTGAAACCTTATCATTAGGACACAGCTATAAAGACTTCCTGCATTTATTTGGTTCCCACCATTTAAAAAAAAAGGTGTCAAAAGTGCTGATGCTGTCTGATTCTGCAAGCACAAGCACACTCTTACTGGATATTTCAGTTATGAATGTTTCACTGGATGCTTTTATGTGTATTGGAAAGGGAGAATTTTAAAATTTATTTATTTATTTGTATTTTAGGTATATGAGTGTTTTGCCTGCTTGTATACAAGTGCACCCATGTTACACAATACCCATGGAGGCCATAAGAGAGTGTAGGATCCCTTTGATTTGGAGTTACAGATGATTGTTAGCTGCCATGTGGGCTCTGGGAACTGAACCTATGTACTGTACAATAGCAGCCAGTGCTGTTAACCACTGAGCAATCTCTGTATCCCTGAGAGACAATATATATTATAACCTAGACATATAGAACCCAGCCTATTGCTTTTCTTCAGGTAAGCAGATAACTCTACTTTGCTAATGCTAAACATCAGTAAATGCAAATATTGTAAAGGACCATAGGAACCCCATGGAGAGCTTGGATATAGAGAAACATGGGACCTTCTGGGAAAGGGGACTTCTCTGTTTGTGACATCATTATGAACTAATGGAATATAGAATTAGTGTCTTAATTTATAGTGTGCTTTTTATTTTATTTATTTATTTTGGTCTATTATGACTATTACTACTACTACTATTACTACTACTACTACTATTATTATTATTATTACTACTATTATTATTATTTTGGTCTTTTTGAGACAGGATCAGGCTGTAGCTCCAGCTGGTCTGGCACTGGCTGTGTAGACCAGGCTATCCTCAGTCTTATAGAGATCCACCTCCTCTGCTTCTGAAGTGCTGAACCTAAATGCATGTCCCACCATGTCAAACTAGTGTAACTGAAGGTACAGCAGTCAGTCCCCAGAAAGTATGACTCTTTTTAGGTTTTGCTCCATGAGTATTTATTCTGGGGTCCAGTTTGGTGGGTTAACATCTACCTAGGGGCATGTCAGAAAGGCAAAGGCACAACAAGGCAAGCAGAATAGACAAGCGATCTCAAAGACTAGGCAGGAATCTAGTACATTGATGTTTCCTCCCACCTGCCATTGCCCAAGGCAAGTCACATATTTAGTTCTATCAGTGAGTAGGAAAATGGTCTCCTTCTGTCATAGGTCATCAGGATCGGTAACTGGAGGGCGAGGAGTTAAGAAATTTGGGGAATTGGGGCTGGAGAGAAGACTCGGTGATTAGATCACTGACTGCTCATGCAGATGACCTCGGTTCAATTCCCAACACTCACATAGCAGCTAACAACTGTCTATAACTACAGTTTCAGGGGATCTGATTCCTTCTTCTGATCCCTAAGGACATTTCATAACACTGGTGCCCCTACCTGCATTCAGGCAATACACTCATACACATAAAGAAATAAAATAAAGAAGTGTGGGAACTGATCCACTATATCACATTGTTGAATGACATATTGCTGAGGAGCACTGGTGTTTTTTAAGAATGTACAAATCTATCTGAATTTCTTCTTTCTGTAAAGAACATGAATAAATATTTTATTGTGACCTAATTATATAAAAGAGATAGAATTTAGGTTTCCTTACACTGATCTCAGTGACCCCAAACCCAAACTAAATAAAGTGAAAAGATAAAGGAATATTATAGAAATGACATTCATGATTAAGCAGAATGTTTTCAGTTTTCTCCTAGAGACCTTCATAAAAATTAACTATCTATCCATTTATCTAACTACGTACCTATTCATCCATCCATCATCTGTCTATTGGCATTGGACAGGGACCCAGTGTAGCCTGAACTATCCTGGAACTTACTCTTTATCCTAGGCTAGCCTCAAACTCATGGAAATCCTCCTGTCTCTGTCTCCTGCATACTGGGACCTATGGGTGTGTACCAGGATACCTGGTTCAAAATTTGTTCTTAATAGATGAAAATTGTCTATATGTATAATATACAGTATGATGTTTTAGATATGTATGCATGGTGAAATGGATAAATGAAGATAACTAACACAGAACCTCAACCAGTTGTTTTATGGTGAGAACATTAAACCTTCTTTGTTAACAGTTTTCAAATAATACTGTTATTAACTATAGTCATAATTTATTAAAACACATTTTTAAAATGTATTCCTCCTGCTTAACTGAAAATTTGTACCTTTCGAGAAATAACTGCCTGGAGATTTTTATTTTATGTGTATGAGTGTATATTCCCTGCATGAGTACAAGTGCACCCCTGGAGGTCAGAAGAATGCACATGGAGGTCAGAATAAGATGTTGGATTCCCTGGAACTGGAGTTACAAATGGTTGTTAGCTGCCATATGGATGCTGAGCATTGAACCCTGATCCTCTGTAAGAGCATTCAGTGCTCCCAACCACTGAGTTACCTCTCCAGCTCCCAAGACTTTTATATTTATTTCTGTTTATTACTATTACTCAAAAAATTTTTATAAACTCAACTCCTATTTTAAAACCTAGAAGCAATTATGATTACAGTGACTTAAAGTTGGAAGAAAAATATATTAATATTTTAGGCCATAGAAATCAAGGACAATATTTAATAGTTAAATAACTAATTTATCCATTCCAACATGCAAATGAATGCAGTAAATTTAAAAAAATACATAGACACAAGTTCTCTTGTCTTTGAAATTTAAAAACTATTGACTTGTCTTCCTTCACTATCAATTTAATTGAACAGATGCTAATTCCTGCCTTTTCCCTCAGTTCACTCTATAGAATATCTGTGATATTGCAGTAATTCAGTTGTTAAATCAGGGGTCAATAAACTATGGTCCACTGGCCAGTCCAGATCATTTCCCCACTTTAGTGATATCTTGTGAACTAAGACTTAAGTTCTACATTTTGAGATGATTGAAAAAAATACAGGATATTTCAAGTTATGTGAAAATAATATGAAATAGTACTTGCGGGCCCATATCTAAGGTTTTATTGGAACACAACCACATTCATGGATTTAGATATTTTCTGTGGCTGTCATAGCAGAGTTGAACAGTTACAACAGATCCTTACTGTCTGGCCCATTACTTGTCCAATTTCTGTTTTACTGGAGAAAAATCTTTGGAATTAAAATAAAAATAGTAATTAAAATAGTAATTAAAACCATAGAAAACTACAAATTTTAGAGTTGTATTACCAAATACTACATATTCAGGCTGAAATCCTAAAGAAATACAAATTTATAAAAATATTAGAATTATGTACATTGTAATTAGAATTGCTGGTTTATAACACTATGTACTGGGAGCTGGAGAGATGGCTCAGTGCTTAGAAGCACTGGCTTCTCTTGCAGAAGACATGGTTTCAATTCCCAGCTCCCACATGATGGCTATAACTCCTTCTGTAACTCCAGTTCCAGGGGATCCAACGCTATCCTCTAGTCTCCATGGGCACTCCACGCCACCAATGCCCTTACATATATGCAGACATAACACTCATTCATATAGAAATTTTTATAACATACTATATACTAAAGATTTCTTAAATAGTGAAGTCCCTGATAAATTTAAATTACATTCGATGAAAACTACCAATCCTTCTTCCAGCAGCTATCAATTGCCAGTAGTTCCTCAGTTAAATCTCATGCTTCTTTCTCACTTTCCTCCATCCATACTGAGTTTTTGTGTGACTTGGGCTTGCACAGGTCTTGTGCATGTGGTCCCAAGTGTTGTGAATCTGCATGTGCAATTGTGTTGCATCCAGAAAACAATGTTTCCTTGTAGTTATCCACCACCTCTGTCTCTTATTATCGTTTTTGCTCCCTTTTCCTCTGCGTGAAGATCCCTGAACCTTGGGAGGAGAGTGGGTGATATATGTGTCTCATTTACAGCAGAGCGCTCCACTGTTTCTTATTCTCTGCATGTTGACCAGTTGTGGCTTTCTCTGTTAATAAGGGTGTGGTGGTGTGCATGAGAATGTCCCCACAGGCTCTAAGTATTTGGACATTTTGTCCCCAGTTGGTGGCACTGTTCTGGGAGGTCTTAGAAGGTGTGGCCATGCTGGAGGGAAAACATCACTGGGCAGCCTTGGAGAGTTTTTAGGCCTTGATGGATCTCCAGTCACACTCTGCTTCCTGTGCCTGCTTGAAGTTGTGAGCATTTAGCTTTGGCATCAACTCAAGCCTCCACTGCGGCCATGCCTCCTGCCATGATGAACTCTTGCCCCTTTGTAACCATAAGCTAAACAAACTCTTTCTATTATAAGTTCTCGTGTTCAGTGTTTCTATCACAGCAACAGAAAAGAGACTAATACAAACGGTGTGGCACTGGCTTCAGGGAATATGCCCCTACACAAGAGCATTTGGGGAACACAAATTAGACTCCATATTCCTTAAAATAATAGAGGACACGAAGAGAGGAGAGGCTAGAAAGGTGAGTGTGGACATGAGCCTAGATGGGGAAGAGAGTCTGAATATGCTCAAAATACATTGTACGAAATTCTCAATGAATCAATAAAAATGTCATTTTAAAAATCAGATTTGATTCATCAAGAAAATGTCTAGCAGATAATCATGTTTGATGAATTTTCACTGAGACCTTTAGGAAAACATTTGTTACATTAAATATTGCTGTGTTTAAAAAACTACAAGTGGAGCTGGAGAGATGGCTCAGTGGTTAAGAGCACTAGCTGCTCTTGCAGAGGACCTGGGCTCAATTCCCAGCACTCATATGGCAGCTAAAAACTACTTCTAACTCTAGTTCCAGGGAACCTGATGCCTTCTTCTGACCTCTGTGGGCATTGCACAACATGGGTGCACCTACCTACATGCAGGCAATACACTCATAAAAATAAAAATAATAAATAAAATACTTTTTCAAAAGTACAACAGCACATATAAAACCTGATTTTAAAAATAAATTAGAGGGGCAGGCGTGGTGGTACACACCTTTATTCTCAACACTTATCCGTCAAAGGCAGGAGGGTCTTTGTGTAATCAAGCCCATTCTGCTCTACATAGTGAGATTCAGGCCAGTTGAGGCTACAGAGAGACCCTGCCTTAAATAAATGAATAAATGAGTGACTGACTGAATAAATAAATAATTGACTATGGGGTTAAAAAAATAGTAATTTTTGGATGACTTACTATAAATGGAATAAGTTTTAAACATTATTGTTTTTACCTTATCAAAGAAGAGAATTAAACTCTGAAAATTATCTTTTATTCATTGATTCAGATTGCTGGTTCTAATTTATGCATTTAAGGTTTAACATTACTGTATCCAGAGCTCCCCTGAGGGAAAGAATGTAAAGAGCTTCTAAGGGCTTCCCCTAAAAACACAACTGCTTTGTGCTTTCAAAGAGCTAGGGGGCCCGAGCAGAGCAGCTGTGCCATAAGAGGTGGGGGCTGAGTGAGTTCATAGTCTTCCCAGCGCAGCCCTGTTTTGCCAAGGGATGTGGCCAGTCTTCCACTCTGTGATGTTTCTTTTGGCTGACACTTTCGCATTCTTGTGACCCTTTGAATGGAGAAGTCTTAACAGCTTTTGCTCTACAACATGGCCTCCTGCTATCATTTCCTGCAGGTCTTGCCTTAGATCTCAGCAGCTTCCTGAGTAAATGTCACCTTGGTGTCTTCTAAGAGGGTTTCCAGAAGTTCACAGTCTTAGCGCCTCCCTCCCCCCACATTTACAGCATAGTGACCATGAGTCTTCTCATTGGACTGTGCAGGAATATGAGTTTAGAATTCTCTTTGATTCCAAATCTAGGGGCCTTGTAGGGTGGGAACAGGGAACTAGAAAAATGCCCCTAAGGGTGGGGATCAAATGACCCCAGAGGAGGAAATTCCAGTTGGAAATAGAAACCAGGTCAGCACCCCTGTGAGAACCATAGCACGTTTCACTTAGAAACTGGCAACCCAGACTTGTGAAGGCTTCTGTCAGAAGCCTGTGGATTGGTCTAGAAAGGGAATTTTGTTTTGGTGTAGTGATTGGGTAGTGCAAACCGGAAGTGAAACACCGTTTATCTCCTTTCACCTTTGTGCTGCACTGAAAAGCAATGTGGAAATGAGTCAGTTTCATGTCACGTCGTGCTGACCAAGGATTATATCTTTCATACAGAAAGACGATTTGGGAGCAGCATTTTCTTGAGAACCATGATAGGCACACACACCTACCCAGTGTGTGTGTGTGTGTGTGTGTGTGTGTGTGTGTGATGGATTGGTAGAGAGAACTAGTATACTATGACCACAATGTTCTCCACTGATTGTTAAGGAGCAAATGGCTATTGGTAGAAGATACATAATACCCCTTCATTGATTAAATCAAATGAACTTAGTTAATGATAGTTTCTGTAAAATAGCAGCTTTTTGTATCTTTGCTTATTAATAAAGTTGTTGAATAGAGTTGAAAAACATGCAGTATGATCAGCTTGATGGGAATACTGGTGGCATTTTGAACAACCTGACATAATTCCAGAGAACATTTAAAGGGTATTTAATGTCTTGAAAGTTTTCTGGGGCCCTTGAAAGTCTGTGGAACAGAATGTCATGTTGAGAAGTTTCGTTTGCTCAATTTAGCATGTGATCCAAATTTGAGGGAGATTAAACCTATTTAGGAGATGCTAATATACAAAGAAAATGAAGAATATACATTTTAAAGGGATTTGGCTTTATGGGAAATGATCTGAAATAGGGTAGATTTGAAAGTTCTGATGCAAAAATATTATATAATAGGAAAATGATGGCTATTGGCTAGTTTATTGTCACAAATGTTCAAGATGTGTATTCTAATGGAAAAACATTGCTGGACTGTGTTTAAGAAAAGTCTTAGAAATTAAAAGCAGCTCAGTGCAGAGTAGGATTTTTTTAAAGGGAGAATATATTTCATGCATAATGCCTTCTGCAAATTAATGGACACATAAAGTAGATTAATGACTGCCCGCGGCTGGAGGTGGCAGTAACTCTTAACAGGCACCAAGTATGTCGCTGTGAAAATGTCCTGAAACTGGATGATGCTGACTGTTGCATAAATTAGTCAATTTACAAGGGATGTTTATGATATTAAAGTTACGTGCCAAGTTGTTTTATAGTATACATTAATAAGAGAATAAAATTCTAGCAAGAAATAAGAAATGGGGGTAGAGGTGAGTGATCTGAAAATGTCAAAATGTAACCCACTACTTTTGATTACTTTGATTTTTGAAATTTCTGAATTTTCAAAAACATTTTGAGACAGGATCTCTCTGTAGCCTAAGCTGGCCTGGATCTCGATATATAGACCAGGTTGGGCTTGATGAAGACACAGCAACAGAGCCATACTCTTGTTTACCTCATCTTATGTAAGACATTTGGCCTTGATTTTGTGACGCTGATATTTTCTTGGTACTATTAAAAATCATTATGTTTATTTAAAAAGATTCTACTGAAAATAAACGTCCCTCATTTTTGCTTTTTCTTTGCCTCCTTTTCTAGCACAGTGATAACACTCTATTCTAAGTTTGGCTTCTTTTTCTTCCATCTTTTTTCTTGTCTAACTTTCATTGCCATGGTCAAGGCAATTGAGTACTGTGGTGCCATTCAGAGTACTTGTGGGTTCATAACGATTAATCAGACTGCCTGATGATATGTAGAAATATATTCCTTAACCTGAGGGACATGTATGCACAGTGGTCCACCATCACATCCAAAGTCATGTTAGGACACTTTCCTTTGTCAATTCAAGGTATGGCATCATTTTAAAAGGACTGTTTTGAGAAATAACTTCCATATGATACACTTCACTCATTTAATGTAGAATTCAGCTAGTTTTAATGTATCCAGTATTATCAAAACATATCCATTAGCAAATTTTACAATATTTTTGCCCTCCCCAACTAACTCCATATGATGAGCAGTTATTCTTCATATCGACTACTACCAGGACTTCAAGCCAATGTTAACAACCAGTTTGTTTTTTGCATCTTGATTTTCTTAATGTGAATTTTTTTATGTAACTGTACCCATATACTATGTGGTCTTTTACTAATGATTCTTTTCAGTTAGCATGTTTTGAAGATGCCTTTATGTCATACCATTCGTGAGGACTAAATTCATTCTTAATGGCCTGGCAGTCTTCTATTTGATGATTTTTTAGATAGTGTGTATAGGCTTTAAACTGGTAATGTAGGTGATAAAGATTTTGAAGTTTTGATCCTCTTGCTTTTACATTTTGAGTGCTGGAATAACAGGTATGCACTATCATCCTCTATTGTATGTGATTCTGGGGATGGAACTCAGGACTTGATGCATGCTAAGCTTTACTGACTGAGCCATGTCCCTGGCCCTAATCTTCAATTTTATTAATATGTCATATTTTGTTCATTCATTTGTTGGATGACAGACATTTGTCTTGTTTTCAGTTTCAATTTTGCTATTATGAACAATGCTTCTAGAAACAATTATGTTTTATGTAGATGTATGTTTTCATTTCTCATGAATATATTCCCAGGTGTGACTTTGTGTGTATATGTGTGTGTGTGTGTGTGTGTGTGTGTGTATGTGATTATGGTAACTATACTTAAACATTTGTGGAGCTGTCAGACTGTTTTCCAAACTGACTACATCATTTACATTTCCCCAACAGGTCCAGATTTTCCACATTCTAGGCAGCACATGCTGATTATTTGTCTTTTTGATCACAGCCATCTTAGTTGTTTGTGATGTTCTGTCTCATCGTTTTTGCAGTAGGAAGTGAATGACACAGAAGGAGAGATTTGATTTACAACACTATTTTCTTCAGGGCTTTAAAAATAATTGTAAAAAACCACCCATGTATTTAAAACAGGATTCTTTTCTTTAAAAATAGGTCAGTGAAGTTTGCCCATATTTTAGCAGTATCCATTACACAAAGTAAAGGGCACACTCCTCTCTTCCCTCTTCTTCAAGTCGGGGAACATGAATCCCTGGAGCATGAATTCCCTGCTCAAGTTCATTCTCACCTAGGGAAAAGTGGCAAGGAACCCTAACCCTGTAGACCATAGGATCACACCAACTTTACCTCAACTCTTACTGTATTAGTTATGCTTAAAATATGGATATCTTCACCTAACCTGTAGACTGAGAGATAGTAGGTAAATGAAGAGAAGTAGAAATGCAATCTAGAAAGAAGGAACAGATTTTGTTAAGAGCCCAAGGAACCAAAAAGCATAGCAACTAACTCCAAGTAAGCAAATGGAAAAAAAAATAGCAGAGTGATTAAAGGCCTTTGAGAGATGAGTTGAAGTGACAAGAAGAATGATAGCGTCTAGGATGGTTCAGCATAAGTGGACTGGATTTCCACCCAGGAATGAGGAAAAACTATTGAAATATTTAAGAGGTATGAACATTGGGGCATGTGTGTATATGTGTGTGTGTGTGTGTGTGTGTGTGTGTGTATGTGTACGTATGTGTATCAATCGATTTTTTTTCGTTAAATAAGATGACACAGTGAGATTATGGTGGAACCGGAGACACTTCTTATTACCATAGTACCTATGGCATGTCAAGCCTTGATATCTTGCCAACCATGGTCAGACGAATTCATGGATGGCAGTTGTGAGATTCTACTTCTGCTAAACCTTTTTGTCTGTTCTTGTGTCACATTCTGCTCACTGAAGAGCAATTCCTACATCTCTCAGCTAACTAGACAAAAGAAGACTCTTTTGTTTCAATTTGGGCAGCAGCATCTCTGCTGGCGAAATTCTGTCATCATGCTTCCTTAGAGAACTCTGTCCATTGGGGGCTGTTGGATTACTGATGAACCACCTCTGTGCCACTCATCCATTGCTAAGGATGATTCCATCACACCAAGATAGAGTTTTTATATTTAAGGAATCCTGCCTACTCCTAAACATGTGTTTACCATTGTCATGGAAAGGGCTTTGTTCCCTTTCTCCATTACAGCAAACCAAACTACTGCCAAGAACAAAAATAAAAATTACCCTTTCAGGCTGAAGAGATGGCTCATAGTTCACAGGTTAAGAGCAGTGGCTGCTCTTGCAGAAGACCCAGGTTCGAATCCCAGTTCCCACATGGCAGCTAAAAACCATCTATAACTTCAGTTTCAGGGAACCTGACACCCTCTTCTGACCTCTGTGGGCATTGTACGACACATGCAGGCAAAATACTCATAAAATAAAACAAAATATTAAAATAAAATAAAAATATTAAATAATATTAAATAAAATGTTTAAAACAAAGAAAAGACCCTTGCAGAATTATGAAGAGTTTAACAGCAGACATTTTAGCTAAAGTTATACAATGCTGGCCTGTTTGCAACAATGTTTATCACACAGTATTTTAGTTTGATTTCTTTTACAATGATAAAGCATTGACCAAAACCAACTCAGTGTGGAAATGGTTTATTTCAGCATACAGGTTATAGTCTGACATTGAGGAAAGCCAAGGCAGGAGTTCAAGGTAGTAAGTTGGAGGCAGGAAGTGAAGCAGAGACCATGGAATAATGCTACTGGCTTGCTTCCTCTGACTTGCTTAGCCAACTTTCTTATGAGGCCCATGCCCACCTGCCTAGGTATGGCACTGCCCATAGTGGACTGAACCCTCCTAATTCATTCAGCAATTAAGAAAATACCAACAGACATAGCCACAGGAAAATATGATCTGAACAATACTTCAGTTGAGTTTCCCTCTTCTAAGGTGACTATAGGTTTGTGTCAAGCTGACAGCAGAAGTTAACTATGACATGCCACCCCTTGTCAACCTTGGCACACAAAATGGCACTTTAAAAAATAACCTTTCCTTTCTTGTCTGTCCTCAAGATCTCACATTAATATCATAATGTAAAATAAAGTACAACTTTATGTCTTTCTTCAACAATTGCAGCATTTTGAAAGTCCAAGTTCTCTTATACCCCTACCAGCAGTGGATAAAGACTTTACCTTTGTCCATATGCAGCATTTGTCATTTGTTTTTTTGGATCTTTGCCATTAGGAGAGGGGTAAGATGAAATCTCAAAGAAGTTTTAATCTGCATTTTCCTGATGACTAAAGATGTTGAGCTTTAAAAACAGTTCTTAGCATTGCTTTATTTTAGAAGTTACGCGATTACATTGAAAGACACTGCACGGATGAAAAATTTCGAAAAAGAGTGAATGGCAAACTCACATTATAGGACAAGTAATGAATTTCACATTGTTGTTGAGGCTTCATAGTACAGTTTTGTATGTAAACAATACTCAAAAATTATGCCGAGTTGGATGACACATACCTTTAATCCAGGACTCAGGAGGCAGAGGTGCTCTGTGAGTTCAAGGCCAGCTCACTTTACAAAGAGAGTTCCAGACCAGCTGGAGCTACAGAGAAACCCTGTCTCAAAAGGACAAAATTATAGTAGACCTATAGAATTTATAATTTATATTCTATGATATAATTATGTTTTACTTTGAGAATTATGTCGGTTTATTTGGTATAGCATGTTCTATTTCTTTCTTTTGTAGCTTCCCAGATTGTGATTTTTATCTCTAGAAGTTCAGTTAGGAATAGGTGAAGGCCTACTGGGGCTGTAGAAGAGTAATAGAAAAATAACGGAAAATCTCTTAGAGTCTGGTAGTGGGAGAGGTCCAACTTAGTGTGGAGTGTGGAGTGAAGACCACAGCTGGGCCTCAGGGGAGGTGGGAAGTCCATTCCAGAGAATCGGTCCTTCCAAGACCAGAATCCAAAAATAAGAGAAGCCACCCCTGTTCCCAGCATAAGAGGCAAAGCTCTGTTATGCACATCCTGGGACCTTGGAGGAGGGGCTGTGGGGACTGCAGTCACTCAGAGAAGACTGAAACTGCTGCTCAAAGATGTTGAACATTTTAAAAGTTATTTTTCAGTCATTTGTGTTTCATGTTTAGAGAACTCTCTATTCAAGCTCAGCTCATTGCCTCACTTTTTACTTGGGTTGTTTATCTGATGTCTAGTTTTTTGTCTTCTTTGTATATTTTAGGCACTAACTCTCTGTCCGAGGTATAGCTGATAAAGATTGCTTCCTGTTGTGTAGGATGCCTCTTCACTCGAATGATGGTGTGACTGGTATGGTGGAGACCTTTGCTATATGGAAACGTTTTAGTTTTATGTGGTCCCATTTGTCAATTTTTGGACTGAATGCTTGTACTATAGGTTAACCAGGCATCAGTGGATGGGTTCAAACCAAGGGATATTGGGAGATACAAATTAGACTCTATATGCCATATGCCATATATATATATATATATATATATATATATATATAGTGGGACATATATATATATGTACATTAAATTGGGTCAGAGGTAATAAGGGGAAATGGAAATAGGGGAAAGGATCTTAATATTGTCAAATTATAGGAAAATCAGAAAAAAATCAGTGAAAAATGTAAAAAATCTGGCCTCTTAACTGTGACCTCCTGTAAAATCAAAAAGAGAAGTTACATACTTTCTTTTCTATAAGAGGGAAGACCTGTAGCACAGTTACAATCAAAGCCAAACCAAAACCCAACAGTATAAAAACCTCAATATCCATCCATTATCTAGGACTCACTCATCATATTCTAGACTGTAAAGGGCTTGGTTAGCCTCCTATCTCCAAGTATACCATCCTTGGGTACACAGCTTGACTGGTAGCCTCAGTTCAGCTCCACCTCACAATTTTTTCTGTTCTTGGTGACATCACATAGTTCTTGTATCTGTAATACCCTGGGGTCTTCAACGCAACTTAGGCTGCACCTTTCCCAATGACCTCTTATGATTTCTCTTCAGGTCTCTGTACCTGACGTATGGTGCCGAGCTTCAACTTCTCTCCATGACCCATTTAATACATCAGCTTTCATGCCACCCAAACCAGTACAGCATGGAAGACTCTTACACTCTACCAAGTTCAATTTCCAACTTAAGATACAGCCTGATCTGAGCAATACTTCAGTTGAGGTTTCCACTTCCCAGGTTACTCTATATCAAGTTGATAGCTAAAGCTACACATAGAATGCATAGAAAACCTGGTTACCATTTTATCATTAACCATTCTGTTTTGCTTGTCCCCTACCACCTACAGATACGAATACATCATGCTCTGTTTAATAGGCTGCCAGGATGAAGTCCTAGTCTTCAACTCAGAAGCCAATGATAGCACCTTAGACCAAGGGACAGATAGCTTATAGTTCTGTTTCAGAGTTTCTTATAAAGTTACGGTCCTGAAAGAATCTGTTTTCTTTGTTAATCTTACTGCCTTCTTCAATGTTTGGTGTTGGTTAAGTGATTAATAGTTCACAAATTCAGAATCCAGATTAATACTGCTCAAAAATTCCTTAGGACATTCATTGTTCTAGAAGAAAAAAAAAACTACAAAATGTCATTCTTATTTCTGATTCCTTCACTATTCTGTTGAATTCCATTGAAACTTCTCCACATTCACCTTCAAATCGTCAAATGAGCTCATAAAAACTACTTACAACTGACCAAGAGAAGAAATTTATACATGCACAAAATCATTAATCATTAGGGAAATGTAAAATGAAAACTACAGGAAATATTAGTTTATATCCTAGACTGACAGCAATGAAAATGATAATAGAGAGTGCTGACAAGTATGTGAAGAAACTAGAAGCCTCATAGATTCCTGGAGAGAATTTAAAATGGTATAGCCAGCTTGGAAAATAGTCACTTCCTCAAAAAGTTGAACATAATATATGAACTATTAGTTCTAATCTTAGGTATATAAACAATGGAAATAAAATACATATGTGACTATATATGCATTATTCATAATAACAGAAAATTTAAAACAACTAAGTATCCATCAACTGATGAATAGACACAGTGTTATAGACTCCTTAAAGGAAATATTATTCATCAATAACAGAATGAAGTATTGATATGTTTCCATGAAAAAGCCTTGAAAACAATATGGTAAGTCAAAGAAGTCCAATATGAAAAGTGTCACATGATTCTGTTTATATAGAATGCCTAGAATTAATAAATGAAGATAAGACCTAAAGTAAATTGGTGCTTCTCCAGGGCTAGGTTCAGGTATGAGAAAATAAAGAATGATTATCACTGTAGATTTTCATTTCAAGGTGACAAAAATATTCTGAAATTTTTTATGGTGACGGTTGCACAACTCTGTGAGTATAAACAAGTCAAATGTTCACCTGAAATGTGTGCGTTGGGTAGTAGCTGAATTATATCTCAGAAAATGGTTATAAAAAATAAAGTCAAAAAATGCTGGATTTAAATGGCTTCTTCTCTTGAAGGAAGGTCCCAGTCTGCCTAGGCACATTTACTTATAAAAGTAAAGCCCCCCAGTGATCTCTTTCTGTGATGTTTTGCCATATATGTACCTAAGAAACTTTTAAGTTTACTTACAATATGAATTTGACAGTTTATTTTATGTTGTGGGAATCCAAAACAGAATGAGCAATGACTATTTACATGACTATAGTCTAGCTGTTTTCTGGAGTCTAGGATACATTTTAATGTCCCCAAACCCACATATTTCGCACATTAATCAAGGCCAACATGTAACCACGACTGCCAACCACAGGAAGCTAGGATACATTTGGATTGGCATTTGTACACCAACATTCTGTGATCTCTTTAACTAGCTAGTAGTCATGGCGGCTTGTGGTGATTTTGCTGCTGGTAGTGGTGCTGGTTTTGGTAGTAGTAATGGGTGTGTGTGTGTGTGTCTGTGTGATTGTACACTTGTGTATATATTTACAGCAAGTTCAGTCAGAATGCTTTAGACAAACTAGTAGTATGAACCTCAGCAAGGGAAGATGAATAACTTTGAAAATAAATTCTTGAATGCTCTCAATTATTCAAAGATTGCTTTCTCAGACAAAGCTTAGTGTAGTTTGCTACTGCCTGAAAATCAGGACTTGGGATAAAAGAAGTACCTCCTTCATTTTCCACAGTATTCTGTCTCAAGCATTTTACTAGATGCTTTCTATGCATTAGATGCTGTATATGCACACTCTGTAATCCTTACAGCAACCTTCCAATGGAGCTTATTCATTCTGTTTTCTGGATGAGGAAACTGAGGCTTACAGAGGCTAAGTCCCTTCCCTAATGTCCCAAACACATTAAGTAGTGGAGTTGAGCTTTGAACTCACATCAGCTCATTCTGAAGACTATCTTCAGGATCCCTCATGTTAAGCTTTTTGTCATCTTCTCAAAAAGAAGTTATCTCCTTTAATCATTTGGTATGACTTAAATGTAATTATTAATGGAAGTGAAGCTGAAATTCATTATTTGACTAAAATTTGATTGCACAACTATTCAGTGTTTAGATTATCAAGCAAAGATTTCCCATTTCTGTATCAGAGCTTTGGCATTAATATTTTAAAAAAATATTAATTTTATTTCTGTAATAATGTAATAATCATATGATAGACCCTAAATTTTCAGGATTATAACATATAGGAATGGCTGTTTTAAAAATTATTAAAGAAAGAAAAGGAAAAGCTAGAGATATGGCTTAGCAGTTAAGAGCACTGACTCCTCTTGCAGAAGACCTGGGTTCAATCCCTAACATCCACACAGCAGCTCACAACAAGTTTCAGGGGATCCAATACCCTTTTCTGACCCCCATGGGTATTTGACAACATGGGTGCACTTACATACATGCAGACCACACACTCATATGTGTAAAATAAAAATAATAAATAAAGTATTTTTAAAATAAAGAAAAGGCATTCTCCTTAGAGATAGACATAGGATCCAGATGTGCTTTTATCCAGTGGTGTCTTTGTGCATGGCATGTCTTATAGAAGGGAAGTTCATGAATTCACTTTGAGAAGAACAAAATCTGTGGAAAGGAGCAGAGTGTCAGTTGCATTTGAGTATTCTGGGACTCTGGTATAGGCACTCGTGACTATTTGGTTGCAAAAGTTAGAATAGTAATCTTCCCATTCTGTTGAACTTGGAAAGGAGAGAAGACAATGGAAACCAGAAAGTCCTCTAAAATTTCCTGAATAGGTAGTCAGAAGTCCCTCACACTTGGCCTATCAGGGCACTGAATGCCATATTGAAAATATGTATCAGTTATAATAATGAATGTCATAGTGGATGGCTACAGACATATTCCCTTCGTGTGGTCATACTGTGAGACTCACTCAGCTCTCTATTTGGTACACACATTTCAATTATACCTATAAGGCAAACTGGTTCCGTGGTTCAAAAAGATACTGGTGGGTCTCCATTTAAAGAAATAACGACTCATAGTAAGATATAACCCTGGGCTGTCCAGGATGTGTGCGTATCTAGAGTGACTCATTCCCAGATGATCCAAGACCCTGAGGATTTACTGTACTGGGCCTGCCTTAAGAGATATAACCTGCTCTTTTCTTTTTAATATTTTTGTAAACATTTTTTTTGCTCCTGAGGTTACCCACAACAGTATCCTTTTGGCTTTATTTTCTTTGAACACTAGATCATTAAAATATCCATAACCACTCACAACCACAACAGTTCTTAAGATGAGACTTTGGGGGCACAAAAGTTATGAACTGGAAAGAAAACTTGGTTCCTATTGATACACATTGTTACTTCCTTTAAGTTCTAAGAACACAGAATCATTTTTATATGAATTAAGGAAAGGCAGTGGGAAAATGTTATTTTTATATTTACTTGTTTAGTTTTAATTTGTTTTTATTTTATATTTTAAGAGGATTTTTATATTTATTGAGAATGAAAGAGAACATGCATCATGATGCTGCATGGAAGTCATAAGACAATTTGTTGGAGTTGATTCTCTCCTACCATGTGGGTCCTGGAGATTGAACTCTAGTTCAGCACAAGCCTTTAGTCACTGAACTAGCTCCCCAGTCCTTTGTCTTTATACTCCATCATCACATTCTCTTTTCTATATTTTCACTTAGATGTTGCAATATGAAGTCTGAGAATTGACTTGAACAGCTTGAAAGGTTTGATCACTAATAATGCTCACACTGCTCTCATTCATCTCTGGACTTTATTGCTTGACTAGCTTAGGTGTAGTTGGATTTTAAACTTTTGATGCAAGGCAGATCTTAATTAAATCATGAAAAGGCTGTTCATTCCTATGGCATACACTTGAGTCAGTGTTTTGGATGATTTTCCCTGGTAGGGTTCAAGGTAGATTAACAACTGTAGATGAAAAGAATGGGGCAGGTAGACAGAATAATGAGAAGACTTTTGCCTGTGACTGAATCAGTCAGGTAGCAGTAGTGAAAAGGGAGAAGAAATGTAAGAACCCGAAAGCACAGAGTGGTAGATTTTGGGCATCTGCAACCTATCTGTGTGTTCTTATAGGCAACATTTTCTTTCCTATTTTGTGCAGTCCTGATCTTTCTCCATCCATGTGTCTTTTTGAGTCATTACAGGGTTTTCAACATTAGTACCTAATTATGAGTCTGTTTCAATGTTAGAGCCTGTTTAATTTTGACTTTAACATGGTTTAAATCAATCCGCACTGGGAGAAAATTTAAACCATCTTTTATCATGTCTCAAAAGCATAGAAGATTTGTTTACGTAACTGATTTTGCCAAGAATGGAGTGAATGAAATTTCAGTTTTCAAGGGTGTTTGAAGTTAACATTGGAGGTAAGGAGCCAAGTTCATTCAAGCAACACTTTTGCATGGAAGTGCCTTAATGGTCAACGTAAATCATGCCTTCGAGGAGTAACTTTCAGTTTTCACACCAGTGTCATTCAGTAGAAATATGATCCAAATCACATATGTAATTTCAAGTTTTCTAAAAGCCAAGTTTAAATAAACTAAAAGTAAAAGGAAATGTTATCTTATTTTACCTATTATATCTAAAATATTATTTGGATATGCAAACTTTAGAAAAGTTAGTAATGAACACATTATGTATATTTTCTACTTACCAAGTGTTTGAAGTGCAGTGTGTATCTATAATATGTCTCAATTACTGTGAACTACATTTCTAGTACTCAACAGTCACATGGGAGTAGTGGCTGTCATATTTGACACCAGAGTTGTATATAAGTGAATTAAAAATCAAAAAGACATAATTTATCTAGTGAAGGAATTTTTCATTTCGATTAGTAGGAATTAGTGGACTTCTTAATTCTCTCTGCATATCTTTACCCTAACCCTGGACAATCAGGACCACTTTTTGGTTGCCACATTTTCATGGCTGGGGGTTGGGTAGAGCCTTGTTTTCACATTGCATGGTACAATTCAACTGCTATTCTCTGTTTGTGCTCTATTCAGCTTTAAATTTTGACCCCTTGACTCTCCCACACTGAGCAGCCAACACAAAGTATTGTTTGCAGTGATATCTGTTGCTTTCTCAGAAGATGAAGGTACTAATCAGATTTGTACTTAGTACAAGGTGTTCAAGTGAAATTATCCACTTGTTTTGGTGCTCTCCCCCTCCCAAATTGCTAGGGTGTATCTTCATCTGAGGTGATATAAATAGGAATTGCCCACCTCCTAAATAGAGTGCGTAATAATGGAGGTAACTAGGCATCCTCCCACACCCTGCCACACTTGATGCCCAATTATTTCCCAGAACACCTAAACCTTTATGTAACAGCACTCAGGGAAGAAAGAGAAGTGGAAGGCACAAGTGGAGTAGATATTTCAAACATTGTTCCTGTGCATTTAGGTGGAAAGATAAATTTTTGCTTCTATACGCAAGGTGTGTTGCATTGCAAGCATGCTTTGGTGTTGCCAGCACAGCATCTTGGAGCTGATACACTGCAAGATCTAGTTATATGTAGAATGCTCTATAGAAACAGTTATAGACAAAGCCAGCCAAGAAGATAAGTGACTCCAACATGGCAAAGTTCATGCTGTTAACTATGCTTTCCTCCATGTGAAACAGAGCAACTTTGTGCTTTGTTAATTTGTGATGCAAAGTTTTGCTTGAATTAAGCATAGACCCAGCAGGTGACTCACTCACAATCTTTGATGTTTTGAAAATGTTCAAGGAAGATGGGGTCAAAATGAATGAAAAATTCCATGTGTATCTGAGTTGTTATCAATCATATTCAGAATCCTTTGTAGTAAGGCAGATAGGATAGTCATTTATAATGTTCTCCTTTGGTCAAAGGCTTAGGTATCAAATCCTAAATTTCAAGGTATTGCTGTATTTTGGGTCCCAATTGGTCATGGTCTTACTTGGGTACTTATTAACTGAGTGACTTTCAGCAAATTCTTTGTGAGCCTCAATATCATTATCTAATGATCAGGTCAGCAAACTTACTTCACTGAGCTGAAGTCAGAATGAAGCAGGACAGTGGAGATAAAGTGCTTGGACAGTACCTGGAATCAAGTAGAATCTGGCTAAACAATACTACCTAGTTTTAAAACTTAATGTATTATCAGACGTCTTTCAGTTACATGTGAGTATATTATATACAGTATCATATTATATATATATATATATATACTATTTTCACCATGCATAGTGAAACTATATAATATAGTTACTATTTAACTTAATTATTACTATAAAACAGGAATTGTGTAGAATCATGATTTATTCAAGTTAGCACACATTTTCTAAGTTCAGATAATGACAAAAACTTATTTTTAGATGATGAGGAATACATCATTGTTGTGTTATGACTACCCTAAATGTCATATCCATATGACATTATGGTGGTTGTTAAGTGATAGCTTCATTCTTGTTGCTCTTAAATTTTAATGCCTCTAGTTGGTCCTCAACTGGAGGTACTTTTACCCTCCCCTGCATATGTACCCACGGGCATTGGGAAAGATCTGGAAGATACTTTTGGTTGGCACAACTGGGAGAGAGGCTTGTAGTATCTACTGGAATGTTACTATATATATTGTATCATGCCCAGGAAAGCCTCAAGAATGCAGAGTTTGCCAGTCTCAAATGTTTATAGTGTCAAGATTGATAAACATGCTCTTGATATTATTAATCTTTTAGAGTTTATGGTATCAATTTTCATTTGTGATTTGGGCCAAGCAATGAAGATTAAAAGCTGTCCAGTCATGAGCTGACTGGACGTACAGCTCTGAGTGTTAAAGTCCAGTTGAGCCTTACCTATGAGGACTGTTAGAGAGAATTTGTTTATTGGGTGGGAGAATGGATTACTCACCTCTTGACGTCCTTCTAATTTCCAAGAAATCCATGGTCTCTTTCCTTTCTCCTCAGAGCTGTGTTTCAGTGAAGATCTCACCCAAACTTCCCATCTCAACTAGCCAGGCAGAGTATTTTTGGAATGTTGATGAATGTGCTGAGAAAGTTATTTTAAAATAGCATTCTGCATACAACACTATGAAACCATCACCTGAACGGAGCTGATTCCAAATGGAGTCATGATGTATAATGTCTCATAGTAAACTATTGAAACCTTCTCAAAAGTAACATCGCAGGTGATTTTCGGTTAGAGGCTGCCATGGTGCATCTATCTCCTCCCAGATACATAGGCATTTCCCTTTTTTGAATTCAGTGCCTCAAATAAAGCACTGTATGGTGATAGGTTAAGCATAGCTATACAATGAAAGGTCAAGTTGAGGTAATATTAAATGTAAGAGTCTAATACTGAAATATTTCTGCATACGTTGATAAGCTATCTGTGATTTCTTTCAGTGTAATTTGGTGGGATGGGAATCTGAATGCTAGTATTTCAAACAGAAAATTGTAAGGCATTGCAATGAAATCAAAGCTGAGATGCTTTGCAATTTGGCTGCTTGCTTTTAGCTGTGAATTCTATTCAAAGCAGAAGACAGCCATGCATCTTAAGTAGAGAAGAAGCTTTGACAATCCAATTTCAGCATATGTTGGTCATTTACATGATTAAAACAGTGAGCATACTCACTTTGGCCTCATCTTGCTTTTACTGAAACACTTTCCCTCCTGACACACAAGTCCAGTATATCCCTGAAGACCTATATCAGTTTTTACCTCTTTCTGGGAGTCTTTAGATGTCTTCTACATTTTAATAATAATTCTCTTTCTGCTGAACCCTTGAAGTGACTACTCTTTGTGTTTGAGATACAATGAACACACATTAAATTTTCCGTTCTAAAAGGTACAAATCAGTAGTTGTACTATATTCACAGAAGTCTTGCAACCATCAGCACATAATCTAACACAAAGTCATCACACCTAAAAGGAAATGTTGAGTTCATTAGTAGTCACCTGCTTTATTTCCATTCAGTCTGATTGGCAATCATTAATTACTTTCTGTCGCCATATAGTTGCTTTTTCCAGACAGTGCACATAAATGGAGTTAGGCAATTTGTGGTGTTTTCTGTCTAGTTTTATTTTCATTTGACAAAATTATCTCAAGATTCATCCTGATTGTAGCCTGTATCAGGTTTCATCCTTTAACTGCATGTGGCTAAATAATCTTCCATTATATGAATATTCCTTATTTTGTTTATGGTTTCATCAGTTATTATACATTTAGGCTGTTTCCATGTTTGAGTTTTGTGGGTAATGCTGCTATAAACATTCATGTGCCAATTTTTATACTAATAGGCTTTTATTTTTCTTGAAATACATTATACCAAGGAGTAGAATTTTGCTGGGTCATATAGTAACCCTATACTGAACCTTTTGAGGAGCTGGCAGACAAATTTCCAATGTGACTGTGCCATTTAACAGTTCCTTAAGTGGTGTACAAATGTTCAAATTTTTTGGCGTCCTCGTTGACATTTTGTTCTATACAAGACTGTTCATGTCACTATTATCTTCAGCATTAATTCCACATATGTTAGTTTTACCACTCAAATTAGACTGTAAGCAACTTAGGACAATGATCCATTTGTTCAATCTTTATTTTGGCATGTTTCTTGATTGCCTACTTTGTGGCAAGAATTACAAAGTGTCAAGGCTATGAATATGAAAACGCTCCACTAAGCGGGGGAGGTCCATACAATTCACAGCAACCCATTTGTGAGTGGCAGGTGCAGTAATGACAGCCTATTCAAGGTACAGACATGGCTTCCCAGAATTCATATTGATTGTCTCCCTCCCACAATCTCGTACTTACAAACACCACTCAAGCCTACTATTTAATAAATTCTCCTTTAGAGAAAGAACAGATCTCTGTGTGTGTCCCCTTTTCAGTCCAAATGTAGAAGCTCTGATTTTTTTCTGTAGCTTTTGTATTTCAGTACCACTTTGCAAATATGCTTAAAGCAATCTTTTGAACAGTTACTTTGGATGTACAATATGAATTATTCTGAAGCGGTGAGTCATCAAGGATGCTAATCTGTTGACTTGTAGTTTGAAAACTTGCTTGAGATTCTAGGTTAAGGAAAGAAGGCGTAGCTTTAAGAAATTAATTTCAAGAATTCAAAAATAAACTGTCCATATGCTGTATTCATCTGCAGGTAATCTTGTTTTGTAGTTCTTTTTTTTGCAATTCTCGATTGGGGTTACTGAGAAATTAAGACATTATCAATCTTTAAGCAATGCCAAGAATAAGAGGAATCAAAGTAGAAACTGTTGAAATGAAAGCCTTGTTATACCACATAAAGAAATAATGATGGAAATATAAGAATATGGTTATTAAGATATCTGACTTAGAAATAACATGAAATTGTTTTCATCCAAGTTCTTTGATGACCAAACATAAAACTGGTAATGCAATTCATCTCCAGGCAGGTGCATATAGGAGTTTATTGTACTTAAAGAAGAAAATCAGCAACCATCTTACATGTCATCTCTACTCACTTTGTTTCTCTTCTAAACTGTGTGATGACAATAGTGTACATTGTAACTCTCATGATGTTCCAGGGTATGTATATACAGAGTATCTGTGACATACATTATGTATTATAGTTCATATCTCTATATCATGTTTTCATATCATGCATAGCAATACCACATATTATGAACCTATCCATTTATATGAACATATTTTATATTGATATAAATGCTTTCTTGTAGCCATGCACTTCCATAGCTTGGATAATAATGTGTGCATACCATCTTTGCTGTCCCCTCTGATTTCCAGGAACTGCAATGTTATTAGCCTTCCAGGAAGTTCTTATTCTTCCTCCTTGGTAATCTGGATATTGAAAGATTAACAATATATAACTATCTCCAAATACCAAGGATGGCTCACAGAAGAAAAATCCAAAGATCTTCCTCAGACACATCCATAGCAGTGCAACCTGGCCACTGGCTTCTCAGCTTTGGTATCAGCTTCTGCCACATTCTGATAGTAGGGACTTCTGATAGCAGATTCTTTTTCTTTGTGTGTGTGTGTGTGTGTGTGTGTGTGTGTGTGTGTGCATGTGTGTGTCCATGGAGGGCAGAGCTCATTCTTAGGTGTATTCTTCAATTATTTTCCACCTCATTTTTTTGAGACAGTGTCTCTCATTAAACCTGGGGTTGGGTAATTGGTAGGCAGACTGGCCAACACACCCCAGGGCTCTGCCTATCTCAACCACCCCAGCACTGGGATAACAGATTCATGCAGCTACACCTGTCACACATGCTTTTATATCAATGCTAGAGATCAAACTCGGGTACTTTACCAATTAGGCCATCTTTCATGCGTCTTCTGGATATTGGCATTTTCTCATGATGTGTGTGTATGTATGTATGAATGTATATGTGTAAGTTTAATGGGCCAAAATAATTACAATTCTATCAAATTGTAGACTTCCTTGAATAGAGTATTTTAAATTTAGTAAAATATCACATGTTCTTATTTCATAAGCTATAAAGTCAGAGAAGACAATAGCTCTGACGTGATTTTTAAAAAAACATTTTACTTATAAATATGTGTGTATGAGTGTATTGCCTGCATGTATGTAAGTGCAGCTGTCTTCTGCAGTGCCAGGGGAGCTCAGAAAAGGGGGTTGGATCCCCCAGAACTGGAGTTACTCATGGTTATTAGCTGCCATGTGGATGTTGAGAATCGAACTCAGGTCCTCTAGAAGAGTAGTCAGTGCTCTTAACTGCTAAGCCATCTCTCCAGCACCTAACATAAAACTTTTAAAGAATAGAATTACATTAGTCAGATGTAATGAGGACGATCATCATCGGATAGGCTTTATTATGATAAGACAATGCCTTATTCTGGAATTCCTTTTAGAACTTATTTATAAAGTCCATGACTTATTCAATATATCACCTTCTCTTCCAAGTACTAGGTCAGAATTAGAACACACACTTAATAAAAATAACAACAGTCCTGAATGTAGTAGGCACTCAGTAAACACTTTCGAAAAAATGTGGTTGACTACAGTTTTATTCATCAGTGGAAAAAGATAATTTTAATCTTTACCCACTTTAGAGCAGAGAGTGACTGCACAATCATTCCAGAGTTCTTGATATTGCTTCAGGGTAACAAAAAATACTTGAGGAGCAGTCTTGGAATTCTCACCATAGTGGGTAGGTAAACAAGATGTCTGCTGCCTTAGAGAGCATACAGAAACTGTCTTGCATAGTACTGTGTTTGTAGCCAGAATTTGGTTGTCTACTTCACTATTGAGAGAGTTTAAAAATTTCCTGAGGTGGAAGCTGTTCTTTGGGTTAGGATTTTCCAACCTAGACTGTGATGATCTGAAATTTACATTTTTAACGTTTATATTCCTTTATATTGAAAACAATGAAATCAATAGCGAAGTCTTGTGGTTTTCCTATAGAGAGAAAGAGTTCCATCTTTCCATCTCTCCTACAGAGTGGCTCATCAGCTAAACCTTAGGACAGAAAAATGGAAATATTTTTGCTTAGCTATGTCTTCCTTTTTAAAATCAAATACTACTGTTTAAAAATATCACATATCATTGGCATAGTTTTTAGTTCTTATTTTTTACAATTGATTGCTCTTTAAGCATGTAGTTTTATACTGTGAAATTATTTGGCAATAATTATTTTTCGAAAGCAAATGACAAGGAAAATAGTTATATACTAATCTTTCGTTATCTGAGATGATTTTGCCATTGGAATTAATATTGTATTTTAGCACATAACAATAGCTACGTTCTGTCTTTGCTAACCCTTGGAACAAAATGTTTTATAAGGGAATTTTATTTCTCCTCCTGGGCTTCAGGCCTGCCTTGTGTTTCCTGTAACAATGAATGTTTTCCCCATTTCAACTGCCTGGAGAACAAATTGTGTAAATCCCTTCACAGTTCCATGGTCTGTGCCCTATCTTGGTACCTTGAACTTTGGCACAGTGGGAGTTATTTATATTATGGAAATTGAAAAATGCTCTAATTTGTGGCTTTCCTCTGGAGAACTAGTAGTTAAAACAACTTATCAACACACAACTGCCTCATATAGTCTTTAGTTTTTTGATAAATGTTTTCTGAAATAGGGTATATGTTACAATGCTTCTAAGAGTAGTGTAATTACAAAAATTATCCTTTGGAGACCTCATTGGAGTAATGAATACACTTTGATCTACTTTTTAGTGTGTCTTTTTTTGTACTTTTCCCTTCTTGGGGATGAGGGATGGTCTTTCTTCTGAAAGCATGTACTTATTTATTATTTTTTAACTGTTTATGTCTCATGGAATATAATAACCAAGTCTACTAAGAATGAATGTGGGAGAAAATTAACTGAGAGTCAGAGGACTTCTTTACAGAATAAGATTCTTATATAAAGTCGTTGGTCATGGTTGGAATGTTTTGTGACATAGGCTTTGGTTGCCATGGGCAGTTTTAGGAACATTTGGCCTCTGTAGTTGCACAGGGCTCTTCCCTCAGCTAATTAGCATGGATAATGTTCTGTTGTCAGCATCTTGAAATTCTTAGTTCTTGTTGGACTCAGGTTGTTTGTCCCATTTTCTAAGGGCCCCCAAAATTTTGTTGCCCATTATAACAGTTATTCCCTTGTATTTTTTTTCCTTCTGATTATAGAAAGTTGAGTTTCTTTTAATGTCTGGTGTTTTTATCAGTGGGATATTGTTACATTAACCACAAATGAATGCTTGCTCAAATCACACAGAATTCTGAATGACTCCTTAAAAATGATATGTGTGCTCATTCATTATATCTTGATTTTTAAGGGGATAGTATAAGAAAAAATTATACTACAATGTTAGGCGTCTACCTAAGTTTAAGGGTAAAAAAGACTGATTTCAATCCATTACTTACAAGTAAAGATTTTTTTATTTTCTTATTATGACATTTTTTATTTTGTATTTTGTTTTCCTGGAGATTGAGCTCAGGGCCTTATACATAGTAGGTATTCTATCATTAATGTACATGCCACTGTAATGCCTAATTTAAGAAATACCATGCCTCCAAGATGTGTGGAATCTTCAGCAACAGATTTTTATTAACTAGTTCTGATTGGGAACCAAGAGGAATGGCACGAGTCTGTACTGGTTGTAGAGACCTCAGAGCCTTGCCTGAGCAACAAATTATATGTGGTTACCTCTCACCTGTTACTGGAGGTCTGGTTTATTGATCCATAGCTTCTAGGACAAGCATTATATACTCATTAAGGCTCAGGGATTGTTGCAGAAGAGAGGACAGAAAGAATGTAAGAGCTAGAAGACAGAGAGAAGGACTATGAAATGCTATCTTTCTTCTAAGTGCAACACAATCATAGCAACTATGAATTCACAACAGCTGTACCTCCTGGCACACGGCCTACAGAAGACTGACCTGGCAAAAACTGAGCTGTTTGGAAGAAGGACTCTTGATACCATATCACATACTGCTGAACATTGACAACTAGCAGATTCTAAGTGAGAGGCAGGCTTATCTAGATGTGTACCTACTGGTGAGCCCACCAGCCTCCAATGGATATTTCTAAACCCATGGTCACGCAGATGACTCGAGATAACTTCAGTGGGATACAAAACAAAGTAAAAAGCCATGAATGTGGGAAAAAGATTCATAGGGAAGAAGTAGGGAATTATAGGGATGAGAGGGAGGTAGGAGGAGGATGGGAGAAGAGGAATCACAATGCATTGCATACATTTATAGAACTGTTACCACCCCCAATTTTAATTATAGTATTTTCATCAATTGTTTAAGGATTTTTTGTTGTTGTTATTTTGTTTTGTGTGTGTGTGTGTGTGTGTGTGTGTGTGTGTGTCTTTTTGAGACAGGGTCTCCCTGTAGACCCAGCTGGCCTGGAACTCAGAATGTTGACTAAGCTAGCCTCGATCTTATAGAGACCTGCCTGCTTCTACCTCCCAGTTCTCAGATGAATTGTTGAAGAATTTTATACAATGTATTTTGATGATATTTGCTGAGACCCACTCAGATTATGCAGCTCTGTGCATCTACCAGACCTGTGACTTCCCCCAGACCTGTGATTTATGCCAGATCTGCATGTTCCTCCAGACCTGCAAATTCCTCAAGAAGCAAGCATTCCTTGTCCACCATCCCAGCTACTTAGCCTAGCTGGAGTCAGACACTATAGTGTACCCATCAGACCTATGAGTTACCCTGCCTAGTGTTCTCTTTCTGCTGCTCTACTCCCTGGGCCCTACCTCACATCATGCAGCCTTCCCATCAGCCCAACTTAGTCAGTTCACCAGAACCCTGCCTGTCCTTGCAGCCATCCCCAGACATTGAGGCCTCATTGGGTTTTGAGCAGCCTGACCATCAACCAAGTCACAGCTACTGAAGAGTTATAGTTGCATGTTTTCTTAGTTACCACCAAATTAGAATCACCCTTATCCTCCAATCAAAAATCAGCACTGATGAGTCTGACTGTCTGACTGATCCCTTACTTAGCAGCTATCCAGCCCACCCTGGTCTTCCAGGGCTGCATGGACTCTGTTCTGGAACCTCAGGCTCAGAAGTTCCCCAGCTGAACTGAGACCACTTCTTACACTTCATTTGCATATCACCAGTGTAGACCCAATGCTGAACACCAAGCACCACTTAGTAAGGGCACAACCTGCTAAGTTGGGGTAACAGCAAATGAAGTTCCAAGCACCCATTCAACACAGATGAAATCAGATATCCAAACAAAGACACAACACCAATGGTGGACATTGCCTCAGGGTGAAAGGATGGAAAAATACTCCAACCAATTGTAACAAAGAAACAGGCATAACTATGTAGTATCTGACATGTAAGATCTCTTTTGAATATTTTCAGGTATTTCCTGTCCACACTGCCAACCCTCAGCAAGTAGAATCTATTTTTCACTTGAAAAAACTTCTTTTATTTGAAAGTTTCATTTAAATAGATTTATACAATATGTGGTCTTTTGTGACTGGCTTATAAAATTCACTAAAGTGTTATAGAATTTTGTTCAGGCTAAATCATGTAAAACAGTGGGACCCACTTTTAGGCAAAGATTACGGGACATGTGAGGTTTGTGAATGACAAAGGATGCTCATATACTTACCTGAGGACTTATAAAATTTACCTCAGTTCTCCAGTGAGAACAAAATTAATTTAAACGAATTATTTTTTGATATCTTTCATATCAGGCATTCACTGAAACTTCTGAGAAAGTTTATACTATTTCTGAGGTATAAATGAACTTGATATGAAATCGGTTATTGCGAAGCATATTTTGTAGAATTATAACTCAGTTGCAAAGATATTCTGGGAGATATGATAATTAAAAAAATCACGGTCATTAATATTAAAGTATATTTTTTCATAGTATTAAAGCAAAGGCTAAGAATACATAAAATGGATGGACTCAGACAGAACTCAGATTAAACTGTAACTGTGCCTCTTAGATAAGTTACTGAAGAATCCTCAGGAGAATTAAGGCAGACATGTAACACACTGAGCGTAGTGCTTGACACAATGAATGGTTGCTGAATATTAAATGCTATGATGATGAGAATGACGATTGTCATGCATACGTCTATATGTTAGGATGTCATAGCAGTGCAGAACAAATCTTTAATATGATCAACAGTTTATTAGAAACTGATAATGTACATGTATATGTTTTGATATACACAGAGAAAAAGAATTAATAGCTTATTAATTCTTATTAACGTGTGGCTCTTATTATGAACAGAATAAATATTTGGTGTTTAAAATATTTTTCATCATTATTATTTATAATGGCTTCAAGTAGGAGATAACATTATAGATTTCCTCTTCTTTATATAAATTTCTAATGTTTTATTTTGATGGCTTTAAAACAAACAAACAAACAAACAAACATATATAACATTTTAGATAGGAAAAAGTGAAGATCCTTAAAAAGCTCAGTACTGGACATGGTAGAATCCTAGTACTGAGGAGGCTGAGATGGAGGAGCATTGTTGAGTTTCACATAATACTGGGCAACATAGCAAGACCTTGTGTCAAAAAGCCAAATATAGAAACAAACAAAAAAAAAGGAAACAAATTGTTTCCTAATGAATTTTATTTATTTTATTCTTATTAGTATATATTAGTTTTATAAAATATTCGGCTCATTCTGGTGGTTTTATCCATGCTGTCCTTCTTCTTCCTTGATAGTCTTCCTTCTCCTTTCATGTCTTAGTTTTGTTAAATTCTTTATATGAGGAAAACGTGATACTTGTCTGAGTCTGGCTTACTTCATATGACGTGATTTCCAGTTCTGAAAAGAGCAAGATTCCATTCTTCTCTATATCTGAGTGCAAAGCCTGTGTGTGTGTGTGTGTGTGTGTGTGTGTGTGTGTGTAGCTAGTTTGTTGTGAATAGTGTCACAATAAACACAAATTACAAGGATCTCTACTGTATACTGACTTGGATTCTTTTGGGTATGTACCCAGGATTGGTATAGTTGGATAATGTGGTTGTTTTGTTTTTAGTTTGTTGAAGAAAATCCATACAGATTTCCATAGTGGCTACACTAATTTGTATTTCTACTAATGGTGTATAAAGGTTCTTCTCCCTTACCTCTTTCTTAGCATTTGTTGTTTCTTGTCTTCTTGATTACCATTACGACTAGGCTAAGATGGGATATCAGTGCCATTTTTTGTCATTGCTTTTTGTTTTGTTTTTAGACAGTGTCTCACTATGTAATACAGGATGATCTGGAACTTGCTCTGAACCCAGACTGACTTTGAACTCCTGTTCTTCCTGCCTCAGCCTCCTAAATGCTGGGATTAAATCTGTCTTTCATCATGCCTGGCCTCAATATAGCTTTGATTTGGATGTCTCCAATAGCTAAAGACATTAATTTTCTTTTTTATGTCTTCATTGGCAATTTATACTTCCATTGTAGAAAGTATTATATTTGTAAACTTTTCCTAGATGTAGTTTGGACTGTTTGGGATTTGGAGGGTTTTTTTTTGAGATCTTTATAAATCTGGATTATTAATTTCATGTATGATACATAGTCATTAAAATTATCTCTTATTCTGCAGGCATTCTCTTCATTCTGTTGTTTCCTTTGCTGTGAAGACACGTTTAAATTCCATGTAATTTCATTTGTCAATTCTTCGTATTCTTTTTTTGAGTGTATCGGAGTCCAACTCAGAAATTCTTTCCCTGTGCCTGTCATCTTCTACCCAATGTATGTTTTTAGTGTCTTTCTCAAAAAGTAGTTGACTACATCTGTGTGGATATATTTCTCAGTTCTATATGCTATTCCATTGGCCTGTGTGTATGTTTTGTGAGATTATTGTGTTCATTTTGTCACTTAGGCTCTGTCGTATAATTTGAAATCAGATATTATGATACTTTCAGCATTGAATTTTTTTGCTCAGGATTTCTTTGATTATTCAGGATCTTTTGTATTTCTATATGAATTTAAGGATTAATATTTCAAGTTGTGTGAAGAATTTCATTGGAATTTTGTTTTGATTTGTTTTTTTGAGACAGGGTCTCCCCGTAGCCCAGCTGGCCTGAAACTCACTCTTATAGATCAGGCTGGTCTCAATCCTCATAACCATCTGTCTGCCACTATTTCCCAAATGCTGGTATTAAAGTCATGTGCCACCATGCCTAGCCTCAGATATTTTACTTTTAAAGAAGATTGTGAATGGAATAGATTTCTTTCTCAATAAAGTCATTATCAATATATGGAAAAGCTCCTGAATGTTATATCCTGCTTTATGAATTTGCTTATCACTTCTAAGAGGTTTTTTGATAGAGTGTGGAGACTTTTCTATGTATAAGATTATATATTAAACAAGCAAGAATAATTGGTGTCTGTTTTATTTTTCTTCCAATATATTTCAAACTTTAGCCTAGTAGATTTGTAAGCATTGTTAAATAATTTCTTAGATTGTAATTTTATATTCTATAGAATAAATAAACTTAAGCTTTCAATTTCCTTTAAATAAAACAGATTGCTTTCTAAATCATAAATAACACAAATTAACTACTTCCAGAATTTGGCCCTTTCCAGTCATTAAAAACCACACAGAGAAACTTGGGAATACAGCTGGCACAAATACACTAAAATGTTATAGATACATATTTTCCTATTATAAATTGTAATGTGTTAAAATTTTCTCTCTGAATATCACAGGCCCATGTATCTTTACTTTTAGGATTTGCTCATTGGTTTCTAAGACTGTATTTTAACACTAAAGCAAGCATCAAGGAAATTTGAATGATTTGTACCTTGGATCCAGAAGCCTGCCTTTCATTCTTTTTTAAAATAATATTTATTGAATTTTTGTGTATTTTATGCACAACATCTTAATCATCTTTTACCTCCTTCCCCATTGGTACCCTCCCATAACCCCCCACTGGATTTCATACATTCTGTCATTTGTGTTAAGGCCTATTGAGTCAAGTTAGTGTTCCCAAATATCCCTCACTGCAAGTTCATTCACTGAGGTCTAGTCAGCCTATCTAGAGTCCCTCCCTTGAAGATGATCAGTCTTTCCTCACTCAGTAGTAATGAGCTGCCAGTAGTTCTTCTTCTAGGGCTGGGACCTGCTGCCCATTTCCCTTGTTCTGTGCTGGGTTTTTGTCTGCTTGAGTCTGCATGGGTCTTATGCATGCCTTCCACTCTTAATTCTATTAATTTTTCGTTTTAAAAGTTAATTTTCCTGTCTTGAAAGTGTAGGTATTCTCCACTCTACTTCATTAAATTTACCAAGGCAGCAAATGAGATAATTAATGTGAGATTAATCTCTGAATAGAAAGCATTCCCTAAATGTCACTCAGTATGGTTTTCAGTAAGACCATTTACTCTTCATCCCCTCCCTAGTTCTCTCCTCATTGTCAAGCTCTATTCACATTTTGGCAGGACTTGCAATGGTCTTGCATTTCGGTGAGCACACTTACTGTTACCAGTGAATTAGATAGTGATAAAAATCTGAGGAAAAATCTAAGCTGAGAGTTGATAGGGATATTGTTAGGGATGATAACAGCAAGAAGCCTGAATGACCACATGGGGATGGCTGCCCATTAGAACAATCGTACCTTTTCATTTTCTTCTCAAAGTTAATCAAGGATATGGGGATGCTATGGCATGAATTTGGGGTTCACTAATATCTTATTTGAGGAACATTACTCCATCTTTCCTATTTTGTTTCTATGCCCACATATTTTATTTCCCTACATAAAAATAGGAGCCAGACATGGCTGTTTAGCAATACCATGCACATGAAAATTATCTAGTCAGTTTGTATCTCTCAGTATGTCAAATGTGGCCCTTAACTGAGCACTGTTGGCATCAACCAATGGAGAAGGCAGGCAAATCCCAGAACCGTCAACCCAAACGTGCATTTGAGCAAGATCTCAAGAGAGCACACCTCCATATTCAAGTTTAAGACATGTCATACATTACTGTACCAAAGGTCAGGCACACTTTGAGAAATCTTCTGTTTTTTTATCATCTTAGAAGAAGCCTGGGTATCCTTTTGTAGTTAGAAAAGTCCCTAGTCATCAGCTGATCAGAACATTCAGCCAAATTTCTTGATCACTGTTTTGGCATTTCTACTTGTAGGCCCACAAACACTGGTAACTATCACACACATGAAAATGGGCTCCATCATTGTTTAAATTGCCTATTTTAGAATTTCCGGGCATATTTCAATGTTTCCTAGCTTGTAATTAAGAATCTTTCTCTAAAATGTACCTATTTAACATTACTCATCACAGATCAAGGAGTAGGATTATTAGTTTTATTTGTCTGTACAGCCTGAATAATTCTTCCTGAAAATCTGACCCACCCATGTTCTCATATTTGAGTTTTCTATCCCTCACCATGCATTTGCATCACAATTCCGAAATTCATCTTAATGTCACATCTTTATTTGATGTTTCATGTTCTTGAGATACGTTCTCCATGTAGCCCCTGTTGGTCTGGAACTGACCATGTATACCAGACTGGCCTCGACCTCACAGAGATCTGCCTGCTTCTGCCTGCCTAGTGCTGAGTGCTGGGATTGAAGGTATGTGCTCCCAGGCCCAGAATAACACCTTTATTTTTATTCTAAGAAATGTATAAACTACGTGGCTTGAAAGAATTAATATAATTGGATAACTTTAAAAGCTCTGATTTTTCATATAAATATATGATTAGTGGAATTTAAAATATAACACTCAACATGGTTTTTTAATTTTAAATATTATTTATCAAATATCGGTGATAAAGCATGCTCTTTAGAAGTCTTCATTTAAAGAATTCTCAGAGGCCTGGAAAGATGGCTCAGTGGTTAAGAGCACTAGCTGCTCTTGCAGCATCCACAATGTACCTAACTATTGTCTATAACTCCAATTCCAGGGGATTTGACACCCTCTTCTGACCTCTGTGGGCATTGCATGACACTGGTACACTTACATATATGCAGGCAACATACTCATACACATAAAATAAAAGTAATAAGTAAAATACTAAGAAAACAAAGAATTCTCAATTTATATGAGATAAACTCAACTCCAATAATCAAATTAAATTTGAAATGCAGTTTTCACTTTAGCATATTGGTAGGTCAAGGTTCTGATTCTGAAGTCCTTGATAACACAAGATAATGTTCTTAGTGATTTTAGTTTTGCTGAGAGGCATTGTCATTTTTCTTGAACTCAGAATATAAATTGTACATGCCAAAGATTATTGTATTTGTGTTGCACTTGGAAGTCAGGAGTATCTGTTATTATCTACAGAAACATTAACCATATTTTCTAGAACAAGGTTTGTTATCCAAGATACCACTCATATGAGGTGGATAATTCTGTTTTGAGACATAGCCTATGTATTGTAAGGTTATTAATATGGAACCCATTAGGCACCAGGACAAGCCCCCAGTAATAGAACCACAAATATCTGAGGCATTGTCAAATATGCTTTGAATGGACACCCTTGCTTCTAGCTGATTACCACTGATCTTGAGAATACATGGAAACCGAAAAGGAATCTGTCCATGTTTCACAATATAAATAGGTTTTGTGTTATTTGTTCCTGTGACAAAATATCTAGCAGCACAATTCATGGGAGAAAGGATTTATTTTGAATCATGGTTTCACAGGGATTTCAGTAAATTATGGCAGGGAAGGCATGGTGGCAGGGCCACTCCATCCATAGCAGTGAGATGCTATGGCCAGGGCTCCTATCACTGCTAAAGACCACAGCACAGGCCAGAACCAGAGGCAGATACAGCTTTTAAGGCCTACTTCTAGTGACCTACTTTTACGAGACAGACCTTGTATCTAAAAGGACTCACATCCTCACCAAACAACTTTACCAGCTATGGACCAATGATTCAAATGCATGAGCCTGTAGGAAGCATTTCACATCTAAACCGTAACAATCTCCATTGTTACTAATTTTTATTTTGTGGCTGTGTGAATTGCTATGTGTGTGAAAAGTATTGGTACATTGGATTTCTATTTAAAGATGATTCCAAATGTTAAAAAGTAATTGGTTTTCTGCAAACCACACAAACACGGCCTCGTGAGATGGTTCATCAGTTAAGAGCTCCTACTGCTTTTCCAAAGGACTGGAGTTTGATTCACAGCACCCATGTTAAGTGACTGACAACTGCCTGAAACGCTGGCTCCAGGGAATCTGATGCCTCTGGAGTCTGGGGGCCCCCACATTCATGTGAACAAACCTACAGACACACACACACACACACACACACACACACACACACACAATTAAAAAGAATAAATATCTTAAACCACTCAACCCAAATCAAACCTCACAGATATATTCTCTCTCTCTCTCTCTCTCTCTCTCTCTCTCTCTCTCTCTCAAGCATTCTTCCTTCTGAATTGTTAAAGTACTTTAAGTCATGCGAAAAGTACAGCCACTTTCCTGGCAAGGTCAAATAAGGAAATGAGGCTCAATTATTGGAATGCTTCATGTTCAAGTGGCTGCTTAGGACTGCTGTGATATGTAACCTTATGTTCTCCCTGCTGAATATACAAAGCGATAGGTTGCATGAGACCCTTGTTGCACATCAGAGACCCTGGGAATATAAGTGACATAGTGATCAATCCCAAGCCCCAGAGTGCCCAGCTTGATTGTGTAGGCTGGGAAATGGGTGAATGTACAGCTTCATAATACAACCAGGGTCGATTCCCACCGCTAAACATTGATGCCTTTATCTTTCATTGATCATCTTCCCATACGTACCTGTGGGCCTGCCTACTTCTGTCAGCAGCATGCTTCTTAATCTCTAGCCTATCCTTCCTTATTCTACACATTGTTTTTAACCAAATGCTTTTTCTCCATGTGTTTTTCCTTCAGTTAGACTTTGCTTGCAAGGAAACTACTGGTGCAATATACTCCACTTAATCCATGACCTTCTTTTTGATGGCTGTGTTTATTGCAACTGTTAACCTCATTCCACCTGAACAAAACCTTGTTTTTAAGTAAGCAATTCTTCCTCTGCCAGAAGATCATTATCCTCAATCCCGTCTATGCTTTCCATCACCACTTACATTGATTTTTGTTCCTTATTGCTATTTGTAGACTTTCCTTTTCATTCTGATTCTACTTATTGACTTTTCCATCCTAAGATGACATGTTCACAGTCTGTGAATTCTTAAGTATGTTTTAAGAGACTGGGAGAGTATATTTTACTTTCTTGACCTTGATCATTTTGCTCTTTGATCCCCACCTGTCTGTTATTTTTAACTTCAGACCAGTGAACTTGGTTTGTTTGTTATTTAAAAGGTGTGCTCGTAGGCTCCCTGTGGCCCAAACTGAGTATTAAAATGTGACACCTCATGTCTGTAGGGCTCATATTATGGCCAGTAATTCTGGGCGTGGCAAACCATCCCAAGCCTCAGGCATCTCGTCACGTCTGGATTCACCTCCCCATTTCCCACAAGATGGCCTGCTCACCTGACCTCTAACTGGCCTCTCCCAAAGCCCCATGTTTTTTAATACCATTTGTGCATGTCCTAGTGTTTGACTCCAGAAGATTATGTTACTCCAAGTTCAGTAGTGTTACTACCAAAGTTTGATTAATTTCTTCATTAGACCATATTGTATGCTACTGGCAGTATTAGTTCTATATTAGCTGGGTACCAGTAGTTGCATTAGGATTCTTAATAGTCCTCATACTAAAACTCCATTATTACTGCCAGCACCAGCATTTGCACCATTATTAGCGTTAATGTTACACTTTACATTACTATATTTCTCAGAACTTCAGTCTTACTGATTGAACAAATAAAAACAGTCTGGATATAGAGCTACTGGTTTAGAATGTGCCTTTAAAGTTCAAAATTCAAGGATTTTAATCAGAGATTTTGAATTAGAACATCAAGAACTAAGGTTTGGTAACCCAGTTCTTCTACCTTAATGGATCTCACTTGTGTATAATCATTTATAGAGTACTAAGCTCTGAACTCTCAATGATTTCACATTTTTCTGAGCCTGATAAATCATGATCATCAAAATCACATTTGTTTTCAGTGCTGTAAGTTTAATTTTCATTGGAAATTTCAGTGACAGCTTTTTTATTGCCTAAGAAAGAGGGAATCAAGCATCCTTATTTACCCAGGAATGAAGGGTTTACAGGAATGTGGAATTTTCAGTGATAAAACCAGGAAAGACCTCCAGATAACTTCTCACTCTATATTCTAGATCATTGATCCCAGCCTTTACCCAAGTGATCTAAGAGACCTTGACATGTTTGAAAGCCTAATTCACCTCCAGATATTCTGATTTTATTTATTTATATTTCTGGAATTTGTTTTAAATTGGTGGATTAAAATTGGACATGTTAATGGGGTACCATGTAATATTTTGCTGCATGTACATATTGTGTAAGGTTTCAGTAAGATCGATTATATATGTATCTTCAAATATTTATAATTTCTTTATGGTAAAAACTACCAAGGTCATTTCATCACATTTTGAAATATACAGTTCATTATTGTCATATGAAATTTTCCTACTGTGCAATAGCTCTCCAGAACGTATTGTTTCTTGTCTAACTGAAAAAAGTAGACATGGATCAGGATTCAACATCTATCCCCACCCATTCTCTCCTTGTCCTTTGGAAACCACCATTCTACTTTCAACTTCAATGAAATCAAGTGTTCTGTCCACATTTGAGTAAGATCAAGTGTTCTTGTCTTCTCTGTCATTTAACCTAATATCGTCCAGTTCCATTCCATCCTCGTTGTTGCAAATGGCAAGAGTTCATGCTTTCTTTCTATGGTTGAATGACATTACATTGTATATTCCTTTGTCTTTTTATTGTTGTTGTCACTGTTTTGGGGGGATTTCTTTTTTGTGAGACAGGATTTCCCAGTAGCCCCAGTTGACCTATGTAGATAGATCAAGATGGCCTCAGTCCCATAGAAATTCACCTGCCTCTGCACCCTGAGTACTGGGATCAAAATCCTGTGTCATCATACCTGACTGTCCATTGTATATTCTTATTGAACTGGCTTGAGGGTACTTCTCATGAAAAGATACTTTAATATTATTTCCAGGTAACTTTCCTTGTGTAATCAAGGGGAAAATCACTGATCCACATCTATATACTTTGTAAAACCTTGTGAAATACGTTACTGTCCACCTTCAGCTACTGAAGTCCAAAATTTGGACTTAAATTTGCCAAGTACATATTAGTTTAACCAGAGTATAGCATTTCCAGTGAGTATTACTGAGAGAAATCACTCACATCTCTCTTGAGCATATCACACTCTTTAAAAAATTTAGTTTATTATTTTTGTGTTATTTTATGTCCATGAGTGCATGTATATAAGTGTACCTACATCATGCAATGCCCCCATAGTCCAGAAGAGGGTTTCAGATTCCCTGGAACCGGAGTTATAGACAGTTGTTGCCTGCTATGTGGGTACTGGGAATCGAATCTCAGTCCTCTGGAAGAGAAGCCAGTGCTCTTAACTGCTGAGCCATCTCTCCAGCCACTTCCCATATCATGTTCTTTTCAGTGTTTGAGTATCAATTGTTGGATCATGGCTGTTCATAAAATTGTTTAATTTTTGATACTTTAATTATCATGCATTTGCATTTTCCCTAAGCATTAAAATCCCGCCACACTATTCCCTTATTTACTGTTTTCCCCATTTTAACTGAAAATCAGTTAAAAATATGTGCATATAAGTATGTATTAATTTTTTGTTTGTGCTTTAATGCACGTGGAAACACCCTGTTCTATTTTCTAGTCTCAAACTCTCCTTTTATTCGCTGGTCCTTGTGGTTTTGAAGTGTCATCGCTCCTTAGCATGTTTCTCCATAAACCATAACCAACTGAATTTTATACACGAGGCAAAAAGATATGACTCTGAAATAAGAGGAAGTAGCTTTTTTCTTGTCATTTTAAAGGAGGTGGAGACATAGGGGAGGAACCACCTTGTCACTCATGATATTGGCCAAAAATTTATGTGTATGATTCAGAATCTGAATCAGAAATAGCAAATCCAAATAGCAAATCTCCTAATGAAAAGTATTGTAGGCCAAGCCTAAAATAAATAAATCAATAAATAAAATCCGTGTAATGAAGATAACTTAAAGTTATCATTAGAAGTGAGTTTTGTGTTTATTCTCAGCTGATGTGGGGGGAAGGTGATGAGAAAAAACAAAGCGACAGAGGTAAGCTGGCAGTTTCTTATGCAATCTTTGCAGCTTGATCTTAGATGTAGCTCTTTGGTATTATAGTATTCACTTGAATAAAGTGATAGACAAAGGACTGGAGACATGGTTCAGCGGTCATAAGCCCTGGCTGCTCTTTGAGAGGACTCAGGCTTGATTCCCAGCACCCACATTGCAGCCAACAACTGTCTGTAACCCCAGCTCAAGGGCATCCAACATCCACTTCTGACTTTTGCCTGCATTACACACATGGACGCACTTCCATTCATGCAGGTAAGCACCCATACACGCATATAAAATAAATTTTGCAATTTGTTTTAAAAGACAATAGACAAACTCTTGTAATCCAAGGATTGTTTTATTTGGAATCCTGAGGGTTCTAACATTTTTATTTGTTATTTTTGTAAATATATGTGAATGCAGGTATGCATGTGCCACAACGCACAACTGTAAGTCAGAGGACAACTTTGGGGAGTCTGCTCCCACCTTTCACTGTGGATTCTGGGGTGGGAACTCAAACTTTCAGGCTTGCATGGAAAGTACTTTTACCCATTGAACCATCTTGCTTGCCTGATCCTGAGATTTTTAAGTAACTTTAGATCCAAAATAAAATCCCATGAAGCAGGATGTTTCCTTGTGGAACTCCCAGTACTGGTTCTTCAGAGCTCATTCATTTGCTAATCCAAAGATAGTCTTCACAAAAAGGCTCTTAAAAATACATGCCTTATTGATTTTGGAATGGTCTGGTAAATGCCATTCTTATTGATGTCAATTACATAGAGGAGACTTTGGCTCAAGGCTCAGAGTGATTTGAGCCAAGAGAAAATACAATATCTAATAAATAATGTGATTTTTACTTTCTTGACATGCAAAATACTAATGGTTGCTAATATCTGCCTAATGATCCCCATATCCACCTCTGCATTTAGGTACATTTCCAGCAGGTGAATCTCAGCGAAACCTGATGTCCTCTGTAATAAGGTGCTGTGGTCTCACTGATTTTGACTTCGATTACAGGTGAATATTTTCTTTCTTAGGTTTTGTTGGCGGTGGTCTCCTTTGTGCTTTGACAAATCCCCATGATTCTAATGATTTACAAAATAGCTTAAGGAATACAGACTCCATGTTTCAAACTCCTAATTGCAGATGAAGTTTATTTGAGGCATAGCTTGAGATTCTGCATCTTTTGTTCGATGCTGAGAAAGCTTAATTGGTCATTGTGAAAAGGTTGCAACTGTAGCAAAAATAATTATAAATACTGAGTGATGATAATGAAAATACCTGAGTGTAGTATGTGTATTCTTGACTTATTTTCTGTGGATGCCAAAGAAAATGGCCCCAAACTCATCCAATGAGGAGATAGCTTTCATACATATACGTCTTTGGAATTGTAAAAGCATGTTCTATGAAATGACCATTAATATTATGTTAATGAAAATACATCTACCTATTTATTTATACATCTTTACTTTGATCAGCCTTTGAATGATTTTGAGAAAGATCAGAATAATAACTACATTTCCACCTTTAAAATTAAATGAAAAGTTATGGGGCTGGAGAGATAGCTTGGTGGTTAAGATCATTGACTGCTCTTGCAGAAGACCTGGGTTCCAATCTCAGCACCCATCTGATGGCTAACAACCATCTGTAACTCCACTTCCAGGGGATCCGATGCCCTCTTCTGTCCTCTGTAGGCATTGCATGACACAGGTGCACTTATGTATGTGCAGGCCTAACACTCATATACATAAAATAAAAATAATTCAACCAAAAAAAAAAAACCTTTTTAGAACATAAATGAGAAGTTCTATAGTCTCTTCATAGGATGAAGCTAAGATTTTTATTTGTGAGTGCCTATTATAAATTGCATACCCCAGGATCTATCTTGTAGTGGCAGAATTTGATTAAGCTAACATCTCCATCTTCATTACCATCTTCATCATTGCCAAGACTATCCAAACTGTCTACTACCTTACTATTCACCCTCACTGTCATCCCCATCATTCATTCTCTTTGTCATTCCTTTCTACTTATTTGAGGAAGCTAAATGAGTATTCCTCCCTACCTTTCCTCATAAAAAAATCCATTGGTCACTGGCTATGTACTTTTGTAGTCTCCAAATATCAGACCTTTCTCTTACATAACATAATTCATCTTTACTTGTGTTATTCCTAATGATTCATATTAAGAGTACAGAAAGAAACAACAGCAAGACACAGTTAACTTTGTCATCTGTTGTCTTCCACAATCAAAAAGAGCTGTTGCTGCAGTGTTTAGAATCAAAAAAGTTAAAAGAACTTTGTATACAGAAGTGTATTCATACAGCCTTTGCTCCTGAATTTATACCAGCAGATATTTTTATCCTGCAAGGAGGTAACTAAAAGGTTTGTTAGACTCTAGTCAGGCAGCCTCTACAAGTAGCATGTGATAAATGCTTAAGACCATGTGAGAAAGTTTTGTGCTCCCCCTGGTGGTTAAAGGACAAACTAATAGTAATGATCTTTATGGGAGGGTATTGATAAGAATATAGAATAAATGTTGCCTTAACCTTTTATCCAGTTTCTTGGAAAATTTCCCAGCCTTTTGGGATACTTTTGTTCTTTGAATTTCAGATGATTTCTATTTTCTTGGCTTGTGATGAAAGAGATTTTCAAAAGTGGCGTAGCATGTAACCTTAGAGACAATTGGAGAAATACATCTATATCTTAAAATCAAGATAGTTTGATCACATGATCTGAATAGTAGTCATGGAACTAGGTTTTAAGACTTATGACAATAGAGTTCACATTGGGTTTTCTTATTGCCTCTGAAGTAAGTAAATACTGGAATTCTAAATATAGCTTTCATATTCATAGTTCTCTAGAGTAGCATCTAGAAACTTACCTGTCTGTGATCACAGAATCCAGAGGGTGTTGGCTCATACAAGAACTATATTTTTGTTACCATCCTTACAGATTCTTATATCATACTGACTTTTGGGCCAGGCCCAGTGCCATAACAAATCCTCATTTAATTTGTCCTTCCAGCACTTCATTGGAGGATGAACAATGACATCCTTACCCAAATTACATGTGTACTCTGCTCCCCCAAAATCATAGGGGTATCAAAATGGTTAGGACACATTCCAGATTTCATCTCTTTCATTTGGAGCCTTTTCTCTAAGTCAGTGTGCTTGTGGCTCCCAGTGTGGATGATCTGGTTCTCAGAGGACATTTGACTGTGTGTGGAAGCATTTGGAGAGGAGGTACTTATAACATCTAGTAGATGGAGGACAGTGAATGTCACTGAATATTTTGTAAGGAAGAGTTGCCTAAATGCAAATGTCAATAGTGCTAAGGCTGAGAAGCCAAGGCTGCTGCAAAAATAGTCCATGGATTATCAGTGTCTGTAACATGTGTTGAATCACTGACCTGCTTGCAACCCCAGTCAATCCACAGTTCTGAGGGAGTGGCCCAGGAATGTGTGTTTTTCTAAGTCCCCCAGGTCCTTCTCATATGTGCCGATGGGAAAACCTCTATTCCAAAACACCAAACCTTTGTTTGATTGGGCTGGACACTCTTGATGGTTTCCTTACCACCTTTCAGTGTTCCATTGTTGCATACAAGTTTCACTTCAAGCATTCAGGAGGGGAACGTCTGGCATATATTAGGAACAAGTGTGACTCATGGGGAAATGAGTGCAGTTACAAATCCAGGAACCACGCCCAGCTGAAAATCTAGGAAGGCAAATCTTTTTCCTCTTGTTGTTTTCTACCGAAGTAGGGAAGACTAGGAGACTCAGTTCAGGCTCAAGAACATCAAAACATACACACCTTTGATTTGAATTTTATCTAAAATTAATCTTAAGATTGAATTTCATAAAGATCTCCTTGAAATGGAAAGAGCCACAGAATGTGAAATTTTCAAACTACACTGGTTTTCTGATTCTTGGCAGCTCCCAATTATGTTGTCCTCTGTATGTCTGCAGGTTTTCAATTTTTTATTTTGATAGTTTCATACACTTGTATGATACATTGAAATCTTTCCACATACCCATGGCCCTCTCTCATTCCCCTTCCTCTCCCGCTCAAACACATCTTCTCAACAAGTCCCTCCTTTGCTCAAGTCTTCTTTTTATGTGTGGTCCACTGAGTTCAATCAGAGTTTCTTGCTCAAGCATGAGAGATTATTTACTGGAGCAAGTGACATTTATCAATGGCTATACCACTGATGAAAAACACCACTCTATTCCCCAACAACCATTAACTGCCAATAATTCTTAGGGGGTGCTGGAGTCTCATGGGCCCTTCCCTTACCCATAACGAGATGTTGAGAGGCCCAATCTTGTGAAAGTCTTTTGCAGATAACCACATCTATGCACAATCTTGTATAGGCCTTGTGCAGATAACCAAACTTGCAGTAAGTTCAAGAGTGTACCAGCTATGTCATGTTCTGAAGATACCATTGTGCTTCACATCTCCGCATCCTCCAGCTCTTACATCTTTCCAACCCTCTTCTATCCTGTTTCCTGAGCCTTGGAGATGGGGTACAGCTGTCCCATTTGGGGCCCAGCACTGCACCATCACTTCTGCTGGGCAAGTTTTGGTTTTTCTTGTTGTCACATTTTTTTTGTTTTTAATTACAAATATGTTCTGGGGAGCTAGTAGAATAATAATTCTTAATTTGGCCTTTCTTCATTTGGCCTTTCTTCAAAAATTCTTCATCCTGGGGTATTTATATGTAACATGCAGAGTGCATACTTTATAGGCAAGAGTGTGCTGAGGGATGAAAAAGATCAAGCAAAATGTATATATTCAGGCAGCTTGTACTGTATGGATCACACCATTGATTTTTCTGGCATGTTTCTCTAAAGAGAAAAATGCTGTTGGAACAAAAAATACTAAACTTTGAAAAAAATACTTAGAGTCATACATCAACTCCTTTAATTTAAGAAGGTCAGCTGCAAAATGTAAAGAGCTTTTCTAACATCTGTTTTTGTGCTATATTATGGTTAAGAAAAAATGTTCTAGTACATTCTATGTAAAGTTGGCCACATTAAAATCACATGAGATAGCAAAGTGCCTGGTATCTTACTACTTGTCTAAAGGTTTATCAGGATGCATAGAAACATTTTTGAAAACAGTCAAGATTAAGGTAGCATAGGTATTTTTAACATGAGTTAATTAAACTGATACATCTTAATTATGGTGCCATCACTTTAATAGAAGAATATTGTTTGAAAAGACTTCATTCTGTTAAGTGATCAGAAGTATGAGTCTGTAAACTCACAAGCTAATGTAGATGCAGAAATTCGACAAGAATGTAAGCAGTTTATTAAGAAGTCCACTTGTGTTACTTCTGTGCGGTACCAAGTGTACTAGGTGTAAAACACAGGAACCGCATCACTTTGCAGCCTGAGAATTGGAAGATGAGGAGCATTACCTGGAAATTTCATCTAGAATTACCTACCAATGATAAAGGTCTGCTAGAAAAATGACTGTATGTGTTTTTCTGATATTTGAAATTCTTTAAAGTTGACTTCCATTTTACTCAAAAACTAATGGCAGACAACCATATGAAATGCCAATTAAAAAAATAAGACTCACACTTGTAAGTCAGGGCTGGGTATACACAAGACTAAAACACACGTCCAGCATTTGGGAGGCCCACATTCTAGAAATGAGATTTTTCCAAGAGCCTCGCAGGCTGCAGGGAACAATCCGCTCTGGGTGCATGTGGAGAGTCAGAAACCAACACAGTCTTCATAGCCTTTAAAGCGTAGAAACATGTTTCTCAATGCACTTGAGCCCCCACTGTGGAGGAAGTTGCTTAACAAAACTCTTGTGATACAGAATCCTCTATAGAGCCTAGAGGTGCGTAGAAATGTTTGCCTCCTCTTAATTACATGCTGGCATTCTTCTTTTCCCCTCTCTCTCTTAGTCTTCCATCTTAGCTCACAGATTCCTGCTGGGCTTTAACTGAAGGCAAAATTGAAGGCTACCACAGGAAACAAGATAAGAAGTTCATTAAATAACCTTAGTTATAAACACAATGTGAAGCCCATCAACTGTGGCCTGAGATGCGGGGGGGGGCTCTGAACTTCCCTATCTAGGGAAGAAAGTTCATGGGAAAACTTTAGGGTTACTTCCGGATATAAGTAGTATGTTCTGCATACTTAAAGTCACTAAGTAACAGGCAAATAAGTAAGTGGAGGTATTTCTGTCCTAACATTTTAAGGGTTTGAAGATATAAATAGTGTCATTTGTTGCTAAAGGATTCTATTTGTTAAATCTGACGGCACAGAGTTTTTATAGCCGGTGTGAGTTCATAGAATTCCACGCTCTCAAGAACATAATTTGTTTGCAGATTCCTCCTTGTCATCTTGGAAGGGTAGACTACAGCTTCTGGAACACTTGATCTTTTCAAATGCCAAATGCAACAGTGACCAAGGAACAATGTTAGGGAACTCAAATGGCAGGGAAAAGAAAATTGTAGAGTATTACAGCGTGAAAACAACACTTTGAGCAAGAGGGAATTGTGTCAGTGAGTAGGACTCTTCTGTGAGGTTTTTTGATGTTCTGTATGTTCAAAGTCTGTGCACCATGTAGAATAGAATTTATCATGAACACTGGGACAGGAGCCATGGCTTTCAGGGCATTCATACTCACATGGGACATGTTTTAAGAAAGAGATAATCCATGGAAACACATTTTAAAATTAAAGATAAGTTTGGATATTTTCTTGTTTTTATAAAAAGGATCACTGACTTTAATTAAAAAAAACATATTTTTCCTCAAATATTTCACTAGAGATCGGCAAAGCATTTGTGTAATTAAAAGGACAGGAAAAAAGCAATATTTAAGCCTGAGCAATGTCTATTGATCTATAGTAAAGTTACACTGTCTCTGGATAATAAAATTTAAAACAGTCAAGTTTAAAAAGCCAACTTACTAATTTGTTAATGTGAAGGAATCCAACTCATGCATCATACTTATGGTTTCATTATTTCAATGATTGAATTCCTTATCCAGGTAAATGTATAGAAGACAAATCAATGAGTTAGACCCGGTGATTAGTGGCAAGATTTTACTTTGGACAACCAAAGGGTATAAGATTTATATTCCTTACTTGTGTGACATACATATTAAGTATTTCTACTTTGTGAGATGGAGAGGGGAGGCATTTGAAACACCAGCTAATGGAAGTGAAAAGTCAACATCAGATGGAGTCCTTTAATTAATTTTTGTCTTCAGTTTCCGAAATGTTAGAAATAAAAGATTTGCATCACTATACTATAAAATTTTCTAGACAGTTGTTAATCTTGTGTGTGTGTGTGTGTGTGTGTGTGTGTGTGTACTAGGTGCTTGTGTGTGTGTGTGTGTGTACTAGGTGCTTATGTGTGTGAGTGCACACATACTTTTGTATATGTGGAGGCCAGAGGCTGAGGTAGATGCCTTCCTCTATTTCTCTGTACTTTCTTTTTGAGACAAGGATTCTTACTGGAACTTGAGACCATTCCCTGGTCTGGGAGCTCCAGATATCTGTCTTTCAGTACTTTCCCAGCACGAGGATTGCAGGAATGTGCCAACATACCTGGCTTTTTACGTGGGATGTGGGACTCCAAACTCAGATTCTTGTGCTTGCACAGCACATACTTCACCAACTGAGCCATCTTTTGCTGTTATCTTAGTTGTTTCTGGTGTGTATAATGTTTCCTTTTCTGTGTTCTCCAATAAAGATGACCTCAACATTAGCGTTGGAGTCGAAGATGTGTGAAGCCCAGCTCAAGGTTGAAGGCAACCCTAGAATGGGAGATAACATGAATTTGGAGGTCTCGTTTGAATTTAACTAAAGGAAGGTTGAGTAATTGAGTGCAACCCAGGGAAGAAGAAATATGAAGGCAAAAACAAAAGGAATGTGCTGATCATCGGATTCTGAGAAACAGCAGTTTTTACTGAAGTGCCAAGCACTGAGTTACAAACTTTCAGGTGCAACATCCTATTTAGTATTGCATTATGACTTGGGAGTTGGGTATTCATTTTCTAGATGAAGTAACTGCAAACCAGAGTTGAATGACTTGCCAAGTCAACAATGAATTAGTAATAGAGATAATGGAGATAATGAACTTTCAAGCTCAAGTCCATTTATATCCAGAGCCACTTCTGTGATCCATTAACCTCATAAGCTTTTTGTTGGAGTTAATAGCAGAAGCTGTGGACACCCCACCAATACTTTCTCCACTTGAACTTCAGTGCCTACAGGAACCATAGCCACAGCATCTGCATTCTATTGCCTGATGGATTTTTATTACCACTATGGCCTGCTTTGCTTCCTGCACCTTGTAGGAGCAGTCCTCTACTGGAGATCATATGGAATTGTGGGAAAATATCCCAATGACCTCCTCTATCATGTGGGGTGAATTCTTAGCCACTCGCTACACACTGTATCATTTGAAAGCAATATGTCTAAGGAGGGTGTAATTTTTTCTCTCAGTTTTTAAGGCTTATTCACTTCTTGGATCATAGTTGCTTCAGTCCCATATGTTTCGACGTAAGACTCCAATGCCCACAGTTACAGCTCAAGGGCATTATCTTCAGAGCAAAGCCATTAGTGCCAGATGCTTCGTGTACACATGAAAATGGAGAGCAGGGCATGCAAGTGGCCCAGCTCCTCTGAATGCAATTCATTCACACTCCTAAAATTGTTTCAGGCCCACCACTGATATTATTGCTGGCTTGCTGCATCACTGCAATGCTTGAAGTCTCCCATTTGAAATTCAATGAACATCTCAAGGTCCAGATCACAGGGTTTCATCTTTAAACATCTCTTATATTCTGCCTTTCTGGAATTTCTGGGTGTCTGGCTGCACCCTTTTTGAAAATGTCCTTTTACGTCACTGAGTGTTTATGGTCTTGGGAAAGGAGGGAGCTAGATGCATGTATCTATAGTTTGCCATCTTGATTTGAAAATGCTTACTTTTATAACGGACAAATCTTTTTTTTAATTTTCTGAGTCATTCAATTAATTTGATAGCCATTATAATAATGATGATAAATATTAGCAGCAATAATAATAGTCTATAAAATTTTTAGCTGTAACATTCTTTAAATTTATTGTCTTCATCATCTTTATCCTGTTTTTTTCTTAACATCATATTTTAGTATAGAAAGGAGGTTGTATCTCATGGTAATTAAAGAATAAAACACAGTTGCAGGCAAATAGGAACTCTAGGAATGAAAAGTAAGTAAAACTTACTTTTAGGTACTCATGTCTTTAGATATATATGTTTGGAAAATATATTTGTTGTTATTTATTCGGTGTGTACAGAGGACAGGGAAGGGACACATTGTGGGGAGACAGAGATAAGGGTAGGACTTTGTCTTAGAACAAATCTTGAAAACCACACAAGAGTTTGTGTTTTTTTTCCCCTCCTGGGACTGGAGTGGGTCTGAAACTTTGTAGATGAATTCTTATCAAATGACAAAGGAAATCAAAGAAGGCTGAGTTCTCTCAATGTTATCTTTGAGCAATAAGCATATTTAGCAATGAAAGATTTTGTTGTGTGCACTCAGTATTGGGCTGCATCTCTATGGGCCTGTGTGCATTTTTTTTCTATCTCTCTGATGGATTCCAGATGAGCAAAGTTCTCTCTTTTAAAGATCCATGGGATTTGATTCGCCCCACCTGGATGGTCCAGAATAGTTCCTCTTTAATAGCCAGGCACTTAATTACTTGCCCAAATCTCTATTGTTACATAAGGCATCATTTTCTTCGGTTCTAAGGATTGATACACTGGTAGCTTTGAGAAATAGTACTCTGCCCAGCAGACCATGGGTGTCCATACACAAGTTTGGGGTATTGTTCTCACTGTACTCCATGGTGTGTAAGTATGCAAATGATTGTCTCTGTATTTTCTCTCCTGTATTTATAGCCATTTTTTGTTTTATATTTTCAGGTTTTATAGCTTTTCCTTTCACTAAACATGTTCCTTTTATCATTATAACCTTTTTTCCTCTTAAGCATTTTCTTTGTAATTCATATTCAGTTGGCAATTTCGGAGTGTTTTGAGCTTCTTTTTATCTCTCTGTTCTTTTCTCTTAATTTAATTTCTTTATCACTTTCCTTTGAGCCTGCTAGAGTTCTATTTTTACCCAGCATTGACCAATGTCTTTTTCTGTCCTTTTCCAGCTTCCCCTTTTAACCCTTATTCTCATCCAGAATTCTTATCTCTTCACGCACACATTGTTGAACTTTTGTGGTTCTTTTAGCCTTGACTGTACGGTTAGTATTTTGGCAATCAGAGGTTGGGGTAGCAGGCTTAGCGGAATGAAGCCATCTGTGCTGAGACTCACAACCTTGCTTGTACAGGTCTTCCTTGGGGATGTTCTATGCTCTGCAACCAAAGTTGAGTTCTCTTGAGCACCTACTAACACCTTGTAGGGAAGGTTTAAAACCCGAAAGGAACGTGGATATGATCATACCAATGTAAACAAACAGCTATGTTCAATAACAAGGCACAGAATAAAATTTGGAGTAATGTAGATGATCTGTCATGGTGAACTTTTTTTGTGTTAATTTTTTGACACACAGCAGCAAAGCATTTAAAATGAAAACACTATCTTTGCTTTCTCAGCTTTTGGCATGTTCTCTATTATTCTAATAAAGAGAGCATTTTATCAGAATTGTATGGGCATTGTTGACGAATTTTCATTCAGGAACACTGCAGAGAATTAGTTTATTTATAATGAGATGACATTATTTATGCATAACTTAGGTTTAGTCTTTGTAGGCCACAGACCTAATATGTTCACAATAATGTCTAAATTGCTCAGTTGTCTTTTCAAAGAATATGTATGTGTGTGTGTGTGTGTGTGTGTGTGTGTGTGTGTGCCTAGTTTTTTGGAAGTTCTGTTTACAAATTTATTCTATTGGTTTTTATTGAGCATTGTCATACAACATTAATAGAGATACTATTTTCAACATTATGGCTACTTCTGTGAATGAAATAAGTAGTTCATTTTAAGTAGAATAGAGTGTATGACAAACTAACCAATGTATAGCATTTCAGCTAGTAATAATCAAGATAAGGGGCTAGGATGCTGGAAGGGAGTTGGTAGGGTGGTTAAGAACGTTTCTCAGAGGTGACATTTCATCAGAGATATGACTTAAGCGGGAACTGATATTTAAAGGATGAGTCAACCTTGTTAACAGCTTGCAATCATTTTGGTTCCTGTGTGGGAAGCCAATTTAGATAGTCAGACAAAGCCCTTTTGTATGTTAATGTGAAGAACAGGTTTGGTTTTACTTTAAGTTCTTATGCATAGGCATGAGTAACCAGAAATGAGCATACTCTAGGGGATACGTACTCTCTTCCAGATTTATTTGTTTTTCCAATTGGACTAAGCAAACACACAATTATCTATTGAAACAGAAGCTTTCAAAGAAGCTATCATATTGCCCACATCTGAGGAGCTAAGAGAACAAATTGTTACAGATTTGTTTTGAAAAAGATGTTGTAACACCTTAAATTCTTTATAGAACCTAACTGTACAGCATTGTCCAACTAGAAATTTTCATGATGCTGGAGATATTTAATAATAGCTTCATCCCAAAAAATCTTCCTTAGAGGTTTTTGTTTATAACCATCAAGTCCCTGTTGTTTGAAATCCTCAAGGAACCCAAAGACTGAATTTCCACTCCAGTGTGCGAATGACTATATAAGGCCTCCTTAAGATCCAAAATTATAGGAGCTGGAAAGAAGACTCAGTGGTTAAGAGCCAGTAAAACTCTTCCAGAGGATCCAAGTTTGATTCCCAGAACCTATGCCAGGGAGCTCACAATCTCTAGCTCAGGGGAATCTGACATCTCTGGCTTCTGCTGCACATACACAGACACACATATATGTTTAAATATAAAAATAAATCTTAAAGATTCAAATTACAGGGTTAGTACAGGGCATGGCTCAGTTATAGAGTGCCTTCTTTATTCTGAGCACTTAAAATAATTCAGTTGTGGTTTTCAAATACCTGATGAAATAAGCCATAGCCCTAATAGATATTATTGAGAATTTTAAGGCCTCTGTATGCCAGGATCACTACTTACCTATTAACAGAGGAAAGATAGATAGAGCTCAGTAATCAGACAAGGAAAAAAGGCCCTTTGTTCAAGGATCCTAGTCCTTTCTTCAGCAGACCAAGCTGTACATATATCTCTTCAGTTTGTGTCTGTACCATTACATCAGTCTATGGATTATTTATCATAATTTTGTATTGTCTGTTATATAGCTAAAATTTTGGTAGTTACTTCGTCTAAATAAAAAATTACTTCCACATTGGAATTTTGATCAGATGGATGGTTGCTGATATTTATGTAGAATAGCAATAGATTAAATCCAACTTTGGATAAAATTTGAAAATAGAAGTAAGATAAGTTTGATTATAAGCAGCATGTTTTATTTTTTAGTACCAAGTGTCCCAAGGTAAAGAAAAATCAGAAGGTCAAACTGACTTAGGCATACCTCTTATATCCACATTACCTAGGAGTTCACACTTGTTCATTCATTCCAGTCCAGTGAGAAGAGAAAAACTGATTCAATTTCATTGATGTTTGCTCCCCTTTCATCCTGAAAGTTGCTCTTTTAGAATTTGAATTGTTTTACCAAGAGAAGTGAAATTTCTTACAATATTTATATGCTTAAAATGCAGGCCTTCCGTTTTCTAAACCCATAGAGGTCATGATTTTTTATTTTTGGTCTTTTTGAGACAGGGTCTCCCTGTAGCCCCAGTTGGACTGGAACTTGCTATTTAGACCAGGCTGGCCTTGAAATCACACAGATCTGCCTGCCTCTGCCTTCCAAGTGCTAGGATTAAAGATGTGCGCCACCACTCCCTGTGAGGCCACGATTCTTAAGAAGTTCTTTGGTTAAAATTTAGGCCGTATGTGTTAAAAATCTGCGTAAATCTCAGTCTTCTCCTCCTCTCCCCTCTGCTTCCTCCTGTCCCTCCCCTCCCTTCCTCTCCCCGTCTTCTCCCCCTCCCCCTTGTCTTTACCATGTACTTGAGAGAGTTGTTTTCCCCTAAGTGGAGCAAATAAAATTTCCTGTTTTATATTTTCCTTTTCCTTTTACTTATGATGCAGGCATTTATTTACATCTGTGTATCCTGGGATTGAGTATTGGCAATCACAAGCTTGTTAAAAGGCTAAGACTGGTGAGTAGAGATTTAACATCCTAAATTTTATGAAGAAATATTAAAAACTTAGCCCAGGACATTTATACCTTTCCTTTTAAGGCTCAGGGAACATTGTGGAAGACAGAGCAGAAAGAACATTAGAGCCAGAACATAAGAAAAAAGGGTCACACGATGCTATTATCAGGACAGGACAAGGCCATTGCAATCACGATGTCACCGCAGCTGTTTTTGATTGCACTAGGTCTTCACAGAACTGGGTCTGTTAAAAGCCAATCATGGATCTAGTAGGAGCTCAAGGTACCATACTTGTCCCTGCTGAAACTTTGGCTGCTGATGGACTCTGAATGAGGGGAAACATTGTCTTCAGTGAGTCTACCCAGCTCCAAAGCATAGTTCCAAAACTATGGATGTCACACACACATAGCCTTGCCTAAAATCAGTGTGTCACAAAGTACAGCAAAAAAAAAAAACAAACAAACCAGGAATGTACAAAAGAAACCTGTAGAGATGGAGATATCTGGGTAGAAAGGAGACTAGAGGGTGGAAGAATGAGAATCATCAGGATGCATTATACACATGAATGAAACTGTCAAAGAATAAAGAACAAATGGAATCAATAGAAAAGAAACGAAAAAACTAGAAGACATTGATATTAAACATTTCAACATCATTAGAATCTGTAGTTTCATGTTTAGGCGTTTATAGTAATAAAAGTTTTTTCAACAACTGCATGCCAAGTAGTTCTTTGGTTTGTTTTTGATTTTTGAATATTTTATTTATCATTTTTCTTTGATGTGTGTGGGTGTGTGCCCATGTCATGCGATGCCCTTGGAGTTCAGAAGAGGGAGTCAGATCATCTGGACCTGAAATTGGAGGTGGTTGGTTAGCCAGCAAGTGGGTGCTGGGAACTGAACCACGGTCCTCTGCAAGAGCAGTTACTGCTCTTAATAAGCATCTCTCTAGCCCCATGACAAGTATTTCTTGAGCAATATTTTATACCTGAGAACAAAGAACAATGGACTATAAATTGACTTTTGAATTTCTTAACATTTTAGCACAGTAGAAATAGAAATGGTAAACCATTGTCTTAATTAAGTTATTATTTCAACTAGTATTTAAAATATACATGGAATGAAGACTATGAGACCAAAGTACTAAATATAACATAAAAGATTTCTTTTTAAATTTTATTATTTATTGAATTTTTGCAATTTTCATACAATATAGTTTGATGATATTGAGGTCCTCTCCCCTATCTGCAACTCCCCCCACTGGTCCCCCACCCCATTTCAAATATATATAATAGCAATAGAGTCTGACTATGATTTGTGTCTTTCAGTACGGATCTATTCACTGGACTCACTGAAAGTCCCAACCCGGTAAAAGACTGTCTCTCCTCCTACCAGCAGCCATCAATTGCCAAAAAGTCCCTCAGGTTGGGTTGGGCTTTCTTAACCACTTCTCCAAGTCCTTGTTGGGATTTTTGTCTGCTTGGAGTTTGCGTGGGACCCATGCATGGTGGTACCATAGTTGAATTTATATGGGTAACTGAACATCTATCTGGAAGATTCCATTTTCTTGTGATCATCTACCCCTCTGGCTCTTACAATCATTCTGCTCCCTATTCAGCAATGATCCCTGACCCTTGGGTGCCCTATTCAGGGACAAGAAATCTGTGGCTGCTTGTTTTCTGCACATTGGCCAATTGTGGTTTTCTGTGTAAATCACGATCTGCTGCATAAGGAAATTTCTCTAGTCAGCATTGACAGATGCATCCATCCTATGTGCAGAGGTTGCAAAAGATGTATCACATAGAATTAAGTGTATTGCAGACAATTGTTCTCTGCATTTGACCAGTTCTGGAATTCTGTAATCGGCTCCATCTGTTGCCAAAAGAAGTTTCTTTGATGAGGGGTGAAAAGTATGCTTATCTGTAAATATGAGGATGCATATTTAGAATAAATGAAAATTTTACATTGGTCTAGATAGGTGGCAAATGCAGGTTCTTCTGTAGTGTATATGACCTCTTCACCAATAATTCCGTATCTACTTGATATATGGTTAATCATTTACTCATAATCACAAATACTTGTAGTAGTGAAATTTCCAATTTATATATTAATATGGAGGAAACCTGAAAACACAGATATTCACAAATAGTTTACTTAGTAGGGAAAAGATAATCCTCTTGTGTTTGCCATCTGAGTATAATTACATATCTATCTAGGTACTTTTTAATAATAAAACCAAAGCATATACTTAAAAGTCTTTGAAGGAAAATGAGATTCTATATTTAGAAAGCAGCATGGATGTAAATTGCATAATTCTTCATAACAGATGGCTTGTTTCCCCTTTTGTTTTATTAATGTAAATACATCCTAAAATCAACAAGAGCAGGGCACAAAGATAAATCTCTTTTGAATTTAAACATAATTTTCCCTTCTCTGTTTTAGGTTTTCAAGTAATTGCATGCTTTGCTGTTTAAATATATATAATGAGGTGCGTTAAATCTAAGATTATAACATATGTTATAGAGACAATTCTTATATTTATTGTGAAGTCTTTTCCATCAGCTCACTTATTCCTAATTATTTTATGGACATTTTCGATCTGAACATAAGCAGAAGCACCAGTATTTACTTTAAAAATTATACATTCTCTTTCTGATAGATAATATTTAGCTGATTTGTTAGTGACGAGCCATGTACCAAAGAGATATTTCTATAGAAAATTTTGGTAGCAACTTCTTCTTGTTACCCTCATGTTACCTTTATTAAGGTTGATAATAAGTCTAAACTATTAAATTAAAGATATTAGGCATTTTTCAAACTAAATCAATTGCATTTCAAGACAAGCTTCATTTTCTTGGGGTTGTTTAGGTGGGTGGATATTTTTTATGTATCATGGCATTTTAGTTAGTTGGGACCAGATGGTAAAATATTTTAGTCTTTTCTGATCACATAATCTCTGTCAGAACTCTTCCATTTGAGCACATAGACACAGATAATTCATAAATGAATATACGTGATTGAGTCTATTAAAACTTTATTTGTGATCAGAGGAAAGGTGCTGAATTTATTCTGTGGGTTATATTTTGCTGACCCCTGGCATAGAGGATAAATCTTTGTATACCTGCAGCCTCAATTTGATAAGACATGAGGAACTAGGTTCATTTTAATGCTGCCCATGTCTGGCTGTCTGTTCACTAGAAAACAGCCATCACTCCAACAGGTAATGGAAATATGCTCGCAATTTCTCTCCCTTGCTAAGGAATTTTGAGATTTATCTCTCAAATGAGATGTGTCAGTGCCAAATACAACCCTAGTCGAAAAATATGTTAGTTCTATTTTCTCTATAAATAGTCCTTTTTCTCTATCATTATGATAGTAAGGTCAATCTTTGTTATAAATGTGTTTTCTCTCATAGACTTACTTTGAAAATGACCTGCCATCTAGGAATCAAGTATAAAATTATTTAATACAGAATGGAACCCTGATGAGCCTCAGAAAACATTTTCCAGTAGTTCCTCGAGCTCTCATTTGAGAATCCAGTTTCTTTTATTCATGCTGTAGGTATTGCAGTCCAAGAAGGTGTTTATATACAAGTCAATGAACGTATTGATGAAATTTTTAGTCTGTAGTGACATTTGAATTATAAAGATCAGCATTTAACACCTCATTGTTTCAAATACAATGTGCAATTTCATAATGACTAAATAGAAATTGATTTTCATTCTTGGGCTTCTCTTTGTGTGTATATTATGTGTATATGTATGTGAGTGTGTGCATATGTGGATTATAGACATTGACATCAGGTGCCTTCCTTGATCACTTTGTCTTTATTTTTTGAGACAAGCTGTCTTATTGAACTAGAGCTCACAGATTTGGTTAGGTTTGTGGGTCACTGAGTCCTAGGGTTCTCTTTTCTCATCTTCCCTCCAGAGGTGGGATTGTAGGTATGTAGTGCTACACCCAGGTTTTCCATGGTGCTAGGAATCTAAACTTAGGACCTCTTGGTTGGTTGTGCACCATGAACTTTATGATTTGATGAATTTCCCCATATTAATTTTCTAGTAAGGAAAACATCTAAGTTCCTAATCTCACTCTCCCCCTTCTGTTGACTTCAACCATAAACAGAACACCTGGGTGACATTGAAACTGACATCAGAACAAATATCTTTAGATTGAAAGCTCCCTAATAATGAAGGAGATTGACAATGTTAATAACTACAACAATGATTAATTCTCAAGTTACTGTTTACGAAATGCCAGTTAAGACCTGCCACTTTATATAAATTTTAACAAAAGTTTACGTAATATGACTTCTGAAAGGTTGAAGGTAAGAAAACAGAAATTTAAATTCTTGGGATTTTGCTACCAAGAAAAAGAAGAGACAATGTTCAATCTCCCGATTTTTCTAATACTCATTCTGATTTTTCTGCTGGTAGCACTGGGATTTTGAACAGCAGATGCAGTTGAGTTGCTTCTGACCACCACAACTGATGCATGCAAAGTATGGGATGCAGCTTTGGCCTAGAGAATTGAATCTGACTGAGAGATAAGTAAACATCTCTGAATAGGAGATCATCACCAACTCAGACAAAAGTCTTGTCTTGTTTCACTTGTAGATTTGTCTAAAACTTAACTTTAATATCATCCTTAAAAATATTTTACTTAGGGGCTGGAGAGATGGCTCAGCAGTTAAGAACATTTGCTGTTCTTCCAAAGGAGCCAGGTTTGAGTCCCAGCACCCACATGATGGCTAACAACCATCCATAACTTCAGTTCCAGGGGATCCGAAGCCCTCGTCTGGCCTCTTCAGGCTTTGCATGATATAGGTGCACTTACATGCAGGCAATACACTCATACATATAAAATAAAAAAATAAGCAGTAATTATTCATACAATAATAAATACATAATAGTTGGTTATTAGCTGACTGTGGATACTGAGAATTGATTCTAGGCCCTCTGCAAGAGTATCCAGTACTCTTAACTACCAAGATGATGAATGATGATGATGATGATGATGATAGTAACAACAAACTTGTCCTTCCCTATATGGCACTTGGAGCTTCTAACAGATATGAAACCCTGAAACAAATAGGCACAATGAAAATCAGAATGCATGACAGTTTGGGAGTTCATTATCTTTTGTGGGTTTTAGAATAAAGTATTTATCTCAGGGCTTTGTTGCCCCAGAGCTGTACCTCATAAATGAAAAGTACAACATGTGCATCTCCCATGCTGAAAAATAAACAGCAACCTCACCCTCTGTAAACAGTAATCCAATATGCCGAGCAAGATTTACAGATGCATCCGTTTAGATAAACAGTAATCCTAATTAATAATTCAGTCCTCATGCAAGACCCATGGCAATCTATACTACACAGAAAAATTATTCTGTCCCTACATCCCCCTCTTCAAAGTCTAGAGCCAAGGAAGAGTTAAGGTTTATGCGACAAATAAATGAATCAGAAGGCATTTGGGGATTCTGAAAGAGGGACTCATTGCTCTGGTTCCTGTTTTAGCTCTTTCTGCAGAGTGTAGAATTGCTCTGAAGCAGGTCATGCAGACTGGTCCAGGTCAGTGCAGGAAGCCAGGAAGGAGAGGCCAAGGTTTGACCTTGTGGCTTTGCCAACCGACCCTCTATTCTGGCTTTGTTTCCTTCATGTGGAGAAGCAGATGTGCCTGCCTGATAGGGCAGACGCCTGGAAGCCCATGGACTGAAGGACGTAACATCCTGGTCTCTCTTATTTCCTGGGTGAATCATTTACCAGCCATGAGGACAAGATCTGTCAGTTACTTCCAGAAGTTCAGCCCCATCTATGCTATTGGAATAATGGACTCAAATCCAGAGCGAACAATGATTTGTGGCAAATTATCAAAAACATTGTAGGTATATAATGTTCTATGAGATTATAGTGAACTTAAAACCTTACTGTTCCTTTGCTTTAGCTAGCTGCATAGGAACATACTGGATTAGAGTCTCCTTATGATAAAATATGTATCAAACATGAATCAAACACAGGCATCACAGACCTCTTTTCTTCCCATTGCAGAGGTAAAGCTACCTCTTCCTATCCAAATTCTGCTTCATTGGAGTCACTGAAAATAGTATCATGTGAATCCACTCTAGCTTCAACTTTGCTTCTACTTGGTAATCTTTTGTTCAGTCTCTTTCTTGGCAAACCCCTCCTGAAAGCCCTCTCCCTTTTGCAGGTAAAAATCTAATAAGGATGGTGTGCATCCTCATCTCTATCTATTCCTCAGCCCTCTGCCAACCAGCTTCTGCCCATCACCCTCCTGAATACTTTGGTTTACAAGACTCGTGACTGCAGATCCATAAGTACAAGTTCTTGTTGTATTTAATCGCTGTGGCCTTTGAAGCCAATTCTTTTTTTCCTGACAACCACCTTTCCTTGTTTTTTTCTTTTCATCTCAATGACTTCTTTTTGTTTTTTATTTCTCCTCCTCTCTCTGAGTTAGAGGTCCGATCCTTTTTGTAAACATTTTATCATACATCTCTTTCTTAAATATATTTTCATCTTATGCCTACTCTTTTGTCACTGTAGATACATTCTCTTCACCTTGCCATTGACTTTGGTACTTCAAGTCTACAGGGAAGCTTTGCTATTTCAGGCAAGAGAACTTCATTGTGAAGTTACAAGGGAAAGAATGTAAGAAGGGAAACACATTTTAGCCCTTGTGAAAACTGTAATACCACGATATGCAGAACTCCAAGGGAGTAATCACTGCAACATGTAACTTTTTCACAATGCTAGACACTTATTCGGCTATAGATTCAACTTGTCTAACTAAGGTAATATCTCTCTCTCTCTCTCTCTCTCTCTCCCTCTCCCTTTCTCTCTCCTCTCTAGTCATTTCATTCTCTCATAGGTTCTGCTCAGTTATGCTATCGGTTGAGCCTTGGTTTCTGGTTTCTGGTTGACTATTCAGGGATCCTAGCTATATACCCTTTATTCTCTAAATTAAAAGATTGTCATAGCTTTCGTTTTTGCTGCTGGCTCCCTTCAGTATTCTTTGAAACTAAGAGGATTGTACCTTTCCCTTCACTATGTGCCCCGAGTGGCTGCTAGTAATATAACCATTTCCAGTTATTGAATAGCGTGCTTTAATATCTACCATTGTGTCATTTTTATATTTTTACCTTCACAGTCTTATAAGCAAAGATGATAGTAGGCACTATATGTTTGTGCCCCTCCCTGAATTTCTATCTGTCCTCTGTGATGAAATATTGAGAAGTAGCTTTTGTGATTACTTTTAGATACTTTTGGTGAGCATTATTAGAAGAAAGCAAACATTTCTTTGCTATGTGAAGACACAGGCAACCATCTGCAAATTCAGAATGATCTTCATTACAAGTCACTTGTGATAATTCATTGAGCTCAGGTTTCTAGCTTCTACAAGTATGGAAAAAAAAAAAACAGTGTCTTTTACTTAAGCCAAGCTACCCGGTCAGTATTATTTTGTTATGGCTGTCTGGCTAGATTAAGGCAGATGATATCCTCCCACCTTTTTAATTTTTGTGTATAGGAATTTATTTTAATTATGTATATGAATGTGTTTGTGGGTTTGTGCACATGAGCACACTGCCCTTAGAGGCTAGCAGAGGGTGTCAGATCTCCTAGAGCTGACATTACAAGTGGTAATGAGCTGCCCTATATGGATGTTGGTAACATAACTTGGGTCCTCTACAAGAGCAGAGCAGTACAAACTCTTAACTACTGAGCAATATCTCCAAGACCCCTTCCTTTTCTAATATAAAAAATGAATATTTTCATACTAAATTACTTATGTTATAATCATAATTCCAGAAAATGGTGAGGCCAGGGGTAGATAACCATTACTATTTTCATTATCATCATCATCACATTTGATTTGAATACCTGCATGAACAAATTCAAATTCAGTATGGTTTTCTGCATTTATTTTATAACACAGGCCAAGATGTAAATGAACAATTGTCTTTGATTATTGAGAAACTGATGTATAGAATAACATTTTATAATTATTTTACCTCTTTTCTGTTTTTGACTGGATGATAATAACATATCACTTTTTTCATAGCCATTACTTAGTGTTCCTAAGGCAGTCATCAGGATATACTTAGAATATAGAGAATAAAACAGGAATTGAGGATTGGCAAGAAGGCTCCATGAGTAAAAATACATCCCATGCACATCTGACAGCTTTAATTGGATCCTCAGTATTCATGGTGGAAGGAGAGAAAATAACTCATGAAAACTGTTCTGTGATCTCTAAGAGTGCAATGTGCATGCTGTCACATGTGCTGCGGGTTCATATGTGCTACTACTATGTGGTGTCTAGAAAATAAGGTTTCCTTCTATTCATCTACCAGTTTTGGATCTTACAATCTTTCCACCCCTTCTTCCTCAATGATCCCTGAGTCTTGGGAGAAGAGAATATGATATAGGTGTCTCATTTAGGGATGAGCACTCTGCAGTCTCTTATTCTCTGCACTTTGAGAAGTTGTGGGTCTCTGTGTTAATTAACATCTGCTGCAAAGAGAATTTTCTTTTGTGAGAATTCAGAGATGCACAAATCTATGGGTATTTCAATACGTCATTGGGATTCACTTTAATATTCTGCTCACTTAGTAGGTTATTCCTTAGGGCATATCACCTATCTCAGCACAGATTTTTAATCTCGATAACAGTGCCAGGTATTGGCATCATTGTGTAATGTGGGTCTTAAATCCAATCCTAAGTGACTGGTTATCCTGTAACATTTGCGCCACTACTGCACAGGTGCAAGGCCAAGCTACACAAAAACCCGCAGAAGGAGAATGTTGGACAAGAAGCCCTAGCCCTAGCTGAGGAACTATTGCCAATTGGTAGCTTCTAAGAGACTGAGAGTCAGTTTGCTTTAAGGATGTGGCACCTGGTAGGTTGATCAAGCTCCAAGGGACACAGTCACACAGAAGAGAATTTGGGGAACACAAAATAGACTCAATGTGCCTTAAAAATAATAGAGGCCATGAAGCAAGGGGTAGGAGATTGGGAGTTTGACTGAGAGGAGATGGAGAAGGGATATGAATATAGAAAAAATACAGTGCACAATATTCTCAAAGAAACAATAAAAATATATTAAAGAGAGTACATTCTGGCAGAAATGTGTCTTCATGGTGAGAGAGAGAGAGAGAGAGAGAGAGAGAGAGAGAGAGAGAGAGAGAGAGAGAAATGGAGAAAGGGAGAAATGGAGAGAGGGAGAGAGGGAGAGATAATAATATGTTTGATCTTTCAGGATTCTGGAATATTTAACTTATGAAAACATTCACTGAGTGGGAGAAATAAAAGGCATTCAGCTGAATATAAGTGAACACTTCCTAGAAGGTTAGTCTGCTTCAAAATTGTAATCTAACATAAGCAGAATTCCAGCATGGCAGATCCATACATGGAATATCAGAGTGACTGCTCTTCCTCTTTGCAGACTCTTTCCTGTGCTGTGTGTTGTTGACTCTACTCTCAAGCTGGTAGCAAAAACGGATGTATCACTTTCAGACACCACACTGAGAGTGATCGCCAAGAGAGGAAGAAGTACAGGCCATCCCTTCCTGTTTCTCATTTCTCAGCAGTAGAATTCCAGACGCTTCCTCATATTTCATTGCCTAGAACTGAGCAATTGACAGTGGCAGTGACTGCTACTAAACAGTCTGCTTACGTTTTGTTGCCTCCCAAATAGGGGCCGTGAAAGCTTCCTGCTACCTGAAGTTGACAAGTTTTTCCATAGCTTAAATATCAGTGTTGGCACTGAGAGAGCCCAGTGAAATGGAGGAAAAGTAAGCTACTGGAAGCTTCTTCCTCGTGCAACGTAGTGCTGCACGTTACAGAAGACCTGGCTTCTTATCCTAACAGTGTATTTTACTTGCATCTTATTAAGCCACTCTTCTGTTTATTGCTCTTTTTCTAATTTTCTTGTGACCAACCTTAGTATGAAATGCATCCCTGCTTAAATTATGCTTGGCAAACGGCATGATAGCACCACTAACTAAAAATAATGAAGATAAGTTAGGAGCAGGCATAGGTCATCTTGGGGGAAGACAGACTAGGCAAGCAGCAGAATTCTGCAGGGAGGCGTAAAGGTCATGTGACCATTGGCTAGGCAACTCACTGAGGTTATTCATAAAGTTACCTATTCCAGATGTGACAGGTTAACTTGGAACTTTTTTCACCCCATGATTAGCTCTGTCACGTCTGGAAAAGGTAACTTTATGAATAACCTCAGTCATTTGCCTATATTATAAACTAAACTTAGTCAACAGTTTAATATCCATTTTATAAAGAAAATTTCCATGTAGTGGATTAGAGAGAGAGGCAGTTAAGAGCCCTGGCTGCTCTTGCACTAACAGCCCCCTGTAATTGCAGTTCCAGGGGCTCCAATGCCCTCTTCTGGCCACAGTGGTCATTGCAAAGCATGAGTGCACTTGCATGCACACAGACAAAAACACTCGTACACAGAAAAATAAATCAATAACTAAATTTTTTGAAAAATAAAATTCTATGTATCTAGGTGATAACATTCAAACTACTGTTCATATACCCATTCATTAATTTTATGCTCTCAAGATCACCATTTCTTTGAAACACCTGGGCAGAGACCACGTCAAAGTAGTATATTTGACTGTGGGTAATGATGTGAGAAGAATTTGCATTGCCAATATTTGTCTGAGATACTGAAATAGTATGTATTTGTGCCACATGAGCCCATCTGAAAAACAACTTATACCACAGCATACATATGAGTTTTCTTGTCAACAGTATATGGGTCTGACCCTAGAAGTTTCACTTCCATTAACATACTGTGGCTCTATTAGAAGATAGGGTATGGTACTTTGACTTCAAGAGTGATTGGCCTACTAGCTATTTGTAGAACTCAATTACCATCTCAAAAATGAAAACCAGGGGCTGGAGAAATAACTCCATTGTAGAGCACTCTTGTAGAAGACCCAAATTCAAATCCAAGCACCTAGGTAAAAAACCTCTCAACTACCTGTAATTTAAGCACCAGGGAATCCAGCTTCCTCCATGGACACTGCACACATGTGCATAACCGGCCACATCCACATCATTTTTAATTTTTAAAAATGAAAACCACAGATATGAAAAAGTTCTGGAAAATTCTCTTCCTCAACTTTATTTTGCATGGATTCATTTTGTTCTTGTTTCAACAGGTTTTCAAAGTGAGATATCCAAGGGAAACACTGCCTCTGTTATCCTTTCAATATGTATCTTCATATAAAACTAAATGGGAACTTGTTTCCATGTGACTGAATGAGAAATTGCTAATGACCGTTGTATTTCATGAAAACAGTTTCATGAATGCTGAAAGAAAAAGAGGAAGGAGAAAAATCTGAGGCCCACAAAATCATGAAGGAGCATCTTCGAAAACAAGAGAGGGAATGTATTTTTAAGTGTGAAGTAAACACAATATAGAAATGAACTGTTTAGTATCAACTACACTAATATAACTAGCATTTCTGAATATACTGGAATATAGTGGTAGAAATTTAGTAAGATACACATTTTAGTAAGTCTTTTATTATAGATTAAGTAAGATATTGATAAAACATGTAAGCAACAATGTTTGGTTTCCTTCAGTCTTTATAAGATTACAGTGTAATTTAAAGTATTAGTTTGTTAATTATATATAATTTCCTCTTATTGTTTAATGAAATCTCTGACTTTTTAACTGTGTAATTACAAATTGCTGAATGTAAAAATATGTTTTCATAGAACAGCTATTTTTCTGACATCAGTAACTTAGTTGGTCCCTTTGTTTTATATAAAAGGGGATCTAAACTACCATGTTTTATAAGTATTTATGCATGATACTGCCTTTCTCTGTGAGAGTATATATTTTACAGTCCAATTGGAAGATCATTCTCAAACATTTATTTTAAGGAATCAAATCAAATCTTCTCTCACTTCATTACAGATTTTCCCCATGAGTCCTGTACCATTTTATCTTTGGGAATGGTTAAATAAGAAAACTGAAGAAATCATTCATTCAGTATTCTGGTCTCCAGTGGTTCTTGTGTTATCTTTAAATAAATATGCAAAACTTTGTCCTGCTTCTTCTAAATAAACTGAAGCTTTATTACTTGTAACAACTGATTCATTATAGTTACTGATTTATTTGCCTTCAGTAACTATGGTGTTTTTCCATCTCATAGACAGTAGATGTCCTAGCACATTACATCTTCTAGCAAATGACAATCTACTATTGTATATTCTTAGAATATTCTCTGTTTTATTATTAGTTCAGTTTATGTGTGTTATACTATTTGAATTTGTAGTTCACCAACTTGTAGCAAACTATTTGTTTGTTACTGGTGACAACAATATCCTTTATACACATTAGCCCTGTATATTTAAGAAGCCTTTTACACAAACAAATCTCTGCTGTTTTGAATATGGTGTTCCTGAGGCCCCAAGTGAATATTGGTTATAATTCTTTCACTTCCTGTCTGATGGTTGAGCATTTTCATGCTTTATGTGGTTATCTTGTAGTTATCTTTTGGGTCTGGGGAAGTTTAATTAAGAATGTGGATCAATAAGTATAAATTAATCCCTAGAAGAAAAGAAAGTTAAAGCACAGAGCTGGAGCTTAGGTCATAGTTGAACTTTCCTTTGAGAAATACAGTAATTCTTCATAGATGAAAGCATTTTGGCATGGAGCATCATATGATAGTGTGTGTGTGTGTGTGTGTGTGTGTGTGCATGCGTGCACATGCATGTGTGGAGAGAGATGTGTGGAGAGAAAGAGAGAGAGAGAGAGAATCCATTGGTATATCAATGATATTATTAAAATATACACATTCCTTGCAATCGAGCATGATGTGTGTGTTGAGTTTTTGGATTATGATTTTCTGTGTTAGTTTACTGCACTGATCAAGCAAACATTTCCAGAAAGGAAAGGTGAAGATTGACTAGTTAATGCCTAAGGCTCTTCCCAACTTGTGGCCTACAACCATGTTTGACAGTGAGTGTTTTGGGCCTCAGCAAGAATTTTCCCACAGAAAGGATGTACTAACTGGCAGGCTCCCAGGACCGCCCACAAATCCATTTAACCATAACAGAACTGACGAGCACTGTCAGAGATAGAGTTGGCTTCCAAGTGGGAAGTCAGCCTAGTATTAATAGCACAGTTCCCACTGCATTGTGGGCCCAGTGGACCTCTGATGGGTTGGCCTGGGAACCAGGGCAATCTTGGTAACACTTATGGGAAATGGATTCCTTGGTGAGAATGATGGAAAGAGAGGAGCGCTGCAGTAGCACAAAGGAAGAACATGAATTTCTGTTTTCCCTTTTTGCTGTAATCACCACCAACTCCAGTATTCAGTCGGAAGAAACCAGGGTGACTCCTAGGGGATTCCTTCTCTCTCCTTGAATTTTGACTAGAGCCTGCCTGTTGCTGATCTGGTTGTGTTCGATTGCCTGTTTCCATGCACAGGATATTTGTAAGTTGGGTGATTTAATTATGTGATACGAATGTTTACTTGAGTATAGCAGTTCTTTGTGTAGGCAAAAATTATTTTAGGTTAAAGTTTGTTGTTTTAAAAACTTTAAAAGATATTTTTATTGTTTGTGAGCATTTCATATAATTGATCTTAATCAAATTTAGCCCTCCCCCACCAGATTTCATGTATTCTGTCATATATGTTAAGTCCTATCAGGTCAAGCATTTGTACCGAGGGAGTGTCCTTTGGTATGGGTGCAAGTCTATGCCTGGAGTCTAGTCAGTCTATCAAGAGACACTCCTTTAAAGATGTACTCTCCCTCCTGCCAACAGTTATCAGTTTTTATTTTTTAATTTATTATTTTTATTTCATGTCTATGAGTGTATTGCCTGCATATATGTAATTATATTGCTTGCATGTACATAAGTGTACCCATGTCATGCAATGCCTGCTGAGGTCAGAAGAGGGCGTTGAATCCCCTGGAACTGGAGTTATGGACGATTGTTAGCCACCATGTGGGTGCTGGGATTTGAACCTGGGTCCTCTGCAAGAGCAGCCTGTGCTCTTAGCCACTGAGCCATCTCCGCAGCCCCAGTAATCAGGTTTTAAAAAGTTTTATTCATTTTTACTAATTTCTATCTAAATGTGAAATTGTTTCTATCTAAATATGAATTGATTCTTTGATGGTTTGAAGCCATTATTTTACACAAATAAAGTAAGATGCATGGTTACAGTCAACCTTCCATTCTCCTTATAAGAGGAGGAAGTTGGACAAGTGAGTGGTATAGTGTGTGAGAGAGAGAAAGAGAAAGAGAGAGAGAGAGAGAGAGAGAAACATGATCCAAAAGATAGGTGTGCTGTTCACATCAAGATATCAAGATATACTTTTAGAAATTAAAAACTGTATTTGTGGGACTGAGGAGATGGCTCACCAAGTAAAACACTTGCTGTTCTTGCAGAGGACCTGAGTTCGATTCCCAGAACCCACATGGTGGCTATCAACCATCAGTAGTAACTCCAGTTCCAGGGGATCCAAAACCCTCTTCTGACTTCCACAAGTGTTGCACAACATAGATGCACTTACATACATGCAGACAATATACTCATGATCATAAGATAAAAATAATAAAATAGTTAAAAAAACTATATTTGTACTGGGGCAACTTTTTGATTGCTCATATGGAAATATTTGACACTATTTTTAAAGAATTACTAGAATGAAAATATGGTTTTTCTCCAGGAGCTCCTTATATTTATTTTTGATGGTGCCGAGAATTCACATGCTAGGCACGTATGCAAGTACTCTACCACTAGGTCTGTATTATAATTTTTAACAGATTTTTATAGGATTTTATATGACAACTAATAGTCTTTTTTTCTAATTGCAAGTAAATTCTGCAATGTAACGGCTTCATTAGTGTTACATTATAGTGTATATAATAATTAAAGTTTCTTCCTTTTTAATGATATACAAGTTGTGGAATTCATTTTGTTTGGATGAATAAAAATGGAAATTTTTAAATGAATAATGATTTTAAAACATGAGTCAACTCAAATGTGTATGAAAACTTCTGAATTCTTAGGATCTTTTGATATTCTAAAGTACGCATCTCTCTTAAGATTCTATTTTGGGACAAAGTGATAAACGCAAAAGTACCAATTTGGCACAAAATTATATTTGTATCTAAAATATTGTATCTCTTCAGCTCAGCTTCCCATGCTAAACACTGAAAAATTCTTCAGAGTGTGAATTATTGAGACATGCCAATCTTCTGAATATTTTAAGAAAAATTGACATATATCTATTTCTGTTTTTGAAATTGCATCCTATTCATTCCTCTCAGTTCCTAATTATCCCTACTATATGAAATAAAACAAGAGAAAAAGGAGTTCTACACAGGCCTTGGGCAATAAAATTAGAGGACTCAATAAGCAATGCCCTTGGTCCACACTTCCCAAATATCTAATTCACAGGAGAGGAGATGAAGTATCAGTAATGTTGGAATGATAACTCAGAATCACAGGCTTGTTATTTTATAGGTGTGCTGACAGGATGTATTAAATTCCTATACAGACTTGGGATACTTCGCTGAATTGAAGAGCTTCAGCAGGGCCTCACAGTACAAGATTTCTGGTCTAGAGGCATGGAGAAGAAGCTGATACAGAATCTCTAACTCCAACCCAGCATTAATCTCCTTATTCCATGAATAGGAGTCTCCTCTCTTTTCCAGGCTCTCTGAAGGGTGAGAATAGGGTTTCTTTTTCTATTTGTATTTCCCTCTTTGTGCTTCAAGTGCATTATGGTTGAAATGAAGCCCCGTGAGCTGAGCTGGTTACTGAAACCACTATGTGTCATTGTTTCTATGGGAAAATACATGGACTTTCCGATATACATCCATCTTCATATACTCAAAATTGAGGAGTGATTGCATTGACATCTGATAAAAAAAAATTAGGGCCCCACTTGACAATGTTTCCTAGCAGTTTCTAAGATGTTGACCATTTTCTTGAACTAAAAAATAAAAATAAAAATAAAAAATAAATCCTTTAGTCCTAATGACAACATGAAATAAGATACAAACGAGTAATAATATCCTCTTCAAAATTGTATAGAAAAAGTGATCTTCTACTCACTAGGATGAGAGAATAACGGTCATAAATATTTACCATTTCATCCACAAAACTGGTTGTTTGTACAGTGTCCATAGCAGTCATTCTGCAGAGTTTATCATATCACTCCAAGTCCATGGAATTTATCAGAGGATAATCAGTTCATTTAATCTGTGTTTATCTGGGTAAAACTCATGATTGGTATAGCTGCCACAGCACCACAATGCACATGGTGCTTCCTTCTCAGAGTCTATAAGCCAAGTGCAGTAGAAGGGAAGGAACTGTTTTCTTGGCATCTTACATCCTACCAAGTATCATTTTCCTGTTTCTCTCCTATAATCTGAATGTTGTGATCATTTTGGTTGCTGTCCTGCAGCCCTATTTTCACATGCTTGATTAGAGATACTGATGTATACAATAAGGACTTTCAACATACATAAGCTTCCTTAGGAAACGTGAACTTGAACTGCAGTAGCTGTTCTATCACAGCACAAAGAAAAGAAGGTTATGGTTATGTTGGAAACTATAGCTTTGTACTCTTTGTCTTATCACTTAGTGTTTTCTTATATAGTGTCATTTTAAGGGAAAAGAAGAGAAAGAATATCACTGAAGTATCATTTTCAATTTATGATACATTGAAGCATCTGGGAATGATGTAAGTTTATATAGTTATAAAATCATCTCCATTTCTTAGAATTTCCTGAAATCAGAGCCAGGGAAGTAGATCAGCAGGTAAAAGCACTTACCACCAAGGCTGGTAACCTGAGTTCAATTCCCTGGCCCCACATGGCGGGAGAGACCAACTCTTGCATGTTATCCTCTGACCGCCACATATGCATCATGTCCACCAACACCCACATCTGTACACATGCAGTGAATAAATAGATGTAATTTTAAAATTATTTTCTGAAATGATAAAACAGACATAAGAAGTGAACTGAAAATAGACTCTTAGTAAGTCAAAACATAAATATCTTTGCTCTCTGTAGAGTTAATAATTTTAAAGGGTCTAGAAGAAGTTATTTTTTCATTTTTCTTATACATACAAACATGGATTCTATTTTTCTTTAAAAAGGACAAGAGTCTTGGTCAGTAATTTTTGTAAGTATTTTTTTCCTGTAGTACAGTTATTCAAGTATAAGCATCCAGCAGCATCTTTTTTTTTTCTAAGAAAAGACCAGGTTCATAGATTCTCCGTGGTATTTGAATATTATTTTCTATTTTAGTGACTTTTCTTATTGCTATGACCAAAATGCCTAATGGAAACAACTTAAGAGAGACAATGTTTATTTTGGCTTATGATTCCAGAGTGATTTCAGCCAGATAGGCAGATAGGGTGTGTGGCATTAGTGTTAGGCAGCTTCGCAGGATGAGAAAGCAGGCCGAAAACCAGGGGTGGGTAATACTTGCAAGGAGTGCCCCTAGTGACATACTTCTGTCACACATATCCCACCTCCTGAAGGCTTCACAGTCTTCAAAATAAGGCCAAAAGCTGGGGACTGAGTGTTTCAAATATGAGTTTGTTGGGGGACATTTCAGATTCAAACCACAACAATACTGAATGATTAATAATACATGTGATGCTAGGCCTCCATTTAGACCACACTGCATTTTACAAAGATGAAAGGGAATATTAACTGGTTCTTATAATTATTCTTTGTACTAAAAGCAAAATTTAGTGTAAATGTGTGCAACTATATGTCTGCAGCACATAAAGTTATTAAGAAACTATCTTGTTCAATAACTTATGAAGTTCCTGTGGGAAGGTTTGATACATTAATATACAACAAGAGTTAGAGAACATTTTCTGCTATTGGATAGAGGGTAGGTTAAAACTTCAGGCTTCTGGGGGTGATTCAGGTTGTGTCACAACTAATCAGCTATTAGATACCTGAAAGTAGCCATGGATGGTAGAACAAGAAATAGAACAGACTGTGTGAAATTGTGCATGGAGACCGAGGTAGCCAGAGGGCTATAGTTCATTCACTGACCTGTCCATGGCCCACATGGGAGTGTAGTACTTCAGGCAACTTGTTTGTTTGTTTTTTTAACTTGCGCCTGAAAGGCTTTCTTCTTTTACTGTCTTTTGTGGAAAATGTTCTATTTGATATCATGTTGCTTTCTATTGGAGAAAAATTCTGAAGTTATACACTTTCTTGACTTTTATAAATGGAATAGTACTAGTAGATACTTTGAAATAAGTCTCTTCATTTAAAAACTATAAAATATACAAAATGATTTCAAGTCTAAGGATTGCTTTAAGGAAAGTAAATTAGAACTTTTCTGGAAAGCCAAGCATCTTATGTCACTTCCTCCCTAAACCAAAAAAATACAATGAAGAAGACATTGTGAATGGAACATCTTTACCCCTAGAAGACTCTTCATTCTTATAGAGTCTCCATAGTCACATCCAACCAAGTAGGACATGCTTCCCTATTCCTTAGGTGTGTTCTCTGGTGTTTTGTTCAAGCTAATTTCAATATCTTAAGTTTTAATGACATATTACAAAAATTAAATGTATAGAAAAACTAATATAAAAACCTATGTACTTGTTACTTAGATTGAATCGTGATTAACATTTGACATTGTTTGTCTAAGATATTCATGATTTTTGAAAAGAATAAATACATTACAGACTTTTATATGTGAAATTTGTCCTAGTCTAACAATTTACTAAAAGAGTATTTTTTTTACTTTGTACTTACTAAAATGAGTTGAGAACCAAGAGAGGAAAAGGGATTGTATTTTATATATCCAGAACATCCTTGATACTTAGTATAACTGATTTGATATGATTTATATGGTTTTATATCATCAATGACTAAATACTACCATAAACTCAAACCCCACACAGCTGTTGATGCCCCCATATCTCCTCCTATTGGAAATGTACATCTTAGACAAAGTGAACATCAAGCACCCTAATTTATAATAAAGAGTTGGATACAGACTTTTTAAATTTCCATGGCAACTTTTAAAAACACCTTCTTTTCTCTGCTGCCTTTAGCATAGTCGTTAGCTTGTTGTTCAAATGCTTTCAAAACTATTCTCTCCCTTCATCCTGTGTGATGGTGAGATCGTTTGGCATTACGCCTGTCTCCCACACAGGGAAATCAAAGCTCTATGTCAGTACAGCTCTTGTCAGTCTTAGCTTCACTGAACACCTCTTGATGAGCTTCACAAAAGTACCAATCCTGTTCTCCACAGGGATTTGATAGAAACCATACCGAGAAAGATATTGACATCGGTATTTTTAATTTATTCTACTGTGAAGCCAAGGTTGATGACTACCAATAAATTGGTGAATCTGATACAAATCGTTGAACCCTGTGGTTCTCAACTGAAGGCTATTTAGTCTCCCAGGAAAAAAAAAAACATTTGAAGTGGGAAGTTTTGTAACAAATGGAGGAGGGGAGCTTGGGACGTCAGTTGGGTAGAAGCCAAGGATATGAACAATGACCCTACAGTAGCCCATGAACACTGAGTTATCTGGCACCAGAATCAGTGGTGATGATGTTGAGGAACCTTGATTTGACTGAATTATGCTGGAGTGAGGATCCTCTGATTCTAAATTCAAATTAGTCATAATATTATTGATGCTGCTAATGAACGGAATTTTAAATAAGTTGCCCTTGAAAGCTAAAATGTTTATACTGACTTTTAATTTTTATCAGGATGCATGTGATATTGTGTTATATGTATGCAAGGATCCCTGGTAATTCTTATATTAAATATTTTTTATTGCATTTGTCCAAATATCCAAACACAAAACAATGAAACAGAAAATAAGGAAAATATGAAGAATAAAGAGTTCCTCTTGAATTTAAATGTATCTCAATGGTTCTTGAACTGGAGCTATATTGAAAGCTCCTGGATGGCTTGCAGAACTGGCTGCTGTCCCCATCCTGAGTATTCAATCAGTCAGCCTGGACTAGGTTTCAAGCACTTGCATATCTATTAATTTTCTAGATGAGACATTAGTTTAGGGAGTATACTTTGAAAATCACTGATATAGAAAATGTTTCTGTATTAGGTTTTCAGATGAATATTAGCTCCAGGGACCATAGGTGAAAGCTAGAACTTAACAATGTAAAACTTATTTCATTATAGTATAGAATATTACCTGAAATGTGATTCTTCAGAAAGAAATGCAAAGGGCCCTTTAATTATGCAATTGCAACCAGAACAGCTGAAGATATCAGGACTTTTGCTGTCACTTCTAAGAACAACATAAGTCACCTATGATAATCTTGCTGTAAGAACCAGTCTAGTATTAAAAATGGATAACTCTCCACCTGATCAGAAATGAGAAAATGCTAGTTTAATGATACACTTTCAGTTAAATGAGAAAGCTGATATTCTTCTGAGGTAGCTGATGTGCACCCTGCATGTTAGAAGTAGATGTTTTATTGAGAAATAATGGGCCAAACAAAATTCTTAGCTTTGAATAGACTACATATGATTGTGGAAGGAGAGATGTGATAGATAACATTTCAACAAAATGTTTTACCTCTTTTAGAAACAATGAATCTTAATTTTCCAATAATGGCATCATTGGCTGAGGTGGATAAATAATAGTAAACGTATGTCAGATGTTTTAAAAACAGGACAATTATCCATCCACTCCATTAGACAATGGCACCTAGCAGACAGAAGCGAATGTGATGCTACTTTGTAAGATGGAAGCGCAGGGAAATGAGCATTGGCGCTCTGTTTCCTTTCTCCTTTTCATTCATGTCCTACCATGGGACGGTACTGCCCACATTCAGGAGGTCTTCCCACCTCAATTAGGTCTTCCTTGAAACATTTACAGGGCCACACACAGAGTTGTCTCCTGGGTGATCCTAAATATAATCAAAGGAGGATAAAGCATTATAATTTCACCCCTTGTCAATTTCACTTATGAGCATATAACTTGAAATCATAACACTAGATCTCTGACCTTCTAAAATCTCATGGTCATCTCATAATGCAAAATACATAGTCTATCTTTAAAAGTTCCCCAAATCTTTACAGTTCCAGCATTGTTCAAAACCCCAAAGTTAAAAGTCTCTTCCGACATTCAAGAGAATCTTTAAAATGTGCACCCCTTTAAAATATATCCAGCATACAAAGACAAAGAATAAATATTCCCATCCTATGAAGAAACAGTATAGGAATAGTAAGGAACACTCGGTATAATGCAAGAATGAAGGTCAGCAAGGCAGACACAAAATCAATGCAGCTTCATGTTAGGTATCTGTAGCTGAGGCTGGAATTCTCTCACCTCCACTAGACTTTGATAGCCCTATTCCTAAAGCTCTGCCACATCCAGCACATATAACCTGTCTGCTTAGTCACTTATACTTAATGGACAGCCCGTGACCCTGGTGTCCCCAACATCTAGGCTTCTCTGTTGCAACTTGGGCTTTACCATTCACAGCTGTATGCACTATGTTCTTAGATCCTATTTTGCAGGAATCTGACCCTGGAATACATTGCATGGGTTCCTCAAAGCTTTCTGGAACCTTGATGCACATGCCTGCAAACATGGTACTGGGGCTCCTGTCAGCTTGAGGTTTAGCCTGGTTTTCTTGGATCACAGATGCAGTAGCCTCTGTGTGCATTTAAAATTAATCCTAAGAAAACCCATCCCTAGGTAGCCATTTTGGAGTAGAGTCGCTCTATGTTGGCATTCTTAGTTCAGGATCTCTCATTTGTAAGGAATTTGTATTGTTACAAGCTAGCTCCTTAATTCATGGCGTCTTGGCCCCAGGATACCTTTCTTTATTAAAGCCTCACTGAAAACTCTGAGGTTTGCCTTTAATGATTCTATTCTCTTGGGCTGCTTTCTCTGAACATGCCTGCTTATGACATAAAATAGCCATGCTCCTGTTCTCTCCAAACTGCACAGTTTTCACATTTTTTTAGATAAGGTCTCCCTATAGCCCCACCTAGCTTAGAACCAGGCTGGCCTCAATCACACATAGATCTCCCAAGTACGAGTGCACCACTCCTCGTGGCTAAGTGTTCACATTCTTTTAATTACCCTCACTACAAATGTGAATCACAGCAATAATCTGCAACCATTCCACAGCCCCGATAATATGCTGTCTTGAAGTTTTCTCCACCACAGAACTTATGCCATTATCTTTGAATTCATCCTCCCTCAGCTTCTTAGGACACAGGAAAAATGAAGCCAAATTCTTTGTCAGAATATAATGTGACTGGTCTGTAGCAAAGTTTCCAATGGAGTCCTTCTTCTTCTCTCAAACCTTGTGACTAGGGCCTCCACTATCCACATTACTTTGAATATTTTGTTTTTCTGAGTTCTAATCAGAATGGCCTTTTAATCTCTCTGTAAATACTTTAGGGCTTTTCCAGCACATAGCTCTAAACTCTTCCAAAGTCTTATCACATACTTCTTCGAAAGGCTTACAAACCACATTGTCAGGTACTCAAAACAACAGGCCCATTTCTTAGTACTAATTTTATATATTAGACACAGTCCTCAGTGATAAACAAGATACCAAACAAAGGCAACTTCAGAATGGAAATGTTTATTTTCTTTCTCACAGTTTTAGAGTACAGTCCATCATGGTGGAGAGGTCTTTAAAAGCTCTCTAACTGGGAACTCAGGAGCCTGACATGAAGCTGGTGACATTGCCCCTGCACTCAGAAAGCAGAGAGAGGTGAATAACTGGCACTGGGCTCACATTCTTCTTTTTTCCCTTTTTGTTTAGTCTGAGACCTCACATTAAGGGATGGCGCCACTTCTATCCAGGGTTGATCTTCCCTGAATCAGTTAAACTTTTCTTGAAACACCCTCACAAACACATCTATAGGTGTCTTTTGGGTGATCAGAAATCCAGTACAGTTAATAGTCATAATTAATAATGAATTTAATTATGGAATTACTACTAATAAATAATAATTGACTACCATAGTTGGTGTCTTGAGTTGTGGGACACCCAGTAGAAAGAAAGGCAAACATTTTTTTGAAAACTAAACATAGACAATAAAGTGTTAAGAATAAATATTTTCATTCTAGTTGTCTTTTTGTAAACTAGTGTAAAATTAGATGGGAAAAAATATTTTGAAAATGAAAACATTAAAATCCGAAAGTGGTAGAATTCAGGAGTACCCACCCATTATTTTGAAAACAAGAGGGTATAGAGGACCTCACTTTGTTCTTATCTCTGACTCTGAGATGTTTTCTAAATTCCTCAATAATGAAAATTTTGTAATTTCCTTCTATAACTTGATGTTTTTCCTAGTCAATATCAAATAATTACATTTTTTTCTGAACTTAATTGAATAAGTGCTATGGTTTGAGCATGACCCTTCGCAGTTTGTATGTTAGAATTTGATTCCCAAATTCATATGTCAATGGTATGTGAAGCTAGAATACCAGTAACAGCATTAGTGATTTTATAAGAAAATAAAGAAAAACCCAAATGGAACCATTTGCTCTACTTCATCATGTGACATCCTGAACGATGTTACAGTGCAGGAAGAAGATGCTTACCAGATGCTGAGCAGATGATGGCGCCATGCTCTTGGACCATGAGCCAAATGAATTCTCATTCTTTGGAAATTAACCTGTTAGAGTTTTGTTTGTTTGTTCTTGCATCAGAAAAAAGCGCTAAGATAAGAGGTAAATAAGAAGACTATGCATTTCTCTAGTTCGATTTGAAATCAGGTTTTATAGTTCTATTTAAAGTTAGGATCATTATAAAGAGAATCCAAACTATACTGTGTCTAATGTACAACTTTTATCTGTGAGTTAGGGGTTAAAAATAAAGGAACAAACTACTAGAGATATGCGTATACTTAACGCTTTCCATTGTGCTAGTGTTGATAGAGACAACAGTCATCAAGAAGCCTCCCAAAGACAACTAAATTATTTTGTACAGTAAAATACAATATAAATTTTAAACTGCTCAGAGAACATGTTAAATATGAGAATTAAAAAAAAACATGTCTGCTAAAATCCTTCTACTGTTGTGTGTTTAAGAGCAAGCTCAGAAGGTTGCTATGGCATTACTTCTGCGTGCATGGCAACAGAGTGAACTGAGTGATTCAGCTTGATAAAAGAGGAAATTAGCTCACAATTTCCCTTTCCCTAAATCAGAGTCAGATATCCAAATATTTCATTTTGAAGTGGTATATCTATCAACATGTTCTAAAGGATGAAAATCAGCCATCAGGGTGGGTGAGGGAAAGGTCATAAGATGAAATTAGTATGTCATGTGTTTACTGGAGACAATGTAACTTGTGTTTAAAGAATTTAATAATATCTCTACATCCTTCTTTTCTCCTGATAGGATGGGGCTTCTCAGTGGCATATGCTGGGCGAATATAAATGATGAGTAATACTTTGGCAAGGGACAGCAATTTATCAGCCCATATAACTTTGTTCTAATGAAAGTTAATCATGATGTATTTTGAGAAAGAAACATTTTTAAGCTATGAAACTGTAATTCCCTGTGTGTAACAGGCCTCTAGAGAAGAGGGTAGATTTTGCCAACATAATATGTGAAGTTTAGTCATTATCAACCACACAAAGCAGAGGTCAGCTGTGGGTGTATATGTGGAAGGCACCGTTATGAAATCAACCCACAGCCACTGTAGCTGTGAGGCAATCCAATACAAACACAGCCAAATGTCACAAATAAATGCTGACATTTTATCACATGATGGTTTTAAAAATTATTTTGCCACAGTGTCTTTTCTCACATTGTTTATCTTTCACATCTTTATTTTGTTTCCTGTTTCCTTTCTTTAAACTGATAAATGAAAAAAATAGGGAAGTAAGATTTGAGTCAGTACTTGACCATGAACACAGGAACGTAACTGAACCAATCACCCCTGTTCCTCCCCAAAAAACAAATTCCAAACTTGTGAACAATAGAGTGTAGATTTGTTTGGGATTCACATGGGTTTGAGAGCTATAGAATTTTTAAAGAATATTTTTATTGATTCAATAATTTCATATAAGGTAGTTTAATCATATTCAGACCCCCTCCCTGTTACCATCCACATCCCCTTCCCAAATGATGTCCTTTATTATTATTTGTCCTTTTCAAAAGGCCTTTGAAGTCTAATCTGTGTTTTCTAAATGCTCTTCGGAGTGGGTCTATCCCTTGGAGTTTCATCAACTTACTGAGTGTGATATCAGTAAAAAAAACCGACTCTTCCTCTCCCAGCACCTATTAATTGCTAAAAGGTCCTCAGCTAGTACTGGGACTTCCTTCTCACCTCCCTCATCCATGCTGGGTTCTTCTTTAGCTTGGATGTGCACAGATCTTGGGCATACTGCCATATGTGCTCTGCGTTCATATGTGCAACTACCCTGTGGTTTCCAGACATCACACTTTCCTTGTATTCATCTCCCACCTCTAACTCTTACAGTCTTTCTACTCCTTTTTTCTGCAGTGATCCCCGAACCTTGGGAGAAGAGTGTGCAGTGTAGGTATCCCACTTAAGGCTGAGCACTCCAAAGTCCCTTTGTCCGTTTGTGGGTCTCTGGGTCAGTTGCCATCTGTTGCAAGAAGAAGCTTCTCTGGTGAGAGTTGAGAGATGCACCAGTCTATGGATATAACAATAAGTCATTGTGAATCAGTATAGTATTGTGTCTGTTTAGGAGATGGACAAGTAGTATGTTCTCCCATACGGCCGGTGATTTCTTTTCCTTCTTTCTTTTTTTTTTCGCCATGGTAACATTATAAGGTATGGACTCCCTGTTGAGAAGCAGGCTTTAAATCCAATTAGAAGATAGTCAATTATTCCCATAATATATGTGCCACTATTGCACCACTGGGGATATTTTACCAAACTAGTTGTTATTGTAGTTGTTGTGGCAGCTCACAGAGTTCACAGTTGGGCAAGGTTGATGATTACCATTCTTTGTCAGTAACACGCATAGCACCTTCTACTACTTTGCAAGGTAGCCAGCAGAGATATAGCTTCAAGGTCAGTACTAACGTGACTTCTCCTTGTTTGTTCTGTGACTCATGTGTATAGTACCTTCAGCAATAGGCTCCTATAGTCCAGTTCTGTCCGGTATCCAAGTGCAGTGTGCAGTACTGTTTCATGGTCTATGGGATCTCCTTGTTCAACAACTGCAAAAGACAGAATCCATTCTGGACACTGGGGTTTCACTTGCTAGTCTATTAATGTCATCGAACCCCTGTTTCGGGGCAACTATGTTTATCCTCTTTTCATATTGTAAATGTATATACTGAGAGAAACTTCCATAGCAGGTTCCCACATAATTCTTTGAAATGGTCTTTCATGTTATTTATCCCTCCTCTTACTCCTTCCTGTCCTACCTGGTTATTCCCCATCCCTGTAAAGTCATCCTATCTAGTACTCCCCTTTCCAACTTAGCAATTGTTTAACATTTATTTTAAAAATTTAGCTTTATAAAGGGTATGATTCTATGATTTTTAAATAATTATTACTGAATAGGATCAAAATAGATTGTATGAAATTCTCAAAGAATAAATCAAATATTTTTTAAATGATTACATTTGTGTGTGTGTGTGTGTGAATGTATGTATGTGTATGTACAATGTGTGTGCATGCCATGGCAGGCATGTGGCAGTCAGAGGACAGCTTGTGGGATTTCTTTCTCTCGTTCGACCAGGCACCCACAGGGTGTTCCAGGGATCCAACTAATCTTCTCAGGCTTGGCGCCAAGTATCTTTGCCCACAAAGAAATACTTAAAATTGGACAACCATCACTACCACAGTCAGGATACAGAAGAGTTCTATCATAGTCTCCAGATTCCCTTATGATGCAAGTATAGAGTCAATTTCTCCTCACCTTTCAGGTCCCGGGCAATCATTGATCTGTTAGAGCTATCTTAAAATATCTTTAACTCATTGGCTGTTTTCTTCACTGTTCTAATTCATGGATCAACCATTTACTAAGAATCTACTATACTTGGGGCTTTATTTTAAGTGCCAGGGATGAAATGGTGAAAAACAAATGGAGCTTTCTATGTAAAAATAAGATAATAAACGCTATTAAATCAGCATTTCCAAAATGTGATAAAGGCTGTATACAAAGCAGGCAGATTCTAGAGATAACAGATATTAGAAGGTGAAATCTAATTTAGGTGGTGTTAGGATTGGAAGGAGCCAACTATGTAAACACTAAGAATTAGTGAGTCACATGGGATAATCTTGCAAGTACAGGAAAGAGAATGTGCAAAAGGGAGACAGAGTCTCTTGAAAAACTGAGATGTTGTGGACAAATAGTGCATAGTTTAGGTGGGTTTTTTATTACCTTGTAGCAGGAAGCCATTGAATTTGGATGGCTGTTTAATTGGGATGATCTGGTCAATATTTTGTGTTCTTTGTACACATTAGTACATTTTGCATCATTGTAGGCTAGATACAGACTGGTTCATTTGGATTCATAGTTCTGGAGGTCCAAGTACCAGACTGGATGCCCTATTTATTTGGATTTACAACAAGATTGGCACATCAGTACAGAAGGATGTGGCAGAACAAACTGCTCATACGTGTAACTGGCACAGAAGAGAAAGAGACTGGGGTCTGGCAGTCCCCCTTGAGGACAGGCCCCCAACTACCAAATGATCTTCACTTCTTAAGGTTCACAGCACCCCTTAATACTGCCACCCTAGGATGTGAACCTTTTTATGTAAGTTCCCTAAGAACAGTATCCGTACCCATTCCATAGCACTGTAGAAGACAGCACTTTAGCGGAAGCAGAATGGATGCAGGAGATGAATGAAGCAATGGAAGTCATCTACTTCAGTACTGATGGAGCACTGGACTTAGGCAGGAGCTGTGGACAGGGAGAAGAAACAAATGTTCAATGTATTTTAAAAGTAGAAACAACAAGCCAGTCATGATGGCACAAGTTTATAATCCCAGGACTTGGGAAGTAGAGACAAGAGGAATAGCAGTTCAAGGCCAGTCTCAAGCTACTTAATGAATTCAAGGCCAGTCTGGATGACATGAAACTTCATCTCAACAAAAAAGCAGTAGAAGCAACAGGTTTCAGTGTTTGATAGGATTGATGTAGAAGGCTTTTGAGGGAAAAAGAAGATACAAACGAGACTCCAATGTTCTTCCTGAGCAACTGGGTACATATCATATTTACTGACATGAATAAAATACTGAGAGAAAAAGACTGCATGATAGAAGACATTTAAAAATGAACGGGACCGGTTAAAATTGGGAGTCTCATTAGATAGCCATGTACATGTTGGAATCTCCTAAATGGATATATGCCTTTAGAATTCAGAAGAGAATTTGCTAAGTGTTTTACCATTCAGTATATGATTTATATAATAAATATATACATGTATCATTAATATATTTTGATCTGCTAATATTAAAATAACATTAATGTAATGCATGTTAACAATTTGTTACCCTAGAGTTTATTGAAGGCTGTTCTTGTTTGCTTTCCTATTGCTGTGACAAAACCCTGACCACAACCAACATGGAGGAAAAAATAGGCTTATTTCATCTTACAAGGCCCAGATCACAATCCATCACTGAGGGAATTCAGGGCAGTAACTCATGACAGGAACGTGGAAGCAGGCACTGAAGCACAGATCATGGAGAAATGCTGCTTACTAACTTGCTCCCACTGTCTTGCTCAGCCACTCTTCTTATACAGTCTAGGCCCACCTGCCCAGGGATGGCAGTGCTCATATCGATTAACAATAAAGAAAATGCCACACAGATATGGCCACAGGCCAGTCTGATAGAGAAAATTCCTCAGCTGAACTTCCTACTTCCCAGATGACCCTAGTTTGTATCAAGTTGACAAGAAAGCTAACCAGTACAAAGGCCCACTTCATGTGTGGCATAGTAAGGAAATGGTGATATGAAGGATCCTGAGTGACTAGAAGCAGATGTTTAAACTCCTGGATCTGTGGGAAATGAGGGTGACAACTTGCACAAAGAGACTCAGTAGCGAGACTGTATTTAGTCTGCATGGAGGTGATCAAAAAAGGCTTCCTCGTGGACTAAGGGGTAAAGAAGTTGGAGAGGATAGAATGTCAAGAAAATTACATAAATAAAAGGTTTTGCAGCAGAAGCTCAAGGCTTTGATTCTCGGTTGGGCTATGATTCTCATTTAGAACTCCATTAGTGCATCACAGGAACAATCATTTTCAAAACAGTGCCAGTTAATATATTCCTACAAAAACTGTTTACTGAACACATGGAGGATACCTGGCACTCTTCTAGGTGCCAGGAACTCAGCAATTCATATGGAAAGTTGGCTTCCCTCATGGGTGTGATTTAAGAGGTTCAAAGAGCTCAGCCAGGCACATCATGAAAGGGAACGATGAGGAGATGTGAATCTTGCTTTAGGCTGTGAGGAGCATTTGGGGCTTTAAATGCAGAAGAGGAGCAGCATCAAAGATCCTGGAGTGAGTGGCTAATGAAATAAAAAGAGATTAAGGTTGACCCCATACCAGAGGCTCTGACGTAACAGAGTCATGATGGCAGACTGAAATCTCAACTCAGTTTAATGCTGCTCAGGAGTCAGGTAGAATGTAAATAGAACAGTCTTTAGTGATTTTAAGCAAACACATTTTATCTGAATACTAGAAGCAGGAAACAGATTGAGTTGTGTTAAAGAGTGGCTATGAAGAGAACAATCACAAATTGAGATGTTAGCAATTTGCAAGTGAGGAAATTTTGACTGGAGAAATTTGCCTTCAGTGTGGAACCTATTGTTCCACATTTTGTTGCTTTACAGGATAGCCATGTAGCAGTGGTGGGATTACTTTCCTTTAGTCTAATGCACCCATCAAAAAGGAGGAACGTGAGATCAAGTTTGCTCATGAAACATGGTATTGTGTGCACACAATGAATGATCACTAAAAACAATGCCTTCTATTTATGGTTTCTGTGTTTACCAATCATGTTCAACATTTATTTCATTACATTGCAAGTGCAAGCATTTCTTTGTACACTTACTTCATTATGATCATATTTTTGTTAAGAGATGACTATTTATCAGGATAAAATCATTAGATACTAAAAAAATAAAATATCAAAGTGTATACTGTAAAAAGACAAACACTATTATTATTAACTCACTTTCAAGTGATACTCATGGCCTTGAATTTGAATCCACATTTTTAAACTTAGTTTGTGCTGTAGATTTGCCCCCACATGGTCTTGGCCCTTTATTCCTCCATAGAATTAAGATCTGCTGGTGTAGACATGGACTTCTGATCTATCTTGTATACTTATCACTGTCACTGCATTTAACACAGTGCCTGGTACAGGACTGGACCCTGATTTGTTGACTATGCTGAATGAGATAATGCCATTGTTCTTGGTAACTATTTTTTATTTTGTGTACATTTTCTATTTGGCAAACTTTTAAAAATAAGTTAGGGAATAAAAACAATGTTTTACCTCATAAGTGACATTGATTTGAAATTTCTTGATCTTTAGATCACCCTTCTTGTATTGTTCTTGCTTTTGAAGTTCCAGTTTATATTCAAGAGAAATTTTATGAGATTTGGATCCTTGAGCTAAACCATGCACATCTAACAGCAGTGGAGACACTAGAACCAAGAGTTTGAGGGGAGGAGAAATCTCTGGGATATGACAGTAAAACTTAAGTAATGTTAGCAGAAAATTGATAAGAAGATGTATCCCATTTTCTGAAAAAAGTAAATTCACTAAGAGTAAAGCAAATTTTAAAAAGTGTGTTGATAGATAACATACAACACAAACTTATATATACACATATTGAGAGAGAGAGAGAGAGAGAGACGGAGACAGAGACAGAGACAGAGAGAGAGATATTACTCAGGGGAAAGGTGTTTGCCATGCAAACATGAAGACTTGAGTTTGAATACCCAGCACCCATATAAAATGCTTATTGCAGCAGTACAGTCCAACTCTGTACAATCCCAGTATTGGAAGATTGTTGGATCTCCTTGGCTAGCCAGTCTAACCAACTGGTGATGTCTAGGTTCAGGGAGAGACAATGGCTCACAAAAATAAGATAGAGAGTGGTTGAAGAAGACTCAACATTGACCTCTGGCCTCTACAGGCACATATATACAATACAATGTAATCTATGTGTAGTATAGTGTAAGTATGCATTATATTGTAAATTACATGCAATGTAATAGTATATGGGTATGTACACACACTTAATTGTCCTGCTGCATTCATTATACTCCAAAAATATTTTGACTATCATACTTTCCCAGCAAGATGACTAGAGATCAGAAAGGATTCTTAGGACCTACTGAGGAACTTGGGGACAGGTGAGACTCTAGGCACCGTGGAGCCTGAAAGATGTCTCTTGCCTCTTGGTAGAAGGAACTGTGAAGGGTGAAGTAGAACATACATGTACATCTCTCTGGAATCTGAATTGATGATTCAGTTGAATTGCCTAAGAAACCATGTCAGTAATGTCCTGGGATCAGGAATCATGCTTTGTTGCATTATTTCCCTGCACTGGCAAAAGTGACATCCAGTAACGGTGCATTGTGGCTCCTTGTTGGAAACCAGAAGAATGCTGCCTGGGTGGGAACTGGAGCAGGGAAATTGAACCTAACCAGTTCAAACCAAATCTCTTGGGTTGAATCATTTCATGTTGCCATATTTATATGCCCAAACTGTTCAGCCACTAATCATGTCTTGCTGTTCAATGAAAATGTATGATTACCTTACTGCCTTTACAGAGAAATGGCTATGGGAAGAATTTGCTGTTGCCTTGAAACTTAAACAGTCAGTAGATGTTTGAGGCTATACCATAAACCCATTTAGTTTTGTAGCACAGCAAAAAGCATTCTTATTTCTGCATTTATTTGAACAGTATCTTGGATGAAAGAATGCCAACATCATCTACTTTTCTTCCTTCAATGCTCAGTGACTATGTAAAGAGAAAGGAAAAGACCTTTCAAGCTGGGGTGATTGTCTAGACAGTCCTAAAATATCTGTTCCCAGGTGCAGAGGAAGCTGCAAAATGCAGACAAAGCATGAGGGTAGTTTGCCAAAAATATCATTTGTTTTAATGCTCATAAGCTCACTGTATATTTCAAGGGAGGGAATAGCAAGAAGACTGAATTCTAATATTTGTGATCAGTAGTTAACGTTAAATTACCACCACTTATTTCACATAGAATTATTTGGCATACTCGATTAAAAACAAACATTTCTGAGATAATCATGTTATTTTGGAACTGAAATACTCCAGGCTTAATATGTAGCTGGGTGTTGATCTCCTAAGCTATAGGGATGGAGGACACCTCAACCATTGCACAAACCCAGCCACATAGTGTACCAGTGACTTCCTGCTGTTGGTAATCCCGTCCTTGTGAGCTATAGCCAGGATAATGTTATACTATCTACATTTTGTGTTGTAGCCTTATGTGTGTTTGCAGCAGAAGATGTTGCAAATAACAATGAAGACTTCTAAAACTCATCAGCCCTGAAAGAAATGTCACGGGGAAGCTCTGAATGGAATGTATAAAAAGGAATGGAATAATTTGAGGTTATTCAAAGACAGCATGTTCCTAAGAGATAGATCTAAGAGGAGCATTTTCATAAGAATAAAGGTAGTATAATAAGGGTCACTGAGTGGGACCGAGGGATTTTGTTCTTGAAAAATTCCTGTAGCTAAGCCTTTAAAATCCAATAAAGGAAGGAAAATGAATAGATTAGGGTGAGACAGTAAATGCATCGTTTGAAAATATCCATGCACTTAGGTTCTCTGCTTTCATCAACAGTTCAATTTGTTGGTTGTTTACACATAGCTTCATGGCTAGTTTTCAAATAAGCAGAGGAAGATAATGCTATGATTTTTCTCTGTTCAGTTCCATTTATACTGGGAAGTCCAACCATTGAAAACTAGTGAACATCTTACCCGTGGCAGCATGGGGTGAAGTAAGATGCCAGTGTTAGCCTGAAAGGCCTCTTTAGGGTGATCTCAGATTTCCCAAGTTAACATAGCAGAAGAGTACCACATAGACCATCAGTAGCAGAAATACTAAATCCACATGCCATGTATTTGGTTACAGTGATGGCATCACAACAAGCAACTTACAGGAGGACAGGGTTGTTTTCATTCATAATCTCAAAGGATGATGGGGAAGGCATGGTAGCTGGAGAGCCTTATGGCTATGGCAGCAGCAGTATGTGGCTACTGAAGTCCGAATGAAGGTTCTCACTAACTTTCTCTTTTTCCCCAACCTTTTTGTTCCAGGCCTTTAGCTCATTCAAGGTAGGCCTTCTCCCTTAAGTCAGTCCTCTCCAGAAACACACTCACATACACACACAAAGAAATATTAGACGAACACCCTACAAATTTGTTACTCCAATCAAGTTGGCAAAGCTAGCTACACAGGGTCTGAGATGTTTTGATGTACCTTGTAGAATCAAGTATTTCTTGTTTGTATTTCTAAGATCAGATTTACTCATTTAGTCTGAGTAGTCAATTCATTTCTTTTACTTATTTTATTTAACACTTCTAAATGCAGATCAAGAACCAGGAACAATTCGAGGAACTGTATATTAGAGTTTTTATGTTAGCTCATTTTGATCCTCAAAGAAAACCTGTATTAATTATAGTTTACACGTGAGGACTCTGAGGCCCAGAAAGGCAGGAATCATTTGCAGTCAGCAGTCTTTCTGATCAGACTATTCCTACATGTTTGGCTTCAGCGCTAACACAATGAGACTAAATCAGGGAAAATAAAGAATGCATACTTCTGACATATTTACTGTATCACCTGGCTTTATGCCTTCCCTAAGTCCTTTAAGCAAATAATCTTTAAGCAGATGTCATGCTCAACACATCATGACAGGGGATGTGGACACTGAAGGGGAAGGTCCATGATATAAAGACTTCTACAAAAAAAAGTCAGGCACATGAAATGTCTAGAACGGGGCAGACAAAGGGAGGCTTGTCTCCAAATCAGGGAGAGGACAGGAGTATTGAGAGATGTTGGCTTCAAGGAATAGTATTGAAATAAATATTCAGGATTGGCCAAGTGTCGAGATGTGGGAGGAAGTTACAACTACTTGGCCTAATTCGTTCTTATTCCTGAAAGTATATGGTCTACAGTGGCAGATTAGGGCAATGGATCAGAGGAGAACAGAGGAGGAAGGAAGAGTCTCAGGAAGAGACACATCTTGAGAGAAAGTTGGATCCAATCTATGAGACTCTGTGGAGCCCTTAGGAGTTTTGGGATATCTTAGTAAATACAACTGCAGAGGAACTTCTTCAAGTAGGGAAATGGCATCAAGAATCTTCTGCTTGAGAAAGATGACCTTGGTGGTGAACAGCAGAGGTTAGATTTGGGGAGATTTCAGGTAGAATGATTAGCTAATCATGAGGCTTTGAAAACCTTGTGAGGTCTTTTCAGAATGTTCAGTATCCCTTGCCTGGTTGTGTGTGAGGTCCTAGATGCCATCCTCAGCATATCTGCCAACAAATGTAAATCATGAAATTGCCACCTGATCCAACAATCTCACTTCTCAGCATATACTCAAAAGTAGTAATTCTCTTCCTAAGTTTATATCTTGAAAACAAGTGATCAAGAAGTGTTTCTATATGTGTGATCATTTCTGCCTTGTGTTATTCAGAAGCCAGAATGCGAAAGCAAGTTAAGTGTTCATCGATAGAAGAATGGCTTAACAAAATGTGGTCTACCTATACAATGGTAGATTACTTGGCAATAATAAAGGAATCAAGGACTATATATGTGATAGCTTTCATGGACTCCAAGCACATTCTGCTAAGTGAAAAAAAAAGCCAAACATTAAAGTTCACTTATTCTATTTCTAAGAAATATCCAGAGCAGGCAAAATGATAGAGACAGAAAGTAAGTTGGCGGTTACCAGGGGCAGTGGACGGTGAGAATGAGTGAGTAAAGAACAGCTAATGGGAACTCAGTTCTATTCTGAGATGATAGAATATTCTGGAACTAAATGGAGTCAATGGTTTCACAACATGGTAATTGAATTAAACACCACTGGTTTCTTTCAATGATGATTTATGTTAGGTGACTTTTCTTCTTACAGCATATTTTTAAAGCCTCCATGGACCTAGATGAAGGCAAGGCCTTCATGAGATTAGAGAGAAATAAGGGAAAGCCTTTCAAGAGAAATGGTCAGCTTTGCAGACATAATCAGGGAGAGTAGGCTTCTTAAGCTTTATAGTTAGATGCCTATATGATACTATTGTTCTTTGAGTGACTCAAATTGATCAGCTAAGTGTCAAGTCTGTTTTCATTCTACCATCTTGCTATGGGTTTGTGGGTATGTTTCTCCATCTTCATCACTATCAAGTGGGAATGATGGTGTTTCTGCGGGGATATGTTGAGTGGTCACCTAGAGAGCATAGGGCTCTATGTCTGTGATCAAGGAGACTCATCATTAGTACTTGGTTTGTGTGTGAAGGAATGGGCTTATTTAGCTTTCAGAATGGGGCCACTTCAGAGATATGAAAATGGTAGGTATTCTAAGCCTGAAGAAATCTGGTGGTTCCTCTGTTATAGTTAATTTTCCTTATAAATTGGACTGGATTTGGAATCAGCTAGGAGACTGAGACACACCTCTGGGTGTGTCTGTATGTGAGGTTGTTTCAAGAGGATTAACTGAGGGGAAAGACCCACCTTGAATTGGAATCATCCCATGGGCTTGGAGCTTGGATGGAATGAAAGAGGGAAATTGAGAAAGTAAGCTGAGCACCAGCATTCATTTACTCCTGCTTCCTGGTTAGTTCAGATGTAAGGAAGCTACCACATATTCCTGAAACCCTGGAGCCACCTACGGCCATTCCTTACCCAATAAGGTGAGCTGTATCTCTTTAAACTGTGAGCCAAAATAAAACCCCCTCCTTTGTTTCTGGGCAGATTTGGGGTAATAAAGATGAGAAAAGTAACTAATGCATTCCCTAGGACTTTTTTCTAAAAACTATTTAACAAATTATAGTTTTATATACTTATAGTGCATTTTCTTACTATGATTTTGAATACAATGAAGAATGATAAAATTAAACTAATCAACATATGAATGGCTTCAAATATTTAACCTTTACTAATTCAAACTCTGAAATTTGCTCTTAATGGCTTTGTAGTGTACAGTATTGAATCCTTTGGAGTGATCCCCTAATGCTCCACCCCCATTTTAAGCAGTATGGTGCAGAATTCTGGGATGGGTTTAGAACAATATCTGGTACTTAAGAAGTTCTAAATGATTGTCAGTTTTCATTTTGGAGACTGTGGTTGAGGATGTTACTGTTATTATAAAATAATAACCAGTGCCTGCTTTAACAAGAGATTCAATTCTTGAGCAACTTGTTGGAAGGATATTGAGTAGATAACAGAGATAAGTGTTGACTACTTTATTTAATCACTGGGTAATTAACTTATCAAAATGGTTGCTATGTTTTTAGTTCTTAATTTTATGTCAGGGAAGGGAAAATTGTCTTGTGATTTTCTAGTTTTCCATTGTATGTGTTGCCCTGCAGTAGACAAATGGCTCCTGCTATAAATAATGTTTAATTATGGAATACCCCAACCAGACATGTAAAATAACAAGTGATGACTATTCCAGAGGCAAACCACACAATCTTTACCATCTTTAAAGAGCCAGTGAGTCACTCTCAATCATCAGTTCCAGGAACTTCCAATAATGATCTCATAATTTTGGGGCCCAGACTTCCCAGCCTTTATGAAATCCATTACATACCAAAGTTTAGAATCAGTAGAATTACAAAGATGATAGAACTTCCATTTAGAAAGAAAACTCATTTCGAACATTTACTTTTTTTAATGAGTCACTGAAATATCTTAGTGATTATAAAATTATCTTTCATGGGGTTAGCTACTTTAGAACACAGGGAATTTAAATTATAACATTTAGTTCTTGAATGACCAATGTATGTGGGATCATATTCTTTGCATTAAATATGTTGAAAATTTAATTGAAATTAGAATTTTCATATCCAGAGGTCTCAGGTTTCTTTTAGCAACATTGGGGCACCAAAATAACTCCAGACCCGGAAATGATTCTTACAAAATTCTTTAGTAGTAAAGAAATAAAATATCACAAAAACAAGCTTTAGAAATAAAGGTTTTCCCGGAAATACTCTACAACTACCAGGAAAGTCTAAAATTTCTATGGAGCTGGAACTTGCATGTCATTAAACTTTGGTGGAATTTGTAACCCTTATATTTTACCCACTTGACAGAAGAAAGGAGGTGGAGGTTTATACACCAACATTTAGTTAAGCATTATTTATTTTGAAGAGTTCATCATTCATTCACACAGAATTTAGTCCTCACAAAAAAGCCTTACATAAGAATTCCTTTCATCAAGCAGGTAACATGATCAATAAATTGTTCAATAAATAATGCATCTGGATTAGAATCTAAATGTAGATGTTCAATATGGTGCAGACCTTTACTCTCAGAGTGAAGCAGTGGCAGATGGATCTCTGTGAGTTTGAAGTCACTTGGTCTATATAGTTAGTTCCATAGTAGCCAAGGTTATGTAATGAAATGTTCTCTTTTAAAAAAAATAAAATATCAGTCCGGCTTTTCCATCACTATTTCTACATGACTCTATAAATGTGATCTATTCTAGAAAATTGACACCTCTTTTCTCAAATGCTGATAATTCATTGGAAAGAAAATCATGAGAATTAAACACATAGGAAGGAAACAGTTTTTCCTTCCAAGCACAATTTAAAAAATATTTTATTTATAATTTTATTTTATGTACATGAGTGTATTGCCTGCATGTGTGTAAGTGCACCCATGTCATGCATAGCCCAGGAGGTCAGAGGAAAGGTGTTGGATCCATGAAACTGGGGTTACGGACAGTTGTTAGCTGCCATGTGGGTGCTGGAATCGAACCCAGGTCTTCTATAAGAGCAGCCAATGTTCTTAACTGCTGAACCATTACTCCAGCCCCCAGGCATGATTTATTATTTTTTAATTTACTTTGGGGCATAGTAAACATGAGTAATTTACACAGTACTAGTCCTTAATATAAAATTACAATTTATATTTAGCAATGTACATTTTACCTAATGTGCAATTATCTTGTGATCAGTGTATTATTTTTTCAAGCATATTCCCAGATTTTAGTGATCTACCATGGCATTATTTAATGAAATACTTGAAAAGTTGTATTTGGGAAAGACACAAAATGTCACTAAAGAGAAATGTATTCCAAGTTTAACAAGTCTTTAATTCACAGTGAGGTATTTGCAGTGGTAAGCAATCATTATCTGTGCATTACTTTCATGGAAAATGAGTATCTTTACTTAACTCCATTTTAAAACTTTGATTTTAATAGTGACTCCTAAGCAATACACAATAGCACTTGAGTTTGACATCAGAGGAGAAGGGGAATTATTCAATCTTGTTGCTTTCGCTTTAGCTGTACTGATGTTTTTCCTAGCATGTCAAATGATTGCTATTTTTCAGTGAAGGTGTTACTTTAACTCAATATCAAAGTAATATATTCCACTCCAACCTTCCATTGTGTTTCCTGTTCTGCAAAATGCTAGGAATAATGGGTTCTTTTAAATTCCACTTGCCATAAAAGAAACATCCCTTTTGGTAAATATACCTGCTTTTTAAATGGAAGTTTTTCCTTCACTATTTTGAAGTGGATTCTTCTACAGGTTCAACTGGGGAACATTTTCTTCTAAAGTAGAGGAGACTTTCTAGGCCTTAGCACAATTGATATTTGAATATTGATCATTTTTTGTTTTGTTTTTGTCCTGTGCATGCAGGACATTTAGCAATGTTTCTTATCTCTACCACCTAGATTTCAGTAATGCTTTTCTCCCAGGTGTGACAACTGAAAATATTTCTAGGCATCTGTAAATGTCCCATCAGGATTAAAATCACAACCAATTGGGATTTAAGAATCTATAAAGAGGAATATAGCTATTTAAAAAATTGATGCATAGTGCATTTCTCTTTCATCTGAAACATCTTATTTTAATTATAATGAATATTATAGTTACAATTTCAATAATAAATGTCAAATAATTTGCAGAAACCAGAACTTAGATTTCTCTGCAAAGGAATGTGAATAGCATAGTGACAGTATTTTCTGAAATAGTAATTTGCATCTGTAGCCTAACAAACATTATTTTTGTGATTTGTGCATTTAATCATATGTACTGTCTTTTAGGGATATGATAATATGATTATGTTTAGTGATAAATGATTCATCTTTATTAGAAAACTATAAAAAAGAAATGAGCAATTCAGAAAAAATAATAATAGCTTCCATGTTTTATTCTGTATCATTTAAACAAGCATTTTCTACCACTTGACTTGCTCAGTAATTATTCTTAAATTTTTCAGCATTTCTTGGGAAATTTGAGTAATTCCTCTGTATTGTCAGTGAATACATTATGATCTTAAGAGTTATTCATTAGCATTTGATCTCTGGTTTTATTATTGCTAAACAATGTAATCACTTATTTCAAAATATGTAGCAGAGAAAATTTGCCTATTTTCCTTATTTGGAATATTAACATCTCATATTAAAAATTGTCAGTGGTTGTTCATGTTGGTGTACACTTGTCAACCCAACACTCCAGAGACTAGGGCAGCTGGATTGTGAATTCTAGGAAAACGTGAGTTACAGAAATGAATATAAGATTGTGACCAGTTTTATTTGGTCTACATTTATGACATCAGTTGATCAAATCATCTTATTTGACTGTGTGTTGTCGTCAGAACATTTTGCTGGGAAAATATTGACACCCCCACTCCCAGCACATATTTGCCAATGCCTGGAAAGGTATTTGCAGTCACATTTGGAAGGGAATGCCTTCTGATTGGCAACTAGTTGGTAGAGACCAGGGATTATGTTATATATCCTGTAGTGCACAACCCTTACAACAAACAATGCTCTCACTCAAGAATGGCGCTGCTGAGAAATCCTTTACTGTAGCCATGATTCACTAAAACATTTTCTTCATTCTACTACAATGTTCTTGTGATATTCTTCAGACCTGGGACATTTCACAACTGTCAAGTTGGCAATGCTATTTCATTAGTATGTCAACTATATTACTTATGTATATTTCTTACCATAGCACAAAGAAAATATAGTCTCTTCGTTGGCCCCGTATCTCAGTTTTTAGAACTTCCACTTCAACTATAATTCATTTACAAAAATTTCTCGCTGGGGTACCAGCAGCTGAAATATTTATGGTCAGTTTCTACTAATGATCACAGTAAAATGTTGTACTCCATTCCTGTGGCACTTATGTTTCTAAATTTTTTATGTAAAGTTTATTTGAATGACTGCTCCCTATATTATTTGTGCTTTTAATTCATAATGAGCAATGTAGAAATTACTTTAGTGGGTATAACACTAAACTATGCACTTTGAGCACAATAGTTACAGTCTCTTCAAAAATTTTAATATTTTTAATTTATCTGAACATTATATATTTTTTATTTTTATTTTATGTGTATGTGTGTATTACCTGCATGTGTGTAAGTGCACCCATATCATACAATGCCCAAGGAGGTCTGAAGAGGGTGTGGAATGCCCTGGAACTGGAATTACCATCCATGTGTGTGTTGGGAACCGAACCCTATTCCTCTGCAAGAAAAGCCACTGTTCTTAACTAATGAGCTGTCTCTCCGGCACCTCTAAATTTAGTTTTATTTTATACTTACAAGTGTTTTGTCTGCATATATGGAAGTATACCACATGGGTGCAATACCTGAGGAGGCCAGAAGAGAAAATTGGATGTGGGTAGTGGGAACCAAAACGGGATCCTCTGATAAGAGCAGGCAGTGCCCTTAACCCCCAGCCATCTTTCCATCCCTACATACTTATATTTAGCACAAGGGTGTTCTTAAAAGAATTGTACTTAATTTGAAAATGTGTATCTGTGTTTATGTATGTGCCTATGTTTGTGCTATCAGTTGCCACTGTAGGAACTTTGTGTAAACAGATTTAAATGTAATCTTTTATTCAATCATTTTATTGAAATGTTACTTTTGAGTAGTGTTATGGCACTGTTTGGGTTTAACATAGACTTTATAAAAGAAAAAAGTACTTGGGAGTGGAGAGATGGCTCAGCAGTTAATAGCACTGAGTGTTCTTCAGAAGAGTTAGGTTCGGATCCCAGCATGTACATGGAGGCTAACAGTCATTCATAACTTCAGTTCCAGAGCACCTGATGTGACTCTTCTGACCTCCACAGGCCTTACATGACACAAAACACTTATACACATGCAGGCAAAACACTCATACACATAACATTTTTAAATATAATAAAAAGAAAAATACTCATTTTTACTCTACTTTTCCTATTTTTATACAACTTTACATCAGAATTCAAGTGTGCAATTAAATTTGTACCCAATTGAACATTTTCTTCTCTTTCTTTCATTTATTATTGTTTTTTGAGGCAGGACTTCACTATGTAGGCCAGGCTGGCTTGGAAATGCCTATGTATTCCAGGCTGTCCTTGAACTCATAGTGATCCCCAGGCCTTAGCTTCTCTAGTACTGGGATTATAGGCATGAGCCATCACACCTGACTCCAATCAAATCTCTTAGAGTGACAGGCCAAACTGTTGCACCTAAGAACCCTTAGAAACTACTCCAATTATCCTATTGCATTGCTTACAGTAGGTTCCCTTTTTGACAAAATTTGCAAAAATGACAAATATTGGCTAAATGTTGTGTGTATACTTAATACCAGAGCCACTAGTTATGTTCATATGTGGCTATAGATATTAAAATGCAGAAACTTTGAATTATGTCCATAGCAGTGATTTCTGTTCTCTGAAATTTTATAGGGAAAATTTTACTTCAGTATTTACTGATTATTATTCAAAGACTATTAGCTGAATTGTTGATAATATGTGGTCTTTTTTACTGTTTGATATGAACAAGGGGATCTTATATGTAAATTGGAATTATTTCATAAATTCTCTTTGTGAGTGTAGTATGCATAGTAAAGGACGAAGGAGATACTTTCTTTTTGAGTTGGTGAAAATATACATTTTCCCTTCTCCCTTAGGGCACAAATATAGTGGTGGTAGTGGTGATTTTCCTATTCCTCCCTTTTACATCCTGATACCATGAAAACCATTCGCTATTGGTTGCAGGTGGCTGAAATTTGTAATTATTTCAGTCGTGAAATGATCTTCCATGAGGATCAATGCCTCTCTAATCATATGTTGACCCCTACTTGCCGTTAATCTTTGTTTTCGCTTCATTTGTAAAACTGGATCAGCATTTTCAGAGTCTGCATTTTGCTTCCTAGAGAACTGACTTCAGTTTTTCAAAATTTGAACAATTGGAATATAAATTTTTCCCTAAATGTACCAGGCAAAGTGGCCCCCCTTCCCCCTCAATCCTACAGCTGCTTAACCCATTAAAATTACTGATTACATAACCTTGTTTCTATGTCTTGTCTCCCACTAATTGGTGCCCAATAAGGTCTGACAAAGCACAGTCCAAATTCTTTAACTCGACCCTAGCATTTATTTACGTTCAGGTTGCCATCTTCTAACTGTGTTCCTATTGCTCATTGCAAATATGAATTAACACAGCCTTTAAATCAAGTGCTGTCAAACTAACATGAGAAGGCAAACCACAGAACTATCTTTGCAAAGCTTTGTTCTCTGACCTGCATTCCCAATATGAATAACGTGGTTGAAATGCAGCAAAATCAACATTTATATGAAGAAATTCAGTAAATACAGTTCTGAAGATTATTATTATAGACCCCAAAACATAGAAGTTGGGAGGAAACTAACATCTGCTTTTCTGTGTGATATTTTTCCCCCAGCTGTTTAGAGAATTATAAATTGCTCTGTCAAGAACTTGTTTACAAAAGCCTAGCCAATTTCAAAATGAAGATGTCTTTGAGTTGTCCCTGTTTCATCTCACTGTTTGGAAAATAAATCTGAATGGTAAATACATCAACTTAAAAGCAACTGGCAACCAAGTAAAAGCAAAAGATGTACAAAGCATTAACTGTTTTCCATCCATTACTATTCATTATTGGATTAAAAAAAAGTATGGTTATAATTTTTCATCTTTTAATTTTTACTATCAATAGAGAAGAATTTTTAAAGGGCTATAATATGTATTTTGTGTGCTGTGTAGCAGGATAGCACATAAAATTAACAATAGAGTACAAGACGGAAACGTCTTATTAAAAGAAAAATGGGTAATTGTGATAAGGAAGTCGCAGGTAGAGGTGTAGGCAATATTGTTTAAAGTGTGATTCCTGAAAAATCATCATCTCTCTCATCTAGAAATATATTAAAAATACAAATAATAGACTTTTGGAGACCTACTGAACCAGAAATTAGGGGATAGGTCCTGGGTATCTGGGTTTTAAGAAGCACTCCAGGGTATTTGGGTACACATTTGTTTTTAAGAACCACTTTTATTTGAATGAACGGATGGGCAGATGAATAGGTTGGCAGTTGGATGGGTAGATGATGAATGGTCCAGGTATAGTTCCAGGTACAGGTATACAGGTATAGGTATAAATGAAGATATGAATACAAATACACACAGAGAGAGAGAGAGAGAGAGAGAGAGAGAGAGAGAGAGAGAGAGAGAGAGAGAGAGAGAATATGTCCTTCATGGAGTTTTTGTACAGGAATAAATTAATTTGTGAACTAATTGTGACTAGATAAAGCCCATTGTTTTCTCTAGGCAGTGACTCTATGACTTTTAAAATAGGCTTGGAGTTCATTTGTTGAATGCCTCCCCATTAAGCTCATCTAAAATATTTGCCTCTCAAGTCTGCTACTGGGACAATTTCTGCCACTAAAAGTCTGGTCTCTTCTTTTCCCTTTGTCTTGTTCGGGGCTGTTCTTGGTCTTTGTTCAATCCATTCATTGCAGGTCTGGTTGCTTTAGTGATTGGATATACAGTCAAATGGAAACAGGGTTATGAAGCAATATCTTACTGTTTGACCCATGAATGCCTTTGTGTTTGTGTTTTCCACTTCAATTTTTATTTCTAATTGATTTTTGGCCTACTGTTCCTATATATCACTATTCACAATGGAAATGAATTAAACACCATTAGATACGTGATGAGAGACACATTTTAGGTGCATCATGTATTTATCACAAATTCATTGTGATACATTACAAATTAATATACTATTATGACATATATACACATTATGATATATCATATATTAATACTATACTATTTGGGATGGAATTTCAAAATGAAAGAGAAGTATTTATATGAATATTCACTAAGACCTAATCTGTGTTTGACACTGGGATTGCGATCGATCTTAATATTAATCATTTTTCTTATTCTGCTTTTAGAGTTATAAGTATTGCTCTTTTAATAACCTAAGACAGTACAAATTAAGACCTATGAAAAAATAAAGACAATAAAAGAAATAGATTGTAACTTTTACCTTGTCTTTTTTTATACTATATCCTGAGCCCATATGTTATATCAGCTCTTTTCCTCGGTTTTCACATTAAAAATAATATTGCTAGGGGATAAAATTAAGTGTTGACTCTTCCCTTGGCAAAGAGACAAAGGCTGCTGTAAATAGATGATTTATTTAGGCATTAAACCATAGAATTCCTACTTAGAGAGAAAGGACTGTTTGAGGGACTATAGCTATAAAGAAATATTTCCCTTTGCTTTCATCCAAAATTATGGCATATTTGTCATACTCAGGAAGTGTTTGGGAATGAATAATAATAATTCTCCTAATATTCAAGGCATAAGCTCAAAACTCTTGAAAGCTGTTTTGTTTGTGAAGATAAACATAGCCATTGGCTTTAGTTTAATTTTCCTGCTGGCCCTAAAATGCTACTACAATTCCTTAACAAGAGTGAATGAACAATAATTATCAAATTGGAAATGAGCAAATTTTATTTATCATCTCTCACGCAAAACTTGTTTTAAGATGGGCTGCTACTATCATTCCTCTAAGCTGTAGAATGACCTAGAATAAAGTCATGTGCTCAGAGCTGTAATGGTGACCCTTACAGGACTGTTATGCTCTTGGTAGATAATAGCAACAAAACCAAATGAAACCAGCTTAAGTAAGAATTTCAGAGGCCCATGTTACTGAAAACTCACAGGTATGGTGACATCCAGTGACTCTAGATCTTTGTCCTGACATTCTCTTCACTACTCAAATGTTCTTTTGAATGTTTTCTCTAGGCTGGTATCAAGAGAAGCTGCATCAGATTGAGGCTAACTATGCCAATGTTTAGCTCAGCATTTGTCAACGAGGAACTAATTCTACCAGGGAATATCTAGCAAATATTTGGAGATTTTTTTTTCACAACTATAGAGATGTTAATATCATCTGGTGGTTTGAGGTCAGAAATGCTTGCAAACATCCTACAATGCATGGGACAGGATTCCCAAATGGAGAACCATCGAACTCTGAATGTCTATAGTGATGAGGTTGAGGAATACTGGCAAGGAGGAAGAAATGGGTTATTTTCTGTGTTTATTGCTTAAGTTTCAGGAAACATTTTCTAGAACCTCCCAACCATCATTTCCTTATGAGCTTCTGGCCATAAGTGTATCAGGGGAGGTCTGATGGCATTAAGCCTGGGTTTTAGAATGAGTTGTGGGCAGAAGAGACAAATATTTCCAAGATCAACTTACTTAGTCCCAAAACGCCTGGGGTGTAGCTACACTATACCCTGTCAGCAAGAACAACAAATGGTCACCACGTACTTGTACTATATTTTTATGAGTGAGAGAGAATTCGGGCATCATTGAGAGTGTTGTTAACCACTGAAGAATAAACTTGTTCTTGCCTAGCATTTCAAGTCCTTCCTGTGGGATTTCAAGTCCTGTATTTTTCTCTGTTACCTACAACAATACCTTTGTAGAGAATAAATGTGACTGAAGTTGCTTCCGAAAAATCAGATTATTCTTTTCACAAAGAAAAATCACATTTAACTAGAAGAAAGGACAGCTTGGGGGGGGTGGTGGTTACAGATCCTCTGTGTATACTAAGCCACCCAGCAATTTCATTACTAATAGGGGTAATAAATGTTTTAGCTTAAACCAGGATAGAGCACTGGACTTGATGAGAAGAGTTCAGATGCAGGCATGTTTTGAAGGGAAGTGCAATGGAACATATTGTCAGATTGCCTGTGGAATTTGATACAGATGCATCGTGACATGGAGCCAAGGTTTGAGACACTGGAAGCTGTGAGTAGCCACAGACCTAGCTAGCTAGGGCCCACCAGGGAGGAGTAGGCAGAAAACTTGAGGACTGATCAGAGTTAGCAATGTGAACGTTAGTGGTAATCTTACTCTCTATTTATTTATATTTTGTCTTACTTTTGAGACAAGATTTCCCTGTAGCCTCAACTAGCCTGGAACTCGCTATGTAGAGCAGGCTGCCATGGATCTTACAGAGATCCATGGGCCTCTGTCTCCTGAGTGCTGGGATTAAATGTGTGAGATGCCACACTCAATTTATTGGTAATCTTGATGAGTGACAGGGCTGGAGATGTAGTCAAAGTGCTCACTTCATATGTACGAGGCCCTAGGCTCAATTCCAATTACTGCTTTTAAAAAGGGGGGAAAAGAGCAGGGAGAGAAGTCTGATTGCACTTCTGTTTTGTATAAGAGAAAATACCACTGCATGTTCTAATACTGATGAACCAGCGAAAACAAGGATGGTGCGTAAGAAGATAGGTGAAGTAGACAAAGGGAATATAAGACACAGTAAGTACAGTATCTAGCAACAGACAAGCTGTTGTATGATAATAAGAGGCTAAAGAGAGGCAACTCCAGAGCCAGAAAGGAAAAGCAACTAGAGAGAATCCACAACATGTGGAAATCCTGTATAGCTGATGTGCTACTTTCTTTTTCCCACCTTGACACAAACTGGAGTCACCTGGGGAGAGGAATCTTGACTTTTTTCTTCAGGAGACTGGCCTGTGAGCATGTCTCTGGGGGCATGGCATTTTTCAGTCTCTAATTGATAGAGGGCCCAGTGTACTTTAGGTGGTGCAGAAAGTTAGCTTAGCATACATGTTAGGGGGAGTAAGCAGCTTTCTTCCATGGTTTCCGCTTCAGTTCCTGGTTCCAGCCCCTCCCTTAACTTCCCTCAGTGATGGATTCTTACTTGGGGGTTGTAAGATTAAATAAACTCTTTGTTCTCCAAGTTGGTTTTGGACAGAGTCTTTTCTATATTCTATTCATTCTTATTCTTTTGTGTGTATGAGTGTATTGCCTGCATGTGTGTTAGTGCAGCCTTGTGGAGGTCAGAAGAGGGCTTTGGATCATCTGGAACTGACTTTTGATCATCTCCTGCCGCTGGACAGAGGCTTTAATCACAGACACAAAAACTGAAGTTGCAGCTGGAATGAGGGATTCACTGAAGAAAGGACATGAAGTAGACTTGGAGCAATGAGTAGAGTTCAGGCCGTAGAAAGCCTGAGTCATTTGCTGAAAGGCCCTGATTGACCTGCAAAGTGCTGGAGTGATGTGGAATGGTTTTGAGTAAGGAAGGACAGTTGAAGACAGGAATATCACAACAGACAGGAGAAGAAAATTTCTCAACCATGTGATAGTGGTTTTGGATGAAAGTCTTACAAGTGTTAGATAGGACGAGGGAAACATGGGACAGGTGGAGAGAAAGCAAATCTTCATCAGATCTTTCCTTCGCTCTTTCCACAGGCACGTGGCTACATTTTTTTTACTTGATTTCAGAAAGACTGTGTTTGCTTTTAGCATAAGCTCTTCCTTCATATCTTGAAATTTTGGTAATCTCCATTCAAGAGAAAAGAAAGTCACTAAACAAACTTCATTGCCTTTTGAGAAAGCTGGGAAGTCACTTCCTTTCTTCAGTTTTAATTAATGTACATGCATACCTGCATATCCACAAACATACATAATATATATATGTATATAGATGTATATGTATATATATATATGTATACAAATTTCATTGTTGATTCATGGGTTCACCTTCTCGTTCATGTGAAATCAATTAATAATGAATATTCTGTCCTATTAGCAAGTATTCCTGAACATGAGCAATGGTTGCTTAAATATCATGACCACACTAGAATCCTATAAATTACTATGTTAAAATCAAAATTGTGAAATGTCATGAAAAGACAGTGATTAACACCAAAAGTAAGTGATTAGCTCAGAGAAACAGCTTTACTTTGGACAGAAGCCCCTCCAGTTAACTGAGTTTAATCCTGCATCTACTCTTGGAGAACCAATGGTGGATATTTCCTATCATCCAAATGGTCTTCAGTTCATTCAACTCTTTACCAAAATTGTGAGTACCTACTGCGAACAAGGGGATGATATAGTAGAGAAATAACTGAAGCGACTATCTTTTTCACCGTGAAGCTTCTAGGCCAGCGGGAAATCAATAAACAAATGTACAATCATATAAAAGCAATTAAAACTCGAAATAAGTGCTCAGAAGAAATGAGCAGAAGGTGGAGATGGGAAGAGCTAGAGGTCATTAACTTGGGAAGGTCAGGGACTGCTTTCTTGATCCAATGAGATTTAAGCAGGTAACTAAAGAAGGAGGAGCCAACTGTGTGCAAAGCCCCGAGAAGAGCAGCTTAGGGATAGGAAACAGCAAGCAGAAATCCTTAAATAAGCCTAGATTTGCCTTACATTGGCCAGAAATGTTTGGAGAACCAGGGGAACGATGAGCGTAAGAGGAAAGGCTGGGGAAGACGGCCAGATATTTTGGCAAAGAAAAGCCTTGCATGGATGGATTTAATTCTGAGTACAAGGGAAGCTCATAGACATCCTTTCCTTGTTTGTTGTTATTTTTTTAAAGCTTGGGACTTGAACGGTACTTTCTGTAGCAGTTAAGCACAGAACTCTGGAGCCAGAATTCTGGGGTGTGAATTTTGGCTTTGCCTCTTGGGGGTTGGGTGATCTTATCCATGTTCCAACCTCTCTTTTTATTCACCTATAAAATGAAAGTAATAATAGTACCTCCTAGCAATGTGGTTTAGTATATTTAATAAATGCACAGCACATGATATATGCATCACATAATGAAGACTTGACTTTGAGATCATTCTGATTTATCCCATAAAGAAGTAATTGAACAAAACCAAGAGTATATTGTGAGTTTAGCTTCATGGAAATTGGGAGTAGGGTAACAATGGAAGTGGTGCTCCAGAGGAGGACCAGGCTCCTGAACTGTTTTAGAGGCAGACTCCACAGAATTCTATAACAGATTAAGTATGAGTCACAAAGTCAAGAAAAAAAAATCACTGTTTAGTTTCTGGCTGGACTAATGGTGGAAAAGATCATCATCATTTTCATCTTCAGTCATCATCATCATCAACAACAACAACAGCAACAGTAACAGTTATTGAGTGAGTGCTACATGCCAGGCACAGCAATAATATTTTATCAACACTTCTCAGGCTATGCTAGCGTAGGGCACAAAGACATTTACCAGAAGGGAAACTGAAGAGATCAATATTGGATAAGTGAAGTTTGATGTGACCCTGAGACTCCAGGTGGAAGGGTCGATAAGGCAGTTGGATAGCCAACTCCGTAAAAATCAGAGATGATTGGTTTAGAGATAATATTTGAGAGTCATGAACTTTGCAGTGGAATTCACCATCATGTTCTTTTATATAACAGCTTGGGATGTTATAATAATATTTTTATCTCTTTGGTTTGATCTTTTCTTTTGAGTTCAAGACCTGCTTCCTAACAACATAAGTATCAATTGAATTTCTAGCTAATTCTCTGTAGCGTAAAATGAAGTATTCCATTAACATTTTTGGCTACGAATCAGAAATCTACTAAACTCAGTTTGCTTAATCTATGTTTATGATGTCTGTGAAACATCTTCTAATCAAAACTCCAGGAAGCTTTCATTTAAGTTATGCTTTGAAATCAAAAGAATTATATTAATTCCTATGGATGTAGAAAATTGTTTATTTACAGTGTTTAAATGGACATTTAAACAATTTTTTTCTAATCCCACACAGCTAGTGGCATAAGGTCTTGAGAAAGCATGGAACTTTTTTTCTTAAATCAGCCTTGTATTTCATGAAGCTTGCCAAACACAGTTCATTTTCCATAGAAATTTGCAAAGCTGAATAGTAGCCAAATTTTCAAAGTTGTTGAATGTATGCCAGTGAATAAAATTGTTAAACTCTTTGATCCCCCCGCACTTTTTCCCTTAAAAAGTAACATAGCATGTGCATTAGTATTTTTATTATTTGACATCTATTACCCATAGCACTCTTGCATGGTTGAGAAGAAGTCTGTATGGACATTTCTGTAAAATATGAACATAGGAAGGTTCTACTGGAAACATTGACTTACAGCCTTTCTTACCCTTTAAGAAAAGCCTATTTCTTCACATTTCTATCAGCATGTTTTAGAAGGCAATAACACCAACTTTTTAAATAAGGATGCTATAAAGGACCTTAATGGTCGAAACATTTAAGACAAATAGTAGTAGTCAAAAGTTACATATTGTTCTGATAATGTGACACATTTCAGAGGCTATGTCTTGCAGCTAATTCAGGCTACTGGCAAACCTTCCTTTTCAAACTTTCCTCCTATTACCAGAATGCACTAATTTAAAGACAGTCTTAAGTGTGAGGAAGAATTGACTACTTATCACAGATCAAATCATATTTATAGGTGTTGACCAGGTGTGCCCAAGGATCATCTGGAGATATGAACACAAAGCAAACAAGTAATAATAATTATTATAATGAAAACTAATAATTCATGAACTCAACTGTAATTATCTTATTGGACAATAAACTGAAATAAGAATGTCAAGGCTTTTTTAAGTCACTGCCTCATGCTCCCTTTATTGCCTTCTCCTAATGACTTCTTTTCTCTGTTTATAATACTGAAAATGCACAATGACCCCCCAGAGGCAATGCTCTAACTTAAAAAAATGCTTGAAATTGTAGGCTTTGAGGGGTGCTGAGATGGCTCAGTAAGTAAAGGTGCTTGCTGTTAATCCTGAGTATCTGAATTCATTCCCTAAGTCCCACACATCACAGAAAGAAAAACTTCATTCTGTGAGTGTCCTCTCACCTCCACATGCACACACAGCTGCACACATATGGTAAATAAGTGTAGTTTTAAATGACATTTATTCCATAGATTCAATGAGATACCAGAGCAATTGTCAGGAAGCTCTCACACACGAAGCTGTGAGCATGCAGATTAGTGGGCTCATATTCAAGGTTGGAGAAATCAGGGAGGATCAAGGCTGCACCACATTGCTGGAACAGAATCCTTACTTTCAATGACTGAGGATAAGATTCCCAAGGCACTAGAGACTGGTAGTTGTAGTTCCACTCTCAAATGGAAGCCTGAATTTGCAGGAGTGATAGAAACCTCAGAAAAGCCCACCATCATTGGGAAAGGGTTGTTGCAATGGAATAAGAACTGGTACTTTATTCTTTTTCTAATGTGGCAGCTTTAAGAAATGAAAACTCACAGATACAATTTGCCTATTTAAAGTGAGCAATTCAGTGGTATGTCTGTGGAACCATTGTTACAGTCAGTTGCAGAACAATTTCATCACCCCTAAAAGAAAGCTACATTCCTTTGTTATCACTGTCTTGTACACATTCCCCAAGTCCCTGACAACCACTAACCAGCCACTATGAATTTACCAGTTTTTGAACATTTCTTTTAAATAGAACCATACAATCATACAATCGAATATTTTGAACTTAGCATCTTTCAATCAGTTTCTTGTTGTCAAGGCTGATCCATGATACGGCCTGTGTCAATCCTCATTCTCTCTAATAGTTGAATGATAATCCCCTCCTATGTATAGGCTTTGTTTTGTACATCCACTCATCGTGATGAGCATGTGGGAGTATCATGAATGTGGTTTCTATAACATTAATGAACATACTTTGATATACCCTAGAGTTGAGCTGTTGAGTTGAGTAACTCTGTCAAACATTTGGAGAAAAAAAACAATTGATCTATTTTCCAAAGCATTTTACATTCTCACTAACAGTTTATGAGGATATAATATCCTCACCAATGCTTTTAGAGAGCTCTGATTTTGACTTGCATTTCCCTGATAGTTACTGATGTCAAACACCTTTGTGTGTGTTTATTAACCACTTAATTTCTCCTTCATAGAAATGTCAGTTTGGATCCTTTGCCCATTTTTATCAAGCTACCTTTCTTTTTAACCACTAAGTTATAAGGGTTATTTTATGTACTTTTGATACAAATCCTTATCAGATATATGCCTTACTACTTTCATTTGAAATGGTTTGTTCTTCCAGCCTTCCCATGTAATTTCTAACATTTCATCTAAACTGACATATGTCTATATAAGCATTTACCTCAACATTTTAACTTTCAAAATATTATCCTCTAAAAGAGCTCTCTGGAACTCTTAGCCTAGTGTGCCCAGGAGGCCCTTTAAGAGCAGAAAGATCCCCAGGGTATCTGACTCAGAGGATCACAGTGACCCAAGGCCTTCTCCCTCCCAGGGCCTCTTGCCATGCATTCCAGCTGGGGAGCCTGCCTGGCTGGCTCCTCCAGCTCCAAGCAGTATCCTTGCCTCCTGCCTCCCTCTCTGTCCCCACACTGAGCAGGAGCTCTGCATGGGGAACATGGGGTGTCAGTTCTGTCTGGAGCTGCTGTTACTGCTGAGATGTAAGGATCCCAGGGAGGTAAGAAGACACAGTGTGTGCATTTTAGGCTCTGTGGATTGTACCTCTTGCTAGAAGCAGGGGAAGAGTCATGCCAGTGTGATGTGAAAGGCTTCTTGAAGTAACGGTCCTGTAACAAGAAGGGGACACAGTACAAAAGAAAAGACGAAACAGGACTGGAACGATTCTCTTTACTCAGTGCCCTCTAGCACTTGCATCTCCTACAAATCCTAAGTTCAGAAACTTTGGATGACAGTTAAGATGTCTCTCTCTATTGCCCCACAAGAGGGTTTGGAGCCTTCAAGCCAGGCTGACTGGAATGCAATGCCATTGTCAAGACCACTTGTATTTTGCTGAAAACTGGAAGAAAATCGTAAGAAAAATCTACCATTTCTTCTGTACCTATCTTTCGGGTTATTTCCTCACTATTTGAAACTTGACCATGTTTGATTTCAAAGTACCTGTCGGTTCATAATGTTGTTGCATATGCCTAAGCATTTTTGTGTCACACATAAGGAAACAGAGTCTTGGTGGATCAGACTTAGGCAGTGTCACCTGGAAAGTCCATGACAGAAGTGAGACTGTCCCTTAAGTTGCTGCTGAGCTGTCCCTTAAGTTTCATCCTTTGAGTGCTGTGTCCTGACCAGTAATGGGGCAGCAAAAGCACGTGTTGCCACAGATGCTGTTTTGTAATTTTGTAACCGCATGATTTTCATTACATACTGATGCAGAAACACAAAATGTGGCCTGTCATCTTCCTTGTGGCCACTGCAAAAAGTAACGCAGATTTTGCTGCTTTAACATGACGAAGGCAGCCTTCAGTACACACCTTCTTAATACGCTTTTACATAATTTCTAGTTTTTTAAAATAGAAAACTATCAAAATTCATATTTTTCTTGCTAATGTAGAATCTATCCAAATGTTCACTGAGTTTAGTTACTTGCTGATTTCAACTAGCTACATGGAAAACTTTCTTTGACTCTTTCCTGAAGAGAGTAAATATTAGTTTGTTTGAATTGGTTTTTTATTGAATTTTTGTGGATTTCATAATTTTGATTGTATTTAAACATCCTCCCCTGTCTGCGCCCCTTACCACCTTCTCCTCAATTTCATGTACTTGATCATATATCAAGGCTTATTTCTGTCTCTCATGGCCCTCGTGATCATCTACCAACTCTGGCTCTTTCAATCTTTCCATGCTCTGTTCTGCAGCAGTCCCCTGGGTGTGCCTTGGGTGGCAGATGTTTGTTATGAGTGTCCTATTTAGGGATAAGCAGTCTACAGCCTCTTACTCTCTGCATAATAGCCAGTTGTTTCTCTCTGTGTTGATGCTGATTTTTAGCACCAACCTGATGAAATCACAAGATTTTCTAAGTATTAGTTAGGTATTATAGGAAACAGTGTGAGCATTCTACTTCAACTCGCTTCCGTATTTCCTTTTTTATCATGTGCACAGGCTGCTATATGTACAATTTAAATATGTGCTAATTAGTGTGTTAAAAGACAAAGTGCTGGGACTAGAGAAATGGTTCACCAGATAAGGGCACTGGCTGCTCTTGCATAGGACCTAGGTTTGGTTCACAGCACCCACATGGTGGCGAACAACTATCTGTAACTCCAGTTTCTGGGGATCCAAAGTCCCCTTCTGACTTCTGTGGGCATTGCACAAAACTGGTGCAGTTACATATATTCAGGCAATATACTCATACGCCAAAAATAAAAATAAATAAAACATTAAAAAAGACAAAGCGTTTCTGAAGAAAGTTTGCTACTCTTAGATGATAATCTTTTGCAATTTGTTAAGTGATTCTATTTGCCAGAAAGTATTATTCCAATTACTTAATTATAAAAACAATCATCAAATAAATCAACTCAGTGTTTCTTGAATGCAGGTTCCTGCATGCCTATTATTGTTCATTAGCAATGTTTGTTTTCTACCTGAATGAGGCAAGGGAGACACAAAGACAGTAAATGCTCTTGTTTTCCAGCTGTCTTTGCAAACCCCACTGACAAAAGCTGTACATTTTAGCAGCAATATTTTATAAGTACTTTGAAAATTGACAACTGTCTTTTAAAAGAAATAGGTTTTGAAGTTCTGTGTTGTACCTATTTGGGGATTAAATCATCATTTGTAGAAACCAGGTTGAGGCCAAGTTCCTCATCACAGACAGAAAATGGGATTTTGTAAACCTGCAGAGCCTGTATTTGTTATTGCATGCAGCTGTGCAAATTTGCAAACATTACTCCTTCCCTAGTCAGAACCCTGTGGAGGGAATATGTTTGGACTACTGCCTCAGTAGCTAACGTTTGTGGAGTCTGGAATACATAGATCTTTGACCCTTGCCATATATTTTAATCTGAGCATTAAATTCCAGGTAGAGGGATTATACAAGCCAATTAGTTCTGACTCCGTGTTGTATGGGGGATATTTCAGCAGCCTTTTCACTTGGGTCACTCTTGGTGAATTTTCTAAGAATCTTTTGAAAAGCCTGAGTTTGGGTTGTGTGTGACTAGAGAGGGCTGAGAAGGAAAATTGGGAAGGGACAAGGCTTGATTTTCAAAAAGGCATCACTGTTTCTTTAAAAAAAATTATTGAATTTTTGTGGATTTCATACAAGACATCTTAAAAAAGGAACAAAGAAAATTCTTTGACAAAATTCATCAATATATATGATGTCCTGAAACTGAGATTTATTTATGCCTTTGAGCTAATTATTTAAAATGTAATGACTATCTTAGACATAATGGCTCAGTTAATGAAAAAAAATTACTTTAATTTTTTGTTACAGAAAATTTCAAATACATCAAAATAGGACAGTACACTGGGTCTTTCTGTACTCATCTAACAGATTCACCAAATTAATGCTATTTTGAACCATTTTAACTGTATATTTGTGGAGCTTTGAACGAGAAATGTTCCCGCATCGGCTCAAATATTTGAAACACTTGGTCAGTTGGTGGTTCTCTTTGGAGAGGGTCCTGAAATCCCTATGAGGTGCAGTCTTGCTGAAGGAAGCCTGTCACTGGGGGCAGTCTTTGAGAGTTGATAGCCCTGTCCCACTACTGGTTTGTTATCTCTCTGTTTTCTGCAAGTGATTGAAGATGTGAACACTTAGCTTTCTGTTCAGACTGCTCTGCCACCAGCGCCCCCTCCGCCATGATGGGTTCTTATCCCTCTGGAACCATAAGCCAATTAAACCCTTCCTTTTATTTAAAAACAAAGGGCATCAATGTCTCCCTCTGTAACTTTCCCAGAGTTGATCTTGTATTTGTTTTTAGTCCATCCACAGGAAACAAGGATGTTGGGGGCCTGTTCATGCTCAGGTATAGCCTCTCCTGGTTGCCATGGCAATGCTACCCTAGGATGATAATACTTGCCAACGTATATAGAGATCTCCTACCCATCTTCAGTGCTTACAAACAGGGAGATTCTCCTCATGTAATTGCAGAGCAGATATTGGGTTCAGAGTTCTTTGTTTTATGATTGGCTCCTTAATGCATCTTCAGGAGGTCAAATGAACAGGAAAAGATGTTACTCTAACTGTTCAATTCACATTACTCTGAGAAATAGATCTATTTTATGAATTGGTATCTGAGAGAAAGATGAAAAAGTAGTTTACCTTTCAAAGTATGCTCATCAAAAATGATAGAGAGGGAGAGAAAGACAGAACATTCCCACATGTTTCTTTTTTTAAATGCTTCATTTTTCTAATGTTTAGACAATGTTTCATTTATAAGTTAGGGAGAGAGGAGAGAGAGATAGAGAAAATGTTTCTTTTATAAAGTTATGAAAATGAAATGAGCCAATATATATTACATGCTTAGAACAGTGCCTGAAATATGAGTACTCGGAAATAATCAGTTCTGTGGTTATAATATTTTTATGTCATAGCATCCTGTTTTTGTGTGTGTGTGTGTGTGTGTGTGTACAAGTGTTTTTCTTTTATGTGTGTGTGTGTGTGTGTGTTTCTGTGTGTGCGTGTGTGTGTGTGTGTGTATGTGTGTGTGTAGGCATACCATGTGAGTGCAATGCCTGTGAAGGCCAGAAGAGAGTGGCGTCAGGTCTCTGGGAACTGTAGTTATAGACCCTTGGTAGCCTCCATGTGGGTGCTGAGTACCAAACCCAGGTCGATTGCAAGAACAGCAGGTGCTCTTAACCACTGTACCATCTCTCAAGCATGCTGGGTTTTTAATTACAATGATGGGTCCTTGAACAGATATTAAGCATATTGACCAATTTCTGAGTATTTTTTCTATGTCTTCCTCCAAGGAACTTGCTGGCAAGTCAGGAGACAACACAAACAAGCAGTTGTTTAACATAGAAGTATGCCCAACACATAGTGGAAACCTCTCAGATGAGTACTGTGATCCACATGAATAAGAAAGGATGCCACATGGAGCTAATGCTTATTTGAGGGCTGTTCTGCTGATATGTGGTACATGGAGGCAAGTAGGGGGGATTTCATCTTCACTTTAAGGAGTCTCTAGAGTGAAAGACAGTATTTGGAAAGGTGTCCTTCCCAGGTTGCCCACAGTCCACTCCAAGTATAAGACACTGCTTTATATTCTTCCTGGCTGTAAGATTTTTTGTAAGAATTTTATAATAAAAGTATATTTGAGTTCTCAAATAACACTTTCTTAAAGTGATAGTTCTTAAAAGCATGAAAATTTGTGTGTCTCAAATCCCTGTCACTTGAGAAACTCATCATTTCTCATTGTTCTACCAAGTTCAAATAAATGTCAGAACAGAACTCTTCCCAGATAAATGAAATGAATTTAATTCAGTAAATATACCAATGGCTAAAAATCTTTTTTTTCTTCTCCTTTAGTACTCATATAACTACTTGTGACTTTCCAAGAACAATTGTGTTAACTTTTTAAAATGGCTTTTTATTAGTATATATTAATTTTGCAACATAGGATTTCATGATGACATTTCCATAGATAAATATAATATGCTTTAATCATTTTAATCAATAGCTGCAGGAGCAAAGAATTATTATAATTTTGGGAGGATGATTTTGATTTAGGGATGGTTGGAATAATCCTGGGACCGTGTTTTAATCATGCAAATTCTATTTGCCATTCTCCCAGTGTTGAGATTGTTTATTTTTCATTTTTAGTTTATATTCTGAGATATAATTTCATATTGTTTACTTTGAGAATTATATCGATTTCATTATTACAGTTGTTTCTAGTTCTTTTTCTTTAACTTCTCAGAGTGTGATTCTCATCAGTAGGATTGCTTTGATGCCTTTTGTATGTGCTTCTATCTCAAGTTTTCTAACATGAATATCTGAATTTTTCCTTTTTTTTCTTTTTCAGTGTTGTAAAAGAATGCACACAGATGTATAGAAATTTCTGGAAATCCATTCCTTTGCATACTGGGTTCTGGAAACACAGCATGACTCAAAATTGGCATGGTTTTCTGGGTAGGGTTTTTCAACTTCAGCACTCAAGGTTATCTCCCTTTTGGTTGTGGAGCTGTCCTTGAATTGTAGGATGATTAACAGCATCCTTGGCCTCTACTAAGGAGCTATCAGAAGCCCCACATTATTCCCGTGTCATGTGCTGATTCCAGACATTACTAAATGTCCTGTAGCAGGCACAACTCTCCTTGGCTGAGAACCATTCTTGTAGAAGGAGGAAGCCAGGGCGAGAAGGGGGCGGGGGGAGAATGTCTTGTACTCTCTGGGTGGTGAATGCAAAGGGAGGTATTAGGGGTAGAAAGGAACAGAGAGAGTCTGAGATTTCAGGTGGGGAGACAAGAGAGATTATGCAACACCATGATGAATGAGGGAAATGTTCAGGTGACAGTAAGTCATATATGACATATTGATTAAATAATGGGCATGCTAAACATTAGAGTGTGTTGTATCCAAGATTTTGGATCTTCCTTTCTTCTAACCATGTAGTTGTATTCCATTTGGAGTATACAGTCAGAGGAAGGTGTCATTTTTTGAATAAAAATAGTGTCAAAAGGCTAGGTAGATGGTTCAGTTGGTACAGTGATTGCCAGACAAGCGGGAGGACCTGAGTTCAGACACCTAGCATTCACATAAAAAGCCAGGTATGGGTAGTATGTACCTATAATGTCTAGCACAGGGGAGGTGGGCACAGGTGGACTCCTACATCTTCCTGGTCCCCTAGTCTTAAGGAACTGATGAACTTCAAATTTAGTAGAAGACCTTGTCTCAAAGAATAATTAGTAGAGCAATATAGAAAGACAGGGAACAGCAGTCTCTGGGCTCCACAGTACACAAATGCACCCACAGAAAAATGTACACACACGTGTACGATGCACTCTCATGCACCTGCAAATGCACACACACAAATCATTCGTATCCAGTAGTGATTGAACTTAGTGATCATAAACATGTAAGGACATGTAAAGATATTGTACATTTTATAGATGAGGAGACTGAAGGACAAAGAGGCTAAGAAATTTGTCCTAGTTTTTATAGCTATGGCTATGATTATGAACCAGAATCTGTGCTTGTAAAACCTGAATACCCCCCAACCATATCCACAATACTGGGAGCCATCTTTGAAGTTGTCTGGACTCATATCTAGCCACAGAGCATTCACATCTCACACCCAAATGTAGTATTTCGATATTTTGTGGAACTGAGGCAATTTAATATTATTTGAAATAATGTTAATTCATAGGAAGAAGATAGTAGATACTGAAACTTATGGTGTTTCCCTCCCTTTTTTCCATTAAAGGAAAATTATATTTATAATGGGGTTTTATTAATTTAGGTTTTTTTGAAAAGTAAAGGAGTCAGCTATGATACTGTGGTAAATATTTGGGGACCAAAATGACTGTTGTTTTCCTCGGAAGTTCTTTACCCGTCCCCTCTGCCCTCCCACAATCCTTGGTTCTTATTTATCTTCTAGAAATGTCAGGTGTTTCATATGAAGCTATCAGTGACTCTTCCCAGAAAATTAAGTGTTTTTGAATAGTTAAATGTCAGCCAATGACCCCTACTGATAAGACTTCAAATTTAAAAAGAAATGAAATGGGAAAGAACTAGAAGCCAAATCTCCCGAAAGTAAAACCCTCAAAATAACAAGAATTTCACAACACTCATAAGCCGATGAATATTTTATTAAAGTAATATGGAACACTACTAGGTGCCTCTATGTTCTCGAAAGGTAGAAAAGTGGTTGAAATCATTTTTCTTTTGTGGCTTCCATGTTATACTGTCAAGATAAGAAAAATCACAAGTTACTTTAAAAATTAACACAGTTATTTTCTATTTCATATAACATTGTATGTCGTATGCTTAAACTCAGTCTTGGTACTTTCTTCTATTGTTTACTACCAATGGTAACAGTTCAGTATAAGGGAAAGTCTATGTTTTCATTTTACACAGAATTAGGAAAGGAGGTAAGCATGGCATTTCCTGCAAAGGAAACAAGCTACTTGACCTTTTTTCTTGATAGAATTTTTATTGGACAAATTGTGATTTGTTTTGGTAGTGATATCTGATGACCTCACTTTATATTCTGTAGGTGGGTAGAAAATGGAGAAGTTTTCATTAAAAATTTAGTTATCTCATATGGGACATCCTTCACATGTGTCCTTTTACTATAGGTGAACCCAGTGGACATGTGTATGTGCATATGTGTGCATGACCAAATAGCACTGTTATTTTGAACCATAAAACAGAAAAGAATGTCATTTTTCTGGTCTTTTGAGTGTGTAAATCACTGTCAGGGTTGAGGAAAATAATTTTTCTCAGGTTCAGCTTTTAATCAGCTTAAACTTTGGCCTGTGCCCAGTGAAGTTCTAGGTCAAGGGCTGACCTAGCCTACCGCCAGTCCAGATGTGGCTGGCTAGAGGACTGAAACAAAAAGACCATCCCGTTGGTACCAAAAAATTCTGTTAAAAGCAGGACAATGAATTTATTTTAATTCTAGATTTATCTATTTTGAAAGAAAAGTAGAAGATGTGGTTTGACTTAAGGAAAAAAAAAGATACCTCTCTAATCCTTAGAAAATACTCATTCCGATTATGATTGCTTATTTTTTTAGGAAATAACTTCTCAATAACTGAAGTTTTCAGTTTTCACCAAAAATTTTGTTTCATCTTTTGTTTAAGATCTTTGAATTAATTAAAAATTGTTCTGTAGTATGCAAGTGACACTGATAAAACGCTCAGTGTTACTGAGAATTGTATGGTAGTCATTTGCCTAGTGTGAGTGCTTAGTGCTAATATTTCAATTGTGACTGAGAAACTAAATTTTAAATTTTATTGAATTTTAACTCATTTAAGTTTAAGTACTTACATATGTCTAATGTGTTAGGCTATGCAGGTATAAAATATAATTACTACTTAATATATGTCTCTGGTTTGAAATATACTTTGGCATTATAATCCTACAAGTCTACATTTTGATTAGGGGAGTATGGCAACCCCTAATGTCTTTGATAAGTAAAAATCACTTCTAGATATTTTTTAACATCCATTCTCCATGTTGTTACCAAAATAGGAGTTTGTAGAAAGATAGGCTGAAAATCAGCTTGCTTAGTTATGTTTTCCTTTGTTTCGTTTCTCTATTATGTGAACTGTGAGCATTTTTCATTAGCCACCATTTATTGAAGTTGAACTCTTCAATATGGGGCAGACCAAATATTATAAGGCATGCAAGAAAAAAATGCACATGGAGGTCCCAAATTAAAGTGTAGGAACATCATGTTCACAACAGTTCAGGCATTTACTGATACTGAGACATTATTTATGTAAAAACTTATTGTAAAACCTCAGTTTTAAAGATTTACCATATAAATGTTGTTTTGCCTCTCACCTCCCTTCTCTTTGAAGCTTATTAACCTCCAACAAAAACTCATCAGTACTAGCCTTAATCTGTACATGTGGAGAGGAAACATATTTTACTTAACATGGGAATTCAAATACATGCCTATTATCTTAAGGAAATAAAAAAGTCTACATACCGGCTGCCTGACCGTGTTCTGGTACCACTTCATAGGGGTAAGCACCTTAAGAGAAAAAGACATTAGAATGCATTTGATTTGATTTAAGTTCATAAACTAAATACTAAACTCACTAAAACAGTATGAAATATGGACTCACTAATGCACTCCTGAGAATGTGATGTCTATAAGAAAGAAGCTAAATATGTGTCCAGTGCTCCTATATCAGGTACTGTGTTACTAACAATTCGTCACATACATTCTTCAAATCTTCATCCATTCTCTGGGGCAAGTAGGATCACCCTTGCTTTTAGAAGTTGTCATGAAGTATTGGAATTCATTTACTTAGCAAGGGTTACAAAAAATGATAATTCCATTTAAGCTTCACAGCTCGTGCTTCTCACTGAAAGAGCAAAGCATGTAGCTACAGATAGTGTCAGGAATGGTTAATTCCAGGACACAATGATGCTACAAAGATCCAGACAACACTTCATTTTTCTACTTGCCACTTTTCATCACAAGACAGCAGACTCCATGCATCACAACCTCAAAGAAACAATCGAAAGAACAGCATTTTTTTTCCTACAGTGTATCTATATATCTTTGAATTTGAGAGAAAACTATTCCCTAAAATGATTTCTCTCCAGGAGACTTGCCATTTGTCCTCATTCTCTATTCAGGGTGTGTTCTTCCTTACCCCATAACTAATACCAGACCAAGGGTATAGTGCTATGGTTACTGATGCTGTAGTTGGAATGGATCAATAGACCTTCATTCCATGGAGCAGGAAAGAAGGCTCATCTCCTGAGTGGGTGGGAAGTCAGATGCTAGGATGGATGGACTCCTGTTCTGCCAACAAGGAGGAAGTTGTAGGCAACACTGATGAACTGAGGACTGATATCTCTACGATAGCATTTTGACTGTACTGCTGCCTAGCATTGCTGCATTTAGATTTCCTTTACCTTATCCCTTTGGTACATTCTATATTCCTTAAGGATGAGGACTTACTGTTTTCTCCATCCCATGGAATAGTACCTAGTCTAGTGAGTGCTTGATAAATATTTACTCAATTGATTAAAAGTGACCTTTGATACTTGATTAAATGATGTCTTACTGCATCTCAATTCCTTGAAATCAAGTTATTTGTTTGAATTTTCCTTTAAAGTTATGCTTATTCATTCCAGAAAATGATTAAGGATCCTTAATCATAAAGATACCGGAATAAAGTTACTGTGGGTGCTGTATAATATAAACCCTGCAAAGACTGTTTACAATTTTGTGTGGGTGTAGGAGGAAAAAAGGATTCACATATAAATATAAGTGGGAAAGAAAAACTTGCTTTGAGTCTATTTTATGCATCTGTTAACATTTTAAAGACTATGTGGTCTTTGAATCATCTTAAAGATTATGAAGTGAAAGAAATGACCTGTATATCAAATCACTGCAATTCTGTTTGAAGCTCCATTATTAAATTTTTCTTAGTAAAGCTAACTCCTTCAATAATTTCAAATTCAGTGAGTTGCTATACATAGCACCTAATTTCACTGAAAAGATTTCTCTGTAGAATGAGATCAAAAGAGCAGATTTTGATTAGTAATGTGGTGTGAAGTACAAAGCCAGAGGTCCAAATCTTAATTTGCTTTAGGACATAAACATTTCTTAAGAGTTTATCTTTTTTCAATGTAAAGAATTTTTCTTTTAAACTTCCCTTCAGTTGGATCACGTTCTGTCACTAACCACACTAAACATTTTTTTAACTTTTTCAACTATTATTAATGATGCACAAATTTAGATTTTAAGAAAAGATCTGAGATAATATAAAGGTTCTCTTAGAAGAGATACAGTCCCTATTTGCCTGCCAAATGGTCGATTTGTAGAAGCAAATGACCAGTTCCTATCTTATCCACAAATATTTTTATAAGCTGTTCTCTCAAGTGATAGAAAAAAATTTAAGTTTAATTCAACACAAAGACATGAATGATTTTTAAAACATTTTATTATCTGCTAATGATACTTATTTTTAGTTACAGGATTTACTAAGTAAAGTGATTGTAGGCACAAAGCATTGTATTCTTGAGTTATTCCTACAAACAACCGAAGTAGCCACTTCGGTTCTGTCATTCTCTGATTTTTTTAATCCTGAAAAAATATAGCAAAAGGAACAATTAACATATTTTACAAACATTCCTAGTGAATACCATTTACAATAATAAGTATGGTTTCATTTTGTCAAAACAATGTAGAGCCATTGAGTTTCATTCTATTATTGGTGAAGTTTCTTATCTTGTCATTAAATACAAGGTCCCTATGTTCAAGACAATAAGACATAGTATTTAATAATATAGTAGCAACTTCTCTCATCAAGTATTTCCTGCTTCCAAGATGTAAGCTCATCCCTTTATTTCATTTCCATTAAGAAATTATCAATATGTGTACTCTAATTTTATACAGGAGGATACTGAGTTTTAAAGAGTTCAAGCTACCTACCCAAAGTCACCTTTCCGTCAATAGTTTTGCCAAGATAAGAACACATTATCAAATACTTGGTGTTAATAACTAATAAAGACACAAATAAACCCATTTTCTATGCAAACAGAGAACATGTGCCTTAGACTAGAATAATAAGTCATAGGTACCAGATTGCTAATTGCAGTCAGTTTCCAAAAGTTCTGCCTCATGTCCATAAAGAGACTCACAGTTGTAAAGACATGTATTGTATGTATGACATATCACAGTTTTATAGAAATACTAGGGCATTACGACCTAGAGTTTCCATCCCTTTCTCCATTTTGAAGAGGGAAAAGCATTCATAAAACTGAAGTGACTTTTACCCTACTGCCTCCTCTTTGAGAGACAAAGCCAGGGCCAGAACCCAGATGTGTTACTTAGTAACTCATCATTAATAGCATTTAAAAATTGAAATCACATTTGCATACATATATATATATGTATAGTATGATCATGTTATTTCATATATATACAGAGAGAGTGGGAGGAAGGGTGGAGGGAGGGATGGATGGAGGGAGGGAGAGAGAGAAAAAGAGATAGGTTATGTGTGCACCTATAGATCATTTTATTGACTATTCTTATTTTTAAGTGCTTCCTGTAATGCAAGATTTAATGATAGATTGTGACAACTTCTTGCCAGAAGTTTAATGTGTTGAGTGCTAGCAGTGGAAAGGAATCTCACAGCCTAGCTGGTTTAGCCACTTTCATGTTAGATAACCAATTTAGACAGGTAATCTTCCTTTATGTTTTGAAAGATATTTCCTAACTACCTCTCACAGCTTGTTCAAATATTTGTCTTCCTCATTCTCAAAAATTACTTCTAGTATATCCTTCCTGCAATTTTAGCTATAGACGCACATCAGACCTTTAAAATATGAAAACTGTTTTTCCTAAAGTTAGTATATTGCAGTAATATATATTCTTGTGGGAATTTGCTAGTTATAGAATTTACATACACCATAAAACCCTTACTGTTAATTACCAAGAAATGTAGATAAATGCATTTGTAATATAAAGTTACAGCATATGCTTGAACTAATAGGATTAGAGAACTATGGTGTCTGCAGCTGTAGGCCTTGGGTTATTTGGGAACTTAGAGCTGTGAGGGCCATTCTGATATACCACTTTCCTAGGATTTGTCTTTTACTGGCTTCAAGGTATACTCACCACTTCTTCCCGCTTGGTCTTGTCTGTCGCTGGCCAAGCTTCCAGAGGCAGATCAGGAATAATGGGGGACAGGGGCTGCATGGGGAACAGTGGAGGCAGAGGTGGCTGTGGTGGCAGGGGATGCATGGGGTGCAGAGGTGACTGGGGCTGCATGGGCTGATGAGATTGGGGCTGAATGGGCTGGGGCTGGAAGGGCTGCTGGAAGGGCTGCTGGGCAGATGGAGGGAGGTTTGGCTGGTGGTGTTGGGTTGGAGTCATGGAGTGGTGGCCAGGAACTGGCATCATTGGTTGCTGGGGGACCACTGGCTGTTGAGCTGGCACCACTGGGATGTGGTGATGAGGCGGAAGGGTGTGACTCGGGGGATGCTGTTGAGACAGCACAGGGATGATTTGGTGGTGCAGCCATCCACCCATGGGTTCGTAACCATAGGAAGGATACTGGTGAGAAACAAAGAGTCAGGTTTACCATTGGCTCAGTTGACTTCCAACTGGAGAAGCAGCAGCAGTGTTTGTTATTATGACTACATGTATATTTTAGTCACTTTTTCCCTTGCAAGAATTTCTAACAGTGTACACAGATATGACCTTTTACAAGCTAAAATTCCCATTAGTGTTTGTCGGTGGAGTAGACATGATATTTCACTTAATAAGGGAATTCAAATGCATGCCTAACATCTAAAGGGAATAAAGAACAAAAGGTCTACATACCGGCTGCCTGATCATGCTCTGGTACCACTTCAAAGGTGTGAGCACCTTAAGAGAAAGAAATGTTAGAATGCATTTGACTCAATTTAGTTTCCTATAAACTAAATACTAAACTCACTAATGCAGTATGAAATATAGACTCACTAATGCAGTCCTGTCAGTATTGATAGCCTGAGAATGTGACTTCTACAAAAGAAAGAAGAAGGTAAACATTTGTTGGGTGCTTCCTATGTGTCAGGTACTGTGTTACATCCATCACATACACTTTTTCATGTTTGCTCACGTGATCTGAGGCAAGTCTCATCACTTTCCCTTTTATAGACAATGTCATGAACACTTGAACGGTTCATTCACTCAGCTGAAGTCGTAAATATTGAATTCCACAGTTCCTGCTCTTCAGTGTAAGAGCAAAACAATTCAGAATGTTTGACACAATAATGTGATATATTATTAACTGAATTCTTATTTGAAATCACAATGGGGAAAAAAAAGGACATTGAAACCCTGTCTTTTGTCCTAAAGACAAGATTTTTTTGTCTTTTAAGATAAAATTGTAAAATTTTCCTCAGATTCATACTAACATTTTTCTTTGGCTTTTATGAGTAAACAGACTCATAGACTGTTACCTGAACCTGTGAGAAAAGTAAAGAGTTGCATTGCTTTCAGGAACGGAGATGCTTAATTAGTCTCAGATTTATAGCTTCTTGATAACAGTAGAGACATCACTTAACAAATACAACAAAAATATAAACCTTGTGAAAGTTGTAACTGACATAGCACTGTCCCTGTCAGCAATCATTACCCTCTGAATAATATTTTGAAGTGCAATCAGTTATCATTGTTTCCCTTCTCTGGGTGAGGAAACCAAAGTTTCAAAGGGAGAACATGACTTTTCCAAGGTGATAAACTTGTACTGGATTGAGGACAACCTCATACCCTATTTCTCGAACCCTTCTTCTTTTGATCACTCTGCAGAGACTCTTGTAAACCACTTAGCAAAACCAATGAGAAACACACACAGTGTGTGAATGTCATTGAACCAGCAATTTTCCAGCTAGAAAGGATTTTTAACATCTTACTTACTCCTCACATTTTATAGGCTGGGATATAACATAACTATTCAAGTCGAGTTCAGTTTCTGCCCTATCATGGAGCCTTCCTGAGTTCATGGTGGATACATTTCTAGCTAAAGAGGAGAGGCTGAGTCAGAGTGACCAGAGAAGAGGTTGCTGGGACAATGCAGGCTTGAGGCCATCTGTCATGGTTTAAAGCTGAAAAAGTTTGACCATTTGAGAAACATCTTGAATGCAGAATCAATACACCACTCTTTACAGATCTCAGGACATTTTTAAGTCAAACAATGATTAAAATTAGTAAATAGAAAAATTACCTCATAGCTGAAGTTGATATAACCAGGGTGCCCAGGATGAGGTGGTAGCTTTTTTTTTTATAAAAGGGAAGGAAGACAAATAGAAAAAGAGTGAGAGAGATGGGGGAAAAGAGAAGGAGAAAGAGGGAGGAAGAGAAAGGAAGAGGTTAAGTCAATATGCAATTGTTCACATTAAGGGAGTCTAAAACTATTTTTTGAAAACATATGTACACAGCTAGAATATATTTGAGGTCTCCTTTCAGTCTGAGTATGTATGCTGCGTATTAAGAACCTTCTTAGTTGAAAGAGGGCCCATAAAACGAATTAGCTTTCCCAGGAGTCATAGTCCTACAGTAGGAAACCTAGAAGCAGAAACTTGCAGGCATTTACCCTCCAGTGATCTTTGGATAAATCCATCCACCCCCTGTTGTCAAGGAGTCCTACCCTTTCCCATCCACCAGATTGCTCAAAGAAACTCCTTTCATGTTAGGAAGAGAGGTTTGTTCCTATTATACGGTTTTAAAATACCAACAAAAAAGAATTGTCTCACGGGGGGAGGGGTGTTCCTTTATAGATCAGCTGATTAAATGCTAAAGTATCAAAGGGATTCCTAGTAATTAGCATGAAAAGTAAATAAATAATAACGCATCAACACTAACAAATGGAACAGCTAAGTGAGTATTGTTGAATTGATTTATGAAGCTCAAGGCCAAGCCTTTCTATTACTCTGTCAATGATTTATGACAGAAATTTAGAAGTCTGAAATCAAAAGCAACCTGTATAATTTTCTAAACTAGGAATGTCTGTGCTTCCCTAAGTAGGAGCCAGATGGCTGATGCCTGCCTTCTGGAGTTCTGCACTGGGGGAGGGGGGAGGGGGGAAGAGCATCAAGCAGAAACTCTTCCTCAAACACACAGCTACTTAAGGATGGGTTCTATTCTATTCTGAAATGCCAATATTTTTCAATAGTCATATCTGAATGCAAATTACATTAGATATGCAGCTGTTTTCCTGTATTGTCCTGAGAGTAGGGTATTAAACTCTGCAGTAAAAAGGGACTGGATTTGTAATGTAAGGTCTCCACACAGGGCTAGGAATCTCCACAATGGTAGGATTTCAGAAAGGCAGAGCAGAGAATCTTGATCTTGTTGGTGAAAGAAAAGAGAGGAGGCAGGTTTGCAAGCTTACTGGATTCTGGTGTATCAACTGCTCTTTATGCCACCAAAAAGTATTGCTGGCATGTGACCTAAGCTTTCTGTCCTTACATACTTGTGTCTAGAGAATGGGCCAGAATTCCTGATATTTGGTACATTTGAATATGAAATCCATCAATATGTATATGGCATAGGCTGTATTCCAGAGCCTTACCAATGCTAAGTCACCTGTTAAGCAGATGCACCAAAGTCATAGACAGGGTTTCTGTAATGGGGAGAGTAGTTCAAGAAGAGATTCCTAATGTAGAAATATTATGTCCTTAAGGGCAACAGTAGTGGTGGTCTTCGGAGGGGAAGAAGAGACTTTGGCATTATGAGACACTGAGTTTCAGAGGGTATTTTTGGTGCAATATTTGCCTAAAGCTGATTAAAACACTTTCTCTGGAAGTCTTTCAAGGATCCCTTCAAAAGATTCCTCCTTGTACTGATGGGCAGTGGTATTTACAAGCTAATCGTTACAGCAGAGTTTCCTGGAGGTACTTGTTAAAATGCTGAGTACTTGGCTGCACCTCAGCTCTACTGAATCACAGTCTCCAGTGGAAGAATTCGAGATTGCTTTTTAACAAGCTCCTTAAAGGGTTTCTTCAATACATAGACATTTGAGGGATATAAGATCTCTCACTGTTTTAAACTCAGAATTTACCAACTATGGGACAGATTTTTATTTCCAAGTTTATGAAATTGGATGCAGTCTATCTAAGCAAGGGGTGTTGTACTCACAGGCATAGCAATAGCTGCTCCCAGGAGGCAGGCAAACAAAATCCAGGTCCCCATTTCTTGATGGTTCTGAAATGTAGGTCAACACTAAGTTGCTTTAATCTCTTTGTGAACATGAAGACAAGACAATTAGGTTCCAAAAGATAGGACCCTTGTTTTAAAGTGACTTCGTTCATATGCAAATTCCAGTTCTCAATCTATATCATTGTTTCTGGGGTCATAATAGTAATAAAGAGTCTTTACAATGAGGCTTACAGTTACAAAATTATCAGGACATGAATGGTCTATCATAACAATGATTTTGCATGTTTTTTCTATGCCTATGAATCCTATAGAATTATAAAAAGCTAAATTGAATGTATAGGTAATGATTGAAGAAATGCACATAAAAACAATGCATAAATAAGTGCATTATTTTATTATTAATTACTGCTAAATGGAATCTATAAATACTGTTTTAATTTTTTGATGTTATCATCAAAGTGCAAAGTACTTTACAGGTTTATAATAGGAAAAGACAGAAATATTGGGTTTTTATATACAGACCACTTGAACACTGCCATTGTTCAAAACAGTTTAATTATTTGAGAGAAAATATATGAAATACATTTCTGGACTAGATTAAGGAAAGTGTGTGTTTATTTTCAGATGTTACCATCTATAGAACTCCAGCTAAGTATCTGCCATAATATCTTTGAGCTTCAGATGTGAAGCAAAAGATATGGTTAAACCAAAGAGAGGGCATAATACTAACATTCTATGCTACTTTAATGACCCTGGAAGGATTTCGTCCTAAAAAATATTCCATCTTCAGTCAATAGCATCACTTTTTGCTTGTCACTACACTGAAATTCTTCTACAAATCAAGGCCCTATGGATATGAAGCAAGAATAGAGCACCCTAAAGTATGCACATTACTGTATACTAACACCTTGACTTATATATAGGAATGTGTTAACAATTCTGATTGTGAAAAATACATTGAAGTTTTCTACTTTCTAAATCTGTTGATAGAGGTTTAGCTAATAAGAAAAAACATTTTGATCAGTGTGCTACTTAATATAAATAAAATGATTTTTAAGAAGTAGATCACAGCCTGTGGTAGCATTGTTTTTACCTTAATTAAAAAACAAATAAAATAAAATAAATATTTTGCTGTGACATCTGATTCACAAGAGAGCTTTGGGATATTTGAACTAAGAGTTAAAGAAATGCGGACCAATACTTTAAATAATCAGAGACTACCTTAATTATAGTTGCACTAAAGAAGTAACTATGATGTTGATAAATATTAAAAATGTGAAACATATTCCCACATTTAAAATATGAATTCAGAGAAAGAAATGAACATAATGAAGATTCCAAATTATAAATAAAATTCACGTACCTTTGAATGTATTCTCAGTGACTTTCTGTCTGAAGCTCAGGGATGCTTGATCCGTTAGATTCCTTCCAACTCTGAGCCCAATATATATCGTTCACGGCATCTCCAACAACCAATCAGATTTTTGAATGAAAAATGTGTTGAGCATAAGTAAAAATCCCTGCATCATGATTTTTTTAGATGCTGTGAGCAACGTTAAGGCTGTATGTTGTGATTAGTGTACATAGTCTTTCATTACAGACAATAATAGGTTTGGGAGTCTGTCTTGAAGTCAGCAAATAAGTTGACTGCATATGCTGATATATTCAAATTCATTTGGAAGAAACTGCTATGCCATTGTCTATTTCTCATTTTGAGTAAATAACTTTGGTTTAAAAAAAAAAAAAAGTGAATGGTCAAGTTTCTCCAGTACACTTAAATGGCCACTAGGATTCTCCAGACTTTTCGGTTCAGTATACTTGGATTCAAATCCCCATTCTGGTAAAATCCAAAGCTCCAAAAACTCTCCCATAATTTCACAATCACCAATGTTTGTTCTCTATTTCTATTAAAGGTATTTTAGCTGTCCCCTGTGTACTTTATCACCACTGTGATGTCCACCAAAGGAAGAGACAAAGGCCTTTTTCTCAGTCTCTTCCAGAGACCCACCTGCCATGCAAGCAACCATGAGGGACAAATAAACACATTTCACATGCTAGACAATATATTTGAAGGCCACTTGAAGCTTTACAAACAAACAGATATCACAGGTGATATTACCCTGGTTCCCCTGCAGAGCCACTTGGCTTTTTTCTGATCTTTTCTGTTCCACACCAATTCCAGTTTCTCATATTGGAAGCTGAAATTCCAGTTTCTCATATTGGAAGCTGAAATTGCCTCACTTTTCAGAGTCTATTAAATGGCTCTTTACTAACATTGTCCCCATGGTTTCAGCAGCCCCTGGTCTGCTTAAACATCAACCAAATCCATTTGCTCTGTCAGAGGACTTCTGATTTAGCCATTAAATTTATCTCTTTTTTAACCCTTAACCTTAATAAAACGTGTATTGTTTTTCTTTATTCTCCAATCTGATAATATAAGAAACAAAGTTGTAAATAATGACAGGAAGAAAATCATAGAGTTTCCATCAACATTAGATCTATACAGAAAATACCAACTATGCACTCCAATTCAATTGATGTGATAGTTTGGTCTCTTTAATGCTTAAACAATGTTAATGAAATTTTAAAAAGTACACATGGATTTGTTAAGTTGGCTAAATGAAATACAAGGATCAATTAGTTCTAAAAGTTTATGACATAGAGCTGGAAATATGGCTCACCAATTAAGAGCACTAGGTGCTCTAGCAGAGGACCTGGGTTCAATTCCCAGCCAGCACACACATGCTGGCTTGCAACCATCTGTAACTAGCTTCAGTCTCAGGGGATCCAATGTTCTCATTTCATCTCTGTGGGCATGGCATGACATGGGTGCACTTACATATATGCAGGCAATACCTCATACACATAAAATAAAAATAATAAATAAAACATTTTTTAAAGTTTTGAATGCATAGGGATCATGATAAGATGGAACTTTAGGCCACATGGCTTCTGACTCCATGTTCAGTACATCATTGAGGTTCTTCAGAACACAAGAAATTGATCATCAGCATGATCCAGATATTCAATATCTGTGTATATATCCAGAAAGAAGGAAATAAGTGTGTCAAAAAGACATCTATACTCTCAGGTTAATTTTAGCACTGTTTACAATATCTAAGATCCAGAGTCTGCATAGGTACTCAGCAACAGAAGAATGGATAAAGAAAATGTTTATGTACACAAGATGTTTTATTGACTCATAAAGAAGAATGAAATCTTATAATTTGCAGAAAAAAAAGAGGATAGAATTAAGGACATTATGTTAAGGGAAGTAAGTCATGTACAGAAACCCAAATCTTCTATGTTTTCTTTCACAAGTGGAAACTGCATAAGTTGATCTGAACTTAGAATAGTCATTACTAGTAGCTGGAAAGGCAGGGGATGGTGGGGTGCTAGAAAACAGGTACCAAACACTTTAGATAGAAGGAGTAAGTTCTGGTGTTTCACAGCAGACTAGGATGATTATATTTCACATTCATTACGCTGCTATATCGTTTGATTTTGGAGAGTAGCTCAAAGGCCACAAACATGAGGACAGTATTAGGAAGAGAAAGTGCTAATTCCCATAATTTCATCAGTGCATGCTGTTTTTTAGTGTTTAAATGTAATACTATACTCTAATAGTATGTATAATTAATACATGTTAATAAAAATATAAAAAATATTGAATGTCTCAGAAAAAAATTTGCACTTGATTTTTTTTTCCCAATAAGCGATGATTTCATTTAGGGAGAAGGTGACACTGGAACATAGACATTGCTAGTCAATGACTTATTTTGTTGCATAGAGGCTGTAACAGTTCCAGAATATCCTTGTTTCTCTTGCTTTTTGATATAGAAATTTTCTTCTTTTTTAAAAAATCATATGGCTAGGGAGAAGGTGACTCAGGGGTTAAGAGCACTTGCTCTTTCAGAGGACTCGGGATCAATTCCCAGCACCCAGATGACAATTCTATCACCCTTTTTTGACCTTTGTAGGCAGTACACACATATCAGTAAACATCAGCAACCAAAACACTTATATAAATATAAATAAATCATTTAAAAATAATAAAATTAAATTAAAATCGCTATTTTAAAATAGAATCTTAAGCATAAAATGTTTTCCTAATGGCAATATTTCTGAGATAAGTACAATGATATGGTCCCAAAATGTGCCCTTATTTACTTATGTATTCACTCCAAATATGTGTGTGTGTGTGTGTGTGTGTTGAATAGATATCAACTTCACACTGTTCTTGCTATAACAGAGAACAAATGATATGTGATTTTATTAATATTTCTATAAACTATTCTCTAACATGATAAATGTATAAACATCCTTCCGAATTATAATGTAAATATAATTATAATAGAGTTATAATGTAAACATAATCATAATAGAGTTATTTTTCCAATTTTTGTACTTGTTATTCATTTCTTTGACTTGCAGCCATCACAGTTTGCAGTTCCCAGGATGCTTACGCTAGCAACTTTTCCCCTTCTAATTTGCTGTTTCTAATTTATGGTTGGCTGAGAAGCCATAGGCCCAAGCTTGTTAGAGAATGGCTGGCTCACAGGGACTCATCTATAAGAAATGCTCGTGATATTCTGTTTTGTGACATTTTACTTTGATTTCTAGGATGGAATTTTTTGTTGTTTGGGGGATTCTGTATTCTGGCTTACTACTACCTGAGGCTTAGCACCTTTTGTGTTGTGAGGGTGATCATCAGAGAAGTGGAGAATTAGGAATACTATAAACCTTTCTTAGACTCTGTATAGTACCTAAGTTCTTAAATTTTCTACTAAAACAGGCCAGGGATTATCTAATATTCTAGAATAATTTAAAGAGTATTTTGGGGTATCTGGGATCAAAGTCAGCTTTTAAATGCTTCATCTGTAGATATTCACTCATAAGAAAATATTGTTCTCTAGCACTGAGTTTTTCTTCTGCGATGCAGTTGGAGTCATACCTTCATCAACTTTTAGACCTGTCACCACTTATTGATTCTGATAATCACTGGTACTTTTGTCCAGCACAACTTTTGGAAGGTATTGTGTCTTATACTTCCTCATGAAACATTTTGTAATGCAGAAAAATTACTTACACAAAGTGTTAGATGATTAATTGATGAAAATGTCAAAATTATCCATGATATTGCAAAAATATGGAAAATGTGGCTTCTTCATAGGCAGATGCTGCAGTGATGTAGGTGGAATGGATAGGAAGTGTCTCCTTTCTTTAAAGCACTTTCTCGGTCCCTCCTTCCCTCCCTTTCCCCTGCCATTCACTTAACTTTGTAAGATATTCACCAAATCATTAACAGTTTTTATGTAGAGAATTCATTTATGCACAGGAAATGTCTCTGGGTATCCAAAATTTCACTTCCTCCTTTCAAACAACTCATGGGTTGTTTCAATAAGTCAGGGAGAAATGTAAGAAGTCTGAAGCATAATATTTTTCATTCATGTTCAATAAGAGTTTTGAGTCAATGGTAGGGCCTGGGTTTATTTAATGTTCCTTCTGAGTGAAAAAGGAGTTGAATAAAAAAAATTAATATTTTATTTTTTATTTTTATTTTATGTGTATGAGTGTATTGCCTGCACATATGTCAGTGCACCTGCATTGTGCAATGTCCACACAGGCCAGAAGAGGGCGTCAGATCCCCTGGAACCGGAGTTAGCGGCAGTTAGTGGCAGTTAGCGGCAGTTAGCTTCAGTTGATGGGCAGTTGATGGGCAGTTGACGGGCAGTTGATGGGCAGTTAACTGCCATGTGGCTGCTGGAAATTGAACCGGGGTCCTTTGCAAGAGTAGCTAGTGCTCTTAAACCCCGAGCCATCTCTCCAGGCCCGAATATAAAATTTTAAACAAAACAAACAAAAACCCAGTATTTTAAAGTGAGGAAGCCCTTTTAGATCAGAAGTAGATAATATCTTAATAATATAAGCATTCACAGAAAGAATTCATACAGCTTATAATTTGGAAAGTCTGCAGGCATCTGCTAAATATCTGGTGGAGCAACTTTCAGAAACGGAAATTATATGCAGATGGATAGTGTGTTGTTTGGGTTATAATTAACTGGTAACTGTCGGGATTGTAAATGTTATATCTGTTTTAACAGAAATAACCCAGCAATGTAAAGACACGCATTTTTGTCTGTTTATTGGACTGGACAAAATACACAAAAATAAGTTTTATTTTCCTACTGGTGCTCAACACACACATGGAGAGAGGGAGGAGGGAAGAGAGAGGAAGGAAAAGAGGGGGATTCTAATTAAACGCAGTATGCTTGGGAGCAGAAGGGCCTTGATCTTTGGAAGAGGACAGACTAGGTCAGAACTGTGTCTGGGCTATTGATCCATGCCGTGTGAACATGGCCTATGTACTTGACTCCTTTATGAATTTGCCTGAAAAATGGGAAATCTTAAGTAAGGGATCTCTAATAAATGTTATTCAACCTTAAAGATGATTTAAAATATAAAAACTGGTAATTTTTTCTTAAATGGGTTCTTACTACATATTGTAGGCTGGCCTGGGACTTGCTGTATAGTTCAAAGTAGCCTCAGACTCCAAGCTTAACCTCTCAACTGCTAGGATTAAAAAGCTACACCACTAGGCCTTGTTCTAGAGAAACAATTTTAGTAATTGGCAGAGTGGTTTAAAGGGAGAAAAGTCAATGAAGCAAAGGAAATACTTCACCAGCCAAAAGATTAGAAATTATCACTCTCTCTATATCTCTATGCCCATTTCCCATACCTGCCCACACACTGGAATTCATACATTCCAATAAAAGAATTTACAAAAAAAAGAGAAATTATCATGCTCATGTTTTTAGTATATAGTGTTTTCTTCTATGGTTTTTGGATAGAAAATAATATACCATACACTTTTGCATAGGGAAATAGCTGGATATTGTTGAATTTAAAAAAAATAAAGAAGCTGGGACTGGAGAAATAACTTAGCATTTAAGAGCATTGGCTACTCTTGCAGGGGACCTGAGTTTGATCCGTATCACCCACATGGTGGCTAACAACCAACCATAACTCCAGTTCCAGGGAATCTGACGCCCTCTTCTGACCTCCGCAGGCATTGCATGCAAGGGTGTGCTTAGGTACATTCAAGCACAGCGCTGATACATATAAAATAAAATTAAAAATAAGTAAAGATCCTAGTCAATGACTTTCTTGTGAAATAGATGGGCTATATAAGATCCGTATAAGATGTGTTGCCAGAGATTATTGTCCAGGATCACCTAGAGCTAATGAAATGTACTTTATAACATTAATTCTTGTTTATACTAAAAAAACAAAAACAAAACATATATTAAAAGGATTTTACTAACCTTATGAATATATACTTTATATCCCATGAAATTTGCCTTAGAATGTGTAATTGACAGGTTTCTAACACATTTTTAGTATCTTTACGAAGTTCCTAACCATCATCATAATCTAATTTTCCAATATTTTCATCATATGGAAATAGACATCAGCAATAACTCCCTGCCTCCACTCCTAAGCCTCCAGACAACCATAATTCTAATTTCTGTTTATGAATTTCTCTGTTCTGAAACTTTCATACAAAGTCATACAACAAGGGGTCGGAAAACAGATCTTTGACCACCTCTCACACACTTGGCATTTGGGTTGACCAGTTCTTTCTTGAGGAATGTTGAGCAGCATCGCTGGCCTCTTCCCTCTGTATGCCAGTAGCAATACCCCCCCAAAGTGTGACAAGCTAAAACTGCCTCCAGACACGGCCCATGTCCAAAACAGACAGCATTTTCCTGAGTAAAGATGCGTGGGGCTAAGATATCTATGAACTGACTTTTGTAAAATCGACTAGGGTCCTGGACCCCCTTTGCTCTTTCAAAGAAACCACTATCTCAAGGTCCCTGACACCTCACTTTCCACACGCAGTTCCAAAGTTCTGATTCCTTTTAGAAAATAATAGGCCAAGAAACATTGTTTCATGAAAAAAGGAATGGAAAGAGGAAAAGAGAATAGAAATATAAGAATTCTTCAAATGAAGTTGTTCAAAACATATCTGGTAGATAAATCACCCACTTTTCAGTTTATTGAAAAACTAGGGGAGTTGTTGGGTTCGTCAGTGAGGATAGGAAAGGGATAACGGAGGGTAAGGGCTAAATGTAATCAGATTCCATTGTGTGTGTGCGTGTGTGTGCGTGCATGCGTGTGTGTGTGAAATTCTCAAATAATACCTTTGTGTATTTAATGTGTGGAATTCTCAAATAATAAACTTAATTTTCAAAAAGTTATAAACAAAAGATCAAACAAAAATAATTAATTAAAACAAATAAATTAGAACTGGTGAGGGTGAGATGGCTTAATAGGTAAAGCCTGAGGATAAGAGTTCTATACCTAGGAACCACATGGTGAAACAGAAAACTGGCTTCCACAAGCTATGATCTACACACAGGCCCTCCTCCACTACATAAAAATAAAATAGTATATTAAAATATAATAAAAATTTTAATGACTGTATTTCATATATCTAATGTATCATTTAAAGAATAAAATGATGGGGCTGGAGAGATGGCTCAGTGGTTATGATCACTGACTGCCCTTGCAGAGGGCCTGGGTTCAATTCTCAGCATCCACATGGTGGCTAACAACCATCCTAATGCCAGTTCCAGTGAAATCTGACACCTTCTTCTGACATCCTTGGGCATTGCGTGACAAGGATATACTTACAAACGTGCAGGCATTCCACTCATACATGTACAAATAAAAAAATGATAAATAAAAAAGAATAAAGTGATGATAAATACCAATGATATTCATCTTCATTATAAAGGACAGAAATAATGGTATCAACAATTCAAAGAATGTCTAAATTTAGAGTTGGTCTTTTCTATGCAACAGCCATAAGAATATATTATTGGTATTCAAGGAGTTACACTTCAATCTGCTTTAAAATTGTCCTGCGGTCTATAAACACTCCTTGAACAGCAAAAGGAAGCATGAGATTTGATTTATACTGTGGCTAATGAAAACAAGTGGGCAGTCAGGACTTCATCCTACCCTGCTAATCTAATGTAACCTCAGGAATGGAGGAAAGAGAGGCAGCACTTGGGCCTTAGAAATATGCAAATTTCTGGAAGTCTCTGCATAAGCATGGCATCTTGTCTTTTGTTGTTCAGAAAAACATGCATAAAGGAGCCTATCCTCCCTGATAAGCCCTTGAGAAGTAAATGGACTGTGGAAAAGTTTGTCTGTGGCCTTTTGTAGTACCTAGGATCTGCCCTGCTCAGAGTACAGATCATAAAATTATTGCAGTAATAACACATGCTCTTGCCCTCGATTTTAAAGAAACATTTTCTCAGTCTGCTTTAGTGTATGTAGCCTTGACTCTCTAGGACTCAATGCCATGTGTAGACCTCTGCCATCAGATTAAAGTCCTACCTGAAATCCAGAGAGTGTTTACAAGGAGACTGTCCTTATACAGTAATTTCTCTGTAAATACAAAGCAGAAATTGCTTCTTATTTCTCATGGACTAAGTATAGCAATCATTGCTGTTTTCGGTTGTTTATGTTAGATATTACCAACTTCCTTAAACTCAGGTTGACTTAAATTTATTCAAAAGAATATGTTCCAATGATGTTTTTTAAGGCTTTAAGTGCATATATATGTAAGGTTTCTAGTTTACTTTTTCTTAACACCCTGCCATTTAGGATGTGGGATATACAGAGCCTCTGGGGGAAGTTGACTCTCACAGATGAGCCATAGCATTCCGTGAGAGCAAATCGATTAGAAGGAAAAAATTTGTATGTGTGTAGTAGCATGTCTAAAACGACCTCTAGACCCATTTCTCTACTCAGTGCCTTGAAAGGCCAGCCCCATAAAGGCCAGCCTAAATTCATAATTAGCCAAATTGCCCTCGGGAATATTCTGTGTGATTTAAACTGGACTGCAGGAGTCAACGACCACTCTCTTATTATAAACTACTAGTCCCTTTTTCTTTTTCACTGCCCCTCCTCTCCCATCTGCTCACCTGCCCTCCTCTCTAGTTTCCGAGCTCTTTCTCTGCTCTTTTGGTCTTGTCCTCTCTCCTCTTCTCCCCCTCCCTCCCTTGTTTTTCCTTGTCTCCTTTCTCTGTCCTTCTCTCTATTACTTCCCTTCTCTTCCCTTTAACCCCTCTGCTACCACTTTTCCTTTGACTCTTCCTCCTCTCCTTCCTTCTTCTCTTCTCTCTCTCTCTTGCTTTCATGGTGCTTAGGATGGGATGCAGGGCCTCAACACACTGTGTAAGCGCTCTGCCACTGAGCTACGTCTTCAGCCACAATAGTCATCCCCTTAAAAACGCTCATGAGAAGAAGATGAGCCAGCAGGCTTCCACTGGAGATGATTTTATCCTTCAAGAGGTTTCTTACCATCTTTGTAGGGATTTCTTGGCTCTCACAGTTGGAAGTTAGAAAAGAACACTACTATAATGCAGTAAAGAAAAATAAATCAGAGACACTTAGATATCCAGTAATACACAGGCAGCCCCTCAAACAAATGATGATCTAACATCAAATCTCAGTAGTGTTGAGACTGAACCACCTTACTCAGATGCCAAATGCCTCAGTTTCTTTAGAAGATGTGGAATATGTGAATACTCACAGCTGCCTATTGTGCCTTATGGAATTCTATGAGGAGAAATATGAACAACTATGAATAAAGGCCTTTAAGGTATTAGGGAAATAAAGCTATTGATTTGATTATTGTGAGTTCTAAAGATGGCTGACATACAGACTACAAACAGAACATTTACATATTAAAGAAAAGTCAGCTGTTATGGGTTCTAATTTGTCGATATCTGTCCCTCCCATTTCTCTTAACATGTACAATAGTGTTGTCTAAAGCAATAGGTCTTAAAGCGTAGTCCCTGAACCAGTACCATCAATACATCAATATCACCTTGAAACAAGTTAAAAATGCATTTTGGAGTCCTGTCCACCCCTTCTGAATCTGAAGCTCTTACAGTAGAGCCAATAATCTGTGTTTTAAGAATCTTTCAAAAATAAAAATTAAAAGACTCTGAAGTCACAAGCTATAAGCAAGAAACCTAATAAATTTACATAATAAGTTTTTAAAAGAAAATTCCCAATGAGTCCAATGAGTAGAATGTTTAAATATGGGAAGAACCAACAGAACCTGGGTCTTGTTAGAGATCATGTGACTAACCCACAGATATTATTACAAAGCAGATTCTTATTCAGTTGATCTGAAGAAGCCACCTAGAGTTTGAAATACAGATATGATGCTTAGGCAAAAACCACCAAGACTCAATTTTTCTTCCATTCATTTTTTTATTTTCCTCTTCAAAAGTGGCAAAGCCAAATCATGTCATATCTTCCTGTTGCTGCTATAACAAATGGCCACAAAGTTAGTGACTTAAAATGAAACACATCATCTTATAGATCTTGGGTAAGAAGTGTGAATTTATTTTGCTGGGCTAACATCTAGAGACTCTGTATACATAATTCAAGACACTGTATTTTCATGTCATCTTATTAGCAACTTTATTTCTTTTTATAAATTTTTATTTTCTATTTTATGTGTATGAGTATATTGCCTGCTTGTGGATAGGTACACCCGTTTTGTGCAATGCCCTTGGAGGTCAGAGAGGGCATTGGATCCCTGAGACTGGAGTTACAGACAGTTGTTAACCACCATGTGGATGCAGGGAATCAAACAACAGTCCTCTGCAAGAACAGTCAGTGTTCTTAACTGCTAAGCCATCTATCCAACCTCAGCAACTTAATTTCTATCTGAAACCATAATTCCTCCTTGCCTTGTAGCAAACTCTATTCGCATGTTTTGGGGATTAGGATATAGACAGTTTTAGATGACCACTGTATACCTTACCACACAGAACATCTTTTTCTCCTCAAAATTTTATGTTATAGAGAAAACTCCTAGAGGCAATATAGCCAGAATCAGTCTCCTATCAACTAAAAATTGTTCAGCAAAATCATTAGAACTTGGCCATCAGATCTTAGCTTTTCAGGTAGACTACAACACACTCCACCTTATACTGATTCTGTCTCCATCATCTTAGTACAAATAAGTGAATTTTTCTCACCATAGGTCTTCTTTGGGCATTCTTTGGCAGATACACTGCTTTCAAGTGTATAAGCACTATGTGAATGCATAAGCTAAAGAATTTTGACTTTACTCTTTGTGAAACAAAGGGTTTATTACTAAATATTTTCAAGTATTATTTGCCTCATATGTAAAATGGACATATTAATATATTGTGTATAGAATTGTGAGGATTATGAAATAATGTAAGTAAATCACATGATTATGTGGATATATATTATCTGTGACTTATGGTGCTTCAATATACACTTTTTAATGTTATGGTGTGAATGTGAAACCCAACAATCAATAATTTTTCACATTTAGGACAATATTCATCAAATTACATGAGATATAAAACGGGTTTTCTGTTAGATGATTTAGTCCAATTGTAGGCTAATATATATGTTCAGAGCATGTTTAAGGTAGGTTGGGCTACAGTTTGCATATGTTATATACATTAAATGTTTCAATTTATAATGATTTCATGTTATGTGCTTAGATGAATATAACCCTATTTTAGGTTGAAGAACATCCATATATAATTTGCATGACACCTGACATCATACCATGGTAGAATATGTAACAATACTGGACAAAGAAGGATAGGTAGACAGCACTGGGACTCTACAAAGTACTTCTTAAAAGGCTATGTTCTACTTATATTCTAGTAGAATTTAGAAGCAGTGATTTTTCAAAGTACATTACATTTGAGATAGTTATGTCTGAATCTCATTCCACCTAGTTGCTTATTTAATTGGATTAAGCAATAGCCTCAACTATTATTGTGAATTTTCAATATCCTGGGGAGCTTTGAAAAATATTGGTAGCTAGGTGTTATTTCTGGAAATTTTGTTTCAGTTGCATATAATGTGCAGCAGAGTTCAGATTCATAAAAGACAAGTTATTCTACCTAATGAAAAGTTGTTCTATTTGTCTGTCAAACCTTTACTTCAAAAAGAAGTTATTGTTCTGTTAACTTTGTCCAAATCAATGTTTTTTTTCTAAGTAAATTTTCATTCAGTACCATGGATGAAATTGAGAACTTTCAACACAGTGTCACTGATGATTATGAAAGTGGTATCATACCCAGACCTTTAGTACAGTGGCAAATCTACAGAGAACACTTGGAAAACATTTGCTGGTGATGGGTAAAATATGTTTTTCATGACCTCTCTGTTTATTCAGAAGTATTTTATTTCAATCTGGATTTCTCACAGAGTCCACATGAGGCTCCTAGCATGTTGATTCAATGAACTCGTGCATTCTGTGAACCACCCATCTGAGTGGGATACTTTGGGTATAGCTGTTTTGATTTTTTTCCTTCCCTCTGACTATATGGTTTTGTTCATTTAATCAAACAAATCCCATCCCGTTGTTTGCCATTATATAGACACATTCTTTGTGTGGCCAAGAATCCTATTTGTGGTGACCATACCACAACTGGGTTTAGAATGTGGAGCAAACAAGTGCTAATTTGAATCAATTGTTAAGAGTGCCAGGAACAAACCAATGTGACCTCCATCTCTGGGTTCATTTAGCAACCCTGAAGGCAAAGCACTGTGTTTATTCCATTATCATTTCCTCCTTCCATCAAAAACCCAAATTTTCACAAATGAGACAATAAGAAACTCAAACTTAAGGTATTTTTGTTCCTCTTAACTTTTGTATGCTTTCTTCCTCAGTAGGAACATAATACATGCTTGTAAATAGATCTCAACAAAGTCCCTAAGAATCTCATCCCAAACTGACAGCCACTATTGACCTTCTGAGAATGTAATTCCAGATCTTCCTGGGATATTATAATAGACACCTTATATTGATGCACAAACTTGTCAAATGTATGTATATTTGGCATCTCGCCAAGCTTACACAGAAGGAGCAACTTCTCTTTTTCCTTCATGGCTGTACAGAATTACATTGAATAGTTACCCCAAAGCTTAACTTAGTCAAGTGCCCCTTGACTAAGACACTTAGGTTGTTGGTTGTCCCTTTAAGTATCTAATTAAATATGATATGATATTTATAGCATGTATGTTGGCAGAATATAATATACCTCTAATAAGGTCCACACTTTTCATAACTTTACAACTTAATGGTTTCTACAAAGTGAATCCATGTGTGCCAGACGAAGAACCAGTCTCAGACTCTAGAGGGCTCCCCTGAAGTCTTTTCATGCTATAGACTGATGCTGCCTATTTCTGGACTTCACAGTAATAGGGTTATACCATATCTTCTCTTTTGTGTCAGTGTGATATCTGTGGGATTCATTTGCATTGGTTTAGGTGGTTGGTATTTGTTCTTTGATTCCCATTACTGTGTAGTTTTCCATTTTGTGGATACACCACAATTTATCCATTGTACTTTGATGGACATTTTTCTAGTTTAATGTTTGGGCTATTGTGACTAATGATGCTATGAACATTCTGCCACACATGCTGTGGCAAATATGTGCACACACTTCTACTGACTTTGTATTTTGTTTTTTGGCAAGATCTCACTTGGTATCCCAGTCTGGTCTTGATCTTGTGATGTTTTTGTTTCTATCTTCCAAGTACTGGATTTATAGGTATGTACCACTATGCCTGGCCTAGTGTTGATATTTTTATTGTCAAAGATGTTATTAAAGTTACAATCTTGTCTTTCCTTAATTTTTGTTTCAGTGATTATTATTACTGTGTGTTTGTTCATGTATGACATGCACGTGTATGCTACAGTGCATGTGTGGATGTCAGAGAACAAACTTTGAGAGTCAGTTCTCTCCTTCTACCATGGATTCTCAGAATCTAACTTGAGTTGCCAGGTCTGCACAGCAAGCAGGCACTTTTACCTATTGAGTTGTCCTGAAGTTCATATCTTGGTGAATGCATTTTGCACACTTTTAAATAGTCCTTATCATTTGAATTCCTATAACTGAAACATTTGGTGGCATATACCTATAATTCCAGTACCTGGGAATTAACATTTTGAGTAAATACAGAACTGTTTCCTGAAAATATTGACTTTTAAATGAGGCTTGCAGCTCTAGCAATTTATTTTGGCTACAATCCTTTGTCCTTGAAATTATTTGTGACACAGGTGCGACTGTGTGCCCTCTGCAGTGTAACATAGGGCTAAGAAAAACCACCATCTTCTTTATGGATCTTTTCAGACATTCTCTCCTGAACTGGTACATTCTCAAGTATACAGAAAGACAAAAGGACATAATTCCCCAGGAAACTTGGCGTAGGATGAGACTTCCATCTTAAATTTTAATTTTACATTCGTTCATTAATTGGTTGGTTGATTAGAGAGAGGGGAGAGAGACGGGGGGAGAGGGAGACTGTGCAAGTGGGTTCACTTGTACTGTATCCTGGAACATTTTTGGCGTCAAAGAAAAGCTTGTGGAGCTGGTTCTGGTTCTTTTCTCACACAGTGTGGACGTTGAAGATTGAACTCAGGTCATCCAGCTTGGAAGCAAGCAACTTTACTGCTGAGCCTTCTCCCTGGCCCCCAGCTTATACTTTTGACTACATTGATGCTATGAGACTGTGCACTGAACGGATCTTACAGTTCTTACTTTCCACCCCAGGTAGAGATACCCTCACTTCTCAGCTAGAGGTGGTACTTTCTAATTAGGAAATAAGAACCATATGTTGTGACAGAAAATGGCCCATTCAAGGCCATGGAACTGAACAGAAAACTCCAAAAAGAAGAAATGCAAATGTCCAGGAAACACTTTAAAAACTGCTCAATATCCTTCATTATCGGGGAAACGCACGTTAAATCCCCTTTAAGATTTCATCTCATTCCAGTCAGAATGGCCATCATCAGGAATACAAGTGACTACATATGCTGGCATGGATATGGTGAAAGGGGACACATATCCTGGGGCTGAGAGTGCAGATTAGAATACCTAATTAGAAATCAATCTTTAGGCTTCTCAAAACCTAGAAATAGAACCAGCTATATTACTACTGAGTATACATCCACCAGATAATTTTGCTGAATAGCTTTAGCTGTCACCTTGACACACCTGGGACAAGAGAACCTCAACTGGTGGATTTTTCTCTCTCAGATTTGCCTGTGAGATGTCTGTAAGTCGTTTTTCTTGATTTTTGAAGTAATGTGGAAGGGCCCAGCCCCCTGAAGGTCATGCCATCCCTGGGAAGACTGACCTGTTTTGTATAAAAATGAAGGCTGAGCACAGGGCCAGATGAACAAGCCAGTAAGCAGCATTTTGCCCTGATCTGTCCTTCAGTTCCTATATTCAGGTTTCTGCCCCGAGCTCCTGCCCCAGCTCCTTTCCATGATGACCTGTAAGCTTTACGGTGAAATTAATCCTTTCCTTTCAAATCTGTTTTTGGTCAGTGTTGAATCACAGCAATAGAAAGTAACTAGTACAGAAGTATTTTCATAGTAATACAAAGATAACTAGGACATACTTTGGTACCAGAAATCTCATATTGCTGTGCTGGACCTGCTATTATTTTGCTAAATGGTCAGGTGGTCAAATTGCCTTCTAAGTATGTGTGTTTACATTCATAGATTTGAGCAGCTATCAATCCCTGTCAGGGAAGTTTCTTTTTTTACAGTGGAAAGTAATCAGTAGAAAGATCCATAGCTGGTTAAAGTGAGTGTTCAGACCTAAATTGGACATCACCACCAAGGCTCAGGGAACATTATGGAAGAGGAGGTAGAAAGAATGTAAGAGCTGAAGGATGGGGAGGGCTTGCTTGAAATGCTGACTTTTGAATGTGGCTTGGCTAACACAATCATGAACTCAAAGCAGCTGACTCACGTCCATAGCAGCTGCCGTAACTTCCACAAGATCTGTAAAAGATCAAGGTAGCCAGAATCCTGGCAAGACCGGTAGATGATGTCCAGGACCTACCCCTTACTGAGGAGTAGTGGCAGTGTGTAGTTGCTTGGGGAGGAAGAAGTTTTCACTTTTTGAGGATGTAGGCACTGATAAGTTTCCGATTCTGTAGTGGATGCCCCACACCCATGCTCATATGAGCATCACTAACTAGATTTAGTAGATTATGTAAAAAAAAATGCATGAAGTTGGGAGGGAGGTGTGTTGGGGGAATTATGAGACGAGTTGGAGAAGAGAAACTGGTAGTAAGTATGATCGTATTTGATTGTAGCCATGCACAATATTCTCAAAAATAAAGAGCAAGTTTTTTTTATCTTTATTTTATGTCTATGAGTATATTGCCTGCATGTTTGTAAGCGCACCCATGTTGTGTAATGCCCACTGAGGTCAGAAGAGGACATCAGATGGAACTGGAGTTACAGACAATTGTTAGTCGCCATGTTGGTTCTGGGAATCGAACCTGTGTCTTCTGGAAGAGGAGTCAGTGCTCTAATTGCTGAGCCATCTCTCCAGCCCCAAGAAAAAGGTTTTTTAATGGCCCATTCAGAACACCCAAATGAAGCTACAACAATGTTTCCTAACCTTTGAAAACTACTGAGATTTAGGATGGAATCTTTGTGTTAGGGATGTCCTGTATATTATAGAAGGTTTCCCCTTATCCCTGTCCTCTGCCTAGTCAATGTCAGCAGCATTTGCTTTCTTAGTTGTTACAACTAAAATACCTCTAGACATGGCCAAATGTCTCCCTGGGAAGCAGAATTTTTCCCAGTTAATAACCACTTGGTAAATACTCACAGAAGACCCCGATTCCAAACAGATTATGAGATTCTGATTTTATCACCTGTGTTGCTTTTGGCAAAGTACTTAAACTCTGTGGTTCAGTTGGATTCTCTGTAAAATCCAAATGTTAATAGTAATTCTTAGTTCAATCAGTTGCTGAATGAATAAATTAAATGAGATTCTTACCATGACGCACTTAGATAATCTGGCATAAAATAAGTATACCAAACTGTTAGCTTTATACGTTGTAGTCTTTATTGTTATTACTAAAAGACTGAGGAGTTAAAATATACTCATGTATTTGAGAAAACGATTTTGAAAACCCATGTCTGAAAATGTCCAAAGAGCATTCTGCTCAGAGCTGTTGGAATACACAGTGGGGAATATGAAAAAAAAAAAAAAAAAAAAAAACATCATTTAGCTGCTAAAACAACAGACAGTGACACTTGGTCACATGTATATTTTCTTTCTCACATTAGCATGTCTCGAAACAAGAATTTCTGGGAAGTGGTTTTTAGTAGTAACAATAGGCTTTATGTGGAAGATTCTCAACCATTATGGTAAAATGGTTGAGAATATCACAATAATCTTTCTAGCATGAAATTAGCAAACTTTCAATAGCTGGTCAAACACTTTCATTTTAAAGAATAAAATGTATCTAATGCTAAAAGAAGATCCACCTTGCTTTCCAATGGAAAATGTTGGCTTTTAGGAGATTTTTGAGGTGGGTTGAATGGAGTATCAGTTTAGCTGATTCCCTGTTCTCCCACTAGAGGTCTAACTTTCATAACAGCAAACACCAGAACACCAAGTACTTTATGTGCCTTTTGGAACCTCCATTTCCTAACCCATGGAATATTTTACCTTCAAGATCAGCAATGCTGCACCTCTCTGACCCTTTGTCAGTAGACAGCACTTTATCTCTGAGTTCTGCAGCACAAGGAGCCCCTACTTAAAAGCTTATGTTTGCAGTGAATCCACTTGGATCATTTCTTATGTTCTCCACATGTCAAGGTTGCTAACTTAACCACATCTGCAAAATCCCTTTTGCCATGCAAGACAACATATCGCCAGGTTCTAGGAATCTAGGCCTGGACATCTGTGGAGGACCATTATTCCACACTACCTGTCTCATTAGTTTTCTCCATTTCTCAATACTGATGATCTTCCACAGAGCCAGAAAGACATTCTGGTGATTATCTTTCCTGTTTATTTGATTCTGTTCCTATCAGCTCTCACTGTATGAATATCTGTCTTGTATGTAATATTATATTTTTCTAGTTTTCATCATTCAAAGAACTATAGTTGAAGAATACAAGAGTAATTAAAATAAGCTTATTGAACCATTCTGTGCATCATTATATTTTTAGCTTATCTCCTGATATAGAAAATAATATCTTCCTGAAAGGAACTAGATCTGAAATGTATTTTAACATACAAAATTTCAGTGCTAGTTATGAGCAAGTTATTTTCATTAAAATGTAAGCATAGATTAGTTGACCTGCTTTTTGATATAGTCAATATGTGGATATTTTCCTAATAAATGAACACTAATAATCTTTACACTTTTCAAGTCATTCATGAAAGAAACTACATGATTAGATTCATTATCACAGCTTAGCAAAAGCTCTAGTATATAATACATCTGAGACAGAAATATGAATTTCCTCATTGATATTTCTTTTGTTTTTAACTATATAGTTATAATGTGATACAAAAATTCCACTGTTAGATGTAAGTCAAAAGAATTGAAAATATGTTCACATAAAATTTCTACGTAAGTGTTCACAACTGCTTTCTTTATTCATAATAGCTGAAAAGTGGAAATAACTGAAATGCTCATGAGGTCATAAACAGATAAACAAATGTGGTCTATCCATATTATCCCACTGTAAGACTGAATGATGTAGTGATACATGCTACGATACTGATGGATCCCAAAAATATGCTATACGAAAGAAGCCAAACATAAATGGGCCACACGCTATTTTATTCCACTTATACTCAATGCCAGATTGGGCAAATACAAATAGACCAAAAGTACATTAGTGCTTTGCAAAGGCTGGAATGAGAGAGATATAAGAAGTGACTACTAATGAGTATGGATCTTTTTTAGAGATTGATGAACAGATTCCAGAACTGATGTTGCTTCCATATATCTTTAAATATACTGAACAAAACAGTAAATTGCATATTTTAAAGTATATTTTAACTCCAAAACCTGCTGTACAACTTGTCAAGCTCGTATATTATGTTATTTTACAGCCATTTATATGTAAAAACATAAGTTTCTATATGTTTTATTGCTTGGAGGAGACCTTATTTTTCATATATCAAGCCGAAGTGGAACATGTTTTCTTATTTTAAAAATAGTACATTGAGAAGTAAACATCCCTGAAAAACAGCAACTAAAAAAACTTTAGATCTGTGCAGATGGTTTGTTTTTATGTCTTACCTGGCCATTGGTGTGACTTTGCAAATTGGTTTCTCTCTTTTCAGTTTCCCCTTCCCCAGCTTAATAGTAAAAGCTGGGAAGTGAGAATTCTTTATTTTTATTTTCACTGGAAGTAGTTTTAGCTATTTTAAAACAAATGTCCTCCGTATAAATATCCCCTACTGGTCTTGTTTCTGCGTAATAGGGACAAATGGCTTTCTGTATAGACTCAGAATTGCTGTGCTCCCCCAGTCTGTCTCTCAAGCATCAAATACACAAATGCACAAAATGTAAGGGCTATCCTTTTCAAAGAGCTGTTTCTGTCTTTGGTAATCTGCATTGTAGACAGGAAGAGAAGGCACAATTTAGGAGAATCAAACACTTTTCCAGTGTTTAATAAGAATCAAGCAATTCAATAACATTTGAGCATAAGGGTAAATGGTTCCGTAGGGGGAGATACCTATGACATTAAGACTCTTCTGGGAAAAGAACTGACATTTCAACATTCACAACCCTCTACTTCCCTCCCTCAGTGAGACATCTCAGGTGATCATCTACATATGTCAAATGTCTGGTTAGTTGAGACCTTAAAAGAACCAGGTTCACCGTCTTTAACAAAAACAAAGTAGATTTATTTGGCCATGTTTTAATGCATTTCTTATAGCTTCTATAGGAAATATATGATTATATTCCAGATGGGCGTTTTTTGCTTGCACATTTGATGCTCTGTACAGTTTTATTTGCAATGTCCCTATGTAGGGAATATTGTGTGACTTTTCCTGGTGTAACATGGATAAATGTCTGTCTATTCATTCTAGGTAAAACACCGACAAGAGGCCAAAGCATCATTTCTCCCTAATTCTAGATTGGTGAACTAATGGTAAACTGGGTTTAGTTACAGTGTCATTGGTACATCAAAGACAGGTGTATCATGAAAAAGACACCCCAGTATGAATGTCATCCCTGGAGTTCCCTGCACAGTGGAAATTTTCAATTTGGAGGAAATAGGTATACAAATGGGAGATACAATGTGAGATTCTCAGAGGCGGTAGATCAACATTGTAGGGTGAGAAGAATTGGGTGACCTAAGCTGCAGGGAAGACTTTGGGGCTGAGGACAACTCCTGGGTGAAGATCTTGGGGTTCTTCTATGCAACAGAAGTGTGTGAAGCAACTGGTTTCATGAAGTCTCAGAAATAAGGCAGGTTCAGATCTTGTATGACTTTATATCCCTACCTCAGAGTTGATAATTTCATCTGGAAAAGCAGGAGAATTGTGAAAGGTTTTAGGAAGTGGAAGGAAAAAGAAACTCTTGTTTTTGAGAAAGAGCCTTCAGTCCAGTGGAGGTGCTAGTGAACACTTCGTCAAAGGAGAGGTGATGGAAGAAAGGGCAGTTTTTATAGTGATAATTAGTCCATCTTGCTCTGAGTAAATCCGCTCAACAGAATTAGGGAAATAACACAGAAAAACTGAAAGAAGTTTTTTCTCAAATTTCTCCTTATGTCTCTTCTCCTCCTAGTCAGAAAGCCACTAGTTCCTGTGGGTTCACTTGGAGTAAGATGAACTTTCATAGCCTCTTAATTGCCCAGTTGGTGTTATATTATTAATATTTCTCTATGTAATATAATGTAATATATAGATAGATTGTGAATGCAAAGTATCATATAATATCTTAAGAGTAGGATACATACTTTGGAATGCATTAAATAGACCCAGAGATGCTTAGATCTGCTTAATACCAATACAATTGTATAGTGCCTGTTATTCTTTTTTGAAGTATTTATTCCGTTTGTGTGTGTGTGTGTACATGTGAGTACAGATGCCTGCAGAGGCCAGGAGAGGATATCAGTTCCCTGGGAGCTGGAGTTAACAAACAGTTGTGAGCTACCTGATGTGGGTACAGGCAACTGAACTCAGGACTTTGGAAGAACAGAGATTGCTCTTAAGCACTGAGTAATCTGTCTCTCCAGTCCCCTGCCTATCATTTTGGTGTTGGGGGGCAGTTGAGACAAGGCCTTGCTGTAGCCCCAGCTGTCCTGGAACTCACTATGTAGAATAGGCAGAACTTGAATGCACAGATACTTGTTTGCCTCTGCCTCCCAAGTGCTAGAATAAAAAGCATGCGCCACCACACCTGGACCCTGCCAGTAATTCTTAAGTGGATGTTTCTCAGGCTTGCCGTATTGTATTTCATAGCCTCTACTTTTTGTAACCTTGTCTGCAATAAAAATTGGAATAAATGTTGATGATTTCTAATAATTATATGAAATTGTGAAATCCATGATGTTAAATTTTTCCTAAGCTTTTACTCATTATGTATGTCAAAGGATATATGCCACTGAACAATCTCATGAACCCATGCGTTTGTATGTACATAAATGTTTTTAAAGACAGGGTTTTTGGCTTTTAGAAATAGTGAAACAATCCATGACATATGAATATGCATCTCCTCCATCACTTGTCTGTTGAATTCCAGGGCTGCCTTTTTTATTTCATTAAAAAAGTCAGATAGGAAATGTTTTAGCCTTTGTAAGACATACAGTGTTTGTTGTGTACTGAACTCTGCCATTATATTGGGAAAATAGCTACAGACAACATAGGAATGAACAGATGTGACTACATTCTGATAAAACTTGATTTAAAAAACAGACTCCAGGAGTGACAAAGGTTGCAGTTTGCCAATTCAGGCTCTAGATCAACATTTGCCACCCCAAGGTCAAGGAATACCTCAGTCCTTGTGTTCAAAGAAACCCATTGCTGAACATAGATAAGCTATATATTTTAGAATTTTATTTTACAGAAAAACTAAATGACGGAGGATTTGAGGTGAACTTGGTCATTCCAAAGTATTTTCTTGAGTAGGGGAGAAAAGTGCAGGTACCAACACAGAATAGTGTTTTAAGATCACAAACTCTGGTAAAGATCTCTGCATTGAATCCTAGCCATGCCTCATGCAGTCTGCCCTGGAAAAATTTTCTTGATTTTGCTGTACCTTGATTTCTTCATCATAGAAGATGACTATTAATAGAGTTCATTTCATAAGTTATTTTAATGGCTAAAGCAGTGAATCCACAGTAATGTCTTGGAACAATAGTGAGTACATATCTTGTCCAAAAAATGTTTGTTATCTTCCTCCTCCCAAATCTCAGCCCCTGGGGAGTAGACATAGCTCTTAACTTATTTCATCCTTGAGGTGAGTCACTGATGAGCAATGTTCACCGTGTACTATGAATAGTTGTGTTGATTTCAAACTCTCATGGCACTAATGACTTGTTATGTTACAGTTTCTTACATGAAAAATTCGAATCATATGAATCATCACTAAGGAGAAAAAGCAGCAAAGGTCAGTCTAGAGAATGTGTACACACACCAATTGGTAGCGACCATGGGGACGTGTTAGGTGCCAACAGGTGGAATTACCACTGGGTCGATAAAGTGATTGTATGCCTAAATATTGAATCTGATGCTGTTTCTGAATTCTGAGTCTTACTCTCTTTAAAATTTTAAAGATTACATTTATTTATTTATTTGTGTATGTGGACTTGTTCAAGACCACAGCACACTTGTAGATGTCAGAGAGGATTAGTTCTCTCCTACCATGCAGGCCCCAGGGATCAAATTGAAGTCACTAAGGTTGGCAGCAAATGCCTTTACCCACAGAGTCATCTTGCTAGCCCGAGTCTTACTATTTCTAATAAATAAAATGACATTTAGTTTCAAGTAGCATAAACTTCTTATAATATTAATATGTGGTCAGGAAGCCAAGAAAAATCAAGCAAATTCAGTACATAATGTAATTTATTTTTTCTTATGATTTTAAATGGTCCATATATTGTCACATTAATCATGTACATTGCTTTTATGGATTCTATGAACTACTTCCACAGAAATTTGTGCTCTGTTATTTGCCTTAATTGCCAAAAACACTGTGTGTGTGTGTGTGTGTGTGTGTATGTGTGTGTGTGTGTGTGTGTGTGTGTGTGTGTGTGTGAACTGACAGACATATAAATCTGGGCCAAGGCAAGTGTGTGGCTCACTTCATTTATCATGCATATTATGTGTATGATTCTGTTTGTATCTCCATCTAATTTGGCAGGTAACTTACACTTAGAATGGTGAATAGGGAAGGACTGATCTGAAATTCAACCTCAGCCATGAGACTGAGTTTGAAATCCTTCTTTACAACCAGTGTGACTCAGATGTGTCCCATTTTCAAGTCACAGTCACAAAATACACAGATGAGTGCTGGGGTAAAGCTCAGTGTTAAGAGTGCTTGCTTAGCATGTACAAGACCCTGGGTTGGACAAACCACAGCACAGGTTTAAAGAAAGAAAAAAAGAAAAAGAGATAAACGGACTAGATTAAATGACAGCTGCTGAACTGTGATAGCATTAGAAGTAGTCCACATCTCACAACATTTCGCTCACGCCTGTATACGTGAAAAAGAATTTTAAATCATAGGGATGTATGTTTGGAGATTTGTCTTAATTAATAGCATTATTAGATTATTTCTGTTGCCTGTGAAAGAGATGAGAGAGAATCTGGGCTTCAGGTTCAAAGTGAGGTCAAATTATGCCTTTGGCATAGGAGAAATCTGCTACTGTCAGTGAAAGGATAGAGAGACAGCTCATCCATCAAGTAAGTGAAGAGATGCAAGAGGCTAGTAGTAGAGGAGAGAGAGAGAGAGAGAGAGAGAGAGAGAGAGAGAGAGACCACAGTTCATAGGAGGTGTTTAATGAAATCTGGAGAAGTTATATCTCCCAGAAAATAGTTCAATGAATTCGCTTTCCCCAATAGTATAATGAGTCCCAAGCCTTTACAATTCTCAGCCTAGACTCCCCATTAATAGAGGGATCTGTACAACTATTAGTGCCCAAACCCCAAATCCAAGGAGGCTAGTTGATTTGATCTATGTCTGTTCTGTCCAACACAGTAGCCACAAGCCTCTTGTAGATATATAAATTTTAAAATTAAGTTTAAAAATAGTTTAAAATTCGGTTATCCATTTTTATTAGCCACATCTCAAATGCTCAACAACCATGAATGGCTAGCAGCCACCTTGCCACACAGTAGAAAAACAAATGTTTTCATCAACATAGTAAGGACTATTGGGTCACACTGTTCTGGAGCAGGGAGGCATGGAGGTGTGGGCATGAACCTGAAGATAAGGAGAAGAGTTTGGTCATACACAGACATTGCAATCACAAACTCTTAACAACTGCAGATGTCTGCATTGGTCCTCACAAGACTGGGCCCATCAACAACCAGGCACAGATGAAGGGCTTAGTGGGCCATACCTGCCATTGCTGAACTATTCTACTGATAGATTCAGGAAAAAAGGGAGCCACTACCTTCGGTTGTGTACCCACTGATGAAGTCCATCAGGCTCTAATGGATAGATGGTCCTAATCAATTGGTCACACAGATGTCTCTGATTAAAATAAATGGGTCAGCCAAGAGAACCAAAAGTCATGAATCTGGAAAAGGGACAGTTTGGTAGAGGTGAGAGTGAGATCCTACAGGGTTGTGGGAGAGACTAGCCGAAGTCCCTCATATACATGTATGGAACTGTCCATGAATTCTCTTGTTTATTTGTGCTAGAAGAGAGTTTAGATGACTTAACTATCAGTCTTTGTCTGAAAATGCATGCATTGCCTTTCTTTCCTTCAAATTTTCAGATGATTGTAAATTATTTCCTAAGAGAGCTTCATAACAAAAATGATCTTAAATTGAAATTAAGAGGCTTGTTGTCCATAGCTCCCATTTTTGGCAACAAATTAGGACTTATTAAAGTCTGTGTTAGCAGGTAATATTCATGATTCACGCCTTAATGTAATAAGTTCATTAAATTTCATCTAATTTGGAAAAAAATTGTTTACTTTTCTCATTATAGGAGAAACCTGTTGGGAAAAGAGGCTTCTTGTGAAGCACTAAGTGCAGTCGATGAAGCAAAGTGTTTTCAAATGTAATATTAAAAGGAAACAAGTAGAAATCATTCCTTTCAGCATTTTTGGCACCTACCTATTTTTCAGTATAGAGTTTTATATCTCCCAAATATAATGTTCATCTATTCATAAGGCTTGTTTTATTTCCTGTTGATTTGTAAAATCTGCTTTGTGTTTGGGTTCTCCAGTTTTGAGTAACATTTTGGCATCCATATGTATTTTATATAATCTTTTTTCCAAACCTTGCTTAGTGAGCAGCGAGCCTGCCCGTATTGGAATAAGCGTTGTGTCCTGCAGAGTTCACACAACATTGCTCTTATAATGACTGCTCTTTCATTGAACTTCATTTTCCTGAGAAACCCGTAGCATCCAATTTCCTATTGCAGTGCGCCTCATTATGGAAGCAGAGGTCAGAAACAGGAGCTGGTACAGAAATGTCATTCTCTGCTGCTTGTCAGAACCAGTGGTGTTGTTTACAGGATTGTTGGTGAAAACCCAGGGGGAGTGTCAGTTTTTACATACACCCTTTGAGGTACATAAGATGAAATGGACATGTCTTACTCCTTCCTAAAATATGTCAGTAGTTGTGGTTCAACTAATTCTATGTGGAGAGTCTTCTGAGAATATTTTTAAAGTTTCCCTTTTCTCCAGTTTTGAAAAGTGCCTCATATATTTACGTTTCAAGTAGCTTACTTCTTCATTTGCTCTACAAGAAAAGGACATAATAAGTTAACTCTTAGCCTTTGATTGAAAATGAATAAGTTGTCTTTCCCTGTTGTAAATGAAGTAGTACAACAATATCTGCTGATTTTGAATTACTTGTGACCAGAGAGTAATGAGATAAATTGTTTCCAATGTATCTCTCCTAGTATAATATGGGCCTGATTTTCTGGGATCCAAATTTATTTGAAAAATTCCTTCTTATGAAGAAAGCATCCATAGGTCTGCCTTCTTGGTCGCTGCCTATGGTTGCTTCTTGTAATTTATTGCCACTCCCAGGGACCTTCCTTTCCCCATTCTTGTTGAAGACTTCAGTGTTTCCTTCCTCGCAGGATCTGCTTCTTCTCTGTTGTGTATCACTCTGCCTCATACATCTTTCCTAAAACACCATTTTTTTCAATATTGAACTCCTACCAAAAACTTACTTGTAAAAGATCTGACATTCAGGAGGCTTCCTAAATTCCCTGTTCTCGGGTTGAGACTCTGTTTATCTAGCATGTATGAGGCCCTGCATTCCATCCCCAAAATTGAAATTTAAATATAGCTAAATAAATAAATGAGTGATTAGGTAAAATATAGTGACTGCTCATTTTCCTTAACGAAAACACCAACCCTTCAGTCTGTGGATGCTACTGCTCCGTAGACTGGCATTTTCCTATGGAACCTAGGGGTTAAATCTATTGCATTTGGAAACAGATGCCTGAGTTTGAATCCCAATCCACCTACTCATAATTGTAGGACTTCAGCCAAGCTAGTTAAGCTTCCTTTGTGTCTTTTATTTTGTCTGCAAAATAGGGATAGTCAAACTACTTGCATCCTATAGTGTAGAGAATTCGTGAAGTTAGTAATCATTCACGAAATGCTAATGGTTCCTTATTGTGGTTTTGATGTTCACACTCATGACTGTGAGTAGATTTGCTCTAATGGTAGATTTTATGTCTGAAGTGTTTAAACATTTTTCTACCTGCAGATAGGTTGCAAGAGCCCCAGAGGGATACTAGAAACAGGATCAAGGTCAGGATGCCTGGGATGTGGAGAGGATAACCAGCTACAGTTAAGGAATAAAGAGGCATCAATTCAGAGACTGTAGAATCTTCCTGTCCTTTTGCTGGTCACCAAGCCTCGGGACATTCTCAACAATCCAAACACAGAGTGTGATAATCTCACTACAAGACATGACATTGTCACTGAGCTCTTTAAAGAAGTAGATGAACCAAATGTCCTTCACAAAGGACATTTTTGAGGAACAGTTTTAAAATGACTCAGACCTAAGTGGTGACTTGGTGCTGCCTGTCAAAAGAGGTTAAACAGACCAAAGATTGAACTGTAGTGGTTGTGACCTAAATGAAATTTCACCATATCTTATTGGGATTTGGTCGTAGTTCTGAAAAATAAAAGCATTACCTATTTCTAATGATTGACTTTAAAGTATTTAAACCTGAAGGATGTCAAAATATGTTTATCTTGTCTATGGTGAAGGTTCTTACATGGTCTGAAAAACAATACACTTTTTGTTTTACTATCTGGGTGACCATCTTCTCTCTGCATAAACATGGAAAGAAAAATGAATGAGCCACCCCATGGGTCCTTGGGAATCACACAAGAGGGTTCCCAATTCAGATTATTCAAATCTGCTGCTTCTAAGGACATAGGGAGGCACGAGTAATATTAGCTCTATCTGATACATCACCAGATCTCACAATTCAAATTTATTTTCATTCCAATTGTGAAAGGAATCATAGTCACTGATTACTGGGATAATTATATTTTGAGAATAGATTTAAAGACTCAGGCTTGTTCTTTCAATAACTACCATTCTCAACACAAACTGTTGCTGATTCAGTAGGGATTTGCAACACATCAACCACTTCAAAACTTAGTGGATTAGAACAACCACCATTGCTTCTATAATCTGTGCAGAGTTCAACTAGACAGTTCTTCTGGCCTTTACGATGGCCACTCAGAAGACTTTCTTCATCTATGAAGTTGGTCAGGGTTGGATTTTGCTGAAACATTGGGACAAGCTAACCTTTGCTTTTCTCCATGTGGCCGCTTCACAACTATCTATAAACAATTTCTGCAACATCGTAGTTAGAATTATGCTATGGGGACTCAAGGGCCCTAAGAAAGCAAAAGTAGAAAATGTTCAGACTTGAAAAGTCTTAGACTCAGAATTGTCACAGCACTAACTCTACCATTCTCAGGAGATTAAAGAAAATCTCAGGGTCAACTAGGACTGAAGGGCAATTTACTGCAGTAGGCATGAATTCTGTATGATGTAGTCTATACCTGGAAGTAGCATAGCAGCACAGATTTTTATGGATCAGGGCTCAAAATAAAGCCTATCACGTCCTCCCACATTCCACTGGCAAAAGCCCATTCATATGGTTACCATTAACCACAGAGAATTATGGAAATTTAGTTGTTTCCTTACTGTGTGTTTTCTTTGGGGGTTTCTATCACCTCCTCTCTTATGATGAAATTGAGGAAAAGAGGGAATGTGTGACACACATAAATTGCTAGCATTTAATACATGTTTAGAAATTTCTACTATCATGATTATTATTAGTTACTATTATGTAGTGACTGTTTGGTTTCATTCTATTAAGTAAACATACATTGCATTGAATATCCTGCTAAGGAACTTGGACTTTGCCTTGAAGCTAAAGGAAACACAACCTAGAGCTTTAAACCGAACTGTGAGTGACATAATCAAAAATGTATTCACTCAAAAAAATGTTCTGAGAGGAGAGAGTGGTTTGTGGTTCTACAGTATTTTATCTTAACTGTGTGAAATATCACCAGTATTCTAACTAGATGCAATGCATAAGAAAAGCCTAGAAGGTAGAGGATGCTAATGCATGGCTTCTGAGATTAGGACATGCTCCTTGGAATCCTTGGCTCTGAAAGATAAAGCATCTAAAAAACGTACTGTTGTATTCTTAGCATTTTTTTCTGATTAGCAAAATGCTTCCACAGATTGCACCTATTAAGTGCTTCCTGATAATTATTCCCAATGCTCTTTGGAGGTCTCTTTGGCTTCTTATTGGTTCTACTTAAATGACTGATATTTAAATCTTAAAGAGGATTCCTTATCTTTGCCCTTTGTTTTCCTGTTTTAAATGCATTTTTTAAAAATGCCAAATATCCAACTTTCCCATTGTTTCTGCATTTCCTTTGAAGGCTTCATTTAGTTCCACTCTAAGACTACGAATTTGATAAAACATTGTTTCTTGAGACTGAGACTATTTATTTAAAGAATTGGTTACTTTCTTATGACACATTCATTGACCTGGGAATATATGTGTTTAAAAATAACCATGTTAGGACCTCGAGAAAGGACTTGCCAGTGGCATGCTGTGTGTTGCTGGGTCTCTGTCCCTCTTCCCAATGTGGTGACACTTTATAAACCTCCCTTTTCTGCTTTTCACTATGAGAAGATAACAGCAATAAATAATTTAATAGAACAGTCTGGGCTTTGGTACTTGTTCTTTTCTTTAAGTGTATGAGTGTATGACCTGCATTATGTTAAGTGTACCCATGTCGTGCAGTGTACATGGAGATCAGAAGAGGGCATCAGATCCCCTGGAACTGGAGTTAGGATCTTTGTTACCTGCCATGGAGTGCTAGGAATCGAACCTGGGCCCTCTGCAATAGTAGCCAGTACTCTTAACCACTGAGCCATCTCAGTGGGTAAGTTTGAAGGATAATAGATGTGAAAGCATATGCAGTTACAGGTAACTTTACCCAGTTTTCTCTTCAAGATTCATCATTCTAGTAAAGGAAACCATCTGACACATTTTATTGTTTTCAAATTCTTTCTTCATGCTAAATAAATAAAAGCAACAGAGATTATCTATGGCTCACAAGTGTAACCTCACAGAATCTTAATAAATCTATACTGAATTCCTTCATTTGAATCAGTAAGATCTTCTACTAAATCATTTTGCAGTTTGTTGGTTATAATCAAAGTGATTCTTATGCTCAAATTCACTTGACATCCATGAGAGAAATTTATTTCATCTCAACTGGGAAACAAAGATGTAGTTTTGAGCTGTATTTGGTTCAATGCAATGTGGAATTCACAGAGACCAAGGTGCTTAGATATCAGAATGATTTTAAACTTCCCTTTTCTCTCTGTTCTTCATGGATTCCACTCCTCACCTCCACCCTCTCCTCGAACCTCTTAAACATGATCACATGAGTACATTCACTTTAACCTCCACACCCTCTGTTCTCAAAATGAGCAATCCCTCGGGAGCATTGTTTCCAAAAAGAACATAAATGAAATATGTGTTATGCTTCATTATAAAGGAGAATGAAGCAGTTCTTCTTTTTAATCTTTGTGCAAGAAATCAGTGGTATTAAAATATAATTTAACAACTGAGAAAATTTTCCTAAGTGAAGACAGCATCCTATGTGTATTATCATGTTTTATCGTGTTTCGGGGAGTTTTACTAGAGGCATTCAACATTCTTTAGTAGATTCCTAATAAGGGCACTTTGCAGTTGCAATCCAATTACTGTTTGTAGATCCCTGTGGACTGAAGATTTTTTTTAAGTGGAATCCTTTCTTAACTCTAGTATTCAAAGTACTTGTTAAAATATGAAGCAGGAAATCCAGTTTCAATTTCTCTTCATTCTTTTGGTCGTGCTCTCCTCCCCCTCCCCAGCACACACACTCACACACACTTTCCACCTCTCTTCTCTCACCCGTTCTCTCTCACACACACTCACTCCATGACACAGCCTGCCTCTGTTCAGAATGGACAGGAAGAACTTCTCAATGGTCTGGTGAAAAGATTGCATTTTTTTTTTTTGGTCCCAGGATTCCCAGTAGCGGATATTTGTGGCAAAAACAAGGTATCCTGGGAGTCATAGCTCTGCCGATTGGGTCATTTCTCTGACATCTGACACTTGCTACGATCTGCTGTTTTAAGATTCATTTTTCACCAAAAAAAGGCTTTTGTTTTTGTTTTGTTTTGTTTGTGTTTTTGTTTTTTTTTAAAAAAGAGTCAAGTTACTTTTCCAAGCTCAGTCAGTTAGACTAGAGAGGACATCAAAGACCCAGAGAGTAGAATTCATGGGTAAGAAATGCATCTATATGTTTATGTTTCTAATTCCTTTCCAGAAGATGATTGTGATTAAAATAAAACTGTGATTCTATCACACCTAGCTTATGATTTTGGAAGAAATCTGAATGATCATTATGTGGGATGTGTGACTTCTCAAGTGTCTGTGCCGATAGAGCTTTACCGGCGCAGCTCCTTTTCAGACTGATTGATGATGCTGAAGCAGCAGGAAATGTGCGAACTGCAGCAAGAAAGAGCGCTCTGCAATTAACGGGAGCAGCATCATTAGTCTGACTGCTGCAAGAGTCAGACACGGGTTGGTTGGTGGTCTCAGGGTAAAGTGGACTATTTTTCTCTCTCTTCTTCTTGTCTGTGTTGTAACTTGTTAGCTACTGTGATCGGTGATAGATACAGGCTTTGAGGGACAACGTGCACAGGAGATGCTGGTTTGTACAAAAAGGAAAAATCTCAAACAGATTTCTAATCACTGTCTGGATTACTAGATTATAAAACAAAAATCTTCTACTGCCAAGGCTTGATGTTGGAACTTGACTCTCATCTCCAGATTCCTAGTCTATGTTGTAAGAGCCATTGTTTTACTTCTTTGTGATGTGAGGCATTTGAGTTGCTTGATCATGAGAAGTAATGACATGTATATATTATAGTATTTGTGAGTCTAAATTCTAGAGCTGAAAGCCTGCCTTCATGTTCCAACTCTTATCATTAAAAGTTACTTAAAGCTTCTGAAAATATGGAAAAAATATTGGTATCATTGTCCCTAAGGTTATTGTTGACATTACATGGGACAATGTAAATAAAGGGCTTAGAATGTTAACTAGTAACCAGTGAACCACTTCTAAACATGAGCAGTATCTTCAGGGCATAATCCATTGCTGGACATCTATTATTCTAATTACAGTGAACTAATTTAATCATAGGGAGACAAGTAAAAGTGTTGAATGTTAAACCCAGTCATTGAGGTCTTTGCCTTTAAAGAGTACCAATATGTGAATGTGTTTGCTCTGTGCTAACCATTATCAAAGGTTTTCCCATAAAAAAATATATATGTGGCATTTATTTTTTTTACACATGATATTAGCGCAGCACTGAGTTTGACGAGATTGGTTTCTATCTCTTGAGCATATCAATAATCCACATGAACTGATCTTTTTCAGATAAAACTTTCTTTCATTTCTTTATATTTCTTTATTTACTTATTTATTTGTGTGTACTTGCATGTGCATATCACAGTGTGCCTATGGAGGTCAGAGGATATCCTGCATGAATCAGTCCTTACACCATGTGGGTTCAGAGGGGTAGAACTCAAGTCTTCAGGTTTAGCAGGGCCTATTCAAGTGCCATGTTCTCAGTACGGCTGCCCAGAAGGACGTTACAGCACACTGAGTTCCTTTCACGCTTCCCTATTTGCTTCTCTAGCACTTATTATCTTGCAATTTACTGAAAGGTACTCATTCACTGCATATGCTTATCTGTCCTCTGACACTAGCTAGCGAGCAGCTACGTGAGGGCAGGGCTCATTGTTGTTTGAAATCTTAGGAACTTTGAAAAGTTTCTGGCTTATAGAATTAACTTGTTAAGATTTGTTGAATGAACAAGATAGAGTTTTGCATCGTGCTACTGTGACATATTTAGATTTAGACACTCCTAAGGTAACAGTAATATACCAAGGCAACAGTTCAAAAGAGACTACTGCTCTTACAAACTGTTCTTAATTTTCTAAAATTTCTGCTTCAAATAAAAAAAAATCCATCTTATTAAAAAGAAGTGCAAAATCAATCAGGTTTTCAAATTGTGTATCATAGTAAAAGCCTTAAGTCTCCCTAAGGTCTGTTGAGGAATAGCCAAAGAATCAAGAGAAGAAAAATTAGAACATATACTATTCAGTATATAAAAGAACATACAGACTTTTTGAAGAGCCCAGGCAGCGATGTGACAGCCACATAAACCCTCCCCGCTTTCCTTAGGAGCTCATGAAGAAGGGAGTTGTGGTAGACCTTTTCAGAAATGACGATTGTGGACTTGATATTTAAAGTCAAGCTATGTTTCAGTAGTACATTTTGATTGTCCAAGAAAATTGCCTTTATGAATTATTATAACTAATTATCATGTGACAGTTGGCCACCTTAGGCAAAAATGGAAAGAAATTTTACTTGTGGCATGAGTAAGGCTACTTTTCAGGCCCTAGCCTATTTACTTCATCTTTTTTAAGGCTTCTAGCCTTCATGGAACCATAGTCCAGATGCAGTTTAGAAAAAAATCTCCGATGCATAGTAGAAAGAAACATTTAGTCAAGAATTCAGCACACATTTCTTAAGAGTTTTTTGTGTCACTAAAACTGATGGACTTAAGATAGATATGCAAATTTAGAGTGATGATTAATATTAATTATAACTTAAATTACAAGGTACTGCCTGTCAGGAGCTAATAAACCCTCTACAAGAAATTCATTTTCATTGTCTTATGCGACACACACACACACACACACACACACACACACATCCCTAAAAGTTCATTCTCCCTCGTTGGTCATCCATGACTGAGAAAGCTGTGGCTCGGAGATGTACTGAACCTTGTCAAAAGAGTCCACATGTACTTGAACCCAAGGCTTGAGACCCTAATTTTCTAAACCTCCCTTAGAGTCCAAGAATCTGCATGTTTGATAGCAATAATCTCTCCAAGGTGATTCTACCTCCTGGGTACATGGGGTACATTTTGAGTAGCCATTCATCATTCTTTGCTGGTCTATTCGGTCCTTCATCCATTATTCTTTGCTGGGGTTAAAGAGATATTACTATTAGAGTTCAGCTCCAAACATGTAAGAAAACAGTGTGTGCAGTGAAATTATGTTGATCATTTTTTTCATGAGAAAATCAAGTCTACTTGTAAAGATACAAATTAGCTCAGAATAATTACCTCTCTGAATAAATCACTGATACTACATTGATCAGGTTTTAGTATGCCATTTGATTCTTCTTCTCTATGTGAAACATATGCTTCTGGAGGGAAAGAAATATCTGTAGTTAATACTGTTGGTAAGTTGTTTTCCTGTTAATCACCTTTCTAGTTTACTGAGACTCCAGTTTGCTTTAAAAAAAAGATTGTAGTATTTGTTTCTCAAGGCTAGTTCAAAAATAAGACCTAAGATTTTGCTTGTGAATATAACACATAAAATCATACAAAATATGCATAAGATACATAGTTTGTGCATTTGATGGTAAAGAAAATATCTAAATGATTGTTATTATTTCCTGCCACCATTACTTTTAGGGGATTTTCTGTACTCTGAGCTTCACCGTAGATCTAATTTATGCTATTCCAGAGTTTTTCAACTTCTGACCGATTAGTGTTTTAGATCAGAACAATATTTATTATGAGGGGATATCTAATGCATTATAGGACAGTTTGTAATATCCCAGGCTCCTCCATCTAGGTGTCAGGGCCATGAACACATCTTCCTCCTTCTAGTTGTAATGACCAAAATGTCTCCAGACATTGCCAAGTGGCAACTTATGAAAGATGCCAACCCACACCCAGACCTCTGTCTTGTAGCCTTTATGCCACTCATGTTACCCTTTACCCCTGACAGACATTGGGTCAGTTGTGGTTGCACCTACATTTATAAAATTGAAGCAAATTAAAACCATCTTTTTAAAAAGTTGCTGTAGCGACAACAAAAAAAATCTGAGTGCAGAGGACCTTCTAATGAGTCATCCATTTATGAGATAAGCAGTCACCAAGGAAAAATGCTGAGCTGGAACACACATTTGAGAATCAAGAAACAGCCGAATCCACTCTAGGCTGTGCTGGTGGGCTTTGGTGCTCTTTCTCAGCATTGTTTTGTAATGTTGGGGTGACAATGACTTGTATACTTATGTCTTACTGCTCCTATGAGGTCTGATGGGTAGATATGGCTATCACGGATTAGCACTTCCCTGGATCACACATTATGACATTTTTTTTCGATCCTTGCATGCTGGCATTTTTGTTTGACTCACTAAAATATCTGTTCAAGTTTGAAGAAAAATACCAGCTTGGCATTCTCTCCCTCCTACCATTCCTCTTTCTTCTTCCCTTCCTCTCTCCTTCTCTCCCATCCCTCTATCTCTGAGATAACGTGTATGTAGCCTAGGCTGTTCTAACTCAAGATACCCCAGACTCTGCCTTCGAAGTGCTAAGATCACAGGTGTGCTCCGCCATATCCTGATGCCCAGCATCTCAGCATTTCTTATCTTTTCCCCTTTGACTTTCTCTTTCCTTGAAGCCCTTAAAAAATTTCTTACCACTCTTCTTTTCTGTTGGAAAATCTGGTCATGTTCTTTCACTTAATGTTCTGGAGTGACTGGCTTTCACATATTGAGGAAAATTAAATCTATTTTGCAATGCTCACACAGAACGCTCTAGAAGATCTGATCCTGGTTTCTATTTGGCCCCATCCTCTGCTATTTCCACCCTTCCAGATGTCTGGGCTGAGCTTGTTCACTCAAATTCATTTACCTTGGCACTCACTGTTTGCTTTTCCGCTGAGCAAACCCTTACCCTCTTATTCAACTTTCAAGTCTGTATCAAAACACAACCTTCTCTACAAAGCTTTCCTTGATCTCCAGACAGATGGTAAAGCTCTGTTTCCTGGGCACCCATTGCATTTGATACTTCTAATATTATAGTCTGTGTATTTTGTAGGCTGCCGTGTTCTTTCTACTAGAAAGTTAACTCTTTGAGGATAACGGCTGCATTCTCATCCAAATATTTTCAGTAATTTCAAGCTTGCTATAGTGCTTAGCATGTAATACAGACTCAGTGAATAGTGTTGGAATTAACCAAAAGTGTGCAGTAAACACAAACAAAATGTTACTCTGAGGAAGCAGTTTATTCCATTCATAAGTTATACTTTAGAGGTTAGGTTGGTAAACTATAAGCTACCAGCCAAATGCAGTCTGCTCTCTGATTTTGTAAATAAAGTTTTATGGAAATACTTAATAATATTATTTACTTTATACTGTAATTATGCTACTGATAGGGTAAAAAAAATACCAACCAACTCTGCATTGCTGAACTTTGTAACTATTATAAAAAGCACACAGTACATCCAATGCCACAGAATAGCCTTTTAAAGTACATTTGCTGCCCTATATCAGATCCACATGATGACAATTAGCAGCACAGTTTTCCTGTTATGAAAATATAAAAAATAAATTTCCTATATGTAGCTCTAAGAGGCAGGAAGTGGGACCCTCACAACCTCTTTCCACATAGTTTTCTTTGGCCTTTGAGTGCATCATCACATGAGAATTTTTTACCCAGTGACAACTTTAGATTTTGATCTTTGCAACTAACAAAATTCATGCTAAACAAAGACATAATTGGGTTTGGGGAACTGAGAATCAGTTGTGGAAGACAAAAGTGAAATTTGTTTGTTTGCCTGAACTGCTGCATAAGAGAGAAGGTAGTTTTCGAGATATAGGTGAACTGTGTAACTGTTGATGTTTTTCGCTTGGTCTACAGGGTGACTTCACCTGGAACAGCATGTCCGGCCGCAGTGTGCGGCTGAGGTCAGTCCCCATCCAGAGCCTCTCTGAGTTGGAGCGGGCGCGGTTACAGGAAGTGGCTTTTTATCAGTTGCAGCAGGACTGTGACCTGAGCTGTCAGATCACCATTCCCAAAGGTAAGGCCCCATTTGCGTTGTCTGCCTTTCTGTGGGGGACTTTGCAAGTCAATCATCTGCTCTACAAAGTCACAAGCTGCAAATCCTTCTCACACCTGACATTAACACAGGAAGGAAACTCCAGCTTCTTGATGGTTGACCGGCATCTGTGTCCATTTTAAAAGACATGTCCAAGTCGGACAGCGTGCATGTCAGCTAATACATTTCTTTGAAAAGAAGGTCAGCATGGGGCCTTACAAAGGAAAGCCATGCATATCTCAACAGTACATGGCTTAACATCAACCAATGAGAAAAAGTTTTCATCAAGGTCAACTAAAAGACTTGGAAGAAAAACTGTTTCAACTTGATTTCAAAGTCAACAACCGAGAAGAATGCCTTAGCACTCTGGCAAACTTGTGAGTTTGATCTCATGCAAAATCAGAATCAGGGATGTTACGGCCTCCTGATGTGTCTGTGTAGGACTTCATCACTATGATTCTGGGGCCCAGGGACAAAAGCTTGCTTGGTGCTTTGACACAAGACCTGATTCCCATAAAGGAGAGAAGCAGACACCTGAATCCTTAGAATCCATAGAAGTCTGTCTCTGAATGATTACTACCATCTGTAAAGGCAGTTTGTAATTTTCATTTGCATGGATCATAAAGATAAGTTGAGGCAAAATGAAAAACTGTACTTAATTTGAATATAGTAAGCCTGACCATAAAGAATATCATTGACTATTGTTCTTGAATTGTAAAGGAAAGCAGAAGCGTGATAACAAATTTTAAAAGATACATGTGTCATGAATATTAATTTATCAAATAATCTATACATGCATCCATATGTAGGCATTACAGTTATATCTGAAGCTCCCCAGAAGCTCATATGTTCAAGGCTTGGTCCCTAATACCACAATATGCAGAGGCAAGGCATTCGGGATGTGATTGGATCACCAGGTCTCCAAATTTATTAAAGGATTAATCCATTGAGGAAATCATAAATGAAAGAATTATTCAGGGCTGGTGAAAAATGTAGAAGTAGGAGCCAGCTGAAGGGAACAAGTCCTGGGAACTGAATCTTCCCTAGGAAAGGTCTCCTCTATGGCTGCCTGCCTCTTTGCCATTATGAGATGAGTGGTTCTGCTCTACCACACTCTTCTTATGATGCTCTGCCTCAAAATAGGTCCAGAAACAGGAGAACCAAGTGACTGTGGACCAAATCCTATGTCACCATAAGCCAAAATAAATATCTTTTCCCTTCTAAATAGTTTCTCTGAGGTATTTAGTTGAAGTGATTCACTGACCAAAAGCTAACTAACATAATATGTGCACACACACACACACACACACACACACACACAACACGGTCCTCCAGCAGAAGTGATTTTGCCTCCTATCCTCCAGGGGATGTATGCCAATATCTGGCCATGAATTTGGTTGCCATATTTTGCAAGAAGGTTGTACTGGCATTCTAAATGCATTCAAACCAGAAATACTGCTAAATACCCTATAATGCATAGGACAGTAGTTCCTGGACAGTAATTATCAGGCTCCAAATATTCAAGTACCAAGGCTGAGCCACTTTCCCTTACCCTCAAACATATGCTCATATTCTTTCATTCATAATGCTGGGGAAGCTTTTTTCTTGAATTGGCTTTACCTAAGAGGAAATGTGCTGGCTTAGGTATCTAAAGACTGGAATTTAGGAAGTCATCCCATCATCCCCTTGCCACATGAACTTATGCAGTTCACTTCTGCTGAAGGAAAGTTGATTATTGATTCTAAAAGGAGTAACACAAAAACTCTGACTACAAAGTTTGTCATTGAATAAGTCTTTGGGTGTTGTTTTTTCTTCAAGTTGAAATGTAATACTCTGTTGGGGGCCATGATGGGGTTCATAAGGCAGAGATGGGGGCGGCTATGGACTGGTGAGATATATGAGCCAATGACAGATGCTTTGCTCCGTTTACTTGATTGCTATACCTTCTGCTGCCATCACAATCATAGCTGCATCATGCTTGTTCTGTGTTACATTGTTTAACACAAATTTCACACATAGCAACCATCAGCACAGATTAGAAGAAAAGATCTTGACAGGCTGTGAAAACTGTGCTAGCAACTGTCATACTAGTACATGAAACAAGTCAGGCCACAGTTTCACTTATAGAAGGGCTCTCCTGCCTCACCTGGCCTTGGTTTGCACGTAAGGTTCAAAGGAAGCTTGTTCTTCTATCTTACTTAGCTCATTAGATAGACTATGCAACTCCCCCATCCCAGGAGAGTCCTTTCTGCTTTTCATGAGCATAGATATGCTTTGCATTCCTGAAAAGGTAGAAATGTTGAAAAATCCAATTAAAGTGAAGGGCATACTGGCTTTGAAAAGTTTTTGGATTTAATGACTCTGAGATAAGGCATCAGGAAACATTATTCCTTGTAGCCTTGCTTTAAAATCTAGTTAATTTGATGTTTCTATTTGTTCCTGAGATTTAAAGAGGTTATTAAATAAATAATTATAACCAAATAAAACTGTCATAAAATTTATATGCTAGAAATTCTGTCTCCATTTCTTATTTTTGAGACTATGAGATTCAAAACACCATCAAGGAATAGTTCACGCTATTAAGCTGTTACAAAGTATTACCAGGTCCTGGGGGATATTTTGATATTTTTTGTCAAAATGGGAATAAATGATTTAGAAATATTTAGAAAAAGTCAGACATTACCCAAGAGCTTCTGAAACTATTTTTCTTAACCAGGTGGTGATAGACATGGGATATTTACTGAGATGTTTGAATGTATGACCAGGGTCAAATGCAATCACAGGAGCTTTGGGATAGATGTGGTCAGTTAGGATCCATGCAAACCCCAAAGTAGACAATTCAAAACAGTGTCAGATTCACTGGGTAAATAGCTTTCTCAAGAAAATAAAGGCAGGATCCAGAGTCTAGAACCTAAAGAAATGGTATCATTCATGATAAGATACTAGACACATTAAAAACGGCAACACATTTGAGCTCACATTTCTGTTCATTGTCACTTGAGTATGATTTCTTGGGCTGATCTGTGATTTATGAAGAATGGGGCTCTCAAATGTCAGACTGTATTCTGGCACAGTTCATAACTTCAGAATTCACCAGAGAGTGGAGAATTGAGTGGAGGGTTGGAAGTCACTGAGGTGTTTCTCTAGAATGAATGACAGTTAATAGGACCTTGACTGGAGTCAGAATAGCTAGACAATGATCATATGAGCACAGACATGATGCAGAATTTCACTCTACATTGCTTCTTCACTTTCTGTGAGGCCAGAAGCAATTTCATCATTGAGGAGTGACTCTTCTGGACTCCACGAGAATTACCAACACAGATGCACCTACACACATATAGGCAAAACACTAATGCACTTAACATAAAATTAAACCTAAGAGAAATTTGTAAAGGTGATAATTGAATACCCTTGACATAAGGAAATTATTGTCTGACAGAGCTCAGACTAATCATATGAGTAGTTGAAAGTGAAGAAATGTTCTCAGTTATAGTCAGGAAGGAACTATTTAGGGGAGGATAGCCAGAGAGTTGCAATGCTGTTGGCTTTGAAGATGTAGAAAGGGGGCCAGAAGCAAAGGAATACAGGTGGCCTCTGAGAGCTAGAAAAGTCACAGAACCGATTCCCTCCTGAAGTGCCCCAAAAGGGACACACTCTAACAACAGCTTGATTTTAGCCCATTGATGCCCATTTCAGATTTCTACCTCCAGAGTTGCAAAATAATAAATTTGTGCTGTTTGTCACTAAGTCTGGAGTCATTTGTTACAGCAGTGATAGCAAACTCATTGAGCACCCAAGGGAATAATTCAAATATAAGACAATGGCCTTAATTGAATATCGAGAAGAGTTAGGTGTTGATTGTGGTAGTCCACACCTGTAATCCCAACACTCAGAAGGCTGAGGTAGGTTCAAGTCTAGCCTGTGCTATATTGAAAATCCCTGAATCAAAAAAGTGGGCAGGGATAAGAAATATGTTTTTCATTTAAAGAAGAATAAACAATATAAGTGTGCCCGTTATGCTATCAATTTTCTATAAGCTGCATGTGATTCCGACAGAGTTCCAATGGAATTTTTTGTACTTCCACAAATTGGTGTGAACATAGTCTAAGCAACTAGTTATATGATCTTTTTGTAGAAACATTTTGTATATGTAAAAATCAAGCTGAAACCTGGCACAGAATCCACAGTCCCCTAAAAATGCTAATAGGAAACAAGTACTACCAAACTTGATGACTATTAGTGTTGGAAGGCCTCAAAGATCTCTGCTTCAGGAGCTATGCAGCTAATGTTACTTTCTTTTTGTCCCAAACCACCCTTTCTGTGATCCTCTCACAGAAGATTATGATTTCTCATGTGATAGGACTATGCATTACTTACCTTTGGATCTGGAACACTAGAACCAAAACCCCTCAGTAAGTCTTTGAAAAGTGAGTGAATGCATGTATATGCATCTTTAGAGTTAAGCTCCTCCTTTTAGTCTTCTGAATCCTTGCCCAAAGTATCCATCACCCTTCTCTTTTTCCTCGGTTTCTCCAGTAATGATTGTGAAATAACCTTAACAGTTTCCTGTAGCTTCACCCTGTACTCATTTTCCAACTTTAATTGATGGTCTCATCAGTTAATGTGAGGTTGAAATGAAGTAACAACCATAATGAGTTGAAAGCATCTACTGACATCTCATACACTCTCCATAAAAGCTATCCATCACCATCAACATGATTATTATCATTGTCATCATCACTATATCACTTTGTCATGCATCTACCTTCAGCCTTATATCTCATTGTAATTATAGGCAGAAACCTCTATTTGCTTTCCTCAATTCAGTACCTCTCCACCATTCTGTCTATCACACCTAAAACCACCAGAGTAATCATCAGCCACAAAGCTTACTCCTTGACTGGAATAAAAAATTCCTAAGGCTTGTTGTCTGCTTATCTCACTGTTGAAACTATTTACAATACTATTTCCTATAAAAGAAGAAATCTGTTTTATTGACAGACTGTTCTGAGGATGTATCAATGGTTTATGTGTCTTAGAACAGCAGGCTTTCAATGTTTATCTACAATCTACAGTGATAAATACACTGTATATCTCAGCCTGGAAAACACATGAACCAAGCAGTGCTCTCTTTGTCAGAGAAATACTTCAGTATTTTCTATAGCATTCTCAAACATTCACTTTTGTTTAGTTATATTCCCTTTTCTCAAATATTTTCGCATGATCTAGTCAATCTTTTTGATTCATTAGTAGAGTATACTTAGAACTTTAAAATCACACATTTCTGAAAGGCAAATGGACTGGAAAACAGGAATCACAAAGAAGACAACAAAAATATCAGTATGAATGTGATCAAAATGCATTGTATGAAATGCTCAAAGAATTCATTTAAAAAAACTTTAAGTTATTCTTTGCCGTGCTCTAGGAGACTTGGTAAATAAAAAAACACTGTTTCTGTAGGGCTATGGTAAAGAAACTAGGGTTACAACTGTACAGTAAGTAGGAATGACCCTTAGGAAGTTTTCTATAATGCTTCCCTGCTCTCTTCAGTAATAACAAACTTGATACACAGCCCCCAAAGAGATAGACATATATGTAGCCCACTGAGTCTGGGAGGAAAAAATATGGAAATTCACTAAATTAATGGGCTATAGAAGTAGCCTACTTCTAATTGATTTACAAAGTAAAATGGTGAGTTATTACTTAAGTTATTATTTAAGCCTTTTTATTGAGTGTCTCTAATTTGCAGTCAAATGCATCGTAACCCAGTGCATGATCCAAAACTCTGGTATGTGGTGTTTTTGTACATTTGGGTCCAGCAGACATGTCATGTGATGCCAAGTATTCATGAAAAAAGGCATTCACAGAAAATTTGAATCTGTCCATACGGGGTGTTTGAATCTGTGTGTCTGTCTAAGATAGGAAGGGTAAAGGAAATCTATTCCCTGTGGGTTATATAAAAAAACACTATATGATATTGTAAATAGGAAGCAAAGCACTTTTGAAAGCGCTCTAGAGGTTATTCCCACAGTCTGGTCCTGTGTAGAGGGTATAATTCCAGGCTCAGGTTTATTTCCATAGCTCTATATGAATAACCATGTCAAATGTGATGCATGTTCTCGGAGAGTCCTAGATTACTCAGTAGAGAAAATATAAATTATATTGAAAGATAAAACCTAATATTAGCTTTCCATGCTGCCTTTAGTGGCCTTTTTAGAAACTGCCTCATCCACCTATTCCAATAAAACCCAGAAATGGCAGACAGACTTTCCTGCAAGTGCTTTTGTAAATTTCTTCATGGATGATTTACTTACTAGCTCAGCATTTTTTCCATGTACAGTTCTCTGGTGTGTGCTGCTGCATAATTCAGTCCTAGTACAGAGCAGGTGTGTGCTTCTTTAAGTTATGTGCTTTCTGCCTTGATATCTTCAAATAGCTTCTTTTATGCTCTGATAAAATATACTTTTCTATCCAAGATCTTGTCTCTTCTGATCACATAAACACACAAATACACACACACACACATACACACACACACATATTTGTTGGTTGGTTTGTTAGAATAATGCACATTATTTCACACAACTCTTATATCTTGAATAAAATTAGTGCCATGGCAGTTTCTGAAATATTCTGGAATCTTTTAAAGATGTTAAGACTACCCTGTTCTCTCTGTTGGGATAGCTGCCCAAAATAAACTTGATAATTACAATGTCCCATCTTTGATATGCATCCATATTTGTGGGGATTTTTTTCTTGGTTTCTCCATGAGTACAAAAGTCAATAAGTATGCACTAAAATGAAATGCTGCTTTTTTTTAACTAATTAGGGTTTTCAGATAATTTGAAATTAAACCTTCAAGATTATTTAAATTTTTACTTAGTATTTATGGAATTCTTGCAGGTGGAATGCTCCAAAATAATCAGTTTAAGAACTCTTCATTTAAGATAGTAGTAGCAAACTCGGTTGCATTATTAAGAGCCAGCGATGTCCATTTGTTTTGGTATTGTCTGTGACTGTTTGTAATGGTAGAGTTGAGCAGATTCAACTAGGACTGCGTGTGTCACAAAGTTGAAAATATTTAATATCTGAACTATTACAGAAAAAGCTTGTCAGCATTTAATTTTAGATTGCTATTAATTTGATATGGTAATTTATAGGTACTTCCTATGCAGTTGATTTAGTATATTGTCCTAGGTATTTCAAATTCTTCATTTTCTTAATTTTATTTTATAATCAGGTGCTTTTTAATGACCAGATATTTGTGATCTCAGATTTTAGAGCTTGGACGTGTGAAAAAATGGTTTTTTTTCCAAAGTGTGATAATAAATTCTTTTTGTGGAACTACAGAAGAAAAATAGGTAATGTTTTATGAATTTCTAAACAAATAATGTCAGCATATAGTCATAGACACATAGATAGTACACTAAATAGCTGGTTTTAGTAATAACTTAATCTACAGTATAGTTGATTTTTTATTTTAAGAATTTTTTAGTACTTTCTGCTTTGATGACTGACAAGTTAGTAACATTTACCTGTAAAGACCAATTTGTAGATTTACAGTTCTTGTGATGTTATTTCTTTCCTCTTACACCCCCTATCTTAGACGCCAGTAGATTCCAACGCACAGATTCAAAATGTCTATGCATGTCGTTCTTAAATATAGCTGGCATTAAGATCCAAAACATCTGTGGGTGTCTTTTCTTAATTATACCTGGCATTACCTGCTGGACCTGAAAGTAAAAAATCATGCCATAATTTTGGATCAAGAAGTGTTAAGATGCATTTGACTGAAAATTATGGAAGCTGAACTGAAGATGGTTTAAATAGTATCATTACTTTATGATGGGTCCAAAAGTAAGCTACTTCCATGGCTCATCAGTTCAGTGGTTTCCCACTTTTCTCTGCTATTAGCATTGGGTCTTTTTGTTGCTTGAATGGCTTTACTCACCACCACAGATTAGCTACAGCAACATCTGACATTATTGTATCTGTAGCAGCATCATAAGGCAAAGAAGCATATTGAGTTTCCAGCAAGTGTTTCTGTAAAAGAGAAGCATTTCCACTGCTGTCTCCCAAAAGACTTCCCTCACTTCTTATTCGCTAGAATTGAAATACCTACAGATAGGTTCTGGCAATCAGAAATAAAACATAGGAATTGGCTTGAACTTAGACTGTTTTCCCAAGGCTAGGGTAAATGCTTATCCCAGGAGGTATGACTACATGAATAGTGAGCAAGTAAGAAAATAGGGCAAGAATTGAGTGAGTAGGTGGAGGGAAGCAGCATAGAGATGGGTTTGGATGGCATACGTAATGGCAATGGCAAACCAGGTGGGAGGGGAAGGAACGTGTTCTGATAACTTCCATCCAATTGTGTCATCTTTCCATTTACTGAATCTGAGAAAGCTATTTTCACAGAAGCAACTGGCCACAATTTTTAGGAGTTTCCAAGACGTAAAGTTCATGGATTAACAATATTTGACAATTGTTTCTTACTGAACGATACCTACCAAAGCAAAATAGGTGGAATTAATGCCTTACCTAAGACAGAAATCAAGCCCCAAATAGGCACTATTGTCAGACTCCATTCCTTTAACTTTAAAACAAATAATGATGAAACTCCAAAATTCTGGAGTTTATTTTCTTTTTAGGTTTTTTTTCTTTTTCTTGCCTCGAACTTCATATGTAGCTGATGATGATCTTGAACTTCTGATCTTCCTGTATTCACTTCCCAAGTTCTAGTATTACAGGCCCTTGCTGCCACCCCTGGGTTTATGCCTGCTGCAGACAGAGAACCCAGAACTTCATGCCTGCAAGGTGATCAATCTACAAAGGGAGCTACATCACCAGTGCCTTGACTTTATCTGCTAGAATTCCCATTTCCCAATAGTCTTTGAGATGACTGAATTTTATCTTTCAGTTCTTCCCTTCCTTTAGATTACAGGAAAGAAATATACCTTAAAGCAATGATTTTTCTGAGTCAAAGTCAAAATTTTTCTGGTTTGATATTTGGAAACTTCTATGTGTGAAAATGCAGTGCCTACCTAGACCAAGTTAATAAGTATTGTTTTCTCTCTAAGGGCTATGAAAAAAGAGCTAGCTTCAGTGTCTGAAAAACAGCAGCAGGCCAGTCTTCTGGAGACATGTGCTTAGAGCATTTTAAAAATATTTTTTAACTCATAGAACTTAAATGTGAAAAAAATGAAAGCAAGTAAAAGAGACTTCTAGGATATAATTTGATCACAACCACGTGTTGAAGAAAGGAATGATTACAAAGACTGCCTAGTTAAGAGAAAACATAGTTGAACTTTTAAGTGCATGGCATTCAAACCATGGGATGAGCTTTCTACCTCATGTTTTGACAGAATGAGGAGACATGCTTAATAAATCAAATAGCTTAACGATTTTCTGAAATAGGAAAATACTTGCTTTGCTTAGATCATGTAGAATCTGTGGGAGGGGGCATATTTTCCCCTCTTGAATATTATAAAGGAAAGTTTTAGAACTAATTGCCCTGCCATAACAATTTATACAAAACAGAAAATGTTTTCTTTTCTAGTGTTTAATTGAGCTGGAAGCATGATGACCTCCAAGTCTTGACTCTCATTACAGCACTGGGAGACTCACAGAATGTTCTTATTTTGTGACCACAGCATTGTTAATTTCACCACCACTTCAACATGTAAACCATGGGGATTAGTACATTTCATAAGTACTTTAGGGAGCCTCTGCTCTAAGGAGAGGCATCTCTATTGCTTAAGAATACCATAAAACATTTCCTTCTCCAGGGAAGTGTAGACACATTAGAAACAGATTTGGGAACTCTCTCTGAACCCACAAGGTGCTAGAAGGATAAAGAAACAATGTTGAATTCAGTGGGGTTTGTGCGAAGAGAAATTACATGATACCCCTTTCTCCCATGCCTGCCTGTTGGGCTTAGATACATTTTTTCATCTTTTTAAAGTAGGCTGACCTTTTTCTCCAGAATTTTTACTACCATTCTCTTAAATCTGCTTTCTACTGACATAACTATTACTCAATTCCAAAATCGAGTCATATTCTCACATTTTTTCACCAATAGAATGTTTATCCAATAAAGGGTTATATTACTAAGAAGAAAAAAAAAATTCCCATGTGATTTATTGGTAAAGACACTACCAAAATTCAAAGTCCCTGATAGGAAGAGTAATTTTATCCCCCGAAGTCTGAACTAAACATTTTTGTTTGCAAGCACAGTTAGAGTTACCCTTCTTTCATCTGTCCTAATACCTTGTAAGATCTTCACAGAGACATTTCTTCATTTTGGTTTAATCAGATTTTCACGTATCTGTCTCTAGCACTGAACTTGAAGTTTTCAAAAGAATAGATGGTGACCATGCATCTAGGTTCATAGATTCTCCTGCAATGTGTGACTAATGAGTACTGGATGACAGATGGATGAATGGATGAGTAGACACAAAGATGGATTATGAGCCCACTTTCTAGACACAAGATGACATGGAAGCAGAAAAACATTATGGTGTAAATACTGTTTTGAAGCCAAGGAGATTCATCATGTGCTATGACATATTATGCACAGACAGAAAATAGTTGCTTTAGAATGGGAAAGGGACCTGTACATTATCTCCTCTCCTAAATCTCTAGTGTAAATCCCAGGTCAGTTTGTAGACTAGTGTGTTATAGTGGCCCATGTCGTCCCCTTTAATCGGCTTCTACTTCTCCTTGGCTGCCAGAGATGCCTTTCAATTTTTTTGAGTGGACTTTAAATATGGAGCAAGCAACTCAAAGTAGAAGGGGCAATTTGGAATTCATTCTACTGAAGGTGATGATCACAGAGACTGACTCCTATATTCAGCCTATTTTTTTTTTCTAGGACATGGTTTTCACTGGGATTTTGGCTGCCTCTATCCCATCAGTTCTTATATATCTTCCAGGATGGATGACCCAGGCCAATTTAACTTTCATGGTTATGAATAATCATTGGAAAGCACCAGAATTTAAACATGGGAACAATGAATGGATCCCTAGTGCCAGAGGCCATTAATCATATAATCACTTCCTTAGTAAAACTCCAGTTCCACACTAGAAATACATGAGCCTTTTGGGAGGGCACTTCGTATCTAAGACACAATACCACCTTTCTGGTCATGTAGCCTATCTTGAGCTGTGCGGGTGAAAGTATATAAAAGGTTGTAACTTTCGATGCCATACTCGACATTCAGGTGTACTTGTGAAGTAAGAATGTCTACACAAATATCCTGTGACTCTGTCACTAAGGAACAAGAGCCTTCCTGCCTACTAGCTTTGTCTGTGAGAGGATGTAGTCTAAGTGAGCATCACAGATGGATGCCTGTGGTTGTAGAAATGTTTCACATATAGGAAAATAGCAAGCTAGCTCTCATGACATAGAGGCAAAGTGACCTTAAGAGAGAGATAAGTCAAAGAAGAAGATAAGTATTCCAAATTTTCTGTCATATGTAGAACCTGTCATGTGTAGAGCTCAGTTTTAAATCATGTATGTTTATATATTTATGTATGTATAGATCATGAAACTAGAAATTAGGGGATCATGAAAGTTGAGAAATAGATCTTAAGGGTGTAGGCAATAGGAAGTGTAATGGAATGTATGTGCAAAGAAGGCAGAAGAGGGAAGAAACTGGAAGAAGGCAACCAGTGAGATGGAAGGCTGTGGATGGGAGAGGGCAGTGGGAAAGGAGAACGATGGAAAACAAAGTGTAATGAAGCACATGTATGAAATGGCCAGAATGAGATCCATTAGTTTGCTTCTAAGCTATAAAATTAATTTAAAGAAAATTAAGTAGTCATGCACTGCCATTGTGGCCGTCTGAGCTCTACTCTTAAACTTATTCCTCAGGAAGGAGCCTTACTTGGAAAGAGCTGAAATTTGGCTTCAGATCCAAGCCCCACTACATATCAGTTCTGTGACTTGGAGACGTTTTTCCTTTAACTCTTCGATTTTCAGTTCTGTCAGCTATAAGATGAGTAAATCCAAAAGCTACCTCAATGGATTATGTGTTGATAATATTACATAAATATAAATTTTAGTGTCATCAGAAAACATGACTTATGCTAGTCTTCATGCATATTCAGAAGTTAAAATTGTTATGTTCTCTCTTCTTTGTCTCTAATTTCATATTGTCTTGGGTATGTCAAACTGTATGTCTGTTCTCACAAGCACATTCCTTCAGTAGGTACTATATGTCTTCTCCTGCAGCCCAGGTTAAAAGTACCAATATTGACATTAGAAAGTTCTGAATGCAAGTTCTGAATTTTCCAGTTATGTGGACAAACCTTATAACATCTCCATATCTCAGTGTCCTCATCTGTAAGTAGAAGACATAAGAGTTTTAACTGTAAGAGCTAAAGGCGAGAGTAGAATAAGGTTGTAGATTCTATGTCCTTAGCCTATAATACATGAACAATAAATAATACTTATTTCATTCTCTATGTGCCTATATCACAGAGAAGTTGAGATGATTAGGTGAGATCACAGGTGTTCAGAAATTTAGAAAAGAGAAACAAGCTAGAACTCTCTTCCCCACAACTTTGTTGAAGAATTTTTAGCCTCATTCAGTTTATCTCCTCTGAGCACATTAATGAGGACTAGTCTGATGAAAGGAGGATGCATGAAAGCCAGACCTGAAGTGCTTGTTCCAAGATGTCCTTGGTCAGGACATGTTGCCCAATTTCCTCCTACAAGTTACTATTGTCTGTGAGACAACATACACACCAGACACTTATGCCCATCGCCATTTCCATCACAACATAAAAATGTTTTTATCAACGTGCATGTTTGGATAGCTTGAATTTATCTGAAAGACTGCTATGGTTTAGGTGTGCCCTCACTCCCCAAAAAGGCACCATTCGGAGCTTAATTCCCATTGCAGCAGTGTGGAAAAGTGGGTGCCTAATTGAAGGTACTTAAGTATGTGCATCACCCTCATAAATGTATTAATGACAGGAAGAATAGGGCTTGTTACTATTCTCATTTTTTCTCCCTTTCTGTCTTTCTTAACTATCTTTCTCTCTCTTTCTTTCTTTTTCTTTCTTCATAATACCCTCCACAATCCTATAAAACAAAAAGTCCCCATCAGAAACAGCCTCTCAGTTTTGAACCTGACAGCCTACCAGCCTCCAGAAACACAAGCCATATAAAATCCCATTGTTGTCTCGAAGGATGTAATGGCACCTAGCTCGCTGATCACTACCCAAAGAGCTGACTGAACACAAACAAGCCTATATGGTACATATACAAAACATGATAGCTTATTGATCAAATTTTCTATCTGTACTCTATGGGAAAAAAAATGAGAAATTCTTTTCAAACTGGAGATTCCAAGGAAAGTTTTGAATGACTACATGGGAGAAGCAAAGGTATAAGTGGTTTCAGCATGCAGCATTCATCATTTCTCTGAGGAGCAGAAAAGAAGAAAGGGCTGTCTAAGGCACTGCACAGTTCTAGAGAACTGTGCATTTTCATATCGTTGCCCATTAATAATATTCACCTCTGGGTCAGTGTTGAATATTTTCAAATTTCACATATTATTTTTTAAGTTTTTAAGGTTAAGAGAAATTTTATGAATTTGAGCATTTCATACAATGAATTTTTCTCATATTCGGACCTCGTCCGCCATCTCTACCCTCACTTCATCACCCCTACCACCCCGCCACCATCTTCATGCCTTCTGTTATCAAATGCAGATCTCCATACATCGTACATAACTCCTCTGAGCTGGATGCCAGAGAAATTCTACCCCATTAGAGTGTCAGTGATCTATAAATCTTACACAGAGGTGTGCCAAAATAAGGGGCCACTCCCTTCCTTTGTACTTGGTTTGAGGTCATAATATACACAGGTTTCTTGGAATGGGATTTTCATCATATTTCAACCCCCTTCCCATATCTGCATGCCCCTTTTTACCTCCTGCCCATTTTCATATACCAAACACTCTCTCTCTCTCTCTCTCTCTCTCTCTCTCTCTCACACACACACACACACACACACGCACATATGTTAAAACCTAATGAGTCAAATCTGTGTCCTCAAATGTCCTTATTGTGGGTCCATTCACTGGAGCCTTGTTAACCAGCACCAAACCATTAAAGAAAACCGAGTCTCCCTCTCCCAGAAGTTAACAGTTGCCAACAGTTCCTTAGCTACGGTTGCATCTTTTCACTCACTTCCCCACTTTCACACTGGTATTATATCGGTCTTGTGCTTATGGAGGTCATGTACATCCTGTCACCACTGCTGTGAGTTAGTGTAAGTACCCCGCTTTCTGGGAATTTGTTTCCTTGTAGTCATCCACATCCTTTGGCTCTTACAATCTTTCATCCCCTTCTTCTAAAATGATACATGAGCCTTGGAAAGCAGAGGTTTGACATAAGTGCCCTATTCAAGGATAAGCACCTTTTAGTCTCTTATTCTGTGCATGTTGGTCAGTTTTGGGTCTTTGTGTTAATTGCCATCTCCTGTATGAGGCAGCCTTTCTGGTGCAAGTTGAGCACTGAGAGAAACATTAGTCTATAGGTATAATGACAAACCATTAGAAGTTGGTTTAATACTATGTCCATTTGCCAGAATAATAATAGTAGTTTCTTTCCTACAGCCTGTCTAGCCACAGATATGTAGGCCTGATGTCACTGTCAGGTATGGGCTCCATTTTGTAAAGCAAACCTTAAATTCAGTCATAAAGTGGTTAGTTACTCCCATAACATTAATGCAGCTATTGCAACACTGGGTTTATCTTGCCAGGCCAGTTGTTCTTATAATTTAGGATTCACAATGGGCAAGGCTGATGATTATTTTTCTCTTCTGGTAGCAAGCATTGAACCTTCTAGCACTATGAAAGCTAACGAGCAGAGATGAAGCTTGTGTAGAAATACATTTCCATATAGCATTTTCTAAAGGTCTTTAATGTTAATTATCCCTCCCCCGAAAGTGTGTGTGTAGGGGTGTGTGTGTGTGTAAACAACAGAAAAATAGATTAAAAGGACTTACCCTATAATGGGAACATTCTCTAACAGACACCATAGGTTAGAAGAGCTTTGTTATTTTCACATGTTTCAGTGTATTGCCTGTATGTGTAAGTGCACTCATGTAGTATAAGGCCCACAGAGGTCAGAAAAGGGCACCAGATTCATTGGAACTGGAGTTACAGATGGTTTAGCTTACATGTATGTTTTGGGAACTGAACTCAAGTCCTCTGTGAGAGTTAGCAGTGCTTTTAACTGCTGAACCATCTCTCCAGTCTCTATCTTCTTAATATTTTTGAAGGAAAAAGTCTTCATTACATTGATTTTTTTGTATTTTTCACTTGTAATTCATTAATTTTAGCCTTCATTTTGATTATCTCTACTCGTCTATTATCTGGGTGTTTAGTGTTCTTCTTTTCCTAAGGTTTCGGGTGCATCAGTAAGTCCTCCTCCTGCTGCTTCTAATTCCCTCGCTCTTCCTTCCTAGTGCCCCTTCTATTTTTATGTGGTATTCTTGTAGTACTATTGTTAAGTTTGTGGGAAGAGAAATGAGCACAAAGCTTTGAAATATTTTACATTACCTAGGACTGCATAGAATTTTGATTTGGGATAGTTGTGTTTCCATCTTCATTCAGTTCTAGGAATGTTTTCATTTCTTCATGATTTCTTCCTTCATCCAGTTTTCATTCAGTCCTGTGTTGTTTAGTTTCTGTGAATTTGTGTATTTTTTTTACATCTCTAATTTTGATATCTAGCTTTTGTGGTCAGAGAGGATACAGAATGTGATTTCAATTTTGTTAAATTGGTTGAGACTTGTTTTATATCTTAGTATGTGGCCAATTTGGAGAAATTTCCATGGATTGCTGAGAAGAAAGTATATATATATATATTGGTGTTTTCTAAGTGTTTGTTAGGTCAGTTGATTTATAGTGTCATTTAATTGCAATGGTTTTCTGTTTAGTTTTTGTCTGGATGACCTGTTGATTGGTGAGAGTAGGGCGTTAATGTGACCCACCATCACTGTGCTGGAGTCAATCTGTGATTTTTAGATCTAAGAGTGTTTCTTTAATGAAATTGGGTGCCCCTCTATTTAGTGGACACATGGTTAGGATTATGATATTTTCTTACTGAATTTTTCCTTTAAAATTTCCTTTCCTATCTCTTCTTACTAGTTTTAGTTTGAAGTCTATTTTGTCAGATATTGTAATAGCTACACCTGCTTGTTTCTCAGTTCCATTTGCTTGGAATAATTTTTTTCCATCTTTTTACCCTAAGACGGGGTTGATCATTCATGATAAGGTGTGTTTATTAGAGACAGCAAAAAGATGGATTCTGTTTTCAAATCCAATCATTCAGTCTATGTCTTTTTATTGGAGAACCAAGATCATTAATACTGAGAGTTATTACTGACCACTTTATTTATATCTGTCATTTTGTTGTGATTGTGTTTTCTTTGGCTTCTTTTGGTTAACTGTTCTGGAATTGTTTATTCATTAATTATGCTCTGTTGGGTATATTTAGAAGGAAATATTCCTTCTAGTAACCTCTGTAGTGCCTGCTTAGTGGATGTAAATTCTTTAAATCTGTTGTTTACCATGGAAAATTTTCCTTTCTCACTGTATTATGGCATAGTTTTGTGGGATGTCTAAGCTTGGGCTGATATCTTTCATCTTTAGGAATCTGTAGAACTTTAGTCCATACCCTCCTACCTCTCAGAGTCTGCATTGAAAAGTCACGTTATTCTGATAAAACTGCCTTTATATGTGATTTGTTCCTTCTTGCACCTTTCAATATCTTTTCTTTCTTTGTTCTGTATATTTAGTGTTTTGATTGTTTTGTGATGTGGGGACTTTATTTCTGATCCCATCTATTTAATGTTCATATGATAGATTACATTTACTATAGGTAGACAAGCATTTTTATTAAAGGCCATTAGTCAGAAAAATAGCACTTTTACTATTATAAAGACTCATCATGATATTGTTTGGCATTTTGGAAGATTTTGTTACATTTTCACTCATGTACATACTGTATTTTGATCATTATCACACGCATCCCTGCCCACCCTCTCTTGTCCCCCTCCTTCTAATTCTCTTTCTCTTTACTCCTAGGTCCTCTTCTATCTTTATGTTATTCTTGTAGAACTAGGTTATGTTTTAGGAAGAGAAATAAACATACTAACTTCAAAAGGTTTTACATTGCCTTGGAAAGGTACTGCATAGAAACTGACCCAGCAATGTAGCTTTTACATATATAGCTTGGAATGATGGCTGTCAGACATTGTTGTACACTAGAATCCAGAAGAATGTGACGTGTTGTGGGATACCACCCCAGATTCGGTAGGTCTGGGAGGAACCATTTGTCTCTCTAACATGTTCCTATGTGATACTGATCCTGGTGGTTTCAGAACCACACTTTCAGAAACACCATCTTAGGTGCTGGGATAAGAATGAATTATTCAAAACTATTTTTCCAAATTGCCCCAAGCTAGAAACAACCAAAATTTACATCTATAGTTCAGTTGGAGAATTATCCTTGGTATACCCATACAAAAAATCATAACTATCCAAATAAACTAGCTGTAGATACCTACCAACAAGATCTACCAGATGACTCTCACAAAGTATCAGTGAATGGGAACTAGGTGGAGCAAGAAAGAATAGGAAAAACAGAACCAGATTATTAGAGTCTTCCATTTCTTTTTAAGACCGAGGCTTACTATGTAGCCCATGATGGCCTGGAATTCATTATGTAGACCAGGCTAGCTTCAGACTTACAGAAATCAGCTGCCTCTACCTCTTGAAGTGCTGGGATTAAAGACATGCCTCACCATGCCTGACCAGCCACATTCTTTATAAGATGGTCAAACTACAAAGAAAAACTTGAGAGTTGATTATTGCAAAAGTCAGACCTGTAGTGGTGTAAAGTGAAGAGGACACTGGTTACTTCCTTGGAATTAGCAATACTCTACATCTCAACTTGACTGTTGAATAAGCCACAGTTAGAATTTTAATTATTCTTTAAACTGAACATTTGTATTTATTAGCACATATAATATGCAAATATTATTATGTATATAATCTATGATATATCATCATTTTTTTAAAAATTAAAAAGCATTCTATCTGAAAAGAAAATATCTATGTCCTGTTTGTATTCTGTTTTATCAGTACCTTGTTTGGATTTTAGGATCTACACAGTGATTAAAACTAAATAAATCTTAGATTAAGGGATGTAGCTCAGTGGTAGATCAGTCCCTAACACGCCCTGGATTCTATCCCTAGCACAACAGAAAAATCTCTTAGGATTTAATAGATATATGATTTAGATACTCAATTCAGCCAAGTATATAAGTTAAGACATTAGAAGGTTTTTCAAAGGAAATTCTACTAAGTACCAACAAATGTAGTGATGTGAACTAGCAATGAATAAAGCTTTACAAAATAAAAGCACCATCAATCCTCTTGGAAGAACAGATTAGAATCGTGTGCAATTCGTGTGTTTTATCATCTGTATATATATATATATATATATATATATATATATATATATATATATATATAAGTCACAACAGTTCCTAGAAGCTAGATGAACTCTTAGATGTTTACGATATGAACACATCAGTGATAGAAGAGATCAATGGCTCTTGGCCACTGTACAACTGTTTTACATGTTTTTCCCCCTACACAAATCTGGAGACTAAAATGATGAAAATTTCTACTATCCACATTTTGTGGGAAGAAAATCCTTTTTGGAATTTGGAAAGGGATGAAATGTGCTGTTAACTATATTGTGATGTTCTTTCACCTCTCAAAATTCACAGAACAGGAGATGTTGGGAACATCTGCAGCCCTCAGGAATGCTTATTACATTTGCAAGCTACTATCACTGTCATTTCCGGCTATCACTGTCTTGTTTTGTAAATTTTATTGGGTGGTATATTTTTTAACTACATTTTTTTAGTGTGTCCTGTAAGATAATTCTTAATCTGCTTTTTAAACAGTTTCCTTGTGGTATGACCTACATGATCACTGTTTATTTGATCACAGGGTAGATTCCTGATCCAGGATTCCCACATGCTAAATTGATAGCTGCATAATCCCAAAACACATTCTCGCAATGATGAATGCCAATGTTTTATGACATCCCAGGAATTTTATTGCAACTGCCCACTGACACGAGTGGTATCTTTGCTATTTGTTAGTAGTATCACATGCTGAAAGGAAATACTCTCCCCACTTGTTATAAGGAAACATTAAAAACAATTCCAGCACCCTTCAGTGAGGGAATAATTAAATTATGGTAGAGTCATGCTATAGAATACGATGCAACTCCCACTAAGAAAGTAGAGCTGAATTTATGGACATGCACCTGCCTCCACAGTAAGTAATAGATGCCTTTTCATTTAATTCTCACAACAAATCCATGGGTTATTTTTTTTAGGTAGTGGCACTGAGAATTGTCCTAAGTCACACAGGTTGTAAATGGTGCAGCAATAGTAAGACCTGAATTCTGTGGCTTAACAAATCCATTTCCTTATCCAGGAGCTATAGCACCTCGTGAATGTCAAAGCTATGTTTGGATTGTTGATTTTCTCATAGAGATTTGGTACAAGATGGACAGTGTCCTACTTAATCATAGAGAATATGAAAAGACTTCTGCAATAGAGAAAGCAAACACATCTGAAAGTCAAAGTTAAATTGCATCTAAATGACAGATGTTTCTAGTTCTTCCCATAAATGAAAGTACATTTAAGTGCACATTTTAATGCTGGTTACATGTAATAACCAAGTCAGAGGTTTTCAAGCGTCCTCAGAGCTGATTCTCTGTTTAAAATGTCAGATTGTGAGTAGGATAAGAAGTCATGCTTTTGCTGAAATATAATAGTTCATAATATGAAATATCATTTGTATGCCTGTTTTTATAACCTCTTCTTCTTTTAATGTTTACAGATGGACAAAAGAGAAAGAAATCTTTGCGAAAGAAACTGGATTCACTAGGAAAGGAGAAAAATAAAGACAGAGGTAAAAGACACAGTAGCTAAAGCAAATGTGCCTCCCATAGAGCATAATGGTTGAATTTGGTGGAGTTTTTGAATTGCATAGATTTATGTGATTCAGTTCTATTATGAAAACTAGAATTCCGTGATTACAAGCCGTTTGGCTCTACTTTTCTGTGTTAGAGTATCCCAGTGCTGAATTGATTAATTTAACTGCTTTGAGCAGTGAGACTACAGCCAATTTCGTGGTTACAATTTTTCTGTCCAATCAGCTTTGCATTTAGAGGACCTGGGTTGAGTAGTCATGGATAGCATGCTTAACACTAACCAGCTGTCTGGCAAAATCAGAGAATTAAGGCAGGACTAGTTGAATGAGGAAAAGCTTGGATTTGCCTACTATGAGTGCAGGAAAGAAACAGTCTCCACCTCATGATTTATTGAAAATGAACATAATGCTTGTTTGGTGCCCCATATTTTTGGCAACTACTGATTTTCATCATAGTGATTTGTGTCCATTCTATGACTATTTAGGAAAATGGCACTTTGGCCACTCTTTCTGAGACATCTGGCATCATTTTGAACTTGTGTTCTTTAGTCGTAAAGGGCACCTGGACCCCATTAGCACAGTCCAATTTTTAAATAATACTTTTACTCATTCTTTCAGAGTTTTGTACCATGTGTTTTCATCATACTCAGACCCATTCCCCATCTCCTCTCAGATTCACTCCCACCTCTTTCTACCTCCACCTCCCCGCAACAGAGTGGTTCATATTAAAAAGAGTAAATCAAGGATAGAAGACAGTAAAAGAATTGGATCACTTAATAAAGGTCATTGAGAATTTTTTTTAATATGTGAAAGGAACATAGGAGAATTTTGAGGCACAAGAAAAGTCATAAAGTCCTATTGATGGGCCTAGAAGAACTAGAAGAATATCATAATTAAGGCATAGACAATATCTTCAGTGAAGTCATGGAAAAAAATTTACCAACATAGAGAAAGAGATGCCCATTCTTGTATAAAAGGTCTATAGAGCACCAAATAGACAGGACCAGAAAAGCATTTTTCCACGACACATTATAGTTAAAATATCTAAAAATACAGAGGAAAGGAAGGGTGCTAAAAGCTGTAAGAAAGGCCAACTCTCTCACAAAGGCAGACCCATTAGACTAACACCTGATTGTTTGCACAGTTCATTTGTATGGCTTATTCTCATGGTCTCATGAAATGCTTATTGAATGGCATCATTAGTGAATATTGTTCATTATGTGCCACAGTGAATGACAGTTGAATGAAGACAGACATATGTCTAACTTTGGAGTTCTCATATAGAGTAATTCAAATTCTGCTCCTTGAAGAGTAATTGAAAGCAAGGATTTTGAATACAAATGCATTATATAAACAGTATTGGACAAGATCTATGCCAGTACACATACCAGTATGTACTTTTGCTTCCATTGTAGCCAGATTTGTCACCCATGCTGCTATTGGAAGTTTAGCATGGACAAAATTATTTGTGGCATAGATTGTCCTATGCAATGTGAAATGTTTACCAGCATCCTTGACCTCTACTAACTATATCCCGGTAGTGCTGCCTCTGACCAGAATATCTTCAGAACTTTCAAGTATGTAATTCAAGTTGGAGATGAAAGTGTTGCTAACTGAATCATATGAAACATGTAATATCCTAATGCTCAAGGGTTGTAGATGTTTCTCAGAGATGTCTAGCACCTCAATAAACAAACACGCACAAATAAACAAACAAATAAAACCCTAATGCCCAGATCCCCATGGCAGGGTATCTGACTGCACTGATCTACAGGGTTATCTTGGGCATGAATATTTTTACAAACTAATTTAAACTGTGGTCCATATTCACTAGGATGTTCAGCAGAGCATAACCAATCCCTGTAGACGTCCCCACTAGAATAATGAAGTCAAAGGGTGGCCTAGCTGCACAGTACTGTATGATACATTTTGAAAGTATTTTAATGATTTTCTTACAATATATTTTGATCATATTCAGACCCCTGTCCCCTTGTCAATGCCAACCCTACTACCCTACACTTTATGTTCTCATTTTTAAAGCTGTACCTAGTCTAATTTGTGTTTCCAAGTGACCTTGGGTGTGGGATTATTATTCAAACCCTGGTCAACCTGCCAGGCATCACACCCTTGCAGAAAACCGTTTCCTACCAGTTATGAATTATCAGCAAATCCTCAGCTAGGGCTTGGGCTTTGTCCACTTCCTCCATCCATGCTGAATTTTTGCCTAGCTTGGACTTTCCAAGGTCTTGTGCATACTGTCACAAGCACTGTGGGTTTATTTCGAAGGCATGATTCAAATTGTGTTCTCTAAATAATTCTGTGTTTGGGTCTACTGCCTGAAGCCTGGTCAACCTACCCAGAGTGAAACCCTTTAAGGAAAGCTGACTCTCCCTCTCCAAGTAGTCATCAGTTCCCAATAGTTCCTCAGCTAGAACTCCAGTTTCTTGCCTACCTCCCCCGTTCATGCTGGATTTTTGTCCTATTTGGGCTTAATAGATCATGTGCAGGCTGTCGTAAGTGCTATGACTTGATGTAGAAAACTGTCCCCTGTGTGCCCAGACAACATGGTTTTCCTTGTATTCATCCACTCTCCCTAGCTTTTACAATCTTTCTGCCCTCCTCTTCTGTAGCAGTGATCCCTATAATTTGGGAGGAAATGATGCCAAACACTCTACATTATCTTATTTTTAAAGGTTGATCAGTTGTGAGACTCTCTGTTAATTGCCATCTACTGCAAGAAAAAGCTTCTACATTGAGAGTTGAGAGATGTACCAATGTATGAGTGTAGCAATAACTTATTAGGTATTGTTTAAGTACTGTGGCCAATTATCAGAATAATAATAGAATGTTCTCTTCCGTATCCTGTGACCTGTCTAGCCACAGGTTCTTGGCTCTTGGCTGTGATAACACTGCCAGTTATGGGCTTCATCTAATGAAGTAGGCCTTAAATCCAATCATAAAGTGGTTAGTTACTCCCCTATTTTGGTGCCACTTTTGCACTAGCAGCAGCTTTTGCCAGGTCAGTCATTATTGTAGCTGAAAGTTCCAGGTCAGCTGGTGTTTCAGGGAAACCCTTTCTCAAAAAAGAAAAGCAAAGCAAAGAAAGGCTTACCCCTTCGTTATCGCTTCCCAGCCCTCCTCTTCTACCGTGCCCTCCCCTTCCCTGTTTAACCCTTCCTACTCCATTATTCTCCTTTCCCCTTTGTAGGACTGCATTCTATCTCTCCTCCCATGAAGCCAATTGCCCATGACTCTTTACTAGGTTTTTGACCTCTATGGAGTTTCTGACTGATACATATATATCTACAGATTCAAAGTTAGCATCCATTTATGAGAGAGAACATGGGAAGTTTGTCTTTCTGGTTCTGGCTCAGGATGATTGTTCCTCATTCCACCCATTTACCTGTGAACTTCATTATTTTGTTTTTTTAATAGCTGAATAATATTCCAAATGTGCCATACATTTTATCATATGTGGTTGATGTGTTATTACCCTTATTTTGTATGTCTGACCATTCTGTGTATGTATTTGTAATGCAGTGCGATCGTATTCACCCTCATCCACCCTCTCTTAGCATCCTCCCACTTCTGCTGGCATTTATACAGGTATTGTGGGGCAACCACAGCTTTTGTGTTCAGGATTGCAATGATCATGTCACAAGCAGACAATACTTCACAGCACTCCTCCCAGCCTCTAGCTCTCACAGATTTCTATACCCTCCTCCACAATGGGCTTTGCAGGCAGTGACATACATAACTCATTTAAGGCTGAACACACAACACTCACTTACTCTCAGCACTTTGACCAGTTATAAGACTCTGCTTCAACAATCACCTGCACCCAAAGAATCTTCTCTAACCAAGGCTGAGAGCACCATTAATCTATAGGTATAAACATACATATTGAAAAGGCAGTTTGACAACATGACCATTTAGCAAAATAGCAATAGCAGGTTCTACTTTAAGATACATGACTCCCTAATGATAGCTTTTGACCAAGTTTATAGTGCTAGACATTAACTCCCTCCTGCGGAACTGACCACAAACCCAATCAGAAAGTGTTTGGTTACCCACAACACCATCATGCCACTATTATAACAATGGATATATCTTGCTCATTGTAGCACACAGAATCTATAGCTGGGTCAGATTGTTGATGATGATATAGCACCTTCTGGCACTCTGAATACCACATAACAGGGAGAAAACTTCCAAATCAGTGCCAGAGTCGTTTCTTGGTCCTGTATCCAAAGTACATGATATCTTCAGAAGTAGCGTTTAATCATCTAGTTCTTGTGGACAGCCAAGAGTAATGGCAATAACATGGACTGTTTTGTGGGCCTTTGGTTATTCAATCACCAACAACTCAGATGAAGGTATTCTACACCTAGTACTGAAATCTGGGGTTTATTTTTAAAAGTGTTCAATATTCTCAGTCATCATGAAAATGAAAATAAAAATTACTTTGAGATTCCATCTCAGCTGAGTCAGAATGGCTGCTATAAAGAAAACAAATGACAACAAATGCTTCTGAAATCATAGAAAAAGGGGAACTGTTGTCTACTTTAGTGTAAGTACGCACTTTGAAAATCGGTTTGAAGATTTTTCAAAACCTAATAATAGAACTACCATATGATCCAACTACATCATTCCTGGTCATAGTCTCAAAGAACACTGTACCCTACAATACAGATACCTGCACATCTAAGTTCACTGCTGCTCTATTTATTAGAACTAGCTTAGATGCCAATCAATTTATGAATTGTAAATGTAAATGTGATACGCATGTGCAATGGAATATTACTCAGCAGTAAAGAAACATTAAGTCACATTTTTAAAGTAAATGAATGGAAATGGAAAAGTGATACTGAATGAGGTAACCCAGGCCCCAGAAGACAAATACCATATGGTTTTTCTCATATATTGATCCTATCTTAGAAATTCAGAATAGAGCCACAAGAGGTCTTAAGGGACTAAAGGAATAGTAAAACACAAGTGATAGGAAATTAGGGGAGGATACTAGCAGTAGAGGGACTTAAAGAGGGAATGGGAGTTTGAGGGTGGGAGAAAGGTAGGGAATGGGCATCATCAACCAAATTTAAGAATGCATGAGCAAGCCATATATAACCCTACTACTTTATAATCCAACTAAAAATATAATTAACACAAAGTTTGAACGGAGGTGCTTTGCATGGGAGGATAATGCTACATTCAGATGTCCCTGTTTTTTAATGATTGGAATGCATTTGTCTTCTAACCTAGAGATTCTGCTTCAGCTCTGTACATTACAGCAATTGTCTGTGGATATCGCGTTTTTAAGGGATCACTCAGGTTGCTACGGTAGTCCCATTTATCCATGGGAGATACATCCAGAGACATTCCATGGATGAGAGAAATCATGGCTATGCGTTCTACACTGCCTTGCGTATGCATAGATAACTGAAGCAAAGTATAATTAATAAATTAAGCAGGGTAGAAGCTCAAAACTAAGAACCTACTAATAAAAAAAATGTTATGATAAGAACCATTTAAAATGTATTGATTTCTTATTTCTAGAATTTTCTAGTTAATATTTTTGGACTGCAGTTGACTCTAGATAACTTAAACCATGGAAGGTAAAACTGAATTTAAGGAAAGAAAACTGTACTACTAACTAATTACTAATTAATTACTGTTTAAAGTTGCTTTATTATAGGATAATGACATTGATGGTGGGACTCAAACACAATGAAGATCTTAAGTGCTTTACAAAAAAACACAAAAAATGAGGATTTTATCACAATTGGGCAGGGAGAGATGTTTGCATTCTCTAAATTGATGTGTGTGTGTGTGTGTGTGTACAGGTGCATGCATGCACACACATGTATATGCACTCGTGCACATGCATATGCCCTTTATATTGTAGACAAAGCATCACAAAGCAAGAACATGAGTGAACAGGAAAGTGTCAGAAAAACAATCAATCAGTACCCATCAGGACATTAAACACTTTTCAGATCAAATCATATCTATTTAGATTCTGAAAACTTGGCAACATTCCATATTGCCATACAAGAAGCTGACTGGAAAAAGGAAGGAAGCTCGTGGTGGTTCCAAAGAAAAGGCTCATCATCTGTCTGTCCAAGAAGAAAAGTGCCAAGCTTCACTGTACATGAAGTTTTCCATTTATGGGTTAGCTTTGATGTTTAAAAGTGAGAAGCCCTAGGCTTATCTGAAGAGTTATTTCATGGCATCTCTTCCGAACATAAAGCTTTGTCCATACAAAACTGGGAGACATTCCATGGAATATCCTGAGAACTAAAACATGGGGGTGGCTGTGTGCCAGTCTGGCACAACTGTAATCAGTTCCCATTATTTCCTTCCTGTTGAATATTAGCATTTGGGTTCATAACAGCTGCACATGTGAAAAAGGATCATCACTGAAATCCAAGAGTAAAAGAAGGAAAACAGGAAACTCTAAATGACCTCTTTAGTTAGGTCATCTAAAAATAAAGAGAAGCAGCTTTTCACAGTCGACTTGCTCTCCCAATAAAAAGAGATTCACAAATATTTGATATTAACTGATTCCATCAGAATGTACCATGTCTTGCATGATAGTTAATTACTTGATATAATTTACAGTGAATCATGTGACTCACTGTTGCCATTTACACAGTGCCCATCTAATTTTGGTTTCCATATAGAAGCTAATTCAATATTGACATTGGTTTGAAGAACATTTTCATACAGAAGCATTCCAAGTCCCTAGTTTCTCTTAGTTTAATTTCTTGACAAAAAAGTGTTTTTAAAACTTTCAGAACTTCAGAAAATTTCTTGTCTCAAAGATACCAGGTTTTGAGGAAAGGTTTAAAAATAGCTACTTTATTGCAGTTCTGTGCTTCCTAACCAAATCACACAAGGGTTTAGGTTTTACTGTGGCATAACTCTGTCCCTCAGGACATTGACAAATTATTCCATATACTTAGCAACATAAATACAAGATGAGTTCAACTATGGCACCTTTCTTTGTACCCAAATCCTATTGTGTCATGCTTTATTGTCCAGCAGTGTCTCACTGTGAGATGTGAAGTAAGCACTATAAAAGACTATTTGCTACAACTTATTTTTTGCTTCATATTACATAACAATAGAAAAAAACAGAATCAAGTACATGTAAAGATTCTCCAAGAAAATGTATTCAGTCCTATTATTAAGAGCCATTATTGGGTGGTGAGGAGAAGGCTCAGTAGGTAAAGTACTTGCCACACAAGTGTGAGAACCTGTGTTCAGATCCCTCGAATCCCATATAAAGAGCTGGATCTGAGGGAATGTGCCTATAACACCAAAGATGATGAGATGGGAGGTACAGATGGGCGGATCCCTGGAAGCTCTCTGGCCACCAATCCCAGCCTGGCCAAGGCAAAGTTTCAGGTCAATGACATATCCTGTCTGGAACAAAAGGTGGAAAGTGCCTGAGGAGAGACACCAAGGTTGTTCTCTGACCTCCAAATTCACACACACACACATCCCACAAATGGCCCCCTCATTAACACTTACAACACTTATGCACACATACACACACACACATGCATGCACACACATGCACACCATTACAAGAGAACAGGGTGACCAGGGTGTTTATGGTTCCAGAGAAAGACAGGAAGAGGACTGTGTGATCTGTAGCACCACTTTGATCTGCATGCTTCAACACTGAAGCATCATCAAAACACACTAAGGAAGGAATGACTTCATGCTGTTTTCACCATGCTTCATTGTATATTGCAAACTTGGGGTGGAGGTGATGCTTGTGCAGAGGAGGAATGGCAGTTAGAAATCAATTCAGAAATGTAAGAGCAGAGTATTGGTATGATGGTGTGAGAGTTATGATGGAAGTAGAGAGAAGTGGATGTGGATAGATGCAAAAGATAACATGGCATATAGACAAAGATCAGAACAGAGGGAAGGGCCAAGGAAATAAGAGAACAGAGAGTCACACGGGTCACTGAGATAAACCTGAGATAAGTCACCCAAGTTTATGGCATATTAAGGGTTTATGATGAGTCCAAGTCAATGACAATAGGACATACACGGGACAAGAAGAAACTTATGGTGTTAAAGTTTTGCCACATGTGTGAGGGTAGTGCACTGGACAGAACAGCTGGAAGCAAAGAGGAAAGTCCACTACCTTGTGAGCCTGCATTTCATGAGAGGGCAGAGACAGTCACTCCTGATGTCCTGGTCAAACACATGGTTCAGATTAGAACATATAATCGTCCCTGGTCCCAGCATAGCAAGTCTTAGGTAATTTCTTTGTCATTAAAATATCTTATTATCAAGTTTATTAGCTTCTGTCCTTGCAAAGAGTCTTTGTGCTTCTTTGTCCTCCTCACAGAAAATGTTTTAACTCAGAGACAGGCATATGTGTCCAATGTTTATGTTTTTACACATGAACAAAGATTTTTCTCATTAACATTTTGATGAGTTTTTTATTTTTTCCCAATAGGCACAGTTTTAGGAAGAAATATTTTTCAGGTCTCCTTCCTAAAATGTTACAAAGACTACAAGACACTGACCCACAGTTTGGAGCTAAGAGAGATCTATGTTGTGAAGTTTGTACATGTCCTCAAGGAAAACAACAAGAAACTAAAGAAGCCACATCAAAATTCTCGCAGTGAAAGAGCAAACTCAGTGCCCAAAAGAAAGCCTGCCGAGGAGGAATAACAATCTGTTCTCAGTGGCTAAAAGTGGAATATAAAACAGGAGAAAGTGACTTCATATATTTCCTATTTCATTTGTATTAAATTAGTACAATTCACATATAGAGTGACAAAATTTCAGATATTAGAAAGTAATCAATTCAGGAGGCTTAAGATATAGTTCAGTGGTTAAGAATGTATACTACTGGGGCTGGAGAGGTGTCTCAGTTGTTAAGAGCATTGGCTGCTCTTGCAGTGACCTGGGTTTGATTTCCAGCACCCACGTGACAGCTGATAACTATCTGTAATTCCAGTTCCAAAGGAAGCAGATGCTCTCTTCTGACCTCCATGGGCTTGCAGGACATGGGTGCTCTTATATGCAGGCATAGCAATCACATCCATAAAATGAAAATAATAAATATATTTTTAAAAAGAATGTGTACTACTCTTGTAGAGGATCTGAATCTGATTCCCATCATCCACATTAGATGGCTCACACTGCCTATAATTCCAGATCCAGGGAAGCCAATGCCCTCTTCTGGGCCTCCATGGACACCTGCACTCACATGTGCACACACACTCAGACACACACATACATAATTAGAAATAAATCTTTTTTAACGTAGAATCCAAACGTAACTATCTTTCTTCCTTTTTCTAGAGATACCAGAAATTTCCAAATGAATCTGGTTAGGTGTCCTTATATGGAAAAATGCCTGTGAGAGTACTGAAGAGCCACTATCTTAGAAAGTTCCTGCATACATTAGCAGACCCGTGTCATGTAATCTATTTCAAAATCCTCTTCATTGTTTCTGTCTCCATCTGCATCTATATGTTTCATGTAGTTTTCAGCTTTACCATCTACATTTCCAAACTTTTTGAAGACACAAATAAGATAGTACTGATTTGTACAAGACACCCTTCGAGCGCACAGCCTATGATCTGGCACTGCCCTTTTCCCTTCCTAATTTTGTTACTGGTGGGGACATAAAAAAGGCTTAAATCAAGATAGAAATGCCTAATGTTTGTCTTATTCTATGTCTTGTAGTTCTTTGACAGAGCAAATAACTCTGAAAATCCTCAAATGAACTTAGGACATTTTACTTCAAAACAAATTTTATCTTTTAATAGGACCAAAGGTACAGGCATTTAAAGTACCATTTCTGCACTTAATGGAGACTTGGCCATTAGCCTAGCTTAAAATGTTGCCATGAATCAAGCAGACAAACCTTTTAAAGCTTCTTTCCACCTGGTTTAATGTTAGCTTTTTTGTCCACAGAACAAACGACCTTAGAGTTATTTTCCCTTGGTCATTCTGGTTTCATTTACAGGGCTTATAAAAACAAGGGAGAGGCTAGACTCCAATTTGCTGCTGCTGCTGCTGCTGCTGCTGCTAGGAGATGTAATTTTGAGTTTAATAAGAATAATGCATCTAATTGAATTATTAATGCTTTTAGCATTAGTCTAAAATATTGCTAATAAAATATCTCTGAGGATCCAGTATATATGGATACACATGGATTTACTACAGTGATGCATAAAGCAACTGTTTGTACATTGTCAAATGAAGCCAAGTGTCTCTTGTGTTGTGCCACTTTCCCAAAATGGTCCCTAGGATTTAACAAAATGTATCCTGAGCCTCCCACAATATATATTGTAGTAGAGTCAGCTTCTACATGTGGGCACCAGGAAGCTTGAGTATAGATCATGAAGGGACAGCCTCATCCCAGCCAGCTGAAAGTAATAAGTAGGGACAAACAGCAAAAGGAAAAACAAAGAACAAACTTCTCAAGTTGTTTCCAACTTGCTCTTGCTCCTATTCCCCTTGGATTATCATTTTGTTTGCTGGCTTTGTTATTGGAATCCTCGAATGTTTCATCACCTCTCTACTCATCATATGAGAGTCACTCTATTACAATTTTTCATATGTCTGTCTCTACACTTCTCACCCAATCCCATGGTCACAAACCCTCATGAGAAAGGACTGGAACTTTTATAGCCCCACTGCATTGTGAAACCTGACATGGCGCTAAGTAGGTGTTCAATAAGCACTTATTCAATGAATGGATAAATGCAGTTTCCTCGTGCCTTGTAACCTTCAAGGCCTCCCAAAACATAAATTAAATACTAACAGTTTGTAAAGCTGTGTATTCATGAGCATAAAGTATAAAATATTATTTATATTCTGTCCAAATATCAATTTTCTTTTACAACAGACTTTGGAATATGGAGAAAAGTTAGAAACCTACATTTCCAAAATATGTATTTGTACCTAAAACATTCTTTGTTGAAATGGAAATTTTGACTTTTCTGTTCTATAGCACAAAGCCATCCCAGTTTGTTGATTGATTAATCAATCAGAAAACAAGCATTTGAATATGTCTGCTCTTATAGCTGAGGTATAAATATTGATCATCTCTGACTCTGAATATCTCATTGATTTTTGCTTGCAGAATTCATCCCACAGGCATTTGGAATGCCCTTATCCCAAGTCATTGCCAACGACCGGGCCTATAAACTCAAGCAGGACTCACAGAAGGAGGAGCAGAAGGATGCATCTGATTTTGTGGCTTCTCTCCTCCCATTTGGGAATAAAAGACAAAACAAAGAACTCTCAAGCAGTAACTCATCTCTCAGCTCAACCTCAGAAACACCAAATGAATCCACATCCCCAAACACCCCAGAACCTGCTCCTAGGGCCAGGAGAAGGGTGAGTGGTCAGGATCCCCTCTGACTCTAAGAAAACCAAAGACGAGCAAAGTTGCACTTTGAATCCTTGTTAATGTGAAAACTGGATACATAGTAGAGGTGTGCTGTACTCAGGACTAATAAGCTATAACTCCTTGGAATGTTTCCCTGACGTGTCACTCCTCATGACCTTTGTGCCCAAATATTCTGCACTACTGCCACTGATGCAGGTCGTTATCCCCGACTGTCTTGGTAGACTTCCCACTAGAATAAACATGTCCAAGCTGAAGCCTATGAAGTCCGGATTAGGTATAGAATATGGTGAGACACAAAACAATGAACTTATTAACTGCGATTTATTTGCAACTCAGCTGTGCAGTTCTTGAACATGGGCTTCATAGATGACAGCATCATGTCTTAATGTCACACACAATATAAGTATTTTGTTCTTGCAATTTGTGGCCTACATGTTGGAAGGATACTTTTGTACTTTTGTACTAGATGCTGAGGCTTGAAGGCAAGGTCCTGTGTTTCTGTTTTTTTTTTTTTTTTTTTTTCCAGTGCCACTGGGAATGTACCTGGACCAGTGAATTGGCTGTGACCATTTATAAACAATGAAAGTATTTTCCTTACCTATTGAGTTTATTTCCCCTGAAAGAGAAACATACAATCCTATATGCAGTCTCCTTCAAATTCACGCTATAGCAGTAATGCCCCAATGATCAAGTGGCCACTGTGTCTTGGGAATTGTGTTCATTGACATGTCATAATGCAAACCCACAAAGCTGAGTTTCTCAAGACAGCTGTTTTCCAAGTGCCAAAGTCATTGCTAAGCATCTCTAAGACTTCTTAGGTCACTGAGAGGTCATCTTTTCCTTTCCTTTAACCAGCAGGCCTCCTAACTTTGCCACCCCCAGGCATTAAGGACTGCCTTAGTTAAAATTGCAGACACACCTCTATTTATAACTTACATTTTCTAATCAGCTACCGAAATTCACGGCTTCTTCCAAGGTCCAGCGAGACCTGAAGTCCTATTGTTTTCTATACCGACTCTGATTTAAAGTGAAAAACTAACAAAATTATGGAACGTTTAAGTATTCTAGATGAATTTGTGCTTCTAAGCTTGGCATTGTCTGTGAATGTGTATAAACTCGTATAACAGTAGCATCAAAACGCTAAATTTGATCTTTCTGGGAGTCTAGGACCAAGACAATGAACTTCCCAAATGCTCCTTTCTCTGTCCAGGCCCTGCCAGGACTCGAGCAGCTAGCTTCCTACAGAGTGCTCGATCGAGTTGATCGAGGGTAGGGAGCTATGACACCCACAGTATCACTGCTTATATGCCAGCTGCCCTTTATTTGCTAGAACCTCATCTCTTTGTTGAAAGCTGTCTCTGATGACCACAGCTCCCATGTGTACCAATCACACACACACACACACACACACACACACACACACACACACAGGAGATACCATCTCTGTTGTGTACTTACCATAAGAGACTGTCCTTACCCAGTGTTTCCCAAGACGTGGGGTATAACTACTCCAGTTCCTTCATGCCTTAGTAGGGTGACCTCTGAAGGGCATGTCCTTTATTGTCCCCTAGAAAGATTGAGCTCCACTTGTCCACAATGCTCACTAATTTGAAAACGCTCCCCTGTCTTATACCCCCATGTCCTCCAGCTGTTTCCTAAAACTATCTCCCTAATACAGCATATTACACTGCTTCTGAGTACACCAAACTCAGACTGTTTTATGCAAGCTTCCTTTTCTTTTTGAGATAGTATTTCTAGCCCAGGCTGGCCCCAGGCTCCCTATGAGGATGAACTTGAATCTCTAATCCTGCTGCCTCAATGTCTCAACCTCTAGAGTGCTAGGATTTTAGGCATGTGACACCATGGCCTGTTGGAATCGTCGTGTTTTTAAAATGTACTTCCAAGAGCCATAGTTGGGTATTTTTTATTCACAAGTTTTCTCTGACTAGTTCATTCATTGAGTATTTGTTTCTTGTTTAAGAAGATTAAATGGTTGAGTTGAAATATTATAATTACGTTTGCCATCTCTTGTCTTCCATTTGGAAAATTCAATTGTTGAAATAACTGAAAGTACCTCATTCTATCTATGCTGTAGAGATTTCCTAACTTTTTCAAAAAGCATTTAGTTTTTCCTCTACAGAGGACATCAATAAACAAATATATAAACAACAGAAGTAAATCAAACATTATTATTCTTCAGAGTGATGATTCTGGGTAAACATATTTATTGGGTGGTATCTGGAGGAAGCTGCTTTTCGTTCTGTGGCCTGTGCTCTTCACATCTGTACATCCTTCGCAGGGTGCCATGTCAGTGGATTCCATCACTGATCTCGACGACAACCAGTCTCGACTTCTAGAAGCTTTACAACTCTCCTTGCCTGCTGAAGCTCCAAATAAAAAAGAAAAAGCCAGAGATAAAAAACTCAGTCTGAATCCTATTTACAGACAGGTCCCAAGGCTGGTGGACAGCTGCTGTCAGCATCTGGAAAAGCATGGTAAGTAGCCTTCTCATCAACTTTGATTATCATCTCTTTATGCACCTACCTTCAAGTCAATGTTCCTTTGAGCAAGCTTGGGACTAGAACTTCCTTTTGTGACTGAAGTGTGTCCATGTAAGTGGTGACTTAAGAGGTTACCAGGCTCAGGAAGACTAGGGGGTGTGATGATATTTGGAATGAATAGCTCCCAAGAGTCAAACCATTTAGGAAAACATCATTTGTGTTGGACTAGTACCCCCTTCAAACAGCAGAGTCCCTTGAATATTTTCACATGGTAAGATTACTTGAAAAGTTACTTTTGAAAAAAGAAAGGTTTTTATGTGACTAGTTTTCTTCTTGAAAATGTATACTCTAAATGACTTCCACCATCGCTTTGCAACTCAATGCTTGTTACTATGACGACTTTAAAACAATGAACAGTTCTTTAATCCTTTTCTGAAATTTAGATATTTGGTTCATCAAAATGCCATATCCATCACCTAACTTTTGTTTCCTATAGATTTTCTATATACTTTGCGGACGTGGGAAAAATTTCTTAGTTGCTTCTTCACTCTAAAGATAATATGCTCATTATAATAGAAAACAAAAGAAAAAGAGAAAATATGAAGAAGCGGAGCCTGTTGGCACCAGCCCTTCAAGCCCGGCTACTTTGGAGGAGGAGGCAAAGAAGATTTCACATTCAAGACCTTGCCAGGGGATAGAATGAGTTCAAGCTCAACCTGGATATCATAATGCAACTCTGTCTCAAAATGAAAAGTGCAAAAACATTGAGGATGCATCTCAGTGTGTTCTAGTTCACTTTCAACCACTGTGACAAAACACTCTGATCAATACCAATTTGGGGAAGAAAGGGTTTATTTGGCTTCCATCGCCCAGTTCACAGTTCATTGCTGAGGGAGATAGAAACTCAGAGCAGGCACCATAGAGGAACTATAGAGGCTTGGGTCCCCATATCCTTTCAGTGTGGGTTCTTCATTCCCTGGAGCTTGGCTATCCTACCAAGAGTCTCACCTTTAAACAACACTGACTCTCCCCTTCCCAGCAGCTGTCAGTCACCAATAGTTCCTAAGATAGGGTTCTGGTTTGTAACCCGCTTCCTGATGTTTATGCTGGGACTTTGATTTCTGGTTTGACTTGCGCCTGCTGTCCCTATTGCTCTGAGTTCATACTAGTAATTGATCAGCTGTCGGAAAAACTCTGTTTCCATCACCATCGGCTGTATAAGGACATTTTCCTTATGATTAAGACTAATAAGTATAACTATTTCAAAATTGATAAAGAGCTAAAGTTCCCATAAAAATTAAGCTTTAGGTAATTATTTTGAATGCTGAAAAATGTTACAGTATTTTATTTCTTGTTGTGACATTGTGGAAATACACAGGATCACACAGGAAAGAAAAAAATCATTCCAAATTGATGTAAAGTGCTGCTGCTGCCACCGCTGCTTACAGTGACAGCCATTTTGTATCTGGAGAAAGTGAGCAGCATGGTGTGATTCACTGCAGTTCCGCAGGTCCCAGCTGTGTACAAGCGTTCCGCATCGCTTCTGCATTGATTTCCTTCAGACTCTCAAATCTTATAAAACAATGCTGATTTTGTTTGTTTGTTTACAGGCCTTCAGACAGTGGGGATATTTCGAGTTGGAAGCTCAAAAAAGAGAGTAAGACAAGTAAGTGAAAAGTGGATGTTATATTATCTATTTCCTTCGCTATTTAGTGAAATTGCTACATGCAAATTTCAAGTTTTTGCGCCATACTTTATTTTACGTACAGAAATGCAATTGACACATTCAGCAACATAATAGTTTTAAATGGAAAAAAGGGAAAATGTTCATGTTACAAGACAAATTTAAGCAAAAGAAATCATGTTTTCTATGTGGGTCAACGCAAAAAGAAAAATGTGTTCAGTGACTAGTCATGCCAAAGTTCAAGTTTATGTAAATCCCCTTCTGAATATGTTTTCCTAACCCTCTGAAAAATTATAGGATAATTCAGTCCTGGAAGATGAAATATAATTCAGAACCTTACAAAAGTAAAGTTGGGCCTGACATGGTGGTGCACACCTTTAATCCCAGCACTCAGGAGGCAGAGATAGGCTGATTTCTGTGCGTTCCAGGCCAGCTGGGGCTACAGGGAAACCCTGTCTTGAAAAGAAAAGAAGAAAGAAGAAAAGAAAAGAAAAGAAAAGAAAAGAAAAGAAAAGAAGAGAAGAGAAGAGAAAAGAAGAGAAGAGAAAGAGAGAGAAAGAAGGAAGGAAGGAAAGGAAAGGGTGATCAAGCAACTAAAAGAAAATGTTTGGAGGTGTCCATGCCATGTTTAGCAAAAGAAAACTATTTTATAAACAGATTACTGAAACTGCAAAAGCAAGACATTCAGAAACTGCTGAATCATCAAGTGTTAGTAAATAGAAAATAATTACACAGTACCCAGTGTTAACAAAATGTGCTAGGAAAATCCCACTCACTGTCACTACATCTGATGTGACATTTATGCCTTTACTTCTGGAGAAATAATCTTTGAACCTATTTCGTGGACTGGAGAAATGGCGCAGCAGTTAAGGGCACTCCTGCTCTTGCACAGCATCTTAGTTCACTTTTTGGCATCCACATGGTGGCTAACAACTGTTTGTAAATCCAGTTCCAGGGCATTTAATGTCCTGTTTTGGCCTCTTTGACCACTGAATTAGGCATGCACTGCCACAAATGCAGACAAAACACTCATACACATAAAATACAAATACTAAAATTAATTAGAACCTTGGCTTTATATTTTCAGAACATCATACATGAGTACTATATTTACATTATTTCTGTCCTTTTCTCTCCCCTCTCCAACTCTTCCCACTCACCCCTACTCTCTCAATTTTGTGACTTCTTCTTTTGATTATTATTGATGCATACACACACAGACTACACACATAAATATGTATATACATAGTAAATTCGCTGAATCCATTTAGTGGTGATTATATGTATTTGCATTTATGACTGACCACTTGGGATTGGATAATGTGTCATAGAGCTTGTCCCTAGAGAAAACTGGTCCTCTCTTCCTCAGCAGCCACTGATTGCCCATAGCATTTCATCTAGAGGTGAGACCTTGTGAATTTTCTCCTGTCCACATTGACCTGTCAACTGGTGATGTATCTCAAGTATTCTTTAGGCAACCATCTTGTGGAGACTTCATGAGGATATCTTCCCTGTGATGTCTAGAATATACTATCTGTCAAAAGGCATCCTAGTTGTGACTCTTATAATTTTCATGCTTCCTAGTATGCGATATTTTCAGAGCCTTCTGTGCTTTTTAAGTTTCCATGGAACCATTGCTCTCCAATTTGGTTTTCACAATAAGACTGTATTCCTTGATATATTTCATTACTGTGTAACATTCTTTCAGCAAAAATTTGATGTTAGATTGTTCAGAATAGTATTCCGGAATCAGTGATTAACTGAGGACAGTGATGGGTAATTCTCATCAGGTAGAGAGATGATGAATACCAGCAATTACTCCTCAGCTTTATCTGAACCCACAAAAAGGGGTTTACTTAAGGATACTCAATAAAATGAAATTAATAACTTAGGACTAGATTCCAAGTATGAAATGTGCTTTAACTCACTCATTGTTTTAATTTTTATGTCACTTCTCAGCACCCTGCACATTTTCTCCAAAAAGAAAAAAAAATCTATGGCTGGGGAGATGCTGTAAGTGTTCCTAGAGCACTTGCTCTGCAAATATGAGGACCTGAGTTCATAACCCAGAACCCACATAAAAAAATATGTGTATGAAATGCAGAAAAACTCAGTAAAAAATACACATTTAAAACATGTGAGCATGGATGCACAGCTGTAATTTCTGTACTGGTGGAAGCTGGGGGGAGGGGTGTGGCAGACATAGAAGGATCCCTGTAGCTCACTAACTGCCAGCCTAGCCCAAAACTGGTGAACTCCAGGTTCAGCAAGTGACCTTGTCTCGATAGAATAAAGTGAATAGTGATAAAGAAAAATACGTGACATCCTGCCAAACATGTGTGCAGTTGTACAAACACACATGCTCATACCACACACAGACACACACACACACACACACACACACACACACACACACACACACACACATACACACAGGAGAGAGAGAGAAAGAGAATTTTTTTATGAAGAACTAATCATTTGTGATATATTACCTTGTCTCTTTACTAGTCTTAGGGATGGAGGAGTCATCAGGACTTTGATTCATTATTATTTATTTTTAGTTTATATTTATGTGTATTTTCTGCTTGCATGTGAGTGCACCCATGTTGTACAATGCCTGTGGAAGTCAGAAGGTTTCAGATACCCTGGAACCAGAGTTTGGGATGGTTGTTAGCTGCCAAGTGGATGTTGGGAATCAAACTTGGATCCTCTGAAGGAGCAGTCAGTGCTCTTAGATGCTGTAGCATCTTTCCAGCCCCTGTATCATTATTTATAAGTGTACTCATAATACGGACTGAAACCCAGTAAAATGCAATGAGTCTTTACTGAAGAAAGGAAGGGAGTCTTTTTAAGTATACTATTGATCTTGGTTTTTTATTTTGAATTTTTATTTTTATTTTGTGTGTATGCGTTTTTTGCCCATGTTTGCTGTGTACTATGTTCATGCAATGCTCACAGAGGCCAGAAGAAGGCATTCATCAGGAACTGGAGTTACTGATAGTTGTTAGCCACCCTGTGGGTACTGGGAACAAAATCCAGGTCCTTCGCAAGGGTAACAAGTGCTCTTAACCACTGAGCCAGTTTTCTAGCCCTGAAGTAAAGAAGTCTTACAGAAGTTTATTGCATCGTCAATTCATGGACTTGAATAATTATTTCTACAAAAGAGGAAAATACATAAGGGAAATTGAGCTGTCAGAGATGAAAGTAGGGTGTTGAATTATGACTGCCTTCTGCTATCATGTTTACTTCCTGCTGTAAATAGACTTCATGTAATGACTAAGGCACAGAATATTTCTGGTAATTGCTCATAAGACTACTTTGACTAATTGAAGTTAGATTTTATCTTGATATTGGCATCTTTTAAGCCTTAGTCACAAATATCTCACCCATATTTTTAGTTTCATGATTTGCAAACAGTCTTCTTCATTTTGTTGCTGTAGCTGATGGTACAATGGTAAACTATCAAAATTCCAATGTGACAGGCTTGGTAACATGGAGAAGTTCCTCTCCCATTTACAGTTCACTTAAAATTTTCTTCTAGCCATTAACCTTTATCCCCAGCTTTCCAGTTGCTGTTACTAAGCTGCTCTCCATAGATCGTTAACAGTAAATTCACATCTAGTTTTGGAATAACACATCCAAATATGTATACATGTACATATTCATAACTGCAATATGGAGATTCTTTAGATTGAGGTAACATGTTTTGTTGTTTGCTTGTTTTGGTGAACTGTGTAGACTCAATACCAGAAACTCTGTGTCAAATTTTCTTATTGAACATTAAATACTGAGGTTGGTTGACTATATGGTGTCATTGGTTATATGATGCTTTTTGTCAAAGTAGCCTTATGTGCCTTCCATGACTAACACTTGAACCATTCATTTTGCAGTTACGTGAGGAATTTGACCGTGGAATTGATGTCTCTCTGGAAGAGGAGCACAGCGTTCATGATGTGGCAGCCTTGTTGAAGGAGTTCCTCAGGGACATGCCTGATCCCCTTCTCACCAGGGAGCTGTACACAGCATTCATCAACACTCTCTGTACGTAACACAGCCAAATTTCTGGGAAAATATCTCTGGAATACCAGGATGTCCAACTCACTCATGAAAATCTTGTGCATGTGTTTTCCGATAAGTGGTTCTGTCCTTATTTATTGGTCTCTAATGAATGGGCTATTTGGGGGAATTTCTGAGATTTGCCCTGGGGAGAATCAGCAAGAAGAAAGTTGCAATAAAATGAATGGGAAAAGTCAAAAAAAAATTGAGATGTTTTCAAATGACCCCAGGACAGTAGATTGTGCTATAAGTTGATACTTTGAAGTACTGGCAAGAACTCATGTTGAGTCTGTGCCTAAAAATGAATTGGGGCTTCTGGTATGAGGAAGGAGAGTGCCAAGGAACTCGGAGTGAGAAAGAAGGCAGGCAGGATTTCAGCGGAAGCAAGAGGGCATAGTGCAGCAGCGGTACTTTCAAAGGAACTGTTACTGGCTGTGCATACGTAGCCCACACAGGGTGAAAAGGAGAAGGGATGTGTCAGAGCTCTGTCAGCCTGCACACATTTCTTCTTGCAGCACTTTCGATGGGATCGCTGCTGAGAAAGAGGTGTCCTTGTGATGTGTCTTGGCACTGCCAAAATAAAGCCTGTCACTTGTGTATTATTGAAGAGAAAAGGGGTTTAAATACGCTATAACTTCAGATTTCATAGCATTCCCCAAGGATCAGCCATTGTTATTAAATATTTATTAATGTGCACTACAATCCAATAAGTCAGTATGAGTAATGAATAAGAGAAAGGAGGGTAAATGAAATAAGGGCAGTGGCTTATCTTTCTCATGGCGTTTCTAGATGGGATATTTTGTAAGGTCTATGTGTTCTCTATATCTTTCATAGGGCCTTGTAGCCAAGGTGCTAAAGCATAGGAAAATGGGTGAAAGCATAAAGTGGGATTGGCCAGGGTATCCTCTTAAGGTAGTTATAAGAAGAAGGGTCCTAGGACCTGAACAGTGTCAGTTCCATTTGTTCTTACCTAAGAGTGTCTCTCTCTGCTTTATGTAGTGTTGGAGCCAGAGGAACAGCTGGGAACCTTGCAGCTCCTCATCTACCTTCTACCTCCCTGCAACTGCGACACCCTCCACCGCCTCCTACAATTCCTCTCCATTGTGGCCAGGCATGCCGATGATAATGTCAGCAAAGATGGGCAAGAGGTATGCTCCTATTAACACAGTGACTTCCTTCCTGTTCTTCTGTTGTTCTACCTGTTGTCATTAGATCTCAAAACATCAATAGGGCTCCACATTTCAAAGGTGATAACCCCTCATTTCCATTAGTCACTTGTTTCATGACTGCAACAAAATATATGACAAAAGCAAGGTAAGGAAGGAGGGGTCTATTCTGGCTCACAATGCAGTGGTATAGTCCATTGTGGTCATGGTCCATGTGGCTCGAGCAAGAGGCAGATATGTATTCAGTATGGGACCACAGCCCTGGGAATGGTGCCGTTCACATTTAGGATAGGTCTTCCCATCTCAGTCTAATGTAAATTATCCCTTGCTAACATGCCCAAAGATTGACTTGTTTCTATGGTGATTCTAAATCCCACACATCATCCCTGACCTATGTGTCTATATAAAACTGTGCCTTCTCTGGAGGGATAGCTCCTGAAAGGATATAAGCTGTTGACCTGCTTGTCTATCTCAAAGATGCTTCAAAACGACACTGGTATTTTCCATAAAGATGACATTGTTCAAGATTTTCAATTTCCATTTGTAAGAGGCAGATAAATAATTAGCTACTGAAGGGTTTGAAATTACATAAAAGTGAAATATGGGAGTGAGAGGAGGTTACCATTCTTGTAACTAGCTTGATTTGTTCCCCTGAATTGCAGTCAAAATATGACATCCTCACTTTAGTTTTTCTAGTTTGTCCCTGGAGATCTCATCTGCATTAGGAGAGAGAGATCCTTTTGAGCCTTAAATCACCCCTCAAAAATAGGGATTTGTTGAATGAGATAGGGGTCTATTATGATTCTAAATCAGGGATAGAGGAAACTGGAAGTGATGGTCTTTGTGATTGTGTGTCAGTGTTACCAAAGGATAACTGCTGGAGGCAGGTTTACACTCTCCCATGAACCCTTTAGGTATAGTCTAGTTAAATGGTTCTTACACAAGGCCAATGTGATTTCCCCTCCAGTATGAAATCTGTGGATCTATTTGGTCAAACTCACACTTCGAGATATTTTACAATTTCATTATTGGACAAACATGACACTGGGATCCTATTTCATATTCACTCTCACAGGAGATGCCTTTCCTTCTTCCATCCCATGTGGTCTTGTTTAGCTCTGATACTAGTTTTACCAGGAGGTCTCAGACCTGTTAATCGGTTAACATGCACTGTAAATCACCAAAAAGGAGCCAGAGGCATTCCAAACTTACTTAACGAAAAGAGCTATTATTTAAATCTTTGTTAGCCAGAGCTCAGCTGTATAGTGGATTCAGTTCTGTGCTTGTCAAACTTAGTTCCCACAGGGCATGGACGTATATAATTTTTTTCACCATCGTCCAAAAAGGCAATTCTGCATTTCTCCTACTCCTCCCCACCAGGAGTGTGAGAACGGAACTTTCCCAACTTAGCCATTTATCTCTCTAGGAGTTATAATTAGTGAAATCCCTGCTACTTTTATGTTTCATCATATGGCCCTAACACCTTACTTCAGCACACAGCTCTTCCATGAGAATACTATAATTCTCATAATTGTTACATAGTTATATTATCCGTCTGGGTGTCAGCCTTTATCCACTGTAGATATAATAGAAGAGGTAGAGTCATCGGCCTGGTGGCTGAGTGAAAACAGAGCCCTGAGTTGGAAAGTATGCCAATTGTCTCTCTGACGTTTCTTAAGTACTATGTGAGAATCAGAAAGTTGAGTCTTGAGTGATTCAGAAGTCACAGAGGGAAGCAAAATTCCAGTCCAACTTGCTACCAGATTTCCTTTTTGGAATAATTTTCAGACACCCTTTCAGTCTAAAGCTCAACAAGGCTCCATTACCCATGCTGAGAAGGAGACAGTAATCCTGAATAAAAGCATAGACGAACCGTAACGTGGTAGGATCCTAGCTACCATTAATGACTCTCCTACTGCATGCTGGTTTTGTGCCATAGTACCTAATCCTAACATACTAGACATTATTGTGCCCACTTTGCAGAGGTAGAAACTGAGGCACAGGGATTAGTTAATTTAGCCCATATCCCACAGGGAGCTTCTACCTATGGTCATATAAGTAGCACATTAGTACAGTTTACAACTCTGGTAAGTTGCCATATACCCTAAAGTCACTGTAGATTTGTAGAGTTACTAGGACAGTATCCCAGCAGGTTAAAGTAAAAGCATTGAGAAAGGGTCTTTTATGAATTCACATAAAGTCATCTTATTGGTTAGTGGTCAGACGATCTCTGTTGACTAGTCAGTGGTCAGCTGTGCTTCAAACTGCAGCCCATCTAAGTTTTTGAGAAACAAGTCAAACAGTAGCTCAGACTTCTCAGTTTCTGCAGAATTGACTTCCGTAACAAAGTTATTCTTCAAAGTAGGTCTGTTTTGAGGTTCATCATAGTTGTTTAGCACCATCCCTGGCTTCTCCTAGTAGATGTCAGTAGTATTACCTCTCTCTCCACCACACATAGGCTATGACAAACCAAACCATCTCCATACATTACCAAGTCTCTTCTTGTATCAAGGGGATTCAAAATCACCTCTCATTCACAGCATCTGGTAGTTTTATGATTCACTGACTTGAGTGTTCTTGAAAAAATCTGTTAACTTTCCGAAATCTGGGCTTCCCAATCTGAATTTGGGGAAAACATTCAAGTGAGATGGTGGAACCAGAAGTTCCAGCTACTTGCGACGCTGAAGCATGAGGATCAACTTAGTTCAGGAGTTTGAAATGTAACAAAGTTTTATCTCCGGTAACACTCTGAGAGAGGCCAAGTTTACTATAAAGGAAATGAAACATCACAGGGAACAGTATACCTGTACAAGGACACAGGAGTTATAAGGGTTTCCCGACACTCTTGGTTTAAACCTAGCACCAAAATGAAGGACTAAAATCAATAATTAAAACACCAGGGAAAGTATAAGAACAGCATTACTTCCTTAAAAAGGTTAGAAGTGACTGGAAATCACGCAGTCATCTTGAAAGAAATTGGGCCATATTCACAGAGCCTAAATGCCTCTGTGGGTAGATCTTTGATCCCATTAAGACATGAATTTGGGGAGGATTTGGAAAGAGATTATATAATTATGCTGTAGACTGAGATACACATGAAAACAAAAGGAGAGGAGAGAGAGACAGAGACTGACTGACTTAGGAAAGTATTTATCAATATAGAAAACAGAAATTGTTTTAGTAATGTTTCCGTGTAAAGATTCACTTGTTTTCAAGTCTGGTATGTCCTGAGCACATGCTGTATCTCTCTAAACCAGTTATTAATTGTTCGGGCATTTCCAAGTTGCTATTCTGAGGATGTTTTGGCATCTAGAAGGTGAAGGAGGTAAAGACTAAAGATAAACAGAATTTAGAGTACGAAGTACCAGTCCCTTCAGAGATTCAAAGAAGGGTAGAAGACTAGTGGCTGCATAGAGTAGACTGAATAAAGGGCACACTTCAAATGGCTTGTCAGGGATTGAGTAGATGGGCCACATAACCATGGCAGGGAGATAGGAGTTAGCTAAACTCCTCTAGTAGAAGTTATGGGTAGAGGGAGAGGATCAAGAGAGAGGACCTTTGCTTAGTATTTTTTATTTGGGTTGGCATGAGCAGGCTGAGAACACAGAATGGACAGAGTAGAGACTAAATATCAAATAGTAAATTATGATCAAGAAGCAAAGCATTTTCATGCTCTATTTGTTAGTTTGCGCTATGCATTTGTAAGGTCATTCGTTGCTATGGTTTGCAGCATGAAGGACAACTGACCTAGATTTGTCAGGAATCTTGAAGGCCCAGAAGGCATTGTCAGAGCCTGGTTTTTGTGAGAGAGGAAGAGGAAAGAAAGCAGAGTTGGGGTCAGGGAAGGCCTGTACTTCCTCATCTACAAAGTGAAAATGATATTTCCTTTCTAATTAAATCTCAGTGCATTCTTAATTGGTGACATAATGAAATGCATACACAAAGAGTATGTATAAAATGATGAAAATAGTTGATTGGTGGTATTCTGGAGAAAAACAGTGGTATCTTACTGAATTTGTTGTCTTCTGTCAGTTTTGTCTCATTCCAGTTTATTTAGTTGATATTTACTTTGTCACTTACGGAGAAAAGAAATCTCCAAATATAAGCAGCATGTTATTTCTTCTAAGAAAGACTATATAGTAGGAATAACATTGAAACATCCCAAGTGGTAGTTTTTCAGAGTCCAAGAATCTCCTTACTATGCCCTTGTTTGGCGAAAGAGTTGCTAGCTAGCATTGAGTTCTGAAAGGGACTATATATGAAGAAAAAAAAAGGCTGTGTGGAACCATGCTTTCTGATCCTTGAGGTACTTGCCTCTAGGACATGGTTACTTGCCTTTGGAGCTTTGGCAGGATCCTGCCACCCTTGCATCAGCCTCCTCCAGTCTCACTTTAAAGCTCAGTTTCCCTTTTCCCCATGGTACAGCTGGGTCTGTCAAGCAAGAGTGAACAGGAGGTACACCTCTATGACAAAGAGCAGAAAAGGCTAAACAGCTGCACAGCTGCATGGCTTCAGTTTGTACTGCACCACGTCCTCCTGGCCATGGGGCTAACTGCTCCACTCTCTATTTAAAAAGGGCAATGATAGCAGCTGCTTTACATATAATCTTATCTAGAAAACGAGTTGAAATGGTCTGTGGAAAGTCCCTAGTCTGGTGTCTGGACATGCTAGACCTTTAATAAATGTGAGCTATTTATACAGGGCTTAGAAATGATCTAGGATGCTTATTTAGTGAAGATAGAAGATTTCCTGGAATTGGCTGGCTAATTAAAACATGCAATAATGCAGTAATAGGCTAGCACTGAGTGCTTATACCACCTAGACAGGTGATCATATATATATATATATATATATATATATATATATATGCTAAAACATGGGGAACAAAAGTTGGAATAAGTCTCCTTCAAAGTTTAATGAGCAAAAAAAATGGAAAAAAAAAAGAAAAACAAAGAACCCAAAGTGGGAACAAACCACAGCAGCCTGGTTTGCAACTGGAATCTATGTGCAACGTTACAGATTGTATTGCATTCCCAGAATAGCTCCCAGAGAAGGAGAGAGCGGAAACAGAGTTCTGGATTGTCCTTGTACTAAACACTCTTTTCAGTGAAAACAAAATCTTCTATTTGTTCATGTTTTTAAAAAGGAGAAAACTCCACTACTACTTTATAGGGGTTTGGGGAAGCTCTCCAGATGCCTCTGAGTTTTGAAAGGAGGAATCTGAAAATGACACATACTTGATTTTATCCATAACCATGAATTTCTAGGAAGAGAACTGAAAAACAATATGAAAACTTGTGCAGTGTTATCCCCATGAAACAAAACAAACAAAGAAAAAAGAAACCTAAAGGTCCTGTAGAAAAAGCATTGTCTTTTTAAATTCATAGTGTTTACCACATGGAATAATTACTCTTGGTGGCAACGAGTTTACCTGAAAATAGCCTTGCCTTCTAAGAATAAAGTAACCTGTATTCTCTGCTGGGCTTGCAGGCCAGGAATACCACCAGTCCAGAGCTCCACGAGATGAAGGGAAGACTCAGTGGAGTTTCACCTTGGTCGTTTGTAAGGATTCCTGAATTATTTGCTAGGCACCCACATGCTCTCTCAAAGACTGTATTGATCTTACAAGAAAACAAACAAGCAAACATCTTTATCCTGACTGTCCCCAGGAGCGTCAACCGATGTTAACTAGAGAAATAAAAGGACACACACACACACACACACACACACACACACACACGCGCGCGCGCGCACACACACACACATATACACACACGCACACACACTGATAATTCTCACCTGGGAAAATGTTGTCCTACAGTGTACAAATATATTCACACCTGGAAGCACTTGAAGTTGTTACAGCTGGAAGGGAGGGGAGGCTTCCAACATTTAGTAGCCCAAGGTCACTTAACATTCTACCATACACAGGACAGTCTCCATTGTAAAGAATGACCTGCCATCACATTTCACTCATGCCAAGACAGAGAAACACTGACTTAGACATAACTTAGATAGACCTTCCTTCCCATGTGGAAAAGAAGCAAGTAAATAAAAAGAAATGCCAAGCCTTTCAAAATGCCCACATTCCTTATTACAACAATTTGACTTGTAGAAACTACTCCCAAGATAGTGCTCAGCCAAGCACATAAAATGTCTTTTTTGGATATTTTTGTATATTCTACTTAATTTTTGGTGTATTTCATACACAACATCTTCATCTTTATACCCTCTTCCCCATCCTCACCCTCTGATAGCCCCTTCATACCAGATTTCATGCATTCTGTCATTTATGTTAAGGTTTATCGAGTCAAATTAGTGTGTCCAAACATCCCTTGGTGTAAGTTCATCCACTGGGGCCTAGTCAGCCTGTCTAGAGTCACTTCTTTAAAGATCAGCTCTCCCTCACCCAGCAATAATCAACTGCCAATAGTTCTTTGGTTAAGTTTGGGACCTGCTGCCCATTTCCCCAGTTCTGTGCTGGGTTTTTTTCTGCTTGAGTTTTCATGGGTCTTGTGTATGCTGACACCATCGCTGTGGGTTCATACGATCAAGGTCCCAGGAGCCTGTAAGACTGACTCTGTTTTCATATTCACCTCCACAATGGTCCCTGAGCCCTGGGTGAATTTGCAATATGAGTCCTGTCCAGGAACCCACACTCTGCAAACTTTTTTTCTCTATACTTTGGCCATTTGTGGCCTTTTGTGATCGTTGCCCTGTATTGCATAAGGGAGCTTCATATGTGAGAGTTGAGAGATGCATTAGTATTCTCTTTACCCTTTTTCTACTGTAGTCTGTGAGACTTGGGTGTACAGGTTGCACTGTACATGTGCCATTTAGGGTTGGGCATTTCGCAGACACTTAACCTCTGTTTATGACCAGCCATGGGATTCTGTAATAGTCACTGTCTGTTGCAAAAGAAGCCCCTTTGATGAGTGATGACTGGCATACTTGTCTATAAATATAAGGCTCCATACTTAGCACACAATAAAACATTACATTTGTCTAGGGGTGTGACAGCCTTAGGGTTGTCTCTGAGATCTTTGACCTCTCTAGCCATGTGTATTTGGCTGTTTACAGTACCACACAGGAGTTCCCTCCTATTGAGTGGGCTTTAAGTCCAATTGTGTAGCTGTTGATTACCTTGAAGATAAAAGTGCTACTACTTCCCCAGTGTATAATTTTGTCCCTTATTTATAGCAAAAGAATTCTGAAAGTGACACAAATACCCATCAGCTGTCTGTAGTCCAAACATCATGATCTGTTCATGCAACAGGATGCTAAGGGCCAATAAAAAGAGAAGATGGAAGGTTTTTTGAAATTGAAAGATTAATGCAGTGTATTGTAAATGAAAAAGAAGCAACTCTACTTTCCAACAAAAATAGTAACATAGGCTTCTGTGCAGCAGGCGTGTAGAAAGCCTGAGCAGCTGGATTTAGGGAGTGCTGAAATAAAGGGTATTTTCTTTCTGTCTGCTTACCTGTGCTTTTTACTTTTGAACATCAGTACTTTAAAGAAATATTCCCAGGTAAAGAATAGTTCCCTTCCTTCATTCTGTAGTTCTTGTTAGCGCCACAGCCGTGATCTTTCTTCTTCCTGGCTTGTGAGAGGTTTTTATTTGAAGAAGAAGAAGCACCTGCATTCACTGTTTTCACTGTCTTCTGCAACCCTGTAAAACCTCTGATCTAGGCCAACAGAACTGCCCTCAAATCCTGTCCGGAGGGCAATAGAGTGTGACTGTGAAGATCTTTCACAGGAGAACTTACCCTTGAAACTCCCCTAGCACTCTTCCCTTGCACATGTTTCTCAAATGTCGAATCCTCAGCATTGTACCCTTATTCTCACACTGATAACTTTGGAAGCTCTGCAGTTCACCCCTAGTTCTTCTCTTGTAGTTCATAAGATAGTTGCCATGATGTAGACTGTGGCAGTATGTTCTGTGTGATCTTGCTCTGTTGAGTTCACCGTCCCTGGCACCATAGATTGCTCTATCAAGCAGACAGATCCTTCTTCTCCAGTCATAACTTCCCTGTCCTGATATCCCAATCTAAGCTCTGTGCTTACCATTCCTGCCTTCTCTGTAGCACCCCGGCACATGGACATTCTTGGCCCCTCTTGATATATTTCCAATGCTTTTGTGTGCTCGGCTATGAAAGTGCTTCCCACCCCTGTTCCTTTGTCACCAGAGAAAATTCTATTTTTATTTCCAAATATTTTTTTTCAAATATGGCTACCTCTCTGATGCAGGTACTAGGGTCTCTGGAGTTGATAAATTCTTTCTTTGTACCCACTACACCAAAAAAAGATACATTTATCTCCTTCCTAGGATTTGAGCCTTCCAAATTAAAGACTGTGTTGTAATTATTTTTGGAAATTAAAAAAAATAATTACAATCCATGAAGAATGCCTATCCTGTGGGAAGAACATGCTGAGTGCATGGATCACTGGGGAAGAGACAGAGGACACACACACATTGATGAATGGACGAACATCAATATTTTTAAGTACAGATAGGATGGGAATATTTTTATACTATCAGTTTTACAATAAATATTTTGGAATTGTCAATTTTTATTCATTGTTCTATTTAGATGATCATTGAATTATGATCTTCAATACAGAATATGAAGCAGAAGAAACATTATGGAACACTCATAGATTCCGACAAAGGTGATATTTTCCTTGCAGGGAAAATTTACTAAGGAAAAATTTTCAGGGATTATTCAGGCTTCCAGCTTTTTCAAAAACAACATAAGAATAGTCCTTGTATTTTCTTCACCCACAGGTCACTGGGAACAAAATGACATCTCTGAACTTGGCCACCATATTTGGACCCAATCTTCTGCACAAGCAAAAGTCATCAGACAAGGAATTCTCTGTCCAGAGCTCAGCCCGAGCTGAAGAGAGTACAGCCATCATAGCTGTGGTGCAGAAGATGATCGAAAATTATGAAGCCCTGTTCATGGTAGGTGGCTCTTCAAGTGACAGTTGCCTCTAGTGGGATAATGAAACTCAGTTTTGTCACTTTCTCGCTTGCAGTGCTAGTTGTTGAGTGAGGGGCAACTCAGCTTGGATAAGAACAGAAACTTCCATAATTCTGATGGCACTATAAACGTTTTCGATTCTATGTTTCTACAGTCCTTTCAGATTTACAAACTTCCTTTTGTGGTCCCTTCAATAATAGTCGTATGTTCATAGAACAGTCATGCTTGCTGAAAATTTGATAAAACCCTTCCTTTTGGAAGGCTATCACCGTAGGAATTCATGTGTTCATAACCAACTTCAGTGACATCACTTCGTCAAGGTCAGTCTTGACATTCGACATCCTGTATGAAACTTCACTTTCCTTTCTGTGTCCTTGCCATCTATCTCCTGAACCCCATTACCATTCTTATTGTTTCTCTTGTTCAGCCTTGTGTTGTGGTCATTTGTGGCCATTTCCCCCAGGAGATTATAAATGCATCTAAAACAAGGACTGTGCCTTTGTTATCTCCTCTCTGTGTCCTCTGTACAGGTTTTAGAAGTGCCTATATCTGGTAGGCACTCAATAATTTTTTTTATTTGTATTGAATTACTAGTTCCTGTTTTCCTTCATAAAACTGCATTGCTTACTCCATCTTCCCTCGAAACAGTAGAATAAATGCCAATTTATTGTTCTCTACTCAAATTGCATGTCAAAATTTACAGGAACATTCTCCATGATTCCTTTCCCGTTTCTCTTGTTAATTTGCAAATACAGTAAAGTCCTCCTGTTCTCCTAGATGCTTTCATGGTTCCTTCATGGAATCTCCTTAAGAGATTTTCTATAGTTGTCAGATGCCTTACAGTGCATTTATTTTTATGCTTGTCTTACATACATTTATTTTGGATACTGGAGAGTCAGTGGTTTAGAATAGTTGTCCTCTGCACCTTATCTGTACAATTGACGCCAAGTCATTCAGTACTCAGCAGGCATCATCAATTCAACTCATGGGAAAGGGAAAAAAAGTGAAAAGATATGATCTAATTCGGAAAGACAAAATGAGAACGATTGATATGTGAAAGAACTATACAGACTCTATGTCTGTCCAAATGTTAATTAATAGTTATATCGTTTTGGCTACATGAGCTGCTTGAAATCTCAGAATTTTAATACTACAGACATAAGTATCTTGTTAACATAATGTTTTGCCAGATATTTGGCAGGTGGTCTGCTAGGCAGAGACCTGGAAACCCCAACTCCATGTTTCCTGAGATCGCTATTCCCTGTGCTTCCATGGGTACCCCTGTAAGGGGCATCCGTCCACGGAGTCTGATTCCATTCACCAGAACTTACCCATAAGTCATATTTAATTGCAAGGGAGGCTGGGAATGATATTCTGGCTAGATGCCCAGGAGAAAGAAGAGATGCATTTACCACAGGGAGCAGTTCACTGAGCTAGTATGGTGTCTTGCCTCTCTTTGTGTCTCTGAAGCACTGTCCCTGTATTGCCCATGCTGAGCTCTCAAAAGTATTGAATTAGTCATCAACTATATAAAATTCAAGCTTTAGTCCAAATCCTCATAATTAATTACATATTTGGATGAATCAAATGTCCCAACTTTTCAATATTTTCATCAAGTTTAAAGTCACATATCATCATGCCAAGTAGTCTTGGCATTACTTCATGTTCTCTGCACTTTTTTAACAAAATATTATCCCTCATCAATCTTATTTCCCTGCTCTAAATTCTGTATTCTTTCCTTTATATGAAACCACAAAGCATCAGGAATTTCTTTTCACCTCAGATACTGAAAAGACTCCTTCTTACCTCCTTGAAAGGCAGAGGTCATTGAAGCTGTGTCGTGACTCTTTTCTGCCCCCTGGAATACTTAGAACAGCTGCAAAATATCAGTATTCTATCCTTTCCAAACCTGATCTTTATTTTTATCATTCTCTCTAGAGACTGATATTGAGATTCTCTTGGGCACCAAGTGATATTTATATTCCTAAGTTACAGTCTCTTCTCTTCTTAAAGAAATACTTCATGAACACCTTGTATAAAATCCAATTTCTCCACCTTCACTATGATTACTCATACTATTCCTAACACACACACACACACACACACACCACAAAGTTCTGACTCCATATTTATATCCCATGCTTCTTCTCCTTAGCAGTCACCACTACTAATAGATACTTGTGCTAATTTCTCTTGTTTATTGAGTATTTCGTAGCCAAAATGTATTTTTTCTGAACCATTCCTGTCTACATTCTCTGCTGCATTACTCCTTTGCCTGGGACAGAGTAAGAACAAGATAAACACTGGTTCGTGCAAGGCTTGACATCAGCTCTGTGATGTATTTCAGTGTAATGCATTATTTCAGTCTCACCAATCCTTACTCTTACACATGGGAAAATTGGGACCATGGAGAAATTAAGTATACCTTTCTTAGCTGTTGGTGTAATCATGCCTGGTCTCTTTAGATGGACTGTGGGAACTACATGGGAACAAAAGAACAGTAGACTGAATAGGGGGCAGAAGGACAGAGATCCCCATACTGAAGTCTGGAAAGTAAAGTGGAGCCAGAAAACCTGGCTCCAGCCCTATCTCTGTTCTGTATTAGCTGCATGACCTCATCTGCTTTGATTTCTGTTTCTTCACTTATTGAAGGACTTGTCTTGAATGCATACTATTTAAGATCCTTTCTATCTTGATCACCTGTGTGACTTAATACTCCAACAGTGATTTCCCCTTTTATATCTCTTAAAAGCATAGAAGAAAACTAATTTCACAACAACTATTCTCTTGGCATGTGTGGCCTTTCACATTCTTTTTGGTTATACCAAGAATGATGGCTGCTTGGCCAGACTTGTACATGTGGGTACACAAAAATCCAGCTGTGTGTGTGTGTGTGTGTGTGTATGTGTGTGTGTGTGTGTGTGTGTGTGTGTGTGTGTGTGTAAAATTGAGGGGATATTTTTAAAGGGGCTTCCAGAATTACATTCCAAATAAGGAGTGATGAAAGGAGAGAGGAACCTGATGAATGACTAAAGATAGTTAACCGTTTTGTAGAGTCATAGTCCTTCAGAAATTTTATTAGCTTCCATTAGAAAAGGTGACTCATTAGGAGAAGTGGCTATGGCTTGTCCTTGAAAGCACAAAGCATCCTGGAAGCAATCACTCCACAGAAGAACTGGTGGAAAGGATCTAGGGACCATAAGAAGCCGGGCAGATTGTTCTGTATGGTTTTCATCTTCTAGTGCTGAGACTGTGGATAATTCAGAAAAGAATCAGGCTGATCCCCAGTATACAGAAGTCATCTAGATTCAGATACTAACATTCTTCTAGAGTCAGGCTACAGCTCAGTAGCAGAGTTCTTGCCCAGTATGCATGAGTTTCTGAAATCACAAAATGGGTTTTCATAATGGAGTTAGGTTAAGTGCTGGTCTGAATGTCTTAGTACTGAAAATTGGTCATGATGACAACCTTCATGTTCACTCTATTATACCGCAAAGGCAATGCTGGGTATAGTCATGTGTATCTGTAACCTCAGTACTTGAGTGACTGAGGCAAGATGATCTCAAAGAGCTGAAGGACAGTCTGGGCTACAGAGTGAATTCTAGGCCAGTCTGGGCGGCATTGCTCTATCTCAATCTGCCTTCCCAAAAGGCCAAGGCAATAGATTATGATCATGGTTCTCAATCTTCAGTGTGTAACAGAGTTTGCGAGGAAACTTGTTAGACATTCATATTCCTAGGCCACCCTCCAGAAAATTGAATTAAGTGGTACTGTCATGGGGCCCAGGAATCAGCTCTTTCTAATTAATCCCTCCACGAGTTTTAGCTAAATTTCTATCATGTCCAAGGAAACCATATTTTGGGAAACAGGGATTGGGTGGAAAGACCATGAGCTTTGGAATGAGTTACCAAAATTCAGATCTTCTCTCGACCATTTATGTGCTCTATGATCTCTGACAGTATGCATAACGTCCCTAAGCTTTCATTTTCATGCTATAAAAATTGAGATTAAAGGACCTACTTTATAGGATTTTGTGAAACTTAGAAATGAAACTTCAGGCATAGGACTGGCATATGTTTGGCATACAATAAGATTGCTGCTATCCTACACTCATGTGGAAAGGTACCTACCTGCTTTATTAAAGCACACTCAGGTGTTACCTTCTCAAAAGACCAACCGCAACCTGCTTCCACATCTACATGCTCCTCATCCTTTCCCTGCTCATGTTTCTCTTTTTTCCATTGAATTGATCACCTTTTAATTCACTCTATAATTCAAATATTCATTATGATCACTGAAAACCTAATAGAAGCAAACCCTATAATGGCAGGGAGTTTGATTTGCTTGTTGAGATAGAATCTCACCATGTAGCCTGAGCTGGCCTTGAACTGATAATCTTCCTGTCTTGGCCTCCTCAATGCTGAGATTGCAGGCATATACTGCCACACTTGGTGACAACAAATGTTTCTGTTCATTCTGTTCACTGGCACTCATGACATCTAGAATGGATTTGACAGAAGATGACATTCAGTGATTATTTTTTGAATAAATAATGCAACTCTATATTGCCAGAAAAAAATGTTGCTGTTTTGGTTCGGCGCCCACACCCCTAAAATTCCCATACTTCTAAACTGGGACCCTCCATTTCTGTAAACTACTTAAAAAACTGATTAACATATAATGGTACCTTCTGGCAACACCAGAAATAGAAGATAAGAATCATTATTTTGCAGAAAGTGTCATTGATATCCCAAGTGCAAAGCATTCACTGTCTTACGAAATTGACACACTAATTGTTCTGAAAGCTTGTGCGTCTGTGATACAGGGAATCTCAAATAACATTTATCATTACATTACTCTTGAAAAGATGTAATCAAAAGATGCAGAGCAGAGTGGAGAAAGCCATCAGATCCTTCTAAGGGCTAAAATTACATGATTCTTATCAGGGTTTTTTTCCAAGAAGGGCAGGGAAGTGAAGACACTACCGTCAGATGTTGTTGAAAAGCTCTGAGTGCAGTGGAGATGTGGGAAAGGCAGCACACTCCCATTCCAGTACTTGTCAGCCCAAGCTGGGGACCCACTCATGGCACTTGGGAAATTTCAAATAAGCCCTACTGGGAGGAAAGGTCAGAAGCTGTGGTGAGGATTCCAAGCTGGAGAGCCAAGCTTTGATTTGTGTTCTTTGTTCCCCAGTGTGGATTGCATTTTTTAAAATATTTTATTTATTTTTCTTTAATGTGTATGAGTGCATTGCCTGTGTGTGTGTAAGTGTACCCATGTCGTGCACTGCCCTCGGAGGTCAGAAAAGAGAATCGAATTCCCCTGGAACTGGAGTCACAGATAGTTGTTAGGCACCATGTGGGTGCTGGGAATCGAACCCATGTATTCTGACAGAACCAACCCTCCAGCCCATGAATTGCACTTTGAAAGAATCCCTTGTGTAGGCCAAGTCAAAAGGAATCAAGAAGTCATCCAAGTCATCAAACAAGAAGTCACCACTAGCAATATATCAATATAATTGTATATGATTTCTATTTTGTCTCTAATAAAGAGAAGCACTGTTTGTTTGCCAGAAATTGGCCTAGTCCTTAGGTACTTATCAGGGCCTCTACATTGTATCGCCATTCTGTGAGGAGTTAGACATGTTTGTATGCAAAAGCAATGAAGAAACTAACATTTCTAAATCATGATGCCTTTCCACACAAAAAGAGGCACTTTTATATAGTATCTCACATTTGGAGTCCATTTGTTGGCAAAAAGAAAATGGGAAATAAAGGAGACCTTTAACAACACTGATATAGATATCAATGTGATGTTTGAGTCAGTAGGTGTGCTCAACAGCCTACCTGAGTACCTGCTGGTGCTTTGCTTACCTGTCCCTGTCTGTAAAGACAGAACACCTGCTCTCTTGGCACCATAAACAGGCACAAGAAACCAAAGGCTATTAATCCTAAGCTGCTTCCATAGTGCACGATTAGTTTTCATTCCTCTTAAGTCATTCTTGAAGAAAGCTTCATAAGTCTTGGGCTCTTCCCTTTTGTTTATTCAATAAAATTCTTCAAATACCCAATTCCATCCAGAAACATTCATTGAAATCAGGGAGTGGAGGCTGAGGCAGGAGGATTCCTGTGTGTTTGAGGCCAGCTTGGGGAGTTCTGGGCCAGCCTGAGCTACATAGAATATGAGAAACTGTCCAAAGAAACTAAAAGGCAAAAACAAAGACATTTTTTGAATTTAATTCATCTTGACTACCAAATGCACCCAGATCCTCCTAAGATATTAAACCACCTGTCACAACATAGCCACAGAAAATTTTCAGGTTGATTTTGCTTTTGTTTGGCTTTTGGAGCCATTAGCAGCTAAAGTGAATTATCTGAATGTGTTTGTTTGGTAAAATGTGCCATCGTGATTTCCATTGATATTTACCTTTTGGGGGGCATATTGGAGGTTGAAATGCCAAAGCATCCTTCTTAGTCAAGGTCAAAGTTATGGATTGCATGTACAGTAGGGATGGATCACTCTTCAAGGAGCAATTAATGGTTTGTTATGGTGACTTGGTAAATGGAGAAAACTCTAATCATTTTTTCCTCTCATTGTTTTATGGAATATACCAGCTCATAGCACTTATACTCTAGGCGATCACTCAAGGTTTCACTTTTAATTTGATAGGGTAGATTTTAATTGTGACAGTTTTATTCCTTCATATGTGCTGTGTTTACATTTCTTCTCTGAAGCCAGAGAATACAACATTCTTTTGATTTTTGGAATAATATTATGGTTTGAAAGGACACATTAACGTCCAAGGAGTTGAGTCTCCAGATAAACACAGCCATAAATGGTACCCATAGAAAATAATCTAAAATTATCAAATCGTTGACTAAAATCCCATTGAGATTTTAATGGAAATTAATGAATTAAGTGAAGAATTACTATGAACAGCCTTCTTTTTTTTTAATTTCTACATATAAGGTTGCTTGACAATGAAAGATATTTCCTCTCTTTTTCAATATAGAAGAAAACCTTTTCCAGAAGCCTGGTGCTTTGTGGAGCTTGGTCAGGATTGGCATATATGACATGTTGCCTAGCTATAAGAAACAGTAGCTAGCAGAACTGGCTTAGGAGCTTGCCTCAGTACTAAGTCCACAAGTGTGAGCATATCTGCCTTCAAGGGACTTGCCTTCTGAGGATGTATCAGCAGGAAGTCTTGAAGTAGAAGAAGGAACAGAAGAACCTGCCTCAAGATCATTGCAGTTGTTTGGCCCAGAGTTCACATGCTGTATTTCTAAAAGTTCAAAGAAAGACATCAGAGAAATTCTCATAGTTTAGTTCCTCATGCCAAGTGTTAAGCAAAAGCGAGGAGCATTATTCTTCTCTGTGGACTAATGGAGACAGAAAGAGACAGAAAGATGAAGGTGATTGCTACAAGAAAAACAAAGTCGGTACCGGGGAGATAGCTCGGTCAGCCAAGCACTTTCAGTGCAAGCATGAGGGTCTGTGATGTGATCAATCCTTAAAATCCACATTAAAAATTTTAAAGTTAAGTACAAGTTCTCACTTGTAACTCCAGAGCTGGGGAGTCAGAGAAATGCAAATCTCTGAGGCTTTTTAGCCAGCCAGTCTAGTCTATTTAGCCATCTTCAGTCCACTGACAGACCCTGTTTCAAAGAAAAAGTGGACATTTCCTAAAGATAGACTCCTAAGGTTGTCCTTTGGCCTCTACATACACAACAATGTTTATGTGCACATGCACAGCAACAACAAAAGAAATGGCAGGACAAATATTACCCATCTCTGTGATATCTGCATTTACATTTTTATTTTAAATGGTTAACTTATTTCATCTATTTGTAACGAAACTTTTTACTACTAGCCCTCTTTTTAATGAAGATATTTTCAAATTTGTTGACCTTTTTAATACTTCTTCATAAATGAAAAATGACAAGGTAGGATGCGTGTGTCAGTTGATGTGTCTGAGTTTACGTCAGAAGCAGCATAGCTAGAACTGGACCTCAAGGTTTGTGGACTCAGTCCGATACTTTTTAGGTGGCATCTCAATTCCTGAGAAGTTGAGCAGATGTGAACAGCAAATGACTCAAATAAACATGGACTTGATACTAACTGAGGTACATCAAAAAGAAACAGGACAAGTGGCATTCACATCTGTATACCTTTTCAAGACTGGGAATTCTGGATATCGCTGAGTTCTTTTAGCTTCTGTTTCCTGTTAGTTTATCTACTTAGCTTGTGTTTCTCTACCTTATGTTTCTCTGTTAAGTACTCCAATCAATAGAAAATGAAAGTTTGTGCAATTGAACCAAGCCTGTAGTTTAGATTTTTATTAAATGATAGCGAGTGAAGTGCACAATTATAGAACAAGCGGAGTCATGGGAAAAACACTAAAAGTTCTTATGGGAACATTTAAAAACTCAATTCGGAGCATCATTTCTGTTTTAATACCTCTTTTTGCATTAGATCCATTTTTCTGAACCACACTTCCTGAAAACAAAATATGTAGTTTTATCATACACATTTTGGAAGGTTCTTTAAATAATTTTCTGACAAGATGGAATTAAATAAAATAATTTAATGAATTTTATCTGCTTTTCAGTTTTTCATAATACATAGAAACTTTTCCTTGAAGATGTGGAACCACATTTTGAACTATATTATTGTATGTGTATGTAAATATTGTCTCCAAGCCAAAATGGTATCAGAAGACTTTTTTAAAAAGAAATTACATATAGATTTATGACCCTATCTCATTATATATAGATTTATGACCCTGACTCATTTTATTTGAAATGTTACCAAGAAAAAGTCACATATGCTATATAAAATAGCCCTCAATGATTATAATTTCTTGACGGTCAAGCCTAGTGACTGAGGAAAAATTAAAACAGGATAGTTGAAGAAAATGCATGGAAAGTTATCTTTTAAATAGTGAGACTTCTTATAACCTATTCTAATAGTTCCAAGTTACTCTAATAATCTACATTGATAATTTATCATTAGACATATCATATATTCTGAAAAACTTAGAATTGTGATGCTAGTATCACTCCAAAGGACATGCACTCTTGCTTATTTTTCAATGGGAACAGATTGGTGCTTGGAGCCAAAATTTGCACTACATATCTAAGCATAACAGTTTTTAAATTCAGTTAACTATATGAATATGCAAGCGCTTCTCCTAATTTTCTCCTGCTGTTTCTTAAAAAATAGTGTCCTATGTTATTTCTGTTTTGCTCATATTTTCAGTGCTGGGGATCAAACTCAGGGCATTCCGCGTGCAAGGCAAACCTCCTTCCACTGAACTATCTCCACCCCTAGGTTCTTTGACACAGTGACAGGGTCTTACTCTGTAGCCTACATTGTTCTCACACTTATAACATTCTGCACTAGCATTCTCAAGTACTAGGATTACAGATGTGTGCCACAATGCCCAGCTGCTGTTTATTTATATATATATATATATATTCCCTCTTGGGGGCAGCCAGATGTATATACATGCTTGCTATACAAGCCTGATAACCTGAGTTTGATCTCAAGACCCACACAGTAGAAGGAGACAACCAACTCTGATAGATTGCCCTCTGACCTCAACACGTGTGCTGCCGTGGCATGCACCCCTCACACACACACACACACACACACACACACGCACACTAAATGTAAAAAAAAAGACATATTCTCTTCTTTCTGATTTCACTCTTTAGGTATTACTTTTTAAAAATAGACAAAATTGCATATGTTTATTAAATCACGGTGGTTGAAATATGCAGTAAAAAGATCGGTTGTGAATCAGCTTATCGAATATAGTATGAGAAGGCAAGCTACCCTTTTTTCCTTTCCCCTTTAATTCTCCAATTACTGTATTTATCATAGAAATTTAAATGCCATTTGCATGTACATGTCATTATTTCCACATCCAGCAAGATCCTACTCTGTGAACCCTATGTCCTTCTTTCCTTTTCGGCTACCTATCAGATACTTCCACTTTCCTGTCTCACAGACCTTTCAACATTACTGTGTGGAAGTCACACTCTTGAACATCCCTCCAGCCTTCTCCTCCCACAGCATCTCCTTCCTCATAGCTGCTCAAGCCACAAAACTTGAAGCCATCTTTTCTCTCTCTGCCTCTCATCGTCTTTTCCATCAAGACTAGAGAGAGAGCCCTCGATTGTCCCAGTTCTCCCTGTTTGTTCTCTAATTTCTCCTGCCATCTACTTTCCACTGGGAAGCCAGTGTGATAATAATGTGTGTTAGTCATCAGCTTAGAATCTCTAGTGGTTTCCCTCCGACTTTAAACCAGAGGCAAAAGTCTGAATCATGATCCATAGGAGTCTACAACATCTGGCCACCCACGTCTTCCTCACTCTCTGCTAGCCTCACTAGCCTCTTACTGACTCAGTACCTTTAGCGTTAATCTCTTCCTTCTGCCAGGTGTGATTTTCTCCAACTTTGCTTCTTTCCTAATGTGTCATGTTCCAGCGGCCTGATCATGCTACTCAAAGTTGCACCTCCTCCAGCATTTCCTGTCCCCCTCTGCTGCCTCTCTCTACAGGATCCTATCATGTTTTCCCGTATATTTATTTAATGCTCATCTTCCTATACTCATTATTAGCTCTATGACGAAAAAGATTCTCTTTTGTTTGGTTTGTAGCTGAATCCTTACCTTGTCAGGTACTCTGTAAACATTAATTCTAAACTTATATCCATGAATAAATGAAAAGAATGGGGGTGAGAGAAGACCAGAGAGAGAAGCACAGTGATGCTGAAACAGAGGATACTGTAAGCACTGCCAGGGGAGAGGATCGGAACTTCGTCCTGAGGGAAGGCTTTAACTGTGGGAAGGAGAAGAGTTTTGAGTGTTTTGCATCCACATGGAGAACACTGAGGCATTTTTAAGGAAAGAGTGTGCAAGTTAGCAAGCTAACCCATGCAAAGACTCATTAAGTATGTATGTTTCTTTTTCTCTGTAAGTACAACCTACTTTAAGGCATTTGGGTATTCAGATGGCTGAAAAGTTGAAAGTCAAATGTGCCTTCAGACATACCTTAACCCAAGACTCAAGTGCTATCAAGACCTCAATCTCTTTCTTTCTCACCTAATGGCTTCATGTTCCGTCTACTGCAGCCACATGCTCATTCCTTGGGCAGCTGGGATGTTCTGGAAATGGAATGAGTGGTCAACTTAGATTAGGGAACATTCTTTATCCTTGAACCACGATTTGGGGAGTAACTGGTTTTCAGGAAGGATTTAGGGTAATGGAGGGTGCTAATGGCTAACAGATGAGCATTATAAAGGAGTAACAAGACTTGAACTTTGGACACTGCAGTTGTAAAGGAGGGGGAGGGAAGAAGGAAGAAATAGAGAGGAAGTCAGTCTAACTCCATCCCTCCACCCACTGCCCCCACTCTGACTAGGAGGGGAGAGAGGACACAGAAAGGCTAGGATTCACTTCTGAGATTCTGAGGTATAGATCTAAGATCTGTCAGTATCATTCATGTAGATTCAGGAAAAGGTAGGAGGAACATATTCAAGAGAGAAGGGAAATGTTTCCTTGCATTCTCATCCCTGTTAATAAGATTGTTTCCAGTTTCTCAGAACTCAAGAACAATTGAGTTCTTAGATGCAGAAGGCAAATTCTTCCACCAACCGCTTATTCTCCAAAGACTTGTCGCTGTGGTTTTGAAAACTCTGAGCCTACGTGCGAGAAAATTTATTTTCCCCCAGGAGTCTGAATTGCTTCTGCTTGAGCTATCAGTGTCTAGGGAAGGAGTAGAAAACTGTCATTAAGAGCTGGGTTCAATCTTCTCTCTCAGAACACTGCCACATGAGTGACTTAGGATCATCACTGTGGATTAGGTTGAGAGAAACATGGTGCTCATTTAGAGTGTTCCAATGGATGCCTGTGGAACTATGAAGTAAGGAACATTTAATAGTTGATGGATTAGGAGGCATGAAAGTAGGAAAGGTAGGCACTGAATCATCAGGGTATGTACAGAGGGTGTACCAGCTTTGTTTCTTTTTAAAGTGTTTACCATTGACCAGGATCTGTTGCAAATTCTCAGTATAAAATCATAGAAATTCTTTATGGCATTGGTGCTAGTCACATTTTACAGATGAGGAAACTGCAATTTTTAAAGGTCCTTAATCAGTGTATCTTGTTAAAGATCCTGTGTCTAATATGTGGTGAACTTTGAATTTAGGGAATCTGACTAAAGGACCCGAGCTCTTAGTAAACTGATCATATGTTCCAGAACTTCTCAAGACAATCATAATATATGTCTATTGTGTCCCCATAACTCAAAATATGAACTCTATCGAGTGTTCTTGTTTGGATAGTAAATTATAGACACCATTCCTCTTAACCATGATGGTTTGATTCCTTGAAATGAAGAAAATCTAGTCTGAGCAACAAAGGTTTCCAAATGACAGTATTTCCAGACATATAAGGAGGTGATATTTTGGACAGAGTGTGCCTATCTGATAATCTTCTATGTTGTCCTGAGAATTAAACCTGTTGCATGGGTTGGTATATGTCTGGCTTCAATTAGTAAGTTGCTCTGCTTTCTAATGCATTAGAAGTCTCCATATAGGTTAGAACCAAGTTTCGGGGGCCATTCTGTACATCTTTGGCAAATGATATAATTTATGCCTTAACATTTGGCTCCTCCAGGTTCCTCCGGATCTCCAGAATGAAGTGCTGATCAGCCTGTTAGAGACTGATCCAGATGTCGTGGACTACTTGCTGAGAAGAAAGGCTTCCCAATCATCGTGAGTATGCCAGTTTTCCAACTTCTAGAGCCATGTTGGGGGCTTCGATTTCTAGTTTCATTTCTAAATAATTAGAAGTTTTGGCATATTTCTGTTCAGAGTGATAGAAATGGAATTTTGGTCACTGCCTAGCAATTCTGATCAGGTCACTTAACCAGAAAATGTTTCTGTCTTATTAAGTTACCAAGTTAGAAACCACTTTACCAGACTTTTGTCATTTAATTTGAACTTTCTCTAGTACCTTTGGAAACATTTGACGAGTTTATTGGAGGGAAATATGCTAAACCACTGGCAGGAAGCTGGAGGGAGTATGGCATCCATCAGTGATTCTAGAAAGCACAGTCAATCTGTAGCCCTTAGGCCACATGCACCTCATGATAGCTTAGAATGCAGCCCAAATACAGCAAAGTAAACTTAACTGAAAACATCAAGGGCTTCCTTTTCATAACTTATCTATTCTATTCTTGATCTCAAATGTTGTAGATGACAACGTCATGTCACAAGGTCAAAAGGCTGGGCATTTATAGACTGTTAGTCTTTATAGCTGCTTAATGCTCTACACTGGGAGGTGTTCCTTGTGCAACTTTACCAGAGAGAACAAACATTTTCCAGATTATAAGAACAGCCTTTGTTAAGGCCTAGGTCCTCATTTAAAATGAGCAGTGTATGTTTTCTGAGCTCCCCCATCCTTTACAGCTCACATTCTTTTGAAGAGAAAGAACTGGTCTTCAAGTTTACAATGAGAAAAGTGCAAGACATGCTTTAAGCTATAGTTTTCACAATTTTGGCCCTAAAAGAGTATAGAAATTTTTTATTAGTCAGATTTTATTTTTAATCCCAACAGTTGCTGCAGAGGAGATCGTAGGGATGCACTAAGCCTTGGGAAAAGCCTAGGAAAGGGATAATATTGCTTCATTAGCCAGAAGCATTATCACCACCAAAGCACCCAACCTTACAGTGGCACAGGAAAAGTTGACATTGATCCCTTTCAAAATTATCATTTATGTTTTGGTTTTAAGTTATAAGTCTAAGACATTTTTGACCTGTTTTCTTATCTTTGAAATTGATATTAATTAATTCAATGATACATTCTAACCAAATTCATAGTATTGGTTTTGTTTTCTTTTTCTGCCATACATAAGCAATGGTATGTCTTATTTGGATCTGTTAGAAACAATGACATGTGGTATTTCTGTATACTAATGTTGAGTTTGATTACCTTTCATTGCAATTTATTTCAGGCAATAATAAAATTATATTATTTGGGGAAATTTAATGAAAAGGAATTCCACATTATTTAATCCCCTTCTTCCCAGGCCATTACATGAATAGCTCAGCTAAATTCAGCTTCCTTCCAATTCCAGCTGAGCAGGGAAGGTCTTGTAATCAGATCACCCTTTAAAATGCACTTTAAAAAATCTGTGTCTGTGCCAATCAATATCAAGCCAAATTCTGATTCAACTAAGATGTTCTGCTTAGATTCAAGCCCCAAGAACTACAAATAAATATAAATATCTTCAAAATACAAATGGAAGGATGTTTCATGGTCTGTTTTTGTATCAATGAACCGGACTCACACTTAAATTTTTCCTAGACCATTAGCAAGGTGTGAATTGTAATTTAAACTAACAAAAGGCTTTTCTCCATAACAGATGGTATGCCACTAGAATCTTAATCAATTCACTGTTTCTCTCTCATGGGCATGAAAGCAAACCCAGTAGCATTTACATTTGTAAATCCCCCGTTAAGCTGTTTGTATAGCATTTTGGTGCAATATGGAAAGAAAGATAGAAAATACACACCTTTAAAAAACAGATTTTTTTCTGACTAGCCATTTTTTCCCTTTTGTGCAGCATTATTAGACGCCTACATTTTACTGTTGAAGGTATCATCCGTAGGATTTTTATGTGATTTTTCAAGCATGGATTTGTGTTGGGCATAATGCAAGGTGGGCCTAGCCAGGCCACCCGCTAGGAGGAATGGAGGAACGGCTCCTGTGGGTGTGGCGTTCTGCTCTGGCTAGTTGTGAGACCAGCATCTGGAAAGAACCCGCCTACCTGGGGACAAACTTACTATTGTCTGTATTTGGGACCCCACTCCATAAGGTCATTGGCTATCCAGGCCTATAAGAGCTTGTGCACCATTCAATAAGCGAGTTTACAGTGCCACGCGCTTGGGCTGCTTCCCGTCCAACCCGGAGTCTGCGGCTTGACTCTGCGTCTACTCACCCCCAACCCCTCGGGCTGGCTCCACAAAGTCCACTCGGGCTGGCCCTGAGTGGTGAGACACGATGGTAACAGACATGACTACAGATTTGGCTCTAAGGAAAGAAGTAGTACACATATTAAGCCCATGCCAAGTTGTGCAACTGTTTTGGCCTCTTCAGTTCCCTACCCTAATAGGACTGATACTTTAGGGAGAAGAGAGGGCTATTGTTTGTTGCCTACTAGGTACAGGTCAAAGAGCAGTCCAGAATGCTGATAATGAAGTCATGAATTAAAATCATAGATATTAACGAAAAAAAAAATGTTAGTGGTCTTCTCAAGTCGGAGCTTAAGCTGTAGGTGGTTGCTTTCTGCTTCAGACATATACTTCCCAAATATTCTGTGCATATGGAGTACCACAAGATGTTCATAGGGTGCTTCTTTCGAGTCAGTTGGATTGAAGAGGTAGGCTGAGAGTCCGCATTTCCCATACGCTCTCCAGGGTACTGTACTACTGCTTCGTGAGCCACATTTAGAGCAGAGAAAGCTTGACTATCAAGACATTTCCTTGCCTTTAAGTGAACTCAGAACTGCAGGCGGCAAGATGATAGGTGCTAGACCAGTGGTCTCAGACAGTCCTGCTGATTCCAAACACCTGGGGATCCTAAAGAACAGCTGTGGGCCTCCCTCTCCCCAAGATGCTTGCTCATTTGTTCTGGGTAGCTGTCTGGACAGTGAGGATTTTAAAAGCTTTCCACATGATTCTAATAAGCAGCCGAGGCTTAAAACAACTGACTCAGATCTACCGCAGTGGATACCACTCCATACTTACAATCCCATAGGGACTCCGGTGGAGTGAGTTTTGACCTTCATGTGCCCTTGTTGATAAAGGCACAGATGTTCTGGCTCATCAATTCACTTGGAGTTTGAAAGAAAAAGAGAAGTGTAAGTTAAATTTTCAGAATGGCTTCTGGGAAAAGAGGGAAGATTTTTAGTACACTTGGAAGATGTGAGAGTATGTAGATCAGTGTGGAAATTCAGAAAGCCAGGCCCAGCAGTTTCCCCAAACAGCAAACATGCCTTCTGTCTGGAGGTGCAAGCAGGAGCGGAGGCCAATAATATTAAATAGCAGGCTGCAGGTGGCACTTAGAAAGTCGCGATGAAGGGTTACAATGAGAAAAGATGACTGTAATCAGAGATTGTAGTGATGCTACATTCAAGTATCCCAAACTGACAGATGGTGCTGGCTGCAATGGCATGTCAGTTATCCACAAACTACATATGTGTGTGTCATTTACAACGCTGGTTACAAGCTTCAAGTTGAGAGTGTGATTTTCTCTGTCCAAATTCAACCCTATTGATATTAGTTGGGTTCTGGAGTACGTTAATTGATGACTCTTTGTGACTCAGTTTCCTCAAGTGTAGACAGGAGACTTTAAAAATAGTAACTTACAGATCGGTGTTCTTAGAATAGCATCCGATTAATCAAGACTGTATAATAAATGTTAACAATTGCTATTAGGTTACTCTGAAGCTCACCATCTGGTTCATTCACAACTATTTATCATAGACTGGTGTGTCAAGTATCGTGCATTTCTCCCTTGATGTCTGTGAGATAAAGAGATGATCAGGCAATATGGGCCAAGGGAAAGCAGTGGTATCAGGTCTAAAAGCAAATTATTTACTATGGACCTTTGATTTTCTTTTCCCCTGAAGATTCTGTTTCTTGCCTCCAGTACACATACCTAAGTAAAGCTTCAGATTCTTGTGAGGCCAAGTGGAAAGAGTGTAAAACCAAGCACGAGAAAACATTTATTATTACTTCTGTGTTGAAAGAGCAAATATTTCGTGATATTTGGGAATGCTGTGTTTTGTTTTGATTTAGCTTTTTCCCTTCTGTATGCAACATCAGAACTGGGTGAGTAAAAAGATAATTGATCTTGCCCCATGCTCTGGCCTCAACCAAAATGGTATCCCAAAGGGAGATTAGAGAGTTTCACTACCAGAGATGCCAGACTTATAACCTTTCAATAGCTTGTCTAGGGTATTTGTTAGAATTATATGCTCTTTACTTCAGAGGATCTTCAAACAGAGCCTTCCCCCTCGATCCAGTAATGTGACAAAATAGGGGAAGGGGATGGAAGGTTCACCTAAGAGACTAGAGTAGGACCTTTGAAGCAGCACCAAGCTATCATTTCAGATGCACAAAATGTGAGAGGGTGCCAGGAACTCAGTCATGATCACTAAAAACATTCTTTTATAAGATCAAATCTGATCCCTCCAAAGAATGAGGAACAGAAAAGCAGTGTTTTCATAGGACATTCTTACCCACGAAAGATGCCAAATTGAAGATAAAGCAAGCGTGAAGCCCTGGCTTAGATGGCGGCAACTCTATGATCATGTTTTCACATTGGACCTCCCCTTTTCTCAATTGAACTGAGACAGTTGCTAATTTTGACAGCTTCTGATGACCAACTGACAATCTAAAATGATTTGGTAAAATTGCTTTGGTAGTAATAATGCATTGAAGGTCAATATATCATTAGAAGTTCTAACATATCTAACCTTTTTCTAGTATTATTTTGACTGTTTTCATGTTCTACAGAGAGACACTAGCCTTCCATAAAATGATTTCTATCAGAATAAACCCTTTTCATTTTTCCCAGAGGGACTTCAGACCTCTGGAGTCTGCAGAAGGGATGCTTGGCAAAACAGCATAAATCCATATGAAAGTGATCAATAAATGTATAGGTCATGAGAGAGAGAGAGAGAGAGCTGAAGCTCAGAACTGTCTATGGCACAGTAACTAGTTCCAACAATAGGTTTTATAATTTTCAAGTGTGGGGTTCAGAAAACCTAAGAAGTCTAGCATGGTGGTACACACCTGTAATCCCAGCACTTTGGATGGGGGTTGGGGCAGTAGGATCAGGAGTTTCAAGGCTAGCCCTGGCTACACAATGGGTTTGAGATCACCAAAGGCTGCATGAGGTCAGGTGTTAAAGCAGTAACAAACAAACATTACTCCTGTAAGGAAACTTTGTTTTTATTCCAGCAGACCTCAAAGGTACCCCAGAAACAGTATCTATTCAGCAAAACTAGACAGAGCATCTTTCTACTTTAGTATGGCAGCAAAGAGCAAAGCAAACCAAATTGAACTGCATTGGAGATGAAGTACATATCTATTTGAACATTGCATTGTGATCAGACTGTGTTAGTGGCCTTCAGACACTTTTTATTGAAATTCTCCAAACCAGGAGTCAAGCTGGGGACCAATAAATCAACTCCATTGATGAAGACCTATGTTTGTTTCAAAAGATACCATTTAGGAACTGTCAGATCTTTGTAGTGGGTGTCCACCCATATGATAAATATGCCTTCTGTACTATGGAGGAGTATTATGTTTTTTTTGTAATTTAATGGCATTTTCTCTTGTCAAAGTTCTTCATTAACAATGTCTTCTACCAGTCTGTGGAATGTTACAAGCTAGACTGTAATTTTCTTTCTTCCTCATGCTGTGATTTGGTAAATCAGAACAGTCACAAGTCTGACTTTGCCTATGGAATAATATAGCAAGGAATGCTACCGACTTGAAGTAGTTGGTAGCATCAACTTTCCTTTCATTCTTGTACTCTGGAAACCATGAAACATTAAGTCCCCCAAGTCACACACCCCATTCAATGAAGCCTTTTCGGCCAGAGTTTTAGGAAAAACTTTAAATGCAATATGGAATTCCATTACTGAAAAGTCTACGTTTGGGGGGGTTGAAACAGGGCCTTCCTGTAGGTTCAGCTAGTCTGGATCTTGCTGGGTAGACCAGATTGGCCTCCATCTCACAGAGATCCATCTGCCTCTGCCTCTCAAGTGCTGGGATTGAAAGGTGTGGGCTTTTAATGAGAAGTACGTCTTGCGGAGTAAGGTGATCCCAGATGGAGCGAGATTCATCACATCCCCCCATCATTCTAACAGCTTTACTATGGTCCAGAGCTTCTTTAGACTTTGGTAAAATATTTGGTCAAAGATGACTTATCAGGCATACAGTCAGGAAAGGAATACAGACAGCATTATTTTATCTACACCTGTTATAAACATACCCTCAGTGCTATTCAGTGGAGACGAATAAAGAGGAAAACTGGAAAGACAACTGTCACTAAATGACCTAGGTGCTGTCTTTACGTATCCACTGGGAATGTTAGATCTATATCCGCCCCTAGGGTGGAGAGGAGTGGTTTAATATCCTAAGAGTCTCCCTATGGGAAGCTTGGCAGCCCTGAGCATGATTAATGTGCAAATCTCCATATTCCAAGGCTGCTATGGCAATGGATGCTTTCTTTCTGCAATTTATAGTGTCTAAGGGCCTACACCCTCTGCATTCCAGGGGATTGAAGATTATCAGTTGCATGATTGAGCCGAGGATTGAAGACAAGGCACTTTTGAACTCTCTGTGAGTGTGTCTCACTTAGATAGCTCAGTGATGGGCTAGACCAGCCACATAGGGTGGTTGAACTGGAGTTTTCCATTTATCCACAGAACGAATTCTGTGTTTCCAGCTGCAGTGCAGGCCTGCCCAAGGTACCCTGCCAGCGTGTTTACACCCTGACCTGAAGGGACCAGCGAAGGGTGAGACTGTGATCCGCTCCCCATGTCCATCCCATGTTTGTTTGGTTAGCTAGGACAGGCCTGGCCATGCATGCTGGGGATGTCCCTGTGTTCTAGGAAGCTAACAGACTCCATGTTTAGAGGCAAACCCATGCTGTCTGGCAGCGCAGCTACTCAGCACTCCCAACCTAAGTACATGGTACCTTGAATCTGAAAAGGAAGTACTTGGCACATTCACACTCAAGCCCCTGCCACCCAGAAACTTAGTCAGCTGACATTCTGTTCAGATCCAGAGCATAGAAAGGAAGGTCAAACATGCTGTGGAGAGTATTCTTCATCTAATGACACACTGTCCTTTCTGCAAATTAGTATACGAATATCTCAATGCTATTACTTGGGACCCTGAACTGAAAACAGTGTGCTGAAAATTGGCAGATCCTATACGCAAGTCCTGAGAGAAGACACTTAAGGCTATTTCCTTTTAGTTTTCAGAGATGTCCAAAGAAGAGTGTGTTTCTGTCAATCTGAGAATTTTTGATTCGAGTGTTTAGGCCAATTCGGCTACCACTTTCTCACTTCTAAGAAAATCGAGTGAAAAAAAAATATTTTAAACATTTTAAATAGCCATTAACTCTAAGTATAAAATGTAAAATTTCCTGTTAGTCTGAATATAGACTGCTATTTGGTTAATAAGTTTTAGAAGGATTCCAACCCTTAGTGTCTGGGCAGCTGAAAAGACAAGATATTTCCTCAACTACCTGTTTTTAAATCCAATTTTAGAGTTAGAACAGAAGCAAGGTCAGTCGTTCACAGTAGCTTAGCACAAGGCCTACCATATGATGAACGAATCAGTGTTTACTCTTTCTCCAAACTGAGGCATCATGCCACTTCTTTCTTAAGCTGCTTCCCATGTGTCCTCATACTGCATTCCCTTCCATGCCTGGGATATACCAATAAAGAAAGTATCATCTATTATTGGACAACATTGGCTGTGTCCATGGCCGTGACAACAGCTATCCAGAACCCTGTGTACTGCAAGACAGTTCATCTGCCTCAGTTTCCAGGGTTTATCTCCATCCATCACCTCTAACTTCTTCCCTATAGTTCCACAACCAGACTGCATTTCACTATCTGAGTCCCGCACATGGATGCCAGGAGCAGCTCAGGTGCTGGCTGGGATGGCCACACTACCTTGCTTCTCTCAGCTGGTGCCCAGGCAGCCCAAGGTCAGGGCCTCCCTATTCACTTCCAGTTCAGCCGCTTGGACTATTGTCCATGGTTTGTCGTTTCATTGCAGTCTCAGTGGATCCTTAGTCCACACTGTTCCAGGTATGGATCGTGAAGGGAAGGAAATTTGTGCTGTAAGAGATCCTTGAACATCTTCTTGCATCAGAATTATCTGCCAGGTTTCAACGAACACTGTCTGCTGGCTCTATCCCGGAGCTTCTGTTTCAATAGGCAAAGCTGACTTTCTGGGCAACAGCCTCGAACCCAGAAGGGGCCTATGTTTGTTGTAACAACCTCCTGTTGCCATCTGGAAATTTTCATTTTACATAGCATGGAGCTCCACGTTGCTCTGTTTGCACTGGGTGCCACAAGTTATGCGTCCCCTTCTGCTAGAAGTCTCAGAAGTCCCCAGATGATGTGGATGCAGCACCAGAGGGAGAATGTTTTTCATTTCACAACTACAAAATGAAATTTGGCAATGTCTACCTTAAATAAAAGAGGATAGGGACAATAACTCATTAGGCATTCCTCCTCTCTCTTTCCTGGTTGGTGAGCTCCAGTAAGAGCTATGAAGGCAACAGAAGAACTGCTATGGCAACACGAGTTACTTTTTGAATTAATTTTGATTGTCCTTGTTTTCTGTTCACCAAACTATTAAATGCTAATGGCATTTAAAGGCATATTGCTTTTTCTGCACTCATGATCAATGTAAGTATAATTTCCTTGTCTATACATCGGCACAAAACAAATTTGCAAAAAAGCAATGTATGCATACTGGTACCATATCATAATAAGTAAGCTCAGAGGTAGGATCAAAGAAAACAAGGGGAGGAGTGAAAAACTGGAATGAATTTGTGATGCAAGCCTATGAAGATACTCACTAAGCTTCCATATACTAACCTGAATAGAGCCCCGTTTCCTCTGATCCTTGTACCTGTCAGAGCAAAAAGAAATCCATTATTTATCACATACCTCATGGTTCTATAGGGTAAAAATAACCTACTTCCTCTATAGAAACCTCCAATGCCCCCAATATGAAGACTTGAGAGAAATGTTTTACATGGGGCATCTTTCTTTTACGTACATAACTCCTGACTGAATGTACATTTAGAATATTGTCCTGAATGTCTTCTCTTCTACATAATCGATAAGCAGATATGCAAGGACTGGAGACATGGCTCAGTGAAAAAGAGCACTGGCTGCTCTTGCAAAGGATCTGGGATCAATCTCCATCAACCACATGATGGCTAACAGCCGTCTATAACTCCCTATTCCTACCTCCACGAGCAAAAAAAGACACATACAGATAAAATAAAAATAGTAAATCTTTTTCCAAAAAGAAGATATTCAAGACATGGACCTAGAGCACTGCAGAGTCTGTGAACTCAGATGTGATCATTGCAAAACCTTCCTCCCAAGAAGAGTAGGCAAGACCAAGACTACACACTATTTCATTTTGGCTGATGAATTCACTTGAACGGTCCTTAGACTATCCCATAAAGTAAGGCTTTGGTCCTCACCATTATTCATAAATAACAACAACAACAACAGTAAACCCACCATAACTTATTCTTATGCAGTAGACCTAAGGCATTTTCATTAATGATTAAAAAAAAAATCAACTGAGTCGGAAAAAAAAACAATGAAAATAATCCAATGATGTGATTTGGAACCCTGGCCAAAACATAGAGCATTATTTCCGAATCAAGCTCTGTGTTAGTTTAAGACCTGGATGTGTCCTATTCTCATACTTTCTCAATCAGAGCCACAGCCCATTTGTTTGATTTTGTGTTCCTTTATTTAGAATTAGGGAGGTTTTTTGTTTTTGTTTTTTTCTCCTTTAATTAGATACGGTGGTTAAATAGTTTCTTCCCGCTTTGCAGCAGAAATAGTTAAGTTCCTCTGATCTTTCATTCCAATTCCTTGGAAGCCTACAGGTCTGGAAACTCACCCTCACAGCTGTCCTCTGGCTACTGCCCATAAGATTGTGTGATATCAGTTCAAAGAAGAGGCAAGGAGCGGCCTTATTTATTCCATGTGGGTCGGAAATGTCCTAGGCAAAAGTGCTGCAGCCCTGGCTGCCTCAGGGACAAGCATGGCATATCACCAATACCAGGATGTTTTCCCCTGGGTACTGTCCCTTGCTGGAAACCTGAGATAAAGCTAGGGTCCCTGTGAGTACACTTCCTCCATGTTGCATGCCAAAACCCATTTGGCTGGGAAAGGACTGCTGCGTGTGTTTACCTTCTTTAAGCCCACAAAGGATTTGTTTTGAAAATGTTAACTAAAGGAAAGCAAAGACCAGTAAAGAGAGGCAAATAGGGTGGGGGGATGGGAGGGCAAAGCACATTATGGAACTTTTAATCAACCTTTGACCATTTCCTTTTAAGATGTCAGGGCCACTGTTTTGAGGAAGGTAGAAAATAAAGATGGTTCCAGGTAAGATTCTGCCTAGTCTTTATGTTCCTGACATTTTCACTGTTATTTCTGTTGCTATAACAACTCACGTGTGTGTATGTTAATGGTATGCTAAACAATGGCATAAATCGCGCTGCAAAAACAGCGCCTTGCAGAACCATGTTCCGTGTATTTACATACAATGGGCTCTTAATAATGGCCATATATTTATCTTTTCGGCCACTTCTTAAAGCATAAACATGTATTCGCTCCAGTAGCATCATGACATCATCACAGGAAAGATAAATGTATTTACACTAAGTATTCTGAGGGAAAAGAAAAGTTTTCCTTAAAGCTATACTGAACTTCAAGTGCAGTAACGACCATAGTTTGTTCTGAATTATTTTTAATTGATGAGACTGAGGAAACCAAAACCGAAATCTACCCATTTTTCCTTGCTTAATAGACTGGAATCGGGCATCAGTTCACAAGGCGCATGAATTAGCTTTGGACGCACTGTGGCGAATACCCAGATCTAAGTCCTGTTCTCTCACTTCTGTTAGGTTTTACTGCTCTCTGCTGGCAGCACATGAGCGAAAACTGATTTCTACTTGTTTCGTTACATTTGTTAGGCTTTACTGCCCTCTGCTGGCTGAATTTGGCAACTACAGTACATCATTTTTTGGCCCCTCCTTTTTACGCTGCTGTTCCATTTACATTTGTTGTGTTTTACTGCCATCTTGTGGTCATTATGTGGAAATGCATTTACATTATGGGAAATGTGTTAGGACATTACTCAAAAGGATCTTTTGTTTCAGCTCCCAGTATCCACCCATTTACCACCTGCCATTGGCATTTGCATAACGGTCATATTATTTGATTCTGCTCATGCTCACATACCTGTAATTGTCTTGTGCCAGAAGCCCTGACATGCTGCAGTCGGAAGTTTCCTTTTCCATGGGAGGGAGGCATTCATCTACAGACTCCAACAAGGCCTCCAGTGGAGACATCTCCCCTTATGACAACAACTCCCCAGTGCTGTCTGAGCGCTCCCTGCTGGCTATGCAAGAGGACAGGGCCCCGGGGGGCTCGGAGAAACTTTACAAAGTGCCAGAACAGTATATGCTGGTGGGCCACTTGCCGTCGCCAAAGTCAAAGTCAAGGGAAAGTTCTCCGGGACCAAGGCTTGGAAAAGGTAACTGGAGCCTGGCTGGTGACAGCCAAATTAAAATCTGTCCGCTTCTTGCACGTAACACCGGATGAGGCATTTTGCACCTTCCTCAGCTGGTCCTTGTCGGATGTTTCTGCAATTCAGTGAGCATTTGTACCTGCTGAATGTTTCCATCAGGAAAAAAGGATGGCATTCTGTTAGAAGGGTCACTGCATCCTCTGACTCTCGGGGGTGAGAATATCCCTAGAGGACCCATTCATTTTCCCAATCATGACATTTTTCCCTCCAGTGTCAAGGGAAGTGTCCATGTCCTGCCTGATGAATATGCATTGCATATTTGCTAATCTAAGACATCATCATGTTCTGCCATTTTTTTATGAAGAAAAAACACTAAACATACTATGTAACAATACGATGTGCCGGAACCCGGTAGGGGCAGCACCCAGTAACTAAAGCACTAAGGTATGAGTCAGAAAGCTGTTCTGCCATTTCCAGCTTCCAGGATCTCAAAGAAGTAACTGAACTTCACAGAGGCCTATGACCTCCTGACAGGAAGATCTAAGAATGGTTATAGGGTCCTATTCAGTGGGTTTCATTAGCGAATCCACATATATCCTGACTGTAGCATCAGCACAGAGTAAACACTGGCTGATACCTCATGTACACATCTAGCCTCTTCCTCTAGGTGCTTTCTCTATCTCAGAATCTTCTGAGATTATCCTAGGGGTGAGGTAAAGTGCCTCACAGGAACTGTCAGACTTGTGAAAACTCTCAGTAGACCTCTGCTTTCAAGTCATAATTATGACTCCAGCACAGGCTTGGAAGGAGAAAAAAAAATGAGATGAATAAAACATCTAATATAGCATCTTATCACAGAACAACTTTTGACTGAGGCAGGCACCGTGTGAAGGAACACACACACACACACAAATCTGACAATGCCATTAGGGAAGTTTAAAAACCTAGTACTAGTATTCTCTCTGCATGAAGTCCTGTTTGGGGGCTCCCGCGGTGCAGTAGGGGAGGGTCTAGGGAAGAGTCTGTTTCTTACCCTCCCCCTCCCTTTTTTTAGCTTCTACAAGGCTTCTGTAGCCTCAGTCTCACAACTCCTTCTTCCATATCTGAACCCACCAATCCAGCAACATTTTCTCTCCTGCCTTCCTCTCATAGGGACCCTTGTGATTACATAGGACCCACTCAGGTCTTAAAGGAGAGTCACTGGGCCTCCAGAAGCAGAATTTGGTTGAATAGACAAAGTCTATCTTTGAATGTTTTGGACATTATGACACAGATATCTGCCACCGCATGATGTACGAAGAGCATTTCCATACATCTCCAGTAGAAGAAAGGGCCTGAAAAGCAGGTCTCAATTCTATTGGTTTTGGCCTAATACAATCTCGAACACAACACTTTGTGAAGAAGAGATGTAATGAAAATATTTACTAATTTCATCCTTAAATTTTTCTGTTATGGACTCTTTTGTATTTTTTATCCTAGATATGTCAGAGGAGCCTTTCAATATCTGGGGAACTTGGCATTCAACACTAAAAAGTGGTTCCAAAGACCCAGGAATGGCAGGTGAAGCATCTTTTTTAAAACTTCATTGCTCATACCGTAAAAATTAGATTTTCTCTTTTTTAACTTAAAAAATTGATTTATTGGGGCTGGAGAGATTGCTCAGCAGTTAAGAACACTGGCTGCTCTTGCAGAGGACCCAGATTCAAATCCTAGCACCCACATGGCAACTAACAACGATCTATAACTCCCATTCCAGGAGGATCTGACGCCCTCTTCTGACCTCCGAGGGCATTGCAGGACATGGATGCACTTACACACATGTAGGAAATACATTCATACACATAAAACAAAAATAATAAATTTTTAAATTGATTGTATGTGTATGTGTGTTATACCTACCTGGATGTAAGTGCACTCATATCATGCAATGCCCATGGGGGACAGAAGAGGGAGTTGAATCCCCTGGAACTGGAGCTACAGACGATTGTTAGCCTCCATGTGAGTGCAGGGATTTGAACCCAGGCCCTCTATAAGAGCAGTAAGTGCTCTTAACTGTTGCACCATCTCTCCAGTCCGATTTTCTGTTACATGTTGCCGTATTACATGACTACCAACTGTTATTTAGGAAATACGGGAAAGAGAGGAAGAAAAGAAAAAACAAATCTCTCCTTAGGCCTTACCACCCAAATATGCTAATCTCTTCGTTCTTTAAAGCCTAAGTTGTTGAGAAGCCAGTTCTAATACCGCTTGGCAGTTCAGGTCAGCTCTCAAGCGTCTGGGCATGTACCTGGCGAGGTCACATGAATTGTGCCAGTAATCAAAATGAACATGCCATTAATTTGCTAGGGAGATTTGGTGGGGTTTTTGTTGTTGTTGTTTGGGCAGGGGGAGTCGCAATAGCTGACACTGGATTGAGCTATTTTCAGCTGTGGGGGTCCTCAAGGCAATTGTAGAAACTAATTCCAGTGTTTTCCTTTCTCTCCTGCTCCAGGTTCCTATGGTGACATTTTTGAAAGCAGCTCCCTGCAACCGGGGCCCTCTTCCCTTTCTCAAGGGAACCTATCCCTTAATTGGCCTCGGTGGCAGGGAAGCCCTACAGGGATGGACGGCGGCCCTCAGGTCATTCGGAGGACTCAGACGGCGGCCCCCATGGCACATTGCAGCATCCACCCTCCGGTCTCGCGAGTCTGCAGCACTCCCCACATCCAGGGCAGTGGCAGGGGGTCCAGGCGGCCTATGGCCCGATCTGAGCCATACTTGTCCCTTAGCAGCACAGAAGACCTGGCCCAGGGTGAGCTAGATGTGGCCTCCACGCAGAGCCGAGCCCAGCCTGCCTACCAGAGACCTCCTCGGGAGAGTGGCAGGGATGACAGGCGGCCCCCTCCTCCTTACCCAGGGCCTGGGAAGCCTGCTGTGGCCTTGGGCCAACAACCCCTGGAGGCTCCCCTGTGGAGGCTCCAGAGGCCTGAAGAGAGTTCTGGAACAGCTGCACAAGAGGGAGGCCAGCCGGCCTTGAAAGAGCATCAGACCAGGCCAAAAAAACTGAGCAGTGCCTATTCCCTCCCAGCCACTGAGCAGGACAGTCAGAACTTGGGGGAGGCCAACTGGCTGGACTGGCAGCGAGAACGGTGGCAGATCTGGGAGCTCCTGTCCACCGACAACCCCGATGCCCTCCCGGAAACTCTGGTATGAGCCCGCCAGCAGCTGGAGTCCACCCTACAAACAAACAAACAAACAAACCAAAAAACAGAATGTCCTCTTCCGGCCCAGACGGGGGAAAACTTGCTGATGGACAATTAGACATTTAATCCTTTTTGTTTTTTTCACACTTTGAAAAAGCAACACAAGAGAAACTCAGTCCATTCACTGAAGCGGAGCACTTGTACCCTCGCCATTTATGGTAGGATTCCATTGCATAGCCAGCGTTAGCAAAAATAAAAATGTACCAAAAACTAACTAAATAAAAACAAAAACAAAAAGATAAAAACCAACAAAATAAGAACATGAGAATCCCTACCCAATCTCAAAACTACCTACACTGGCTCTATATAAGACTCTTGCTTTGATATAGCTTCAGTGTATTTATATGTGTTCAGTTTTGACTATTGTATATTCTGTAACAGATTATGTATGATAATCTATATGCTATATTCACAGTAAAGACGGAACTTTTTTTAAAAATCACTTCACTTATATTACACCATGAGATATATTAAGCAACGAGATTCTATAAGAGTGTTCTAGAATATGCACAAGCAGGTTTCTGTGCTTTTGCCAAAGCATTTTAACTGGGGACAGCCTTCCCTTCGATGCCAAGAGAGACACTAACAAGACAGAACAGAATATGTGAAGCCATATTTTTATATAGCATTGAGATACAAAAATTATAGTCACTGAATGCCTTTTCATATGAATGAGTTTTAAGGAAATATTAAAGTTGATGCCTTATGAACTATATTTTTAGAACCTGTTTAGAAAGGATTCAGCTAAGCAAATGCCAGAAACACTATGCCTACCAGACAGTACTTAAGAACTTATCCAACCCATTCTAAGTCAAATTCGATTTTATATAGACCATATATAACGTATATTTATAATGTATAACCTTTATGCATTTTTCAAAGCTACAAACTGTAATCCAACTACATGTTTAAAAATCTGAATACTCATTCAAATTCGACATCACATCCTTTCTCCCTCTGCTCTGTGATCAATCTTAGCCCCATTACAAGCAATTCATTATAAGGTAAATCGTATCTGGGAAGAAAAAAACAACCATTTGTGCTTACATTGTGCCAAAGGCTGAGGAAACGTGTCTTCAGTAATTTTATGTGACTTGTACCGTGTTCCTTCCTTCCCTTAGCAATTTGAAGTTGTTCAACTGCAAAACTATTTTTGACCAGCAGGTGGCAGTTTGCATCAGTATTTTTAGATTGTTTTCACTTCAGAAGGGAAGGTGTATTATACAAAAAGATTTTTTTATATAAAACGTGCTACTCTTAATTTTCATGTTGGTAATGAGATTTTTCAGTGGTGTTTCTTAAAGTTCTATCTTGTGCCATGATGAATAAAAAGATAAGCAAATATTTGTTGCTTGGATTTAAATCTAATGAAGTTTACACCCCAAGTCCAGATATGTGCTTAACTACTCGAGAATTTTAATATAATCAATAATACCAATTCCATACATATCCATATACAGTTAAAGGACTAGTTTTTAAAATGCCAGGTGGTTTGAGGACATTGGCCATTGACACAGTGACACTGGAAAATTTAGAAATCTATAATGTGCTGCAAATAAAGGCTGATTTTCTTATCACTGAGAGTGATTTCACACATGACCAAAACTCTGGTTTCTTGCCTCCCAGGCAGGTCTCACTCAACAAAGTCCTTGAGATTTGTGTCTTCTCTGTAAGACTTAGATGTCTGATTCGTTCCAGAAGTGAAAGGTAGTGGGGTCATACTGGGGGGCTGATTGAGTGAACTTCAGGTTCTGTCATGGACCCGGCACTTCTGCTACTGGGTCAGACTCTGGAAGGTTTGGATGCAGGTCTCAGTTCTTCCTCATTGACACTATTTGAACCATAGATAATAGAACGACTCAGGCAAATGCCATTTGATTGTACCTAGAAAGAGGCTGTACTGTGTCACCCACTTTCACCCGAATCTTTTGATCCATGATTTCATCAGTTCTTTCCTCCTCTTCTGAAACTCTTGCTTGGTACTGTTGGGGGTCCCTGTGCTCGGGGCCAGCCCGAGAGGACTGAAGGGTCTCCACCGTGGGCGTGGGGTGTAGGCACAGAATCAACACACAGACTCTGGGGGCTGAGTGGGAAGCAAGCAGTGGCAAACTCTGCAAGCACTGTTTAGTCAAAGAAATGCAAAGGGTCTTATAGGTGTGGTTAGCCAATGGCCTTGTGGAGTGGGGTCCTAAATACAGCCAATAGTAAGCCTGTCCCCAGGTAGGCAGGTTCTTTCCAGATGCTGGGCAGAAGCGAGTCTCAGGACTAGCCAGAGCAGAGGGCCACGCTCACAGGAGCCATTCCTCCCTTCCTCATAGCAGGTGACCTGGCTAAGGTCCACCTTGCATTATGTCCTACGTGGTACCATGATTTGATGTTACAGTTATCTATAAATCTTTGAAGTCAAATGAAGTTAATATACATAAAATAAACTAACAAAAAGGTATGTGCTTGCTTAATAGATTTCAAGTAGACAGCATAGAAACAGCTGATCGTATCTATATACACGCTCCCTTTTTCTCTTTGCCCATCTAAGTTCTATGGCTGCATCTCTCACTTCTTCAGTAAATGCTTACTTTTTAGATGCCTTTACCATATTACAAACATGCTCTTCTTTTAAAACACACGTGATGACTCAGTGGGCAAAGTGCTTGCCACACAAGCCGGATGGACTGTGTTCGGTTCTCAGAACTCATATAAAAAGCTAGACGTCTGAAATCCTAGAGCTCCAGGTGGAGATGGGAGGCAGAGGCAGGAGGGTCCCCACAATTTCACAGGCCAGTTAGGCTGCCATATACAGGGCTGAGCAGCAAGAGAGACTGTGTCTCAAACAAGGCAGAAGGCAGGGACACAGACACAAATTTGTTCTCTGACTTCCACATGCCTGCCCACACAAAACACATACCACACACAGAAAAGACATACAAAAAAGATGTGGAAAGCAATTTAAAGCACACATGAGAGTCAAAGACCTGAGTAGAAACTAAGGTCATTTTTAACATCCTATATGTGATATCATACCTGATAAGAAAAACAAATGTCAAATTGGACAAAGCCCTTTTGCTAGGCTGCTCAAGTTACTGGTTTCTGAAGGAAAGTGACCCTCGACACAATTAGTGTTTTGTGTCTCTGACAAGGGCACCAGAATGGTGATAATAGAAATGGCCAAATATGCATTTGTCTTCATCTCTCTAAGTCGCTATTAGCATATGTTTGTTTCTTTTCTTATGCACATTTTAATGCGCATCTGCTTGGCAGGGAAAGCCTAGTGCGATTGGATATAAAGAGATTTCTGAACAAAGTGAATGTCTGTGCTGTCTGTTGGTCTGATAATCAAACAATAAGAGGTAGATTGTACTGAATCCTGAAGAAAGGCGTTGACTGCAGAAGAGTCACAAAGATTAAAATAGGACATCTTAATCAGACAGAATGCTGAAACAAGTTGAAATCATCAGCAAACATTCTTTAAGAGAAAAACACAGCTCACAGATCAAAGCAAAATTCTGATCAAGGTTGGCAGCCTAGATATATTGAACTGGAGCGTAGGACCCCCATCTGACATGTCCCTCAATCCACCAAAGTGCAGGAAGTTCAATCAACCAATGTCAGATCACTTCTAACTACCTAGGATCCCTTTAGTCTTAGAGTGACCAATTCATCTAAGTTTGCCCAAGGTTATGTTGGGTTTAGTAATAAAAGCCTCCAAACCCAAGCATAGGCCCTTGCTATTGCTCACCTATCAGGAAAGAGGGGTGAGCTGAGGATACAGGACATTTGACTTGGTACCTTTCAAGTAGGATCACCAAATAAGATAAAAGTGCTGACTTAAATTTGAAGGCTAGATAAACAGATCATGTCAGTATCCATATGTCCCATGTAAAATATCGGCTATACGTATACTCAAATAATTCTTTGTTTATCTGACATGTATTTGCTAAACCTGGCAACCTTAATCTTCAGCTTTGATGTCCCACCTGGTTCTCAAAATGACCTGCTTAGAATTCTCATTAAATGCCCCATGGTGCCTCAACAGACCTGAAGGACCAACCAAATGCTTCTACTGCTACCCTGAACCCCAATTTCACCTCTTTGGCTAGGGAGCCTATTCCTTCTTTGTATCAGAAACCTCATCGGGTGTATTAGTTACATTTTCATGACTGTAACAAAATACTTGACAGACACCAGTTAAAGGAGGGAAGGTTTATTTTAGTTTATTATTTCAGAGGAAGCACCTATTTGGTAGGGAAGGCATGATGGAGTAAGGTCAGGAGCATGCGCACAGGACTCCGCACATCTTGCAAGCAGACAGAGGAATACCTGCACCCTACTAGCTTCCTCCTGCCTTACTTTTACTCTGCCAGGGTCTCCCAGTCCATGGGACGATGTCACCTACATTCAGGGAAAGGCTTTGTTGCTCAGCTGATCAGTTGATCTGGAAATGCCCTCCCAGACATACTCAGAAGTGTTCCTATCCATTTCCTAGATGATTCAAAGTTCATTCAAGCTGACAGGGAAAGTAACCATCACACAGAGCATCACAGTCTTACTGGCCTTCTGGTTCACATGCCTCTGATAGGTCCATCTCCCTTGTCTTATTCTGATTCTTCTCCCCTCCTTCCTGGAGGGCTGTACCAGCCTGGCCTCTCTGCCTATCCCCTTTCCTCCCCACCACCTTTTGTAGTTCTGTCAGATGCAGTGACTGCCGATGAGGGCCCTCCGAGTGCTCTACAGAGAAAGGGTCTACTCCATGATGACAGCACACCCTGCAATCTGATTTCATCCATCTGCCATTCTGGCCCTTTGCAAAGAATAAGGCCATGGTAATAAACATTGCTAAACATTATTGTTACTGCCTTTGAACTTTATCTGGAGACTCTGTTCCTAAGGTTGTGGACTGTGTTTTGTAGTCTACCATCTGGACTGGGCAGAAGCCTAGCACACATCTGAGATTGGTTTGATAAATGTTTGTTGAACATAAGCGTGTTACTTTTAATCAGGTCACTTGCCATGCAAAGAGAAACCATTCGCAGGGCAGGAACGATGGTTCAGTGGTTAAGAGCATTGGCTGCTCTGACAGAGGACCCAGGTTTGGTTCCCAGCATCCACATGGTCACTAACAACCATCCTTAACTCCAGTTCCAAGGGATCTGCCTCCCTGTATTGCCTGCTATAGGCATTGCACACACGTGATGCAGTCAGATCGCTCATACATATAAAAATGAGTAAGTTTTTTTAGGAATTACAAAGAGAAACCATGCAAGGCCGTTACCTTGAGCAAATACAGACATGAGGGTACAGTTTCTAGATCAAAAGGTTTGAGAAGGTATTGACAAGTTTCCAGATACTGTCTTTTAAGTATCACTGTCCTGAAAAACCTCTTGGCACCCCAATTCTGTGCTGTGAGGAACAGCAACACAAGGCAACTCATGATCGCCTAACTTTCTGTTCCCAAGATTAAAACATTAGGGCTGGAGAGATAGCTCAGGGGGTAAAGGTTTCCGCCACCAAGCCTGATGACCCAATTTCCATTCCGAGGTCCCACATGGTTAGAAGGAGAGAGCTAACTCCTGAAAGCTGTCTTCTGATTTCCACACATGTGCAGTGGCATGGGCACATACATTCACATATAAAGAACTAGTAAATAAATAAATCAATAAATGCCATGTGCTATAACACAAAATTGAAAACACTGACACGACAAGTGTTTTATGTTACTGCTGAGTACTGACTGAAAAAACAATGGTATTTCAAAGTGTGGTCTTTATAATTTGAACAAGGTTTCACTGCAGTCTGTCTCTTTTCTTCTTTTTCTTTATGAGATTTTGTGACAGGGTCTCCCTGTAGCCCCAGCTGGCCTGGAACTAGCTATGGAGACCATCTCTCACAGATCTGCCTGCGTCTGCCTCCGGACTGCTGGGATTAAAGGCTTGTGCCACTGTGCCCAGCTTAATCTTCCCTGTACTCTCTGGGTAACCTCAGGCAAATCAGTTCAGTTCCTGGATGCTTCCAATTACCAGTGAAGTCAGGCATCATCACACCTGGCTCCCCAGAGTGTTCTGAGGGTAACGTGAGAAAACACTAGAGCAGTGGCAGTCACAAAACAAATAGCAAATTGCAGCATAACTGGTGTCCCCTACCAGACTTTAAACATTGAGAACCTCTGCTGTGAAACAAAGATACTATTAGCTAACATTTATAAACCTCTGCCCTAGTCTACTTTTTGCACACCAATGCTTTCCACCCCAAAATTAGCAGGAGGACTTGGTTGACTCAGAGAGATGTCAAATGATTTGCCCAAGACTGTATAGCTCTAAAGCAGCAGGGTCGGGATTTGGTCACAAGACATCCAACGGAGCTGCCTGATGGATGGGTAATAACTCAGCAAAGCTCCATTGTTATTTATTAGAGCCCCAAGTGTCTCTCTTAAAACACAGGGCTAGCTTGAGTATCCCACGGGGTGGACTCGTGCTTCTGGAATGGACTCAAGAACCCCTATTTCCTACTGAAGAAAAGTGGAAGCTACAATTAATTTGGGTGCAAAGAGGGATTGAATGTTGGAAAATGGGATAACAAAACCTCTGGGGTGAATGGGTTAAGTTAGAGCTAATAATTACATCATTTACACTATTTACTAATTAGGTAGTGTTGTCAAAGGCTATCCTCTGAGCCTAAATCATCATCAGAGCAGCTGTAACTACTTGCAAGACTCCCAAGAACAGGCCTGTTGACTGCTGGCATTCCCCTACAGAAGGAGAGAGTGGGGAGGATCTTTGGTCCCTTATCTGAGATTGCACCTCTCCCTTCTACACCTCCCAGCCATTTCTATGTAATTTTGCCCTAATTGCGCATGATGTCATGGTCTCTGGAGGTGGTAGAGCACATAGCCTGTGAACTGTCAACTGAAGTGGGGACTCCATCTATGCAGCTATGGGGAAGTCATCATCCATGCTGCGGTGAATCTTGGTGGTGAGGTTGCTTTGGGGTCACATATACTCCTGTCAGTAACCCCTTGCCCATGTTCTGTTAAGTAAGCTCAATAAACTCATGGGTTCCCCAAGTTGGACTTCGGTGGAACTTTGTTTTCTCGTGGGGGCCTTATACAGAGGAGTAGACATCTGTTTATGTCTCTCCAGGGAGGAGTTCTTGCAAGAATCAGGACTTGCACTTAAATGTAGGGTAGCACTGTTGTCAGATTTTCTTTTGCTCAAAGAAGTATGATACTCATGTGATAATGTCAACAGATCAAATGATTGCCTGACAGTTTCATCTAAGGATCTAGGCAAAAAATATTTACTAGGAGGCTATTGGCCACCAAACCCAGTCCCAAGATCCTAGATTTGAAAGACATAAAAGAAATCTAGATGTGCCTTTCAAGGATTCTCAGTCAAGACAACAACTGTGAACTTGTGAACAGTACTTTTCCAAGGGCAGCAGATGCTGGTAAATGGCACAAATCCAATACCTGGCCCGGTGGTAGGCAAACTGGAAGTTGCTCAACAAAGGAACTGTTGAATCCATCCACCTGTCTTTCCCAGGGTGAAAAGTCGAGACATGCCTATGACAACCCAAAATGCTGCCTGCGTTCTCCAGTCAAATGCCTCAACAGGAAAGAGTTTCTGGACGTGACACAAACATCTGGGAGAAGTTGGCAAAAGCAAGGCATACTGTGTTTGCCACAGGAGTGAGCTCCACGACTGCAGTCGCAGAGGGCTCCACACTGGCTTATTTGAAGGCTCTCGTAGTGATCTTGAAAGGTTCTTTTCAGCAAACCCCACCCCACCCCTATCAGTTCTTCACTGGACTCTGAAAATGACGTAGGCTGCTCTTGTCACATGTTCTGCTGGATAAGAAAGGTCCCATTTTCAGAACAGGAAGCCGTTTGTCATAGAAGCAAACAACCTGGGGGCCACAGAGGCTAAAGGGCCTTGAACTTGAGACTATTTCACAAGCCAGTATTGAGATGGGAGAGGGAGTCAAGGTTCCTGACTCCTTCACAGGACATTTTCTTATATGAGTGACGACTAAAGAATTCCTTTGTTCCATTCTAGAGTGCATATACTGTTTCTGATTATACAGAATCCATCCACTTAACCCATCCACATTCCCTTTGTGTTTGTTTGCTATCATAGTTTAGTCTTCTTCCTTTGCAGTTTCTCTACTATTAACATGTGTGTGTGTGTGTGTGTGTGTGTGTTGCTATAGCTGAATGTTTATATCCATTCAAAATTCATAATCCCCAAGGTAAAGGAACTTTGGAGAGGTGATTAGTTCATGATAAGAGGTCCAAGAGTTCCTTTGCCCCAACTTCTAAAGTTCCCCATTTACGGAGCTTGGCAGCAGCAGCGTGAACAGTAAGACACTCAACCTCGTTTGGAGATCAAAGTGTAATATGGTGAAACTGAACCATAAAACAACGTCCGTCCCTGCTTCTAAAAACTCTTCCAGCTCTTTTCCAGGACATGGGCATAGAGCTCTGGGAACTGACCTAAAAGGACTTCAAGAGTCTCACAGAGCCAAAGTCTCTGATAAGCAAAAGCCCAGAAACAAGGTCATAGGCCTTGAGACTCAACATTAGAACTGAGTGGTGTGAGTAGTCACAGGACAGACCAGTAGCATCCATAGTGACACCCAGTTTCTCTATGGCCCCTCACCTGGATACTTCAGTTCCCTAGAGAACACAATACCAACCTGTTTGGGGGTGGGGGAGCATGGCCTTCCTGCAATCCTTCCTCTCCCTCCTCCTCCTCCCCCTCTCCCCTCTCTCACTTTCTCTCTCCTCCACCTCTGGGTCTCATGTATCTTAGGCTGCTCGTAAACTAGGTATAAAGCACTGGGATTACAGGCTTGTGCCACCAAGCCCAGTTTGTGCAGTGCTGGGGAACTGAATTCAGAGCTTCACATATGCAAGCTGAGCACTCAACCCATTGAGCTATAGACTCAACCCAAAGCTCACTCTTCTTGCAACAACCAGGTTGGTTACTATGCAGGGCAGCGAGCTCTTGCTGAGAATCAGTGTGAGCCAATGAATGAGACAGACAGAACGCTCAGATATTCCCATTAGGGATGGAGGCAAAGTTGCTTTGTTTCCAAACAGAGGAGATAAATGTATTTCCTTAGAGGGTACATCAAATTAGGAGTGGAATTAGAAATTGCTCTTTTCTTGTGGGAAAGGAACGTGGTGAGTCAGTTCCCAGTGCTTTGACCTCAAATCACTTTAAGAACACAAGAAAAAGGGCTGGAGAGATGGCTTAGCTGTTAAGAGCACTAGCTGCTCTTGAAGATGATCCAGGTTCATATTCTAGCATCCACATGGCAGGTAACAACCATCCTAACTCCAGATCCAGGGGCTCTGAAGCCCTCTTCTGACCTTCTCAGGCACTGCATGGCATGGGTGCACTTATATTCATACAGGCAATACACTCGTACACATAAAATAAAAATAAATACACTTCTAATAAAAAGAACTCAAGAAAGCAGGTGAGCCATCAAGTGTTTTCCTGCCAGGTACGTGGCATGTCTTCTCCTCACCTTCCACCAGGGGAATTCCATCCCTACTACATATGAGGTGGTTATTTTTTCCGTGAACATGCAGAAGTCATGGTGACCAGGGGCATATCAAGCTGGGCAGAGGGTGAAGCTTTCCAGGAACCAAACCAACACTGGTTCACAATGGCACAGCTGAAGCAAGTATTCAAATGAACAGTGGGGTAACGCAGTGCTGATAGTGCTCAGACACCAGAAGGGTGACTTGCCCCAGAGTGAACTTCACAACATAGATTGGACTGCGTTGTTCTCTCACTAAATGGTCACTTTCTAACCTTCCAGAATCTGTAAATAGAAATTTATTTGGAAATAGGATAGAATAGAATAAGAAGGCCATTAGAAAGAAGCTCTACTTCAATAGAACTGGTATCCTAATAGACAAGGAAATGTGAGGTACACACATAGCACACCAGTGGGTGTTACACTTCTACAAGCCAAGAAATACGCAGAAGCTAAAAGCAAGATCTGGATCAGACACTTTCTGTAGGCTTCGGAGGGAACAGGGCCCTGCTGACATGCTCACACCCTGGTCTTGGACTTTCGCCCTCCAGAACTATGAGAGCGCATTTTTGTTGTTTAAGCGACTCCATCTGTGGCATTTGCTGATGGCTACCCTGGCAAACTAAGAGGTGAGTAAAGGTCAGGTGTCAGAGACAACTTGGATGACTCCACCTGCCCAAGGGAGTGGCCACAACCAAAGCCACAATCCACATAGAAGCAGCACACAGTACAAGAGGGCCTTCGGTGAGTGAGGCTGCGGTACTGCTTTCAGCCCACAGTCAATCTGTGTCATGCTTGTCACCTACAGAATTCATGGGGGATGAACATCCAAGTAAAAGGTTTTGACATGAAAACAGAAAATGATGATTCAGAACTGAGGCTAGCAGCAGGCGCTTACGGAAAAAATCAAGAATAAGGAAACCGAAAGGGAGTATTTCCATTTAACATTGCTTTCCCATCTCCCGCTTGAACTGACCACAGCCATTGAAATACAGAGATTGTGAATGCATCTGCAAAGCAGTAGTGCGTACAACTTCAAAGGATACCAGGGCAAAGTCAGACTCAGATGGTCACTGAATCAATGGCATCAGCACCTCCTGAAAGCTGTGAGGAAGGTAAATTAGCTACCCCAGGCCTACCTACAGGTTCAAGAACTCTGGGTGGGAGCCTAGTCTGTTCATTTGAATACTTGCTTCAACTGTGCCATTGTGAACCAGTGTTGGTTTGGTTCCTGGAAAGCTTCACCCTCTGCCCAGCTTGATATGCCCCTGGTCACCATGACTTCTGCATTGTCCTAACAAACCTTCCAGGCAAATCTGATCCACACATGTTCAAGATGTACCTTGTTAGGGAAAACACAAGAGAGATGGAAGGGAGAGGCAGTAAAATTTCAGTTCATGCTGTAATGCATTACTCTGCCTGATCAATTTAAATCGTACTTTAAAAAAATCCAACAGCAAAGAAATCATAAAATGACAGCATGGTAGATTTTACCTGAAAGCTCATAAACATCAGCATCCACTGGTCTTCCAGCAAGGAGCAAAGGCCACTGGCTTTCCAGGGTACTGTGGGCCAGCAGCCACTTCATCTGTTCCATGAACTACATCCAGAGTATACTACCTCCAATTCTAGTTCCCCTTTGTAGCAGTAAACTGAAGCCCCAGTTGCAACGCAGGGGAAGAACACTTCGAATTTGACTAATTATTTCCCCTGCTTCACAGCAGTATTCTTGATGGTTCTTTTAAGTGCTACCTAATAATCTGTATTTATAGAGCTGGTTTCTGTATTCCCACTGCTACAGTTGAGATTAGGAAGCAAGAGAAGTTAACTATGTTTGTCAAATGACATGTATTAATCTAACTATGTATAATCTTGTCATGTGATCACATGACAAAGTCACCTTGTTCATGATTTATACATGTACCTCATAATACAATTGACACAACTCAGGAAAAGCCTCCCCTTTACTTGTCCATGCCAATCATGTGTCCATGACTAAGTTACTAAGCTTTCTCCACCTGTGGACTCTGCTCGGTGAACACTCAGGTATCACCTCACAGAACTGGCAAACAACTCTACAATACTACAGCCATGAAAACGGAGGCCCAGAGAGAGCAAGCTCACACAGGAAAGAGCATTCCGAATGAGTCATCTGCCTTCTTCCTCACCACACACAGCCTCAAGCCTATGGCAATACAAATAATCACAGGAATAGAGTCGCTCTAGGAGTGAGAAAGGAAATACATTGCTTCACTTCCACTAGGAACTCTGCAAGAGGGTAGACATACTGTGTTTCCCTTCCCGTTACTGTCATAAAATACCCTGAGAAAAGCAATTTGAAGGTTTATTTTAGCTCACAGTTCAAGGTATCCCAACAAGATGGCGGAGTCCGGCAGCAGGAGCTTGAAGCTTCTGGTCACACTGGATGCAGTTGGGAAACGGAGAAAATGAATGCTACCTGGCAATCAGCCCACTGTTTCTATTTTATGCATCCCAAGACAGTCAGGTGATGGTGCAGCCCACAATGGGCCTGTCTTCCCACCTCAATTAATCTAATCACAGAAATCCCCACAGGCACACCAGAGGCCCATCTCCCAGGTGATTCTAGATTCCATCAAGCTGACAACACTAACCATCAAAGGAGCTGTATCTATTGAAAAATACTGATGTAAATCCCACCCCATTGCTGCCACAATGAGTCTGTTAAATTGAAATTCTACCATGACCAGCATTGCATCTATAGACTGAGCTTCAAAACATGGAACTCCTGAAGGTAGGCCGTGCAATTCTGTGTTCTTGGTTATGATGCAGAGTAGACATAAACATGACACAAATGTCAGATAGTGAATTCATAGAAACACTGAATGTCAATACATAACCCCAGTTTGAATCCTCCTCATTGCTAATACTTAGCCTGAAACAATACATATGTTCTCATTCTGAATAGTGCTATTTCCATAGACAAACTTAGATTAAAACACCGGAGAAGATCGAAAATGATTTTCAAGTTATATATGAAAACTATCAAAGCAGAAATGTTCTGATCCCTAGACAGACTTAAGAGTAATCTAGATAAAAGCAACTGGGTATTCAGCAGGTAGCCTTTAATGGAAATGGCGAGAGGGGGCATCAAAATTCTGAGTTCACTTGATAGTTCATTTCAAGGCTTCACTTTCCCCCAAATACTATGTCCCTGTAACACCGGTGAATCCTGGTAATTTCCAATTACAATGTTTTGTTTCTTAAAATACTTTATCCTACATCCAATCAATAGCACTTGTGACCAGAAAATGTGCAACAGTGATTGTTTTCCTATACAGTTTAAAAATAGGTGATTAACAGAAAGACAGAAAAAAGTAGCCTTTCATGAAAACCCAACAATTTGTAACTAAAAAGATACTCTGAAAAGTTTCGCAACCTGTTAATGTCCAGCTTTATTTTAAAAGTACAAATACTTTGACACGCAGAACTTAAGGTTGTTGGAATTTTAGGATTCACACAAAACTGACACAATAAAGAAATGCATCCACTAATTTAACACTATAATGTTAGGATAAATGAAAGGATTTACTAATATCAACAAGCAAGAAAAACAAGTCATTTCTAACATGCTGCTATAAATAAAACATCCAGTTTATGACCCAGTTTATGACAACAAACATCTGAGAAAAAGTTCACAGCTTGTGAGTCCTAACACTCAGCCAAATGTCATCTTGTTTACATGGGGCGCACTGACTCGTGCAGCTTTTTGGGGTTTGGATTCTGCTGGCTGGAGGGAAGGCTCCTGGGGGGAGCATGGAATGGGGCAACTTCAAGATAACTTGCTAATTCCCAGGGACAATGAGAGCAGAGTTTTAGCAACAGTTACATATTAGAACAGGAATGCGAAGCGAAGCTTTTCAAAACTGACAACGATCAAAGCACATGTATGATCATCTCATGGTGAGTTCAAACTTCTCTCAAGGTCAATTCATGCCTTAGTCTGGTGGAGTGCATTTCAGTATTTATCTCTGAAGTCTGGCTAGAGTTGCTACTCAGACTGTAGAGACTTTAAAATAGTGGTTACTTTTATAACAACAATAAGTGCTTCTTACTTATAATGAAAAGTTTGACCAGGTAAAAGGTCATCTTTCAGGTTCTATATCTCTTATTCCTGAGAATAAGGACAGCTTTCAATGGTTTTGAAAAGCTGCTTTTCAGAGGTGGTTCAGACTTTCTACATGAAATAACATACAATACTCTAGTTAATGGGGAAACTCAGGGACTGTTTCCCACTCGTACCAAACGGAAAAAACAAAAAAATCTAAAACAATCTATATCAACTACAATGCAAAATGTAACTCAAAAATTAAAGGAGCAGGGCATCCTTTGCTGACAAAAAAACCAAGAGTGACTGCCCACTTGAATACCCACCAAGATGTTATGAGTGCAATGTCGTTCGGGGAAAATAGTTTCATGTATCTCTCAGAAAATAGTTTATAATATTTTTCTAACAATATAGTGGTTATGAAGTCCAGCGCCACCAAGCGACCTTCATTCTGTCCCATACTGCTGAGAATGAATCAAAGGCAGGACGCACATCCAAGATGGTGAACTGGTAGTCTTTGTTGACCTCACCTCCATCATAGTAATCAATCACATATCTAACTTCCGTGCCACAACGGTCGATGATCCAGTCGTGCCTGTCAAAAGGCAACTCATATCTGAAATGAAAGCACACTAGCCAGTGTTAAATGCAGGCCTGCATTTAGGGTGGTGTAAGCAGAGGAAGACTGAGCAACAGCATGTGCTCACAGACATGCTCTCAATTGCAGACACCTGGCAGGGAAGGTGAGGCTTGGACAATCAGTCTGCAGTGCTAAGAGAACGTGCCCCTGGAGAACCATGAGTCTAGAGCAGATCATCTGTCCACAAAGGAATAAAGTCCATGGAAAGAGACCCAAGCTAGGAAGGCCAGCTGAGAGGGTGGAGAAGTCCAGTATATTAAGGATCTCAATTACAAGACAAGGGGAGGAACGGGACAGGAGAAATGAATGGACCCAAAGACAGTAGAAGGAGTAAGAAGGAAGATCTAAGGATCCAGAAGACAGCTCTTAATTCAACTCTGAGCATGAAACAGGAAGCTGGCCACCCCATCCTAATAATGTGCCCATCCATGAGTAAACTTAACAAGACAGAGAAATCTAGGGCTGGATAGTTTTAGAAGACATACCTGCTTTCTGTAAAGACTCTAGTGTGGGTGGCTAAAGAATGCTGACCATAACCTAGGAATGTAAACGGCAGTGCTGATTGACACTTACCCCATCCATGATCGAATTCGTGCTCTTGGTGAATACTCTCTTGCTTTCCCTCCAAATCTGACCAATGATGGGCCACAAGGACATTCACTGAAAATCCCCAATAAGAAAATTCTATGAAAACATTTTCTTTCCTCTGACAAGAGCATATTTCAGTTTTTTCAGAATGGTTGTGAGCTGCCACCTGGGTGCTGGGGACTGAACCCAGGCCTTCTGCAAGAGGACTCTTTACCACTGAATTATCTCTCCACCAATGCTGCAGTTTTTCAGTAATATTTCTTCTGGATTCATTTCCTATAATACATTTATGGAGAGCAGTAACTTCTCAAAGAACTCAAAGAAACTGCCCTATTTGCTGGAAACACTCCTCTTTCTTTTGGGTTGCGTACATCTGTCTTGCACCCCATTTTCTCTACACAACTGCCTGGTTTTTCTGCTGGAGTCAAATGCCAAGGTCTTCTCAGTTGGGAGAAGAGCACAGGCACATTCTCAGAAAGAAAACAAAAAAGCAAAAGTGTTAAGTATTGTACATCTTCCTTCTCTTTTGCATAGAGCAGGTAGGATTTCTTTGGAGAAACAAAGAATCCTATGGTCTGCCATCTGGTTCCAAGGGCTTCATTTTCACTGATTCAACCAACTATAGATTAAAAACATCTGGAAAAAACTTTGTATCTGAAGGCTGGTGCTGGGATGTAGCTCAGCTGGTATAATACTTGTCTGGCAGGTATAAACCCCTGGGTTCTATCCCCAGCACCACATAAGACAGGTATGGTGATAGACAATTGTTGGGAAGTGGAGGCAAGGAGGATCAGAAGCTCAACGTCATCCACAGGTTATAAAGAGGCTGGCCTGGGCTATTCGAGACCATAAAAACAAACAAAACAAAAAACCCCATCACCATCAACAACAAACAAACCAAAATCACAGCAAACCCCTGCATTTCGTCCTTAAATAAAACAGTATAACAGCTATTACAGTGAAATTACACATATGTAAAACACTTCAGCACCCATGGATTTTGTTATCCTAGGAAGTCCTGAAACCGATCCACCAAGAATATTGTGGGAGAACTATATTCTTGTTTGATTTTAACCAATTAACAGGCTTTATGAAGAAAGAAAAATGGAGGCTGAATTCTAAGAACTAGTTTAAAGTAGTACTGAACCTACTCCCTGAGTAAACCTAAACTTTAATAGTGGCAGGCTCCAAGTTGAGAGAATATACTCACTCTGCCCAGAGACCTTGACGGACACCCCCTTATGGGTCAGCCCTCTGCTGGCACTGGAGTACAGAGGATGCATAAGACCTTGTCTTTGTGGAGGTACAGTCTCCAACACAATACAAACTTGCCTCCCCAACAGAGGATAGAAGTCAGTTGAGACAGGAGCCACCTGTCTTGTTGGCTGCTCCCACTGGTAAGACAGGCTTTGTTCCTACCATGTAAGGAAGCAAAGAATCCACATCTATGGCACAATGGAGCCCGACTGTGAGCTCCTGACTTTTCAGTATCCCTTCTCAAGACGGTCACAGGCAAAAAAGTATGTAATTTTCTTCTAGACAGCAGTGTTGGCCCTTATAGGCCTACCTGATTTTGCCAGATATCTACAAAATGACTGTAGGACATGAATCTGATATACTGAAATTTCCATTGCTCTCAAGTCTTTGTTTTAAAATCACAATACAAGTAATGAACAAGTGGCTCCAATTAGAGCACATTTTTAACCTAGGTTACTGAAGTATTTGTATTTCCCCCCGTTAGCCAGCCGGACCATAAGTCCTACAGACCAAGGGTTATGGGGAGGAACGTACCCCTATCCTAGGGCCGAGGACTAGCTAGTGTCACCCACCTGAAATATTCAAGCAAAAAAAATACCTTTCAAAAAAGCAACAGGTAGCTTTTCTCCAAGAATCTTACTAGTCATGTTTTGGAAGGGATTTGAATCTAAACCACTTTATGGAAGGGCCCAGATCTTTGTGAAGACACTGCCATCCCTCCACTTCTGAAGGATGAGGTCTCAAACCAGCAGCCTTCCATCACTCCAGAAACATCAATCCTGGGCCCCACCCTGGACAGAGTCAGACATCCTCCAAGTAGGCCCAAGTGTGTAGTTGCAGCAAACCTTCCAGGTGATGCTGAGACCCAAGCACTGCTCTTTAGACTGACCTCTCTTTCTGAGGAAAGGGGGCCCATGTAAAGACAGCTCATTCAGGACCGTCCTGACAGAGATCTCCAATACTGCTGAAGGAACAAAAATGTCTTTCCCACCTCCCTTGGAGCACAGTCTCCCTTCTAATGTGCTCTGCTTTCAACGACCTACCCTATTTCTCCCACTGAGAGGTGGAATCTCCATCCATCCCCTTGAATCTGTCCAGGCTTGAGACACCTGAGTCTTTCCAAGTTAGGTCAGGAAAGATCTGGCTTCTGCCTAGTACTTCCAAAAGCTTTGGCTTCTCGAATCCACTGTTGTGATGCGAGGCAGCTGAAGCAGTCACATTCAGAATCTATGAGCTGGCACTCTGTCAATGGCTGGCATTACTTGTCAGATGAGTAAATGACCACAACTCTGCAGCAGCCATTCCTGACCAATACCCGGACAGCAGAGGCCTTGAGAGCCAGCAGGAAACAGAGCTGAGCCTCCTGTGCTACGACTGTCCTGCACTCTCCCCTCACCTAGCACCCACAGCCAAGAAAGGTTGGCTTTTTTTTTACATGACTAAGGGTATTCCGTCCTCCAAGGATGGTCATTGGAAGGTGCCCAATACAGAAATGCATTAATGAAATAAAATGTACACTACAGGAAGGCTAATATGAAATAAAAAAGATGTAGGATGAAACTTCAAGACCTCAAATGTACTTACTGAGCATGAAGCGCTTCCCACTTCAAAATCTCCTTCCACGCTTGCTCATTATTCTGATTATGAATTCTAATGATATTATACATATCTTTCTGACTAATATCTTCATCCTTCCATTTCCACCTAAGAGAAAACATGTGGTCAAACTTGACAAATATTACTGATAATGCAAAAAAAGTAAATCCATGTAGTCATATGAAAGACCTAAAAAGGCTCATTTACTTCAATTTCACATGTCTAATAATCCTTTTCAAGATTTACTCAGGATCATGGAAGACTGCTTATAAATTCAAACTACTAAAGAGACACTGGAATAAAAAATTACAGGTTCACCTTAATTTCATTTCACCAAATCCTCCAAAGGAACAATTCCACAGCCACCTACTTTTAAGGTGATGCTTCTCATTTAGTACGACTGATTCATCAACTTTTTCTAAGCATTTTAGGTAACAGTGTTTCCTTTTATCTTAAGAACTATTACTGACTATAGGAGTCAAGTTTATACCTCCCATTTGCTGGCTCCAGATCTTGGGACTTACTGGGCAATAAATCTCTTCCTGGTCCTTTCTCTTTCTCTTTCTCTCTCTCCTTCCCTCCCTTCCTCCCTCCCTCCCTCCCAGTCCTTTCTTTCTCTTTCTCTCTCCCTCCCTCCCTTTCTCTTTCCCAGACACACCATACACACAAATCCTGTTGATTCTGTTTCTCTGGAGAACCCACTCCTTGCAGACTGGCTTTGTGCTTACAGTATGGTAACTGAAAATTCAGTTATTATAAAGTGGATAACTCATTAAAAAATACTGTATGTTTTGGAAGTTAAAAAAAAACTTTAAAACATTTAATTCTGTGATAAAATGTGAGCAAATCATCTTCTAAATAATGTGTTCACTCACCCTTTCCGTAGCATTGCATTCCAGAACATCTGTTCGGAAGGGTAAACCCATTTTTTCTCAGAGTCTGCTCTTGGAATAGATGACTCCTCCCTGGCAGTAGACAATGCAAAAGGCTGATCTGGGGATGGAGTCTGATTAGGTGGTGGCATCTAAAGAAAATCAGTGGATTGTGTCTTAATGTTAGTGCTATGATATAAAGTAAAAGCAACCAGTACGATAAGTATATCCTGGAAAGTAATGCATCACACACGAAACACAAGTTCCCATTAAATGAGTGACATCAAAATTCCAAACCTCTCATATACTCTGGCCATACCACCTTTTTTTATTGCTGTGACCAAACATCTAGCAAGAAGAACTTGAGGGGAAAGATTTATTCTACATCATAGTTCGAGGAAACCATCACCACGGTAGAGAACACATGGCAGCGGGTGGTTCTAGTAGTAGGAGCATGAGGACTCTTGCACACATCCAGGTGTAGAGAAAGCAGAGTGTTGGCCCCTGTCCCTATGGCCTCTGCGTGCCATGTAAAGCCCAAGTTCAAAAGTTCTACCACTTCCTAAACCAGTGCCACCAGCTAGGAACAGAGCAGGTCAGCATTACACTCACACATATCCTAGGCCAGAGTTTTACCTTTGACACTGCTGGCTTCAGTAGCTGGCCAAGATGTTTACCATCATTCTTGGCCTCTACCCAGTACCATCCCTCCTTCCCAGCTATAAAAACTCAACCTGTCTCCAGACATAGCCAAATGTTCCCTGGGGACAAAAAAAAAAAAATCACTCCATGGTGAGAATCGCAGACTTAGAACTTCTGTGTGAATTTAAAGCATAAAGGATTTTCCAGCAGATATACACCTAGAAGTCCTGGCCATCAACATGGCCCCCACTGAGAAGACTGACAGCAGGGAAGCATGTGAGGTGCCTGCGGAATGCCTTCCCTACATACGGCAGCATGTTGAAGGACCGAGGTCTGAGATGAACATCTCTATCACTGACTTCCTGAGTGAAGTAGGCCAAGTTACTGCTTCTCACTCAGTCTCTTCAGCTCTGACAGAGGGCCTTAAAAATACCGACTGTTATGACATAAGGACTAAAGGAGACAAAGTATGCTGATCAGTTCAAGTGCAAAAAGAACCCCTAGTGCCAGCTGTTACTGAAATTCTCACCACACATGTTATCCCTTAAGGTAAGACCACAGACCTGTAATATTCTAAAGGGCAATTTCCTTATAACTTGGTAGGGTCATTACTGAAGTTTGACCACAATTCTCTCTTTGTTCTTGAACTGGAAGTCTGGGATAGTAATTCCTCCCAAATGACCCTGGGCTTTTTTCCAGAAATATACCAAAAAAGAAGTGAAAGAGGTAAACTGGCAAATCGTCCTTGCCTTTTAGCTCTCAGCTCCTATGTGAGTCACTTCAGAGCGAAAGCTAGACTTTATGCATCCTTAGAACCTCTAGCCTAGAAGAGCCACATGCATGCCGTTGCACCTCTAAGTATTTACCAATCTGCCGGTGGACAGACCACTCACTACTCTGTCCAGTGCCCATCCTGTGCGTGGACAGGTTTCATTGCTTCCAAGCTCCACTCTCCACTGTCTCTTACAGAACGTGCTATGGCAGAGCCAACCCACTGCTCCCTGGGCACCCCACCAAGCTGCCTTCCAAATAGGCCTTCGTACTCAACCAGCAGACACTGATAAACAATTCTGGCCAGGAAGGTTTCGGATTTGCTAGCTAGATGGTCTGTCACACTACTCAACTCTGTTGTGTTCTCTGTAGTGTGTAGCAGGGACACACGCTATACAAGGGCATGAATATGGCTGTTGCCAGTAAAGCTTTATTTTCAAAACTAGATGATGGGCCAAATTTATTTCACTGACCAAAGTTTGTTAAGTCTTGATGTGAGCACTGCTCTACCAGGCTAAATGGTCAGGTCTTCAAATGCTTCCTGCTTCACTACTATTTCCAAATATTCTTGATAATAGACCCAAATCTATCTAGCTCGCCTTGAAATGTGATTCCAAACATGAGCCCAATTTCCAGTTGTCCATCATAAAATATAGCAAAGCCACCGCAACCTTAGCTTCATCATTATTATATTTGCTGGCATGCACACAATCATCCAAGGATTAATATTTAGGCTAGATCCCAATTGTGACTAAGCAAGCACCTCAGCCTTATAAAATACCTCCAAGGTCTCCCTACACAGAAACACCTTACAACTTCTAGCTATACCGCAAGACTCACGTGCTACCATCTAATAGCTTTCCCACAAAAAAATATCCATTTGCTATGGTTTCTTTGGCTCCTCGTGGTCTGTTCTCTTTCCCAGGTACCCTCTGACATCTCTATTTTGAAATACATGCCTGAATTCCACTGCAGATGGAATCCCAAATGTCTGTTTCCAAAGGACAGAGGAATCCATCTTAGTAGCCTACATTTGTCTAGGGTGTCTGCAGAGGCATTCCTGCACAAAATGCTCCAGGACAAGATGAGGGGACTTACCAAGTTTGAAGGATCGAGGTTCTCCTTATTCTTAGCTGCAGCGCTGGTAATGGGGCATTCCACGAACTCATAGGCCCGATCTTGGTGTGCAGGCACAGAGTGTGCTTTGCTTTCACAGCTTGGACCAGTTGCTGCTGCATGCTCTGGACAGCCTGAAAGAATCAAGTATTAAAGCATTGTCACCACTAAGGTTCATCAACTGGTGGAGGGTGTGTGTGTGGGGGGGGGGGGTTCTCACTGTTGAGACTTTAAGAGTTGATGTTCTGATCACCACATGAAAAACTAGGGTTTTTCCTCTGTTTAAAACTGCCAAGAACTATCTAGCTAACATTCTAAAATTCTAAGGCTGATGAGGTTCTATAAATATACTTTCCCTTTGAAAGAATGTGACTATTCATTGATTCTGTCATGCTCCCAGCAAAAATAAACCAAAACTACCCTACAGATTCAACACTTTGTACTACCCACAACATGGTATTAACGGCCCAGAAGGTTCCTACTTGGATTAGCAGCTGAGAGCTGACCAAGAAACCTAAATGAGGGCTAGCCACATTTTACTCTTCGACTTCAGTCATTAGCTCCTGACAAGCCCAAACTCAGCGAGGTTGCAGCCACCATCCATTGTTGACACACTTCCTCAAGTACTAGAGATGGGAGGAGAAAATGATCAGTGGAGAAAAATGTCAATGTCACTGTATTTTATTACAAGACTAAAGCAAGACAGAGAAAAATGACCACTCATCTGAGGGGCCAATCCTTGCCAGTAGACAGCAAGAGTTTGACAGACTCAGATATTTAAGAGGGAAGTGAGCCCAGTGAATGCAGCAGATTAAGCGGCAGTTAATGCACAAGCTCCCAGGACACTGATCCAGGCGTGGGGACATTCTAAGCATCCAAAGAATGAACAGGTACTCAGAGAGCTGTGGCCCAGAATGACACCTGCTTTGTCATAGAATCTGTCCTTGTTTCAGGCATCAGCAGGAACTATAAAATATGCTAAATGCTGGATGTCACTTACAAAACTTTCTTTTCACTTCCTTCCTTGGCCTTTCCTCCCAGACCTTCATTGTCCAGGACACCAAGCAGAAGTGGGAAAGTGAACTTGCTATACTGACCTCTCTACCATTCAAAGCAACAACCTTTTCAGAGTATTGATCCCATTTGGGCATTACAAGGAAAACAGTGTCACACTTTCTCATTGTATAACTAATAGACCCTTTGGTCCCTTACAAATACCCAAATTCTTTACTAACACAAATAAATCAGGCCCACAAGTCTCTAAAATAGTAAATAAAATAAAATAAAATGGACAAAACCTCAGAGCAAAGCACACTTGCTTTACATGATCTAAATTCCAGAAGGAGAAATATCATAGCACTGGATCTGTCCTTGTCCAAGGTCATAGAATTTTCCCCAGCTTTGCCACTTACTAAATGACTTGTAAACAGTTACTCTGAGCCTTAGTTTCCTTGAGTATAAAACAAGCAGAAAATATACCACAGAGGCTTATAAAAATGAGTCTGTGAGCTCCACTGGGCAAAGGATTTTTGTCTATTTTGTACACTCCTATGTCTCTCAACGCAGAAACAAATAAAACTCAGCAATGTTTGCCCCAGAAGGAGTAGTAACCTCTTCATGGGGGCAGGTGAACAGAAAGAATGAAGGAGCAAGCAGTAAAGCATGCGATACTGCCTCTGTCCCTCATGCCTTTCGGACTGACGCCAAACTTAATCTGAACATGCTAAAGCAGACAAGCACTAATTAAAAGAGACTTTCTTCTTTCCGACTTTGTACTGAAAGAATGGTCTGAAAGTTCATTCATGGCTTCTTTTGACAGAGGTAAATACTGAAGATGGATATGGGAGTAAAGTTTATTGACACAGTCCACTAAAGTTTCTCAACACTGGCATTCTTGTTATTTATGACCCAAAGAGTCTATGATGGGGGTTGTCCTGTGTATTGTATCTTTGGTCTCTACCCACTATATGATAGGAGTACTTTTTTCTCTCACTTATGACATCTCAAAATATGTATCAACCAGGGAAACTGTCCCTGTGAAGGATGGCTGCCCCCATCCATTGCGAAGCATCACTGCTCCAGACACAGGTAAACTTTGGGGAGTCAAGGCTGGTTTATGGAGCAATTACTATTCTTGCATGCATTCGCTCAGTAAATGGTCACCACTATCCTATGAAATATCATATTACACTTACATATGATAGACAATACATAAAGAAGTAACTTGTCTATGAGACCTTCTAGTAAGTGACAAAATTAGAACCAGCTGCAGAGTGCCTTACTCCCAGGCTTACAAGTCTCACCAGCAAATTATATAGCCTCTTCCTTCAGAATCTTTTGAGAATTCTCGTTGTTTTAATTTTCTAGAAAACAGGCTACTTACCTTTCCTTTCTCTTTTATGCATTGGGCACCGGAAACGCTGTGAAGCTGGTTGATGGTCTGAGGCATTGGAGTTTTGAACCGCAGCTGCAGGACTAGATGCAGAGGAACCCATGGCTGGAATCACAAGGATGACTCTCAGTTCTAAATTTCCAACTGCCAGGGCAAAAAGTCAGGTTAAACACCAAGAGTTAAGTATTGGACTTGTTACCCCTTGTTATCCTTAACCTGGCTCACCCTCCTGCTCCGACTTCCTCATCCCATGGGAAAGGACCAGGCAGGTCACTCACTTTCAGGGTGTTGTAATACACAGCTTCTTTTAGGGAAATATGGTGACATCTAAGAGAGCATCGAGGTACAGGTTTCTGAGACGGAAACATGTGAGGCGGTCTCTAGAGAAAGCACGTCAGAGGCCGCGGTAGGCTTCGAGATGGGGTCCTCGGGAGGGGGACACGGGTCGGGGAGGGAGGCACCCAGCGCCCTGACTCGCCCCACCAGCCCCGGGGCCTCAGCAAGGCGACTAGGGGGTCGGGGTCAGGAAAGGGTGTGTCGCCAAAATAGGAATTGGAGAGAGGCAAGAAGGGAAGGGGAACCAAAAGGTGCCGCCAGTCCTGCGCACCTGTCTTGGCGCGTCCCACCTGCTCCATTCCCTCACGCCCCACGGACGGCAGCCGTTGCCAGCACGCCCTTCCATACCTGAGTCTCCTCTCGGATTGCTCGGGGTGGCCCAATCGGCTAACTCGGACGCGCTCGGGAGCGCCTGGCAGTCGCCGCCGCCGCCGCCGCCGCCTCCCTTACTCCAGGTCACCGCTAACGCCTGGGTCACCGCTAACGCCTCGGTCACCGCCTGTGTTCCAGTGTACCATTACTTCCTTTTCCGAAGGCGGGACTTCCGGCGCGCGGAGGCCGGCCGCAGGCTACAGGAAAGGAGAACGGTTCCCACCCCTTCCGTGCCCAGGCCAATGACCGCTAGGATACTGTCTCTGGCCCTACCTCTACGGACTGGGCGGTGTTTTCAACTTGGTAGCATAGGCTTGCATATCAGTTTTTCTCGAAAAATGAGCAGCTCTGTTCCACGTTCTTCAGGCTGCTTGGAAGGAGCTGTCAAATTATTAGGTGTCTTTCAAAAGCTTCTGTTTAGGTGTTTGAAAGGTTAATTTTGTAATATTTGTGCTTACTTATGGGATAAAACACTGTCATTGGATACATGTACACGATGTGTAATGATCAAAGCAAATCACAGCAAACGATTCAGGAAACACCAGTAGATGTTCACAACTGGGGCTGATTCTGGAGCTGCAAAAATAGACCTGACAGGATTCGGCCTCCAAGGCCTTCCTACCTGGCTGTGTGGGCTTGGATGTCTCCGTTTCCATTTCCTGCTAAACACAAATTTGACATTTTATTCCATGAGGCTTGTAGGCCACAGATTCCAGTCCTATTAGTTATGTGTGGCACCGATAGAAACCACAGAAAAATTATGTTACGTATCTCAAAAATATACCATGTATTACTGTGAAACTAATTTGTTCTTCTTAAAGTATTAACAAAGAAACCTTTGTCTTTCTTGAAAGAATATGTAAGATTCTAGCCTCAAATGTAGTAATTTAGAAAGGTTATTCTAGTTTCACAACTGCCCAAAGAATCAGCTGAGGATTCCATGGTGACTCAGTTATAGCTATATTTCCAGCACTCTGGCAGCTGTTCATGAGTATCCATGAGAATCAGGAAATTATGGCTTTTAGACTTTCATATTATAATCCTATGGAAAACTAACATATCAGTAAATGGTTATTATAAAAATGACAGTTTACTATTACAGATCCAAAGACAGGTAGTACACAGTAAGCCCTGACAGGGGAGAGAGTGTATGAGGAAGCACCAGGGTTGATCACAAGGCAAAGGAAGGAGCATCCTTTGCTCAAGAGCCTTTATTTGGTATCGGGAAAGGAACAGGTGAGATAGGGTCAGCAGGTTTTGGACTGGCTAATTTGAGTACTTTCAGCTGGCCCTGGGGCTGTCTCTAGTAGTCTAGTATCTAGACATGGAATGATTGGGCCAGGTATACAGTAGTCTAGAGTATGAGCAAATAATAAGAAAGGTGTTTTCAGGGCTGGAAATATGGCTCAGTGGTTAAGAGCACTGGTTGTTCTTGCAGAAGACCAGGATTCGAATCCCAGCACACACGTGGTGGCTCAAGACCATCCATAACTCCAGTTCCAGGGGATTTGAAGCACTCTTCTGCCCACCTGGGACACACTGTGCACCATGGGTGTGCTTACACACATGCAAGCTAACACACATACACATAAAATAAAAATAAAATAAATTTTAAAAAGAGGAAAGTGTTTTCAGTGCAGATGTAATCAGCTGAGCTGCCCAGGAAGGAGAATTGGCTATCTATAGTCAGGGCCTTGAAACTGCACCAAAATAGCATTTTAAAAAATCTATAAGCCAAACTGTAAAAGTCACAAATCATTTTAAGATACGGTAACTGTATTTCATTATAATTAGATTCTTACAGTTCCTTGTATTTTCTTTTATGTATATTAAAATATTATTCTGGGGCTGGAGAGATGGCTCAGTTGTTAAGAACACTGGCTGCTCTTGCAATGGACCCATCGATAACTCCAGTTTCAGGGGATTTTTTTTTTTGCCCTCTTTTTGCCTTCATAGGCATTGTACAACATGGGTGAACTTACATACATGCAGGCCTGCCCATAGACCTGCCGTTGTGCACTCCCTTTCCCAGACCTCGTTGGGGCTGGCCATCTCTGCTCAGTTAGAATCCCTGTGGACACCCAGGTCTGGAAGCTTTTTCAGACCTATCTTAATTAATGTACCTCTCACCGCTCAGCAAAGAAGTTTCCTCGTGTATCACATAGAGATTAACAGAAACTCACAAGTGGTCAACGGGAAGAGAATAAGAGGCTGCAGACTACTTATCCCAGAATGGGACACCTATATCAAACTTCTACCTCCCAAGACTCAGGAATCATTGCAGAAGAGGGGGCAGAAAGATTGTAAGAACCACCCAGGAGATGAATGACTACAAGGAAACAGTTTTCCAGACAGTTGGTCAGTTGCTCTGAAAAACTCTCATAGCAATGATGACAGCATGCACAAGTCCCGTGAAAGCTCAAGACAGACAGAATCCCAGCCTAGACATGAGGAAGTGGGTAAGAAAACCCAATCATACCTGAGGAACTATTGGCAACTGATGGCTCCTGGGAAGGGGAGATTCAGTCTCATTTAAAGTTGAGACTCTTGGTAAGTTAACAAGAGTCCCATGGAACCCACCCTGAAGAGTTTTTGGGGAAACCAACCTGACACTATAGGCATATATATATTAGAATACTGAAACATGGGGAGTTTCCAAAGTGAGGTGCAGATCCAGGAGGGGATTTTAAACGTGTTTAAAATATATTGCATTAAATTCATAAAAAAATCAGTAAAAATTTTTTGAAAATAAAATAACTGCTGAAAGTAAAAAATAAACATTTACTATTTAAGAACAAAAAAAAATAAAAATTTTAGTTATTCTGAGAGGTCATTCATAGACTTTGTCAGGCTTCAAAATGGTCTATGGCACATTAAAGGACAAGAACCTTGCTGATAGGGGAGACAGGAATATAAATAAATAACCATATTTACACCTCAAAATGTGTACATGCAGGGCAGGTGAGAGAGCTCAAAGGGTAGAGGCATTTGTCACTAAACTTGACTATGTAAGTTTCATTCCCAGGACCTACATGGTGGAAGTAGAGAAACAACTGCCTCAGGTTATCCTCTGACCTCCACATGAGCACCATGATACATGTATGCGCCCCCCAGGAACAAATAAATAAATAGGAAATCAATAAAATATGCAAATAAAAGCATGGGAGCTGGACTGATGGCTCAGTGGTTCAAAGTGTAATACTGATCTTGCAGAGGCCTCAGTTCCATTCCCAACACCCATGTCAAAACACTCACAACCACCTGTACTCAGGCAAAGCACTCATACACATAAAATCAAAATGAATAATTGTTTTCCATTATGTCTATGTTTTTATGAGTCAGTACATGGGTAGGTACACCTGAGTTCAGTTGCTCACAGAGACCAAAAGAGGGTGTCAGATCCCATGGAACTGGAGTTACAGATAGTTATGAGCTGCCCCAGGTAGGTGCTGGAAACCAAACTCAGGTCTTCTATTAGAGCAATATGCACTAACAGGTGAATGGCTGCCTCTCCATCCCTCTTGCAATTCTTTTACTTTTATTTATTTTTATTTTTATTTGCGCATGAATGTTTTGACTGCACATTTGTGAGTGTATCTGTGCCCGTAGAAGCCAGAAGAGGGCATCAAATCCCCTGAAACTGGAGTTATGATGACTTTTAGCCACCATGTGGGTACAGAGAACTGAACCTTGTCTTCTGCAACAGCAGCAAGTGCTCTAAACGCTGAGCCATCTCTCCAGCCCCATCTCTTACAAGCCTTAATTTTCTGCCATGATTACATGTTTTCCCTCCAACTGTCCATTCTCTCTGCTAGCTCTGTTCTTTCAAAATGCACAGTAGTCTTTTACCATTCCTTTCTCCCAATTCTTTTTTCACCATTCTCTGCCTCTTACATCATCTTTATTTTCTCCCAGAATTCCTTGTCTCAATTGTTTTTCCGCTATTCATTCTCCTAGTTCCCTGGGTTTTTTAAAATAATTCCCCACATCTTCCACAAGACTTTCTTCTTGCACTCTCCATTCTGACAGCTGGCCGTTTTTCAGAATCCACTTCGTTTTCGCAGTCTCGGAGTCTATTCAATTTTAAATTACCTCTACCAATTCTTTGTTGTGCCATGATCCTCCTTTCTCTGCCACACTTCTCTTAAATCCTGCCTTCTCCTGCTCAATTCCCCATCCCATTTTCTATGCTCTCCCACAATTATTATATTTCCTTTACAATTTAATAGAAGACTGTCACCTCCTGGAAGCTCCAGATCAGAGACAATAGGGGATCTTTTGCAGGACCATGGCTAGAAGACAGGAAAAAAGTGTAAGCTGGGAGTGAGGGCATTACAAAGACAGTTATAATTCTGAAGAGGAGCAGCTAGCTTTACATGGAATGCAAGCATGACCAAGAATTATCACAGAGAGAAGCACTTCCCTGATACAACCCTTGACAAAGAAAATTCTAGTTTTGTATTTGAATATATTTTTCTCTTACTTACATATGTGTTTACTGAAGAGAGACTATAGTATCATCATAAAGCTCTTTAATCCTATCAATGATATTCAAAGTGTGTCCTGACACCAGGAACCAGTTCACACATGATGGTCACCTCACTCCTGATAGATGATGAGCATGCACCTGCAAATAAAGACTAGTATTCTATCTGTCATCAAAAAAGCATCCTTATGAAACTTGTCATCTCAACTAAGGGCCTAATGATAGAACAGTCTGAAATTCTAGTACAAACTTCCTATCTCAGTGTAGACCAGTAGCTAAGTTCTTTAGCTGGCATTTTAAAATCAATGAATCTTGAAAATGGCACTTATTCTATATAGTCATGGAAAATGTGTAACAAGCCAGCTACTATGAAAACGACTGGGACTAGAAAAGTACTGAGTAAAGTCTCTGGGAATGTATATTTGTGTAACTGAATAGGTCAAGCAACTAACAATCCAATACATATAGAGATATATCATTTCAAATCTGAATAATTTACGAATGGATTCTCCTTGATACCTGTCAAAGGGTGGCCACTAATGTACCTATATTCAGGCCAATTTTGAAAACCAAAGGCTATTTTCAGGTAGATGTCAAAGAGATACCCATCTTCTTCTGTTTGAGAATCTATCCTGCATGATGTTTGACAGGAAGCACAGCCCAGCTTCTCTTTAAGGCAAGCTTTCTCAATTGCAGGTCGTTGTGCTGATCTGAGATAGGGGATTTGGCAATATCCAGAGACATTTTCAGTTGTTGTACTGGTGATAGGGCTTGATACAAGTATCAACTGGGAAGAGGCTAGGGGTACTGCTGAACATTGTACACATAGGAAAGCTCTTGTGACCAAGAATTAATTATCTGATTTTAAGTGTCTGTTAGCTATGGCCATACCATTTTGAAAAGTTCCTCCATTTTGGTTAAATGGTACATTATCACCAACTAGGTAGTAATTAGCATTCCGTAACCAAAATAAATTGTCTTCCTAGATTTCTACCACAGCCCTCTTGCATAATGCTCCCTCCCATAAGGACTGGCCTCAAGAAATGTTTATTGCTGGGTGTGGTAGCATGTGACTTTAATCCCAAAATTTTGGAGGCAGAGGCACTTGGGTCTCTGTGAGTTTGAGGGCATTCTGATCTAGATAGTGAGCCCTATCTTGATGAAATAGAAGATATTTATTGGCCATATAACATTCTTTAACTTACTACTCACTGTTTCCCCCATTAAAAGCCAACTGTAGGCTAAAAAGGAAAGTTTTCACTCTCCTTCACCTGCCCTTCCTTCTGCCTTATAACAACTCCAGCTGGTTAGCAGACAGCAGGCTGATTCTTACAGAGACTCCCTCTGCAGGTTTTCTCTCCAATGACGGTCTGCAGTATCTTAAGTCACCTTTTCCCTTAACTGTCTTTCCTACTTGCTGACCTTTCGGTGCAAACAACATCAAAGTGGAGAAAAGTTGTCTTCAAGAAAAACAAGGGCCCACACTTACTCTCATTAATACCTGGCACCTGGAGCATGGACCTGCACAGTTTGGGCAGTGTGTGTGTGTGTGTGTGTGTGTGTGTGTGTGTGTGTGTTGTGTTGTGTGTTGTAACTGCATTGGGGTTAATTCAAATTTTTTACCTCTCTACCCCAAAGGAACAGTCATCATGAATCTGAAATGGACAACAAACACTATTGTAGATTAGTAATGAAATTATTGCTATTGAGGTTGGTAACCCACTTGTTGCTGCAAGTGGGCTTTTTATGGGTGAGTGCATTTAGTATGATGAACTGAATAACCTGGGAGAAACACTGTTAAAGTGGATATAATAAGCATTGATCTTCAGAAGAGACCTCTAGAGCAATGAAACTCCCCTTGCTCCACATGGCAGATTAGAGAAGAGTCTTGCCTACAGGAGTGGGGATTTGCTCTTCCCTTCCTTGTGGATGAAATCCAGTGCTGACTCTGTTTTGTTATTCCTCACTGATGATAAAGAGAAATGAGACAACCTTGAGCTGGTGAAATTTCCAGTGCGTACTGCATTTTCCTCTCATTTCTAAAAGAATGCACTGCCACAAAGAACTTAACAATATGCTTACCATTTTGAAGTGGACAGTCATGGTGCACCACAGTTGCCTGAAATGCCAATCTTACTGAAAACTGAGAAAGCTGAGGTGAGGGATCGAATAAATGGCTGCTGTCTTGATAACTATATACAGGTTTACAGACAAGATGAATTCAAGGTTGAGTACACTGAAATTCTAACAATGGTTATCTAGGCAGAGAAATGCAAAGAACAGTTCAGTACATCATTTGGAAGTCAAAAGAGTAGCTGGTTGCTGATAAGGAAATCTAAGTCCTCAGATATGGTTGGAATGGATGGCATCATCCTTCAAGGGTTTTGGTTTTCTTTCCTTTCATTCTATATTTACCAAAGTGCTTTGTGACTTTGGTTTGGTTTCCCTACTGGGAAGAGAATGCATGACTGGCCAATCTAAATATATTCCTTTCTCTTTGGTGGCTTCATTTCTTATTGCCAGCACTGTGAGTTAATAATTGGAAAGAAGAGAAGTGGAAGTGGAAGGGAAATTGAGAAGGTGAGGTATAAGCGGCTATAGAGGAAAAAGGCAAGGCTCTTGAGTGGTTTGGACTCACTCTAAAGTGGGATTGAAGAATTAAATCCACAAAAGACAAGTTGACAAGCCGTTCTCTACCACCACCACATGAAATGTGGTTTCCCGAGAAATGCACTTTGGGGGATATTGAAATTCCTATTTTAAGTCTTAAACCCTAGTAGGTACAGATGTTTGTGATATTATTCTATTGTCCAGCTTCCCTGTGCAATAAAACACAGAAGTACATGGGATTTTAGCGCAAAGTTATTGGTACAAATATTTGAAAGATATAAGCAAAAGTAAGTCTCTCTCCTCTCTTTTCTCTCTTATATACATACATATATATGTATGCATTCATACGTACAAACATACACATTGCAGAATCCATATAAAACAATTAATTCCAAATTATGGCATATGAGGTGATTTTAATAAATGCTAAGACATCTTAGGTGTCCCACTGTTCTGGAAGGTTTCTGCCAGTTTGCTAGTGGTTCTTGTCTAGATACATCCAAAGCAGATGCAGATGCAGTTGGATTATTGGGAAGAGTGATGCATGAGGTTATCTGAGGGATGCTTTCTTGGACTCCAGAGCGTGTCTTATCAACTGTTTCAGGGTTCTATAAACTATTTGTGTGTATACATGTATGTGTGCATGTATGTATTTTTAAAAGGAATTGTAGGGAATTGGGTCAAGTGGTTATGGGGGCTGGCAACACTTTGAGAGGGCAGGCTGACAGGCAAACACTTCCTGAGCTCTTACCATGTGATACCAGTCGCCGAGGCCAGGAGATGAGTGGAGGGTGGGCCTTGCTGCCTCATCAATACTCTAGTTTAGCAAGACAGACACAATTTCACATACTTTGGTTTATTGTGCTTGATTTATCAATATGTGTTAGAGTATAAAAAGTGTACTTTGCAGGCTGGAAAGATGGCTCAACAGTTAAGAGCAATGGCGGCTTTTGTAAAGGATGCAGATTCAATTCCCAGCAACCACATGGTGACTAACAACCGTTATTTTTATTTTATGTGTATGAGCATATCGCCTACATGTAGGTAAGTGCACCCATGTCTTTCAATGCCTATAAAGCTTAGAAGAAGGTGTTGGATCCCCTGGAACTGGAGGTTGTTAGTCCCCATTCAGGGGCTGGGCATCAAACCCAGGTCCTCTGCAAGAGCATTCAGTGCTCTTGATGGCTGAACCATATCTCCAGTCCCAATAAAATATTTTTAAACTACTTTATATATTTGTACACTGAAGTAGAAGACTCTGAATTTTCAATTTAATTTACAATATTGATCATTGTAATTGAACAGTTCAATGGTACCAAGTACATTCACAGTATTATGGAACCATCACCATGAATTGATTTTTCAAATCTAAAGGATATTCCTTGGCAGTAATCACTGCTAAATGCTATAGAATAGCCACTCTCTCCCACACTTTTTAATACACAAATGACAGCATTTTACCTTTTGTTTTTCCTCACTTAAAATACCTTGGAGATCTTCCATATTAGTAAACACACTGTTCTTTTTCAGGTTTGTTTAATCAATGCATTTATTCAACTGGATAGGTTAATATAAATCAGTAGCTGGCCTCTTAGTAATGAACTAAGATTGCTTCCAATACATTCATATTATTAAAAATAGCACAAGGACAAATGTAGAGACAGCATCTCTTTACTGTGTAAGCAAATCTGTGTAATTTGTGGAATCGAAACGATTGGCTCAAGATGAACATATTTTTAAAATATTGGTAGTTATTTCTGGACATTTTTTCCCCTAAAGTGTGACTTCAAGACATTTTCTCAGCTTTTTCTTGTAATTGTACTGAGTGTTTCCCTATGCAACTTTGTACTATTTTTTCTGTTATGATTTTCCTCAGGGTTACTGAGGTCTGACTGACAAAACTGAACATATTTGAGGGTACAACACCGTATGTTGATATGTGTATACACTGTGAGATCGTTACCATGAAAACATAATTAGTATATCCATCACCTCACAGAGTTGGTTTTCAACGGTACAACATTTTGGCATTGGTTAATTATAGTCACCACATTAAGAACTTCCAGAATAGTTTCTGACAGGAAAGAGGTTCTCACTGTGTTGTCAGTGGATGACCTGCATTTCCAACAGTCCTTCTTGCTCAGCCTCTGGCTTGCTGGGATTAGAGCAGCCCCAGTTCTTGCTACATATTCATTTTTTGATTGAAGTTTCTACCATTTGACTAAAATCTCTTTGTTTCACTCACCCCTTGACTTCAGATGATCACCACTCTACTCGCTGCTTTCAACAGGTACTCATGTATATAAGGTCTTGCTGTATTTTCCTATGCATTTTTCTCTTAGCATAATGTCCTGTAGTTTCACCCATCTTGTCACAAATTGTGGACTTTCCAATTTTCAAAGCTTAACAGTATCCTGCTGTACACACCCCATAATTTCCTGTTTCCCTCTGTCACTGAATACTTGGGGCTTTTCTTTGTCTTGGTTATCATGAATTGCACTGAAATGAACGTGGGGAAGTAGATACTTCTTTGAAATAGTAATCCAATTTTCTTCGAATATACATCTAGTAAGTAAATTGCTGGAGCATACGTATGGACATTCTATTGTTAATTTTTTGAGTAGCCTCCATATTGCTTTTCATAATGATTGTGCTCATTTATATTCTCTCCAATAGCGTGCCAAAGTGTTCTTTTTCCATACATGCCAGCATTTGTCATCTTCTGACTTTGGGATGATTCCCATTTTAACAAGAATGAAGGGATAGCTCTCTGTGATTTTCACTTACATCTCCCCATGACCATAATAGATTAAATTTATTGGTTTAACAAAAAATCCTGACAAAGAGTTTTAGAAATACACTTCAGATATTTGTTAAGAAGAAAAATGACATTTAACTGTTAGAATTTACTGCAAAATATACAATCCTTGTAAAACATTTTTGTTCAGTTTCTTCATTTCTTCTTTCAGTTTCTAAATGTTTTTATTGATTATTTGAGAATTCCGTACAATGTATTTTGATCCTATTCAGAACCCCTATGTTCACCGCCGTATTACTACTCCCCAACATTGTTATGTTTTCTTTACTCAAAGTCTTATTGTGTCGAATTTGTACTTCTAAAATGCTCTTGGATATGAATCCATCCTTTGGGCTCTGTTCAACCTACCAGGCATCACACCATCAGAAAACTGACATTCTCCCTCTTCTCACAGCTATCAATTGCCAGTAGCTCCTCAGCTAGGGTTGGGGCTTCTTGCCTCACTCCTCCATCCAAGCTGGGTCTTTGCCTTGGACTTGCACAGGTCTTGTGTATGCTGTCATAGCACTGTGGGTGCATATGTATAACTGCCCTGGTATGTCCAGACGACACAGTTTCCTTGTATTCATCTACTGCCTCTGGCTCCACAGTCTTCTGCCCCTCTTCCACAATGATCACTGAACCTTGGGAGGAAAGGGTGTGATATGGGTGTCCCAATTAGGGCTGAGACACCCCGCCCCAGTCTCCTGAAGTCTCTTATTCTCTGCGCATTGACTAGTTGCGTCTCTGTGTTATTTGCCATCTGTTACAAGACAAAGCTTCTCTGGCGATAATTGAGGGATGCAATGATCCTTCATTTTCTTATTTCATTTTTCTGTTTATTCCCTCTTCCCCCTTTGAGTTCTCTTTCCTTCCATCATCCTTTCTTTTCTTCCCCCACTACTATGTGTAAGCTATTATGCTAGATACACACACAAAGAAAAGCTGCTCTGGCACTTATACTGAGACCCCTCCCCCCCATCACTGAAATTTAAAAAATATCTTATTTTTTAAAATTTTATGCAGATGAGTGTATTGCTTGCATGCATATAAGTGCATTTGTGTCATGTAATGCCCATACATGTCAGAAAAGGGAGCTGGATACCCTGGAACTGGGGTTGCAACTATGTGGGTGCTGAAAACTGAACCCAGGCCCTCTGCAAGAACAGCCAATACTCTTAACTGCTGAGCCATCTCTCCAGCCCCTGAAATTCGTAATTCTTGAACACAAGAGATTTGAGTTGTTCTCCAAAGTTGAGCATGGTAATCCATGCCTTTCCTCCTAGACACTTGGGAGACTGAGGCAAGAGGAATGTTTCCACCCCAGGGGTTTGAGAGCAGCCTGTGAGATCCCACAGGAAAGGAACAGCAGGTTCCGGCCCTATTCAGAACCCCCATCTTCACCCCCGTATTGCTACTCCTCCTATTTTTGTTTTACTCAAAGTCTTATTGTATCTAATTTGTACTTCTAAAATGCTCTTGGATGTGAATCCATCCTTTGGGCTCTGTTCAACCTACCAAAGAGAATGGGAATGGATAACCACATAAGAATGTTTACCAAGAAATGAAGCCAAATGAAAACAAGGAAAGGAGAGACGTCCACTTCCTCTCAGGATTTAGCATTGGCAAGAATGCTTAGCGTGTGGGAGTTTAACGCCTGATTGTTGTTATTTAAAGGACCACAAGTCTGATCTTTCAAAGAGGTGTGGGAGCACAGCATAGCAGGTGGTGTACCAAATGGATTTACTGTATTGGAAAAATGAGTGTAAATGCAAATTCCGTTGTGGCAAGCATGGACTGTACAATTTTGAGTTGAAGATAAGCCTTTGATCCTGGACTAGCTGTCTTAAATTCAACCTCTTCATCTTCTAGAAAACAAAGCAAGAATCAAGAAATCATTGATGGCATTTACCATGAGTTTGTGAACTTTTTAGGTCATAACAGTGTTTTCTGGGTAGTGCATATGTGAATGTGCTCTCACTCAACAGACAGCTTCTGCTTTATATTTTGGAAGCTGCACACAGTGCAATTTGTCTTTCAAAGAGATCACTGAATAGCTGTGGCTTGCTGAGTTTGCATCTCTCCTCTATATGACCTGCCATTCGCAGTTCTCCTGATGTCACTTGTGAGAGTCTTATGGGTTTAAAGATGTAGAGCTGGTCTTTCCAACTTTCTCTGAGACCAGAGTCTCAGCATGTAGACCACATCACAAATCTCTTTCACATTGAGAATCATAAAGGCAGATACTAGGTCCTCTCCACATGAGACCCCAGCTATTCATTCCATGTTACTAACAGGCCTCTGCACAAACACTTCATCATGTCAAGTAAGAGAATTAAAAAGACAGAAAGGTAAAGGACAACTTTAGGGTGAGGGAGAACCATAACCTAAAATTTACAAGAAAATCTTCAACAATAATGTCTAAGAAATTGCCACTGGGGGGCGATGGAAGTTCAGAAACTGCTCTGCTAATCCAGAGGCAGCTAAGCACTTTAACAGATTTATTTATTCAAAGTTAGAATTTGGACGTGTGAACCACCAAGCTCACGGAAATTCCTGGATAAGGAACATAGTCTTAAGGAAGAAGAAGAAAAAAAAAACCAACCCTGTGAAGGCTAGAATTAGTACCTTGGCAGACCACCTTCAGCAGAAGGAGCTTTGCCTTCTTTTGGCATCTTTAGAATTTATTCCTGTTCCCTTCAGTCTGAAACAGGGGAAGCCAAGTAAAATCGCAAAGAAATGAGACAGCACAGAAGCGTGCTTATTTACAATCACCTGAGCACTGAGAGCAGTTTAAACGACATTAAGACATCTCTCAGCCACTTGGCTCACAGCTTTGGCTGGTGTGGGTGGGCTTTAGTTGGTACCTTCTCTAGGGAATGGATGGAAGTGGTAGTTTCTCCTAAGGGATTCCGAATGATACTTAACACTTCAAGAGACAGTTTAAAAATCTAATCAGGGGATTTTAGACAAGTTCAGAAAGGTAGCCTAAGTAAAACAAAGAAAAATATTGGGCTGCTGAGCTGGCTCAGCAGTTAAAGGCACTTGTCGCCTGATGATCTGAGTTCCATTCCCACTACCTACGTGGTAGGAGAGAACTGAGTTCCACAAGTTGTCCTCTGGCCACCATGACATGATCATGTGCACACATACACAAAAATTGAAATATGTATATTTACTATAGGAAGAATTGCACAGCTACTTGATACAATATACAATGTTGCGGAGTTTTCTTCTCCTTCCAGATTTCCTCAGTGATGCTTGGAACTGGTATCTGAATTGAAGTCTAAACCCCAGCACCACAATTGACCAGCACATACCATAAAGCATTATCAGGGCTGAAAGGTCAGTCACTAATTCCACTTGATCTTCTTAAGATTTTCATAAATGAAGTGTCATCAGCTCAAGGATTTGTTTTGTGTTCACTCCAAGAAGTAATGAAAGATATGGAAATATGGAATAAAGGCTAGAATGTACCTTTGTGCCTAAGGAAAGACATACATAAATCAAAGAGAACTTGGTCTACCCCATGCAGCCCAGGCTCTCCATTTCTAAAATCCTCCATCCTGAGATAGGAATGAACTAAGGATTCAAAGATTACAGTGAGGATGAGGGTTCATGGATTCTCTGCTTAGTAATTTGCCATGTAGAAGTTGTTGATGTAGATTTCTAAGGGATTCTCAGATAACCTAGAAGTATGTCATGTAAGTGAGTACATTTTGGATTTTGGATGAAGAGTCTAGCTTAAGTACCTTTAAACAGACAAAAGATATTCTATGTTCATATCCCTAGAAAGTCTAGGTGTGGGCAAAAAGCCTCAGGAAAGACTAAATACAGAAGCTTTGCCTGCATTAGCTCAATGCTGCACTGCACTGTCTTAGCATTTTGGGAAACTTGCTTACTGTGTCATATTCTTTCCACTGGATCAATTACATATGACAGGGAGCAATGCTTTTGGCAAGACCCAGAGTATTGTGTACAGCTATGTACAGCTACATGAAATGAAATGGTAGAGAGGCTGTTCCTTATCTATTAGATCATCTTCTTTGGATGTTCTTTAGTCTCGCCAGTGATACTGATAGGAAAATAATTTGTCTCCGTGTTAGGATTTTTGGTACTGTGATAAAATACCCAGCACAATGAATTTAAGGAGAAAGAGTTTATTTTGGCTTATGCTTTCAGAGGTTATAGTTCATCATAAACTGAGGAGTGCATGACAAAGCAGCTCACATCATAGCAACCAGGAAGCAGAGAGAGACTACTTTCACTAGCTAGATGTCTGTTTTCTCCCCTTTTATTTCATCTAGGCTCCCAGTCTATGGTAAAGTGCTTTCTACAGTCTATGTTATTCCCTGGTTAGTTTATACTCTCTGGAAACACCCTCCCAGACATGTCCAGAGATGTGCATTACTGTGTCTCCCAATCCAAACAGGTTGATGATGAAGATTAACCATCACATTGTATGTGAGTGTGATGATAACCATGCTAAATAATAAGCAGTCCACTGGCCAATAATTTTAAAAATGCAGTTTTGCTTCTTTATGTTCTATTAGAGGCCTAATAGAAATGCCTCTACTAATCTAAAAAAAAGATTTGGAAAGAAGTTTATGTTAGCAAAGACTTATAAATAGAGACCTACTTTGTAAGCACATGGTACTGTTATTCCTATACTAGGAAAAGTATCATGGATTCAGTATTGAATGCTAAGAAGGGAACGTGCTATGTAACAGTGAAAAGAACCAACAATCACATTCGAGTTAAGAGTCTCAAAGTTATCCCTGGAAGTCCTTTAAGGTCTCATAGTAATTTGCAGTGTGAGTGCTCTGAATTTTGTGTAAATCTTAGTCATATAAAACACAAACCAGATGAAAAAATCTTTCAAGAAATTTAGGACCTAGAATAATTACAGTTACTGGTGATAAGGTATGGATGGAGACGGTGTCAGTAGTTGACCTTCGGAGCAGGAGAGAGGCCTCAGTAGTTAAGAGCACTGGCCTCTTTTGTAGAGGACCCAGGATTGATTCCTAGTACCCACATGGAATATAACAACCATCAGTAACTCCAGTTCCAGGGAATCCGATGCCCTCTTCTGACTTCCGTGGGCACTGCACAACACTGGTGCACTTCCACACATGCAGGCAACACACTCATATGCATAAAATAAAAATTATATGAAAATTTTTTATAAAAATAGTTGACCTTCAGGACTAAGAGAATTGTAGGAAGCTATCATGTAGACCAGATGCCTTACTCAACCTTCAGGTCTGACAGCTGCATCCATACAATTCTGAAACCTAGGAGAAAAGGCCACGTGTGAGGGGCCCAGGAAGCGCACCCTTTTAAATCATAAATGTGTCACTCTGGTTTTTTCTCTTGTCAGCTATATGAATGTGGATTTTATATTGTGCCTTGTCAGTGAAGCTCCTTCGATATTGACTTCATAGCATTATCGTGTGGATAAAAGAGGCAGCTATGCTTTGACTTACCTCAGAAATTGGCACTTTTTTCCTTGAAGGGTCAGCAAGTAAATGTTTGGCGCTTTGTGGGCCATTGTCTCTGTGGAAGCCAGCCAACTCTGCCATGGTAGCAGGAAAAGAGACACAGCATAGATGTAATAGAGGGATGTGGCCGTACTTCAATAAAAGTGTATTTACAAATAATAACAACCCTTAAATTTGACCAAGAGATCATAGTTTCTGACCCTTGCTGTAATGATTAGCTTATCTCCTAATCAGGCTAACCTTCTTGTCTCTGCTCAGAGAACATTCCTAGAAAGGGCTGTACTGTGTTCCACTTCACATGCTGAAGGCCTCAGTCTTAGAGGGACTGGATTTGGAAACAATGGCTGTAAGTAGTTAATTTAGGCTAAACAAGGCCATAGAACTTGTATCCTTAGAAGAGTAAATCATACTAGATATAGTGCTTACTTACATTTCTGTCCCTTCTTTGTCATTCTCTGTACATGTGTAGAGAAAAGGTCATATAAGAATATAGTGAGCGTTGAGAGCCAGGCTTTCCCAGTCTTGCTTGTTCTTATGCTAGAATCTTCCACAACACTGAAAAGATACATCTATGTCTTTTAAGCTACCCAGTCTTTGGCACTTTGTTCAAGCAACTCCAGAAAATTAGTGCAATTCTGCGTTAACTAACTGTGGATTCTGGTGCCATCTAAGTTCCTTCTTTTTCACTTTTCTTTCTTTAAAAAAAAAATATATATATATATATATTTAAATGATATAAAATGTGCATATGTATACGTGTCTTTAAATGGGGATAAAAGCTGCCTTTATAACAAAAACTTTAAAGATTTATGCTTACTAGTTTTACTTTTTGTGTATGAGTTACTTGCCTGCCTCTATGTATGTGTACCACATACATGCCTGGTGCTGGCAGAGGTCAGAAGAACTCCTGGAACTGGGGTTAAACACAACTGTGAGCCACCATGTCAGTGAACCCAGGTCTTCTGCAAGGACATTTTGCGCAGCAGAGTAACCCCAATAACAAAAATTGCTGAGGCTTACATAAACATGAGGTGTGGTATAGTAGAAATAATTACTAAGGTATTTCTAATTAGGCTGTATCTTCTGGTTGTAAATACTGACTACCATGAAGGACAGTGAACCCAGACCTAAGCAATGAGGCCTTTTTTAATTGATCATGGAGTGATATCTGTGTGTATTCACTTCCTTGCTTTTAGTTCTGGAGAGGTAGAAGAACTTGGAGGAAAGTCAGATGAGAAAACATACATTACAGATGACACTGACAAAAAAGGATTCCAGCTCCAGTCCAAGGGGAGTGGTTCCTCTCTGCCCTTTGCTGGTCATTTATTCAATCAGTATTTCCACATGGTTTCTTCATGATGCCAGTGCTAAGATGGATACAGAAATGACAACAAGAAATGAAGTCTGTACTGCCAAGGAGCTGATATGTTAGATCAGTGGACGAAACGTTGAACACAGAGCAGAAAACTCCAAGTGGATAAAATCATTGCCCAATGTGAATAATGCTATGAAGAAAACCAACAGCATCACATGGCAGAAATAACAGGCTTGTACGCTACACACAGAGTTGCAGCCTGCATGCCTTCCTCTTCTTCCCTTTCAGCCTCTTTGCTCAGCTCTAAACTCTATGACTTTTCATCCCCTAGGTTCTCTTGAATATGTTCTATCAATAAATTAATATGGTATTCTTCTTATTAGTGTCATCTGCAGCACACAGTTTATAACAATCCTATCATTAGCTTTTCAGTTGTGCATTGGGCATTGCTATTTAAAGCATTTTATTTTTGTAAAAGCCATTAATTGCAGAATAGTTTTGATTTACAGAAAAGTTACACAGAGTTCCCACATACTCCTCCACTTTTTCTCATTACTGTTAATTATTTCCATTAGCATAGTACATATATCACAAGCAATAACTATGTTTTGTGACTTTTTGAAAATTGCTCTCTTGCTATTTTGCAATCCTGGGAGTGTAATTCGGGGCTTCACATGTGCAGAGCAAATGCAGTCCACTGAGCTAAGATCTCAGCCTGCAATAACATTTTTGATATACAATCCATATTGCATTTGGACTTTTGTAAATTTTTACCTAATGTTCTGTATGTTTTCCAGGATCTTTGCTATGGTTTGAATATGCAGTGTCCCCCACAGGCTTATGTATTCAGTGCTTGGTCCCTAGCACTTGTGCAGTAAATTTAGGAAGTGGGCCTAGTTGATGAAACAGGTCACTGGGGACATGCTTCCAAACGCTATGCCTAGTTCCTGGTTGCATTTGTTCTCTCTGCTCTGGGTTTACCAGAAAGTGAATAGTATTTGCCACATGTTTTCATTGTCATGGGTTCAGCTTTAGCATCGACCTAGAAACAATAGAGACCAGACTGTGAGCAGAAACTTCTGAAACTGGGAGCCAAATCAAATTTGTCTTCCCCTTTATTTGCTCGTAATCCTGGAAAGTTTATTTACACAAATTCCATCTAATATGTCCCATTATGTTTGATCATCATGTCTCTTTAAACTTTTCTCAGTAGTGACATTTTCTTGGATTTTCTTTGTTTTTGATGACCTTGGCAGTTTAGAGGAGTATTGGTCAGGCATGTTGTAGACTGATCCTAACTGAAATTTGTCAGATGTAATAAATTACTATTTGTCCTAATGGCTAACTTTTGCATAAATTATTATTATTATTATTATTATTATTATTAAGATGTTTTCAGCTTTCATAGATGAAAATATTGAGACACAGTAAGGTCACCAACCCCCTCCCCCCGAATCAGACAGGTAGCAAATGGTGAAGTCAACTGATTCAGACTTAAGATTTGGATAATGTCATTCTACATACTTTGCCTCCTTGATGTCTGCTCAATTTCAGACATTGTAAACATGCCCATCAATGCTACCAAGGCAATCTCCTTCTTATTTTTACAAATGGTTTGAAGCACACTGATGGTATGTCTAAGCAGACTGGAAAAATGTGTCTAATCAGGTATTGGCTGAACTGGTTAACTACATGACTCAGTGGTCCTTTCAGGGGAGGACTTTGTAAACAAACAAACAGGACCTTGTATAAAAAAAGAAACAAACAAACAAAAACGAAAACAAAAAAAAACAAAGCAAGCACTGTTCTATGCTTTAGTTGTGCAGCTCCCAAAGTTATCAAGTCCTTGGAAGTCTGGTCTTGACTATTTGTTCTTAATGGGTCTTTATTAAGTAACCTAAGATAATGGTTCTCAACCTTTAGCTGCTCACCGAAGAAAATTTAAAACTCACTGAGTTCCAACTCTAATTGGACTAGTAAAGAGTAAGTTCATTAGTAGCTTTGGGAACAGGGCTTAGGCAGCAGTCATTTTGTACTTCGAGAACCATGACTCAAAAGTAACATTGTCCTGTATAAATAGAACAGGAACCATAATTTTCTAGCAGTTACATGTTTAAAAAGTAAAAGAGAAGTATATAAATTTTTAAATATAATGCAATATATATGATATTTTTATTACTTAACCTATAATCAGCATAGATTTTCAATGGCATACTTTATGCAAGTTTTTCCATGCTGTTTTAAAAATCTGGTATATATTTTACGGTTATTGGACTATTTTAATATGGATGCTAAATTGTCACTAGAAATACTTGGTCTGTACTTATGCTCATATAGCTACTTTGTTCTAAACATATTTAAAAGTACTTCAATATTTGATTTGTGTCTTAGTTTTGAAATTTAAACTTAGAATACAGGGACATATCTTCTCACCTTTTCATCTTATTTCTTTGGATTTTGATGATTATTTCTTGTTATTTTTTTACAAAATACTTCTATAGTATGTCCTTCATATTTTCCTTCGCATGATTTCAATGACTCCTGAAGGCCATGATGACTTTCTTCAAACAACCTGCCCCCTTGGAAGCAAAGGATAATAAGGGGAGCAGAGATGCATGACCAGTGTCACCGATTTCATTACAATATTGGATGATATTTATGTTCAAATAAGTTTCTCAGTTATGAATCCTCTGAAAAAGCTCAGTGGATTTTTTTTTAATCTTTCTCTGAGTTTATTTTATAGAAATCGGCACAGGAGTAAAATCAACTTTGACTCATAGGAATCAGTTGATATTGAATCAATTGAATAATTGAATAAGATTTGAAACAGCATTTCAGAAGCAGTGCCTTTATACACCGATGTCTGAGGAACTTTTTGAAAGAACATTACAGAAAGAAACACAAGTACTAGAGCTCAAAAGTTCTTCACATAAGAGAACTAAATGCAACTTGGGTTTATTTTGCTCAGTACACAAAACCACAAAGAGCATGGGTCATCAAATATTTTTTTTAAATACCTCAGACATTGAATCTACTGCAGTCATTTTAAAAAGCAAACAAATGAATGTAGGGACTTACATCCAGATTAAATACACTCAGCTGTTCTTCAGTCCCAAGAAACCAGAGGAGAGTAAGTTGAATTAAAAAAAAAGAAATACCAAAGAAATATGTGTGGTTCATAAATGTTTTTCATATTTTCATGACATATTCATGCTTCTAGACAACTTCATATGTGTATATAGACAGTCGTTTCTTGATATCCATGGTAGATTGGTTCCAGAACCCCTTATGAATATCAAAATCTATGTTGTCAAGTCTCTGACATAAAATGGTGTCATGTTTGCATTTAAACTATCTCTTCATTATTTATAATGTCTAAAACATTTAATTCTATGTAAGTAAACACACCGCATTCCTTAGAGCCTAATGACAAAGTATCAGTGCATTTTCAGAATGTGGGCTTCTATTTTCAAATATCTTTTTGCCCCCAGTTGGTCAGATTTACAGTTGTAGAACACATAGCTATGAAGAAAGGAGTTAAAATATGAATATTCTGCAAATACAGATTGAACTCATGTCAGACATTTATCCAATTCATTAATGCTGATAGTCATGAGGGATTAAACTAATTCCAAGAGCATTTTGAGGATTTGGGTATTTTAGGCATTGAAAAATAAATGTTTTGGAATAAGATTTTGAGTACACAAAACTTATAATATCTTTCAGAGCAACAAAAGACAACATTTAAAATTTGTTTTTCCACTGGATAGAAATCTATGGATTTATATTGATCCAGAGCATCTGAATTCTAATTCGACAGAAAATAGAAAGTCAAATCATGGGTATATTCCATAGATAATTAAATAATTCTTATACAGGCCAAGCAGTGCCTTAGTAAGATTTCAAAAGATTGCAGCAGTTTCACCTGATCTCAAATTTGGATAATTATTCTTAACAAAGTTGTAATTATCTACATTTTACCAAGGAGAAAATTGATACTTAGAAATGTTAAATAACAACCGGCTAAGTGGTGCACGCCTTTAATCCCAGCACTCATTATGCAGAGGCAGGCGCATCTCTGTGAGTTCAAGGCCAGTCTGCTCAACATAGTCAATTTCAGGCCATCTAGGGCTGCAGTGAGACTCTGTCTCAAAAAAAAAGAACCCCCAAAATGTCAAATAACATAATAAAGATATCACAAAAATTACAGAACAAAAGTAGAGTCCAGATCCTTTTGATGCTTGACTACCATCACTCTTTTACGCTAGTTAAAATCTATATTGATTCATCCCATAACATCTGTGTTTGCATGCACTCAACAATATTTAAATTAAATCAATTCAGCATTTAAGATGGACAGTATTGTGCATTATATGGTTATTGTTCTAAGATGGCATCAGTTTTAGTGATATTTATCGTATCACGAATTTTGTTGTCTTTTATTTACCTTCACAACTATGTTTATACTAGAGTATTGGTGTAGTCTTTGCAAGAAAACAAAACCATAATGACGGGTGGGTGAAGGAGACTCAGAGTACAGGAAGTTATGCCAAAGATAGACTCTAAGCAGGAAAGGATCTTAGGCTAAAACATGAAAGAGGGAGATTGATTTTGGCAGGAGTGACCTGAAGAGGCTTGAGGGAAGAAAGCTGAGAAGGAAAGAACCATAAATACTGGAGTTTATTTAGTTTCCACCTCTTTAATTTGATGCTACTTGTAGTAAATTCTGCCTATTTTTTGAAATAGAAACCAAATATCATGTGGGCATGAGGCTATTAATTCTGGGAATTCTGAATATTGAATTCACTCACAGTATCCTCTTTTTTTGATTATTGTCTAAAACATTTTAATACTGAGCTATGATTTATTTACAATTGACTTTAGCTTTATAAAGATATTTCTAAATGAGCATGGATTTATGTGAATTATTGTAGCAAAACTTCATCATTCTGATTAATGAAAGAACCACTCAACAGTAAAAATTCTGACTAATTTTCACATGTAGAATGTCAGGTAGACATTTTGAAAGGTGTTTTTGGTTTGTTTGAAAAAATACTGAACAATATTAAGTTGGTAAAAATACGATTTCACATTGAAGGACCTCAAGAGATTTCCTGTGTTTATTGTTTAAAATAAAGCAAGATTGAAATGTTCTTGCACTTCAGACTAATATGGAATATCCTGGACCGGATTTAGGTTTGTCAGAAATAATAATAATAATAATAAAACTGAGTAAAACATGTGAGGCAGTGGGTTTCCAGAAAGTGATATTCAGATAATTTAAGACAGTCATCCTTGAGAGATAGAAAACAACTTATGTAGGCCCAATGGTTTTCCAAGCTCGCTGCTTGGAGAGCATTTCCTGACTACCATGCAGGAAGGAAATTCAAGGTGGAGCCCATTGAACTTTTTGAATTGATGAAGTGTCACTGAAAATCCAAGGAAAGAAGAGTGTTTCCCAGAGATAGAATACTCAGTACAGTATTAATCAGTGTGTTTATGAGAGGAGGTGGTCCAGGCCCAGAGAAAGGACCATCTGGAAAGTTATAGCAAGAAATATGCAGTACTCACAAAGGAACTAAAATAAGGTCTCTTTAAACCATAAAGACTTAGAAAATCTCATATTTCACAGAATATTGGACAGGGAATATTCAGAAGGGTCTTGCCTCAGTAATGGGGTATAATAAACACAGTAAGACCATTTTTATTTCATTTTAAAATTTATTTTTGCTTTATATATATGAATGTTACGCCTGTGGAGGACAGAAGAGGATGTCAAAGCTCCTGGAACCGGAGTTACAGATAGTTGTTAGCCACCATGTGGGTGCTGGAAACTGAACTCAGGTCTTTTGCAAGAGCAGCCAGTGCTCTTAACCACTGAGCCATCTCTCCAGTCTCCAAAGATCATTTTTAAAACCACAGTCTTCTAAGCCCATTTGTTGAAAGTTAGTGTGTCTGTATTGAGAACCCAGAAATCTGTTTTCCTAAAGTTCCTCCATGGAGGCTCCTAGCTTCCTTCTTCCCACTGAATCAGAGTGTTCAGGAGGCAAGTGTCATTGATGCTTGCGATCATAAAAGAGTCTGAGAAACATGATCCCCTCAATGCTTTACTTTGGCATTCCAAAGATCTTGACACCAGTATCCCCAAATCTACATTGCACTGCAGTTAAGAAATGGTTTGTGTGTGTGTGTGTGTGTGTGTGTGTGTGTGTGTGTGTGTGATGTGCCACTTGCATGCAAAGCAGAAACAAATATTTAGAAACTGGTAATTAACCTTGATATTTTAATATTAGGGTTTCCATTAACTAGGCTTATACAAGTGATATTAACGTTTTGATCATATTTTCTCTTTTTAATAAAGGAGAATCTCATTTTCCTTTGCCATTAAAAGTCTATCATTAAAGGAAAAATGTTCTACATTGGTTTCTTGGGAATGGGGGAAGAATTGCACTGAACCATCATACATATTATCCTTGCCATTGACAAGCAACACACTTTGAGAACTGGCTCTCTGGGAAGAGACAGACTTTGAAGTCTTGAAACTAGGCTTTTCCTTGGTCCAAAACAAAATTTGTTCATCTAAAATCTAAATATATGAAACCAAGTCTGTAATCAACTGAACTACTTAGCTTAGATCAAAGAAAGTTAGTATATGCCTTTAAAGTATAATTTGACTAAAGATACTCACTGAAACTATTGGAGAAGAGAGACAGAGACACAGAGAGAAGCAAAGACCCAGAGGGAGTATATTAGGTGAAGTCAAGGCAGAGTTAAATTTAATGACCATCATATTGTCCAAGATCCACTTATAAAGGTTAAAATATAGGGTGGGAGTTGGAAGGAGTATGCAGATTAGAAAACATAACATGGTTGGAATCTGCTCCTCTCCTTGACCCTCCCAAATCTAATCTGTTCGCCTCTCTTGAGTCAAGGAAGATTCCAAGTATTGAGTGACTAGAATAGCCTTGGGCTCTGTTCTGGACTTCTGAAGTCGGAGAAGCCTGAGATGGATAACTGCACAGAAGGGGTCACCTAGTGATGACCAGATGGTGATAGATTTGAATTTGGTCCCGATGGACAATGACCCCACTTGAATGTTGTGGGTGTTTGTGATATAATCATCCATCACTCCAGTTCCTGGGGATCCAGCTCCCTCTTCTAATCTCCTCAGGCATTGCACAACAGGGGTGCATGCAGGCATAAGACTTATACACATAAAATAAAAGAATAAAATATTAAAAATAAATTTATTTCTTTGGGCTATAATAGATTATAAAGGGATATGTTAACCCAATATTTAATGGTTAAATTGAAGGATAGTAAAAGAGTTATTGTGTTAAACTGGAAGGAAAGTAAATATTAATTATGGATAAAATGATAAATAGGATTTTGTGGCTCTGCTTGTGGGGAAAGAATGAGTTCTAGATCTTTGAAAAATAGTTGCATGAGGTAGGACAGAATTGTTATACTATTCAGTTTACTCTGAAATTTAAAATAAAGGACTATGCATGGATGTTGTGTTGACAAAGAGTAAACTGTTATCTATTCTATTATCTAGTGCCAAGAAGTTCTCACTGCCAAATTGTTATGAGAGCTCTTCTGCATTAGAGCAAAGAATTGGGATAATGCATATCTTCAGTTTCCTTCCCTGTATACCCTTAAGTTTTCCAGAGAAGGCAATATAAGGTTATTCTTTTCATGTGAGAGGAGGAAGACTTATGCTCAAGTATAGCCACAGCTAGATGTCGGTTAGGAGGCTTCCAGCAGCTTTTAAAGGAGGACTTGAGAATAAATTTCTCTGCTTGTGCCAACTAGATTTAAACATTTGATGCATAGTTTATCAGAGGCCTTTATAAATTGGAGTTTTCTGTTGTGCTTTTGATATCCCCCTCCCCCTCTGGTGTGCCACATCAAGATATTCAGTGTTTGTTTTTCTTATCATTGGTAGTAACTTTTTTAACCCCCTGCCATCTGATATTACAACATTTATGTAGGCCTACATTCTTTTATTGGGCCAGTCCTTCTTTACTATTTTCTTAATCCTCTCTTTTGGAATGGAGATGTTTTCTCTGTGCCATTAGAGCACAGAGAAACTTGTTTTGGATTTTAATAGGGTCTCACAACTATAAGTTTGTCTTGGGCCTCCGAGGAGATTTTGGACTTCAACTTTTGAGAAATGTTGGAACTATTAAGACGTTGGAGACTTTTAGAGATTGAATAAATGCATTTTTCACTAAGATAGCCATGAGCCTTCTGAGGCTAAGGGCACAATGCTATGATTTGAATGTAAATGTGCCCCCACAGAGTCATATTTGAATGTTTGATTTTTTCAACTTGTGTCATTCTCTCTGAAAGTGGTAGAAAGTTAAGGAGGTGAGGTCTGGCTAGAAGAAGTCAATAACTGGGGGTATGCCTTCAAAGGTTATACATGATCCTCAGTCCATTTCTGTCTCTCGGCTCCCTGTCTACCACGATGTTTTGCCCAAGTACATAGGGCCTATTAATCATGTACTGAATCTACTGAAACCGTGAGCCAAACTAGATCTTTGCTTTCTTTAGTTAGTATGTCAGATATTTGATCACAAGAATGATAAAAGCTATTGTTGCAGCAGGCATACAAGATGATGAATCCATTAATTGATATCAGTCTATGTGACTATCACGTTCATTAAGTTCAGCTTATCTTCACTTAATTCATTTTTACTTTTTTGTGTATTACATATCTATATGCTTGTATATGGTCCATTGATCATTTGTTTGCCAACATATGCTTTAGTTCTTCAGCTAATGAGGACAAGATGAAAATAACGAGAGATAAGTTTTAGAACGCTTTCATCAGCTCTGAAGAAGTATCTCAGGTGTATATACTTGAGAGTTACATTTAGGGTTAGGGTTTTTAAAAAATAGTTTGTTATTTTTATTTTATGTGTAAGAGTGTTTTGTCTGCATGTATGTAAGTGCATCTGTGTCATGCAATAGTCACGGTGGTCAGAAGACAGCATTATATCCCCAGAACTGGAGTTACAGACAGTTGTTGGCCACCATGTAGGTGCTGGGAATCAAACCCAAGTCCTCTGCAAGAGCAGCCAGTGTTCTTAACACTGAGTCATATCCTCTACAGCCCCTAGGGTTAGAGTTTTTACCATTCAAATGAATAGTTTTAAGTGTGGTCCAGAAATGTCTCCTCTTCCACCCTTACCTTGATCTGATGTCCTCTTCCTGTATTGTTTTTCTCACAGAGTAACTGGGAAAAAACATATAGGAGGATTTGTGTGTGTGTGTGTGTGTGTGTAGTCAACTCTAAAGTTTGTGTTGGACTGAAGTTAATGTGGAGCAGCAGGAAGCCACTTGCACTTCTCCTTCCAAGTCCATAGTCTGATATTTATTCTTCTTGACAGGAAGATAGACTGCCAACTTTGTTTTTAATTATTTGAATAAAATCACATGCATCATTCTCCCTTTTCTCGTGCCTTCCTCTGAAATCCCATCTTCTGTGTAACTGATGCTGATGAAATTGCCGGTTTTGGCATTAGTGCTTCTGTCAGCCAAGTGAGATGGACCGAGTTAATATCCACACCCTGAAATCGAGCCAGGAATACTGAGTCCAGCTTCTCCCTCTATCCCCAAGCACTTGACCTCCCCTCAACTCTTTACCTGCCACCCTCCAGACATACCGTATGTCTCCGTCACATCTAACTTGGCACCTGAATAAACAGTTTCAAGTATTTTGTAATTCCCTCCCTTCCCACATCCCTCCATTTTTCTTTTTCTCTTTTCTTTTACAAAATACTTGAATCATCTTTTTGTATTCTAGTATAAACATGGAACAAATGTGTAACTCATCATAATGGACATCTGTTATATGAATAGTGGTGAACGCGTATCTCTCAGATTAATCACTGTTTCTATTCATTTAGAATTAGCAACCTGTGACTTAAAGTAACTCCCTGATGAGATGGAACACACATTCTTTTAACAGATGTATAGGAATAGGAATAAATCTACAATTTGGCAAATGAACCAGATGCAGAGCACTGTGCACACTTATAACAAGGGAATGTAATAACTGTCTTGGACTAATATGGGTAACACTGACAAAGAGGAATTTATATAGTCAAACTACTTGAAAACAGTCTCACCTGCGTAAGTGTTTTCTAAACTCTGGCCCCAGGGCTCTGTAGTTTCCTGACAAAGTTTTCTCATGTTATATGCTTTCCTTGGAGAATGGAAATTCCTCATCATTTAGATGCAAGATAGGAATTTGGAGGCTATGAAGCATGACGGAATTATCAAATGTAGCCACTAGGGTCTCGCCAGATACCCTTCCTTGTTGAGGTATGTTTTCAGAAAGAGCTTGTTGCTGTGAGATATAACTGCGTATCCAAGACATCTATCATGCGTAGACCGTTGAATAATTGAGGCAGAGTAAAGTAATGCCTCACAGTTACAGCCCATTGCACTTTTAGACAGCATGCTGCATTCAACCAGAAGAAGGAGTGTCCAGCAGAAAGTCTTGGCTGAGTTCATTCACGCTGTGCAATGATGCTAGCTTTCACAGTGAGGTCATTTGTTCATTCAGTGATCATCTGTTGAGCTCTGTTGCTATCTCAGCTCTGTTCTCAGTTGGAGTATAAAGACATAGAAATTTCCCTCCAAACTGGAATAGTCTTAATGAAGGAAGCAGATTTTCCTAGGCATGAGGTCAAACAGTATAATGGGTCTTTGATAGGCATCAGTGCCAGGAAATGGTTGGTGTCTCCTAGGGGGTCTGGGAGTAGAAAGAAGAAATCCAGAAAAAAACTTGAAGGAGCTGGTGGCATCTTAGCAAATCTTGAATGAGAATTATTTGCTGAGGCCTTGGGGTAAAAGACTGAATATAATTTGGGAGAAAATGGGAATGCTGCTCACTAGCTTCCTTAGGTTTCATTCTATTTCTACTCTGATCCTAGAAGCAAATGAGTGGCTAAGCAAGACAATCACAGGGAGGCCCAGGTTTGAGAAAGAAACAGATAACAACTTAAATCACCTGAAAGGATTTTAAGTTAATGATGGGAGGAGGGCCAAATAATTCACCCGGGGTTCCCTGCAACTGACTTTGCTAAGGAGTACAAAAAAATAAGGCACTAGACACATAGAGCAAAGAAGGAGAAATCAAGCTGGAACGGAATTCAAAGCTTCATCTCTATTACCTAGCTTTCATAATGTTGGAAGGTGCTATGCATGATACCAGAAGAGAAAATTAATTATTACTTTACCCATCTCTGAATCCTACAAGCTACAACAAAAAGAAACCTGGTAAGAATGTCCACTGATGACATAATGGCACAAATAATATGGGAGTAGCCAGTCTATATTTAAGGTTCACTTCATAAGATGGAGCCCAGACCTGACATAGATATAAGGCCTACTAACATGTGGCTAAACAGGCCACAGGTCATAGGGGGGAGCCTAATAGTATTATTCTGTTAAATAGATATGGTGTTAAAGTGACTCTTAATGACTTGTTCTTACACACATAGAAATACATCTCTAAACTCTCAGCATAAAAGTTTCCTTATGCAGCAGATGATAACACAGAAAACCACAACTGGCCAATATATAGAGAATAAGAAGATACCAACTGCTTATCACTGAGTAGAGCACTTATAACAAATTTCTACCTCCCAAGGCACAGAGATCATTGTGGAAGAAGGGGTGGAAAGACTATAAGACCCAGAGATGGTAGATACCACAAGGAAATAGTTTTCCACACAGCTGGTCAGTTACTCATATGATTTCACCGCCAACGGTGATAGCAGGCTCAAGTCCCACATAAGCTCAAGCCAGACAAAAATCCCAAAATGGATGTGAGGTGGGTAAAAAACCCCAACACTGCCTGAGGAACTATTGGCAATCTGGTGGGAGGGGCAGAGGGGTAGAGTGAGTTTCATTTAAGGGTGAGACCTTTTCGAGGTTGACCAGGCTCCAGCGGAGAGACGCACAGTGAAGAGCATTTGAGGGCACAAGTATGACTTTGTAGACCCTAGGACTCACACAGAAGTGTATCTATGTAAATATAAATATATGCAGAATATATAGGTACATATATATATATAGAGAGAGTGCAGAAGGGGGAAGGGATTTAATTTCAATCAAAATATATTGTATTAAATTTGCAAAATTTCAATTTTTAAAAAGTAGTAATGATTAAAATCCCATAAGATTTAATCAAGTAGGCATAACATACATCTGCATAGAGTTAAATTTCAAAAGACAAAAGGACTGAAAATGTTCCTCTCTCATCCATTTCCCTACTAAGGAAAGACTACCTTTGGAGTAATTTAAAGAAAGCTTTGAGCATTTCTATACTGGAACATGTTAAAGAGTGTTTTCTCCAAGTCCGGTCTGGTGGCACATGCCTTTCATTCCAGCACTCTAGAGGCAGAGGCAGGTGGGTATCTGTGAGTCCAAGGCAACCCTGGTCTACATAGTGAGTTCCAGGACAGCTGGACTACAGCAAGACCCTGTCTCAAAAAATGCTAAAAGTGCTTGTTCCATGCAAGTTTTGGTAGATGAATGAAGACAATGATTACTTTATTATAGAGACTGGTAGGTCATTGTTTCTAAGTAGACCATGGGAAACCTGAATGGATGACTCACTGACCTGGAAAATAAAAACGTCAAAAACTTAATAAAGAGGGATTTTTGAGGGGAAGAAAGTGACCTTGACCATGAAGCCCTGTTGCTCATTTGCTGTCAGCTGAAGGCTGCTGCCTGCAACAGTCTCAGCATTGGAAGCAAGATGCCCTTTCTTAATATATCTCAGTTTCTATCACACTATTATGAGGGTGTATTTGTGTGAACAGCTGGGCACAGACGCTAAGAAGAACCTAAGAACCTTCTCAGATGAAAGGTCATATTATGGCACAGATACTGCTGTCTGAGAAACCCAGAGGGATTGCCTAAGCCGAAGAGAATGTGCCCCAAGAAGTCAACTGTGCCAGGGGTATAAATCCTTGTCATAGTTAGCCTTAATTTAGAACTTTTAAAAATACTTGTTTGAATCAATATATACATAAGAAACCAGTATTACACTCTCACTGAGTAATTTGAAAACACATAAAGTGTCTAATTACAAAGATTTAGAAATCTCCAAGGGGGGATGTTACCCCATTCTTGAAGAATAGACTCTGCTATCCCTGACCACGTGAAAGGTGGAGGACAGAGGGCTGCTTGTAGGATCTAGGCTGAAGAGAACTCAGTCAGGATGACCACATTCCTAGACTGGGCCCTTTGTCCAACAATGGAGCCTACTGAAGACAACCCCAAAGGTAGGGTAAACAGACAATCACCAGTTCACCTTCATCCTCTTCACTGTCTCTGATGTTACCTGTGCTGGATAGCATTGGTGTCAACTTGACACACCTGGGTTGAGGGAGCCTCCATTGGGGAATTGCTTCCATCGGAATGAATTGTGGCCATGTGTGGTGGGGTATTTTCTTGATTGTTGAGTGATGTGGAGGGCCCAGCCCACTGTGGGCGGTGCCAGCCCTAGACAGGTTATTCTGTATTATATAATACAGCAGGCTGCACATAGGTCAGGGGAGCAAGATAGTAAGCAGTGTTCCTCCTGTGCTTCAGCTCCTGCCTCCAGGTTCCTGCCCTGAATTCCTACCTCAGGCTCCCTCAGTGATGAACTGTGATCTGGGAGATGTAAGGGAAAAAAACCCTTTTTCCTCTCTATGTTAGTATTGGTCAATGTGTTTTTTTTAAGCAATTGAAGGCAAACTAGAACAGAAATTGGTACCAAAATTGTGGAGTACTGCTGTAGCAGAGCTGACCTTGATTTTGGGGGGAGGATTGTGGAATTGTTTGGAACTTTGGGCAAGAAAAGCCATTGATGGCTAAGAGTATGTTGCTGTGGAACTTGGAACAGTGATGCTGAAAGATTTGTGGATGATGGAGAGCTGGCGTGTAGAGTTTCAGAGGAAAGCAGAGACTTCCAGGGCTGTTTGTGTGATTCTGTGAATTGAGAATCTGTGAGTTCTGGTTGACTGGGGCTGAAGAATCAGCTGTGACTAAGAAGAGACCAGAACTACTGAAGTGAAATACTTGCTTTACTGGGACAATTGATGCTGGTTAGCTGGGGCTGAAAAATCAGCTGTAAGTAACAAGAGACCAACATCATTGAGGTGAAATCTTCTGGGAAGAATTTCCCCAGGGTCAGCACACAGAAGCTTTGGTCCAGATGAGGCCCAAGTCTCCATCTCAAGCTGGAAGCAGGACTTAGTAATATGTCAGAGTCTCCTGCATGGTTCTGGTGTTGAAGGCGTGAAGGGGTCACAGAGAGCAACTGAGACTTGGCACCCTTAGAGGCTAGAAGAGCCCATTGGTGAATGTGCGACCTCAGTTGCAGTGGAAACTCTAGCATTTTGGGAGATGCCAGGACCATGGAATGACCACCAAGAACAGCATCAGGTGTGGAATGGAGCTGGCCTGGACCTGAGAGATGAGCTGTGTGAGCTCTGGATGGCAGAGTCAGAAAAGTGGAGCTGCTGAAACCCTTTGGAGCCCAGAAGATTGTGAGTGAATCCCAGATGTCCAGCCTTGAGCTATCTGCTGGGCTTAGGTTTTGTTACGTATGCCCAATTCTTCCCTTTGAAATAAGACACATTACTTGTTTTGGATTTTACAGTAGCTCACAGTTGAGACTTCTAATGGACTGAACTTTTAAAGTTTTGGGAGTTTTTAAGGACTGTGAGGCTTTTAAGGTTGTGCTGTCTTAGATTGTGATATTAATGTTAACATTATGTTTTGGAGACAAGAAATGGAAAAGGTTGTGTTTTAAAAATGATGTGTTTGTGTGTGAAGTTGACAAGGGGTCAATTGTGCTAGAGTTAGTGTCAACTTGACACACCTGGATTGAGGGAGCCTCAATTGGGAATTTCATCCATTGAACTGGCCTGTGGCCATGTGTAGGGGATATTTTCGTGATTGTTGAATGATGTGGGGCCCAGCCCCACTGTGAGTGGTGCCAGCCCTGGGCAGGTTTTTCTGTATTGTGTAAGACAGCGGGCTGAGTATGGGTCAGGGGAGCAAGCCAGTAAGCAGTGTTCCTCCATGGCCTGTGCTTCAACGCCTGCCTTCAGATTCCTGTCCTAAATTCCTACCTTGAGCTCCCTCAGTAATGAACCGTGTGACCTGGGAGATGTAAGAGAAATAAACCCTTTTCTTCCCAAGTGTTTTGTCACAGCATTTGAAGGCAAACTAGGACATCACCTGTTTACTCTGTATATTAGGGTGGGTTTATGTAGCCCAAATAAGTGCTTCACACATATGTGCCGGGCATGTGGGAGAGCCAGAAATGAACAAAGCTTCTTCTTGATTGGGTTCTGGATCAAGTCTTAAGATATAGTGAGAGATAGGAATAATAGAAGAGAAGAAGCAGGAAGAGGGGGAAGGAGAGGGAAAGAGGCAAAGAAAAATGAAAAAAGAAAGGAGAGAGCGAGCGAGCGCAGGCAGGCAGCCCTTATTGCTGGAGGAAAGTGGAACATGTTTTCAACTGAGAATATCTTGCCTGTCTATACCCTGAAATCAAAGTACATCAGTGTGCCTTCTTAGCTTTCAAGATGAGACACAGGATAAAGTCGAACCCTTTGGTCAAACTGAATCCATGAATGGACAGAAAGAGGTGGAGTGTAATATATCCATGAGTGTTTGCTCTGGAAAGGCAAAGGGGATCATGTTTGGTTGCTCCCCTTAGTCTCTCCTTCCATATCAAGGGTGATCTCTTCATCATAGGTCAAATGCTTGGGGACAGATTGCCTTTCACTGAGACTTCTGAATCAGGATGAAAGGAATCTTTGGAATTTTAACCCTGGCTCTTAATTACAGAAATTAGATCTGGGTTATTTGAGCCTTGGGAGAAAAATGACACACTAGTGTTGAAACTTCTGTGGTTTATTTTGTTGTTGGAGATAGATGCTTAATTTTCTTTTGAGGATGATTGCTCTTTAGAAATGGCAGGGGATGTGATGACAAATGGAACCCATGACTATAATATTCTTCTTAGTAATTTCTTCCTTGTAGGCCAGAGAAGTGTCCTTCCAACAGGGAACCTGAGACTAGTTTCAGAAGAGTTTAGGTAAGGGGGAAGAAATGATCAAAAGCCTTCCCAGGATGAGCAGGTGTCAGGCTAAAGACTCGAATTTGCCACCTGGTGGCCATGGGCAAGTTTTCTTCACTTTTTTTTTCTTTTTTTTTTTTTTTTCTGTAGATAGTTCTTTCATTTTCTCCTTATATGGTGTGTCTAGGTGAATTCCGTGGACTAACCCTCAGGAAGCAGGCAGTATTCAGTGATAAATATTACCAATATGTCTCTCACTGTTGATGTTTGGACTGACCACCTGTTTGTATTGTTAATTTTCTAACCATAAAGTTGCTCTTTCTGCACCTTTCCACATACTTTACTTTAGAAGGAAGTTACTCTGTACAGATCACATTTAAGAAGTGAAGAATTATTCTTGATCTCAAAAAAAAAACAGTGTGACTAATCTACAGGAATTATTTGGAATTTTCCTACATGGAGATTTCTGTTCTCATACCATTTAATCAATTATTCATATCAGTATGGATTCATAGATATTTTGTATTTTTGAGGCATAATCCAAAACTTCTTTATTTACCTGTTTCTCTAATTGTTTTACCTTTGAACACTTGGAGCTCTTTCAGTTAGCTTTTGTGTTGCTTTGATATATTCTTTTGTTTAATGTATGCTTTTATTGAGTTATTGTGTATTTCATGTAATAGCTTTTAATCAGATTTAGACCTTACCCCATCTGCACACCCCAGATACCCACTGTCTGTATTTCATGCATTCTGTTATAAATGCTAAGGCCTATCCTCAAGCATTTGTACCCAGATGTCCTCAGTGCACGTTCATCCACTGGAGTCTAGTCAGCCTATCTACTGTCACTCCCTTGAAGAAGAATCTACTCTTGCTCACCCAGCAGTAATCAGTTGCCAAGAGCTCCTCAGGTGAGAGTGAGGACTGCTGCCCATTTTCCCAGTTCTATGCTGGATTTTGCTCTGATTGAGGCAGCATGGGTCTTCTGCACGCTGTCACTATTGTTGCAAATTCATATGATCAAGGTCCCAGAGAACTGAAAGCCTCTATTTCCTTATGTTCATGCTCCAACCCGGGCTCTTATCTTCTGCCCCCTCTTCTGCAATGATTTCTGAGCCATGGATGTGTGAGGTTTAATATAGGAGTCCTATCTAAGGACACACACTTTGAAGATATATTCGTATGATTGTGATTGCTATTTTTTTCCAGCACTTCTTTACTTGGAGTGCTAAAAGATATTCCAGGCTCATTTTGTAAATTTCCCACTCTGGACCTAAGCTTAGTTATTTGCCCAAGGCTTCTTTTTTTGTTTGTTTTAATTGGAAGATTGTTTTAGAAACCAACATCTGGGTGCTAAATGAACTTCCTGCTACGGGACTCCCCCAGTTAGTAGAGAAAGGAAAGGTGTGTTTTTAAGTATCGCATATGCATGTACTTTTAAATATTTCTATCTGCAAACATGTACATCTGCATTAAGCTATTGATTTTGGCAGTATATATTCAGTTTAAAAATTGATGTCTACTTTTATTCTTGTCTTAGAGATCTGATTCTACAGAAATAAAACTACCAACAGCAAATTGTATTTAAAGAAGATGGATGTTGTAGCATAGATTGTTAGAAGAAAATTATTAGAACTGGGTGAGATACTCATAAAATGGAAATTTCTGATCAAATTTTTACATTCATGCTACAAAGCATCTGTTCATTAAATAAAATGCTGTCATATATTAATCAGAAGTCAATGACTTATTGGAAACTGATAGAAGCAAATTATTGACTAATATAGTCCTACTTTAAAAAATGAAAAATATAATGTCTATGAAGAATATAGAAAATATAATTAGTAAAATTTTTGGATTTCAGAGGTATTGGAATACTTCATATTTATATACTTTAGTATTATGTTTCTTAGAATATGTGTTGCCTCATTTTGTATTCTTAAGATATATAGTAAGATGTTTCCAATCATGTGAAGAAAATATAAAAAGTGGATTTAGAGTTACATAGGAAAATTCTTTGAATGTTATTCCATGATATTGTGACAGCTATAAGCCCTATAATTTTGGTACTATTTTCCTGAGAGAGGGAACATACCTGATGAAACCCAAACAAAATTGCTTTCCTAGAATTATGAAAGTCATAATGGTATTCAACAACCTTGTTTAAAATGTGTATTACTATCTGGCAAAAGACATCATATTATAGTTAGGCGATGGTGTTTCCAAGTACATAAAGAAATGTTTCTTTATATAGATTTTTTGTATCTCTTTAGTCAATAACAAAAAAAAAAACTAGGAATACCTTTTCCAGATTCTTGAGTTGATGTATAACATTTCATGCCTGTGAATTAATAGGAAGGAGGATGAGATTACTTATTCAGCATTTATGAATTGGACACACAACATAGTTTTATCAGATAGCACAACTGAAATATTCACAACACCTTCCTTGATCCTCAGCAGGGTTTCTGAACAGGGATGATAGAATGAATACTCTCGGTTTGAACTTGAGTTCTTCTCTCCCTTTCTCAGTTTCATCCTATGATAAACTACTGTCTTCTTAGCAATAAGGATGAACACAGGTACAAGGATGAGGAGAATGAGATTAGGTCCTTATGAGTAATATTCTGCAATTCCACTATAAGTATTTTTTGACAAATTAAAGTTTATATATATGTTGAATTTTATTAAACAATAGTTGCTGTATTCAGTAAAATGATAAAAGGGGGGACTAGAGGCATGTTGGGCAGTAGAGGAGAACAAATGAGAAGAAAGTATAATGAGACAATTGCATGAAAATACCATATTACAGGGGCTGGAGAGATGGCTTAGGACTTTAAGAACACTTTCTGTGTGTGTAGAGAACCCAGGTTTGGTTCCCAGCACCCACATGGTGGCTCTTAGTCATCTGTAACTTTAGTTCCGGGAGAACAGGTGCCCTCTTCTGGCTCCTGTGGCCATTGCATGCATGGTTGCATTTACATACATGCAGGCAAAACACTCAAACACATAAAATAAAAATAATTTTTAAAATACCATTATTACAAACACAAGGTTTGTATACTAACCTAAAATTTTAATACAAACTACATTGATGACAAGTACTTCATTAGGATCTATAAAAGAAATATCCAATAATTTAAATGAAGATAAGTTACTAAAGTTAATGACTTAGGATTAAGGATATCTAGTTTTATTAGAATATTTGGAAAGCTCTTATACTTGATATTTTAGAGAAATCATTTTGCGGAGTATCATATATTATATTCATCTTAAGTGATTTTTTTAGTTGGTAATTGATCATAGTCCTTTTTTGATGCTATTACCAACATCTTTCAGTTAGAACTAGCATAGAACATAGAGAAAATTACATAGGGAAGACGATCTTGGTATCCCTTCTGGATCTGAACATAGCCTGTACCAAGTTACTCTACATGCCTGACATTTGCTTTCTTATCTCAGAAATGTAGATAGAAACAGTATCTTAGGAATTAATATGGAAGTGAAAACACCATCTTGAGAATTAAACTTGGACCCTTGAAAAGCAGCTAATGTCAGTTTGCTAAATGATAAGTACTAATACGGGTGTGTGACAACTTTATAATTCTGCTGCTAAACAGTGCACCAATGAATAGATATGAAGTATCTGCATAAATGAGGAAGAAATACAGTCCAGAAACTAACACAAAGGACCTTGAATTTTTTTAAGAAAAGCTTTTTTTCTTTCTTCAGATGAGTATGTTCACTTGAAGTTCAGGCTAGCCTCAAAAACATCAATTCTCCTGCTTCAACATCCTGAGTGATGAAATTACAGGCATGCTCCACCATGGCAAGCTGGATAAAATGGTTATTTAATAAATAATTCAACTCCTGGCAACATCTTCAGTTATTGTAGCAAAATATTCCAAAGAAAACATCAGTAGATGAGCCCTCAAATGTATCATGCCTTATATACGGATCTATTCAGAACTATGGTTCATTTATTTTTTACCAAAACAGCAGAGATTTTCCTCCAAAATATCTTCTCTTCACTATTAGTTACATATTTTTTTCAAACCAGTTAAGCTACAATTTTTGCCAGTTTTCAAGAACTTCAGTTTGAAAAAAAGCTTTTATAATTTTGGGATGTCATTCATTGGAATGCCACAAAAGTAAAACACAGATTACAGAAACACTTTCCAAACCAATGTCTAGGATTTTGTTGGAATTGACCTCAAACCTCCAACTCTGGATCTTAACTGGTAATATCAAATAACGTTCTGTGTCAGTTATCCCTCCTGTCCTCCTCCTTTGTTCTGCCAAATCATTTTCCCTTAACTATGGCATTATTCATTCAATTCATGAAACATACTGAAAACTCACATGGTATGTGAAATGGAAACAACAGTTCTAAAGAATATGGACTGTATGTTAGCGTCCACCTATCTTGTTTCCTTTAGAAAGGCCTTTGATACCAATGACGTATGAAGCCATCTGTTCCTCCCCAGAGCTGGAAATGTTACACATTGCAGGAAGACACTCCTTGGGCTAATATTTGAAATATAAGCTCCTCTGTGTGGTACGTCACCACACCCTACAATTAGTAGGAAGCTGCATGTTTCATAATTTCTTGCTTATGAATACAAAGTATGAAAGGCACCCCACCAGCAATCCAAAAGGAGGAAATAGGACTAAACTGGATGATGCAAGGAAACATAGAAGAACGGGGAAATCCTGTTTTCCAGGGGTATCCTCAGCTTCCTCTATTTTGTCTTTTCAATCATTATGGAGCTGTTTAAGAGCCAAACAAGTAAAACATGGGGAAAATATTTCCATTTTCATGATGGGGCAAGATTCATTTCCTACCTGCACTTTACAGTTTCTTTTTATGCGGAACAAGGAATTAATTTTTGTTGCATTTTTCCCTAATTTGCCTTTGAATTTGATCATCATGCAAATACAAAAGCTATCTAACCTGTTTCTGATGCTTGGATACCGCCCTTTGTATTCCCTAGTGTCTGCCAAATAAGGAAGCAACCTTTCTCTTTTCCCTGAAACCTACTGCATTGTTTTGGGGACTTTTACAATTGTGCTGTTCTCTGATCATGCTTAAATCCTTAGGGAAAATTTGCAACAAAGTCTTAAAACTATAGTTTGTAGCTTTGAAGATGGATTTAATTTACTTTTTGCTGTTAATCTAAATACACTATATGCATAATTTCCAAGAAAGGAAATATATTTGATTCAATGTATGATCATTCTCATCAATATATTAAAGGTCAAATGTATTAAAGTGTATTAAAGGATAAGATTGAGAATCTAGCTTTGCAATTCCTCATTTAATCTTATCAGTGTTTTTATTCGTGAATTGATTTTTAAATTTTTATTGAATTTTTGCAAATTTTACACATTTTGTATTTGATCATATTTACATACTCATATATATTATATATACATATATAGTATATATAAAGTCTTATTGAGTCATTTTGGTATTTCTTGCTAAATATATGTGAAGATGCAAACAGCAAACTGCAGGATCAGGAAAATCAAAGAATTTTTAAAAATTTTCTCCCCCTGCTCCTTCATAGTTTTGGGCCATTGAAGGCATATTAATAAAAGGCAGGTGAACTCAAGGACATCGGGTGCTTTTATAAAAGTCAAAAACAAGGGGATTCCTGGTCCTTTAGATAAGAGATAATTGACACTTGAAAATGGGAGCGTCATGGTCCAGCTCGCTATAAATACTTTAATAGTGAGAATTACTTTTCCCTGGGGATTTTGGATATTTTTTTTTCTCTTTAGTACCAGAATAAATGGATCACCTGTACTCGCTTTCATCTCATCATCATGGACCCTCTTTACTCTGGTACATGTCAGTCAAATCTTCTTAGCACAACAACCTGAGGGGAAATAGATCTCACAATATTTTGGCTAGAATAAACCTTGTAACAAGCAGCTAAATGGATTTACACACACACACCCCACTGGATTAGAACAAGAATAAGATTTTGTTTTTTCTGAAAACTTTGGGAGTTTAAATAAGAAAGTTTACAACTTAAATGGATGTCTGTGCCACTTCCTTTCTGAGAATAAACTGTTATATCAGGATTTATGGGAAACAGAATTGTTTCATTTCCTCATGACAAAAATCCACTTCAGAGTAAGGAAGGACTGGAATTTATTGGATTATGTAACTAAGAGCAAACAATTACTATTGATTTCATGTATACTAGGGTTTGTGGAGTCAGATTATGAAATGGGTGTGTGTGCACTTGTCTAATCCTTTAACTTCTAAAATTATATTTTGTCTTTGCTCATGTATGTGTGGAGGTCAGAAGATAACCTGGGGTTTTCATTCTCTCCGTGCAGCACGTGGGTCCTGGGTACCCATCTCAACTCATGAAGCTTGATGGCAAGCACCTTTAATGAGAAAGCAGTCTCACAAGCCTCTTCCCTTTTTGGTTTTCAATAGGCTTCTGGTTTTCTAATTTTCACTGTCGTAAATATTTACATATAGACATAAATAAGATAAATGCCATTTCAAGTATATAATCCAACAATGTTAATTACATCCTAATGTGGTAGATACATCCTGACTTCTTTCAAAATTTTTCCAATGAACATTTGTGCCCATGGCCCCAAATGGAAAAATTATGGCAATTTAGTAACTGATAACTTCTAATCCAGTTAATTTTTATGAATTTACCTATTGTAGATATTTCATCTAAGAGAAAATGTACAGTACTTGACATTTTTACTCCAGCTTAGTTCAAGTAGCACATTTTAAAAATTCCTCCACATCGTAGATGGTACTAGTATCTTATTCCCTTTTGTGGCTGAATAGTATTCCATTATGTGTATGTATGACAGTTTGTTCATCAGTTCAAATGTGGGTGGACCTTTGTGTTGCTTTTATCTTTTGCCTGTTGTGAATGAGATGGTTAGTACTGTCAACTTGATAGCATCTAGAATCAATTAAGAAACAACCTGTGGACCTGCCAGTGAAAGATTATATTAGATTAACATCTGCACGTGCCTGAGGAGGGTTATGTTGACTAGGTTGAGGTAGAAAGATCTACCATAATGGTCAGTGGCATGATCTCTGGTCTTGGATCCCCATACAAAACAAAAACGAGAAAGTGAGTTGAATACTAGCATTCATCATTCTTTGCTTCCTAACAGTGGGTTCATGTGACCAGCTGCATCATGCTCCTGCCACCAGGGTTTCCCCACCATGATGGACTGTAACCTATAAGCCCGAATAAATTCTCCCTTCCATAACTTGCTTTTCTCTGGATATTTTGTCACAGCAAGAGGCAAAGTAACTGCCTGAATAATGCTGAAATGGGCAACAGTGTAAAAATATCTGTTCAAATCCTTTTACTTCTTTGGTGTATATACCTAGGAGTGGAATTTATATAATCCTACTTCTTTTCACTCCCAAGTATCAGTCTCAGCAGGCAAAGACAACTTGGTACTCCTCAAGTTCTTGAAAGAAAAGAGATATTTGATCTTTTGCCCACATTGCGCACTGGAGAGAAGTATGAGTGTTCATGTTCTGATCTCAGACTTGAGGTGGAGCACTGTACCCAGAGAAGCATTCTATCATGGCCGTGTGAATAACAACACCACTGTTCAGAAGCGGTTTCTCCATTAAAAATAGATGCAGTGTTTCTAGAAAAAGTTCTCCTACTAGGATGGCAGCAAAGAACTACAGTGTAATTCAATGCATATGCAAACATATTGCAAGTTCGTGTTTGGTGGTGACAGACACCTAATACTTGGGAGACAGAGACAGGAGGGTCTCTCTGAGAGTGAGATCAATCTGGCCTATATTGCAAATTCCAAGGCTAGAGCTAAAGGGAGTCTCTCTCTCTCTCTCTCTCTCTCTCTCTCTCTCTCTCTGTCTCTCTTTGTAATTTTAGTTGTCTTTTATGAGTCCTTGGAAAAAGGGAATTGATTTAGGAATAATATAGTTTCAGTTTTGACAAGAATGAGAGAAAACAAAGTGTCAATTTTGTTTATTGGAACACCAATTGCAACCTTCCTCAGAGAGCATTTTTATGATACCTCACAACGCTGAAAATGTACAGCTTTTCTGACCTCTTGAAGTCCTTGATATAGTCTCAAGAAAAGTTTTCCCATTAGTGTCTCAAGAAGCATAGCCATGAGTAATCCATGCAGTCCTACTAGTGATCCTGAAAAACAGAAAATATCCAAAAGTTTTATCAGCTGAGTAAAAGATACATTGTAGTGTATTTCAAAATGGAACACTACACCACCATTAAAAACATTAAAAGTGGGGTGGGAGAAATGGCTCAGCACTTAAGAGCGCTGATTATTCTTGCAGAGGACCCAGGTTTGAATCCCAGCACTCACATGGCAGCTAACAATGGCCCATAACTCCAGTTCCATGGGATCAGATGCCCTCTTCTGGCCTTTGGGCCCTGCAAGACATGGGTACACTTACACACCTGTAGGCAATTCACTCATACATTAAAAAAATTAATAAAACATTTTTAAAAGCACTCTAGGATTATATATATCTGGATAGATAGGCTCAAACATGTAACATTCAATGTAAACAATCAAACTAAAGTATTGTAAGTAGTTTTCAATAGAATTTATGTATTAAGAAATAATATAAGACTTTTTATAGGGAATATATGGAGCCAGATTTTCAAATAATGTGCTGGAAGGCTACTTGAAAATTAAATAATAAAGAGGTAAATGGGCCTGGAAGAATCATGGAGATTTTAATTTTGTTGTACTGTTCTTGTTATTTCTATTCATTTGCTAAGGCAAAGTGACTAAATATCAGTAGTTGTTAATTTATGCTGGTTGGATCTGTATTTCTTTTCTTTACTGTTGTATGCCTTTCCTATTTTTCACAATGAAAAAAAATTATCATATGATTAAAGTTCAATGGGATTTTATTTTTTTCTATATTCTCAATATTTCATTATACATACACAGACAGGTAGGTAGATAAAGATAGACAACATATTGTTTTATCTTGTTTTTTTCAAGAAATCATAAAATCATGCTCTTACCAAAATGTTCATGTTATGCTATAATATACTGTGCCATCTTATATCAGTTACTTTGGAGTGTCTTTTGTCCTTGATCTTCCCAGTGTGTTTCCCATTAACCTCAAAATTCCTCCTTACATTCAGCCTTACAACCTTGAAATGTCTCCACTCATCTTAGCAAACAAAGGGATTCCTCAATGGCCGTTAAAAGCTGGCAAAAATAAACTATCCAAATCAGAATTCCTGTGAGGAGAAACCCCTGGGAAATGAAGATAGGCTTCAGAAATCCTATCCATACCAAGTGGGAAAAGTCATTAAATAATTGTGTACAAGGCAGCTGGTGACAACCTTGTCTTTTGGGGATTTGCAAAAATGATAACAGAAGTATTTGCAACATCTTCCTTAATTCTGAAGTGGTTAACATTTATAATAGGAACTTTAGAGGCCAGAAAAAGAATCTCAGAAAGAGCATTGCTTGCTAAACACTGACATCACTGTATGGGAATGAATGAGTATTGTCTTACACAGTGGAATGTGTTCTATCCCTCCTCTGAGAGAGAATTTGGCTTGGTATGCAAATTAAAATATTGTTTTGAAAATTTCATTGCATCAAATTGCAGAAAAAGTGTTTCTAATCCAGCTCTTTGGTCCACTTTTGGCAAAGCAGTTGACAGCAGGCTTGTCTAGCCAGTTTGTCTGGGCCACGCTCTTGGATTTTGTGATAGCGCCCAATCAAGCAGAATTGTCCTTTGGCAAAGAAGTAAAAGAACCCTAAATTCTTGGGGACTTTGCGCAAACGGTTTTATCAGGCACAGAAGAAAGGAAGGATGATTTCTCTGTAATGCTTCTAAGCCCTTAAAAGCATTTCAGTTTGACTGTTGTTTCGCTTTCCTTTCGTTGGATTTGGCGGGTGAGACAGTAGGTAGCTGGTTCGTTGGGGTGGCTAGCCTTCTTGTACTTCTTTCAAGCTTACCTGCCAGGATCTGTCTCGAAGTGAAGCTTTCCTGTCTGACATTCTACAACCTGGCAATCTGGAACTATTCAGAAATGCTATATTTCACAACTATGCTCTCCAAGGTTATTTGCCTGAATTGAGCCTGAGTTCACTGGCAAGCATTCAGAGAACAAATGATGGCATCACTTAAGCCCATGGTTCATGCGTTAAGCTCAGAGCTCATGCATCATGCTCACGGCTTGTCCATTATTCCTATGGCTTATGAGTTACTCTGGACCAGCAATTCTGAACAGCATCATCAGTATCACTGGGGTGCTTGTTGGAAATGCATGTTCTTGAAGTCCACTTCAGACTTATTGGGTGTGGGGCCCCAAAATTTCTGACTTACCAAGCCCTCTAGGTGCAGGAATCCACACTTAAAATTGACAGTCACTTCTCCAGGTATATCTAATTGAATGGAGAGAGGGTCATATCTGAGCCTCTGTCCTCTTTATTCTAGTGTGATGATTGCTCCTGAATGAAATAGGCTCCAATCATTGATGAGAGAGGTAAGGCAGAAATCTGGGATTTGTTGAATAGTTAGTGTAAGCCAAGTACTTGACACTGATGATCTTACCTTGTATTTCAAATAACTATGAGAGTAGGTCATTTGGCCCTATTTATAAATTGACTAATTTTAAGTGTAGCAGATTTACTTGTTTGGCAGTTAGATGGGTTATTTTCTTCCTCTTCTTTTATTAATATGGAACCTGGCTTTTCTTTGTACAGGGATGGAGGCCCAGTCCCAGATTGTGAGATATGATTGGATTTAAAAGAAACCTAATTTTTATGCCTCTTTGATTTTGAGTGATGTGATAGTGGACATGTAACCTATATCTGGTCAATTCAGTTTAAGGAAAAATTTGTGGAGGCTGCTGAGAAAATTTATCTTCCTTGATAAAGACCTGAATAAAAAGTCCTCTTAGGCTTGCATGATACTCATATATCACGTATGGGCACAATCCTATGAAGTGAACCTTAAATCCAAGTAGAAAGTGGTTGATTACTCATATAATATTTGTGCCATTATTGCACCAGCAGGGTTATTTTGAAAGGTCATTTGTAGCTCACAGGATTTACAGCTGGGTAATATCTAGGAACCCGAGACTAGACAAGTCACAGGATATGGGAAAGAGCCTAATAATACTTTTTTGCTTGATAGTTATAATACTAAAAACTCTTAATGACTTACTGTTATGTCCATACATTAACGACTCTCTCAACTCACAGAAGCTTCCTTATACAGCATATGATGGTTAACACAGAAACCCACAACTGGTCAATGTGCAGAGATTAGGAGACTACAGACTGCTTATCCCTGAATAAAACATCTATATCAGCCTTCTGCCTCCCAAGGCTCAGTGATTCCTGTGGAAAAGGAGGCAGAAAGATTGGAAGAGCCAGAAGTGGTGAGTGCCCACAAGAAAACAGTTTTCCAGCTGATTACTCACATGAACTCACAGCAATGGTGACAGCATGCACAAGTTGTACTTAAGCTTAAGCCAGACAAACATCAGTACAGACATGGGGAAATGGGTCAGAAACCCTATCTCTATTGGCAAGTGATGGCTACTAGGAAGAGGCGAGTCACTGTCTTTCAGGGGTGTGACTATTGGTAGGTTAACCAGGCTCCAGTGGATGGACCCACACTGAAAGACATTTTGGGATCTAAATTAGACTTTATAGGCATAGATAGATAGATATAGATATATTAAATTGAGTTGGGTATGGTTAAGGGAGGGGACCTAAATACGATCAAAATATATTTCATAAAAATCTCAAAGTTTCAAAGTAGGTGAAGTCCTGTTCAATTCTTACATTGGTCTGCTATCTTGTCATAATATGGTACCTGGTTAGAATTTCAGTAGTCATTTTATGACTATGAGGATAAAGCTAAGGAAGATTTTCAATGTTAATTTGCCTGACCCTGTTTGGTTATCCAACTGTGTGAGTTAACAAAACTTTATTGTTTGAGCTACTTTTTGTTAACTCTCTTGTGTCTTGGTGGTGAAAATGTACATTTTAAAAAGACATGAGTACCCACAACAGAGTAGGGATTAGAATCCAAGTTCAACTGATGGTAAACATTGTTCTGTTTTGTTCTCTCACTTGCCTTTCTGCCTACCTGTGTTTTCTTGTAACAAAAGTCATTTTTCAGGGGTATATGGAAAAATCTTTGCAACCTGCTCTTAGTTTTTCTGGTCACTCAATATAGCTTGAGAAACTGAGTATTTACATGATATTTACTTTTCAGTGAACAAAATAAATTTTGCCTTCTATATAGGACATCTTAACCAAACTTAATCACTTTTATACCCCCTACCTCATTGGCACCCTCCCACAGCACCCTCTCCCCCCAGAATTCATATACTCAGTCATTTGTGTTAAGGCCTATTGTGTCAAATTAGTGTTCCCGGACATTCCTCAGTGCATGTTCATCCACTGAGGTCTGGTCAGCACATCCAGAGACCTTCACTTTAAGATCAGCTCTTCTTCATCCAACAGTAATCAGCCACCAATATTTCTTCAGCTAAGATTGGGGTCTTCTGCCCATTTCCCCAGTTATATGCTGGGTTTTTGTGTGCTTGAGTTTGCATGGGTCTTGAGCATGCTGACATCATTGCTGCTGATCATATGATCAGGGTCCCAGGAGCATGTAGGATTCTATTTCCCTGTGGTCATGCACCTGCTCTCTGATGTATTACAATCTTTCTGCCCCCTCTTCCTTAATGGTCTGGAAACCTGGGTGAGTGAAATTTAGTATAGGAATCCTATCCAGGGACCCACACTTTATAGACTGCTAATGTCCATGCTTTGGCCATTTGTGACATTTGTGTTTCTGGTCCTCTGTTGCACGAGTGAACTTCATTAATGAGAGTGGAGAGAGTCATTAGTGTCCTCTTTATCGTTTGCTTTATGCTGTGTGAGCCTTAGTTGTAGAGGTTGCTTTGTAGATGTGCTGCTTAGGCATGGACAATTCACAGACAATGTGTGTGTCCAGTTGTGGTACTCTGTGGTAGTCTCCATCTGGCACAAAAGAAGCTTCTTTGATGAGTGGTGACTGGGATACCTGACTGTAAACGTAAGGATACATATTTTCTACTTAGTAAAAAGTTACATTAGTCTAGGGATGTGAGAGCTTTGGGGATTTTTCTAAGTTCTATGACCTCTTCAGCCATGTATATTTGGCTATGATTACAATCCTACACATGAGTTTCCTTCCATTGAATGGGCTTCAAGTCCAATTAGGCAGCCATTGATTGCTCCCAAGATAAAAGTATCACTACTGCTCCAATGTTGTCTGCTGTGCCAGTCACTGATGTGGTTATTTGTTCACAAAGCTGGTGCTGGGCCACCAACTGATGGTATCCCTTAGCTGCTTGCATAGTGCTTTCCAAAGCTACGAGAGCTAGTATTCAGGGCAAGCGTCTTCAAGGTCAGTTCCAGCTCCCCTGCTCAAAATCTACTCTCCAAAGTTTGTCCTTTCTTCAGCAATAGGGTCTTACCTTCAGGTTCTGGCAATCAAGGGCTATGACAATAGTCTGTGTAATTTTGATATTCTTTTGACCCACCATGACCAACAAGTCAAAGGAAGGCTTCTCCTGTCTGGCACTATCTTTTGTTATGTAGCCTTCAGCTGTTGCACATAGGTTCATGTAGAGATATTGTGTGTAGAATTTGTCATTAGGTTCTTAGACTAATATGACTCCCTCTGGTATTTCCTATCTTTCTTTTTTTCTTTCTTTCATTTATCTTTTTGAGACAGGGTCTCCCTGTAGCCCCAAGCTGACCTTGAACTTACAGAGATCTGCCTTCCTCTGCCTCCCATGTACTGGGATTAAAGGCATGAGCCACCACGCCCAAACCTAAATTTTTCAAATTACTTATATTGAATGATTACAGTGAATTTTTCTTAAGAAGTACCCTGGAATTTTTACATGTGATAGTATGCTTAGTTTCTTCAAAATTCTGTTAAAGAAGAGTTTCAAATTATGTCTCTATGAGGTATCAAATATCATAGTGTCATTATAATCCTACCACATTTTTATAATATTGCATAAAAGTCACTTTAGGCAAAATTTTCTTTTCTTTGGTGTCTGCTTGAAGAACAGCAATGCACCAAGCAGGGCCATTAAGAAAGAAACCCTTGCTGGCCTAGTGGCATTCCCCTTTAATTCCAGCACTTGGGAGGCAGAGGCACGCAGACATCTGTGAGATTGAGGCCAGTCTGGTTAGTCTGCATGGTGAGTTGCAAGCCAGCTGGGGCTACAGGGAGATTCTATCTGGGTGGGGAGCCTTTTGCCATAGGAATACAAAAACCAAATTAGACCATTCTGGACAGGGTTTTCTGGTCTTACATCTTTCCTTTCTGGCTGTCACTCACTTTGTTCCTGTATGTGCTGCTTTGGCTCCAGTTGGTTCTGGAATATCAACTCTCCTCTCCAGGAGCTGGCCAATGATAATCTTACAAATTGATTGTGGGTACACAACAGAGATCAAGTGACATAAAAACTAAAATGATTTTCCAGAATGCTAATTTTCTATCTCAAATAGTACATTAATTCATTTTTGTGACCAAATCCCTGACAAAAGCAACTTAAGGAAGGAAAGGCTTATTTTTGCTCATGGTTTGAGGGGACACAGTCTACCATGTAGGAAGACATTACAGCAGATGGGTCACATTGTGTCCATAGTCAACTATCAGCCATAAATACCTGTGCTTTTTGCCTTTTTATGCAGTCCATGAGCCCAGTCCATTGGATGATGGCACCTATCTGCAAGGTACATCTTATCTTTTCAGTTAAACCTCTCTAGAAATACTCTCATAGATACATCCAAGATATATCTACTAGCTGATTCTTGCTGATGGTAGCTGATTCTAGTGAAGTTGACAATGAAGATCATCTGATTACTGCTGGGACACCAGCTTAGATGTTCTGAGGCTGAAGCTGTCAAATGTCAAAGCCAAGGTTATACATTTATACATGAAGAAAGGCAATTTCTAGATACAATGAACATAATCATAGAGAAAAAATATGTTCAGTTCTCAAAACCCATTGTGTGCTCTGTGGAGTAGCAACTTTCCATAACCTAGGAGCGTGTTAGAAAAGAAAACCCTGGGCTCCACTCCAGGGCTTCTGAATCAGGATCTTGATTTTGACAAGATTACTAGATTTATACACACATTATAATGTGAAAAGTGCTATTTTAGACAGTGTTAACAATAACATTAGAAGATGTGCTTTTCCTTAGTCACCCATAGGGTGTTCAGTACATTTCCAAAGAACTTCACAGGGAAGTGTTTGCACGGAATTTCTTAGAGACCTTAAGATCACCAATAATAATCATGAACCATTGGAGCAGTTAAGGGTAGAGCACTAGCAAGCCATATAATTGATAAGCTTGGTGCAATGAATGGGTGTCTCCAGTGCTTTAAGTGCTGACCTTAAGCAATTATAGCTGACACTGAGCGATTATGGCAGTGACACATGAGGAGGTTTTGAATGAATCAGTATAAGATAACACTGTAGAGACAGATGAAAGTAGAGGCTCACTCATTAGGTGTGGGCTTGTGCCTTTTTAATACCCAGCCTTGTCATGTATTCACTCAACAGTTAAATTCTATGAAGTGTGTGTGTGTGTGTGTGTGTGTGTGTGTGTGTGTGTGAAACACTATTTTTGGATGACTTGCAGGAACCAGCTTTTAATTCTTACATTATGGTCTGAAGTTAACTCATTTTCAATATTCTGAATTAGTGACATATGATCTGTATTTTTACACTGAGGTATGAATCAGTTGTAATAAATTGCAGATATCTTTGTTTCAAATATTTGGACAATTTTGTATATAATTCAGTTAAAAACAAAGATCATTTTTGTCATTTCAGAACAGTCCCTTGTGCTTCTTTCTGGTCAATTCAGCTCCTCTTTTGATTTCCATCATCGTATATGATTTTGCCTGTCATAGTTCTTCATATAAATAGATTTATGCATATGTACTCTCTGTTGGCCTTTCATTCAACATAATGTTACTGAGAGTCATCCATGTTTCCATGCATACCATATTTTAATGTCTAAATGTTATTCAATTATATGAATGTAGAAAACTATGTAGGTGACCTGCCTCATTCAATAATGATGCCTTGATCATTGAAAAAGAATTTTTTTCTATAAATGCATTTTTATGCATTTTAGATCATTTTCTTGGACTAAAATCTCTGGGTTAGAAGACAAATGAATATTTAAAAATTACCAAACTGTCTGGCAATTATTGAAACTGATTATATAACCTCACACTCTGACTACCTGTGTATGAAGGTTCTAATTACTTCTGATCTCTATGAATATCTGATATCACCAGCCTTTAAAATTTTTTGAAATTTGTATTTCCCTGATAATGAATGGGGTAGGGAATTCTACTATGTTTCATGCAGTCATTTTTGGGACATTAGTGTTCATTTTCCACTGTTGACTTCTAAGATGTCACATACAAGTTTTTCTTAGTTTATCTGACAAGCCATTGACCTTCAGAACTTCAAGGCCTCCAGTGTCTCAGACATACTTTTTTTTTCAGTTCTGCTTTTACAGACAGCTCCTTTGAACATGGAAAAGGTCCAATCATCCCAAGGGAAAATCCCTTTTCTGCCCATAACACCCTTTAGCACAATTCCCTGTGTATTTAGTGACAACCCATGAGAATTATTTGAAAGGTCAGTGCAGGCTTGTTCTGTGGCTCAGCTCCTAAGCATTGTGTGTGTGTGTATGTGTGTGTGTGTGTGTGTTCGTGTGTGTTCTTATATGTACACATGCACATTTGTATGCATGCATGGATGTGTGTCTACATACATGTGAAGTCTGATGGTCAACCTGAAGTATCATTCTCTAGGCTACATCCAGTTTGCTTTTTAACAGGGGCTTTCAGTGACCTGGAGCTTGCAAGTAGGTTAGGTTGGCTGACCGATGAGCCCCAAGGATCTGCCTCCACCTTCTTAACTCTAGGATTAGAAGAACACACCATCATTCCTGGCTTTTTATTTCTTTTTAATGTGTGTTTTGGGGATTAAACTCAGTTCCTCGTACTTGCTTGGTAAGCACTTTACAAACTGAGCTACCTCTCCAGTCTGTCTTGGTATCTTTTAAATTTTAATTTGCAAGGAAGCTCCACTGGTGGGAGCTGAGGGATGTGCTAGTAGTCGCTCCCTCCTGTTCTGCCATGTTCCAGGAGCTGGAGAGGTCCCAGGGTAGATGTGTCTCCTAGGGCTGGGAAACTCTCAAGATATTTGTTCTGTGTGTGTTACCAGTGGTGGAGTTCTGCAGTAGCCTCCTTCTGTTGCAAAAAATAAGCTTCTTTGATGAGTGGTATATGGTACACTTGTCTGTAAATATAAGGATTCATATTTAGCATATGGTAAGAAATTCCATTTGTCTAGAGATATGACAGAGATAGGATTTTCTCTAGGATCTGTGACTTACCTGATTTCATTTTAAAAATTAATTTAATTATGTATATATGTTTTGCCTGAATGTATGTAAGTAAAGCCATGTATCCAGTGCTCACAGAGGCCAGAAGATGATGTTGGATCCCCTGGAACTGGAAGTATGGACAATTATAAGCCACATTCTGGGTGTTGGGAACGAAACACCTGTCCTCTGCAGGAGCATCCAGTGCTCTTAAATGTTGGGCCTTTACTCAAGCCCCATTTACCTTTGTGCATTTTATTTGTCATGGTACGCCACATTTGACACCTAAACTGTCATTAGAAATTTTTATACCCAGTTTGTAGCCCCTTCCATTGGAGATTTCTTTTCCACCCATTATTCTGCCATGCACTAGGACAGATGGCTTGATGCTTTGAACAAGTTAATCTAAAGCATGTTGCCTCTTCCACTTCCATATGGGTCTTGTAAAACTTGGATTTTGTAGTTTTTCAGGATTGTCTCAGTGGTTAGAATGACAATAATCTTCTCCTCACTTGCTATATTAAGCCAGAATTCAGTATCAAGCATATTTTTACCCACTAACTTTCTTCCTGAGCTATTCCCAATGTGTCACCCAGTTAAGCCTACAGAGGGATGTTTCTTTAAATATAATAGGTTAAGAGGTCCACAACAACGTAAAGATTAATAGAAATTAGTAAACAATGGTAACTGTTAGCTCTGAACACATTACTAATATCATTGTGACTAATTTTCCTCATCTATAAAATGGAAATAAAAGATTATATCACAGCACTCCTGGATGATTCAATGAGTTGAGATATGTACAGCTTTTAGAGGTATAGCTGGTACACATCAAAATTCATCATGACTGAAGCATTAGCTGTTATCAATAATGATATATTACTATTATTGACACTATTTCTAGCAGACTATGTTTGTCTATTAAGGGTTTACTCCTTAACAAAATGCTTTGATGTATTGCTTATTCTTTTAAGCTTTTTCCAGATATTTATGAACATCAACAGATAGCTGATCAATCCTGTAGTCAATATTTCAGTGTCACAGACAAAAAAATAACCCTCAGGAAATAAATGATGGCTTAGAAATTGGTGCCAGTGAGTCATTAATGAGATTTAGAAATACTGGTTTTATTTTATTTTTTTTCTTTTTACAAATGACTTGTTTGGGAGGATTATGTCCTTATTTCTCCTTGACATGAAGCGTGACCATTTGACTTGAAATGATCATTGAAATGTGGCTATCACTTCTGGTCAAGACTTTAAGAGCTGGTTTACATTGTATACCACTTCATTCCCCTTATCTGTTGGGAAGCAATGTTTCAAGAGGAGGGGTTTGTAGGAAAAAAATAATGTGGAGGTGTCCATGAAGTCCATAATGGTCATGTAGAATAAGCCAGAGTGCAACCTCTGCTTTAGAGCCTAGGATACCTAGAACCATAGATGAGTGAACTGTCTGCAACTGACAGAGTGTTTTCACAGTATATAACCTTGAGTATTTCTCTGCTTTGGACCAGCCAATTTCTGTCAGATGGGTGTACTGGCCAAGCACAGAACTCATAGAGATTAGATCAGCATGGAGGGGCAGACCCAGGTATGAGTACCTGAGTGTGAATTCAAATTATATTTAAGACATAAGGCCAAGTGATCTGGTATGTACAAAGTACAGGTATGAGATGGGAAGCAGGAGACAGAAAGTGAAGCTGAAAAGTTGTGGACTGAAGAAAGATGGGAATGGGACCAGAATCAAGGAACGAGGCCCCAAAGAGGGTCTGCCTTTGATGTTTCCGTGAGTGGTAATAGGATAGTCAAAATGTTGCCTTGCTGTGTGAAATGTTGAGAGGGAGGCTGGATGACCAACTGAAAGTTTCAAAGTCATTTTTAGGAAAGAGTAAGTTATTGTTACCCCCAAATTTGAAGGAAAGCTACACAGAAATGCACTGCATTCTGGACAAGGTATATGTTCGTTGTTTTCCTTATGCTTAGGATTTTGCAGGCTAGACTTACAACGGAGATTTCTCTGAGTAGTTGGGGAGATTCATGCACACTCTACACAAACAAATCACTGCTGAAATGTCAGAACACCTAGTTTGGCTCTCTTCTGTGGACCTTGTCATTTAAATCATGCAGACTGTTACCACACTATCCAGGTATGTTTTTAATTGGGTCAGCGATGTTAACAGAGCAGGACTACAAGCAGAATTTCAAAAAATTCTTTCAGTCCTTTTGGAATTCAGCTCATGAGCTTAACAGACATGTATTGACATAACTAACTTGTTCAACATGTCTTTCTGCAAATTATAAGTGAGCAGAAAGTAAAGCTTTACATTAAACAGACAAGATTTTTTTGTAGTAGGGATAATATACTAATATAATATGTACTAATATGATCTATTTCCCACAGTGCAGTTACATCATTTAATACCAAATTGCCTCCTAGTGGGAACTCAAGATTATTTTACAGAAAATATAAATAATTTGAGACTTTCTGGGTGATCAGTAATAGACTGGGATATGAAATAACTTGACTTACACAATTGGCCATGTATACTATCTGTTTGTTGAGGATGATAATCATAGGCCTATAGAGAATGTATTATAAAGACTGGAGAATGGACAATTCTTGCTATTGTTCACCAGAGCTCGAACTTTGTAAAAGGTTGTTTTTGTTATTAGTCATCTCCTTAATAAATTAGAGAGGTAGAAAATGGTCACATATGTCTGTTTTTATTTGTGGCCACAAGATTATAAAGTGTCATTATTTTTCAGTTGTCTGAGTTTTCTGACAATTTAATTATAGCAATCATGCACATTGACATACACTAGCATTTCCAACTATATAGAGTAAATGTCTAACAAATGTTTGTCAAAAGTGATTGCATAGGTTTTGGGGTATAGGTCAGTGGTAGAGCTTTGTATGCTCAAAGCCTGCATTCAAGCCACATCACCAGAAAAATAAATACATTTAATTTAAGAAATTTAAGAACTATTCTGGAAGAAAAATATTCAAAATGAATCAGACAACCCAATAGTTTGTAGTATGTAATATATATCTGTCTGTGTATGTTGCACACATGTGCACACACTTGCACTTAGGTAGTATCTCAAAAGGAATATTATCAGATAATTAGAGGGAGATTTGAGTAAGAAATGGAGATTCAAAGAAAAAGCTATCCTAGTGTTTTTTATTATCTTTTTGCTAAAGGCATTGAGTCTGTGCATTAGAATTAAAACTTTAAAGCCAAATGTCTGGAGGAATTTAAATATATGTGAATGCATATGTTTAAACTGAAATAAAGAATGTTGACATTGAGAGAGACTTCCCCGGACCTGGTCAGTTTTAGGCAAAGCTCTCCTGCTCCTTGAGCAAATATGTGACTTTTTAAAGCCATAGCCCACATACTTTTTAAGTTTAGGTGTATATGCCTGTGTTTACTTTTAGTAAAAAAAAAATCCTAATAAAAAACGAAAAAGGCAGTTAAACATGGTTCAACATAACTGTGATTCTTTTGCCTGGTCTAAGAGTTTTTACTTCAAGAGCATTAACTGAAGTGAGAGGTGATTCAATTAGCAATTTGAACATGGAATGATGTGTTTATAGCTCAGGTATAAGGCAGAAAGCAATCACTGCCATAAAATTATAGTGGTAATTATGCCACTTTCACATGTTCTCAAAATTTTCCTGAATTTCAAAGCCAAGCTCTAATTTCAGGTATTTGTCTGTCTCTGGATAGTGAATGTAAATAGAGATCCAGAAAAATTAAGAGCTCAACTCATTTTCAAAATTCACAAAATTATTACTAATGCCACCTTTCGATCTGTGTTATTTACTTGTTGCTTCCTCCAAATATCTGAGAAAAACAACTTAAGGACTGACTATATCTTGTATAGTCAGTCATGCTTGGGATTTCATAGAAGCAGGACCTTGAAGTGGCTGATCATATTTCATCTACAATCAGGAAGTCTAGACAGAGATGGAGGTGGAGATGGAGAGGGAGAGTAGACATAGGAGGGTAAAGGGAAGGGGATGGAGAGTGAGAGAGAGAGACAGAAGGGCAGTCTAGTGCTCAATTCCCTTTCAGCTGGCACCTGCAGGCTAGAACTATGAAATGAATGGTATTGCTCATGCTTAGATTAGATCTTCCTACCTCAGTTATCCCAATCTAGACAGTTCCTTTCAGATACACACGGTTTTGTCTCTGCATTAATACAGGGTCCTGTCAAGTTCACAGTATTAACTGCCATTGATTCTGAGATACAGAACTTGTTTTTTTATGTTTTCTTCCCATCCATGCCATAATAATCACCAAACCCCAATGGACACTAATTCTGAAACAACTACTGAATCTGTGCACATCTGCCCATACTCCTTAACATTATCCTAGCACAAGTTTTTCACATCTTTTGGCCTATGCAATTTGGTCTCCTCCCAGTACCTTTCATTATACCCAGAGCCACACCATTGCTACAGTGAAATCACACTGAGTAGGATGTTGAGTCTCAGCTGTATTATCATGCCCTACTTCTTCTGGGTTACACCTCATTATTGTTTACTATAACATCCCCTGTAACTCAGTGGAATAAAAGTAGCATTGTGTTGTATCTCATGTAGTTGTCTGTTTCAGTAGACATAAGTTCTGTGAGAGTAGCTTTAACCCAGGACTCTTGGATTCTGTCCGAGAGTGGGCTTCCAAATTATAAAAGAATTTATCATACTGTTTAACATTGCAGCAGTTCTTGAGCCAAGGCATATACTGTCACTCTCACACACTAATATACTATTTTTTTCACCTTATGCTAGAACATTTATGACTCTAAAAGAAAATACCTCAAGGGAGGGTGTCTGAACAGGTTTTATTTTACTAGTGATATTAGTGATACCAACATATATATATATATATATATATATATATAAAATCTCAAACTAAAGGCATCAACTTAAACTCTTTTTTTCAACTTCAGCTAAAATCCTAGTATTGAAATTTTAAAACATTTTTATTTTAGACTTGCCTTATAATTGCCATATATTCCTATGACATGGCACATTATGGGATATAAAATATATGAAAATCTGTACAAGTGTGGGTTCCCTTAGTTGATGGTATATTAGGTGACTTCATGTGTTTTTCTTAGTTCTTTCCTTCATACCTTATGTACAGATTTTTCCTCATGGTTGAAAATTCCAGTTTGGTTTAGGTTAGGAAAACAGATTATAGGATGAAAATCACATTTCCTTCTGTGTATATTTGTGTGTGAGCATGCTGTATGTAAGTATGTATGATGATAGATTAGTAACTAATCTTAGCAATGAGAAAAATGTAACATATGCAAGTTAGTGAAGCAGAAATTTATTCATAACTCTATTGCAAATGAAGAAGGTCATTGTAACGTAGCACGGAAGCTCATTTCTAGTACAAATGTCAAAGATGAATGGTATTGAACAGTCTCCGCCTCTGCTATCTATGAAAACAGTGAAAATAAATGCAAATTTCCTTGCAGAGGTCAAAACAAACTTTAAGTGATGGACACTGATAAATTTGGCATAACACCTTGCACTACAAGTGTAAACTTAGAGCCAGGCTTGGTATCTCAAATTTAATCCCAATACTTGGGATGCTGAAACAGGAAGATGACTATGTAAGTTCAAAGTGGGCCTGGGGAAAATTGCAAGTTCCAGGTAAGTCTGGGCTATAGAGTGAGACCCTGTCTCAAAATTTTTTTTAAAGGAAATGTAAACTTAGACATATGAATGCATGTACAGAAATTATTGATGAAATAGTACATTTAGGGTTTGCTTGAAAATAATTCCCTGGGATGGGGTGAGGAGGGACCTGGAAGAAGAGAGAGAAACCCTGAGTTGATAGGCACTAAGACCTAATGATGGGTATATGGTGGGCTTGATATGGTCTCTTTTTTATGTTTTGACATTGTGATAATACAAATATTTTCACAAAAATCCCAACATATCAAAGTAGACACACCTAGACTGTAATGAAGATTACACTAGAAGACCCACTATTGGACAAGTCTCTTCCAGGAGACTGGGGAAGAGCTCTTGGGAAATATTTAGATATCCATGTTTTTGAAAGGTTTTCAAAATGGAATAACCCAAATCTAGCTATGATTGCTATTGATTCCCATTCAACATGCACTCTCCTGTTATACTTCCCTTCTGGGTAGGAGATGTTTGGGATGCTGTGAGGTTTTTGAGGGGATCTGGCTAAAAAAAAATTGAGCTCAGGATGTTAATGCTTTCAGTTACATTTACTCAAATGTGAATGATACAAGTTTAAAATTCGCTAGTGTGAGACTGCTTTCTAGGCATACTATTCGCTTGTTATGAATTATTTTGTGTCATGACCCAAGGCATGGGACCAGAGATTGCATTGATATGAGTATGCTCCATGGTGCTTGCTAACAAAGTATGTAAATAGAAAAGGACAAACGAGATTTGATGTCTATGAAGCCAGATGCCAGTTTACAGAGAAAATTTCCAATTATCAGAAGTGTAAAACTGTATGCATTCCATTTGGTTCTTATTGACACCTATTTAAACTCAAAATCTTTCCCAGTAGAAATGTACTTGATAATGTTGTAGGTATATTCATAAGCACATCATATTTTGACATTTTCAAGAAAATCAAGAGAATTGAATTTATCAGCATGGTGTGTTTATAGGGCACACATATCTATTCTCAGAATGCTGTTTGTGTATGACTGTGTAAGTGCGTAAATATCCACACATTGTGTGCTATCCTATCTAATTTTGCCCTGACACAATGTGGGAATCCTAACAAAAAGGCACAGAAAGCTGCGTTTGATGCAGGAAAGTGACCTTCAGCACATACACACAACCACACAGTAGACTGAGCTAGCCATAAGTGTTAGTGGCCTTCAGACATTAGTAAGTGGATGAAAATGTTGCAGTCTAGCAAATACTGCTATGAACTGAAAGATTTTTGGAATTTGCTTTCCACAATGACTTTAAAATATGTAATATGCTCCTTGAGGATAAAATTTAAAATAAAATAAAATCAGATGCGTTTCTAGGTTTGAAACCAAAGTTTCTTTACTACTTCAAATTTCAGCCTTTTGTGGTTTCAAAGATCAAAAATAATGCTTTTTTAAATAGAGTTACTCCAGAGAACTGAAGCTCAGCCAAATCCCTTAACATAGAAAAAGCGTCACTTAGCAAAAGGCTGTTCCACTCCATTGTTTCACTTCCAAATATGGATTATCGACATCTAGAAAGCAGAGTAAAAGTAAGTTAATAGTCATCACGTTTTCTTTGTATTGTTGACCTTTATAATATACATTTCTTAAATGTCTTGTTTCTGTAATTTCCATAATTAATGAAGCTTATATTTCTTCAATTTTTTTCAACTCTAAGTTAAAATAGTATTCGGTCTTCCTTTTCTTTCTCCACTTCCAGACACTGTTCATCAGTTTTGCTGAGAGTGTTTACCCAGAACATGCTGGCAGTATATTTTGGTTCTGAAACAAAATTGAAGCACATTATCACACAATCAATGGTGTATATAATATGTATGGATGGATACAATTACACGATCCATTTATAGTTTCCATAGCTAAATACAGGATGCCAGTTATTTGTTGGTTTGTAAGTGGTTATGCCTTTGATTAAATTCTCTCCACTTGTTATGCCTATGATAGCACAGAAGTCTTTTCTCTTTCCCAAATTCTCTGGGATATTGTTCTGTGTACAGCTTCACAAAATCAGACTTCTGAAAATATTCAGGAAATTTCTAATAAATATAGTTTTACACCTACATTTAAATGTATTTGGAGTCAATAAGTTAAGGTATGCATTCATATTTGGAGTGCCAAGCAATGGCAAACTCTCTGTGACACAATCTAAGCACAGTTGGTATGGTGTGCAGAAAGGCCATACTGCATTTAACTCTTCAGAGGCCCTGCTCCATCCAAATTACAGCTCTACCCTGAGGTCTCGGATTTTAACTCTGTCATCAATAGCCAAGTTGGAAAGTAGAAAAGGTGTATGGAGAATTGCAGTAGGGGTGGGGGGAGGCACTAAGGACTATGCTCCAAAGTGGAAGATCTCAATTCCATGTATAATAATGGCCAAAATTCAGTGACATGACCTGTCTGCATCACAGAGGAGGACAGGAAATTTACGTCATTGATCCTACAAAGATCAGAAAACAGTATTTGGTGAGTTCATAGTAGTGTCTCTGTTAACATGTATTTGAACCAGTTATGGCACCATGAAGGTTTCTGATGTTCCCCCAAATTCTCCAATGACAAACTGATTCTTTGATCTAGTTTGAATAAAGGTTGAATAGAAAAATTCCATTTCAGTTAGGTGTAACTTTAAAATGCTGGCTACACTACAAGGTGGGTCAAGGCTTTGAGAACAAGTCTTGTTAGACAGTGGATGGGAAAAGTTCTCAGCACTATGAGATGTTACTGGAAATTGGTCCAGTCAGATATTTTATGGTAAAGTAAAAGGATGAACAGTTACTTCTTACTGCAATGACTTGAGTTGCTGACTGCCCCCAAAGCACAGTTTTAAATGCTGCTTCGCCATATCCCTCCATAGTCTTAGTTCTTCAAGACACAGATTCCAAGATGGAATTTTGCATGGAAATACAGTATTAAGAAGTAGTCTAGGGAAGAGAAAGAAGTATGATTATACTGAGTGAAGAGTTAAAATGGTCATAAATCAGGAATATTTTCCATAGGCATAGTTCTAAGTTGTCTTAGCAAAGGAGCCAGACCATTAGTTCCTTCCCATTTGACAATCATAGAATGGGAGCTGTCCCCAGGAAAGAGCTGCACTCCAGGACAATAATGATCTTCAGGATTCCACCACTGTTTTTCTGTAATTTCTATGTCTTTGTATATTTTAAGAATACTTGAGACTGTTTTTATAAAGAACATGAATTTACTTTTGCTCACAGTTATAGAGGTTGAAAAAGTAGACAAGTATAGTGCCAGCATCCTCTTGGCTCCTTATGGGGGCCTCATGCTGCATTACAACACGACTGAAGATCAGAAGTGGGAGGGGGTAAGTGCAAAGATTCCAGAGTACAGGGGTAATTTTGCTTTATAATCACATACTCTTGAAACAATGGATCTGGTTCTCTGAGACATGGTCTAATATCATGAGTAAATATTAATCCAAACTGAAAGTGTCATCCCTATGATTTAACTTTCAATTAAACCCTGTTTCCTACTTGAAATTTTTTATTTTATTGTTATTGAGTTTCTGCAAATTTCATACAAAATATTTTGATAATATTTAGACCTTCCTCCCCTATCTGCATCCCCCTATAGTTCCTTCACTGGATTTCTTGTGTTCTGTCATATAAGCTAAGGCCTATCAAGACAATTTTGTAACCCCATATGTCCCTCCATGTAATTTCATCCATTGGATCCTGGTCAACCTATTCTTACTTCCTTAAAGAAAACTAACTCTCCAGCTCCCCGTAGTTATTGATTGATGACAGTTCCTCAGCTGAATTTGGGGCTTCTTGAACATTTCTCCACTTCTATGCTATTTTTTATCTGGTTTGGGCTTCATTGGTCTTATGAATGCTGTTGTCAGGATTTTAAGTTCATAGGAGCAAGTTCCCAGCTGCCTGGAAAACCATTTCCTTTTGGTCCCCCACCTGCTGTGGCTCTTGCAGTCTTTCCACTCCTTCTTCCACAATGGATCCTGAGCACTGGGAGGCAAATGTTTGATATAGGTGTCCTATGACCAAGAACAAGCCACTCTACGTACAGTCTCTTATTCTTTGCACTTTCGGCAGTTGTGATTTTCTCAATCACCATTTGTTACAAGAGCAAACTTCTCTGATAAGAGTTGAGAGATGCATTAATGCTCTTTCTGCCCCCCATTTTGCTACATTCTTAGAATCTTATGGGGAAATGTGGAAAGTGGGGGTATTTTAGCTTGTGAGGGAGGAGAGCTTACAGGAGGAAAGAGGGGAGGGATAAATAAAGTTTAGGTGATGTGTAAAACCAGGGGAGAATTTATATGTGTGAATGTGTGTGTATAGCTAAAGGCTATACAACAAATGGCACAGTGACAGGCAGGGGAACCTTCCTTTGAATTGTTAGTCAAGGTAGTCAAAGAGACTCCCAAAATAAGCCCTATATTTTCAAGTCTTAAAGGTACCACTACCTCTGAGTACCATTACATTGGGACATTTCCAAGACATTGCCTTTGCTGGTTAAACCATATTCAAATCATTCCATTCCCCTCCTCAAAATATTCTATTGAAAGAAATGCAAAAGACGATCCCCTGGGTGTGCTTTCAAATGCTATGATTCTATTTGGCAAAATCCTGTGACAGACCACCTTTATTCATGCATGCTCATCCTCTTCCTGCCACCCTAGATTGGACTCCATCCTCTTTGCATCTCATAAAAATTCTTGTTCTTGGAGCTGGAGAAATGACTCAGCCATTGAGTGCACTGAATGCTGTTGCAGAGAACTTGGTTTGATTCTCAGCACCCACATAGCAGCTAACAACCATCAGTCACTCCAGTTCCAGGGGATCTGATGCCTTCTTCTGTCTTCCGTGGGCATTGCACAACACTGCTGCACTTACATACATTCAGGCATGACACTCATACACATATAATAATTTAAAAAATTCTCATCCTTTTAGGTATATTTTGGTTTTTACAATTGTGAAAGATTATCTGCTTATCTTGAATTCTAAGGGAATTTACTCTCACTAGAAATATTTTGTAACAGCTATTGTCTCAATTATGCATTCATTCAATCATTAAGTATCTTTTCCAATGTGTATCTCCAAAATTTTAGGGTTTGAGAGTGGGAGGTTTTTTTTTTAATGTTTTTTACATCATTCCATTTGGGATTGCGCTAGCGTAATTATTTTGTGAGTTTGGCAAAGCTTTATTAACTAACAATCATGTTCATTGCACGACTGGGTGACTCAAACAACAATTTTTGCATTTGAGTATAACCTTGTAATAGAGTGTAATAGAGCTTCAGTTCCCAAGCAAATAGTTCTGACAGAGGTGAAATATCCTTCGGACAGATCTGAACTGCCTACTGGACAGGGTTGAATTAAAAGGAGCTGGATGAGTAAGTTGGCCACAGAAGGTGTTCCGAGATTCTGTTGCCATTAATATGATGTCATAAGACCTCAGAGGCTTCCAGAGGCTTCCAAAGGCTATTTAATGTGGGAAGCTGTAAAGCATGGAAAGACAGAACCTAGAACTTTGGGAAGTAGGCACCAACTTATGAAACTCTAACTTCATACCAGGAGTTCTGAACCTCAGCACTACTGATATTTTGGACATTAAGATTCCTAGGTTATAGGGTTGTCCTGTGCTTTATACAATATTTAGCAAAATCTTTCAGCTCTGTCTCCTAGATAATTCTCAAGATGTGATAACCAAAATTATTCCTACTTTTTACTAAATGTCCCAAAGGATTGGAAATCACCCCCTATCCCAGCTGAGAGACTCTGGCTGTATCTTTAGCAATATGCAACACAGGCCATGGCAGCAGCTTCTCTGTGAACAATGGACATTCCGTGAGGAATGTATATAATGCTCGTGGAAGTCCAGATGCTGAGGTTCTCTCTTGGGTACAATACATTTATGGTGGGTGTTTTACTATCTATGCTAGATGGTCTGTCTACTTCACAAAATATCTCTTCAGTTAAGATTTGGTATATGGAATTAATTTTCCCCAAAGTTATTAACTCAGCCTTTTCAAGTGCTTCTTACAGAGTACCTGGTCATAGAATAAAAGATCATAGTTAATAATCATTTGTTTATTATTTTTTGGAAAATTTGACCAGCAGGGAAGTATGAGGATTTCTAGAAATCACCAGGGTCCAGTGAAAGTTGCCAATAAAAATGTAAAATAATACAGATGTTGTTATGAAGCAGAAACATGTTATGTTTTAAATAAATCAATATCCTTAACTATTAGCAAGAGAACATGATTTTTTTTAAGAAACAATGGTATTATAATTTTATCATCTTTTTCCTACACATCTGGAATTTTGAAAACTTCTTGAATAAAAAAAAGCTATTAGGTTATTTAGGTCACCCTTGAGTTCAATAGTAGTTTGGAAAGTATATGGAAAAGTTCTGCCTCAAATATCTTCTATTTTTATGGAATAGTTTTAATTATTAGAAATAATTTATCTGTGAATTGTTGCCTGATATTGTTTAGGCAAAGTTCATAGAGAGAGAGAGAGAGAAAGAGAGAGAACTTTGCTTTAGAATTATACTCTACAAATACCAAAAAAGAACTTCTAATTTATAATGTTTTATTTTGTTTTTCTAGGCTATTTTCTTTGCTGTTCAAGTGATTATGTTACTTTTACATTGTTACCATCTATTGATTAGCTAAAAGAGGGAAGAAATTACGGGTTTTTGCTTTTGCCTTTTCTGTTTTTAAAAAGAGCCCTGCCTTTTGTAAATATCATCCTTTCTATATTAATTAGCTTCTTTTAAATATACAACATTAATTTTAGTCCTTTGGTAACCTTGAGTATTTTTCCATATAATGTTAATCAGTCCATATCTTCTTGACCTGTGCCATCTGGGACATATATACAAATGATCCATTTATGACGCATATAGATCTATATGATCCATATGTAGTATCTTCTGAACTCCTGGCCCACTTGACCTGTATTTTTTTCAGGATGTATTTCTTACAGCCTGAGGTCTTGCTGATAAGAAATACATCGGATCTGCCTTGAAGGCCTGGATAAATAGTATGAATTTCTTCCACAGGAGGAATGCATAGCACTTAGAATCTGTTAAGATATGATGGTGAATGAGAAAGAAATACTCCAGAAAGTCCTAACCTTAACTGGAGGAATCTGGGCAGCCTGAATTAGATGAGATGCATTGGGATTTCCAGGTCACCTCAGGCAACACAAGAGAAGCATGATGCAAAGTTTGACAGGGAGGTAGGTTGGATATTGCATGTGTATAGGAATTTATAAATTTGATGCTTGAGAATTTGATCAAAGTTTGAAGCAAAAATGTCAGAGCAAGAAGAAAAGGAAGAAGACTAACAATAAAATGTGAATATTCTGGAAAGAGTGCCCAAAACTACCTGAGAAGTTGTCCTCATTTAGAAGCTTGAAGGAAAAAAAAGAAAAAGGAATAAAACAGATAAAGAAATAGACCAACAGGAAGGAAGGACAACAACCTGTTCTGGAAGACATGAGTAAGGCAAATTTACGCATCAGAAGCAAATGTGACTAAGCGAAGGGAAGGATCGAAACAATGTCTTGAGTTTGGTGCCAGGATTTCTCTGTTGACCAGTGATCATTGTCAGTTACTTGAGTTGACATAAAGTGAAAAGTTGTGCACTTAAGAGAGAACATGAAGTTCAACATCACCAAGAGAACTTACCTCTTCTATGTTCATCTGTTTCTGGGTTATGTGTTTCTATCGATCTTGATTTCTGCCCATAGTGTATTTACCTGGAGCCCCTCCCTAAATGGTCCCTTTAATTTAGCAAGGTTGTTATCCCTGCCATGCAGTTCTGAAACATATCCATAGCTCTCCAGCTACTCGTTCATTTTAGTGGAGTCAATTGATCAAGTTTGGAACTCACACCACTGACCCCTAGCCATCTCCAAGCACTGACTTCTTGATGGGGTTTTGCAAGGAAGGAGAGGAAAGTTAAACCATTCTTGTGTAATCATTTAACATCCACAGCAAAACTAATTTCCCTTTTGGTCAGCTAACATGGTCTCAAATATTAAAATCACCTAATTTAGCTTATCAGATGCCACAAATTGTACAGTGAGACTCAGACATTTGTGAAAACCACATAATCGGGTAGAGTGTACCTGTATCATTCCTTTCTAATATTTAAAGCATAGTTTTAACAAACCAACTTCTTTCCTTCAGTGAGTTTTATTTATGTGTAAGCTTCTCTACTGGGAATAAGGCCATGAACTTTCACTTAGCTGTGAAAAGCTAAGTAACTTGGAAGTTGCAGAGCTGACTTTGTGTCCTGATTGCACTGACTCCATGGATTATAATATTTTCTACCACATCATAGAACCTTGACAGATCATTTTTCTATTTGTATTTTGCTTTATATGAATGAATAATTGACATTCTTTCTGATGCCTTCTCTGGTTCATAAATATAATAAAGCAGCGAAATCCAAGAAAATGTACACTATCCAATTGATTATGTATGAGGCAAATGTCTAGAAATGAAAAATTTCTCCAGAACTCTTTCATACTGCATGCATAGCTAAGAATGAATCCTGCTTTTCTATTGCACCCTGTGATGAGCTGAACAGAACCATCACGAACTTTCTTTCTGTAACACATTGCTAATGTTTATCAATATTTTATGTAAAGTCAGTTCGTGGAGTTAAACTTCTAAAACCAGATTGTGAGATCTGACAGATTCAATCTATTTAAGGTAAAAGTTGAAAATGCCTAATTCAAGGGCATCATAAATTACTTCTGTGTGAGTTAAATGATTTTCACTTTCAGTTTGGGCTTGTTCTCATCTTCACAGAAAGAAAAGATTATATTAGGTCAGATAAGTTTTAAGCACAATTCTAGGAAATATCAACTCGTTTCTAGATCCTGGGGTATGGAATAGCCTCCCAAAACACCCCTGTGGAGCAGTTTGTCTTATGCTGAAGCTGAGTGATCTGATGTGTGGAATTGAAGACATCAAGCCTAGGAAAGATATAGGTTTGGTTCTAGACAGTAATTGTACTTGGAGAAATGTGGTCTGGTTGCTTAGTCAGAGTGATTGATAGATACCAGAAGGACATCTTGATGGTGGTAGGCGATGAGTCCTTCATAGAAAGCCTTTGCCCTGACAGTAGTTGTAGGTCTGTGGGAATCAGCATCCACCACTGACACACTAGGTGGGAAAGAGTGGCCATTGGGCAGATTAGTACTGGTCATGTGGATCATAAGAAGGCTCTAGGCAGGGCTGATGGAGAACATGAACTGTAAGGACGATTGTCATACTGGGAGTTCAGTTGGTTGTAGGACTTAGTATGCTATGGTTATTCTTTTTGAGTAAGCTGATTGAACTGAATCTACAATGATAACTCCCAGTACAAAAGGTTGAGAAAAAGGATATTTCAACTTGTAGGCTACTGGTCTTTGATCCAGCAACTCCATGATTCAAAAGACTTCATTAGATGCTTATGATTTAGTCTCTCAAATGTCAACAGAACATAGAATTTGGAGCCAGTCTGCTTAGGTTCACCTCTGAGAACCTCAGTTAAATTGCTTGACCTGTATGTGGTCTTAGTTTTCTTGTTTATCAGTTTGAATAATAGTACATATATCATCAGTTGCTTAGGAGGAATAAATGAGGAATATTTGCTTTACATAGAGGAAGAGTCACTAATTATTAAATTGCTCAAACTAAAACAAAAGTTCATTTAGATTTTTGAATTATTTGTATCCGTCTCATATAGGAGGATTGTGAAAAATGTAATTCTAAACCAGACATGGTGGTGTCTCATGCCTATAATTTCAACACTGGGGAGGCTGAGGCAAAAATATTGCCATAAGTTTCAGGTCAGCCTGGATTATGCAGTGAATTTCAGACAAGCCTGTGTTATGCAGTGAGTTTCAGGGCACTGTGGAGTATACTGTAAGACCTTGACTTAACCTCATACCCCAAATTCAAAGTGTAATTTATTGCTCCCAGACCTTTCAGATTCTTAAGTGTAGTCTCAATAGTTGCTATTTCTAATAAATCTCCCAGGAAATTCCATTAATCAAATTCAGATCTTGGAATTAAATATACCATGTTTCTGGTTTACAATAGATGTTAGATTGTCACAAAATTTTCTTGAGAAAATAAAAAACTTCAATTAATTCTACAAAGCTTTCTTATTAAAGTCTTTTGAACAGGAAAGAATGTAAATTAGCCTTTGGGAGAAGCCATCTTTCATGCAAGATTTGCTCCCATCTCTCTTTTTCAACTCCAGATAGAAATATATTACCTATTCATTTTGGAGAATACTCTTACACTATTTTTGACATGTAAATTACTATGACTAACTTGGAATTTGACTTGGATTATTAAGTGTCCATTATATAATATATAAAGAAAATGCAGGTGTTCTATATATCAGAATTCCTTAACCTGATCTCCCAATTCCTAAAGGAAAAATTATGGCATGCAGTTGCTAAATTTTCATGAGTATGCATTTTTAAAGTAAGGTAATGATAGAAAACCTGAAGTACCTACACAATTTTAAAGCCTAATGTAGCTGCAGAGAGAAATAGTGATACATTTAAATAATGATGTGTTTTGTGTTTAGTTTTATAAAATGTCATGAACTGGTCTTTCATAAATTACTTCAATAGAGAAGCAATGTAAAAAAGATTTACTTGAAGAAAAAAAACAAAATGTCCTGTCCTGTCACTGTGTTTCTAGATTGCCTTTTTCTTTTACTGTGGAGGATATTACTGGTGTATCTTTGGTAAGTAATATGTTAATGTTTATATAAAGTCATTTTTTTTCATTTGGGTGGTGGTGGAAGGATGGTTCTGGTTGTGCTTGTTCATGATTGGCTAGAGATAGGGATCTAATTCATGACCTTGAAGCAAATCAGAACTGATTGATACAGTAATGAATTCATTAGCACTTGTTTGTCTACCATGAAACCATATGGACAGGGTAGCCTAACTGTGAAGTTAACTCTACCTTTTACTGGCCTACGGTTTACTTTTTACATACAGAGTAAACTTGATTTCTCTTCCTCTTCTTTTTATTACTATTATTTCTCCTAGTTATCTTCAATTGTCAAATTGATAGAGCCCAGTTAACTGAAAGTTTCTCAACTGCGAGATGGCCTTCATCAGATCGGCCATGGGACATGTCTTTGGGCTATTTTCTCTATTGCTAATTAACGTAGGATTATTAACCCACCAGCACTGCAGCACTGTTGGTAGTACCCTCTGTAGGCAAGTGGTCCTGGGCTGTATAAGAATGCTAGTTGAGCAGAAGGTAGGGAAGAAAGCGGTAAACAGCATTCCTCCATGGTTTCTGCTTCAGTTGCTGCTGGAGATTCTGTCCTGACTTCTCGCACTGATGGACTGTGACCTAAATGTACAGGTTAAAATAAACCTTTTTCTTCTCAAGTTGCTTTTGGTCATAGATTTAATCACAGCAACAGAAAAGCAAATTAGGATGTTGTTCTTATTAGTGTGTGTGTGTGCGCACGCGCACAGATGATGGGGAAGAAACTTATGGCTAAGTGCATGTGTGGAGATAGAGGACTGTTTTGGGGAGTTAGTTCCCCATCCACCATGGGATACAAGGATGGAACTCAATTCATATGGTTTGCCCAGCCAACACTTTATCTGCTATTCAAACTTGCTGCCCACTTCCTCTTATTTTGAATGTAGAAACTCAATTGTAAAACTTGCCACAGAACTATATGTAGTCCCTCAAGTTCTTCTAGAACCACATCATACTCCCATCAAGAGATAGAATCCATTTTCCCTCCCTTGAACCTGAGTGGCATTTTGGGAGCAGCTCAACAAATAGTATACAGTGGAAGTGATTCTGTAGGTTCTGTAAGATGAGTGAGCTTTACATGGATATAGATTTTGGGGGCATTCATCAAGACCTAAGAAGTCTCAGACTTATTGGAAGGCTAGGTGTGTTGTGACTGAGACCCCTAGCTGAGTGACAGCCAGCAACTGCAGTAGCAATATTACTGAGCTAGACCCTAGACAGTTCCATATTCCAGTCCTTAGCCTTTGGGCAGCCCCAGGTTTCTGATCAAAATGAGAGTTGCCATTGCTAAATATGCAAAGTGTTACCATGATTTCTTAATTCTGTTGAAATAACTCCAAGTATAAGGCTTCTATTTTGTGTGGGGGGATATACAAGTTTTGTTTACAAGGCGTGTCCTAGTTTTCTTTTCTTGTGCTGTGATGGGCACTGACCAAAAGCATCAAGTGAAAGGACAGAGTTTACTTCATCTTAGAAGCTACAGTCCATCATCGGTGGAACCAAAGCAGGATCTTCCGGCAAGGACTGAAGCAGAGACCATGGGGAAATGCTGCTCACTGGCTTGCTTCCAGTCTCACAGTCTACTACTTTTCTTATGTACCCTGGGCCCACCTTCCTGAGGATAGCCCACAGTGAGATGGACCCTCCTATATCAATTAACATTGAAGAAAATGCTTCACAGATATTGCTACAGTCTAATCTGATGAAAGAAATCCCCCATTTGAGGTTCCCTTTTCCCAGATGTGTCAAGTTGATAAACAAGATTAGTTATCACATGGTATTGTTTTCAAAAGGCATGGAGAAAAAGACAAAATGCAGAGGGCTCAAGCAGGAAAGTGATAGTACAACCCCTAAGAGGCGGGGTTCTGAAACTGAGTAGAAGAGAGCTGGGTCTTCTGAGAGTAGTAGCTCCCAGCCACTCCTGAGGTCGTCAATGTGGAGGTCTATGGTTCAAATACTAAGTTCAGTGAACATAGAAACTATGGTTTCTATCCTAGGGAGAAAGTGTGTGTGAATGCTTGTGTGTGTGTGTGTGTGTATGCTTGTATGTACTTGAATGCCAGCTGCTTAACAGATGATTGACTACAAAAAACAGAGAAAAGAACAATGTTAGAGTCGCTACCACACACTGAAATATAGCACTGGAATCCTTATCACTCCTAAGAAATCTTGCTTAATTATAGAACTCAGTGACCCTTAGGCTTTCTTGTGATAAGCTTATTTGCATATACGGAAAGTTTTTAATCATTAACTCTAATATTATTTATCAGAGCTAATTAACCTATTCATCCCATTTTCTTACTAACTTGAAATACATTATTTTACATTATGTATTTGTTTTGCTAGATTTTTCTCCATTAATCTGTTTACAATTATCATTATGATTTAATTTTAGTGATTATGTATTTAAAATTTCATTTAATAGTCGATAGGGGGAAAACTTCTATTATTTGTTACAGATGAGTTTTTACTTTTTCTCAAGAGAGTTAGGATTTGAAATCATTTGGTGATGTTCCCTCTTAGATTGGCATTGCTTTCTATATGAATAATTCAGAATGGTAGAAAAAACACACAGTTGACTACTCTCATTCTCTCCAAGTATTCTACTAAAGGAGACAAATGAGTGCTTTAAAAGGTATAAATAAGGGCTGGAGAGACGGTTCAGTGGTTAAGAGCACTGGCTGCTCGTGCAGAGGAACCTGGAGCACCCACATGGTAGTTAATAATGTCTGGAACTCTAGTTCCAGGGAATCCGAGAACATCTTCTGACCTTCATAAGCCTTGCACAATGTGGGTGCACTTACACAAATTCAGGCAATACACTCATACACGTAAAATAAAAATAATGAATAAAGTACTTTTTTAAAAGTGTCGGGAGCTATTTGCCTGCCTTGAACTATGCCCTAGTTTTGGGCTAGGCAGAAGTCAATCTCCTGCACAGAAGTGCTGATTGGAAGCAGGAGTTTTTATTATGCAAATGATTTACACCTAAGGAGAAGTTTATTTTGCACCTAAGACTGAGGTAACCTGAAGATCTTTGAAGGAAGCCAATCATGTCTTAAGTTATTTTGCCTGTGTTAATATTGTTTTGCTCACCTCACAGTATAAATAGGGGGGGGGGGACTTACTAAAGGCAAGCTGCTTCAGTATGACTGACAGCCCTCCTGAGTCTGTTCTGTTCTCTCTCTCTCTCTCTCTCTCTCTCTCTCTCTCTCTCTCATCTCTATCTCTATCTCTATCTCTATCTCTATCTATCTCTATCTATCTCATCTCTACATTTTCTCATCCTCACTCCCCACTTTGGGTATGGTCTGATTTCTGCCGGCGGGCTCCGGCAAAAAAGGTATAAATATAGTGGCTCATCCCTGTAATCCCAGTACTCAGAAGGTTGAGGCAGGAGAATTACTAAAATTTTGAGACCAGCCAGGCTACATAGTGAATTCTAGGCCAGTCTGGGAGTCATATTGAGGACTAGTCTTTTCAAAAAGGCATAAATATACAAAGACCAAATATGAGACAGGAGCTAACAATGACAAAATTTTATCATGAAACTAGAAAGGGTACCATGAGAGAGGAAGAAGAGATGTTAAAGGCGTAGAAAAAGGGATTGTGACAAGAAAACAGAAAGACAGCTATTAGAAGGGACCAAGGAGGCAAACGGGAGGGGCAGGATGTTGAGAGAGGAGCAACTAGAGAAGCAGAGTATTTTGAAATATAATGAGTCATAAAATTTATATGCACAATACTTCAAAGGAGGAGGATTTGGCAGGCAGAAGAATTGAGCAAAAATTTGAGTTAATCCTTCATTCCAAATTTAGGCACGTGAACTGACATTCATCCACCATTCTAGCAAGAGACTTGAAGATTATGCCATAAACATGGTAAGAAAATTGTCTCTGAGTAAGGCATGTGAAGGAAAGTTCCCAGATAAAAACGTTTCTCTTGCATCTGAACCTTGTGCAAGGCTGAACAACTGACTAACACTTCAATGATTGTGGAGAGTTTGGAATGTTGCAGGTCCAGAGTCTTAATTACAATTTATCTTGGCTATCCTTAGACCCCTGAACTTGCCCACCTCTGTGTCTGACTTAACATCCTGTAACTAATAGATAAAACTTTGTGGAATGTAAAAATGTATCAAAAGACTAGCTTCCACCAACCAAAAGACTGAGTTTCATCAGACAGCGTCTGAGGCCTAGAGGTGAGATTTCTTTTCTTTTGCTCTAATCACCTACTTAATGGTTCAACCTGTGTATTTGAAAAGTGTCTTGATGGATCACTTTTCTTTGTTGTGTTACTATTAAAAACTTCATAGAACTGCTTCCATATTGGAACACATAATTTGGGATAACCTGAATCTGGGTTTCTGTAACCTGGTCACTTACATTTGGCTCCAGAGTAAACCATCTCTTTTCCCCTTTAGGTGAGAACAGTGTTTTTGCATTGACAGGCAATGCTGGGCTCAGTTAAAACAGAGATAGAAAACAGGATACATGGGGATTACTATGAACCTTCTATATAGTACTTTAGATGTCTAGCCATGTTTTTTCACTGGGCTCAAGAATGTTGGCAATTAGAGATGTACTTTCTGGAGGTCAAATCCATTTTATGGAAACCTAACTTCCAAGAAAAATTAATATATCATAAAGAGGACAGTACTGACAGGTACTACCTATCCCCAACTGCCTGTCATCTCTTCAGTGCTCTATAGTAAGATATGTACTCGGCAAGGACCCTTGGGATTTTGTAGGAAAAAAAATATATAATTTGAATGTCAATATAAATAAAAGTTTCATAATAAACAGAGGAAATAGGAATCTGTGAGACAAGGAGATACTACAAATGTTTAGAGAAGGATCCAGAGAGATATCGTAGTAGTTAAGAGCACTTGCTGCTCTTTCAGAGGAGCTTGGTTCAATTCTAACACCCACATCATGTGGTTTACAGCTACCTGTGACTCCAGTTCCAGTTCTGGACTCTGTGGGCATCAGGCATATGGTACATATACATACATACAGGCAGTAACATAAACAAAATAAAAAATATATAATGTATAAAAATAAATATTTAGTGAACACAAAACTTTAGAAATCAAAATAACGCAAATTATTGGAGGGCATATTGGGGGGACATGGGGAGTTTTGGAGAGTGAAATAAGGACTGGGTATGAACATATTTCATTGTATACATATATGAAATTCTCAAAGAAGATCATAAATAAGCAATAGACTATCCCAGAAAGAAGAGAGAGAAAAAATAGATGCCATTTCTAAAGCAAAGACAGATCTACGTTGAATATAAAGTAGTTGAAGTTCTATAAATAGATTTCTTGGACTTCTACTTATTAAGTAGAGTGACCCACATGGCTGCCAATTTTTCCACCCATTGTGTACATACCTGTATAATATCCTCACCAAGTTTGTCTAGGACTTGGGAATATGGTGGGATATCACTTCATGATTGTGTTGTACAAAAATGGTGAAGAGATTTTTGAGGATTATTACTCAGCTCTGTAATATGCTGACTTTAAATTCCCTGAAGGGGAGATTATTTTGACTGGTGACTGACCTAATCAAACAGGATGGTAAGGGAAGAAGTTAGAGAGACACAAAGCATCAAAGATGTCCTCCTGGTCACCTTCAAGAAACAGACACGTATATGGCTAGGAATGTGTCAGGGGATATAGAGCCTCAGTTCCACAATCAGAACTAAAGGAACTGAATCTGACCACAGCACATGAACTTGGCAGAGGACACTGTGCTTCAGAGGAGAACTGAGCCCTGGCCAATACCTTGACTTCGGCCCAGTGAGAGTCTGAATAGAAAATTTAGCTCTGCTGTGCCTGAACTCTTGACTGAGGAAAATTGTGAGATAATAAATGTGTGCTGTTTTAAGCCTCTAAGTTTGTGACAGTAGATTACTAATGCAGGTGGAGGTGGCTAACGAGCCAGATCAGAGAAGCTCAGGAGACTCTGAAGGAATTTATCCAGACTTCTAAAATTGTCCTGTCTTGAGAAATACAACTTAAAGACAATTGGGAAATATATTAGTAGAGTAAGTATGCACAAAGCTAAGCAATCAAATATAAGACCATGGCTAACTATAAGAAAAACAAAATGATACTTGGGAATAGGATTTACAGTCATTATAATGTAAAAACCAAATGACAGAATAAGCAAAACTACATAATGAATAAAATGGGAGGATGGAGATGGGAGGTGAATGTGTGGGTGGAGAGAGTGGGAGAACATCTTCATCTTTTATATTCAGAGAGATGGATAATGACTACCATGAAAAAACTCAGTAACATATTTCTGGTGCAATATCTATGGGGAGGGAAATGTTAGTGTCAGGCAGACAGGTAGCTTTCATTTCTTTTTAAAAACTTGCAGTACTTGACTTTTTTTATACAGCAGCTGACTGGATTATATATTTTTTCAATATGTCTTTTTATTGAATTTTTGTGCACTTCGTAGAAAACATCTTAACCTTTATACTCTCTCCCCAATCCACATCACCCTATGTCATGCCCACAGGTTTTATGCATGCTTTCCTATATGTTAGGACTTGTGGAGTCAAGTTTGATTCCCTAGATTTCCCTCGGTGTAAGTTCATCTGTTGGAGTCTAGTCAACTTGTCTAGTTTCACACCCTTAAATAAGGACAACTCTCCCTCACCCAGCAGTAATCAGATGCCAATAGTTCTTCAGCTAAAGTGGAGGGCTTCTGCCAGTTTCCCCAGTCCTATGTTGAGTTTTTGTCTGACAGAGTCTGTATGGGTCTTGTGCATGCTGACACCATTGCTGTAAGTTCATATGAGCAAGTTTTCAGAGGCCTGCAAGACTGTTTCCTTGAAATCATGCACCAACCTTGCCTCTTACAATCATTCCACACCCTCTTCTGCAATGGTCCCTGAGTCATGGATGAGTGAGGTTTAATACAAGAGTCCTATCCAAGGACATGCTCCCTGCAGTCTTATTCTCTGCACACAAACACATGCACGCGCACACACACATGCATATACACATAAATAAAAGTTCTTTTTTAAAAACAAAAAAGTCAAAGCCCATAGTAACATATTAACTGTTTGTTCTGCTTTGTTTTATTGTTTTCTTCTATTGAAAACCCATAAAGACATTTAATGAAGAACTTGTTATATTACCACAATATCTGTACAAACCCCAAACTTCAGAACACTTGTCAGGAAATTCCAAAGTTTCTATAGCCTAATTATATGGGTCATCTTGGCCTGGATATAATTTTTTCTATTCCTCTTTTCCGTATTAAATGTATACTTTCAATGCAATTCTGTTCACATTATACAAATGCCATCATAATTTTTCCAGGGTATATATGCAATGTGGCTAAGTTCTCCCTGTTTCTAAGATCCTTAATGAGGCATTTCCTGACTTTGTGTTTCTCACCCCTTAAACAATTTTGCATTAATGTGGACCATACAAACTATCTGCTTGAAAGGGTAAAGGAAAGCAAGGATAAGGATATTTATAAATACATAGCATCTGGAGAACACAGTTCAATATGTCCAGGTCTGTTGTTTGAATAAATAGGCTTTTTAGTAAAGTGATCTTGTTCTTGTAAAGTATGACGAGAGGAAGAAAAAAGCAAATCTTTAGTTTGTATTTTATATAAAAGCTATGCTTGGCTCACCTCATTTATCACACAGCTACAGAATACAAAATTGACCCTTTGTTCACTTAAAACTCTTTTTTTTTCCAGCAAGCATACATAGATTTTAAAAAAATCTCTTTTCTTTTGAGAGGTCAATGTGAAACTTTCACTATTTAGAATCAGGAAAGCAATTTCAACAATGTGAGGAATCAATTTGACTAATTAAATAATGGGGATCTAGAAAGGGTTTGGGGATTCAGAGAGAACAGCAGTCTCCAGATGCTACAGTTAAAATAAAATCAGTTCAATATGATACAAAGGAAAACTGATATTAATATAATTAGTTAACATCTTTATGGACATGGGGAACAAATTTTCCTCACAAATGTATGGAACGTTCTTCACTAGTGTATGACTGATATCTAATAGAATGAACTTTCTCTCATTTCTTAATATATTTTTATTCATTATTGCTTATTTTTATTTTATGTATTTATTTTTTAATGTGTATGAGTGTTATGCCTGTATGTTTGTTAGTGCACCTGTGTCATGCAGTACCCTCAGAGGATAAAAAAGGCCATCAGATCCCTTGGAACTGGAATTACGGATGGTTGTTAGCCACTATATTGGTGCTGGGATTCGTACCTGGATCTTCTGCAAGAGCAATCCGTGTTTTTAACCGCTGAGCCATCTCTCTAGCCCCTCGTTATTTTTTTATTTTATGTGTGTGAGTGGATTGCCTGCATGTGTGTAAGTGCACCAATGCAGTACAATACCTATGGAGAAGGTCAGAAGAGTGCATTGGATAGTCTAGAACTGGAGTTCCGAGCCATTGTTATCCACCATGTGGGTGCTGGGAATAGAACCTAGGTTTTCTGCAAGAGTAGTCAGTACTCTTAACTGCTGAGTCATTTCTTCAGCCCCTTCTCTCATTTCTTAACTTTGTTTTTGCCCACCACTACCAGCTTTGCTCTCCTTTCCTTCTCTCTCCCCTTCTTTGAATTGTGAAAATGGGCAGAAATGGTTGGCTTACATGCCTGGCCTTTCCACCTTCTTCCCTAATTGCTTTACTTAGAACTTTACAGAGTCACATTATTTTGACTCTTGATACCCACTTGCCTTTGCTGCATGACCATCCAACCGCTGTATGGGCAGTTCTGAAATGCGCAGTTAGCCTAAGGAGATGCCATCACCACCTTGATTTACAGATGTGATCATTTAATCAGTTAGATTTCTTTGTGAGTACATGTGTATGGTGCTACGGGTAGAACCAAAGGCTTTATGCACCATACGCAAGGTCCCTATCGCTGAACTATGCCCTCAGGTCCTAATCACTTGGTCAGTTGTTCAACAAGTATCACACACCAAGTATACCTGCAGCATGGATGGCAGTCCCTGTGAAGGGTGGCATTTTCCAGCTCACTCTGAATCTTCTTAGGGAAATTCAAAGTCCTGTCCACAGCCTGGCATGGCTATCAGACTTGGACTGACTTTAGTGACATGCACTTTCAATTTCATTCTCTTAGGCCTATGAGAGTATCAAATATTTTGCTCAGTTTCTCAGCCTCTTAGTGTCCTCTTAGCTTGCCAGATGACCCTCTAGAAGATGCACTCTGATGACAGGATAATAGTTCTGTAGTTCTGTTCCCACCTCTTGAACTTAAAATTGTCTGCTCTCTTGGCAGTTCAGCGTGTTAATACTGCTGATTCTTTGTTTTCTGATGTTGTGTGCTTTTTGTTTCTTTGTTTATTTTGAGTCGATCTTCCTGTAGCAGCAGTTAGTTTGAAATTTGCTATGTAGACCAGGCTGGCGTTAATTGCACAGAGATGCACCTGTCTCTGCCTCCCAATTCCTGGGATTAAAGGTATATGCTGCTATGCTCAGTGCAACAAACTGCTTTTTAAAGTAATTTATCTACCTCTCTTTGGTGGAGAGAGGTTCCAAGAATCTACTGCAGTCTTACCCTTTAAAATTCATTTCCAAGTGTTTTTCTGGTGAGGTTAATCTCTGATACCCCTTCTTCCTAGGAATAATTTGTCATGGTACCTGTGCCAGGAAATTCCTGATATATGCTCATATTAGGCAATGTATTTGCTTTTATCACAACTTATTAATGCGTCTAGGTGGTTCATTAACAAAGGACAACAATTCAATTTAATTCCTGTTGTGTCCTCTGTGCCTAATGCTGATGTATGTATGTAAACATGTATGTTTAGTACATGTTCAAGAAATGCTTTTGGTGGATGTAATTGGGAATTTATGCAAGTTTCTTTTTTTATTGATACAGAGTCTTCCTATAGCCACAGATGGCCTGAATTTACTATGTAGAACACACTGGCCTCCATCTCACCGGGATCCACCTACCTCTGCCTCCTGAATATTAGGATTAATGCATGCCTTGCATAAGTTTCATATTTTAACATTAAATTCAGTGTTTCAAATTAAATTTGTGTGAAAGCTTCTTCCATCAAAAGAAGATCTGAAATGGTGAGGAACCGACTCAAGAGCTTAGTGATTTAATCATTTGCCATCAAGTATTTCTCATTTGTTCTTCACAGTGCTTTATCCTTTAAAGGTCTGCAACAGACCTGCTTGTGTAGAAGATGTCTCCTAAATTTTCTATGAAAAGAAAGACTTGCTTAGAAAATGTAACAGCAGGTCAGACTTCTGTCTTTCTCATATATTTTCTATCAATTCTATGAGATCTCTTCCATTTCCTAATTTTAAAAATTAATAAATTCCAGTTTAAAGTTTTCCATTTAAAAAGAAGGAATTGTACAAAAAGTCATTAAAAATATACAAAAAGAAGGAAATAAAAGAAAGAGCAAACCCTTGGATTTGCCAGAGAGGCAAAGTGAAAAGAAAAACAAGTATGCAGCAGCAGGTCAGGACGAGGAAAAGGAAGAAATGAAATCTTGAAACACAGCTTTGAGGAATGGTCCCCCCAGCTACTGTTTATACTGTCAGCCTCTATAGGATGCTACTGTCCTCCAGAGCAGACTCATGTCAGATCCACAGATCTCCCTCCAACATAATATGTTTGTCCAATGCTTTGGTAAGAGAGACTTCTAAAATTATCAGGAAAATTTCTTTCAGGGGTATCCATCTCAGTATTCATGTTTTCTTAGTTGGTATTTGACCAATGAGTCTGATGGTAGTATTCAAGATTGGAGGAACATAGTAAGTCCCCAAGATATAAGATATAAATCAGAAATAATTAAGGAAATAGCACTTTTTTCTTCTTGAAAATTCATCTGCAAGATTAAAAATTATTTAATAACAATGAACTTACTACTTTTTGCATTTTATTGAATTTTTGAAATTTTTCTACAATATATTTTGATGGCGTTTAGATCTGCTCCGTGCTCCTGACCTTTCCTGTTAACCCCACCCAATAGTGAACCTAATTATATATATATATATATGGTTTATAGAGTGATTTATGTCCCCCAATGTCTTTCACTGTGGATTTATTCACCACTGAGAATCCCAAGCCTGTAAGATGAACTTACCCCTTGAAATGACATAAGTAAAGGAATTTGTTTGGAATTATGAACTAATAAACTAGTATGAACAAGATTTTATCACAAACAAAATACCGATGAGGAACATTTCCAGATGTGATATTTTGTTCCTATTAGAGGATAGAATAAGTAACCAACAAAAACGAGGGTGAAACAATTTGTACTTAATATGAGAATTTTAAAGTTTCAGAAGATCAGGACCAATTTAATTTGATATAAAATATAGGATACAAATATATCGTACACATTTTTGTTTGAATTTTGTCCTCTTTGTAGCTATTTTTCCTATAGTTTCCTTTACAAAAAAAAAACACATAGGCAAGTGGCAACTTTCTCTTTAATGTTTAGGGATAACTCCTTCTCAGAAGGAGCAACAGCACTACAAATAATGTTCCTAAATTAAAAATTTTCAGTTAAACCAAAACCTAACTTTCAAATAGTCAATGATGTGTAGAAGACATATTGTGACCATTTCTGAAATTGTCCTTAAATATGTGCTCATTAGGTTTCCTTTTCGTCTGTTCATTCTTTATTTCAGTCTGGTCCTCTCTGATCTTTGGCTCTTACAATGTTTTTGCATGTCATCCGTGATGGACCCTGGAGTACATTGATATAGATGCTATATTTGCTGCTGAGCAGTCTGAAAGCTTTCTCTGCAGTTTAACTAGTCGTGACAATACCATCCATGCACAAACTTCTCTCATGAGGTCTGAGTGCTGCACTGATCTATGGGCACGCTGAACTATGGTCATTTATCAAGATAATAGTAGTAGTGTCAACTCTGGGGTCTGTAAATTCCCAACCATGAGTTCTTGGCTAGATTCACAGTATCAGGCATATATCTCTTCCTATGGAGTGGGCCTTACATCTAATCAAAGATGTTGGTTACCCTCATTAATATTCATGCCATTGTTACACCTATGGGCATATGTTGCTTTGCCGGTCATTATTATAGCGCACAGTATTCACAGCATGTTAACTGTTTATGACATCCCTACTCCCCCCCACCCCCAACCAGGCATCCTGCATAACACTTCCTAGTACTATGAAACCAGCAGGGAGGAAGGATCCTGCCCAGTACCAGGACTGATTTTTCCTTGTTCTGTGGCCAAAGTTCCACTTTATTTTTAAAGAGAGTCTCTCATTGAACTTAGAGCTCACTATTTATCTAGACTGGCTAGGCCTGAAAGCCCAGAATCCTCCTGTCTCTGCTTCCACAGTACAGGGGTTACAGACATGTGCTGCTTTGCTTACCTCTTTACATGGATGCTGGGGATCAAACTCAGGTCTTGATGCTTGCATGGCAAGCGTGTACTGTACTGACAGAGCAGTCTCCCCAGATCCTATGTATACATTTGTAAAAATACTTTCCAGTCAAGGTGAGTTGATTCTGGAAATGCAGAATCCATGGCTATGGAAAATTGATTGCATCAGTTGCTGACTGAAACCTCACAAGAGTTCTCCCAAGTTAAGCATTGTCATTTCTACATCATATGAGATACAAATATTTCATAAATAGAAATATATCTAATTTTAAAACACAAAACAGGAAGGGAGGGCATGGAAAGAAAAATAAAGAAGGAACATAGAGCAATGAAAAATTCTGGATGAATGGACAAGCTAGAAACATACGGCAGTAAAACAGAAGTCAGAACTATGTAGAGGCTTCATAGCTGTAAAATGAACACTACAACTTGTCAAAGTTGCACTCATTACCAGATTAGTTATTTTAGAGGTAAAAAGAATATAGAAATATTTGTTTAAAATGCACATATAAACATTGAAAATATTTATAAGAAATGTTTGAATTTCAGTTCAATATTTAGAAGCTTAGATATTTCTTAAATATTCTTTCTTCATTTGATGGAGATAGCCTTCTTCAGACACTGTGGAGAAGGTGGTTTGATGAAATAAGCCACCATTTTCCAAACAGTCTTTTGGATTTTAATTCATGCTCCCTCCTGATTTGCCTTCTACTATGGTCATATTAACCAAGAATTGTATTGTGACCACAAAAGACTGCTAATCTGTTCTTCCTCACTGGCCAAGTCTTCCATGCAATTAAACCTAGGCTGACATAATTGGAAGCTAAATTATCTATATTTTACAGAAATGTTCTCTATATGTTTAAAGTAACTCTTCATCCTACCTGAAAACTAAGCATACCATTGCAAGAATTTTAAACTGGATTCTTTTCTGCTCTTTAATGAAAAACTCATGAATATAGTAAATTTCTTTAGCCTGGGGAAGTTCATATGATTTTCCTTAAGTTCCAGAAGGTTCATTGCTTGAGAGGAAATGAATGATCTAGGCTCAGCATCAAGTTTTTCATTTCCCTTTAATGTTTTCATTTTTAAATATTTGGAGGAAAGAGTAGATTTGAATATGAAAATTGGATTTGTTCCCCCAAGTTTTTTTCAGGGATCAGTGTGGGCCTGAGATGCTTCTCAAGCAAGTATTTTTCTAATAAATTTCCTGTGTCGTACCTTCCCTGTAGTCACCTTCATTCACTGCCTTCTCTCCCAGACTGGACATGAACTCCTCGCGATACCAAGGATAGTGGGGGTCCTTACTCAGGTGAACTGTTCCCGTCAGAGAACTGAAAATTTTGCCACTACTCTTTTCTAAGTCCCAGGTACTTAAGCTCTATGGGATGGATTTGGAAGTGTTATAGTAAATTTGGCAATGGGTTAAAGGCTTCTGAATGGCCAACAACCCACAATTAATTCAAAACCAAATGTGTGATAAATGTGAAGTGTTTCCAGTAGCATGCATCCCTGTTGCAGCTCACAACCCTACTGCAGGCTTGGTTCTGAACACACAACACAGCCTTTGCAGTGTCCATGTAGTTTGTGATGATTAGAATTAACCATTCTCTTTACAACTAAGAAGGAGGGCTCTGGGCACACTTGTGAGGAATTCTTCAGATTGAGATTAGCGTGTGAGAATGTCTGCTGGAGATTGCTGTGGTCATGCTGATTGATGTGAGAAGATCCATCTTAATTGTGGTGAGGCCATTCCAAAGCCGGGAATGCATGAGGGGAGGAACCGAGCTGAACTCTAGCCTGCATGCATTTATTGCTGTCTTCTTTTGACTGTTGACATAATGTGACAAGCTGCCTCAAGCCCCTGATGCCTTGACTTCCCCACATGATGAACGGGAGCTGTGACCTAGAATAAACCCTGTCTACTTGAAGTTGATTTTCTTAGAGCATTTGGTCACAACAGCAGAATGGAAACTAAGACACTATCACATGAAGCAGCTGGAATAAGTCCTGTCTGACACCCCTAAGCTCAGATTTGAGACTACAGTATGTTATGAATTGCAGTGTTTTATCAGATATATAGTTTTTACTCTTCTAAAAGTATAGTGGCTTAATTATAGAGGGAAGGCTTTTAATATTTTCCCACAAAAATGTCTCAGTATGTTGGTATCCAAATAGTCTATGTTACTGTTGAAATTGTGTTGGAATGTTTGATTTTAAAACTTTCTGTCTTCTGAGTTGCTGACTTGAGTTTCACATACACAAAAAAATAGTTCAATGAATTATGACTTGGGATTAAGAATTTCCAATAATTTCAGAAATGACCTTCAATACACTTCTGTCGTTTTGTATTTATGCAAAATGACATTGTCAGCGTTGATGACTATAAAATCAGAATACCATTACAATAGGGAAGACACTGAAGTTGCTCTATGACCTTCATTGTCGAATATGCAAACATGGTTCTTTTTCTTCACACATTCTCCTGGTATGCAAACTTGCTATGTCCTTTAAAAAGTGATAAAATTATATGTATAATAAGGAATTGTTTTAAATTTGATTTCATTATGATTTTTAGAGCTAGTAAACTTTTGATTTATATATCTACTTTGTAAACCTACAAATCCTGGGCTGCATAAAAGATAATTGGGTGAAAAGGCATCAATACCAGAAAATCTTTTGAAAACGTTTCATGACATTTACTTTATTTGTTTTTGTGTGTTTGGAGGGATGCATGCATGCCATGGTCCACGTGTGAATGTTAGAGGACAATTTGTAGGAGTTGGTCTTTCCCTCTATCATTGGTTCTCAGGGATCAAACTCAGATCATCAGGCTGGACAGCAAGCACTCATACCCACTGAGTCATCTCCCTAGCCCATCAGTGGAAAATCTTTAAAAAGCCTCTTTTTTTTTTAAAGTGACTACCAAGAATGGATGTTTCATACTTTGAATTGGCTCTGGATGACCAAATGTCTTTTCAATAAATTAAGCATATACATTTCCAAGATTGAAAGGGGATTTGCTTATTGAGTCTTCTCTCTTTATGTTCACTTATAAAAATACATATTCCCTACCTGCCTATTCCTTTTCATTGGACACAGACTGTTGTCACAATCAGCTCATGAAGCTGTCAGCAAGCCCATGGAGACCACTTTATGATGGCAGAGTAAAAGGAAAGTAACATCATTGAGAATCCCATGGTTATTAACAAAACAAACAGAAGTCATTTAAAATGACTTTTACAGTTGAGGTCCCTGCTCTGATGTCTTTTCCACCACGCTGTCTCCATTTTGAAGTCACATGTTTGTTAGGACCATCATGGGATCCTGATGTTTTGGTAAGTCTTGAAAAATTAATGCTATGTCTCCAGTTTCCCTTGCTCATATTAGAAAACCACATACTATCAAAAACTTTAAAAAATTCATTTGGTACTCTATACATTATTGGAAGAGAATTAAAAATTTCCTCTTGTCTTGGAGGGTATGGAAAAGGAAAATAATTCAACTAAGTTTGTGTCACTAAAATATTTGTCAATAAAGTTTACTTGAGTTAGGACTTTCTTAATTACTCATCCTCCTGAAAAGAACATTCATTAATTCTGTGCCACGTGCCAAACATTGGCTACATGGGAGAAGACAACAATGAAAAGAAGAATCAGACACAACTATGACATTTGGAGTGTTATGGTGTTTATGAGGGCAATGCGGAAACTAAGGGCTATGGTAGAAATATGCTCCATGAAGTTGGGTGCTGAATGCTTGAGGATCCGATGACAAGTCTTAGAAGGGAAGTATGAATTTAGTTCCCGAAGAGTAAGAGAAAAATCAGGTGTGGTAGCACATGGTTACAAGTCCGGCACTGAAGGGCCAACAACAAAGGGATAAGAAGTTCAAGCCTAGCCTAGGCTCTGTCATAAAATTCTGTCTCAAAAATAAATAAAGAGTAAATAAAAGTAAAGAAGAACTGAAAGAAATATGTAGATATACATAATCTGGACTAGGCAGACAAATGAGCATATGAAAGGAGAAGTTATTTTAAAAGTGGACTGAGTTTCCTGTGCAGCAGCCATGTTTCTTTTAGTATGATCAATGAACAGGGAACAATGTAAGGAGATGAGATTAAGAAGAGTTAGTTTCAGGTTTAGGTGTCAATCGGACATAGTTCTAAAGTCTACACTTTATTTCATGGGCAATGATAAACCATTGGAGGGTTTACTACAGGAAAAGAGACAGTGGGAGGTGGTACAAATGAACGGGTCATCATGGTGAGAAGACCAGGTTGGAAGTTGGTACCACTGCCTGAGTGAAAACAAATGAGGACCTGGTGATATAGTGACAGTGCAGATGGTGAAGCATGACTGAGGCTGAGGACAGATTGGGAGACTTTCAATGGGCAGAATCAGTAAGGCTTGATGATATTGAAAGTGGTTGTCATGAGGAAAAAAAAGCAGAGCGAATTTGAGATCTCCTTCACATCACTGTTGGGCAACTCTAGTATGAATGCATGTTGGAGCTTGGTAGGGGAGGTCATAGTAGACAAACTGAAGGTTTGTGGGAGACCTAATGAAGTGATTAAAACTGGAGTCCAAATTGTGAAGGTAAGCTAGGAAAATTAAGAATGTATTTTTTAGCTGGTTATTGGGTATCTGTTTTCTGCCAAGGTCAGATTGCTCTCCATCCTCAAGCTTTTGCTTTTTTTTTTTTAAAGGAAACAAGATATTTCTTAGATGAGGAAACAGAGGCCCAGAGAAGTTAATGTATGTATTACATGTAAGAACTAATAAACAGAGGAGTTGAGGTCAGATGTGATGGAGGGACATAGCCAGGGCTTCAATGATCTTTGTTCCTCACTGCTTAGGTGGGTGCTTTCTTGTTGTTAAAGCCACATACAGTTTCTGCTCTCTGACACATCAGTCTCTCACATACAATGCCCCCTTTCTTTTATTATGTCCCAGGGAAGATCTACTGTCCTTCTTGGGCCTTAAGTTCTGCTTGAATCAAAGGGAAGCCTTCTTTCTCAAATGCATACTATAGTAAGTGATCCTTTGTATATAGAAGAAAAACAGGAGTTGGAATTGAAACGAATAGAATATGTGTGTGGTGTTGTTGGGAATACAGGTAGTAAGAGAGGGGAAAGATGGAAGGGAAAATGAGGAATGAAAACAAGGACAAAAAGAGAAACAGTTTTAAAAAGCTTGTCATACAAAAATTGGAGAAGATTGAAAGGTAATACGGTCAGGACATTAAGAAATCATCAAGATTGAAAATGGTGAAGATATAGAGATGGCTCCGTGGTTAAGAGCACCACTGGCTACTCTTGCAGAAGACACAGGTTTCTTTCCCAGCATCCACATGGTAGGCTAAGAACTGTCCATAACTCCACTTCCAGGAAATCTGTTGCCTTCTTCTGGTCTCCACAAGCATCACATGAATAGGTGCATTTACATATATTCAGGCAAAACACACATAAAAATAATGAAAAAATATTATTTATTTATATCCAAAGTAGTTTGAATTTTGAAGGGGAAGAAACATCTATAAAAATTTCCATTCAGAAACATTACTATATTCAAATAACTAAATAATTGCTGCAATTAATGTGACTAACTCTATACAAGTGGTCAAGTAATATTAAATCTGAGTTAATTCCTCTCACTTGATTAAATATTAGGCATCCTCTAATAATGACAATTTTGAAGACTACACAAGAATATCCATAAATTTTCAGTGTACAGTATGGTGAGGTATAGTATTGTATGCAATCAGTTACCACAACTTTCCTTTAAGGATTTACCTCTTGGTCTTTCTAAGTGAATCACCTCTCCCTATCCTTGGCTCCAAGCAGCTGCTGTTTTCTTTCTGCAAATAAAGTTTTGCTTTCTCTAGAATTTCAGGTAATTGGAATCATAGTGTATATGAGATAATAGTTTTTAAACCTTAATCATTTCAAACATATTTCTTCAGTGCGTCCATTAATCAATGCATGTGCCTAAGGTACAGATTTCAACTGTTTCCTTTTCCATTAAAAGCCAAGCCAAAAAAAGTGAAGAACTTTAATTACTCAAGAGCAGAAGATAGTTAAATCAGACCTGCGTTATCAGGGAGCTCATAAAATCTGCTACTTAGAGGCCATAAATAGATGCATCCACACCAACTGTTGAAGTAATGCCAACCCTCTTTCAAGGTTGAGATGGAACAACAGATAACTTTTTATAGTTTGTTTCCAACCTGATAAGAGGATAATGGCAGGACAAGAGAAAGATAAGGAGAGTCATTTGTCAGAGAAAAGTATAGGGCACATTCTTTCATTGATTTGTATTCTAAACATATGCTATTGTAATGTTAACATCCTGGAACATTCTACTTAAAGAATGCAAAGCTCTGAGACCACCCAGATGCTCCTTTTTTTCATTTTTAATTTCTGTACATTAGTAATTTATGTTGGGTCATATAATTGTAAGGCAAATGATGCTAGGTTAAGTATAATTGTGACCACGATGAACTTAAAGACATTTTCAGTAAAATTATAGCCTGAGTTACCACATGCAGTGCTGTGATTATCTGGGTGAAGACGAATATATTTTAGATTGGTATGAAGTAAGGACACAATAAATTGAATAAAACCCACACAAGTATGCTTTCTTATGTGTACACATGGATGCTTAAGGCATACCCATTTGGAAATGTTAAATGGCTGTTTTTCTTTCATTTATTCTTTTTTCTTTAGAAAAGGAGCAATTGAATTGTTTGACTACTTAATATCTCCTTAATATCTTTTTAACATCTATCATCTATCTAGCTAGCTATCTTGTGTGTGTGTGTGTGTGTGTGTGTGTGTGTGCGCGCCTGAGAGTGTGTGCATGCATGTATACATGAGTGTGTGTGCCACAGCATATGTGTGGTGGTCAGATAAATGACATCTTACAGAGGTCAGTTCTCTACCTCCATCATATAAGCTATAACCTTACTGAGGTGCCTTGGCAGCCCATTAAAAATTTTAATGCCTGTAAACTATATAGAGCAAAAAATCTAAAATAATATTTTATTCTTTTAAAGTTCCATGCATCTATGCAACATATATTCATCATATCCATCCAGCATTGCCTGCCTTCTCCTCCTTATGTCTCGTACCCTATCTCCTTCATATTCTTTTTCTTTTTCTTGTTATTACTAACCCCCTGAATCAAATTAGTGCTACCCATATGTATATGAGTGTATGATCATCCAGTGGGGCATTAGCAACCTGCCAGTAGCCACATACTCAAAACACAGTGTCTCTCTCTTCCTCAGCATCCAATGGCTGCCACTAACTCCTCTAACAGTGGTGGGATCTTGAAAACTTCTCCCAAACTGTACTGAATAGCTTCAGTTGTCCACTTGACACACTTGGGAAGAGAAAACATCAAGTGAGGCATTCTCTCCATCAGATTGGCCTTTGGCCCAGTTTGTGAGGCTTTTATTTTTTCTGTAATTTTAGAGTGATGTGGGAATGTGCTACCCACTGCAGGTAGTCCTGGCTTGCATAAGAAGGCAGGCTGAGCACAGGCCAGGAGTATGCCTGTAAGCAGCCTCTTTTCCTGGTTTGTGCTTCAGTTCCTGCCTCTAGGTTCCTGCCTGAGTTCTTACACTGATGCGCCATGATGGACTATGATGCAGAAGTCTAAGCCAAATAAAACCTTCCTTCTCCAAGTTGCTTTTGATCAGTGTTTTATCACAGCAACAGAAACCAAGCTACAACACACACCCATTGTAGAATTTTGACTGACTTTAGTTTATCATTTTAATGTTTCTAAATGTACAGGTCAATAGCATAAAATACATTCACATTTCTGTATAACCATTAACACCAGCCACTTCAGGAATATTTTTATCTTGTAAAACTGAAACTGTATACCCATTAGATGTAATTCTCCAGTCTTCCCTCCTTTCTGAAAGGCCTTGGAATCCATAATTCTACTTTGACTCTGTGATTTTGACTGCTCAGTAGTACCTCATTACTAGTAGTATTTCACTCATGTGAGTGAAATAATGCAGTATTTGTCCTTTCTGATAGGCTTTGTAATTTAAATTTTATTTTTTTTAAAGAATTTCATACATGAATCCTGTATTCATATCATTTACACTTCTGTCTCCCCGCCTCAACACCTTCTGTATCACCCCATTCCTTCTCACATTTACAACCTGTTCTTCTTTGTTATGGTTACATATACATACATTTATATATGCTATATATCTATATATGTGTGTATGTATATATATGCATATATGTGTGCACCTACTGTGTTAGTTACTATTCTGTTGTCATAAGACACCATGACCAAGGTGACTTGAAGAAGGAAGAGTTTATCTGCACTTACAGTTCCAGGGATGAGGGCTCCTAATGGGGGAAGAGGCATGGGGGAAGGAGGTAGTCAGAGCAGAAAGCCAAGCGACCACATCTTCAAGCAGATATGGGAAGCAGAGAGTGACTGGAGGTCTGGCAAGGCTTAAGAACTCTCAAACCCTGTCCCCAGTGACGTGCTTCCTCGAGTACGGCCACACCTCCTAAAGTCTCCAAAAGTAGCACCACCAACTGGAGAAAAACTGTCCCAATACTTTGAGCCTATGGGGAACATTGTCATTCAAACCACTACACATACATACATATATATCCAACCTCCTGAGTCCATTTAGTTATGCTTCTATGCACATGTGTTTCAGGATGACCACTTGGAATGGAATAACCTATTAGGGACCTTGGACCTGGAGAAAACTGATTCTCCCTCTCTCAGCAGCCATTGATTGCCTGTAGGTCTTCAAGTAGGAGTGGGACCATTTGTAATTTCCCACATACTTGTTGACATAGTAATTGGTGTTGTCATTATGCAGGTCTTGTTAGGCAACCATATTGTTGAGATCACTCAAGTGCAGCTTTCCTGTTATGTCCAGACAATATCTAACATCAGGTTTCCTAGTCCTCTGGCTTTTATAATCTTTCCTCCCCCTCTTCCATAATTTTCCCTGAGCTATAGGTATAGGGATTGCATTATAGTTGTATCAGTTGGAGCCAGGCACCTCATAGTAACCTATTCTCTGCATTTTCATCAGTTGTCGATCTCTGCAGTAGCCTTTGTCACAAAAAGAATCTTTCATGAGAGGTGATAGCTACTCTTACCTGTGGGTTTAAGGATAAGTATTTAGAATACAGTAAGAAATTATGCAGGTTTAGGGAAACTATAGTCACAGGTCCTCCTCTAGGGCCTATGACCTCTCTATCCATGGGAATTGTCTATGTTTACAGTACCAGGCATGAATTTTCTCTTGCACTTGCTATGTGGATCAGGCTCATGATCCTCTTGCCTCAGCTCCCTGAGTACATAGAAGTCAGACATGCAACACCACAAACAGCCCATAGTGATTTTTTTGATACAATTTTTAAGTTGCTTTTATTAAGTATTGTTTTTTGCCTATGAATTTAGATATGGTTTAAGCTTTAATCTTTTCATAACTTTTTCTTGTCATATTTGTAACCATTCTTAAGTTTCTATATTTCTTTATGGTCTGAAATTTAATTAAAGCATCAATGTTTCATGTCTTAAAAACAAAATTATAGAACTCATCTATAAAACTCTGTAATTATCATTAATATTTTTCAGAGATAAGTTTTAATATCATAAAACTCTTAAACACTATTTTATAGCCAAAAGTTTACTTATTTGTTCCCAAGACAATTTGGATAATTTTTACCTGTGTAGTAATAGTCCATTTATTAAGTTTTCAAAATGCATTAGCATATAATTATAATGGCATCTTTAACTTATCTCCATGGTTGTTTTAATATTCATTTTCCAATTCCACCTTTTTATTTAAATTTTTTCCATTTACCAAAACTTGACTGACAGTCTTCCCTATATGATTACCTTCATATTTCAGTTTTTCAGGCAGTTAGCATTATACTATTCACATTTTTGTATTTTTTACTTTGTCAGTTTTACCTTTTACCATCATTATTTCCTTTCTTAACTTTTCTCTTTATTTTGTTCTGTTCCTACTTTAGTTACTTATTTACACTAGTTTTCATTAATATAAAAAATCAATTTTATAAAATAACATATACTAGTTCCCCAGCCAGTATATTTTGACATGATATAATTATTCTTAAAGAGTTTATTTCCATACCAAGCTGATACAAATTAAGATTAATGCTTTAATTTTCTCAATTATTGATATTTTGCATAACTTTACCAAAAGTTTATCATTTAATTTGTTACATTGTAGACAATAACATTTCTATTTGGGAGAGAATCTAAAAGTAGGTCTTTTGTGGGTCAGTTAGTAAACATCTCTTAATGTTTACAGTCTTTGATACTATTAAGAAATTTCAGCACTGAAATTATTTGTTATCTGTATTTTTGTTTTGAGTCCATGCGATATTTTAAGGTTTAAAAATAATAGTCTAACTCTAATACATGCTTTTTAATATTTCTCCTTTTAGTATTAACAATTTTATGAATATTTACATGAAGATCTAGATATATGCTAATCTGTATGATCGACAATCACCACATCTGACTTTTTAAAGTTAATTTGAAATCAATGGAAATTAAATACAACTAAAAATTCACTTCACCTGTCACTGTAGTTGTACTTCATGTTTTCAATAGTTGCTTGTGGCTAGCAGCTACCACACTGAACTATCCATTTTCATAGACAGTCCTATTGCACAGATTTGATCTCGACTACTGTACTTTATTGTGGACCATATCTTTGTAGTCGTGCTATTTCTCATTTATGGATCAGAATTTAACACCCTAATTTTTTTCTGATATATATTTGTTCTTTTAATAGTGTGTGTGTGGGTGTGTGTGTGTGTGTGTGTTGAGTGCAGGCACTTGTGTTCCATGCACACACTGTCCTTATGTTCTACTTTGTTTTAGACAAGTTTTCTCTTGTTCACTGCTGCATATACCAGGCTAGGTAGCCCACACGATTCTGGTGATGTTCCTGGTCTCAACTTCCCATCTCCCTGTAGAAGCCAGCCAGGATTACAGACACTTTCATCTGGCTTCTGGGAATCTGAACTAAGGTCCTTAGGCTTGTGTAACAATCTCTTTGCCCACTGAGTCATCTCTCCTCTCATATTTTTGTGAGTGGCCGGGTCTCAAAATGAAACCCTGCCCATTCTGGAACTTGCTCTGTAGACCAGGTTGGCCTTGAACTAACAAAGATCACCTACTTCTGCATCCCAAGTGCTGAGACTAACGGTGTGGTGCCTCCCATGTCTGGCACAATAGGCCTTACTTTTAAATAATTTTATCTTTCCCGCTTTCTTTCTCACAAATAACATAAATCTATTACTGAACTATAAAATGACTTCAAGAAATTTATGTTTGTTTTCATTGTAATATATTTGGTCTATGTTTTTTAAAACCATTTTCCCGTTACACGGATTTTCATCTTTTGATGCATATATAGAGTATCAGTTAAACCCATAAGTTTAAGCATATGACTGCCTGGGCATGGATCCCATTTGAATCTGTTAAGAATCAGGAACTCTTAAACTCTTTGTGTCTACAGGTCCTTCTTTATAAAATTTGAAAAGTTGGATAAAAATAGCCCCATTACACAGAGTAATTGAGAGGGCTATATGAATAAATGGTTTGAATGTATCTGGTACATAGTAGGTTCTCATAACTATTATTACTTCCTGGACTATTTCATCTCTATAAACATTGTTATATTTTTATTAGATGGTTATTGTTAAATTAAAAAAAAACACATGCAACTGATGCATCTCTACTTGTCAGTTGTACAGACAAATTCAGTGGAAGCTGAAGTCATTAGGCTGTTATCTTTCCACACACACACACACACACAACTTATATACACATTTCTTGGTTCTTGTTGGAATGATCTGAGATTTTATAATTATGCTATTTTCATTCAAAAGCCTATTTTAACTCATATATTTTGCTTTCAAGATGTTTATTTGTTTGCCTTCTGAAATATAATGTTAAGTATTTAACTCACTTTGCATCTCCATCCTTTCAAAGTTCAGCAGCAGATCTTTTGTCTTTTCAATATTATATTTTTCCTCTGTCATTAACCATATAGTATTATACTACATCCATTTAAACCTGCTTTTGTTTGCATAACAGTGTTTGAGAGAGATTTATCCCAAGAGCAAGTAGTAATTAACTATTAAAATAATTAAAGTTGATATGCCAAAACTATGAAATGCAAATGTCAAATTTCCTCTGCTTACATTCTTTGAACTACATTATTCTCTACTTTTGGGTCATGTCCATTTGGCCATTCTCGTATGGGTGTGTTACTCTCTACAAGCTCTGCTTGGAAGCTGAAATGCAGCTCTTTCCTCTCCTAGATTCAATTGTATCATCATATAGGATTTCAATTACAGCATTAGTTAGATGGCTCTTCAGTCTGCATGTCCAATTCTGGACTCCCTCTCTCTAGTACAATAACTCCTGCTTTTAATAGGTTATTTCCTTAGGTCTGTTATTCATAAGATGTACGTTTTTTCATCTGTAAATAATGAGATTGGTTTAAATGATCTTGAAGGTTTATTCCAGAAATAAAAATCCATGATCTCTAGCTCTTACTCTTTTATTATTCCACCAGCAGTGCTCTTTAAAATTCTTTTCAGCTCCTCCCTCTGATTTTTTTCCACTATTGGTCTGGAAACTGGCCATTATTTCTCTAACAGACTGAATGATACTTTAACTGGAACACCAAGTGTTTCTAAAACATCCATCATGTCTGATCTTCTCAGATCTACACTTGTGCAATTGGTGGCTTCAGAGTCAGTATGACTATTCTCAGCATCTGAGTACTCACCAATTTCTTTCTTACTCATCCACACAAACATTGAATTCTCTAAGCCAAGGATAATTTCCCCTTGGGTGCCCTTCAGGAAGTGAGGTCATAATGTCAGTACCAGAGATTATAAGAGGTTGCTCAAGAGATGGTTTCTGTCACTCAATTGCTGCTTTCTTTAACTTTTAAAGATGTTTAGTAGTCTCTGACCATCTTTTATTGATTCTTCTTTTTCTTGTCTAATATTTTTCTTGGAAAACTCAAACCACTTTCTTTACCTCTGTACATTCAGACCAATAGCTATGGTGCATGCTCCACTAAGAGAATAGCAAAGGTCTCTGGGCCTGAGGGAGTCACCTCAACCAAAGAATAATTACCTTTGGGCCATAAGCTTCAAAGCTCCAATGGTGGCTTCTTGTTCTAGTTTACTTGATTATTCAGAATCAAGCTCTCTCTCTGCATGTGTCTCTGTCTCTCTGTCTCTTTCTCCATTCCCAGTGTCTATCCTCATGAATTTTCATCTCCGAACACATAAAATCACACAAGCAAAGGTTTACATGTATGTCTTGAACTATTAGTAATGCTATTGTTGTTAATACTGTCACCGTTTCTATCACTATTACTACTGCTCTTTGGGAGAAGATTAGTACCGTAATAGTTACAGTTTTCATTCTTGTGGCTGGTAGTCCATGGTGTAAAATAAGTGGAGCACTTTCTATATATTTGATTTGGTATTTCCTGGATTAATATTGTTTAGCGCTACCTGAGGAGAGAAAAAATGGAATCTTAGGGAAGTTGAGTAAATTTCCCATTGTGAAAGGGATTGTAAGCAGTTAAGCTATAGTGTTTGAACCTCAGTTGAGTTGACCTTAGAACCCACTTTCTAGAGTTTCAGCTGGAAAATTCTTGCACATGAACTGATCAGCCTCTCTCTGAAGCATTGCCAAATGGAGTTAATAGACCAGCTCTCTTTCTGCATAACCCCACATATGATCTCAGAATCTACAGAATGGGTACAGGAAGCCCCTAAGAAAAATCCATTAGATTTAGCATGGGATCCAAAGCCTGTTTATGATGCTTCTGTTACATGACACAAAATGATGTCTTTCTCCTTCCTCTGATTCCAGGATTCTCCTCTGCCATTGAGATGAGTGAGGGCTGAATCCAAAGTTCATTCATTTACACTCTTAACAATTGTTACATGGCAAAGCTTCTTACATTGTGGGTCTTATTTTGGGGGTCATGAAACTTCCGGCAATAGCAATAGATTTCCTAATACACAATGACCAAAATGAATGCAGAATGAAAGTAAGCAATGAACTCAATGTGTTTCTGTCAGCACTGTAGACACTGTATTCTACTTCCCTACAGCCTTGGTTTTGAACTCACACATGCACACTTTGCACTGCTTGTGCTACCATACCACACTATACCAATGAACAATGCTTGAAACACCAGCTCATATTTGAGACCAGTGTATGTTATGAATGGCACTGCTTTTACTGGACAAAGCTCTGTACTGCTATAGAAGCGTCATGATTTAACTATAGAAAACAACAAGTTTTAAATATTTTCCCACTGTCATTTACCATGTAAATATCAAATTAGTATATCTTTGGATTATATTATGTTATGATGTTTGATTTAAAAAAATGCTATTTGAGTTTCTCAGTTGGGTTTTATAAAAAAGAAATCATTAAAAGAATTTCAGTTTGTCATTAGGACAGAATTTTCAACAATTTTTAAATGGCCTTAAAAATACTTTTGCCATTTTGTGTTATGCACTTATAAGAAATGGCATTCTCTGCATTGATTATAAAATGAAGTATCAATCAAGTCTGAAAAATGTTGAATATTTTATATACTGCCGCATTAAATATTCAACTAAGATTTAATTCTTTAACAAACATACAGGTTTGTTTTGCCTTTAATAAGTGGCAATCTTATATGCAAGGAACTTTTCAAAATTACATTTATTTATGGTTTGTTATCAATAATTTTTTTATTTGTGTTTGTATTTTATATATACTCTTATACCTAGGGTTACATAAAAATTTCTCTGGCATAAAGGGTCTCCAGTGGATAAAGTTTAAGAAGCCCTGCTATATATTCCTATACACATGTTGGTGACGGCTCTGTATACTTGAACACCAAGGATTTAGGTAATTGATTCCAAAGTCATGAACTCAACAATCATACATACATATATATGTGTGTGTGTGTATATATATATATATATATGTATATATATATATATCCTATAAATATTTTCAGAGTGTCGGCAGCTCTGTGCTATACTGTTACTTGTACCTCTTCTTTTCACTGGACTCCATCCTTACCTAGAGAGTAGGATTTACAATACTTAGAACTTTTGGGAACCAGAAAGCTTTTTATCATGAATTTCACATATCTGCATATCATTACAAAGTATGAGAAAATTTACAGGGGATGCCATGAAGGAAACCTCAAACTAAAAATAGACATCTGTAAGCCTGCACCCTTAGATATATTTCCACTTATTATTCCTAGTGCTGGTACAAAAATGTGCAAGAAGTGAATTCTTCCTGTTGTTGTAAAGCATTGCCAAAAAGAAAATATCAATTATTCTCAAGACACATTTAGTTGAGCCTTCCTCCCACATCCTATATACTTATGTTTATGTGAGTTACACATCTGTACAATGTAGCAATTGTTTCATCTTCCTCAGACTAATAGAGATGCTAGAAACATCTGGTAGTTGATAGTTAATTCATTTTTTTTTCATTGCACCTTTTCATAGGAAGCAGGGAGTGCAATTCAATATATCCCTTGAGAGAGTCTTGCATTTATGACAGGTGTGTATTTCTTAACGAGTCGTTGGTTGACACCACTGCCTCTCCTAAATCCAGCTGGAAGTACATTCATCTGGCAAAGAAGAGAGGGGGAGGAAAAGCGAAATTCGAAGGAAAGTTGTATTGTCAGGTGGCCATTGGATAAAGCATCCAATTCGCTCCAGGAATATTTATTTTGCTTATTTTGTGCAATTTCCTGCAACTGCCTTTACAAGTCTGTCACTATGATGACTTTCTCTGTTTTGTGTTATTTAGATGAATACTACTAATTTTCTCTGGATTCTAAAATGAGGTGTCTGGTCAGTGTGGAACTAAGTTCTGATTGAGCACACTACTTCATCTTTGGGACAGACACCTTCCTCCCAGCATCTCAGCATCACTGTTTGAGTCATATCCTGAATGTTCTGACACCTTCTTAGTAAAATCTGTTTGATCTCTAAAGTCTTTTTTTTTTTAGATCTTTGTGACCTCCTAGAGATTATCTCTATCCTTCCCAGCAGTCATGATTAGCTAAAGTTATTTTTACTGAGGACATCTCAGAGCTTGAAGTGGAAGGATGAGAATGCTGCATTCTTGGTGGAGGGCCCAGTGTTTAGAATTCTTTCCTTGATGTAACATAATGAATCTTAATTGGCCTGCCCTTGGGTGATTGCATGGGAGCCTCAGCTAGTCAAGCTTGAAGGACTGGTGATTCTTGAGAGGTTCAGAGGCAGCTGAAAGAAATACTATCAATAAGTGGAGGGCGAGTGCAGGGCTACCTTGATGACCAAGAACATGGCATCTACCTTACTGAATCATTGGCTCACGTTTAAGATCCTGTTTTGCAAAAAAAAAAAAAAAAAAAAAAAAACATAAAATGTTGATTCTGATAGGCTCAGTGCTAGTGATGTTTGTGTCACTCATTTATCTCACACTTTGCACACTCCCTGGCACTATTGACAATTCAGCCTTTTGACATGGCTTAGAAAACCATTTCCTACACACACACACACACACACACACACACACACACACACACTCACACAAAGGGGGGTGGAGAGAATATCCATATACTTTGGTATTGATAGAAATATTTAAATGTTCTCCTGTGTATGTGTGTTTATGCCTACGCACATGAGTGCAGGTGTGTGTGGGGGCCAGAGACCAACCTCAAAGTGGTTTCTCAGGAGGTAAACATCTGTCTTGCTTTGAGACAGGTTCTCTCACTGTGACTTGAGACTCCTTTATTAGGCTAGGTATTCACTAGTCATTGAACCCAAAAGATCTTGTTTCTGTGTCCCAGTGCTGAGATTACAAGAGCATACTACCATGTCTTTTGTGTATGTGTGTGTGTGTGTGTATGTATGTATGTATATATGTGGTGGTGGTTGTTGTTGTTTGTTTTTATTTGGGTTCTGTAGATTGAATTCAAGTCTTCATGCTTATAAGGCAAGGACTTTACCCATGAAGCATCTCCCTGGCCCTGACTAGTCTCTTGTTAATACTCTGTGTTAAATAAAATATAACATTGCCTATTGGCTTAATGGCTTCCTGAAGAAAAGATTAAAATATGGACTATTTGTTACAATAGCGAAAAAAAAAAACAACTTAAAATTCATCAAGAGTATAAAAAGGTGTAGCCAAGATGAAGACTAAACTTTCCAGTTTTGCCAGAGCCCCTGATCAAGGGACCACCCCTAGGAGGACCTGTTCACCTTAAGTTATGTCAAAGCTATTGACAGAATACCTCTTGTGTTAATGCCATGGTGAACATTTCCTGCTGGCAATCCCCACTCCTCAGTACAGTTCTTGTGGATGGAGACACATAACTCTCGCTTCAGAAAGGCATAACCTCTTTCTTTCTTCTTTATATCTCTTTTCTAACCATGTGATTCTTAACAACAGGATTGCCACATCTTATATTTCTTACTTTTTCTCTGAAGCTCCCTTCTCCCCACCCTGTGGCTGCTGGGCTGCCATCTGTCTGACCTCCATGCCTGCTCTAAACTGACATGACTTACAGCTTTTTCCCCTTCTCGCCTCCATTTACCTCAAGGCAGTTGCTGAGATTTCTAGCTTGTCTGCCATGAGGATTTTTCCTTAAATTCTAATAAAAGTGTCCTAAAGCTTCTGTTTGAGTCCATTCTTAAATTCTTTTATACATGAGACTAATAACCCTGCAAAGGGACCTTGTTTCTCCTCTGTATCATTCTTGCTGATTTATTCTTCAAAATCAAAAAATTATGCCCCCAAAATATAGTGCAGTAAAACTCAGTTTTTTTTTTTATCCATTTCTGTAGAGAGTCTTCCAGCAATGAGTTGGTGATAATATTCCCATTAGACTCAAGAAGTCACTGGAGTAATTTTTGATTTGTTAATTCAACCAAGTTAAATGCTGGCAAAGTATCTGTGCCTTTATGTTAAAATATCTGACTAGTCCTGGTCATGTAATTTCACTTAGCACACCAAATTCTTTTGATTTACTCAAAGCAGCTGCCATGAAGTAGAATAGCTAATCCAGATAAGCAATTGGGTTTACACAGGCCATGCTGGGGTGGCCCCTTGAGCATCTTAAGCGTCTCTGGTTGATAAGTTGGGGAGGAGCTAACTGTTCCGGCTTTTCTGCTGTTGGCAGGCCCTCACTTATCCTTCTTGCCACTTAGTGAATGTAAAGTAAAGGGTTTCTTTGGGGTATCCACTTGAAAATAGCATTGATAATTGTTTCTTGTGCTTCCTCTGGTCAGCCTAGGTTTCTCTGTCTTTAGGGGTGGTCCCCTGATGGTTTCAAGAATGCCATGAATGTGAGGAATGTGTAAAAGTCTGGGACTCTGATTTCACCTGAACTCTATTCCTCTTTGTGACTGAAGTAAAGAGAATTTAGGTAATTAGGTTAATCTCTTCAGGAAAATTTCTTGTTAAGACTGTGTGTCAACATTGGGAAGGTCACAATGAAAGTTATTCTCATTCTTCTTGGCCACTCTGTCGAAAAAGTTTTCTTAGTCTCCAAAACCAATGGAATGGATTTTCGAATGACCCAATAATAAGTGTTATGTTTCTTGCATGGCAGAAAAGAGAGAGATTTCTTTTCCCAAGTTCAGTCTTGTATTCCTCTTTTCTTTAAGTCCTGGGAGTGGTATTTAATCTTTGAGAACATTATATTTTGCATATGGTAAAGATTGTTAAAACCATTGGGGAAATTTACCAGGAAATTGGTGCATATTTTCTCTCCTTCCTTTCCTTCACAGAAGTAACAAGGATCCTAACACCGTTTTCTGTAATCTGAGACCCGATAACAGGCCCAGCTTCAAGCACTTAACTGAATGCTGTGCACACAGGATTCCCCATATCTATTTGGTCATATACTTAACAGTAAGGCTCCTTCTGATGGAGAAGGACCAAACGTAGCTAAATGGCTTTAAAGCTCACCTTGCTGACTCCTACCCTACAATTCCGGATTGAATGTTTTTGAAGTGAGCTGTAAAATTGTGCTTAACAAGATTTTAGGCAAGAATCATGCTCTTTGCCTGGGACCACAGTTTTTGAGAATCTCTAGAGAAGATGGTCTCATGACAAATATCTGAAGCTGCTAGTCTTTGTACTAAGGTCATCACCAAATCTTTGGATGTATTGTGTTGAAGTGTTAGAGTAGCCCCCATTATTACAAGGAAGCTTCTGAGGCTATAATTATCACCCTGTTAAAATCCATGAAAAACATACTAATGTTTTGTTTATAAAATATGACCATAGCTTCTTAAGACACATTCAAGTACTATGATTTTTGTTTCAAACTCTCATCTTTGAACTGTTATGCTGTGGGAAAAAAATGGTTACAAAAGCCATAAGGAAAGGAAGGTCTTAGTATGATATTCAATTTAACACCTCATTGAGAAGAATGTGTTTTTCCCATGTCACATGGCTTAAAAAGTTAGTTAAACCAGGACAAGCCTTGATGTGTCTGAACTTAGTTAATGAGTAGCTGAATAATTTACTCATAAGTGCAGAGTAATCCTCATGACCATATGATATAATATGGAAAGCAATCAACAGTTTCAAAAACTGACATCACCGACCTATTGTTTTCATTTGACTTAATAGTTCCTACATGCCTTAAAGGGAAAACTGAACTAATTAGCCAGGGAGGGAGAAACCACTTGGCAGAGAGGCACAACTCTAATTACATATTCAAGCCCGGTCACAATGCTCAGTTACAGCCTGTGGAGATAGATGAGAAAACAAGGCAGTAAGCAGCCAGAGCCAGGCAAAGATCCAACATAGAACCTCTGCCAAGGGATGTAATGACAAGTTCCAACAATGTCATGGATGTTTTGTTAGAAGAACAAATTATGATAGACCAACCGTTATAAATGAAGTTAAAGATCATGTCTTCTTCTAAATGACCTCTCAAGAGGGCTTTATGGAGATATTCTTACTGAGAACCTAGTGATGTGTCACTAGCCTCTAAATGCAAATGTGTAAGACTTTTAGATGAAAGCAACGGGAAATTATTTAGAACTGCAAGGCTAGAACAACAGGCTTACAAATGACTTACTGATAGAGAAATACAATTTATGGTGTCCTAGATCAGTGCTTCTGTGTGGTACAACTGTAGCATCACTATTGGGTAGTAAGGCTACATAAATGGCCTTGGAGTTTTCCAAGAGGATTTTCTTCACTAAATTAAATAAGTGTTGGATAGTTATCCAGGTTAGGGTTCTGGATATCTCTTTTCATGAGACACTTCGTGATCTTGTTCTTTAGGAGGAATCTAAAAGGAGAGCCTGACAAATATGTGACTGGGAATCTGCTGACCCTCCCCTGGCATTCTCACCGTCTGCTCCTGGCCTGCTGTTGTTTTCTCATTGTGCAACCTCAGTGTGGTAAGTGGTGCCTTCAACTCTGCCCTCTCTTCTCACTTGCTGTCAGTAACTGCATCAAAGCCACAGAACTCTGAGAATCCCAGAGGGATTATATTCTGAGCTCTAAGTGTCTCAGCTCTCTTAAACTGCCATACCTAAAGGAATTTCACTATTTCGTTTCGGTTTATGCCTGCTGCCTCCAGGTAGACTGGAGAAACTGTGTAATCTCTCTCTTTCAAAGGCAATTTCCTCCCTGTCCCTATTATTGAATATGGAACTGAAGATAATAAAAAGCCTATCAAATAGATATTGATGGCTGCATATTAAGCAGTTCTTAAAGTACCTGAATGAGTTAGTTCATTTTATTTCTGTGAAAGTCCTAGAATGTAGTTATTTTCCAGATGAGGAAAGTAGTGCTCCAGGCAGTGAGAAGTCAGACTTGAAGCACACCATCTAGTTTGAAAATCTGTGCTTCTGAGTAGCTACATTTGCTGAGGCTCTCCCTCCTGTAGGGACATATGCTGTCCACCCCCCACCCAATATCCTGTCCCTGCATCACTAAGATTCAGGTGGTCTTATCTGCTTACTCCCATCTAGTACCAAGAGATCAGTTCTGGCATCTCAACACATGACTGCCGAACTCATTTCCTTTCTCTTCTTAATATCAAGATACTATTCTTAGGTGAAATTATACTAATCAAACAAAATTTACTAGACAGGTATATTGGAAGTGGAATTATTTAAACTACATTCATTTGATTTTCTGAGTATAGTTAAAATGGAAATTAATTTTATATATTCAAAATATGTAGCATTTTAAAAGAAATATATGTATAAAGTTCTCATTTTAGAAGAATGTATAGAGATAAGTCAAGATTCAACTACTGAGTTTCTGAAACAGGAGATAAGTGAATTTGGATAATTTTGATAAATGAAATAGTACACAAGAGCCAGAACAATATCAGGAAAATGAGATTTGTTGTTCTCATGGATACTTTGAGATCATTTTATGTCTTTACCTAACAAATACTGAGTTCCTTTTGTGTGATTTTCAGTAGAGAGAGAGCTCAGAACAATACTTCCTACTCTAGGAGTGTTTGAAGTCTACTGGGAAAAATAAACACTGTGAGATAAGGAACTATAGTGAAGTCGGTTGTGACTTATTATGCTGGGTGGAAAACAGTCCTGGAAGTTACCAAGAGAGAAACTACTCAAGGTAGAAGTGAAAACCTTCTAGAAGATTTGACATTTATACCAAGACCTGAAGGATACAGAGTGTCAGCCTGATGATGAGCAAAGAACAAGCACTCCAAATAGAAGTAATAGTCTATATGGGAAATAAGGAGAAAGGAAATGTACAACATAGAGTAATAGTTTGTTGAATGTGGGCATTCAGACGCAAAAATATAAAGAAAGGTATCCAGTGGTGCTACTTGTAGAATTCAGGTCATCTGAATTCAAGAACTGACCTTCTGCCCTTATCTCTGTGGTTTCCATTTGATGGTTAGACCAAGAGTAAGGATGTTATTAGGTCATACTGTACCTTTGTATGACTCAGAAATATAGCCTCTTTTGAGATCATTGGATCACTTAGAAAAAATTCTGCAGAATATTCTGCCAGAAATATGAGTATTGGAGCCAGAGAGATAGCTCAGAGGTTAAGGGCACTGGCTGTTCTTTCAGAGGACCCAGGATTGATTCCCACATGGTGGCTAACAACTGTCTGTAACTTCAGTTCCAGGAATCCAATGCCCTCTTCTGACTTCTGGGGCATTATAAAACACTGGTCACTTTCATACACGCAGGGAATACATTCATACACATAAAATAAAGATAATAAATAAGATATTTTTTAAATATGCAAATTGAGTGTCATCTTAATGGTAATTTGTTAGATGTACTGAGTGCATAATCACATCGGCTGCTTAAAATTCACATAAATGAGAATTAGTGATCACTTAAGCATCTGTTGAGGAAGAGCCTATAACCATTGCACTGCAATGACACTTTCATGGTTCCTGATGAGTAATTCAGAGTTGAACCATTGATCTCGACCTTCTCACAGGTGTTTGTGTTCTCTTAGCTTCTGATTTATGATCCATTGCCTGCTGGAGCCTGTCTGTGTTCCTGCCTGCTTATCCATCAGCTCTTGATTTATTACTTTCTATGATCAGGTTCACTTTCCCCATCTGAAATTAATGTACCAAGAAAAGCATAGAATTAAAATGTAAGTTTGAATTCTGCTTTCTTACAGGGTTTCTGTCCCTCTCCCATTTAGGGTTGGCAATTTCGGTTGGTCATAGTACTTGCAGCCTTGTTGGGGATGATCACTGGAGCCTTTTCAATAGAGTGCTTGCTAAAGAAAAGAGTGAGTGCTGCGTATAGGTTAGAATAAATCTTCCCAAGTGGGTTACACACTACAAAGCAGGAGTTTTCACAGTACTCACAGATGTTCAACAAAAATAAAAAAGATTGCTTAGTTAAATAATCTTGAGCAAATGTAGGGGAAGGAAACAGGCAACCATTTGTTTATACTACAAAGCCTCTGAGTCTTTCTTATGCTAGTGTGCTTGTACCATAAATCTCTAATTATATACATTTTAAGAATTCACTGAATTAGCAATAAGATTGTTTTTTATCCTTTATTTATTTTTTTGAGACAGGTTTTTTGCATGTAGACCTCTTTAGCCTTGAACTTGTGATCCTCCTGTCTCTGTCCTCTCAGTGCTTGGATCACAGGCAAATACCACCAAACTTGGCTGTAATGAAATCCTCCTCATGGTTTCTAGAATACTCTGGCCCTGTGTTAAGTATTTCAATTCAGCTATAGAGGTCTTTACTTCCAAAAAGAATGACAGTAGTAGCCCGTTACTTGAGGCCCCAGGAGGCACAGCCAAAGGAGGGTTTATTGTATGGTAGCTGCCATATTTTACTGGTAAAGGAGAGAGGATCCAAGGAAGGCCAGTGGCAGAACCGTGCAGGAAAACAGAAGTGGTAACGTTTGACCATGGAGACTGCTCTCTTATGTGTTTAAGGCAGATCTCTCACCATGTTGAGAAATCGGATCACCAGTGTGGAAACAGACTACCAAATCATGGTATGTATTAAATACAGCGATACCTTTCTCAAGAGTATGGTCAAAAACCCTTGACTCCAGAGTTACACACATTACACACATTTTTTTTCTATTTCCCATTCAGGTCTAAGAGGCTTTTTTGAAATACATGTGTGTGATTTTACCACCTACACACAGTTTAGACATTGTATTTTAAGCTTAACTTTATTTATGAAATTGTTCTATATAAAGCTGTTCTTTCAAAAAATAAATACACAGAATTTTATTGCATGGTTATGTTTTATTAGTCTGATATTCATGGGCTTATAGTCTGGTATGCTGCACTGTATATTGAGCATACATCATTTCAAAAACAAAATTATATTTTGTAGGATATTTAGAAGTAGAATATTGGCCTTGAAAAGAATTTTCATTTTTAATTTTGACAGACATTTCCAAATGTCTCTCCACCAAGGTTGAACCAATTTATACATATTCCACAATGTATGTATGTTCATACTTCATCTTATTTTTTGTTCAAACTATGCAGTGTTATTTAAAAAGTGCATCTTAAAAAGTGAGTGTATTAGTGTGCTAGAACTTCCAGATAAAGAAATGCTACTGACTGGGTAGCTTCAGCTAATGGGAGTTTGCTTCTTGAAAGGTTTTAGTATCTACAAAAAAAAGGAGTTACAGACTTGAGGGCTGACATTCAATATATTTTTAATGAATCACATTGAAAATTATGACTTTAAAAATTATTCTTGATCACTAAAATCAATTTGCTAAGCATGAATGCATTTTACATGGCTTAGTTTTTCAGTATTGATTTAAGTTATGCATTCTGTTTTTAAAAAGAGAGAGAGAGAAAAGAGGGGCTGGAGAGATTACTCAAGGGTTAAGAGCACTGGTTGCTCTTGAAAGGAACCCAGGTTCAGTAACCAGCACCCACATGGTGGCTAACAACCATCTGCAATTTCAGTTCCTATGAATACAGTGCCCTTTTCTGGCCTCCATGGGCATTGGATACATGTGCTGCCCTTAGTACAGGCAGGCAAACACACGTATAAAGTTAAAATAAATAAACATTTTTTAAAAGACATGAAGAATGAAAAAGAATCTTCCTGAAGGAATGATGGAATGTAAGCACTTCAGTATGAATGCCTTAGGTCTGCTATTTTACTTTCAGCACTAACATGACAGAGCTTCAGGTCAGATGTCTCTGCTAGATCTTTATTTACATTGTATGTGTCCCAGGCTAGCTAATTTGAAGGGGAACCATGAGCAATGAGGGTCATGTGAGCAAGGCATCTTAGACCTCTGTTTCTAGGTCCTAGGAAGGATGTTGAATAGTCTCAGTTTTAGTTTCCTTCCCCCAAACCAGAAATATGTGAACCTGCTAGGTTTTCTTAGTTGAAGCGAGGAAGTAAGGAAAAATCGACCTAAACATCAATGAGGTCAGCAAAGCTATCAGAATAGTAATTCCTCATGCCCTACCCTCAAGGCCATATTGAGCTGTGGCAGTCCTGGCCTATCAAAGGTTTACAAGCTTAAGTTTAGGCTCTTCAGAAGTTAAATGGGTCCAGAGACTAAATAAATATCCTGATGTTAGGGAAGAAACCCAGTGTCAAATATTTTAGCAACACAGAGGCAGACTTTTGGGAGATTCTGGGCTCCTAGTGTTCAGTTTTTATAATGTAAACCTGCGTCATACCAGTTTAAAGAAGAGATGCCAAATAGTGACCTCTGGAAATGATTCTCTGGCTATTCTGTCTCCACTGTTTAAGTTGGAATTCTGGGGAAGGCCGCTTTACATTCTCACCATGCAATCTCTCTCCTGTTCTTTGCTTTATGGGGGAGGAATTTAATTGCTTTCCATGCTCCCAAAGGAACTACTTCTGCTGCTAGAGGTTCTTCGAGGTGTTGCTTCTGCAGTTGCAGCCCATGACGAGTGTGAGATGAGTGGAGACTACCATAATACCAGCCTGGGCACCAGAATATAGTTGGTGGTTGTAGTAACCAGTACCTCCACTAATGCCAACAGCTCCTTCTCCACAATTACAGAGCTGCTGATTTTTGTATTGTCAATAGACTTTGACAGTATTACAGAATAAATATGGGGTTTTCGTCAACATTTATTTATTAATGTTTCCTTGTCCAGTCTTAGGGTGAATTAAAAGTGACTGAGTAAGGGGACAATTCAACCACAAGAGTTATCCTATACTTAAAATAACTTATATTTCAAAGATGGTCTACTGTTTGAAGCATACATTTCCTGTTGATCTTTTGTCTTCTTAGTCTTCTGTGTGCATAGGTTCCTAGTGGCATCACTCTACACTTAGTCTTTTGGAGTCATCATATTAAAAAAGAAAAGAACTGTTCCGTCGTCATTGTCAAAGTCTGTGATCATTGATGAAGAGGAAATCTCCCTTTATTTGGAGCAGAAAGAACAACAAAAAAGGAAAGGCAGGTCAAGGAGCCCCCAAAATGTTGAGCTTGAGAATATCAGTTTGTCCCTTTCATTTCGCTGCTTTTATGATTTGTATTGAAGAGCATGAGCAAAGGATGGAAATGCTTTTAAAGGAATGTTTGATATTTGCCAGTCACTGGTAACAAGCATTTCACAGTCCATATTTGCTTTAGTTGTTGGAACTTCTCATGGTGCAGATGTTAGGATTTTGGATCTATAGGTACAGAAATTGAGAATAGAAAAATGGGAAGTAGTTGCGTGATCTTATGCAACTGGTAGGAGGTGCATTGTCGATTCTGACTCTGAAGTCCTTGATGTTTCAATTGTATGATTCTGATTTCTTGTTTGTTATTTACTTTGGTTTAGATCTCTTTCTGTGACTCAGAAATGTCTCACTATACTTAATCACATAATCAGTCTATATATGTGTCATTAGGATGTTTTTAGGGATTACCTAGTGTGTGTGTGTGTGTGTGTGTGTGTGTGTGTGTGTGTGTGTGTGTATTACTATACATATATAATGTCTATCCTGAGACAGAGTCTAATGTAACTCAGGCTAACCTCATACTTGCTGTGTAACTGAAAATGACCTGAAGCTTCTGAAATTCCTACCTTTACTTTTTGAGTGCTACCATTACAAACATGTGCCATCATGTGCAGTTGGAATTAATTATTTTATGTCAAGTTTCTTTTATGTCAACAAACCTTACACTGGGAAGGCAAAGATCTGAGAATCCCTAGAATTCACTGAGCAGTCAAGCTTCCTGAGTTAGTGAACTGTAGGTTCAGTCAAAAAACGTGTCTCAAAAAATCATGTGGAGAAGAAATGAAGAAACCTGATATCAACCTCTGGCCTCCACATGCATTTATTTACACACTTAATGTACACACCCCAATATGTGCAAGTGCATACAGAAGTATTGACATCATTGGATTCATGTTAATGTGATTTGATGTGACTTAATCATAAACTGGTTCCGTTTTGATGTTAAAATGCATAAAACTTTCCCCTTTGATATTAATAATGATTATATACATTGGAAAATTAATCCTATGAAAGATTATTTTCAGGAAGCAATGACTTCAAAAAAAGGAAATTTCCTGTGTATGCATTTGTGTGTATGTGATGTGTGTTTATGTGTGTGTGTTTAGATATAGATGAAATGGAGAATTTCTTAAATAAGTAATTATAGATATACAAACAGTTACAAAACTGTACTAGAGAGCTTGTGAGTATTGTAGTACCTCCAGTTTATGATATTCCCAGTTTTTATATGAAATGTGATCACATTATGTCAAAGTCAAGAACTGACACTTTTGACACTTGTACAACATATAGCTCTACTGCATATTTATCATATATGTAAATTTGTACCCACCAGTACAGTCAAGATACAAATCTGTTCTACTGGCACTATCGTAGTTCATGCTACCGCTTTATGATCACACACACATTCCACATATCCTGACTGAAGTCCTTGACAATCATTGACCTGTCTTCTAGCTTTAATTTTGTTAATTTCATTACTTTATGTCACAGTCTGAATAGGTTCCCCCAAGTTCATATGTTGAAATTTTATTGCTAACAAGATACTACTATGAAGCGGGGCCTTTAGGAGACAATTAAATCACAAGGGCAGAGCTCCAATGTAAAGTATTAGGGCCCTTGTAGAAGGACTTGAGAGAGTGGATTCAAGTTATTTTCCATTTCTACCGCATTAAAACAGTGTTCATCCTTTTTTGCATTTCATCCCTTCTTCGATGTGAGGAGGATACATGTTCAAGGAACAGTTTGTAGATAGAGACCAGAACAATCACCAGGTGCCAAACATACTAATGCTTTGATTTTTGATTTCTCAGGCTCCAGAACTATGAGAAAAATTAATTTCTATGTTTTAAATTGTCTAGTGTCAGTCATTTTGCAATAGTAGTCTAAATACTATTTAGTTTTAGACTAATAAAGTCTAAAACACTTCATATTAATAGAATCATATAGTCTATGACCTTTCAAAATGAGCTTCATAACACTCAGAATGATGTTGTGGATATCCATTCGAATTGTTGTACACATAAAGCATTTATTCCTTTTTATATAGAGGTAGTCTATAGTGTTGATGTGGCACACTTCATTCATTGATGGATGGGAGTGGCTGACTCTTCTTTTAACTAGTACAAATAAAGCCGTTATGAATCCATATACACAATTTTTAATGCAGGCTTTATTTTTATCATTTTTCTGGGATAGCAGGCTATAAGTTTGATTATTGGATCATACAGTAATATAAATGTAGATTTTTTAAAATAGAAGAATGTGACCATATTGGTTAACTCTTAAATATTGGCCAGATGATATAGATCCAGTGAAAGTGTTTTCTATTTTCTTTGACAAGATGAACTTTTTATTAAGATGATGATAGTTTTATAAAACAAGGGCTTTTTCATAGAATTCACATTATAACTGTTGTTGTAGTTTTCAAATTTTATGCCATATTTCTCGTGTTTGTCATAACCTATAATTTTGTAACAGACTCTGACTCCTAGGGAATTTACTTGGAATGGCTACCTTACTACAATATGAACCACAAGGACCTTTGTAATAGCTCAACATTAATTCACATAAGTTGACCATCCCTGTGCAATAAATTATTTCGATAAAATATTGTCAGGATGTTTTAAAGGTAGCCAGTATATGTTTTCCCTTCAAGGGATATTATTTTACTTTCACAGTTTAGTGATAAATATTATTTTAAATGCCTTCACATCTATCAGTCCCTCTTATTCCAAACCCTTTTCACTTTATGATTAATGTCATGTCTTGTTTTCACACTTTCAAACCTGGTAGGAATCAAAATTGTTGTTCTCTCACATGAACTTAAGAATGGTGGCTTGGATGAGGTCCACTCAATGTTGAGAGGCACCGGTATGGAATAATTTCATAGTATTTGACTTAGTGAAAATTTCAGCGACTGTCGCATTGGACTTCTGGGATTCTCATCACTCTGCAAGTCCAGTGACTGAAGCATGAAGAAGAAAGATATTGCCAAATGTGTCATAACTGCTGATGTAATTTGCAGTTCACTTTTTTTCCATGGAATAACATAGAACATATGTGGCTAGCTGAAACTTCTTTTAAGCCAGAACATATTCAGAACGAGAAGAGAAAATGAAAGGGGAGAAAGAATCTCATAAATTAATTTGGTGGCACTTTAGACGCAGGTATAGCCTGATTCTTGAAAGCATACATCTCAGCTCTGGAGTCTGTACTCTAGTTCTCAATCCTTCCTGGACAGCTTTATTGGCTTGGAGTCTTATGATTTATGACTTTCCGTTTATGGAGCCCCTATAAAGTTTCAGTGGAGAAGATTCTGACCAATATCATGATTAGAGTGCGAGGATTTAAATAAGTTGGCCAAAGTAAAAAAAAAAACATTAATTTTGAAGTTGGGACCAGATATATGGTGGCCTCGGTTCCCATCTTCTCAGTCAGAATCGGCTTGAGTGGCTAGAAGATCCAGACTTCGCAGCAACATCCAAGTCAAACTGTGCCAGTGTGAGATAGTACAAGTTGCGATTTGAAAGTTTCCTGGTTTCAGGAAAAAATCCACATTCACCCTAATCCTAAGATGTGTTGATATTTTAATAATTAATAAAGGATCATGTATTTATTGTTCCTTCAAGCAAGATAAATGAAAGAAGACCACTGTGTGTGTGCTCTTCAAATCATTTTACATATAATAAGAAAATTCAGTTTGAGGATTATTGATCTTTTCTGGTTTTTAGTATTGGAATTTCATTTTTTGTTTTGTAGCCATGGGAAATAGATACATATATTCATACACTGTTTTGTACATCATTTTATTTGTAGCTTTGTTTCTAATATTCCATATATACATACACACAAGTATCCATCAACAAGTCTACTGTTTGTAGATGAAGCAATATAACATATCCCCAGAAAGGAACAAGTCACTGCAATGGAAGTGCATTCAGTGATAAGATGCACAAAGTGTACATATGGTGCAAGTAAATTATAGGCTAAGAAACAGACCAAACTAATCTTCTTGGTAGAAATCATAACACTATTTGCCTTGGGTGGTGGAGGAGTTATTAAACAGGTTGGGGGAGGGGTGGGCAGAAAAAACCTTTTACATGAATAGAGCTGTTGTCTTTCTCTTGGAGACAGTTGCACAAAATTATGTACATTTTAAAATTCATAAAGCTTTACACTCCAGATTTGAGCATTTTATTGTATTTAGATTATATCTCACAATAAAATGCTAGAGAAAAAATTATGCCAGAACTTCATCTGGTACATAGTTTTACCAAACTTTTACAGTGTGGTAATCTTAGACTCAAAGGAGTATCACAGGCTATGAGTAAAGTTAAGATCATTAGTACATTTTTCCTTGTTTCTTTGAGACAAAAATATTACTGTGTAGGCTGGTCTGACATTTGATATAGTCCAAACAGGTGTCCAACTCATAGTCATCCTCCTGCCTCAGCTTCCTGAATATTGAAATTGCAGGTAATACCCCATGCGTGCGCTCTCTCTCTCTCTCTCTCTCTCTCTCTCTCTCTCTCTCTCTCTCATGTGTGTGTCTGTGTAAATTCTGTTTTGTCTTGGGTGAAGTTTCTCAGCCAATGGGAAAAAGCAGAGATAACATAGTATTTAAAAATTTGCTTGGCAGGTCTTGGAAATCTGAAGGGTCTTTCCTGAATTCAGGCAACAGGATAAGGTCAGAACTGGGAGTACAAATCATTCTTCTCTCAATCCTTCCCCTTCCCCAACTTCTGGCTATAGAAGGAAGGTAAGGAGCAAGAGAACTGGATGTTTGAACTAGACTTATTGGCTCGTTTTTAAATTGGCCACAGGATAACATAGAGTACCAGTGAGTTCCTTTTTATATCCCTTTGTACATCAATGTTTGTTTCTGTTGTGTCTCAAGGTTTACATAGTTCCTGAGGAGTTTTGACTAGTGATTCTTTATTTGGGATGGTGTCACCCTCCAGGAGAAAGGATAGAGTAGTATTGAAGTGTAGTAGTAGAAACCAGGGTTGCACTCAAACACCGTGCAATGAACAGGGCGACTCTCAAACCAAAGAATTATCCAGCACTGAATTCAATAATAATAACATTGAGACATCTGAGCTTAGACTGAACCCTATGTTTAAGACCCAAAGTAAATTTGTAATGTGTTAGGGCCTAGAACTATATCTTAAGAGTGTTTTCACTTTGTAATTCTGTTAGATAGGGTGAAGCATTGAGATGAGGAGAGCCTGAAGAATTAATTCTTGATATTTTGATTAAAGACATCAAAGCAAACTGGAAAGGAGGGATAACAGAAGCTAGTTAATAGTACTATACCACAAGAAAATATAATCTTCTCCAGGGGAGGAAGAATGATTTATTAAAAGATCATTGAGGGTCTGGGCAATAACTCAGTGGATAAAGTGCTTGCCTTGCACATATAAGGAACTGAGTTCAATCTCTAGAAGCTAAATAAAAAGCCCAGCATGGTGGTCCACATATGTAGTACCAGGGCCAGGGAAACAGAGACAGGACAATCCCTGGGGTTCACCGGTCTGCCCATCCAGCCTAAATGATAAACTCCAGGCTGGTGAGAAACCCTATTTCAAAAGAGGTGGATAGCATTCCTGAGGACGGTACCCCGGGTTATACTCTGGCCTCCACACATGTGCACACACAGATGGATGTGAACTCGTACATATAGGAACATCCACATATACATCAACACATCCATTTTTAAAAAAAGTCAATTGAATGAGTCTTCCAAAAACGAGTCCTGGATTGTTGTGGATGTCTGAGTCTATGATACTGGATGGTAGGAATATTTCTTGATCTGACTTTGCTCATTTATGTTGTGAAAGACTGCAATCAATTATTTCAAAATCTTTTTCACTACCAATATTCAAGGATTTGACTGAAGCAAACATATTCTTCTCCAGAACAAAAGAAAACAACAAACCACCAACAACCAAACCAGTGTCATTAGTTTTAGATTACTTCAGCCAATGTAATGACAAGAAGAATGTAAAATTTCTTATGCAAGTTCCTATTTTTAAATTTCTTTTAATCTTTTATCGTGCCTGCCTCATACAAGAATTTCTTTTGTCTCTATAACATCAACATGTGTCTTTCTAAATTGTCAGTTTAAATGTTTGGCAAAATATGTCTCAGGTAAAGAAAAATAACCACGAATAGCTGTTTAACATTTGTTCCTAATGTTAACTTTTAAACTCTGCTTAGAAAAATAATTCTGTTCAGAAATTTGATCTGTCTGCCTTCCTTTTGTATTGCTTTTGGCTCTTCCAGAATTTCAGAAATGTCAATTTGTTATTCATGTTGGCCTTCACTAATCCCTTTAAAGAATGTGAAAAGGCCCACAGTCTTTTATATTAGAAAATACCTGAGATTAAAATGGATTATGTCTGAATGCCTTTCTCTTGCTCCATACTGATATAATGAGTCTTATACAGTATTTGTGTAGGCAATGGGGTTTTATGGGCTAAAGTGTCATTTCTTTGTATGAGCATTCTACCTGGGGATCCATACAGCTAGGTCTGGTGACTTTGTACAAGCTAAATGCCAAGATTCTGCTGTTTCCTTGTGAAATATTGGTCGAGGTGGTAGATGGGGAACAGTAAGAGGAAGAAGTGTGTGTAAAGAATGGGCAGATGTGTCTGTGGATGTGCTTGACCAAAGAGGGAATGTGGCATAGTGGGAACAATCAGCACAAATGCTTATGAGTTTGTAGTAGAATTGTTTATATGAATATTTTGAATGTTGTCACTACTGTTTTGACAACATTCTTACACAGAAGATGCTAAAGGCTTCACATCAGACAGATGGTATCTTCTTTTATTTCCCGCTAGTTTAAAAGAATATGCTATTTTTCCTACTCTTTTTCATGTAGTACTGTTTAGGATGGGACACTGTGATACAGGGCAAAATTAATCATTCACAGGTGGGGTTGGTGAAGGAACAGCTTTTCAACTTGACATGATAGTTTGCAGTCCAGTTTCCAACCCATCATGGAGGAAAAAGACAACCAAATGGTTTATTTTTGTGGTTTAGTCAAAGAAATATAATTGTAACATCAAATACATGTAGGTTTCAAGTGGGAAAATCAGACTATCCTCTCTGTACCATTCAGAAAAAGCAGATGGAGAACATAAAACAACCCGCTTATCAATTGGACCCTTACAGGCTAAGCACTAATGGAACCATTGTTCATCCTTTCTCACATTCAAAACTTCTTCTTTCTTATCCCCCACTTTTTCTAGACAATTCATACCCACCTCTTTTTTTTTTCTTTTTGAGACAAGGTCTCCCTGCACTCCTAGCTCTGTAGACCAGGCTGACCTTGAAGTCACAGAAATCTTCCTGCCTGTGACTCCTGAGCGCTAGGATTAAAGGTGTGCTCCACTATGCCCAGCTCAGGCTTTCTTTCTAAACAGTGTTATACTTTGAATCTAGAATGCTCTCCAGCTTGGTCCCCAATGTAGCAATTTTCAAACATAAAGTCTTTCAGAAATGATTGGAAAATTGGGTTGCATCTATGTACAAATCAACTGATAGACTCATAATTTGAGGGCAGAATGGGTATGGTTCTTTGGGAGTATGCTTTGGGGAGCTATATTTTTGTCCTGGTTCAGTTTGATATCTTTAGCTGCTTCCTGGTTATTGTGAGACAAGCAACTTTACTTTACCCTTTTGTGGTGATGTACCTTCCTAAAGCCTAGAAGTCAGGGAGCCAATGAGCTAAACCTTTTAAAACTGTGAGCCAAACCAAATATTTCTTTCTTTGAGGTTGATTTTCTCAGATATTTTGTCACAGCAATATGATGCTAGTATTTGAAGAAGCCTATTTTAAAATGATGATTTCTTAAGGTATAACAAGTTTAAATTAGGAAATTATCATTATTTCAGAGAAAGTTTTGTTAGACATTTTGGAAGCTGATTGGTAGTAATTTATCAGCCTAATCATGTATTTCTTTTTTCCTGTCTTGGATACAAGAAGCAAATAAAATACAGAAATCCAAACTAACATCTATTCCTATTTCTTCAAGTCATGAAATTTTCTCTAACATGACTTCACTTAAAATTTCTATCTCAGAGATGTCCCATGATATTGCTGAGTGTGAAAACATTGCCTTTCCTTAGCTATCGCTCCGCACGCCTATCCCGTGGCAATACACTTTCCTCTGTGGAATTGTCTCCTTCCTTATTTTTGGACACTTAATTACCCTTCTTTTATAACTGATTATTTGGTTTTGCCTCCTGTGTTTTGTTCCTTTCTCTTTGTGTTGCTACTTTCTCTCCCTGAGATCCTACGCTAACATACCTTCACTACTCACATATTTGTATGCATTAGCAATCCATCATTCTAGATCTTTCTAGACCCAGGGTTTCTCAGTCTTGGAAATAACTGCTTCCATCTGTGTACTGTAATGTCAGTAGCATATCACCAGTTGTAACAGCCAAAAATATCTCCAGATGTTATCATGTATCTGAGAGGGAACATCTTTTCTTCATAGCTGAGTACTATTCAAATAGATATTGATCATCAGTGATCCACCAAGAGGTGAACACAGGATTTAGAAGAGGAAAGAGACCTTGAAATGAAGTAGATTTGACCCATTGATAATAACGGATAGATTTTTCCTAGCATTAATTAGCATAACTCGAGTTTTCTAATAAATCAGAAAGGGATTTTTCTGTCTTTTTTTCTTCATAAAGCTGGAAGATTTTTGTTCTTATACAAGTCTTTAGTTAGTAAAAGATAAAGGATAAGGAAAAGAGCTGCTGCCATTAAACTTTCATCTAAATTATGTATTAAAGTATATTCCTTTGACTTGTTTTCCATGTTGGAGTAATAATTTCATTAGCAAAGCTCTAGAAGATGCCCAATACCAAACAAAGAAGTATGTGGTTAAAGGTTAGACAGAGTAGAGTACAGGGTTAACCTTTAGACATCCCAGTTAGTCAAGGTAAACATTCTCCTTTAATACTAAATGTCTGTCTTTTTTAGAGCTCATCAATTTAAATTGTTTTAACTAACTTGAGTTAAAGAAACCATGTTTAGATCCCATTATTTTTAAGCAGTGAAGGATATAGGTTTAGGGAACAGTGACAATTAGGAAACTAAGATTGTCTGTTAGGTTTTAACAGGAATTCTTGTTACCCAGGGGACTTTTGACAAAATTGCAATTTTCACATTCAAGTTATGTACATGTAGGTACACAGAACAAAATGGTATGAACCTTTAACTCTTTTGTTATGCCACTGGAAAATCTTATTTTCAACTGCCTTAGTGTAGTCTATTTTGACTTTCAGTAGTTTTAAATCTTTGCTTATGATAAAAAGCAAACATTAATAATTTAGTCATATAGTTATTGGTTTCCTATTGCTGCTGAAATACTTTGCCACAGGAGTTGAACAGAGTAGCATAAAATTCTCCAGCTCCGTAGGAAAGAAGTCTGAATCAGCTTGTCTGGTTTTTCTGTTCAGCAGATGACAAGGCTGAAATGAAGGTGTCAGCCAACCGGGCTTTCCACAGGAGATCTTGGAAGAGTTCACATCCAAGCTTATTCAACTTATTCAATTCCTTGTGGTTGGAGGCCCCAGGTCCATTTCCTTAGTGGGATCAAATCAGATCCCTCTCAGTTCTGAGCAATTGCCTGCATTTTTCTTTTGTTGACTCAGTCGCCCTGTCCTACACAAGGGAGGGCTGAGTCCCTCTTACCTTTGTAATCTCTTTGTCTTCCCTTTCTTTCATTTCTATAGACTGAAAGTTTATGTATCTCTAATGTTACATTAAATGCCTAATCCTATGGTGATAGTAGTGGGAGGTAGATCCCAATAATTAAGTCCTACAGTTTTTTTTTTTTTTCAGTCTTATAGCTAAAAATTGTGGTTTGGGTTTGTATATTCTCCTGCAATAAGAAATTTGAGTTTTGTGTCTACATTCATGAAACAATACAATGCTTCCAAATAATTTTTCTTACAATAGAGTATTGTTTAGTCATATAAACAACAAAGTACTGATTCATCTAAGACATGGGTAAAATTTAAAAATCTTATGCTAAGTGAAAGAAGGCAGTCCCAAAGATCACATATTGTATGGATATCTTCACATGCACAATATTGAATAGATCAAATCAACACAGATGGAAAGAAGGTAGATTGGTGGTTGCTTTTATCCTTCCAACATCCCTCCTGGAAATGCCACCTCCATTTTACAGAAGTAATATATTTGAGGTTCAGTCACATTCAATAATTCATATCTTTGCATCACTCAAACAGTAGGGATTAGGCATAGTCTGTTCTTAAAAGATATAATTTATGCACTGTATATGATATGTCCTCAGTAGATAGAAGTAGTCTACCCTTCTTCATTTGCTCTTCAAATTTCAGCGGAAGATTTCACAAGGACACTAAAGATCTGGTTATTACAGGGGAATAAGTGACTGCAAAGAGGAAGGGTGGGAATTGTCTGGTTTCTTTTCCCAGTGGACGGAGGAGCTGGTTCTGGTCTCAGGAAAGCCGCCCTGAGATAGAATCATAAATAACTCTTTGGAAGGTTACTAACATGTTCATGTAAGTTCAAGTGTATGACACTTTCTGCAGCAACCGTATGGCTAAAATGAAGTCTTTTCCCTTAAATTTGGGTAGTTTTTCTTTTTGGCCAGATCCTTGACAAGCTTCATAGAAGATAAATAATTTAAAGGACATTCAAAATATGAAGATATTTTTTCAAAAGCATTGAGGTGTATGTCTTAGGTGAAGGGAAGTGATTAACTTGATTGATCTGGAGGGATTCACAGTGTGGAGGAAAGTATATAATGTACATTGCCAAAGGATTTGTAAGACATTGATTTACTCAGCAAACATTTATTGAATGTCTACTTTGTTCAAAGTATTGTTTTTGGCACTCTTAGGGGAACAAGAATTTAGACACAATCCTTGAAGTGAAGAAAGTAAATATGTTTTTGGAGAAACTGTGGCTCATTTAAGCCCTCAAATTATCTGAAGAAAATGAAAATTCCCGTAATCTATCCAGGTTTGGGTACTAATGGTATTAACACATTGTTAAATATTGGACAAAGAGTGATAAAGATCCAAATCCAGATTGACCTAGCAGAAATACCAGCTTTCTTTTCACTGGCCTGAAGAATCTCTCTTATTTAAAAGTCTATAATTTCTTTAATATTTTTCATAAATTGAGATTTGAAATGTACTCTAGTTCTATCATTGAAATGGATTAATGGATTTGATATTTCACATGTATATAAAAATTTATAGATTGATAACATATCAGTATTTTATTTGATAATATATCATTATTTTCTTTGGGGGTTTTTGAGTCGGTGTCTCACTATGTAGCCATGGATGGTCTGGAACTCATTATTGTATACCAGACTGGCCTCGAACTCACAGACATTCCTGTCTCTCTTAGATTGATAATATAAATTTTGATATGTTAGTACATTTAGTAGCTTTTAAGTATACATCTATGAATTTTATATACACAGTAAGTTAAGTTTAGCAAAAATCACATAGTTATATGAGAAAAATAAACATTTTTTAACAGGGATTTCTATGAAAGCTCCAAAGGGGAGCTCTTTCTTGTTTTTCTCAGTTTAAAAAGGGAGCTGACATTCCTCGACTTGTAGCCACATGCTCTAACTTTTGTTTCTATCTTCATATCGCCTGGCCTGCCGTTCCTCTCACAAGCATCTGAAGGATGACACTAAGGCAACTGAGGTCATCCAGGCTTTTCTCTAAGTTTTAAGAGGCTTAGTCACATCTGCTAGTTCTTTTGCCAAATAGAGACATAATCAAAGGTTTCGGGGATTAGCATGTGAGAGTCTTTGGGGTTTATTATTCACCTAACCTCAGTTGGTGCATCCCTGGGGAAACCGGAAGGCCTAGGAAGTAGAAATCATAAGGAAAGAGACTAGCAGGAATCAGGATGTAAAAGCATTGAAAGGTTGAACAGGAGGTGACTGTAGTCTGTGAGAGCACCTCACAATTTGAGGCCTTGGCAGCAACAAATGACCAAGTGCATTTTAATGATTCTTTAGAAGAAAGTACCAAAGAAATGAATTAGTCTCCCTTCTGAAGGTCAAGGAACTAGGAAGTGTGGTTTCAGAAGGAGCTTTCATACCACTGTTAGCACCTTGTAGCACATTGTAATAGAAGAATGTCATGGAGTGTAACCACAAAGATTGAAAAAGTATGTGTAAATGAGCTGAAGACAAAAGACTTAAAAACTAGAAGTATTTTTGTATGTTGATGATGGGTCAGAACCAAAAAGTGGGGAAGAAAATTTTTTAAAAAATTCATCTTTGAAGCTGGAAAGATGACTCAGTGAGTTAAGTGCTGCGACATTACCATGAGAACCTGAGTTCAATCCTCAGCACCTGTGTAAAGACAGGTGGGGCAACACGCACAGCTCTAAATGCAGCATTGCAGATATAGAAACAGAATGATCCCAGGAGTTTTCTGGCCAGCCAGTCTAGACAATTGACAAACTCCTGATTCCCTGAGAGACACCATCTCAAACAACTAGATGGCAATCAATAGAGGAAGGTATGCAACATTCACCTCTGTTCTCCACAGGTGTTCACACTACACATGTGCACACATATGCACACATGCATACAGTGTACACACAGAGACAAATAGCCAGTCTCTCAGTCATTTCTTTTCAGCCCCAAATCATGGGCAGTGGAGGAACTAAGTCATCTTTATTTGGGAAAGGTATAAATGAAGGTGAAGGCGAGAGAGGATAAGCGGGGTGGGCCAGAGGAACTAGAGAATATAGTTACTGAGAGATGTTATCAGTAGAGCATGGATTTTAACATGACAGAGGTGGAGCTGAACTATGGAAAGGAAAGTTTTGGAGCTACTTGAGAGGAAGACATGTACTTCTGTCACAGAATACTGACACCTGAAATAGTGTTCTTTCTTCTTACAGAGTAGTGAAAAACATTTTCATGATAAAAGTTCCACATCACAAAGATGAATTTGAATGAAGACTGTCAGTGCACAGCCTCTTGACACTTACAAAGCTTCTTGATAAACTGTCTCAACTTTGAATACTCTATTGGTAGAGCAGGTATTTAATATTATCATTTTGTAGATAAGTCTACCAGACTGAGAAGGATTCCAGGACCAGCTATAGGTCACATAGCCAATAAATAAATGGCAGAGTTCAGGTTGATGCCCAATTTTCCTAAACTAAGAACAACCTCCCTACCAACTCTTAGAGAGTGGTCTGAAAATGGTGGCACATTTGAAGGGAGTATGAGAAAAATAAGGGAGTTGATTAAACCACTAGATAATTTAAAAATTGATTTTCAACAGAAGAGGGTAGAAGGTGGTTAAGAGAAATTTTCAGGCTTAGAAGTAAGTATGAAAATGATACCACAAAACCTTAGAGGAAAATTTATTGACTTGTGAAGTACCAATGTGTAGACTTGTTGTTCATGCTGTGGTGAACCCTGGAAAGAGTTGGCTTAGAAATTTTCCATGTGGTGTGGCTGCTGCAATTCTGGCTCCCAAAATGACCATATCACTGCGGAATTTCAAGTGACAGAAAGGTCGGAAAAGTTCCCAAGGAAAAAAGAAAACAGAGCTGAAGTCATCCTTTTCACAAGCTCCTGAATGGGCAAAAGTACAAAGCAATTCAACAATTGTGTGTGTGGTGTGTGGTGTGTGTGTGTGTGTGTGTGTGTGTGTGTGTGTGAGAGAGAGAGAGAGACCTTAGCTATTAGGTGCCTAGAAATCACTATTCTCTTAAATTAATGTGCCCTGGTTATTATAAAAGTCTTGGTGATAATGAAAACTATTGTTGGGCCAAATTAATGGAAATTCAGATGGACAACAAGGAGATAACTTCACTACCCCTTTTGAGAATTTTGACTGAGATACTATGAATAGTGATATTCTGATCTATACATATAATTTTCATTAGAAAGATTTTTGAGAGTATCAGTCAAATATTTAAACTGTTTCTAAAGGCTTTATTCCTCATTTCTGGTAAAAATATGGAAAAAAGATAATAAAGAATAGCTAAAAGAAGATAGGATTTTACATAATAGAATTTTTTTTTCTGTAATTATCACCAAGAAAATTAAACAATGTCAGAGATTGGGCAAACAAATTCCTTCAGGTGACATTTTTGGCCTTTCAGTGAAATATTTTACCTCAACTCAATTATTCTGCTCATGTTTATATGAAGTTCTCTGGAGGAATTTTAGATTTTATTTCTGCCAGTAATTTAATTATACGTCATAAGAGTTAGTTTACTTTAGCTTAAAGAGTGATGAATACTTTCAGCTTTGGAATAAATCAGAGTTAAAAGATGGTGAGTTTGGGGGGATTATTCAGTTAGGACTTTTTAAAAAGGATTTTTTGTGTCAGACTTTGAGGATGTACTTCCAGAGGAGACCAAATGCAGTAAGTGCCTGTAATATATTTTAGGAAAAATCATTCTGTGTTGCTGGAGGAAATTAGGAACCAGTAGAGGGGTTGCAAATCATATTAATGCTATATTTTCATGTTCAGATAGAAATGCTACTTGAGAGCCATCCAGAGATCATTACTAAACATGGTAAAGGTGCATGGATACTTTCTTTAATGGAGAAAAATAACACATCAATTGCCAAGAGACTAGTTTCCAGAAATTCATTTTCCAATTGCTAATGGGTTGGAATGGCATATATCATCAAGGACATGTTGCTGGGAGGGAGGAAGGAAGGGATATCATACTACACATTCCAAAAGGAATATTTTATTATCACATGAAAAATAAATGTTTAAGCTAGGAACTAAGGGTACATAACTAAGAGTACATAACTTCAGTACACTGAAGTTAATCTGAACGATAATTTAATTTTTTCCCCAAAGCAAAGAGCTTTGTTAATTCACTAAATAAAAAAGGAATACAAACCCCTAGGCTCCCATTTATGCTTCTGGTCCAGAATTCAACACTGAAGATCCTTCAGTCTTTTATATTAATCTCTTCTGCATTCTTCCCTGCCATTATTTCAATGCTTCCATCTTAGCTCAACAAAAACTGCACTTTGGCAATCCAAAATATTGTCTCAAATTCCCATTTCTCCACTGGCATAGCTGTAGCTCGACAAACCAGCGTGCTAAAGTCCTGTGATACAATCATTTCCCTCTAACTGAAACATTCCTTACTGGAGGGAAGAAAGTGATGTGTAAAGCTCAGGAACATCACAAAGCTTACAAAATGCAGAAAGCTTGGAAAAGTTATGAGATTCACAAGGCCTCTCAACAAGGTTATATAAGCGGAATGGGAGAAGTGGAGACACGCTAGTAAAGGAGACTGACTCTACAGTGCAACTGCCTGTGAGTTCGCATAGAACTTCAAGGACACAGTTTTCATGAGTCATCACCCCAAGCTGGGGTGTTTTTTGGTGATGCAGCTGCCTTTGAGTCACCCAGGGTCCTGTAAGTAATCCGTCATCCAGAGTCCTGTAAGTTACTGGAATAAACTCATCAGCTTACCAGGCCAAAAGTGGGTGAAATTCTATCTCTGTTCTACTGTCATTTCCCTATCTTAGATAAATAATTTTTTGGTCATGTCTCCCTAGGATAAGTTATAAAATAGGACCAGTTTTCATTCATGTGCTATGTACTGGTTTGGCATTGTACATAAATCAGTTGGGTTTTCAAGATCTCCACCTCTAAAAGATCATTGGCCTTTTCTGTCTCTCCCATGTGTTACCAATATTAACTCACTTCATCTAGTGAATGCTGCTTCTATTGCTCTTTTAGAGATAAAGAAAGTCAGGTGCATAAAGATAATATGATTTCTCTGAGGCAAGGAGATAACACAGACAGAATTCCAAAAGAGGTTAAAGTGTGGCATAGGCTGTGCTCTTAGCCCTTGTTTTGTACTCTGCTAGGAGAAAAGTGCTCTAGGGATATATCCTCCATTGTTGAGAGTCACAAAACAGATTTCCCATGCTTCCGCATCCCAGGTCTCCTTTAGCCCAAATGTTCAGTACCTTTATCCAGACCTCACAATTTCTCCAAGATACAGACCCTCCTCAGAGTGTCACTCTGTTTGCATGGCTGCTCCCTATGTGGACTTTCAACTTGTTTTATTCTCTTCTCATATGTCTTACCCTTCTCAGCCAGGTCTCTAAATTCTATATCCTTGACTTCCAGATTGCATTGTCATAACCCAGCACTCTTCAAATCCAGCAACATCCCACCATATCCTTGAAAGGAGCATGCTCATCATCCATAGATTTAAACTAAATGCACGTGTGTGTGTGTGTGTGTGTGTGTGTGTGTGTGTGTACGTACACACACACACACACACACACATTTTGTCCAGTCTCAACTTGAAAGCCTGGTCCTCTATGTCTTGCAGGATTCTTTGTGGTTTCAACTAGATGATCCCAGTCATGCAGGATTCTTTGTGGTTTCAACTAGATGATCCCAGTCATGTCTTCATTTTCGCCCGCCCCCAAAGCCTTTTCATTCTTGCCACTCTCACCTAACTTTCAACACTCAGATCTCTCCAGTGCTTCTATTCCTGTCTTTCGTCTCTTCTCCTTTTGTGTCAGTCCTCCAAGCTCATTGTACTCAGAAGTACAGCTAACTCTCAGTACCTCTCTTTAGGGAGGGAAAGAATGATGTTCGTCTTAACCATGGAGAGCGTGATAAAACTTAGGATGTAGAATTAACTCATGGAGGGCTCTACTATGTACTGTTCTAAAGAAAGTGGGCCTTACAACTTCAGAAGGAGCTCAAAGATCACAAAGTGCTTTCTCCAAATATATACTTTGAATCATAATTTGAAAATAAATGTTTAGAATAGATGGGGCAAATATACATAGAGCAGGTTCAACGACAGTTATTTGGAAATACTATACACCCGAGAGAAAGTCAGCAGACCCAATTCAAACTTGCATGTATCTTTCATAACATGTGCTTAATGCAAATAAATAAGTATATGAAGGGAACTAGTGAATGAGAGAGAATGAATTTACCAATTTTATGATGAGATAGAGTGAGAGTAAGGGAATGAATTGATATGTAACAGTGTAACAGACTAGCCTTGAACTTAATGTCTTTCTCCCTGAACCTCCAGAGTATCATAGGTGCCAAAACACCAAGCTGCAAAACTAAGTTTGATTTCAACTCAGGGAGACAGAGAGTAGATTTAGTGATGGACTTCCCTTCTCTTGGTCCTCTAGGACTAGATGTAGGATTACTTTCTTTGGATGGGTTTTCTTATTTTGCTTCCTACCATCAGACTGAATTACATAGCTGCGACTCATCTAGATTCCTACTGCGAAGACCATGAAGGTTTCATTTTGTGCTGCTGACCACATTATATCATCACTTTTGTTATTCTTGTCTGCTTCACCAACCAGACCTGCACCGTTCAACATGGTAGCAAGTAGGTGTATGTGGCTATTTCAGTTTAAGTTAGAATTTATAATCTTATATGGACAGTAGAGGACTATAGCTCTCAACAGCCTATTATATGCATTTAATATCTGGGCCACCAATGTGGGTATTTGGAACTGGGGTTCTCAGGAAGAGTGGCAAACATTCTTAACAACTGAGGCATCTCCTCAGCATCATGGTCTATGTTTTACAGCTCACTAGAAAACAAGAGCAACAAGGCTCTAAACAAACTATTGATGAGATGGAAATTTTAATGATCCTGATTTTTTTCAGTATATATTATATACATATATTGAACTATTGTACTATAGCCCATAAATATTAACACTTATTATGTTAATCAAAAATTGTTCATTTGAAATAACAAGATGTATTTAAGCCCATTAAGTATAAATGCAGGGTGAAGTGATGGCTCAGTAAGTAAACTGCTTGCCCCGCAAGTGTGAGCATCTTGGTCTAAATCACCAGAAGCCACATAAAGCACAGTAATACATGTCTGCAATCCCACTGCTCCTATGGTGAGAAAAGTAGAGCCAGGAGAATCCTCTGGAAGCTCATGGGCCAGCTATTCTGGTATATGCAGAAACAAGCAACAAGAGACCTTTGTGGTCTCAAACAAGGTGGAAGGTTAAAACCAACCACTTAGGTTGTCTTCTGACCTCCATACAATGCTGTGCTACGTGTGTGTCTGCATTCACATACACAAATGTGTATGCATGCACATGTACACACAAGATATAGAAAAAGTAACTTCAACTAAAAATTCTAACCTTAAATTGCACCAGCCATATCTTAAGTGCCCTTTAACACCAGCTGCTCGTAGGTACTCTATTGCACAGAAGGTAGAGCAGTAGCATCACCGCAGCAAGTTCTACTGTAGGGCTTATAGCCTCCGATCCCTTTAAGGGATTGATTTTTGCTTTATTTCAATATTGTTTCCACCTACCACATAGTATGAGCTCAATAAATATTTGTGGGATAAATGATTGCAGCAAATTCAAATGTTAAGAAGAGAAGTAATTTTTAATCTATATTATTTTTGAAGCCATATATTTCTTGCATTTGATTGCACTGATGAACATTTGATTGGAATTAAAATGACAGATTCAAATCAAAATTCTCTGAGTTGTGTGTAAGATTAATTAACATGTGTATATTCCTATGGTCTGAGCTCCAAAGATGTTGCTTTCCCAAAAGATTAATGGATAATATCTCTGAGTATACTGCCATCCAACTCTGAGATTTGCCGATAGAAATTTATTTATAAGTGACCCTTTTCTGCTAAACTCCTCACAATGCCAAGCTGCTTGCATTCTGAAGCATCAGATTACCATATGTATTGCTACAGTTACACTATGCATTTTGTATTTTGAAATAGCAATTTGCAAACAAATTTGAGAAGAGTTGAAAGAGGAGTGCATCTAGGAAGTGACAGCAGATAAAAAGCATTGGCAAACTGCAGTTGAAACCTAGACATTCTCAACCAAACTGACTTAAACCAAAGGCATACCCAAAGAAAGGTGAGCGTGCACATGGTGGTTGGCTGCCTGACACGGTGACATAAGTAAAGATCTATGTATTCAACACTACTTGTCACCTTTGTTACTGATTTAACTTCAGTCAAGCTGACGGCTCTAGGCATCATCTATAGACATAATGTTTTCCTTTTCCTGTATCTCTGTGTATTTACATGTTTATGCATATATTCTGTTGTTTATTTATGTACACGTGTGAGGTTGTGCATGAATGTATGTGTACATGTGTGTGAAAGGCCGGAGGTCATCAGATGTGTTCTACTATCATTGTTCACTCTGTTTTTTGAGAATACAGGCAGGTGCTACCACACCCAACTTTTTGATATGGTTGCTTGGGATTTCTGTGCTGGGGATGCCTGTGCAGCAAGTATATTACCAACTGAGTCATCTCCCTAGGCAAGACACAATGTTTATAAATACAAAAGCAGAGATGATCTCACGTGTTACTCTCATACACACTAAGAAATCTTTACAAGAAGTACTTGCCTGATTTCCTCTCATCTCTCATTGGCTAGAATAAGGTCACATAGCCTTACTTCATTTAACCACAAATGACAGGACCAAGATACCCTGGAAATACAGGTGGCTGGATGGCCAACTGAGGAGGTTTAAGAAGTCAGTCAATTCATTGAAGCCAATCGTCTCATGTGAATTGAATTATGCAGTCATGCTCCGACCAACATTGTCTCTTATGTTCAATGAAAAGTAATGAATTTGACTTAGGTGTTCATTCTAACAACCACATTTCAGAGAGTGGAATTGAATAGATCCATGTGTAAATTTTTTCTATCTCTGACAGGTAAAATATACAGTCCTGTTACTCTATCCATCTTGTCACAACTTCTAGGATGCACTAGATTATTTTAAATAGAGGCCAGTGATGCCTGGTTGGAGGTAAGGTTGAACAGAGCCATGGCCATCAGAATCTCCTGAGGGAGCTTCTTTACATATTCCTTTGCTAATCTTCTCATCTCTTTTTAAATATATATGGCTCTCTTTCTCTCGATCATGGAAGCTATGGCAAGATATATATGTTTCCTTAATACTGAGGGTTTTTTTCCAAGTTTATAAATGGGGTGCAGAAAATATGCATCTGAAAATAACAAAATCCATAAGTGGTAGAATCAATTCTCCTGTGCCTGGTGTGATGGCAAGTCATTTACTACTCACTTAATTAACCCAAAAGGGGATTGATCTATCATCTTTATTACTAGGGAAACAGGCTATCTTACCTATTGTATCCTCTGTGAGCTTTGTGGCATCTTATATTTAGAGCAAGTATAGAAAAACTAATGGGATTCTCTAAAACTAAATTCATGTTAAATGTGGAAAATCAGTAGAAGATGACAATCAATGATGAAGAAAGAGCTATTATTCAAGTTGTGCATTTTTCAAGATGCCTTTTTCTATAATGACTTCCAGCTTGACAATTTAATGCCCCCATAGATGAGTGTAAAGTTGAAATGCAATCCAGATAAATCCTATAGACCTCATGTATGACCCCCCAAATTTCATGTGCTAGTCAGCATTAACTGAGGAGTTGACACACTTAGAATCACTTGGATAATTCCCTTTATTATGCTAGCTTTTGGGCATATTCTGTGAATTGTCTTGATTGCTAATTGATAGAGGGGTGTCCATATCGCTGTGGGATACATCATTCTCTGGGCATGACATCCTGGCATGTATAATAAGGCTAGCTAAGCATGAGCCAGCAAGCAGTGTTTCCTCCTTGTGTTCCTGGCCTGACCTCTCTCAATGATGGACTGTAGCCTGTAAGTTAAAATATATATTATATTTTATACTGTGCATTGTTCTTTTATATAAAACCTTCTTATGTCCCATTTAATCTTCATTTAGCCTGCCCTCTTGAATATCTTAGGATGAGGTATGTTTGTGTGTGTATATGTGTGTGTGTGTGTGTTTGAGATATGATCTCATGTAGTTCAAGCTGACATTGAACTCACTATGTAGCACAGCATAACCTTGAACTTCTGACTTTCCTGCCTACACTTTCCAAGTGTTGGGATTACAGCCTTGTGCCATCAATGCTGGGGATCAAACGTCAGGCTTTATGCATGCTTGGGTAAACATTCTAGCAACTCACCTACATCCTCAGAACCCTCCTAGGGTCTTTTAAATCATCTTTAGCTGTGCGCTTTCCAAGCCTTCTCTCTGGCTGTGTGCCTCTGAATACATGCCAGTGACCATGGATGCTTTCCATTTGGAGAGGGTCAGCATGTTTTCCTGATTTGTTCTTTATTGAAGTGACTTGACCTGTCTACATTGTTCTAAATGTGATATCAAGAACATCTGCTAGAGCAAGAGTCACCTCCTCAAATCGTAGAGGGCAGTCTATGAATATGGGCAAAAGTACAATGTGGCTCTTGATATCGTTGCTATTTGTTGTTCTCAGCATTTTTTTCTAGACAAATTTTTACTTTACTGTTTTGTTCAGGATGCTTGTTTTTGGGCAGAATGAGCATGACTTTATTGAGGAGATGTGAGAAGAGCTGAGAGTGGCAAGGTGTAAAAGGGTGCAATAACCCTGGTTTTGAATTTCTTAATTATCATTTTTTTCCGTGAATTTGTTCTTTCTCTTTTAACCCTAACTATCATTTTACTAATACAAACTCTGATGCACATGTTACATTAGCAGTTCGCAAACTATGGCATGAAAACCAAACCCAAAGTCTGTTGTTTTTTTTTAAAGAAAGTTATAGTGAAGCATAAACACACCTATTTGTGTACAGCATGTCTGTATTCCTGCTTTGTGCTCGGACAAAGTTCAGTAGTCGAGAAAGAGACCATATGGTGTGCAAAGCCTGAAATATTTATTTTCCAACCCTTTACAGGAAGTTTGCTAAGTCTTGTGCTAAATGAATACATGGATTTGGACATTAACCAGATACTGTGATAAGGGAATCAGCTAGTGTGTATTTCCATTTTCCCTTTCCTTTGTACATTTTATAATGAAATCAGTTTATCTATAAAAACATTCATTTATTAATGTACTCAATAGCCCATATGACAAGCATTCCTCTGGAGGGATCTGGATGGGGACAAAATACTTGTATTGTCTCTGTGGCTTTCTGTGCTAGTATCATGATACAAAGTAGCCAAGGCAAGCACCAAATAATTTCACATGACAAGAAAGTAAGACCCAGGAATGAAATAGCCCCAGCCTTAGCTGAGAACTATTGGCAATTGATCAGTGCTGGGTGAGGGAGTATTGGTCTTCTTTAAGGAAGTGATGCTAGACAGGCTAATAAGGCTCCAGTGGATGAACTCACACTTAGGGACATCTGGGTATACAAATTTGACTGGATAAGCCTTAACATATATGACAGAATACATGAAATCCTGGGTGGGTTATAAAGGGGAGTGCAGATAGGGGAAGGATCTAAATATGATTAAAATGTATTGTATGAAATCCACAAAAATTCAATACAAATATACACTGAGAAAAAGAAAGATGAATTGAACACTTTTTTAAAAAGGTGATAAGCAGACGGGTGTGTGGATTAACAGTTGCATTAAATCAAAATGAAGAAAAGTAGAATTTGTGGGAAAATCAACAGAGTTTTCTAGGTAAAGGAGAGAACAAGAGGCAAGACTGTACCCAGCACACAAATGCCTATAGTGTTTAAAGGAGAGTTGAGCAAATGATCATGGAAGCAGCCACTAAGACAGAGGCCAGATCTTGTGGTGTGGTATGGGCTGGTATACAGGAATCCAGACTGTATGACAAGTTCATAGGAAGGGTGAAGGACTGGAGAGATGGCTCCGTGGTTAAGAGCACTGACTGCTCTTGCAGAGGACCCGGGTTCAATTCCAGCACCCACATGGGGGCTGACAACCATCCATAACTCCATTTCCAGAGGAATCTGATGCCCTCTTCTGACCTCCATGGACAATCTCGACATGGATGCACTTACACACATGCAGGCAATACTTTCATACACATAAAATAAAAATGATAAATAAAATACCTTTTTAAAAAAGGATGAGCATGGAAGAAAGTTGCACAGATGTTTGTGGGGGTCACTCTCCTATGAAGGAACAATTACAGAGAATCAGGAGAGGAGGCATTGGCCCCTGTTGCTAGCTAGTAACACAATACTGTCTGCAATTACGAGAGAAATTGGTTACAGTTCATGGAACATGAACTTCAGTTAGGAGAGATCCAATATATACACAAAGAGACAAAGATGAGAAAACTACTGTACAACTACTAATTGAGGAGTTAAGCCAGGAAGAAAGCATATATGTATGGTCCTTTCTCCTAAGGGGAGCTCAGTTACTAAACATGACTCTGTTTTAGTCAACTGGAAGCTCCATGTTAAACTTCCTATTAGTTCCATCAAATGTACTGCATACACCTCTCTTTCCTTCAATCTGTAATCTCTTTTCCTCTTTTTTTATGTGGTATGTACTTCTTTACTTTTAAGCTGCCTCAAATAGTGCTTTGAAAGAACTCGCCAAGGCATAAAGTGAAAATTGTCTGCAATGCCCAGTCTACCTGAAAGTCGTTTTTCTCTTTTCTCAATTGTTAGTATGTTGTTTTCTGTTGAGTTTGGAAAGCAGGCCTCATAAAGGTTTGATGATGAATAGAAATTAGAATTAGCACCAAGGACTTGAACAATTGATTTGAATTGCTCAAAGATTGGTGTACTTGTGAAGTTAACTAATTCTCATATAAAAATTAAATTAGTTACTGGCAAAGAACTCCTGCTTGACAATTTTCTGTACTAATGTTACTACTATGTGTCATACAATTAAGAGAAGAAATCAAGGGTGATTGACATGTTTGAACATTCCTTTCTTACACTGGTTCATGGGCGTGCTGGGCTGATGTAAGGTTTATCACTTTTTCAACAGAAGTCCCATTCTGTTTGAAGTCCAATTTAGCTAGTGAATGCTGGGGCTCTCTCTGATGGATTCTTTCTGGTGAATATACAGTTTTATGTTATGCAGGAAAGATGATAGAGTAAACAACACTCTGACCTGGAGTTTGCCATCCGCTTTGCTAGACCAGACACAGCAGCACCATTCGTTGATGGATATAGCATAAAAGCCTGGGGACTGCTTGTTCTCCTGGGGACTGCTTGTTCTAGATTTTCCTCTTCAGACAGTATTTGTTTCTTGCTATTCCATTTGTTTTTAGAGTCTAGAAGAGTGCTTGGCATGGTAGTAATGCTGATAGGTAATTTGTTGAATTGGTGAAATGAGTGAATGATTCTCTATGGGTGGAAGAGGAAAAGTATCTGGATAACTATGATTTATCCTAGAATTCAGTGAATCCTTTAAAGGAAATTGAGCAGCAAACTATAGGTAAAAGACTCTTGAGCTGAGGCTTGCAGGCTGGACAGGGTTAGGGAAGTTGATATGCTGGAAAGTGCCCTTCTATGCTAGGGGTAAAACATTGGCAAATGCAGACAGTGTGCAGTTGGCAAGACCTACAAGTAAACCCAAAGCAACAGGAAATATCAGGATTCTTATGGAGAAGTACATTGCTTTTAACATGTCCTTAATACTTAGAGAATGCATAATTTTCATAGTATAAATTAACTAGTTTTATGTAAGATAAAGTTAATTTTAACCAGTAGATACTTAGAGGTTTTAAATGGTAACAACTTTATTAATGAATATGTATGACTTTAGGAATAATGATAAAGAAAAGTTTTTTTTCTTTTCCCCTTCAGTGATTATATAAATTTTACCTTTAAAGGTATTTAAGATTCATATGGGAGGGAGGAGACTAAAGAGACAAGCACTATCAGTAGATAGAGGAATACTAACTATGGAACATTAAGTTCAGTGTTTATCATTTACTGTGACCCCATATCCACACAGAAACTGAGGTGCCAAATCTGTTGCAAGTATTAAATAATATACAGGGAATCATTTTAGAAGCTATAAAGTTCCATGAAGATATTAGATAGAAATTTTAGAAACATCTCTCCAACAGTTTGGAACCTACTACATAAGAAAAAATAAAGACTTGAACTGCTATAGTAATTTGGAGATGAGCTAATCCTTGTGAAATCCATTTAAGAAACAATGTACATCAAATCCACTGAGCAACTAAATCAGTGAAGTTTGTAGAAAAAGAGCATAAATATGGCTTAACTCATAAGAATACGCGATTCAAGAATGATATCATGTGCACATGCACGCACGCGCACACACATATCCTAAAGCAAGGAGGAAAATTAGATTTCAGAAAATTTACTTCATCTGATCATGATTCAAGAAAAAAAAAACAGTGGTTCTGCATGTTTATGGTAAAGTATGGTTAGTGTTGACACACACTCAGGGAATTAGCCACAATCTTTCAAATACCTTTAGACAATTTCACCTGGGAAAAGTGATGATTAACATTGATTGTCCTGCCAATGTCTGTCCTTCAGCCCAGGAACAGGATATCAAGGATGTCTTGAAGTTATTTTAACTGGAGATTGTGAAAGTAACATAGTTGATCATTCACATGATATAGGCAACTGTCCTACTCAGGCCATGCGACAGGCCACTGGTTCCACTTATTTAAAAACAGCTTTCACAGTGGCAGCTTAAGAAAATGTGAAATTCCTACTCAAGATACATGCCACCGAATTATGTTATGTTATTATTAAAAGGGTATTTTAAGCTGCTAACATTAGTAATACTTCCCTAAATGAGTCCTGTGACATATTCATCCTTAAGGAAACTAGGGACAAAAATAGGACTTTTGTAATTAAACACATTAAAAAAAGAAATAACATATGCAGAGCCAATGAATACATTTGCAGTGAAATTTTACATGGGAAGTTCTGGGCATTAAAGATTTTAAAAAGTTTTGACGCTTCCTCATGCTTAACCCATGTAAGTCCTTCCACAAGACCCTTCCTTGATAGCCAGTGAGGTATGCACATATGTCTTTGGGAAATACTGGTTCATTTCACAGGATGGAATCTGAAAAAGAAGAGAGTAAAGTCTCAAGAAAACCATATAGAAAGGAGCATCAGGTAGAAAAAGGGAAAGAGAGTACTCTGAACCTCATAATCTCTCAATAGCCTTCTGTTTTTAGCGCTGGCGGTTTCATTGATTCAAGATACAAAGTAAAGTCCCGTTCTCGTGGCCTTGTTGCTCAAGGAATTTTTAAGAGACAAGGGTGAAGGATTCCAACTGCAAACATATATACATGTGGGTGTAAGAAACATAAACACAAAAGAGCACTTATGGGTAACAGAAGTGCCAGCTGGGACTTTAGAGCTGGGTGGTTTGTGTTTGCACAGTTTTTTTTTTTTTTCAGTTCAGAGTAGTTCTTAGAGTACATAATCCATATGGTGTGTTTAAAATAGACCACATAGTCTGAAAATGGAGCTCCTGAGAAATTCACAGATAAAAATCTCAACTGTTATTTTCATATGTAAGAGCTGGAATCATCTTGTAAAGATAATTCAAGATGAAATATTTCCATTTCCATTTGAACACAGAATTACTTGGTTTTCATTGCAAAAAGCTCCAGCCAGAGTCTCCTAATAAAGTCTCATGCCTGACTCCAGGCATTTTTGAAGTGTCTGTTACAATATTTCAGTGTCTACCTCATAAGGAAAGATGTAAGGAAAAGATAGGCAAATAAAAGAAAAATCTGGAATCCAATGTTCTAATAATTAGTTCTACTGGAGGCCAAGGAGAGGTAAACCACAAAATTTAAAAGTGGCGAGTGCATATACACACCATGTTACTTTTAAAAATTCATTCCTGAAAATTATTTAATGAAAAAGAAGTTACATTAATTAGATGACAACATAAATGGACTTTGTACTAAAAATTTAATGCTGTGAAGTTTTGCTATCTCATTTTGTTTGAATAACCCATTTTCCTTTCCAAATTTTCATCCTTTAGAGTTCATGGTTTCATTATACTCAACACAGTGATATACTCTGTGGTAAACATTAAGGTTAAATGTATGTTTTAAAATAAGAAAATGGTACATATAGTCAATAGCCATTAACATCTTCATCCTTCTTGCTTAGCAAAAGGATGAGGCAAGATTCTTTACATTCCTTCAAATAGAAAGTACATGAAATTCTTCGATATCATTCTATTCTTTAACCAAAATTATGTCAAGTAAAATTGGTAAGTCTTTGTCTAAATTGATAATGTTGACATATCAGTACTTAAAGTCTATTTAATATACTTTAGAATGGAAAGTTTCATATGCTGAGGAGAAAAGAGAATTGTGCTAAAAGCAATATAACATTTGAAAAACTGTTATGACCAAAGTTATTAACCTCACAGTAGTATATATTAAATATTATGTGTTATATACTATTCTTTGTAAGCCTGCAGCATAAATATTTGCTCACCTTAGAGAGCATTGTACTGTTTGCTTAATGGAAGGATTTTCAGTTCAGACAAAAGGCTGGAAGTAAATAACTTGCTCAGGGACTTAGGCCAAGTTTATAAACTCATAATAAATTAGCCAACACAACTTTACATGGCAATTTTGGAAAGCTTGATTCCAAGTAAGTCAAGCAAAGAAAGATTAGTCTGTTGGAAATATCCCAGACTGTTCTAGCAGAAGAGCAGAACTCTTGTCCAGGATTGGCCACTAACCAGTTCTGTGGCCTTGGAAAACTCTTCTGTCCTCAGGGAGACCCTTTTTCCTCATTTGTAATAGAAAGGGAGTGGTTGCAGTAGATACTCATTAAAGCCCTTCAAGTATCCATGTTCTGGGAAGCTAATGTTTTATTTAGCCTCTTAAAAATGGAGAATATAATACATGTGGGAATTCTAATTTGACTTGTTCCCAATGGTTACAGGTCATGTCTAAACGTTTTCTTATACATTTAATGCAAGATCAGCAAGAGACATTTTTGAATGTGGTGTTTAGTATCCAATCCAGAGCTTTTTCCATGCCAGGTAAGTGTTCTGTCATGGAGTCATCATTAAGCTACATTCCCAACCCTTGAGACTTGAGTATTTGGGAATAAAAGCTTTCTAAGTCATCCCTTATCTCTAATCACAGAAATTATAGGACCCTATTAGAAGCAAAAGAGATTTGCATACTGCATTAGGTTGAGAAACCTGTTATTAACAAATATTAGCAAATCCTTTATAAACTGTAATTGCAAGCACACTTCAGAGTCAATAAGTTATCAGATATTGTTTGTCCATACATAACCATGTGCAGTGCACTTTGCTTCATGCCGTAAGACTCATCCCCAAGGCATCTGTTTGGTGTTTGAAGAATTTGGTTGCTACTTATTTTCTCTTAAGTGTAGTTCTAGAAGTCAGTTTAGTGCTATCTGGATGACATTAAAAATTACATATGTAAACATGTGTAACATTTTTAGAAATGAAAAAGCCACCAAAAGCCACCAAAGTATAAAAATTAATGGTTTTAGTTGGACTTGTACTCCATGGGCCCACAGATGCCAATAGCACCATATTGTGACAATCAGAAATGTGTGTCCAGGTATCCCCAAAAGTCCCCTGGTAAATGACATTACTTCCAGTTAGAAATCACTACCTTATAGCAAGAAAAGTTGGCAATAACAGCACATTAAACATTTTTTACTTGAATATAATGCTGATATATATTTGACAAGAGAAATATAATTTGTTGCTGTCGAGTCTGATTTGTTTTTACTGTTGCCATGATTCACTAACTATTTGTGAGTGTGGTTCAGTAGCATCAATTTACTGCCTTTTAAAATACTTAGGGGACTGGAGAGATGGCTTCGCAGTTGAGAGAACCCACATGGTTGCTAATAACTGTCCATAACTCCTGTTCCAGGGAATCTGATGCTCTTTTCTGACCTCTTTGGGCATTGCATGTCACAAGTGCACCTTCCTACATGTAGACAATACATTCCAATTCATAAAATAAATGATAAATAAAATATTTAAAACTTAAAATGCTTAGGAAACACGGAACTATTTCATATACATAGTTAAAATCTGGACAGCGAATGGGGAATTCATCCATAAATTAAACTGGATGGAGAGAAATTACTATCAAAACTGCACAAAGGACTTGTTTCTTTCCCTCGAAGTGAGCCTAGGGAACTTGATTTATGTGGATTTTTTCCCCTTAGGAGTTGGAAACAAGGAAAATAAATTCAGAAAACAAGTACATTTAAAAGTGAATATATCAAAATCATTTCTATCATCCCTACTTCAGTTGAGAAGGGTCTTACTGATATAGACTTATACTTCTCCTGAAAGCTCATAATGCTTTTGTCTAAGACACCTTTCATGATCCAATTCAAGCTGGTATTTTGTGAAAATATCCAAAAATATGGAGTCAAAGGCATTCGCCTTGGCTTGTGCATCAATCTGTGTTTTCTTTTTGTGTTCTATAACATAACCTTGGCAGAAGGAGAGAGACTAGTCAGGACCACTGGGATAATCTAATAGAAAGGCATTAGTACTTTGGGCTTGCATGATCAAAGAGGAATTCATGAGAACAGTTGATAGGATTTGCTGATGGATCAAATGTGAATACGGGACAAGTCAAGGATGTCTCCATGTTCTTCAACCAAAGAACTTGACGAGATGAAAGGACAAATAATTAAAATGATGGAGAGGAGTGGGAGGAAAATGAATGGCAGCAAATGACAGGTTGCGTGAATATAAAAAAATACTGTTATCATTTGAATAAGTCATGTCTTCTTTAGGCTCATGTGGAGGACACGTGGTCCCCCATTGGTGGCACTGTTTGAGAGGGTGTGACCTTTAGGAGGTAGAGCCTGCTGAAGGAAGCATATGGCTGGGAATAGCCTTACTGAGTTTAGAGCCTCTCCTCACCTGTGGTTTGCTTTCTCCATGCTTCCTCGCTGTAGTTAAGATGTGTTCTCTCAGTTTCCTGCTCCTGCTTTCATTTCATGACTTCCCTGCCATTCTGCACATCTAGCCCTCTGGAGCCACACAACAATAGAAACTCTTCCTTAAGTGCTTTTGGTAATGTTATTTTATCACAGCAACAGAAAAGTAACTGATACAAGTACTATTTTGAAGGTGGACATGGTGGTATATGTCTATAACTCCAGATACTTGGGAAGATACAATGGGTGGATCAGCTGAGCCCAGGAGTTAAATATCAGCAAAAGGAATATAGCATGATCGCATCTTAAAAAAAAAAAATTGTACCATTTTGGGCATGTTACAGTTGACATGCCTGCTGGACAACTACCAATACTTATTGAGAAGGCAGTTCACCATTAGGAGTATGGGCTTAAGAGGAGTCGTCTAAGCTTGAGATAAACAGTATACATGTGATGTGAGAGATCCACTGGAGTGAAGTAGAAAGGAAAACAGAAAAAACAAAACAATTCTAGAAGAGAGGCTTGAAGAAGTAGCAACGAGACAGGTAAAAGGCAATAGCAAAGCTGACATCCTGGCAACCAGGTGTAGAAATGGGTTTCACAAAAAAGATATAGCCTTGTACAATGGTTCAAATGAGCTATGCATGACCGGGCCTGAGAATTGACATTAGATGTAGTAATGTATATGTGTGAGAGTGAATCCTTGCTGAACAATTTCTGCAAAAACTAGTTGAAACAACTTGAAAAGAAAGGAAAATGGGAAAAAGAAAGTCAAAAAACACTTGTAAGATGGCTTGTCAGTAGAAAGAGGCAGCAGGATCCACAGAAGGAAGGGCTGAGGGGAGAAATGACTACATGTTTTGAAAGTGAGTTCAGACCTTTGAATTTTTCCTCTCTTTATCTAGTAAGTAGTCAAAGTTGCTGGCAGGGTTTACCACTGAAGAGTGAATGTACTTGTACATCAATTTGTTATCCTTTGACCACAATTCTCATTTAGAGAGGCAACACATTAGGTGAGTACAATTATAGAAGTGCAAGATGACCCAGTGGCAATTGTATACACAGGAAACATGTGCATACGCATACTGCATTTATTGACCCTCAGTAAAATGAGATGAAGCACAATATTTTGTGTATTATGATGTGTTTTCTTGCCAAAGTACCAGATTCAGACAGGGTTGTTGATACTGGGAAATACTGCTGCCTGCAAATATTAGCTGGCAATGCCTTAATATTTGTGTTGTATAGTTAAGGTGTAGATAGTGGTTTCGGTATGATTGTATTAACCTGTTTAAGGAGCCACCAGCATGACGAGTGATAAGGGAGTAGAATAAGCAAGGTAGAAGTGATGCACAAGTCTACAAGAAGATTCCAAAGTTAGAGTGCAGAACGGGAGAGTAAAATGTGATCAGGGATGGGGGGGGCAGAGGGGAGAGAGGGAGGGAGAGAGAGGGAGAAAGAGTTTTTCATGTAAGTGGGTTTTACCATGAGAAAAAAAAAATTCAACTAGCACTAAAATGCATACCGAAAGAGAATATGACCCCAGGGAATACTGACAATTCTTTAGAAGAGGTCTGTTATAAATGAGCAGGAATGAAGTATGAAGTAGCTAGACAGAAACTGGACTAAATATGTATTTTTAATGATAGAAGAAACGGTCAGATATCTGAAAAACTGAGCATTGAAAATGCTAATCTAGGAACTGGAGAGATGGCTCAGCTGTTAAGAGCACTCGCTGCTTTTCAGAGACTCACGTTTGATTCTTAGCACCCATATGGTGGCTAACAACTGTCTGTAGCTGCAGTTTCCAGAGGATCCGACGCTCTCTTCTGGCCTTCACAGGCATTTCAAGACACGAGTGCACTTACACACATAACACATAAAATAAAAACAATAAATGAAAATATTTTACAATGCTAATCTACTCCTTTCCCCACTCCTGGTTTCTAAAACATAATATTAATGGGTGAATACATTAACATGTCAATATCCATTATCCTCACCGAGTGAAGCATGCTAGGAGACAGGGCTCAACCACAGTTTTTCCCTGCATATGGAAGGGTAAACTCAGTTATTTCCTAATGTAATGAGTAAAGAACGCATCTTTAAAAAACAAAACAAAACTGTATTTGACAAATCTATGTTTGTCCATGAAAATTCTTCATAAGAGTGTTGTGTCCCTTGGTTAGAGCAAGGGCAGAGAGAATGGATAAACAATATGGGGATGACCAAAGGACGCTCTGCAGAACCATATGGACATGCCACTGATGGGCACGGAGGCCTAGCATTAAAGACATCGTGAATCCACTCTCCTCTCTCTAATAGGAAAAACACAGAGTGTGATGCATGGGGAGGCGACCCGCCAAACATCTGCCTTTAATTTTTCAGCAGCAGTGACCACCCAGGGGGCAGTGGCTTCTTCCCAGGGAAACTCAATTACACCAGCATGAGGTGCCTTAACTTCCTGGAGGAAAAATTATACCTTTGGTCAGGCAGAAAAATCTGCTCTGGAAAGAGTTTCCTAAAGTGTTGTTGCAACTCAGGTTCAGGAAAGAGCCTCAGAAAGATTTTCTTTTTTTTTCTTTTAATTTTTTTCTCTTTCCTCATTTCTTCTCTCTCTCTCTCTCTCTCTCTCTCTCTCTCTCTCTCTCTCTCTCTCTCTCTCTCTCTCTTCTGAGGAAAACATTCTAACCTGGTAGCTTTCTCTGATCTATCACTGGCAAGTTTGAGAAAAATAAGGGGAGGTTAAGGGGGCTGTTTGGGGGCATGTCAGTTCATCAGGAGCTGGTGGGATTACATACTTCTGCCCCATCAGCTGAAGTAGTCATCATTTCCGGCCAAAGTATATGAATTGGGTATGTTCATGAAACTATTCATAATGATACACCTTTAGGGCAGTAAGCACTTTCCTGACATGCAGAGTGGATGTTAAAACGTGGCCTCCCGTGTTAGTATGTATCAAAAGCATCCTCAGATGTTCCAGGAGAATTCATGATGGATTTGGACAAAAACTGAAGTGTTCTTGATGCTTCAGCCTTCATTTTGCAAGCTAATAATCTTGTCCCGACTTCCCTGTTTGACAATATGTGACGTACTACTTTCCCTTTACTGTGTGGCACCAGCCCTCTTTGTACAGCTCCCTTCATTCTCTTTGTGCAACATTATTTCTTTACCAGTTTTAAACCCACTTACACACTAGGAACTTAAGCTTTATTAAAGCCAGTGGCAATCCTTAAGTTTCTTTCATGACTTTGAATGAATTGATTTGCTGGACTATATCCTAGGTTGTTAGCATTCTTTCCTATTGATTCTGAGCACGCAGAAGGCAGGGCCTATGTGCCAGTGTCTCATTTGCATCTTAGTCAATCAAATGACAACTTTCCATTTTCCTCCCTACACCAGTGCTTAAGGGTAGAATTCAAGGATTTGCTTGTTTTGTCTTATAGGACTAACTTTATCACCAATTCCGAATGAACAACTGCATGCTTAAATAGGATGAAACACCAAGTTAATGCCTTATCTAATACATGTTCTCTACAGCAGCTCTGTAGAATTAAACTGACTTTGGCTGAAGACTGCCTGAGTTTGAAGCTCTAGCTCTGTATCATATTGGACATTCTTTAGTTCCCTTGCCTCTCAAATGAATAGATGGAAACTCCTATGTCCCAGGGGTTGGAGAATTAATAGGAGTTATTATGATGAAATACCTAGAAATAGCACATAGTAAAATTATATATGAATTATCTATTTTTATGTTTCAGGATTATATGGCAGAAAATAATCTATACCCAATCATTCACCCTCATAAAATGACAGCTTGGAATGGTGCTTCTTCTCGTCATATCACACAAACTACAATAAATGTTCTTCTTGGTCTCTGTAGTGTGTGCGATGAGCATCAGTCATGGGCTTAGACAGCACCAGATAGTGTACCTCCACCATACATAAGACTTACCTTAGTTTTCAATCATTTTTTGTCTGTCCTCCTCCAGAGTGTGAGTTCCTGTGAGGCACTGAAATGCTTCTACAGGGACCTATGTGCAAAATTGGACCACATGAAATATCTTACATTAAGGAATTTATAGACCCAAATGACATTTCTAAGAGTATATCTCTCTGTCTTCGAATCTGTGTTTTCAAGACATTACATGGATAAATCTCTAGGGCAACTTTTCTCCAAGAGTCACTAGAAGAATTGAAAACATGAAAGCTGAAAGATAATATGTGAATTACAAGGATGTGAAAGAATGCATAGGCTAGTTGGGATCTTATCAAATTCCAAAGGCAGTGAATTAAACAAAATCAGAGCCTCCTGAGAGAGATGGTTTTGAAACAGATATGGTATGGTTGGTAGAAGGAGATGGCAACCCTAGCCACACTGTGCTGGAGAAGTTTTAGCAACTTTCCCAACTTAAAAAAAAAAACATGTCTAGTCTTGGGATGGGTGATGTTATCATATATGATGCATATTTAGGGCCAGAATCCTCAGAACAGAGATGAACTATTGAATATGTCCATAATGGGTACAGAGAAATACATCATATAATCTAGAATCATGTTCCAAATAGAAACTTAAAAATCAGAGCATTTTAATTATTCTGAAATTAAAATTAGTTAGTTTTAATTCACACAGCTAAATTTCAAATTCTTTGATTCATTTATTTAAACAATTTTTTGTTTTGGTTTGGGTCATATATATAATGATATTTGGTGATATTTTTGTAAGAATCCAGATGAAAAAAAATATTTTCTGTAATTGTTACAGTTGTGTATTGGTTTATTTTGTATCACTATAATAAAATACTTGAGGCAGACTAACTCTATTTTTAAAAGAGGTATATTGTGTTTACAGTTTTAAAGAGTAAGGAACACTGAACCAACATCAGCTTTGCTGGAGGAAGAGGTTTTTTGGCTAATAGGAAGCCACAGAGGGATTCAGAGGCTACCCTTAGGCCTTTTATACCAAATTACCCTTAGGAGAATTCACTCTCAAAGACTAGAGATCCATTTTGAGGACAACACTCCGTAAGGATGTAAAGACGTCTCGTTAAGCCATAATCTCCACACGTAGACCAAGTTTCTAGTATAGGATCCTCACTTAACCTACATTCAAGCCAAAGCAAGTTATTTATTCAAAAAAGAACATCATAAATCAGTCAAGACTATGTACTCTGGGGTCAGATACTTTGTTTAAGTCCAACCTCTCTACCTGAGGAACCTGTACAAGATACTAAAACTCTCCAAGATTTTATACTTTTGCCTGTAAACTGAGGATCATGATTGTCACCAGTTTAGAGAGTTGTGAATTATCACACAATATCTTATAATAATTCTTTGACATTAAGTCAAGAAAGAGGACAAGCACTTACATCCATGGATGTATATACGGTACCAAGTATCTGCTGACCTCCTATGCCTTCCTCATTCTTGGGAGGTAACTCTGATGCTTTGCCATTGGCTTGTGTAGCTTACTTTTGTTAAAATTAAATGTGATATTCAGGGATGGTGACAGACACCTTGAATCCTAGCATTCAGGAGACAGAAGCAAGTGCATATTCATGAGATCAAGTTCAGCCTGGTCTACATAGAGAGTTCTATGGTAGACCCTATCTCAAAAAAACATATAATGTGATGAAGACGGAAATAGCACTTTTATCATTAGGTTCTGTTAACTTCTCTTTTTTAAGAGCACAGAAGGGGGCCAATCTCATCTGAAAATTCTATAGTACCAGAATGCATAAAGCAGAAACAAATGGTCCTTTGAAAAAAAATGAATTACATATTTATTTATTTAGTGTTTCATGTATATGCATGTATAGGTGTGTCTGTGCCTTGGAATACTTATGGATGTCAGAGAACAACTTGTGTAAATGAATCTATTCTTTGCTTCCACCATGTGGGTCCCAGGAATCAAACTCAGGTCATCAGGCTCAGTGGCAAGTGTCTTTACCTGCTGAGCCATCTCCCTGGCCTTTTGAAATTTTATTTTGTGTTTTCTTATTTGTCTGTTTCTTTGTTGAGACACGCTCTCATTCTGTAGTCCAGTCTAGCCTGTACTCAGTATATATGCCATTCTGGCCTCAAACATATGCCAGCCTCCTGTCTGGGAGCTAAGATGGATAGGTGTAATATCCATCTGGAATTAGATAGTTCTCATCCTTGGATTCCCTATAGAATTCTCTCAAATCTTTGAATAAATGCAGCCAAGTGTGGTATACAGATCTCTGTGAGTTCAAGGCCAGCCTGGAGTACATATGGAGTTCAAGGCCAGCTGAGATGGCAGGGAGACTCTGTCTCAAAAAGACAAAAGAAAAAAAGAGTTTTGAACAAATGCCTAAGCCTGAGATCCACGTTCTACCAATTAAATCTGAAACTTGAAAATGGGACACCTGGGCTCTCATATATCTTTAAAGGTCAAATTGGCTTAGAATGTGCAAAAAATGTTTGAGTTGTAACTGTTTGATGTATAGGGATGAATAGAAGCAGACATTACTTGAAACTAGGTCTGTAAGAAGTTCTTCCTATAGTTAAACACAGAAATCCATAAATCGCAGCAATTCTATTCCTAGGGAGGCTAGCTGGACCAAAGTTGAGGTTGTTTATGAAATCCCTGCACAAAATCTGCCCTGGATGCATGGCCCTATTCATTTGGCTCCTCTAATCTCAGACAGGGGCCCCAAGAGGATAGTAAGACTTGCTGTGTGTAGAGGAATAAGCAACAGTCAGGGGAGGGCGTGGAAACTGCCCAGCCACACTGCCCTAATTCTGCTTTTTTGCACGTGTTGCTTTTTGGTCTCAGGAGAGTTGGATGTTAGAGGCTAAATATGTGTGTCTCACATGTTCATGTTGGAGTTCTAACTTCCAGTACAATGGTTATTTAGTGAGCTCTTGGGAGATAATTAGCTAAGATGAGGTCATAGGGTGGGGTCTTCATAATGGGCTAAGTGCCATTACAAGAAGAGATACCAGAAAAATCTCTCTCTCTCTCCATCTCTCTCTCTAGGCCATAGCACAAAGATGGTCATGTGCAAACCATGAAGACAGCTCTCACCAGAAATAACTGAATTGTTCAGCACCTTAACATTGGACTCCCCATTCTCAAGAACTATGAAAAATAAGTGTCAAACCTTATCTTGACAAGCTCTGTGCAAAAATATTATAGTTTTTTAAAGTAAGGAAGGTGAACAGTTTAAGCCGGTAATATGTGGCTACTTTCCTTATTTTAAATGAGTTGTTAGGCACAAAGAGCAGTGAGGGACCTGGAGAGATGGCTCAGTGGTTAAGAGCATTTGCTTCTCTTGCAGAGGACCCAGCACCCATATGGTGGCTGACAACCATCCATAACTCCATGGGAATCCAATGCCTTCTTCTGACCTCTGTGGGCATTGCATGATATAGGCACAGGCAATATGCTTATATACATAAACACAACAACAACAAAACAAAAAATCCCTGAGAGCCAAGTTCTGATTGGCCAAAAGGATTGAATTCTGACTGAATTTAGGGGAGTGCTCATGCTCATGTTAGTTGTGATCATTTCTTTATTCAATTATGGAAAATTCCTAAGCTTCATCTCATATATTTCCAATATTCAGCATATGAAATTGCAATTCTTAGTAATTGCCTGGTTTATTCTAAAAATTCACACCATTCTTTATGCTTTATACTTTCTATTGTTATTGTTGTTGGAAACAGTGTTTCAAGTACCACAGAATCGCCTTGACCTTTATATGCAGCAAGATGTGACCTTCAATTGCCAGTCTTCCTGCCTCTGCCTCCCAAGTGCAGGGATTGCAAGCATATACCACCACACCTGGTTTTTGCAGTGGTAGGGATGGTAGACATGGAACCCTGAGCTATGTACATGCTAGGCAAAGCACTGTAACATCTGAGCTACATCAAGGACCCTAGTTTTAATTATTATGACTATTAAAATGATTTGCTAAATAATATTCATTAGTATTATTTTTCAATAATTGTGGACTGTAAAATAGTCAGGTATGCTAGAAAATGCTACTTGATATCATCTGTAAAAGTGCACATTCAGACACTGTAGTAAGATAACCTAGTCACATGTGGATAATGTCAATTAATTTTGTCAGATTTGTATTCCTGTAAGATAATCGCTGAAGCTAGTAGTGATTTATGAATGCAAAAGTTTATTTAGCTCACAGTTCTAGAAGTCTAAGAACATGGTTCTGGCATCTGCTTGGATTCTGAGAAGAACCTCAAGTTGCATTTACTTAGGGTGTAAACCTACAGTGGGAAAGTGTGGGAGTAAAATACAGATGGAGGGAAGGTTCCAGTCACGCCTTAGAATAACTCATTTTTGTGTAATTAGCACAGTTCTATCAGAAAGAGAATTCCTTTGAGAAAACCATTATTCCCTCTTAAAGGCCCCAGTAGTTCTAAACACTGTTATATCAGGACCCAAATCTCAGCAGGAGTTTTGCTGAGGAGAAATCACAACACCTGTCAAAGGATGAATTTTGTTCAAACACTTACTATATAGCTACATGTGATTTGTATAAATTATACTAGGCATTCAACCTTATTAAGATTTGAGGTTTTTTTTGCAATGAACACACATATCTAACATGACAGCAGCTGTGAACAAGGCTGACTGATCAGCACATGGTCACTCTGCTGAGCTCCTGCCCTGGTTCCTGGAAATCCTGACCTTGATCTCTGATTCTGTATGGCAGAGTTTCCTGCTCTTGCTTTTGGCTTTGTCAGTGGCTTCTACCAAATCAGATATGTTTGTATGTAGACTGTTCTCTTTTAATTTGCAGAGGAGAATTACAACAGCTTTTCTCATTTCCTGAATGTCTCAATTTTTTTTCCTAGTATTTAACTCCACATACCTGAAGATATAGCTCAGTGATGGAAGCAAGCACAAGCCCTGGGTCTGATCCTTAGCACTGAAAGACAATTTTAAAAACTGCATATAAATAACCTGAGAAATGCCAGGGGACTGAAAATGCTACTTGTGGTGAGGTGTGGCCTGGCTAACTGCTGCTTTCAGCTGGATTGGGCAAGCTGCAGAGAGTGGATTCTGGAGTCAAAGCAGCATGCTTGATGGCTAAAGCTAGCTTTTTGGAGGTATAGATCCAACGTTAGGATCTCAAGTTCCTGGGTTTTCACCAAGGACTGTTTCCCACGGGGTACTCCTTGATGATGGCTAAATGTGATGGGATGATTCTCAGGATGGCTTATTCCTGACATACATGGTACAATTTGGATGGCTGAGTTTTAATGGTGGAGCATCTCACCAATGCTGCGGGGGTCGGAGTCCTTGTTCCGGCGCCAGTATGTTGGGGGTCCCTGTACTCGGTACCAGCTGGAGGAGACTGAAGGGTCTTCACTGTGGTGGGGGGTGAGTAGGTGCAGAATCAAGACACTGACTCTGGGAGTTGAGCGGAAAGCCAGTAGTGGTAATCTGCTACAAACTCATTTATTCAAGAAAGAGCAGATGGTCTTATGGGTCTTGTTAGCCAATAGCCTTATGGGATGGGGTCCTGACTGCAGCCAACCATAGTTTGTTCCCAGGTGGATAATGTTCTTTCCAGGTGCTGGGCAGAAGCCGGCTTCACAACTAACTGGTGTGGAACGCCACACCCACGAGAGCCATTCCTCCATTTCTCCTGGCAGGTGGCCTGGCTAGGCCCACCCTGCATTTTGCTAACAAGCTCCCAGCTTCTCCACTTCTCATCCCAGCTCTGTTTGTATAGGCAGGTCCCCAAGTGAAATCCCCACAGCACTTCATTCTGCTTTGGCATCTACTAACAAAATGTGGAGTAGCACAGAGATAGGTAACATTAAGCAAACCACCATAGTTCTAGAAAACAAGGATAAGGCAATTAACTGGAGCATATGAAATACTGGGAGGAGCACGCTAGCAAAACATTCGGGTGGTAATGAGGCATTCAGCAATGCCAGCAGCAGGAAAGCAAGGTGAGAGATTTGGGGAAGATTGTTGCCTACACTGGCAGGGAGTAAGGAACTACCTCTGTCACTTCAGAGAAATGGAAGGAGTGAAGACTTCTAAGGAGCCTGAGATGATTCTAGTGTGCAGGGTGTAAGCAAACAATGAGCCAGGAGGCTACAAATAAGGTGACCATCCTGGGCACAAAGAAGAAATACAATTATAAGAATTGGGGACAAGATCAGAACCAAAGTGGTTGTCAGAAAGTATGAAATGGCAGTCTAGAGATTAATCAGAGAGCCTTAAATCTTTCCACAGAAGAACAAATTTGATTCTAGAAACTATTATAGAATTTAACCTGTAGTTATTGTGAAGGAGCTCTGTATGAACCATGAAGGCTCAATCCTGGGAAAGAAGGGATCTAATTTGAAACCTCGTGATAACATCCAAATGGTTTGGAGAATGGAGACATCAACTGAGGTGACTATCCCTGTGTGCTATGGTAGCATGTGAAGGAATCGGAGAGACTCAGCAGACTGAAAATACTAAGTCAATTAAACCACATTTTACAATTGGAAGTATGCTGTCTAAAAATGATCCAAGTCCCAATCTGGCCGTAACATATTTTGGCTAACTTGATATTCATAGAACTATTCATTCTTTTCAAAAAATATTCACTGGACAATTATGTGCAAACAAAATATATGAAGATGCTCAGTTGTAAAGTGATTTATGTCTGTGCTATAACATGTCAGTTATTTATACCCATGAACCATGTTTGTCTTCTTGGAAGTCTCAAGAAACCATGAAAAATTAAGTGTTAAAGTGGCCCAATGTAATCCAATATCATCAAATCTAAAGTAAAAGAAGACACAGTAAATGGGAGGCTTTTAAGTGAATAAATTTATTCATTTTTATATAGTATCCCTATAGATGAAACCAAAGACTCCAGCAATTCTCTCAGAAAAGCACAGGTCATTGGCTTCAATCAGAATTTGTTCTGTTTCTCTAATATCACTGTTGTCATGGATGACCAAGTTTGGCACAGTGGTTCTGGAACCAGATCTTATAAGAAATTAAATTCAAATGACCCCAAAGCCAGGAGAAAATTGAAAGTAAAATTTCCTAACTTAAAAGCAAGCCGAAAGAGGAGGCAAGTTATCAAAGGGCACTCTTTTAAGCTACTTCACAACTTTTTCTGACTCTACTCTTGTATGCTAATAAGAGATGAGAAGAGTGTTATTGAGGTAGGCCAATATGTATTCTTATATTCTAACTAACTTAAGCATTGTGTCAGGCTGAGTATGTAACTGAGTTGGTAAAGTGCTTGCTTAACGTGGATAAAGCTCTGGATTTGATCCCTAGCACTGCATAAGACAAACATGGTGGTAAATGCCTGTAATTATAAAACTTGGAAGTAAAGGAAGGAAAGTCAAAAGTTGAATGTCATCCTTGGCTATATATTGAGTTAGAGGCCAGCCTGGGCTACATTAGACCATGTCTCAACAACAACAGCAACACAACAGCCTAACCTGAATAAAACAACTTGAGATGCTCCCCACACTCACTGGAAGGGTATCAGTGGGGACATGCAGATATTTTATAAAATTTCGCAGAACTTATTTCCATAGTGTCAAGGCAGAAGTTACTGTCATGAATGGACTACTATTGTCAATGGGTTCTTATCTATCTGAATCTACAACCCATTGACACATTCTGTTTCAGTATAAAGCTGCCCTTGGAACTGTTGTTAGATATGTGGGCTATTGCAACTGCACACAGTGTCTTAAATGATATTACCAAATGTTATGCCCAAACTGATGGCCTAATGCTGCATTCTGAAAGGCAAGCCTGATTTACTACCATGTCTGAAACTTTTATTGGAACAGGATACTGTGTTTTCTTTCCACCAACTGCACAAAAACTATAGCTCTCTCAGAATTAGCCCAAGATACTCATAAAGCTACGTTCAAATGCTTATAAGATTGGAATCAAAACATGAGATCATGGTTTTTTTTGCTGCAAATACCATTATTTGCCTGAATGTCTTTTTTTTGTCATATTACAATATCAGGAATCTGTTCTTTATGTGTTCACTAATAGCACAATTGAAATGAAGAAAAAAAGACAGATTCAAAGTCTGCCTAACTTGGAAGTCCATGTTGACTTGACTTACTGAAAGGTTAGCAAGAAGAAAACCCTCAAGTTTTTAATCTCATATTTGTCTTATAATGGATTATTGTTTCATTATTGTCTATCAATGTTTTTGGATTCCTACCAAATGCAAGGAGCACATAAAAGATAAAGTCTGTTTTCAGTGGGCTTCCACAGTTAAGAGAGGTATAAAATACTCCAGTTTCTTTGGAAGAAGGTATGATATTAGAGACAATTGTTGACCACTGGGTGCAAAGCACATGACCTACCAGAAGATCACATCTTCAAGCATGATCCAAGGATGGCTTTGACATGGGCACAGATGCAGCAAGCACAATGAGCTTTAATGAAGTGGTGTCGAGATATATCTGATCACTCAGTGTGTTGCCATGATTCAGTCTTTATCAGGAATGACGTTGTTCCTGGAATATCTCACCTTCCCTCCCTTTACCCCCACCACACTCCCACTATAGCAGTCAATTTACCTAATTCAAGCATTCCTAATATATCCAAATAACTATCAATTACTTTAGGAATCTCACTTTGCCTGGCTCAGAATGAACCTCCCTGTTTTATCATGCCATGGTGCCTATAATGCTTGGGTCATGAGTGTTGATTCATTTTTACTCTCCTAATGCTTCTTTGTCTCCATGAGGACAGAAACTTTATCATTAAAATTCATCAAAGTCTGCTACAGAGCCAAGCCTGTGATCAGCACCCAATGAATCTTTAATTACATGAACAAATAATCTATGATAAATATATAAAAAAGCTTACAGTTAAGTTAGTCCTGAATAGTAGAACAGTGAAACTCTAGGAGATACTGAACACATCAAAGACTTTGTGGATGCCCTTTTTTTTGTAATTGTGCATTGAACAATTCATACAGCCTCACATGACAGTCTTTTTCCCATCTGCTATGTGTTGCAACCAAATTTTTCTTTGCTGAGTTAGTTGAAATGCAGACTTTTAGTGTGTAATAAAAGACAGAAATGGCATTTTAGCCTGCATATCCAATGAAACTCAATAAAAATTCCTTAGAAAACTGCATAAAACTTACCAATCTAACATTTGCATGGCCCTTCCCAAGGATTAATGTTTTGGAATCTGGTACAGCAGGAAATTGTTCATCATCTGAAAAAGGTATTCTGGTGGTGGTGAAGAGATATGTTCAAACAAAACATAAAAAGGAAATTAGAACAGCCTTGAGTAAACCAACAATTTTTTCTTTATCTTCTTTACCATAATCTTAAAAAATATAAAGAGGAAAGGAGGAAGGGGGGAGGAAGGGAGAGAGGGAAATTTTTACAATATCCTGGAATAGACAGACACAAAAGAAACAGAGGATAAAGACAGAGAAGTTCAGATATTAATACACAAATGCTTTTTATGCTACAATGTTATTGAAGACACCTATAAATTTAATGCTAGTTTCTCTGTTTTTCCCAGCCAGCAAGAGAGCTTATGACGCTGCCCTAGGTCAATTAGCCATTTGCAAAGAGGTCATCGAAGAGATAATATTGCTAGTGTATTCTAAAGAAGTTACAACTTCAGACTCTTGATGTTTTATCAAGTAATAAGTCCAGCATCTTGGGACATAATTTTGCCAGTGACTATCAGCTTTACGGGTTGTATTCCCAGAAATGTTTTTTCCTGTATTTCAAAAGTTCTCCCTGAGAAAAGCATGTCTCTCCTTTAATGACTGCTGATCCATTTATATCAAGTAATAGATGGCGAGTATAATGGATGATTCCTATCCCCCAAAAGATTGCTTATACGGTTGTTTAATTTGTATTAAGGCCTTTGAATAATTCTGGAGACTTTAGACTTGGTTTCTCTGTTAATTCCATTGAGATCTCACTAACTTCTGAGGTGTTTTCCTTCTCAAGGCTTTATTATTTTGGTACCTGATGATTTTTAAAGAAACAGCCACCTTCTTTCAAAAAATAGGATGTTTTTATTCATTCTTTGAAAATTGTAACCATGAACTTTGGTCATATTCACCCTTCTAATCCACTATGCTCCCAATTTCACATCCTCCTTTTTAAAAACAGCACACTATCTCCAATATGTGCTGTTCACATACTCATTGGTGTAGGGCCATCCATTCTCTAGAGCATGGCCAACCTATAAACAGTCTTTAAAGAGAACTAACTTTCTCTCAGAAGCCAGCAACTGTTAAGACTTCCTTAGCTGGCAATGGGGGCTTATGAGTCCCTCCCTCTTCCATCCATTGGCGCATGAGTTACTAGTTATGTGACTCAAGTAATTTGATCAACAACACACAAAGACTTTCTTGATCTTCACAACAATACTCATTGACCTATACTGTTCTGTGTCCTCATACCAAACAGAATTCGTGCAAGTATAAATGTCCATGAAGAAGGTACATGGCTGATGCTAGAAGCTAACAAATATGTCTATCTGGGTATAGCCCAGAAACATTTGGATTTTTAACAAGACAATTATATGTATAGCAAAACTAGAGACATATGCCTTAGTTTATGTCTCTGCTAACATACCCATTTTTCCTATTTTATGTTTTGATTTTGTCTTGGCCTTACAGGATATGCCAAATATACTCCTAGTACGGTATATGTCTTTACTCTTCAATTGTTTCCTAGAAGAGTGCCATTCCAGAGCAAGAATGTAACATAGCATTTATGTAGATTTATAAATCAGTACATATTCTAGGTCCACATTCTGCCAATTTATATATTTCTGTACATATATATAGAAAAGTATAAGATTGATCATAGAGCAGTACAACTCAATAGAACTTTATCTAATGATGAGACTGTTTGAAACTTCCCTATTCAGTATGGTAGCCACATGTGGCAATTGAGCAATTAAAATGTGTTTGTGTGATTTTGTCACTGAATTAATTTTATGAGATGTTTATTGATTTTTTAAAAAATTTATTGCAATAACCTCATGTGCCTAACAACTTCCTTATTGGACAGAGCTGCTTCTAAAGATAAGCAGACAGCCTCTGAAACCTAAGTAATCAGCACATTTATGTGTCTTCCTGCATTGCCCTCCTATATAGTGTCTGACATTTTACATTTTTGTATCATTTAGTATATTTTGCTAACTAACTGGCCCCTGTAGTAGATTTTTTTCTCTTTCTGCTATTGTTTCACTGAACAATCCCCCCCCCCCTGCCAAAAATGTGTTTTTGGTCTGTCCCATTGCTGTTGGTAACCATGATGGAGAAAAAAAAATCTGACCTCAGGTTCTAAGATATTTCTTCTTCTTGAACTTGATAGATATTTAAGAATATACCACTTTCATGAGTAAAGTGATCAACAAATACTAATTGAAAGTTCTGGATACTTTCTATATGGCTCTTCACTGGCTTGAGGTAACTAGGGACTTTGATCTCAGGTCCACTATGAATTAATCATACATTTCAAGTGTGACTTCCTCTCCTTTTGGCCCAACTTTGGACTTAATATCTTTGCTAACTCAGCTCTCCTACAAAGTAAATCATGCAGAGATAGGTATAGAGATGAGCCAATGTGACTAAAAATCCAGCACCCAGTTTAAAACGTCAGACTTTTAAAATGTAGAACTAAATGAAGCGAGTAATCCTGTGATTTCCTAGCCAGGCTTACCAGATGCACACACCTGGAGACTGTTTGTAGATGTTGACAGTAGTGTTCGGTCATAATCCTTTCCAGCTGAATCCTCTCGTAACGGACTGTGTTGGTCAGTCTCTAGTTTCACACTGTTCACTTGAATGGCATTAAGAAGAAGAGGATCATATGGATCTTAACGTTCAAGAATGTTTAACTGATACACCATCTCCTCCCAAAGATGACTTGACCATTTTGCAGGATGGGGGACGTTTTACATATCAGGGCAGTGGTTCTCAAACTTGATCATGTCCTGAAGGGTTTGTGAAATACAGTTGCTGGGGCTCTTAAACAATGGTTTCTGAATTGGGCTATGAGCTTTGATGGTAATTTGCATTTCCAACAAACTTCCAGTTGATGCTGCTGTTTCAAAGTTCATAGTTTAAGATATATTTCCTTAAGAGATGAATGTTTCATAAATTCCCAGGCTTTTAAAAAGGATATTAGCATTGTATTTCTATAATGATGGTTTATACAACATAGACACCATAGATGATAGATAGATAGATAGATAGATAGATAGATAGATAGATAGATAGATAAATAATCTGGCTGAGGAGATATCTCAGTTTGTAGAGTGCCCTACAAGCTGAAGGACATGAGTTTAATCCCCAGAATCCACATTAAACAGTCAAGGCAGTGGCAGGCACCTGTACTCCCATCATTGAGAAGGCTGAGATAGGCAGTCTCCTGGGACTTTCTACCTGACAGCTTTGCCTATTTGACAAGTTCCAGGCTGATGAGAAATGTTGTCTTAAAAAGAACAAGGTGGATGTTGCCTGAGGAAGGACATGTAAGGTTGCTGCCCCCTGGCCTCCACACACATGGACACACATGACCACAGGAACACCAGCCCCCAACACATGCACTTGCACATACACAAACACCCACACAAAAGTCTATATCTTCTTTGTCAGATATTTGATGTAAATACACATGCAAATTAGTTAATTTCCATTATATGACAGAAAATGTACTAGATTCTGGAGATGCAGACATGAACTCTACACCACATCTCTTAAAGAAACTGTGATATGGCCAGAAAGTGCACCGGCAAATTAACAGGTAGGTAAGTGCTTCAATAAATAGAGTACAGGGAGTTATATTAGGACCTGATATTAAAACTTGGGTGCTTCAAGGATGTTTCTAAAGGAAGCACATTAAAGTTGAGAACTAGTGAGCATTAATTAATTAGATTAGTCTAAAAGAAGATGGAGAGGAAGGAAGGAGAGAAGGTATAATACTCATAACATGGAGGTCTGAACATATTACTTCAAGAAGTGAAGAGACCTTCCCTGGGGTAGAGTACAGAATTTGGAGACAAAACGACACATGATTAGGAAGGAGTAGAGGACTTAGAATAGAATACATGAGTACTAGTTAGAAGTCTAGATTTATTCTTAAAGCCTCAAGCAAAATTTTTGTTCTGTCCTATCTGTTATCACATTTTTTTTTTAATTTTGGAAAATAAGGTCTCCCTGTGAGAAGTGGCAAGCAGAGGGAAAACCAGTACTCCCAAATGCAGCATGATTTCCACTGCTCACATCCTGATTGAACTCTATGGGGAAAGGTTGAATTTTCCTAATCTGATATAATTCTGTTTTGATGATTCTTTGGTAACATGTAATTCTTATAGTTATAGGCATTTACAAAACCTCAGTTTACAATTAGAGTCCAGCCTAAGATATAAATGAGAACTGTAGACTGTTTCCTAAGTTTGAAGTCTTCAGAAGAAAGGGGCATGGGTTTACATTTCTTCTTTACTTCAATTCTCCAATATATGAGTTAGACAAGCCAAGGGTCAGAACATAAGGGGAGAATAGGAAAAGGACAGAACATACCAGTTCTTTCCAACATTAGCACTATTTCTCCCCCTCCTCCCTGAATATAGCCTTTTTAATGTTGGTCTTTTTGAGAGCTCTTTGGTGATCTTGAAATCCATGACTTTGAACCTCCTAATTCGGTGTGCTTCTTCTATCTCATCACGTGTGTTAGCACTTTCCAGCACCCTCTCTCTGTAGCAGATTGCCACAGTATCATTTGCTAGGTCTCCTCTGTCTTAGTGACATTCCCACTGCTGATATGATTGGACATTTTATGCATCCTACCCATATACCATGTTTTAGCCTCAGTATCTCCTTGCTCAGCTATGCAGGGTTTTTCTCCAAAGCAATAGGAGACATCGTAGGCCTTAAATAACCATTGCTCTCAAGATTGTTACTGACCCACAAAAAGATGCAACAGTAGCCAGTAAATAACTTCCATTTAATTTCATGTGAAAATTCTGAGAACTATCCAACTATTTCTGACTGAAATTGAGCATTAATTTATCCATACTATATTATCAATAATTCATTATTTACCATTCAATAATTTATTTGCAGTGCCCCATTCTGTCTTCATTTTCTAATTTCTATTTCAACTTCTCTCAAGTCATTGTCTTTGGTTCTTAGGAAAATTCCAAAGTGAGACAATCTAGCAATCCATTTTATCTTTCACTTCTTATTGCTGGGGGCTTTCTCCCCTATAGCAAGGCCAGTTATATGCAACACAAAATCAAATCTGCAAGACCCTGGAATGTCCCAATTGGTTGAAATTGTTTATCTTCTACAACCCAGCCATACTTTTTATTCTTAAATCAGGGAACTATTTTCCTGCATCTTTGTAATTGTAATGCCCAGAGAATGGAATTCCCCAAACACCACCAAGGAATCCAGAGTGTATGCAAAAACAAAGAGCCTTTATTCAAGCTTAAGCTCGGACTCTCAGACTCTCAGACCTCGCCAACGCAGTGGATCTGTGCTGAGAGCACCAATCCTGAAGGGTGTGGACCTTTTATTGACTAGAGACCAAGAGGGGAGGGCCATTCAAGTGGCGCATTATGATTGGTCAGGGGGCCGTGCCTGCCAAGCATATTTTAAATTGATTGGGGAATGACCCAAGGGGGTTCTCATTGTTAGAGGCTGTCCTCAGAGCAATGGCAGAGCTACAAGGTTCTGTTTTAGCCTTGTGGCTGCAACTGAAAACTTACAGCAAAAGTTGACAAAATGGAGAAGTTAGCCTCTAGTCTTAAGATGGAGTCCAACTTAAAACAGAGTCATTCTAGCCAAGTTCCCCACAGTAATAAGGCCAAAGACCTTATCGTATTCATATATTTAACGAGAGAGGTTAAAGATCAGAGGGACACCCTCCATCTAAAGATGGAGTGCGGGTGCAGTACTTCCACTATCCACAGCCATCCCAGCACCCCAACACTCCATGATTCTGCCAAATCAAACCAACTGTTTTAGAGAAGGCCCACTTGTAGTTGCTAAAACCGACTACCTGTCTATATATGCCAATTAGATGTCTAGTGCTTCAAATTGGAGACATAAAAGTTCTGGATCATAACATATTAGGGAATAACTTCCAATGTACACAATAAAGGGAAAATGCACCCTATAAAAAGCAGGAAAATAATGAAAGTTTCACATTGTTATAATCAGAGACAAAGGAAGTAATGAGCTAATGAAATAAGAATTCTAATCTTTAAAGAGAAGAATCAAAGAAAATACTCTTGGAAATTAAAATTAATGACAACTCTTTACCCTTTCTCCCATTGTTTTAGTCAATGAAATGGTTGCATGAAACTTTCAAACTGACCTCACTAGAAATAGAAAAAAAGTCAGAGATGGGTATCATAAGAGAAAAGATAAGAGACTAATCTGGAAAGTCTAGTACCTCAGTGATGCATACTGCAGAAATTTGAGAACAGAGAAACAAGGTGGAAGAATATTTTAAAAAATCAATCATAGAACACTGGTCACTATGTCATACAATCCTTTAGACATCAGGAGTTTAACAAAATTTATGAAGATTCCTTTATCTCATCAAGCTACTTCTCATCTATTGATGACTAAGGGACCTCTCACCATTGTGTCCTATGGTGCTCTATGATCTCTGAATCTATGCATTGAGAGCACTTATCTAGCAAATGGGAGAAGGAAAAAAGAGTAATCCATTTACTTCCTTACTGCCTTCGACCAGAGTTGACACACTGTTTTTGCTAACCTATTTGTGAAAACTTTCCATATTGCTCAACTGGATACAAAGAGTTGGGTCTGAGGGGCCTGTCAGGACCCTGAAAGAAGAAAAATAACAAAATTCCAATGGGAGTTAGGCTGTGTCTGCCACATGATTCAAGGAGGTTTTCCAGAACTCAAGTACACGAATCTCCAAATTGAAGTAACTCCCAGAGAACACAAGTCATTTAATAAAAATAACCCACACCATGATATATGATTGTGAAATCTCAACCCTTAAGTGATTAGAAAAAAAAGATCCCAACATAACGGGGAGAAACTTAACAGGGGCTGGAGACATGGATCAGTGTTTATGAGCACTGGCTGCTCTTCCAGAGGACTCAAGTTCCATCCCCAGCACCCACATGGTTACAACCATCCATAACTCTAGCTCCAGGGGTTCCAACACTCTCTTTTGACCTCCCTGGGTGTTGCACAATGTGGGTGTACTTAGGATACCTGCAGGCAATACAGTCATACACATACGATTTTTTTAAGTGAATATATTAAAAAATTAAAAACATTAACAGGGAGCAAAGTGAAGTCTATTAAGAAAGATCAGAGATACACCTTTGCCTTAGCAACTCTGGTAACTGAAATAAGATGAATCAATGGCTTCCTAAAATTCTTAAGGCAAATCATTTCAAATTAAAACTCCTTTATTAGCCATCATACTCACTGAAAAAAAGAGCAAAAGAAGGGCTTTATATTGAACTTTTTCATGTATCTTCCCTAGGAAGTTCTGAATGATGAGCCACAATACAGTAAAACAAGAAAGAAATAAGGGTTTGAAACAACAGACAAAACACAGAGGAAGGAAATTCCCAGATCAATGGTCAAGAGAAAGCACTGGCCAGAAGTTCAAGAAAACAACTGACTGTGATGGAACATTAAGACGGAGGTTATTAGAACAGAAATCAGAGAAGACAAATGGGGTAACTGAAATACAAACTGAGAGATGTGACTATATGTATTTACTCTATGTTCTTAGAATATTGTAAGATATAGGAAGAATTAACCATAAGAATAAAGGCAATTGTCCCGGTGGGGCAGCACACACCTTTAATCTCAGCAGTTGGGAGACAGGAGGTGGATGTCTATGAGTTTGTGGTCAGCCTGGTCTACATAGCAATTTTCCAATCTACCAGGGCTAAAGGTAAGACCCAGTCTTTTAAAAAAGGAAGAAAATCAACTAAGAAAAGGGAAATGATCAACACCAGAGGGAAAATGACTTACTAGAAAGTTAGTTTAATAATAGTGTACAGCATATTTAGTTTACATTTACCCAATAATGTTGGATGCCAATTTAACACGAGTGTAATCTACTTGTATTTGAATGATGAGTTGAAATGGAGGGTAAGAGAACTACGTTATCATTTATATGAAAATCACTACTAAATAGATAATGTCACCATGAAAACTGGTTATATTAAATTAACTTAATCTAAGCTCTTGAAGTGTGTTATCTTACATAAACAATTTCCTGTGTTTTCACACGTGTTTAAATTTTTCATGAAAATGACCAAGAAAGTTCATACTTTGCTATATAGTTTCTACTATCAGGACATAATAGTGAGAAATCTAAAAGAAAAGAGCACATGATAAGAGAAAATATGTATATGTATATAACAGTTATCAAAGAAGAGGGCAAGAAACTGAGAGGGAGTGAGGGGACATTGGAGAGCTGAGAGGGGCTTGGAGGGAAGGAAATAGTGCAAATTAAACACTCATGTGTGACGCTCTCAAAAATAAAATATCTTTTAAAAAAAGTAAATATAGCCAAATGGACATGACAGACATAGTGGTTCATGTCTTAATTCTAGCACTTGGGAGTCAAAGGTGGATCCCTGTGAGATCCAGGCCAACCTCGTCTACATAGTGAATTCCAGGCCATCTGAGGCTACAGGGAGACCCTGTCTCAAAGCACAAATATGCAAGAAATAACAGGGAGTATAAGGCTAATAAAATATGTAAATGAGCTGGAGATGGAGCTCACTGGTAGAGCACTTTTTATGATGCATGAGGCCCCAGCATTACAAACAGTAAAGTGAATGAACACAATAACTCTTGACAAGAAAGATGTTTCCTCGAAAGAGATGAAAGTGGATTTATAGATACTGTTAATAAGAAAGGAAGTAAAAGCTTCTATAGATATCTATTTTTAAAACACTTGTATTTATTTTATGTGTGTTTTGCCTACATGTATGTAAGTGCACCCATACGATGCAATGCCCACAGAGGCCAGAAGAAGGAATCAGGTTCCCTGGAACTGCCATGTGGGTGCTGGAAACCGAACCTGGGTCCTCTGCAAGAGCAGCCAGTACTCTTCACTGCTGAGCCATATCTCCGGCCCCCTTTTATAGATACTGAAAGCATAATGTCCTTCCCATATCCTAGAGAAGGTTGATGGATCCCACAAAATAACTTCTGTCTGGTTACAAATGCTTCTTTTCATTCTATGGTTTTGCTTTCTTTTTCTTTTATTAATACAGAGTAGTTATACAGAATAGCGGATGTGTTCACCGCATTTAAACTTGTTATGTATGATCACATGTATGGCTACTTTCTAAAGTTCTATATGTGTAATTCATCTTTTTGAAAGAATAGTTTGTAAAGTTAATAATCCTACAGAAACCAGGAAAGTAAATCAAATGTAGTAGCAAATAAATGATAAAGGAAACCGATGGTGTAAGTAACTTCATTTTGTCAGCAAAAATAAGTGCAAAAAGGTTAATATGATTATTAAACATAAAGTTGAACAAGTTGTAGTAAAAGACATGTTATCCACATGCTGCCAACAAGAGAAACACCTGGAACAAAATGAAGAACATATTTTAAAATAAAGTAATCTTAAAAATGATAACCAGAGGCCGACCATGTGCCAAAAGAGGCATATTAACAACATGAAAACAAATTGAAGAAAAATGCATTGAAAGACTAAAAGATATTAAAATAATGAGTAAGGAAAAAGGAATAATATAAAACTAGTAAGGGTCTGGGTATTAGATGTATTTGACTAGAAATAGATTTCACATGTTTAATTAAGAAATTATACCAGAATTTTGCAAGGAAAGGGGATTGATATTCAGAGAAAAGACACAATTTTTGAAACAAGCAAGTTCTGTGGCTAATACACAGATAAAGAAAAGTATACTTTTCTTTCTCTTTTGAAATTCTCAGATTATGGTAAACACATGGACTTTAGATTTGATAGTAAACAGGCACTCAGATTTATTTGTCTTTGATTTCCAGGATGTAGTTTCTACACAGGAATGCAAACTTTTTAGAATAGAGATTCAAGTTTTAGAAAACTCCAAGTTTTAGAAAGCTCCAAATTAAATATCAGATGGCACGGATATTAGAATGTACAAATACATTTAAAAGGCTACTTGTTATACAGTTGATAAGGAGGTAAATACATATCGTATATAAATATTAAAGGTATTGATATAGACATAATTATTTGACCTGGGAATTTGGTGTATTAACTGTCACACTTTCATGGATACATCATTGAAAAATCATGGCAGCACATTAATTCCCTGACGATGCATGATAATATTGGACCCAGTGTGTTCTAAATAAAAAAGAAGACATGAAGTTGGGAAGGGGTGTTTGGGAGAGGAGGTACTGAGGGAGTTGGAGGAGTAAATGCAAGGAAGATATGATCAAAAAGGATTGTATGCACATCAAAACTAAATAACAATGAATAATTAAAAAACAAATTATGAGCCAGCCTAAAAGAAAAGGAAAGGAGACTAGACATAATATTAAAATGGATGTTTGTTCACAATAGCACATTTGATGGCAAAATAAGGAGGGGCTTTAAGCCAAGAAATGAATCAAATACCAATGTCCAGAAGAAAAGCAACACTTGAGAGTTAAGCACTTCAGATTTTCATTAGATCTTAGCAAATAAAGTAAGATTAAAGAAAGCAAAAGAGACAGCCAAGAGATCTTCACTCTTCACCCTGCTCTTAGTCTTGGCGGTGAGCACGAAAGAACTTAATGAAGACCATGTGTTTTATTATTTTACCTGGCTAGCAGGCTATAGTTTTTTTGTTTTTTTTTTTTTTTTGAGGAAAAAGAAATAAAGAACACTTTCCAGAGCATCCAGGTGCACAGTTCAGTTTGGGGAGATTATCTTTGCCTTTCCTGGAAGTAGTCATTTACTATAACCAAGAGGGATCACTATAGAGCAAAATTATGCTCAGCTTGGTTTCTTACTGGGATTAAGAATTTACTCATGACTGCCTGTAGTACTGACTTGGCCTTTTTCCCTCTTCAAAGCATGCTATGCATACCTACCATTACTTACTCCAAACCTCCATTCTGCCTCAGACATTTATTTCATATATGGAGGATGGTGAGGCAGACCAGTAAGCCTGTTTCCCATGTTTGAAATGAAACTCAGAACAGGATTTTCTATGTTATATTTCTGTCCCATGGCTGTGTTTAGTAACTTTTACTTTGAAATCTCTGATGTACTAATAGTTGCTGTTTTGAAAACATAGGTGAAATATAAGTGAAAAGTGAGCTCCCAGTCAAAAATACTGAGGGAAATCTGGGGACTTTCTGTGTCATACTTCCCCCCAATCTCAAAGGTGCAGCAAGGCACATGATAATAATAGAGGAAATGACATCTGCCCTACATGCTCTACAGAGCTCCAAGAAATGGGGCTTCTATCTGATATTAGTCCTAGGTATAGCTTCTTGTAGTTTTTCCTTATTAGCAAGAATCCAAAGCAGATGATGCAACTCAACTTCAAAGGCTAACTACATCACTTCTGTTATTTAAAATGAAGTCCACCTAGAGTCCAGAGAGGAAGCAGCACATCACCAACACTCAGTTAAAAGTACTTTAACATTCTTTCTCTTGATATTAAAACCAACTTCTTGCTCAAAACTTTGTCAAGATGAAGTCAGTCAAATTACCCATGGCTCCACCAGCAATTATGGTCCTCATTATCATGTTGAAAGAAGGTGAAGATCTTAGTTTCTGCCCAAGCAGAACTTGAAAATGTACAGAGTAGCTGTGCCATCAGCCTTCCTGATACCTAGTCAATTTCCCATGAGTCCCTTGGCTCTCCAGATTTTTGTGGTTAAAAGAATTAAATAATGTTCCAGTTTTGTCTGTTTTCTCTCTGTGTGTGTTGCTTTTCTTCTGCCTGAAGGTTTGGCTGACCTCTGCAATGTCTATGGAATTTATTAATTTAACTCCTACTAGCTGATTTTAAGGCATTTTCCCCACTGAGTACACTAGAGACTCTTTTGATGGATTATTTCCACTAAATAAAATTTTATAAAGATCAGTATTATGTATTTAAGTCTGAGCTAATATCTGTACTATAAGGGCATTTAAATGAGGCTCTTGTTCATTACCAAAAATTTCAGAATAGTGTAAGTAAAAGTTCTTCTAAACCCGCCAACTTTTCTTGTTTCAATAACAAATTTTCTTTGTGTCAACAGAAAATTTTAGGATTGCCATAAGCAAGAGGGTTCTGATTTAAAACAGGATTGATATCTGCCATGCCCTCAAGGACTTCCATGAAATCTTTTCTAATCATCACAGTAAAGTAAGAAAATTACCTTTGACAATTCTGATCATATGTCTTCCCTCAAAAAAAGTACCAACCAAGATGACTGGATAGATGGTACAGCATTATAAAGGACATCTTTGCTGAAGAAAACAGCTAGAACTAAAGAAAATTTGACACAATTATATCATAAATTGATCATTGCTCATTACTTAAGCTAGAAACTATGTATCTATGGTTCATGGAATTTTCCTTGGTGTCTGTAAGTTTTCCCACGAATTTTTTTTAGTCAATGTGTTCATGTGGTTGATAATATAAAAACAATATAAATGTGTTCTGGATCACAAGGATGATAACACAACCAAGGATTTCTCATTCCAAATCTCTGGAATGGTTACCAGGAAAACCAAGGGTTTCCTTTTGGCTTCTTAGTGTCATTAATAAAAGAATTTAGAAAATAGACCTGAAAGAAAACTCAAAGGCCATTTTATTAGAGTTTGGGAGAGAAAAACAAAGCAAGAAAGCTGTAAATCTTAGCTGCTGGTGAGGAGAAAGAGCAAGAAGAGGAAAAAGAAAGTCATGGTTTTTGAGTTAGCTTCCAAGGAAGCCAGAACAAATGAGAATGATCAGAATATGACAGAAAGTATGCTCCAGTATCCAAAAGAACAAGGGAGAAAGAAGGAAAAGTAAAGACTATGCTTTTTGTTTAATTCAAACTCAGAAAAGTAAGGAAGGCTTAACAATAGTGCATGGTGGAAACTGCATCATAGAAAAGCACTTTGGGAAGGGTAAGAATATGATGATGTTTAGGGTGGATAATGATTCCTCCTATCTCCTTAGCATGTCTTCAGGTGAGTCAGATTTCATGTGGTGTCATCTCAGGTCAGGTGATTGACAAGCCAAGCTGGATTAACTTTTAAAGAAGTACATAATATTAGGGGCTGGAGAGATGGTTCAGTGGTTAAGAACACTGGCTTCTTTTGCAGAGGATCTAGGTTTTATTCCCAGTACCTCCATGGCGGCTAACAACCATCCATAACTCTAGTTCCAGGGGATCTAACACCCTCTTCTGACCTCCAAGGGCATTGCAGCACACGGGTGTCCTTATATACATGCAGGCATACAAAAAATGAAAATAATAAATAAAATATTTTTGGAAGGAGTATGTAATGTTCTAATCTCTAAGGAAGATCAAAAAGTTATGGCTCCACCCAGGAGCAGAGGTACCTATGCTATTCTTTTTTATGAAGAAATACTTTTCACTTAGTAAGCCTCAACAAAGCCCTGAAACTTCTACTTTTCCATGTGGTAATCAAAACTTTAAAGTATCAATTGTGATGATTCCTTTTCTAGGCCTCCAGAATACAGGAGGTGAGTTACATGAGCGTCCATCCTCCATGAGCTCCGAGCAAGATCATGCTTGTCTAGCTACCTAACATTCCCTGCTCGAGACTTGAGACTCTAAAAGCATTTATGGTCTCTACTCTTGCTGACTTTAGAGATCACCCTCTATGATCAGGGAGACCCAGACAGATGGAATTAGATTGTAGCAGGACCATTTGAGTGTGAATCAGCTATAAATGAGAGAAGATAAAATAAAGACAGTAGTTGAGTCCAAAGATTAATAACATTACTACTAAGATTGTAATAGATAAAACCAAACCACAACCAAGAACCCACAAACACTTTTGCCATTTCTGGCCTCAGTCCAGGATAGAATCAAAGACACTTTTGGCTTTGGGCAAACAACAAAAAATCATAATCCCTATCCTTAAAGGGCCCGAAGAGTTTTTATCTCTCTTTCTCATCAGGATCATGTGTATTTTAGAATTCACAGCTGTTCTAAATTTAGGAATATTATATGATGTCTCAACAATGTATGCTAGAAAAACCACAGTGAAGCCAGTGCCAGATCAAGAAATTGATCATGTATTTGTATAGTAAATGAACACATAGACCTTATTCTGGCCATAAAATGAACAATAGACTGAAGAAACACAATAGAATTGAAACTATACACAAATAACAGTAACACAAATGCAAGAGGACATGAAAATGATCATATACCCTAATCAAATAGAATTTGTCTTAAGCATGTAAGGAGGGTTCACCATATACAAATCAACAGAAAAATATACTACATTAACTAAAGGAGACCAAGCTTAGAAGCATATCAACATATAAGCAAATAGCATTTAATACTACTCAGCAATTTCATGGTAAAACCCCTCAACAAATTAAGTACAAAAGTTGATGGGGTATTTAAAAGAAGAGGACAAGGTGGGGGTGAGTGAGGAAGAAGTTAAGGGGAGGAGAGTTGGGGTGCATGACCAAAACATATTGTATGAAATTCTTACCTCAGACACAAAGGTAGGAAAGCTTTTCTCCTGAGGGTGGAAATAAAATATACCCATCTTTTCAAGATATCACTGGAAGTCCTAGGTTGAATGAGAGGGGGAATCTAAATTGTAAAGGAAGAAAAAAAACTGTGTTTACAAATGACATGATCTTGAATGTAGAAAACCTTAAATAGTCTAACCCCAAAATTTTTAGCCTGAGTGATTGCAGGTAAGTTGGTAAATACAAAATCAACATATAAATACCCATTACAATTCAATATAAAGCAAAGAATCTGTAAATAAAGTATGAATAATAGAGTTAAGAGTGTGGTTCAGTAGTAGAATATTGGCTTAGCATATTGAAGGCTCTATCTTTGAGTACCAGGATTAAAACCCAAAAAGTAGGAAAAATTTCAAATCCCATTTATAATAACATAAAAGTAAATAAAATTCTTAAAAACTGAACTAAAGAGATGAAATATCTGTTAAATAAGAACTTTAAAACATGGGTAAAATAAAAGCAAAACTACAAAAATATATCCTTTGCTCACGAATCAGAAAATTCTTGTACATATTAAAGTTATCTATAGATACAAAGCAATCTTTAACAAAAATACCATTGGCACTTTTCATGGAAATATTCTAAAATTTTAATGAAACCACAAAGATTTCAAATAGCTCAAAGAAATCTCAAGAAAAAACAAAGCTGGAAGAATCATGCTTCTTAATTAAAAATATATTCTAAAGAAATAGAAATCAAAATACTATGCTACTTGTATAAAAATAGGGACCAGAGATGTGGTTCAGCATTTATCAGCACTGGCTGCTCTTCTAGAGGACCCAGATTCAGTTTCCAGCACACACATGGGGCTAACAACAGTTCTTAACTCCAGTTTCAGGGGATCGACCCCCTCTTCTGGCTACATGGGCATTGCATTCACATGATGCACTTACATACATGTAGGCAAACTAGTAACACATAAAAAAAGAAATCTAAAATTTTAAATAGACATACATACCAAGAAACCAAATTTAAAAATTTATGTGTACGAATGCACTGTCTGCATGTATGTGAGTGCACTCATATCATGCAATGTCCACAGAGATCAGAAGAAGGTGTTGGGTCCTCTGGAACTGGAGTTACAGATGGTTGTTCATCACCATGTGGTGCTGGGAACCAAATCCAGGTCCTCTGTCAGGACAGCCAGTACTCTTAACCACTGAGCCGTCTCTCCAGCCCCTAAGAAACCAAAATTTGACCGACAAAAACAAACCTATACATTTATGGTCAATTCATACTTGACAGGTTGCCAAGAATAGACAGTGAGGGAAAGGAAAGTCTTTTCAATACACAGTGGTGGGAAATCTGGATATTCACATACAAATGAAGTTTGACTCTATTGTAACAAAACTAATTTACTTACATGTAAGACCTAAAATCATGAAATTCTTAGAAAATATAGGAACAAACTCCTTGATTTTGATTGTGGTACTGATTTTTAGATATGATACCAGAAGCATGAGCAACTCAAACAAAATAAGCATGAGGGAGTATATCCAACTAGAAGATTCCCGACAGCAAAGAAAACAGTCAATAAAATGAAAAGATAGCTTATAGAAGGAAAGGGAAGGTTTGCAAACCATCTATCAACTAAGGGGTTAATATCCAAAAGATAGTAAGGAAAAAACTTAAAAGACCTTTCTGATATTTTTGGTAAACAGATATAGGAATACTCCTAAAATTGCATCGTTAATATCACCTTTAACATATCTGAGGTGTCATAACCATAATCTGATCTTCATAGGCAAGAGAATCCTAATTGAAATAGTTCGAGTCAGTGGAAGACTTGAATGAAAGAATTTCTCATGTGTGAATTATTAAGAGCATATTCTATAAATGAAATATATTAAGGGTGACCAAATCACTTAATCCTCCAACTATGTTCTCCTTAGGGAGAGTGAAGGAGAACTAAATGAAAATAGCCATCCTCCTTTCACTGTAGTTATATATTAGCAGATGAAGCAATATATGTTATTATGGCAAGTTCTTCATATTTACTACTGCCTCTGGTGAGCTCTTATGGATGACAGAGTGTACTTTCTGATGAAACTTGTTTAGCAAAGGTAAACAAAGCTAAAATGAGGAGTACGTCAGGAGAAGTTTGTATAAGATCAGAGAGCTTAGTTGCCAAAGGATGATAATCTTTGACTCTGTCAAGGTTCAGAGGTCAATGAGCTGATAACAAGAAATCCCTTGGTATACCCCATGAGGACATTCCAAATGACTGGGGCCATTGTTTAAAAACACTATATTTGCAAAGATCAGGAAAGCAACCAGCTTCTGTGAAAGAAAAAGAAGTAAAAATATATAACTTGTGCAAGTTAATTAGAAACATGAATGTGTTATCTCCTTCTTTCAATGTTTAAGTTTTCTGTTTTAATTTTTAAATCTCTCCCTGTTGCGGGTTGGCTCCAAATACAGCAGCATTCATAGTGGAACGTTTGGAATGTGATTGACTCATTACAGCTTTTACTTCATTGGTGAATTAAATACGTCATTGGTGAACTAAATCATTCATGTATTCTAGTTTAATGGGTTAAGAGGTAGTAGAGACTCAGGAAATGGGGAATAATTGGAGGTAATGTCACTTGGTGGTATGCCTTTGAAGGTATGCATATTTTTAGTTTAATAAAACTTTATTGATTCAAGAATTTCATCCAATGAATTTTGATCATATTCAGACTTCTACCCCTGCTTCCACCCCAACTCTACCACCTCCACTCTGCCCCCCTCCCCAGACTAAGTGTCTTTTATTTGCAAATAAACAACCCCATCCATATTACACAACACATATAAGCTGGACAGCAGAGAAATTTCATCTCATTAGACTGTCAGTGATGTATAATTCTTATACTGCAGTGTGCCAGAGTAAGGCCCACTGCCTTTCCTTTGTATGTGGTTTTGGGTCAGAATAGTCTCACGTTTCTTTCAATGGGATTTTCACTCTTAATTTCTGTCTCTCTTACACACTGCTTAGGAATGTCAAGTAGGGATTTCTCTTTTTTTTCTCACCAGTCAGAAATGTTTGGTGTTCTGCAAAGTTAGTTGTTTGCAGCCCTTCCATTCGGTTACACTTTGGCTGTTTCCAGTCCTCGCTTGGCATAATGACCCCAATGGGGATCAAGACATTCTCCGATTGGCTGAGTCCCCTAATGGTTTCACTCTGAGTAAAACCAGAAACAAAGTCCTCACAGCAAGTAGAAGTTAGCTCACAGGTCTCCAACCCAAGATTCTCTGAGTGACAGTTGATATGTTTCACAGCTTCACATGACAGCCTTACACCAGTGTCTTCTAGTTTATTTTCCTAAAATGGTAGCCTTCACAGATTCCTAATGTTGTTGAGGACTTGAGGCACGTCTCGACAGTCACTGGGTTGTAATTATGGCTTGTCCACCATGGGTGCCACTGGGTGTGTGGGTGACCAGTCCAGTTCGACTCGCCTCGCTGTTGCATGTGAGTGGTCGTGCTGATCTTTGAAGGTACATTGAGACACTGCCCCTTCTTTCTCTGCCTCTCATCCATCATGAGGCAAGCACTTATGATCAATCATGCCTTCTCCACCATGCTCTACTTCATCACAAATCCAGGGAAAAATGAAGCCACATGATTCTGAACTGAAATATCTGAAATCATAAGCCAAAGGAATTATTTTGTCCTCTAAGTTATTTTTCTCAGGTATTCTCTTACAATGACAGAAAGCAGGTCATCATACCTCATTTGACAAAACTCTGCTCTTCAGTTCGAGTTCCTACTCCTCAGACTTTGTCTCTGTCCCCCTTAAACATATGGTTTCTACTTCATACTCTCCCAAAGTCTCACGGATCCATTCTAATAACTCCATTAAAGTGTCTTTTGTCATAGTGATGAATGACTTCAGTATTTTCAGATCCAGTGGTTAGTGGTTAGTGGTTAATTTTCTGTCCTGAATTGATCTAAAGATATCAGTCAAGGAAGTTGGAACTCATTCCTGGTTTAGCTTTTAAGATGCTTCACTTTCTTGTTTTTCTCCTCTTCACTAGTTGATTGGATCATTGTTTTTCAGTCTCCTTTAGTGGACATCCACATATTGTAGTGCCTCAGGAATCATTCCAAGAATTATCCCTCTTCTTTCCCTAGGCAGTCTCATCCAACACAACAAATGTAAATACCATCTGCATGCCAATGCCTCTCTGAGGTAAATATGGCAAGTGCTTAGAGACACTCAGTCAACACTCATTCTAGACCTCTTTAGCTTAACTTCCACTAGTACAGAGATATAAAGCCAAACTTTTGTGTTTTTACTGAAGGCAAAGTGGAGACATGACCGAATTTATTTGACACAAATGCTCAAAGACACCCCCCCCCATATCTTTTCATCATGTTTGGAAGAAAAAAAAATTCATTCTATGGTTTATAAGGCCTTCAATGGACTCTATTCCTAATCCTTAACTTCTTTCATTTTCTTCCCCATCACTCATTCCGCTCTAGCCATCTGGCCTCTCAGATGCTTTCCTAAAGGGCCAAGGAATCTCTGGCACCTGCTATGACTGTGCTGTGTCAGCTGATCTTCAGGACACTTGCATTACCTGCTTCCTGCTCTCTTTGTTGTCTTGTCTCTACTCACATATCACTTATTTGATTGAAAACAGCATTTCATTTGTCCTCAATTCCATTAGAGTGCTTCAGTTTTCATCATTGCATTTACAACTACATGATGTAGCAAATTTCATTTCCTCATCTGTTCATTAAAGCCTACTCCTATTATAATGTACATGCCAAGAAGACAAGGACAAAAACTTTATTTCATCAGTCACTCTATACTTAGAAACTAAAAATATATCTGACACTCATTTGCTATTCATTTTTAAATCAGTGACATGGAGGATGTTGCATAGTACATCATTATTTGAACACTGCTAATAAAGTACCATTATATAGGAATATTGCTTTCATTTGAAGGAAGATACATAATGAATGGTGACCTCAGTGAACCAGAACATCCTTGACCCATCTCCATATGTCTATTTGTATGTATTGGAGAAACCACATTTCTCTACCACCACATTCTACACTTTAAAAGTCCCATTGACTTTCAAATAGTCTTTGATGACTTCTATGCACTTCTTTTTATTCCTTTGTTCCTTAGCAACATTGCCACTGTTTTGCTGCAATGTTTTATTAATCCTAAGGAAAAATAAAATAATATAATTATTGCTTCTTTTTCTTCAGATTTTCCATTATCTATGTCTTTCCAACACAGTGAATCATGGATAACATTGCTAAGTAATCAGTTTATCAGTCTCATATTTTTAAATGTCTCCAAACACTTTAGGGTAGTTGCCAAATTGCTCTACAATAATCAACCCAACCAGCCATCCAGGCAGGCATCCAGGCATCTTTTTGTAAAAAAGTCATTAGAAAGATGAAATAACAAACTATACATAGTATCTATAAACTATGAAAAGGATAATCAAAGCACAAGTCCAATACGTTCGAGGTACTCAAAAGAGTGGAACCACCTCCCCAAGGACATTGACTAAGGCCACATGTGTAATTTACTTAAGAGGTTTGGGAACAAGTAAGGAAGTCATGAGCGAAAGCAAGATGTGATTTCATACAGTTGGTCCTTAATCATATTGACCCAATTCGGAACTCTTGCTCAAGACATGTTAAAATGAGGTTAGGCCAAGAGATTTTTAGGCTAATCTATAAGCTCTGTGACGACAAGCATTGTGCAGGGATACTGTCTACAGTTTGAAAGTGTATGCATATGCTATAGAGCCTGTGTGTGGGGGGGGGGCTGTGTGGCTGTGTGTCTGGGCTGGAATCTCAGAGTCTCATGCATGGTAAACCTGTGCTTTATCAATCAGCACACAGCACACCTCAAGCCCCCCAAATCATGTGAAACATGGCTAGTGCCACTTCTTGCACCATATTTGCTTAACATATTGATAAACACACATGAATACATGACTTTCTGTTTATAATATATTCTAATCTGTGGAAAATTCTCACCTTCAGGACATATTTTACAACATCTGAAGATATCTGTGGCTGTCATCACTTGGAGATCTCTATGACATCTAGGTGTTAGAGTTCAGAGATGCTACTAAACAATACACAACACACAGGAGTACTCTTCTACAATAATTAGCAAGGCCCAAATGTTCAGAGTGGCAAAGGGACTGAAACTCCCTGGTTATAAATGATCAGTTCAGCAGGTCATGATGGTGTGCACACCTGTAATCCCAGCACTCAGCAGGCAGAAGGAGGAGGATGGTAAGTTTCAGGTCAACCTAGGCTACACAGCAATATCTAGACCCAAAAGATAAAGAATTTAAGAATGAAAGGATGAAAGAGAAGAAGGAAGAAGGAAGGGAAGGGAAAGGGGGTAAAGAAAAGAATCATTCTGTGTCCTTTTATCTTTCATCTCTCAGGGGGTAAAACACAAATCTACTAAGTAGAAGAAAGCTGTGATTTTGACCATGTATTTACTCTAAAAAGTTTGATAAGTAACATGATATCTCACTAGCTTTGGCACATGGGGCCATTACTTTAATGAAAAACCTGGTGTTGGCTTTCTACCAGTGCAGGTCAGACTAGACATTCTCAATTCCAAAGGAGAACTTGGCAGAAACCAAATGTGATTGTGAAAAGATCCACTGCCTTGGGAGAAACCTGCCTTGAGAACCGACATCTAAGTAGAAACGTGGATCTTCGGCTTCTAATGGTGCCTAATTGAATCCATGAAAGTCTGGGTGTTCAAGCATCTTGAGTCCCATGGTGCGTAACATGCTGTGTCTTCCAGGGTTGCCTGAAAAATAAAACTACAAAGTTATGTGAATCTTGAAGAAATGCAGTGAACTAATTTTATAAAATTGAAAAGTGAGCAACAAATCCCATCCCCACCCCCCTTTTAGCTACCATGAAAGGCAAATACATGCAATGCTAAATTACACCCTGGTTCAATAGGAGAGAGGCATATTCTCCATGGGGAAAACCAATCAGGAATGGGATACTCTCCATGATGATGCACTGCTCAAAACTATTCTGGCAATTGATGGATTGCATTCCAATAAAATGTACTTTCCCTTGAGAACTCTGGGTTTTGCAAGTTTTATTTATGTCAGCTTTGCCTCCAAAATAAAACTCACATATATTGGCACAAGTTACCCAACCAAGGCAGAAACCCACTCAAGACAACAAAAACAGCAACAACATATACCAAAAGAATCCCCAAACCCCAAAACCTTTTCATAGGATTTTCCTCGAAACCAAACAAAGGTTATAAAGGACTGAATTCAAAACCAAAGCAATTTTAGACACACACTTAGAAGTGCACCTTTGTTCCTCTCACATAAAAGAAAAGCAAACCTTTGTTTAATGGTTAACAATTTTTGGCAGCTACTACCTTTTAAACTACTCCAGAGCCAAGATGACTATCTGGAGAGGTAAATTGCAAATCATTTGGACAGCAGATTATGCCATGTTGACCCGCTCTGAAGTTGATTTTCAACAATGATTATACTCGTAGTGTGCAGTCTGCATTTGCTTGAACCTTGTTATCTGCACTCACTGGTAACAGAGCAAGCAAATACATTTGTGCCAATGTTGAAAATTGGCTCAGGAGCTGGAGGGATTCGTGTAACACATGACTAAGATTTGGATTCAAGAAAAGTCTTGTTCAAGAAGAAATTTAAACTGAACTGCTAATTTGAAATATTAGAAAACACACATTTACTGATCTTAAACCTGAAGATTTTTTTTCTTGATGTCCATATGACTTAGCTGTAAATGAACTAAAATGTATTAAGAGGAGAGCCACAATAAAATCACTTCAAAATAAAGTCATGTCTTTTTAGTAAGTGAAATGAAAAACTGCCGTGAGAAAACAATCTTTTATATAAAACTAAACCCCAAATTTTAGTTTGCTGTATCCTCTAGTGCAATACACAGAGAAATAATAATACAACACTTAACAGCATGCTTTACCGATTTTATAGTTGTACTGAGGGTCTACTATGAAGAGTATATGTTGCCAGAAGTATGTCGATCTGGTAACCCAAAAAGACTTCTTTCCTCTGTCCCCACTCTTGCATTTGTCCCCTCTCTGCTACCCTAGGCTGGTAGTGCCAAGTCATGTATTACTGCCAACAGACTCAAGTGGCTTCACTGTCCATTTACAACAGACATCTTTTACATATTTTGACTTGTGGGTTAGATCATATGCCAACTCAGTTTTCTTAATATATGCCTTATAATCCTCAAATGATGTTGTATAATAAAAATACAATTTGGAATAGATAAAACATAGCTTGAGTAAAATCCGAACTAACTTCAAACCAGTTCTGAAAATTGAATGCAACCACAATCATTTGAAAAAAAAGTAGAACCTTGGAATTTTAGCTTCCACTTCATGTCATGAGCAAATTAAATTTAAACAAAGCAGTATTTTAAAAGATACTTTTGTTGTAATTGAAGATATTTGAACGTAGACTATCAGAGGTCACTATCAAGTTATTATTGGTTCTGCTATATGTGATTAAATTCAGTTTTAAAGTCCTTCAAGGCACGCATACTGAAATATTTCCTAGTGAAATTTTAAAAAAATAGAGTTTTACATATGTGTTAGGAATTGAAGCCAAGGTCAGGTACATACAAGAAAAGAACTTTACTGCTGAGGTACCCTCTCAAACCAAGATTTGCCTTAAAGAATTCCAGTAAAAAATAAACAAGCTAAAAAACGAAAGCAGGTGGTGACAATTGATGGAATAAATTCATAAATATTGGTAATTATTGAAGCTGGTCAACTCACACTCATGATTACATTAGACTTTCTGCTTGTGGATATATTTTTCAAATGTTAGAAAATAAATAACAATAAGTGAATAAGACTATTCTCTGGATTAAAAAGCATAATGTTTTAAAAAAATCTAGAATAGTTTGAGGAATTATAACTGAAAGAGGGTGGGCAGTAAGATGGCTTAGTGGGTAAAGAGTAAAGGCACTTATTACTAAGCCTGACAATCTGAGTTCAATCCCTGGGACTCATGTAGTGGAAGGAGAGATCTGACACCCATAGACTATCCTCTGATTTTAATACTCATCACAGACACACACACACACACACACACACACACACACACAAATAAGTAAATAAATGCAACTTTCAAAACTTAAAGAAATCATAATAGCAAACCACTATACAGATCCATAAATTTCAAGGAAACACCCCTCTAAACAATCTGATATTATTACACTTGTTAGAAAGTATGCAAACCAACTAAAATTCTGCTGTTAAGAATGTGAAATTTTGAGATATAATTGGAAATATTTCAGCAGTTTCTTATAAATTTAAACATGGAATTAACACACAATACAGCATCACTTCTTGGTACGTACCTATGCAAAATTAAATTTTATGTTTACACAAAAATAAAGTCTGAGAACAGAATAGAGATCTCTTTAGAAAGAAAGAACAGGGAACACTGAGATTGTGAGAGAATGAGAAGGTACTTTTGTTTAAACTCAGTGGTTTGGCAACAGCTATTTTTACTGGTGCAGTCTAAGACCAGTACTCATTGTAGCAAGATCTTTGTCCAAGTATCAGGAGCTGAGAGAATGGATGACCAGTCTCCATGGATGCATAAATGCAACGACCATGAAAAATCTACATATACATGCTGTTTTTTGATAAAATATCAAATGAATTTAATAGAATATCAAATAGATAATACACTATGATCAAATGCAATTTGTCTTAGTGCTAGAAGAATGGTTTAATATTCAAAGCAATAAGTGTTGTACAAAACATAAACATGATTAATGACAAAAACCTTGATCATTTAATTCCATGCATAAAAAGCATTTGATAAGGTTCAGCATCAATTTGTGGTAAACCTCTCAATGAATTACAAGTAGAAGTAACATGCCTCAGAATAATAAAGTCTATATATACAAACACACAGCAAATATGATGAATGGCGAAAAACTTAAACTGTCGCCATCAAGTTTTAAAAAAAGGAATGGATGTTCAAATTTACCACTCTTATTTAATCTAGTACTGCAAGCCTTAGCAAGTAAGCAAAATAAAGAAGTAATGGACATTTAAATAGGAAAAGATGTCATTAAATTATCCACATTGCAGTTGACATAATTTTATATATAGGAATGCCAAAGTATTCTATCCCTACATTTTTTAGAACTTAAAAAGAATTTAAATAACATAACATAATAGAAAATCAGCATACCAAATCAAAGAATTTTTATACACAAGTAATGGATTTGGTGAAAAATATGCAAGCAATCCCATTCCCAGAGCAATATTTCTAAGCCACATTATGGTTATGCCTTGATAATTATAATTAAAGCCACCTGACTCTTATCATTCCATTTTAAAGTCAAGTGTAAACCTTTTCTTTCAGATGTCTGTCAGAACTGGGTTCCCAAACAAGGGCTTCACTCATTCTTTATTAAAACGGTAGCTCCAACATGAAATGGGGAAGTAGAATTTAGGACCCATCCTATGTTATCAGAGAATCTTGCCCTTTGATCCATAAATCTTTAATATCACACACATACAACTACAAACAGTTCTCATTTTTGTTCATTATTTGCAATGAGCAAAGCCAATGCTAGCAGCTCTTTGATATGTAAAACATGTATATACATATTCATACACTATCTTGGGTAGAGTCCAAGGAAGGATCCTGAGCAATTAAGATCATATGTTCAGGTTACAAGAGGAGCACATAGCTCAGTAAGCTTGTCACATTATAAACAGTAACTTTTTGGTTGCAAGGTTAGGCAAAATTCATTAGTTCAGATTATATCCATATTGTAAAATTCATTACCACGTCAGGTAACTATAAAAATAAAAATATTTGGGAAAACATCTAACCAAGAAAGCAAAATATCTCCACATTAAAAACCACAAACAGTTGGTGAAAGAAATTATAGAGTACACAAAAGTAGTAGGATAAGCAATGTCCATGAATCAGAAAATTTAATATTGTTAATATGATCATGGCACCCAAGGTTCAATGCAGTGCCATGAAAGTGCTAATGACTTTCTTCACAGTAAAAAGAAAAATAATCTGAAAATTTCAGGAAGAAGCATAAAAGGCCTAGAATAACTACAATTATATATATATATATATATATATATATATATAAAATCTCCTGAACCAAGAATGACAAATAACAACAAAAAAAGAACAGAGGCATTTTAATAATTGACTTTAATACCTACTACAAATGTATAGTTATTGAGACAGCATGGTAATGACATACCAGATCCTTAGACCAATGGAACAAATGAGAGTCCAAAAATTAATTCATGCTTATTGAGTAAATTGATTTTAATTCAGTTTCCTTTCTTTTTTTTTCTTTTGAGATAAGTTCTCAGTGTGTAGCCCTAGCTGACCTGGAATTTTCTGTGTAGACTTGGTTGGCATTGAATTCACCAGGTTTCCAGATGCATCCGATATCCACCCAGCAGCCAACTGATTTCTGATTAAGTGTTCCCAGCACATATTGTGGAGTAAAAAACAGTCTTGGCATAAGTGGTGCTGGAAAAATTTAATATGATGCATTTACAAAAATGGAATTAGGTCTTTTATTCTCAACATACACAAAATAAACTCAAAGTTAAACTTAAACCAAAACTTTAAACCCCAAAATACTAGAAGAAAATATGGGAAACATAATTCAAGGCATTGACAAAGGCAAGAATATTTTAAATCAGACCCAAAAAGCACAGGAAACAAAATTAAAAGTAAATAAATGGGATTACCTCAAGCTAAGAAGTTTCAGCACAACAAAGGAAACACTCAGCAGGATTAAAATACAGTCTGCAGAACGGAGGAAAATCCTTGTAAATGACATATTCAACAAGCAACACAAAACATGTGAGGAATTCCAGATGATGGCCATTAAAGAACAAATTCAACTTTCAAATTGGGCTAAAGTACTAAGTGGACACTTCTCAAAAGAGCACATAAGGATAGCCACCAAATATGTGAATCAATGTTTAATTTCACTCATCATCAGAGAAATGAAAATCAGAACCACATGAGATAGTATCCCATGCCAATTAGAATGGTTATCAAAAAGACACAAAAAATGTGGACAAAGATTAGAAAATGGGAAAATTTATACACTGTTATAGAAAACAGCACGGAGACTTCTTTAAAACTAAATATAGAAAAACCATATGATTCAGCAGTTCCACTAATGTGTTTATATCAGAGGAGTTGAAATCTTTATACTCAAGTGGTTCTTGCACCCCTATTTTTATTACAGCACTACCCACAATAGCCAAAATATGGAAGCAAGCCAAATGTCCTTCAGAAAATGAATGAATAAAGCAAATGTGGTGTACATATACACTCAGCCTTAGGGAAAATGAAATCCTGTAATTTACTGCAGCATGGATGGAACTGGAGAACATTATGTTGAATGAAACCCATGATGCACAAAAAGACAAATAATTCATGTTACTACTCACGAATGGAAACTAATATCAACCATGTTGAAGTAAAGGGTGGAAGAGTAGACACTGGAGATGAGCAGTGACAAGAGGAAATAGAAGGAATATAAGAGGGGCTATTAGGGGTTGGGAAGGATACTGAGGGAAGAGGCATTAGGTATAGACACAAACAATACATGTGGGTATGAAAATGCCAGAATGAGTCTCATTAGTGGATATAATTACTGTGTATTGATATAAATAAAAAGGGCTGGAGAGATGGCTCAGTGGTTAAGAGCACTAGATGTTCTTGCAGAAGACCTGAGTTCAATTCCTGGCACCCATATGGTGCTGACAAGCATCCAAAACTCCAGTTCCAAGAAATCCCACCCCCTCTTCTGTCCTCTGAAGATACTTCGTGACATGGGTGCACTTACATACATGCAGGCATAATACTCATACACATAAAATAAAAATTAATATACATAAAAATAATAGAAGTTATGTGCCACCTTTACAAAACTATAACATTATTAATTATCTTTTATGTGTAGATATCGGTGTCAGTCAACTTTTCTGTCCTAAAGGTTGGCATGTAGCTCAGATTTTATATTCAGTATATATTACTCATAATACTTAATGAGTGATTTGGAGCAAGTGAGGGAAGAATTCAGTTTGAAGAGATTATTAAATTTCCTTTGTTCATTTTTTTCAGTTATTTCATTAAAGGATTTACCTGCATATTCTTCCACTTTGGAATAGGAACCTACATTGAAACTAAAATTTTTTAATCTGAAAACTATTTGCCAGTTGCATGCAACTCTGTGAATTCCTTCCAGTTAAATATTCTATCACTCTTTTGTTCATTAAAAGAAATGTATTCCAGCAGCTGAGCTTTGTAAACAACTTTTCAATAAAAAACAAGTGTTCTCATTGAAGGAATGAAGCCCATTTTAGACAGGAAATGGGCTTCAGGTTCCAAATTCAGTGTCTATGTTTCAACAAAGAATGTGATTAAGAAAATACTGCACAGGGGATTGGAAGGGCTTTTCTCCAAGTAATGAACTGAAGATTTTTCTCTTCCTTCACAATTGAAAGGAACAATGAATTCCTAAATTCCCTTTTCTATAGTCAATGGAAGGAGAGAGACAGAGACAGAGAGACAGAGAAAGGGAGGGGGAGAGAGAGAGAGAAAAACAATTACCTTCTATTTTCTGGGAAGAAAGGCATTTTGAGCCTGTTGGTGTCCTGTGGGTATAAGTAGCCGATAAGGGTGGAAGTATGAATTGTAATCAGAAATCTTGGGTGCTATTTTCAGTTCTTTTGTTCTCATGCTGTAGGATTTGGGGATTTTTATAAATGTTAACTAATACTGCTTTACTGAATAGGCACTGTGAATGTCAATTGATAACAATTAGAAGAACTACATGGCTGATAACCCATAGTTGAAATAAATCAAACTAAAATACTGAGTTAACTAAATTATATGCAGGCAGCCATAGCAGTGCTATGCTAATGTCCCTTACACAGCTGAGAGTCACATGATGGAACAGAGATAAGACAATGGAAACAGAACTTTTCTTCTTCCTGGTCTTCTTTCATCTGTTTATATGAGTGAGTGGAGTAGAGTTCATATTGTAAATAGAAACATTTAAAACTAAATACCAACTGGGCAATCAAGAGTACTGATAAATAAAACCAATAAGCAGTACTCTGAATATCCCATGAAAATGTAAATGTGAAGCTGGAAACTTCAAGAGATTCTATATAATAAATGTTTCACTCATCAGGAACTACCCATTGTCAAGGAAGCAGCATATGCATGATAATTCAATCGAAAGGTAGATATTTTCTTTGCACCTTTTGGTCATATTAATTTCATCAGCACTCCACCTCTATTTGATGGAAGTGTTAAATTGTCATTTGACAGTCTCTCCGATTCAATAAATTTACCCAAAACTTCTAAAACCACTGAGGAAACATCAGCATTTTTCAGATTTATTTCTTTTACAAAGTAAAATCTGAAAATATGCTTTTCCCCTTCATGGCTGAGCAATTACAGTCAGAAGATTTTATCTCGATGCAAGCTTCCTAAACTTTTATTTCTCTTGTCCTCTTTTTGCCCAAGAAATTTTTATGTGACCTCATATATACAGGTTTATAAAGCAGGCGTATGTCATGTATTTACCAATAATACACCATAAAGAAATTTATTTAAAATCATTCTTTTTTATATTTATTTATTAAAGATGAAGGCAATTTGGCATATGAATGAGATGTATGTGCTTGTTTATTTTTGCATAAAGAATTAAATGATGGCTGAGTATTTGACACTATATGATGTAGAGTATTTTCAGCATTTTTCAGAGTTTATTAATATTTTGATTTTGTAACCATCAATGCTGAGAACACCATTTTGCATCAGCATATAGTAAAAAATTTCACAAGTATATTTAGGGTTATTTTGGAAAATTTTAGAAATTCTGTCCAAATTTTAAGACAAATTCATTAAAAAAGATTTTTTTTTACAATACTCAAGTTTGCAACTTAAATCACAAATAGTAAAATCAAACATCCTAACACAACAGAATCCACCTACAATAATTTGATACTTACATGCTGAGGAATACTATCAGGAGCTATTGAAAGAATTTGTTTTCTATAATGAAACTATTATGCTTTTATACAAACAGAAAATTTCACTAGTATAACGATTGTAATTCCTGGCAACACAATAGTTGCAAATCTGGGCTGTGTTGTTTCAGGCAGGGCTTATTGGAATTGAGTGACATGGTGTGATGGCATATGTAAGGCAAAGTGCAAATGTTGTGGGTTCAGAAACATGGCTGCAGTGTTGTTGTGCAAAGCAACACAGACAAGCACTGCCCGGAACAGTATGGATTCATTGTTTGTCTCATTTTGAAATGATTTTTGGTCATTGCAGGTTCATTTTGTATCTCATTAGACTGTATATTGGTATAAGACATAGAGGATCCATGTCTGAATGAATAAGCATTAATATCATAATTAAAATATTAAACAAATTGATATTTATCTAAGAATTTTGTCAACAATTTGCTTTTATCTTTGGAAAAACAAGACAGTTTCATCCCACAACAAGAAACAGACTAGAGACTCATTTTAATGATTATATTCATGCATTCTTTTGGGCATAAATTAAATAGGCCACAGGCTGCATCTGTTTCAATGAATTTGGCTTAAAATTTGGACAGAATTTCAAAAATTTTCCAAAATAACCCTAAACATACTTGTGCAATTTTTTACTATATGCTGATGCAAAATGGTGTTCTACTGCTGCCAATTTTGTTTATACCACTATATATAGTATGTGAACTTATATGGGGTCAAGACCAACAATTTAAGAACTTGTGCTCTAGATGGAAGCAATACTGATGGTATCACTCAGATCTTGTCATTATAAATTTGGGGAGTATAAGGTTGACTGATGTTTACCTGAGACTTTTTTTTAATCCCTATTCTTCATGACAGATGCTTAGTTAGTGTGCATTTCATGGTTTTATGGGATTTTTAATGCATATTATGGATGATGGTATTCAGTTCTATGCCCATGAAATGATTGAGGCTACAATATTTCCACTGAAATCTGTGGACATTCTAGTAACGTTATATTGATTTGATAATACATTTCTTACCAGAGAATACATTTTTCAGAAAGTGTCCTCCAATATTGAGCAAATTTTCCAAAGTGTATGCCCTCTCATGAAAACTTTTTCACATAGGCAACAAAAAGCCAAGCAAGGTGATACATGCCCCTTCTCTCAGCACTCAGGAGACCAAAGCATGGGGATCACAAGTTTCAGGCTAGGTTGGACTATGTAATGAGACCATTTAAAAAATAAAAACAAAGAAACAGGGATATAGTGCAGTGGTAGAGTACCTGCCTAGCATTCACAATGCCCTAGGTCTCATGATCAAAACTACATTAAAAGACAGCAAAATAAAATGGAAATGCACTCATTGTACATGCTAAAAACATTCTCAATGTATGACTTGCATATTAGTAAAAAGATTGCAATTTGGAAAACTCTGTTGATTCACATAATGGCTTATTTGTGACAACCAAAGCCAGAATGATGGTGAGCCTATTACTTTTGTATTGAAAAGTCCAAGTTTCAAAACCCAAACCTCAGAGTCCTCAAATTGCTATGTGATGAATATTTTTCAGTAAAGCCACATCTTACAACCACATTTGCTGAACCATAAGGTTTGTTGAGCTGTGGTCATTCGCCAATGCAGCCTGTGGCCTATTTAATTTATGCCCAAAGGAATGTATGAACATAATCATTAGAATGAGTCTCTAGTCTGTTTCTTGTTGTGGGATGAAACTGTCTTGTTTTTCCAAAGATAAAAGCAAATTGCTGACAAAATTCTTAGATAAATATCAATTTGTTTAATATTTTAATTATGATATTAATGCTTGTTCATTCAGACATGGATCCTCTATGTCTTATACCAATACACAGTCTAATGAGATACAAAATGAAACTGTTTCTTTTACTTAAAATCAAATCTATACAGTTGACATAGGTTGAAATTGAATTTCCAGACAACCAATAGGACATTATGGAAACTGAAAATATTCATTTATCTTTTTCTCTTTTTATTCTTTCTTTAGTGAATGCTCATGAATTTTTGTCTATCTTGCACTTGGTTGGCAATTATACAACTTCCAAGGTTGTTAAAATTGTCAAATATCATATTTTGAAGCTAACAAAGAATTCTAAAGTGTTTTTATGCTACTTGAGAATAAATACACAGGAATATCTTCACAGAGTTTCCTGTTATAGGGAAAGGATTTCAAAGATTCAAGAAAAGCCCAGAGGGTACAAGGAAAATAGAATTGAGATCTCACTCTCAAAAGGGTTAGTTGAACATTTTTTATATGTTGGAACCCTCCTAGAGTGAAATTATTTGAAGTTCTCCCTTGGTTCATCCTCTTCTATTTCGCCAACATTATACTTTAAAAGCTCGTATTTCAAAGGTATAATGTTTAAGGAGAACATTAAACAAAACGCAGGCCAGAGATGAATCAAAGGATAGAGAGAATGTTAGTGCTTCCTTTACTTCAATTTACTGAAATAATTTAAAGCAAGAACTTGGTTCAAATTACTCATATCATAAAATGTCAAGTAAAGAGGCCACTTAATAATAGTGGATTGCAGTCAATTTGGATCAAAACATCTCAAGAAACCTTCACATAAAGTACTTCTAAAATCTAACTTCCAAATAAGTTTAGGACATATCTTATTGAGGGAAATATATTATAAACAAGTAATTTAGCTAAACTCCAAAGTAATGCTTACTCCTTTATCTAGATAAAAATAATAACTAAAGAAAATCAAAGACCCATCCTAAACCAGATTGCTATACTTTGTTTGAAGTCACTACGGTCAGGTCAATGGTTTTGTTGTTATTCTCAGTCCTTTCACAAGTATTTACACCAATACAAGACAAAACAGGAGTAAAGTGCATAATGAATGAGTCACTAGGGACTTTGTTTCAGATTTAGTAGACTATGATCCACTAACACAGGCCAGCCCTTGCAATGCTCATTCTTTTATATCTTCTCTATGGCAAGACAATTCCAGATCTGAGCTGGTGTAGACTGTAGACCATACATGTCAAAGTACTTGCTCTTTTGTCCTTCACAGGGAATAATTCTGATAATGAAACATGATCTTTTAACTTTCTGTATCCATCACATTTCCGCTGCTGTCATTGCAGATACCCATGTGCTCAGTTTTAATCACCTTGAGATGGATGTCTATGTTTTTGTAGAATTTCTTCACTGACTGTGCAAACCTTTTCTTGGATTGTCTTGGGAGTGACTTTGTAGTTTTAGGTTCTGGGGATTGAAGCTAGAACATGTGAATGTTAGGTCAGCGCTCGGTCAGTGAGTTTTATTCTTGTCCATGACTATTTTTGATCAAGCACCCAATTTCTATCCAACCATCTACCCTTTTCCAAACATATAGTATCTAAATTCTAAAAACAATATTTTTCCCTGGATAGCATTTTCATATTCTTTAGAACAACAGCAGGAAAAACTTCATTATCCATTATCTCCACCTGCTGTTGTTGCCCGAGCTCTATGCTTAGGTTGAAACCATAGGACTTCCCATGCCCCATGAGTGCTTTGCTTGCCTTCAGGGTAAAATACCATCAGGGATGGTGCTACAACATCAGGTTCTGAATGTACAATCAATTATGCGTGCTGTCCTACTAGTTTATTTCAAATTATGAAGCATATTTCTATGATTCCATCCTCTTTCCTTAAATGATGAAGAAAAAAAAAACCTCTTTTTTTCAGAAGTAATACAACAGAAGAAGAGATAATGATAATGGAAGTATTTCTGCATTGAATAGTTCCAAAGCTATTGGAACTATAATGATAATTGTCTTGGGAAAAATTAATCAACAGATATTAAAATGTGTAGATAATGTCCTAGGCAAAAAACAGGATATTGACTTAAATAGTATCACTCCCATGCATTTGTTCATTTAAATGTAGTAAGCCAATAGTAGAGAATCCTGGTAGATATTATCATATCCATGTGGTGAAAGTTAATCTTACTACTACTAGTGGCCATGGACATCATGCATCTCAGACATGATATGTTGAGAAGAGCACATCACTTCTGTGGTTTTCTTTCCTCAAATGCATACCCCACCAAGACTAACACTGACAGAAAAATCTGGCAAACTTAAATTGATGGTTATTCTCCAAAAGAAGTAACCAGCACACTCCAAAAAATATCAAAATCTTGAACGACAAGTAAAAAGAGAGGGATTCTCAGAGATCAGAAGATCCTAAGAACACATGTACAAAACATGAAGTTCTAAATGGGATCATAGAACAAACAGAAAATTATAGAATGCACAATACAACTACATGTTTTCTTTTTGTCCATTGTGTCCACTGATAATTCCTTCAGCAGAACATGCTTTGAGAATAGTACTTTTGGTTAAATCAGTACTGATTTAAATTTTATTTATTTAGTTTTACTTTATGTGTATGAGTGGTTTTGCCTGAATGTATGTACGTGCATGCACTCATGTTGTGTAACACGAGGGTGTCAGATCCCCTGAAACTCTAGTTATAGATGGTTGCTATGTTGATGCTGGGAATTGAACCCAGGTTCTCTGGAAGTACAGTCAGTGCTCTTAACCACTGATCCATCTCTCCAACCTCCCCCACCCGCATTGCTTTTAAACTCTGAATAATTTGGCCTTTCTGAATTTGTACAGGAGGGACCTATACAGAAAATGGTGCAAGGGGTTGGCGACACTTACATAGTTGGTAAAATTGATGCTGGGAATTAGGGTACTGAGAATTTGTAGTCACCATTACTATCTATATAAACCATGGGAATGGGAAAGTGATTGTATTATCATGAAATAATGATCCTAATTTCATGGTAAAAATAAATACATTACAAGTTCCCCCTTTTATAATAGGATGTCCTGATATGTTTACCATCAAGTATTAGTTGTATTTGAAAATCATAGTTTTGCAAGAAAGGTAGCTCCTTAGAAGAGTTGTGTGGGAAAGTAATTTGTGTGTGGGGGGAGTGTTGATTTGAATGAGAATGTTCTCCATAGATTCCAAGTATTTGAATAGTTGGTCAGTTGCTGTTGCTATTTGGGGAAGGTCATGAGACCTTCCAGAAGCTGTGGTATTTTGGGCAGCAGAGAGTTTCTGGGAGTGCGCTTTGAGAGTTCACGGTCTTGCCCCTCCTACAGTATCTCTGTCAATCTTCCTTCATTGCGTGGGGATATGAGTCCTTGGCTTTCTGCACCAGCCACCTCTGCTATCATGCTTTTGGACCATAATGAACCCTGATTCCTCTGGAAATACAAGTCCAAATAAACTCTTCCTTTTATAAATAGTCTTGATCATGGTGTTTTATTATAGCAACAGAAAAGTAACTAGTATGATAGGAAACAACAATTTATAAGCATCTGTTAGAGATATGCAGCACAGAGCCTATATAGACTCTGATAATTTCTGGTGTCTGATGTTTGACTAAAACTGCTCATTTCAAAAGTTTCCAAAACTAATTCAGAATATTTTAATTCAGATTCAGATTTTTTAAGTGGAGGCTAGAGAGATAGCTCAGCAGTTAGATGCACTTCTTGCTCTTCCAGAGCACCTGAGTTCAGTTCCCAACATCCACATGGCAGTTGATATCCATTTGTAACTCCAGTTCTGAGGGATGCAATGCTCTCTTCTGGCCTCTGTAGGCACTGCACATACATGGTACAACTACATAAATTCAGGCACAACGCTCATACACATAAAAACAAAAACGTATCAATCTTAAAAAAAAAAGAAAAAAAAACCTATTCACATCTGGAGAATCTTCTCCACAGAGAAATCTTGAGGAACATTGTTCCCAGGAACTAATTTTGTGCTGGCCTACAGGAGGAGTATTTGTAGGATTAAATATTGATAACAAGGAAAGAAACAGACACTTATTCTCTTTCTAAGAAGTTGAAGTTAAGTTTAAAAACTTAGATATAAAAAGAAAGCATTTGCTAACTGATAGAAATAACTGCATAGGAAAAAGTGAAAGAAGAATATTATTTATAATAGTGTAAAAAATACTAAAACAGTGGAAATATGGAGTCCTAAATTTTAGAACAAACAATGGGCATTTATTAAATGCTTATGAAGTACCAAGATTATCATGCATTTTTTTATATTAATAGTGAATAGTTATTGGTTTTCTAATGTATGCTTTGCATCTCTTTGTTCAATTTGTACAATAGCCATATATTCTAGGTTTAGCTCAATAAATGTTCTAAATCGGTGGTAGTAACAAATCTGGCATCTGTGTTCCTATTTCTTTGCAGAAGCTTCCATCTTTACCAAACATAAAATTTCTGTAGTGTACACATACATGTGTGTAATATATATATATATGTATACATATACATATGTATACATATGACATACAGAAAATATGCACCAAGGTAATGTATATCTACTGTATCTCATACATCAGATTTCACATTCCTACTTCTTCACAGAAGCTCCTCCCCTATTTCTGTAGCAACTCTCCATTTCTTTAGGGAAGCCTGTTTGTATTCATTTTTGCTGTCCAACTTTAATGGCAGACCATGTGTGAAATTTCAGCTTTGGAGGTGTTGGACATGTACAGATTTCACAGTCTGACATTATTTCCCAATGACGTGGAATTAAGGGGATTTCCTTGTATTTGTTGGCAACTTTTGGTTCCTTGGTCACATTAAAGCATTATAATCCTGAAGAGACACTGCTGAGTTACAGGGAGTTCTCATCCAGCATGCCAGATATTATTTTAGGCAAATCCTAGTTTTTCATAAACTCTAGGTAGATTTTGATCACCTCTTATCCTTTGGGCTTCTATTTTGAGAAATTTATTTATGCTTCTGTTATTGTAGAATGCAGACTTCCCTCTGTTATGATGTCCTTTCAAAATATTCAGTCAACCATGAAGCCAAAACATCCTTATTGAATTATCTTTCCTTGTGTAGACTTAGTCCTGCAGTTTCTCCACAGGCGGTGAAAGCAAAACTTGCTAAAGACTGGGTGCCAAGCTGTCTACCATATCCTATCTATTGAATGCCCCCACCACAAGAGCTCTTATACAGGGTTATGAACATCCTCAGATAAGCCCCTTCCCTTCCAAATCCCTTTTAGGATGACTTTCCCATTTCCTGTCCTGCTGATTGCACCCTTGGAGGATATTTGAAATCTGGAACATCTTTGTTGTCTACTTTTAGTCATGCCAAACAATCCTCAGGGGACAATGCTCTCTCAAGCTGGTGCAAATAGGATTTTAAGTCAGAGGCATCTGTCAAGTTGTTGTATTTTCGTGGCCCTTTCATTGGTGTCCAGCTAGCATGGTATCCTGTGTGCCCACCCAGTGTCTAGCATGTAGCCAGTCCTCATTACTTTTGCCTTACTATGGAAGCTTGCATGGAAAATATTTCGGGAACTCTTCCCCTCCTTCCTCCTCCTATCCCAAGTTTATTCCTGTTTTCCCACTTCATCCCCTTCTCTTTCACTTAAAACATGCAGACATTTGCCAGATGTAAAGGAACTTCAGTAAATTAAAACAAAACAAATAAAAACAGGATGAAGTAAAGTCATGGTTCCATTAAATGTCAAACTACAGAATTTGAACACATTTAAGTATCACTTCATTTGTATACTGAAAAATCTATCATTCAGGGCATCAGATATTAGGAAAAGCCTTTGGAATCACCCAAAAAGCCCACTTTAAGTATATTATTATCTTTTTCTGAGGTTTGAAAAGTATGATTATGGAGGGGCTAATCAAAAAATGAGGTGCTAAAAATGGAACAATCCTTTTCACCACATATTGTGACATTTGTGGATATCTATAGACAACTTTTACCACATCATTTTGTTTCCTGTTTATGCCATTTGGACTCTGAGTGAAATATTTTTAACATGAAGAAACTATTGAAGTAAAATACAGAGTTGCAGCTTTGAAGGAAGGCAGCAATGCCAAAATGAGAGATTGAATAAGCCACTGATATCATTTGAAATATGCACACACACACTTCAGGTTGTAGTTTTAGAGTTAAAGGGCACCAGAATTTCTCAGTGTAACTCAGTTATTGTACAAATGATCCTCCTGAGACAGGGATAGGTCATTATCCTTGATTCTAAGACTATGTATTGAGCCATTTTTAGCACCCAAATTTTCTTTAATCATTTTCATCTCTTTCTTCTTTTTTATTTGGATGATTTGGAATTAGTGTCCACTGTGTTCTTGCCTGTCTTGACTGATTTCTAATGAATGACATGCCATATGTAGATTAAGACTACCCTAGAGTAAGTACACTCTGAGAATGTTTCCCAAGAGCCAGAGGACATTGTATAGAGCCATAAGTTTAGCAGTACCATGTTTGTTCAACTACTAATACAGAATTCAATAAAATGGGGATAAAGGCAGAAATTATACTTCTGTTGGCTCTTTATTAACTATGGAATAGAGCAAAGCATAGGAACAGATAGTCCAGATAACTAAACATGATGCATGCATGTGATTCCACACTGTTTCTTTTGTAATGAAATTTGAATGTGAATGTTTGGCCTTCCAAACAGCACACTTCAAATGCTGTGGGATTTTTGACATCACACTCAGGCACCAGACAGTTTGTTTAGATTACCTTTACTGAAATCCCTCTCCAAACCTCATGAAAAGCATCCCATCCCTTGATGTATTTTATGCCTTAAACTTTTCAGTAAAGATACACTGTAGTTTAGAATGCATCATTAGATGTGTTAGCCAGCATTTCTGCTTCTGCATATTAAAAAGGTTAAATAATTTTATTGAACTTTTGAAAATTTCATACAGTATATTTTGATCATATTTAGACCCCCTTCTCCTATTTGCATCCCTCCTATAATCCCACCACCAGACTTCATGTACTCAGTCATACATGTTCAACTCTATCAAGAAAAGTTTGTGTCTCCAAATGTCCTTTGATATGCAACTATCTACCGGAGTCTGGTTAACCTACCTATTGTCACATCCTCAGAGAAAACCAACTCTCTCTCTCCCAGTAGTTTTTGGTTGCCAGTCGTTCCTCACATATGGGTGGGGATTGCTATCCATTTCTCCAGTTTTGTGCTGAGGTGTTTGTCTAGATTGTGCTTGCATGGGTCTTGTACATGCTGTTACCATTGCAATAAATTCATATGAACAACTTCCCATTTGCCTGAAAAACTCTTTCCTTGTGTTCAGCCACCAACTAACTCTTACAGTCTTTCTGCCCCCTCTTCCACACGTCTCTGAGCCTTAGGTGACAGAGTTTTGATAAGCACTCTGCAGTCTCATATTCTCTGCATTTCGGCCAGTTGTGGGTTTCTGGGTTAATCACCATCTATTGCATGAAGGACCTTGACTGGTGAGAGTTGGGAGATGTATTGATGTTCTTTTTTCTCCGTCATTGTGCTATATTCCCTGAGACTTAGTCATAGAGGCTGCATTGTAGATATGTCACTTAGGACTGGATACCGCACTGATATATTATCTGTGTTTGACCAGTTGTAAGATTTTGTAATAGTCTTCATATGTTGAAGAAAGAAGCTTCTATTAATGACTGGTGAGAGGTCTACTTGCCCATAAATATAAGAATGGATACTTAAAATACAGTAAGAAATCACGTTGGTCTATGGATATGACAGATGTAGGTATTTCTTTAGGATCTATGACTTCCACAGCCATGTGTGTTATCTTATGTTTACAGTATCAGACACGAGTCTCTCTCAATGAGTAGGCCTTAAGTCCAATTAGATTTATTTCTTTTTATTTAATGTGTTTGAGTGTTTCACTTACATGTATGTGAGTGCAACCATGTTGTCCAATGTCTGCAGAAGACAGAACAGGACATCAGATTCCCTGGAACTAGAGTTTCAGACAGTTGTTAGCTGCCATGTGGGTACTGAGACCTGAACTCAGTTCCTCTGCAAGAGCAACCAGTTATCTTAACTGTTGAGCCAAATTACCAGCCCCTCTGTGTAGATTCTTGTGAGGTTGGGGGAAATATAGCTCAGAAATTCTTGCCAACAGCATACAGGTTGTGGTGTTTGGTGATATGCTTCTCTCATGATTATACCAAGTAAGATTACAAAATGAAATAACTTTACAAATTCATAAATACACATCTCTATAAACAAATACAAATTTAAACTGTTTATATTTATCTATATGATTATGTACTTTGCATGTATTTATTTATTTAAAAGAGACTAAACCTTCTTGCTTACTGGAAAAGTTTTGCATATGGAAAAAAAGAAAAAAGTTAAGGAAATCAGGGCCAAATATCCAACCAACACTTTTACCCTAAAGAAAAATTTTGAAATACTTGATAAGTGTTGATGGAAGCTACCTTGGATTTTGTTGATGTTCTTGTGTCTAAAAATACGTACCCATGATTATCTTTGGTACTTATTTCAGAACTTAAACTGCATTGGGAAACCTTGTGACAGTCAAACACATTCATGTTTATTGCTGTAGTATTTATAACAGTCAAAATATGGAAGCAGACTAAATGTTCAACAATGGATGAAAGAATAAAGAAATGAGGAGGAGAGTTTTATTCAGCCACAAAGAAAGGATAAAATTATGTCATTTTCAGGAAATTGAAGGCCATCACATTAAATAAACCAGACTCCTATATAGATTCTATAAATGACAGGAAAGAAAAAGAAAGATTATGAAGTGGGAAGAAGATATCCAAAGAGGGGGGGAACAAAAGAAAGTAGTGTGGGGATAAATATTGTATATTTTATTTCATTCAGAATCTATATTTGTGTGTATACACACACACACACACACATATATGTGTATATATATATATATATATATATATAACTGAAGGGAGGGGAGTATTGGGGAGGACTAATAAGGGGTCAGATGGATGGGAGAATGTGAGTGGATGAATGCAAGCATCATTCAATAACATGTATATGAAAATGTCATAATGAAACCCAATGCTAACTTAAAATACTCAAGAAAGTTTAATGAAAGAAGGCCCATTGACTTAAAATTATGTTGGTCATATAAAATGATTGGAAATATGTTGTTTGTTTGTAGTGTCAGAACGACTATTAATTTAAAATATTTTCTTTGGAGAAATACCTCAGTGATCACAGCAATAGTCCCTAGTCAACAAAACTTCCATTAATTTACCACCCTATCTTTTATAGAATATAATAATAAATAGAGAACCTCAAAAAGGAAAAGGGGAATGTGGCTAACCTTAGGGACATGATTCATTTTAGAACTGTACCTCCACTCAACCGTAGCTGAAGTTGATTGCAAAATATTAAATTCTAGTCCCTTTAAAATGCCAAATGGGATCATTCAAAAGGAAGTCAGAAGACAGATTGGAAGAGCAAACAAGCATGCCTTACAAGTACTTGAAACCTTCAGAATTAAGTCACTCCCACATCCTGAACGCCTCAGCCCAGTATCCCAAGTGACAGTAAATTGAACAAATGTGCTGAGCTTAATAAACAATGCTTTCTACAAAGGAGATTGTGGAGTAGGTTGCATTATATCTTTTGGTGCAACAGATGCCCCTATCTAATATCCATAACTGATTGTCTACGTATTTACTACCTCCCAGGTTTCCAATTACTCTGCTGCTGTCTAGGATCTAACTGTCATGTAAACAGTCTGTGGCTGATAAAAGCAGGACTACTGGATCAATTTGAATGATTGTGTTACACAGAGCAGGACACTAATCTCAGAAATATTGGAAGGTAGTAACACAAAGGAGCAAACCTAAAGATCAGTTCTGCTTTTGCATCAGGTTGTTCTGGATCTTTTTGGCATGTTAGAAAGTTAGAAAAAAAGTTAGAAAGTTACAGATATTAGAAGTTCTGTTGCTTGTCAATTTGCATGAAAGTCTGTTTACATGGGGTGCAAATTCAATAAAATCTTTGTCAATGATAAATACATGTTACTGTGAGTTTTGAAGACCATAATATATTCGCAGGAGATTTTTCCTTATTCTTTCTGCTGGAAGTCTGACCTGACCTTTCTATCCTATATAGGTATAAAAGCACTCTATAGCAATGGTTTTGAAAAATGGGGGTCCTTTGCTAATCTAAGTATAATACTGAAAATAAAAAAGTAGAAGCATTTACATGTGTTCATTATTTTCACATTCCTCCAAATAGAAATTCAATTTAAGTCTAGATGTACTAGAAAGTAAAAATCATATGACAAGCCGTAACAAGCTAATTAAATTTACCAAGTTGTCTAAATGCAGTGCTGGGCATGGGATTTCATAGTTCTATTCATCACACTTCCAAAAGAGATATGTGTATTTGCAGGAGAAGGTCGTTAATATTTACACATAGTATGTGCTATACCAATGCTTTTCTAAAACAAAGTGCTAGCAAATCAAATCTAGCAATATATAGAAAAGAAATATGCTAATCCTAGGAATGTAGGTTGGCATAAAACATGAAAATTAATCAATGTAAAGCACTATATTAACAAATTAACAAAGAAAAAATTATATGAATATCTTAACATGCTTACACAAAGCGTTTGGAAAATCCAATATCCATTCCTGCTAAAACCTCTCAACATATTGGATTGGAAGGGTAATTCCTCAACTTGATAATGGGCATGTACATAAAATCCATAGTTAATATAATATTTCATGATTAAAGGGTAAACATTTTCTAAAATCAGAAACAATTTGACATTTTTCATCCTGAAATTAAATAAAGAAACAAGCTAAAGAAAAGTAATAAAGTAGCAAAAGAGATAAAGGCATCCAAGTTCAAAGGACGGAAGTATAGCTGCTTATATCTACTGGTGGAGAAAAAGCCAAAGCCAATGAAATCTATTGTAAAATCTCTTGGGCAGTTGAGGAAGTTGAGCAAAGCTGCAAAATGTAAGAGAGTCATACAAGAAAAAAAGTTGTACTGTATACTGGCATACAGCAATAGGAAACAAATGCAATCGCTTACGAGTGCATAAATTAATTTAAGACCTTGAATTCTGAAACTACTCAGGGAAACCTAGGAGTAACATTTCAAGATAATGGCACAGGTAACAATTTCCTGAGTAAAACTCTAATAGCTCAGGAAATAAAGACAAGAGTGGACATGTAGAATTGGGTGAAACTAAAAGCTTCTGCACAGAAAATGAAACAATCAACAGAACAAAGAGAGAGCTGACAGAGTGGGAGAAAGGCTTTGCCAGGTTTTCATCTGGTGGAAGACTAACATGTAGAATCTATAAATAAATCAACAACTAACATCAAAGGAACAAGTAATCCAATCAATAAATGGGCAACTGATCTTTGGACAGGGTCTTCTCAAAAGAAGTAAAAATGGGAAGCAAGTCTATGACAAGTATTTCCCAAATCTACATGGGGATTCTATTTCACCCGGTCAAAATGGCTATTCTAAAAATCAGCAAGTGCTGGCATGGATGTGGAGGAAAAATAACCCATATATGTTGTCAGGGGAAATATGCATAAATAGTCCATTATGGACTTAGTATGTACTTAATTCCATAAATACTACAAATAGAACTGCCATGCAGTTCAGCTATATTCCATGAAAACAAACTCAGCACATGTAAAATACATGTTGATTGTCATACCATTCACAGCAGTCAAACTATACAATCAGTCTCAGTGCCCCTCAATGGATGAATAAAAATTATGGCATATATCTAAAATGTAATTGTGTATATGGAAAGAAGTTGTTATTGGCAACAAAGTGAATAGAACTAAAGAGCATCATGAGTCAGATATCTCATGTTTTCTCTCGTTTATGAAAATAATTTTAAAGTTGACCTGAAAGTTGCAGAGATTACTAGAAAGGATGGGAAGAAGCGGTGTTATGTACCATTTTCTCCCACAGTTTAATCATTCTCTCCAGGATGGTGGGAGGGAGGTCTGTGAGACTCAGGAAGTAAACGAAGTTCCGATTTTGGGGAAACCTGAAACTTGCAAGATTCCGAGGTTCCCTTCCACAGTTCCAGAAGCAGTAAACAGCTGGTGGAGAAGACTGTCACTAGCTGAGCTGCTGAGAGATTTGTTGGACCTGTTGAGCTGTTTGCAAGTTCTACAGAGAGATGTAATGGAATGCAGCTTTTGTAAGTTGTCACCAGATTTGGTTGGCTTTTCAGTGATTCACCTGCTTTTGAGTCATCACTGATATTGTAGTTAACCCCTCATCTGTTAGGGTCCCTCTGCTCCAGGCTGGCCTGAGTGGGACACAGGATCTCTGCCAAAAAGAGTGGAAGTGGCGCCGAGTCAACACACAGACACTGGGAGCTAGGTGAAAAGCATGTGGAGGACGAGGCTGCTGCAAACTCAGTTTATTCAAGGAACTGCAAAAGGTTTTATGATTCTGGTTAGCCAATCGCCCTTTGGGGTGGTTCCCAACTGCAGCCAATAGAAATCTGTCTCCGGCAGATCATCTCTCTGCAGGTTCTCTCCAGATGCTGGGCGGAAACTGGTGTCACGCCTGACCAGAGCAGAACGTTTTGTCCACAGGAGCCACTGTCTTATTCCTCATAACAGGTGGCCTGGATAAGGCCCACACTGCCATACACCATACACTTACCCATACTACCATGAATAACCTTGATAAAACCTCTTTAGTTCACCAAGTTGGATTTTTAGTGTGATCATTACTTTGTTCTGTCTTGGGTTCCCTTTATGGGCAAGTAGGCATGCATGCGTGTGTGTGTGTGTGTGTGTGTGTGTGTGTGTTGTGTCTCTCCAAAAATCGTGTCTCACACTATAGGGAAACACAAGGATAAGAGAGTGAAGTTAGTAGAATTATAAATAAAGCACGATATATGGCACACATAATAAACATTAATGAATAGAATTATTATGTGTTAATAGGTATCATTTTAAAATAGAAAACAAATAATTACAAATCATAAAAGGAAACTGATAAATTTGTATGAATTCTAAAATTCATATAAAATATCATGATAAATTTAGAAAGGTGAAGAGCTAATACTACCAAATATCAGTACTTATTATCAGACTACTGTAACCAATTCAGTTTAATAGTGACATTGTCAAACATGACAGTCGAACATTGTGTCTATACTTAAACCCAACCATATATAGATAACTAAATTTTGGCTCAGATGTAAAAGCAAATCTGTAAAGAAAGTATGGTCTTCTCAACAGATGGAGATATAACAAATGTATTTCCAGATATGAAAAAAAAATACTTTTGAGTTACATCTTACACTACATGTAAAGGCAGCTAAAAATGGATCATAGGTCAGAATAGAAAGCCTCCAACTATAAAACGTGTAAAAAACATTAGTTTTTTTTATCTCTTAGATGAGATGATGACAACTTAGCTACAACACATATTGTAGACTTCATCAAGAAATTTTAAAGAATACTGTTGAGAATCAAGCAATGAGCACAGATTAGGATAAAATATTTTTAAATTATGTATCTCACTTGAACTCCCAAAACTCAATGACGAGAAAAATAATGGTCCAGTAAGTAGAAGATAATATCCTGAGCACTTCAGTGAGGTCCCTCTCATTCTTCATTGATACATAGTGTCAACAGCTCAAAGTAGACTGGAAAACTCTCAAGCAAAATGCTTTCTACAAAATGACTGAAAATAAACAGGAGATTAAAGGGACATTTTGTTGTTTAAAAATACTTCAGATTTTGTCTCTAAAAATAAACATATTTAGAGCTCATTGTTTCCCTTCTGATAGACTTAGAAATAGTCCCTAACTCTGGTCATAGCTGGATGTGGCCAACAGTGACAGCTTCAGATATAATTTTTTTGTTGTTGTTAAGCTACATATAGGATACTAGCCAGGGTGACCTCTTCACAAAATACACACATTCTACTATTTTAGAGAAAACAATGCTTATGATGATAAAAAGACACTTTCTAATTTGCTTTCCAAACATGAAATTTTAATTCCCCATATACAATAAATGTCCCTTGACTCCTTCGTGGTGCATTAAGTTGCTGTGAATTTTAGATTTGACACTTATGAACAGTTGATTTCCACCAACTGAATTCAGTTTGTTCCTTGTTTTCACATCAATATCCTGATTAACTTGGAGACATTGAACTAAAAAAAAAGGACACATTTTAACCATTTGAATTCTTTAGAATTTTGTTGTGGTTTCAGGATTCTTTTCTACATTTAGACAGTATACACACTTCCAGGGATGATCTCAGTTCTGGGCACTTGAAGGATAGTCTGTGTGTTCTAATATCAAACCCAGATGTGTGCAATTTGTAACAGTTTTGACAGGTTTTCCTGCTGTAGGGTAACCAACTCATTGTGGTTTGTCAAGACTTTCCTGGGGTACTGAAAATCCAACCTCTTGGAAATTTCTTGAATCCCAAACCAGTGGGATAATTGGTCACATTACCCACTTTTACCTTGAGACAAAATGGCAGAGTAGTCATTCACTGTCAAATTATATTCCCAGTTACTGTCAAAGGAGAGGAAGGAGAAGAACTTCTTTACAACTCTTAGACTGCTGTTGTATTATTTCAAGTATTTAAGAGTCGTATTGACATAAAATAAATGGCAGCTTTACCCATAATTATTGATTTAACAGAATACGGTCTTCATAAAATAAACACTAAACATGTAAGAAAATATTGCTTATTTTCCAAAAGCAATGAAAGGATGGAAATGATTACATTTTCAACACACTTTATGTAAATTTAATCTTTGTTCACCCTGTTTTGAAGTTGCTTTAAGTCAGTTTTTAATTTTTTTGCAGCTACCTTACTAAATAAATTAAAAAAACAGACCATTAATTTGCCTGTTCCATGGACTCATGTTATGTGCATATATATATATATATATATATATATATGCATGCATATATATTTATTAAATACACACATACATACAAATATTTCAGTATATCTTAGCATGTCTTGTAAAGTCATATGGAATAAAAATGTAAAAGTGCAAGCGTATTACTCCAGGCAAATTCAGGACAACTGAATTACTATTTCAGTTCATCATGTGATAAAGTCAATTGGGAATTTCCAGATGCAAAAAGAGTAAAAATGCCAACTTTATTCAAATTCATGCCAAAGCCAAATCATAGTTTAAAATGGATGAGATTGAGGAAAAGGCTAATTTTGTTTGGCATATACTAGAAAATTCTAATTTTATGTAATTTAAAAAATAGTTTTCCCACCCTTTATATAACCGTAGAGGGGGGAAGGCAAAGCCGACTCCGAGGAGATTTCTCAGAGTTCTTATATTTGTGTCAATAACTTGAATTGTAACAAATTTTGACTTAATTGATGATGCCCTTGGAAGACTGCATAAACTAAAACAAGTTAGTTTCGAAGAGACTGTCAAAATCCAGATATAACTGGATTTGGGAAGGACAACATGGATTTACAATATATCTATGGCCATCCTATCGATGATGTCATAACATAACCACAATTATAGAAGAAATAGTAAAATTTGTGCAATTTGCCATAAATGAAAGGAAGTCAGTATTTTTAGTGCTTTAGGGATGGATGATTTGTCTTGGAAGGGTGATCCACACATTCACTCCTAACTAACAGATGAAGCCATAGCAGAGCCACAGATTAGAAGTATAAGTACTAAAGAAATCCAGTCTTGTCTGGAACTGCAGTATGTTCTAAATGTCACTCATGCCAATAAACTAAGAGGCCATAGAAAGTACAGGATTAGAGGTACTTTGATACAGAGTAGAAAGATCATGGTGTTGGAGTCAAATAGACCTGGGTTCAAATTCCAGAGCAACTTATAAGCTACATAAACCTGGGAAAAGTAATTACAATCTCTCAGCTATAGTCTCATCATCTACTTGGGGGTGATAATACCTACCTCCTGATATTGTATATATAATAATTAGAAATAATAATTCTTGGATTCTTAGTGTGCACCCAGAAAAAGCACTATATTAAATGCACTGCATGTACAATCATCATAATCAGATGATGTGAAAGGGGCTCATATTAATCCAGTTTCACTGAGGAGGAGCCATTGATGTCAACTACTTGACATCAGTATAGAAACTGAGATATAAATCTAGAAAATGTAATTGCCTGTGTTGGTCTTCTTAAAATAATTTTACAAAGTAATCAGTGAAGTACTTTGGAGTATTGATGAATACTCTAATTACAACTTGTCTTCGGCATGTCCACTGTGTGGTCCTAATGAGACTTTCTAAGTCAAATTATTATAATAGAGTACATTAAATTGGGTGAGAGAAAGTGAAGATAGGGGAGGGGCCTGAATGTATTCAAACTAGATATTGTGTGAAAATCACAAAATTCAATTAAAAATGAAATAATAAAAACATAGAATGGAACTGGAGAGATGGCTCAGAGATCATTTGCCACACAAACCTGATACCTGAGTTCAGATTCTCCAGAACTCATATAAAGGCCAAATGCAAAAGCAGAAACTTCTGTAAATCCCAGCACATCTACAAGGGGCACAAATAAGAGACTCTCAGAAGTCTTGCCACCTTCTGCAACAGTGAAGAAGCCCTGTCTTAAAGCAGGTGAAAAGGTAAGAACCCAGAACCTATACTCAAAGATTATCCTCTGACTTCCACAAGTACATACACATCCCCTCACATACATATATACTCACACATCGCAGGCATACACAGGCTCATAGAAGATAGAAGATATTTAAAATATTATTTTAAACATAATTTTGTAGTTCAGATTTCCAAAAAAGACACAATCTGTTAAGAAAAAGCAGATATAAATGGAAATAATTTAGATCCTAATAATGGCATGAAAAGCATCATCATAAATTGTAATAGGGGAAGCTCATGTTTACATGTTTATTACATACACAGAAAAATTTGTCCTCCAAAGTGCCTTAGGAAGAATGCTCCACCTGCCATATAGTAGTCATTTTTGACTGTGATAAAACACCATGACCCAAATGACTTACGGAAGAAAGGGTTATTTTCTCTTACAGTTCCAGAGGTGACTGGAGCAAAAAGCTGGCTGAGCACATTTCCACCCACACATGGGAATCAGAGTGAGTCATCTGAAAGTGGGTGAGGCTATAAACCCTCAGATTCAGACCCCAGAGAAACACTTCCTCCTGCAAGTTCCAGAAACTCCTCAAATAGTGCCACCAGCCGGGAGCCAAGTGTTCACAGACTTGAGCCAATAGAGCACAAATTCTCATTCAAACCATCACAGTCTATATTAAACATAAATAGCTCAATGTGGAATAGGCCCAGAATCAAAGAAATGGTAGGTAGCAAATACAACCATCTGCATAATTTATATTTCCTCTTGCATGAAATTCTAGGAATGACAGAAAGTGGTCACCTGGAACCAGAAATTGGTGGGAATTTTTCTGCAAAGGTTTGTGAAGGAAACTTGTGTGCAAACTTGACTATTCTGTAGATATGTCCTAAGTGCCAAAGCAGGGCCTCATAGAGGGGTTAGTTTTACAAGTAGTAGCTCTCTGGACAGCTGGGAGATGTGAGTCTAGACTGGCAGGAATAAGACAGTGGGGTTCATGAAAATGAAACATCTTAAATAGCCACCTGGGAAGCTTCTTACACATACCACATAGTATGAGCTCAATAAATGTTTGTGGGATAAATGACTGCAGGAAGTTCAAAAATATGTGATTCAGTGTAAGAACTGACCGCAACATCATAAAGAAGAGAAACACTGGAATTGTCTTTAATTACCTTTATAAAGCTAAAATTTCCCTATACTGATTTTTAGATTGCAGTTTTGTCCAAATAGATGGTGCTAGAGGATAGATGTCCAGGCTTTTCTCATGATAGTGTTTATGTTGTTATGATGAAAATGACATCCTAGATGAAATACATCTTTCTGGGATCTCAAGTCTGTAAGCATCTACCATTGTGAGACCAGTATTCAGTTACATAAATGATTGCTTTCCAACCTTTCATCCACTAAATTTTTTTAAAAAATAAATATAATTGTTATTGAATTTTTGGGCAGAGCACTCAAAATTTATGATGTGCTCTATTACGTTATCACATTATGTGGGCATCTGTTTTGGGTTGCTCTCATAATAAACTGTAATTGTGTGAACAAACTGTATACTTAGTGTACTTTAAATGTATTAAAATCTTCCATATTAGGGTTGCTTGTGATGATGTTCAATTGTCAGAGTCCTTGCCTAGCATGCCTGAGGCCCTACATTGTCAAGCACCACATAAACTAGGTGTGGTGGCAAATGCCTATAATCCCAGGACTGGGGAGGTTGAGGCAGAAGGATCAGAATTCAAGTCATCCTCTGCTACATAGAAATGGGAGGCCAGAATAGGCTATATGAGACCTTGTCTCAAAATATCTTCCACATGTAAAAAAAATAAATTATCCTTTTGTGGTACACATGCATTGCTCTGATAAGCCCAACAATTTTTAGACTGGGTCGGATGTTTGATACACTTTGTTTTTTTTCTGAGATATGGGGCTTTGGAAGCCCATTTGGAAATTGTTCTTTCTGGAAGAAGTCTACTTGGAATTTAATGCAAAGTTAATGAAGTGATTAAATAGGTCTCAGGGAAGAGGGAAGAAAAAGGAAGACTATGTGACCAGTAGGTTTCATATCACTCTTTGTCTCCCTACCACTCATCAAGCCAGGTATGTCCCCTTCTGAACTAACCACCTCCCCTAAATAAAAACAAGCTCTTCACCAGCCTCTAATTGCTTAGAACTAGAAAAGATTTTTATTAAAATAAAGCTGGAGGTGCTGGAGAGATAGGTAAGTGTTAAAGAGCACTTGCTGCTCTTCCAGAGAATGAGTTCCGTTCTCAGCATCTACTTCAGGCCGTACCAATTGTACCTCGAGCTCCAAGGGAGCTGACACCCTGTTCTAGCCTCACGGGCACATGTACTTAGGTGCTCATATCCACACACAGACACAGACACACACAAACAAATACACATATAATTCAAAATTTTAAAATTCATATATTCGACAAACCTCCACCCCCCAGTTTGCCTTCAACTAATATTGAGTGAAAATAAGCAAGGGAGGGAGAGAAGAACATTTTCAGAGAATAATTAATCATGTCCAAATGTATGGGTTTCATTGATCGTTTAAGCCCCTTTCATACATTTTTCATTCCTAGTATGAAAAGGCTCTCAAGTGGCATCTAACTAAACACTAAGCAGTAAATCAGCAAGCTTTGAACATATGTTCTTTCACACAGTGTGAGAAATTTGGCTTTCTATGAAAGCTCATTTCCACCTTTTCAGGCAGTGTGAACATTCACACACACACACACACAGAGACACAAACACACACGCACGCACACATACACATACACACAAAGCTACATACACACAACAGCAGGACTCCTCAATGAGTAGGACACTATGTCCCTTTGAACACTCTCATGAAGTGATCTTTTGCCTCAAAAAGATTGTACAGCATAATCTCCACACAGACATGTGAATGCTTTTAGTACAGAGAATTATTTAATTAATATTATTTAATGTGTGTCACTGTGTGTGGTATTTTTGTATGGCCTATATTCATGTGTGTGCCTGGAGGCCGGAAGAGGACGTCAGGTCCCCTGATCTTACCACTCACCACCTTATTCCCTTGAGAGTATCTTTCAATGAAGCTGAAGTGAGCCTGGCAGCCAGCAAACTCTAGTGAGCCTCATGTCTCTGCTTTTGTACAGTGCTGGGGTATACTTCTGTGTAGTAACATCTAGCTTCTTAGGTAGATTCTGGAGATTTGAACTTAGGTCTTTATGCTTATGCTAAAAGGTCTGACCCTCTGAGCCATCTCCCCAACCATATTAACAGTCTTTGCATTGCATTGTACATTGTATAAAGGATGGGGTGTTGTAGAAATCAAGAAAAAATAGAAATAAAGCAAATCTCATAAAAGACTGGTAACTGGCTATATCCTCATAACTATCCAGGTCATGGTTTTAGAAGTTTCTCTATATTCCAAGGTACGTGTGTGTGTGTGTGTGTGTGTGTGTGTGTGTGTGTGTGTGTGTAAGGGATAAAAAAAACGTAATGAGAGAAAAAGGCATATGGGTCATGATAGTACTGAGTCACTTTTGAACCTCTACTGTCCCTTTGCCTCTGAGAACACATTTGATTGTATATAAGTATCCCCAACCTATACGCCAAGAAACCTGTCACAATTGCCAGTTACTATTTGTCATAAGTAGTACGGGACCATCTGGGAGCTTGTATTTAATATCTATTCTTAAGAGCAAACAAAATTAAAAATTATTTTATCAATACTGCTTACAATAAAAACACACTTAAATACATTTAAGTCCTCTAATTCTAAATATACACTCATGGTTACATTTTTAGTTTTATTGGCTATTGGGCAAAGAAAGTAACAACCTCTTCTGAAATACTTTATCCACTGTTAGACTATGGCAAACATCAGCATATCTCAAAAGCATTTAATGAAATCACAAAGAGTCCAAGAAGGCCTTTGATAAGATCACTTTGGTCACAAATATTCATGAGCACAAGCACAAACATGCATATCCTCATACAAAGCTTGTTAACGACTGGATCCTGTACAGACTCATGGACTTTAATTTTCAGGGTATGAATTTATAGTAGAACCATAGCTATCATCATGTTTAAAACAAAGACACAGGAACAGTGCTACCTCCGGTACCGGCACAGATTTTCAGCAGCTTTCAATTGGAACCAGACATTCTTTGAAAATTAGCAGGGTTTAGCCATTCCATATAGATGGTCCTGGGTTGTGCGATTCTGTGCATGTCAATTATTGTTAGAACGTCACATTCTCTTTTAAAATCAGTTTCTGAGTCCAGAGCTGGTTTATACCATATCTGATTGCTGACAAGGGCCTAACTATCCCATAGTTTAGAACAAGGATCAAAAAGTATATTCTATTGTGTATATGTACAAGTAAAAATAAGCATGTATCCTATACTTATTAAATAAAAATAAATACAAATAGCATTTCTTGTCTTTTTTAGGTCTTCAAATAGATACACTCATCTGCCCTTAGTGCAGCACATACCCTACTTTCAGACAGACCTTCGGACAGACCTCTCAAGGCCTGGAGAGGTGATTTATCAGTTAGGAGTGCTTTTTGCACAACGATGAGGAACATAATTACAATCCAACACCCACATGACAAACAAGATGCCCTGCACATTCCCATAACTCAAGCTCTGAGGAATCTAACACACTCTTCTGGTCTCTGCACATGCATATGTGCATGCACTTACACACATACATGTGTGTACATGCACAGAAACACACACACACATATGCATAAAGAAAATGAATCTTTTTTAAACAAACAGTTCTTTAGGTACTCCGTCCCCCGCAAGACATCTTTCCTTAGAACAGTCTCATCTCTAGCACAGATCCAGCATAGTACATCACTGTCAAAATCACAGAACAATGTCGGGATATGTATTGTTTCTATATTGGCTCACTTAGCTATTGTATTATTTCCCACTAGAACTTAAACAATACAGAATCAGGCACCTTATCACCACCCTTCTCCTGTGATTTGACAATCAGTTATGTTTTGATGTATGGAAGTTTGGTTAAATAGCCATGTACTTTACTGTCCTTAGGACATTTAGGCATGGTTATGATGCTTTATGGTGCAAAGATATGCAGCCTGAACTTGTTCACACTGTCCAGTTATTTTCTCAGTTGCTGAAAAGTATAATTGCACAAGACAGTTGAAGTCTTAGTTTTGTTCCCTGTTGCTTCAATAAAGTACTGAAAAAGACAACTTAAAGGACAAAGGGCTTATTTTAGCTCACAGTTCAAGGTACAGTCTATTATGGTGAGGAACTTAAAACAGCACGAATTCAAAGCAGTGAGTCATGTCATATCTGTAATAACTAGACGGGCAGATGTATAGAACTTCTCAGTTTCTTTTTTCCATTTATGAAGTCCAGGATAAGAGTCAATAAAAGGGGTCTACCCACAGTGGGTGGACCATCCCACCTGAGTCAAAGGTAATAAAGACAATCTGCCCAGATATTCCGGGAGGCCCATTTCTAAGGGGTTTCTAGATTTTGTGAAGTTGATAGTTAACAACAACTATCATAGTTGGCTTGTGAATTGGGGGGAGAATGGCTAGTTTGAACCACAAAAATTCTAGTTCTTACTTTTAGAGAGACAAACCCAAATTTATGTAAGTAAACATTATATGTAGGCTCAAAAATATCTTTCTCCTGAATTAATTTGGAAGTTGAGAAGATAGTCTATGAAATTACTTCATGGAGCATTCCAAACCAGCAATTGACATCTGAATCATAAACAGTTGTAATTGTTCCTGTTCAAGTGTTTGCTTTTCCTATTTTCCTAATAAAAAAGTCATATGCAATGTATAGAGGAATATTTTGACAACTTCTCTGCATCCATATTTTGCCTATATTAGTCACTTAAATTTTTAAAAAATTAAACCCTTTCAAGTGGTGTTTATTTCCATCCCAAGACAATAGAATGTGCCTTCTAGATAGCAGAATATGCCTAGTAATTTTGCAGCCATAGGAGAAAACTTAAAAACATCTATAGCAAATTTGCTAATAATGCCTTGTCCTTGTAGGTAACTGCTTACAACTCTTCATTCATATGTAAAAAGATACTGTTTTGACACAAAGCAATAGCTGCTTTGTAAAGCACCAGAATGTTAAATTTAAGCCTCTTTTCTCTTATCAATTCATCAGTTAGGACCACACTCTCTAAGGAGTGTATAGTAAATGTATGCTGACTCCTCAGCACCAGAGACTCAGGTATGTCAAGAAAGTCTCTGAACCTGAAGCTCTTTATTGGTTTCAGAGTCTGATGACTGCTCATCTGAAACTTACTTCTGAATTGGAACTTATGAGATCAAATGTCCAGTATTGTTTCTCAAATAAGACTAACAATAATCGCTTAGGAAATATACCATCACCCAGAGAGAGAACTGTGATAGTTGAAGAGTTGTAGCATTCTGGAACCTCTATAATTTTTCTGTTAATCAAGTCAAGTGCTGCAAACCAACTTCACTGTAGAGTACATGGCAAAGAATAATCCTGTAGCAAAAATGCTTTAAGAACAACCCATATGGAAACCATTGGCAATAACACATCCTGGCATATGGCAACTGACATGTATACATATAAAAGAAGAATTGTAAACATTGCGAGCTATTTTAATAGTGAAATCATATTCTTCCCTACCACCACTTCTCTAAGAAGATATGGCAGACTCCTCTCTGCCACCTGAGGCCCCTAGCAAGAATGTGAATTGTCCAGCAGTAAGTATGCTCAGTCATTGTACCTGTCTGGATCACAACAGGAAGCAGATGGCACATACAAATAGGTTAACATGGAGAGAGAGAGAGAGATAAAAGAATTTTTTACAGATGGGTGGCCACAGTTAAAGGACTGACAAAGAATGTGAGAGAACCAAAGGATTAGATCAATGGAAAACATCTAGGTCTAAAGGAGAAAGGGAAGGCAGAATTTCACTGACATTTCACAGCTAGTGCTATGGAAATGTGTTCTGACAGAAGCCATAGCTGCAACAAAACGCAGCCACTGAAAGAACCATGACACGGAGGAGTGAGAAAGAAAATTATCACCCATCCCTCCATTCCTCTACCCATCCATCTATCTCTTATCACAGTCTCTTCTTGGCCAACGTCAGTGAAACTTCTTAGCAGTACTAGTAAATCATCTAGAAGTTATATTCTAGAGGTCTCTCTGGGAGAAGACATGCCAGAAAAAGAATGGGAATAAAAGGCACCAAAAGACAATCCAACACAGGTTTTCAGTTCAGCTACTATTTTAGGAGCCATTCGTGGGCCAGAAGAGATGGCTCAGTAGTTAAGAGGTGGAGTCTGATTCCCTTCACCCACACGAGGTGGCTCACCACTGCGTGTAACTCTAGCCAAATTTTGGCTCCATGGGCACACACACACATGTGGATTTTACACACACACAAACACACATGCACACATACACACACACACACACACAAACAAACACCATTATAAGTTAAAGTACATGATGACAAAAGGCCATATATTGGCTATGCATGGTGGTGCTTGTCTTTGATCCCAGCATTTGGGAGGCAGAAGCAGGCAGATTTCTGTGAGATCCAGGCCATCCCAGTATCCTTTGCAATTTCTGTTCCAACTGGGGCTACAGGGAGACCCTGTCCAAAAAAAGGGGGACATACTGTAATATTTTCTTTAGGAAATATCCAGAGAAGGTGAATTTGTACAGAGAAAATGTAAACTAACAGCTTCTTGGAGTGGGGAAGGAGAGTAGGTAATTGAGATTAATTGCAAGGGACCTCTCAGGAATTATGGAAATGATCAAAGAACTGGACTAAAGTGATGGTAGTAAAACTCACTATATCAATATAAGTCATCAAAACATAGACACAGTTTTATGGTTTGCACTTGGAATGCTCCGCACAGCATCATGTTTTTAGTGCTTTGCTCTGCAGCTTCTGGTGCTCGCTTGGATACTGATGTAGGGGCCTGGCTGAGGAGAAGTCGGTCACTAGTAGTATGCTTTGAAAGCTTGTGTTCTTCCTTGGTTCCACACTCTAACTCTCTGTGCTTTCTATTCTGTGTCCCATGAATAAGCCTCTACTTCCCACCAGTGCCATTGATGGAAACACCACACCATGCCTTTCCCACCATGATGCACTGAAATGCCTCTGCATTTGTAAGCCAAAACAAATTCTTCCTCCCTCACATTTTTACTGTCTGATATTTCTCACAGGATTATGGGAAGTAGAATTATGGGAAGGAACATACCTGCAGAGGGTGAAATTGGGATATGTAAATAACAAGCATACAACTTTTACCAAAACAACAAGGCTATGGTAGTGCTGTGAAGCATACAGGGTTTTGGCTGCAACCTAAGAAGGAGCATTCAGAACGGAAAGCAGAGAAGTGACTGAAACTGGTGGTGCCGCTGTGATGACTGAAAAATTCTACACCTTGACTGAGAGATTTTGAGACATGAACCTGGGTTCATTTCTTTCCATGTACTGAATGCTTGCTTTTTTGGAAGAAAGAGATCTCCAACTTATAAAGAGATGTTACCATTATAGGAAGTTCCCCAATTGAGCAGTAACCCTGTGCTGAGGCTAATTCAGAGAACTCATGCAAATTTTCTAGGGTCAGAACAGAGTCTTTGAAAATTAGCTCAATATTTTGGACTGAACTCTGTAGGTGCTATGAACAAGTGTAGCACAACATCTATTAAATATGTTTGTCTTCATATTTGTCAATCAATTTTTCAAAACAAGTGTAAGTATATTTGCATTCTGAAGTTAATATCCCTTTCCAACATCAACTATAGTGACATTTGGTATCCCTTGAGAAATGATTGAGTTGTATGATTCCCCTAAGGTAGCTTTAGAGCCAAGAAAATGTCAATTTTCTTTATCCTTTCCCTCTTGAGTCACAATAAAATCCAGGCTATGATTAGTTGTTTGGGTGACACCTAGTCTTGTTTTGATGGAGTTTGGCAAAACAAGTAAGAAGATCCATTCTTCCCAGACCTGTGAAATGCATGTCCTGGTAAGAAAATTGGGTTAGACTGTATTTCCCCTGCCAGGACATAGAATTTTTCAAGTAGTACAATACTCCCTAAGGGATAGTCAAACCTTTCAGCATATGGTTAGTTAATCTTTCTTATGCTGGGTTATCAGTGGATCAGCTGGAAGGTCAGAAGCCACAACAAAAACATGAGAAGTCTAAATGTGGATTTCTGAATTATAAGGTGACTTTTAGGAATTTGGAATGGGGGTAGGAGACACTTAGGGCAGAGTTAAGGGGAGGGGACACTTTGACAGCTTTTCTCTATCTTACCTTTTTCCTTCTAAACATTCAGATGTAAAATGTGTTCTGTGCATATTCATTTCTGGCAGCTGACAGGTGGTTATAGTGGAGTTCTGCCCCATAACACATGGTTGGTTTAAGATGAGACTGGGGACCCCTAAAGTGAAATACTTCTTTCTGTTAAAGCTTCTTGCAGGAGATGGTCTGAATCAACATTCTAAGGTAAGAGTGTTGTGCAGAGAGGAAATAATATATGGTGGTATTCATTTGTACTGTTAAGTGTGATATTTACTAACACGGGAACACTGGAGCAGCAAGAGGGACTCTCTGCCCCAATTGGTACTACTTTCTGTAGTACTGTGTGTTATTCCCTTGAAAGCACCTGAGAAAACTCCTATTTCACAAAAGATCTTTTGAAAGTTTTACCTTGTATTACAATTCAAAACTCATTCAGCTACCCTTGAGATAAAGCACAATGTAAGATGACATATTGGAGTCAATAGGGTTTCTTAATTTTCCTTTTAATTCCCTAGAAGTCTACAAGTTACCTTTTTTATTCTTTGTCGAAGAGAAGATATTTTTGGACACCTGTGAATCAAGTGAACAAACTGCATTCCACACTGTTTAATACAGTGCTGAGTAAAATAGGATTATTGGATTACTGGATTATTATTAAGGGAGGAGAGTTAAGAGGTAAATGGAAGTCAACCTAACTCTTTCATGCTGGCTTTGAAGATCCTATGGCTTGAAATAGTTTATCTTGGTTCCAGATAAACTTATTAGGGAATTACCAAGAGAAGATAAGCATAGAATACGATGAGGAGGGGCTTTGTTGATGGGAGCATTGGGAAATCAGGACACTGTGCTTTTCCATTATAGGTATTTCTGTGTTGCAGTCTTGCCTACTCATTTTATGTATGTTGTACTTATTTTATGAAATTGCAAGTGTGATTTTATTGACAGACAATATAGAAAGGTATGCTTTCCTTAATAAACTCAGGCGTTGATTGTACTTGTTTCTGAAATAATCAAATAACTTCAATTTATCTCTCAACTGAAATATTAAACCTTAATATGTGTAATTAGCTGTTTCTCTTAGTTGATAAATGGTTTTGGAGACCATTCTTTCCCTGATTTAAAAGATTGATTACTACCATGTAGAAAATGAAATATAAATGATGCTACAAATCTTACGGGAATCTTAATGAAACATTATTCAATGTTCATCTAGGTGTAGGCAAAATAAGATGTTTACTCAAAAAATTCTGTTTTGAAAGAAAATATTTGTAGGTTCAGGAGCTGGCTCAGTAGGTAAAGTTCTTGCTATGCAAGCATGTGCACCTGAGTTTGGATCTCAGGAACTATGTAAAAAGCTGGGCATGGTGGCATGTGCTTATAGTACCAGTTCTGGGCAGGTAGAGACAAGAGTCTCTGGGACTTATTAGAAAGTCAATGTAGCCATCTGTGAGCTCAGGATTCAATGAGTGATCTTGTCTCAGAAAACAAGGTGGAGAGAAATGAAGGAAGATACTTAAGGGCAACCTCTGGCCTCCATGTACACACATATACATGCATGCACATATGTACACGCTGATATGTAGACAGAAATACAGCAAAGACATACATGCATAGAGAAAATATACATAAACATATATACTCATCAGTTTAATTTTTAATAACTTACAAAACTAAATATTTTAATATCTGTATCTAAACACTACAAGAAGAATTCTTACCTGATACTGTAAACCAATGTTCATGGCGATGGAGATCATATGTCCTGGGCATGGGGAACCTACTACTATTGTATTGCTAAATGGACACTATGTTAAACTGCTCTATAAATCTTTCTGTTTATACCCATAGACTGGTGCCTTGGTCAGAGAAGTTTCTGTTCTCAGCGAATGACATTAGCTGGCCAATTGTGTGCTCAGACCTAAATGGGGCAACTCTATCATCCCTTCAAGGACTATGGAGCATTGTGGAGGAGGGGTCAGGGAGAAAGAATGTAGGAAACAGGATGGGGAGGAGTGCGGTGAAATGCTGTCTTCCGATTATGACATGGCTATTGCACCTACGAACTCACAGCATCAGTGAGTAGCTGCACACACTTTACAAGACTGAACTCATCCCCATTTCACTGTGGATTACTGTGGGAGTCCTAAGACCCTACCCCTACTAGAAGAGCTACAGACAGTTAAGGTTTTCTGGGTGAGGGAAGTTACATGCTTCAATGGTATAGCCACAGGAATATTGCCCTCACTCAAGTAAATAACACTCCACTGGAGAAATGTATGTAACACCAATTAAATGCAGTGCACTACCATAAAAAGACATGAAAGTGGGATGGGAACTTGGGGAAAAGGTGAAATTTGCCGAGAGATAGCAGAGGATGATAGAGGATAAATTGGGGAGAACTGTGGTCAAATAATATTATGTATGTATGGAACTATGAAGGAACAAATAAATAATTTTTAAGTAGCCCATATTATAGCACATTCTTTTTGAATTACCTTTGCCAGATCCCACGAGAATTTGACAAGAACTGAACTTTATCATTTAACTATTGTATTCCTGAATGAGTCCTGTCCTGGGGCTGGAGATGTTGTTCAGTGGTGGAGCACTTTCCTAGCATGTTGCAAAGCCCTGGGTTCCATGCCTAACACTGAAAATGTCCTATTTTAATGGCCATACTTTAACTGTGGATGTTACCATTCCAAGAACTGGAGTCTGGGACTGAGTAAAAGGGAGAAAGCAAGCTGAGCACCCATATTCATTCTCTACTTCCTGACTGGGGACAACATGAGCACTGCCTCATACTGCTGTCACTATGATTTCCTCATCGTGATGGATTGTACCCTGGAACTGTGAGCCAAAGTAAACCCTTCCTCCATTACCTGCTTCTGTTAGGTATCTTCTTGCTTCAATGAAAAAGTAACTAATTTGTTTTAAGGGGGTGGAGAGATGACTTAGTTGTTAAGAGCACTGGTTGCTTTTGCAGAGGGCCCAGGTTTGATTTCCAGCAACCCCCACATGGTGGCTAACAACCATCTGAAACTCTCGTTCTAGGGAATCCAACTCCTCCTTCTCACCTCCACGGACATTGCATGACACGAGTGCACTTACATACATGCAGGCAATACACACATACATATCAAATAAAAATAATAAACATTTTTTTAATTTTTGTTTTGAACTGTTTGAATTGTGTGTTTGTGATAACTTGTATGTGAAAATTATAACTATTACCAATGCTCATCGAAAATTCTTCTTTCTAAGTCTTAACCATAGAGTCTGTTAGTTGCATTCCATCACTGAAAAACAAATGTCTGAGCAAATGTAAGGGAGGACAAGCATTTTCCAAGATTTCAGTCCATGGTCAGCTCTCTCCATTACAATGGGCCTAGATGAGGTAGAATAACATTGTGGTGTGACAGAGGAGGTTTCTCACATCATGGTAGCTGGGAAAGAGAAAGAGGCAAGAAGGAGTCAGGGACAAGATACACCTTTCCAAGGAATACCCCCAATGACCTACTTCCTTTAACCATGCTCCAATTTCTAAGAACACAATCAACTATGAACTCATCAGGTTTACCAATGGAAGAAGTTAGCAGCCTCAAGATCCAATGACCTCTCAACAGCTCCACCAGCTGCAGACCAAGCTTTCAACAGTCTGCCTTCTGTGGGGTATTGGGGGTAGGGCTCTGTATTCAAACAACAACAGAATCTGAATTATTCTTTGCTGAGGCAAATAAATCTGATATCACCGGCTTCTTACATCTAGCCAGCATTTCCAGGAAGTTTACTAACTGAGCCATGCTATATTTATTCCCAAGAGAGTTCACCTGATAGTTATATTTTCATTACTTTTCCCTTATCCAATTATTTTAAAATATATTTGTTTTCTATTACTGCAGTGATAACATAAATTTATTTTAACAATTTTAGAGATCAAAAGTAAGAAAATGGGTCTTACGAAGATAAAGTGAACATTTCAGCAGTGATGGTTCTTTCTGAGAACCTTGTAGGGAGTCTGATTGTTGCACTTCCCAGATTCCAGGGGCTGCTGCATTCTTTGGCTTAAAGCTCCCTTGCAGCAGTATCCTCAGTCCAACATCTGCTTCTAATGTCACCTCTTCTCCCATTCTCATTCTGACCCTCCTTTTGTCATTATATCTGTATGATGATGATTCTTTTGGGCAATCTTTCTGTGATTGATAATATTTCTTGTCAACGTGACTGATCTGCAATTAACTGAGGTGTGAGAGACTTTCTTGATCAGATTATTTGAATCCAGAAGACCCACCATAAATGTAGACAGAGCCTTCTGATGGCAGCCCATAAAAAGGTCATGGCTGAAGGGAGCTTTAGCTTTTCACCTGCTTGCCTTCACTCTTTCCCGGAGACTTTCTATATTTTACTGCCATGGCATTCCTTCGCTGATATTAGAGACAACTTCAGATTCCAACATAGATCTCCCACAGATCTCCAGGTGTCCTCCAGGCCTTCAATGCCAGATTGGGACTTCTGAGACATTCAATCTCGTGGACTGAGCACTTCCTGGAATTTCAGCCTCTCCAGTGTGGTGCAGCCATTGTTGAACTGCCAAACTCTTATTCCATAACCTGATAAATTCACATCTATATGAATGTACATTCATTTTATCAGTTTGGTTCCTTTACAGAACCCTGAATACTACACTTTCCATCTCAGGTTTTTTCTTTTTGAGTCAGTCTCACTGTTTAGTTCTGTCTGAATTGAACTTCACTATGCAGACCAGACTGGCCTGGAACTGATAGCTATCCATCTGCTTCTGCCTCCCAAATGCTCAGAATAAAAGTGTATACTACCATGTCTGGCTTTCAGGATGCTTAATTAATAATATCTGTGAAACCTGTTTTGTCATGAAAGATAATATTCTCAAGTCTGAGCATTAGGACATGGATATCTTTTTGGTAGGCGTGTTAGTCCTTTGTCTTATTGCTGCTGCAAGTTACCTGACAAATTCAACTTAATGAAGGGAGAGTTCACTCTGGTTTATAGTTCAACAGATGTACTTCAACATGACTCAGAGGGTTTGTCTGCAGGATCTTGAGGCAACTGATCATATCACATTACCAATCAAGAAGCAGACAGGAATGGACGAAGTATTCAGCTCACATTCTTTTTATTCAGCCTGGGACTCTAGTCTGTAGCCTGGTATTATCTACATTCAGGGTATGTCTTCCTTCTCAGTGAACCTAGTCTAGATTATCCCTCACAGACATGTCCACAGTTTTATTTTCATGGTAATTCCAAATTCCATCAAGTAAATAATCAAGATTAAATCACAGGAGTGATATTATTCTGTACACTGCAAGACTCACTGAGTTAAAAAATAAAAGAAAATTGCATCTTGATGGTAGTGTCCATTTCTTTCTGTGTGACATGCAAACTGTGTGACCTGACTTGATTTCCTTTTGGCCTTGGCTACGATGGCTTTCAGAGGCAAGCACTACGTTCAGTTCTAATGACTGCTGCACTTGCATGGTAGTTCAATTTCTTCTCTTGGTTCATAAAGTTTTTCTTTGTTATCTTCATTCAATTGGTTATATTTTTATTGTATCATTTATTTTAACTTGATTTTGAAACATAACTAGGAAATACAAAGTCTTCCATTTAGGCTTAACCCTTAGATCTCCTGATTCCTCATTGTTTAGCTGCCATGTCTATCTTGAAATGAACTATTATTCTGAACCCCAGACTTTGTTTGTTCTGTCTTTCTCATTGTCATCCCTAGTCTTCCAAGTTGTTCTCCCATCCAGTCACCAATTTTCCTCAAAAGGTTGTGGGTAGAGTTCACACTATGTGTAGATTCTGTTAAAGCCCTTTATGCTGTGATGAATGAACTAGGCTCTGAACACTTGTTCTGCATGTCCATGGAAGAAATATATCCTGAGCTGATTTTCAATACACTGTGCTCATTAAAGTACTTGAACAAATTGCCCTAGAATCTCCTGTAATAGCCACACACCTCAGGGAGATGAATAATATTATCCATATGTTAGAAGAGGAAATTTTGAGTCAAATAACACACAGAGAGGCATAGATTATATTTCTTTGGGAAAATTATCTTAGTTTCAAGGTTTTAGATGACTTAGATGGATGGATCCCATTTTAGGGTTCCATTTTATCAGTGCACCCAATTTTGTTTGAAGGGTTTGACAAAATAATTTTATTAACTTAATTAAAATATATATTTCAGATTCCACATTTCAGAATGGCCCCAGGAATATGGAACACAAGGCAAACTCAAGAAATAGAAAGATTTCTTTATCTGCCAAAATGTTTTGTAATTAAGCATATATGGGATATTTAAGATTTTATAGAATGAATGCTTACATAGCCAGATTCCCTTTATGCTTAAATTCGACGATGCTTCAAAGAGTAGCTCAAATTTCCTTGCAGTGTGAGCACATTATTTGTGATCTTTATCCTCATCTTATTTTAAGAGCATCGTAATTGGATTCTTCTTGTTTCATGCATCATCTGTATGTGAGTGTAAATGTAATGTTTTGTAGTAAAAACATATGTACTTGTTATCTGTTTCTTCTTTCCCCATGAAGCTCTGATATTGTAAGGTCTTATCGAATCTCTGAATCATGCTCGGGATCTTCCACAACACTCTGCTCATCACCAGAGAAGTATAATTTCAATATTGCTACTCAGTGAAGAAATGCATGAGAGGCAATCAATGAATGAAGCCATAGAGGTCATTTTAACCAGAGATCAAGCTCATGGAGATCACCCAGTATAGAAAGATTAGTCAAGTGTATGTGTCATGTCTAGTGGGTTAGACAAGGACCAGTGAGGTAGAGAAAGCGGAGCCACTTGGAACAAATTGTTCTGTCCTGACTTTAGGATGATCCTGGTCTCCATTCTTTCTGCCTCCTGCAGTTAGATAGCCTGATGTTCCTTAAACAATGGTTAGAGTTTAAAGTGAGTTCAATATTTTCAAGTACATTCTGCTCCTGTATAAAGAGAGATAAACTGGAAGAATTACTTCAAAGGGGTGGGGTACACACCACTGCCTACATTTATAGCACATTTTACTTTTTTCAGCAGGATTCCACGTGTACGCTCATGATTCAAGCACACCGATAAATTTTGCTACTGCATTCAGAGTAGTTACCCATGGAAGACTGTCTCCAAGGACATTAAGAAAATACCCAACAAAAGTTGACAACATGTTCTCTCCTTGGCTTTCATCAATGAAAGCCATCAATGCTGGAATGGGAGAGTCCATTGGACAATCTGAGAAAGACAGTACCTAATCACATGTGTTGTGATTCTAGTAGTTCTAAATTCATATGTATGGTTGCTGTTGGCATTTTCTTTTTTTATCATGAAAATAAGAAATTAAAACATATTTAGTGTCTGAATAGGGTGGCACATACCTTTAATCCAAGTTCTTGGGTGATAGAGGCAGACAGATCTCTGGGAGTTAGAGGCAATCTGACATGTAAAATAAATTCCAGGTCAGCTGGAGCACTCTCTCTCTCTCTCTCTCTCTCTCTCTCTCTCTCTCTCTCTCTCTCTTTCTGTCTCGGCCTCTCTTTCATCTCTTTATATGTACACATAAACACATTAGAAAAATGAAGCAAGCACCTATAAGCTGTCTAAGGTGTCACGATGTGAAGAATGTAGTTTCATGTATAGTCAATACATATTTTCTAGCAACTTTCAATGGAAAAAAAATGTTGATTATAAGATCACTGTTCTGGATGAAGGCCAGCCGGGTCTATAGTGAGTTCCAGGCCAGCGGGGGTTACAGGAAGACCCTGTCTCAAAAAGGCCAAAACAAAGAAACAAACAAGAGCAACAAAAAGATCATTACTCTAATTGAACCATTTTATCTTCAGGGGGCAAAAAAGCTTAAGAAGTAAACATTAACATTCCTTCTTTTTTACAAATGCTTAGATCAAAGAACCATAATTAATTTTAGTGACTTGCCCAAAGCCATTTGTCTACCTCTGAGTCTAATGTCTAGGTTCTACACATTAGGTGACACTGATGCCTTCAGGGGTCTGATCAATAATACAAAGCCGTGGATTTTGATTCAAAGAGATTTATCCAAGTTATTTAAAGTATATATTGGATTTGCTCAGAAAAAATGTTAGAATAAAACAATACCAGTTAGTTATTCATTCTTTAAAATATATGATGATTATTTCCTTTAGACATGATCATACTATGTACACCAATTCATGATCGTCCAGCCTCATCTGCCTCAGTTCCTGTGGATACAGGCAAAAACTGCCATACTTATCTTCTGACTTACTTTAGCTGGTAATGTTTGAGTACCTGCTGTGTGAAAACCCTTGAGATTAACATTTTGTGTGTGTGTTTTGTTGGTGTGGTGTGTGGTGACACAGGTCTTTAGTCTTAGTGTTCAAGAGGCAGAGGGCAGGAGGCTCTCTTTGAGTTCAAGGCCAGCCAGGCTACACAGTTCCTGTGTATTAAAAAAAAACAACAACAGGTGTGGTAGCATGCATCTTTAGTCCTAGCACTTAGGAGGCAGAGGCAGGTGGAGCCCTGTGAGAAGTAGGCCAGTCTAGTCTACCTAGCAAGTTCTAGGACAGGTGGGGATACAGGGAGACCCTGTCTCAAAAAGGACCAAAAAAATTCATACTCTTCTATTTCATTCCCATAATATTTATAGAGATAGGTATCAATTCTCTCTTTTCAGATGAAGAAACTAAGTTTTGGAGTCGTTGAATGGCTTAAAATAAAGAGGCTGGAGAGGTAGCTCAGTGCGTAGAGTGCCTGCTGAGCAAATGAGTATCTGAGTTCTATCCCCAGAGCCCACTTTTTAAAACACCAGTGTAGTGATGCCTGATTAAAATTACAGTGCTGAGAGATTGAGATATGTGTATTCTTTGGGTTCAGTGACTAGTCTGAATTACCTGCTTTGTGAGCCCCAGGTCCCAGTGAAAGACTTTGACCTGTGGCTTCCACGTGGACATCTACCTGCACAATTACATTCATGTGTGAACAAAAACAGAAAGTACTACAATGAGCAGTAGAGAAAGAACATAAGTACAAGTCATCTGACTCCAGTTCTTGTGAATCATCTTACTAACTGTGCCTTCAGCTGACAAAATAAATTGAAATCTTCCAGAGTGCCAGACAGTATTAGGTACTTGAAGGTGTAGCTGTATAAATCTGTATCATCTTTTGTATGTGTTTTCTTCAACATTTTGGGGCTTATATATTTTAATAGAGTATGACTTGTAGGCAGTTTGAAACTTATTGTATCTTCAATGTGCAAAAATATCACCTTTATTTCTCATAACTAAACTCAGTTCCATCCCCTGTTTCTATTTAGCATGAGAATTATTTGTTAATTCAATGAGAAAGTTCAGATTTGGTTCAATATATGACCCATTTAGACTAAACCAAGCCTGCCTGAGAATTTCTCTTCTACTGACGTATTTTTAAAAATATTTTTATTGAGTTTTGTACATTTTATACAACAGTTATTAATCAAATTTAGACCCTCTACCCTACCAACTCCTCCCCAAACCCACACTGGACCTCATGCATTTTGCCATACATGTCTACTGATCTCTTAAATTATCATAAAAGGGTAGTCTTGTTGTGAAAAGACAGAGGAGGAAGGCCAATTCATTGACAGAGTGTAGATGGAGATGGGGTTGGCAATACCTTGACCATCAGCCTTATCCATTTATTTCTCTCATACTGCAATATCTTCCTTAAAGCAGCTTTTGTCATGATACCCCCTTTCTAGAGTTACACCACAAATATTTCTTAGTATATTTCCAGCTTTCAGATTCCAGCCACTCTGTCCATACTCTCATGGTGACACAGGAATATCTCCAATTTCGTCTTCATTAAGGAGTAGCCAAGAAAAACTTAAAGCCAGCCAGATAAAACCTTTCCTTTATTTATATTATGTTACCCCTGAATGATACAGGGTACCCTACAAACCTAACTCTTATCAACATTGCAGTTTGGAAATAGAACATCCCTCTCTTGGCTTTCATAGACCAAATCTCATGTTCATATTGCTACATTCCAAACCAGCTAGAGCTCTGGCTCTTCGTATTTAAAGAAATGCTGTTTAGATTGAAAAATCCTATTTCCCTCTCAAAAAGTCCTATATCTTATATGTTCAACAAACTTCAGTTTTCAGATTATTATGATCTGTTATGTATTTACTAACTTGAGTAAATCAATTCTCTTTTCTATCTCAATGAGTACTGAAAACAGTGTGTGCAAAAAATATTTTTAGGCAGGAGAACAATAAAACATATAAGGCATGAGAATGAAGCATGAGAGAGGTCAAAATGTTATATTGCATCTATTATGTATTGTTAGGTACTAGAATATGTGATGAGTCTCCCACATTTTTCTCATGTTTCCGCTTGATCATGCCCAATGGTAACCTAGATGTCTTACTACAAAATCCATTCATTCATTCATTCATTTATTTATATTGAGATATGTAGACAGATATGAATATCAGTTTTTTAACAGTTATCTATTTATCATGTATGGAGAGCACACATATGCCATGGAAGACATGTGGAGATCAAAGAACAACATGTAGGCATCAATTCTCTCCTTCTACCATGTAAATTTTGAAGATCAAACTTAGGTTGTCAGTGTTCACAACAAATGCCTTTAAATAATGAGTCACCTCACTAGCCCAATACCAGTGAATCTTAACTGGTGGCAATATTGTACTCCATGGTGCATTTGGTAATATCTGGAAACACATTTTGCTATTACATTATGTATGGGGTTCTAATTGCCTACAGTAGGTAGAAGGCAGGGATATACCTCAACATCCTATGTTACATTGAATACTCTCCATCAAACTCAAATAACAAAGAGCTACTAGATCTAAATATGAATAGTATTAATGTTGAGAAACTCTGAGCTTGACGAGAAAAAGTAGAAATAAAACTAGATATATTTTACGTCCTAAACACTATGGTAGGCAGCGAACAACTAGTACCATCCTTCATGGGCAACTTAGTTGGATCTGAAAGTCAATGAGTTGCTTCATATCTCAAAATCCCAACTTTGTTTTCAGAATTGGGCAAACCCAATTCTTCATGAGGAAAAATGAAGTTTGGCTTTTTCCAGGATGTATTGCCTTTCTAGTCATATTTTGTTTTTGTAAAATCATCAAAACATGCATTTATAAGTGAAGCTAATTTTCTGGACAGAATATGTAGTTTCTAAGTCTGATAACAAATTCAACAGGCTTAATCAGATTCAGATTTGGTATGCTGCATCAGTGGAAAAGGGCATTTTAGAACTTTGGCTCTTGCTAAAGAATTTATGTAATTTGCCACATTATGGTTTAAATCCACGCTTATCAGAACTTTGTATTTGTGATAGAAAAGTAATACAAGGGGAAATCTGCGTGTACAAGCCATGTCTTCACAAATTTATCTCCCTAACCTTATTCCAGCAAAATGCCTATTACCAAAAATCTCAATTTCAATATGATGATTTCATATGACACTCTATGTGAATTCTGTGATCAATATCCACAGAAGAGTCAGAATTCTGACTATGAGTTGTATTACCTCCATGAAGTACATAGAGTGGTTTACTGGATTCTCTAATCAAATCTCTCTGATTGGTCATTAATAACTCACAGCCTTGTCAATACTATCTTTTAAAGTTAATCATGTTTGAAGTACATTTTAAAGACACACAGCCTGGGAATTTCAAGTGTATATGCACAGGTTAGTCTGTAGAAATGCTTAACACGTATAAACTACAGGTGTATCATAGAATTAAGTAATAGGAAAATCTCTTGCTAAATACTGGGACTGTTCTATTAAGAGGATACTCCCTCGACAGTAAAAACTGTGAGTTTCTCAAACAATGGCACAGGACAGCTTTCATTGCCAAATTTTGCTGACCATTCTCTCCAAGGCTCCTGAAAAATGTTCTAAACCAGAACTGTTCAATCACAAAATATTTAGAACTGTCAAAAATACATAGAAAAAAAAATCACTAACATTTGAAAGTTTTAAAAAATGCCCCCATTTTTCTGTGTTCTAATGTATGCTTTGAATCTGCATCGTGTTTCTTGTTTGTTTTTTATAGAGTCATATTTCTCTGATTCTGTTGCCTAAGAGAATATCAAGGAGTCACATAGCAAAGTCACTAAGCACTGACACAATCAAAGGAGCCCATCAGTCTACTTCCGCATCTGTTGGTTTCCCTTTGCATGTCCCTGCATGTGTATCTCTGTCTTTCTGGTTTCCAATGGATTATTCTCCACTTTATTTTTCCTTCTCTGGCCACAATGTTAAACTAATGTGGGACAGATGCTCCTTGGCTTAAAATAGGGTTATTTGCTGGTGAACTCATCATAAGTTTTAACTATCACATACCCGTTACCAAATATCTTAAGAGCAAAATACACAATATATAATTGTTCCCGCTCTTGATCTTGTAGTGCACTGGGAGCTGCCACTTTCTGACATTTCTGAGCATCAAGAGAGAATCACGTGGGTTGAGGAGATGGCTTGGTTGGTAAAGTGTCTGCTGTACAAACATGAGGACTTGACTTCAAATCTGCCGAACCTATGTGACTCTGCAGTTTGAGTGGTAGATATAGGCAGATTCCTACAACTCCCTATCCAGCCTGCATATTCAAATTGATGAGTTCACTGAGAGAGACTGGACAGCTATTGAGGAAAGACTGAAAGTTAACCCCTGACACCACATACATACACAGACACAGAAACATACAGAGGTACGTGCACACGTGCCTGCACACACACATACACACCCCCCCCCACACACACACTAAGAAGATCATACCACATCCCATTAGTGTAAGAAAAGACCAAAATTCTAAATTCAAAGTACTATTTCTACTGACTGCATATAACTTTTGTACCACCCTGAAGTCAAAAAGTCCTCTTAAAAATATTTTATTATTTTATGTGTATGAGTGTAGCATCTGCATGTATATAAGTGCACGTGTGTTGTGCAGTGCCCAAGGAGGTCAGAAGAGGGTGTTGGATCCCCTGGAACTGGGGTTAGGGACATCTGTTAGCCACTATGTGGGTGCTGGGAGTCTCACCTGGGTCCTCTGCAAGAGCAGCCAATGCTCTTCATCACTGAACCATCTCTCCAGCCCCCAAATTAAAAAGTCTTGAATTGATAAGTAATGGTAGCCTGCTTTCTGCATTTTATTTGGCTATTCATATATATTGTATCTCTTTTAATGTTTGAATAATTTTATATTAATGAAAAATTGACCAGGAATGTACAGAGAAATCAGACCTTCACCTGGTTGTCTCTAATGTCAGCATCTTATGTTAAATGGTACATTTGTCAAATTAGAAAATCAAAGTATGTCAATGTATTACTTCTAACTAAGCATTGGACTTGATTTGGAATTGTCCTTTTTCTCAACAATTCTTTCTGTTCCAGGATTCCATGCAAGGTACCACACTGTGTTTAGGTATCGTGTTTCCCTGCATACCTACAGGTCTAATAACGTTCCTCCACCTTCTCTTCCCTTTGTAAGACAATGATGGTTCTGAGGAGGATTGGTCAGGGATTTTCTAAAATGTTCATGTTCTTTTCATGTGGTTAGCCTAGGGTTATATGCTTGGAAATTGTCTGTGGAGACAAGGGTTATCCTCAGCTCATCATAATTGGGTGTGTGCATGTTTCTGAAATCACTTGTCATTTATGACATCTTCGTGTGATTCTGTATCCTTGAATTCACATTTCTTTTAATTGAAAAATAAGGGAATTAAATGCTTTATATGCATCACTAAAACATAAATTTAAAAATTCTTCCAATCTTAAGTTTCTTTGAACTACCCTAATATATAACTGTGTCTGACACATAGAATATGCTCAATATTCTTTGATGAAGGAATGAATAACTATCTCTTCATCTGATTCCAGTCTCCTCAATGGCATGGTTCAGGTTTCCCAGGTGGGATAAGGAAAGTGTAAGTTGCCTTGATGATAAGCATTTGACAGTTCAATCGCTGCTAAAGATCTGAGCTATAAAGAGTTCGTTAACGATAACTCCAGAGGGCTGAGAAAATGACTCAGTAGGTAAAAGCCTTTGCCTAGAAGCTTAACTATTTGAATTCAATTCCCAGGGATGCACATGGTAGAAGGAGAGAACCACCCCCACCAAGTTGTCTTTTGACCTCCACTGCATGCCAGACATGGATGCCTGCACACATACACACTACGTGAATAAATGACTAAATAAATAAATTATAAAAGTAATAAATAAATAAAATGTAAAAAGTACAGTTAAAGTCATTTTGGAGGCTGGGCTTGGTGGTCCTTTCTGTAATCACAGCAGTATGGAGACAGAAGCAGGAGGGATGGTGACTTCCAGTACCAGTTGTGACACAAAAGACTTCCCTGTATCAATTATCAGTGTATCCCTCCCTCAAATCTCTGAAGAGCTGTGGTATGTTTTTATATTTTTATCTTCCTAAAAGAGCATTCTAAAGCTTTCATTTGGTTTTAATACTCAACTCTGATGTTTTAAATGGTGCTAATGAGGTGAGAACTAAGCATTAGGGGTTTGGATATACAGACCTTGGGAAATGGGGATGTGCTTAAAATTATTATTAGAAAATTGCTCGTTTTTCTTGTTTGAAGATTTTCCTGCTTGCATTGTTACTTGCCATGTCATTACAAAGGAGATCTCAGCATCATCTTGAAACATCTGCCTAGTCAAATGGAAACGGGCAGCCGTTTAATAGTTTGTGGCTTCATTTTCTTTAGTTTGATGGGGTTTTTTGCTGTGCCCACAGCAGTGAATTTTGTGCTGCTGAAAGATGCAAAATAAAGTGAATGGTTTAAAAGTCCAACTTGTTTTACTTTGCAGAACATACATTCTTTCAAAAGGAAGTTTAAAAGGCCAAAATAATTGCTAGTCTTTGCTGGTGGCACTGGTAGCTTGGAGACTGTCGTGGGAAGTCTGTTTCTCTTGCACCAACACAAACAGAAAGCGACTCTGTCACTGTGGGGCTGTTCAACGACACAAGGCTGACCTGAGTGAAGAACAGGGTCTTTTATTTCCTATTGTTTTCTACATCACTTGCTAATCATTTTACACTCTTTCAGAGAGAAAGAGAACATGGAATTCTAGTCTTTTGTTTTTATAATATAGCATCGTTCACCAAAAAGACAGTACAGGGCAAAAACCTGCCACAAAGCTTGACAACCTGAGTTGGAGCTCCAGAATCAACACATTGAAAGGCGCACTGTGGCACTTGTGGCATGCGCTCATCCAAGCATGAGAATGCACACATGTGCACACACACATGCACACACACTCACAAATACATATTTTTCTCAAAATACTTTAATGAAAGGTACAAATGATCTTTTCTCTAATTTAATAGGTTCATGCAAAAAATATGAGCAATTTCTAGTCCTTACTCTTCTTTGGGTTCAAAAAATATAATGAAAACCATGAGTGACAAGAAGGGCTCTTGCAGGGAATCAAACACCTGAAAATCAGTTTAAGATAGAATTGAAAAGATAAACTCCTCAAGATAATTCAAACACTACAGCAAATTTGGCATTGGGTACTTGGACACAGGATGCAAAGGAAAGGTTTCTTAAGATAAGCATTTGTGTTTCAAATTTCCCCCACTTGGCTCTTTATGATAACAGCTTTCGTAAATAGCATAGCAGTTGAAACATTTATTATTGGAACAGAAATGCAATTACATGCAGATGTTGTACTATGATTCATTGCTTTGTGCTATAGATATTTTCAAGCTGGAGGAAGAACAAGCAGGTCATCCAGTAAATGCTGAGGGCTGAGCTCCACTTACTCTCCTGACTTGCATTATCTAATCTCTTTTGTGAGTGTTGCTACAATCTCGGCCTCCTTAGCCCTTCCTGGCAGTGTGTTTCATTGTGCAACTTCTCCAACTACCGTCAAAAATTTCTTTTCATCCAACAGAAACAGTCTTTACTTAATCCAAACCTGGTTCTTTCTCCAACATTCCTAACCCAAGGCGTATAAAATGACCACCACATTTATTTTATTTTTACCAAGTCTGTCATTGTTTTCTACTTCTTGTTCAGGAGAATTTAAGATTTTCTTTCTTTTTTTGATTTTGATTTTGCTTTGCAATGAACCCTAATAATGTCACTGAATGGTCAGAGTTGTAACAGAAGTGCAATTGGACAATTGGAAAAAGGATTTGGAACCACTAGATTTAGAAGACAATGAGGTCAGTTATGATTATCATGATGGACATTATAATGAAGAAGATATTTGCATTGACTTTGAGGGTTGAGGTGTCAGCCAGCCGTAAGGTTTTCTAGGCTACTGTAACAACTTATCACAAATTCAGTGGCTTAAAACAGACCACATGTATTAACTTAACTGTTCTCAAGGTAAGAAATCCAACCAAAGTCTCGTCAGCCTTAACTCAAGGTGTCAGTTGAATTTTGTTCCTTATATGATCCTCCTTCTAGGAACAATCAGATCCCTAGCTTTTGCTAGTTTTTAAGAGACCTCCACAGATTCTGTGGATCCCGGCTCCTTTTATCTTTGAACCAGTGATGGCTGTTTGGTTCTTTCTCACACTCCATCATTCTGACTCTTATTCTTCTGCTCCTCTCTTCTATACTATTGTGAACAATTAGTCAGGCTTATTTAGAGCAACAGGGCTGAATGAATATGTATTACAGAGGGGATTTATTAGATTGGCTTACATCATACAAAATGGGTATTCCAACAGTCCCTGGAGAGGATGAGAACTTGGTAGATGTTCGATCCATGAGACTAGATACCTCAGCAGTCTCGTTTTGATACTTAAGGCCATAGGGGATTCTTATAGAGACACTAGTCTTCTGTCTATATTAGAAGGCTAACAAAGCTGGGTTCCAGTGTCAACAAAGGATGGCAGCAGAAAGACAGCAAAAGAGTTGAGGCATTAAGCAGCAGGGGGCGAAGGCACATGCAAAAGTAGTACTGCTTTTCCCACAGACCTCTTTCTACCTAGGAGGCTCCTGGAAGGTAAAACCCACTCTGAAAGGTAATCTCTCTTCAGTTAATTCTTTGAGGAAATAGACTCACAGATCTGCCCAGAGGTATGTATCTTACCTGATCCCAGATCCAATCAAATTTGCCAGGAAGAGTAACCATTATAGCGACCAATTAATTTGGGCCCACCCAGTTAATCCAGGATAATTTTAAAGGCAGCCGCTCATTAACAAGCTGTAATTTTTAAAAATTTATTTGTATTTAGTTCATGAGTGTTTTGCCTGCATGTATCTAAGTGTATCCATATCATGAAAACCCACAGAGGCCTGAAGAGGGCATTGGATTCTCTGGAACTAGAATTGTGGAGTTATGGTTGTTAACCACAATGCAGGTCCTCGGAACAAAATGTGGGTCCTCTTGAAGAGCAAGCAAGAGTTCTTAGCCACTGAGCTACCCTCCAAGTCCCCTTTTAAGACATTTAATTCCATGTACAAACTTAATATCTTTTACCATGCGGTGGTATATTTATAGTGTCTGGATTAGGACAGAGACATCTTAGGAGGTCACTATTATACCTACCAAAGGAGGGAACAGTTTTCATGTAGTGGGAAGGGCATATCCAAAGGGTCCATCCAAACAAGATGAGTAATGGAGAAAGAAGAACTTCTAGTGTGACCAGACAGTGCTACAATATTAGTTTTTTTGGGACTGCAAAGGAAAAGATTAGGAAGTGCTCTGGAGTCATGGGAAGATGATTAGACTGTATTGTAACTGTAGGAAAATACAACTAAGTAATTTAAGCAAATAAATAGGATGTTCTGGGGCTGAAGAGATGGATCAGTGGTGAAGAGCACTGGCTGCCTTGCAGAGGACCAGGGTTCAATTCCCAGCACCCACATGGTGGCTAACAACCATCCATAACTGCAGTTCCATGGGAATCTGAAGCCCTCTTCTGACCTCCATGGGCATTGCACAACAGAGATGCACTTATGCATTACATCCATGCAGACAACACACTCATACACAAAATAAAAATAATAAATAACATATTTAAAAAGAAATAGCATGATCTGATGTACACATTACAAATATGATTTTTTAAAATGTGTCTGTGAATGTCAAGTATAAGGAAAGACTGGCAGAGGTAGAGAAGAACATTACCAAACTATTATAATAATCCAGTTCATAGCTAGGGGAAATTTTGTCTGCGTAGGGGTATTTGGCAATGTCTAAAGATGCTTGCTATTGCTGTGACTTTGAGTAGGTTCCCAATTGGTGAGTGGAGACCAGAGATGATTTTACATGTGTTCCAATATATAGGACACACCGACAACAATCAGTTATCCAGCCCTGTCCTAGTTTGTTTTCTATTACTGTGACAAAACACTATGATCAAAACCATTGTGGAAAGGAAAGGGTTTGCATCTTACTCTTCCTAGTGACAGTACATCACTGAGACAACTCAGCAGATAATCAAGGCAGGAACCCAGAAGCAGGAACTGGAGCACTGGCCATGTAGGAACACTGTTTACTGGCTTGCCACCCTGGCCTGTGCTCAGTCTGCCTTCTTATACAACCTAGGACCACCTGCCCAGGGTGGCACCATCCTTAGTGTGCTGGGCCCTCCCACATCACTCAACTGTCATGAAAATACCTCACAGACTTGCCAACAGGGCAGTCCATTGGAGGAAATTCCTCGAGTGAGGTTCTTTCTTCCCAGGTGTGTCATGTTGACAATTGAAGCTACCGAGCATAAACTCAGTAATTCTAAGATGGTGAAACTAGACTGAGCTGAAGATGCCACTATTTTGCACTAGAATTGAGAGTGAAAGCTTGGTTAGAAATGGACACCATCAAGATTAAGGAGCATTTGGACATTCATCCACGACTAGAGCTTTTAGAGCTTTATCAAAGAAAGAAGATGTGTGGCTGCTTCTGAACCAGATAGAACTGGAGCATGAGAGTCTTTGAGATCACTGCAGGAGGGGGTGGTGGAGCGGGGTGGGGCTGAAATGACATGTGGAATGCTAGGCTTTCTTTCAGGCAACCAAAAAATAATTTAACTCATTAGATCATGCGCAGATAAAAGACAGGAAAGTAGAAGGGAGTCTTGTTGGGAAAAAAGATTTCAGTGGGAGAGGAAGAGGTGTGAGGAATTGGAGAATGCAAGGTGAAAATGATTTAAAAATAATAACTGAAATGTATGAAGCTGTAAACTAAATTTAACAAAAGAAAAGGAAATGATACAGACTCTACATATGGGCTGCATTATTCTACTATTGCACTCACTTTCACTTTATAGGAAATGTCTCTGATCATTCATGCCTGTAATTATGCTTTTGTTTCCCAGAGCCTGGACACTTCATATTTATCAGCTCTAGGATTTTTTTCCCTCTCCATCTCAACTATCTGCACAGTGGACAATTACTTTAACTTCTTCTTATCTCTATTTTCATTTGTGGGTAAATCTCATTAACCATGTGTTTTCTGCTTTTTCAGATGACCTGAGTTTGGTTCCAGGCACCCACATGGTGACCACAGGTCTAAGTAATAAATAACTTGGAAAAAATAATGTTAAAACTGCTATGTGCATATATTCTGCTTCTGAAATATTTCTCCTATGTAATTTCATCACTGTAATCCTGTATTTTCCTATTTTCTTACAATTAGTATTTTTTACTTTAAAGAAAACTGTAATTGATAAATATTTGACAAATTGAAAAGCTAAATTTATTTTTATTTATTTTCATGATATTTTCTAGAATGATATATTACAATTGTGTTGGAATATTGAAGGACTTTGATACAGTCATATTTTTGGTTAATTTTAGTTTATTTAACCAACTTATTCACCAGCATCAGTATGGAAACCATGATTAAAAGAACTGTAGTCATAGGAAAGTGGCCAAATTGGATCTCTCCTGCATTCTAGGTAATTGCAATGATTTTGACTCCCTTATTATTCTGAAATTTACAATGTACATATCCGTGGTTTGTAAATACAGCTAGCTGAAGTCAGCTTCCCAGCTTGGCAGATAAGGTTTTATTTGCACAAAAGCATGCACATTCACTTACACATTATTAGTAGCTGCTTTGAAACTCAATGGCATAGTTGATTCAAGTAGTTGTAACATAATACTTTTGGGGTGGCAAAGTTGAAAATATTTATTATTTTTCCCTTTGTAGAAAAACATTGGTGACCTCAGAGTTGAACATCTAGTCTTTGGAAATGTCCACTTTTGCATCTGAGTATGTTCTGATTCCTTAAATTGTGGGTTCAATAAGCAGTATCATGAAGCAATCTGTCTTTGTACTAGTATTTACATGGCTTACACCACCATATTTTTTAAGGATTTCTTTTTATTTCATGTTTATGAGTGTTTGGCATGAAGTACCATATGCATTCTGTGCCTGTGGTAGCCAGAAGAGGGCATCAGATCCCCTGGAACTGCAGCTACAGATAGTTGTGAGCCCTCATGACATTTTGAATTCAAGTCATCTGCAAGAGCAATAAGCACTTTTAACTACTGAGTCATCTCTCCAGTCCCTACCACCACATTTTAAATATAGCCCAAGAGTCTTTACCAGAGAGAGCTATCCATATCTACTCAGAAAGTATGCACTATATATTCAATTTGGAGATTAGTGTTAGCTCATTATAGTTTTTTTTTCCTACCACATGTTGTTTAGATGTTTTCTTCTATATATCACTATTGAATGCAGTCTTTTAATATCATTTCATTGCCTACTCCTCAAGGTCATTTTGAATTTTAACCCTCTGAGATGTTAGCTAATCAATTTGTCACCATTTTTTAATTAATTGGGCTTATTTTATGCTGCATCACCCAAGTAACTAATGGAGTGAATTAACACCATTTATGAAACAATAGTGACAGTTTAAGGCAGGAGTGGCTGACTAGATACCATTGCACTAAAAGCAGGAGCTAATGATGAATTCAAAGATTATCAATGGTCCTAACTAAATCCATGGAAGTTTTTAAAGCTAGTGTATGAGTCACCAAGTTCCCATTTCCTATTTTATCAACCATAAAAAGCAGCATAGAAAACAAGGACACATTCACATACTTTCTGAGTAGATATGGATAGCCCTCTCTGGTGATCTATGTAAACATGAAACAATGGCAAACACACATCTGTTGTTTGGGGGACTGCTTTGTTCCCTCCTATTGTGCTTGATACAATTATATCATTTTTCTAGTAAACTTTATTAAAGCTCCAAAGCATTCCTTTTCTCTACGTATCTTTTTCTGTATGCATCCTTCATGGGCCCTTAATCACATAATGTCCATTTAAATATTTCTTCACATCAGCAAATTAAAAATATGTTGGTCAGGACTGGAGATATGGTTAAGACGACCCAAGTTCAGTTCCCAGCATCTCCAGTTCCAGATGATCTAGTGTCCTCTTCTGGTCTTTCTGGACATTGCATGCATGTGATAGTACACTTACGTACATGCACACAAAATACTCATACATAAAATAAAAATAAAATAAGTAAAAACATAATGTTGGTCAACTGATAACTGGCTCTAATATTTAGAATATCTTTCTGATGGTTTTCTATCACTTCTTTATGTATGCAATTAATGATAAGTATAACTCATGAATATACGGATTTCTGAGCATCTCCTATATGCTTTTTGATTGAGTTGACCCCTCCTCAACTGTTAGGTCAAAGGGCATTGTCATGATATAACTACTGAACATATTTTGCTTTGCTCTAGTATTTAACTTATTTGACTCAGCCCCAGCTACTGGGCTTAATCATAGTAATATTAGCCTTTGTAGTAAAAAATACTTGAACTGTCTGTAGTGATAGCTGCAGAATGAACCTCATCTGTCTAGCATTATCCCTATACTGATATACATCTTCAGCTAGATGTTCTTGTTTTGTAAAACATTCAGGGAAATGCTGCATCACATGTCATGGTACTAACATACACATTATTTCCTCGAACACTACAAAGTCCATAGTTGGTGTATCCCTAGTTTGTTTATAATTGTCTTCCCAGACCTTCTTGAATGTCTGAACTCAAAAACACTGGTACTATATATGAAATCATTGCCTGTTAGGTATTTCCACTAAGTGAGAGTCATAAGTGTTTTTAAAAAAAGGCCAAAGTCATACATCCAAGAAATAGAACTGGATTAGAATCATCTTTTGCTTCTAAATTATCTGTAATTCCTTGAACAGTGTCATATACCCAGAATACAGTAGAAATAGCAAGCATTCCAGTGTCTGATGGACTGTGGTTTGAATTGTAGTTCAACTACTCATTAGATATGTATCATTGGGAATTTCTAAGATCTATCCCCTGTTTTCTTTAAACCACAATAGTACTTTCTACCTTTCAAGTCCTGTATTTTATTTAGTCTCCCATATGTACAATTTCATGGCACAGTGTAATTACTCAGTTGTTACGTACTTTCTCATTGGTGCCCTCTATAGTTAGGTTGAATTTATCATGCTTTAGTGAACTAGCCTTTCCTAAAACATTTCTTGAGCTATCCAAAATGGATTTAGCAGAGTGTTATATTCCCTCCTTGAAATGAGCTACTTTGAGATACAAATTTCATGTGGATCTTCCAATTCAAAACTTATAACCTGTAATATTTTGTATTTAAAACCTAAATGATTATTTATTTAGAATTGAAAGAACAAATTTAGAGGCCAGCTTAAGGTATTTAAAGATTTAACCTGCCCGGAAAAAAAATGCATTCTTCATCTTGCAGCAACATGTTAATAAAGTCTAAAGTTCCTGCACAAACAGAGCTTGCTTCAGCGGGAATTATGAGGACATAAAGGGTGCAAAATCATACATGTATTGTATTAATAAAAGCAATTTACCTAGCATAGCAATGAATATTAAATGCTACTGGAAACCCAGTAAATAAAACACACTAATATTCCTTTAAATGAAGGAATCAAGATCAGTCTTAACTTGATATAATGGAAATGTGTGTCCCATGAACTGAAAAATGCGTGCAGTACTTAAAATTTTATTTTCATCATATTTTATTACCCCAAATCAGAGTCAGTAAAAATATCATTTAATATAATTTTATGCTTTTGGAGATATTCAAATGTAGTCATTTTAGCAATAAGTTATGACTTTATAAAATATTTTGATCAATTTATTGTATTTAAACTCTTTAGATGTATGATTATTAAAGGATCAATTTTAACATGGACAATGGCCATCTTAATGTCCTCTGTCTCTTAAAATTGATTCTCTTTTTGGAAATACCATTGGAGTTCAATTCTAGAAGATCTGGGATATGGGCTCTCCCACAAATTGATCCAGAGATGGTGTCCCTATCACTTTATCTTCCTGAGTCCATTTATTATTGTAAAAAGGAAATAATACACATTTCACAGCATTCCAAAGGAGATAAGATGAGAGATTGTCTTCGCCCCATGTGAGGTGCTATTCAAAGTTGAGTTCTTCCTCGCAGTGAAATTGCAGAAATTCTTCAAGATTTCTTTGTGTGGGTACTAGCTTAGGTAGCATGTCAACATTCATTCCATCTCCTTTCCCAAGCAGAGAAGGAAAACAGCACTAAGCTATTTATAATGAGCCTGTCAGGACTGCAGCAGCAGTCAACTGATGGACAAAATCAGGACAAGTGATTCTTTATAAGACTAGTCACATTTACTAGGCAATCTTCATCTCCATCCATGTATACGAAAATTTCACATATTAAGTCATCAGTGGAATGGGTTGCAGTGTAAAACAGTTACTGATTTCCTAGAACACAGATAAATGTACAGGGAAATGATCAGGTGTTAGGTAAACTGTATATATCATGTTTTATATTTTGAACTAGGGTTATACCTTCTATCTATATACTTCACTCAAAGATGTATTTTCTTATCTTCTTAAATCTGCAAATTTGTTTATGAGTTTTTGCATATAAACATGCAAATTCAAAAATCTTAGATTTCTTTTCTGAACCAATCAAATACCATGTGAATATGTGGGTTGGAGTGGATTGTTACTGTCATAGATGTCATTTCACATACCAAAAAATGCAGCAGCAACTAATTACTGGGTGGTAAAGAGATGGCACATAAAATGATATTATTGAATTATCACCTGAAGGCCTGGGAAAGTTGAATAACCATTGATTACATTCTGTCATGTTTTACTTCTTTGAAAGCAATCTCAAAACTAATTATCCTGCTTTTAAAATAATGAAAAACAAATTATGATATCCTATGCTTTGTTTTTTTTTTCTTCCCCCTACAAGGCCTTCAGATAATATAAGGTTGGTCACAGCACATAATATAAAATACTAGCTGTTGACTCCCAGTTACACTAAAAGGGCCAATTTTGCAGACTGCTAGGATAAAGATGATTTTAATTAAATCGCACAAATCCCTTTGTACTGCAACCAAACCCTCTGCAGGCCAACTGACTCTGAGCCGTCCTGGCGTGTATAGAGTTAACCAGGTTACCCGGGCTCCTAGTTAACTTCTTTCACCAGGAATGCAATTCATGTTTACCTATATAAGGAAACCTGTTAGGCTGACCTGAGTTTGGCGGATTTTTTGCGCTGACTGAGAGGCATGTGAGCACACACCCTGGAGAGGGGGAGCGATTCCCAGCTGGACAGAGCAAGCTTCCTGAAAGCCTCAGCCATTCAGCTGATCCGAGGCAAAGAGCAGAGCCGGCACTTGCCCCAGCAGGCTGCTTGGAGGACTCACAAGTTTGCCTTTTCCAGCTCCCAGTTGAGGAACAAACCCCGGTCCTGGGAAAAATGGGGAAGCCGGTGAGTCTTACTGCTCGCTCTCTCTGCTTGCTTCTTCTAAGGGGCACGCCTCACTGCTCTCGCCCAGGAAGCAGAGGGAGAGGCGTTGCTCAGCCTCTAACCCCACAGCTCCTTCCTGAACAAACACAATGCCTCGCCTGTACCTCCAGCCAACTTTCTCAGCGGGTTTTGCACATCAAAAATCCATTGAGGCAATAATTCTAGCACCTTCGACATTCCAGAGGGTGTTTTTACTGGGCAAGAGTTTCCAGACCATCGCGATGAGCAAACTTTCTCATCTTTCTTGCAGAGTGGGAATGAGTTTGGGGGTGCTTTGAGAGGAGTGCTGAGTCCCCAAGGAAGTAATAGTAAGTCTAAGAGGGGTTCTTAAATCCACAGGCAGGGTGATAGTCTACAGGAACGGAATTTGTCACTAAAGTAAGGCAGTGTGAAGGTATCATTTTTCATTCCCGAGGGGCAAAATCCTTCCATCCTGTACATGTAATAAAAGACACCTTCTGAGACACCGAGGAGAGAAAGCGAGCAAGCTGGCTCCTTTGTTCTAGACAACAAACAGAAAGTTCGCTCTTCTGTTAGACAACTAGCTTGTGCCTATTTACGTATAAGGTGAGAATGAATATAAGGCTTTCTGTCAAGGACACTATGGTCATCTGAGTTAAAATTTGGCTATGTTCTACACATGCATAGAACTCTCAATGTAAATATGATCAAACATGAAAATGTGAAAGCATTTAGCAGACTTACGGTGAAGTTTTAGTTATACTTGGAAACGGTCAATTATAAAAGGCAACCGTGAAAGGAATTCAATAGAGAAAAACTGTTTCCACCCAGTTGTGAGGTAAAAGTAAAACGTTTGAGAAGAAAAGAAAGTCAGCTTTCTTAAACTTGTCAAAAGTGATTTGAAATAAGGTGCAAATTGGTATCTTTATTTTTGTGAGGCAAGGCGGTTTTCTGGATTGAGTTACCTTGGATAATTGTGTTGAATGATCTGATTGCTCATCATTCAAGGGAATATTGTCCTTTTCTGCCATGCACAAGATTTAATTCTAAGAATCTGGAGAGTGAGTTTGTGTTAGTAACGGCAACAAGTGGCAAAAGAGATCCAATAGCAGATTTTCGATAATGATAAGTTAATTTCATAAATTACTGTAAAGGGAAGTAATTGAGTCAAACAGCTCTGGGAAAATGAGCACTTTGATGTTGTTAATTGCAAGTCATATTCTGTTCTTCTCATGGTGAGACTATTGTCTTAATACAGATTGGCAGCTGGCTACTCAGTAGAACAAAAACTACAGCCAATTTTACTTAAGGTCCTTGACTCTAAACAGCACAACCATGCTTAATAACACAATTTAAATGTAGTGAACTACCTTACATGAGAAAGAAACATAAAAACAAGATGCATTATACAGGAGACATTTTATTCAGTGAAACTCTTAAATGCACAAGCAGCAGACAGAACAATGTGAATGTTTAAAGCTTTTTATCTCCATGATGCTGCTAGGGAAAGTAGGAGTCTTAATAGTGGGCTGCTATCAGTGGGGCTGAGTAACCCAGGATACATGAAACATTACTTTAAAATCTATGGTTAATAACAGATGGTTTAATATAAGGTTGTCTCACTATGCTGTCGATAAGATGGCCCCAAGCCAAATCAACTGGCATGTCCGCCCTTTTTCCTGTGACTTGATATCTACGTAGTTATTATACACTAATTACATTAACAAAGGAATATATAACCAGAAATACAGCTAAGTCTCTTACAGCATAGAAGGTAGTGCATCTTCATAGGGATTTAGGGGTTCTCACTTAGAATTCTCCTTGCCCATAACATGACTTACTACAGATGATTGAAAGTCTTAGCTCTAGAATTTACTCGTCCCAGGCTCTGCAGAAAATCATCTGGGAGGTAAACAGTATTGATTATGGCATGTAATGCTTTGACATTAGCAGCATTTCAAGTGAATTCTTTCTTGAAAATTAAGTTCACTTTAGTGTCCAAATTATCCTCTAGTGAAAGACAGTTGGGATAGCATATTATTACATTAGCCTTTTTCAAGTCACTGGATCTTGTGTGAAGGCTACAAAAATTTAGCAACCTCCTTAGATCTGTAAGATATTTGTAGCTTTCCTGATTAAAAAATAGACTGAAAAATCATGACCATGGGGAGAGATAGGCCTTCTGCAGCTTTGACATGCTTTTATGCATTGTAACTTTCTAAAAGAAATGAGGTATGGACCATATTAGAAGCAAACTAATAGCTCATAGTTTGGGGGTTTTGGGGAAGGATCTGATTATCCTGAGGTGCTTTGTTTAAGAAAAAACTGCCCAGTGAGTGGACAGACAAGTACTGGAGGTAATGGGCAGCTTGCAGGCATTGCCACTTGTCACTCATCCATCTTGGCATCCTGGCTATCAGGTTGGGCTTGGATAAAATGGATCCTTTGAAGATTATCTCTGGAACCCAATTTTCCTAATAAATTGTGCAGATTGGATCAATTTCTTTATTTTCTATGATGAATAAAGGAAATGAAATTACCTGGAACAATGCAGGCCCACAGTATTGATTAAGCACATCAAAACGCAACAAATTTTTTAACCTGGGCCTTAGATCTTAATGAAATCTTAACTTTTATTATCTTTCCTGAGATCATTGGCATCTTCAGGCAGTCTGTATGACACCCAATTTGTCTTTTTCATTCCAGGCAGATGTTTTATTACGTGTATGTGTGTGTGTGTGTGTGTGTGTGTGTGTGTGTGTGTGTGTGTTGTTCCATCCTTCAAAATCTTCCAAAAAGCTGATGGAGTTTTGCTTCATGGGATCCTTTCTAAGATTTTGTTATTGGTTCTCCTTCACGTTCTCAAGTGGGCATTTGCTTAGGATTCTTCTGCAGTCAAGTTGGCATTTTCTTAGGATTCTTCTGCCCTTAGTCTCAGGGCAGTGGGCATAAACAAAATCAGGTTTTAAACAGTTATTAATTAAATTTAAGTTCCTTAACTTGAATACTGTACCAAATTTGTAGTGAACATTGCTATTCTTGGTGAACTTTCTATGGCTTCCTCTACCTACCATTTGACATCAATTACCTTTAAAAAATATTTTCTGCTATTAATTCCTGTTACTTTCATTCAGCAAATATTTATCAAGTGCCTTTTGAAGTACTAAGCCAAGTACGCTGAGGGAAAGGCAGGTATATAAGAGACAGATGAACTTGAACCAAGTCTTTATTCAACAGATAACATTCCTGTAAAGAGAAACTTCATAATCTGAATGGTATGTACCATATGAAACATGATTCGCTGCTGATTCCTTTGATCTCGTACTTATTTTGCTGATAATACTTTAAGGCAGAGCTTCCCAACTCAAGGGTATGAAACACTGCTAGTCACTGGACACATAACTGACATATCAAGATGGTTTCATTAACCAGATGATATCCATGTAAGAGGATGCCACATGGATGCCAAGAAGTTTCATGCTCTGACAGAGAATGTATAGCAGTAGAACTTTGCTGTAGAGCATCTCTAAATAACAGAGAACTGGATGATATCATTTTACATTTTGTTAATGTAATTTTCAACAGCATAGTGTCAGCCTGGGAGTTTGGTTCTGTCCTAGAGCATTTGTTTAGTTTTCATGACACTCTGGATTCTATTCCAAGAATGGCAAATACAAAATTACTGTTTTGTCTTGGGTTGCCAGGGAAGAGTTATTCCTAGAACACTAGGTGGCTCAAGAGCTTTATATAGTGACTCATTACAACTGGAAATTATTCAGGTACAAGTTCTAGTAAGAGTTCAAAAGTAGACAAGAGCAGCTGCCATTATTTCTAATATAACTTACACCTTAAATGGCAAGGATTAATTTAACGTTAATTTTCATCTTACAGAGAAAATAAAAATGGACTCCAGTACTCTGGGGAATGCAGCCTTCTCAGATGTGCATGGTATTTAATAGCTGCATCTGCCTAAAAATGCCTTGACCTGTGTGAAAGAGAATACACTCTCTTGTGAGTTGTTCTTCACTTGTGTCAACTAGAGATAGAAATGAAATTAAGCAGAACCTCCTCAATTTGACAGTTTGAGTTTTAACATGTGACAGAACTGGAATTTTGGTCAATGAGCTTGAGCCAGGAAATGTTGCATTATTTAGAGGTATTGTTCTGCAACAGAGGCCCTGGTTATTTAAATCAAAATTACAGTCCTTGAGTATCTAATTGCACAAATATTTGTGCAGATAGCCTTGGCTTAAAGTTAGGAAACAAGACAATAGTAGTGTTCCCCAAGTTTCTTCTGAAGCTGTAGATGATGCATTGGGCCATGCAATTTTAAACTTCTTGGGGATTCAATTTCCTCAGCATCAGTGGATAGATAGATATGAACTTCATTAGGCAATTTATAAATATTAAAACGAGCATGTCTGTGAACACATATGGCATGATTTCTAGACATGAGGTCAATCAAAAATATTGGTTGGATCTGAAATGAGTGAGTGTGGATTAGACATCTTCAGATAAAGGATTCTGAGATGGAAGAAGTAGAAGCAGACGCATACTGCTGGACCACTCAGTGATTTAAAAAGTTTGTTTCAGTGAACCATGATGTGTCTTCTAATGTCCGCACCAAGACCCCCTTGCTTAAAGTGTTGTCTATTCATATTCTTTAAAGTTTTGAATTTGAGAGTCTTTGTAAAGAAGTCTGTTGTAGTCTATGTTATCTCGATGTAAGTGTCTGCCTTTGAAGGCATTCCTTCAAAGCCACATATTTTCATGTTTATTAAGTTAACATGTTGAAAGCTTTCCAACAGCAAGAATCAAGGATTGGGCTAGGAAAGTCATTGAAAAATAAAACCAGTTTTTTAAGAAATAGAATGTCTCTGTGGCGTTAGTTCATAGTACTGATTTTTCAAGGATCTCCAGAATCGAACTTTCTCATGGTATTATGACCCCAAGGTCATCCTCAGTCCCCATGTATCACGCTCTATCCTTGCAGAATGAAACATTTAATCTAATGTGACATGCAAGACAGAGAGAATATTTCTGTGGGCTGACACGACTTAGCAAGAGTTCACTACCTATTAAGGCAAATGGAACGAAGAAGAACAGCTTTATTAAATGTAGATCAAGGAGCCCCATCCAGCAGAAATATTTTCATTGAATTTTCAGTAGCATCTCTTATATTACATTAAGAAAGAAAAATAAATTAAGCACCCAGAACCTGAACTGATGAACTATTGGCAAGTGATTGTTGCTGAGAAAGGGAAGGGTCAGTTTTCTTTAAGGTATGTTGCTGGTTAAGTTGACCAGGTTCTAGAGGATAGAGTCCCACTAAAGAGTGCTGTGATCACAAATTATACTTGATAGACCTTTGAAAATAAATAAAAATATTAATGTAGTACCTGAAATCAGGAAGGAGGGTAGTAAATATGTGCAGGTAGTGGAAGGATTCTGAATATGACCAAGATAAATTGTATGAAATTCTCAAAAATTCAATAAAAATGTTGTTAAATAAATAAAAAGAAAGAAATTGAATCTTTAAGACAACGTTTTTTCTTGGCACTTAAATATTTCATGTTACATTAATTGATAGCACTCTTTGGGGTATATTTAGACTAAATATTTAAAAATCATATATTTCTCATGTATATACATAAAATGAAAAATATAGATGAGCTAAACTTCTTAAGAAGTTTCAACTTTTCAAGTACAAGTTGTCAAGTAAGTGCTTTTCTGTACCACATTATTATACTTTGTGCCAAATTATAGCAATTTTTTCAAAGAAGATTCTCTATTATCTCTGAGTTTCTGCCCAAACATGGTATCAAGATGATAGTGCTTCCTTAGATGGCTCTCTGAAGAAATGTACCTGTCCATCAATACCTCCAAGGAGTACTAATCCATACTACTACAGTTTTAGAGAGCTAGTTCTGTAATCCTACTAATGCATGTCTACAAATGCATTAAGAACCAGTATACTTCATGGGTTCTATGGATCTCCCCTAGGCACACATCTTGCCCAGTCCCACTTAAGACTGGCGTTCTTGTGATCTCCCTTTATTTTCCTTTCCTCCCTCTCTCCCTTTCTCTCATTCCTTCTTCTTTGAGAGATTTTGCAAGATATGTGTGACTTCACTCCACTAATGTGTAAGTTTTCTTTCAAATAATGTCTATACTGAAGTGACATTATGGAACTGCTATGATCAGGGGCATCATGGGCAAGGAAGACAATAATAGTATGTATGCAGCGTAGGCAGTAACAAATGTAAAGTATTTTCCAATATCAGTTATGTTAATCTGGGAAGATTCATCTCCCCAGAACTCATGAAATACAGTATATCTGCCCCATCTCACTGAGGCACCTAATTCTTAGCATTAAGGTAAAATCATGTCCTACATATAAAACATGTGATGTTATAGATAGCAACTCTTGTAGTTGGCATATTTATTTCTTTGGCATGGGTTTTTTCCAGTTAAGACTAAATATGAGAGAAAGGTCTCTGAGAATGGGACAAGGAATGGCATATTTATCAGGGTAGAGAAATGTCGAAATGGAAGAAAGGAATGAAAAAGAAAAGGAGAAGCTAACTGTCCCCTTAACAATATGTTTCACCTAACAGGCTAAAGCTTAGAATGGAATCTTTGTGCAAGTCTATTATATTCTAGCACAGCAAATAAACACCAAAAAATTCAAATAACCAATAATAAAGATGTTAATAAAGAACAAAAACTCTCATGGGAAGCTGCATACTTCCATAATACTGTAATAGGGAGAATACTGAAATTAGCAGAGAAGTCAGAAAACTTGTCCCTAAGAAAGAGATGCTTGAGTAGAGAATAAAAAGGAAAAGGAAAGGTCAGTGTCAGCATGTATGGAGGAAAAAGAAATGACCATATTCTACTAGGGAGTTCTAAATAAAGTGTGACACTTATCTTTGCAGAAGTTCACATTAGCAGCAACAGCAACCTAGAACATAGGTCAGATGTGAGTGGCATTAGAGTGATTTTATGTAAAGCAGACTGGATCAAGAAAAGACGGTAGCTATCTATATTGTTCCACGATGTTAGAGATAAAGAGATGGATTTCAGTTCTATTTCAGAGTTGAAGTTAACAGAAGTAAAAAGAGATGGAACAGGGAAATGGTGATGGACCAGAAGATGTCAAAGAAAACTTCTAGGAGAATTTCAGCTATTAGGTTATCAGTTTATTATAACTACAGTAATATTGGCATCATCAACGCAGTTGGGAACAAGGGGAGATAAGCCGGTATGGAGAAGGTCTAGGAGTCATTTGTAGCATGTGGACTAGAAAAGGAACAAGCTTTGAACCTGAAAGTCATGATGTGATTTCATTCACTCCCTGTGAGATACCTCAGTTCCCATTCTTAAAAATTGTGCCATAAACATATGTCTTAGATGTTGTTGGGACAATCTAGGGATATGACTAAATGAACATCACTTCCTGAAAAGTCTATGAACACGTTCCCCTTTTGAAGTTCATCACTGATGAAGGTTGGAAAGTGAGTACCTATTTGCATTAGCTGCCTCGAGGTAGGGTATTGGTGGTTTGTGGGTGCATCTCCATCTCCAGCACGGCTGTTGTGCTCCAGCCATGCCAGAGAATGGAGGACGATGGAACGGGACCTCAGGTGGCTCAGAGTGCGGCGGGAGGAGTTCCCTCCCGGGAGACTACGTCGGTGGGTAGTTCGGTTATTAGAGCCAATGCAGGGGCTTATATAGGGAAGCCTCTCTGACCGTTACAGAAGGCGGGAAAGGTGGGGTGTTGGGGTAAAGGCAGGAAGGTTGTGGAAGTTCAGGAATGAGGAAACGAAACCCAAAAACCTGGTTCTGGTTTGGGGTTGGGGAAAGGAAGATTCATATCACATCAGGCAGAGCAGGTCAGACACCTGCCATCCCTTTAGGGTATCTGCAGTTGCTTGGCTTGCTCAGTAACCAGATCCCCACAGTGGTTGGGTGTAGTGGAGTGTGTGAGGGTCTTGGAACTGTAAGTTTTCCTAAATGAAGGTTTCTCTCCTGGATGATAAAATAAAGGAAGCTATTAACTTCAATTGTATGGATAATTCCTTCTATTTCGCTATTGCCTCCCCTCATCCTAGATTAAGGGATTCCATATAATTACAAACTACACTGCTTTTTTCAGCTGAAATCCCTTATCACTTGTAAGAGGACTGTAGGAATTAGTATAATGTAACCCAAGAGTTTACAATAACAGACAAGCATACACGATTAACTCCATGCTCCCTATAGGGTTTGGGGGAAGATTTTGTCATTCTGTTTTTCTTGTATTTATTTAACAAGAAAATTTTATATGACATGTGTCATTTCATTGACTGAGTGACCTCAGCAAATTCCTCTCTGACTTCTAAATATTCCTTTTTAAAATGGAGTCTTTGGTGGGTAAAATTTGGAGCTAGAAAGTTAAGAAACACAGAGAATGGATAGATGATGGGGAGGAAAGGGTTAAGCACTGTAGAATCCAAATATTAGCTTCTCTCTCTGCAGGTGTTCTGACATTGTAGAATACAAGTCAGTACCAATATTCACCCATTGTCTTCTTCTGTTTGTTTCCCTTTGTTCTTGGCACATGCCATTTAAGTCTCTCTATTTTAGACCTGAATTGATGCTTACAATTTGGAGTACAGTTATTTAGAAATACATATACAGATACAAGCCACATTTATGATTTACCGAATTATTAAATGACTGGATTTCTCATCAAGATCAGATTCAGTTATTTCTTTACCACAACAAATACTTATTTTCGTGTAGAAATATGTGGGGCAGAGTGGGAGGCTTTCCATTCTGTCATTTGACTTATGAAATGTTTGGATGGAAGACTGTGAGCTGTTTGTAAGAACTTTCAGGTAACAGAGTACTGCTTGAGTCTTGATTCAGATACCTGTGATTTGACTTTGTACATTTTGGCTACGATTTGGGTGAGGGGTGATTTGGAGAATGAAGCAGATTGGAAGTTGTTATCTGAACTAGAAATCTCAAGTATGTTTTTAAAAGGTCTTCTTCCTATCACTTTCCTGAACCTTCAATACATCGTCCATTTCAGTACAAATGCATTTCAGAGTATTAAGGACATTGTAGAACATTCCTTTCAAATCTGACTCATATCTCCCAGAGGGACTTCCATATTCAACTTATAAAGGTCCATTTGGCTGTGCCTTTGCTGACTTTAAAGCAGGAATACTTGCTTTATTGAATCTTCTAGTCACCATGCACAGTGGCAGTTACTCCAAGTCTGGAATGTTTATGAATCACAGTGCAACAGAAGAAGCCAGAGCTAGACAGTGTCAAACCAGAGAATGAATTCATTTTGTTCAAGAATGTAGGTATCTGTCAATAAATCATTCATAAAGCAATGAAGATAGTGAAGGAACATGGCAGAGTGATCTGGAGTGAAGGCCCCAGCAAAGAGAAAAGACATCAAACACTACAACCAATGAAAAATGGAGAGAACTTCTATTTCCAGACCCCTAAGTCAAGCTCTTGCAGAGACCAAGGTGAGAATTTGTACTCCACCAAGATTTCTAGTCTTTTAATTCTTCTTAGAAAGAGTAGAGAGGAAGAAAGCCTCTTTAACAGACTATAGTAGGTCATAAATAGTTAATAAAATATATCAAGTTATCTCTGAAATAGTCTATTTTACATATACTTGTTTATTTGATTTCTTTCTACACTTACTTGATGTTGCATTTTGGTAGCCTAAATCAACATATGAATTTTAAATTATACAATTATAGATGTCCTAACTTCTAATGAGGGAAATACTAGTGTGTGTGTGTGTGTGTGTGTGTGTGTGTGCATATATATATATATATATATATATGCATGTGTGTTTGCTGTATATAGAGTCCAATGAAACATACATACTGCTATAAAATATATTTAATTCTATTAAAGATAAATTGTCATATTGCCTCCATGATTTTTTTAGAACTTGTATAGGTCTTATATATTATTTCTACACACTAGTGTTAGTATATCCTGTTCTTAGTTGATCTACTAGAGTCTCTATCATGGTAAAACAACACTGCTTATATGTTTACATTTATTTGTGTATTATGTATATATATGTGTATTTGCTCCTTTGAAAATTTCTGTGTTTTAAGGATAAAGTTTCAACTATTGTTCATTACTTTTAACCTCAGACAAAAATATAGCAAGGAAAGAAAATAGCACAATTTTTATGGCAATGTTTGATGACTTAGAGATACTAGAAGGTCAAAGAGGCCAGGAGAAAGAAGAGACAGAAAAAAAAAGGATAAAAGACAAAAACAAATAAGAAATATTATAAGAAGTGAGATGCTAAAGCAACAAAAATCTACCATCCTCTGTCTGGTCAAACTAGTCCCCTCCCCATATATAAACAAAACTCCAATAAACCACAAGATGCAGTCTAAAAGGTTAAGGAAAACTGTCAAGGCACAAATTACTGGAAGATATAGGAGACAGAAAATAGGAGAGATCAAAAGGAAGAGAAAGATACTCCAGGAAAAATGCTTTAAATTTTTAAAAATATGAGCAAAGAAGGCAAAGGTAAATGAAAGAAGAAATGGAAAGATAGCATTACAAAATCATAAAAGAGAAGGTGCCAGATTAGAATGCAACAGTAATGCAGAGTACTGTTAGCTCACATGTTGAAATGGCCAGCCAATTTGTAAGTCACTAGGAATAACTTAGTAGACATGCCTCAGCAGAATACATCTAGTGAAATGATCCCTGAAGATGACAAAATTAGTCTAATCTTCTGCCATCAGAGTATAAATGCAATCTGCTTTTTTTAATGTCCCTCCTCAGAAAGGCACAAGTGGAAAGAATCTAGGGCTTCTTAGTTGTGAGTTTCTGCAGAAGAGGCTGGCCTCTCCAGCCTTAGTAAATGACTGTTCTAGGTCAGTGAACTATAGCTTCATGAGCTATATGCCCCACATACCTTCTACACTCCCTAAAGTTATTTATTAAATCAACAGTGCCTGGCTTAATATTTCTAAAATATAATCAACTCCTGCAGGGGAGAGAGATAGAAAGTTTGAAATAGTTGAATCCATTTCTAATGTCAAACATTGCAAAAGTATCAGAGCTTAACTTGGTTACAGCCAGACTTATAGCCTGCACATGAAATTCCAAAACCAATTCCTTATGATTTTGTTCATAGTAATGTCAGTTTACAGCTCAGTACCCCCAAGTAATTGTTTTTAGGATAGGGTTGCATCTTATAGTCAATCACACATCTAAAGGCCCATTTCAGAAAACTGTTTTGACATAGCATGTTAACAGTGAATTATTAATTCCTACCTGCAGCAAGGACAGATGTTCAGAGTGGCTGGGAAAAGCATACCAGTTGTTGGCTCACAGTTAGGCAGCTGTATTTAAAGCTCCAGTTGGTAATTCAGATGACGGCAACCTTCACTTTGACAAAGTGCCATAGAGCTTCCATTAGTGCCCTGGGTAGAGCACAAACATCTGCTTGCTTTTATTGTCCATGTGTTACTTAAGATGGTCTGTTGCTTTATGACGTAAATCACTGAATTCTACTGACTATTTTTAAAGACTCTTTTAGTGTTTTCTTGAAATGATCATTCTTTACAGTTTCATAGATAATTGGTCCTTTAGGTACACAAAAATTATAACGATCATATTTTCTACTCTCCTAACTTTTTCCAGGGGTGATAATATGAATAAAGTGCCCTGACTTTTTGTATAATTCTTTGTTTTTCAGGGCCCTATGATTCACAGGTTCACATTAGCACATCAGATCAAAAGAATCTGCATTTCCAGTGACTTAATATAAAGTAATTGATCTGTTGGTTTTTGCTCACAGACCAGAGTTTTGTGGATTTACTTACTTCAGTTTGTCTTGAATGGGTTTGTTATCACCTTCCCTGCATATTTATTTTGCTCTGGCAGGCTGTAGGGCAATCTATTTTCCCTCTATTCTGGACATGTGTCCAATGATGATAAGTTCCAGGACAGCTAGGACCACCATTTTCATTCCAGTATGCTGGATGTATGCCAGGGTTTCTTGATGAACAAGTTTGTCTTACTTTTATGGTACATGAAGGTCTATTGGCAATGGGACTGCTCAAGAGCATGAGAGCCATGATACAAAGGCTCTACCATGTGAAAATCAATCCCAGTTAGTTATGATACCCAATCTGAGGAAAGATTGGCATGAGGTACAATGGATACCAAAATGACTCTGCTCAGCCCACTGACTAGAAAATCTCAGGGGGACATGGCCATGCATACTGGGTCTCGTAACTTGTGGAAGATTACAGAATAGCCCGTCTGGAAGAGCACTTTCATATTGTGCCATAAAATAGGGCTCTTAATCAGGTCCTAGGATTGAATGGAGCTGGGAATTTTTCAGGGAATTCCTAGGGGAAGAATATTGGAAGATGATATTTGAGGGTTGTCAAAGTTCTTGAAACTTGCCAGAGAAGTAAGAGGACTAATTGGGAAACTCCAAGAAACTAGAGAGAGGAAACATGGATATGTTAGGTCAGAATGTTTTCTTTCCATTTGACAACTATTTGTTTGGAAAAATGTGTCTCCCAAAGGTAAGCAGTTGAGGAATTGGGAAAAAGAACATTCACTGCCTTATAACTGGGGAGGGAAATAATTGCAATGGAGAAATCTGATCACTAATTGCACAAAAAATTAACAATTGCCATGCATTGTTGAAGGCAAAGAACATCATGTTCCATAAGATGCAAATAGAGGGGCATGAAAAAGGGAGATGCTCAGAGTAAATTTCAGTTAAAATTAATTTCATTTGGACCAGCAAGATGGCTCAGTTGGGTAAAGGTGCTTGCCTGACAAGCCAGATGATTTCAGATTAGTCTCCAGGACTCACATCATGGAAGGAGAGAACTAACTCTTATAGACAGTCCTCTAACCTCCACATGTGGGCCAAGTCATACACACACCACCACCAACAACAACAAAAACAAAACAAAACACCACAGCTTCTTTTCCTAGCTAAATGAACATGTAGAAAATAAGAATTTACGTACTTCCATAAGTACGTATCTTTAGTTTGTCACAGTTGTCACCGCTATCTATTGTTTTTACAAACTTTTGGGCCACATGAACCTAACTTAGAATCTACACTGTGTCACCAGCTAGCTGAATGTCCTGTACTTAAAACCCTGGCCTTGGTTGCTTTCACCATCCATTTCCCAGTGTCATGGCAAGACCAAATTGCAAGTTGGCACAGTATTGTACACAGAGTAAGTCCTTGGGAGATCCTGGTCAATATCATCCCCTCAGATCACTGAGGCAGTGATGGTGCAGTGTTTGATAAATGAGTGAACCATGATGAAACTATATTTACAAAGGACAAATCAGTCAAATATACCACCTCCAGGGAGATGATGCCCTTTCAGCTTGTTAATAGGGCTTTTACTCCAAATCTCTCAGAATTTAGACTTGCTTCAGAGACTTATGGACTTAGGCAAGAGTTAAGGTATCTATTACCACAGCCAAGGAAAAGGATTGTAAGGGGAGAAAAGGACTGATCAGAGGAGAAGGGGAACAATCACTTTATGTCTCTCTATACCTTTGATTCAAAATGCAAAGATTTATACCTTCAAAGAATTTTCTTGAAGTAGATCTGACTGAAGTCTTGAATGTGAAATACGGTGGGAATGAATCTGAGTTAACACTACTAAAATATTTAGAGATTTCGGGCAAGCATTGTAACATATGTTGGCTCAAAACTAACTTTTAAGAGTTTTGCCTGGAGACAAATTCTCTGTAAAAATGCTTGAAAAAATTAAACACAAAGTTAAAATTTGTTTGGAAGATGATGTTTCACCCAGTCTGGTTTTGTATTTCCTCTTGGATTAGAAACATGTTAGTCATTTAAAAATACACATACCCCAAAGGCATATTTCAACAGGGCAAAACCCCTAATCAACAAAAAAATCCTATTTCTATAAATACACAAAGATGGCAGCAATACAGAAAGAAAGAAATTAATGTCTGTGACCATTTCTTCTTCATGCCACTCTGAAAGAAGTGCTGTTTTGATGGAAAACAAAATTGCATTGACTTCATCTGAAAGCTTAGTAACTATAGCAGTTTTACAATGTACTGCATTGCTAACTCTACTTATCATAAACATCTCCAACTTTTCTTTTTCATTCTGTTAGATTCTAAAGCATAGACAAATAATTTATTTGCTTGTTTTACTCAAAAGCAGTTTATAAGTTTTATCTTTCTGAAATGTTTAAATACAAAACCACTGAAGAAAACACTTATCATTTCCCATCCTTCCAATGAAAATTAAAGTGCTCAGATCTGACTTTCTATTGTGGAGCATGTACGTTGTATTTTCCCTCTTGTTAAGCTGATCCTTTAGATGCTTACTATAGTCAGTTTTAGAGAATCACCAACAATCGAGAAAAGTCTGAAGGATCAACATCAAAAGTTTGTGATGACCCACTTTGATGGTGTAATTTGAATCATCTACTAAGGTTATATGGTTTGGTTTCTTAACTCAAAAGATTACCAGTAGAATCTGGGGGCTGTCAGCTCACTTGGATGGGTATTCACTGCCTCCTTTCTCTTGCATCTTTCCATGACATACCTTGATAAGAAACAATTCTGCCGGCGGCACCTTTATTCACCTACAGATCTCCCTACATATACTCTGAAGTGCCATTTTGCAGGTAATCGTATTTGTTTAATCATACCCAAAATGACACATCCTAAATTAGACTTTCCCACATGAATATGAAAAAAAATATCCATAGTGAAATTATTTCGATTACACGCAGTAGCACCAAAGATATAATTTACTTAGTTATTGATGTTGTATATTTAGTAATTTTGTGAACCTAGCAAGTTCAAGCCAAGCCCGGTGGCTATTTAAGGATATTGAAAAAAAAAATTCAAGCATTTAACATGAATATAGCACACATCTTCTCTAACATTGTATATTACAAAACACAATCCATTTACTTGTTTAACAACCATTTATTAGACCCCTATTATTAAGCTATAGGGATATACATTTCCTGCCCTCGAGGAAATTATGGTTAGAAAGAATTTTAAGTAGGTGCTAAGTAGAATCCCAAACTGACCATTTTCTTTAAAAACATAGAAAACACAATATAGGTTAAGAAAGCTGTGATCTGTTGAGTTTCCAAAAGAATAACCCTGTTTCATATTGATCTCAAAAAGACTGTGTAAGAGGAAGGTGGAAAGGGTCTTACTTGGACTTTAATAGTAATATTACTTTATACTCTGTGATCTACTTTTCTGCTATCTACTTGCAAGGTTCTGAAGACAGTGCTGCAGTATGCTAAGCTTCAGAATCTCCAGCTGAGAAGTAGGCCAAAAAGCAGACTTCTAGGCCTCACCTACAGGAATTCTTCCAGATCTTGTGTGCTTAACATACTTGCAAGTGATACTGATGGCGCTGATCTGAAAAATTCACTTTGTAGCACTGGTTTCAGATATATTCACACTGTTGTAATGTCTCCTACATTTGGAGAAGACTGAACTATGGTCGATGCCAACACTTCTGATAGTAGGCAGTGGAGTGACCAAACCAAGTGCCAAGTCTAAGATAGAAATGAAAGAAATTCTGCTTTGGATCATTCAGGAAACTTGTTCACCGAGGTTAAGATTTAAGGAACTGTAACTTACCAAAAGTAGCTCAACCCCCTCTCATCAGTATACTCAAACATGAACTACACAGCTGCATAACCCCCAGGGCCTGATGAACAGGGATTATTTGTTGTGGTCACAGGATTTCAGTTTCCAGTTCCCATGCACACCCTGGAGGACTAGCAAATGTGTTTGCATGTTCACACTTTGCTATCCCTCATCACTTGTGTTTGCTGAGAGGCGTTTTCACGAGGCTTCATCAAGAGAGACTGTGGCAAGGACATGAGTTCACAAAATCCCCAAGAGTCAAGCTACCCTCGTTCTTTTTCTCATGATGAGAGATATACATGATGAGAAACAACATGTCACTAGAAGCTTTGGTCTATAGTAGTTTTATTGGTGCAACATGTTGGGATGATAAATCACTAACAGTGGAAGAACAAATGATTTCTTGTCCTGGCTTAGCCAAAACTGAATTCTCTGCCTCTGGTGCCTAACTCTTTGAGGGGCACTGAAGTTCTTTACTCTAGGATTTCTGGGTCTATAAAATGAGACAGCAAGATGACAGGGTACTTTTTAAACAGTCTTGACTGTGGTGTCGTTTATCCTGTTGTGTTTTATGATAATGTTCATAAAATCATATTTAGACAAAATGCAGTGGCAAATATATATTTAATTAGGCATTCATTTATTTTTATGTGATTGCATGCATTATGTAAGTAAACCCATGGTATGCAATGCCCATCAAAGCCAGTGGAGGGTGTTGGATCCCCTCAAACTGGTTACAGATGGTAATTAGTGGCCTTGTGGCTGCTGAGAACCAAACCCGAACCCGAGTCTTCTTCAACAGCAGCCAGTGCTCTTAACTGCTGAGTCATCATCTCTCCAGCCGCAATGGGAAATTTAAGAAATATATATCTTTTTATATGGCTACCTGAAATTGCACTCTTGGGCATTTATCAAAGAGGGATAAATTGTTCACAGAATCTATGTTCCCTCCCAGAACTATCCGAAAATATTCATCAAAGCTTCATTCATGTTAGTCTGAACCTGGAAGCCATCCAAACATTCTTCCACAAGCAAAGGGTTAAACAGAGTTTGATACATCTTTACCACAGAATGCTCTGAAGCAATGAAAAGGAATGAACTGTTGTTATATGCAGCAATATAGATGAGTCTCCAGTGAATTATTTTGAGTGAAAAAAACTAATGTGAATGGCCACATACTACAATGTTTATAAATAAACTGGTAGACAAAAATTTAAAAATGAAAACAAATTAATGGTCTCCTGAACTTAAAAATTAGGATAATGTGTTCAAAAGGGCAACACAAGGGATCCTCACAGTGACCAAGCGAAACACAGACATGCACGTATATACTCACGCACAAGTAGTAGAAAACTTGAGGAAATCTGAATAAAGCTAATGAGTTGTATTAGTTTCGGTAGGCCATTTATGATGCTGCATTATAGTTTGTAGTGGAGAGATGCTGCAATATGGTGGTGCCTAAACAAAAACAGCCTGACCATTGGTGTCACTCAGAATCAAGAGTGAGCCCACATGTTCTGAGACCACATTCCTTCTGAGTTCTCTCAGAATTGTCTACCTGAGCTTGCTCTTTATTTAGTGAAATGGCACATCCAGACTGACATTGAAAAGGAAAAGAGAAACTTGCTTTTTCAGAGGATTTTGCCTCTTCTGACCCCTATTGACCTAGAACAACACATACAACCACAAACAGATGTTATCAATCTATTCCCACCTCTGGTTTACAACATAAATGGGTTAATTCATGGCTTCCAGTTACTATTCACTGTATATTTTTAGTGATGATATTTTCACAACATACACACAAACATATGTTGTTATTCTTGGTCAGGGGAAGGAAGGATCCTGAGTGATATGTTTAGCTTACAAGAGGAACTCTGAGGTCTAGTAATGTTGTTTATATTATAATCAAGTTGGGATACTGTTAAATGGTCTCAAAACATAAGATTAACTTTGGTTACAAAGCTAGGTAAAATTCTCATTTGTAACAGAAGGCATTCCCAGAACAGTCACTCCCAGAACAGTTTTACAAATTTTTACAAATGACATTAAAATTTAGGGAGAAATTAAGGTAGAGAATGAGGATCTTTTCTGTGTTATATCTTACAACTGCTTCTGGATCTCCAATTATATATTAAAATTTTTCATTGAAAAAACATTATGGACCGATGAGATTAATGAGTGTATATAGGTGATCATTTCCAAACCTGACAACCTGAGTTCATCTCCAGGATCCACATCATGAGAAGAGATAACTGATAGTAATTTTTCCTCTGACCTCCACATGCACATTCGCATGCACATGAACACACACACACAAATAAATAAATAAATAAACAAAAGAACATTTTTTATGAGCAGTAACAGAATTTATTTTGAGCCAGACTAGTAAGCAAAAATTTGTGCTAATAATTTTAAATGTGAAGTTACATGCAGTAATATTGACTTATTACTTTCAGGGAATCATCCACTGTTGCAAATTTTCAGAAAGTAAACCATATAATACGAAGAACAAAAGAAAAGACAATGTGATCCTCTATAGCAGAGATTGACAAGCTATGGTGCACTCACTAAACATAGATCCCTGTCTGTTTCCATATGATCCATGAACTAAAAACAGTTCTTACATTTCAGACTTGAAAAAAAAAAACTTCAAAAGAAGAAATATATTTTATGACAAGTGAAAGTGATGTGAATTTCAAACTTCAGTGTCCATAAAGAAAGTTTTGCTGGAATGCATCCATTCCCATTCATTTTATTTTTTGTTCCTGATAGTTCTCATGGCCCAACAGCAGAATTAATGTTGCAATGAGCTCATGAAGCCTAAATTAGAAACTATTTTAATGTCTAGAGAAAAAATGTTACCTAAATCTACACTTAAGGAGCCATGATTTTCTTGAATAAGAGAACTTCCCTTTACCACTTGACTTTGCAGAGGTAGCTCTGACGTCTGATCTTCTTGACTTCCTAGAATTCCCTGAAGAAGATAATGAGAGACCACAGAATCAGGAGGCAGGGAAGTTAAGCTTCAAGGGCTTTTATTTTTCTGTTTTTATTGTTCCATTTTTGTGCATGTGTGTGTATTATTGCCCGTTCTATACTCACTTGTACGGAAGTGTGCATGCACATGAGTACATGAGGAGGCCCTGAACTTAACCCCTCACATCATAAACCTCATAGAAAAATGCCTTAGATGTCACTGCTTGAATCAGTACCAAAGTTGTAGGTTGTTTTGTGTTGATATACTCTGTCCTCCTGGTGGAGTCATCTAACTCGTAAACTAAGTTCATGGTATATATTTATAGAGAGCACAAGAGAGTGTGTGTTACTTGTAGAGCCAAAGAAAGAATGAGGTCTCAGAGAAAGAAAGACATGGGATCAGTTTCAAAGCATCACTGTGGTATTTTCCAGGTATGTAACCTCGGAAAGTCACCCAGCTTCCTGGGCTTTGAGAACAATCAAGATAAACATGTCTACTTGCAGGAATTTTTTGAGAGGACACAAGGAACTATATATAAAGGATCTGACATATAGGACTCAGCAAATGTTCATTTCCTCCTTTTCTAGAATAGAAGTGCCTTCGTGACTCTGATTTTGTACCTCTTTCCCCGTGCTGCCCATCCCTCACTAGGACTTTGAGGTCTGTAAGGAAGAACTGAGATTCTTTTATGAACATCTTTCACCTCTATTTTTGCAGTTTCTGTGTGAGTATCTATGAAGTATCTTTAAAATAAAACTAGTCCATCTCCCCACTGCCCAGATTTCTTTGTCAAGAGACCTGAGTGGAGTATTTGACACAATGGAATATAAATCAAATCTCTCTTTCAATTATAGGATGAAATGTGTCTGCAGAGCTAGGGGAACCTGCAGATTGATGTGTTCCCAGTAGGTTCAGGGCTAGTCTCCAGTACCAGGCCAAATGATGTTTGAAAATTTTTCTGGCCCTTTAGATTATAAAGACAACCTTCTCAATAAAATCATAAAGTATAAGAGGAAACATGAAAGAACTTGCCTCTTCAACATTGTTGAACATTCAAAGTGTCTGACCTTGTGACTAACTCTTTACATTGATTCAGTGGGGACATGGGTGGGTTTTCCATGCAGCTTCTTTCAGGACATGTCCAACTGTCAGTCAGGACTGCATTCAGAGATGTATTCTATCATGAAATAACATAAAGTTCAGACTTAGTTGTCTTCTCCAATCTGGCGATGGAGGGCAAGATGGGAATCACCCCTCAGTGTGATTTGGGTCCCTCCTAGTGAGATGCTCATAGAGAAGAGTTTTAAGAAGTTAATATTGAGATAGTCTCTGATCTGAGAGTATTTTAGCATAACTGAAAGTGAGAGGCAGGTAGACAGACAGAAAAAGATGAAAAATATTTGAATATTTGTGTATTTATCAGGTCAAATTGATTTTTTAATTGATAAATTTGTTCAAGAGTCGTGGCTTAAATCACTTTGTTTCCTTACCAGCCTCCTTCTCCAGCTTAACAAAAGATGTAATAACCTGTCAGCAGAATATAAGCTTATGTTTGTAATGAGTCAAGATAGGTGCTTTTTCTTGATTACTCAAGAGTACTTGGCTAAAGATAGGTGAGAACTTTTCAGCCCCATTGTAGTCTTCCTCCCATTTCCGTCATCTCACCCAACCTGTACCCACATAATATAGTCAGTGGTCTCTGCATGACTGAGCCCACTGTGAGTATAGTCCTTGTACCTATTAATTCTTTCTTCACTTGTGCAGAATGAACTGTCCTAGCTCCTAGAAAAGTTTCCAGTGCATTGAAATTTCCTGAAATCTCATGGAAAGGATCTTCTCTATACCCATGTATACTACAAAGTTTCTAGGATAGACTCTAAATATTTCACATGTTAATGCTCCTACCTCAGGATTCTGTGAAGGATCAGTCCCTTGACTGTTATGTTGTATGCCACAATTGATCTTAACAGAGACACGTAGGTGTGACCTGTTCTCTCACGAACCCTTAAAAGCAGAGAACATTCTTTGACTTGGAAAAGAGAAGTCAAAGAGACTGGAACTACACAATATATTTGATGTATCACGTTTGCCTTTGAAGAGGGACAGAGTCACACTCAAAGATTGAAAAGTAGCCTGTAATTGCTGGGCAACCCTCCTCTCACAGAAGCATGTAAACTGGCACTTCAGTCTTACAAAGTCAAAGGCTACAATCAAACTCTGATCAGAAGTACCTTGGAAGTAGATTCTTTTACAGAGCCTCAAGATAAGACCCCAGGCTGCCAATGCTCTAATTGTCACTATGGGAAACCTTGCACATAGAACCAGTCAACCATTTGAATCAGTCCAGTCTTCAAACCTTCCGTTAGCATGAGCTAACAAAAATGTATTAATTTTCTAACTTTTTGTGAAGTCTTATGAAGCAACAGAAAACCAGTACACCCTGTCTTTCCCTTAAAGCTTCTAAAACTGATTTCTAAGTGAATATTCTAAGTAAATTTTTCTTTCAGTTCTAGATAGAAACTATATATGTTCCCACTTTACCTACTTTAATTTTAGTTTTGTTTTTTGGTAGGGTCTCCCTAGTCTCAGCATGCCTGGAACTCACTATATAGAATAGGCTAGACTTGATCTCACAGAGATCTGCCTGCCTTTGCCTCCCGAGGGCTTGGGTTAAAGGCATATTACCACCATGCCCAGTGTCACCTACTTTGAATGGAAGACATTTCTTATTTCAACTCATTGCCAATCAGAATACTTGACAAGAATATTTAAAAAATAAACTTACCAAAAGAAGCAATTGTTGATCTAGTTCTGATTTGTCTCATATAATAATATACTTTTGAGTTTTTTGCATTTAGTTTTATGTATATGAGTTTTTACCTCCATGTAAGCAAAGGCATCACAGGCTTGCAATGCCTGCAGAGACCAGAAGAGGTCACTATATCTGCTGGAACAGCAGTTACAGATGATTATTAGCCACTATGTGGGTCCTGGGAAACTAACCTTGGTCTTCTGGAAGAACAGCCATTGAGCTGTCTCTTTGGCCCCATATAATGGGATCTTATTGTTAATGTGAAGAACTTAAGTGTCATGAGAACAATACTTTTCAGCAGTTGGAGCTCTGGATTTCCGCATTTACAGATTGTTCCAGTAAAGAAGAATGCAATTTATTCATAAATCTGAAGTACAGTAACATGAGAAACATCTGGTTACTATTCTAACATGTAAAGAATTTAGAAGTCATAGTTTCTGCCCTCTCAACAAGATAAAAGAAGAACAAGCAGAAAACCAGTGTCTTTTCTTCAATCCCTCAGAGAATTGAGGTCACAGGTCTAACTCTAACCTCTAAAACTAGGGCAACAGGAATATTCAGAGAATATAGATCAGTTTCCCAGAAGCATAAGCCATTACACTCAGTAGCAAGTAGAACACTTAAATGATAACTTCAATGAATTGCTGTTGGTTGTACTCGGGCTTGAAAGATTCAAAACTATGGGGAGCCCAGTATAAAGAGGTTCCCAATACTTGCCAAGGTTGTATTGCTATGATTTTTACCAGAGTTTCAAGGCAAATACCAAAGGAAAACTACTTATTCCTTGGTTAGGGGAAAAGTAATCATCTAAAATACAAAACAACTGTTTAAAAATAAGCTCCGAGCATCTTTTACCAAGGCAAGCCTCAGCAACAAGGGAAAAAGAATGCTTTATCAGATGTAGGCAAAGGAAAATGACTCACTTCTAGACCTCTTTGGGCGTTCTGGCTCACCTAAGAAGAAAATATAAGCTGAGAGACACTCATGAAAGGTTCACAGAACAGGGTCACAGGTACAATAAGACTTAATCGTAGGAGTACAGAATGCTTCTCCCCTGCACTCTCTCCGAGTATCATGGTGGTGAATTACAAGTAAAATAACCGCAATGCTTAAACTCAAAGGAGTTCTAGAAGTGTCTAGGGAAACCTAAAGACAGCATGGGGAAGGGCAAAGCTACTTCAAGAAATAGAAGCCTCTAACACTTAAACCTGCAGCAAAGGACAAAGGTGTCATACTTGCCAGGTAATCATAAAGCCTCACATTAAAAGCCTATTTATGTTAGTTCCTAGAACCCAGTACTTTATGCCCACTTCTTAACAAAAAATTCAAGGCATTATAAACACAAGCAACAATAATCCCAATATGAAGAGACAAACAAGGCATCAGAACAAGATTCTGGTAGGACAGAGATTTTAAATTGGCTCGGGGACATAATATAACTGATTAATATGCAAAAGTTTCTGATGGGAAAAGTGAACCACCAATTGACCAAAGATTAGAGGTTTAAATACAACAGGATCGCACATTTATTCCTTCACAGGTTTTGTGAGTCATGAATTAGAGCACAGCTTAGCTGTGTCCAATGCTCTGGGTCACATGTTCACTGAACCTGGGATCTCATCTGAAGGCCCCAATGGTGAAAAATGTGCCTCCAAGCTTACTCGTGTTGTGGGTGGCAGAACTCCGTTCAATGATGACTTTATTTGAATAGAGGGCTGCGTTTACTTGCTGAATGTTGGTGGCAGGCCACCCTCTCTACTCTTTGCCATGTGGGTGTCTGCAGCATTCCAGCTGATTTCAACAAAGCCAGCGAGGGAATGAGTCTGCTAGTAAGATAAATGTCACAATCTGAGTTTTTACCAAACATGGAAATGATTTCCCCTCAGTATAGCCATATTCCATTCATCAGAAATAAGTTACGTAAAAGGAAGGAAATACAAACATGTAAATACCACGGTAACATGGACCATTTAGGGTTTCCTTAGAAGTGTCTACTATTGTACTTATAGCCATTTGTGGGGTAATCACGTACCTATTGTGCCTAGTTAATCAAAAACACTGAAACCCCAAAAATATTTCTCGTCTCTTCTTTTTCCTTCTCCTCCCACCCCATCTCCTCAGAATTATAAAAGAGTATTTGATATGCTCAGAGAATTAAAAAATTTCCATCACCATATAACCTTCTAAAGACACACAAACTAGCAGCCTTTCTTCTTCATCTCTCTGAGTTAAAGTTTAAATCTAAAGAAAATTAAATTGATGAAGCAAAGAACAGTTAAGTGAGAAATCAAAGTGGTAAATTGTTGTAAAGTGGGAAACTTGAGTCAATGACATTTAAAGAATTTGGATGAGCAATTTCAGAGAATATAAAGGAAAATAAGATAGGGCAGGGGAACATCTAGCATGCCAGGAGAGGCTGCCAGACCCTTAGGCAATCTAAAGTAATAAGTGGCATGTCTGCTTTTGAGAGGCTCATCCTTTGGACAAGGAAAACTAGTCTAGAGATGTTTGAATGCAAAAGAACAAGTATTAGAGCAAATATAAACTTGGTGGGGAACAGAGCAAAGAGAAGAATTCTGCAGGCACAATTTGAGGATGGGGAGCTTCACAGAATAACTGCTGTAAAGTAATATTAAATGCTCTCCATGACACGACCATAGTTTGCAAGTCCTGATCAGCAAATCTTAGTCCACACAGCACCCTGCCGTGTCTGCTCACTCTAAACAGTCTAAATGGACTCCTGTTTCTGAACAGCAGTGACAAAGTCTGCAACTCTGCAACTCGCTACTATACTTATACTTAAAGGCCTTTTCAAAGACCAGCCCACTATGGAGTATCTACTTTCTACCTGTTAAAAGAGCTGGTAGAATAAAGAAACGATAATGGGTAGTCTGGAGAAGAAAGTATGATGGGCTGCACTGAGGAGATTTTTAAGGAGGAACACAGGATTTTGTACTTATGATTCCCTCATGGTGGAACACATAGGGATGGCACTTCCTAACAACTACTACTGACTGACTCATGATTCCACTGGTATTTGTCAAATGATTTTAAATCAGGACATGTAAATAACCTACCGAACCATTACTGGATGTGATTTCTGCGGTTCCATTCTCCACATACCCTCAAAGGGATCCATGGAGCAGTTCATTGTCTCAGGGCAATAACTTGCTCTTCCAAATAGAAAGGAAAATATCACTTGTTATGATACGCTGTATCAGGTCTGGTTTCAATGGGCTAAGGATGATGTTCAGTAGTAGAGAGCTTGCCTATCATGTACAAAGCTCAAGATTCCACCCTAGCATTAAAATCAAGTGGTGGTGGGAGTTTCAAGGCCTGCTTCACTTCTTTGCTGTCCACATAACTGCAAAAAAATAAAAACCCTTAAACTCTGAGTGAAATGGAGATATTGCACCTCTCTGTACTGAGGTAAGTGGAGGGCTGAATGCAATTATGTACACAGTAGCACTCCCTCTTCAGAGAGCTCCTGGTCTAGTGGTATCAGTCAGTTGACACATCACACAATGAGATCTGGCAATGACACCAGATCACAAGCTTACTGTAAATAGTTCTACAAAGTACTTCCTAACTAGGGAAGCCAAAGAACTGTGCTCAACTGGACAGGTCCCATCTTTTTAGGTCCCATTCTAAATATGAGTCCCATTGCCTGTCCTCATAGTTCTTAACAATTCTGTTTTGGAGTTATTTTACATCTACAAATAGAAAAAACAATGTGATCAACACATGGCATCCAATGACATTTATTGTACAGTAGTTTGGATAGATTTATTTTAGATTGCCTTTAATTGAGCAATGAAAAATTTGAAAATAGGGAGTATTGATAGATGTACTTTTATTTAGTAGGGAGAGGGTATAGTACACATTATTCAAGTAGTATTCCAGCCCTTAATTTTCCTTACTTTATAACTGTAAGATGTTTATCAGTTGTGAAGAGTAATTTTTGAAACTATATAAAATTTATTTGGAAGCACTTAGGCATTGTCTCCTGAACTGAATCTATAATGGCAATAAGCCCCCAAACTGTTACTGAAGGATGGTTACCTTATATTTAATAAGACCTCCAAAAGTCCCTTCTAGCATTGGAATGAAGTCCTGGACTTTTCCCCCACCTCACCCTCCATTATGTGGTGAGCTATGCTATTCTTAGAGAAGAATACTAGGTCCACACCTACTACTGTGGATGAGCCACCTTCTCACCAGCCAGTAACCCTGAACATGTCCTCATTAGGGTGCTATACATAGGAAAATAAGCTATTAAGTAAATATCAAGGTGATTACTTGGGTAATAAAGCAAAAATCATGCCAACTATTTTTCTCTAATCTTGAAACAAAATTTTGTGGTTCATACAGAGAAAAATCGTCAAAAAACAACCATCAAAAACAATTTAATGCATTTTTCAGCTCTCTCCAAGAAGCTGTTAAAAATTATATCATTCATGCCAAATGGTTATCTGGTATAAAAACAATAACCATAACTTCTCAAAATTGTGTTAGTTAATTTTCTCATTACTGTCACCAAACATCTGACAAGGGAGAAAATGTTTATTTTAACTCATGATTGAGAGGCTCATGGTTTGAGAGAGTACACTTCATCATAGCGGGGAAGGCATGGCAGAGTTCATGGTGGCAGCAGTTTGTAGTAGCCGCTTGCTCACATCACAGCAGAATAAGAAACTGGGAGCAGGCAGGAGGTAGAGAGCAACAGGAAGTTAGGCTAGGTTATAAAACCTCCAAACCTATTCAAAGTAACCGACTTCGCCCATCAAGGCTCCACGTCCTAAAGGTTCCACACCTTCCCAAAGTATCACAACTTACTGAGGAGAAAGTATTAAAACCCATAAGCCTATAGGGAATATTTCACATCCAAATAAAAGATTTAGGAAATAAGTCATTAGTGGGGTGTTTACTTAACATACTTGAGTCACTAGGTTCAATGTCCAGGAGTAAGGCATACACACACACACACACACACACACACAAATATTTGTTCTATAAGAAAATCATGAAAGAAAACAAAATCACATGATTCTGTTACTATGTCACTGTATGTCACACTGAAGTATGGCACACTGTCCAACTTCATGTATACATCAAATATTCTATATGATTGTTGACAGCTTTTGAGACATATTTTTTCAATTAGGATAAATTCTGCCTAGGTAAATAGTAGAGTTTATGAAAGCTCTGAAGAAAAGCTTTTTCTAAATCCATGTCAGATTTACAAGAAAAGTCTGAGGAAGATTTATTTTAGAATTTTTGTTCATTCTTGCTCCTATCTAGTGCCTCTTGGTGAACAAATTTTAGCCTCATTCCTTTTGGGGAAAACAACGTATATAGATTTTGTTGATGACCTTTCTGAGTAGACCCAGATAAGATATTTTATGGGTGGTGAGATTTAGACTTGCAGAATTTGCTCTTGGATTATAACCAAGGCCAGGGAATGAGGCAGTTGGAACGTACTTTCTTTAGGCTGGCTTTATAGATTGTTTGCTGATTAATGGCCTTTGTGGAGCTATAAACTTGTGTAAGACTGATACAAAGCTAGTTCTGTTCTTTCTGGTGCTCATGCTCTAAATATATTGTCATCAGGGTTAATTATTTTAGCAAAAGGCAGAGTCAACCGATTTATTTCTTCATTGGTTTAAAACTAAAACTTGTTCTCTATTTTCTAACCCTTTAAAGAATTCTTCATACAAATACTATGATCTTAAAATGTCTGATTGGAAACTAGTTAGAAAATTATTCAACTCATTACAAATAATGCCCAGGGAGCTGGAGAAATCGTTCAGTAGTTAAGAGCACTGACTGCTCTTACAGAGGACCAGGGTTCAATTCCTAGCACCCATATGGTGGATACCAATGATCTGCACCTCCAGTTCCAGGGAATCCAGCGCCCTCTTCTGACCTCCGCAGGCACTGCACGACAATGTGCACTTAGACACATGCAGCCAATACACTCATACACATAAAAAATAATAGATAAAATTTAAATAACAAATGATGCACAGGCTCAGAAGCAATTATTTATGAACCCAGGTTGTTTTTGATACTTAATAAGGGAACAAAATTTTGCAATGAATTTCAGGGAATCTTCCCTTAAGAATGATTCTTATTTTGTGGCATTTCAGTAAGGTGGTGAACCATGACTCACAACAGCACGTTAAGGTGGTTTTGAGTATCCCTTCAATAAGATGAATTTATAATTTCCAAGAAGTAAAATATGCCACTGTGTGCTGAAACAGAAAAATAGTGAGTATTAGCTCTTTTTTCTTACTACAAGTGTCATGAACAATGCTTTCAACCTGCCATAGTTCTGCCTTATGTGGGTCATTTATCAATTTGGAACCACTTTTGGTTTTCAGAACTTTAGTACTGTTGGAATATCATGAATAGAGAACAGGGATACTGCTAAATATTCTACAATACACAGGATAGAGTTCATAATCAAGATTTATCTGGTCCAAAATGTCAATAGTACTGAGACTAAGAAACCCTGACAAGAATCATCACTGAATCCAGGGAAAGTACTCATGCTGGGATGAAGAGAAGAGGAGATATATTTTCATTGGCTCAGTATGGGTGTGAATTAAGAAAAGGTCAAGGGTTTGACATTTTCCACCCTTGAGTGTCTTAATGGAGCAATTGTTATTTCAAAGATTAAAAAGAAAAAAAAAAAGCTATGTAAGTGCTGAATTTATAATGAAATCATGTACCTTCATGTTTCTTGATCTCCTTCCAAAGAAAGAAAAGGAAATCACCCACAGACTGAAGTTAACACTTACTTTGTGCCTGGATTAATTAAACAGGAAAAAGAATGAACATTTAGTATGAGGGGAAAGTGAGATTCACGTCTTAATTATAGATTTTCCCTAAATACATAACTTTCTGGGTTGTGAGTTGGTTGCTCTGAGGTATTGGTATAAAGTGACATTTTACTCTGTGATTTATTGGGTGTGTCACTTCAGTCACCCAGTTCAAGTTCCTTAGCTGTGTGCCTGCCGGCTGGTTTCTATGCAACGGTTGCTCTTGGGTTGGGAGCAGCTGCTTTCTCTTAAATGCCTGTGTCTATGTTTGCCACATTTCTATGACAATGTGTTCACACCAATATAATTATGACTGCATTAGCACTTGCCCTGTAAACCACATGATTCAGGGGTTTATGGGGAGGCAATAAAAACTCACTTCAGGCTTAAACTTGTCTCTGGGTGGGGGCAGTTGTAAATGGTCAGTGTTGGTTTGGGCCTTCTGAAGTTTGTGGTCATTAGTCCTATTTATTGGTTACTTCTATGCAGAGCCAAAACTATGTGCTGTGGGATTTAGATCTTTAATCATTTAGCAAAACATAGGACATTTGCCAAGTTTCATTGGCATTCATTAATTCTTTCAACAAATATTTGAGTGCCTAAAATGGGCCGGGGACAGGTAAACAGCAGAGAGTTCATTTTCTCATTGAGCTTATGTTCTAGTGGAGGGAAAGGAGGCAGGGAGGGGGAGAGTGAGGGAAGGAGCCTAAGAGCAAGGCAAAAAGAAAGAAAAGAGGATGAAGGGAAGAAGAAACTTTGGGAGGACAGAGGGAGAGAGGGAAGAGGGGAGGAGCGAGAGAGAGAAAAAAATGACAGGAACTGTGGATGGAAAAGTTATGTGGTAGGAGCTTTAAAAAGTATTAAATTGGAGAGATTTGTGGGTACTTTAGAAAAGTAGATAAGATCAGTGTCTGTAGGAGGTTAGGAGAATGATAGTCTTCCCTGCCCAAGACATTCCAGGCAGAGGCATCAACTGGGATAAGCCCCAAAGACGAGGTGGGTAGTCAAGCCCATGGGCTGAGGCAGGAAGGGCAAGGACAGGATGTGGCAGATATGTTGGGGAGCGGAACTAGGGCAGTCAAGACCTGCTAAACTGGGATGTGGAGCTTGGGTTTTTAAAGAGGGGAGGACCGTGGGCTGATCTGAGTTTGAAATAGATCCCCTGACAGTTGTAGGTTGGAGAGGGGGCAGGGAGACTAGTTGGAAAATCCAGATGGTGACATTGTGAACTTATTGTCAGAGCTGCCTACACAATCCTCTTCTGAGTGACACAAAGCAGCTGAGCAATATCCAGAGAGTGAGGCCCTGCCTGCCACTATCCTCTTGCTGGAGGAAATTATTGCAGGAGGTCTGTTACTCGAGGAGTGATAGAGGAGATTAAGGCCTTTTTCAATCAGTTTGCTCATCAATAGAATGGGCTCTATAATGCATGATTCTGCAGAGCTGTGCTCAAGATCAACAATGTATAAAAAGCTCTGAGCCCTAGGGAAATCTGCTGTTAACTCAAATAAACAGGCTAAGTATCCATAAACATTTTCTGTAGATGTGGGAAGGCAAGGTATTTCCGTTTTAATTTTGTTTTTATTTTATTTATTTATTCGTTGAGAAATTCATCCATGTATACATTGCATTTTGATCATATTGAATCAAGACATAGTAGAGCTTTTGGCATTCAAAATGAATGTCATGGAACCGTCCCGTTGGATGAAAGAATGTTTTCTTTGTGCTTCAGTTTTCGTGTCTTCGTAGGTCCTTATCTTTTCTTTCTCATATTTTTGGACTGTTTTCTATATTGCTTCAAAATGCCTTGCAGAAAGATGGCACATTTTATAATTTTAATTTTTAATTTTTAAATGTGTGTGCTATGCCTGCATGTGAATAAGTGCACTTGTATCATGCAGCGCTCGCAGAGGACAGAAAAGGTCATCGGCTCCTCTGGAACTGGAGTTATGGACAGATGTTAGCTGCCATGTGGGTGCAATGATTCAAACCCCAGTCTTCAGCAAGAACAGCCAGTGTTCTTAACTGCTGGGCCATCTTGGGGCTGGAGAGAAGGCACCTATTTTAATGTATGCAGTACAGTGCATGCGGTAGGTTTTATAATTTTAGCACATTGAAAGCATTCTGCACTCTTTGTGAGATAATAAAAAAGCACAGAGAGAGAGAGAGAAAGAGAGAGAGAGAGAGAGAGAGAGAGAGAGAGAGAGATCTGAAGTAATCACCACTGCTTAATCATAACATTTTCATCACTTTAAAAAGAAATTCTGGACCAATTAACAGTCTTTCCCCACTTCCCCTTATCCACAGCCTGTGACAAGCTCTTATCTCTTTCCTGTCTCTCTGGATTGGTCTCTTCTAGACATTTCCTATCAGTGGAGTCATGTACTATGTGTCATTTCCTGCCCTGCTTTCTTCACTTAGCCTGATGTTTTCAAGGCTCATCCATGCTATAATTAGCTCCTAATGCCAAGATTTTTTTTTCAAAATAGGATGTTTTAATATTGATTTTTATTGAACTTTTGCAAACTTCATGCAATATATTTTTATCATATTTAGACCTCCTCCCCTATCTACACTGCTCTTATAGCCAGATTTCATGTAGGAATTTTTTGCATACTATTTATGGAAGGTAGGTAATTATGCAAATAAACTTTCTTTATCAAAATGGAGAATATGATAAAAAAGATTTTCATAATCATAAGCAGAAACTGAAGAATATGGGTTCGCTTGGCCTGAGTTTGTCAATTATCTTAGAAGATCACACAAATAGAGTGGTCGTCCTTTGATACCGTTATGGCATTGCTGCAATTGTTTCATTTCTTTTCCTGCTGTCTCTCTTCTGCTTAGTTCGTTTTTCACATTCTCTCTCTATATTCTAGTACAAGGCTGGCAAATTGTAGCCAATGGGCTAAATGTAGCTTGTCACTATTGAATCATGGCCACGCTTGTTCATTTACATATTATCTGTGGCTGTTTTCACTTTAATAATGTTGGATTGTGATAATGAAAACCATATGGTTCACCAAACTTAAATTATTTGGTCTTGTATGTCCCTAAAGTTTACTGACCCTTGGTGTAATGTCTGACTGAGGACAGTACCCTAGAGTTTATTTAGTTCTAATCAGAATGATTTGTGGCTCATTGTGACTTCTCTGGGATGGAGCAACCCATTCACAAAACCATGAATATTGTGAAAGTATTTTTGGAAATAATTCTTTTCCTCTGTACAAGAGAGTAAAAAACAATTTCTATAAAGTGATGTTACAGTATTTCTTAATATTCTAGGACTGTTGGTGAATTTAACTGTTACCTTGAGGGTTATAAATGTCAACTTGCAACCACACACACTCATGCATGTCACCCAAGGGTGCAGACAAGCATATCAAATTTGACAGTTAGCTTCTTATGCTTTTCTGAACTCAGAAATTTCTGAATTTCCAGAAACTCTATTTAAAAGCTTCGGAGATTACCCACTTGATCTACTGGTATGATCTGGACCCACATGTCTGAAGCCTTGAATTAAAATCCAACCAATTTTCGTGTTACAGCCTGCTCACCTGTTAATGCCAATCATACCCTTTTATGTAGGCTGAGACATTAGCCCAAAGAAACCTATTAGACTTCCATGTTGCTTCTTTCTTATCATACTTGAAGTGAAGAGCAGAGTGAAAGACAACAAAGTCTTTATGGTAATACTAATTTAATCATATTTTCTGCCCCAAATTGAAATATGACCTTGGTTAATTTTCTTATTTCCAAATGCCTCCCTTACAATGTTTCCCTCTTAATAGCAACTGCCTTCTTGCCTCTGTTGTCCCCCTGGCTCATGTTTCTCATGTGACCCATTCTTTTTGTGCTTCTATCTTCTCAACCAGTCTATGAGCTTTTAAATGAAAACAGCTTTCTTTTTATGCCGGTACTCTCAATTTTTAGTGAAGAATGTGATACAAATTAAATACTGAAAAAAAGTCAGTTGTATCAGGCATGCATGTAGAGCTTTTAGCATTCTTCTTCACATATGTTGAATTTTCATCTATACATTTATCATATTAGCATTGTTATTTTTTAAAACTTGCTTCAAGGTCTTTCTATGTAACCCACACGGTGGTGTGGAACTTATTACATAGCCCAGACTGACCTCAAACTTGCCATCTTTCTGTGTCAGACTTCTACGTGTTGGGACTACAGATGTACACCTCTGTGCCTGGTTAACATTAATGAGGATGTATTTCATGAAATATTCAGGGCTTATCTGCAATGATGACTTTTTCCTATCTTTTCATCCATGAATTCAACTATCATTAGTAAACTCAATATTGTCCCTGGGGGAAAAAAGTATAATGGTGCTTCGTGAGGTGACAGACATTAAATTAAATAATCAAACTATGAATATTCATACATACATTTATTAAATATGATTTAAAAGTCAAAGAAAAATGATGGGGTGCTCTGGAAGAATCAATATGAAGGACAACGAATTTAGGCTGAGGAATGTGAATGTCAGGGTGCTGAGTGAAAAAAATTCACTTCACATGACAAAAATGAAAACATGTTGAGTAAGGAATTATGCCTAGAGGTGGGCACAGAGTTAAGGGAACATGGGAGACAGGCGGATTTACCTATAAGGTGAGGAGATAAGGGACATAATGTGACAATGAGGCTTATTGGCAACTTGTGTTCTCATACTACTGGAAGGAATCTGTACCACCCAAGTAGGAAAGGGAACAAAAACGCATGGCCACCTGGGCATATACCACTTGAAGCCCTCACAGCTGTTCCTGAAGCTTTCCAGCAGCGGAGCCCAATCCAGAGCCAGACAGGAGGAGGATAGAGTCACATAGATATGTGGGGGTCAGGGACACAGAGTAAGAGAGAGAGGGGTAGACAATAGGCAATGACAATAGAGGAGCAAGAAGTCACGGAAAGCGTTTCCTCTGTGTGCTATTGAAGTGATGATGTGACCTGTAAAGATTCAGAGATCAGGAGATGAGCTTTCCAGTTAGAATGAACAAACTGGGTGGGATCTTTAAGCGGGGAAAAACCTTAGTGTGCATAGAGGATAAAGAAGTGTGAATAAGGCTGAGGTAGAGGGGGCAAGGTTCATGTCATGGATGCCTTGTGAGTGTTTGAGCCAGTTGGAATTTTATCCACAGTTCACTGGCTATCCATTGAAAAGAAGAGGACAGTCTAAATGAAGACTGCAACAGTCTGGGAGAGAGAGATGAGGAGGGCTTAGTCAAGCATGGGACAGAACAATAGGCAGACATTTCACACTATTATCCGAATTTTAGGAAAGTTATATCTTATCTTAATCTCACAGGCAGACACAAAATAAGATTAAAGGACTTATTCAAGTGTAGGTTATTTAACAGTTTGAATCTTATCTGTGTCATGGAACTTTAAACTGCTCTAGCTTAACTGGCATAAAATTCTTCATTCAAAATCTGGAAGACATTAAAGAGTTTAGCAAGGTCTTTCTCAAGACCTTGTTCTATTTGCATCTTGATCCTGAGATTTCTATTCTATGTTGGACTGCCTTGCCCATTATATGAAATTTACCAGCATTCTCCGCCCTTAGGTCTAGATGCTAGTAGTATTCGGATGCCTCACAAATCGTTCTGTGCTCGGTTAGTTTTAATTGACAATCTAGAAGCACCTGAGAAGGAAGTTTGGACTGGAAACCTCTTTGTCAGACAAACTTGTGGGGGTTTTTCTTGATTGTTAATTGTCTTGATTGTTAATTGACGGCAATGTTGATGACCAGCTAAGCAGAGGGAGCGGAGCCTTTGAAGGCTGTGGAACTTGGGAGTTTGAAACTCTATGTGAACATTAGAGGACTCCCTCTCAGGACACCATGAAGGTTGGATCAATGGAGGAGAGCCTAGAGAGAAGAACATTCCCTATGATGGGCCCTGGACTATCTGAGAATAGAAAAAACTGAGTAACAATCAGGAAGCATGAATGTATTCACTTCTCTGTACTCTTGGCTATGTATGTGGAGTGACCACCTTTTCTCATGCACTGGCCTCTGTGACTTGACTGCAATTGTGGACTGCAATCAGGAAATGAATGCTGAAATAAACACTTTCTCCTCTCTGTTGCTTTTCATTAGAGTGTTAGAATTGTTTTATATCACAACAAAAGAAATGAAACTAGGGCACATGTCAACTGAAATGTCACTAGGAACAGTTTTGTTGAATATCCCTGATGAAGAACCACTGTGGCTTCTTGCATATGTGGGCATTGTTTTGCTTTTTGCCACATAGTACTGGAATCTTTGACCTACTTTTCCAGGAGTTTTATGTTTCTTGAATCTGGGAATGATCCTTTACTTTCTCTGACCCCATGTCCTACATATGCAATAAGCAATATAATAAGCAATCAATGCATATTCATGAAGAAAGTGACTGAACAATGAAGAGACCTTAAACATGATAGAATTGGGAAGAGGAGATAGGGATTCAAAGAAACTTAAATCTTTTTCTCCATCTCATGCTTCCTTTCCTTAAGTAAATGATCACTAGATAGTGTGTGGAGGGAAATTATTTGATACCTTAACTTAATTCATAAATGTGAAAATGGGTGTAGAATGCAATTTCAAAACTGTAAAGTATTTTGTAAGTGTCCATCATCATTCATGGGAATTAATCAGAGGTTAAGAAGGAAGCCTCTTTTGCTTGTTATTATGTTTTCCTTGAGAATATTCTTATGAAATTGTTTCTATGACTATATTTATAGAAAAATTCTGTTATACAAAAGCGCTGATGTTTTATTTCGCTTTCTGTTGTGGTATTTTTTGTTTGTTGGTTGGTTGGTTTTAGACACTGTAGCCCAAACTGGCCTGTAATTCACTATGTAACCCAGCGTGGTCTTCAAACCTTGGCAGTTCTCCTGCTTCAGGCCTCCTAAATGGTGGGATTAATGATGTAACCCACCATTCCTGATACCAATTCTTCTTATTTCCTTAAAATAATTTAAGTTTGACATCAGGGATATATGTAGTTCAGTGTTAGCTGGTTAACATATGCAGGGGCCTAAGATCCATCTTTGGCACCTTTATCATTGATTACAAGTATTGTTTTGAAGCTTTTTTTTAAAAAAAAAAAGATTAAACTTACAAAAGTACCTACAGTAGCTTTATGAAAACTCATCATTGCCCTCTCATACTCTGTCTGTTGCTCAAAGAAAACCTGTCTCGGCAAACAGTTTGATGTGTAAATTCTTCTCTGCTTTCATATATATTTGCTTTATTTTCACAATTAAGATTGTATGTTTTGTACTATGGCATCTTTCTTCCACCTTATTTTTAATTTTTGCCATTATGTTTTAATGAATGAGGGATTGGTAAGGTACATAGGGTGTCAACATAGGTTGACATTCAGTTTTCCAAATCTAAAATGAATGTTGCTTTGCCTGTTGTTGTAAAGTAACATCCATTTTCCATCGACTTTTGTATGGAGGCATTGTGAAGTATAAGTTTGGAGTGCTATATTTGTGAGTCAGTGTGGTTATGTAATCCCTATAAAAGTCTAATGAGGCTTACATTGATGGTAGAATATATTTAGTTATTAGCCACCTTAGTGTTTGGTTTGGTGTGGTTAATTTCATGTATTTTAATTTTATAGCCATGTAAAACCAGGATCAAGTATAGAACTCCAAAATAAAGGGGAATAAGGTACAAATTTTTGTCTCACCTTTTCTGTAAAAATGGGGTTTGTGACATGGGGCTTGTCACAAAATATTGATTCATTCAGAATTCTAAAATATCTCATGAAATTAAAGGAAAAGCTCTCTTATATAAAGCAAAGGTTGGTTTCCGCCATCAGGGAAAAGCTGCAAGTCTGTTTTCAATCTCACATTTAGTTAAGGAACAATTCCGATGGAGGTTGAGAATTGCCAAAGGAAAATGCTTTCCTGCTGCTAAAGAAATGATGAGGCAGGCAGTGGGTTTATTTTTATAACAATGTGTTTTGATCCTGTGACAAATGTTTCGCCAGAGCTTTAACATTTTTTTCTATTCTAAACTAAATTGTGTATGTTAACATTCTGATCTGTCTCAACTTCTAAGAAAACTAAGATGTATTGTTGGTGTTGAGGACTTTGTTCTCTGGTTTCCTGTAAATTTAATTCAATTACATGGTTGTCCAGTGTTTCCCATTTTCAAAGTACCAGCTAGGTGCTGTCTAGTCAAAGAAAGGAGATTAAACCAGCAGTTCTTCAGCGGAGTGAGGGTAAAGCCATTCATAAGTAACCTAAGTGCAAAGAAGAGGGCAACGAATTCTATAAAATAACTATAAAGTGTGAAAAAGAAAACCAGGGAGATAATTTAACTTAGAGAGGAGGATCCTGGGAATCTTGAAGGACATGAAACTAGAAACTTGCATTGGGAGATAGGTAAAATGTGATAGATTGCTAGAGTTGTAAAGTGCTACGGGTATAAAACATTCCTAGAGGAACCAAAGAGGTTGAAAGGTGGCACAAATATGACAGTGCTGTGGAGCTGTGTATTGAAGGACCAAGCACCAGGAACAGATCTACGCTATCAAATGTGGCAACTACTGGCAACATGTAGGAACTGTGAGTTATATTTAAAACAGAAAATGAAATATTCAGTTCTTAAGCTTCATTAGCCATATGCCAAATGTTTGATAGGCACCAGGATGGGGGAAGGAGTGGTAGAAAGACTGCTGACCAGTGTATTTCACATGTTAGACATTCTTTATCAGTTGGCCTACATGGCATCCAAAATTCTGTTTTTCTACCAAGGTCCCAAGTGGTGGCATCAGACCAGGGACCACACTAGTAGTAACTTCACAGGTGATTGCTTCTTTAAATACATAGCAACATACATACTTCCTTTTGTCCACTGTGTACCCCAGGCTAGCTGGCCTGCAAGCTAACAGGGAGTCTCTAGTCTCTTGCCTCCCATTTCCTGGGGTGCTCAAATTAACGGAATGTGTTACTGTGACTATTTTACATAGGTTATGTGGATTCAAACTCAAGTTTTAACACTTGTGTGACAAGTGCTTTACCCCCTGAGCTATCTCCTCAATCCTCTCTTGGTCTCTTTCTTTTTCTATCTCAATCATAACTCTTACCAAGAGATTCCTGGATGCCCTTGTACAGACACACTGTTGTAGTCTGAACATCAACTTGAGGATCCTGCAATTCAGGTTGTTTATAATAATATTTTCTCATGGCTTTTGAGCGAGGGAATGACAACAACCCAAATTACAGAAAGGAAATTGAAGTGGCAACGGAAAGAGATGCTGCCCTACTAAGGTGATCAATTCCAAGGCCATGACAAATCCAGGCAGGAAGAATTAACTGTGGCAGACAGGAAAGGTCAGATGCCAAGTACATTGAGATCATAGAATCAACAGGATTGGTCAACTAATTGGATGTGAGGTGTGAGGAAAAGGGGAGATTTAATGATGATGTAAACTTTCAATCCTGAGCAACTGGAATAGTAGCAATGGGCTTCACCAAAATAGACACAAGCACCTGAATCCCTTTATGATAAGGAACCCATGCAGTCCCTTTTGTGTCCCCTAAGATCAGATATATACACCATTCATCTGTATGTTTTCCTCTAGGATCTTAATGGACTTTAGTTTGAGAGTTGTACTTTATAACTCATTATTACACACATGGGAAAAGCATCCTGTTCCAGGACTGATTCATATGCAGATTATTTGCATGTGAGGAGGACAGACTAAACAGCATAGATACATGATATTCTAACAACCAAAAGTAGTAGGGAGATCATTGGATGACTTATAGATCTAAGAGCAATCCAGACTTCTTGAAACACTTTGATAGCTTTGTAAAGAAACTTAATCTCTTGGTATATGGAAAATATGTTGTTGTTGTCTTGTATATATAAAATCACATCTAGAAGAACAATTGATAACCCTGATCAAACTTATTAGAATACATCAACAATTATGCAAAAGATGATCCTAACTATTCAACATTTATCTATGCAGGTCTAGTATTAGAAGTTATTACGTGGGTACTATTTTAAACGTACAAATACATTTCATGAAGCTACCTTTGAATTTGACAGGAGTTACAAAGCACTGAAGAACTTTAACCACAATCAATAAATCTGTGTCATATGATACACCTAAAGTCTCTGGGGAATATCCACAGGAAGTTGATATTTTTCTTTATTGTTCAGTATTCATAACACCTTTATCAGATCTGTACTCACCAACAGTGACACGAGTTTTCTTTCTTTGAGATGCCTGTCTTAAGAATATGACTTTCAAGGGACTTGCACATCGTAGTATATATACTAGAAGTCTTATCTTCCTAGAGGTCTGGGGCCAAATACCTTGAAGTCATACAAGTGGAGTATTATTTTCAGAAGTATGTCTTAAAACATTTGCATTTTTTCAAAATGAGGGAAATGATTTTTTTATATTATTCTTGAAAACTCATATGTTAACAAACTAAAGGAGATTTGGTATTTGGATGATTTTCTGAGATTCGATTTCCTTAGAAGGGTAATTAAATATTTTATTATTTTTATTTTATGTATATGAGTGTATTGCCTGCATGTGTATAAGTGCACCTGTGTCGTGTAGTGCCTGTGGAGGTGAGAAGAGGGCGTTGGATCCTCTGGAACTGGAGTTACAGATGGTTATTAGCTGCCATGTGGGTGCTAGGAACTGAAACCAGGTCCTCTGCAAGAGCAGTCAGTACTCTGAGCTGCTAAGCCATCTCTCCATCCCCTAGAAGGCTCTTTTAACTCAATTAAGAACTTGAATTTCTTTTTCATTCACTTAGGCTATCCCAATATTCAATCTTCATTTTAAACTTCAAATACCCAACCTGGCATACAGGAACTCATAACTTCTTCAGCATATCTTTCATGCAAGGTCCTTTGAGCCTAGTGGAATCATTTCTTCTTTCTATTTTCTTTTAAAATGCATTCCTGGGACCTGGAGAGATGGCATCCATTGCTTTTGAAGAGGATGTAGATTGAGTTCCCAGCACCCACATAGCATGTAGCAACCATCTGTAACTTCAGTTCTTGTGGGATCCAGCGCCATCTCCTGACCTCTATGAGCATTGCACAACACAAGTACATGCAGGCAAAACATTCACACACATAAATTTTAAAAATAATAAAAATGCATTTCTATTGAAATGAATACTTCAACAATTATTTTAGCTAACTCTCAAAATATCTTCAAAGATTTACCTCTTTATTCAAGTCCAAGTCACCAGGTTAAGCTTTTACTTCTTTCTGATGTTCCCTGTCCTTTATACAAAATTCTGTTCTCTGTAACCTCCTCGCTTAAATTGCTTTCTGTCAGATATTTGTTCGACCAATGAGAAAAGTAACTAATACATATGCACGCATATCTCATGTATATATGGTAAAAACTAAAAGAAATTAATAATTCAAATAGTTGTCTTAAAATTAGGGTTTTCAACTAAAACAAAGGAAGATGGGTTTGGGGAAGCCCATTTATGGGAAGATGACTAGAAAAAATGAAAGTAAATAACAGTAAATTTTGTTTGACAAATGTAAGTGATGACTTCTCCATTGATAAATTTTCCTTCTATATTACTATTTCTTCTTTCCCTGACAGAAAGGGAAACTCTTTAGGGAAGTTTTCCTTACAAAAACATAACTTATCTATTCAAAGCTTCTTCTGTGTCTGATGCTTTAGAAAATAGCATCTCAACATAGTCTTTATACAAAAGAGACACTTGGCAAGTCATATTTTGAGGTAGCATATTCTGGTCTCCTAAAATAACATATTCACAGTTTCCAGGAATTATAACATAGATATCCTCAAGGACCACTGTTCTGCCCACTATACCTTAATCCATTCTTCTCTATACCATTTATTCTAGCAGTTGCATTCATTCAGCCAATAAAACTGGATACTTGAAGCGATATTGCACGTCTCTTTTTCTCTCCTAGATTACACTGAAAGTTTCTTAGGTCCTACACCTTCTGTGCTGCAAACTTTCCAGCAAAGGATACTCTCTTTGCCTTTGTTATCATTGGTTTGACTTATGCCCCCTGCCTTGTCTGTCTTGACCCACAAAATACCATTGGAATTTGCCTTCCTGCCTCCTCTCCCAGTGACCTATTTGGATTTGGCTGCACAACAGATTTTATTTCCAAGCTCCGCTATTTTGCAATGCCAGTGATCATGCATTCTCCTGTCTGCCTGCAGTGGCTTTCTCCTTTTTGTCCCTGATGGGTTTGTCAATGTTATTGTTCAGGCACTCACAGCTACCTCAGTTCTCAGCACTGCCACAGTTCCTCACATGCTCTGTCTGAGAATCATGAGCGGATGTGCATTTTTCTCCCCATGTAATTCCATTGCCACTTTTATGCATATTTCCTTGCTCTAGAAAAAAATCTCACTACATGATACTTGCCTACTTATGTTTTATTACATTTATTATTTTATGTGTATGAGTGTATTGTCTGCATGTGTATAAGTACACCCAAGTCATGCAGTGCTCTCAGAGTTCAAAAGAGGGCATCAGATCCCCTGGAACTCAAGTTAGGGATGATTGTTAGCTGCCGTGTGGGTGTGGGAATTGAACCTGGGTCCTCTGCAAGAACAACCAGTGCTCTTAACTGCTGAGCCGTCTCTCCAGCCCTGACATTTTATTTATCCATTGGCATGTGAGAGAGAGAGAGAGTGAGAGAGAGATAGAGAAAGGCCAGCTTGCTAAACTCAGTTCTGTCCTACCATGCGTGTCCGTGGTTATTTGAACTTCAGACTTTGAAGCAAGCACCCTTACTCACTGAGCCCATCATGCCGGACCGTATTTACATTTCTGTGTGTATTTCCTAGAGATTTGGGAGAGAAGGAATCATGTATTGTGTTTCCAACACAGAGAATCACAAAGCAAGCCACCAGCATACTACGTTGGTTGAGTAAATAATATTAAAGCTATTACCTGATAATAGCAGCTGTCACATTCTGCATTTTGAAATTACCAATTCTTTAGGTGTGATTATTTTTTTTTATCTCCCATGCCAGATAATACGAAGTCTGAGTTCCTGTCTTATTCACTGTAACCTCAGGAACATGCTAGGTGTACAATAATTGTGTCTGGACAATTATTCATTGGACACTTTTAATTAAAGAAATGAAAAATAAACTTGGATGGGAAGCCTGGCATTGGGATATTCTTGCATCGTGTCTACTGGAATAGACAGCAGCACCTAAGCTCCATCTGGATTCTGTAACAAATTTGCTTCACATGTCACGAAGTTAATCACATAACCATTAAGAATTTCTGTTATTTCATTTTTAAAAATCTGTCTCTGCTTCAGAATGTGATGAAGATCAAATAGGATAAAAGGAGCATCTTGAAAAAAAAAATCACTCTGCAAGTACCATTTGTTCCTGTGATTCTGCTTTATGCAAAGTGGCCATTTGCTTTGTATTGTGGATTAAGTCTTTAAGAAAGTCTTCTTCCTTTTTATGGAAAGGGAATGAAGACAGACCTTCATGCCTTTCAGTAATCTGGACCTCTAATAAAGGAACATACCTCTTCTCTCCCGGTGGCTTTCCTAATTTACAACTAAACTCTCAAAATAGAACAGGCTACCTTTATTATTAACTGGCATGAGTGGTTTCTTTAGGAGCCCGAAGTTTGAGAAGGTTTCAATCTGTCACTGAATAAGTGAACAAAGGAAATGTCATTCTTGAATACACCTGGTTTTCAATGAACCTCAATGTATGCATTGATATCCTTTGGTCTCATTGCTTACAACATAGAGCCATAGGATTGTCAGTCTTCAAGTGAGGCAAGGTTAGTTTGTAGGGTACTGTGTGTTAAAATCCCTTGACAGGTGGAAACATGTGCAATATCTCTGCCTGACATAGGGGCTTTGTAATGCCAACTTCATTCTGTTTTGTAATGCTTCAGGCTATGCTTCCATCCTGAAGTTACTCAATGTTGTATATGAAAAAAAAAATAATTCAGGGCTGGAGAGATGACTCAGCAGTTAAGAGCATGACTGCTCTTGAAGAAGACCCAGATTGAATTCCAGCACCCATATGGTGGATAACAACCATCCATAACTCCAGTTTCAGGGGATCTGACCTTCTTCTTCTTCTTCTGGCATCTCTGGGCATTGAACAACATGGGTGCACTTACACTCATGCAGGCAATACACTCATACACATAAATAAATAAAATATTAAACATGAAAATAAATAGTTCATCCATAACAATTAATAACATTAGACTTGACCAGTCTATAAATATACACTGATATTCCCTGTCTCCTTGCCTCATTCCCCTCCTTCTCTCAAGCACTAGGAAGCAGCTAAACTAATCTGCAATGGATAGATTTTGTGGTCCATGTGGAAAAATATCTAAAAGGACACATATTAGGGGGCTCCATTGCTTCAAGTTGGAGAAAATGGACCCCCAAATGCTTTCAATAGATTCATGCCATCATTTCCTGGATAAGCTATACTATCACATTTTTTCCCCTGATAGCTGAAAATGGCTTTTAGTTTTCCCAGTTGTTATTCCAAATACCATTACTTCTTGCTGTGTTTACTTTTGATTTTGCTGGCATACATCAATACCATTGAAATTTATACCTTTACTTTTTAATCTCTCTTTTACATAACTCTAAGAGTGTTTTCTAAATGTGACTCCTTTTTGGTTTTTGGACAGAAAATTGTGGTACCTTTGAAAAAATATAGCCCTTTTTTTGGACATTTTGTTTTGTTTAAAGACTCTTTCATATCTGTACCACATGACTTTTTTTTCCTTTCATCTGCTGTTGGGCACTTAGATTGAGTCCATATCTCAGCTGTTGTGAACTGTGCTGTAGTAAACATGACTGTATAGGTGTCTCTCTGGCATATTTGTTCTATTTCTCCTGGATATATATCCAGAGGTGGAAATAAATAATTGACCTAGTTTTAGAATAGTCACCACTACATGTCAGGAATAGGGAAAATATGGTTAAAAGGAGGCTGAATTTGGTCAGTGCACATTGTCTACGTAGACAGAAATATTACAGTGAACTTCACAAGTGTGTACAACTTGCACATGTCCATTAGAAATTCTAAAAGGAAATGAAATCGTAAGTTTCAGATGAGTATATACATTTACCTTCTGATGAACTGATTCTCAGTAAGTACTAAGCCATCACCTGCCTTGAATTTAAAAAAAAAATAGGGGCTAGAGAGTTCATTCAGTTACTGGCTGCTCTTGAGAAAACTTGGGTTCGATTCCCAGCACCCATATGATGGCTAACAACCTTCCTATCCAGGCAACCTGACTCCTTGTGACCATTGCACAGCACAGATGCACTTACATACATGTAGGCAAATACACTCACGCACATAAAGTAAAAATAATAAATAAAACATTTTAAATACCTAAAGCGCAGCAGTATCATGTAGCTGCCACTAGCCACGAATGACTTTTTAAATTTAAAAAGAATACAATTAAATAAAATTTAGACTCCAGTTACACATCATGTGCTCTCTTGCCTTATGTAGACTAGTGGCTGGTGTGAGGAAAAGGACAGATAAAGACCATTTTCCTCATCACAGAAACTTATACTGCACAGCCATCTTCTAGGGCATTGCTGTAGGCACTGTTTCTTCTCTTATTTAGCTCTTTTCCAAAGTGTACATTCCTTTTTATCAAATACCTGTTATCTACTAAACTATTAATGTGATTGGATCTGGAGTGATGGCTCAGCAGCTAAGAGTACTGGTAGTTCTTGTAGAGGACTTGACTTAGGTTCCCAGCACCCACACAGTTGTTGACATCATCCATAACTTCAATTCCAGAGGATCAAGTACAGTCTCCTGACCCCCTTGAGCACTGTACACATGGGATACACTTACATGTGAGTAGGCAAAATATACATGTAAAATAAACATAAATAAAGCAAAATAATACATTTATGTGATCTCTCTTACTAGAATGTACAATACTATATCATTTTGCTAAGCTATTCTTATATTTCTGAAGCAAATTATATTGGGTTTGGGAGTAGATTCTAATTATTACTTACTTTCAATTTCACTAACAATTTTTTTCTTTTAAAATTTGCCAGATTTAAAAAAGTTTAGACATCAGTTGTCTCTTGCTAATATGAGATCTAATTACTATAAAGAGATCAGAAGAATTAATCAGTAAAGCCATAATTTCTTGATTTTTTTTTAAGAATTCGGAGTTCAAAAAGGAAACTTAAATCTGTCAATCTCTTTTTCAACAGTTAATCCTTTCTCTTCTTTGTTCTTTGATTATTATTGTCTTTGGAATTAAGGTGAGTATTCAGAATATAAAATTGAAATATACAGAAATATCTAACAAAATATAAATTTATTTTTCAATTACTTTACCTAAAATGTAAAGAGTTTATTATGATTATGAGGATGGTGTAACTAAGATATTTATAAAATCCAGGTTAATGAAGATATATTTTATGTATAATTATCCACTTCTATGAAGACTAATGATTTTATCAGATTGTTTTCATTTCAGCTTTTAATTAACTAGGCATGATTAGTGGATTAATTAATATTTTACTAAAATGTCACTTATAAGTGCATTGTTCCTCCATTTCAACAATTTGACTTTAAATAATTGAAGGTAAAAGATGAAAATATTAATTGTAAAGGGCTCAGTAAATGGAATCTCGGGAGATAGCAGAGTTATTTACTCTGGTCATAGGAAAAGTTGAATGGATGAGTACACACAACAACATCTTTGATTTCACAAGAATTGTCCAATAAAGCAAGACAAACTTAACTAGTACTCAGCACACAATGAAGCTCAGTTTTTAAAGCAAGGCAAAATGTGACTAGAAAAAGAAAAGAAAACTAATGCTTAATTTCAAAAGCTATCAACTACACAACTGCAAAATCCAGGACATCTGGATTAACGTCAGTTCTAGTGGATGCTCCTTGGGAGCATTGCTTAATTACAAACCTTAAGATGAGACAGAGTATAATCTGGAGACCTGTATCTAGAGACCAAGTTCATAGAAGCATAATATGTAAAGCAGAAGTCATCAGAGCTGCATCAATTAGAGCACAATGATTGAGAGTTAAGAAATACCAAAAAGACACAATGGCTCTGTTAGTTCACCAAAGATAACACATAAGTTTCCCAATTTATTTTAAAAATCAACAACAGAAGCTGGACATACTATTGCATGCCTGTAATTGTAGCACTTACGAGTCTGGGCAGGAGCATTGCTGAATGTTCAAGACCAACCTAGGCTACATAGTGAAGTCCCGTCCCCTGACACACAAACACAGAAGATGCCCTGAGTGTTCCAAGGAGTGTTTAGTTCGTGTTAACAAGGCTTTTCCACTTTAGTGTCTGATTATAGGTAGGTTATATGTGTATTTCAGATGCAAGTTAATAATAAAGTACATTAAATCTACTCTGAACTGTAAGTTTCACAGTCAGTAATCAAATTATCAATGTTTGGTTCCCCACTTATTTACTTATTGATTTACTTTATTGAGACAGTGTCTCACGCTGTAGCCCTAGCTCACCTGAAATCACTATGTAGACCAAATTGGCCTTTAAGCCTCCAGAATACTGGGATTAGAGTTGTATGCCATCATGCACACCTTGGTTTTCAGTTTAAACTGAGCATTGAAAATATCTTAATGTACCTTGGTTTTATAGTACCTAACATCAGTTTTAGCTTCTTAAATCGTTCATGTCCAATTACATACTTACAGCCACTTTATCTCAAACATGTGCCATGCCTCATTTAACCCTTTATATATCCCTTCTGGGCTCCCAAACTCCTTCGGCATGGCTTTATATGTTTTTAGCCCTCATAGCAATTTATTCAACGTCTCTCGATCAATCTTTGTAAAACTTAAAATTTCCATGCACATTATACTATAGGATGGAATTATTTTGTCAATTTATTACTTTTGGTTTGGAATTTAAACATACATATTTAACTTAAAATAGCATGTTTTCTTTTGAAAAATGTATCTGACCTATTTTTGAATTGGTATTCAAAGTTTTACTTATAATTACTTAATTTTTATTTAATTTAAACTCATACTTTACATTTTTGAAATTTGAACTGTTAGATATGGTAATAAATTACTCAGAATCTAGGAAGCTTGCATAAACAGAAAGGGTCCTTTGACATAATCCAGATAATATCGGAAGTGACCACCAAAATATCACATATAAAACTCTACTTGTCACTACTGATTTGGGTCTCCTTATGGGAAATGCATGATTCTCTTTCGCCAGACTTCCAGCAACTTTAGAATTCTGCTTTCTTTAATTTACCTGTTTCTGAAAACACATATTAGTCACTAAAATCCACTTAAAACCATTAAAGTGATTAAACCCCTAATAGGTAAATTCAATAAATCTGGTCTTGGAAAATTAGCTTCCGTTCAATTGGCCTCCTTGCTTGAAGCTAGGTAGAGACTATGATTGATTATAAAGTATAATAAGAATCTTTAAAAGGATAGTTCAAAACCATTTTGAACAATTTTGAGAGTAGATAAAAAGAAATTGTTAATTAGGATAAAATGAAAGATAACTTTTCAGACTAATTTTTCTCTTATAAGAAAATGGAATATCAGCCACTTAGTTGATGAAAGGGACATTTCTCCTGGGCTTTCAAACTAACTGACTGCCTGCATAAACACTGGCACTGGAAAGCTCAGTCAAAGAGCTACATCATAGTTGTCCGTGTGTGATCTTCCAATGATAGAGAATGTTCTTCATACATTTTAAAATATGGTTAGCAATTAGTCCCCTGATATAGGCATTAGACTCACCTTCTGTATTGTATCTTCTCTGAGATTTGGCCAGTTCTGGGATCCCAAGGTCAGATGATCAAGGCATCTTCCAGAACAAAAGGCTCTACAACATGGCATCCTCTGACGGTGAGGAAGTCCGTAAGTGAATCCACTGTGTAAAGCAAGGACTCAGAAGCTAATTAAATTTGGAGAAATAAAACCTAAAAACTAAGATGGAGGGATATAGGAATGGATTCATTCTTAAGACACTTCCTCACTGTCCGAAACTAGTTGTTTTTCTTGTGTTTGCCACATTAATTCATTAGCAATAACAAGTCTGAGGGAAGAGAGGAGGGCGGACCTGGCCTGACACGTCTCCATAGTGATGACATTTGAGCTTCTTTGGAGTGGTGAATCTGATTAGGCAGTTCAGCACTTTCCCTCATTCCACTTCATTACACAGGAAAAGAAACCCCTAAAACAACGGGTTCGTATTTCATTAAAATAGAAATATATTTCATAGCGACTCATCAATGGAACCAATAGGATTATTAAAAGCTCAGCTTTATCGTTTCAGCTAGGTTTACACAAGAATCGTTTGCCCTAATGTCATAACGAATTGCAACATGAAGCCAGTTAGTAGAAAGAAACGGTACACTTCGTGCTCAATTATTTTCCCCTCCTTCTGTCTAGGCCTTATGGAGATCCATCACAAGATTCAAAGTCTCTGCGTACTTGCCTTGATTCTCTGGCAAGCTTGTTAGTTAATCTCTTTATTGTAAAGAACAGGAGTGAGAAAAGAAAATGAGGGAGTTGGACTTGATCTTAGTTTGTTTAAAAATGTATTTGCTGATGATCAAACCAAATCCAAAGCAGCCTTGGTTCATGCATGATTCTTTGAAAGAAAGGAAAAATCAGGTCCCAGTGGAAACGAGAGTGCTTTCTCGCTGAAGGAAGCCTTGCTACCTCTGGGTTTCAGAAGACAGGCATGTGACGGAATCTCAGGCACAAAAGAAGTCTCAAGCACAAAGGACAGGGTTTGCTTCTCTCTCAGTATCAAGTGCCTTTGTACTTGAATAATATGTATAAGCAAGTAGCCAGTAGGTGGCGCTATTTGGTTTCATGCCAAATTGAGAGTGCCTTCGTTTTTTTCTGTGACTTTCTGTTAAGGCACTAAGATTATACATATTAGGTTTCCTAGCCTATCGAAAGAACTTTATAAATACAAATTCTAGTTGTTATAAAGTGCAGTCGTGGGTCATTTGGATGTATTTGAAAATAAGCAGAGCAGAAAAGGAAAATAAAATAATAGACATCTTTAAATATCTGCATGCCATAATATTTATTGGGTTGCATAGGCTTGGTATCATTTAAAAACGGTAGAAAATTAGATAGACACCCTGAACTTATGATTCCCTGAGAAATGTCTTTTCTCCATATACTTTGCTTAATCATATCCTGATGCTATTCTGCTTTAACAGAGGGAGAAAACAAACAAACAAACAAACAAAACAAAACAAAAAGCATTGGGATTTGCCATTGTATCAAATTAGCAAATATTGAGGAATGAACTTAAATGAATCAACACCAGGTTGCAGGAAGTGTGATTAACCATGCTGGAAGCATCTTCCATGATGCTCTGGGTGGAGATTTGGCACTGCTTCCAGGGAGCTGTCCTAGCCAGGCCTGCTGTCCAGAACAGAAGTTCTTCATTTGGAAAGGAGGAGGAGAGTGAGTCTAACCATTGCTAAGGATCCTTTCAGAACAAGCATTCCTGTAATCTCTGTAAAGGTGACTGAGCTCCAAGCAGGAGGGACTATACCAGACCACTGTGATATATTTGCCTCTGGCCACAAAGTCCTTTGTCCTTTGTTTCCTAGGGGTAAGTGTAGCATACACCAAGTTGGCTATAAACACCATGTATCTTTGAAGCCAGTAACATGGGATAAAAATGAATGATTCTGTCCTGCAGTGTGCACATTGCAAGTGATGTGTGGTTCTTCCATCATCCCTCTGTTCAAAAAGAAGAGTATTTCTTGATTACTAAAAGATAATTTTGGCTGTTACTGCTTTTTTAATATAATAGACACATGTTTCTTTATTTTTGGTAGAAAGGATTATTTGCATTTCATAAGCTTTAAATGGATATTAGTTTATACAAATTATAAAATCAAAATATTCTTCAAATTCTCACGTTGAGCTTATAAGCTTTTTCTGCTTATAATTGTACTATCATTCAGTATATAATAAAAACAAAAAGACTTTCACAAAGGTTTTGATTAATATTCATTTTAACTTATACAATCTGAACTCAGCATTGCTCTCATTTATAAACTCAATAAGCTAAAATATTTATACATTTAGCCTACATTTATAAGGACACTATATTCAATTTTTGTTTAACCATTCAAGTACCTATCAAAGTGAGCAAATATGATTTCAAGATGTAAAATGTCTTTGGACATTTTAGCAATATTTGTAAATAAAGTAAGTATATATTATTCAATAAACGTATATATTTAATCTCAGTATTTAAACTTTTAATATTTCAAATTATTAGCATTAGACTTTCAAATACTTAGATGTTTGCCACTTGAACTTTCAAATATTCTCATGTATTAAATATTTTTAATATCTTTGAATTTTTTTTAGAGAATTAAAAGGTCATTCAAGGAGTCTAATATTATTTACCAAAGAGTCAAATCCTGCTATACTATTCAACTTACAATCACAAGTCAAATATCAGTTTCACATTTAGAATTTGAATCAAATGTCTAATAAATTTAATTATTTGAGAAATATTGACTAAGTAAATGGCACAGTTTCCTGTTGTGTCAGAATATCTCTCTCTCTCTCTCTCTCTCTCTCTCTCTTTCTTTCTCTTTCTCTCTGTCTTTTTGAAACAGTCTCCCTGTAGCCTGAGCTGGCTTAGAACTCACTATGTAGACCAGGCTGGTTTTGGACTTACAGAGATCCGCCTGCCTCTGCCTCCCGAGTGCTGGAGTGCTGAGTTTAAAGGTGTGCACCACCACTCCCAGTTTATTGTGCAAGAATCTCTTAAACATCAAAAATGTTTTCACTCATATACCCAGATTATCTTTGTTTGCTAAATGTACTGACAAACTTTAAACAAAATAATGAACTCAATGAAGTTCATTTATTGTTCTCACTGTGTTTCCACAGCAGGCTGATTGAGGATGTGGGTGTGATAGGCTTTGTGGGAAAGGTATTTTCAGTAAAGGTATGAGGTCTGAAAGCCACTCTCAGCTGTCCTGGGTCCCAAGATAGACCTGCTTTTATGATCATTGGGTCAACACTCTAGTCCAGATGCATTTCTGTACACAGTTCTTTAATCTCATCTGGGCTGAAAGTTGTCTGCTTTCTTTGTATTGCCTTTCTGGAAACAATAACAACAAATTCTGAAGATATTTGCATTCTTCTCATCTGTCTGTAAAGATAATCAAAATTATTCCATCTGCTCTAAATAGGTTCAAATCTCTGACTCAGCTCATACATTGACAGTTTTCCCAGGACCACATTAACTGTGACTTTGCTCCTGTAGAGGATAGGAGCTCTGCAGTTCACCTGAGACTCTCAATCTTCCCTCAGCCCCAGGCAGGTCTGGTACTTCTCCTGTGCTCAGCAGCTGTATGATCTGAAGGAGGCACCTATACATCCTCAATCCACTTGATGACAGTAGCACCCTTTCCAGTTGTGGTAACCAAAAATATCTCTTATAAAAGGCCTGGTGGTATGCACACACAGGATTCCAACATTTAGAAGGCTGAGGCAGGAGGAATTCGGGCTCCAGCTGAGCCTGAGTTACATCATATTACCCTAACTCAAAAGTAAAAGTGTCTGGAGGCATTGTGAAATGATCCCTGGTGGCAAACTCATCCCTTCATGATTATGAGAACTGGTAGCCTGGAATAGTCAACTGTACAGCCAAGGCAGAGACAGACTGAGGAGCCATCTATTACATGATTGCTGGTTCTTCTTGTATCTCATCCATGTTCTCTGCCTACCTGCCTGCCTTCTGTTGTTAGAAGGATTTGAATATATGCCCTGCTCAAACCCCAAGGCAGGATTCTCTGCTTTTAGAAATTGAATATTGATTAATTTTGTGTTTCTCTTTTTTTCCATTGTTAGTTTTTAGTACTCATGACATTAGACAAATATTTTGTAGATTAAGGCATTTGGTGTCAGCTTTTAACTTTTTATTAGCAATAGCTACATAAATACTGCTTTAGGGTTTATCTCATGTGTGTGTGTGTGTGTGTGTGTGTGTGTGTACGTGCATGCATGTGTGTGTTTGTGCGCAAGCGTGCGTGAGCACCTACTTATGTGCAAATGCCCACAGAGACCAGAGGAGTTCAGATTTGGAGCTACAGGTAGTTCTGAACAGCCCATGTGGGTGCTGGGAATTGAATTTCGGTCCCCTGGAAGAACGCTAAGTGCTCTTGACCTCTGAGCCATCTATCTAGTCCATTAATTCTGTTTTTTAATACATTCATTTATTGTCATGTGGTGTAATGGAATGAACTTTTAAAAATAATGATTTCTCTATACATGCTTATTGTTCAAACTATGTCTGTGGAATTACATGAGTTTCCTGCCTCTGTGTTTCTTTACATTAACAGTGATAAATGAGAATTTTTTTTTGAAAAGGCCACGTTGCCAAAATTTTGGCTTGAAACCAAAAATAATCAAGATATTGGAAATAAAACAAAATAGAGTCTTAAAACTGGGAATATAGACAGGCTCAGGAATTAAAGGAAAGCCAACAGACTGATCAATCACATACTACTTTAGATAATTTCTTCTTGTTACTTCCAATTGAAGTCAGGGAAACTTACATTTTGCCTCACAAGAGGAGTCAACTGGGCAGCCTCACTGTATCTTGAAATACCACTCTCTGAAATTAAGAACAGGTTAAGTGGCACATGAAAATCAATGTCAGGCTGTGAGATTGCTAAAACCCATCATTATAAATAAAATATTTTAATAATGGAAATATGAGGAGGACCTAGATTTAATTCCCAACACTGATATTTCAGCTAACAACCATCCTTAGCTCCAGTTCCAGGAGATCTGATGCCCTCTTCTGATCTCCGTGGGCATTGCCTACTTACATACAGGTAGGCAATACACTCATACACATAAAAATTTTTTAAATAATGCTAATTTTTAAAAAGAAATTAAATCGATCCGTCCTGCCAAACATAGACTAAGAAATTTTGTCCTGAAAATGTTGGAAAACTTTGACCCATGAGCACAGACACAATGAATAAAACTTAACTTTATGGTTATACTTCATAGAACATTTTTTTAAAGATTCCAATACTTCAAAAATAGGTCCAAAAAATATACGTACACTGTAGACAGCAGATTAAAGAATCTTTGGTGAGACTATTGGTACCCTATCCTAATATCATTACAATTTTTGTCTTACAGTTTGTTGTTTTCCCAGGTACCTGCAATTATAATTCCCCTATATTTGTATGCAAAGTGTTATTGGAATATAGCCATGTAAATCTGTTTAAATATTATCTGCTGAACTTTTCATATCGCAACAGAAGATTTACATAGTTGTAACAGAGACCATATGGACAGAAAAGCATAAAATAAATACTATATGTCCTTTATTAGCAAAGGTTTGCCTACTCCTGAAAACATCATTTAACAACCTTTCCCAAAATAATATTACTTCTGCAATTACAAGAGAAAGAAGAGCAAATATTTTGTTCTTGCCATTGCTTTGTACACAGAAGACCACAGTTTGGAATCATAAACCTCTCACTTGCAGTTTGAGGAAGGTCACGGAGGACAAGGGTAGAAAGAGAACATTGACTACTGAAGGATAGCACTTAGTGAATATCTGTGATTGGTTTTCTTTCCAAAGAATTTTGTATTTGAAAATTCGTCCATAGCATGGAACTCCTGTCCTGAACAATATAAATAGTTCAGGACAACTTACCAGTTTTAGCAAATCATCTCTTTTGGGTTCTGAACAAAGAAAAAGGAAATGTTACATTCGAGGTTTTTGTTTAAAGACTTGAGGCAATAAAAAGTAAAAACAGAAAAAACGAGCAAAAACAGTGAAAAAATAGAATACAAATAATGACTAGAGTGTAAACAGACCTCCTCTTGCACATTGTACTGAATAAAAATAATAGCTGACAATTATTCCATCACATGCTGGTCAAATTACATACTATGTACATTGATTTCTAATTTTCAGTGTAAATATTTTAAGTCTATTTCCTTTTTTATCTATGCATGTGTATACATGCATGCATATGTGTAGGTGCATGTGTGTGTGTGTACTTTTGTGTGCACATGTGTACTTGTGTATGTAGAGGCCTGAGGTTGATACTGGGAGTCTCTTTATGCGCTTTCTCATCACAGCGTCGTCTTTCAGGTGAACCTCCTCATGTGTCATGTCCTCCTTTAGAGGGCTGGAATTCATTGCAGGCCACGACACTCACCTGGCATTTATGTGGGTTCTTGGGATCTGAACTCAGGTCCATACACTTGTTACTTGAGTAGCAAGCACTGTAACTGCTGAAGAATCTCCCCAGTCTTAACTATGTTAATTCTTATTTTAAAGACAAACATCGTGAAACTCTGAAAAATGAGGGATCTTTCTCTCCTAATGGTTTTGAAATTTGCACAAAGCTATTTCTCTTAGCAGTCTTTAAAGATTATTTTAAATAATATGAATGTGATATTATGTCAAATTTAAAACTAAGCTCAAGAGTGGACCACGGTGAATCAGTGCTACAAACCAAACCTGTATGATAGTGATTTAATAACATACTAGGTAGCTCACACCACATAACAAGCCAGCTTCCCCCTGCAGTGGTTTAGAAGTTGCCATCATTTATTGCATCTCCCCAAACTGCCAATCAGTTTGCTGGGAGTAAGCTAATTCAGGCTTAGCTTGGTGAGGGCTCTGCTCTAAATGCCTGTCATCATCTGTATACCTGTAGGTGTGCAAGCCCAGGCAGGCACCCCTCATGGCAGTGGTAGAGTTAAAGATAAGTGGAAACATATCAGACCTTGAAGTCTTGTCTCCTGCCTGGCACATGTCATTTGTGCTCCATTCCACAAACCAAGTGAAGAAGCAAAGAAGTTCTCCGTGCCCAGGGCACTGGATTGGGGAGAAAGAAAGGATTAGGTCCGATATTCTACTAATAGATTTGGTTGAAATTTAAAGTATTTTATTATGGATGCTGAAAGTTTGGATTGTCTGAAAGTCAGGCCCAGAAATGTGTGTATATTCCATTGAAATTACCCTGCAATTAAAGAAATAACTAATTATTATTCAACAAAGACTTGAGAAATGCAGTATGTAAAGTTCATATGAAGAATTAAGTATCCAATTAAATATTAGTGAATTTGGAGGAGTCTACAGTTAAACCACTCCTTCATAATTAGTGTGATGTAAAACTAAGCCTCTAAAAGTTACTTGTCAGAGAGTCAGAGGAATTGGACCTCAGTCCTATTTCTGGCCCTGAGAGGAGACTTGACATCTTGAACTGTCCCAAAGGTCATCAACAGATAACTCTCTACTTTGGTTCCAGGACCCCTAAACCTTACAAGATTACAGTCTAGCAGGAGGCTTTCTGATAAAGAACAAAGACATACCATTGCCCTCTTTGTAGCAGTCAAACCAAACAGGCCTGCCAATCATCTGGATGGGACAAAGTCCCTTAGGAAAAGCTGCTTATGCTGGAGGCTTGAAAAATATTCTCAAGTCTGCCTAAAATGTACTTCATAGCAATGGTCCCTTTGGCTCTCCTTTACTGTGTACTAACCTAACTTCTACAATATGCTCTGTGTATTTTGTCCTGATTCCAAGAACCCAACAGAAGAAGTGAGTCTGTTGTGAGATCACAGTGACATAAGATCCTGAAAGACAGCCCGACAAAGGGTTTCTTGGACCCTGTTTCACCACATGATTCCTGCTTTATACTAAACTCTGCCCCAGCAGTAAGTATCCAGCACTCACATGGACTTGTTGAGAGACTAAGACACTGTGGGTACTTTATTGACTCTGTAATCACTGGCTAAATAAATTTCCTATCATTTAGGGAAAGCAGCATGTTTTTCATCTATAAAAAAGATTCAGTAGGGGGCTGGAGAGATGGCAGAGATGGCTCAGTAGTTAACAGCACTGGCTGTTCTTGCAGAAGACCTGAATTAGAATCCCAGCATCAAATAGCAGCTAACAACTGTCCAAAACATCAGTTTCAAGAGATCCGACACTCTCTTCTGTCCCCCACGGGCACTGCATGACATGGGTGCACTTACATCATGCAGGAAATACATATAAAATAAAAAAAAATACATTTGAAATTTTTAAAACATCCATGGTACACAAGGATATGTTTTTGTAATAAAGGAATTGAACACAGAATCTGCTTTATCAGACTCCTGTGACAATTTACTTAAAAGTATTATTCTACATTTTGATAAAAGGACTCATTTCTTTGCTGTGTTCTTTGCTGAATGAGCGATCACTTCTCTGTGATAACAACTTCCTGCACTGTTCTCAGGAACTTATGCAGTCATTAATAGAAAAAGAAAGTGATAGCGAAGCTGAGACAATTTGCTTCAGCACAGGAGGTATTGATTGGGGCAAGTATTTGATAGATTCTCCTCACACTAGAAGAGCAAGCAAGGCGATTATAGACTTTTCCCAATGATTAACAGGCACTTAGAGCAAGGCAAACAGTTTCTGCAAGACAGTGCAGTCTTTGTTTTGTGTTTTGACAAGACAAAGACAACTCCAGATTCACATTATCCATTCCAAATAAGACAGCTGTAAAAGCACAAATATGAGGTGGTTTTGAACACAGTATAAAAAGTAATATAAATGTCTCATTTTCTTTAATATTCAAGGCGTATCCAAGAAAATAATAGTCATTTTATTTGTAGGAGTGAAAAATCATGTGATCCTATGTTCTTATATTTGGAGGGAGGGGAACTGGACTCTGCAATGATTGCAGTAAGCATTGTCAGATGGTGTGAGACCCAAGTTTGTCAAAAGGAGTGTGCACTTTTATTCTCTTCACCTATTCCTGACTAGGACTTTATCACACTCTGAACATCGACCTGCCAGAGACTGACTTGTTTCAACACATTCGATTATTCAAAAGTCAGATTGGTAGGGAAAGTATCTCCCAGCTGATCTAAGGATGTCACCAATGCAGGCTTCATGTCCCTCAAAGAGGCGGCTTGTGTGAAGTTGACAGCCAAGTGACAGCATATTTGGAAGGCTTGTCATCCTTGGGAGTAAGCCAAGTCTAGCATACATTTTTATATGACTTCTCTTGCCTAATACAGGAGGCAGCTGAATTCACTTGTTTAGAATACTTCTGTCTATACTGAAGTTATACTACAAATAAGACAGGCCCTTTTTCTTCTGGAGAGGACACTCACATGCTTATTTATCCTTGCAAAGAGAGTTGAAAATGAAAACTTATGTTCTCATTCCAGGTGCAGAGATTGGCTATAGATCAGGACACACAATAAAATCAATGATACAAAAGGTGGGGAGGAAACTGGAGGAGCTGGAAGGTGTTGAAATCGGGATCTCCCAGGCCTCTGGGAACTTGCTCATTCGAACCGGCAGCATTGATAACAGCATGCACAAGGCCCATGCAGACTCAGTCAGACAAAGACCCAGCATCAAATTCGTAAAATGGGCAGCAGACCCCAATCTTAGCCAAAGAACTCCTGGCAGATGATTATACTGCTGGGTGAGAGAGAGAGAGAGTTGATTTTCTCTAAGAAAGTGACTCTAGATTGGCTGACTAGACTCCAGTGGATGAACTCGCACTGAGGGACATCTGGGCACAGTAACTTGACATAATAAGCCTTAACATATATGACAGAATGCATGAAATCCATTCTGGGGGATATGGAGATGTGGGTGGGGGAGGGGATATAAATATGATTAAGATGTATTAAATGCACAAGAACTCAATACAAATATGCATTTAAAAATAACATACAGAAAAGAAAGGCAACATCAGAACTCTCCCCAGAGACGATAGAGCCTCAAACACTCCAGAAGGGCCAGGGGAGCATTCTGAGGGTTTAGGTAGCTACTGAAGTATAGGAAAGACAACGGGGACTGTCAAATCACCATATGGCTCCTGATCTCACATCTCTACAGAAAGCAGAATTGGTGTGCTCATGTGATCCTGTTACCAACCCATTCACACTGCAGGGGAAAGCTCTGAAAATAATTAGGCATTTGACCCCCAAGCCTAGAGGCGCCCCATCAAAGCTGGGCCTCCACCCAGCATCACCACCATGTCCTCCATCTTCTTTAAATATGAAACTTTAAGGCCAAATGGAACTACAGAGCTTGCTTAAGAGGAAATGTCTTCAGAAGCTCATGGAAGTACTTTGCCCCATAGCTCCAAGGAAAAATGACAGGAGACACAGCATGTTCTCAGCCATATCTTCATGGGTACAAATTAAAATAATGTATTTATGTTTTGCCAATATCTCTGAAAAAGAGTATTTTCTAATTTTCTGGGGTCTGGAAGCTCAAGAAAAAACTGTTACAGGATAAAACTCAAAATGGGAAAGGTTATCTCATAGGAACATCTGTAATCGTTTGCCTGTCAGTGCAAAATTAATTAACTGTGTACAGATTTTAAATAGTTTTCTTCATCTGCTTGCTATAGAGATATAATTTATGACTTGCCTTCTTTGAATATTTGCAGCTTTCACTAAAGGTTCAGAACAAGATCTTAAATCTGTTTTAATTACATTTGGAGGACAGTGACATACAGACAGGTATTGTTCAAAAGGTTGTTTCAAGATGCTATGGAGCCATTTGGAAACCTGACAAAACTCTTGGTCAATGACTTAGAGACTCAGATGAGCAAGTGTAGAATATAGAAAGGAACCTAGGAATAAGGAATCTGTGTATCTTGTCTTGACAGAGAAACTGATCTTTATATAAAATAGAAAGAAATTATGATCCTTCTCTGCAAGGACAAGTAAGCACTTCGTACAGCTGATGTACTTTAACATGACTTAAAAATATGACCCAAGACAAATAAGTAAAATTGTGGCTTGCCCCCAAATCTGTATTTCTTTTTCATATTTACATTTATTTCTATATAATTTATATTTAAAATTAATCAAAAGAGAAACTATGATTTGTAAATAACATGTTTGTGTTGAACATTTCTTCCCTCATTTTGATAGACTTCCATTTCCTATTGAAAAGTAAAATCCAAGAATGAGAATATCTACTTTAAACAATGTAATACTTTCTTTAAAAAAAAAGCAGGAGTTTTTAAAAGTTCTTTTCTAATGAGATCGTTTCTGAAATATTTAATTTTACCCAAAAATTGACTTGTAAAAATTCCCCAAACTTCCTGGACCTGCATGCTTAAACTTCAGTAATTAGAACAATTATAATTATTCATTGTAGATTTTGTTGCATAACCCACTTTTGTAAGACATTCCATGCCACTGATCTTGCATATGGAGATCATTTAAAGCCCTCTTTTGGAAGTTTCTCTAATGGATGCTTGTCAATATTTTCCTGGTGGCAATGCTTGAAGCCTCACACTTTGCCATCACTTTCATCTACAGGTGACAAACACACACACACCCACTTTGGACTCTAATAAAAGAGTATGATTCTTAGCAGGTGCTACTGACATGTGCTTTTAATTGTAGCCTCAGTAAACTGAGGCAGAAGGATCATGAGATCGTTTGAAGCCATCCTGTGCTACATAGCAAGTTTTGGGATAGCCTGGGCTACAAAATAAGATTCTGTCTCAAAAAGAAAAAAGAACAGAAAGAAAGAAAACAAAGATCGTTTTTAATTCATCAGCTCAGTAATCTAATTTCCAAAAATTTAAATGGCAAATGTGCTAGATTCAAGTGTGATCTAGATATCACCAGCAGCAGCATCACCTTGACAACTCTTAGAAGTTCAAATCTGGAGACCCTAAACAGACTTGCTGGGTCATGAAGCTTGGAGGTAGGACCAGAAATCTGCTTTACCATGTCTTCCAGGTGATTCTGATGCATGTCCACATCTGTGGAACCCATGCTTAGGATTTCTGGGTGTCAGCCAGGGATGGACAATGGGAGAGTGAGAGATGGGGAAGGTGAGTGTTCCTGAGATTAACAGGAAGAAGGGAACAAAGGAAGGAGGTGTTTTTCAATAGGGTGAAGGACTGGGAAGACAATTCAGTGGGTAAAGTGTTTGCTACACAGTCATGGGGGCCTGAGCTCAGAATTCCAGAATCCAGGTAAAAATCTAAGTATGGCAGTATACATACAGGACTGAGAAAGCAGAGATAGGCAGAACCCTGGTTATCTAGCCAGTCTCATCCAATAGATGACTTCCAGGCCAAATGAGAGACACAGACTCAAAATATAAAGTTGGGAGAAAGCAAAGAAGACACTAATTTTGAATTGTGGCCTTCTCATGCACGTATACATGTATACATACATATGCACATACATGCAGGTGTGTGTACACACACACACAGAGAAAGAGAGAGAGAGAGAGGAGAGAGAGAGAGAGATTAGTGTCTAAGTACAATGCATAGATAGCCTGAAAATCTTGATTGAACCCCATGCCCTGGTAAACTACCAGCTGCCTCTACAAAGAATTTCTTTCCTTTTTGTCATTGTGACATTATTGGGAGGTCCACAACTGCCACCTGAGTTTTTTACTCTCCATAGAAAGGCTAGACTTCACATGGGATGAATTACTCTTCTATGCAGTGTGAGTTTTCTTCCTGGAAGAGAATGCATTGTTCCAACTGTCTTCTGTGCTGTTTAATATGTTCTTTCTTTGTCTGTGTATTTGTATGTGTATGTATCTCCCCCTTCTGATGTACACGAAAATGACTGGTTGCTTAGCCTTGACCCAAGCTTGTGTGTATGACTTCATGTAGGAGGAATGTCCATGATCTCAGGCGCCTGTCTGTGAAGCGAGGGAGTTAGACTGGAGACTCCCAAAGGCCCTCTCTCTGCCTGGAAACTCTCTGAGTCTGCAGACCCTACATGTTTTTACTTGTCTTTTTTATTCACTATATGATTTAGAGTATTAATTAGATAAAATCAATCTTGTTCTTCCAAGAATTAAAAGCTCCTTATGAAATTCTTCTTAGCTGCAAACAAGCACTGCCTTGCTTTTCATTGCACTTTTATATGACTACATCATCCTTATCAACAAATAGTTCAAGAATCTTGTTTGTAAACATTTGTATAAGTAAATAGCATGATATTTTCCTCCTTACAAAACAGAACAATCTGGGCTGGAGAGATTTCAACCCTTAAAGGCTCAGGCTTACAATCTAAACCTCAAAAAGAGATTAATTTCCATGGACTATAGAAGCCTCTTATTCAATGAAAGGCTGTTTGCTATATGATGTTGTTTTTGTTTTTGTTTTTTTTCTCTGTGAGGCAATATGTAGGCATGGGTAAACATAAAGAGAAATGTGATTATTTCTTTGATATCTTGTTAATTCATTTGCTAGATAGAGTTATGTTACCAGGGAAATTGGTAACAGATTCACATCACAGAGTAATATTTCATTTATTACGTATGTTTTACAAAGTATACCTACTTTGCGTGTTTCCTTATAATGTCTTAAGTACGTGGACATATAAGTATGAGAAAGCTTTCAACAATGATAAACAAGGACAAGAGTGTTCCCTTTCCACTAGTTGTCCCAGCTTGATATTGTCCTTGAATTTCTTTTTGTCGGTAGGCTGGCATTCTGAACTGTTCTGAACTTTCTGGAACTCATTCTTAGTTTACTGACCCGTTCATCATGTGTCTCTGTTTCTCTGAGAACTATCAAAAGATGGACTCACAAAGCTCTCCTGGGTGTCCACTGGGAAATTGTTGGCATTCTTTCCTGCTGAAGGAGGCTGGCTTGCTCCATATTTATTAGTTCATCTGGAATTCCACAGCTGCCACCTGAGCTTTTATGCTGTGGATAAGAACCTCTGGCTTGGGGGTGGTAGGATTCTGATATGGCAACACTATGATCTGTCTTTTACCAAATGTCTTTGCCATGAACCTGGGGTAAATCTGTTCTTTTTCTCATGTTCTATGTGAAATGACAGAAAAGGGCACCAACTACACAAAAGCATCATTTGACATTGAGTGTGTTGGTTTTTTAAATTCATTTTTTTCCTATTCATTTTGCTAAGCCAGTTACTGTCTCCCATCAATAACTCTGGAACAACAAGAAAAATTATCTTGCAATAGACAATGAAAATTTTTCAATATTATTCTCTTTTTGAACTTTGCATTAGTACTTCAATGAGGAAAATAAATTTTTTTCTGTAATCTCCTCTATGAAGCCCTTTTACTGATTTGGAGTAAAATGGACATACTTGGATTCATATTGCTTTTATAAGGATTGTTTTTCCCCAGAATTTCTATTTAAATCATGCATCTACAAACAAACAAACCATATAATCAGGTAAATAGGATTTATAGCATTTTCTTGCTTATTCATAAGTTTGTTGTCAAACTCTGAACATATGGAATGATCATATCTTATACTCCCTTCAATATGTCCTCCTTCGGAAATGAATATAATCAAGTGGGGCGGGGTGGTTTTATTAATCTCAACATCTCTGCATGTAAGATTTTTTTCAAAGATGAAATTCTATTTCAAGAGGTCTGATGAGAAATAATGTAAATATTCTTCGTGAGCCCCCCCTATTCTATTATGATAAGATAATTTGGCATAAATAGGTGTCCGCGAACTCACTTCATAAGGAAAATATCTGCAGTTCATCAATATCTTTCCCTAGGAATTCAGCACACATGCAGGTATTCCATTTGTCTTCAAAACATAGGAGATGAAACAAAAACTAGCTGCTCTGTTCTTCCACACTTCTGACAACCTAAATACCTCTTTCAAACATCTTCATCTACTTTTTCCCATTAAACTGCAACTATCCCACTCCTATAGACTTTCAGGAGATTTGCAACAGAGCTGAAGAGGATTTGGATTTCTTACTTGGACTTTTCACAACTCCTACTAACAATATACTGTCTAAGTTGTGTGCCTTAATGGCCTAAAACTTGAAGAGGCTTTGCATAGTCAAAATTACTTTAATAACTTCCCTTACTATATTTATAGTCTTGATTCTTCAAAGTTATTAAGTTAAAATTTTCCATCATTCTTTTTCTCACTCAGTTTGTTACCTACCAATAGATCGATCTACTTTTTGAGTGTGGCTCTTTGGGGAAGAAAATGGAAATAATTGATGTTTTGAATTTTCTGGTAAATTCATTTTCAAACTCCAGACAGAGAAAAATCTTTCAGACTTACTCATTGTTACAACTATTTGAACAAGGCTATCTTTTCCCAACATGGCCTTTTTTAAAAATCCTGTGAGATTTTAAACACCTCTCATTTAAATGCTTTTAAAACTGTGCCCTGGATATGTCTAATGAACAGTCCTTGAAAATAGAGTCACCTTATTTATAAATTCAATTCTCTTTCCATTCATATGAGGAACTTTATCCTTCCTTGGGGCATATATTTAATAACCATTAATGAAATGTGAAATTATATATGAGCACTGAGACCCAAATTTGCTACTCATTTTTTTCCAGTGGAAATTTCATAAGGGCTTTGGCATGGGAACACAGCAGACATTTAAGGCAGAGGGAATAATATGGTTGGCCACAGGGCTACAAAGCAATCCTAACAGTTTATAATCAATAATTTGCTTACTAGGGAAGACAGTCTTTTCAGCCAAACCAACACATAGAATACGGTTTACCCTCCCAGTTACATGGCCAGCTCCCTCTACCATTTGGCAAATCCCTTGACTCCCAGAGATTTACCCATGGAAGCTGGGGGCTCAGCACTCATTTGTCTTTTAAGATTTCCATTTCCATTCTCCCTTCCCCACAAAGTGTCCTATTTCCATTTCCCTTGACATCCCAAAAGCCACTTAAGCAAACAAAGGCCAGATTCATCTGGCACCTGAGAGAAGGGCTGAACTTACAGTGGAGGAAAGTTTGTACCACTGATTCTAAGCCACAGACTAGCAGGTAGAGGGACTGTGGAGAAGGCATGGGTGTTATGATAGAGGATGTCTGGGTTCTCATGTGAGGAGAAAATTTTAGTATGGGTCAAGATTCTGAGAGATGAGGTAAGAGAAAGACAGAGGAAAACCTGTCATCACTTAAAGAACTATGCTATAGAACAACTCCTTCAGTTGGATACCAGTGTCCCTGAAAGGGGTGGAAAAATCTAGATACCTTGCAGGCCAAGAAAGGTATTTTAAAATTGGCCTTAAGAGCTCTCAGTGCAGGGCTCTAGGAAGAGGACCTATTTGAAGAACACATTCGTAACACCATGTACTCTGTTGGCAATGCTGCCTTTTGTCATTTCATTTTCTCAGTAGCTCTGTGACACAAGTGTTGTGATTATATTCTGTTCTAGGTGCCAAACTAAGGTGTCAGAACTGTCATTAACTTAGTCAAGTTTTCAGAGCTTATACGAACATACTAGGATTTGAAGTATGCAGACTGAACCAAAAATTCACTTTTGGCCTCCAACCCTATACTGATGTTGGCAATGTTGGAAAAAAGAAGACTATTTCCAAATTCCACTGGCATGTGAAGTGAGGTCCCTTCAGGTGAAGCCAAGTTGCTTTGTAGAATCCAAGGAAAGGAATGGATAATCTGTGGATTTTTAAAAGATTGTTTCAGAAACTTCAGGAGAGGTCAGAGAGGGCAAGTTCTGACAGCTGGTCGACAGTGGTGCCTGAGCTTTCCTTATTTTGGACAATAAAGTCTTTTAAGTAAGAAAAGTGTGTAACACAACATCAGTAGTTCACAATTTTCTGATGAGGCCACAACATTACGTGTCGGCATGGCAATAGCAATAAGGAAACAGCACTGTACCTACCCCACATTTCAAGTTACCAGCTTTTCCCTCAACAAATATGTGTCTAGAAATGTGCTTTTAAGTAAATCTCATACCTAATCAGCTGTATGACATGTGGCAACCTTAAAGAAAGCCTGCATTTTCAAATCTTCATGGCCATGAAGTCTGAAAATGACTGTGAGTTTGACAGTGGTACTAGTTACTCATGAACTCCATGCTGATATTGCTGGCCAGGAAGTTATAATTATTTAGGCCTTGCAGCAATTCTTCCCAGGACTCTTCTCCTGCTTATGTGTATCCTTCATATACATATATGCTGTTGCTTCGAGAAAGAGCCTTTCAAGCCCAAGCTGGCCTTGAACTTGTGATCTTCTTGTCTCTGATTTCCTAGTGCTAGGATTGTAAGCATGTGCCACCATGCCTAGCAGTAAAGGAATTTCCTAATCTTACTAAAGTTTAAGAATGCTGGGGTTGCACAGATGGCTCAGCAGTTAAGAGTACTGGCTGCTCTTGCCGAGGACCTGGGTTAGATTCCCAACACCCACATGGCAGCTAACAACCATCTTTAACTCCAGTTTCCTGAGAATCCAACACCCTCTTCTGACCTCCGAGGTCATTGCACGACACAGGTGTACTTACACACATGCAGACATCATATTCATATACATAAAATAAAAAATAATAGTTACCAGTTTAAGAATGCATTTGACTGCAAGAGGCAGAAGATTAGTTCGTAGGGACATGACATCCTTTATTAGAGATCCAGATATAAGTAATGTCCAGGAGCGTCTTCCAGGACTTGTTAAAAATGGAGGTTGTTGGCCCCTTCCTTGACTGGTGCCTCCTTTGAATCAGAGGCCCAAGCTGCTTTGGAACAAGTGAGTAGAATGTTATTCCAGAACAGTTCTTGACAAAATAATCTACTTATCTTTGGTCATCTCTTGAGTCATCTTGGTTTGGCCATCTTTGCTCCTCACAAACTTCTGCTTTCTTTAAGGTAAATATAAATCCTCTACTGTGTGCATGCAAATTACCCTGCTACATGCAAACTGTCAAGCACCTGATCTGAGACAGGTCTTGGGATTCTGAATTCTACCAAGTTCCCAGGAGTTGCCACTGATGGTCTGCTTTAGGAAGAAAAAGCCTAGTCTTTTCCTCAGGTTCATCCTGTTCTAGTGACTATATCTTGGCTGGGAACTTTTGTGCCTTTCTCGTCCATGTGTTTGAAATTTTTCAATGTGGTAGAGACAATGCTTTTCCAGGGAAGAATATCCTTGATGGAAACATCAGAGAAAAGATAGAAGAGATGATGAGGAGATATTGGGCTATTAGCCAAGGTATTGCTGGTAATGAAGACATGCAGCATACCCTACAGTACATAATGTACCTATGCATAAGGATGGCCCTAAAACCTTCCAGGATAATCCACTGTGAAGAAATGATAACCATGTGATACTCCAGAGCTGAATGGAGAAATAAAAAGAAGGGCTCCTTGCTTTTTTTAAAAAAATGTTATTTTCATTTTATGTGTATGAATATAATGTCTGCATGTATTTAACTGCACCTGTGTTATGCAATGTCCACAGAGGTCAAAAGAGGGTGTAGGATCCCCTGGAACCAGAATTTCAGGTGGTCGTTAGCTGCCATGTGAGTGCTAGGAATTGAACCTGAGTCCTCTGCAAGAGCAGCCAGTGCTCTTAACTGCTGAGCAGTTTCTCCAGCCCAGCTCCTTTCAGTTTTAGCAGTAAAGCCTGTGTTGCCTTATTACAGCACCTGAGTATGCCTCTCAACCCCCCCCCCCGAGTAGTTACATGCCAACCCTCATTTCTCTAGAACAGTTTTAATTAAATAGGAGTTAATTACTTGAGGTCAAATCCCTTGCCTAGCTTACAACCCAGGACCTAATGCACAGTACAGATAAGGCTATATTTTTTTATTATATCACACATGACAACCAACTCACGTATTGATAACCTTGAAATTGTTTTTAGACATCCCTTCTTTGCTTTCCATTTCTTGGCTTTGCTATACTGATTACAGTTCTCATGAGCTTTCAGGGACAAACTAATTCATAACAATCGATTTTCCAGGTGAACCACCCAGTATTATAGTCGATTCATAAAAATTAAGACAAAAGTTTGTCTCAACGTAAACTCATCAATAACCTATAAATACAAACTTACCCATAGCCCAGACCTTTTTCTGAGTTAAGGACTGGACATAAAACTTTAACGCCTGCAGTATTGACTCAAAGTATCTCGATTTGCTTGTTTCGCTTGAGACTCCCCAAAGTGCACCTAATAAATCAAGGGCTAGTTTTTGCATTTAATTGTATTCTGTCCCATGAGAGGTGGCCATAAATTGAACATGGGCCTGAGACAGTGAAGCTCTGGCCCTGCTGCCACTGCTGGCTCTGTGTCTGAGCATCAAGACAGCCTACTAGATGGGCTGGGGCCAAAAAACAATAAGGCTGCTAGGCAGGAGGCCCTGAAGACAGCAAACAGGAGAGAGGCCAGCTGGGTGGGAGAAGCTGGAGCCAGTTGTCAATGAAAATATATTATTCCCAGAGTAGCAAAGCTATATAATCTCCTAATGATTTGGGCCACTAGGATCTCATGAACCATTATCATCTTCAACTCACTAAACAGATCCCAAAAGCTTAAAATCTGACATACTTTTAAAAAATCCCTCCCTTTCTCCCTGCAAGATCAGGCATAGCTGTTTTTAGTTGATAGCTTTAAAGGAACATAGATATTAAGTGAGGAATTTTTAGAAGTTGTGGGAAGATCCTAAATGCATATACATGCCTTTTCATAAAGTAACTCTCACAAGTCTGGGGTTGGAAGCAGGGAATCCATAATGTGTAGTCTCAAAATACATGCGAGACGGAAGTTAATCAAGTAGAAAGACTTTCATGCAGAAAAGAGTTTAAAGTGAAGGGGAGAGTTTTAAAACATGCCACACAAATGATCACTTATCAGATAAGTGGTAAATTATAACTGCAATAAATTAGTGAGTCGAGACAAAATGCATATGAGGTCAAAAAAAGATCTAAGAAAGTTCTAGTAACTGTCCCAAGCACTCAAACCAGGTAGACTTCTGAAGAATCACAGTCTATGAAAATGATTTAAGAAGATTTCAAAATTTGCTCATGCCATTAGATTTTCTTATCACCCACAGCCCTTGCCAAAATTAAGAATATTTATATAGTGCTTAATGAGGGTGAGGTTGCGGGTTTTGAAGACTTATTTGTCCTTTGAAATCCACATGTATTCGAGTTCATAATGGGTTGTGAATATTTCTGCATCTCTGACTCACAGATTTCTAAAGAACTCTTATGGCACATGCCACTACATTAGGTCTCAATTGGAAGGTTAATCCTCACCAACTCTGTCCTCTAAAAGGTACCTCTTTCTTTTGTTTATTTTTTTTGGAGAGTGTTTGGGGAAACCCGGAATGCTGGGAGCTACACTCCGTCCTCTCACCTGTCGAGCTGGAGCTCTATCACTTAGTCTCACCTCCAGTCCTTACTTTCTAGACCATTATGAAGCTATCAGAATCTACCCTTCATGGTGTCCTGAGAGGGGGTCCTCTAATGCTCACATAGAGTTTCAAACTCCCAAGTTCCACAGCCTTCAAAGGCTCCGCTCCCTCACAAAGTGATTCTTTCCCTAAGGTTAAGACAGTTACAGTAGCAGTGCCAGGACTTAGTCTTTATAAAGCTTCTGCACAGAACTTTTCTTTTTACTATTTGTATTGGCTTGGTGAAAACTAGGAAATGGTTGCCAGTAAGAATGAAGCCATGCCGAGGCTAGAGGATTACAGCAATTATGTTAGTCTTTTCAAGTCAATAATATGTATGGCAAGGATGATCTCTGTCATCAGTGCTACTCAGTGACAGATCACCACTGTGCAATCACACTGTATCCCTTTCCTGTACTGTGGGCGTGCCGCCTTTGATGGAGCGCAGTTGACAAATGGGAGGTGAAACATCCATTCTTCACTCAGGAATGGGAAAGGAAGAACAATTCTACCCTACTCAACAATAACACATAAATATACATTCTCTCTTCCAGACACTGTGATTTACATTAATTTTTGCATGAACATGTTATTGAGACTATAGAAGGTGGGAACCAGTCTTTGGGGAACTCATGACCTTTTACCCTCCCACCTCTGCACAGTGTTACTATCAGTGTCATTCTATTCTTTGTAGACCAGCTTTATCCATATTATGGGCCAGCTTCATCCCTGAAAAAACAAAAGCACTTCCTCTGTCCATACATGAACACTTCCGTAATCTAGTTTTTAAAATCCCAGCAGCAGGATCTTGGCAGCCTACTCGATGTCACTGCCCATGCAGGAGACCAGTTGACTGTAGTTCAAGCACATGGGGTTGTTGAGATTCTGATCTGTAGCTCCCTCTAAAGCCAAACATGGGCTAGGGATTTCTGCAAAATCAGTTGACTAGAAGGAGGAAATGTTACTAAGCCTGAAAACTGGCAGCCATCAAAGTTATATTATTCTGCCCCTACAAAACACATAGGTACTCCAAGACTTTAGAAGAGTATTCAAAGTGCCTAAAGTCACCAAGTGAAAGTATCAGGATGTGAATCCAGATTAGCCAGACCACAGAGACTGTTCTATGAATTTATGGGCGGTGCTAATTGTGCCTAGAGCATAATGTATTTGCTTTATGGCTACTTAGGGGCCACTTAGGTCACCTGGTCAAAGCTCAAGTCCCTTTCTCCTTTGATGGGGCTGATAAAGTCAGAAACAGTAGTCCACCCATTGAGTTCTGATTAAGGAAACCATAGGACCCAGTCTTTCAAAGGAGAGCTATGGCTACCAGGTGAGCAAGCAGCAGAGTGTGAATCATTCCTAATCCCATCTACCTTCCTTACTAGTGAAAAATAACCCCAAGCATGCCTTCCCCCCAGGGCGCCTCAGTATGGGAAGGGTCTCAGGCTTTCATTTCCCTTCCCAGCTCCTTACATTTGTCCTAACAAGACTGCTTTCCCTTTCATTTTACCCTCAGCCGTGGCCCCTGCTGGGCCAGGAGGCAGAGCTATCATGGCTGATGCTCACAGCTCATACCCCCTCTGGCCATTATTAAGTGGCAGCCTGTGTTCTGTTGCATGTTTCTTAGCAACCACCATACGCCATGTCCTCTCCTTTCATTTGCGTTTCTTTCTCCAACCTAGGGGGCAAATTTACCAAGAAATGAACCCCTGCCTCCTCAGATTTCTAAGCCACGAAAACCAGAAAATTGACAATGATTGCATTTTCAGTTTCTCAAAATGGTAACCAATTTCAGGACCTGGGTGGGGGAGCTGGATCCTTTTCTCACATATTGGCAATGGCTTTGTAAAGCACATGTGATTTATAGTATGTGTAAACTTATCTTTGGGGAAATTGATTTAAACTGAGATTCTCGTCGATCAAACATGTCTACTGTGTCGTAAGTTGCTGAAGTGCTAGACGTGAATTTAAGCCTAAACATTAAAAATTTTGAGGACTGCTTTCTTATAAGTTTCTGCAGAAACAACCAGTTTCCGTAGCTGATTCGCTTTCATATGGCATACACTCAGTACGGTTCTATTTGGAAGGAAGTATCCCAAGACAGATGCTTCATTTTTCCTAGCCAGCCAACGGTTTGTTCTTATTCCATGTGAATAAATAACTCCACACCCCTCAGCCTAAATACAGTTGTTAGTATCCTTGGAACATGGAACAAAGGCTAGAGTTATTTCTCCTACAAAGTTGGACTCTTGGCTTTAATTTATATTAATCTGGTTCTGTTTGCTTGCTTGCTTTTATTTTGTGTTGTTAACGCTGCTGTTTCATATTTATATTTGGCTTATGTGTTTTTCTCTATCACCACCACATTGTTGTAAAGCACTCTCATTTTGTTTATAGCTTTAGCCATTGAGATTGTTCATATCTACACACATGTACAAAGCTGCCGAGAAGTTTATCACATGGTGTTCCCGACACAGATCACACCAATGGTCACTCAGCCCAGGAATTAGCCACTGTAACGCATCATGTTCCTTCTAAGCCACAATGGTATTCTTCTGTCTAGACAGTCTGTTCTCTAGAACAGATGAATGTAATTGAATATGTCAGTTTGCAGGAAAGGCTTGATTCTAATAAGCTTTTAATTCCAAGTAACGAAATTTAGCAAAACACAAAGACGGTACACTGTTTAAAGAAAGTCTGTGGAGATGGATATTTTTGGCTTGGCACTAACAAACTGTTGTGTAACTTTTTCTCTAGATGCAATCAGGAAAGTACCAGAAAAGTCAAGTCTACCTCACTTGTTTGAACACCCTCAATAGGCTTATCTAGAGACCAAATAATCAAAGACACTCGTTTTCATTCATTTGATAGTTTGGAGTTAAATCATTAGTCACGGGGGCATGTCAAAATCAAGCAATTGTTCCAATGACCGAAGATTGAAATGTAACAGGGCTACTCATGTTAGGATGGGGACATGAAAATCTTCTCAACTTTCAAAAAAAGGAGAGCAATTTGTAACTTTGAAGAAATCAAGAAATTGGGGATAAGATGTCTTGTCTCCTGGATGTTGAAACCATAAGCGATTCTTCTTATTGTTAAAGTATTATTTTTTAAGATACTAACAGATAAAAATTACACCTTTTTTTACTTTTCGAGAAAAAAATAGATTTTGTTGGATTGGATTTTAGAAGCACTAAATTGTACCTTCCAAAATAAACACATTTTATTATAGAGCTTTTGGCCATTTATGGTATAAATATGTAGAAAAAAATTTTTTGATATAGTGTGCGTTCATTAACATTCTTTTTTCATCTTTTCCTTCTCAATCTCTCTTTTCTCTACTTTCACACTTTCTGGCCAGTGTCTTATATGCTAAGTGAATGAATACATTAGTATCTGTCTTTGATCTCTATTAACAGGCATTTCTGGAAAGTGGAAAGTAAAACATGATCATTTCATGGCAATAGTCATAACTGTAAGTGCTGGAGTTGTAGGTTATTAACTGAGATTACAAATTTGTAAGAAGTAGACCTTCCACACTGGAGAACGGAGGTCAGTGAGCCACGGAGAGAGAGGCCACAGCAGCAGCCTGAATAGAGTTGAAAGACTGGGGCTTCCATCTAAAATTCCTCTCATTTCACAGTGTTCCCAAGATTGCCTGTTCCTACTGCCTTTTGTTATCAACAGCTTTGTAAAGAGTAACATGTGTTATTTTTATTTGCTTAAATATAGCTAGTTTTAGCCACTTATTCTTCTGCACATGCCGTTCAAATATACCCTTGAGCATCATTTATTCATTTATAAAATGTTTCCCCCAATGACAAAGCATCTGCATTTTCAAAGCTACATATCACTTGTTATTTCTTTTATTCTTAAATGCTCTTTCTTCTGCTGACACGATTCTCCATCACTCGTTTTACAAATTGCTTCTTTAGTACACTCTCTCCTACCCCCACTGTGGAATTAACCTCCGCTTGCTTTTATTTCAGGCTGTTCCTGTAACAAGCTCAGAAAATTATGAACAGTTGTCCCCTTTCATTGGTAGGCTTGGAACAGCTGCCTTTGTCCTCTAAGTTTTCAATAATGTAAAGCGAACAAAGATTGTTTTCAAAGGCTTATTTTTTTTAACCTGGGAAGAAAAGAATGCACTGAAAGAAGAAATGAAAAAGCAAGCATGTCCTCACTACATTTTATCACTGACATTAATCCAAGGTTCAGCTGAGCTCTCAAGGCTACTGTCTTGATCAGCACTTCCTGTCTGCACACAGATCCCTAGTGTACAGACCCTGCAATCTTAAAACATTTCCAGAATTCCTCCTTGCTCGGACCCTCTCAGTGATGAAATTGGTAGTCTTAATTTATTTCCAAAGTCAGTGTTTTCTCACCAAATGAAACTACCATGAAATGTTTCATCTTGTAATACCCTATCAGCAAAACCCTAGCTTTAGTAGCCCAAGGTTATCTCTTGAGCATTAGAAATGTGGAATCATTTAAGATAAATTGATGTTGACAAAGCACAGATCTTCCTTTACAGGATCACAGTGAACATTTTTCCCTTTTGTATGCATTTTCTGCAAGCCAAGCTTTGTCACTTGCTAATATGATCATTTTACCTCCTTCTCTAAGAGGGTTGGGAAATATTTACATGGATATCTTTGATTAGACTTTTTCAGACATTTGTAAATGTTTTTTATTTTATGTGTGTGAGTGTATTGCCTGAATGCGTGTAAGTACACCAGTGTGATGCAATATCCTCAGAGGAAGAAGGTGTTGGATCCCCTGGAAATGGAGTTACGGACAATTGTTAGCTGCCATGTGGGTGTTGGGACTTGAACCCAGATCCTCTGCAAGAGCAGTCAGTACACTTAATGTTTGAGTCATCTCTCCAGATCCCAATAAATTGTTTGTAACGAGGTTATTCAGCAGTCCTTTGAAAATGCCTGGGTCTGTCAAAGTAAGCCCTACCAACTTTTTTAATCCACACTCTGAGATAATAATACTCAAAATCATAAGTGTAGGTGGGGTATTTGGTATGCAAAGAACTTGACATATCAGAATTTATGTGATCCTCATAATAACTCTGAATATATTATTTTTAAGTCCCTTTTAAAATTTGAAAAACTAAGTCTGATAAAAGAAAAAAAATCTTGTCCAAAGTTACGTAGCTCCTAAATGATTCCACAACTTAGTAATTAATCACTGTGCTAAAACAGCTTTCCCCTTTCATTAACCACTGGTGAGTGGCCCAGAGACAACTTAATGTCGTAAAGATGAATTAATTGTGTATCAGCCATACAACATTGTGAGAAAAGCATGGAACTTTTGAATTGGAAGCCCAGACTGGGTCTACACTTATGGAGTGGCCTACAAAATGCCATCAGTAATTCCTACCTTGTGGTAATGTGGAGAGGATTTCAAGTGAACACCAAGAAAGCCCTAAGTCTGAGGTGCCACATAAATGTATCATAAGAGCTGCCCGTGTATTATATTGCCTTCATGTTTCCCTCCATATATCATGTTGAATCCAAGTTTTCAAAACTAAGAAGAAAAAATATGATGGCATATTTCTAAAATATTTTTAACTTATATGCAGAAATATCAGTGATTTATTTTCAAGTATGTAAGCATTTATATAAACATTTTCTATACCATATATAGAAAAAAAAATATATATATATATCTTCTTGGGATACAGTTCAGAGCTCTCTCTGACAGGAGGTCAATCCCCAGACATGGAGTGTTGAAAGCATTCAAAACAGATGCAGCCCATTTTCTTGGGCCTAGTCTGCAGCAAATTCTTTCCTGAGTTCTAAAATTTGTGACTATATGTTCAGGAAAGACAGTCAACAGTTGAATGGATGAAGGAAACTTGCCTTGTAGTCTAAGTAAAAACTGTCCCCATCAGTTTAAATTGGCTTTCTGTTTTCCACAATGTCAGAATGCTCTTTGCCCTGGTTATTTTTCCTAATGTTCTTCATCTTTTCAGTCTTTCATTGATACATTTCCATTAACTTTATCTTTCTACTTGTAACCTCCATATTCCACCCAACTGGCTGGCTACACAAAGAGAGATGACTGACTCATTTACTTAGTGCCCAGATAAAATTTTAACTTGATCACTTTCTTGCATCCAGAAGTTTCCTCCTAACTCCTTCTTAAGGGAGGTAGAAACTGTTCCACAAAATAACATCAATCTATGAGAGATCATTTCACTGAAGCCTGTTAAGAATGGACAGGGGATGCCAGGTGGTGGCACATCTTTAGTCCCAGCACTCTGGAGGCAGAGGCAGGTGGAGATCCAGGGCAGCCAGGTCTACATAGTGAGTTCCAGGCCAGCAGGAGCTACAGGGAGGCCCTCTCTGAAAAAAGAATGCATAGGGTACTATTTTTAAAAATCAGTACCAGAAAAATGTTCAAGTCAAATGAAATAATAGAGGCTCATTGTCCTCACATCCCACCTACTACTCTTGTAGGAACTCAATAATTTAGCACCTTCTTAACATTTTCAAATATTTAAATTATTATTTTTAATCTATTCTATGTGTATGAGTGTATTGCCCACATGTATGTAAGTGCATCCCATGTTGTGCAGTGCCCGTTGGGGACAGAAGGGGACATCAAATGCCCTGGAATTTTAGTTATGAACAATTTTTAGTCACAGCACATGTAAGTGCTGGGAATCGAACCCAGTTCCTCTGCATGTGCAGTCACTGCTCTTAAACACTGCGCTATCTCTAAAGCCCCAAGTTTAACATTTTGAAAGATTTATACTTCTCACAAAAAGAAGCAAGATACAAGCTAATTGTACACTTCTGTTTCTTCAACTGCTACTTCTTGTTTATATCCACTCTTTAGATTTTCACTCAATAATTTGTCTAATCAAATGACCCTTTTTCCTCAGCACACACTGAGTTTAAGCTATTTGAGGAAGTAAATACATTGCTTTTCTTTCTGACAAATATCACTTGAATCAAGGACATTAGTACAATGAACAATAAAGAAAATAAGCCAGGGCACATACAACAACAGTTCAGGGATATTTTTGTATTTAACAGAAAATTGCTGCACTATAAGGGTGAGATTTAGTATTTTTCCGTAATTAATAGGACTTAAAAAGGATGGATGATGGGAATGGAGAGATGGTTCAGTTGCATCTGTAGAGGACTCGAGTTCGATGCTAGCTAACAACATCCATAACTCCAGTTCCAGGGAAATCCAATGCACTCTTCTGAACTCTCTGGGAATTACACAACCTGGGTGCACTTACACACACAGACAATGCACTCATATACATAACATAAATATAAAAAATCAAATATATTTTAAAAGAGTGGTTGACATGGTAAAATCAATGAAAATACATTAGGGCAATAGCTTAGGGTAGAAAAGTAGACCTGAAACTAGAGTTGTCAGATAAAAAATAGAACACACTGTTTAACTGGTATTTCGGATTTAAAAAAAAAAAAAAAAAACAGCAGTTTTTAATACCTGCATGTCCAAAAGATTTTCTTTATCTCTGTCTATTCTAAAGGCTCTGTCTTCTCCCGCTTGTCATTTTAGCTCCCTTCTCAAAATGCCGTGCAACTCCCTTTCTCTTCCTGCCTAGATTATACATAACTCTAATAGGTATTTCCTCTGCTAAGGTCTTCTTAATGGTTTATCTGAAATTCAAATCACACTGGACACCTGCATGTGTGTTTGTTAAGCCTAATCATTCTGGCTGAGACGCCCACAGACTAGAAAAAGCAGTACAGAATCCCATGAGTTGCTTTGCCGGCCTAGGTCTCGCTCCTTGTTGAGGCGGGGGGGGGGGGGGGGGGGCTTACCATGGCGAGCTTTGTGAAAAGGAATGTCCTCCTGTGATTTGGGGAGAACAGGGAAAATTGCTGATACTGGATTTGCTGCTTCTGCTTCCAATGCACAGCCTCTTTGACTTTGCTGTGATATTTCTTGTTTGGTGTGCCTTCCTTATTTTGGAAACCTGATCCCTAATGGGAACAGAAAAATATAATGCCTCATGCAATTCATCAAGGCAGCCAGACAGCCATGGCTATTGTGCTAAATCAGGACACCTGCCTGATGATTAGATAAGAGACTCGCAAGCTCCATGAACCTGACCTCTGAGAGTAGCATTTCACTAGAGCATCCCCAGGGATCATCATAGGAGTGCGCCACCTCACAGCATTGGTACTTTCAAACATCACAAGGATGCTGCCCAGCGTGGCTTAGCTACTAGCATGGTCAATGAGGTTTGGATAGCTTCCCGGTCTTCCCCTTCTCAATCTGCCCTTTGTCTCTCTGCCTTACTGTGCCTCTTCTGTTTTTTTCTATTTTCTTCATTAACAACGTCGACATCACTCCATCTCTCTTTTCATTTTATTCCTATCTCTCTTGGTCCTTTGCTAAATCTGCCCTCCTGCATTTCTCCCCTTACATCTTTTTGTCAATAATGCCCCTTTATTTGTTCTCTCCAGCATTGTCTTCCCCGTCTCAACTCTGATCCTGTCCCTTCCATTCTATTCCTCCATTGTTTGGTTCTCTCTCCTCTGTTTCTGCCTATCACTTTCTTCTTCTCTTCTTTTACAGTTTCTTTCTCTAGCCTCCTCCAGCATTCATCTTTTCTTCCTCTTTTCCTGATTGCCTCATGTGTTCTCACTCATTGGAAGCTCTCTGAAAAGCTACTCTGAGGAATCTAGGCAGCTATTGAGATAGTGACAGGGACTTTGTATGATGCTTGCTGTTCCAGGCTCTTTGCCCTTTAGTATAGTGGCATCTTCAGCCTGCTGTTGGCTTAAGTCTCCACAGCAAAGCTCCTTAATTGGGCATCGCATCAGAATCTATACAGTGTGCAGGAGATTAAAGGATTAAGCACACACAAACACACACACACACACACACAAATCTGAGTCTTTGAGTGCATCCCTTGAGTATGAATATTAGCTTGTGTACAAGGGCCCTGTTGTGTATGTTCGATGAATTTTGTAGGTTCTGTATAAACCAGTTTTATAAGAATTCAGAGAAAGCCTTTCTAATCACGCTTCTCATTGGAGCTGATGTTTGCTTCTAGCAGATTTTGGAAGGAATCAAAGTAAGGTTTTCATTAACTTTTTTCAACTTCTTTGTTAAGAATGTAAAACAATATTCTAACACTCTTTGTTTCCCAAATGTAGACGAAGAAGTGCAATGTGTGTTGATATCAGAATGTATGTGTCTTTGAAGGAGGATGCGCACACACGATGGAAATGCAATAACTGTAAAAGCACTTCATCAAAAATAAGTCTTATAATCATAAATGCTATTTCAATGTGACTCAATATTGTGTACATATGCATACAAATCCTCTAAAGCCTGCAGTGCTATGCAAAGATTTGATTATTTAAAGAGAATATTTAGGATGTTGCCATGAACCCTAGTTAGGAAGAATGAATAGGGAATTGGGGAATTTCTGCTTTTATATAGAAATAATATGTCATCCCTTGGTTTAAGTTTAAATTAAGTTTAAGCATTTTCATTTAAAAAGATATCTTAAGTAGCTGTCAGAAATAAATGAAAAAGGAAATGAGTCATAACTCAAAGGATCATTCAATTAGTATCGGGGAAAGGAAGAAGTCTGGCAGAAATAAAAATTTCAGGATGGAGAAGTTTGTACGTTATTTCATAAACAGACTAATCAGCAGTTCAGCATGTCTTTTCTGCCGTCTTCCATGTACACTAGGACTGGAGAGATCATGGTCCTATCAATAACGTGTTTTTTTTCCTCTTTCCTCATTAAACCCTAACACATGGGAACAGCACTTTGTTTGGTCCTTATTGGGGAAAAGGGCAAGTTATAGTCTTCAACAACAACAACAAAACAAAACTTACAAACATTATTTGCAAAATAGTTCTCTACTCTTAAAAAAAAAATCCTGAAAAATATAGGCATTCCACGGTGGTGCTTTACAAACAAGCTCTCTGACCCACGCATAAAAACTTCCTGACTTCTCTTGATCTTGGCCAACAGGCTGAGAAACAATACAACTTCTGTCTTCTAACTCAGTGTAATGATTCTAATTAAATACAAAAACTTTAGATTAAACATAACACTTTAAAATTTTTAATTTACAGTATTTGCCCTGTAGTGTTAGAAATAATAGTAGAAATTAATACAACTTGACAATGTACTTCAAAAATCATAACTAAGAATGTGAAAATGTTTTCAGTCAGGAACACTTTGTCTTTAAGGTGGAACATTTTGAAATTTCAAGAATAAGTTTTGGGGCTGGAGAGATGGTTCAGTGATTAAGACCGCTGGCTGCTCTTGCAGAAGACCCTAGTTCTAATTCCAGCACCCACTTGGTGGCTAACAACTGTCTGTAGCTCCAGTTCCAGGGTATCTGGTGCCTTCTTCTGACCTCTGTTGTCATTGCATAAAATGGGTGCACTTACATACATGCAGGCAATACACTCATGCACATAAAGTAAAAATAATAAACTATTTCTTAAACGATAAGAAGTTTAAATAGGACCTCAACTCACTGTTCCATAGTCCAACAAAATTTCCCTGAAGTACTTCATAGAGATCTGTTACTACATTATCATTTAATACAAGCAAAATATATTCAATACAAACTGCAATAACTTTAGAGTCCTGGAAAATTATACTGCAATTAGAGGCCAATATTTTAGTTCGGGGTATGTGTTTGTATGTTTCAAAATTCTCATTATGTCTAACAGAGTCATGGTGCAAAATGGCAGAGAAACTAAAGCAAACTTTTAGTTAGCAGTTGATTTCTGAGCTTATTGTTCTGAATAGGCAGGTAGTGACTGACAAATCTCTACTATGAGATAGGAGAAAGATGCAGCCATGGCCACTTTTGAGCTCAGAAGAACAAAGGATCTAGGAACTTCCAAAACTTGTTTATTGAGGTTAAAGTGACCCCCAGGTGAAATTCACAGATCCTAAGTGCACAATTTAATGAGTTGTGATGAATGTATAGGTCAATGTAACCACAGCCTAAACTACTAGGCCATTGTTAAGTTCCTTTACCCTGACCCCAACCCCTGATTTTTCTATTCACGTCATGTTAGACATTTGAGTTGCATAAAGTTTGGAGGATAGTATGAATAAAAATGCTCCAAACATTTGTGTACAAGTTTCTCTGATGATGCCTACTTTTATTTCCCTTACTTAGATAAATGCCTGAGAGTAGAAACTGTAGTCACTACAGAGGTATATATTTAAATATTTGAGAAGCTACAAAATAGTTTTTGAAAGTGCTGGTACCATCTTACATTCTCACTGCAATCGATGAGAATAGTTCTTATTATTGTACACCTTTATCAAGATTTGGTTATGGTAGCCTTCTTACAATTCCAGGGAGTGTGAAGTCGTATTGTATTACTTTAATTTATATTTCTCTGACACCCAGTGATGCTGGAAGTATTTTTCTGTAGTTTTGGGTAATTTGTGCTTTTTACAGTGAAGGTGTTCGCATATTTGCCCACTTTTATTGGGTTGATTTCTTTCTTATTAATAAACTATAGGGACGTTTTGTATCTATCCATGTCTCATGTCAAACATATATTTCCATCATATTTTTTCCAAAATTCTAAAAATTTATATCCTATTACTTTATTTTATATATCTTTTGATGAGCAAAACTTTCAAATTTATAAGAAATATGATTTTTAGTCTTTATGTTTACTAATTTCTCTGTCTTCTTTAAAAAAAATAGTTTCTTATTATAGAGTTGTGACCTGGTTGCTCCCGATATTTTTTTCAAGAAACATTTAAGTTTACCATATAATTTCAGGTCTATGATTATCTCAAATTAATGATTGTTTGCATCTGAGATACAAGTCAAGGTTCATTTTCTTCTTGTGCAATTGTTCATTCATTCTACCACCATTTCTTGAAAAGATTACTAATTTCTTTCCACACTTGATCATCTTAGCATTCTTTGTTGAAAATCAACCCACCATGTATATGCTCATATATTTCTGGATCCTGTACTTTCTTTTCTTGGCTTCCTTGTCTTAAAAAGTACACCAAACTACACTGGATACTTAGCCTTATGGCTAGGTTTTGAACGAGTAGGATAAGTTCTCCAAGTTTGTTATTCTTTCAAAGATTGGTGGTGTATGGACCATTTGCATCACCACATAAATGTTGAAATCAACTTTCTACCTTCTTTGAAATAATCCATGATGTTTTTAATTGGAAGTGTAATAAATCTCCGAATCAGTTAGTGGAAAGGGGACGTTATAACAATACTGAATTTTCGAATCACAAATCACAGTACTTCTTCCTTTGTTTCTACCTTTAAAATTCTCTCAGCAATATGCTCTAATTTTCTTTTTTCCTCTTTCACAGTTTAAGTTGAATCTGTTCTCTAATGTTTTATGATGACACAAGTATATAGGGCTATATTTTATTTTCATATTTCTTCTGCATTCTGTTCTATTGTTAAATGTAACTATTAATTTGAACAGTCTTGTAGTGGCCTCAGAATTTTTCACAATATGCATTTAGAAAAATAGGTTCACTTTATGTCTTTAAATTTCTTCCCTTACTTTATTGTATTGTCTATTCCATCAAATAGAGTGTTCAGTAGCAGTGACTCAACAAATATTCCTGCCTTGTTCCGGACTTTGACCAAAAAAATATTCAATATTTCACAATGAAATATGACATGAAATGATAGTTTACTTTTCTGTTTATTTTTATTTTACATTCATGAGTGTTTGCTTGCACATATGTATGTATACCACATGTGTGCAGTACCCATGGAGACCCTAAGAGGGTGTTAGATTCCCTGCAACTGGAGATTCAAGTGGTTGTGAACCACAGTGTGGGTGCTGAGAACAGAGCCCGGGTCCTCTGTAAGAATGGCAAGTGCTCTTAACTGCTGAGCCATCTCTCTGGCAGGCCTTGGAGGTTTACTTTAGATGTCCAGTTTAATAAAAGTGCCTTCAATTCCTAATTTACAGAGAGTGCTACATCACTGGATGAATGTTGAAATTTATAAATTTACTATTCTGTGTTTATTGAAAGGATCATCTGACTTTATTGTTGCTATAAATTTTGCAAATTGTATTTTTGACTGACTGAGTTTGTATGTTAAGCTAATTCTTCATCCCTGGTTACAATGTATTATACTTTTCACATGCTTCTAGACTCAATCTACTAGCACTTGGAGATTTTCATGTCTCTCTTCATGAGTGATGCTGACTTGTGATTTCTTTTTTTATTCTCTATTTGAATTATTAGATTTACATAAATTGTTTTAAATTTTCTTCTTCTATTAGAGCCATTCAACTCTAGAAATTTCCTTCTAAGCAGTACTTCAATCTGTGTTTCACAAATTTTGACATACTGAGAATTTGTTTTCACTCACCTGAAAAATATTTTCTAATTTCTCTTGTGATTTCTTATTTTATTTATGGATTAGCTAACAACAGTATGTTATTTTTATTTTTTAAATATTTGGAGATTTTATTTTTAATTTCTTACAATTCTCTCTCTCTCTCTCTCTCTCTCTCTCTCTCTCTCTCTCTCTCTCTCTCTCCCTCTCTCCCTCCCTCCGTCTCATATGTGTGCACATGTTCATGCCACAACCCACATGTGCAGGTCAAAGTACATCTCGTGGTAATCAGTTTTCTGCTTCCGTCATGTGGGTCCCAATGTGGATCTGAGGGATTGACCTCAGGTCCTTAGGCCTGGTGGAAAGTGCCTTTACATGCTGAGTCATCTCATCAGCCCTATTTGTGAATTTTAAATATGCATACATTTTTGGTCTAGTATTTCTTATAAATTTATTTATTTATATTTTATGCGCATGAGGGTTTTGCCTACATGTGTAAGAGTGCACCATGTGCATGCGATGCCTGTGGAGGACAGAAGAATGGGTCAGATTCCCTGATACTAGCTTTATAGATGGTTGTTAGTCATCACGTGGGTGCTGGGAAGCAATCCTGTGTCCTCTACAAGCTCAGCTAATGCTGTTAAATACTGAGCCATCTCTCCAGCCCTTGATCTAGTTATTTTGTTTCTTGAAATCTGCAATATAAGGGCTGGTGAGATGGCTCAGTTGTTAGTAACACTGGCTTCTCTCCTAGAGGACTGGAGTTTTGTTCCCAGCACCAATATGGCAGCTAAAAATCATCTGTAACTCAGGCATTTTACCCATGTTGTGCAATTATATACATGGACACAAAACACACATACACATATTATTTAAAAAAAAATTTAATTGAAAAATCTGAAACCATGATCATGAATTTATGTTTTTTTTCTTCATTTTCTTTGAATCAATTAGGTATATATATACACACACACACACACACACACACACACACACACACCCCATTCCTATTAACTTATCTTCCTGATGTTTACAGTTTTGTGATTATGGAATGCTCCTAGTTGTCTGATAGCATTCGCTGACTACCTTACCTGACTTTAGTAGGCCTACTAGTTTTCTTGTGTTGAATATTAGCATACTATGACTATCTTCTTATATTTAACAAATTTTTGCCTCTATACTTAAACTCTGCATCCTGTATACAACAAAAATTGTTTTCTGTTTTTATTTCTATGCAGTTTGACATTCTTGCTTTCTAATTGGAGTGTTTAATTCCTTTATATTTAAGGTAATGGCTGCCATTAGTAGGATAACATTCGCCACCTACTTATTTGTTTCTCATTTGCCTGTCTCCCTAATTTAGATGGTTTCTTACCCCACTTTGGAGAAAAACAGAATAGTTACAAGTAACTACATGTTCTTTGTATTTCAAATATTTTCAAGATTTAAATTGAATATTTTTGAACTCTTGTAGGTTGAAAAACAGGATAAATTAATATTAAACATATATGAATAATAAACATTACTATTAAGAGGAATAATAATAGTACAGTGATTATTATTCTGAGTTTAGCCATATCTAAAGTTATTTAGACTCCAATGTGGTGTGATTTCTTCTCTGAACTCTTTTTTCATTTGAATGATTACTTGGGTATAAACATTTCTAGTCTTTGATCTGAGCATCAAATCTTTTAACCTGATTCTTCTTATTATAAAAACACAAAAATAGTATTTGAGATTAAATCTCAATTAATATTCTTACCTACCCTCACATGTGATTTCCATGTTCAAAACTTAGATGCCCAGAAGAAAGATTTAGAGTGGGGGGGGTGAGAGAGGGTAAAGGGGCAAAGAGTGAAAATGACAAAAAATCATGTATGAAATTGTCAAAGAGTAATGAATAAAAGATGGATGTCAAGGTTTGCATTCACATGTACTTTAAGCTAATGTTAAATGTGGTAGGTGTCACATGTAAGACTATTTTCATCTTAGAAACATGTGGAGTGTCATGTCCGCAAATGAAAGAGGTCTATTCTAAATTGCATTCTGATTATTTTAAAGAGTTCATGTCCAAGTCTCACAATGTGTAGAACTCTGTTTTGAAACAAACAACTTGAAAAGAGTATGCGGGAAATTTATGAGTCACCTTATTTTATTGATAATTGCAGATACTTTCTTGCAAACAGAATTGGGATAGAATCTGTTTGAAGTTTCACTTTTATTGTTCCACTTATAAAATTCAAAGGTTAATACTTCAATTTTAAGGAAATAGTATTTTTCTCCTTCTTAGAAAGTCAGAGACTGGAGAGGATTTAAATAGACATAATTGCTTTACTTTTGAAGGCTTTTTTTTGTAGTTTATTTTCCCTTTATAACAATGACTTAAGCAAGGATTAGCATTCAGTAACCAAGGTTTAAGAATGCTCTGTTGATCTACTGGAGCAGACATGGTTTTGGAATTTTAATTTGGGCAGCCTCTGAGTTAGCGAGAGAAAGAGCACAGAAGGTGCTTGCAGCCCTGGAAATGTGACCCTGCCCTTTTGAGCAGTTCCCAGTTTCTCTGCAGAAGCAAGCCTCTGTGACATAGGAGAGCAGTCAGGAGTGGACAGGGAGTGAACACGGATGACAGAAGTGTCTGTGCCACCCATTCAGGAGGGACTCACAAAGACGCATAGAAATTCTGTGCTTTTGTGGGGATTGAGAGCTCCATATCAGATGTCTATGGGGTAATTTAATTACATGGGCATGGTAGGAATGACACAGTAGTTACATTAATAAACTGAAGCATTAAAGAATAATAGCCCAGTTATTGCTGAATTATGGGAAACACGCTGCCTATTCATTCCTGGTGATATTAGAAGGGAGAAGGAGGGGGTTTCCCACTTTGCACTCCCAATGCATAAAGAAACAGTCTCTTGCTTCTCTAGACCTGTGGAAAACCGGGTGCAGTGGAAGACCCAAAGTCATGCCCAATAGCATAAACCTTGCTTTGTGTAAGATGCTTAAAATATCATAAGTTAAGTCTGTTTTTACAGACTAAATAAAATTGACTTGAGCCAGACGTAGTAATAAGCATGTGCTACATAAACATCTCCAACGAGCCTTTCCAACAGATCTCAGAGATGATAATCCCCATTCCTTGTCCTGGGCCTCTTGTTAATAGAATGCATTTTATATGATCATAGGCCACTAGGTTAGTAGTTTAAAAGAAGTAGTCTGTTATTTAATAGAAGCTAAAGTGATGTCTTTTTCATTTTTACCCATCTCTTCTGGCTGACTACAAGAAAATGCACTTTTCCCTTTTGCAGGAGCAAGGGGGAAAGAACTCACATTTGATTTCCTATCAGTTTTCAAGAAGCTTTTATTGAATTGTGCTGACACTGTTCTAAGAACTGTGCTGTGGAGAAGAGGGGCCATGTATAAGACATGGTCTCTGCTTTCAGACTCCAGTGCAGGAATTCAAAGCTTAGCAGCTGGCCACCTTCTCCCATTTAACTCCTGAGCATCTCTTTTTATTATTTATTTTATGTGTATGAATGTTATGCCTGCATGTGTGTAAGTGCACCCATATCATGCAATTTCCTCGGAGGTCAGAAGAGGGTATCAGATTCCCTGGAACTGGAGTTCCAGAAGGTTGTTAGCCACCATGCGAGTGCTGGGATTCGAACCCTAGTCTTCTACAAGAACAACTAGTACTCTTAACTGCTGAGCCGTCTCCCCAGTTCCTGAGTATCTCTTTAAATCTTTTAGGTACTGTCTTGTCACTTCCATTTCTTTAAAGGTTAAAAAAATGTTCAATGATTTCTAAAATTCTTTAACACTATGACATCTGAAAATATTATTTCCAAGTGGCAATAAACACTTCACACAGAAACAAGTTACAATAAACAGAGAATGATCCAAGGAACCACTTGCTAAGGATAAAAATTATATGTTGAACTTTGAAGTCTTTAAAAAGTCTTTTTACATTCAAAGTACTTTAAAGAAAAGTTAGAGAATTAGAAAATGCAGAAAATGTGTTTTCTTCAGCTAAACTAGACTGGCATGAGTTCATGGGCAAAATAATAAAGTTGGTATGTTTCTGGTAACATGTGGCCAGACACATTTCCCAGAGGAGGCCAATGTTGCACATTGTCCCAGAATCTCCTCCACAAAGGCTCTTTACAGCAGTGGTCCTTACACTGAGCAGACAAGAACATCCCATGAAAAACTTGTTGAAACAGCTTGCTGGAGCTCACAGAGCTCTGATTCAGCAGGACTGCGTTGGAGTCAGAATGTCTGTATTTCTATCCATCTCCCTCCTCCCCTTTGGGGTTGATAATCCAGTGACCAGTTTGAAAACCAAATGCTTTAGGTATTAAAAAGACAATGCCCTCCAGAATTTTGAGAGAAATTGTGAAATCCCCTTTAACTTTGCAGTTAAGGCAAATTTTCTTTCATGTTGCACTGATACAAGTCTCTAAAGAGGTAGTCCTTGATAATTAAACGGGCAGTTTAAAACAGTAAAGATGAAATGGAAACAGCGTGGCTTTTCCTTGTGCCACTTAACAGGCCTTACATAAACAAGATTCTACTGCAGATTTGGTTCTTTACTTCAGCTCTTTGGAGCATTCCAGTGGGATCAAGGAGTAGCCGGGTAACCCTGGCTAATTGTATCCCTTTCCAGTCCCACTTCATCATGTGCTCTGGGCAAGGCAGAGGAATCCAACCTTTGCCCACTGGTTCCTGTGTAGTCACAAGCTCAGAAATGGATTAGTCAGCAGTTCCTGGCTCCTTGGACCACACTAACCACAGTTTGGCCACCAAAAATGTGGGTCAGCACATTGCCAAAGTGCTGAAGTGTGGTGGTTACAAGGATCAGAAAGCTCAACTTGAAAGCATGTGAGTTGATGCTGTTCAGAAGATGGAGCAGGAGGGCAAAGGCCAGTGCTGCTGTTCTTGGACTTGAGCCTGTTACGCTATCTTTTCCTGGAGCCAACTGCGGCTCAAACACTTGTATTTTTATAAATTTTTCCAGACATGGCTTCATTCAATGAGGTTTCACTCTAATTTTTAGTCAGATGTGTGTATTATTCTATCCTCCTTTTTCTCATAGAAATAGATGCTAGACTAAATTTTATGTTCCATGCTGAATACCTAAAATCTATTACTTTCTTACTTGGACTTGTAAAGCCCAGAGTGTTAGAAATGTCTCCTTTTCTAGTCATATTGTTGCACATACATAATTTGGTTTAAACGTTTACTTTTCCTTCATAAGGAGTAAGACTATCAACTTCTTAAGAGATTTCCAATTTTTTGCTGCTATATAGGGATGTGACAACATTCTCCATTTGTAAAGAATGACAATACTTCTTAGTCGATATCTTAATAATATCTACTTCCTGGTTCTGATCTAAGTATCCCTAGAAATCTGCCTTAGATAGGGTTGGCTAAAAGAAATTTCTCAGAACATATAATTTGTTATGCCTTGCTTGCATAGCTTTCACCATAATCAGGGGCTTAAAATGCATATTGGAGGGCTGGGGAGATGGCTCAGTACACAAAGTGCTTGCTGTACAAGCATGAGGACCTGGCATGAGTCCCTAGCCCTTACATGAAAGTTGGGTATGGCAGTGTGAGTTCTTGGAATCCCAGTGATAATGGTGTGTGGGGTGGGGGCGCAGTAAGATCCTTGGGGCGTGTTGACCAAATCAGCAAGCTTCAGGTTCAATGAGGCGCCCTGTCTCAAAAATGTGGTGGAGAGTGATTAACATGGATACCCAACATCTACCTCTGGCTTTCACGTGCATGTACACTTGAAATACATGTGTACACACACCTGAACATATACACTCAGAAGAAAACATTAAAAAATAGATGTCAAAACTTCTGTCTTGTTGCATCAAGAATTAAGAAGACTAAATCCTAAAAATGTAGAGCATATTAAAAGAAATTATGAGATGGTTTCAAAATAGAAATAAATGGGCATTCTGCAAAGATCATTGAATATACTATTGTGTAATAGTTCTTTTTCTAAGTACATTGAGCCTAAGGATTGCATGAGCTCTTGTTAAATAAAGTACGTTTTTTTTTTTTTTTGTGTGTGTGTGTGTGTGTGTGTGTGTGTGTGTGTGTTTAATTCACTATGTTAGGCCAGAAAGATCGCTCAGCAGTTAAGAGAGCTTGCTGCCCTATCATGAGGATCAGAGTTCAGATCTCAGCACCTAATTAACAAGTCAGGCATCCACATCCAGCAAATACCTGTAACATCAACTCTGAGGGATTTAGTGCCCTCTTCTGACTGTGTGCAAATCTATACAAGAATATGTGCATATACTCAATGCAGATATACACATATAAATAAATCACTTCTATTTCAAATGGAATATTTAACATGGACAATATATCTTCAAATTAGTTTTAAAAACTTGGATCCATGCAGCTTTTTCTCCTATGAGAATACAGTTGTAACTTTCACATCAGGTCATAAAGAACAGTATTATATTCTCTTTTCTTTCCTCAAAATCCAGTCTTAAAAGAGAAGTGTTTGCTGTGTAAGTCCTTGTGAAGATGGAGAGATGTGATCTTGACCTCTGGGTATAAAGAAGTAGAGCTTTTGATTGGCTAGAACCTGATTTTCTTCACTGAACCTCTGAGGGGCACTTATGCAGACAGAGAAGGTGGCTCCACTATCTCAGTGATGCTGTCTTTGGCAGGAAAAAATGTACTGTTATTTTTTTTCTATATTCAGATGTGACTGACCCGCTCACTTTACAAAGGAAATATGTGTGACTTGCTTACACAAAGCTATGGATTTACAGTTCATGAACATTGTTTAATCACGATGAGGCTATCACATAATTGAGCAATCTCCCTAGAAAATGAGTACCCCAATGAAACATTTGTCTTCTGGTTTCATATGACATCTTGAATGACTCTTGCAACAGGCATAGAAATTGAAGCTATCTTCTGTTCAGCTTCACCAATATCATTTTTTTTCCTTTGGGATCTAAAGCATTTCAGAAATCTAGTGTACAAATCAGTCCTTAAGCTGTTGTTTGTGGTGGATCACATTTTATTAGTAAAATGAAAAACACTGGAATTTTGTAATGACATTGTCAAACTCAGGTAGCATGGCAAAAAGAAAAAAACAGTCAAACCTGAAGACAGATCAGATGGCAACAAGGAAAACAAATCATCTATTTTACTTATTTTTCTATTTTACTTATTTTTCTTCAAAGCAATAAGTTTTTCAGGAAGTCCCAGCTCATTTAAGGGATTTCCCAGAAGGTAATTTTCTTGCCATCGTATTCTCAACTACAGAACATCCGGGACTCTTTTATTGAATTATGTCATTAGCACACTTACTCTCCTAGTTCTCATGCATGTCCTTCCTTGGGCTGCATTCAGGCACCAGATTGAAGACATTACTGTCTGACCTAGAGCACCAGCATCTTACTCAGTGCTTTATAGCAACATGCTCAATCTGTGTACATAGAAGAGAGATTACATAATCTAAGAGCCCAGTGAAAAAATTCAAAAGCAAAAAGACTTCCAACATTGTGACAGCAGAGTGTGAAAGTAAGTTTGGGATCCTGTGTGGAGGCTTGGACCAGTTCATGCCTAATGAAGCTCACTCTACATGTAAATAATGAAAAAAATGAGTGAATCCTTTGGTCATTCACTTAACCAAGTAAAGGCTTGATTTGGGGTTTTCTACTCATGCTTTGGGTTTAAAAACAAATTGCAAAATTTAGAAGATAAAAACAATAGGCTATTTTGTATTCCTTCAGGCAATTATATTTTGTCCTCTCTTTTGTTACTTTTATTCAAATGAGTGTTTTCTTAATGTCTTATAGGTTAGTAGACACCACTGAAGATGTTCTAGTCAACAGTACACTTTTTACTGAAGTCTGATTCACATGTAATGCATGTCTACAGCCCCATTTACTGTGCTTAGCTAATCGACCTTAAAATAGGTAGAGGAAAGAAAATGACACCTTAAATGAAGCAGCACAGTTCTCCTGAACTTTCTCAACTCATCTTTCTGAAACTCATTTCTGTCTTTTGTACATATTTCTAGGAAGGCTGGGAGTGTCAGTGTGATGTGTACTTTTTATGACAAATTCCCCTCATGATTTTCTAAGGAAAAAGGAGTGTCACATGGGAGCCCCCAAGCCTGTAATATGCTGCATTCTTGAGTAAGGCTTGTTTATGCAAGTCTGAGAGAAGGGAGCTCTACAAAAAGCAAACGAGAGAGCAAAATCTGCCCTGGAAAAATTCAGCCACTAGAAATGTGGTCTTGTCCAGATAGTGAGAAAATAATTGTCTCCAGGTTTGATGAAGGGTTTATAGTCCTAACATTTTAGGATGAAATACAACTGGTTTCAGATTCCACTGTTAACTCAAAATCAAGCTAATTTCTTGTGGTCTGGGGTTTTGCAAGTACTTTTCTGTAGAGTACTTGCAGGGACTTTTTGTTCCGAATCATCCTTGCGACAACGCCCACTCCTGCCCTCCATTTCTTGAGCTCCAGTAGAAAAGTTACTGGGCAGCATTCCTGATACTTCACAGCAGAGGGCGCCATTATACCTCCTTCGGGTCTGGAAATATCCACAACTTCAGCAAATCCCTCAGAAGGGTGGTTTCGAGATTCTCAACCTGGACATAGAATCCTCGAAGAAAAGAAAAGAATAACAATAAATCTAACAGCACGAAATACACCTCCCTGGAGCAGTAGTTTCTTCAGGTCTAGCGGTCAGCTCCATGTGTCAGTGGCGGTGATAGGGGATTCCATGGGAAAAACTGAATTCCAAGATGATTTGGGCTGACTCTCTGACAGCAAAACATCCCTTTGTTCTTGTCCTTTTTCTGAGCTAGTTTTCACTCATCTCAAAAAATGCTTTTCTGATTAAATATGTGGATACAAAAGCTAGTATAATAAACTAAATGCCTACTTTTCCCCTTGAAGGCTGATAACTCATTAATCTGGTGATTGAATAAAAGGAATGTTCTGAAACAGTGAATTTTTGTTGTTGTTGCAGTTTTACCTGGCTTGGTGGAAGGAAACAGGTGATTAATTCCTGTTTAAAGTTTTGTTTTCTCTCCCCATTGGAATAGTCATTTATGCCTTTGGGAATTATTTAAAGATTTATGATTTCTAGTTGATTAATAATAAAGAAGGGGCCAAAATTATTAAATATGCAGCACAGAGTATGTTGTTGTATATAATTTTCAGACTCCAAATTCAAGAATATTCTATGTGTTTCTGATAGCAACGTGCAAACTGATGGGATAAAGGTAGCAGCGTATATCTTCTGGCAAGATAAGAGAAAATGTTAGACCTAAGAACATGTGTGTTTCCTGTTTCTGAACTTCTGGACACACAGCATCAAGTTCTATGCAATTATTATGTAGCCATATGCTTGCTTTGAAAATGATCACTTGGAATAGCATCAAGCATGGTTTGCCTAACCGCAGGTTTACTCAAACGTACGAGGACATAGCCAAATACCTGTGTGGGGGGCAATTTGGAAATATTCCCACACATATCCAAAAATACCATGCCTGTAACCTGCAGAAGATAGTATTCTTCCCTATCGAGTACAAAATTATTGATTTAGCTTTGTCAAAAGTTGTTTTTTTTTAAGATTTAACACCCTTTGCCCAAGAAAATAACTCATTTGTTAAAGAAGCATCATTTGTTATTTCAGCAAGTGTTTTTTTAATAATTTTTTTCGATTTATTTATTTTTATTTTATGTGTATGAGGTGTACTGCCTGCATGTATGTTAAGTGTACCCATGTTGTGCAGTGCCCACAGAAGAGGGTGTCAGATCCTCTGGAACTGGAGTTATAGATGGTTGTTTGGTGCCATGTGGGTACTTGAATTCAAACTCAGGTCTTCTGCAAGAGCGGCAAGACCCATCTCTCCAGCCCCTTAAACAAGTTTGTTTTTTATTGTTTGTTTGTTTTTTACCTCACAGTCCTAGACTTTCAGGTTGTTCTTTGGTTTAAAGGAGATAGGATTCTGTGTTTTGGCCACAGAGATACCATGATAAAAATGTGTTTGAAACATTAGCAAAGAATGCTGTATCACTAGATTTCATAAGCTAGAAGCTCACATAATTATTCTTGATATAAATGTATCTCTGGGTTTAAAACACACAAAACTTAACATGCTGTTACTCAGCTCTGTGTGTATTGTATTAATAACCCTTCAATTCATACTGTAGAGAACTGTTCTGACTGTAGAGAAATATGTCTATTCCCATGTACACATTTGTATAGGAAATACCCTATTTAGAACAAGAAAACTCCTTAACACCCAACTTAATTTTTGAGAAAAGACACCAACATTCTAATGCATGCTAATTGAAGTATTTCTTTTAAAATGCCAATATGTGCAATGTACAAAAGAGAATACTATGTCTTGATTTAAATGAAATTAGATCAATAAACATTTTTTTGAAATTGTCATATGTTAGTGGTACAATTTTTTAAACAAAGCTTGGCTTTGTACATGTTGTCACTAATTGCTTTGGTAGTGATTTATTTTTCCTTTTGTCTGAAGATATTGTTCCCTTATGTTAACATTTTGGCAGACTCCTTGGATGTAAAATATGTCAAGCCCGACCAGACATTGCTTCATGTTTCATTCTCTTTTCATTATATTTGGAATATTATCAAACGAAGCTATTGCTGTATTACATATGACTTACTTTCATCCATTCTATCTGTAAGCATGGGATACAGTTAAATAAGCAACACCAGTAATAGAATTGAAACACAAACCCTGATAGAATGTTCCAGACTTCATTAACACACAAATTTTAAAGATGCTATGATACCTACAACAAGATCAACAACTCTCAAGGATGAATCTGTGATACTTCTTATAAAAGAAGTCCTGATTTAGGCATGAAGGCATTGTGAGATGTACTAGTCCCCAGGCTCAACTGGTAAGTAACTTAGGGCCCCTTTTGGAACACAAAGACTTAATGTCCTCTTTCATCTGGCTTGTACCAGGCAGGGCTCAGCTTTCAGCTGCGCCTCCAGAAAGACAAAACGACTTCCAGGGTTGTTTCGGGTCCTGCAAGGTAGGACAAAAGGAAGCTTCCTCCCTGACCCTTCAATTACACTTTCGACTTTTCTTTTAAGTGTAGTTGTTTCAAAAGGTAATGGAAAGACATCTCACCATGGAGCCTGTTCAAGGGACACCTGCTAGAGTGTGGAATTCCAAGTATACTAAATCCTCAACCAGAGTTGTGCCGCAGTGGTAACTGGAAGCATGGGTTTTTTCAATCTTTCCATCATTTTCCCATTGTCACAAGGCACACAAAGGCTGACTTGCACAAAAATCTGTTTTCAAAACTTGAGACTGTGATGAATTCAGGGATGACAAAATGAAACTACTGCTCTTGTCACAGGGAAAATTCTGGCTGCACTGAAAATATTTCATCGATAGGCCTTCCAGGGGCTGGAGACAAAGCTCAGTGGTTAAGATCACTTATTGTTCTTCCAGAAGATGAGGATTCATTCCCAGCACACACATGAAAGCTAAGACTAATAATACTGACCCTTAAAACCAGTTCCAGGGGATCCAACACATACAATTTTTTTTTAATTGACTGTTTTTAAAAGAGAGTGCATTCAATCTCACCCTGACCTGAGACCTGCTAAATGGCAATACTTAGGTTCTGGAGATCTTTGGAAGTTCTTAATTAGTGACCTAGAACTTTGTACATCTCTAACATCATATATTATATACTATAACCAAGATATGAAGTGAAAAATCCCAGCACAAATATCATATTTATGCTATTATGGTTAGAGTAGTATCTTGATGTTCTTAGTGATCCAAACTTAGAACTTCATTTAGAAATTATTTCTCAGGACTGGAGAGATGGCTCAGCTGTTAAGAGCACTGGCTGCTCTTTCAGATGTCCTGGTTTTGATTAACAGCATTCACATGGCATCTAAGAACCATCCATAACACCAATTTCAGGGGAATCCAGTGTCCTCTGACTTCCTCGGGCACTGCATGACATGGGCACACTTACAAACATGCAGGCTAATACACTCATACACAAAATAAAAGTACCAATAATAATTAAAACAACAAAAAATAAATTCTTTCTCATTCTCACGGCCCCTTTATGTCCCACTCTAAAGCAATCGTTTTGAATTTGATCATAATGTCAGTATCACCTGGGAGCACCATTAACCCCTTTCAGTTTCCTAAGGGGTCCTCAGAATTTTCACTTTTCATTGCATTCTCAGGTGCTAATCACAATGATGACCATGGTGATGATGTTGGTGAGGAAGTGGTATTTGAAGAACCATTGAGTTACATTCTCATAACATAGCAGTATCTTGTTCCTTGTGAGGTTTTAACTGGCCTTTGAAAAACTCATGATGAATTTACAAAGGAGAAAAGGCAGATTTTACCTGACTTCATTCAGAACCTAAAGTCATATACAATGTTTCATTGAAGAGAATAGCCCCAATCCCATGTCTTAATGATTCTCTCCATGATTTCTTTACTCAACTACTGTCTTTTAGAAGAATTAAAATACTGCAGAGACATGGCCCCTCTATAGCAGTTCCCTGCCCTGTAACATAAGATGGAGTCCAGTCTTATTAAAACCTCATGTGGTTATGCCTGATAATGCTTGTAATAATTACTCATACTTTGAATCCAAAAACCTGAATTTGAAGAATATTAAATCAGGATTTCTCAATATTGATATTATTGACACAGAGAGTTCATAATCCTTTAGTGTGGAAAGTTGTCCAACACACTGTATATCAACATTCCTGGCTTGTACTTTCCAGATGCCAATAGCATGTCCACACACATAATTAAGTTGTTATAACCAAAAATATTGTATACATTTGTCAAATGTCATCTACTGGAGAAAATCTTCCTGGTTTGAGAGTTACTGTGGTAAATTATTTCAAATTCATTAAAATGTAGAAAATAATTTCAGGGTGCATTCATAAGAACATGGCACTATATCTCACTTGAGGGCCTTTTTGATATTTAGACATTACGAATGTTTATATGCTACCAGTTGCTTTTTTTACAGAAGTATTTTATCTTTAATTATTTGTGTATGTGAATGTATGGGAGAGGGCTTCATGTGTGAGCACAAGTGCCCATGGATTCCAGAAGAAGGTATCGGGTCCCATGGAACTGGAGTTATAAGTGGTTGTGAGAGGCCTGAAATGGGTGCTGGAAACTGAGCTTGGGCCCTCTGTAAGACCAAGCTACACTCAAAACCACTAAGCCATCTCATCAGTCCCATCCTATCACACTTAATCCTTTGGCTCATAGATTCTTGATTGCTCTGTTTCTTTCCAATACATAAAATACATTTAAAGAGATGAAAAGCAGTTCAAGCATAGCTCAGTTTTATCTTGGCCTACTTGAAAGTAGAATGGCCAGACTTCCTAAACTTTTAATAGTGTGTTCCTTGTGACTGGAAGTATTTTAATCACATTTTGAAACAAGTATGTCTTGACATGTTCTATTAACTTATAATTATTGAAATAGTTTATTGGACTTTACAATGGTAAAGGCCCAAATATTGAAAGAGCTTAAATAAAAAGCTCACAAGAGGCTGTAACAGGAGTTAAAGTCTGGATTTATCTACATAGTGACTTTATGACTTGTCTCAAAACAAAACAAAAAGCTCATAAACAATTTGAAATTCATCCAAGTGTTCTGGGCCTACAGTGAACTCTAAATATCCTCTCACTAATTGCAAAGCAATTTGGAAGCTTATTTTTACGTAAAACATTATAGAAAACACCTTCATTCATTGATTATCCTGTTCTATCTTTTTCCTTTACAAGAACCACTGCACATCTGTCTTCTCAGAGTTCCGTGAAAAGAGCCCATTAATACAATGTGGATTTTCATAAGGGAGTAAGGAACTGACAGGTTCCATGGTGTGATCCATGGTACACTCTTGTCTCCCTACTACTCTGGGCCTGGAGCTAAGGAAGATGGAGTGGGGAGTGGAGGAGGTACCATGACACCATCCTTGAGGAATAGAAAAGAGGAAGAGCTACTTAATGAGTTCAGCAGTGACCCTGAATAGAGGGACATGGCTGGTTTCTGTCTCCCACAGTTGTAGTGACAATATTTCCAGACCAAAATCAGGGAGCACAGTCTGACACAAGATTCTGTGTTACTTCCAGATGTGAAAAGCATCTGGAAAGGGGAGATGGGAAGTCAGTATTTTGGAACTTGCAACAATATGTAAGTAAATTGTGTAAGAGGGCAAAAGACAACATATGGAATCATGACTTGCCATCCAAACCACTAATGCCGTGAGAAACTGTATGTCCAATGCCTGAGTGGGATTTTTCGATGTCTGTCACAATACAAGAAGGAGAAAGGAAAAGAAGGAGAGACAGAAGGAGGGTAAGAATGGTCTGAGTGAGAACTATTAAAAAAGACTAACAATCTCATGTATTTTGTGGGATACTAAATAGATACAAGTTTTAAAGAAAATGATTTCACAATTTATTAAAAACACCTTAAGACCAGGCATGATAGCACATGCCTTTAATCCCAGCACTTGCACTTGGGAGGCACAGGCAGATGGATCGCTGTGAGACTGAAGCCAGCCTGGTCTACATAGAAAGATCTAGGCCAGCTGGGATTACAGGGAGACCTGTTTAAAAACAAAAACAAAAACATATGAACAATCAACCCTACTTCTAGAAATGTACTCTATGGGCAATGCTTAATAATGTCAGAATAATTAAGGTTGATAACACCAATCTATATTATGTCTAAAAGACTGTACATGCTTAAAACCCCAACCAAAGTGGCGAAAATATTACATTACACATCCATGTAATGAAACGCTACATAGCAGTCAAAATGAGAATAACATGAAAATTACTGGGTGATACAGAAAGATGCATTCCAATTTAAAATATGTGTGTTTTATTTGCAGAAGGAAAACTCTGAACTTTTGCACCATAATATGCAAGCTGTGCTTGATTGGGGTGTATACACTGGTTCAAAGATTATTTTATTTTCCTGGATTTCCCTAGGTTTTCTAATAGTCCAGAATTGATTTCATTTCACTTCATTTTATTTTTCAGAAAAGATTTATTTTTATTTTATTTGTGAGTTTGTCTGCACGTACGTAAGTGCGCCACATACATGCAATTTCTGTAGAAACTAGAATCCCTGAACTGAAATTATAAGTGGTTGTGAAATGTCATATGGATTTTGAGCATTGAACCTGGAGCCTATGCAAAAGCAACATACACTGTTCTTAACTACTGAGCTTTCTCTCCAGCCCTCACTTCATTTTTTAAACAAAAGGTGAAAGATTCATGTCATATGAAGAAAAATCAGAGTATCATAAATTTTATTTTAAAGGTAGAAAATATAAAAAGTAATTCAGTATATATCTGTCTCTTATATTGATTCCTATCACTAAGTGGTTAATGCAGTAATAGCCCTCTCTTAGATATTATTCTAAACTTTGGTTGAATATATCATTTCATTAAACATGAGTTTTTCTTGCAAGAACATCATAGTTGCCAATTACAAATATATATACTAACTTATTAATTACATGGTTATATAACTTATTCATATAATACAGTATAATCATCACTGTAGAAGAAGAGAAAGCATTGGCTATTCCCTATTTCTTTTTTAATAAGTTGTGGGGAAAATAAAGACAGGAGATACATATATAAAATAGGCCATGACATTCTATGAAGAAAGAAATAATGAACCTTTATATTCCACCACATTACAGAGCAGAAAATAAGGGCTCCAGGAGTTCCTAAACCCATTACTACCAAAGGGCTTTTTACCTATCAGTGAACCAGCCACTATCTGAATTTCCTGCTCTAGCACCTCTCATTGCCAGCATCATGTCTCTACACCTGTAATAACAATTGAGCATGAATGTTGAACTACCAGGTAGTTTCTTTCCCCAGAGGACCCCAGACATATAATCTTCCCCAATGGTTGGGCCCATAAATTGAGGCTGTTAAATTGAGCTGTCTCATTTAAAAGTGAATTATCCCTTTGGAGAAAAAGAGGAGTCTGCTGTCTTCTACTTTCCCCACATCCTACTCCCATTCCCTCCTCCAACCTTCTCCAGACTTTCTGACTTTTTCACTTCCTTTCCTGAAGTTTGTCTTCTGAATCAAAACCGTCATTGCAATTAAATCTGGTTATTCTGTGTTAGAACAAAATAAGAAAGTTTTAACTGGCACTTATAACCTGTCACAAGGGGATTACAGCTTCCAAACTCTCATGCCATCCAAAAATGTACAGGGTTCAGAAAAAAGACCCAGTGATAGTTAATAAATAGCATGTGAATGCTGCAACGTGTAAGTGAATCCACTTGTATAAATTCGGATTTGAGTTCCAATTTCAGTGGGTGACAACTATGATGGTGGCCAGATTTGCTAACTGCCCCTGGCTGCCTTCAGTCAGATAATTTTCATCCACTTCTAGAAACTTTTCAAGTCACCAGATTTTTTTTCCTTAGATAAATGAGCCATAAAGGGCCAAACACACCTAACCTGCCTGAAGCCTGCTGTTCCACGTCTCCCAGTTATAAAAAGTCTGGAATTCTACACTGTCTTCTGTGCAGATGCCTATACAGACTCATCGTTCTAGTTACTGCTGTTGTTCCGTCACTTAATCATTGGACAATGATTAATTAAATTAAAAAAATAACTAATTAAAAACAGGTCCTCATACCTAAAAAGTGTTGGAGGCCAAAATGTTAGAGATTCTGAATTTCATGGATGTAACATCCTTTGAATTATTTTATTCCATAAACCTGTTCCCCTTCATATTTGTGGTAAGAGTTTTTAAACAAGATATATCTTTATTTATACAAAGCTATGCTCTTAAATACATCTTATGTTTAAACCAATTTTGGTGGTCAAAAAATAGTCAAATATCCCAGACTCCAAGGAATAGACCTATAGCCAAGAGCATTTAGGAAACACAAATCAGACTTGAGAGGCCTTAAACAAAGACCAAGTAATAACAGGGAACAGGAAACCAGGGAGGGATTAGTAAGGCTGGGATTAGACAGGGGAAGGGATCTGAATTTGATTAAATACATTGTGATAAATTCTTGAATAAAATATTTTAAATGGTCAAATATCAGAAATTTCATATTATTCAACCTAAATATATGGAAATAAATTTCATGAGCCAAAGTGTCTTTCACTAGCTCCATGGAAAATAGGCTAGTTGAATCTATTTTATAATAAATGTCAAATACAGAGTGAATTCTCCTTGTAAATTTAATAATCATCAATGAATTTGTCCCTCTGATTCCACATTCTGTTTGTTTAAAGTGGGAAAACCCATAGTCTCAGAGAAAATGGAAAAAAAAAAAGAAAGCCAGTGTGCTCCTGTGAAAATGAAGGCTTGAAGGTTCTCACTTCCAAATGCATCAAGATTGCTTGGGAAGAGACCTTTTGTGTTCTTTCTCCCAAGGACTTCTATTGTGTCTGCTAAGAGACAGGATTCCAGTTAAGTAGCTTAGAGAGAAATTAACCAGTGAGTTGTCTTTTCCTCTGCAGTCAGCTAGCCATGATTCTTTGCTCTGAGTTTCCATCCTGCTTGGAAGAAATTGATTCATAACCTGAATTATGCAGAATACACCCTGACTGCTCAGGAACAGGGGTTATTTTGTGCCATTTAGTTAATGCTTTTTACTTAGCTGGTTCAAATAAACATGAATTATTTATACATATCTGCACCACCAATCCATATTTCACTTCCCAAATAAAATTATTTCTGTAGAATGTATAGTTAAATAATTAATAAATGTTAAACAGCTGGCATGGAATGCCCAGACTTTCATTTTTATTATTTGAATAAATACTATAAAATTATAACCTAATTTATTCTTCCATAACAGAAAAAAAATTATCAGATAATTTCCACTAACCATTTTCCTGTTAGCTGATTTATGATTATATCTCTTTATTCAATTGAAAGGTCTTGACATTGAAAGATAATTCACATAGCTCTAGCAACACAGTGCATTTATTTAAACCACACTTGACTAGTGGTATATAAATAATCTTCCCTAAACCATACTGATTTCCCAAAGGGAATATTAAATGCTAAATAAATTCATAGATTGGAAGCAGTCCTGTCTCTGCCTTCATTTTTGCCTTCATTTTTGATCTAAGCAAAAATGATGATCTTGTACCTAGCTTATTCTGAATAATTCACACATTGAGAGGAAAAGAAAATATTACACCATAGCTGAGGGACATGAACTCTGTACTGCAAAGCACATTCTCCTTTTCTTAACAAACGATAATGGATAATGGATCCACTACATCATGGTGTCTTCCATGGATTGGGAATGTGTCCATTCTGGGTGCAAATGCTTGACTGAATAGAACTTAACTTGTATGGTGGAATGAATGAGGAGGGGTCTAAATCTGATTAAGAACTGTTGTATGAAGTGGACCAAAGCTCAAAGAAATTTTTTAAAAGAATGTGTCCATCTATAATGGGTCTACAAATTAACATAGTGCATTATTCTCCAGATGTCTGATACACACAAAGCACAAACCTTTGGGAAGAATGTAGCTTACACATTTTCATTAGTCTGCACAGAATTGTACTCTGATTTTGTCACAAAATTTAACAATGCATGGTTCCTAGGCAATGAAAATTATTTTAACTATATTTTCACAGTATGCATAGATATTCATCAAACAGTTCTCCATTTTGTTCTGGCCACCCAGCTAGATTTTATTTGCTAGATTCCCTAGTACTTATTGGCAGTCATGTGACCATGGGCTCATAGCAATGGAATATTAGAATGCTAATCATAGGTCTCCAAAAATATCAGTACAATTGGCAAAGCCATAAGATTGGTGAAGACTGGGTTCTTCAGTCTCTGAGTAGAGGGGAGCTCCTCAGAAGACCTGAAAACACAATGGAGTCCAGGTGGGATTGTTATATGAACAAGAATTAGACTGGCGTTCTATAAATTTTAAATTTTAACAGTTAACCTACTGTCTTAGTTTGCTTTCTAGTGCTATAATAAAATATTCTGACCAAAACCAACTTGAAGGAGAAAAGTTTTGCTTGGCTTACATATCCTATTATAGTCTAACATTAAGGGATGCTGAGGCAGGAAGTCAAGCAGGACAGGAACCTGAAGGCAGAGGCCATGGAGGAATGCTGCTTACTGGCTTGCTCTTCTGGCCTGTGCCAAGCCTGCTTTTCTTATGGAACCCAAGATTCCCTGCCCAGAAGTGATACCACCTATAGGGGGCTGGAGCCTCCCACATCACTCAAGAATCAAGAAGATGTCTTACAGACATGCTCATAGGCCAATTTGATAGAGGAAATCCACCAATTGAAGTTCCCTCTTCCCTGATGTGTCAAGTTGACAACTGACACATCTAGTACCCCTATAATAACTGTATACCACTAACCACCAACAAATGTGATAACCATGAAAATATTGAATCTAGTAATCCTGACTGCTAGCCTCCCCTAAATCAATTCTTTTCTCAACAACTCAAATATGGCTCTACAATTAGGCTCAATTACTTTATGAGTTACAATATGTTTGTAATCCTTTAGTCTTTGAAAATATGATAACTTATGGTATACTCTTTTTTGGATAAATTGAATATAATGGATATGCCTATAAACAAAACTTGATTAATTTCCTTTTCTAAACTAGGAAAGTTCTACCAAGAATGTTAATAAAATATTATGAACATTTTTGTCAAGTGACAGTTGTACATCAGACACTACATGATTTCATTTAAATGATATTGTTTTCTTAGGAAGAGACTGTGTATCTCAGAAAATTTCAGGCTGATGATAGGTTTGTTATTTTTTATGCATAAGACTATTTTTTTATGTTTTTATTGAATTTTTGTGCAGTTCATACACAACATCTTAACCATCTTTATCCCGGTCTGGCCTGAAACTCGCACTCTTCCCTCAGCCTCTTTCCTAAATACTGGAATTACAGACGTATGCTACCATGTCCAGAAAGACTTAATATTAGATTCACTACATCAGTAATTCTTATTTCTCTGGCCAAGAAATATTTGTCATCTCACATTATCTACAGGCTACTTTTCAGAGTTACAATTCAGACAACGAGGGAGGGGGTGCTGCTGGCATCTAGTAAATGGAAGCCAGAATTGCCACCCCTCCCTCAAATGCCAATAACATTGAAACTGAGAAATGTGAGGGTAGGATGTGAGGTTACAGGTGATAACCATGTCTGTTGTACTCATTTTTTTATACTCAGTGAGTGGTAAAGTGCTAAAAATATAGTGAGCACCTAACAGAATTTAATCCATGAATAAATGGACTGAGAATCTCCTATATAGCAAATTTATCAAAGACACCATACTTGGCCATTGGACAAGATTTGAAATTAAAGTCTTAGCTCTGTGGGTCAGTAGGAATGCATTCTTCAGTAAGTGACACTACTTTTCTAGATTTTAGTCTTCTTACCTGTAAATTGGAGGTAACTGTAGCCCCAAATCAATGGAGCTGTTATAAAGATAAAAGGAGAAGAATGAGTGTGTGGAATGCTCATCACAGACCCTAAGATGTCCTCAAGAAACATGGACTCTTATTTTTCCAAAAAGAAAACAACAATACTTCCTGGGTTTGCCATGGTTCCAGGTACGGAGCTGATGTTTCTCATAATCTCATTTAATCAACTCAACATTACCTGTACAATAGGACTTGAAACAAAGGAAGAAATCAGGAATTAAAGATGTCCAGAAAATTGTCCAGGATCATGCAACTATTGAAAAACAATGCAGGATAAATAAGGCACCGAGGCCTAGTTTCTCTCCATTATAATATATTGGCTTCTTAATAAAAATGAAACCTCATCACGATACTGGTGACAAGGAGGTAATCTCCTGTGGCATTATTGATCTCTTTTTATTAAGCAAGATGGCACTCTCTCACTTTTCCAGTACTTTCATCTGGAGTTGTGGCATACTCTGGATGAAAATCAGCAGTTCACAAAATCAGTAGTCCTATATTGTATCACTGAAAATAGGTTTATTTAAAAAGGGAGAACACCTATATTTGTTACCATGATATGTATTTTTGTTTTCTCTACTTGTTAAATTTCTTATAAATGTATATTGCATTCTGCTTCTTTTATAGCAATCCCTGACCTATAGCTTCTAATCAGGCAGAATTTCTTAAAGCAGTATCAATGCTATGCCATGGTAGGCATGTTGAAAAGAAAATGATTCACTCACCTAGGTACCACTTCCATAGTCATCTCAATTTTAAAATGCAAAAATATAACTTCAGAGTATCATAAAACTTATATTCACTTCACGGTAACAAAGGGATTTAATAAAGTCTCAAATTTCCTATTAAAGCTTATCTAATATCCATCTAATGGTTAACAAGATTTAGAAAATTAAATATAACAATATTTTGAAAATGAAAACAAAACAAACTCATAAAGGAAAGAAGGCTTGGTGATTCTAATCTTTCACTTTCTTTTCATCTCATTCTCTGAGCTGAATATTTCTCAGCTCATCTTATTTTTCTTTGTTTCTTTGTCAGAAGAATGACTGTTAGATTTGTTATAACTTTTACTAATATTTCTCAACCTATATCAGCTTGACAGAGCTTTGTTAATTTCATAAAAGCAAATCAAAACAACATTCAGAAGTGCTTAGGGGCCCATAAAGGCTAGGGAGACCAAGCTCCTGCTGATGGGAGGGGTATGCGGCGGCCATTTCGACTGCGGCCATTCTCTTTGACACCTTACTAACAACCCTGCACAGTAGCAACTCAGTGGTCCCTGGGCTCTCGTTGAACTGTGCTTTGCTTTAGAAACAGAAATTATAAGAAAACTTTCACTTGCTAATGATGTAATAAATACAGAATAAAGCTAAATATAACTTTAAAATGTTGCTATGAAGGAGCTACAAAGTATAAATAGGAAAGATTTTATAAAAGTGAGGTGATGAATAGATACCAGCTGGACAAAGGACTTGGGATATGTATTTCACTATACATTGCTTCTAAAGCATCATTTACATGTATTTCTAACAAACTGACATCATATGTTTTTGGTTTTGGTGAAGAGGCAAAAACTAGTCTATCAAAATTACGTTATAGCAGTTCTCTAAGAGATGTTTTGGCAATGGATTGACTTCAGTGACAGGATAAATCTCATTCCTGTTCATTGGATCTTGGACATGAAACAGAACTGAAAATTAGTCATTAGATATTGATTTTGACAGAAAGGGAAGCCGTTTTGAACTTTTTGGCCTACTTTTTGGTCTTTTCCTTTCTCCTCCCACTTTTAGATCTTTTTCAAATTCAAAATGAGAAAATTATATAGGAAAAGCGGACTCAAAGCACTTTTACTATTCTTTGCCTACATCTCTTCTACTTAATGAATTGTCAAGTTGCTTTACCTTTTTGTGAAAGGGTGCCCTAAACATTGTCTTCAAAATGCCTAAAACTCTGACTTTGAGTATAATGAACACAATGAATATTTGTGTTATTTTCTCGTTGCTTGGCAAGAATAAACGTGCTGGTAGCTAAATGCCATATTTGTTTTGATGTTGAAAACTTCAAAGTATTAGTGAGAAATAGTAATAACACCTAAAAATTATAAATTCTGATAGTATAATTATTGATTACTTTTTCTCCATAAATGACAACAAACTTCATACTTACGGAACACTATTGAATACATAGTTTCCCACAAAAATGTTCATAGCTTTTACTAATTTGTTTTGTTCATTGAATTAGCCAGCTCAGACTATAACAAGATAGTACAACCTGAATGGCTTAAAAATATTTTAAATTTTTTTTCAGGAGTTTTTGAGCCTGAGGAGTCCAAGAGTAAGCTATTTTCCTGTGGCTTCTCATGGTCTTTTTCTTGTGTGTCCTCCTAAAGCAAGAAACTTGATAGCACTTGTTTCTTCTTATGAGGATAGGGATAACAGTTGATCAGGACAACACCCTTATGTCCTCACTTAATCTTAATTACTTCTACTATGATCCTGTTTAGATATATAGTCACATTTCAAGGTTTGGGCTTCAAGATGCACACTGGACTGGGCACAAACATTCAATGGACAGAATCAATTAATTGCAAAAATAGTAAATAGTCTGATACAAGTTTTTTGAAAACTATCAACTACCTTTCCTGGTGATTAAATGATCATTGTAGGCTAACCTGAGTTTGATGAAAAAAGAAACCACTGTTTTATTCTACAAGTTGCTTATGGGTTCTAATAACCATGTGTATGTCAAACCAAATAAGATAATTAAAATGCCTAGACGTATATGAGATTAAAATGGTTTAAAAAGAACATTTCATAGAATCTTCATCTTGTCTAATAAAATTATTCACCATACTCAGTTGTAAGATCTTTCTTCCTGAACAGATTCTCCACAATTTTTGAAGACATACTACAATAAACGTTCTTCACAGAGAAACAATTTCAGTTTGGGACTCTTGACAGCTTCATTTTTCCAGTCAGTCAACTAGGGTGAAAACTGAGCTGCCCAAAGAGAGTTGGCAAAATGGTTTACTCACTGTAATTAAACAAAGGGAAGTTTCTAAACCACAGTCCTCTTCAATGCTAGTGTGAACAACCAAATGTTATTTCCAGTGGTTTTTTTTTTTTTATTGCCTTATTCTTGGCAAGCTGGCATAGCTCTATGCTGTGGGAAATCAGAAAATTTTTCCATAAGATACAAATGTTCCTTATGTCCAATGCAGAGTGGTATAATTATCCTGTGTATTTGTTTCATGTATACATTCCAAGTAGAAACTCAAATTCAGTAATTTTGAATTTGAACATCACTTATTTACACCTTTAATTTAAAATGATTTTAGCAACTTTGAAGTTCTGGCAGAATATTTCATGGGGACCATTTCGTTTACTTATACAACTGAAAAATGACTTGATTGTAATCATGTTGGAAATCTATGCCAAGGTGTGAGGTTTTTGTTTTGTTTGGTTTTTAACACAGGATATTTTTTTTCTTTGTGTGAATAGATAATTTCATTTTGTGATTTTATTTGGCTCTACTCAATGACACAGTCTGTCTTCAGAGACATACCTGATAGATCTTGATAGAAGGAAAAATTAAATGCAAGCTTTTGATTATACAGTCTTGTAGATAACTGTAATAATAATGATATTAAATTGTAATAAGCAATCAATGTGCAATCGACTGCAGTTTTAAAGTTAGTATAGTACCTAGGTCTTGGGCACACAAATAAGTCATGGATGAATTCCAGATGTTTCCATTTTTGAACTGCTAGGACATCTTACCTCCCCCCTTCTTCTCTAAATAGAACAAAGTTTAAATTTTAATATCTCCAAAGAAATGTTTCCAAGTGTTCTATCACTAAGTTCCTGAGCATGGAATGGCATCACTCTGTACTTGGAAATTCCGAGGCAATAGGGGACTCAAAGGATGCTGGTAAATGGAAAGATGCTAGCGCCCTACTTGTGCATGCTAAAGGGGGATCTTGTACATTTTACCCACTGCCTGTAGTGTATGTGCCAAAGCATTGAGTGAAACATCAGATGCCCTTTGAATGGCTTTACCTATTTTGCACATCTACATGGGTCCCATTTATCATCCCTGTGTTGCAAATGGAAGGACAATTCATTCTCCTCAAGATGCAAAGGCCTAAGGAGGGGATAATACTTCACTAATGGAATTCACACTCTGTTAGAAAATAGCCTTGTTGCCATAACCTTTGCTTGCATCAACAGTGAATGCTTTTGGATACTGTATTTGTGTTTCCTTTTCCCTTTGAGGTTATATTAATTTTTCTTTCTAGGTTGGTGCTCTGCCTCTTCTAGATTTTATGTTTGAAAAAAAAAAAAAAAAGCTTTTCAAGCATTGCATTCTCCGGGGATTACATTCTCCAGGGATTCTGTCCAGGGTTACAAGATACTTTTTCACTATTTAAAGAAATGACTTTTTATCTTAGTAATTTCACAGAAATTGATTTGCAGATGGCATTAAAAGTACATCAAAGTTCACACCAATTGATTTTCCCCACCGTTGTTACATCAAACAATACAGACTTGCATATCCACACTTCACACAGAGTAGCAGTACTTGCTCTTCCTTCCAATTGTTTAGTCGAAAATATTGATTCCTTTTTAACTGTATACATGCAAGACAACACTAATTCTTTAATATCCCTCAAAGGGGTTTCCCTCTCTTTGCTCTGCATAACATTGGGCCTCTCAGTCTATTATTTGAAATTATGTTGTCACAGATGTAATGAAGCTTTTGAAAATTTCTTTTAACTCCAGCTTTATATTCATATATGACAGTTCATGAAATATAAAATTTATGAAAGATAAAAATTATAACCATCTTTGCTACATCAGAGAATAAGTTTTCTTTTTAAATTACTTTTTAACATGTTTTGTTTTTGTTTTGTATATGTATGTTGCAGTCACAATACAACTTGAGTAGTTATTTCTCTCCTTCTACCAGGGATGAAATTCTGGTCATCAGTCTTGACGGCAAATGTTTTTACCCACACGGCCATCTCACTTGCCTAATTTTATTTTTCAATGGCATTCCAGTAAACCTTTGTTAAAGTACAAAGGTACCTACTTTTCTCCATCTAAGTACAAGTGTCTTTCTACATACCAAGTGCCAGGAAACAATCTCAGCAATCCATTAACGTAGTCATAGGTTATAAACTACTCTTCTGACTGAGATTGCAGGCTCTGTCCAGGTACTAATGTTTCCGTATTGACAGTGTAGGTGATACCCATGACAAATACAACTTCATTTTTCTCTAAGAGATGAGTTCATGTGGGGAAAGAATAGCTATTTCTGTCAAAACAGGATCAGTGAAAAATAAGTGAGCTTCTAAGCACAGTCACAAAGACAAAGCTCCCAGTGGCAGCTTTTTTGAAGAGGATGAAAGGAGGAAAGCCCAGGGATGTAATTCTTTAGCAATGCTGTGAGTTGATGAGACCATCTGATGGAGGAAAGTAATTTGTAAAGTTTTCGTCATGTAGGAGACAGCCATTCCACATATTTGCAAGTTTGCAATATATTCTGTCAACCTGATCTTTCCTACATTGACCTGGGAGGACGCTTACAGATGCCAATGTGGCACTGAGGAAAGAAAAGTTTTTCCTCAATCCAGAACCTTGTAAATTATTGAAAACAAGGAAAATAGAATTTAAGAAAGCATTTATTTATTTTGATTGTATGTGTATGTGTGTGTATGTGTGTGTGTATTTGTGCACACGTGTGTGGAAAGTACATCCTTGGAGGTCAGAGGACAACTTGTAAAAGGAGGCAATAAATTTGTGAAGTGATAACAGAAAGTGAAATTACTTTGAACCATTGAAGATGGTACATTGTGGAAAGGCAAATATATATGATGAAAAGCATCATAAGACAGGTTATTTCAGTAAATTTTATTTATGTGTTTTTAAGCTAGTGCCATCGCCAGTGATAAAAATTGTCTCTGCTTTATCCATATGGTCATGCACCTCCTTTCCGGGCTCTTACACTCTTTCTACCCTCTTTTCAGCAATGGTCTCTAAGCCCTGGGTTCACTGCCCTCTGTTGCATGAGGGAGCTTCATAGACGAGAGCTGAGAGATGCATTAGTGTTCTAAGTACACAAAATTTCAATAAAAATATAAAGTTGTCTCCTCTACCATTTAAAAAATGTTTTATTTATTTAAACTTTTATTTCATTTTTTATTTTTTATGTGTATGAGTATATTTCCTTCATGTGTGTGTAAGTGCACCCATGTAATGCAGTGCCCACAGAGGTCAGAAAGACGTGGGATTCCCTTGGAACTGGAGTTATGGATGGCTAACTGACTTGTGGGTGCTGGGAATAAAAACCGGGTCCTCTTTTAAGGGCAGTTAATGCTCTTCAGTGCTGAGCCATCTCCCCAGCCCTGTACTTTTTTTTTCACATGTGCTGTTTCTTAGTATTATGCCAAAGTAGCATATTTGGGGGCAACATATAACTATTCTCTGTGATGTATATAATGTGAGAAGTGACAAAAAGGGTGTTCTTGGCTCCCATGTGAGTTGCTTTTTAGCACAACACTTATAATAGCATTTCCATAAATTTTGCTTACCTTGTTATCATATGTGTGCATTCTCTCCGGAACCATGTGCTTGTCAAGACATAAGCTGTGCATGTAAATGTGACTATTTTTGAAAAAGAAAGATACTCTGTTTTACATTTTATTTAATTCATGATTGAAAATACCTCTGTGTTTCTTCTGGATTTTTCATGGGTTAAGGGACATGTCACCACATCAGAATAGCAACATGTGACCAGAGCCTCCCCACTAAATGGACCCTCCTGACCTCCAGTGATATCTCAGCCTGCCTGATGAGGTCATGGATCAATGGAAATGAATTCTCTCCATCTTGCTAGAAAGATTTTTGAGAGGAAACAAATGAGGTTATGCATCAGAGCATGGAAGGGTAACAAACAGCTGGTGAAAGCCACATCAATGCTTTGAAATCTGTCTCTAAAAATACTGTATTTCAAGGAATTACATCACTGGCTCTCAACTGAGTGAGGGGTGATGGTGATTTCATCCCAGGGAATATTTAGCAAAGTCGAAAGACATTTGTTATTTGGATCGCATGAGCAGAATGTGAGTAATGCTACTGGCGTCTTCTAGGGTGCAAGCCATGGGTGCTGCTGAGCACTCTGTGATGCATGAGACAGCCCCAAAATCAGCAGTGCGGAGAGGGAGGAAACCTGTTTTGGATCATCCCATGCCCTATGTCAGTGTGTAGTCAACCACTGCCTCCTGACTAGAGCTCCAAAACCAAACCACCACTGTCAGGACTCCCACAGATAACCCCTTTATGTTTCGGTTAAGGCCATTGAATTGAGCGGAGGTATTTGAGTTGTGCTTTCTGGTTACACTCCTTAATGTGTAATTTTCATAGGAAAAAATATCATCTGAGATGAGTGGACACAGGCATTCATGTGTGAATCTCCTCTCTTTATTCTGAGGTGTCCTGGCTAACTGGGAAAATTCCCATCCCCCATTCCCCTCCTCCAAGCTTTCTTTGGTTTCTCTCAGTATTCCTTTTGTTTTGTTTGACCTTACCTTGGGTTTTAGAAACATTCTCTGAGGCGTTCTGAGATCCTGTGTTTTCCTTGTCGATCCTTGGATGAATCATTAAAGAGCAATTAGGAGCTGGTGGCAGAACCTCTTTGTAGAATAAAGTCAGCATGTTCACTTGCACTGTGAGTCCTTTGTGTTTTTATTTTTTGAAAAGTAGCAGATTTTTTGTAACTGAAAAGGAAATATCACTGGCACTTTTTGAATAAAAGGGTGTCTCCAATCTCCCAATTCTTACAAATAGGATTGATTATACTGCAGTCCTAGAGTGGTCCCAAATCCTAGGCTTCTTTGCTTTTTTTCTTTTGTTTTCTTTTTTTTTGTTTTTGTTTATTTTATTTTATTTTTTTATTTTTTTGAGTTTGGGTCTAACTCCTCTCACTTTGGACTCCCAAGTGCTAGGATTAGAGACATTAGAGACATTAGAGACATGTACTAGTTAGTGTGTGCAACTTTGTTCCACCAACACCCTAAGAAAGTAAAGGTTCCCTTTTCTTCACATGACTTACACTATGTATAAAATGAATGATTAAGTCAATTTGGACTTAAAAAAGAAAGCAAGTAAAGGTTAATTATAGTAGGTTGGAATTTTCCTGGGAATGATTTTTCAAAAAAACACAGTTGGGTTGAATATGGATAAATTCAGCCTCCTATTTGTTCCAAGGAAGGCAATTTTTAGAATATAGTCAAGTGAAAATTGTTGATGCGGATCACTTACAACCAATTGTTTTTGGATATCACATTTCTCCTAAGATAGTCCTAAATTCAATTAGTTTTCTAAGTCCACCCCCATGTAGAGCAAAACTGTCCAGCAGAAATACTCTGCAATCTACATTCTCTCTCAAGCATTCTGCCCCTTGTTCTTGACTTACTCGATAGAGTGTGTTTGTGGGTTGTGCAGGTGGCTCAGAGGTTAGGAGCACTGTCTGCTCTTTCGGAGGGTCTGAGCTGCTTCCCAGAACCTTCATTTTGCCTACCAAGTGTCCTAACTCCAGTCTCAGGGAATTCAACACCCTCTTCTGATCTCTGTGGACTTTTGCATGCATGTGGCGCACTTACATACATGTAGGCAAGGCACACATATACATAAAATAAAACCAAACTGTCCTAGTTACTTTCTATTGCTACGATAAAAACACTGACCAAAACCAACTTGAGGAAGAAAAGCATTTATTTGGGTTATAGCTTACAGTGCATCATTAGGGTAAGCTAAGGCAGGACAGGAACCTGGAACACAGACTATGGAGGTAAGCTGCTTATTGGCTTGCTCCCATGGCCTGTGCTTAGCCTCTTTCGTATATGATACTTGCCCAGGAGTGGCATGGCAACAGTGGGCTGGGCCCTCCCTCATAACTCAACAAGCACAACAGACATAACCAAGGGTCAAATCAATGGAGGAAATTCCTCAGTTGATGCTCCCTCTACCCAGGAGCGTCAACCTGACAAATGACCTCTTATGAATTTGACACACAAACATCAGTATTATCCCCAAGATCTCTTATTAATATTGATATTACAGCAATACAACTTTAAAAGTTCAAATACTTTATTAGTTCAATGTCTCATAAAAATAATCCAAACTCTGTCAACTATGAGCTCCTCTAAAAGCAAAAGTAAGTTACATGCTGTCTTATTTTAAAAGGGAAGAATCAGGTATACTTAAGTAAAACCAAAGTCCAGCAATGGAGCTCAGTGTTAGACATCTAAGGTTCACTCATCTGAATTCCAAAGGGATTGCGTAGCAACAATTCTTTGGCTATTCCATCCATAGCACATGCAGCTTGTTTTGTAGGCTCAGGCTTTCCATTCCACACTTTCTGCTACTCTTGGTAGACATTCTAAGATCCAAGCATCCCCAATATGCTGGGGTCTCTGCTGAAACAGAGACTGCACCTTTACTGATCAACTATTCTGGTCTCTTAGGGTACAAAGCCTCAATTATTCTCCATGACCCCTTCAATCATTAGGGCCTCTTCACTGCAACTGAGGGTATCCTTTCACCGATGCCTTTTCTAGCTTCTTAGAGTACCAAGCCTAGTCCTTCCTATCTTTAAAGTAGGCCAGAGCAGAGAAAAAAATAATTAAAAGCACATGAGCTAGACAATATGGCGCATACCTGTAAACTCAGTACTCCATATATTGAGGCAGTAAGATCATGAGTTTAGTACCAGCCTGGGCTATATAAAGAGTTCAAGGCTAGTCTGAGCATTTCAGTGACACCCCGACTTAATAAAATAAAACAACATGAAAAAAAAAACCATGCAGGCAGCTGCAATTGTAATTGGGATTCTGTTCATTAAAACAGAGGACAGAATGAATGTTAGATTGGTGATTCAGGGAATTGGCCAGATACTGACCAGATTCCCCCACTGTAGAAGGTCTTGCTGGGTGGGCTACAACTTATAGCCCAAGGGCTACACAACTGTAAGGAGTCAGTTTCACCCCAGGCCCCTTTTCTCCCTGAGTGCCCCACATCTGCACTTGAGATATTCAGGGATGTAAAACTTCAAATGTTTTCTTCCAACAGGCAACAGTATTTGTTGGGAACATCTTTTTAGACTGTCTAAGGATTTTCTTAACTGTTGTCCAAATCCAATCCTGATTCTCTTCCTTTTCTTCACAATTGTGGATCCTTAACAAGAAACTTTATCCCAAATCCCATCATAGCACGTGTTTCAGAGAACTCATCCTTCAATAATATATTATTATTTGGGGTAGGAAATATATAAAAATAGAAAGGAGGATTAGTATGTTAAACTCTGAATAATTATTATGGCAATTGAAATGAAGATTGACTTAAAACTGTAATGCCGTAAAATATTCATGACCTAATATTTAGTTAAAAAGATGAGAGATATTGTGACAAATCTATCTAACAGAATACTATTTAGAATTAATTACAAATGGATCAATGATACATGTCATTCCATGGATAAAGCTCAAACATAGTTTATTATATGAAAAAAAGAGAAAACACAAAATACCGTACATTGTATATATGCATTTGTATGACATATCCAGAAAAACAAATCTATAGAAATAGGAAAGAGGTGATGGAGCTGAGAGTTGGAAAGGGATTGGCTGGGGCTAAGCACAAGGGATCTTGTTGGGGTGGTAGAAATGTTCTACACAAGAATTTTGCTGATGGTTGCATAACTTGGTAAGGTTACTAAAAGTAATATAAAATCGAGGAACTTTATGATATGTAACTTTCTTTTTCACTACTGGGGATTAAGTCAAGAGCTCTGCCTATGCTATGCCAACAGCTCTACCACTGAGCTCCATCCTCACCCCTTCCTTTTTATTTCATTTTGTGACGTGGTCTCTCTAAGCTACTCTGCTGGTCTAATACCCATGATGCTCCTTACACTGCCATCAGAGGAGCTGACAGTCCAGTCGTGTGCCATCAGGTCAATTTGTGAACTTTCAATTCCAAGCAATGACATTTAATGAGGTGCTGTAAAATATATAAACATTTATGATGTGGACAAAATTTCTGAAACTTGTCTCTATGTACCTGTTTATCTACATAATTGTTATCTCTGAATTTTTTAAATACTAATTTGTGTGTATGGTGTATTGCCTGCATGTATGTAAGTGCACCCTGTCATGCATTGCCTGCAGAGGTCAGAAGAGGGCGTAGATCCCCTGGAACTCAAGTTATGGACGGTTGTTAACCACCATGTGGGTAATGGGAATCCAACCTGGGTCCTCTGCAAGGGCAGCCAGTGCTATTAACTGCTGAGCTATCTCTCCAGCCCCTTTAAGTTTTTAAAATTATTTTATTTTAATTATTTTTGAGAGACGATCTCATTGTGTAGGCCTAGCTGGCCTGGAACTCCCTATGTAGACCAAGTTGGCTTGAACTCATAGAGAGATCTTCCTGCCTCCCAAGTGCTGGGATTAAAGATGTGCACCACACCAAGCTGTTATGTTTTTAGTAATGATTTTTAGTCTTAGACTTCTTAGTATTCACCTCTTCTACTGACCACTTACTACTTAAAGCAATAATAAACTTACAAATGGAAAACAGCTTTTGGAAAGATGTTTAAATCCTTTTCCACAGAGCATGCTCTGACCTTCCATATTGGGTGGATCTTACTGGTCAGCACACCAACAAGCATATGCCACATCATAGAATATCTGTCTGACATTTCATTTCCAAATGAATAATTGGCTGTTTTCTTGAACAAAGTCACATGGGGGGGGTTTCAAATGACTAATGAGAGAAGATATAAATCCATAGGACCAGAAAACCTCTCTCCCAGAAACAAGAGGAACTGTGTTTATTTAGGATGTCAATGATTCTGTCATTACTAGGTAATACGTTCATTTGAATTGGAGTTCTTTTTGTTTCTAGAGAATCAAGATTTAGGGGACTGGAGAGATAGTTCAGCAATTAAGAGCGCTGGCTGCTCTTTCAGAGGACCTGTGTTCAGTTCCCAGCACCCACATGGCAGGTAACAACCATCCATACCTCCAATTCTAGGAGAATCTGACACCCTCTTCTGACTTCCCCATGCCTTGCATGACATGGTTAAACTTACATACATACAGGCAATACACTCATACACATAAAAAAAAGATTTAGTTTATCTATGAATTCTCCCAGAGGAGTGACCTTTCAAAGAGTCAAGTAATACTGTAGCCTATATAGCATTAGATATTTTGGTTGGTGGCAGTCAAAGAAATCAAAACAGCTACACATGAATACAGCATGCCAAAGTTGTCCAAAAGATGATTCCTGCTATACTAATTTATAAGATTACTTGAAAGGATTCTTTTTAGATTCTGACAGATGATTCACGTTATTCTGGGTTATTTGTTCAGTCCTCTCTCACTAATGTCCTAAATGGGAATCATTTACCATGGATTGCTCTCTGGCCACAATGTAGTCTTACACTCAAATTTGCCCAAGTATCACTTCTAAAATCTTGGTGAAAGAGCACTTTCAAAGATCATATTTTTGACCTTACATAAAATTTCTACTTTAATATTTTTCAAAAAATGTTGAGGGGAAATTATAGTATATCCCAATATAAATATGGTTACAACACTTCCTTTCTGATATCTAGTTCTCTGTGGGATAACATACTACTAAATCACTGCTTAAAATGTGAATTTCTTTTTAATATTGTCTTTTCTAAGATATGACCAACTTGAAGAGCAAATATTTTCCCGAGATTATATTCTTTCCTTTGTTTACTTCCTTGTTTATGTTTTTATTGTTTTTTAAATCGGTTCATGTTCTATCACCCAAGCTGGCCTTTAACCTGACCATCCCGTCTCAGCCTCCTTAGAACTTGGATTGCAGGCAAACACCACTACTTCTAACTAATCTTCTTTTCTCTTTAAAAATTCCCTTTTATATTGTTAGTGCTTTTTTGTTCTTATAAATAAAAAAGAAAGCTCTTATGTTCCTATCCCTTAAAACTAGACACCTTATGTTAGTCAACTGCCCATAGACAGCTGAACAATAAATTCTTCCAATAAGCAGAAAAAAAGAGAGTGTGCTTTGCTATGGACTGTGCTAATTTATCTTTCAATTACCTAAAAAAATTAGGTCAACCTTCTTAAAACTCAATTCAGGTTATTGTCCTGTGAGGTTCACTTTAGAATTCATTTTAATATTCTATGCATGCTCATTGTAAGAATATTATGAACTTCCTATTATAAAAAGTTCAATTGCAGTGTCTTCACAGAAATATTACAAATATTACAATTTTGGTTTGGCCCTCATAGAATGTTTTCAGTATACACATAACCATCAAGTACTTATTCAACAAACGCCTACTGGCTTATTAAAAGCCATGACAGTTTCTAGGGCATAACAGCATGTTTGCTAATCTGACAACTTAGAGTTCATTGTCGTGTGAAATGTCCTTAATGTCACAAAATTTGGATCTGATATGCCATTTGGTTTTACTCTTCTCCCTGTGGTGTATATACATATGTGTGTGTGTGTGTGTGTGTGTGTGTGTGTAGAAGTGTGGAAGCCAGAGGTTGATGATAGGTGCTGCCACATATCTCTCTCCATTTTTACTCTTTGAGACAGGGTATGTCACTCAGCCTAGAGCTCACCAACTTGATAGGCTGGCTGGCCAATGACCTCCAGGGATCCTCCTTTTTTTTCCTCCATTCCAGCATTGGCATGATTGATGCACATCTCCAAATCTGGCTTTTACCTGCGTGCCAGGGTTCATCACTCAGTTCCTCAGGCTTGTGCAGCAGGCACACACAATGCTGAGCTATCTCCTCAGCTTTGGTATTTTTGAAACAAGGTCTTGCTATTTAGCCCAGACTGGCTTTAAACAGGTGTGAGAATACAAGTGTGTTCCATGCAATAGCTTAGCTTGCCCACATTCCTTTAAAGGATTCGTAATTATTGTAAATGCATTTTTCAAAAAAAAATAGCAGCAAACTCCCCACTCTCCCTGTAGACCCATTTGAACTCTGTCACCTGCATTAACAACCTATGTCATCCTATGTATGTAAAACATGATTTTCTCAACATTTGTTTCCTAAAAGTAGAAATGCAATTCAATGGGGGCTGAGAAGATGGCTCAGCAGTTAAGAACACTGGTTGTTTTTGCAGTTGGACCTGGGTGAAACTCAATGACTAATTCAATCTGGCAGATGTGACACCAGAAGGCTTGTAAAAGAGATTATAAAAGATGATATGGTTTCTGCCTAGCCTTCTCTTGGTACTCCCACCTCAGAGCCCAGCTAGCATGCTGTGAGAAAACCCATGCCATGTACAGAGACTGTGTGTAGCTGTTCAACTGACAGTCTCAGCTAAGGTCTCAAGTAAAAGCCAGCATTAACTGTCATCATGCAGCCCTCAGATAACTCCAGTGTCTAGTTTTCACACTCCAGAAAACAACAACAAATAGAGCAGAAGCATCTGTACCCACTGAACCCTTCCATAATGACAGATTTGTAAACAAAATACAGAGTTTGTTTTAAGTATGTTAATCTTCAGGCAGTTTGTTACACAGCTATGGATGGAGGATTAGATCAGCAAGGTGTCTTTGAATGATTAATCGATTTTTTTACTCAGTCACTTTTAGACATACATATCAATACAAAGTGTTTTGGGATTGTTCTTGCTACTGTTTTGCTACTACAAACATCACTTATATCACTGAACACAATAGTATGTAAAACATGATTTTCTCAATATTTGTTTCCTAAAAGTAGAAATACAATCCAATGGGGGCTGGAAAGATGGCTCAGCAGTTAAGAACACAGTTTGCTTTTGCAGAGGACAGAGGTTCTGTTCCCAGCACCCACACGGCTGCTAACAACCATTCATAATTCCAGTTTCAGGGGATCCAATCACCTCTTCAGTGATTTCCAGGTTCAGCAAGAGATCTTGTCTTGAAATTTTAAGGTGAAGAGAGATTATGAAAGACAGCAACCTCTGACTTCCCACATGCATGCACACAGGTGTACATGCAACTAAACATCTGTTTACCCCCACACATGAACACACATACCCACATACATGCATACCCCACACAATACACATAAAAATAGTTATATTTAACATGGGTGTAGTGACACATGGTTATAATCCTGGTGCTTAGGAGGCTAAAGCAGGAGAATTTCAAGTTTAAAGTCAGCATGGACTATCTCCAGGAAGGAAAGAAAGAAGGAAGTGGGGAGAGAGTGAGGGAGGGAAGAACATGATAGAGTATATTTAAACGGTATGGTAAAATCAATGCATATTAACTCAGTGGCAAAAAGATGAAAAGTCCCTGAATACAGCAAAACGACTATGAGAGAATTTAAGTTGTCCATCAAAAATAATTAATTGAAATATTTCAAATGAGACAAAAATGATAATACAAATATGAATTTTGAAGATGTCTTTTCATTTTGATTTTGTCTGTTAATGTGGTGATACCTGATATAATAATTACCTAAGAATAGCAAGCTAAAGTTAAAAGGCAATATTGTATTAATTACTACACTTTTTAAATGCCATGGCTGTTCTAATGCCAACAGCCTTTACTAATTATATTTTTATTACCAACCATTCTCCTATTTCATTGCATTAACAATGCTAATATCTGAAGGTAAATATGATAGCTTATAAGGTGCTTGCCAGTCTGTGTCCATCGTTTCATTTAATCTTCAAAATAAAACAAAAGGATCAGTACTCTTTTCATCACTTTATTGAGAAGAAAGTAAGTCCAAGAAAGTGATGTATCAAGGCAGAGACAGCTAGAACATAAACACAAATACTATATCATCACCTCAACTTGATCCCTTTAAAAGTAGAAACCAGAGAAACCCAAGCCTTCCCTTGTCTTAAGTTTACCACTTGCATTAGGCTAAAATCTTATCACCCAGAGTAATGGTAAACGGATCTTTTCTGTAAGCAACAAATGGTAAACATTCCCAGCTTTGTGGGTCATCTGGCCTACCACCCAAACTACTTACTTCTATCACAGCCATGGCAATCTACAAATGAATGAGCATGGTTATGTTTTAGTAAACTTATATTCACAAAAACACAGAGAGCCATGGTGTGCTAAGCACAGATATAAAGGGATGAGTGAAGCACAAAGAAAATGCCATGTGTATTTTTTCTACTTTTTCTACCTCATCCATCCCCCTTTCTTTCTCTACTACATACACCTTCTACCCCTTACTTTTTCTTTCGTCTGCACTTGGTTTTCATTTCCCAGGCATCTGTCCATATTAGTCCATGGATATCTGAGATTCTTTTCTACAGTTCCATATTACTTTACTCTATAGATATATCACACATCAATTAATTTACTGCCTGCACTTGGATGGTTTCTATTATATTACTTGAACATATGACAGTTTGTGCATGCCCTGGCCAATGTGTGAAGTGCCAACAATTAGGATTACTAGAAGGAGGGTCTATGCATCTGTAAATTTGCTCCAGATTGCCATCAATCCCCTTCTTGTTAGTAACAGGCATCGGACTCCCAACAGCAACCTGCAAGAGCACTTCTTCCTATGTAGCCTCACCAGTGGTGTTTGGATTCAAACTTTGGGGTTTATTCTATTTTTAGCTGACAAATGATAACTCAGTGTAGTTTTAGATACTATTGGTATTTTTATTTTTTGCAAGTAAGATGAATTATATATCTTGTTCTAAAACTTTTGTCTGTTTTTGCTTTGGGGTGACAGGTTTTTCTTTTCAATAATTACATATGGAAAAGATTCTCCTCTGTCTCAGTGGTCCATCATTTCTTTAAATTGGACTTACGTTGGTTTTTGCCATGCAAAGGTTTTTAAAATTTTTAGATGCAGATAGATTTATTGATTAGAAATATAAGTATAGAGATATATATCATCAAATACATATCTACAGGATGTATAAATATATATTTTTTGATTTTCTACATACTGAATATTTGAGATGAATATTAGATGAAAATAATAGAGTTGTGCTAGTAAGACACACAGAAAAGCACTTCCTGCTTAGCCTGACAACCAGAGTTGGAAGCCACAAGGTAGGACAGAACTCACTTCTAAAAGTGTCCTCTGACTTACACACTCATGCCAAGTTACCCATGTGCCCTCCACAAATGAATTAAAATTCACCATTTAATAAAATTAAAACTTAAAAAATAATAAAGACAGTAATGTGTGTCATGAAGATGCTATGGCTTTTCATTGTAAGTAGGTTTTCATCAGAAGTTCAAAGGGACTTGTCAAGTATTGCTTGAAACTGGTTATTGTTTGCACTTGTGATATACATAGAATGAGAAATGGAACTGAGCCACATGACCAGGGTTAATTTAAGAGCTATATATTATTTAATAAGGAAGCATAGTAAATTCCTTCCTTCTTTTTTATTCTCCTTTTATTTTTGATTTCTTACTTCTTTGTTTCTAGATAGAGTCTGGTGTAGCCTGGGCTGCACTTTCATCCCTATGTAGCTGAGGTTGACTTTGAACTCCTCCTGCCTTTACCTGCTGAGTGCTGAAATAAGAGCTGAGTGCCACCATGCCTGATTAGGACAGTCTTTTATTAGTAGTAAAAAAAATAGTGATGTTCAATGAGTACTAGTAAGTCTGATAATCTTTATACAAATACTTTATTTTTGCAGGTGTTTGCATCTAATTTAATTGTAGCAGCTCTTAAATTGCATGTTACAGAAAGACATTAGTACACTGTACAAGTATTTACTAGTTACACAGAGAGTGAAGTGGTACAAAGTCCACATGCCCCTTTTGATGGTAACTTTGCTAGCAGATCACAGACGTTTAGAGTATTACCTTCTGTGATCTTGCTTTGTTTTGTTTGATTTGTCTTCTCACCTCCCCCTCCTTGTACTTCCCCAGCAAAGGAGAATGAGAAAACTGAAGTTAAAGACAGTCAGTTATAGCACATGCTATGCACCCTGGGCTCATTTTTGTAATGAGTTGGCACTGTCGCCAGCAGATGACTTTTTTTTTTTTCCTTCAGAGAGAAGAGGCAGGATGGGGGCCTGGAGTGGGGGTGCAGCCAGAACTGTGATGTCACAGATTGCTTTGTCTCTTGGGAAACTCACCCATCAAACCGTCACCTCTGATTCCGTGTGGGTTCACTACGGAGGCAGCATGCCCCATTTTGGGCATTCTGAAGTGTCACTATGTAGTGAAGCCGGTGGTGTGAAGGCGATTCATTTTGTTTCAAAGGCCTAGTGGCACGCTGCCGAACACACGCACAAGCACAGCGCCACTCCTTAGAAATAACGACTCTAAGGCAAACAGCCTTCATTGCAAGATGTAGAACGTTGCCATCTGCTTGTCTCCTCTGTGATTTATCCGTTTCAGTGTTTTAAGTGACATAGTGAAAAGGTAAGTCTTCTTTTTTGAAAATTGAAAGGGTAAGAGAGAAATTCCAGACTGCCTATGGCATATTGAAATTTATGTAGCATATTTCTTTTAAGTGATAAGGGGATTTGAATTTACAGTGTGAATGTTATTTATAATGAAACTGTGGACCCTATCCTGGGAATATAAGGTCAACATATATATACGGCCATGCCTTACAATATAGCAACATGACTATCATATTTTAAAGAACTTGTTTTCAAAAAATGAAATTTTATAAAAATAGTAATTCTCAGTATGTTCAATGAAGATAAACACATACTTCTGTGTTTGCATTGAACTTTTCCTTGTAGTTTACAGCTCATTTTCAGTTTGTGGAAAGATTGAAAAAAGTCGCCACTGTACACGGCAAAGGGCTCATTCTGGTCCAGATCAATGTAGGCAGTTTCTAGATGCTCGCTAGGTAACTTGCTGGAACTGTCAGTTTCCATAGTAAGGATGAAACTCGGAGTTCGAAGCCCACAAGTTCCCTTTGCATCTATGAGAGACTATAGAGTGTCTGACAACCAGAGAAGGGAGTGGAGGCTCATCTGCATGTCTGTAGTCTGTCAGTCTGTCATATTCTCATGCTTACTCTCACTGTGTGTTCTGCTGGCAGAGGGGTGCAAAGGCCTGACTTCAAGGCCTCTGAGGATTGGCCTGGAAAGAACAAGCACCCGGCTTTCCTGCCCTCCCTCCTCTCTCCCCAGCAGAGGAGCTTCTGCAGAAGTCATTTGGTGTGTGTGTGCCGCTTTTCCTTGTGAGAGGATTAGAGAGTAGGATAGGGCTTTGTGTGGAAAAATCCTGAGAGAGGTTTCTGGGAAGAAAGCAAACAAGGAAGGACAACTTCTGCTCTCCTAGTCCCCTCAGTCAAGTAACTGTTGAGAGCCTCAGTTGCCTGACTTCCAGAAACTAGGGATTTTCGTTCGTCCGCGTTGGAAACACTGGTAAGGCATTTTTTTTTTTTCCTACTACACTGGGAGCTCCACCAGTTGCCTTTTGAAGTGATGGGCTCCTAAGGAAAGGAAGTTGGTTAGCGGTTCTGGGGATATCCTGCATTGTTTATGCCTGGTGTTTGGGAAAGTCACTGTTTCCTGCACAAAGGGCTTGTGACCAGAGAACAGTTTTACTTCTCCCAAACTTGATTATCATCACTTTTGAGTAATAGACTGGAACACAAAGATGCTAGGCCCCATGCTGGAATGTACTTATCTGTAGGATAATCACATCTTTAAACATTTCTATCTAAATTTGATCAGTTGGAGGGTATAACTCTATGGGAACGTGGAGAAAAAATCAGACCTTTCTAGAAAATCCCTAATTATTTATGTACCCATGAGAATGTATTTTACCGTTTGTGTTTCACCGCTTTGGTAACTAGGATTGTGTGGGTCAGAATCATGGCTAATAAATAACCTGAGTTAGTCACAGAACAAGTTCCAGGTGATAGAGAACAGGGCAAAACATTCCCAGTGAAGTGAGGAAAATAGGATTTGGAGCTCCCTGTGATGAACTGCAGATTCTCCATTTATTACACAAAGAAGAAATAACGAACCTGTCCTCACGGTTAGAAGGAATAGGTGGTACACAAGGCCTTTAGTATTTTCAAAGAATCAGCACTCACAGGGCCCTATGGGCAACTCTGTTATTCCCTAATACCATTCTAGTATTTTTAGAATTGACTTTGGTGTTTGTGTGAAGGAATCAATATTCATTATTCATACCTATGAATACAATTTAAAAACCATTTTAATGTAGATTAAATGGATATATACCATAAAAGCATGCATATTATATATATAAAGGATATATATATATATATATATATATATATATATATATATATATATAATCTCCTTTTATTGTCTCCTGGAAAACTTGATCCTGAAGACTTCAGAAATAGGATGTGTTCAAAGTCTGGGGGGGCAAAGGGGGTAGGAGGTGCGACGTGGGGATGGGGATGGGGAGATGTAGAGAAGAGAGCAGATGCAGACCTGCTGATCCAGAAGCCTCCTAGTAGCTGCAACCAAATTCCTGAAATCCCTATCCACCCCTCCCCCGGCTGCAGAACAGCAGGATAACCTTTGTTGTTGGCTCTCTGGAAAACTTTGGGTGCTCCTGAACATTAGGGGGCTTTTTGAGTGTTTCACGCTCTATGCGATGTGACACTAAGAGATGTTTTTTTTCAAATTTAATACATATCAAATAATACCCTTAATTCTCATCCTAGTTGAACCTGTCTATCATGAAAACATTGATCAAGTGTAATGATGCTATAATAATTATGTAGGTATGCAACTTTGATTTCAATTGGAAACTAGGTCCAGAGGGTTTTTTTTCCTACTTAATTCTGCATCTTAAAATGACCTCATTATAAGAATATTCAAAAATTGAAAATGTGTGCCCTTTACTTAGTAATACTCAGGGGTTTTTGAACGTATGTAATTTAAATAAATTTCTTTGCATGTATATTAAATGTGAACATTAAAAAAAGAGTTCTCTCTTTAAAATGAACTAATTATGTGTAATGTATCCTTTGCCAAAAATTAAGTCAATTTCTGTTCACTCTCAAATTTTCATTCTTCTGTCAACTGCAAATGGTAATTCAACCAAATGGTTTTATCTTCCACATTTATGCATTGTTTACAGAACACGGCCAGTTAATTGCAGAGGGAGCTGAGTGTGAGATAACAGTTAATCAATGTATCTGTTCTCTGTGAGGATAACCCCCACCCAGACTTGAAGGTTTGATCAGTGTCACTATTCTCTACCCCATGTTCATTCCAATTTCAAAGACTACTTACCATCATCATATTTGAGCCCTAGAGCATGGAGCTTATTAGAATTGATTTTCTTTCCAGGATGATATTTTAAAACACTTTGGCTTATCATTTCTCACTACTGCCTTCTGAGATTCTCATTCATCTGGCATATATTTATTGAGTGCCTGTTGTCGCCAGGACGACCCAGGTTTACTGGGAGACATGAAGACATTGTTTTGGTGGGGTTTGCTGCAGAGTCAGTCAAGGCTAGAGGCAGAAATACCATCTTTTGCTATTCCAATCATGTTTGCCTGTTCACATAGCTCAATTGCAAATGTGTTTTCAGCAACAACACAAAAAACACTAATTCTTCTGAATTATTGATATTTTAAAATATAATACTGACTACTTAGAACCTGGAAGCTGAGTTAATCAATAATCCTCTCACATTGCCCAGGACCCTCTGTGTGTTGTTCTCATGGCTGAGCATTTAAATAATTCAAAAGAAAGATTTCGTCTGAATTAATTTCACCACCGCACAAATTGGAGAAATACATACCAAAACCTTTTGGCAAACTAATCATTACAGCTTATAAATTGTTATTCATTCTCATGATTTTTTCTTATGATTTGATTTCTTGGTAATTTTTGCTAAATCTTGGGATATTTCCAAACTATCTCTCTCTCTTTCTCTCTCCCCCCTCTCTCTTCTCTCTCTCTCTCTCTCTCTCTCTCTCTACATATATATATATATATATAATTTACAATCATATCTATAAGAAAGAAGTAAAATCATGAGAAATAAATAAATTCTTCTGAATTCTACCTTGTGCTAGACATTGCCCTGATCCCTTATAATCATATTACCACTTACTTTTTTCTACAACACTGAAAATTAGATACATCTATATAAAAGATGAGAGAACTGGGGCTGGAGAGAGGGCTCAGTGATTAAGAGTACTGATCGATCGCTCTTGGGTTTGATTTGCATCAGCGACATGGAGGCTAACAACCATCCTTAACTCCAGTTCCAGGGAATTCAACGTCCTCTTCTGACCTCTAGGGGCACTGCATGAAACAGGTGCACACATATACATTCAGGGAATACTCATACACATAATAAAAATAATAAAATAAAACATAAAAAAAGATGAGGGAACCAAGGTCCTGAGAATGAAGTAGAGCATGCTATGTCAGTACTAAGGTAGAAGATAAGGATTTATCCCCTCTTCCATTAAACTCCATTTGAGCTCATTTTTCTATTGATCTTTTACCACTCAGGTCTTCCCAGATTCATAGCAATCAGTCAATCTCCACAGCAGAGTTTAACGCTTTCAGACACTCTCCCATGACTACTTCTGCTTGTTCCTTTCTCTGAATTTCTTTATGAGAAGATATGTATAGCTATGGATGAGGAGGGCACTATATATGTGTGTGTGTGTGTGTGTGTGTGTGTGCATGCGTGCATGCACATGTGTGCGGGGGGGTGTAAAAAGTGCTTTTAGATAAATGTGGTGGTTTGTGCACTTGAAAGGCTGAGGTGGGAAGATGGCCCCAAGTTTCAGTCTAGCCTAGGCTACAGTATGAGGTCTTCGGCCCTACTTAAGCTGTAGAGTGAGAACCTGTCTCAAAAATTAACCGCCTCCCACATTCAGTTCTTTTGAAATTTCAATGTAGAAACAATACCTTAAAAAGAAAGAAACAGTAGGCCAAGCACAGCAGTGTACCTTTAACACCAGGGAGACAAAGGCAGACAGATCTTTCTGAGTTTGAGACCAGCCTGGTCTATGTAGTAAGTTCCAGGCCAACCAGTGCTAACAGGAAGATCCTGTCTCAAAACAAAGGAAAAGAAAAGAAACACTATATTGGACTGGGATGTAGAGTAGAGCATATAAGATTTATCCATTAAAGGAAATGAGAGGTCAAATTAATTGGGTTTTGGTGAGGTGTACCCTGAATTCTACTAGGTATCCAGTAAGAAGCTCTAGTTCACATGCATGCTTGAGTGCATTTCTGCGTGCTCTATGTAGAGATTTGTGTTTTCACTCAGCCTTATTTTCTTCTGCCAACAGAAGAATTTGAGCTATTGAAAGCATAGGGAGTAGAAACCATGAAAATCCATCCTTTGTCCTTATCTGAAGTTACTAAAGAAAACAAAATCATGTAAGACCCTTAAAAGGAGATTGCTAAATATCCTGCTCATCTGGTATATTTATATTAGAGTCATTAATTTAACTGGTCCACAAGTTTACTTAATCAATATTATCCAACTACATTGTAGTTTTGTTTCCATGTCAACAACACATTGCCAAAAAATGTATTAAAAAGTTAGAAACATAGATGCATTATAGTTCTAGATGTTTGAAGCTCCAATTGGGTCTAAAATGAAGGTGAAGCATCGCCATAACATATTCTTTTTTGAAGATTTGAATAGAATTTGGTCCCTGCTTTCTCAGCCTACTGAGGTCACTCACTTTCTCTGACTCTTGAGTCTTTAGCCTCTGTCGTCTTTCTATTAGTATTGCCTCTGTGAGTGCTGCTCTCTTCCCACCAGACAGAGGTAAGAAAACATCTCATTTCAACATCACATATTTGGACATTTGAGCATGCATATCTTTGTGGGGGGCATTATTTTGATTATCACACATTTTAAGTATACGTGATAGTTATTTATTCTATGATCTTATAGACATTCACCAGCTATGAAAACACTCCACGTGTAACATTTCAAGAAGGGACATTACCATATTTCTGTATTAGAAAGCTCACTGAGAGAGGACTATGGAGATGGAAGTCAGCTCAGCTCTCAACTGCAGTGCAGGAGAGCACTCAAGTGCACAACTTCTCAGTATCTGCTGAGCAGTGGGAGATAAATAATTTGAGAGATATTACAGATAGAATACCTTGGAGGTAAAAACGTAGCTTAGATAATTCAGGTGAATAATGGGAAGTGAGAAAAAAATCGGAGATTCTGAGGAGCTGTGTGTATGCTGCTCTAAGAGCTGAGGGTGCAACATTTTCCAGAAACACCTTTCATGTAGTTCAAAGCCCATCTGTGAAGATACTGAGAATAGTATTCATGACAATGTGTCTTTATCCACTGCTTTGCCTTATTCCAAGCACATGACAATTAATCTTTATATGACCTTCTTAGACAGGCACTTCTATCATAATTTTCAGATTAAGAAACTGATTTGTCCTAGTTTGCAAACTGTGCAAGGAGAGAGAAAGGATTTGAAGTCTAGTATCCTGGCTCCAGGGTCCACAGCATTAATTCTTAAGTTCAATTGCCTTGTTAAAGACCAATTATAGTTTTATGGGATTTTTCCTATGAGAACTATCTGTACATTTCCAAGATGGGGTGGGGCAAGGAAAGTAGTTACTACTGTCATGATGAACTGAATTAGAATTCCAGTGGATTCATGGCAAGCAGGAGGATAAGATCCCTAATAAAATGTAACATTTACATGGAGTACTAATCCTGGGCTGAAGGAAAAGACTAGAAAATGATCTTTACTTTCTATGAAAGCTTTGAGAAAGAAAAGGCATATGACACTCATGAAAAATAGATTATTGAAAATTAAATGATTCCAAGGCTGTCTGGATAAATCTGAAATTAGGATATAGTCTTTGTCTATAGGGGAGTAGACTAGACCTAGAGAGAAAGTTGAAATTATATGATACAGGGACATTTGTTCCAGTCATTGAATGGATCAATGTGCTATGCACTCTCTAAGCATTTCCCAAACAAATTTTTATATCAAGGCTATAAGATGATAGCAAAGTAAAGTCTGAGCCCCAAGGTCTCTCACTTTCCTATGTGTATGTTTCAAGAATGTTGAGTTCAACATTTCAGAGAGAACGCCCATTAAATGACATTTTCTAAATAACTGAAGAATCTTTAAAATGATATGTACATTTTTAAGGTCCTGGTCTCTTGATCTGAATGTACTTAATTATTGTTACTATTGACTAGATGTGTGGTAGAACTGCCTGGTGTTTGTCAAGATTTGAGCATCATTCACGGTAGGTGGTCCTTTAAAAATTAATCCTTGCCAAAAAGGAATGTAAACTTCTTATTTTACATTTTTATCTTTATCAAGCTATTTATTCTATAATCTTTGTTGAAGCTTTAATATGAAATTATAAAACATTTCTCCATGGACTGTGTAAAAATCCTTGCAGTGATCATTAAGATTAGGAAAAAAAACCTCCTTACAAAGAGATATTGCTGACAGGAATGTGGCTTTTTGTTCTTTATAGGGAGGTAGATATGAGTCCTTACCAACTGAATTTGCTTTGGATATAGGTAATAGATTTTCATTTGCTTATCTTTTCTACACTTCGTGTATTTAATAAACAGGTATTTGATATTTAATGCTGTTGAGTTCACATTTGGCTGCTGTTTGCAATTTTTGTTAGGAAAACCTCTATCCACAATAGAAGGAGAAGAGTCTCAGAGAATACCACAACCATTCTCGAACTCAGTTTCTGTCTGCTTGACCCAGAAACCAGGCTTCTGTGACCTTTATCCTGCATAGCTAAAACAGATGTTTAGAACCACTGAGAAAGACTCCATCTGGAAATACAAACTTGGAGATTTTTGCCTATAACCTTAGAACCAAAGGTAGACGTATTTAGGGGCTAATTATCTCTACGTTATCCATGCCAATTTCACTCTCTATGAAAATAATCTGCAGCTTGCTTTAGTGATATAGACATTCAAAATTCATTTGTTGAGAACACTACTCTCTGAAACTGTATAAATTGCTTCTAAGAAAGAACTTCAGAACTATGAGGTTTACCCAATAGCCTGGTAACCAAGTTCTGAGAGGTTCATATTCAAGATGATATCCGTTCAGGCTTCATCACTGCCTACCTGTGTGTGAGTAGAACAATTCAACTGAACCCTCCAAATGTTTTAAGACCACATTAACTTTTCCAAAAACTCATCACAAGAAGCAATGAGTTGGAATGCTCTCTCCAGAGTATTTGACCCTATCTACGTTCACTGCTCAGAACAGAGTACCATTAGTTTTAATACTAAATACTTTATCATTACCAGCTGGTACCTTTGGGCATGGGTAAGTAGCATTGACAGTAATGTTCTCAGTGATATATTGTGTAATGTCATCATACAACCTTAATGACAATACTTGAAATTGAGAAGTCAGTAGCATATTGATAGAGCATGTTTGTTCAGATGTATTCAAGTGCCATTAGGAAACTGGACATCTCCGGGGGCGTCTTATACTTTTAAGACTAATGAAAATAGCTAAAATCTGCAGTTGAAACCTAAATAAATATAACTGCTAAAAGTCCAATAAGATCTGAAAAGTTAAATAGCATGAGTTCTCAAATAAAAATTACTTAAAGAAATGAATTGTGGGCTGGGTGTGATGGCATACACCTTTAATCTCAACTCTCAGGAGGCAGAGGCAGGTAGATGGCTATGAGATCAAGACCAGCATGGGACATAGTTCTTTGCTAGCTGGGGCTAAGTGAGACCGTATTTCAGAAAAAAAAAGAATTTTGAATACAAAATTTGAACGCATTTCCATCACAGTAGTACCATAGTGTTTTTCCCTATGTTCTGTACTACAAGTATCAATTAATAGTTGATTTGTGTTAATTGATGTTAAGGTATTTCAGAAACTTAAGTTCAATATACATGAGTGACTTGGAATGCATGGATGTTTGACACTACTGAAATCACACGCTTGCTTACTGAATTTGACTTGACAGTATCTTTCCTTGTGCCATATCAAAAGAGCAAATAGTCTAACATTTCTTATAATAAAAGGAAACGATCCATCCTAATTATGCAAGCATTCCCTCAACTGTAATGCAATGTAAAGACTCAAAAAAAAGCATGGGAAATTGGAGTATAAATTAGAACGTAATCATAATAAGCATTTATGTTTTCTCTTTAAAACTTTCCTGCCAGGCATGGTGGTGCACACTTTCATTGCCATGCTCAAGAGGCCAAGGCTGGCAAATCTTTGTGATATCACAGCCAGCAAAGTCTACATAGCAAGTTCCAGGCCAGCTAGGGCTACAGGGAGACCTTGTCTCAAATAAAGCTAAACAAACAAAGAACAAACTTCCCTAAATTCAAAACAAATTACTTATTTATTTTATGTGTATGTCTGTATTTCTTGCAAGTATACAGGTATACTACATATGTATAATGCTCATGGAGGCCTAAAGAGGGGGTTCACATCACCTGAAACTGGAATTATAGCCCATTGTTATCTGTCAATGTGGGTTCTGGAAACAGAACCAGGCTCCCTTGCAAGAGCACCAGTGTTCTTAACTGCTGAGCCATCTCTAGCCCCTAAATTAAATAAAAATCATATGCACGTGGATTCGTGTACTAAATGTAGACAGAAGATCTACAAAGTTACCAATATGTATCTGAATGATGTGAGTAATGTATTTTATAATGTAAGCCCTGGTAAAGATTTAATACTTACCTGTAAGCCTCCAAATGATGTGGGTAATAGCAATATAGACAGATGAAGGCAGTTACAGTCTGTCTAAAATTCTGTTTATATGTCTTCCTATACTACTTTCCTGAAAGCTTGGGGCCACACATTGATGTAATAAATAATTACAAAGAATTTTCTGTCCCAAGGTGACCATTCATTGAATTCTAGAGCTCAGGCTTCTTTTCCGTAAAAACCATATGCAATAGTCGCTGTAGCACTGGGATTAGAGTAACTATTTCCTAATTTCTAAATTTTTTGATTTCTATATTGTGGAATAATTTCAGTGAAGAAAAAGATAACTTAGTGGCTTAATTTCCTACAAATATATTGGCCTTCTTCCTTTAATTCCTTGTGAATGAGTGCTAACAGAGGAGTTGCACTAAACCCGTGGCATTTGGGTTATTCTTCATGGACGAGGGCCAGTTCTTTTGGTGATAGAACTAAAAGCTCACAAGATGCTGTGTATCAGCAATGAAACAATTAGTCTTTGAGGAGCTTTAGGGAAATTTCTCAAGCAGTGAATTAATCATTGTGATTCTGGTCCCCCTTCACAAATGCCAGATCTCCAAAAGGACTCCCTCCCCACCCCTGTTCTTGGTCCTCTTACTAAAGGTGAAAATATTTCATATATCTTTAGTAAAACATTATGAAATCTCTTTTTATCTGCAACACAACTGGTACTTTTTGCAGACATGTATTTCCATAATTAAACATCCTAAAATACAAATCCCATTATTATTTGTTATGTCTAGTCAGTAATTAGACCTCAGCTGGTAGGGCAATTTCAGAACAGAGTTTACCAATTTACATACTAATCCAGCAGAGTCTGGTGGGACATGATTAGCATAGATTCAGTCAACATCTTAATTAGCTCTCATCCCAGCATGCACTCCAAGGTGACTTACCCCACCCCCACCCCCGTGAGTCTTCTTTAGCTCTTTTTTTCTTCAAAAGATTCCCACTCTTCGAAACATCTTTTCTACAGTTCTTTTCCAAAGATGAAATGATTCCATCACAAACTAGTCAGTCAGGGAAGGCATTTTATGTAAAGTCTTAGAAATCAAAGAGAATTGACTACAGAAGTGATACAAATCCAAGCAATATTACAAGAATGCATTCTTGGAGAATGTGAGATTATACCCATTCTCCTTCCTCAGTCTGAACCCTAGGTAACGAGCCATCCCAAACCTGTGAGTCTTACCCATTTTCTAAGACCGCAGGAAATAGGTTTTATTTTTTCCTGCCCATGAGCAGGAGGCTACTGTGTTATTTACCAACTCTCATGGAAGGAAATTCTTCATAATTAAGTGAAATCTTCCACATTGCATGCTAAAGACTGTAGCCTTTCCGTCCATCCACAGGCAGCAGCCTATGAAAAGCTTTTCTCTGAGCTGAGGACAATAATTAAATTATCTCTATAACATTCTCTTCATGTTGAATGTTTCTAGCTCCCTGACTCCCTCTGAGATCCCTTTTCTTCAACTCTTTGATCTTCTTTCCGGTTTTCCTCTGAGCTCTTTCCAAGTTCTCTGCAACCCTCTTTTAATTGTGGCACTTAGAACTAGGAAGAGTACTTTGAAGTAGTTGGAATGGCCAGACTTTCTGAGGATAAATACCCAATACCTTCGTGTACTCCCATATTCAGTTTGCTTTTAGAAACAGTGCTTGTTATTAGCTAGCAAACTTGGCTTATTTCTCTTCTATTTAAAAGGCAATTTGAGTTTTCTATTTGTATGTTATTTCATATCCAAAAGAGGATTTATTCTGTTAGCTTTGTAGATTTCTTTTTGTGGTTTATCAAGGGCATTTTGAGTTTCAATTTCATTTTGCAAACCTATAACCTCCTGATATCTGCTGCTAAGGTTTAAAGTCACTTGCAAACTCAATTTGGGTATCACCAATGAATTATTATACAACACAAGGGAATGAAGACTTCAACTGCATGGGGGGAAGTTCCCAGGAGAATATTACTTGCTAACACCTGAAACCCATGGGCTCTGTTCTCTTTTCAAATTGCTACTGTTCTCTGCCGTCCTGCCTTCTTTTGATTTTTCTCTTATGATAACTTATTTTCCCTATTTTATTTTTCCTTTTCCTCCTTTCTCTCTTCCATTTTCACTCAATATCTTCTGGCAATCTTTGTTTTATATCATTCCTCAGCAAAAAAAAAAATGTCTGGTTGTAGAGTTAATAGTGACACAAGGAGATGCCATGGAATTAGAGAAACAACCCCAAGCAATATGTCTTTCTGACTTTCCACTGTTTTAGTTGAAATTGGGCCACACAGAAGGCACAGATAAGAGCAATTCAGAAGTACTGATTAATGGCTATTACAAAGATGTGAAAATGGGCACTGAAGCTTCCACTGGCCTAAGAAAGAAACTGGCCAGGAAAGTTTTATCCCTCTAGTAGCTTACAACTTTGAGACCACATCAAAAGAGGTAGTCAAAGAACCACAGGCATTCACCTACAGATGCTTCCTTGCTGTGTCAGGTGCAAAACACGTTTTAAATTCCAGAATGTGTCCAAGCTTGCCTTAAAAGCTAGGCTCCATATTGATCGGAAGTTTAAGCATCCCCAAGATTATACAAGGTTTATTCAAATCCCTTTGTGAATCAAAAAATTTCTTGCTATTGTAAACTCTAAAAACAGTTCAAGAATCCCACAGCATGGTTCCATGTCTTCTGGAGCTACTGATGGAAGATCACATCTGGAGGCTGATACTAGGATGCAGTTTGGCTGATTGACTTTGTGTGTTGTTAGTTTTGTATAGCTGACCAAATACACACACACACACACACAAACACACACACACACACACTAAATAAGAAATAAGAACACTCCTAGATATAATATATACCTGAGAGAAATGAAAATATTTGTCTTCATATTGGAAAAACTTACATATCACAGAATAATGCCCATAATGTCCAAATGGCAGCCTTCTAAATGCCCATCAATTGATACAGGCATGAATAAAATATACAACAGTCATGCAATGGTGTACTATTCATCCATAAAAGGAATAGCATACTGGTTCATACTATATTACATTAATGCAATAAATCTCTCACACACAAAAATGTCAGAGAATTAGGCACACCAATAGACATAGATTATAATGATGGATGCATAACTCTGTGAGTATACTAAAATTTTTAATGGTATACAATAAATTGGTGAATTTTATTACATATGAGCTATATCTCGGCTAAGCTCTTCTTCCAAAATGATCATGATTAGACCCAAGTGTGCCTCCATAATTCACAAAACATTTGAAAATTTTAAGTTTATAAAAAAGATAACACTTGGGACTAGAGAGATGACTCAGCAGTTAAGATCAGTGGTTGCTCTTGCAAAGGACCTGGATTCCATTCCTAGCAACCACATGGAAGCTAACAACCACCATAACTCAAGTTCCAGGGGCTCTAACACTGTGTACTGACATCTGTGGGCATTGTACGATGTGGATACACTTACAAACATGCAGGCAATACACTGATATACATAAAATAAAAACAATAAAACATTTTTAAAGGGTAACACTTGTTAAAGTATTATAAAAGTTTCCTTTCAGTGACACTACTGGAGAAATTATAAAAAACAATAAAACTACAATTGTAACTTTAGACAGTAGAAGCCAGAATGAGGTATTTAGAGCCAGAATGGAATCTGTTCTAAGCTCCATCCTCACCATTTACCTGCAGAATAAAACAAGGCCAAAACCAAGCTTAAAGAATAGTGTTATAGATGTGTGCTCTGATAGTCTCTTAAAGAACATCATGGAAGCACAAGGAAATATTACATAATCATCAGTATACATTATTTATTAGATTATATTGAGATCAAATGAGGAGATTTCTATGGTCCTATTGATCTTGAGACTGGATTACAATTTTACCTAAGAATATACACATTTTTGATAGATACATTTCTTTTGCTTGTGAGGTGCTTTGTCTTATTGATTTTTCTTGAGACAGTCTCATTATGTAGCTCTGGCTGTATTAATGTGTATCCTAGGCTGGCCTCAAACTCTTGGCAATCCTCATGCCTCAGCCTCCTACATGCTAGGATTATAGGCATGTGCCACCATCATGCAAGACTTGTTATCTATTTAGTTAGTTAGTTACTTATAGTTAGTTATTTGAGACCAGGTCTCATGTAATCCAGACTGGCCTCGAACTCTTCAGGCAGCTAAGGATAACCTTGAACTTTTGATATTCCAGTCTCTCTACTTCCTGAGTGCTGGGATTACATTTGTGTAAGTTTATGCAGTGCTGGAGATGGAACCTAAGGCTTCGTGAATGATAGACAGTTTTCCGACTGCTGTATCCCCAGTCTCATAGGACTTTTATTTTAAATTTTTTAACAAAATAAAAGGTTGACTATATATTTAAGTGCCAGCATAAAGAGGGAAGGAAAAGAAAAAGACATTATATACACAGGATATAGATAACTGGCTTCTCAGAGACAGGCTTATATAATATTCTAATATTTGAATTTTCTCAAGATAGGGAGTAATGGAAAGCTGTGACTTTACACAGATTTTCTTTTTTTGGATAAAGAGAAATGTTCACTTATGTCACCAGATTTATGGGAATTGTAAATACTGTTTAAATAACTCCTAGAATAGTATTTGAAAAAGTAAAGCTCAATAGCGTCTTGTTCATAATTGTTTGCAGAATTCTGTTCTGAGTGGATTTTAAATTTTAGATAAATAGAATTTTCACTGAGAAAGTTAACTCATTGTCCCAAGTTTCTTTTTTTCCAGAGGCAGAGACACCTTCCAGGATGAATGGCATATAGCTATGTGATAGTAATTTTTTCAGCACTCCTGAGTTATTTCAGTCCTATACCAGGAGGAGAATGCATTTTCAGTATGCATCAAAAATGGATTTTGCAATAGCTTTGTTATGTATATATCTTTAAATTACTTACATTGTTATTTTATGTGTATGACTCTTTTACCTGCATGCATGTAAGTGCACCACATGTATCCAATGCCTGCAGAGGCAAGAAGGAGGTCTTGGATTCCCTTGGTAGTCATGTGGGTGCTGAGAATCCAAGCCAGACCCTCTGGAAGAAGAACAAGTACTCTTAACCACTGAGCCATCTTTCCAGCCCTTTATGTAGTTTACTGAGTTTTTGTGCATTCCCTATAATAGGTCTTAATCAAATTTAGCTCCCCTCCCATATCTGCACCCACCATCCACTCCCACCTGATTTCACGCATTCTGTCAAATATGTTAATGTCTATCCAGTCAAGCATTTGTACCCAGATGTGCCTGAGTTGCAAATTCCTGAACTGTAGTCTAGTTAACCGCATGCAGTAACTTTTTCAAGTTTGCAGAAAACATATAAGAGTTTGCAAATGTGGTGCAGAAAGTTCCTGTGGATAATTCATGCAAATTCAGCCCACGATAGTGTGTGTGGTAACCACAGAATAGTGTCAAAACAACAACAAAATAATTGGCACTGATACAATGCTACCAATACTACGGATTTTCTTAGTGGCAAAATTTTGTTTATAAATTGAGCTGCAAATTAGAACAGCATTTCAAGAATCAGGTAGCACAATTCAAAGTGTTTTCACTGGATGCAGCTTTTTATTGTTTAAAGGTGTAATTCTTCAAGTAAATAAACAATTCTTTTTAAATTATGAGTATTCAATTCTGAATAACTGCATTTAAATCTTGTATTGGAAACACAAGATACTAATAAGCTCAATTAAAGAATATATTAGTATATTTTTGCCTCAGCCTTGCTTTCAAACAATGCTTAGATCATTAAATTAGATTCTCATTGTTTCTTTAGAGGTAGATGCATTATTAAAATGTATTCTGCATATTTTGCTTCTGTAATTATGTCTAATCAGTGTGAGTTGGTTCTGTAGTAAAATACTTCATTAAGAACACATTTTTGAGATATAAGTGTGAAACAAAAGAGAATCTGTGCTAGTTTGTTTAGAAGAGCAAGAAGTTGATAGAAATTAGCAATATTAGACAGTACCAGCAGGCTGGAAAAAAATGTGGTAATAGGTAGAAAATGCAAAGCTTCTATAGAAATAGCCTGGTCTTAAAACCGAAGAAAGGACCTCTTCATTGTGGCATTGTCTATTCTTTCTTTCCCCCCTTCAGAATCGATTCTGAAAGATGTGGAGATCTCATAAATGTCTCTAAAGGCCAGTTGGAAGCACCCAGGGAATGAGGCTTTCTGGAAAAAAAAAAAAGCCTTCCCATGCGTTTAAATGGCATGTGTCAAGGGAGAAAGACCTCAGCATAGCAGTGATGGAGCAGGGGCTGCCTGGGCCGCTTCCTTTGTGTCCTGATCATTTACATGACTTAAACACAACAATGTGCTCCCTAGTCAATAGCCCAAGATGCTTTGCCATAGCAACAGTTGCAGAATGTGGCACAGCCTCCATGGTGTCCCTGTGACATAAAAAAGTTCCATAAAGAACCATTCTTATGAATATGCTCAGAGATTTCTTTCTGTTACTAGTGCTTGTTTCAGATTCCGCTGGGTTTAGGTTTTATTTATGCAGCCCATCTTTCCTCTGTTGTGTGAGTAGGAGCTTTGTGCATAAGTTGGGAGAGACATGGCAGAGGGGTCAGAGGGTGCAAATGCATACTTGGCTGTGATGGAAATGGAATTCTTGAGAACACTCTGAAAAATCTATTAACATTGTTCAGGAAATTGTGTAAAACTCAGGAATGTAATATACATCCTGAAGTCATTGTAGGTTTCCTTTTTAGTGTTTGCACTTTTTGCTTCTTTGAATCATATCTCAGCATGGGTATCTACCACACCATGCTTTTTGACAATTGGAAAGAAACGAATTCCGTATTCAATGCTGGTGTCCAAAAAGACACAGCACATATGTTATCAAATCTTCGATGAAGCATCACTGTCTTCCCCTTCTCTTAAGGTCATTTTCTACCAAGATAGAGTTTTCTTAAAGAATATCTTTTTCCTCCTACCTCCTTCTAAAAGCATTAGTACCTTTCTATGAGTTTAATTAGAGTAAACTTTGTCTGGTTAAAAAAATAGTGCCAAAGGCATCACAGAAAAGGAAGCATGTTCACTCAAAAGCATTTGATTATAATTTGCTGTTGAGTAGGCTAAACAGTTTTACTTTGGGGACAATGAGAGGACTTTCTATTTTGTCTGCCTGAGAGGTGGAAAGGTAACTCTGTATTTTGCTATGTTTGTGTTTCTGATATTCTTCCTATGGCACCTGTGTGACATTGTCCTCTTTCCTCACGTCTGATCCCCTTCCTTGATTTCTGGTAAGTAGTTGTTATCTCTTAATATTGGAGCTGCCTATAGTGATAGATGAGACTGAATCTGTGCACTTGATTCCATAGTACTCTATAAATTAGTAATGAGCTTGTAATAACAAATCCTAAATGTTCCTGCTTCTCAGGAAGCCACAGACCCCAGGGGTCACCAAGCAACAAAAGATCTAACTGGCCTCACCAGTGAAAACACAATTAATTATTTATACACATCAGCATTTGACATTGGTATCATTTCTGAAAGGAGAGCCTTTGTTTGCTACACTGCTGCATGGACTTCTGCTATGAAGATGTGCAGTTTAGTTCCACTCTTGTTCAGGCCAAATGGAGATGAATAGATAGTGGGTGATGAAAGGTGAACTTTGAATGCCAAATTTTATGCACATACTGATATAAAGAAAGTGATGCTGGGTACTGCAATGACATTAAAATATAGTGGGTAGCTGTGGAATGGAAGGTAAGATGGGTACAGAAGTCACTGCCACATCCTTATTCCAGTCTGCTAAAGACAAACCGTTTAACCAGAGCTGAGAGACATTTAAAGGGATTTCTCAATGACACCGCAGTGGGGAAATTTCAGTGAGGCTATTAAGGAATGTTTTTCACATTTGTGTCTTGGTTACTCTGCCATCATCTAAAATGATTTGTTGAGCACAGAAGAACTGGTTGAGTGTCACTGAGGATATCATAGGCTTCTTAGATGTTAAATTGCATATTGTGAGAATAAATCACATCTTACTAGGGTTGTATGCCTCTAATATTTAACTACTCCAAAGGCAAGGTAGGCTCAGTTCTTTTTTTGTGAACCTGGAGGGGAGGGAGATAAAATTCTTTCTCTTTGTATGTTCTGCAAGTTTCAAGGCTTTCTACAATCAAGGGACTGTCATTTGAATGTTGTGGATTTGGTGGACCGTGGCTCAACAATGAGGAAATTTCATTAAGCTGAGCCAAAGCTAATTTTGAAGCAGTTCTAAGATGTTCCGTATTAAGTCTCGGATTTGATTCCGTACCCTTCCTTTCATGTTTGAGTATTCTCAGGCCCTGACAAAGCGATGACTGGCTGCCTTATTCACATGGTTAGCATTGCTCTTCAGTTGCCAAAATTGATATTTTTTTTTTTACAAAGTTCATCATTCAGAACTATTAAGAATTTTTCTTCTATTCATTAGAAGAATAGGTCATAGATTCATACAGAGATTCTTTCCCCAATGAGTTCAGAGGCCTAGATTGCTCACTGTTCCAAGAGATAGAAAGTAAACATGGATAATATTTAATTTGTATGCACAAGTAAAGACTCATAATTTTCTGGACCACACAGGATCTCTCTACAATTTCGGATGTAATCTCTGCTTTTGTACCTGTTCCAAGAAAGTCAATGAACTCTGAAGGCATTTGGCAATAAAAGTAGTCTATTTAAACTCTGCAGTTTAACCTACAACCAAAAAGTCAATATTCATAAACATTGGAATATATTTATTACCACATCCCCTAATATTTTTAATTTGCATTTGTGTCTAGATAAATGATTATAATAGAGAGTCATACCCTCCAAAAGAATGAAAATGTTTAAATAGTCTCACAGTAGAAGAAACCAGTGTATTGTCCTATGAAAACTAAGCAAAATGATAGTTACATTGTAGATGAACCAAATTATGACTCCAACTTTTCCGCACATTCATTATTAGTTCAGTCTCTACCAAGAAAGCATTCCTGAAGGCGAATAGGGCTCTGAAACAGTTAGTATTAAGTTAGTCACTATCCTATAGTTCTTTTATTCTGTATATGTATAGTGTATGGAGAGGGGGCGCCATTACTCATGTGGAGATTAGATGATGTGGAGTTGGCTCTCTCCTTCCACCTTTAGAGAGATTCCCAGTTATCAAGCTTATGAGAGAATTCTTTTATCCTCTGAGCCATTTTACTGGTCCCCAAATCTGTTTCTTACTCCCATCATTAAAATGCTGCTTCTCTTCCTAAATGGTTGTCCTCCTTTTCACAGATCCAGCCTCTGTCCTATAAAGTATTGTGTGATTAGGGCTTGTCTTTATTTAAATTTTCTTGGATACAAAACTTGAGATGAAATTTTAAAGGCTATCTTTACAAGAGTGAGGACTAGAGAGGGAAGGAATATGTTGTTAAGTTACCCTCTGAAAGCCAGTGGAAAACATACTCCTCAGAGATGTTCTATCTAAGGAACACAGGGCCTGGAGTATTCATCCACCCACTTCAGTTACTCATTGGATGGGGATTGCATGGACATGGGTAGGGAGACAAATTCTCCAGCACTTCTAATGTTCCATGTGCAACGTCAGCTGCAGGTCCAGAGAGATCTCTCTGACAGTTAGTTATCAGACTGTAGAGCATAGAAATTGAAAGGCCTCAGTGTATATGAACAGAGCATTAATTTATCTGGCTGAAATGTTAAACATCCAATTTCATTATAGGCCCAAAGACAGCAAACACATTCCACTAGTCCCTGTGACAGCCTTGCCAATGTTCTTCCAGGAGAAACAGACATAATTTCCCAGTGACTTGTCGTTTTAACATTTTTCGTGAATTTTTACTGTGCACAGTTTGTCATCTGGATGAAAGCTCAAAGACATTCTTCACAGGCCCAGCTATGTCTTTATTAAGGAATAAACCACAAGGGCAGAAGTGAGGGAATCTGAATCTGACAGAATAGGCCAACCAAGATAAGATCCAAGTCCTGGGAGGAAGTTGACTCTTAGCCTTTGGCAGAAGATAGCTCTTCTATTTGCAGAGGACAGGCTATACAAACAAGTGAAGAGTGGTGGCAATTGGTCCAGCGATGAACAGAGAATGAATCACATCATAAGCTGCTGGCATTGAGAAAAGATAATGCAAACTGTTAAGAACAGGTCTTTGGCAAAGGCTAAGGAAGGGGTCCTCCATAATTTGTCAGCATGGAGATGATGAAGGTCCTTTAGCAATTTGTGAGGACAAAACCTAGAAGGGTGAGGATACAGGGCACTGAATTGGAAGAATAAGATTTGGATTGAAGGGCATAGTTCAAGACACAAAATACATTAACTTGATGAACATAGGCAATGACACTAGTACAAGAAAGCCTATGATTTTGGTTAAGAATTCTTTGGATTGTAAATGGTAAATGAAAAGGTCTGTTTTATTTTAGTAGTGAAGTAGTGAACAGAAAGATATTCTGTGTTTCCTGTGTTTATGGTATGTGTCTCAGTTATCTAAGTTAAACTTAAGCAGCCATCCTTAAGTTTAGTGACTTAAAATGACAAATTTCAACTGATGTGGACTTTTGTGGTGCATATTTGTAATACTCATGAGACAGAGACAGGAGGTTTTTGAGTTCCATGCCAGCCTGGAATACAGTCCAATCCTGTCTCAAAGGAATACAATTTTTAGCTCATGAGTCTGTATGTTGGGAATTAGCCCAACTCAGCATAATAATAATTTTGCTCATACAACCTGGGGTGACTTGCATGTCTACAATTAGGTGGGAGGGATGGTTGGTCTAGGATGAGTTTTAGGTACTTCTACATAGTCTATGAGAGCTTTGTCCCACCTAATCAATCATCTTCTGGGTGACCATCCTGGAGTATTTCTTATAGAAAGGCTCTGGATAACACCAGGGGGCAAGCCCCAAAGGATAAACACTGGGTTTTTTATTGTATTGCATTACTTAAAACAGTCTCACTATGTAATCTAGGCTAGCCACCAATGTAATGATCTTCCTACCTCATCTTAGTGCTGGGATTTCAAGTACATGTCATATGACCAGCAAGCATAAATATTTTTAAACCTGTACTTATTTCATCTTTGCTAATGTCCCATTGGCCGGTAAGAGTCATATGGAGACACTCACATCTATGGAATGAGGTAAATTTCACTTTGGAGGAAACTTTCCTATATGAAGGCTACTAAGACACAAAGACAAGTATACAAAAATAATAGACTGATCTCTCCTTTTTATTTATTGAACCACTGTGTTTCATACAGAACATTTCAATCAACCCCAATCATCTTTATATGCCTTTTCCCTCTGACATTCCTCAAAGCACCCCTGCTCTTTTTGTCATGTTGTCTTCTTATATATTCCAACTTCAATTTACCAAGCCTTACTTGACCAATGACTCTGGGTTACTTTCAGCTCCTAGGCTCACATCCTCACTATATCATAAACGGAGAGAAGAGTATTCTTTTCTGTTCAGCCCAATTGGCAGAATCCTGGGACTGAAGCTATTTGGCCTGGCTTGTATGTTGGGGAACAAAGATGAATGACTCTTATTCAATCCATATGATGAGAATGGAGGGAAGAAGAACTGTTCTTTAAGTGATTCCCGAGTCTCTAGTTTAATTTCCATGCTTCCTAGATTCCATCTCTTCTTGTTCTAGTTTTCTTTTCACGCTTTAAATTTTCTGCAACACACATTGAAAAATGTTTCTTGGAAAGAAAGATCTTGAGATCTTTCATATGTGTTATCTTACCTTCCAATCTGAATAAAAATTTATGAGTGTAAAATTCTATAGCATTTTACTCAATTTTAACTTTAAGCTTTGGTTTCCTTTTAAAAAATTTAATTTTCACATTTTAATTTCCAGGAGTCCTTTCTGATTTTTGGAATATATCCTTCGTCTGTCACCTTGGTCCAGATTCATGAAATATTTTCTCATAACTTACTCTGAGAATATGGATTTTATTATGCATACAGTTTTTATTTGCCTTCAGAGTTTTCTTATTTCTACTTTGGTGGTACATATATTCCAGGATAACTTTATTTTTTATTTTCTTTATTTTTATGTGTATGAGTGCATTGTAAGCATGTATGTAAGTGCATCAGTGTCATGTAGTGCCTGTGGATATCAGAAAAGGGTTTCAGATACCCTGGAACTGGACTTATGGACAGTTGTTAGCCGCCATGTAGACAATGGGAATCAAACCTGAGTCCTCTGCAAGAGCAGCCAGTGCTCTTAACTGCTGACCCATCTCTCCAGCCCTCATGAGAACTTTCTAAAACCATTTTTGTAATTTTTAGCTTCTAATTTTGTATAATTTCATACAGATCATTTTCAAGAATAGTGCAGATAGTTCCATACATCCTTTATGCACACTTATCAATTGTTTATATTCTTCCCCATGTATTTCTCATTATCTATCAAAAATACATTATTTTAATGAACTTTTTAGCTAAAAAGATTAGTATGAATGTCTTAAAAACAATGATATTCACACATGACTCTGTAGTATAATTACCAAGATCAAGAAATGTAACTTTGGGCTGGCAGCACTAAATTAGGTAGTAATATTTTATCAGTGAAGATTCTTGTTTTCTTTTCATGGTGGTGAGGACGGAGTTCATTCAGTCTTCATCAGTTGTCCCAATGACATTCACTATAGCTGTTTTTTTTTTTTAATTTCCATTCCGGAAGCCAGTTTATAACAACCGGCTGCATTATCATATCTTTTTTAAAATTTAAAAGGAATCTCAAATATTTTCCTAGTGATTTTTGTGGGTATTTTTTTTTCATCTTGACATTTTAAAAAAGAATACAAGCCAGATTGAAATCATCTTAGGTCTCATTATTAGATTCAGGTTAAGTGATTTGGGCAGAAATAGCAGTAATATTAAAAGTTAAAGAAGTGAGAAACTCAGATCAAATAGGAAACTATGCATCTAAGAAATGCTTAATATATTGTAGACTATGCATTGGGACATTGAGCAGGAATTTCTCTTAGTTGTTGGGGAGTTTTCAGTGGCTTTCCTTATTTGTCTATGTAGATAGATGGCTGTTTTTGGCTGGACTAAGGAGAACTTGCATGTTTCATTTTGATCACAGGATAAGAGAAGGCTGCTAAAATCACGTATTTTCCACCTGTGACCTTAATTCTAGAATTTTCAGTTCTACATAGTTGTTATTAGGTGTGTGTGTGTGTGTGTGTATGTGTTTTACTTCATCTCTTCCAGAAAGTTCAATTTGAAGATTCTCTTGTGATTTTGAGATGGCAACTTGGAGGTTTGGAGGCTCAGTTCTCCCTTGTATGTACCTTCAACTGACCCATCTGACCTCCAGTCATACCACCTTATAGACATTAAGTGTCTCCAAATGAAACCTACGATCTGACTTCTTAACTCATATCAACTCAAGGCATTTTAGTTCTCCAGCAGAGTCATCTATTAACTTTATGGTTTGCATGATTTTTTGAGTTCTTTCACTTTTGGCAACTTTTCTTTCTCCTTAGACAATAGATGAATATTGTAGTTGTCTTGTTATCCATCTTGTTCCTGTAATACTTGCTAGCTTCAAACCAGAAGTAAACAGGTATTTAATATGCTATATTTTGTGTATGTACTTTCCTTTATTCTTACAGAGGTAACTATATGTGTTTACTATTATTACTACATGCAACATTATGTTGGGGCACTATAGGAGAATTAATGAGAGCTAGAGACATCCGTAGGTCTCACTTGGAGGAGGAGCAAGAGATCATGTTATGTAAATCATTCAGAGTATGTTACCATGTGGATTCTGGCTTGAGATAAGATCATGATCAAAATTTATTGAGTACCTAGTTTTACCAGGCACATTCAAAAATCGATAAGGGTGGCAAATATTTCAATGTCCCCAGGGATTTTCTTCACTGTACTGAATGGCAATGAACTCAGGACATTGCACATGCTAAGCAAGTGCTCTTCCACTGAGCTGAACCTCCTCTTCCCTAGGAATCTATGATGAAAATGTTGCTGTTTTAATTTTTTGAGGGGAAAAGTTTTACTCAAATGGTTAAATAACAGAACATCATTTTGATACAGGTGTGACAGACGCTATCACCAAGGTATATTCAACAAACCTGATTTTACCCCTGCAAGTTATAGAATAAGAATTGAGAAACTTATGTCACCTTCCTAAGAGGACTTCTGCTTCTCATATAACTTACAAATTATACTTTGTCCATGTTTTCCTAGTATCATGTTCTATTTCCCCAGCTTGCTTCTACTATCTTTTCTGTTGTCTATTTTTTTCTACCCTGGAGAACTTTTGTCTATTCCCTGCATATATCCTGAATATCAAGTGCATAGCGAACACTTTTTTCCCTCTTTTTAAAAGTTTCAAAATTTATTTATTTATTGTGTATATGTAGGTGTGTGTTCTCCAGTGCGGAAACATGCCATGTTGCACATCTGGAAGTCACAATCATTTGAAGGAATCAGTTGTCTCCTTCCACCATGTGTGGTACACGGGGCTGAACTCAAATCCTTAGTTTGGGTGGCAAGTGCTTTTACCCACTGAGCCATCTTGCTGGTCCTTAATATTTCTGACTAAATAATTGAGATGAAATCCTCTGTTTCACATGCTCCTATCTTCACCCTTTGCCTGTGTTCTTTTTCCAAATTGCACTATGAGTTTTGAGATTTTTCTACATTTTCAGTGTCCTGCCAACTGTGGCCTGTACAGGAGCTTTATAAATTGTTCTTAAATGAGTAACTGAGTCAGTAATGCTAGACAAAAGCTAATGCTACTGGGAGGGAGATTTATTTCCAGGATGAAAGTGTTTTCTCTCAAAGAATGGTTAGGACCATCAGCATTTGGAAGGTGGAGATAACAGTATCGGTTCAAGGAAAGCATGGGCAACATAGTGAGATCTTGTCTCAAATAGCCAAGGAATACTCACTTAGCACACACAAGGCCCTGGGTTTCACCCTGGTTGCTGTGTCCTCAAAAGTGTTTTCTGTAGTATTTATATTATATAAGGTAGAGAGAGTACACAAATTAACTAGTTATTTGGAATATGACCAAATTCCTCTTTCTTGCTTTCATATTAACATCTAAATTTATAACTATTAATGTCTGTATATAGATGCCCTAGTTAAAGACTCAGTTGACCTAGTTGAAATTACATCTTTTCTAGAGCTATCTTGGCCATGAATTATCCTTTTCTCCTTTTCAATGGTATGTATAGGGTATACTTTCCTTAAATATTTGCTGTCTGAAGAAGCATGGCAATAATCCATAGACTGTTTTCTTATTTAAGTAGAATGCTTATCAGGAACATATTAAAATTTTTGGAAATTAGCCTTTTTCATTTGTTAGTATTATCTTTATTTTATATGTATATGTACTGCCTGCATGCCTATGGAGGCCAGAAGAAGGCATCAGATCTCTAGAACTTGAGTTACAAGCACTTGTGAGTCATCCTGTGGGTGCTGCAGACTGCATCCCTGTTCTCTACAAAAGGAGCTCTCCAGCCCTGACAAGCAACATTTTTAATCCTGTGAATCAAAGTCTTATGTATTTCTGGGAAATTTTTTTTTCCATAAGTGATGCTACATTTCATCAAAAAGCAGTAGAAGTCATCAAAAATTTTAAAACTCTCTCAGAAAAATAATGAATTTTGCTGTTTTCAAGGTTGAGAGTATTTTCTTAAAATCATACTTTTAATGTTTCACCTCTGAGTTTTCATTAGAAAAGCATCGTTTCCCTTTTCTTTATAAATACAGGTTTCAATTTCTCCCTTTTTGCTCAATAGGGTTGAATAGTACTTGTTATTCACAGTACTAAAGAACAAATATTCTCTAAGAAGTTTTGCCCTCATTTCACACACTTCCCTGCAACTTCCCATACTCTGAAGAAGAAGGTTCTTTCCACACCCCTGAATTTGTACTGCCCAGCCAGGCTTTACTGAGTGCCAAAAATACAGCTGATATCCTATTGGATGTTGAAGCTGCATAGGGCAATTAAACAAGTTCCTGTTTTCATTAAAGTTAAATTCTGATGGGGAGAGATGGACAATGTGCAGGAGATAGAGCCCTCAGGAAGGACAGCAGAAAGGAAGCTACCCTTAGAGACTATACGAGTGTCTATGAAGATCTTTTTTGAAAAGGTTAGAACTGAACAGAGACTTGGAGAACCCAAGAGTGCAAAAATGTGTGTTGCGATCCTCAGGGCAAAGAATTCCAGGTGAAAACACCAGGAAGAAAGAACATCAGGTGCAAAGTGATGAGATGAGCTCACTCAATGCCTGTGAGGGACCAATAGGAGCACAGAGTGGCTAAAGCAAGGTGATTCAGGAAAGGTAAGGGAGGAGCCAATGAAGAGTTTTGAGCAAAGACATTCAGAGAAATGAAAACTTTTAAGCAGGCATGGGAAAGTGTTCAGTGGGAATGCAGGCTAGAAGAAGGCAGGTCATAGGTTGTGACAGCAGTGGTGCAAGTAAAAGAATATAGAGGCTTGGCCTAGAGCAGTAAGATATAAGCAGAGGTTGTCTGATCATAGGTGTTTAAGGTGAGGATGACATGGTTTTTTAATGGAACAGATGTTAGATTGGGGAGGGGGGGTGCACCATAGATAACTACAAAGATGTGGCTGTGCGCACACATCAGTCCCTAAATCTGCCTCTCTAGTGCACTTTTTTAGGTACAGTCACAAGTGTTTGAAGAGACAGAAATAGGATAAACAAAAGCAGTGGGCTTCTAACTTAGCTAGTCATGCTATTCAAGCCCAATAAGATTAAACGAACAAAGTATCAAGCCTTCCACCAACAGTGAAAATGGAAAAATTAAGAAATACAACTTGCAAAAACAATTAGAAATAACAAACTCAATGTAAGGTAACAGAAACTAATGTGATGGCAATTTGCTGTCATAAATTTACAGTATTTCAAGATAGAATCATGACTGGAATTTACTTCTCATTCAAACTATAGAGGAATGTGACCTTCAAAATACAAGAGACTGTGAGGAATGTAAAAACATAATATGAGACCCAGAAATAAGTACACTGAGGGAAATAGTTGTGGCTTTCAATAATCTATGGGAGAGTGTGCGAAAATGGAATTAAATTTTGACCATATAAACCAAAGTCATGCTGGGGACATATGGGTAGAAATTTCCATGATGACAATGATACCTTGGTGAAATTTGTAGTCAGTACCCAAGAGTTAATGTAAAAGTCAATAGGCAGAAATGAAAATTAAAATATCTATTAGCTCATGTCCCTTCTGAAGTGCCCATAATGTCATGGGTCCCAGTCTTCTGTTCTCTAAGTGGAGCCTAGGGAAGGCCAATAGAGCATGGTGGAGACTACGGTATGCTAGTACTCTAGGCTGTTCCACATGCACTCCATTCCATTGCTTGCTAGCAAGATGCAGAGAAAACTTCTGAGGTCCTAGAAGAAGCTGCTGTCTAGAATGTGCCTTAGTCTGAAAAAAGAGCAAGATGAGCAGGAATTCCATTTTAGGTGGATTGTTACATGAGCATTAAACAAATCCTTAAATGTCAAGATATGGAGATTTAGGGGAATCCTCTGTTAGACAGCCAGATTCACACACCCTGACTAATATATCATCTATCTTGTAGAGTATCAGCTGTCCAAAAAACTGCAATGTTAGGAACCGTTTTACCATCCCTGGATATGTTCAAGAACATGTACTTAGATACAAAAATCAAGCTAGAAACAATGACTTTACTAAAGAACTTGGGCCACATTTTGTAAAATGTTCATCAAGTCACCTGCCAACAGACATTACAGGACCCATCCATCCCCAAGTCACATAATGTATAGTTTCCACTGACTTTTTCTTGAAGTCTTTTATTTTTACAGTCTTATCTTAAATAGGAAAGCATTTTCTGCTTTCTCAATAATGTATTATCTCATATACTTTATGCCTAAAGATATAAAGTGTGCACCATATATAAAGATATAAAGTGTGAGAACCTGACCTCACATCTCCAGATCCAGTGTGAAGCTGGCATGGTCATACACAAGTGTAATCCCAGTACTCTTAGTATGAGATGGGAAGTCGAGATAGGAGAACAGAAAAATCGCTCCTTGCCAGGCTACCTGGCGTATAACACAAATTGCACATAACACAAAGAACGACCACTTCAAACAAATGGAAACTGAAGTCTGACACCTAAAGTTGTACTCTTACCACGCACACAAACAGACAGACACACACACACACACACACACACACACACACAAAGATGCACTTACACATTATCTTATACACATTCATACATACACATGAACAAGCACACATACAGGTCATATACACATGCATGTACAGAAAGTGCATACCGTCACTGAAGGTGACTAGGTTTTGAAACCTTCCAGTGAGGCTGACACATTAAGTATACAAAAGCTAGTATTTTCAAAATTATTTCAAAAAAATCAATAAATTCAAAAACAGTGATTGAAATGAAATATAAAATCAGAATTCAGATGGGCATATACATAATTTTTCATGGAGCTTAAGTTTATGTATCAGTCTCCATGTCAAGTCAGTAATATTGCATATTACATTAAAAATAATGATGGCCTCTGAGCCAAATGTGGTGGTCAACACCTGTAACCCTAACAGTTTGAAAGCTGAGGGAAGAAGAATGTGAGTTCAAGGCCAGCCTACATAATTTTGCAAGACTGCATCTGTAAAAGAATATTATAATGGCAGTTAGGAGTCTTTAAAAAATACTAGCATCTTCATCTTTTAGGTTACCTGTAGAGAAATTATTTTCATGATTTTTAAAACCCTGGCTCTATTTTTGTTACTGGTTTTCAAAGGAAGAAGTTGCTCTAAAACTATGTTGGCACAAATGGACACACACATTTACTTGCACTTTTCTTGTGATCTAATCGTAATAGTTGCATTTCTCCTTCAGGGCTTTCAGATACCTCATCTTCCTTTAAGACACAGCCCTGCAATCCAGAAGGGAAATGTAGAGATTGTGTTAAAAGTCACAGGAAAGGATAAGGTGTCAAAGGCATAACCGAGAGAAGAAAACTAGAAAAAACACAACCACACAGGTGTGGTACAAGACATCATTCTCTTTCCGGCGGCTATCCTCTCAGCACATGTCTAAACAAAAGCAATGCCTATTTACACGTACCTGTTTAGAGAGCTACACAATATTTTGCCTCCCTAGGAAGAATCTGCTCTCAGATTTTTCAAAGGCTATATAATATTTTAAAAGCATTTCTCTTTGTTTTAATACAGATTTTGAACTAGCTTTCTTAATCATTAATTTACATATTTTTCTTTTAAAATGGAAAGCTAGAAGAATGTTTGAAAAAAGACTGAAGTAAATTTTAGCAATTTTATTTTGTGTGCATGCACCTACATATATGTAAGTGCACCATGTTGTACAATGCCTGCAAAGGCCAGAAGAGGGCATCGGGATCCTCTGGAACTGAGTTACAGAGGGTTGTTAGCTACTATGTGGGTGCTGGGAACCAAACCTGGGTCTTCTACAAGAGCAGCCAGTGCTCTTAACCTCTGAGCTATCTCTCCATCCCCAAGTAAATTGTTTGAGTAGATAGTTAAATAAAACTACTCTATGTCCATCTATGAGCCAATATGAACACTTGATTGCATGCATGTCCTGGCTTCACTCACATCTTCAAATGCACTGGCAATAAGATACTGGGAGAGAAGGCAGAGGGGTAACATAACATAGGATCGTAACAGGAACCAGGCCACTTGGAGGCTTCATTACTTTTTTTCCCATAACCCAGAACTCAGTCACATGATTTTAGCTTAATTATGCAAGGATCTGATCTGATAGTCTTCCTGTGTTCCCAGGAAGAAAAATAGAGCATTAACAGGGTTTAATGGACACAGCATTGTCTGACACAGAAGCCTTCTAATGGCTAACAAAGATAATGAGTATTGTATCCTTACTTTATGCTTACAATTTTAGTGCGGTAGATATATTTTGGATTCTATTATGTGGATAAAGAAGTAGAAAGTCAGATATGTTCAGTGGCTTTTCTCCCCTTGCATCACTCACTTCACCTTGTTACTGTCCCAAAGCATATGTGCTTTCTCACTATATTAAATTTGATTCATGGATGGCTTACAAAGTATTTCAGAGAACCACACTTCAGCTGTTGTGATTATGTGTTTTAGATGTCTGATTTGGGTGATTTGAACAACATGGGTTTTCTTCTTATTTTAAAATCACTCGCACAAAAATATACAAACATAGTTCCAGGATTGGTCAATTCTTTGGCATAATAATGTCATCAAGAATCCAGGTACTTCTCCATTTGTTGGTCTGCTACTTTCAATAAATCAGCTTATATCAGAAAGTGGCTAGAAGATGCCTGCCCATCTCCAGGCATAATCTCCTCACTAATTACATCTGAGGGTAAGAAGTAGATCTATCTATCTATCTATCTATCTATCTATCTATCTATCTATCTATCATCTATCTATCTATCATCTATCTTCTATCAATCATCTATCCATCCATCTATCCATTTATCTCTACATCTCTCAACATCTCAATCCCTCCCTTTCCCCTTTCCTCTCCCCCCTGCCTCTCTCTCTGTCTCTCTCCTCCCCCCCATCACCATCTTTTAATTTTAATCAGATATCAAAACTTCACCAGAAACATGCTGGTCGATTCTCCATGCTATCTAATTGGTCAAAACTGATTCCCATGACAGTTATTTTACCAATCACTTACAAAAGTCAATGGCTTTTGACAAGCCCAGCAACACATCCTTACACTGAACCATAAGAAAATTGAGAGAGCATGTATTTCAATCAAATGACAATGAGAATGTAAAAAAAGAAAGCAACAATTGATCTCACCCAATCCTTTCACTTTATAGATGGGTAAACTGAGTCTTAAAATGATTAATTGGTTTTTATTGGATTATATTGCTAGATAAATGCAAAGGTAGCACTAAAAGCTATTTTTTGAGGCCAGTTCTGTGTATACCTACAGGTCATTGTTCTGTAGTCAACTGACAATTGAATAGAATGCAATTATAGGTGCTTTGTACTTGAGGATTTTTCTGTATGGTTTTCTTTCTCTGTGGCACATGCACAAGCAGTGACCAGAGGAGAACTTTGAATATATTCCTCTCTCACTTCTCCACTTGATTTTTTTGAGGCAAAGTCTCACTTTTTTGGCTAGACTGACTATTATGGAGCTCCCAGGATCTGCCTGTCTCCACTGCCCCAATTCTGGGGTTGAAGGGACATGTGGCTTTTATGTGGGTCTAAGAATTCAAACGGAGACCCTCACAAATGCATAGCAATCGCTCTTACTGACTGTGCCATCTCTCCAGCCCTGTATGGTTTTCATTGAATGAATAATGGTCTATGAGGCAAAAGAAGATTATATAGAGCTTTGAAGGTGCCTAGAATAATGTCTCATATACAAGAATAGGTGGTTTCACAGTATTTAGTAAGAAGTCAACAAAACAATTGGTTACATTCTCAGAAAAACCTCTGGAAGGAGAGAAAGAAACTAAACTAGAGGGGTAATGTTACTTTCCCCAAATGATATAACCACTGAAGCACTGTATCAACACCAGAACTACAAAAATCCATACTGAAACACACTGAAGAAAGCCTCATAAAGTTCTGTTACTATTCATATGAAATCTTGAAAAACTGAGCTTCCATCAGTGGAACTGCATATTTTTTCTCTCAGAGGCAAAGGGAAAAAAAATCACAATAGCACCCATGGCTAGAGATTACTCAGGAATTTTGTTCAATGATTTTTCCTAAAGAGGATACTCACGCAATGATCTAGGGAAAAAATGCAAGAAAAGATATCTTTAAAATGGCACGAAAGGCCGAAATGAGAAAGGAAAACGGTGGACAAAATTGTGGTAGTTCTGCTCCACCTTCACCTGCTTCTACAACTGTTGGAGAACCACACATGAATGGTGATGACGTATTATTTATGGTTCCCTACACAAAGGGATGCAATTATTCTGTGTAGTCTCACCACAAGCAAGGAACAAATGGAACTCGGCACATCATTAAGCCTATTACTAAACCTCAAATTAGAACCTAGCCATCCAGTTTTGGCACTGTACGTAGGACATGCCAACTATTCCTCCAAGTTATCACATTATGTTTTCAGGGGTTTTCTCAGTTTCTCTTTTTAAATTCTTATTTGTTTTTTTTTAATTGAGATGCAAAGTGTGCTAATGCATCATGGCATTTTCATACACACTTTTAGCATCCCTCCCCACTCCGCTTTTCAGTCTCCCTGTACTGCTCTGGCTTACAGTTCTGTCTTTCATGTTCTTCTTATTACTTTTTTTTCCCCTCACTCATGGTCTCTTCTCTAGTTTTTGGCATATACCTACACCCACTTGCATAGTGCTTGGGATGGAACCGTCCTGCCTGCTCGGCAAGTTGTTTGCCATTGGAGTCTACTCCTAACCCTTACTGCTTCTTTTTTAAATATATTCTTGTGTCTCAGATGTTCTGCTACATTAGAATTAAAGGAAAATAAGTATTTATTTATTTACATATCTATTTACCTGATTGCTAATAGGGTCTCGTTATGTTTACCATGGTGGCCTCAAACCAGCAAACCTCTCACATGGGATTACAGGCACACACATGCCCAGATCACACAACAGTTTTCTAGGAATGATTTTGACTATCCTAATTGCATATATTTCATTTTCTGGAAGTAACACTGGGAAAAGACCACATTACTCCTAAAGATAATAACACTTCCTATTAAAAAATGGTATGCAGTGGTGCTAAAATCACTGGAAATAAGAAATCGATTTGTACATCAGCATTTGACAATATTTAAATGAGATTTTCTGTTGTCCACCTACTTCCAGGGATTGCTCTTTATACCAAAGGATGTGGGTAAGCTGGGAAAATGTCATGGAAATCACAAATTGTCATGCAAACATCAGGCCATTTGTATATCTTACTCAATCTTTATCTACTAAATCAGGGTCATAGTGAGTGAAGCAGCCTCAAGTATTGACCCATTATACAATCTCCCAATTAAAGAATTATTCAAGTTATCCAGACAGCTGGAAAGTTGTTCATATAAATTCACAGCAATGGGAGCAGCATACACAAAACCAGGATCAGAATCCCAGCATGGAAGAGGGAAGGTGGGTAGGACGCCCCAGCCATAGCTAAGGAATTATTGACAACTGATGGCTGCTGGGAGGAGAGGCAGTTTTTTTTTTGCGGGGGGGGGGTATTGGGAGGGTGCAGCTAGGGGATGGAGGTCTGAATATAATCAAAACATGTTGTATGAAATTTGGAAAAATTCAATAAAAGAGAAATAAGATATCAGAAATTCCTAAAACTTAAAATCAAAAAGTATTCAAGTTGTAAGCAAATGAAATGGGTTTCCACATAGGTGAATACAAAGCCAAAACAAGCACAGCTAAGAAATTAAAAAGTGGAGAAGGATTTATTACCTGTAGCAGGTAGCAAGAACATGGAAGTTATTTCCAAAGCAATGCCCTTCCTGAACAAAGAAAGCATGGATTTTATTCTGGGAATTAAGAACTATTCATGTTGGAAAGAACTTTGGGGGCTAGCCCATTTCTGAGCAGGTGCAGTTAGGAAGTGTATTGCCGAAGATGCTCAGTATGAAATCAGTTCAAACAAAGAAGTCTCAAAGTCATGGAGCTAAGTTTAAAAGTTTAAACAGGAACACTTTGGGGTATGTTCTTCTTACAATGTAAAACTGTCAAGCAGGAACACCTCTGGTCATGTGCAACTGTCTTCACACACAGAGGAAAGGACACTTTGAAGTTGCATTAATATAGAAACTTGTCCCTCAAAATGCCTGCCTTGCTTACTGGATGACAAATTTATGAAAAGAAAAATAAAAGAAAAGGCTTCATTTCATTTTACTAATGAAATCTGTGATACCCACACATTCATGTTCTACAAAATGACCTATGTAGCCAAGTGTGGTGAAATATCCCTGTAATCCTGGCACTCACAGGCAAGAGTCAGGAAGCAGGAGAGTCAGTCCAGAGCCATCTTCAGCTATATATAGTCTGAGGCCAGCTTGAGCTACACAAAACCATGATTCAATAAACCAAAAAAGAAAAACTCTATGGATAAATTACATATACCCTACTTTCTGAACTTTTCTCTCAAATTATCAAAAAAGAACATGTTATTATAAATGCTCATAGAAATGTTGCCATTTATTAGAGAACTTATTTCTTGAACTTAATTGGCAAAGACAGTTCCTTCCCCTCCACACAATTTTAATATCTTTTACTTCTATTACAGCTGAAGGAATAAAACAATTCTCTAGTTTTTTGGCAACTAACAAAAATGAGTTTCTCCAAAATTTTTCTCCTGAACTTTAAAACGTCCATTTTGAGCAGAAACTGGGGTGAAAATTTATTCCCCTAAATTTATCCTTCACAACATGAAAAGGAAAAAAAGGTAGGTTGTGCAACTTTACTTTCTCATTTCTGGCTAAGTTACTCTGTTAAATTTCCTTTCCATTTGTACTAGATTGTGTTGTGTAGTCAAATATTCTATGAGCCTGTATCAGACCCTTATACACACTGGCCTCTTGAAGTCAGTCAAAAAGCTGAAAGTAATTTTCTGTGGTCCTGACCATTCAACCCCTTCGCAGCCTGTTCTTATTACAAGGACCACTGGGCTGACTTGAACTCTGCCAGCAAGCCAATTGCAGAACCATCACAATTTGGAGCAGGAAAGGATGAGACTGTCTGATACAAAGTAGGAGCTTGCCTTAGCTGGCACAAGGCTTCTCTCCAGCAGATCCTTAAGTAAAACCTCCTTGAATGAAGTTTGCATGGAAAGTGGTTTCAAGGACCAACCCTGTGGGATAGGGCATTGGGTATTAAAGCAGACACAGCTGGAAAGCCAGGTGAGGGGCACTGTCAAGTTGGCTTTTCCCCTGAATAGCCAAGGTTCACCACAGACTATGTTCTGGGGAATTTGGCAAATGAGTCTCTGAACCCCTACGTTCTAAGAGATAGCAAGGTCTTGTGCCCCAATGGTGCTGACTCAATGAGAATCACCTCCCCATGCTTCTGAGTTGTAATTCCAGGAGAGTCAGAGGGATGGGATTCCTGTGATCCACCTGAAAAGATCCTAAGTAAAAATGAGGATACCCTTGCATGGTCAGAGGTGAGACACGGAAGTTGAATCCAAGGAAAAGTATTCAGACCCATGTAGAAATGGTCACTATGGCAGTGGCTAGAGGAAGAGGCTTTTGATGTGCTCCTTAGAGACATTGAATATGATGCTTAATAAGCCCCAATCACTAAAGCCTAATGGTTTATCAGAGTGAAGTCCAATCACTCACTACTTGCTGAGGCATTAAATGGATTATCGCAGAGCACAAAGCTTTTTTGCTGGTGCAGAGAATGGAAGCTAGCTCTTCTGATTGATTCCCTGTCTCGCTAATGTCAAGTGCACTGTACTGCCCCAGCTCAAGGGGATCTAGTGCACCATTGCTTTTCTACCAAAGCATGAAAGCAAGGTGCCATGCTGTTGTACCGAGTTTGAGCAGAATTCAGAACATGTCTAGCTTGTGCAGTGGTAATAACAACGAGCAAAAGCATTACAGAATAAAATAATGAAATGAATGACACAGCAAGTCTCGATGGAACTCACAAGAAACCAAGAGATGCTTAAAATGAAACTGGGCTTTTGCTGCTTGCTTTCCATGTTCATTATGGGCTGCTTTCACATTCTCAGTTTGATAGAATGTTTTGGTGTCATGCTTAGAATTCAGGCTGCCGATATGTCATGATGGGGACTTTAGATCCTATTCTAAATAGTTGAGATACTATTTGAGGACCACTGATTAAGTTCAATGGGCCCTCATGACCAAACTGAGGGCTACTCTAAGTAGGCTTCCTGGGTCACTGATGGTACGTCCCTTGTCTCTGATTTGCTCCTGTGCAAGAAAATGGACAAATGATAAAATGAAAGGAGAAAGGAAGATCTCCTGAGATGTAAGTATCACATTTTTGGAATTTTTCTTAAGAATTGGTTTGTTTTGTTAATATTCCTTTCTTAGTGCATTTAAAGGACACTGGGCAGGGAGCTGAGACAGAGTTTTACTTTGTAGCCAAGGCTGGCCTCAAATTCCTGGCAAACTTCTTGCCTCAGCTTCCCAAATGCTGGGAATATAGGTGTCAGCCCCTCATCCGGAATCATTTTAATGAGTTGACATTAAGGTACATAGATAAGTGCCTAGTACATAATAATAAAAAGGATGCCCTACTGTTATCTTTTGATTTTTAACAAGAGAAACCTATCTATCCTTTATCACTTCCCTGGACTATATTCCCCCGATTATTCTTTGTGCCTTTTATTTTTTAAAAGGACATTTGTGAGTTTGTAACATTTTGATGGTTTACAGGATGTGTCCAAGGCAGTACAATGGTTCTCAGATGTCTTTCCCCTCATGTGAATAGTGCCCATGACCACAACACATTTATCAATATTGAAGCTAAACACTGGAACATTACTCTTGTACCAAATGTACCTTGTATTTCGAAGTAGCTGCTGTCTATTTTTTTCAGGCTTAGATGGGAGCCCAGATCATCCAAATGTTAATATTCCATGGAACTCAAATACTGCTTTCTTTATGAATTAACACTAAACAAACTTTATAAATTCAATTCTGAACACACAGATTGTTACCATGGCTTTTTGATCCAGTCAATGTGGTCTTACCAAAATTCCATCAGTCTGGGAATCTCAGAGAACTTCTGACTTATTGCTAAAAATAAATTCAGATAAACCCTACTGAAGTCATCTTTAAAACATGTGTTTATGTATTCATAAACCTACCTTCACTCACTCAGCAACTCTCAAGTCTTCTCAAAAGATGTAGAATATCTGGATTTGAACTGAACATTCTAACCTGATGTGTAAACAGGATATACCATCAGAAACAGGCAATGGAAGATGCCAGCACTATTTAAAAATGACACTTGACACAGATTGGATGATAAGAGTTTTGACTCCTAGGGGAGATGTCTCAGTGGAAACACTATCATATGAATTTGTGGGGCTCTATCTTAAACAGATATTCTCAAGCTGGGAAAGCTATGACAAAAGAAAAAAAAACAACCACCCAAATCCCCCCAAAATGGGGGACAGAGACCTCTGAACGCAGCCTTCTAAGGATTTAAAATATTTAGACTGCTTCGAAGTATCCACGGCTTAATAATGAAAATTCCAGGTGTCAGGCACTATTGCATGCTGACCATCTACTTGAAATACTTGGGGAGTTGGAGATTATCTTATATTCAGTACATTTCACTGATGAGCAGGTGTAAGTTAAACAACCCATTGACAGAATGACCCAATATGTCAGCATCCAATCTCTACTCCGTCTGCAGTTGAGCTTGAGATTTATGAATTCATTTTTATTCTAGCTAAATCAAATCTGGGCTACTGCCTTGAAGCCATGTGAGTAGTAACTTTCATTTCCACAAAATCTCATGACCTTGGAGAATGGAGGTCAAGAGATCATCAGAAAGACAGCTTCAGATTTTGACATTCAGTTACCAGAGGCTGCTTTGACACTGTGATCCTCTTTTCACTCCAGGTCCAGATTCCTCTGGTGAAACCTGTGTGGACTGATTTCCCTTTCCTTGTTCTGAATTCTCTCTTCTCACTGCAGTTCCCTGGTGGTCTGCTGTATGGAATGGGTGATTAATTATAGTTACAGAGGAACTTCTGAAAGAAGAAAAAATTGGCAAATTACTGTTTTGCCCTACTCTCTATTTTTAAACTCTTAATCTTGTTCAGTTTCTTTTAAGTACAAGAGAATTAGGTGGAGCAGAAAGAGTGGAGACTTTCCTATTGATATTGTCGAATTTTTAAAAATCATTTTCTTCTCCATGTTGCTGTATTTTCAAAGAACATTTCAGAAGGGATTTTTAAAACCTTTATTCCACAGTATTTACTTCCACATGCTTTCTGTTCTTTCACATTTTACTAGCACTTTATTGTTGCTTTCATTCTGTTCCCTCTACTTTGTTTTTGAATCTTTGCTTTGCTCCTTTAAGTCTTTCTCTTTATCTGACAAAAAAAAAAAACTGTAGTTAAGAAGAATAAGAAATAATGCTGATGCCTGAATGTACTTTGCATTTAATCTTGAACAACGAAAGATCAACTTAAATTATTCATTGAGAAGTAAACCAGGGGCTGTAGAGATGGCTCAGCCGTTAAGAGCAGTGGTTCGTTTGAACAGGACCGGATTCAGTTCCCAGCTCCCAGCTCCCACATGTTGGCTAACAACCATTCTTAACTCTGGCTCTAGGGGACCCAATTCCCTCTGCTGGTTTCCACACTTGTGGTGCACTTGTCTATATGCAGGCAAAACCCATCAAATAAAAATAAACTGAAAAGAAAGCGCAAACCAGTTTCTTTATGTGAAATTGCTGTCTTTTCAAGCCACATGACTACCATGGACAAGAACCTGTCCATCCAAACAGCACTTTCCCTGTTATCGGAACACATGCTACCTGATTTACTAAGGAACTATAGTTAGGAAAGGTAATACATCAAAAATAAAGGTTGAGGATAGAGGTGCATCTCAGATGAATGAGTACTTGCCTAGCATGTGCAAAGCTTGGAGTCTGATCCTCAGAATTGCATGAAACTGGCCATGATGGTGCATGCCTGCCATCACAGCAGTGGGAGAAAGGAGGCAGGAGGATCAGAAGTTCAAAATCATCCTGGACTACCTGGTGAGTTTGAGGCAAGCCTGAGCAATATGAGACCCTGCCTCAAAATAAAAGACAGAGGAATCAATAGGAGGTAACCTTTGAAATCCACAGCAGATATGAAATTAAAAGTTTTTACAACAGACTCATCAGTGTACAGATGATGGAGAGAATTTCATCATTATAATTCTTTAATTCTAGATGATTTCTCTTCTTCCTCCTCCTCCTTTAATTGCAAAATTATACATGTAATTGAACAGGTCATAACCTAAATGTGTACGTTCTGCAGACTATTTAGCTGAACTGTGAGGGAATTTACCCATTTTGTTAATTTCTACCAATTTCATAGAGTAAAACATGAACTTGCAGTCATTGCTTGTCCTTTGCAAAGAAGATCATGAGTTAGCATGAAACATTCCTAAACGTTTGGTGTCATTATATCCACAGACTGGAATTTTTTGAAATGTTTGAAATTTGTGTCTCAAATGTAATCATAATGTTAAGAACATCAATAGGCATGACCAAACTTGGATGCAGGTGAATTGTACTTTCAAGAAGAAAAAAAGCAACCATATTGTGGCACTTGGAGCTCATTTCACTAAGTACTTTGACAGAAGTGAAATTCTAGTGAAAGTGCTGGATCCCTTCCCCATGGCAGGCTATGCTTTTCAACTTGCCCCTACCAGGGAGAGAATACCAGACGCTATTTGCCCACGAGTAATTACTTATTAAGCCATCATGATTTAATGTGGCATATTTTTCTCTCGATTTGCATGCCTGACTGTAGACTTCCTAAATATCACATTCAAACTGAGCCACAGAAGGAAAATAGACCCAGAGAAGTAGCATTAGGTCAGCTTTTTGGGATGCATTAGCGACATGTCTGAACAAAGATGGGAGACTTAGGCACAGAAAATCACAACATGGCCATGGGCCCTGGGAGGTGGCCCTATCGTCTTGCAAATGCATTGCATGACTCATTATTAAACATGGTGGTGAGAACAGACAAATTCCAGGCAAGGGAAACATGCACTGATTGAAAAGCATTTCAGCAGGCCATATGAGATTTGTCTTACTCGCTTTTCTTAAGGAGCTCCCACACCATTTTTAACTGCTTTTGAACACCGAATGTCAAATGCACAGAGCAACTGTATTAAGATAAACTTGTTAGCATTAAAGACAGGTGGTTAAATTATAATAACCCTCAGGTCAGGTATGCTTTGCTAAATTGCACAGGCTTTAAACTACTAGCACTCAGGGGTTTAAAAAAAAACAAACAAACATAGCAACCTCTTTGTTAAGGGCATAGTTACCCAAAAGGATACACATCTTTTCAAAGACACAGAAAAATGAAGCCATATTCTTTAACTGGATGATATTATTCAGAGTTACATGCATCTAGGGGTATGATTTAACAGAAGGGGCTTTGGGGAAACTTTTACAACTAACGTGCTTATTTCTAGTAGGTTTTTATGGAGGGCACTTCTGCATTTTTAAATTGGGGCCAAGTTTTGTTATGTAGCTGAGGCTAGCCTCAACTTCTCAAAGTTTTGATCCTCCTGCCTTAGTCTGTGGTGCTGGGATTATAGGCAAATGCTTCCATAGCCATTATATGGAATTAAAAAAAACAGCATGGATAATGTGGTCAAACTCATGATATACTTGAATAACTTCAGGTTTTCAATATTTAGGAAAAGAAAATCAACACTTCTTTCTGTGCACATCCTACCTACTATTTGTTTTTATATTTGTTTTCATAAAAAGCCTTCATGTATCTTACATGGCAAGTATATTGCAGTGCTTGCTGTACATGTTCTTAATGGTCATCTCATTAGTATTTTGTAACTAGGAAGGGCACGATTATGTCTTATTTCATAATCCCATTTTGAAGTCCACTGACTGAAGTCGTCCTATTTTCCAAGAGCTTTTCTCTATGAAGGTGGCTTTTCCTGCAGTCGTGTCATATGGCATGGACTACAAGTCAAAATCATAGAGGAACTTCATACATGTATTGACAAACTGAGGTAAGGAAAACAGGGACTTTAGGAAATTACAAATTTCATCTTCTCACATCTACTGAGTAATGAGTATTTGGGAGGAAAATCTTTTCCTTATCGTCTTAGGCTCAGTAATGGAATGTCTGTAAATTAAATCAACAAAAGAAGATTAAGAGAAAAGGGACACAATTTTATTAATGTTTATGTTTATAGTATTTCATGGAAAATTAACGGAAAGAGAAGAAACATATTTGGGGGTTTTCTACATTCATTTAACAAAGGAAAAAGTTTTAAATTGAAGGACACTGACAGAAATTCATTTGGGTGATTTTTATATCCATATATCATTTATTATCCAAAGGAAAGAGTTTTAAATTGTAGGACACTGACAAGGAAACTAATGACGATGTAGTAAGGTGTCTGAACAACTTGTCCTAGTGTGGGTTCTCCATTTTCAGTTAGAGTCACTTTTTCCTGATAAAGAAGGGATACATTCCTCATGAGGAAATTCATGCATTGTTCTTAGCTATACAAGGGGAGATTAGAGAACTCTTCTGATTACCATAGATTCTCAATTGCTTTTAGCTCTAAATAATCCATATATAGACATACTGGGAGGTACCACAGTCTGATTTCTTTAGGAAGGAAAATATCATGCTTGTTGCTTATAGGGACCAATGGTAGTCAGGCTAGCATTGTGATGATGAAATCTGTATCTTTATACAAGGTCTTACATTTGGTTTCATGATCAGCTGAATAGGCATAACCATGATCCAATAAAAGTTTATTTACACACACTGAAGTTTGAATTTCATTTCCTTTTTCAGTTGTCATGAAATAGGATCTTTTTTTTTTCCCCTAACATTTTGAAAATGGTATAAAACATTCTGAGTTGGTGAACTGTGACAAAATTGGTGGTAAATATGCTTGGGCTCCAGAGTCAGAGTTTTGGATCACTGAGACAGACAACTATTTCCCATAACCTACCTTCCCTCACCCGAATGTAAATTTGTCAGAAGATAACATTGCCTGGCCCTACTTTGGAACTGCTGAATCAGCAACACTAGGACTAGGTTCCATCACCTGGGTTTACACAAGCTCTCCAGGGCATCTTGATGGCCAGTCCAGCCCAGATCATTTAGTCTGGTGGTGGGGAGGATGATCTACTACTTACCTTTATCTTAGAAATCCTTCAAGTGACTGCAGTGGGCAGACAAGGGAATGGAAACTTGCATTGTCCAAATAAGGAAGCTAAGAACAGAGATTTTAATCACGCATTCAATATACACAGGGGGAAAATGATGTGGCCTAGCATAATTGCATTTTGAAATATATATATGAGGGTTAAAATACTATGCCTGGTCCCAGCCTGGATTTGCCAGAAGCTTCAGCAGTCAGGTTATCTCTTATGTAGTACTGATTAACTGAGAAACACATCTGGAAACAAGCCCTGAATACAATGAATGCTAGGTTCAGAAGCTCATTAGGCCAGACAATGCAACCATAATGAGGAGAAATGTGATGCAGAAGCTCAAGGGTGCCCCATCTGAAAACACTTTGGGATGAGGGAATTGGAAACTAATGTCAGGCATTGTAGCCTGCCCTAGAGCTCCTTATGAATGCCTCTCAACAACTGTTTCCTGTTCCATATCTGAAACATAGGTAAGTGTATTGCTGTCTTAAATGCCATTAATGATGATTTTAAAAGAAAACAGCTAGCATTTGCATGTTTGTGATAATTTTCTGGCTATAAACTGTTTTTAAAAGAATTTTTTTGTTTTTAATATATTTTTTTAAAATTTTATGTGTATGAGTGTATTGCTTGCATGCATGCAAGTGCACCTGTGTCATGCAGTGCCTACAGAGGTCAGTTGAGGGCATCTGATCCCCTGGAAAAGGAGTTAGGACGGTTGCTAGCTGCCATGTGGGTGCTGGGAATTGAACCCCAGTCCTCTGCAAGAGCAGCCAGTGGTCTTAACCTATGAGCCATCTCTCCAACCCCTTCAATTAATTTTTAAATGGTGGATCTTTTGTTAAAATTGTCTCAGAAAACCTTTCACCGTGTCAGCCATGAAGTAGTTAACAAGATGGATATTTGGATGCAGGCTGTTTCCACAAACAAGGCTGCTACCCACATTGGCACACTTCTTTAGGAAGAGAAAAATCAAGTACTTATGGCCACTGTCTCCCCATCCTATCATGGGCAGTGTAAGCTTTGGGGCTTATTTTTATGTGGACAATTAGAGAATGCCTCTGGATTCCCCATCCTACAGAAGACTGAAATTAAGATGGCGGTTTCTCCTGCACATGCACTTGGCCTCATCACAGTAAATGACAACCCCATCAATCCAGCTGCTTCAGTAGAGAATCTGGAGGGGACATCATCGCCTCTTCTTTATGAGATTCATCCATACTATCACCAAATCACACTGGCTCTATCATCAGCATATAGCCAGAAACCCCAAGTCACCTACAGCGCCTGCCCAATTCTCCCCCTCCCTCTTCCTACCTGCCTCCGCCCATCTATCCCTCCTTCCCTCTCATTCCCTCTCTTAATTTTTTGTGGTCAGGCTGGCTGTGAACTTGTGATCCTCTTACCTCCACCTCCTGTGTACAGGCATGATCATTGTGCACCACATTCTGTGTGACACCCACTATATCTCCTACCTAGTTGAGGAAATGAGTCTATTCAGCCACTTTCTTCTCAACCCTTGCCAGCTGCTTTCTGCTAGCAGTCCCAGCTAGCAAAACGATGTTAGATACTGTTGATGTAGTTAGATGGTAGCTGAGGAATACCTCAGCTCTAACTTTTCATACCATCTAGTCTTGTTCCAATAAATCCCTAACTCTTCTGGTGATCTAAGCATCTTGCAATATGTGCAAACACTGCCCCCTTAAAACACACACACATGCACACACACACACAAACAGGCACACACACAATGCATTCCTGATATCTTAACTTATATAGCTGTTGCCTTTATTTTTAATATTTTTTTTGTGTATGACTGTATAAGTGCACCCCTCATCATGAAATGCCGACAGAAGTGATAAGAGGGCTTCAAATTCCCTGGAAGTGGAGTTATGGAAGGTTGTTAGTCACCATGTGGGTGCTGGGAATTGAACCTGGGTCTTTTGAAAGAGTAGCCAGTGCTCCTAACTGCTTGAGGCATCTCTCCAGCCCCAGCTGCCACCTTTATTCCTGTAGCCAGGAAATGTTCCTTGCATTGTTCTGTTTGCCCTGGCCTGTCCCTATCTATTGCCAGAGCAGGAAGTTTTGCTTCCTCAGTTTTTAAAAGCTCTGATGACCGGCCCCCCGTCAAAATATCACCTAATCACCCACCCACTAGAGCTTGCTATCCCTTACTGTAATCCCTGTCACTATGAGACCAACTTTAATTTGTTTTTTGATTTGGTTTTCTGCCTCTATTTATTAGGGAAGGAAGTGGCTGATTTGCATCTATCTATATAACTAGTTTGTAGAACAATGTCTGATGTACCGGGGACACGCAATAGATTCTTATTGAATAAATGATCGACCATTTTTGTATAAGGGAAGATCTATTGTTGCATTTTTGCTAATATGAATTTAAGACAGGTGAGTCACCCAGACTCTTTGTCCCCAATCCCATTTTTGGGAGACCCTCTCTCTTTACGTAGCCCAGGCTGGCACAGAACTTATGATTCTCCTGCTTCTGTCTTTCAAGTGTTGAAATCACATGCCTAAGGTGCCAGACTTTTCTTTTTTCCTTCTTTGATTTTTGTGAGATAGGGTCTAATGGTAACCCAGGGTGGCCTCATTTTCATGGTATATCCTTCCTCAGCTTCCTAAGTACTGAGATTACTGGCACGAACCACTAAGCCCAACCGAACTTTCTTATAGGAGGCATTTGTCTCCATGCTAGAGCTGTTTGAATGCCCTGGGAACAATGCAAATCACTTCACAGAGAGCTCCAGATCTCTACATGCTGCTAATGAAATCAGTGACTAAATCACTGGTGAACCAATTAGCACTGAGTAAGGACAGAGCTCCAAAGCTGCATTCCTAACTGGGAAAATGAATTACAAAACTGTATTCTATTGGGAAAGCCATTGAAGAATTCTGAATGGTGAAGGAAAACCTCATTCACAATTCTCAAAAAATAGCATTACAATTCACATTCTGCACTGTATAGCACAAGGACATCTTTCCCAGGAGGGCTACCCTTTCAACAGGCATATGCATTATTTCTTTCACACCTAGCAAGGATTGGATGAACCATTTAAAGTTAATAAAAATGACTGACATGTTTTGTTTTCAAAGAAAAATGACAAATTTATCTTGAAGGTGAAGCACGAGACACTTTTGCAGGTAGAATGTGGTTGATGAATTCAGAACCTTATCAGAATCTATGTGCTAGAGATCATCAATCTAGTTCAAGGCACAGGAGATGAGTGATTGTATGGGGGCATACTAGAACTTGATGCCTCACTGTGAGGAGGAACAGTATTTTCACTAGAGTGACAGTACTGTTTCTGGGAAGAACACAAACTCTGGAGCCCAGTTTCCAACAGACCAACCTGCTGCATCTTCATGGTTACCTGATGCATAGCTAGTCCATGGTAGATAATAGATTCTTTTCAATGTTTCCCTTTTAATTCAGCACAGAAATCATCTGGCCATTTTCAGTCTTCTAAACAGCATATCTCTCTAGTGTTGGTATCCACATTTCAATTTCATGAGACCTATTAGAATGTGGTGTATCAGCTGTTTCAACCCCCCGAAGTGAACTAAATGTATATTGTTGAAGATGAGTTCACTTTTATGTCAACTGACTGGTTTCTAAAGGTTTCCATAACAAAATTATCCCACTCCCAAAGATATAGTTTAGGAGAAATATCAGTAAGTATTTTAATTTACCTTAGTACTTTAATGTTACAAATAGGAAGAGAATTATTTTATCCAGTGTATGATGATACTTACTGACATTCAAAGCATTTCAAATAGCACTATTCTTGCAACAAGTACACAATAAGTAAAAAGTCTTTTGAATTAACAATTCAAAAGAGAATAAAATGAAGACTCATTGGATAATAATTTCTCAGATATTTGTGTCTCTTTCAGTGATATGGATCACTCTAAGGCACTGATAGTGTTTGCATTTCTTCCCTTGAAACAGCATCAGGGGAACATTAAAGGAAAGCCTACCCCAGTGTTTAAGAATTTTCACAAGTTTCTCTCAGCAAAAGAAAACTGTCTAGTTATAAAGAAATGAGGACACATATTATTTCCTCGGTTATTCAATAAGAATAACAAACAACCTGATCTGTATCTAGTAAAGGGGGGTCACGTGCAAACCCTGATTCTTAAGTAGTTTGTACCTTTACCATCATCTTAAGTCTAAGCACACACCCCTTGTGAGAAGTGGGAGACGAGTTTTTTTCAAATTGTCTACAACATTATCATCCCGATAGTATTTCTTTGCATTTGTCAAGTGCCATTCTAATTATAAACACTGAGATTTCAAAGCAACGAGTACAAATCCTGAATTTGTTTTCACTGAAATTTCATTCACTTTTCTTTGTCCATTTGATTATAAATGAATCAGCCTAATTTGCTTGTTCCTAACATACATACAAAAAAACCAAGATCTAACCCACAAAAGTTAATTTTTAATCAGTAAGACTATTATAAAAACCACCTTTGGGCATTCGCTTATTAAAAACTCGAGGAGCTAATCCTCTTCTTAGGTAAGAAAGGGAGAGGAAAGGATAAGGTTAAGAATCACACTGTATGTGCATGACATTACCTTATGTGGGGAACAGGAGGGGAAGAAGCGGATATGGAAGGGCATCTAAATATCACCAAACTATATTGTATGAAAATCACAAAAATCCAATTAAAAGAAAAAGAAAAGGAAAAGTATTTTAGGTCATGTCTCATTGTATTAGACAGTAATTATATGGACATGTATATGTATGTAGATATGTACACACAGGTTTAATTCTGGTAGTTATGTTCAATACATTAACTGTGGATATTAAATTCATAAACTCAAAAAATGAGGAAGGATAAGAAAAATGTTATGCCATGGAGAAGAGTAACAACTACTCCTACAACAAAAATAGAAGATTTAAAAAGAAAATGATGCCAGTTACAAATGAGATGAAAAGGAGGGTTTTGATTAACTCAGTACTGAGGTATTTGAGTGGTAGCATCTACACTCCTGGAGATCTGAAAAGACTGGAATGTCTAAAGCAGTTTGCATCAGAGCTAATGTATGGATTTCTGGCTGCACATGGTGAATCAATCACAAACCTTGATCAAATTAAAGCTTTGATGGGAGAAACAGGAAATGCTAATCAGCTCATATGCGCATGAGGTTGTGACATTAAACCGGGGATTCAGAGTAGGCCATCAGACATGACTATGGGTCAGATAATCATGAAACACTGCCAGTTCACAGGAAGTGAATTGAAGGACAAGAAGTGGGTTCAATAACTAGCCATTGCCTTTTATTTTCCACTAATTTTCATTTTTATCAAAGTAATACATGTTTATGTGCAAATGCACTGAAGATTCATAATGAGAAACAGAAATTCCTGTTCCATCCCTTTACACCCTAGGGGCAATCATTTTCAACTGGTAAATATTTCCTTTGGTATGTACTTCTACATTTCCCATAACATGCTTTTACATCTATTTCTTGGCATATTAATTTTAGACATCATCTTCCACATTCTATATATGATCAAAAAAGAATTACCCCTCCCTGAGTTCAATCTCCATCACCACAAAGAAGAGAATACAGAAAAGGAGGGAGGGAGGGAGGGAAGGAGGGAGGGAGGGAGAGAAAAGGAGCCACCTACCCACTTAACCCTGCCCTCCTCATTCCTACCCCACATTCTCTCAATGCAATGCTATCTAGAGTTCTTTCACTAGCAACACTAATGTAGAAACATGGGCTCAGATTAGCACTTCATTTTTCTCATAGACCATGAAGTTCAGGAGTTAAAGACTTCTAGATGCCATCAAGAATCCAAAATCATTCTAGTTTTCCTGCCATCTAGCTTTGTTGTGTGGTCTGTCTTCTCATGGTTACAGAATGGCCCTAGTCCTTTATGACTTGCAATCATATTGCTGGTGGAGACTGTGGGCAAGGCAAAGGACAAACAGCATGTGTTCCCTTTAAAGGATGTTCCCTAAATCCCTACATAGTAGCCTCTGTTAAAATTCCATAGGCCAGCATGGCAAAATAGCTTATCAGATCAAGGTATTTGCTATCAAGCCTGACAGCATGATACAATGAGAGAACTGACTTCCACAATTTGTCCTCTGACATGTACACACCTATACATGGGCTGTGACACATGCACACAGACACACACCAAAATAAATAAAAATGTAACTATTTTTTTTAAATCATAGGCTGTATAGTTCCATCTGATTACACTTATCTGCAAGAGATGCTGGGAAATTTTATTCAGATGGACACAATTCTGACCCCAAATAAATAGAAATTCTGTTGTATAGAAACAAGGGAAAGGGGTTGGGCGAGGTTGGCAAAGTGCTCCCTTTGCAAGCAGGAGGACCTGAATTTATCTCCAGACATGTATGCTGGCACACACATGCGATTCAATCACTGGGGAAGGGGAAACAGTGGATCACCAGGATTTGTTGAACAGTCAGCCTAGCATATTTTGTAAGTTCCAGGTCAAACCTCAAAATAAAATTAAAAATTAGATGCTTGTACCTTCGGAAGAATACCATGGTTGTCTTCTGGCCTTCACACATGTTCATATCTACTTGCACAGATGAGTACACACCCATACATAGAAATGGCACAGGGAGGAGTAGGCATGTTGGCCCATGCTTGTGATTCCTGAACTCAAAAAGCTAAGAGGCAGGAAGATTGCAAGTTCAAGATCAGGCTGTGCATTAAAACGTTAAAAGATCTTCTCTGAGAAAAACATCAAACAAACAAGGGAAAGTTGGATATTAGATTGATTACTATGCAGTACCTGTTACTATGCATCAGAGTTCACTGTTTTCTTGGAGTTATTAATATCCTCACATTTTACTTATATTTTGTATTAAAATACTTATACTTATGTTTGTCCTTAAAGGTAATCTATCAGTGTCATATTTTTCTCCTTTCCAGAACCCTATCTCCTATCTCTTCATGCTATAATTTAGACCTGAGTGTTTCGAAGGTAATGAATCTGTTGTCCCAGACTTTCCTTATTTCTTTTTGTGGTGATTTTTCTCTTTTCTCAGTTTCATTGACTTTATCTTTTCTGGTTTATTTCCCTCATTTTGCTAAAACACATTTTTGAGTGGTTTCCAAAGAGTAGGATGCAAAATATTTGCTTCTTAGTATGAAAATAATCACATTCTATGCTGACATTTGATGGTACGACTTGGTGTGAATTTGTCAGAAATCAGTTATTTTCAAAATTTTATGTTTTTACCTTCTAGCATTGCAGTTTAAATGTCTATAATATATCAGAATATTTTCAGTATTTATAAAAAAGTCTTCTAATGGAAGTTTAAATTACTTGTTATTTCTAATAAGTTGGTGAATATTTAATAAGTAATTGACTGTATACTCTGTTTCTTATTACAAGAAAAATACAAATCTGTGGATATGTGCCTTGTGATAGTTTATCAACTAGCCTAGTCATGGTATCCAGTTAACCGAACACTAACCTTGGCATGAAGTTATTTTGTAGATATTAGCATATATACTCAGTTGACTTTAAGTAAAGGAAATTATTCTCGATAATATGAGTGAGCCCCATCTAGTCAACTGAAGTCCTTAATACCAAAATTGAGGTTTCCCTGAAGATGACAAAATTCTTCAATATTAGGTCAGCCCCTTCCAACTGGCCTATGGGTATCAAAACTGTGAGTCTCTGCAGTCATATAAGCCTGAAATAAATCTCTATATAAATTATGTATCCCCGTGGTTATGTGTTTCTCTGGAGAGTTCCGAGTGTTAAAGGTCTCAATGACCTCAGAATCTAAGAAGGAAAGTTAGTACAGCAAGTAAAACATGTTTAATCATTTTCCACTCAGAATTCAAAATTACAGTAAAAATTAGATGACTCAGAAATGGCACGATTACTCTTGGGGGAGTGCAGTAATGTTGTGCTGAAGTTTTACAGGACATCCAATTGGCAGTAGAGAAATTCTGAGGATGGAAGATAAAAGGCCCCTTGTAGGAGGTGGAAAGGAATGCACCTGTAGTCCCAGAGCTTAGCAAGGTCAGGAGGATCATTTGAGCCCAGTGGTTTGAGGACAGCACAGGCAACACAGTAACACTGTCTCCAAAGACAAATTCAAACAAAGCAAACAAAATACCTTTGCTAAATTTATGCACAAATGATTTACCGAGTTTTTAAGAGGAAGTGAATAATCAACTGTATTTAATTCAGAAACACAATTCAGAAACTGTCAAAATCTTTCTCCTCTAAATGCACACAATTATCAAATAGTAAGTCATAACTAAATTTAAGGTCATGGTGCTATGCATCTGTAATCCAAACATTCAGGAGACTGAGGGAGGAGACTGGATTTGAGGCCAATTTGGACTTTGTAGCAAGACCTCGTCTCAGAAAAATTTGTGTAATAGATGGATCAACTGGTAAGGGCACTTTCCACCCAATCTGACAACCTGAGCTTGATCCATAAGATCCACATGCTGGAAGGAGAGGTCTGAGTTCTGCAACTTGTCCTCTAACCTTCATATGCCTGTCATGACATATGTGTGCCTCTACATTAAAACATACAGATAAATGTTAACATTTTAAAATTTTAAAAATTAAAGTAGGCTAAAGTGTTTCAATGTGTTTCAATTTGCAAGGGAGGAAGCATCAAGCTCATTTTATTTAAAATTTTGACAGGTGAGTGCATAGTTCTGTCCTTTCTGAAAGTCTTAGTCATAAAATAAGCAGGAGCACATGGAACAGGCATGATTCATGATTTCATTCTATCTGTCCCATTGTGCTGAGCATTCTGGGGACTAGAGATGCTACTTGGTTTACTCGAAACCCATGACTATCCAAAGCAGACTTTCAGATGGGCTCCAAGCCCCACTTGCCCTATTGCTGCTGTTTGTGTTAACCCACAGAAAGAAATAAACAATACCAGTATTTGGTGAAAGTCGTCCCTTTTGTGTTTTCCTTAAAAAATGATACAATTTCAGCTGAAAGTGTAGTTCAGTGATACACCTAGTTGCCTAGCATCAGGAGGCCCGGGGTTTGATCCCTAGTGCCATCATGAATAAATAAGCAAACAAACAATCTTATAAAGATAAACTTTTCCTTCCTTCCTTTTTTTCCAGACAATGTATCCAAGTAGCTCTAACTTGTCTGGAACTCACTATGTAGACTGGCCTGACCTTGATCTCAAAGATATATGCCTGCCTCTGCCTTCTGAGAGTAAAGGTGTGTGCTACTATGCCCAGTGAAAATATTTTTTCTAAGCAGGGATGAATATAACATTCAATTATATCCTCACTAATCAAGCACAGTGTTCTTGGATTTTCTCTTGCTCCCATAATGACAGAACAACTGAATTTCTGGAACTTCTAGGGAAGAATAATTATAATCTTTTCAGATACTGAACCTTTTATAGACAGTCTAAGCAATGCCAATTTGGGTCTTACTGACTTTTGATAATTTGTCCTGAACACATATTGCAATAAAGTATATAAGGTTACTGAGAGTCAACAATGTTTCACTCATAATCATTCCATAAGTTTCTATCTAAAAGGTCACTGAGAAATATGACACAGGCAGAGCTATTCTTCAAGATGTATACCAGTGCCTCTTCTTGTTCAAGTAACACCATCCAGGACTCTATTCGTAACTTGCTGCAGAGGTCTGTTTATAACCAAGCCCACATAAAAAAAGAACCAGGGGATCATTGCCTAGACTGCTTTTTGGAAGAAGAGCCATCAAGACTTAAAATGTTCCTTCAGCTAACACTTGCAAGCATTGTTAATCAGAAACTTGGAAACACAACATTTTCTTAGGTGAATCAAGTGTGTTTACTCACTTCATTTTACTTGCTTATACAGTTTCCAATAGGTAGATGAAATCCCCATTCGAAGGACAACCCATAGTGTTATGCATTTCACTTGAAAAATTTGAAGATTGTATTTATTTCTAAATAAAAAAGGCTTCATTTATTTCCATTGTCACTTTTAGGGATTTTCAGAATCATTTGTGGAGACAGTATATTTTATAGCACTTAGTTCAGGTTACTATAGCAAAGTACTTAAGCTGGGTAATTTATAAACAATGCAAATTAAATGCATACAGTGATACAGGTTGGGAAATACGAAGTGCCAATAGGCTCGATGTCTAGTGAGAACTGGCTCTCTGCTTTGCCTCTACTTGACAGAAAAGGCAAATAGGCTTTCCCAGGCCTCCTATAAGGACACTAATCTCATTCATGAAGACAGAGCCCTCATGAACTTATCATTTAGCCAAAACCTCAACATAGGAATTTGAGGCAGATACAAACATTCTGACGATAGTAGTGACAAAACGGAATTCTAATTTGAGACACTTACGTTTGATTCTGATATAGTCATTTACAAAGATGAAAACTTGGTTTATTTACTTTGTCCTAGTAATTCTGCCTCCCAATGATGATGCTACTGTCTTGGTTTGCCTTCAATTGCTGTGACAAAGCATTCTGATCAACACCAACTTGGGGAGCAAAGGGTTTATTTTATCTTACATCTCCTGCATCACAGTTCATCACTGAGGGAGCCCAAGGCAGGAACTTGGAGGCAGAAGCTGAAGCACAGGCCATGGAAGAATGCTGCTCAATGACTTGCTCCCCTGGCCCATGCTCAGCCCGCTTTCTTATACATTTAAAAAAAAAAAAACCTGCCCAGGGGTGGTACCAGTCAGAGTGGGGCAGGGTCCTCCCACATCACTCAACAATCAAGAAAATACCCCACAGACTTGGCCACAGGCCAGTCCAATAGAGGAAATTCCCGAATTGAGGCTCCCTCAACCCAGGTGTGTCGAGTTGATACTAAAGCTATCCAGCACAACTGACCCTTGGTCAACTTGACACACAGACACATCACTGTTAAACAACAACCATTCCAATTTTTGTCCCCAAGATAAGATGTTAGCATTAATATCACAACATAAGACAATACAACCTTAAAAACCCCACAGTCCTTAAAAAATTGAAACACTTAAGAGACTTTTGAGATTGTGAGCTTTTAACTGTGGGCTCCTGTAAAATTCAATACAAATACAGTCTTATTTCAAAAGGAAGAATCAGGCACACCTTAGCAAAACCTAAATCCAGCTATAACAGCTCAAGGCTGGAAATCTGGTATTTTCACATGATCTTCTGGGCTCCAAAGGGTTTCAGCAGCTCTATTTCTAACTCTGCCATCCAGAGCACACACAGCTTGTCTCTCAGGCCCAGGCCAGCTCCATTACACACCTGATACTGTTCTTGGTGGTCATGCTATGGTCCTGGCATCTCCAAAAATTCTGGGGTCTCCAGTGAAATTGAGGCTGCACTTTAACCAATGGCCTTTCCTGGCCTCAGGGTGCCAAGCCTCAGCGGCTTTCTGTGACCCCTTCATGCCTCCGACAGCAGAACCATGCAGGAGAACCTTACACATTACCAAGCGTTGCTTCCAGCTTGAGATGGAGGCTCGGGCTGTTTCTGGACCACAGTTTGTTTGCTGACAGTGAGGAAATACCTCTCAGAAGATTTCACAGTGTGATGCTGGTCTCTTGTTACTTACAGCTGTTTGTTTGTTTGTTTGTTTTTTCCCCACCCCAGCTAATTGGCATCAGTTGTCCCAGTAAAGCAAATGTTTCAGTTTAGGTTCTGGTCTCTTCTTAATCACAACTGATTCTTCAGAACCCCCAGACTCAATTCAAAATATATAAACAGCACTGATAGTCTCTGCTTTCCTCTGAATCTTCACAAGCCAGACCTGCATCATTCACAACTCTTAGCATCACTGTTCCAAGCTCCATAGCAACATACTCTAAGCACTCAATAGCTTTTCCAGGCCAAAGTTCCAAATGCTTCCACAATCCTCCCCCCAAACACCAAAGTCAGGTTGCTCACAGCAATACCCCACAATCCTAGTACCAAATTCTGTTGCAGTTTGCTTCAATCGCCATGAGAAAATACTCAGACCAACATCAACTTGGGGGAGGAAAGGATTTATTTTTAAATCTCCTGAGCCACAATTCATCAGTGAAGGAGCTCAAAGTAGGAGGAACTCATACCAACAATCTGGAGGTAGGAGGTGAAGCACAGACCATGAAGTAATGCTACTTACCGGCTTACTCCCCAGGCCAATGCTCAGCCTGCTTTCTCATACAATACAGAAAAATCTGCCCAGGAGTGGCACCACCTACAGTGGGCTGGGCCTGCCTACATCATTCAATAATCAAGAAAATGCCTCACAGACATGGCCACAGGCCAGTCCAATGGAGAAAATTCCCCAACTAAGACTTCCTCTACCCAGGTTTTTCAAGTTGAGCACAGCTACTTTATGGTATTTGATAGATATAGAATGGTATACATTTGTGGGATGCCAGTCATAATGTTTGGACTCTGAGTTGACTCTCATAAGGACTGTTAATGATAGCACCATTAGCATCCCTCTCTGCTTCATGCATAATGCAAAGACAGTGATAAAAACTGTTACTTGAGGAATCATTGGTGTACAGACCTACCAGGCATTACCATATGCATTGATCCAACAGATGCTAGCTCTACAGATGAGAAGATAGGTTAGCCTATAAATGTAAAGGTATGTGATGCCTGTGTATAAAACACATTTTTCTCAGGAATACATCAATATGGTTGGGGTTCTGTGTGAGGCTCATCTCTTTCTTTTTCCCTCTGAACTTGTATAACCAATGTATGGGAATATTAAGAGGATAGGGCATATTATGCTTATTGTCAGTAGTATAGAAGAGCTAATAAATGATAGCTTTTTAAATTTATTTTCTACAAGATTATTTTCCTCTCCTTAATGTGACAGTGATGTGCCTCCTTTTTCCAGAAAGCTGTACATGGCATTTCATTTTCATTCAATAAATGTTTGTTCATGGCAGGTAAGATGAAAGCAGCTGGGATTATAAAGATGAATAAGACACTATTCCTATCCTTAGACTTTTCTATTATAGTGGGAGGGGAAGAGTTCCTATGATTGTGTTATGGCAAGAAACAGAAGCAGCAGAGATGGATCATGCTTTGCTCAGCTGCCATGCACCATCTTCTAACCGGGGGCAGCTCTTTCCAACTCCAAGTTCAGCTCTTCCCTTATAGTGGGGGTGAAGATGGAGTATAGACATCACGGGAATCGCTGTAGAATTCGACAAATTGTGGCGTTTACTTTTAATTTAATTTTAAGAGCTGGTTATTAAACCTTTATCTGTGCACTGTTGGAGGTATCCAAGCTGCTGTGAGGACATAGAAGGGGGTAAGAGATTAATTTTTCTTGCGGCTTTGGAAAAAAACACAAAATGTCATTGACATCTGCCATTGTCGAATGGTGGGAGCCTGGGACAAAAGAAAACTGTCAGAACTTTTGAGAGGGTACAGCCCTTGAGAGAGGAAATCTTAGCTTGCACTTAGCATTGAAGTGCTGACAGCACAGGGTTGTGAGAAGCTCCCATGTAATTAAAGGCTGTGTGATGTGCACCTAACTCCAGTAATGTGTAGTAGCAGTAGGACCAGGTATTCTTGTGTTCTTGGCTCAGGCATAACTAGGGCAGTGTTAGATAGAGTCAGAAATTGTCAATCGTGTACTAGCATTGAGTGGGTGGAATACAGGGATGCTATCAGATATTTGACAATGTGCTGAGCAACCACCACGGGGAATTGTCTGTCTCCAAATGATAGTAGTTTCAAAGTTCAGAAACTTTTATTTACTATTTGTGTCCAATCTGTGACCTTTGGACTAAACATAGTTATGTCATCCAACACAAAATTAAACTTAAAACTTTCTAAGATGGTCTGTGATTTTTTTTTTCTTGTAACTCGATGTTGTAGTTCTTGAGTGTCATCTTTGTAGAAGACAACATCCTGTTATAATGTCAAAAGGTTGGTATGCTTGGATTCTAGGCCATAGTGAATGGCTCTAAAGAAAGAATAAGTGGATTGAGGGTAACTAGTGTGTCTGGGGAGGCCCTGAAATTTCTCTGTTGGGAGGCAAGGTCTGAGACAGGGCCATGGACCTCCAGGTCCTCCTGCCAAATTCTCAGAGAACTGGTCCAATGTCATACATGTTGAACCATTACAGATGGCACAACTGAAGCCACTAAATCATTTACTATGCTGTTTTTTTTTCCTCTAATACTACAGAATTAAACATATTTATTAGATTATCTTCATGCCGTGGTTGCTTGTTTTGGGGAAAAAAAAACATGCTATTGGCTCTGTACAAACTAGTCCTTGCTCAGCTTAGACATTTTTTTTGGAATCCAAGATTTAGATTTACATGGAAATTATATTCATGAAGGTTTGAAAATGGGTAATTTTTATATAGAGTACAGAAAATAAAAACTTTGGAAATTCCTTCTTGTCAGAAGTTTGAACTTTCTCAGAAACCAGCTAGGTCTGCCTTCCTCTTGAGATGATGGCTTCCCTGTGCTTGTTAGTGAGCTTAGCAGATCAGCACTGCAGGTCAGGTGAACCACAGAGAGAGGTAGACATACTATATTATTATTATTATTAGTTATTAAATATTGTTCTTAGCACATTGTCTATGCTTATTGTTCTCAGAAGAATTATTTTTTATCTGAAATTCTGCTTTGGGTCTGCAATGATGTGGACTCTTGTTCAGTTGTTGCGTTTCAAATATTTGTCTACAAAACTCCATTAAGATTTGCTTTTCGTAGACTGGATATAAAGTTATATAGAGATGAAATGGACAACACCCTTGTTCTTTGATCGTTTGTTTCAGCTAAGGTGAAATAGCAATAGCTTGGTTTGCCCTCCACTCTGCAAAGTACGTATCCAGCGCAAGATACATCTAAAAATATCCTGGGGTCCTAAGCCTTGAGGTTTTCTCGCTGAAATAATTCTGCACATTTCAAATGTTTTAATGCTTTTATGGGGCTCATAAAGTGTAAGGATTTAAGGCCCGGAGCTAGCTAAGCTTTAGCAGACACAGGGCTGTTAGATAAGAATAGAAATCATCCTTTACTTTGGGAGCTCTGGGCACTATTTCCAGCTGCTTCCAGTCATTTGACTCCTGAAAGCTGCGCTAATCCAGGCGGACACAGCCTCCTTGGCTCCCAGGTCCACCCCCTTCTCCTGATTGGCGGGGCTCCTCCGCGACCGGAGCCAGCCGCCTACGACGTCCCTGTGAACTGATTTGAAATAGGAGCCAGGCGGTCCTCGCTTGCCTGCGCCCGACATTTCATAGGCTGGGAAACGAAAGGTTGAGAAACTTGACATTGTCTTGGGTAGAGTGCGTGTAGCAGCAGATCAAAGGGGAAAAAAAGGGGAGGGGGGAACGAAAACGTGCTCTTTGCTGCATGTGGAGTCCACCGAGTTGCTTTTGTCTTCCGGGCTTTTCTGTCGGCTTTGGTGTCTGCACTTGGAAGCCTGCGGCGTGCGCTTCCATGAAGCTCGCTCTCTGCCGGATGGGTCATGGAATTCTAAACATGAGGCAGGTAAGCCTGGCGGTTGCACCAGCAGCTGCGCTGGCGCCCCTGAAGGAGGGAGGGACGCAACGTGGGACCCTTTCGACCTGTTACTCCCGGGAGTAACTTGGGGAGTGGGCAGACACAGGTCCCAGCAGATCCATTAGGTGCAAAGAGGGGCTGCGTTTTCTTCCTAAGGCGACCTTAGAAAGCCGTTTACCTGCGGTTCTTCCACCACCCGGTCCTCGACACCCATGCGGACTTTACCTTATAAGAGTGATTGCTGATGTCAGGCAGTCTTTGTAAAAGGCTCAAAGCGGTTGGTAGAATATGCAAATCAATTTCAGTTTGCTGGCCGCTGGAATGTATTGTGCTGGATGCATCTCAAGCTTTTTAGGCTCTGCCCTATTATGTTTTAGGTTAGAATAAAGACAACTGCAGAGCCGGAAAAAGAATTACACCCGGACGCTTGTCTCATTTTGCCTTTCCATTCTGAACCCCTAGTGTGTTTGTGACTGAGAAGGTGAAACCAACCGCATGGAGCTCACCGCACTCCCAGGGGAAAAATAATGTAGATTCAAAGAAAAAAATGTTCTAAGAGTGTGAGAGTATATTGCTTCTGGACGTGAGAGGACAGCCTTGAAAGCAATAACAGAGAAAGGGCTTGTGGATTACTTAAATGAGTCTCTGTAAAGAATTCGAAACCACAGCGTCTTCCGCTGCTCTAGGGCATGAAGATAAAAATTCCTTATCAACCTAGGTAGAGGTTTATAGCTTAGCCATTGAGAAAGGAGAAGGAAAAAGTGGATTAGGAAGCCTAGAAGAGGGTGTAATTTACAACTCTATCAAGTTGTGGTAAAAATCTCCTGTCAATATTTAAATGCCAAGATCAATCATAAGGGGGAGGCAAGACCGGAAAACTCTTCCAGTAGCTGAGAAAGGCAGAGATTACAGAAGAGTAACATTACTTTTGCCGGAGCTGCGTAAATCTGGGTGGCAAAGGGAGCATCTACTTTACCACCAGAGAAAAAGCTCTTTACTTTTTTCTTCCAAGTGGTCTGGGTATGCGCCACCGGGAAGTGCTCACTTGAAGGGAAAGTGAACATTCCCCTTAGTGCTTGGGCCAAGGGATTTAAAACTTTTTCTGTATCACTTCAGAAACTTTGGGAAGTGAAGTAGAGGCCCGCCAGAATCAGTAGGGGCAAAGAATTTCCCACCCTCTAACTGGCTCTTATAGGCTCATGCTGGACACGTTTCAGTGAGTGTAGAGAACCACAGGTAGGGCTGTGTGCTTTCAGTGAATTGCCTTTGCCTAACTGGAGACTGTTGAGGCAGAGGCTAATTTTCCCTCAGTTTTGCAGCCTTTCAATTCAGGCTCATCCTTTTAATGTCTAGCGACCAACCACACTGGATGAGGCAAAGGAGCTAGAAGGCTTACTGGAAAGGAGGAAGACCCACACAGTAATATTTTTGATAAAGGTCCTAAGCCAGAACAAAGAGGTCACTTGATCTTGTGTGGAGCCACCTGTCTTGTCTTCCGTGCTGTGCTATCTGAGCTCAATTTTTGGAATCCTTGTGCCCACACAGTTTCTAATGAATGGTGGCACTCCCTCTGTCTGATGCCTAAGGCATGCTGTGAGGAGCTTGAGATGATTTTTCCCATGTATAGCTGTGGCATTCATGTGAAGCTGGAAAACAGCCCAGTATTGAAGTTTCAAGTGTACAAGTACGCATGCAGTAACTCCTTAGTTATTTAATGAATGGACAGCTTCTCATCCCACATTTCTGCACGCGCATGCGTTTATGTGTATGACATTTGTCTTTTGCCAGTTGGGTGCTTGAAAAGAGGGTAGGATGTGAGGAGGAGTAGAGTAGGAAGAGGGCGAGAGGATCATTGTTCATCCAAGAAACCAGGAGTGAGATGGTGGCATTATTGCATGGGTGAATCCTAGCTTTGTTCTCCTTGCTCGTGGGGGGAACCTGACTGCTTCTTTCAGGCAGGGGAATCACACCCACCAGCCAATTTGTCATCTTATCCCAGCAGCCCCGGCTGGATTTGCAGGGTTAACTATCAAACTGATCCATGTGTCATCAGCTTAGCAATGAAACTCAATCTTTTTGCTGGTAAGTGATCAGTCTCCAGGGCTGCAAACGTGCTGAGCAGTGACGTGGCACCCCCCGAAGAGACCCCTGCCACTAACTAGTGGGCAATTCAGACTAGCCAGAAATTGTCAATAGAATTAGAATGTTGCAGAGTTGCCTGTAAGGTTCAGAGGGGTTTGGGCTTTGGCACCAGAGTGGTATAGGACAGAAAATTTCTTTTACGGTAGGGCCATGTTGAATGAGGCCAAAAAAACAAAAACAAAAAACCCATAAACCTGGCTTGCCTTTGTCAGGAAGTAATTGTAAATGGTGTGCCGGCTTCTCTTTGCACTCTGATCATAAATGGGAAACTTTCCTGAACCTTGTTTGAGAAGGAATTTGCTGTGTCCCAGGCAAAAGGAAAGACAAGGCCACCTGTTCTAAAAGCCCAGCCAAAAACAACAGGTTTGCCTGTGGCTTTCTCACAACTGCAAATATCCTCCTCAAACCTCGAGTCCCCTATTGTCCCTCCACAGACTAAGAACAAATGCTCCATTCTCAAGTTGGAAAAAAGCTGTGGATTCTTCAGACAAAACTGCCTACCAGACATATTTTGTGTTTTGGAATTCTGATAGCTTTAGAAAATACTCCAAGACCCAAATGACTGCACTTTCAGTACCTAGTCTCTTAGCTGCTAAATTCTTGCAAGGCTGATCCAAGGAAGCTGTGACTCAGTCTGATTAGCCCATTTTGCATTCTTTAGATTGGAATTAAAATGCCCAAGGACATCTGGCTTAATAATGAAAGTCTTGGTAGTAATCTTTCCTCAGAGGATTAGAAAGTCCTTTACAAACATGATCTATTTATTCTCAACCACATCCCCAGGAGAGAATGAAGGGCAACTTGATCCTCACTGAACAAATGCTGATGGGAAGGCAAAGAAAGGTTAAGTATAAAGAGAAAAGCAAGTTAGGGACAAGTCTGGGAATGAATATTAACCTACCCAGAAACACTACCTGTGCAGACTTAGGCCCTCCAAAGGCATTCTAGGGATAAAAACAGAGCCTCTCCTTCAATGTTGTTTTTCTTATTTTCCTGTATCCAACACATTGTGTCCCAAGTATGTGCTATGGTTTCCCTCCTTTGAAAGTGAAGCCTTTAAAACTTTGTCCCAACACTGAGATCAGGCAGCTTTTATGACATCTAATAGGAAGATGCTGTTACCAGAATTTTAAATATGCATCTGAGAAAAGTTCCCCTTCAACAGATGTTTGAAGTTTTTGCACAAGGTTTGGAGAGGTCTACGTCTTCAACATATGTTAAACTTTAATTTCTTCTCTGCTCTCTCTGTTTCAGGAAACGTTATCATTGTAGGACTTGCTGTCACCTTAAAGAAATTTGTTGGTTGTTTCAAATTCATTTTTTGAGTTGGCTTTTCTTTGCTGTTTGTATGAGTCATGTTCTGAGTTTGCCTGGATATGGACCGCATAGGCTGCAAGCAAATCTGTTAATTGGTAGTTGTGTGTTATCCGCAGACATTCCAGCAATTTTTAAGGCTAACTGTGTATGTGGATGTCTCCTGGCTTTGATCCCTTGTGTGGTAAATAGACATCCAAGGTAGCTATGGAAACCTGACTGTGCATTAATGAAGTGTGTGTGTGTGTGTGTGTGTGTGTGTGTGTGTGTGTGTGTGTGTGTGTGTCTTGAGGGGGGTGGGGGTAAAATCACAGATTAATTTGTTGGTTTAGGAAATGATGGGTCCAAATCAGGATATTCTTTAACCCACATAATTTGAGAATCCCAGTTTATCCAAATCATTTGAAGTTTCTTTGATAGGCAAAAAAGTAAAATAAAACAAATGAATGACTGACCACATTGACAGATATACTTAACATTTTTTAATCAGATAGTTGCTATGTTCCTAGAGCAACTTGTAAAATAAAAGAATTGTTCAAAATAGTATGTCAATGCCATCAATATCCCCATTGTACTTAGAATGAGTGCTTTCATTTTCAGAACTCAGGATTAACAGAAACACCAGAATCTGATTAGAGATTTGTATTTCTGTTAGCTACCTGCAGGGGTCAGGCTTGAAGTTTCCATGATGAAAGTACATGCCTTCAGCCCTACTTCAGGGAGCCCCAGGCAGATCCAGAGAGAATTACTCTGCTTATTTGGAACAATTCGTTACCAATTCTTTAACCTTGTGACCAAATCAGTTATGAAAACCAGTTTATTTGAGAAAAAAATACTAAATACTTTGATTAAAACAATGACAATAAAACCAGGTCAAACTGGAATCTAATCTCCATGCAGATTTGGGGAAGTTTATGAGGAAGATTTGGCTCTCTTCTTGCAATACCAACTCATCTTCAGAGATTATTGTCTTAGGTTATTTGCCTGTTGCATGGTATAGAAATTTCTTTAACTAGAGGACAGACACAACAATAGGGACTCAATCTGACATTAAAGTATTCTCTTTTTCCATAAAATGAAACTTCATTAACACACGTTTCAGATGTTTGGGGACTGAAGAGATAAACTCCACGGTTCAGAACATTTACTGCTCTTACCACATGGTTCAGAACATTTACTGCTCTTACCAAGGACACCAGTTTGGTTCCTAGAAACTATGGCCTGTAATTCTAGCTCCAGGGGAATCCCATGCCTCTGGCCTCCACTGGCCCCTTTATTAATATGCACATGCTCACACCAACCCAATATTTAAAATTATAAAAATAACGTAAAATATTATTAAAAAGATTAAGATGTTTAATGTCCTTCAGAAGGTGATGATCAGGAGTCACAGGCACATGAATGCCTAGAAGGAACTTAGCTAAGAAGAAATCAAAACCCACAATCTTGAAAACCTATCTCCTTTATGCTTTTAAAGAAAGATTCTGAGTTTAAAATGAAAAATTGAGCAAGAGTTGCTAACTTTAGTATGGAGGTGGCTATTCAAGGTTTCATATTCAGTTAACTCTTTATGGAGTGTAAAATAAAAATGCTTTCCTTTTCTTAACATTCAGTATTTATGGAGCACTTACAAAAGGAATCTGTTTAATGGTTCTTTCAGAGAAGCCACACAGAGAGTAATTATTATATTTTAGATAACTTTTGGTTTCCAAACAAGATTTGATAAGATCTCTGCCCTACAAGAACTTTCAGTTCTTTGTAGTTTATTGTACCAATAATATAAACACAGGTTATTACATGAGCAAAATGGGTGCTTGCTTGCTAATAGCTGTGTTCAGAAATGATTTCTATATGACTTTTACTTAATTTTTATCTTCTTTTTCATTTTTAGAAATGTATAATTTCTGGGCTGGAGAGATAGCTTAGCGGTTAAGAGCACTGACTGCTCTTGCAAAGGACCCAGATTGGATTTCCAGGACCCACATGGTGGCTAAAACCATCCTTAACTCCAGTTTCAGGAGACTCCAACACCTTCTCCTAATGTCCGCAGGGACTCCACGACACGGGTGCACTTACATATGTTCAGGCAATGCACTCATCACTTAAAATAAAATAATAAATAAAATATTTTAAAAAGAAATGTATCAATTCCCAGTTACAATTAATTTTTCCAAATTTTTTAATTTTAAAATTATTTTTCTTATGTGTATGAGCATATTGCCTGCATGCATGTAAATGCACCTGTGTCTGCAATGCTCACACAGGTTAGAAGAAGGCGTTGAATTCCCCTGGAACTGGAGTGACAGACAGTTGTTAGCTGCCATGTGGGTGCTGGGAATTGAACCCAGGTCCTCTGAAAGAGCAGCCAGCCAATGCTCTTAACTTTTGAGCCATCTCTCCAGCCCTATAATTTTCTCAATGGAGAACAATAATTTATACACAGTAGTTCCCTCTCTAGAAATAAATGCTTTGTATTTTTTTTGTATTATATATTAAGATATATTTTAATTTATTTTAAGTATTATTCTAGTTCATTGGTGCATTTTTGGCATTATTTCCTGTTTAAAAAATTTTGTAGTAATGAGTCTCACTGACATTTCATGAGTATCGTATACATCGATCTTCAACTGATACATAAAACATTTGTGCATATTAATGATGTGATGTTTTGATACGTGTGCATTGTGTAATCAAATTAAATGTATCATTTTCAAGCATCACTTATGGCAAAAACCACTTAAAATCCTTTCTTTTAGGTTTTTGAGATGCATAGTCTTTCTATCACTGTCTGTAGTCATCCCATGGGACAACAGCACACCAGAACTTATTTCTCATATCCAACTGTAATTTAATATCCATTAATCAACATTGTGAGTTCTGAGAATTTGTTGTTTGAAAACAGACCATTTTCTAGTGAGAAGTTATGTCATGACATAACTTCATGTAGTGCAGTTTAAAAGCACTACTTTGAGGGGTTTCGGGAAATGCTGTCAGTAAAATGCTTGCCTTGCCACCATGAGCAATGAATGGAGTTTGATCCTCTGAACCCACATCAAAATGCTGAGAGTGGTGGTGCATGCTTAGAATTCCAGCTCTGGGGAGAAGACAGGAGGATCCCTATAGCTCACTGGCCAGCCAATCTAGACTAATTAGTGAGCACCAGACCAAAGAAAGACCTTGTCTCAGAAGAGGTGGATGGCAGTCAGAATTCTAGCACAGATGGAAAAGGAGCTCAGGAAGCTCCACTCCATAGTTAAGGAACTATTGGTGCATTGATGGCTTCTGGGAAAGAGTTATTTTTCATGGGGTGCATGTATGGCCACTGGTACATTGCTCATGCTCCATTGGATGGCCCAACATCCATATGCATATGGATAGCACTAATTGGACACAGTGGGATAATTTTTAAAGAGGATTTGGACTTGTAAGGGGGAATTGCTGGATTGGGTCTGGGAGTATTTTAAGGGGGAACTAGTGAGAAATAAGGATGTGAATATGAGCACAATGCACTGTATACATTTAGGAAATTCTAAAAAGAATAAGTAAAAATACTATTTTTAAAAGGTTTGGGTGGTACTCCCAAGGTTGACATTTGAGGTTGTCTTCTGGCTTCCACATGTACACACACACACACACACACACTCACCCCCTCACAAACCCAGATATACACACACACACGTATAACCCCCACAGTCACTATTTTGAAAAATAGTCATTCTGATTAATTCTAGATTAAGTTCTGAGTTTTGTTGATGTGCTACCCTATTAAAAAGAATAAAAGTGTAGAAGGAGAAAGAGGTACTATTCTTTAGGTACCCTGCCAATTTTAGCAGTATTTGATATAGGAAAAGTTTACACTAGTCTTTTCCCTCATGTGCCTCTTCTAATATATCCTATGTCCTCCAAGGTATCTCCCCATCTGGAATACTCTAATATAACCGTGAATTCAAATTTTTCCATCTTCCCCTCTTCTTCCCTCGTCTCCTCTGCCAACACACTACACTCCTGTTTCTTTTGGACAATGGTCTTCACAACAGGTTACAAGGGAATCCATATGGGTAAGTTAAAGACATTTTAGCCTTTTAAACCTTAGACTAAAACTTTAATTGAGGAAATTTAAACAATGAAGCCTGAAGCTGCAAAAGACATGACTTTCCTGTCAGGAGACAGTCTTGGGGGCCAGGTCAAGTCTTATCAGACGGCATTTGCTACGCTGGCTGTCTATAGTTCAAACCTCTTCACTTATCCTTTCTCAGCATCATCCCTGAGCTTCTGGATTCAGCTTTGTGAATGATAGATAGCCAGAGAACCAAAAGAGAGGGAGTATGAAGGAATGATGGTGTTTATGGAATTAGAGTGCTTGTAAAGACTTTTTGTATACTGAGCCTTATCTATTTAGATTACAATAAATGGGAAAAAATAACTGTTGGCATTGTCTTATGCACATTAGTATTTGGGATAGTCTCCCTATTTCCAGTTAATCATTACTATAACTATCACGGGGCTGAGTTATTTGAGAGCAAGTGTCATACACCTTAAGTGTCTTTGATGTCTCATACCTAACCACAGTGCTTGGAACACAATAAGAATTAGTAAGTACTTTATAGGACCATGGCAGGTTAATTTTAGCAAGAAGTAAGATGGAAAATCCCATCTAAGATCAGAATGGCTACGGGAAAGAAAAGAGACTGGGAAAGTTGAGGAACGGTAAGGATAAATTGATGGGTATCCCAAAAAATTTAAATGTGTTGTGATTGCTTAGCCATTCCCTTATGTTCTGGGTCAGTAATGCCAAGGAACTCACCTTATGCTCTGCTTGATGGAGCCACAAAAACAATTGGGATGTGGGACCTGCCTTCTAACAGAACAATACCTGATAATCAAGATTGAATCTGCTAAACTTCTCACTGATATTGTAGGTCATAGGCTTATGCACAATTGGCTGATTTTACAGGTGTATGGCATGCCCTTGCTCATTCAGCATCTGAGGAAGTGTCTAAAGTCTAAACCCTTTCTTTCAGTGCATGAAGATGATGCTCATGTTCTACAGAGTGGTATTGCTGGCCAGAGCGTTTTCACTCCTCAGTGTGAAAAGATGTCTCAGAGTTATGGTTAAATTTATGGATTAGACATTTCTGACCCATTCAATGACTTATGGAGACAACATGTTCAGAGTAGACTGTATATCTTGTTACCTGGTGCATGTCAATTTTTAGAACATTATTGTAATTGCATGTATTTTTCAGATACTGTCTCAAACGTTTGTGTATATAACCTATGTCCTAATTTTAGATAAACATGAAAATGTCAGACAGTACAAACTGGGAGGACTATGATTATCCAGATGAAGTTACAATGTGAATATTTTTTTTCATGAGTTAATGAGCTTTACTTTAGGGAAATAGTGCATGAAAGTGAAATGGAACAAAGTAAAGATGGCAAATGTATGCATTCTTTTCGGGAAATTGTGGTGGGGAAAATTAAAAGCTCAAAACATGGCTATTTGATGGTGATTCGACTGAGATTTCTTCAGTGGTCAGTGCCTAAAGTGAATTTCCAAAGAAATTATTACTACCCTATTGGTGTAGTAAAAGAAGGAAAAACTCAACAATAATTAATTGAGAAGAGTGTGATTTTCTGAGTAGTTCATAGAAGACTATTAAATATGCTAGAAGACTATCAAATAATGAACTGCTTAAGGCTTCCATCAGAAGGAGATGCTTTTTGGAATATTTCTCCCCCTGCTAACATTTCAGCTGTCTGACCTGAATAGTTCACATGCATACTACATTGTTTTGGTTTAACTAACATAGAGTGATAAGACATGAATTGTTTGTGACAGCCCTGAACACTGATAACAGAAGACAATAATGCCCGCAGACACAGCCTACATGGTAAAAATCTGGAAGCAAAAATGCTTATTATGTTAGGCCAACATGTTTTGACCTAGTTTTGCTTTCCTGCTTGGAAATTATGTCAGTATTAGTTACATCATCCCTGCGGATGAGCAATTTCACAGATTTGTTTATTTCAGGGTCACATTATTAGTTTTGTATATTTAGGTCTGACTTTCCAGGAGCCAAACTAATCCTCATTGACTTGCATTTTCCTTTGAAAACGTGACTTCTGTGTGATAGAGAGAAGATTTCATGTATTAACAAAACAACTTAAGATGAATCTTCAAAGGCATTCATTTCTCCTTGATCCATAGCCACTGCCTCCTTGAAGGATTCTAGAGGACACCCACTTTTCTGCTGGTTACACAGTCTTCCTTTCTTTGTCCTGTGGGGACAGAATAGATTTCTGTGCCCAGGACTGCCGTAGTTGAATAACAAAAAAGAAACCAAGGTAGAGAAGATATTTTCCAGCCCAGCATTCTTTAATTTACCGTTTTCATGCTTCTCTTTTGATTGTTCATCTAGTAGAAACTGGCTTGACATCTTTTTCCTATTTAGCATTTTTACTTTATACTCTTCAAAATGAATTGTTTCCTTGGTTGATTTCAAACACATTTTTTTCCTGCTATTTAATACTTTATATCATTAGGAGAGAGAGCCATTTAATTCTTTCATACATTTATGAATTCTAATCTTCAAAGAGTGAGAGTTTTTCTAGTGATCAACTTACATCAGATTTACAAGTATAATTTGCTACTAAAAGACCTTGAACAGTCTTTGGTCCACATGTTTTTGAATTCCTTATTAACAAATGCAATCAGGCAATAGCACACAAGAATATGAATTTTTGGTTCCACTGCAAAAAAAAAATACCATTGCCTCTTGTTTTCTAATTAAAGCTTTGAAGGTTAAGAATCCCTTTGTTGTTAGCTCCTTTGCAAATCCTCCGTATGAATGCAGAAAACATAAGAAGGGAGTGCCCCCTTCAAAGCACAATCAGACCATCTGAATTTTAGCCAGGTAAATGGCTGATTAGCTTTGGATCATTTAAAGAAACAGTATGAAAGTAATTGGAATGGGCTTAAGTCCTAATTGTGTGAGCCTGGGGCTTTTGAACATTGTTTGAAACAGTCAACTCTATGTGTATTGTATTCCATGTCTGATCTGTATGCTAATTTCAATTCTGCAATCTGAAAGACAGTTTAGAGGATTTCTTGATCCTCTAATGGGAACATAAATATTGTCCCTCCTGGGCTGCCAAAAGTTGAGAGATATAGTATACTTTGTTTCCTATTGTGGCATCCTTTTTTTTTCTTTTTAAAAAATATTTTTATTAATTTTACTTTATGTGTATGAGTGCATTGCCTGCATGTGTGTAAGTATACCCCTGTTTTGTTGGGCAGTACCCTCAGAGGTCAGAAGAGGGCGTTTGATCCCCTGGAACTGGAGTTATAGTTGGTTGTTCACCACCATGTGGGTGCTGGAACCAAACCTGGATCCTCTGCAAGAGCAACCAGTGCTCTTAATTGCTTAGCCATCTCTTCATCCCCATGACATCCATTTCTGTAGTAAGTTTTTCTAATGGTTGAAGGCAGATATGAATGTATTTCCCTTATTTTACATGGTGACCTTCAATCTGCTATTCTGCTCTCTTTCCCTTACTTTATGATATGTCTTAAAGGTCTTTCCATAACAGGGCAAAGAGACATTCTTTTGATATCAACAGCTGTGAGGATTGCATTTTGCTATCCTGTCATTCCATTGCAGCATCATATCATAACTGATGTGACTTTCTCCAATTGGTTGCATGGCCTGTGTCCAGTCTTTTGCCATCAAAATATTGTTCAAGGAGAAGCCTGCTGTTCATCACTATGGTCCTGACAGTTGTATCTGTCTAATAGATCACAAGAACTGCCTTTGCTGGCTTAAAGGGTGAATAGGCTTCTTAATTTGGGTAAGTCAGTAAATTGGTCTAGCCAGCACGGATGACAGCACCTCACCAATGCAGAGCATTGTCCATCTTGCACCCTGAATGTATAATGAAAGGAATCTCTTGGTAGTTTTGTCCCTCTGTTCTGAGGAATGCTGAACATTTTTGTGTGCAGTGTAAGCCAATTTGTGTTCCTCATGCAATGTCTGTTTTTCTGGATTGTTCTTTTGTTTTGTTTATTTTTTTACACAGGGTTTTGTATACTCCAGATTGTCCTGAAACTGACTCTGAAGCTGAGCATGTCCTGGAACTTCTGATTCTTCTGTTTTAGCCTCTCAATTCCTGGTATTAGAAGTGTCTGTCACCACATCAGGTTTAGGATTATTATTAATGAGCATTTCTTATTTTATGTTTATAATCATTCTCCAGAGTAATGTATTTGTTGATTTTTTCTTAAATGACTTACATATAATCTAATTTCAAAAATGTCCTGTAAATAGAATGTGAGAAGGTAAGCCTCTAAGCCCTTTTTTCTATTCCTTTTTCACTTTTACTCTCTAGCCAATACAAGCTAAGAAGCTCAGCTTTATAAAGCATAAATCACCTCCAAAGTGTTGAAAGTTTGCTGCTGGAGGCCTAATATCAAAAGGACGATTATGCTGCTAGTGCTCGCTTTGTTGGAATTGCGATCATTTTTCGATGAAGTATGAGGATCCATGTTAATTAGCATCTTTAAGAAATTGTCAGTTCTGTAAAAATGTCTCCACTTTTTCTATCAGATACCAAATATCAGGATGCATCATTTATAATAGTGATTTAAATAATTCTCTACATGTAGTTCTACGTGTGGTTCTATAGCAGCCTTCTTTTTAAATTTTTCTGTATGTATGTGGGAGCTCTGTATATGTATATATGCAATTTGGCATGTGTGGGAATTATGTATATACATATATATATGTGTGTGTGTGTATGTGTGTGTGTGTGTGTGTGTGCACGCACATGAGTGTGGAGGCAGAGGCTGATAATATCAGATGTCTTCCTTGGTTGCTCTCTACCATATATACTGAGACAGAGTCTCTCACTTGAACGTGGAGCTCATGAATTCAGCTAGTATAGTTAGCCAGCTTGTTCTGTAATCCCCCGTTTCCAAATTCTGAGTGCTGAGATTGCAGGTGGGCTGTCTTACCCACTCAGAATTTATGTGAGTGCTAAGGAGCTGATCTTCAGGCTTTATACTTGCGCAGCAAGCGTTCTACCCACTGAACTATCCGGAAGCCTTCTATCATCAGCCTTCTTAAAGACTAGAACTTTGTGATCAAGACAAACTGAAGAAAATCTGAATTTTCAACACACATTTATTCTTTTATTTATGTAATTATTGATATTAGGGGTTTGAAGTGGGGTCTTTCTACTACCTTAGTTTCTCTGTGCTAGATTTCAGCCACTTGTTCCATGGTCTCTTAATTATGTTAATTATCCAGCTATTTAACTGCAGTTATCGCCTCTGTAAGATGAGAATAATAAGCATAGTACCTATCACACAATTGTGACAACGGTCAAGTTAATATGTGTTCACTATATAGAACAGTAGCTGGCACAGAGTAAGTATTTAGGAAAGTATGTATCAAATAAATTCTAGAATGGTAGCTGTCAAGGACGGTGATGGATCTGAGCCTTTACCATGCATTTCCATTAACAACTTATTCTGTTATTGTTTTTTTGACTGTTATCAAAAGACATGAGATTCCTGGATCTGAGTCAAAGGGCCCACAGCACAAGAAGCATGAACTTTACAGATTGCTTCTCCTTGCCCTCAAGTCCTGTAAGGTGTAGGGAAGGGAAAAGTTATTTCTTACCCTTCGAGGTTTGCAGCTGTGTCCCCTTTCATAAAGGATGGATCATCATGAGAGAAACAGAAATTTGTGAACCTATGCCCTTCATATATGTATAAGAAAGAAACTCAGGTGTCAGTATATTCAAAGAAGGTGCTGCAACTTGAGGTTCAATACAATTTTCAGCTAAAACCAGAGGAAATGAGTGTGGGATAAAAATATTATGTTGAAGTAATCAGGGAAAGCATAATATCCAGGGAAAGATTGATTATAATATGCATTTAAGCCAGAGGCTTCTCTAGGAGAAAACAATCGTTAGGAGCCCTTTTGCTGGAATGTCAGCAACCTGAGAGGATTCACTCAAAGGGCTGGGATTTCATTTTTTTCCACTTTAATCAGGTGGCTTTATTCTTTTACCCAATAGTAGTTTGTCTATACTTCCTCCAGAAGCTGCAAGCTCCTATTTCTTTCTGTGGCTCAAAATACTGCTTAAGTTTCAGCCATCTGGCTCTTCTTCACATCTCATATTCTGCGTGGCTCCCAGGTACATGTGCATGTGACAGATTTGTTCCTTTTCTACTATAGGAACTACTTTTAATTAGATAAGAAAATTCAGAGAACACTCTTAGCCCCACCCCAGACTTCATGAGGGAAAGGAGGTGGATAGAAAGGGCAAAAGAATGTTTGAGAGATGTTGGTTCTGAATCTGCTTCTTAGTTTTGAAGCACTGGGCATGTTAAAGTACCAAATATTGGGCTTTCTGAGCACCAACAGGTACCATAGGTAACGAAGTTTATGTGCCACATTTTAGTTCTTTAATCTTGAGTGAATTCCTTAAATCTTTCAACTTCTCTTACTTAGAAAATTGCAACAGTCCATAGTGTTTTCTGTAATGAGTACACATGCACACACACACACACACAAACACACACACACACACACTGTGTACATACATACACACATATTGAGATGATGTATTGAGTGTCGTAGTCATCCAAAAGCATTTCTTCCAGCAAATGCATTTGTGTGTGTGTGTGTGTGTGTGTGTGTGTGTGTAAGCACATATTCATCTATTTCATTCTTGGCAATAAACTCTTTCATAGTATTATATACTTTATATTCAAAGAATTTGTATTTATACTCATGTTTATATACTTAGGTCTTCTAAGGAAATAGAAAAACAATGAGCAAAACGCTTATGCAAAAGGCTGAAATTGAAAAAAAGTGAATTTTATAAAGCATGGTGTGAACGATTGCTCCTACCAAGCACAAAGGACAGAATATTACCCAAATTTACACATGTAGATGTTATTATTGGGATAGTGTTGTATTCTGGGATCTAACTGTCAAAGAGGCATAAAATTTTAATCCTTATGATAATTTTGTGCATTTTTGAAAAATGTATCTCAGTATGTATCTTCAGTATGTATCTCAACCTCATCTAAAACCTGGTCTAAAACTTGCTATGGAGCCCAGCCTGTCCGTGAACTTGCAATCCTTGCACCTCTGCCTCTTGAATGTTGAGAGTATAGGCATGGACTTCCGCTCCTGACTTTATTTTTTTAATTTTGAAGTAACCAGACACAATTAGCAAGTTTCCCAATATATAAACAAATAAAAATCACAAGGGCAGGTCATCTGTACCCTTGATGCCTTCCTTTGCTCCCTTTTCCTGACCTTGGGCAAGTTTTCAGTCTGCTTGCTGCTATAATTTATATTGTGTTTTGTTGCTATGGATTGAACCCAGAGCCTAGCACATTCCAAGCAGGTGCTCTGCCACTTGGTTTTTCCCTAGCCCTCTAAGAATATGTAGCACATGTGGTTATATAGTGTGCAGGCTTTTGAGACTGATGTTTATTTCACTCTGCATGAGTCTATGCTGTTTCTTTCTGGCTGTTGCATATATCCATCATAATTTTTTTCTTTTGTATAACTAGCATCCCATAGTATGACCATACCATAATTTGACCACTCACCCTGTTGATGGACTTTCGGGTTGCTTCCAGTTTGGGGATATTACAAATAAAATTGCTAGGAACATTGATGCTCATGATTCCCTGTGACCACAAGTTATCATTTCTCTGTATTAAATGCCCAGGAGTGTAGTTGCTGGGTTTTGTGGTAAGCACAAACTGAGTATTGTATCAAATTGCCAGACTGTAATCCATAGTGGCTGGTCAGTTTTACACTCTCATTAGTAGTGGCCACTTTTTCTCCATCCTCCTTGACATTTGCTTTTGTCCCTGCTTAGACTTTAGCCATTTTGATATCTCATTTGTATTTTCTAAAAGGAAAATAGTTTATATCACAATATAGCTGTGAAATCAATGCCTCCCAAGTAAAATGCCACCAGTCAAATGAACCTATTTTGTTGTATGACTGAATTATCCAAAATGTATATGACAAGGATCTTCCAAAGGACAGTGGCTGATACATTGAAAGCAAAAGAGGAGTTGTCTTGTATGATATATATGTTTAAGCCTGTTAAGATTGGCCTTCAATTATTTCCTAGGACAAAAAGTTGACACTTTGTTGGACAGGCAGACATCCACCCATATATACCCATATTGCCATCAGGGAATAAGTACATTACATATCACTGAAAATGGCCAAGACATTAAATTCTCCCTTCTTCCCAATACATTTCTCTTCTTTGGCATTTTCACTAACTGAATATTTCATGATCTGTCTCCATTGCAGACATATGTATAGATGTATGTTTACTCACAAACATGGACTCTTTAGGCTTCAATCCCCAATCTTTTCCAATATTTAATCTGGATTCTTCCTGGTCAGTGTTGTTCAATTTCAAGAATGTTGACATTTGGATTCTAATATTGACATGTTGTAGCTCTTTGTGTTGTAGGACATTTATCAGCATTCCTGGCCTCAACCCATTCAATAACACGCGTACTACCACTCCCCAAGTGAATCAATAAAATACAACTCAAGACGATGTCAAATGACCATTGGTTGCAAAATCAGCTTCCCCTTGTCTTCCTCTATGTAGATGGAAACGGAGGAGCATTCTGGGCTTTAAGTTACGTTGTTGACATAACTTGCGAGTCTCCTTGCCATCAAGGGCAGATTTCATTTTCCCTCTAGCAATCTCTTTTGAAACAAACTTAATTCACTTTATTTTTTCTCATATAAAATCCCTACGTACTAGACACAGCTGGAACCTGTGTCCTCTGCACGGAGACTCTGATGTGGGTTTTCATAAGATGGTCAGTGAATTCTTTATAGACTTGGTGAAGACAGCCTTTTTCTAGAGGTCAGGGGTCAGGCAGCTGTATGTCTTAGAAATGGCATCAAAGGTGGGCCTGGTCAAGTTGTCCAGGGTGGCAGTGCAGCCCCTGGCTGATGAGTACCAGTCAACAGTATCAGCCATTAGCAGCAGATTCCTGGTCACAGGAGCAGAGGCCTTGTGCTTTGGGGAGACAGGGATGAGATATACCAGCACTGAACCAGTGACCTCTCTCCTTATATGGGACAGTGTGGGGATTGCCAATCTTGTTGCTCCAGTAGCCTCTCATGGAAAGCTTGGCCAAGATGAAGGTCCCTCAAATGACAGTGACTGCCTTCTTGGAGGCCGTAACATCCAGAGCAACATGACAGTTTAGGCTCCAATGGTGACAAAAGCCTTAACCTTGTCTGCTGGCCACTGGCTAGCCAGACTCTGCTTCTGCACTGCAGTGATCTGTAAAACCTAATCCCTTATGCTCCTAGGAGAAAGTCAAGAATTTCAGATTCCATAATAGACAGAGAGAACAGGTAGATCTCCCCAGGGACTTGATCTTCATATCCTTGACCTGCTGGCCCATGTTGGTGACTGGAATCTACTCCTTGTCTTCCTTCAGCTTTGCCTCTTTGAGCCCTACAGCCCCAACCACAACCCTGGAGACCACTACCAAATCCTCCCCAAGCCTGGGTCCCCAGGTCCTCCTGGTCCTCCAGCCACACCAGCATCAACTGCCACTCAGTGTTTCCCGAGTGAGGAAGAAGACCTAGCAGTCTTTTAAAATTTGTTTTTGCACTTTATGGCTGCATATTATAAGTTAACAAAGGAAGATATCAGCCCTTTCTTTTTCCTTATTGACATATATTCATCGCACATAGTACTGGGTCTCATAAGGACAGTCTCACACAAGTAAATAATTTGATACATTTAGATAATACTGCCCTCCTCCCTTTCATCCCTTCTTCCCTCCTTTAATGTCCTTCATTCCTCTAGATAGTTTTGTTTCTAGTTTCGTGTCATATATACTGATTTTATATATCGATGTAAAATCTAGGATCTAGAGAAAAATGCAGTATAGCCTTTCTGAGTCTGATTCATTCACTTAATATGTGGATCGCCACATGTATCTAATCACCTGCAAGAACTTATATTGAATTCTTTAAAATATGGATTTAACACATGTAATTAAAAATAAAAATACAACCATGAATTTGTTATACTTTATGTCTATAAATATGTTGGATATTATGGTTCATTTAGCAGGTATAAGATGCTTGACTGGATGGGAGTTAACATATATGGCAGGATACTTGAGGCCTGGTGGGGAGGTGTGTGAACATGGATGTGGGATAGAGGTCTAAATTTGATTAAGAACTATTGTAAGAAATGTCCAAAAGCGCAGCGAAAAGTTTTTTAAAAAGTTAATGAGCAATAAAATACCTCATAAAATAGGATAAATTTAGGTACACACAAAAAATTTTGGAGAATTTGGCATGATTTCTGGATCATCTTCTGATTTAATGAAAGTGCTTATCTTTAGATTCATGAATATATGTTTAAAAACAAATAGAAAACACCAAGACAGGTAAGAAAAATTGATAATGTCTTAAAATTTAAATCATGCTTTTATGATAATAGCAGTTACATCAACGAAAGAAAATACTACACTTTTATTAGGTTAAAACTAATTCATATCTATTTATGGCTTTTTAATATATGAAACAAATACATTTTTCTATTCTAGGATTAACATAGCTTGAAAATAGTTATTGATTAAAATACTACAGGTAGTATGTTCTTATTGAAATTAGAATTAAAATGTCATATATTTACATATATATAGAAGATCACCTGAAAAGGGATAAACCCTAATCTCATATGATAAATGTTCATGCTATAAATTGTTTTCTTGTCTTTTGGTGCTGGGGATTGAACTCTTGGTGTTGTGCGTGCCAAGCATGTGCTCCATCCTCAGCCCCTTGGTTGTAAATTTAACTTCCACTTGTTTTTCCATCCTTCCTTCATTTTATTAGCAACAGAATATTCATTGTTGCGGTGTGCCCAAAGATTCTGACTGTAGTTATCATTGATTTACTGCTGTCTGTGGCCCTGTCTGAGAAAGGGGCCATAGTGTTGTATTGTAATATGAATCCCCCAGGAATGCTAAACCAATCAAGAATGAAGCATTCTTTTCTTAGAAATAAAGATTTATACACTGCCTGGAGGTCCTGCTATTTCTAGAGGAAGGTGTGCCTTGAAGTGTTCATTTGTTTGTGATTCCAGCCGACTTAAACTCAAGTGACAGTTCAATATAGCTAAACCTCTTAGGAGGGTATGAATTCAATAAGAAAATTACCAAGGAAAAAATATACTGAAATGCAGACTGACCCCTACAATAATACAATACAGTTGAAAATGTATTAGTTTCACAGCATGACAAATAATACTAAAAAAATCTCAAATGCTTGACTTTCCATTAAAAAATATCCAAAGGGATTTGGAGATTATGCTGAGAAATGGTTTTGGAAGAAGAAATGTAATATTCACTAAAGTCAAGAAAATGGTCTTCCCTTGTTTACAGGCTTACACAGAGGAATTTACACTTTTAAGGTGAGACTACTAATAGCTTACACAGATTTAAATGACTCTTCTTAGCAGAACTGATACAATTATTTTCCTAAAAGATTTCTTTGAAATTACAACCATATAATATATGCATCCTTACTCTTATTTCATTTAAGATCTGTATTCTAGTAATATCATGTACGTTTCCCTTTGCCACAGAGTCTTATACTTCCTACAAAATAAGATGTCCATTCATTTTTAGAACTTGTAGAAATTGTAGCAAGAACTCCAAATAGCATATTTCTAATTTTTAGCATTGCCTACCAAGTTCTCTACTGTAAAGGAAAAGTTTTACTCATAGGACAAACCGAATAATGTTACTTTGATCCTTGACTGTGCTCATCTTTACCATTATTTTTATTAATAGTATGTTCAAGGAATCTCAGTCATCCCTCTCCTTTGCATGATATTGGTTCCAGAGTCCTTTACATACAATGGCATAGTGTACTGTATATATGTGCCTTCTTCTCCATGATTTGCCTCAACTCTAGATTATTTGTAATATGCAGTACAATGTAAATGTTATGAAATTGTTATACTCTAGTGTTTATACAATGAGAATTTTTTAAAGTGGTACATATTCAGTACAAATACTATTATGTCAAGTATTTGCAATGCATGATTGATTGATTCTGGAGGCTATTGGATCCCACCAATACAGAAGGTGACCTTTTAGGTTTTGCAATCTTCTTTTACAAATTGAGGTTGATTTTCAGAGTTTGTTATCAGTAGCTGAGCATTCTCTCCTAAGAAACTACAAGTTGATTTGACCTTCAGATTAGCAAGTTCCTATGATGTCAGTAGGGAAAATATGAAAAGACTTCAATATTCTGACAATATTTTTTGGTGACTCAGTGACTTAGGAAGATTTTCACCATCCACTGTACATACTTCTATCTGTTGAATGTGCAGACGACTGGATTAGTGGAAGGTCAATTTTAAAAAAGCCATCTTGAGTCCTTGGGATAAAATGATGCCTCTGTGTAATGGAACATCATCATTGATGCTGTAGAGATTTTCCAATGTTCTAGCCAATGTTAAGTCTCATTAGAGTACTTCAAGCTGTATGACACCATTATACAGTATAAGAAATTTTTACTTGTCATTCTTATAAATATATATAGCAAGATACTTGCTGTTCATTGTTTTTCTGATAACAGAGTCTTCTAAAAGATTTCTGAGATGACAATAGCTTTAATATATTAAATTTTGAGCCAAGGGTAGGAAAAGAAATTTTAAGAAACAGAGAATATCTTCTTAGCTTTGGCCGAAGACCATGAAGTCCTACTAGTTTTCAAACTGCTGTATTGTTTTCAAGAAGGTTCGTGGTTAATGAGTTTCTTCTAAAAAGTACATACCGTTTTTTTATTTTTAAATTGCAAGTTTTATCCTGCAGCTTCTGTCTAATGATTAAGCAAAATTTGGCATAAGATCCTTTTTTAAGAATATGTATTTAGAGCAAAATTAATTATGACTCATATTTCTTTTACTTTCAGAAAAACTGCTTATGGCCCAATTATCAATTTTTTCTTCATTAAAAAATACAAAAGTAAATATCTGGACACCTTAAGAATCTCTAACTGTGGCCTTGTGTTTTTATTTGCAAAACTGCTGTACAAATGCTTTAAAAGATATATTCCTGCTGACCGGAACTAGGCATGCTAGTACATACCCACGATAGAGAGTTTGGTGCCAGTCTGTGAGACACAATCTGAAAATAACAACAAAATAGCAATAAAAAAACAAAGTAAAAAGGGGCTTTACGTTTAGATAACTCAGTAGAAGAATACTTAGCTAGAGTTTAATCCTTGCTATGAAAAAGAAAATAAGCATCACCTTCACCTTGTTCAGTTATGGAAGTACACCAATTTATGAGGCTGAGTAATTTTGAAGCTTCTTTCAAGCCCAAAATCTCACCGAACTAGTTCCTTTGCTTCACTCATATCACAGAACCTAGACCACTGGCATGTAAAGGCCTCTGAAACCTCATGGAACCTTATCCTGTTTGAATTCTTACCACGTTACTACCATACTATTTCTTAATGACCCACAGAAAGGCTAGCACAACCAGGATTCTAGTGAGCACCATTCCAATACAGGGATTTGGGGGGTTGCACAAAGTTTGTCGTTGGGTGAAATCCCAACTTGCTTTCCCATTGCATTTTCCCATTGCATTCCTCATCCAATACAAAACACCATTATTCTACTGACAGCAAGCCATACACAGGGTTAATATGGCCTTCTGGGGGCATTTGTCTACACTTAGTATACCTAGATGCAGGTAATTTTTGCTGTGCCCTTCAGGCTCAGGCCATGTTAGTGAGTATAAGTGTTGAACACTGAAGAGATCTGTCCATGAGAGAGTCAAATTCACTGGATAGGAGGAAAGAAATACCATTCAGTTCCTAATACTCTCTGCATAGATGATAGAGATTTTGTCTAGATTACTTCTGGAATGGAATGCTCCTGAACAAGCAAAAATATGATAACAAGCATTTAGATCCTAAGAGAAACAGAGGATATTCTTTGAATTTTGCTTATCTGATACCATGTGGAGCTGACAACATTTTGGTAGCATATGGTATAGGACTCAAATTGCAATCAAATACAGGAAGAGTTCTAGGATGGGGGAGAGAAAATTAAACTTGTAGATATTTGGAAAGTTGAAGGCTACTTAAGTAATTTTGAATCTCTTGACAGAAGTTACCTTTTGCAGATAGTCTAAAACTCTGGAAAATATACCCAGTGTTGGAAAGATAGCGCAGTGTTTAAGGGTGAAAAATCTAAATGAGTAGGGAGGTTATGAAGAGCAGATTTAGCATATGCTCTATAAATACTTGTGGATAAATTATGATGTCAACAGGTAGTGGCCCAAGGGATATTCTGAAACTCAGAGGCATCCTTCTGTACCATAAGAACTGTTCGTGTTTTTAAAGTATTTTGAAAAACTCAAAAGATGTCATGTAATCAATAACTTTTTCAATGATTGCTTCATCAGTTACTCACTTTCAAACATGAGGATTTGTGAAATATTATGTGGTTTTAAAAATATTCTAAGGAAGTCAGTGACAAAGAGTCAAATATTGTATCACTCACATTTATATAAAATGTCCATAAGAGGCAGATTCATGGAGACAGAAAGGTTAGTGGTTGCCAGAGACTGGGGTGAGAAGAAAATGGAGAGTGGCTATTAATGGGATGAAGAACATGTTCTGGAATTAGATTATGGGGATGGCTCTGTGCATGTACCAAACCCCACTGAATTGTATGTATGAGATGGGTATTTTGATATCTAAATTATAACTTAGTAAAGCTGTTATTAAAAATGATGCCTCTAACAAGCAGACTATTCTCACAAATATAGGGGATGGAGATGTACTTGACTATCAGTCACTTACCTTCTTTTTCATTCCAAGTATTTAGTAAATGTATATGTGTGCAAGTGTGTGTGTGTGTGTGTGTGTGTGTGTGTGTGTGTTTGACAAGAACAGTGTTCTAAGCAGGATCATATCATTTCCAAGATCTCTGGACAAGCCTTGAGCATTCAGGGACAAAGTGTGATGCTGTTTGCACTATTTTTATACCATGTCACTCTAGACTGAGTGTCAGCATCCTTATTCACAAAGAGCTATATAATAAATACTTTGGACTTTTAGTCTGTCTAGTTTCTCAACCCAATCATAAACTACACAATCAAGTGGCGGTATTTATGTTCCCAAGCAAGTTTTATTTAAGGACATTGAAATGTGAAGTTCACAGAAATTTTTGAGTTACAAAAATATTAAAATTCTACTTTAAAAATGTGAGAAACATTCTGTTTGTGGAACACTTCAGAACAAACAGAGGGCTGATTTTGGCACACTGGCCCCCTGTTGGCCAGAGTTTGCAGACTCCTGCTCTAGGCCATGGATTTGGAAAGGGACTTTACTAATCAGCTCATTGTTGGGAAGCATGTTAAATTCCTTAAGCCAGTGTACAAGGGAAAGCATTAGTGTTACATTATGTTGAGAGACGAGCTCTTGAGAGGCCACATTTTTTACAGTCAACTTCTTTAGGAAATTATGAAAAATCAGTTAATAGGAACTTTTACAAGGAGTATTCAAAGTTTAATAATGCTACTTTGTGTGATTTGGGGATTTTTATTTTTAAGTCAGAGAAGCCATGAATATCTTGAACTTTGTTCATTATGAAGTGTGCCAAGGTTGTGGATTTTAAAGCCATGGGAATTTTTCATTGCTCCTGGCTGCTGAATATTAACTGCAAAGTTATTTATAATATTCACATTAAAAAAACAGTCAACAATGCTTCTTTATACTATATCTGCACTGGATATGCTTCTAGAGAGGTAATCTTTCGTGTAACCAATGTGTGTATCCATTACTATTTTAATGAAAAAAAATTACAGAAGGAAAAACAAAAATTCTCCAAGCAAGCAAATCTCCCAAATATGGAAGTATATGTCCTTGATTTTAGACAGAGAAAGCCCCAGAAGGTGTAAGACATTTCCTGACAAAGCAACTACTAGATACTGGCAATACTTACTGAGCAATGAGCCAGAAATACAAAAAGGAGAAGAAAACCTGTGGGAAATATTTTAGTGAGGTTTCTTTATACTTTTTGGGCCTATTTTAGGTTTCAGCAGAAGTCTGAAATTGAAAAACATAGAGATTTTGGTGATCATTTTTCCAACTCTCCCTAACCTTCCACACCCCTCTTAGTTCTGTCAGAGAATTATTAAGGTCAACAATTGTAAGAAAAACTAAGTTTACAAATATTCACTCACAGTATAAGTAAGATAAATCAAGAAAAATAAAATGCTGAGCTTACCCACAGTTTCAGTAAAACTTTTATGTTTTAACAGAAACAAGTACCTACTGAAAACACAATTCTCAAAGCAAGTCTCTAGGTAGACATTCAATTTGAATTAAACACGGACCCTGCTCTCACGGGCCTTATCATCAGTCAAGTTCACAGTAAGCCTAATAGAAATATCCTAACAAATGTGGCAACTGCAAATTTTCTTCCTAATTCTGGGATCACTTTCCTTCTTTGTCATAGTAATAAATATGACATTTTAATGTCAAATGATTATTTCTATGTCAAAAAATACCCTACTCTCAAGGCATTTCAAGGAATTTAATGATGGTTTTATTCCTCTGATTATAGAAGAGATACTTGATACGTTTCCTCCACTGAAAAATTGAAAATATTTTGTGAAAAGGGCTTCTCCATTAGTAGCATTTAAGCATTTGTATATGTTAGTCTCGCCTATGGGCCCTTACCGTGTTTATTCCTCCATCTAGTTCTGTGAATTAAATACCAGTATTATTCTTTTGGAGATGAGTGGAATGAGGGCTCGAAAGGGGTTACCAGAAGTAACAAGATACTGGAAAAGTTTCAAGTTCCAAAATGTTACATCTAATCTCATTCTATTTTTCCAAAAGGGAAATTCAGTCATTGTGAATGTTCAGACTTCCAGACATCTTACACATTCATTGATCAACCCAATGGAGGGAACTGAGGGTCTTGGAAATTTAGTACTGGGAGAATGTTTCTGTATTATCCTGTCCTTGAGATGAAGCACCCAACTTTGAAGGCTCTCATGTGATCAAGCCAAGCTTCTTGTCCTAATGTCAACTGTACCATATAATTTGATATACCCCAGAGAGTAGTATCTTGCCACAGTCAAGGGCTCCAGCTGGAAGGTCTGCCTATCACCGAAGGTAATGACGGTTTTCAGCTGGCAGCTCTATGAGCAGTTGGCACACCTTCTGCAGGTGTGAAAAGGCAGAAGAGGAACATTTTGGGACACAAGCCTATTATTACAAGAAAATCTTTGCCTTTGGGATCCTCTTCTTCCCCCAGTGTTGATGCCAAAAAGCTCTTGAGGTTTTATGGGCTATCTGCTTGGGGGCAAAGAGTACTGGGGCATCCGACAGCACAAGAGGGCAGCACAGAGCAAGAGCTGGGAATTGTGATGCCAACTCACTTGATCATAGTCCTTAATGAGATAGTCTTCAAATCAGCCATAATTGAATACAGGCCTTCTCAGGGGACCCTAGCCAGTTTGTTGCTAAGTATATAGTGTTCCATGAAATGAAACACACCATTATCTACTCCTCCACAGTGCCTTTTCAATCCTTATTTTCTTATCCTAACTACCCATAAATATTATCACCCATTACTGTGCATTTTTGATACCTATACTTTATATATAAAAAGAGTAAGACTATTTGACACCAAGAACTAGTTTCCACTGACAGTATATGTTGTAATGGGAGAATTGCTCATATTTTAGTATTACCAAATCTTTGGTTTATGTGACCTATTTGATTTGTCAAGTTGCTGTAATACTTGAGTTATTGTAAAAGACACTTGAGATTAATCCTGAGAAGTCAGAAGAGTCTTTGAATATGAAAAATCACTCAATACATTATATTTAAACAATCAACTTGAAAAACAAAAGGCAATGCATGATTCCACTTTTTTTCAGTGTGGCTGAAATCTAAAGTAAAATGACCAGAAGGGATCTGAGGGCTTGGCTCCTTCGCTAGGTGACTTATTATGGAGGACTGTGATGAATGAATATACAGTACATTCACGTAAAGCAAAGAACTATTAAAAAGTTAACCATTCTCTATTATGCCTTCAGCATTTAAGATGAATGGGGAGGGCAAATGCAATCCTTCACGTGTAGCAAAGAACTATTTTACAGGGCCCATTTATGACTCCCTTAGATCTCTAGAGGGCAGCCTTAAAGTTTACTGTTCATTCTTCTAAATTCCTGTTGAATGCAAAAGAAACTACTAAAGGTTATTTCTTCTCTTATAGCAAGGTTTTAGTATCCCTGGGGCCCCCTTAGCCTTGTTTACCTTGGATATTTCAGGAGTTACTGTAAGGCTTAACTGTGGTGAGTATGTAAGCCCTCTTTTTAAATTCATAAACTGTCTCTAATCTTCAAAAAATGTTTGGTTCACTGGCTTTGGAAGTGGACATTTTGTTGGGATGTATGCTGTTTCCAGGTTGAGCACCTTGTTCCAATTTATGTCAGGAGGAATTATGTATAGGTCAGGGTAGAGAGCAGGTTATAATTAATGGGGTGGACAAGTGGACTTTTAGTGTTTCATAAGGAAATCACATGTGCTTGGAACTGTTGTGTTTTTAAATATTTACATTTATTCTAGTAAACATTAATTATAACTGATATATTTCTCTTCTGAACTTGCTAACTGGGCGGTCATAAGCCATTGTTCACTGAGTAGAAAGAACATATAACAGGGTAGTTGTATAAAAGCAAGCATATTCGGGGGTCACATGAATGGTCTCATGGAAATAATCCAGTCTTGGGTTTTTCTCCTAATTTTTTCTCATGCTTAAAGCACCCATTTGTTGATATGATCCAGATGTCTGTCCTAAGGGAAAATGAGGAGCCTTTAGCATGGGAAATTCCTGCAGGACTCCTGGTAAAGAAGAGTTGATGAACCAATGATTAACTCTTCATCTTTTAAAAATTCATTTATACGTACTAGAAGCACTGGCAGAGTCTAAAGTCCAAATGCTCTTCATACTCATTTACCCAAAACTTTCAACCTAGCAGCAACATATTCCATGACTGTTTAAAGGGACTTTTTAAAAGAGGCATGAAAATTCTGATTTGAAACTCTGTTCTGACACATACCAGCTGTGTGGCCTTTGGGAAAGACCTCTTAACTCTGGGCCTCAGTTTCTTCATCTGCAGGATGAGATAAATGAGCCTTAATACTTATTGTGTGGGTAGGGATTAGTTAATTTATATAAAATCTATATTAAATTTTAGGTACTAAAATGCTAACTATGATTATATCAAAGAATTTTTCAAAAGAAGAAATGAAAAGGAAAGCTTATGCATGCAAGATATGTTAAGGTATTCTGTGGTTTTCATATGTCTGTAAGCCCCAAATAGTTTCTATCAAATCAATTTTGACAGATTATATATATTTGCTATGAGCAGTAAAATATCAATCCAGTACAAGCACATTGCACTAGAAGAATATGGCAGTTACTTAAGTAGTGTACCACGAGACACTTTATGTCTGATCCAGGAAAGAATTGCATATTCAAAGTGGGATGAGACATCTTGTTCAGAATTTTGGGCCCAGAATATCATGTGCAAACAGACAACCTGAAAATCACTGTGGTGACAGATGTTGGAGATTAGTCACCTGTGGGGACTTACCATACTGTCTAACCTTTCCAGACTACAAAGTATCTTTTGACCTTTCCAACATCTTAAACCTATAATAGTACATGCAGGGTTCTTAGACAGAAAGAAGTGACTAGATTTTTGGTGGCATTACCTTTCTTAGGACAAAAGTTTGTGGAAAAAAAAAAGTGAATGAAGCAAGACAGGTGGGATTTCACAACAAACAAGAAGATAAAGTACTCATCTTTGCAAAGTCTGTCCTGAGCTCTAGATTGAAACTTAAAATGTAGCTGATGTGGTGGTGCATGTGTTTAGTCCCAGCACTTACATGTCAGCGGCAGAAGGATTGTGAGTCTGAGGCAACCTTAAGCAGCACAGCTGTTACGATCTTCACCCTCATACATATACAGTCACAGAAATCTGAATTCTTAAATGAGCATTCAAGATATGTCTTTGTATCCTTCAAAATACTCTATGGTTAATTAATAAAAGTAATTCATAAAATATTTGTGTATGCTTTGCAATCTCGTCCTAAGTTAGGATGTAACAACAGAGTCATTTTCAAATTCAAACACTAATACCACCACTTAACGTAGCATCATTGTTCTGTCTATAATGGGACCTGTTCTAGTTTGGTTTCCATTGCTGTGATAAAACATTAATCTTAATTATTTGGCTTACTGGTTATAGTCTATTAGCGAGGGAAGATAAGTATCTTTAGTGAATTTTTTTCCAGACTTTCTCTCTCCTCCCTGAAGACAATATACTCATGAAATAGATTTGTTAAAGTATAATTAAATAAATATAAAATGTACATGCTTAAAATGTGCACAATGTGATCCATTTTGCCACATGTACATGCTTTTGAAACTACCGACACATATGTAGAAGTGAACATACCCACAATTCCTACACAGTTTTCTCATGCTCATGTTTCATCTTTTGTTATTGTAGTGAAAGACCGAAGCTGGACAGTTCATGAAGCAGAGAGCGTCATGTAGCTCAGAGTTTTGGAGAATGGAAATCTGATATAGGACAAGTCCTTTCTAGTCAGTGTTTGATAGAGCCTGAACTGTGTTATTACATGACTGATGATATCATGTGGCATAAGTATGAGAGAGAGACAGAGAAAGAGAGTTTTAGTTTGCTTCTTTGTTGCTGTTATCAAACACTAACCAAGAACATCTTTGGCAGAAAAGGGTTTATTTGGTTTACACATTCACATCACAGCTCATCATTGAGGGAAGTCAAGGCAGGAGCTCAGGATAGGGTCCTGGAGGCAAGAACTGAACCACAGACCTTGGAGGAACAGTGCTTACTCGCTTGCTTTTCCTGGCATGCTCAGTTACATTTTGTGCTCATACAGACCAGGCCCACCTGCCCAGAGCTGGCACTGTCGTCCTTGGGCAGGGCCCTGCCGTGTTAACTAGCAGAAAAGAAAATGCCTCACAGGACAATATGATCTGGGAAGTTCTTCAGTTGAGATTCTGTCTTTGAAGGTTATTCTAGTTTGTGTCAGGCTGACAAAAACTAGCCACAAGGCCTATGATCATCTATTAGTGAAAGATTCTATCCTTTATAAAACTTTATGAAAATTCTCCTGTATACCTAGTATCTAACAAAACTCCTGGCACATAATAGGACCTCAAAGTAAATTTGTCTACTGCTGCTTTGGTGATATCTATACCCCCAACACAGCGTTTTCTCTCTCTCTCTGTGTGTGTGTGTGTGTGTATGTATGTGTGTGTGTATGTATGTATGTATGTATGTAGGAGGAAGGGAGGGAAGAGATATAGGGAGCGAGAAAGAACATAAATTCCAATCTTATTCTTATTTTTCCACGTATCATGCAAGTTACCTGGAATTGTGGAGCTGGTAGTGATCTTAGCTGACATTTTTCAAATCACCTCCTATCTTTTGAATTCTTTCTATAATCATCTTCACAAAGGGTAGAAAGCCTGCTGTATGTGTCTAGAGGTCTCTTTCTCTTGGTAATCGCTTTATTCAATGTGGCGTTGTCATGTGGTAGATCAAGATAGTACAGTGTAGATTTATGTGGGAAATTGGAGTGGGTCTCCATGTGAAGTCTAGATTGGTTGTGAGTGCACTGAGAAAAAAGCACATCTGGGGCTATTCCTCAACTGCCATTATATTCCACTAGGAAGCCTAAGCACTAACACATACTCAGTAAGATATACAGTATATGTAATATATACTTTATAGACATATATTTATAGATAGCATATAATGTTCCAGTGTTCACTAACACTTTCTTAGTAAGGTATCTATCTATATAATATATACTTAATATACATATATTTATAGATAGCATATAATAGATAATGTTCCAGTGTTAAACAGTCTTTAAATTATGTTAAAATTGATTAGATGCATTATATTAAAATTAATTTTTTAATACTTAACATCAAGTAGAGAAGAAATTCCTAATATCCTTAGTATATAAACATTAAAAAGCTTGACTTTACACTAATGTTGTGAAAAAATTTGGGCCTTTTTATTAATTGAAATTTTCAGTTATAATTTTTCAAAGACATTCATCAAATATAAGAAGTGATGATTAATGTGAAACTTTATGGTCATGAATATAGTTATACATGGAAACCAATCTCCTAAATCTGTTTTTATGATCAAATGATAGAAATATTTATATTTATGATGTGAAAGGATCAATCAAGTCAATAAAATTTAAATTCTCTAAGAGCCTTTAACTCAGGTTCAGTTCTTGGTTGGACATTAGGCAAGTGGGTTGACTCAAGCATTTCAGAAACATTTCAATGAAGATTTTTAAAAAAGAAGTTTCCTATTTGAGGTTCAGTTAACCAGAAAATTAAATTAACCAGAACTCTCACATTTCCAGAGAATGTCAACGAAATGAGGATTCGCTGTACTTTTATTGTTAACTTAATTTCATTTTCTGACTTATTTCTTGGATTCTGTTTAGCATAGTTGTTACCACGAATGAGCAGAACAATGAGTTTTTATTCTGCATGTGTTAATTACACTACATATCTGTGTACATAGGCTCATGCCCAAGAGAGAATGCACTTGTAGATAGACATTTAAACACACAAGAAAAGTCCAAGGCTGTCATTTTTGCTATGATTTCCTTCTTCCTCTTTCCAGTCTCCTTTCCTCTTCAGACCTGCAATCCAGAATTGCAAGTATTTTCCTGGAAATGGAGCAATGCTTTCTATACAGGTTATTGCTACACAGGAGGAAATGCCCCATAATCCGTGGGAGAAATAGCTTCTTTGTAAAATAACAATGTCTTTCTAAAGATAACCAGGAAGTGCGACCAAAAAAAAAAAAAACACTCAAGTGGCACAGAAAGGCCAGATGGGCTCCTTCTTTCCCTCCCTCCCTCCTCCCTCCCTCTCTCCCTCCCTTCCTTTCTTTTCTCTCTTTCATTTTTATGGACACTGAACAGGAACTTTTGTCTGATTAAGGAAACTGTGGTCTTGATTTTCATTCAGCAGTTTTGAGGCACTTCTTTTTAACTGATACACACACACACACACCATTTTCATTCAGGCAAATGGTCATTTGTGCTATTGTAAGCAAGATTCTGCTGATGAGAATGTGAAGTCTTAGTAAGAAAGAAAATGGGTTCCCAAGTCTCAGCTCTAAAGGACCTTGGAATTTGCCCACTACCCTAAAGACCCTCATTACCATATCCATCATATTGTTGTAGGGTCTGGTGTTTTGTTTTGTTTTCTTTTGATAGCCTACAATCCAAGAAAGGCTGTGCAGCACAGTGGCTAAGGAGGGTTTTGTTGGATACAGGGTAGACCCAGAGGGAGAAAATAGAGGTTTTGGAGTTCATCACCCCAGGGGGCTAATGTGCATAAAGCAACAGCTCCAAAGGACCTGAGTTTAATCCTCAGAGCTGCCACTCAGGATCAGGCTGAAGAAGCACCCATGCAAAGAATTGCTTCTGGATGCTGATAGGCGGTGGGGGGGGGGTTGAGGAGCAGGACTGGAGCGTCCCTCTTTGGATCACTGATGTTTTGGCAGTCTACTGGGGGAAGGGAGGTTAACTGGCAGTGGCTCAAGCACAACAAGGCTCCCTTCAGGGAAGTCACCGGCATTCCTGCCATCATCTCATGCCCTTTGCCCAGTGCCCCAGGAGTGAGTGATTTCCCAGTGTGTTTTCTAAGTAAGAAAACGACTAAAGTTGTGAAACTAAATATTTGCATCTATTTAAAACAGAGAATCACTTGGTGGAATTTAGATTGGAAAGTATAGTTTTAGATTGCTGCCAGAACTGCTTGGATCTATGCCTTGGCTCAAGAGCTCTTGTTGACTTAAAGAATGACAAGGCAATGCAGCTATATAACAAGAGATAACTGATCAAGCTTTACAGGAGACATGATAAATCGGGCATTAAAATTGCTTTACCCCCCAAAAGCAATATAATTGTCCACTTCTCCAATTAACATTCACATATGTTAACAATAAATACAGCTCCACTTAGTATAGCTTAGCTACCATAAAAGCACATTGTTCCTAAAGCCTAGATGTTGTGATAAATTAAATTTTAAGCCCTAGATCTCAAGCACTAGTCCTTTCAAATTTATCTTTTTATATTTAAAGAACCACATTCTTATCAAATTCAATTGAATGAAAGGATAACTTGTACAAGATGAAATGCACACTTAGATTGAATGTCAATGAAAGGATAAAATGCTTAAAACAAAAGGTTTTTGTTTAAGTCCTAAACAAGCTGTGAAATAAGATACAAAGCACAGTAGCAATACAAGACCTGGTTCCAAATTCATGTCTTCCATCCCTGCTCTACAAATTGTGTTTGTCAGCATCTTTAAAACACATAAAAAAGAAATATTTTGATAATACAACAGAAATCTTTCAGAGTTTAGCCTGTGCTATGAGTATGGTTTAAATGGAGTCAGGAGCCTCTGAGCCTTTATAAAATTTATCCTAACAGATGGCATTTGTTTTTTGGGGTACTTGAAATGGAAACCAGGGCCTAAAACATGTTAGACAAAAGCTCCACTGAACTATATACCCAGCCATACAATTAAAATACACACACACACACACACACACACACACACTACACACACACACTGTGCAGAAATTTGAGACTCCCAATAAACAGCTTAAATCTTGGGTTTTAGTCAAAAACATTCTTTGTATTGGGGTTGACTTCCCTACAGAAGACTGCTTCTTTTAAAAGGCACCATGTCCTGTTGTAAAACCTTATCATTGGGGCTATGGAGATGGCTCAGTGGGAAAATTCTTGGACCAAAATTTGGAACCCGAGAACTCTCATAAGCAACTGGGCAAGCCTTGTAAACATTTGTAATCCCAGCACCTGGGAGGTAGAGACAGAGAATCCCTGGGATGATCTGTCTAGTTCTTCTAATTGGGTTCAGTGAGAGACTCTGCCTTAATAAGTCAACTGCAATCTAGGAAGACATCTGATATCAACCTTCCACATCCACACATATGCATGCACACCTGCACACATGCATGTGCCCATAGTCATGAAAACACACAAAAGTAGATACAAGTATGCATACAGTAACACATACCATTCGTACATACACACAGCAGAACAGGAAAAATAAACACACCTTAATTTTTGCATCACTGTGGACATGTGAGCACCCCCTACTCCATCTTCTCAGTATTGCCCTGGGTGTGTGTTGTTAATTCACTGACAACTCTTTATTCTCTCCTAATGATTGCCTTTGTGGTCGAGTTCTTTCTGACCCACTCTTAAAGAGATGGGCTTTAAATCTCATGATCTGGGGCTGGAGGGATGACTCAGCAGTTAAGAGCTCATACTGCTTTTGCAGAGGACCCAAGTTCTGTTCCCTCTCAGTTCCCTGTCAGGTGGCACACAATGGTGTCCAACTCCCATTCCAAGGGATCTGATGACTTCTAAACTCTGCTGGCATCCTGCCATACACACCATTTAAAAATAATAAAAAAGTAGATCTTCTTTAAGGGAGTCATTCTAGATCGGCTTTTTATACTCCAGTGGATGAACTTGCACCTAGGGACATCAGGGTACAAATACTTGACTGGATAGGACGTCACATATGTGACAGAATTCATGAAATCCAGTGAGGGAGATTGATTATAGGGGTAAGGATGAGAAAGGGAGTCTAAATTTGATTAAGATCTATTATATGAAATGTACAAAAACTCAATAAAATCTTTTTTATGTTTTATTTTTATTCTGTGTGTATGAGTGTATTGCCAGTACTTGTGTCGTGCAGTGTCTGTGAAGGTCAGAAGAGGGTGTCGGATCCCTTGGAACTGGACTTACGGATGGTCGTTAGAAACCACGTAGAGTCTAGGAATTGAACCCAGATCCCCTGCAAGAGCAACACATGCTCTTAGCTGCTGAGCTATCTCTCCAGACCTCAATAAAAATATTTTAAAAAATAAATACAAATAATAAAAAATAAATGTTAAACTTATGATCCAAGTATGACTGCAATTTTACTTAGACAGGGAGTTGATTTATTTGGAAATAGTCTTGTCATTGTCAGTAAGATACTAACTGGAACTGTCACACTGCAGAACCTTCCAGTTGTAACATGCCTTTGACACTCACTAGTCCTGAAGTTCCAGTCACAAGTGTTCATGTCCCACAGCACTGGCCCTACTTCATACATTTCCCTTCCTGCCCTTCCCTGGAACCTTGACTACACGGTCATTGTTTTTTTTTTTTTTTTTGCATTAGCATCCTCACAGCAAACACACATTGGGATAATTCTGGTGTCACATGTTGTGGTTTGAATGTGTCCCACAAAATTCATGTGCTGGAAATTCAATTCCCCCTTCAGTGATTTGGAGAGATGGTCATGGACTTCAAAGGGCTTGTAGGGTTTTTTTCCTTTTGTGGTGGTCTGCTATTTAAGAGCATATCATTCCTCTCTTCTGGAAGACATCCACTTTAAGATACAACCTTGAAAATGACCTGAAGGCACCTTGGTCTTGAACTTCCCAGGATATGCAACAGAACTTCAAGAAATAAATTTTTGGTTATTATACCACCCAGAATAAGTTGCTCTGCTATAGCAACAACAGCAACAAATAACAAACAAAGAAATGAAAAACAAAACAAAAAACCCCACCCAAACCACAAACAAAGAAAAATACCTAGGACACAGTGCTTCCTGCTGTTTAGACCCACTCCGTCTTTGGGTCATCCTGTCAGATTCTATTGCTGTAAAAGCTTGATTTTAGTGCCCTTGAGAAAGAAATTTGCACTTGAGGATATCTGAAACTAAGCATTTAATGACTTCACAGATTAAACAATAACTCCCTGCCTAAGCGCTGGAAACTTTTGTTGTGAAATTAAAATGTGTTTATGGTCATACTACCCTGATGATGTCTGATTTTATCTAAAATTAAGACGTTCTTTTTTTTTTATTAGTGGGAAAAAGCCAAAATGTCAAGAAACCCTAAACAGATATGAGCAGAAATGTCCCTTTTGCTAAAATGGACCACACCCAGCTGTCTACTTCATACTAGCTTTTTATTTTCTTTCATTCTGGGTCTCAAGTTTCTAAATCATTACTTTTGCAAGCTATTCGTTCTATTTCCTTCATTAAAATGTAAGCTCTCTATGGGCAGGCCTTCATGCTCTCATGCTTACCACCGTATTTCTAGTGCCCAGAGCAGCTCCTGGCACTGACCCTGAAGATTGCTGTTTTGTCAAGGCTGACCACACACCAAACTCCCAGAATCTGTTGTGTGTACCCCCAACATTAGGGAGGCAGTCATGCATAGCCATACGTGACTTTAATGTGTGTGCTGGGAATTTGAACTCAGATTCTTTTGACTTCATAGCAAGTGCTGTTGTGTACCCATCCATCTCCCCAGACCCCTCTCCCACACTCTTAAAAACTGCTTTGCTTCAGAGTGCAAAACTGAAGTTGCAGGCTAGGCTCAGACTGATTAGAGACCAGGAAGGGATTTATTAATAGTTCTTGATTATCTGGGTATAGTCTATGCTAGTTTTCCTGTGGTTTTAGCTAATACTAGATGCTAATATATTGAGGAGCTTGGAGATGGTGGTAAAAATCTCATTGCTTCTTTGCAAACTGTTTTACACTAGATTTTTCTGACTCAAGGGCTATTCACTACCAAGTGACGTTCTGCCTCTACAGTAACTTCTAGGGAACCCAGGGGTGACCTGATTTCTAGCTGCCCCTCTTAGTCCAACCCACATGAGGAAATGGGAATTGTGACTGCTGAGAGTATGTTTCTGTAGATCTCTCACATTTCTGTAGCTCTTGTGAATGGAGCGACTGCCTTTGTTGTAGACTATTTTTTGAAGGATGTTTGTACAGCAGAAAGCCTCAGAGGCTGGAGATAGTATCTTCCTCCACTACTGGGGAGACATTTTTTCAGTCCACAATACAATAATGAGATTTCTTAAAGTTTGCTGAGCTGTGACGCAGACATTTGTGTCTGTGCTGTGCACACTTGGTGCACTCTAGGAGACTTCGTGACCATGGAACATGAATCCTACACCACTGCTTGTGCCTTGAGAAATAAAATGCCTTTTATCTCAGTTTCAAGAGTCTCATGCCTTCTGCCAGTATCCATGTAACTGGTGGGCTAACATATTAGTTAATAAGCAGAAAAATATGAAACTTTTCTGTTCCTACTAGTCTCCTGTTTCCTGCGAAGTAAAAATTCTAGCAGCTGTTACACGAAGTGTACTCTGAGTAGCAGTCAGAGAGGTGCAGCCTCAGGATCTTGGTGAGACATGCCTGGGTAATGACCCCAAAGATCTACTGAGGTCTAGGAAATACATGCACATATATGGGACTACATGAAGACTATTATTAAACAAAAGCTGAATGTTAGTTTTATTATCATTCTCATATTCTCAGGCTATGACTTTATATAAGTTATTCTATGAACATTACAAAATAACCAAATGGGTTGATATCCTTCCTCCTTCCCAAAATGATTTTGCAGGGGTTTCTAGAAAATACAGATAATGAAATTACTCAGTGATGAATGAAAAGAGGTGATTCATGATAAGAGGGAAAGTAGGACATGAGAGAAGCAGTTTCGCTGTTTGTTTAAAAAAAAAACTTTGCCACACTTAATCCTCAAGGACTGTGAGATTTCTCTCATCCTCATTTTGCAGAGAAGGAAGCTGCCTGTAAGATACCAAGAATGTCTGTAAGTATGAGATATGTAGACTTATCAGGTTCTTATCAGCCATTGGAAGGAAATGGCAGAGCTGAGGTTTGAACTCAGCATTATCTGGCTTCAAGGAATACAACTCTGACCCCCATGATACCACATGGATTATGTTATCCTAAAGCTACAGTAAGGGTATATGAACCCACTCAGATTGAGGTTTAGCTCCAGGGTTTCTGATGGCATACCAGACAGAAATTTGGATGTGTGTGTAAGATTTTGCAACAGTTCATCAGTTACCTGACAGTGGAAAGGACCGAGTGGGAGAGTGAATAATCTCAATAGCAGCAGAACCTAGACAAGAGAAAGAAAGGATGGAAGCTTGCAGTGCGTTGTAATATGCAATCTATTATCACACACTTTTCCAAACTCCTTTAGTTTAGAGTCCGTAATGATGGCAAGAATGAATACTGAGCTAGAGATTAACTATTATAGTATATTAGTTGCTTTGATTGTATCTTAACACAGTGTTCAGTACATTACATGGTTTCCCTGTGGTTTCTGAAAGGTTATATTTAAGGTTAAAGTTAATGGGGGTGCAGAACATACTGTGACTGGACACTTGTCTTTCCTTTTGGGTAAAAAACAAACTTTAATTCCTTAACTCTTAGCTGTTTGGTAATAACCAATATTTGTTCCATATAAGGTAAAACATATATCTAGAAATTTCATGAGTTCAAAGAAGGGGAATTTAATGAGCTCTGAACACAGTTTTAATTTTATGATACTTTAAGTTCTCTCTGTCTCTCTGTCTGTCTCTCTCTGTCTCTGTCTCTCTCCGTGTGTTTGTGTGTGTGTGTGTGTGTGTGTGTGTGTGTGTGTGTGTATTTTAGTGATAACCTAATTTTATTGCCCTGGGTATAAACATCTGTGCTGCCCTGAAAAATTAGTTTGTCTATTAGCATTTAAATGTGGCAAAAGTACACTTGCTTGGGTTTCTCTGAGAATCCCCCCATTTTGCCTTTGTTCTATACAAACAATCCCGATACTGTTCTTAATATCCTGTTTGCATTTGTCAGAGCTGTTGTCCTTTTCATCACTATGTTCCCATCGTTCCCTTTCTTTCATGTGGTGCTTTACAATAACAATGCAGAACAAAAGAATAGAAGTACTCCTCTTTTGGTTGCCTTAAAATGGCTTCATACCCTGACTGTAGGGCTTCAGTGATCACAGGAAATGTTTAAAACATGTTCTTCATAATAGTTAACCAGGAGTTGTCTATAAAGGTTAGTGTTCTTTATTTTTTAAGATCACGGAGTAGCTTCAGGGTATTGGGAGTATGAGGTTTTTGTGTGTGGCTAACTTTGAAGTCGAGGGGGAAAGGGATTTTTTTAAATTACATTTGTTTGTGTGTGTTCATGGTGTATGTAGTGGGGGTACGCATGTGCTTGTGTGGAGATCAGAGAACAACCTGCTTAAGTCACTTCTCTCCTTGCCACCATGTGGATTCTAGGGATAAAACTCAGGTTGTCAAGATTGGAGGCAAGCATCCCTACCAGCGGAGCCAGCCTGCCTGCCTGGAAAAGTGATTTTCTTTAACTAAAGGCATTTTCATATTGGCTAGAGTAGCCCAGACTGTTCATGCAATAGAAATTAGTTACTCTGCAGGTTTCCTGTGTGGGTGACAGGCTAGAGTATTTAGTTTTGCTGTTGAACAGCTGTAAGCTTTCCAGTGTTCATAAAACAGTCATGATACCATTTTGGCAGTAGCAGCAGTCCATCTACTGATGTGTTTTGCTTCTGGTGAATAATTAGGCAGAACTTTGCCTCCTAAGAGAGTGTTGTATGTGCAAACTAAGAAAATCAGTCCCAAAGAAGTAAGGATTTCTCCAGAATTCAATCTAGTGGCAAAAATCTGGTTTACTTGTCTTTCAGAGAATAAATCTCTCAGATCACTTTGTTCATTTCCAAGTAATCTTCCACAGACATGAACTGGATGGGGTTTTTATTTTTTTATTTTTTAGAATAACCATCACCTACAGGTTTTGTTTTTGAGTAGAGGAAAGAATGTTTCTGTAATGTAGTAGGTATGCACAAGCTGAGGGATTTATGGAGAATGAATGTTATTAAGTTCAAGTAATTTTTAAAAGATATTTTTGCATGTGCATGTGAATATATGTACACATCCTTATTTGTATTTGCTTACAAATACTGGTTCAATTATATGCATGCATAGGGCTGTATACACTTAGAAAGATTTCTATAGATTTATATGGAAGTGTCTCTATGTATCTATCTATCTGCTTGGAAAAGAACTCAAGGAAGGCTGTGCAATATGCTCTTCATCGGTGGATGGTTCCATATCTGCCAACAGTATGATGTTGGTCCATTCACCTGGAGGTCCATTTGAGCTTTCCTGCCAGAAGACCAGGTGTGACAGGTCCTCCAGTGTTCTTTCTCTTTACAGCTTATCACTGTCTTCAGAGCCAAATTCTTATATGATAGCCAGAACAGTCTAGAGTAGAAAACATCAGTCATTTTCAATGTAATATTAAGTAGATCCCATTTGCCTTTAAAATTGGATTGATTTCTCCACGAGTGCTCACATATACCTATAATCCTAGTACTTGAAGGCCGAAACATGATGTTTCAGATCAGCCTGGACTACATAGCAAGGTTTAAAAATTTAGGAAAAGAAGAAGAAACCTGAATGGTTTGTTTCCTAAAATGAACTAGAAGACATAAAACATGAAATATTTGAGACCCTCTGACTTATGGAAATTTCAACTAAAGGCCAACAGATTATGCTCTTTAAAAGAGTATAAAACACATTGTTGTTGTTTACCATTGTCTTTTCATGGGTGGAGTAAACGTTTGTTTCCTAATGTTTCAATTCGAGTCATTCAGGCTCATTTTCCCACTACAGTGCCAGCATGCAGACAGACAAGTTAAACTAACTTCATAAATGTTAACAGTTTTAATGTTGTATTAAGAGCTATTTTAACCAGCTGTTGATGAGAAGTTATTTAATCCTCTACTTGATAATATACATGCAACTGTACAGTGGACAATGACAATGTCTTCAGTGAATCATCTATATTATAAAATTGAGCAATGCTTGCATTATTAAAAGGCAAATGAGGTTATAGTTTGTGAAGACATAAAGCTAAAACATCTAACGCTGCATTTTCATGCCCTAGCATATGAAGCATATCCTGTTCACCATGAGGTGTTGCAATGGCATAAAAGTGGGCACTGACACATGCTGCATAACCAGAGGAAGGAGGTCTTGCTTCCTATTTCCCCTTTATTGGGAGTGCTCCTTGTTGCACACCTTTGGTGGAGTCTAAATGTCTAGAGTAAATTGAATTGTGCAGATTTTTTTATACTTTCCTGGTAAAGTACTTTCGTTGCACTTTCTTGTCCTGTGTAATGATAAGCCACATCCTTCAAGAAACTGCAGTGCAGGACAAATTTTGTTTTTGCTCTTAGAAAGACTGTTTCCCTTTCTCTCTTCAGATAATCACATTTTAAATGATTATGTTCCATTCTCAGTTCACCCTTTCTTTGTCATTCTGGAGACTCACTGTTCAGAGTGAAATCAACAGGAGGCACATCACATATTTCTCTCTCTCTCTCTCCTCTTTCTGTGTGTATGCATATATATATATATACACATATGTATACACATATATAATATGTGTATATATGGCATTAGATGATATATATAGTGATATAGCATAATATTAGTTGTATATACAGTCAGTCTTGAGTGAGTTCCACATTTGCACATTCAACCCAGTCAGATCTAAAATATGTGAGAAATATTTCATCTGTTCTGAGCATTTGCAGACTGTTCTCTGGTCATTTTCTCCCAAACAATTCATTATAGCAGTGATTTACATTGTGTTAAATATTTTAAGTTATCCCAAGATGATTTTATATATGTCAAAAGATATAGTTCCATGCATGGAGTGTGCCATTTTGCATAAGGGACCTGAGCATCCATGGATTTTGCTCTCTTTGATGGACGAATTCTAAAACCAATTCCCAATGGAAACCAAGAGAAGAGTGTATATACATAAGATTTTTTTTCTGTATGTATATCTGTGAATAATGTGTACATATATTTGTAAGCATGTAAAATTGTGTTTGTGTATACATGTATAAATTCATATATTTTCAGTAGTTTATTAAGATGATCCATTGTAATTTAAAGCTCTGGTTTTGGAAGAAAATACAGTTTATTGTGTATGTGCATGAGATCTTTCTTCATAATATAATTTGAAAATTACATTTGAAATTACATTTGAATTCTGAGGCTAAAGACCCAGCAAGGGAAGTGAGTGTCAATTCCCAGTTCCCCAAAGCTGTGCAGGATGGCTCCTGTTGAGAGCACGGAGAGCTGATGTTCCTCTTTGGCTGCAGACAGCATCCAGTCTGCTGAGCGGCTGCTGATCCCCGGAAGCAGGGAGAGTGCCGATCACAGCGCCAAGTTTTTGGACCAGGCAGTAGGTGTTAGCCTGACCAGAGCTGTCTTTTCATTTTGTTTTAGCTGAACTCCGAGTGGACTAGGGGACTGGGAAGTCGCAGTGGGGGCCATGGAAAAGGCAGTTGATTCTTCAACTCGGGCAACCCTGGCGGAGTGGATGAGGTGGAGCTGGCCTTCCTGGAATTGTTGGGCCGATTTTCCTGTTGTGTTTCACTGTCGACGCTCTCACAGACACACACAGGACTGCTCCAGCTCTGGCTGCCACCTACCATTCTGGTCTCGGTGGCCTGTCTTGTCATTTCGTGGGGCCCCATCCTCTGCCTACAGCGATGTTTCTTCAAAAAGAACTAGTGTGCAGTCCATTGGTGGGTATTCAAGGGGGTCTGTTTGTTCGAATCTCGAGTGGTGCTCAAAGGACTCTTAAAGAGCAGTGTAAGAGTTCCTGTTTTCAGCATGTTTACCAGGCTTCCAGGGACACATTGCATGGTTGAGGCTATTGAGGGGATTTCTTCACTATTTACTACGGAGCAGGAAAAGGATTGCTCTTTTTCATGTGTGTCTTTTGCTTGTCTCTTGTGTGGGTGAACCCCAAGCACAACTTAAGCAGTCTGTTAAGTAAATTTGGAAGACTAGGTTTCAATTTTAAAAAAACACCAGACTGTGTGACCCAGCTTCCATTTCCCCTTAATTGTGATCATTAAAGCCTTCATACCCCACAGACATCTGCCATGTTTCCTGGCGATTCTTTTTAGGAATGTTCATTCATTATTAATCAGGTTGCATGGTCAGGCAAGTATGTGATTATTTTCAAGAATATCCTAGAGATCCAATTACTGAAAATGAGCATGTTATAGGCAGATGTGAAAGTACAGAAAAAAGGTTTGCTTAACAGTTTTTGATTTGCATGAACTCCACCAGGTGAGTGTTTGGTGAAATGAAGACTTTCCCCGTTCTCACGTCAGGTGTCAGGCACAATGGTTTCCGTGTCAGTGCTGTTTAAGACAAAGAAGAATTGTCAAATTACTCAAAACGTCTATTGTACTAAGTGATTGTTTTAAAACTCAAGGCTAGCATCTCGGTGCTTATGTGCTTGTCATTTTTATTGTAATCAGTCTCTCTGGACCTCTCCAATTTGGTTGGCAGAAATTTATAGTTGTCTGTTACCAATTAAATGAATTTGGATGTGCTGGCAGTCAGATATTAACTGCAGTGAGGTTGTAATTGTAGATTCATATTAATTATCTGTAGAATGCCACTGGATCACTTTTTAAAAATAAAACTGTTACTACTCAGTTCAGTATTTATTTTTAAGATGAATGTTGTATGTGTACTGTACTCTGCTATAAGTAAGTATGGGAAATAGCCTAATAGTGTAGTTTCCATTTCCAGTCTTGCAACACGCCTTTAAATTAAATGGAATTGTCTCTCCATCACACACTATTTTATTGTCCCTCTCCTGACTTCCCTGCCATGATAATAATAAGAAAAGTAGCAACTGGTTAGTATGTTTATTTCATTAAATATGAAGCTAAATGTTTGGGTATGCAGATGCCGTATGACTGTATTATTGTTTAAATTTTTTATCTGTGGTGAATTCATCTAGGATATAGGAGCCAGTTTTTATTGAGGTTATTGCATCGTTTTCTGTATTGAGAATTTAGACTTCTCTGAATGAGCACAGGTGTTTACTGAGCTCAGCCTACTACAATCTCACAAGTTTAAGTTGATGTCCAGTGTTTCTCATCAGTCATTTTCAGTCCTTCTTAGTCTGCATGCTGCTCATCCAAAATAGAAACACTAGTATATGATTAACAAAAGCTGTTGCTCCTATAGTGATATAGTTAGGATGATCTCATACTCAAAATCCCTACTATCAGTAAGTAAACTGACTTTTAATTCCCCAGGTTAAGGGGACAGGAGGCATGGATCATGAAGGCACTTGACATGATGGTGTTTCTGAAATGTATGTCTCTCAAATAATATGGTTTATGTGTACCATTTCCAGTGCTGTCTATTGCTCCACTTTCAGGAGCTTTCCTTTCTGAAACCATTTTTATGATCCTTGGTGTAGCTTTCTATTGTGTTTGAAGCGTTTTTCTGATCTGAATTGTAGTTTTGTAAAGTAAACAAATTAAGTTTCCATAGTCAAGAGAATATTTGGAAAAGAACCAGAGGAAATGCCTTGGGAATCATCTGGGTAGTTGGTGAGAGCCATCTGGTATTAACAGCTAATCATAAGCAACCCAGGGTTGGTTTTTCCAGTTTGTTCCTTAGTCCATCATCCCATTAATTTCCCCGATTATGAGGAAGTTCAGAGCTGTACAGTTAGAGACTAAAAAGTATTGATGGGTTGTTTGCATGGTCCTCATTTTCTTTACATGCTCCAAATGAGAAAATAATTCTGTTTCATGGAGTGTGCAGACACTGACAGAGCCAGGTAGGAGAGCAAGGAGGAGTAGGTGAAGAATGCATCTGCTCAGGAGATTCCTAAATATCAATCCAATTAAAAATAATTTTAAAATTACATTTTATTTGTGTGTTTGTGTGTGTGTGTGTGTGTGTGTGTGTGTGTATGCACATGTGCATGCCACAAAATGGTGGTGGAGGTCATAGAATAACTTTTGGGAGTAGAATTTTCTACCGTATGTGTCCTGAGAATCAAACCAAATTTGTCAAGTTTGGCAGCAATTACCCTTACCCACTGATCCATCTCACCAGCCCTTTCAGTCCAGTTCTCGAGCACACAAGTGAAACTGTTTTGGCATTGATGTGTGTACCAGAACACTTGCCTACTGAATTGGCCATGAATTAAGCCTGGCAATGAATGCTATCTTCAGAGGGATCCTTGATATTTCTACAAGGTCCATGTTATTTTTCCTTTATCAAAGTGAAGTTCTTGAGAGACAGCACAGAATATCACTGTGAAATTCTAACATGAACGAACTGTGGAGCAAGATGGTAGCAAAGGTATTTGACAGTATAGACTGAGAGGAACTTCTCTATTTTGTCTGCATTAATACCATGATTGTGCTTTAATTTCAAAGGAGTAAAGTGATGAATCCAACAGACATGAGTCTCTGACTTGTTTTATAGTATAACTCCCTTAGAGCACCCGTTGTGAGTTCTGCAAACCTCTCTTCCCAAGGTAGCCCCTGCAGCTGAAGTCTCTATGTCCTGCTTCTTGAGCTGGATATTTTCTCATTGAATCTGTTTTCTCCTGTATCCTCTGCTATGAACAAAAGGAAGTTCTTTCCCCCATCCGCACCCTGGAATAGTTCTCTTGGTATGAGTACTTCTGCAGTATAAAGATAACTTAGGATGGAGATACCTGGAATCCATAGGAAACAAGGAAGGGGGCATCTATCCAGGTGGCAGACCAGCCAGGTCACCTTAGGCATTTCCCCATGCCAAGGTTCTGTTATCTTCCAGTCCTCCTTACTAGCTCTCTATCCATTTTTAACTTCATTTCCTTCACTCTATAAGACATGAAGTCTTACATTCAAGTTTTATCATGGGCATTGTGAATGTTTAGTGATCATTTGACTGGAGTCACACATCCAAAAGAGGGCTAACATTGAGATTATGAATTTTTTCTTCATAGGAGGCTTCTGTGTGTCTGTGTCTGCTCATGCCTGAGCCCATGCATGCCTAGATCAGCCCGGAGAGTGAATCGGACTATATTGAAAGAATGGGATGAATCATAGAACTTTAAACTGACTGTTCTGTTGTGTAGGAGGAAATAATATTTTTAAATAAATATTTTAGTTATATGTTGAGTAGGATAATTGTCACATTGTGTTTTTCAGCTTAAAGGGTTACTTTGCAATTCTTTTATGTAAACATTTAACACATGTCACTCTGTTTAGACCTGTCCTTTTAAACAGTTCTTCTTTGTTTAATATGAAGTTGCCAAATACAATAATGTTCAGGACTCTTTGGGCCTCTGGGAGGTTCTAGTCTCATCTGAAAGTCTCAAAAACAGAATCAAAGAAACAAACATAAAATTAAATTAAAAATTGTAAGAGAAGGATTTATGCTAGGAAGAAAAGCATTTGCTAAGAACGGCAAATGTTCTCATTTCTTGGGCCTTTACCTTAGGAAGCGAGGGGAAGCTGAAGGTGTAGTTTGGAGAAACTTGGGTTTTGAAAATGGAAACAAGATACCAGGATTCATACTCTGGGCACTGGGGGATCTCCTTTACCCTTTGTTAAGTGGTGAGAAGTGACAAGAAAAAAACAGTCATCCAGGAGATACATCATAAACGTTAAACCCAAGGAGGAAACACTGGAGATGAGAAATCAAATTTGGGTCTGGAGATACGGCTCAGTGTTGAATAGTACTTGATGTGCTAGAAGAGGACCCAAGTTTAGTTCCTAGCATCCACATTAGGCAGCTTATGAAGGTCTGTAACTGGAGCTCCTCTAACTATAGCTTCTGTGCTCTGGGGACACCACCCCCCACAAGCACATAAATATTTAGAAAAAGAGCAGCTCATGGATATGTTACATACAGTCTTATATAATAAATGTCACATGATATACGGTTTCAATAATAAAAGAAAAAATAACTGCAGAGATTGTAGTTTCAATAATCCAGAATTGGATTATAAATTTTTAGGAATTCAGTCATGATTGTTCTAGCCTCCTTCATATGACATCACTCTAGTACTGATGTTTCTGTGACTGACATTTCTTTTTAAGGAGTCTTGTGATTCATTTGGGTCTGCTTAGATAATCCCAGCTAAACTCCTCATTTCAAAATCAGCTGCTTGGAAACTTTAATTATATCTGCAACTTTAATATCTTGTTTGCCTCTTCCACCTAAGTTATTAGACATAGGTCCCAAGGTGTAGTTTGCAGACAACTTTGGGGCTGTTATTTTGCCTTCGCTAGGGAGAGTAATAGAAAACGTGGCAAATTACAGACTTTCAAGAATGACAATGGAAGCATCTTAGGAGATACCTGTAGAGAAGACAGGTTGGAGAAGGAAGTGAATGAGTCTCTTAAGAGGTGAATGAGCCTGAGGCAGTCCATGAAATTTAGGATTGTCAAAGTTGAAATGTGATTTCCAAAACAAACGATAGCTCTTTGAGATTCAAGCTTAGGAATCATTCTCAGGGAGGCTGCACGTGAAATGTTATGAAAAAAAAATGCTGGCCCATGTGTTGGAACAATGAGATAGAACACTCGTAGGTTTTGATAGACAGGAAGAAGTGAGCACCAGATGAGTGAGTGGGGGAGCAACTAGAGAAGGATGATTGCAGTGATACTCAGAATGGGGGCACCAGACAGGAAAAAGGAAGTAGGATAAGCATCTACATTATTTTTTTTTCATCAAAGTCTCCATTTATTTGTTTTCCATGTGACGAAATGCTTTCAATAAAACCTGTCACTAAAAAGCATCCTGCTCCTGGAGGTGATTAGAGTGAGTGGTAGGGAATATCTGTGGACCCTAATTCATAGACACACCGGCAAGTTACATGTTGCGTGATGAATGTTCTACATTTTGTCCAACTCTTTTTTTTCATTCGCTATTCTGTGCTGTGTTCTAGCTAGACCAAGGGCATACAGGCAGAGGTGTGAATTGTGGATAGGTGCCTTGCCCAGTTTGTTGCAAGGGGTTCCCATGATTGCTTCCATTCTTCTCTGAATTAAGACCAAGCAGCCCATTCATAAAAATGTTGAGCTATAGAATTTCCTGACAACAAGCACGTGTGATTTCCTTCTATTGTAGTAAAGGCCAAGAAACTAGGGTTTTTTTTGGGGGGGGGCATGGAAACTGAACTGTGAAGGTTAAGAAAAAAAAATAGAAAGATAACACTTTGCACAAAATCCCCATTCAACCTCCAATATCTTCTTGGTGAATCTTGATTGTCTTTTAAAACCTACTTCACAGGTTAGGAAACTATTCTTTTTCCTTTTTCTCATTTCTGAAATTGATTATTTTGCCTTTGAGTTTTCCTTTTTCCTATGAACCTCAATATTTTTGTTCCTATTTTTCTCTTACCTAAAGAACTACTGGATCACTGAGACAGGGCTAAGTATTGCCAGTGCCACTCCCCAGACCAAGCACATGGAAAGATAATAAAAATTTGATGAGCAAATGAATGACATTTTAGTTTCTCCAGAAAGATATTTTAAAGGAAGGTAGAAAATGAGGGGTACTCATTTCTTTGTGAGAGGGAATGCTATATGTACATGTAAGGCACTGTGGAGTAATGAAAGTGATAACTTGGCAACTTCTGGATAAATGTGGAAAGAGTGAAATTCACTGTAGATATCAGTCCAGAACCCCTTCCTTCTTGGCAACATGTGATTCAAAGACTTTATTTGGCTGAAGTTCACTTACCATATCTAGGTATTTTTCATCACTTAATCCAGTTAGCTATTTACAGAGTAGACACTTGCATAAAACACCATGCCAAGTGCAAAGACAGTAAAAAGGAAAAGATTCAGATCTAAGCAGCTGCTATTAAATCATTCCTCTATGAATTGCCCGAAGCACTCAACTCACATCGTTTCCATTGATGTCAGGGTGAAATCCCATTGCAGATAATTTCCTGTTAGCATAGGGAACTTGTATTTGCTTGTCTGAGTCTGGTTCCTCCATCTTTGCTATTGTGGTTACCCATGTGGCATGTTATTCCTTCCTCTCTGAGAGTGATTTCATTTTGTACTCTGCCTAGTTTTGTATATTTCTCTTCTCTAATAGATAGATCAGCAAAATAAGATCTGCAGGCCAAATCTGGCTCATTACCTGTATTTTTAAAAAACAAATCCAGCTGTTTTGGAGCACAGCTACAGTCATTCCCTTATGCTTTCTTTACGATCTCTTCTGCAACACATATCCCATGGCCCACAAAACCAAAAAGGTTTATTACCTTGCCCTTTATACAGAAAGCCTGTTAACGTCTATTCCATTGAGGGACAGATCCTTAAAAGAAAGAGTTATGCTTTATTCTTTCTTTTTAAATGTTTATATATATATTAGTATTATGTCTGCATGTGTGTAAGTGCACCTGTGTCATGCAGGACAGAAGGAGGGCATCAGATTCCCCGGAACTAGAGTTACAGATGGTTGTTAGCCAGGATTCAAAACTGGGTCTTCTGCAGGAACAATCAGTGCTCTTAACTGCTGAGCCATCTCTCCAGCCCCCATACTTTATTCTTTCAGTCTCAGCCTCAACATCAGTACAATTTGATGAAGTCAATGAATGTGTACTACTGTATGCAGGGCACTTTTCTAGTTACTGGTGGCACATTCTCCAAAGTGAAAAAAAATATGGTCTTATACAACTGTATTCTAGTACTACTGATAATAAGGGACAACATCTATGAACAAAATAGACTATGTCAACAGTAAGTATGTGGAGAACAACAGATTGACATGAAGGAAAGAAGTTGGGGTAGGCAGTTATGGTGGTAATGACAGAATTAATTTTATGTGATTTCAGATAAGGTAAATGTGGAACCCAGAGTCATTCCAAATACTGTATGCTGGTGAATAGGAGATGGGACGTGTTTGGCACATCTGAGGACTGACAAGGAAGCCATGTGCCCAGAGTAGAATAAGAAAGGCATAGTGTGGGAGGAAATGACCTCACTGTCTGAGTCTGTTGTCTAGGGCTGCTTTTCTTCTGGTGAATTTCCCTTTGACTGACATGAGAAGCCCCTGGAGGGCAGAGCAGAGGAGAGGCAGGATCTGTCATGTTTGAACAGGCTCTCTGGCTTCTGAGTGGAGGATAGACTAAAGGAGAAGGGCAGGAGTGAGAAGAAACCAGGAAAACATTTCAGAAGGTCTTGTGATAACCTCAGCATGAGATGCTGTTGCCTTGGTTCATGATAATGTAGACAGAACACCAGGCTCTGCCTTTGAGAGTCAGGTTGCTACCTAGCATATAGTAACCATCTCTTGAATGAATAAGTCAAGTGTCAGCATTTCCATGGAGGGTCCACAATGAAATCACCTCTGGAAATTCCAGTGGCACCACTTTGGGATGGAATCCTGGCACTTTCACTAAAAGTAAAATCATCATGCATTACTTGTCTTTAAAATTTTTTTATTATTATTTTGCTTAGCATAATGTCCTCCAGTTGACTCCATGTTCAGCAAATGACAGAATTTCATTCATTTTTATGACTGAGTTGTATTTCAAAATGTGAATGTACTACATTTCTTTACCTGTCCATCAGCTGATGGATATTTGGGTTGTTCTGAGCACCTGGCTATCATGAATAATGCTACAGTGAACACAAGTCTAGATGTCTCTTCAACATACTTATTTTATTGCCTGTGGATCTCTGCTAAGTCAGAGGATTTCTGCATCACATGGAAGTGCTACTTTCAGTTTTAATAAACCTAACAAATTAATTTTATGCATATGTGAGGAATGTGTATGTATGCATGCATGCATGTTTGCGTGTATATAGGCACAAATATGTGTGAATGTATCTGGAGACCTGAGGTTGGCATTGAGAGTTTTACTTGATGGCTCTCCACATAATTCACTGAAGAGGTGTTTCTCAGATGAAGCCAGAGCTCTATAGAGCTATTCTGGATAACCAGTTTGGCCCTAGGATTTCCTGTCACCGCTACCCTTTGCTACACGCACTGGGATTACAGTTGTACTTTACACCCACATGACATTATTGCCGGTTTGGGGGACCTGAGCTCCAGCCCTCACACTTACACAGTAAGTGCTTTAACAATCAAGACATCTCTCCAGATCTGTTTTCAGTGTGTTAAAGAACCCTGCACACTGTTTTTCCCATGTTTTGTTTTATAATACCATACCTCATAAATGCATGCAAATACTGTATGTGTAGAAATAAAAGTTAAATGAAAATTAGAGCTGTGCATACTGCTGTGCCCCTGTGAACCTAACACTCAGGAGATGAGGAACAGTATTGCAAGTTTTTGACTAGCTTGCAATGCATAACAAGACCCTATCTTGAACAAACAAGATTACTGAAATCTATGAATGAATGAATGAATAAACATCAATACCAAACAATGTAGCCTTTACAAATAATCAGACTCTCATCTTCCTGTTGAGATTTGCTAGTAGATGTTATTTCACATAGAACAAAGAACAAGAGACATAATACATTTTCCCCCTTTATTCTCTATGCTTCAGATAGAAAAGGAGAGGAAATTTGATTCCAGATAATTCTTTATCTATGATTAAACAAAGTCATGCTTAACATGTAGAATCTTTCAGTTTTTCTTAGCCATCTACAGGAAGAAATGACTGGTCCCAAGTAGGGTTGATAAAGTTTCTTCTAAGACCAATCCTTGGTTTTCTATTAAAGGCTGTGGGATGATGAGTAAGTGCCAATATTTCATATGACAATTACTCCTTTATTAGGTATGAAATACAAATGATTGGTTGCTGGTTTTTCTTAAGCTATTAGGCTTCTGTGAAATCTCTTTAGCTACTGTAATCACTAACAAGTTCATGACATACTTTATACTCTTACTGATTACCTACCGCTTGACTGACACTGAGGTGAGTATGTTTCACCAAACCACTGCGTAGTATTTCAGAGGGTTGCTGTTTCAGAAGGGATCAGGTCATTGTAGAAAGCCTGTGTTTTGTAAATAAGCAGAGGTGTGAATACAAATGACTGATTGCCAGAATCACTAAACATAGCTTTGGGGACATAGCCTTCCCATAAACCCAGTTGAGAAGCCCCAAACCCATGATTTGAACCTCTTGACCACTGGGTGAACTGCACTATTCTCCCACAGGCTGCAGTCGGCTGCAGCTAATACTGCCAGGCAACGTTCCACAGCCCTCTGCTAATGGCCTTGAAAGAGAGAAGGTTCAAAGATGCCTGGTTCCCAGGCCTGCTAATGAGAGCAAGGCCCCATCACCCTGATGAACTGGGGCTTGTGTGGGATTCTTTGCTCGCCCTTTTTGAAGGGCAGGCAGGCAGGCCAGGCAGGCATTCACAAAAGCAGTGAGGTCTTAATGGCAAGAGGAGTGTGCATTTGGGCCACCCGAAGGTGGCCTGGAGAGGAGCAATAAAGCTGACTGAGGTCGTGGCAAGGCCAGCAGGGCTGTGACTGTGAGGTAAGACCTCCTACCAACTGGGCCTGTGGCTGGCAACAGTGACAAGCACATGATAGGATATTTTAACCAAAAGGATTGCATTGTGTCCCTCAGCAGCCTTCATATAGTCTTTTCAAATTGCTTTCTAAACTGTAATGGTTACAACTTATCAAATGTATTGTGATAACCACCCAAATCCTTGTAGGAGTTCACTAAACACTTGTTCTAAATATCAGTCACTGGTATCCAAGCTCACTTCCGTGGTTATTAAAAAGGCCCCCAGATATTTTTCTCTGCCTACCCACATCCCACTGCTGGATGAAACAATACAATTATTCAAAAGAGTAATGAACAAATGCCAAAATCACTGCTCTATCCCACTCATCTTTCTGAGACTTATATTTTGTCCCTTGGGAGTCTTTGGAAAATGATGTCCTGCATTTAAACATGATTTTTACTGAAATACATTTGAACTCCTGTACATTTAATGTCCATATCTATAGTGAGTACTTCTCTACTATTCAAAAGCCTGACTGCACCTTGTACGCTAAATGTCATTAAAATACATGTAAATTTAATGTAAGTTCAGAAATTCAAAGTTATGAAAAATTATAGTTCCTTAATGGGTGTTTCAGCATTTTTATTTTTAACCAAAAGTAAAACTTGCTAAGACACATGATTATTCTGCTCAAATACAAATTATAGAAATTATAGTTTCAATTATTTGCCACATTGGAGTGAGGCCTTTTAAAAACCAAAATTGAAAAAGAAAAAAGGAATCTAAAAGAAAACTGCCACATTTGACAACCAGAATTTTCAGAAAATGTTGGATTCAGATTTTTGCTCCTTTTCCTCCAGTGAAGAGAGCCCATTGGAACATTCTCACATTCGCCCTTCCATGACCTGTGTTTGGAATTATTCTGAGATGCATTCAAAGCTGACAGCCCCCCATGGCTGACACTCTCTTGCCTAATCAAATCTTCCTTTCTGTTTCCAGATAGCTGATCAGCTTCCTTGGATTTTGCTGATGACGCCAGAGAGCTTTGCCTGAAGATGGAAACACTGGAGTCGGAGCTGACCTGCCCTATTTGTCTAGAGCTCTTTGAAGACCCTCTTCTGCTGCCCTGTGCACACAGCCTCTGCTTCAACTGTGCCCATCGCATCCTGGTGTCACACTGTGCCACCAACGAGCCTGTGGAATCCATCAGCGCCTTCCAGTGCCCCACCTGCCGGCATGTCATCACCCTTAGCCAGCGAGGTCTAGACGGGCTCAAACGGAACGTCACCCTGCAGAACATTATTGACAGGTTCCAGAAAGCATCTGTGAGTGGGCCCAATTCCCCCAGTGAGACCCGCAGGGAGCGGGCCTTTGACGCCAACACCATGTCTTCTGCCGAGAAGGTTCTCTGCCAGTTCTGTGACCAGGATCCTGCCCAGGACGCTGTGAAGACCTGTGTCACTTGCGAAGTGTCCTACTGTGACGAGTGTCTGAAAGCCACTCACCCGAACAAGAAGCCCTTTACAGGCCATCGTCTGATTGAGCCAATCCCGGACTCGCACATCCGGGGGCTGATGTGCCTGGAGCACGAGGATGAGAAGGTGAATATGTACTGTGTGACCGATGACCAGTTAATCTGTGCCTTGTGTAAACTGGTTGGGCGGCACCGCGATCATCAGGTGGCAGCTTTGAGTGAGCGCTATGACAAATTGAAGGTTAGTCCGATCCGCCTTAAGCCAACCCCTTTCTGCCAGCAAATGTCATGGAAATAAGAAGTGTATTCACTGCTAGCTACATGGCAGGTGAAGGTTTTCTCTTCACCTTTGTTATCTGATTAGTTGTAGCATGTTTTTGGCAGCCTATAAATATTACACAATGAGGGTATCTTGTAAAAGTTGACTGCTGCTTGTAATTTTCCCGTTGTCAAAGTGAGGGTGAATTCTAAGAATCTGGATCATTTTCAATCCTTGCTGCTGTTTTTCTGGATCATTTTCAATGTCTGTAGGAGAAAGAGAGAGAGAGAGAGAGAGAGAGAGAGAGAGAGAGAGAGAGAGAGAGAGAGAGAGATGGGAGAGAGAGAATATGAATATGGCAGATGATAATCTGGTTGTGGACATTTGCTTTCCTCATTCAGCCAGTAAAATCAATTCACTAGTACTGTACCTGTGTTGAGTTACTACACAAACAAAAGACTTGAAGGAGGAATGTCTATAGCAAAAGTCTGGATTAACTGTGGGATTTTAGAACACACGTGCCCTTTTCTTCCTTGTGAAAATGATATTTGGCATATTGGTGAACTATTGAGTTCTGACAATCTCACGTTTCGTGAAAGAATTCCTTTCTGTGTGAGCTTCTTATTCAGTGAGGTTACGGACAATACTGTCTGTGCTTCACTATTAACATGAAATTATTAACTGAATTCCAGCTTGGGAGATAGTAATTAATATGACTACTTGTCAATTAAAAAAATCACTAATAAAGCGAGTAGATGGTGGGGCTAATTATTACAAACTCAGCTGAAAGAGTTTCGGTGAGATATTATGTTCACCAGCTAACTTTAGATCAAAATACACCAATTAAAAGAAAAGACGTATAAATTAAAAGCATTAAGTAAATATATACTGAAGTCCTTCCTCTCAGGAAAAGCCTATCAAGTTGTTGAGCAAACAGAATGAATCACATGATCCAAAGAGCATTCTCGCTCAGAGAATATCATCACCTTTAACAAATGTTTCCTATCACTTCTCCTTAACACTAATGAATGCTATGCATACTTGAGCTGCATAGTTTATTTTGTGATGGTGGGATTAACGGACCACATCTGGGATTCCACTTTGTGATTTCTAGACACACTGAGGGAAGTTGACATGTTCAAATGAATCCCTGCTTGTAAATGTCACAGGGACAGCGAATGCAGCACCTGGGCAGCATGGCTCACTTCAAGTGTCCAAAAGTGACAGGGATGGAAATCCATCCTTAAACCACATAGAAGAAGTTTCACACATGAATTTAGGTGAAACAGGCAAGGGAAGATAGTCATACATAATTATTCTTAATTTATTTGTTGTATTGGACAGTGATAGGTAATACTGAAGAGAATCTCTGCATAAATTATGTCTCCGGTCAATTTTTCAAAACTCTGTATGGCTGTCATCATTTAAAACTGAAGGCAATCTCTTTATAAACTTTTTAATTCTTGTTGTTGGAAGGGAATGAAGTTTGGGATGATTGAACAGATATCTTTGGTCATTGTTTTCCAAAGTCAGCATGTCAACTCTTTTATTCCTTTATCAAGAACATGTCCCTTTGATTGGATTAATGCTACCTTTTAATGATTGTTTGTTAGAACACCATAATCATAGTGAGATTGCGTATTCAAGAACGCATAGACTTCCTATTTAAATCTGGTAATCGAGTTCTCATTATTTGTATGCTGTCACAGTATAGTTATTAATTATTTACATAGCATCTTTAAATTTATGAGGAGAGACTGTAAAAACCCTTTTTGTGATAAAAATGAAAATCTTCAATCACAAGCCCAGTACACTTGTGTAATAAAGCCAGTGAATTAACTGTCCTTGCTGTTATGATAGGGAGGGCCTGACAATTAGCCGTGTAGTGTAATTCGTTTTCAAATTACAGAAATATGAGCATACAAACAGCATCCAGTACCCTGAAATGCATTTGTACTTGTTCTAGGAAATATATTTATGAGCAATTATTTGAAGCCATTCCACAAAATGTGCTTTTGAGCAATTAGCAGAGCATTTCTGTTAAAAATTTTAAAAGCATAAAAATATAAGGCATTTGGAAGTCTATGAAATTTCAGTTATCACAGATTTATGAATATGTGCACTTCCTTATTTTGTTCCAAACCTAAGTGCAATATAACTGCTGATTTTTTAGAAGAATTAGTAGCATCATAAGCAAACTGAAACCAAGGAAGTATACTTTCATTGCTTATTACATTGACTTGAAAAAGCAAATGTGCTCTGTAGGATTTAAAATTGATACAGATTTGAAGAACAATTATTGCCTCTATAATGCTACATTTTGGGGGAAATTTTTAAAAATCACATCAGATTTTAGTGCATGTTTCTGTAAAGAAATGAAATATAGTTCTGTACATGGCCCTCCTTCCCTTAAGCATAAAACATAAAGACATAAAATCTCAACATGTAGAAATTCATGCATGCAAAGTCTTCCACTTCACTTGACAGAGTTGTGTTGGGAATCTACTGCTTTTAGAAATAATGCACTGAGAAGTACTAGTGAAATATTGAAGCAAAGAGAAAATTAAGGTAGCATTTCCTGAACTCAAGTTCTGAAAATTGTAAGAGAATTCTTCTTGCAAAATGTACCTTTTCTAAATGGAGCACATCATAGCATGGACAGTTTTTAAACATTTTGACTGCATTTTAAGAAATCCATCAGTCTCACAAACCGAGACTAAAAACTTGACTTGTGAACCACATAAGTGACATTTAAGAGAGCTTAATATATTGTATTGCAAAGTTATCAAAGAATTACAGTGCAGGCACTCCTCTTTTCCTATTTGACTGTATCACGTTGGCACTGTAGTTAATTTATTTTAGTTAACATCTGTAAACATAGGCCAAAGGAGAAAAATTAACCTTTCTTGTCCTTCACTTTCAGCCTCAACCTTTCGGATGAACCCGGAATATTCAAAACTATCCTTTTGCTATTTTCACTCTAAAGGCTGTCAGAGTTTGTAAATATAACAGAGCTTTCAACAAATCATCCCTCTGTAATTTTCCCACCAGAAAGAAGTTCCACTTAAAGCTTAACCTTTCTTAAGGCTGGAAAGATGCTTCATTGGTTAAGAGTACTGTCTCCTCTTGCATAGGACCCGGGTTGGGTTCCCATCACCCACATGTTGGCTAAAAACTGTCTCTAACTCCATTTCCAGGGGCTCCAGCACCTTCTTATGACTTCTGCAGTCATTGTACACACATACATACAGGCAAAACTCTGTAAATATAAAGATAAAAATAAGCAAATAAAAATTATAAAGCTCAATGTTTCTTATCAAGTACTTTTCATCTGGAGGTGAAGATTTGAGATTTTGCATTTATATATGGATTTGCATATATATATACATATATATATGAATTATATATGGGAGTTTGAGATAGGCCTCACACTGTAGCAGTGACTGACTTGATACTCAGGATGTAGTCAAGGCTGATCTTAAGTTCTCAGCACTCTTCCTGCCTTAGCCTCTAGAGTGCTGGGATTATCGGTGTATGCCATCATGCCTAGCTGAGGTTCTATAACTTTGAAAGTCTTTCCCGATTAATAAAAGGTTGTAAGTAGATACCGAGCTAGAGATTTTTCTTCTTTATAATCACTGTAAGTTGTTTCAGTTATGAAAATAGGGCCAAGCCTGATTGTAGAGACCTGTAATCCCAGCCATTGGAGAGGCTGAGGCAGGAGGAAGAACTGAGGCTATTGTTCAGTGGAAGAGTGATTGCCTAACATGCAAGAGGCCCTGGACTCAATCCTTAGTAATATCCAAAACCCTAATAGGTATAGTGCAGGCTTTAGCCAGTGAATGTATGTGTGTGTTATGTGTGACCTAGACATATAAGTGCACATACTTGCATCTGTATGCACAAATGCATTTCTTTATTTGAATATTAGAGTCTTCCTAATTCTAAATGATATGGAGACCAATTGAAGATGTCTCTATTGCCTTGAGGGATGTCTTGGTCATCAAGCAAATGATAACAACAACCATACCAGTGATAACTATATTCCTATTACTTTAAATATTTGAATTATTTTTTCTGTTACCTGAGGCATTCTGACTATTCCTTGAATGTCTGGTGGATGAATGGGAGTAATTTCTGAAGGTTACATACACAGAAACATTTACTACCTTCATGCAGCTAGCAAACGAAGAAAATGTTCTAACAGCAAAATATTTTCTCTGGTGTCAGTGGAGGGAACTGTATTGTCTCCAAAGCAAGAACCTAGATCCCAATATCAGAGATGGAGAAATTCTTCCAAGAAAATGGTGTATCCACATACTTCTACTTTCTTGTATTAGAAAACAATGTCAAGTTTACTAGATGTCTATAAAACTCTTGTTATCCATCATCCAGTTTTCAGTCACGTATTGAATCTTTTGTAATCCTATTCAGGTTTACAAAGCAGCTCACTGTTATATCAGATTCGATTTTAACTTAAAATACAGATAGAGCATATGATGTTTCAGCACGTGGTATTTTAAGAAGCTAGTCTCATATTTTCTAAGATGTTTTGCTTATATGGGGCTCTTACCAGTTCCAACTGATTTCTTCAAAGATGCATTTCTGTTGGTGCTTATTTCATGGCAACATTTCTTTAGTCTACAGTATGTATATATTTTTAAACATTCCCATGTGATGAAAATAAGATTTTGAAATATTTGAAAGATTCTTTAAAACTGTCTTTTAATTTTCTTAGTTTCCCACAAAAAATATGTTATAGTGGGAAGAAAGCATCTCCAGGGACATATTCTTATGGTGAAGCTCACAGTCACTTCCTTTCTGTCCTAGTTCCCACCTGCCAATTCCCTCATGATTTCCTTCTCCTCCACTTGCAGAGAGGAATGTAATATTGTCTGATGATTTATTATGATTGGGATCATTTTTGGTAAGCTCAGGGAGTTCAGAAAAGTGCACAGACAAGTACATAAGGTACTTCTGAGTCGTGGGACTCTGTAAACAAATGAAATAGTTTGGTACATTACTTAATGTTCCTGTGCCCCATTTTACTCATCTATAAAACAAGGCTGAGAATGTACTGTGCTAACTTTTACAGAAACGTGGGAGGACAAAATAAAGTGTCTCATGCAACTCTTAGCATTGTGCCTAGCCCAGAGGAAGCCTGCAGTATGTGTCAGAACTACTGTTTGAAACCAGGAGACAGAATGTGTAATGGTTAAATGTGTGGACTTTGGCAATCGACTGACTGCCAAATATTATTGAAGTCACTGCGTGTCATATTTATGGGTTGAGATAAGGGTACATGTTGTTACTATAATGTAAGCTGCTGTTTTATTTTGAAAGAACCTGGCCACAGGTAGAGGCATGACAATTATAAACACCTGTTGACCAATGTGGGCAGAAATTGATTGATAGGTTAGAAAAGTGTTTTGGGACTTGGAGATGGGAGAGTTGACTCTCCTCTTGATTAGACAATAAACCTTGCTTCAGGACGGTGAGATTTAAGGTGTGTTGACAGAACAGTGGATTATGCATCAAAGTAGCTGAGCAAAGCTTGTGCGCATGCACAAGGCCAGTAGAGACTTGTCTGCAGCAATAGACAAGGCAGCTTAGGATTCTGTACAATGAGGGCTAGAATGTAGGGTGCTGGATGAGGGGAGGGACTGATAATGTTGGTAGAGTCACCTTAAAAGAAGAGTTTGAAGGTTTTTAAATGCCAGGTTAAGAGTTTGGGGCATTTTTCACTCTTTCCTGTAAGGTAACACAAAAGTAATTTTCTTTTGGAGAGGGGCTGATGGGAAGTGCAATTTCAAGAAGATAGGTCAAAAGAAGATATTAGATATATAGGTGGTGCTATAATGTTTTGTGAAGAATGAAAAGCAAAAAGAAACATTTTCATTACCCCAAATTTCATTTATTTATTTTTATGTGAATGAGTGTGTGGCTCGCATGCACGTAAGTGCACCACATATGTGCAGTGCTCATGGAGGCCAGAAAAGGGTGTTGTATCCCCAAGAACTGGAGTTAGAGTTGTTAGTCCCTATGTGGGTGCTGGTAACTGTACCCAGGTCCTTTGGAAGAACAACCAATGCTCTTAACCTCTGAGCCATTGCTCCAGACCCCATTTGCATTGTTTTTGATACTGTGGTCTCCTTGTCAGTTAATAGTGTATCCCAGGTGAAAACCCACAAGGCTGTCCACACAATCTTATAAAACTGAGATTCGAAATCTTGTCACTAAAGACTAAGGGTGAACAGTTAGTGCTAATTGGCTGGATCCAGGGGGTAAACATCACCCTTTTACTGCATTCCTGCAACAGCCAGACATAGTGAAGATGGCCTGTAACTGTCTCCACTGGCTTTTGATTTATTGTAAGGAGAGTCCTGCTCAAAAGCCTGTAGCTACTATGCATTGCAGTAACATTTTAGAGCACCTTCTTGTTCTCATTGTTCCTTCCAACCTAATAGGGCCAACAAAGACAGCATTTCTTTGAAATGGTTCACTCACTTTTGAGGTTTTGAGAAGTAAATGCAACAATTCTACAATGGTTTAAAACATGCACCTGGCCTGGCTGTCAGCCACCATTCTAGAAGATGATGATGCCTTCCCACATGCTCTGGAAATTAATGCAGAGGTGAGGCAATGGAATGATGCCTCCAGGGCCATCAAGGAAGCTGTCTTAAAGACTTCCCCTTGCCAAAATTTCCATAGATTGAGTTATCTTGAAGGGTCAGACCTCATGCCCAGAGCTAGATTCATGTGAATGTTTCCAGGCTTCCTTGAGGCCACTGCAAAGGAAAGGAGGGTTGAGACAGGAATGACAATTTACAATTAGTTTTTTTTTTTCTGAAAGTTTTACTGTACAAATTAGAACTCCTAATTGTCATACTTGCAAAGTATGTAAGCCTGCCAGTAATATCTATATGTGTGTGATGCTTGAATGTAAGTCAAAAAGTTTTGAGAAGACACAACTCATCTGAACTCATTATAAAGTTAAGACTGATATGATTTTATATTTGTGAACACCAGACCTTTAATAAGGTCTGGATCTAAGTATGGATTTCACAGCTGAAATCATATTAAGTAAATCAATTTTGGAGATGTGATAGTGAAAACTCGCCTTCTACATCATGGAAATATCATAAGTTTAATTATTGCTAGGAAGACTGGTACGTTTTTCACATTCAGTAGGTAAATAGTAAAATTAGCATGAGTGGCGGAACAGTGAGGATGACTAAAGATTTGATTCACTTTTTACTATGGGATGAAGCATTATGGAAAAATCTGTTTAAACTTAATTTTCAATATCTATTTAAAGCTGATTAAAACTGATTCACTTGTTGAGCACGGTGGCATAAACCTGCCAACCCAGCACTCTGGAGTTGAGGCAGGAGAATCAGGAGTTCAAAGTCGTCTTCAGCTACATATGGAATTTGAGACCAGATTGGGCTACATGTAACCTTGTATCAAAAAACAAACAAAACCAGCTGAGGAGATGACTCAGTAGTTTAAGAGTATTGGCTGCTCTTTCAGAGAACCAGGGTTCCAATCCCAGCACCCACAGGGCAGCTAAACACTGTGCTAACTCCAGTTCTAGGGGGATCCCATGCCCTCTTCTAACCTCCGAAGCCATTGCATGACACAGATGCACCTACATAACATGCAGGCATGACACTCAAACGATAAAAATAATAAAAAAATGCAGATTTGTTTCATGTCTAGACTTCAGAGCATAGTGCTCAAGGCTTTCCTGTATCCATGTGATATTTTTTTTAAGTGAAGAAAACACACTTTTTGTTTCTTATCAAAAAGGAAAGAATTTGTAAAGTAACAAGTATAGGCATTGGGACACAATAAGCATTGATAAAACTTACAGTAAAGGCTTCATAATCCAATCATGGATATCTTGACAGTATCATAAGCTGGTTGGTGATTATGGGGTTAAGTTGTGTTTCTGGCAGAACTGGGAAACTTTAAAAAAACTCACAATGGAATTAGATGATGTTGATATTTGGAAATTGCCTAATTCTAACAGCTAGTGGATCCATCGGTTTGTCATTCTTCCTGTCCCGAGCTAAGCTGTGTAATGCACTTTGAAGATGTAGTGAGTGGTAAGACCTGATTTTACAAAGAGCATCATTTTGAAGACTGAGAGGGAGGGGCTGCTTAGAGCTGATTGAATGCTCCCGTTAGAGCTGATTGAATCACCTAGGAAAGAGAAGCTGGCATTTTAAAGCAGGGCTGTCACATTTTCTCACATCAAGATAGGCGAGAAAAAGATTGATGGCTAGACACCCAGGCTGCTTAGACCAGTTTCAGCTAGGTGGTACTGTAGAGTTGCTTTTAGTGCATGGAGAAGGGAAAGAACACTTTGGCTCTGGGAGGTGTCACCTCAGCTGCCTCCCTTCTTCCCATGAGAAGCAGGAGGCTCTGAGATGGCTAGTGCCCCAAGTAGAAGACAGCCCTAAAGTGAAAACTATCACAGAAGGAAAATACTTCTCCCACCACTTGTGGCCCCTGAGAACTGTTCTCCCAGATCTCTTGTACCAATTGTCCAGAATGCAGAGTAGTAGTTTTATCATCTACCTCCACCCTTATGGTTCATTTCTCTTTTGATGCAATATCAAGAAAATACTGCTTTATTCACATCGAAATTAGACTAGTTCTGTTGTTGTTGTAGTTACTGAAAGTGTATGAAAATCATGATCTGTACCTTTTAACCATTCTTTCCCGTATCTGGTTATCAAGCACTTCTTTCTTTTTAACAAAAGAAACCTCTCTTATTCACCCACAGGGTATTTCCATATAGCTACTATGAGCTAGGTATGGGTGAACCCTGGGAATGCAGAAATGAATAAAATAAAACCACTGCTTTTGTGGTCTAGAGTAAATGATAATACTGTGCAAAAGTCCTTAGAATAGCTGAGAAATAATTTTTAATGTGAGTGATTAAAATTTCTTAGTGACTTTGGTCTTGATCTCTAGACATTGACTATTCCTAGAAACTGAAGTGAAACCACATTTCAATAGACATCATATTCAAAAAGGACATCAATTTTGACCTTTGTTCATTTCTTCACAGTTGCAGGTGACTCAGTATGGGGGCTCTGATTCATGCTAAAATCCAAGCTGGATGTTTTCATATGAAAAGTCTGCTGTTTATAAGCCGGAGAGTTAGCTCTTCCATGCTTTCCTCAGAGGTCTCATATCCTTCCTGACAAGGGGACTAGGACTGGTAAATAGCTGGGCTCTAAAACAGTTACTGTGATTTCCACTTTGACAGGACCTACTTCTAGAAAGAGAGATGAGAAGCCAACTCATGGAAGGGCTATTATGTTACTCCAATCAGTTGGAGGACCTACTCAAGCTGTTAGGGAATTTTTACCAACTTGGGTATTAGGATAAATATGCTGACCTGGTAAAGAGTAATATTTCCTTCTCTTTTGACCCTTCATATTGCTATGCAAAGCTCAGTAGTTTTTGGTTGATGTGGTCAGTTTCAGAGACAAGAGTGAAATGAGCAGGCTTTCAGAGAAAGAGAGACTGCAGCGTGTTGCTTCTGGAAGCTCTAGGAGACCGGGCAAGTGGAATGAGCTCAGTATAGGAGATAAATGTTCTTGTCCCCAGATGGCCAAACTGAGCTACACAGGATTCCAGCAAACAAAGTCCTCACTGACTTACCCATGCTTAGTGCATTCAGAAAAGTACCTATAGATGCGTCTATTGGCAGACCACCATGCTATCTTTGTGTCTCTATGAAAAAAGCCTGTAGGCAGGGCTGGATTGTAGTAGAAGGAAGCTGAGGTATCTTTCAAGAAACTACTTTAAGTTTATTTGAGGTGGTTCATGGGCATTTGTTGGTTCAATACCAAGAATACACTTTGGCCTGAGGAAGTGACAGAGGGAGGTTTTTCTCTAGAATTTATGACCCTTTCCAGCCATGTGTACTTGGCTAAATGTATAGTACCACACATGATGTCCATCCCATTGAGTGGGTTTTGAATCCAGACAGCGTTGATTACCCCCAAGATAAAAGTGACATTACTATACTGATAGAGCTAGTTTGCTAGTCCAGTCATTGCTGTGGTTCATAAATTTCAAAGCTGGTTAGAATTATTGATTGGTTTTTCCCACTGGCGGCTTGCATAGCATCTTCTGATACCATGGGAAGTAGTCTTCAGGGTGGGGGCCACCAGGTCAGTTCAAGCTCCATTGCTTCAAGTCCTGTATTAGAAATATGACGAGTCAGCAATAGGGTCGTATTTTCAAGTGCTGAGAGCCAAACAAGGCCACTGACAATAGCCTGTATTATTTTGGAAGTCTTTGGACTACCCTAACGACTCAAGGGGAGGTTTCCCCCACCTGGCATTGTGATTTTTGTTTTATAGTGATCAGCTATACACATGCATTTACATTTATATATGTATTTTTCTGGAAGCTTATTAAATATTACATTTTCACAACACTTAAGTATTCCTTATCTCTCCCCTTAGTCTTCATGGCTATCCCTTCTTCTTCTCCAGTTACAGTACCCCCATTTTCCCCATTTTCTTCATAATAACTCCTGTTTCTTACTCTTGCTGTCTTTAGAGCTCCTTCTTCTAGTTTGTCTTCAATTGCTGTGACAAAACACTCTGACCAATACCAACTTGGGTTTATTTTGGTTACATCTCTGGGGCCATACAATTCATCACTTGGGAAGTCTAAGTGACACTCAGGGCAGGAACCTGGAGGCAGGAGCTGAAGCACAGACCATGCTTACTGGCTTGCTCCTCTGGCCCATGCTCAGCCTGCTTTTTTTATGCAGTACAGAACGACCTGCCCAGGAGTGGCACCACCCACAGTGGACTGGGCCCTTCCACATCACTCAACAATCAAGAAAATACACCATAGACATGGCCACAGGCCAGTCCAATGGAGAAAATTCCCCAATTGTGGCTCCCTCAACTCAGGTGTGTCAAGTTGACACTACAGCTCTTCAGCATACTCCCCTTCGTTACTTTCATTTTTCTGGCTCCTGCACTTATATGAGGATATGTATTCACATCTAAGGATTTTGGGACGTAAGATCCACAAATCAAGAAAGAGCAAGCATCATTTGTAATCCATATCCTTATATTTACAGACAAGTTTGCCTCTCAGCACTCATCAAAGCAACTTCTTTTTGCAATAAGTGGAGATGCTTACAATGTTCCACAACTGGTCAAATGCAGAGAACGAGTGACCGTGAGATGTCTATCCCTAATCAACACATCTACAATACAACCCTACACCCAAGACTCAGAGAACAGCTTGGGAAGAGGAGATGGAAAGAATGTAAAAGCCAATGGGTTAAGACATCTGTTGCAAGTTAAGGCATTCTATATTTGATAAGGAAGCTGCATCAATGAAATCACCACTGTATGGTAGTCTAACGAGATCTACATAATGATAAAACCAGTTGACATGGCAAGGTGGATGTGAGGAGTGTCACAGGGTCCCACCTCAAAATGAAGAGCTTCAGGCAACCAATCGAATGCTGAAGGAGGGAGAATCTTTTCTCCTAGCTCCTTGAGATGTTAACTAATCCCAAATGAACTTCCCTATACACATTTACATGTGAGAAGCATTAAATGGACTCAGTGCATTTTATATATATATAAAACAATCTAACAAATTAAGAGGGAGTGGAATGACCTGGGAGAAGGAGTTGGTGAGGGACCGGGAAGGAAGGAAATAATGCAGAGACAAAACTCATATGAAATTCTCAAGAAATTTAGAGACAATAAAATAAACCTACAAAAAATTAAAAAGCAAACCTACAAGGACTTGAGGTACAGCTCAATGGTTGGGCACCCACCTAGCATATACAAGGCCCTGAATTTACTTTTTAACACTTCAAACACACACAAGTACACAGACACACACACATAGGCACACATACACACAGAGACAGGCAAAAACAGGGAGAAATTCAGAGCCAGACAGAGTATCAATATTTAGAGAACTTGAAGTTTAATGGCTCAGGCCCATCTTGTCCCATCTTGTCTGTGATAATCACCACCTAGAACATAGAACAATGACTCAGACATGGCACATTTAGAAACTTAGCCAGAAGGAAAGACAGAGAGACACAGAATATTTTCCCACTCACTTTTAACACTTCCACTCCATAAAAGACACAAAGAAGTCTCCTTTATTGTGTTGAAATGTAATGGAAATGGTGTCTTTTCCATATAAATGTAAAGAAGTAAAAATTGAAATTAAAATATGCAAATCTCTGTGGAATCCTTTTTATCTACGTATGGGCATCTTGAATTCTTCGCAAGGCTTTATATCTAAGCATTATGTGAATGAATGAATCTGACTGACGGACTGTACATTCATTTCATCACTTGCAGTGTGATTATTTGCTCTGGTTAAAATGTAAATTAGAGTTTGGGGAGATGTCTTTTTAAAATATTTGTGATGCAAGCATGAGGACCTGAGTTTCATCCCACAATCCATGCTGTAAAAAAACATGCATGGTGGCACACCATTGGTTTTAACCACAGTGTTTGGAGGTAGAAATGAGAATGTCCCTGGGGCTGCCTGGCTGAATCAGTGAGCATGAACCCTAGGCCAGTGAGAGGATGTCTCTCAACAATGTGGATGGCAAGGAATGACATTCCAGGCTGTCATTTGGTCTTCATACACACACACACACACACACACACACACATACACACACACAATGTATATTGAAAGTCTTAAGAATTTGACATTCCCACTCTCTAAAAAGTACTAAGTAGGTTCTTAGTAAGATTTAGTGCCTCATGCCAAAAGTAGATATAAATAACATATATTCGGTCTATTATCTAGTCTTTGTTCTAAGGTCTCCGATCAGCCAGAACCATGGGTTAAGGCTAGTTTCATAGATAAGAAGTCACAAAGACAACTGTTTATGGGAAGGCCTTGGGGAGGTCTTCTTTGACTGGACTTTATGATTCAGCTATTCTGAGACAGGTTTAAAGTCTCCTTTTGACATGTGTCCTGACTTTAACAAGTTAGGAGTTCTGTGAATTTAAGGATTAAAAATCATCCAAACCTGTCTGTTAGAGTGCTTGCATAGTATATGCAAGGCCCTGGGTTCCATTCCCTAGCACCAAAGGAAAAATAATTTTAAAAGTAAAATTTTATAAAGAGATCATTTGAGCTGAGTCTGGTGGTGCAGACCTGTAATCCCAGCTACTCAGGATACTGAGACAGTAGTATTGAAGCCTCAAGGCTTGCCCGGGATGCACTGTATACAAGGCTAACTTGAGTTGTGTAGTGATAACCTTTCTCAAAATAAAAGTATAAAAAAGTGGAATAAATTTAGCCTATCATGTGCAAAAAAGCCTCTGATCTTCCCCCCTCCGCTGCCCATCCCCCCTCAAATCACTAGTATTTATAGCGGGCTCTAGGGCAAGAGATAAAAGTGAAAAATAGGCTTGGAATGTTGCTCAGTCATAAAGTGCAAGCTTACCATGCATGAGGCCCTGAGTTCAAGCTCCACTCCCACAAAAGGCCATCAATTCAGGCAGTAGTAATGGTCAGGGCAAAATATTACCATATAAATTATATATAGATATTTTATATATATTTTTTGCTCTCTGATGTCTCAGAACAATGTTAACTTTACGTTAGGATGCTAAGAAATCATCAGGCCCATCAGAATAATGTAGAGACAAGACACTGCTTTGCTAGTCCAGCTCAGGAAAGGAGGAGTCTGCTGCTATTGGCATCTGATCACCGAAGCCAGGAATACTGTTAAACATCATCAGTGCCCAGGCAGCCCCAGCACAAGAGACTCATACAGGCCCAGATGTCAATAGTGCAGAGGCTGAGACTCCATGAGTTGAATCAAAGTATCTTTGCAAACAACACTATGGTGTGTTTCCCTCTCAGAAGCAGTTCTAATTTCCTATGACATACAAAACCGAATGTATTTTGAGATGTAGAGCCCTAGACTTGACAGAGACAACCCTTGCCTGTCACCCCCTGCAATCTTTAGTCATCCTGAGAAGCAGGTTGGCAGCCTGGATACCTCCCCAGATCTCAGAGCGCAGCAAGCTCTTCCCATTCTGTATGCCCCTGCTCATGTCTGAGCAGTCTGGGCCCACACATGCCATCCTTCAGGTTGTTTCAGGAATATCTAAACCTCTAAAGGCTTAGGAAATATTATTTAATCCCTTCCGCAAACATGATTTAGGTGCGTGTGATATTATCTGTTCTCCCCCAGATTTCCTAGTGTTTGGCAGCGGACTCTCAGGACTGCCTTCCAGGTGTAGCTGTCTGTGGCAGAGACAAGAGTCTGGGGCTTTCTTCCAAGTGGGGAGTCTGCAGAGAATGGGTTGCCAGCTGAGATTGTCACCAAAAAAGCTTATAGTTGCTGTGTTATAGTTTTCCTCGTGATATACTAAAAGCAAATTATTTCCATAGATCATAAGCTAACTCATTAAACCTGTTAATCTAATTTAAGTCTTTATTCCAAAGGAACCATTTATATTTATATAGCACTGCATCTTCATCCCTGCAAATCCATAGATTCTCAAGTCTTCAAGTCCAAGACTTGGAAGGCTATAAATCAAATGCAAGCCTTCAATGCCAAAGCTGAATTTACTTAGGCATGATTTCCAAGTGTTTTTTCCTGTTGGCAGATCTTACTTCACAAGAAGTTCATGTGAATTCCAAGGGCTTTAGTGATGTTCTGCTCTCTGATTTTCCCAAGCTGGCTGTGCCTGGATCATCCTGGGCAACAGCTTTGGCTGGCAGACCAAAGAGACTGCAGCATATTTCATGGCCAGCAACATCCTCCAACACCCTCAACACCCTCCAGGCATTCTGTTATACCAGCCTGGTGTAATAACTTTAACCCTGCCCAGCCCCTTGAGTTACAAGTGGGGACACTGAGGCCCAGATTAGCGACTACGGACAGAAGTTAGCTAAGATGGCAAAGGGTCAGCTATTCTTCCTGACTGTGAGCCATGAGGTTTGTCAGAACTGTCGATTCTAGACCAACACAAAAGCAGCCTTAGACATACTAGAGAAACAAACAGCCATGGCTGTGTCCCAATGACACTGTAAAACCAGGTGATCATTCAGATTTGGCCCACAAGCCACAGTTCACCAGCTCCTGACTTTGGATCTCCCACTTGGTTAGTAGAAATCTATGTGCTTAGGCCACAGACATATCAACCTTGAACAAATGTTCCTTCTTCCACTGGATGTAATTTTTGTCTTGGAAGTTATGTGTGCACCAGGTTTTAGAGAAATTTATTCAATGCCTTCATATGAACTATATGTTTATCTTGCTGTAAATTTTCACAGTCTTAAAACACAGATAGTTTTCGTTTTTTGTGATCTTGTGAGAAGTCTGCATTTTTATTGACTAAATTTTCAATAGTAACCAGTGTTTCTAATACAGAAATATTTCTGTCCAAGAGGATTTTTCATCTACAAAGTCAGAAACTGAAATAATTTGATCAGATGACCAAAGCAAGAAGAAAAACATTTTCAGAAGGGGATGGAAATCTGATTTTCTTTTTACTCAGTAAAGATGTACATCTCTCTAGTCATTATTATTTTGCTAATGACCCGTGTGCGATATTTTATTCTGAATAGTTTAGAGCAAATTTGAGCATTATATTTAATAGCTAGAGACTCTATTTACGAATCACTGCAGTAACTACAAATTAAAGACTGGGATGCTGGAAATGAAGTCATCACTGTTTACTTCAGAGTCTTGTGTGTTTGATCTTATGACAATAATTTTCCTATTTGTGTAACCTTTCCTCTAGAATATAGTTATAAGAATTCTAGTTTTCTTGAAAGTTTAAAAAGCCATCAAATTTGGAGATTCTCTATTTGGTAGTCACTTTCACAGCAACAGTTTTCAGAAAAAGTGATTCCCTTCTTTTCTGTATCTACATAGTACATTGGGTAAAACTATTACCACTCTTGAAAAAAATTACCATCATATTTGTAATTATAAAGTGCCTTTTGGTGGACACCATGCCGAATACCTTTAATTCTAGCCTGCAGGAGGCAGAGCAGGAAGATCTCTGTGTGATTGAAGCAAGCTTGGTCTACATAGTGAGTTCCAGTGAGCTGTGGTTACAGGGAGAAACCTGTCTCAAAAAGACAGAAAAGTGAATTTCTGTCAATAGTTTCTCTGAGTGACTAAACAATAGAGAAGGGCAAACAAAATCATTTTTCCATCATTGCACTGGGTGGATTAATACAGTTATTATTGAGAGGGCTTCCATACAGGGACATCATAGATTATACTGTCAAGAGGGGAATGATGTAACAGACTGAGGCATCACAAAAACAAAGGCAGATAATAACAGCATAGGAAAGGATCAGAGGCTCTCATTCATGAGAAGCATGAGCAGAATCAATCTAGTGTCTACATAAATAATAGTGACTAATACAATGGTCCACAAATTTATAATATGTACAGTAAAGAAACGGGTCATTTTCAACATTTTACTTAGGGCATGATTTTTCCCCTTTCTTGTCTACTCTGATATTCATTATCCTGAGATTATAACTTTCAGAAGTACTGGAAATTGTGGTTGTGACAAACATTCTCTGAGGTTTTCTGCAGTTATTTACTTGGCATTATTAAATTTCCCTTATTCATGAACGTTTAGAGGTGATTTGTAGTCTTCCGCATTTGAATTTTGGCTCTGCCTCAGATAAGCTTGACCTTGAGAAGTGTTCTGAACATCATTAAATCAGAGTTTGCAAATTAAAAAATGAAACTAGGAACATCTGCTTTTTGTGGCTTATGTGTGGAATATATGACACTGGGCTGGTAAGAATTGAGAAGGAAACTTGGTACTTCTGAAACTTCTAATAAGCAATAATATATTATTGTCTTCAGTGCCATTATTATAACTATTATTAATTATTATTATTTTCTTTGCCACAGTACTGACAAGGCTGGAAACCATGTATTTGCCAAGGATCTAAGATTATGTGAAGTTTTTCTTTGTCCCTCCCACATGTGAGGATAGAAGTACTTAAGTTTGCCCACTCCAACCTAGTAAAACTCTACTGCTGCCTTATCTTTGATTCTTGAGTCTCAGGGGAGAATGATTTCCCCACTGCTGATGAGGGTTACATATCCCTAAGGGATTCTATGAAATAAAATGTTCCAAAGGAATATTCTGAAAGATGAGTGATATGAGTTAATAACATGGTTTTTTTCCTTCTGACAAGGGTGTGTTAAGTGATGAGTGCTGAAGTCTAAATTGCTCTTTATTTCAAGAAGTTCTACACTTGAGATTATTTTTGTGTAATAGATGGCAGCTATGAAAATATGGCAAAATCTTTGGTTTGTTTGTTTCACAGCACCAAATAATAATAATTTCCATTGAGGAAAAGGCAGCAATGACCAGTAGATGACAAAAGCTTTTTAAAAGCAACAAAATCAAACATCTCTTGCATGGTTATCAAATTTTGACGGCTAGATCAGGAGAAGCTTCATGTAAGATGTGCTTCTTCCTTTGTCTCCTTTCCTTTCTCTCCTTCATCGAGAAGCCACCATTATGTCACCACTGTAGGCAACCATCCTTTATAAAAGATCTTGACCAGGAAGTTTACCCTGCTTTTAATTTTGTAACCTGAAAATTTATATAACTTTTTATCCTAGTATTAGGCAAAGGGATTACTAGATACCCTGAATGAAAATAGGAGTCTGCTTGTGGTAATGCACCGGTAAAAAGTGAAGGACATTATTAACAAAACTTTCTGTGTGTCCCTGATCATAAGGACACGTGTGCTGAGAGTCTTACTCACCTAGGCTCTAGAAATCACATTTAAAGAAAACTTAAAACTTTCCGTAATGGTCTCTATCTGGAATTATACAGAGGTACTTACATTTAGATATTTTTTCCTCATTGAAATTTTCAAGTAAGTCAATGGCTATATATGCAACCTAAAACGAATATTTTAAAGGAAACAACTTATAATTTCAGACATTAGTGCATATAACTATGTTGCTTTTTGAGTATACAGCAATGCTTTTCACCTGCCACAAGTTCATGTCTTGGCCTTTTCTTACATGGTCAAATAAAAGCCTTCATCAGGCTATAAATGACTGTATAATTAGTAAAGATCTGAATAAGAATTAATTTGTAGTGAGAGTTTGGGAAAACTCTACATTATCGGGGGATACCGAATTTGAATTATATCTCAATCAATCAATCAAGCTTTCTCTCTCTCTCTCTGTCTCTCTCTCCTATTTATATGTATCTAACCTATCATTTATTTATCTTTGTATCTATCTGTCATCTATCTTTCCTTCAGATGAACTCAGTCCTAACATCATATGTGACTCTTTATATTCAATAGTATAAAGATGGCTTTTTTTAACAGACAAATGCTCTGAGTCCACTATATACATATATACATACATACACAAGATGGTTTTATTTAGAGAGAGTTGGAAATTAATAACAATATATTCTTTCTTTTCGAAAGTCTTCTTATAAGATTTCAGATCACTGTAAGAAAATATTTCCCAACAGCTCCCCTCGTCACAAGACATATTGTTCTACATGGTGCATTTAGTGTTTTCTGAGATCTGAAAAATCTAGTGATTATAGCAACTGCCACTTACGTGACAGACCTCACTTATGTATAACCATGGCAATTCCAATTTCCCCTTTGATGTACTAATACGCTTTTCATCTCTCCCTGTAAAATCATTGCAACACTTACAATACAGGTATTCTCCAGAGATGTTCCACAAAGGAGAAAAAAATAAAAAAACTGGATTTGAGGTGCCTTCTTAGAAATGCCATAAGAATCATGACAAAAGTTCACTTCAGAAGTCTCATAGTATATTGAGAGGAGAAAAGACTTTGGAATCAAATGGGAGTAGCTCGGATGCCTCACACTTGCTAGGTGTGTAACCTTGGGAAGTAAACCTATCTGTATGTACTTTCCTTGTGTAAAAACCAGGATAACAGTATATTTCCTTATTGCATTATTTAGAGTGCTAGACATGAAATAGGCAAAGCATTTGGTATATAGTATGTGTTCAATGAATGGCAGGGCTATCTTTATTAGTACTTTTAATAAGAACTTGAAATTGTAGTATCACTTTTACTCTTATGTCTCCTCTACCATATGATGTGGGAACAACCTCTAATCCTCCTCCTTCTTTTTCTTCTTCTTCTTCTTCCTCCTCCTCCTCCTCCTCCTCTTCTTCCTCCTCCTCTTCTTCCCTCCCTCCTTTCCTCCCTCCCTTTTCTTTCCCTTTCTTTTGAGACAAGGTCTCTCACATTATAACTGCTTGTCTTGAAATTCACTATATATCTCAGTCTGGTCTTGAACTCTTGAACTTCCATCTCAACCTCCTAAGTGCTAGGTTTACAGGTGTGAGCCACCATACCCAATATGTCTCCTTCCAGTTTCATATCTCATGTGTCATATTCCCCTCCTGACTCCTCTAATTCAAAGTCTCTTTTTTCCCCTTTCATAGACCCCTTTCTAAATACTCTAAACACTCACCACTCATTTCCATATAGACATACATATATACAAATTATAAAGTGGCCCCAAAATATGAGCGAAAACATGTGGTGTTTGTTTTTATGAGCCCAAGTACCTCACTGAATATAATATTTTCCAGTTCCATCCATTTTCTTGCAAATTTCATAGTTTTATTTTTCTTTATAGCTGAGTATAATTCCATTGTGTGTATATATAGCACATTTTCTTTATCCATTCCTTTCTTGATGCCCATGTAGGCCGATTCCTTTTCCTTCCTTCCTTTTGTGAACAGGGCAGCAATGAACAAAGATTTTCAAGCGTTTCTGTGGTAGGATATACCCTGTGGTAAGTCTTTGGGGTGATATATCTGTGTAATGAGAGCCCACTGTGTCAACTGAGCAAAGGATAGCTATCTCTGAAAACACTGATATTTTATTGAGAGAAAGTTTCAAAATAATCTCTTAGTATTTAGACATGTATGGCACATTGCCGTAATCTATAGTAACCATACTATGTAATAGGATACTAGAATTTCTTGCTTTTATCCAAACCTGTCTTAGTGCCCAATGATCTACCTTTCCTTGCCCCTCCCCTCACTATTTTCTATAGCTTCTGCTGGTAACCAACATTCTACCCTCAACTTCACTGAGAACATTTTTAAGTTCCACAAATGCATGAGATCATGTGGTATTTGTTTTCTGTCCCTGGCTTATTTTATTTAACGTGCTGTTCTTGACATCCATCCATGTTGTCAAAAATGAGTTCATTCTGTTTTATAGTGGAACATTATTCCATTGTTTTTATGTAACACATTTTCTTTATTCATCAGTTGATGAGCACATAGATTGTCTCCATTTCTTGGCCATTGTGATAGTGGACTCCTACAGCTCTGAACAAGCCTTGCTAGATAGAAGAGGAGAATGTCCGAGTATTGTAGAATTGGATAAACCAAATAGTATATTACAGATAATAATAGGAACAAAGAAGAATACATTTCCAGTGAAAATTTGTGTGGCAGTAAATATTGCCTTTCCCAAATTGAATATTATGGGAGATGTGGAGTTTATCTCATGGTCAGCAGTTGATTTTTCAAAGCTGACAAATACCAAACACACTTGGTAATAATCTTGTTGTGTTGATATTATCATGCTATTTATTTACCAGGGAATGAGTCACAGGAAGAATTACTACAGTTCTGGTACATGGTAGTTGAATTTAAGACTTTTACTTAATTAACTAATATTGAATTGATTTACATCACACACACATTTGTGTGTGTGTGTGTGTGTGTGTGTGTGTGTGTGTGTGTGTGCATTCTAAGTATCAAAGCCAATACCTTATGTATGCTTAGCAGGTTTAGTACCACTGAGATACATCCCCAGTGCACAGTGTGCTGAGAATAACCCTGAAATGTGTGGATTTGTGGGAGAATGGAATAAAGTACTTTAATCTGTCTTGTCACCTTAATGTCTGCATGCACTTCAGTACAGTTTAACAAATACTTCCTGATTCTATGCAATATTCAGATAGGAAGACACTAAGGTTAGTTCAAAGACATTTCTGTCTTTCAGGAAGCTAATACCCAGAAAATCTGCTAGTATACATAATTTATGATTATTTTAAACATTATTTTTCACAATAAACTTTCAAAATAATTGAAGAAAAGAAAGCGTTTGGAACAGCAAAAGTTTCAGTTTCTCTACATTATTTTTCTTATGTTTTTGCATAGACACCATGTCTAACAATAATCCCCATACTACTTGGGTCTTAAGTGCCTTCATTCCAACCTTCATCATGATACTGATTTCTTATAACTGGCAGACATAGGTAAGTAATGAGCTATAACATTTTTTAAAGGTCCTGGACATTTATTCCAACAGGACAAAGTACCCTGTGGAGACATCATACATACTAGTAGCAATGAAAATGTTTCTTTTATTTTTACAATTGTTTTGTAAAACCATATGATTGCCAAAGACAGCATACTCATGGTCAATTTGGATTCATCCCAGCCTTTTAAAAAATCTGTAAAGCACATTAATAGGTATAATATATATTCTTGATGGTTGTTTTATTTCTTTTAACATGCCTTCCAGTTGTGCACTGACAATGTTTGGTTTAGGATAAAATTCTAAAAAGAATGTAATTGATATGATCCAAGTATGTTAGCCATTTTAAATGCCCATTATTTTGCCAATTACATTCTGTCCCGAAAGAATATTATTTACTTGAGTTCCATTAATGAGAATAAAACTCCTTGAAAAATTTGACTTAGATTATGGTAAATGGTTTCCTAGATATAAATGATCCAGTGTCCTGGGAAATCCGGTGAAAATCAGAGATCCCAAAAATATATGGAGTAAAAATACTCTTCCTTTGAAGCTCCACCCACTCTTGTGTTCCTCAACCTTGGTTCTACATGTGCTCAAATAATGTGTACTTTGGGATTTTTGTGTTTTGTGATTTGAACTCATTTTCATAATTTCCTTTTGTCATTTCTAAAGAGTAGCTTGAGTAGTAACTGGTTTCAGGCTTATGTGCATAGAAAATACTTTGTTAAAATATACAATGTAGAGAATTTAAAACTACTATAGAATCCTCACTCTTAAATTCTAATATATTTTAGAATGAAAAGAAAGATAATGTTGATCTGATGGTTAATTTTGTGGTTTTCAGTCTTGATGTATGTAATTGGTTATTTGAAGACATTCTGCTACACAAAGCCAGCCTCAGAGTTCACTGACGTGTATTTTCTTCAAAAGCAAATTTTAAAGTTAGAGATTTCAGAGAGTGAGAATTTGTATTTTCTAGCAAGGAATCACTTGAGGAAAACTGTTGACAACACCTAAACTTGGTATTGTCTATAATAAAAAAATATAAAATAAAAAGCCAAGTGTCTGCTAGCTTCGTAGGCTAACATGAAACATTCCAGGCAAGGGCAGAGTGGAAGCTTTCTTTTTAGATCATGTACTAAAAAGAACTAGAATTTAAGACAGAGACAGAGATAGATGACCTGTTTCATTTGGTACCTATTAAACAATGCCAGAATGCTAAATAATTTGAACTTTCTGGAAATATCACTGAGCAACTGGAAATGCCACTGGAAGAACTCCCAAGTCATAAGAATCATCTGTGCTCTCTAAACTCATTCTCAAGGTTTGAGAGTAAGGTGCCAGATTGTTACTTAGGGTCTGTTTCTGTTGATTACCCTTTTACTTGCAGAGTCTTGAGCCTTGTCTACACAAGGAGTTCTAGATCCATTTAGGTTTTTCCATGTCCCTGTTTCAAAGAACAAACACAAGTGTATCCAAACCTTAGCACAGACTTTGGTTGGTTGTGGGTGGAAGTCTTTAGATTGCTATCATAAGAAATACTAAGAAAATTCTGAGCATTTTGTACATAGATCTTAGAACCTTGCAAAATACTTTTTGTCACCTAAAAGTCACTTGCATATGATGAATAAACATACGATTTTCTATACAAGAAGATAACAATCAAGGTATTTGCTGATATTGCTAAGGCAAGTAACTAGCCCTGATTTGCTCATCTCAGGAACTACAGTGATTATTAGGAGTCATGTAAACAGGGGGCTATGGGTAAAATGTGATGATAGAGCAATTGCCTAGCAAGCTAGAGGCCCAGGGGTTCAAGAGGAGTCCAGAATAGAATTCAAATTTCACTACAGCCAGCATCAAATCTGCATAATCATATCAACCTTTCCGAGGGCAGTGTTGGGTTATGTTTGTATCCTGAACATTGAAGACTCTATTTTTCTACAATTTCAATCAACTAAAAAAAAACAAAGATTGTTTGCTTATCAGGGAAGGTATATCTGCAAACAGTGTTCACACACTTTCAGGCAGCTACATTATTATAATCATACTTAATCATGAAGAAAATATAAATGGTTGATTGAGGTTTTTGTTGTTTGATTGTTTTTTTTGGTTTTGTTGAGGTGGTGGTTGTTTTGAGTTCAGAAACAGCTTCATCTTACAACTTGTTTAATGGCTCTGTATAACTATGTCAGGATAACTTGTTATTTTGAAATGAAAGTAAAAATCTCAGGTCTTTCACAGTTCTTGTCACATATAAAAGATATTTTATATGTGACATTTTCTGTCACCATCAGCATTCTTTATTTCAGTTCAAAAATTTGATCTGTCAATTATACTTCTAGAATTGTACCTCATTGGCAAGTATAACGTTTATAGAAAGAATAACCATGAATTGAAAAATGATCTTTAATAAAAATAGGAATTAAAATTTTCAACTAATACTAGAGGTTTAATTTCTTTAGTTATAATTATGTAAAATAGAAAAAATCAGATAAAATATTGTAAATTCCGGTGCTCTGTGATTAAAGCAATGTTGGAGGTCATGAGTGGTAGAAATTCTCTGATTATTAACAGAGATGAGTGTTGTTTCAGGGAGGTAGATCATTATTAAGTCATCTGTCTGATCTAGAGCCAGGAGCACCAGCTAATGATTTCATTCCTGGATCATCTTTAATATGTAGAATTAGAGATGTATGAGAAGAGGTAGCTATTATTATAATAGTAGTTTCCTGCTCATTGCCTGTGTTAACTAAAATAATGGTGCATTGAAAAAGAGTGTATATTTCTTAGTAATTCTCTAACATCCCTTGCCTTATGATTCAATAAATCATCTTGCACCTGTCAGCACCTATAGTGTAAGATTTATTGCATGGGCCATTGTGTAGCAGATAAATCTTTGGCTGCAGAGCAATTTTCTGAAACTAATTTAATCAATGTTTTTATAATACAGTGAACTGGGGCTTGATGTCTCAAATATGTAGTGATAGCTTCAGAACGGTATGACTTAATTCTATCCAGTTTGGGAATGGAATTAACATTTGGCTTCATGTGACTTCACTTACAGTCAGGAACTCTTGCATTGCATTGCAGTTTGTGTACCCTTTTATCACTAGTGAACCTCTATTTAAACAATCAACACTCTGTGAGTTTCTGAGATTCTGTGGGAGAAAAAAACACATCTAGATTAAGGGAAAAACCCAACCAATGGCTCAGAATGAACAATGGACACAGTCACAGTCCAATTAAAGAATCCAGTTTCACTGAAGTTGAATATTCATTTTGCAATGTGTTACTAATTATAGTCTGCTGTTATTTGAAAAACTCCAACCTTACTGTAGTTTGGAGTATTTCACATGTCAGTTCAGGAACTTGATCTCTTAAGAGTGGACAAAATTCAGAGTTTTGAAGTAGTAAAACCTTACAGGAAAGTTTGTTGGCTCCATCTCATCCAATTGGCTAAGCAAAAATGAATGAATAAAAGCCAGAGTTTCATGGAGGAAGATGGTTAGAGTGGTAACTTTGGGAAGAAAGGGAAGACTGAGCCAGGAGTGGTGACACACATCTGTAATATCAGCATGTGGAAGGCAGAAGGAGGAAGATTAAGTTTGAAGCCAGCATAGACTGTATAGCAGATGATGTCTTAAATAAACAGCAACCAAAATGCCTCTGGACAGTAACTAGACACAAAGCATGAAGGAGAGGTCACACTCTAAAATTATGTTGGAATTTCAATCTGAGAAATGGTAATATCCTTTGTAAAGCTAGAAGATGGGAAGGCATTTATTTCAAAAGACAAGATCATGCAGTTAAAAATGTTGAATTTAAAATAACAAGGCACCATTGGGAGAGTAGAGTAACAGTTGGTGTAAAACTGGGAGAGATCAATGCTTAGGTCAGAGGTGAGATCTGTTATCAATCTGTGAGTTTTAGGACAGACCAGTACGTTCACTGGGAAGTGAATATGTGATGTCACTGTTCTGTCATAACTGGAGGTGAAAGAACATGTTCCACCAGAGATCACACCTGTGAAAATTGTGCACTGTTTATGTCTGCCTTTAATTACAATAATTGTGTACTGGAAACTTTGGTCATTAGCTATAATGTGACCATTATTCAAATAGAAATTACACATTGGCAAAAGATAATTATACATGGAAAGCTGAAAGTCCTGTTTATGATTTACTGCCACTGTCACCATCATCTTATGCCAGAACAAACTGAGAGTTCCAACAAATCAGGTCACAGCCTGATAGAAATGATAATAATGCAAAACAACATGACTGCTTTCATTTTATCTTTACATATGTGTATGTGTGTATATATGCACACCACCTACCAAGTACAGTTACTGTTGCTCATATGCACATTTATTTGAGAAGATCTGAACAGGGATAAACAGGAAGAATTGGAGTGGGGAGAGGGAGGAAGGCAATGATGTAAGTATGTATGAACTTTTTAAAAACTAATTTAAATTAAAAGAATACAACAAAAGGTAACTCAGTATAGTTATAGTGGAAAAGCACTATGGTGTAGTTAGCTGTGTCTTAAAGGGTACTGACTTGATGTCACACATTACATAGGGAAAGGACAAAGGCATATATAGCTTATCATTTCTGGTCAGAATGTGGTCTGGCTGATTATCATCTCAGGGTCGATAAAGGGGAGTCTTGTCAGACTAAGAAAGTCCTGTTGCCTAGAGTGTACATTGGACTGTTGTCACAAGTTTTTTTTTTTTTTTAATTTCCTACTTGTTCCTGGAATCCAGGGTGACTATAAAAGAGAATGACTCAGAGCAAAGGAAAAAAGTGCAAAGTGGAAGCAGAGATACAACATTTTATCTCATCTGTAGTTAGTTACCTATAAGACAGATGCTACACATTAGATATTCAGGCCCGGGTGAAAAGCCATTATTTTACTAAGGACAACCTCCAAGTCTTTCTGACCCCACCATTTAATTATTAAACTACTTCTGATATCATATGTTAGCATTCTGCTTTTCTGTAGTGTTCTATCATAGTGGTGCACCATGGTCACATACAATGGAATATGAAATGACAAAAATCATACCAAAATGTCTTGAGGTCAAAGGTTAATGTCCTTGCTTTCAACTTTTTACGTCTTGTATGAAGCCAAGTTTTCAAGGGGTGAACTGACTCCATGTAAGAAAGGGGATGATATTTTCATCATAAACTGATGAGTTTGTGTCCTTTGCCGGCTGGCTGCCCTCTTTCCTTTTCAACACCACTTAAAAACGTGAAAAATAAACATTTATAAGTAATTGCGAATACACTGGGGAAACTGAACATCTGAGTTCTATCTGTTTTGTTTTGTTTGTTTGTTTGTTTGTTTGTTTGTTTGTTTGTTTGACAAAGCAATCCAGACTTGCGAGTTGAAGGTCCACCTCCAATCCTGAACCATCTATGTTCCAGGACATTGACTTCCACCCCTATTCCACCAAAGTCTCCACCCTTGCCATGTTTCTCTTTGTCTATTATGCTTCCTGCTCTCCAGTGGAGACTGAAAGATCTGGCAACAGCCCTGATAACAAAGACTGAGTAAGAGGATCACAGGGCACCCTCTAGAAAGGAAGGTGGAAAAGCAGCAGAGAGACCCTTCCCCCCTTTTAGCTTCTTGTGTTTCTAATTTCCTTTAATAAAGCTGAGAAAACTCTTGAACCTACTCAAACTGAAAGATGTTGTGGCATTATAATGAAGTAATCCTCACAGTTGTGTACCCGTCAGGATCCAAATTTGGAACAAGTAGATCTAGACTGGGATCCAGCAAACCCTTTATTACCAGCTCTCCAGAATTGCTGTTGTTTCTCTAATCTACCCCCTAAGAACTAAGGACCTTCCCTCCAGATTTTATGAAAACGATAGGATTTGGTGCTTTGCAATTGTTGCAATTGGCAAGTCTCTGCCAGTTCTATACTTATTGGACACTTTCTTCCTGCTGGCTTAACAGCTACTTGTACATGTTTAAACACAGCATTTACTCTTTGGTTTTGACTCATTAGCACAATCTTGTATATGTAAACTAAAATATGTTCCAGGGAAATGATAGTTCATTTTTGAAGTACAAATGACCCTTAACTTGTCTTTGGTTATGTATACATAAATGACCTCTTGGGAAGCGGCTGAGTAGTTTTTTGTAAAGCACTACAAGTTAAATAATTAGTTCTCCAGAATTCTTCCTCCACAGGAAAGTAGCCATTAATCAACAAATAATATTATGTTATCACTTTGGTTTCCATCAGTGAAAATATTTGCATTTTTGCCTTTTAGACATCCAGGCTTTCTAGTTTTCAGGGTAGTCGTGTTGACTGAGTTAGCATTTGAAAAAGTAAAGGATAAGACAGTGGACACATTCCTTTCTTAACAGAGATAGATTTGCCACCCAAATCTTCAATTCAATATGTTAAAAATATTGTTGAATTGTAAAGATCTGTAGTATAATTCTGTTCTATAAGTGATTAAGAACTCAAATCTATAATAGAAATTATTTTTTCCAAATATGAAAAGAAATGCTGTTCTTTTTTCATTAGGAATACTTGATACTTGAATGATTAAACAAAACAAATCAAGCTTCTTAACAACAACAATGTATGTTTTCTCTGCTAGACACTGTTTTAGAGAACTTTATTGGATTTCTTATGATAAATTCACATAAATTCATATATCTATATACATGTCTATAATTTTATTTCTGTATTTTCTATAAACATGTGAAAACACTGTTTAAATAAATCTTAAAGTACAACAGTACTAAATTGCACACACAATAACTTTTGTTCATTATATCACTGAGCTTATACCTTCCTTTTAAGCACTGTTTTTCAACATTGGCTGCATGTTATAATTTCCCATGGAGCTTCTGAAAATCCCCTTCCTGAACCTCTCCCCATATCAGCTTACTCAAATTCCCTGTCAGAGAAGGAAGAGTAAAGCACTCACCATGTTTTATAGGTCCTCAGGCAGTTGCAGTGTGCCTGTTGGGGAGGGAACCATTCACATCATGCATGGTCATCACCTTGTTTCTTTCCATTGTTTCCACATTTCTTTAAATTCAACCTAGTGTAATTCATGTTGGATGGACAAAGGCAGAGGGAGCCCTACTAAAGTCAGAAAGAAAGGAGCTGAGTGAAGGTAAGAACAAAGGAACAAAGCAATGAGTTGAAATAATTTCAGTCACAATTTCTGAAATCCAGGCAAGGGTCTGGCTTTGAATGTTGCCAAGAGCTAGAAAACAAAGACATACTTGCATATTATTGATGCTGTGAGATATGCCAAATGGGGAATTGTGTTATATAATACTGATTTTGTAAATTCCTAACAGACCAGACTCACGCAGGATGGGAATTCTGAATTAGGTTTTAGGCCTTGTGACTTTAAATACTTTTTGTGTCACCAATGTAGGGGTGTGGAAATTGTGAACAATATCAACCCTTTCTTGGAATGCCACAAATTCAAGAGTAAAACTGGACAAGTGTTGAATTTTAATGATCATTTTTTAGTATCTGGATGAGAAAAGGCAATTCATATCAAACTGTAAACTTGGGAAGGTAAATATAGCTACAGAAACAAGTGGTAATAGTTAGCTATGCAAGATTATCAGACCAAATGTTGTTGACTATTTCAGATTGAAATAATTCACAATGTCCATTTCGACCAATATGAAATACAGAATGTGAGATATGCTCTAAAAAAATTGGTCTTCTCATAGTATCTGAAAAACAGAAGTGTAGTTTCATCCTCTGAAGGATATGAGTTTACTGTGATGGTATCAGTTAAAACCTGTTTAGGTAGGAATGCCAGAACATATTCATTGATGAATATCTGGCAATGTTATCTTCTGCATAAGATGGAAGAAAGCAGATAAGCTCAACATTATTCAGTCCCTGAATGATGGAGGAAGTAACTTGAAATGACATATACAAACAACGTTTATGACATCCATTAATATCAGGAGATTTGATAGACATTAATTATAGAGTGCTCTAAGCCTCCCTTAAAGGTGTATTTTAAGATTAAGGACAAAACGGTGAGGGGAATAGAATTGACAGAGAAAGCAATCAACAAGTAATTACAACCAGCATACTTAATCATGAATGGAAAAATTATTGACTAATCCTTGACCCTCTTCCTGGCTTAGTAATTTGATTGAATTTGAGACCTGGATATCTTTCTTTCCCTTGGTCTGAACTTTCTGCTGTTCTAAACAAACTATATAGATAAAACAGCAATTTCTCTATTCGTTGCTCTTTGCCAATGACTTTCTTTTGTCTCATTGTTAGTAAAAGAGAACAAAAGATTTTTCTCCTGTGAAAGTTAGTATACCTAAAGACTAGAATATGAGCCATACTCCAACATATCTGCAGCTGGGTTCAAAGATGATACATAAATAAAATTATATTGAAACTATTACACAATTTGGAACAGCATAGAAAGTGCTATATATCAATTACTAAAAAGTACTTGAGTTGTTAAAATGGAAGAATTTTCATTAACTTGCCAGACAATAAATATTGTTTTGTTTTTATAGATCCACATAACTCTGTCACTATAGCACAAAACTATAAATAGATAATACATGAAGTAGCTGGGCTGTATATGTTCCAGTGAGACTCTGTAGATACAGAAATATGAATTTCCTATACTCTTCACATGCCCCAAATTTCACTCTTAATTAAAAAACTATTTCAAAATGAACTTGTGTGGTGACATATGCCTCAAATCTCAGTAAACAGGAGGCAGAGGAGAAGGATTTCAAGTATGAGGCCAGGCTGGTGTAGAGGGCAAGACTTTACAATTGAAAACAAAGAAAAATATTTAAAATGGAAAATCATCTCTTAGCTGGCAAGCTGTAGAAAATCAGTGGGCGGGACATGGTTTGTGGGCCATAGATTGCCAAAGTCTGATTTAAGATATTATCACTATATAATCCTGAGATGAAACCTTTTTACTTGAACAAAAGTAATGAACTCAAATACTCTGTGTGTTTGGGTTTTTGAGTGTCTGCATGTGTGTTACAATACTTTCTGCACCAAATGATTATCTGACTGTTGCCTCCCTTGATAGGCCTCCAGAGTAGTGTTAAAAAGGCTACAGAAGTTTAGCAGAGACGGAAAGAGCAGCAGAATCATTTAAAACTTGGACTATGCATGCCTCTTAGACCTACATTGTAATCTTATAAAATGCTTCATACATGTTCCACTGACAAAAGATATAGACACCATCTTGGAAACATTTCTCTCCAAGCATAAATTTGCAACTTCTGCTGTTATATTTAAGTTAGAGGCATTCAAAGATTCTTAGTACAAGTTCAATCAATATCAATTCTCAAAACTGACAAGCATGAGGCTAGGGATTTCAAGCGGCAGTAGAGTACTTACCTAGCATGTGCAAGGCACTGGGTTCCATTCCCAGAACTGGAAAAATAAACCTGACAAGTATATTTTTCAGTCAGTTTCTCACTTCTCTTAGGGGTAGAAATGGGACTGGGGGCAATGATTGAACAAAAAAGGCCATTCACCTCTCCAGTGCCTGGAAAGAACTAGTCATTGGATCTGCCAAAATTGTAACTAAATGAATATAGCTATACAATGATATTTATTTACTTCTATTAAAATTTGAAAGTACATCTACCATCATAAACAGTATTTAAAATCATTCTCTGTATATTATTGACTACCAGGTTGGAAAAATAAACACTGAATTCCTGATGATGGAATTTATGAATATAAAGAGCAGATTCTGTAGTGTTAATATAGAAATTTCAAATAAAACCTGACAAGGTAAATACAGTATCACATATCAAAATGACTTAAATTGTAGTCCATGGAACACTAGACTTAAATTTGTATGCAGATTGTGTTTTATTAGGTTTTTGAAGTTCCCTGGGCAGCCTGTCTTGCCAGGGCCTTTGGAAATGGTAACTATCATAACCAATGAAAAGAGCATTAAAAATTAAAACAACATAAATCACGTGTATTTGTGGTCTGTCGTGAGTCAAATATGAAGATAGCCTCAGACTCCTGCAATGTAATTAAAACATCTTAAGAGTTCAGTTACATATAAAGAATTTATGCTTTTATGCAGGTGGCATGTGTTAATACAAGTGTGTTTTCATATTAAGGATTGTGATTAAAGTTCTTTAGAAGAAAATATATGGGTTGTGGCACTCGACGTGTCTATATAGTGATGGCGCTGGAGTGGTGGTATTAGGTGTCAGAGCAATGAACATAGTTCCTGAATGCTACTCTGAATATTATAGAATGAAACAAGTCAGATCTCTGTTTGCCTTGAAAAGTATCCAGGCCTAATATTATACTTTAAAGACATTCTAAAGTATTGACTTCAGAATAAGAGCAAACATTCTTAAGGCCTGGGAAAACCCAAAAGGAATTACTGAACTCTCCTATTTCAGGCATACATTTTAATAGTAGTGTTCAATGACAAGTCATTAATTCCCAGCAATCTGACGCTTAGGTTCAGGTCTCCAAAGGCTGAAATTAGGGGCATTTGTCTGCTTACCTTGCTGCTTGATTGGGTAGAAGTACAAAGCTCATCTGTTAAGTTGGATTTACTGTTCTCTGCTGATGTCTCCATCCATGTCTGAAGGCTTGTGTGGAATTGGTGTAAAATCAACTGTCTGACCATGGATGGTTAAATTATTATCAACTCAAATAAGCCTCACAAAGTATGTACCACAAAGGAGGTTGATTATATCTCCACAAAAATGCATTGCAAATGTATGCATTTGAAATCATCTTTTTGCATAAAGTAGGTAAGTAAGCCTCATTCTCTGAGCCACACATGTTTTACAAGTTCATCCTTCAAAATTTGACCTGCACCCAATCCTTCAAAATTTGACCTGCACCTGGATAATATTAAAAGATTGACCACTCTATTGTTACTTTTAAAAACGTCATTCTGAACTATTTGTATTCTGTGGTGGTAATGGTAGGAATATAGTACTGGGGTTCATAGAGTAGTACTAAAGCTTTATTGTATTTGTCAGCTTGTTTTCAGTATAAAGAAATACAGACTCCATGAAGCAGCTGATATTTTATAAAGAGAACAGTTTTACTGGTTTCTTTTCTTTCTCTCTCTTTCTCTCTCTCATAGTATCATGGGATACTATGCCCATGAAATCGCAACGATATGGTTGTCTAAGCAAGACCTACTTAATGACAATATCAGTCAACATACCAAGGCAGATAGGGGAGATTTCACAGGACGTCACCCCTAGATGAACAGCAACAGGTATTCACTGGCTAGGGAGAGATAGAGAATCACTGTCTCCCAGGATGGGCCTCCGGATAAGTTATCCAGTCTCAAGTAGTCAGACCTTAACACATATATGTAAGAGCAATACCAGATGGGCTCAGTAGGTTGTGTGTGTTAGTGTTGTTGTTGTTATTGCTGTGTATAACAAAAGTAATGAACTCAAATACTCTCTATGTGTTTGTGTTTGGGGGGCGTTACAATATTTTCTGCACCATATGCTTCTTATCTGACAAGGAAGCTGTGTGTATAACAGTAATAATTATAGGAGAAGAAAGAGGTCATAAACCAGAGGGAGTGGGGGTCTTGGAAGGAAATGAAGAGGGTGACAGAGGGTGAAAATGGTGTAAATAACAATGCTCCTTCAAATTTCTAAATAAATAAATGAAAGATTCCAAAGATATAGTAACGGGGGAAAGAATATAATATAGCTCATCAATGTTTCTGTCTTGATTGTATGCTTAGTTACTATTTGTTTTGCAAAGTTAATTTTACTTGTTTCTACTTTGTGAATTGTAACTACTAGAAAATTTTAACTGGGAGTCAAGTTTGTGGCCCATGTTAGATTTTTCTTGGCAGTACTAGTCTAGCACATCTAGAAATAGAAAACTGGAAGTTGAGAGAAGAGAGCAAATGATCTCTTGTATATATACAACATCTTTCTAAAGGAGCCATATTATTTTTAATTCAACTATTTATCAAAAAGAATACACAAATAAAATGATTTAAGTTGTCCATAGAAGCAGTCTTAATGAGTTATCTGAGAAGCAGACACTGAGAATTCAGAGATGATCCAAAAAGCACCAGTAAAGGTGAAGGACTAGGAAAGAGAAGGAAAGAGGAAGAGGGTATGTTAATGAGAATACTGTGGCTGTGAAGCCACACATTCTTAACCATTGGGGCCCTGAGGGAATTTTTTTGGAGAGAGAGTGAGAGTGTTCCCTTCCAAAAGGTGAAGGAGTTGAGCTGTTCGCTTACTAATTGCCAGCAGTTTCTGTTAGAGGACTGCTTCGATGGGGCATCAACCTCTCCTGAATTACGCCGGTACCACAGTCTGCACTTCCTCCTTCCTGAGTTCAGGTATACAGCAGTGAGACATAAGAGCACAGGTCCATGAAGTAAGGATTTACACACACACACACACACACACACACACACACACACACACACACCAGCAAATGAGACTCATGCCTGCCTGCCTGCCAGCGGCATAGATGAGGGCTCTCTTGCTCTGAGAACAGATTGCATGTTTTATCCTGAGTTGATAATTTCAAGAAACATTTGTGTAGCTTGCTGGTGTATGTGTTCTTGTTCTCATATGGCCTTTGAGAGAAAATATGTCAGTGTGTTGATCATTATCTTCTCATTAAATATAGGCAACTGAACAAGAAAGATTCTGTCAGTTTTCCAAGAAACTCCATTTGGGATGCTAGCCCATGTCCCTTCAAGCTCAGAAACCTATGCTTTGAATTTCTATAAAGCCTAACTTGACAAGACCATGTAGACATATTCACTGTTTTAAGATGACAGCTAAAACTAAATTTTTTTGTGTGTTCTGTAGACTCTTTTACATGAACGTAAGAAAATAAGCATCACATGGGGAAGTTTTGTTGTAGTTTTAGTCAGTGTCTCAAGTAGCTGAGGATGATCTTGAACTATGAATCCTCCTATCTTCACTTCTTGAGTACTATACTTCTAAGACTTTTAAAAATATTTCACTTATTCTTATTTTCTGTGTATATGGATGTATTGCCTGCATGTTATAAGTGCACCCATGTTGTGCAATGCCCAAGGGTGTCAGAGGAAGGTATCTAATTCCCTTGGAACTAGAGTTATAGAGGATCGTTAGCCACCATGTGAGTACTTTGAATTGAACCCGGGTCCTCTGCAAGAGCAGCCAGTGCTCTTAACCACTGAGCGTCTCTTCAGGCTAAGACTCTTATAATGAAAAATGGTATTTATTGTTTTAAAAGCACAGTCAAAATTAGAAGGTTAAAGAACTGCTCACTACCACACAGGCTGTTAGTGACAGTTAAATTCAGAAATCCTCCAGTGACGTTCTTGGAGCGGAAGCTTATGGATGCATGGCTTAGTGAAGACTGGATTTCGTTCCTGTCCCACTGCCTATGTTCCCTTCAACAATGTTGTCAGCCCCTTTGGTACTACTTGGAAACAAATCTCTCTCCCAGCTTAATTTCCCTTTATTATATTTCTAACTGCCTCAGTAATTCTTTGTGGACTTCAATAACACTTATACTATTTAAATTTGAATAACCACAGAGGATTTGGGTAAGTCAGAGTGTTTAAACCACAGGCTTTAGTCTTTGTATTAGTTGATTAAAACCAGATTTTATGTATGAGGTATACTCAGTAACAGGAGGGGTAAGCAAGCAGATGTTTGTAAAATCTGAATGTGTTGGATCACATTTATTTGGCTGTCTTACTGACTAGTTTTAGAAAAGCCATACCTATGACAATTGAACTGTAAACAGTTAGATGATGTATTTCCCCAGAAATTTCCTGCTATGAACGGTCAGCCAAAAAGAAAAGTAAAAGGATTCTCTAAGATTAACACACTAAAAGAAGTTGACTAATATACCATATAATAGTCAGATCTCAACCAAGGACATTGAATAATGAAATACCTCAGAATTATTCTCTAGTCTCTCACCCTAAAGTCATTACCAGCTGAAGTTCATTTCTTCCAAATGTTAGAAAATGTTTCAACTATTTTTGTGGGTGAGACAGGAAGGTTGTTATGTAAAGCTTTGAACCCAAGTTCATTTTTTTCAAACACAAGATCATTGGGTTGCATTTAAATTGCTCTGTCAGACTCATTCTATAAAGTACATATAACCAAGCTTATCTTTAAGTGGGAAAATGTCAAGGACCAGAAATGAAAGTGAAGACAGAATAATGATGGGCAACCAAATCTGGGCTGCTATCAAAAAGTGAGGATGAGACACTGTGGGGATGTTAGGAGACACTTAGGAGACGTTGTACTTCTTGTGGCAAAAACCCCACACAGATAGAGTAAAAGACTCCCCATGCACACACTTGGCTCAAAGGACACCTTGCACCTTTTCTGGAATTGAAGCCAGGTATGGACGTCACATTGAAGGAACCTGGGGCACTGAGCCAAAGTAGGATTTGTGCCTCACTTGCATAGGGATGTCTTGTGGGAGTACCCTGTTTGGGAAAGGAACAAGTCCTAACCTTAGAGTATGCAACTCGCTTGGCTAGGCTATATCAATACTCAAATCACAGCACAGGGAACAAAGTTCACAGCATATGAACTGTCAGACAAAAATTACAAGACACAAGATAAAATCAGATCCTTGAGAAACATTAAGCAAACATCAGGGAATATGGGATCACTTTCTCAAAACAGCTTAAGAACAAGTATGTTTAGTTCTCTTAAAATTATGAGGGGAATTGCATATTTGGACAAGGAGCAGAAAACAATTTACAAGAAAAGGGAGCTATGATAAAGAACTTACTGGAAATGAAATTGTGTTCATTATAAAAATCACTAGGCAAGCTTGGTATGGTGGTGCATACTTGGAGTCATAGCTCGTTGGATACTAAGTTGGGGTAGAGAGAGTTCGAGGCCAGCCTGGGCAACAAAGCAAGATTATATTTCAACAAATATAATTTCAAACAAATAATCAAATAGAAGGTCCCAAAGTTAGGCAATAGGATAAATGCCAGATTCGTAAATTCAGTTCATTTACAAATGAAGAGTAATTTCTGTTTCTGGTATACTCATATTAAATATAAGACAAAAGTCATTATCATTATTAATATTTTTTCTTAAGGATAAAGTTAAAGAAAGGAGAACGAGTGATTTTTTTCATAAATTCAACAACAGTATAACAAACTGTTCTCACCTTTGTAATATTGTTAATTTTCAAAATGATTTTGTCATTATTCATTTCATTTTCTTTTGTTTTGACTAGACATAGGCAAGTGCTCTACCATTGAGCCCTGCCCCCAACCCCCAGCCCCATCTTCGTTGAGTGACATTACAAATCTGACTTCTATTATCTTTTCCATGAAGTTTTTCATCCCATATTTTTGCTATATTTCATTCATTCCATTCTTCTTTGATTTCGTCATGTGATGCTGATCTAGGCTCTGCTCATGGAAGACTCTTCCACATTGTCTTATCTTCCCAAGAAACTACCCCTTTGGCCAACAAAAATTCCTTGTCTGTGTATCTTGCTTTAACTGAAAGCTTTCATATTCCCGGCGTCCTTGGGGTAGCCATCACATCTCCCACTTCACATCATTTCTAGCATCTCCTTCTAGTTGCACAGCTAACTCCTTATGGACATGAAATAGAGATTTTTATTGGTATGTCCTCAGTCTGTCCCTCAGACTCTGACTTGTACTGAAATCTTGATAAATGTTTGTTGTTGGTCTGGATACTAATTGAATGGATGGTATAAATGAAGAGCACATGGAATAAAAAGCAATAGAAGCATTTTAACGAGTCAAACTCAGAACAGAGGGTTATTGCCATTGAAAATACTATCAAATATTTATTCCAGGGAACTTTCAATTTGATGGTCTAAAGAAATAGCTTTCTTAAGAACAGTGATGTGAATATAATGTTCAAGGACATTTGTTCTGACACTGATAGAGATAAAATGGAAACACAATATGATGTACTATGACTAAGGAAATTTATGTGTCAGAACTTGCAGAAGTCTATAACTGACCCTTTTGTCAACCATAGTTGGTCAATTTAAATCTGCTTCCAAGAGATTAACCTCCACCTGGCCATAAATTGATAAATCCCCAAAATCCAATAATAGGCTATCTTTTTGTGAGGATATATTCCTTATATTATTGGCATTTCTTTTTATTTATTTTAAAAATATTTATTTTTATTTTATATGTATGAGTGTATTGCCTGCATGTATGCCTATGTCATGCAATGCCCTCAGAGGACAGGAGACAGCATCGAATTTCCCAGGAACTGAAGTTAAAATTTCCCTGGAGTTGGAGTTTCCTTTTAGCTGGAGTTAAACACAGTTGTTAGCCGCAATGTATGTGCTGGGGATCGAACCCAGGTCCTCTACAAGAGAAGTCAGTCTTCTTAACCACTAAGCCATCTCTTCAGCCCCTATTATTACCATTTCCAATTCAAACAAAGGGATACAAGGCAAACTACATACTTTCTCCCTAATTCATAACCTATCCATAACCCAAGTAATTCTGCAATGAAATTTAAGTGAGTTGCCGCAATAATATTGAGTAGAAAGTCAATGTTTTGACTGTATGTGGAAGATCATTTGAAATACATTTTTAAAATTCCACTTTACATGTGTAAATACTTAGAAGATATAAAATCTGAAAAGTCTATGCATGTTTTCAAGAATGGATAATTTTATATATACTAAAGTAGAAGAGTAATCAGAATAACATTTTCTCTGTTTTTTTCTTTAACAGCAAAACTTAGAGAGTAATCTCACCAGCCTTATTAAGAGGAACACAGAACTGGAGACCCTTTTGGCTAAACTCATTCAAACCTGTCAACATGTTGAAGTGAGTATCTCTTTCTCTCTCTCTCTCTCTCTCTCTCTCTCTCTCTCTCTCATATATATTTCAGGTGAAAATTGCTAGGCTAGGAATTTTCTGTCCTCTTAATTTTTGCTTTAAAAGAAGAATCTTTATTGGGGCTGGAGAGACGGCTCAGTAGTAAAGAGCACCTGCTAGTCTGGGAGAGGGCCTGAGTTCAGTTCCTAGCTTCCGTGTGGATTGGCTCACAACCACTTTTAAATCCAGCTCCAAGGATTCAACACCCTCTTTTGGCCATTGAAGGAATTGTACACATGCAGGGCACATACACATAGAGAGACACATAAATAAATAAAAACAGAGGCTGGAGAGATGACTCAGTGGTTAAGAGTGCCTATTGTTCCTTCAGAGGACCCCAGTTCCATTCCCAGCATTCACATCAGGTGGCTTATAACCTGCTGTAACTCCAGCTTCAGGGGATCCAACACCCTCTTCTGGCCTCCATAGGCACCCTCACACATGCATATAGACCCACAACACACACCTACACACGAATAAAAATAAAGTAAATCTTTTTTTTTGAAAAGATGAGTATTTCTTTATGTTAAATCTTTTTAAATATATTAAGGCAGAGGAAATCAGAAAGAACTAGGTTCTCAAAGACTTTCTCTCCATTCAGGGCTGCCACCTTTCTACCCCTTTATGGACTCCCTTTGGATCCAGCATTACATGGCATTCTTAATACTAGATTTTAATCACCCTTAGAAAGAACAGCCTCCCTTACCCACCCCCAAAGCACCATTTATAAGGTGTTCTGTTAGTTTATTAGGCCTGCTGTAACAAATCACCCCAAACATGGAAAGCATAAAGAAGAGAAATATATTCTCTCATAGCTATGGATGCCAGAAGTCCGAAATGTAGGTATCAGCAGGACCGTGGTCTTTTCTAAACACTCTAGGGAGGATCTTTTCTCCTTCTTCCTATTTTCTGCTGTTTGTAGGCACTTTTTTGAGTTCCTTGGCTGACAACTGTTTGACTCCATTTTATTCCTTTGTTGTCACATGACATTCTACACCATGTATTTCTGTGTTTGTGTCCAACATTCTTTCATTTTTAAAATCCAGCCACTAGATTAGAGCCCATCCACTCTATAATGACATCAGCAAAGAACTTATTTCCAGATAAGGCTCCATTCATAAGTATCATTAAACATCCCATTTTGTATACACACTTTTGCCCATGATAAGTATATAGTAAATACTTCTTAGGTTTCAGATAAGATTCTATGAAATCAGCCACTATTGGAAAACTAATTAAACCTGAAGTGAGTCTACAATGTAGAAGAAAAAATTGGAAGCCAATTACTTATCTTGTATTTCCAAATGCCCTGATCCATGCACTGAAATGATAACGTTCAAATTTTCTGGCCTTCTTTCTGGTCTGCCCTCCAATCTGAAGTTGAGGGCCACTTCCATAGTGAATATTAATCTTGCTTTCTTTACCAGAGTCATCTCTCCTTTCTCTAAGTCACATCATAGATTATCAATAATCTTTAGTTGAATTTTTATTGCTATTTCACATATTGTTGCTATTTTTTTCCAATTAGAATGTGAAGTCTTTAGAAATAGGGATCAAATATTATCTCTGAATCTTCGACTCTGACACATTTATTTTCAAACAGAAACTCAATATCCCATATATATGTTAATTTTTATGTATTATGTATCAGCTAAAAGATATATTTCAAGTAAGAAAACAATCTCAGGGAAATTTTTTCTTTACAGATAATGCATGATACCTCTGTACATGGCTAATTAGAGATGAAAGTGCTTACAAGTTCAGTTCCCCAAAATATTCATGTTTAGACAGAAAATAAAGATGGTTTTTTTTAGTGTGCAAATGAAAATGATTACTTTCAAAGTAGTGATTTTGCAAGTCCTTTTTATCATCTCTAATAAGTAATTATAAGTCTGTGGGCCCCCATGTGTCCAGAACTGTGGGCGCAGATGCACAATATGGTAAAAGGAACAATACATATGTTAATACATTTAGGGGTCCAGATAATTGCATAATAATGCAAAGAATAGTACAGTGGTAAATCAGACACTAAGCTAGTAGAATGTTGCATTTAAAAATAACTTCCACAGACCAGGGTTGTAATCTCTGTGCTAGGGAGGCAGAGACAGGCAGATCCCTGGGGTTTGCTGGCCAGCCAAATTAGCCTACTTGATGAGTTCTAGGCTAATGGGAGACAATATTTCCAAAAAAATGTAGAGTGTCTGAAGAATGACACCCACATGCCCATGTATACATGTGCAGCAGTGCACATAAGTGAGGCCACATATACACATACAGAAAAAATCAACATACAATACAGAAGATAAAAAGGGAGGGAGGGAGGGAGGACAGTTTGCCTGAAACTCTATGGAGGAGTCAGTACTTCAGATTGTCTTGTTGATTAAGTACAGCTTTATAAAAAAAATTTCCAGGTATTGAGAATATTCGCTTATTTTATGCCCTTCAAAGGAGTTTGTGATGGGTACATTCCTCAGTAAAATAAAAATAAGCTTTCAGATATTCTCAGCCTAAAAGTATCTTTATTATGTAAATACTGGTGCTGTGGAATATGGCTTAAAATAGTTTCTGTTCATAATGGTTATGTTTTTACTTATAAGCACTCTCTATATGATTGGAAATATAAAACTGGTTACTGAGAAACATGTAAGTTGGCAACTTTTTCAAACTTCAAATTTGTCATGCGTTTCTGCAATAGTGTCCGGGGATAGGAAGAGGGGTGCTGTCCTCCCTTTCCTGAACCATCCATTCTAGCTGTTCATCATTTGAGTTCTGATGAGCATGGTGTACTAGATAGAGGAAGGACAGTTATACAAAAGAGCGACATGGAACTGAAAGGAATGAGTAGAACTGTCCAGCCAGTTTATAGGTCCATGTCATAGATTCCCTTCTTTGAGCACTACATTGATTCTCCAGGTGGAGCCGGTCTCATCATGTTTGATACAGTTTGGTGTGTAAAGGCAGCAGCAGCAGCAACAGCATGTTGCAGAACATGGAACTTTCTAACTTTCTACTTTGATTCAATTTGTTTGTCGCAATGATTTCCCCAAGGAATATGCTGAGTCTCGTTGATTAAACAACATGGGAAATAATAGTGAAGAAACATAATGTTTTCATTATTGCAGGGCAAAGTGACTATGTATTATATGAATAAATCGATGAAGAAAATAATGTTCCATGTGACATATTTTATTTTTATGATGTGATGGCATTTGATGGTTTAGGATAATAAGAAAAAATATTTCTACTTGGTAAAAAAAATTATCTGTGCTTTATGGTAAATCTTATAACTGTTTTATGGATTGGGTGATTATTTCATTCAATTTCAGTTAGTCACTCCTTAAAGCATTAATGTCTGGTTTCCATTATGGCGTCAGAAAAAAAATGCCCTGTTCCTAATGCAATATTAGTTTAACTTAAATTTACAAAATGGTATCCATCCTAGTATGATGTAAAATTGTATTCTATTTTGTTTTGTAATTTCAGATGAAAGATAAATTCAAGAAGGTGACAATCTAACTATTTCCTATTTCAAGGTATCAGTTATTTTAGTTGAGATACAAACTTTAAAAATACATTGATTACTGAATTAAATTTGGCTGACTTGCAAAAAAACATGTCATTAGATTTTATTCTAGACAAAGCTTAAGAATATTAATTATTTTTTCTGTTGCTTTACATAAAGCCTTTGTAATGGAAGTAACTCTTTATGGATGAATAAATTTGGAACTCAAGAAATGTATTCTAGATAAAAATTAAATAGAATTATTTTATTAGTATAAAATTTACAGCAGCAATACCCATGTTTACACTTACCCTCATATTCCTAACTATTAATATTCACCAATAATATTTTTAATAGCTGAACACCTAGTCCTCCTGTAATAATTGAGCCCATATCAGAGACTTATCTGATTCATTAATGAAAGAGCCAAAAAGGTGATAAAACATCTTTGGAACAAAAGAGTATGTCATACTGTGACACATCAAATAGGGAGGGAGTTGGAGAGATGGCTCAGTGTTTAACATCACTGAGCACTGGCTGCTCTTGCAGAAGACCCGGGGTTCGAATCCCAGCACTAACATAGTAACTAACAACTGTCCATAGCTCCTGTTCCAGGGGATTCCAATGCCCTCTTCTATCCTCTACATACATGCAGGCATAACACATAAAATAAAAACATATAAATAAATTGAAAAATTTAAAAAAAGATAAATGAGAGAGGGAAGCAATAAAGGGAAAATAATATCAGAATGGCATAGCCAATTTAGATGCAAAATTAGCTAGTGACCACAAAACAATTTAACATTTGGGCAAAATTAGTTGCATGTTATGCCATCAGTTTTTTTCTAATGTCTATCCTTACAGAGTTATATATAAACCCTGATTAATAACAGATAGGAAGTCCACAGTATGGAGGGTCAGGTGGTCTTGACCAAGTGTGGCCTTACAGAATCTGTACTGATGTTATTATTAGAAGTCTCTCACTCTTCTCTTGGCCTTTTTTCCAAGTTTGGGATAATTTCACACATGATGACTTTCTCTTCTGGAGGTGTGGACGGTTGAGCTATATTTGTTCAAGAGGCATTTCTGATGAAAGTGTAATGTTTTGTCTTGAGTGTATGATTTTATTTATTCAAGGGCCTAACTAGTTTCCTCATGCCATTAGCATGAATGAAGCACCCGCAATGTGTGATGCACTCTATGAGTTGCCAAAGCACCCTTCTCACTAGGGACTCAGTATCTTCAGTAAGACAAAAGACTACTTTCAACACAGTAGAAAATAGAAAATTGTCATTGCCACAAAAGAAATTCAGAATTTCAGACACGTGACAAATTACTTCCAGCTGGCTAGTGGGAAAAGTAACAGGTGATCTGAGCATGACTTCACAGAGAGGCACTACCTGAGTTTCTGAAGGGAGGGAAGCCCTGCTTGCAGGCCAAATGAAGGCCTAGGGTTGAGGATGGAGGAGTGTGTGCAAACAAAGCATGGGGCTTGTTCTGGAAAACAGAAGGCGCTCAGGAAGGAAAGATAGGTAGGAATCAGCTTTGGAGAGTAGGAGAAGGGAGGCATTTCATTTTATATCAGACTTTGAAAATGGCTCAGTGAGAATTCAAGGGACACATAAATTGTGTTTGCTTCTCACATAGAACTGGAAACCTTATGCCTTTTCAGGAACTGACATTTGTGACTATTGAAAAACAAATATATGGTTTTTTTTCCTGCAAAACAGTCACCCATCCAAGGAAAAACTTCACAAGATTAAGAAACTCCAGAAATGGGAGGCACCAGCATTGTATTCTTTTAAATCAGTGCAGTGGAAAAGGATTTCTGGCTTCACCTCCTAGGTTCCTAGACTGTATGTCTTCCTTTTCCTCTTCCTGAAGTTGTCCTTGTATTTGAGTCTGAGCATTCCTTAGGGAAAACAAAATTCCCAAGCTAGCAGGTGCTAAGAAAGTTCACAGCACAGAGACAACTCCTAATTGTAAAGTAAATGAAGGAATTCCTTCTCAGGCCTTAGGAGGAAATGCTACAGCCTTGTAAGCCCACCTCTCCTCCCGGGGGTTCGCTTCTGCTTTTCTTTTAAAAGGTAAGCACTTGAAGACCTCCCTCTCTCCCCATTGTTTTCAAAACTCATTTTATAAATGAGGGCAAGAAAAAGAAATGGCTTTTTGATTGTGTAAACGCCAAATCTTTTAAAAACCAGAGAAGAGTGGGGATAAAGGCCAAGGCAGTTTGGGACTTACTTAGGAGGTAAAGACATTGAAAGAGCAACTTCAGAGACTCCCAACAAATGTTTTTGTAACTTGATGGCTTGGTTTCTATAAACTAATGGGTTTTAACTGCTCTGTTTTGTTTCCCTCAGGAGAGGATACAGTAAGAATTCCCTCAAGTCAGTTTTGAGTTACTGCTATCTGGAGTATAAAACAAGCTTATGAAAAGTAATCAAAACTTGAGTCAGGAACTGGGCATGGACAGAGAGAGACAGAGACAGAGATAGAGACAGAACCACACAGGGGAAGACAGAGAGAGATAAACAGAGACAGAGAGAGAGACAGAGAGAGGGAGGAAGGGAGAGAGGGAGAGAGGGAAGGAAGAAGGGAGGGGGAGAGAGAGACAGAGACAGAGACAGAGAATGTGAATCCCAGCACTGGGTAGTCTCAGGAAGAAATATGGGATGCTCAAGGCCTGGGCAACATAGTGAGACCCTGTTGCAAAAGAAAAAGTGGCAAATAATTAATTGTTCCCTTACATCTTTAAGCAGCACAGTAAACAGAGAAAGCAAAACGAGAATTGGGTCTTAGCTATGAACTCTCCAAGCCTGGCCCACTCCATGGCTTCCTCCAGCATGGCACTACCTCCTCAACCTCTGCAAATGATGACAGGAGCAGGGGTGGACTATTCAAATGCTTCAAGCTTATTGGGGGATATTTTCATTCAAATCACCAGATTAAATGATTTCAATTTTTGAGTCATTTAACATTAGCCATTGACAAAAAGGTAAAGAAGGGAGGAATAAAAAAAGAAGAAGAAGAAGAAAGAGTAAGTCTGTGCATATGGAGAGGAAAAGGAAGAAAAGAAACTGAGAAGTCAAAGCTCCATTCTTCCTATTGTTTAATTGTAGCCTAGGTAAAGCTTAATTACATGCAAGATCATCATGCACATCAAAGAACTGCCATAGAGTTTTGCAGATTGAGTGCAATGTTACAAAGATAATATGAGTCACTGTGTTGATGTACTGTAATCTGGCTGCCCAGACTGGTGTATAAGAGGCTAAGTTTGAGCAATAGTGTTTCAACAGGCAACAGGAAATCAAGGAGGGAGGCAAAAAGAGGATCAGATATGAACCGAAGTTCCTAGATGTGCTGGAGAGCTTTAGTTGTCAACTTGACACATCTGGGTTGAGGGAGCCTCAACTGGAGAACTGCCTCCATTGGACTGGCCTATCGCCATGTCTGTTAGGTATTTTCTGGATTGTTGAGTGATGTGGGAGGGCCCAGCACACTGTGGGCAGTACCCCATCCCCCTGTTCTATATTGTATAAGAAAGTAGTCTGAGCATGGGCCAAAGGAACAAGCCAGTAAGCAGCATTCTTCCATGGCCTGTACTTCGGCTCTGGCCTCCAGGTTCGTGCCCTGAGTTCCTACCATGGACTCCCTCAGTGATGAATTGTGACCTGGGAGATGTGAGATAAAATAAACTCTTTCCTCCCCAAGTTGTATTAGTCAGAGTGCCTTGTCACCGCGATTGAAAGCGAACTAGAACACTAGTTTAAAAAGTTTTAAAAAATGAGCTAGCTACAGAACTTACCTTTTCTAGGTCAAATATAGATTATATCTCTGCATTTTCTTTGACAAGCCAGAAAACTAAGTTTGTTACTTAAGCAAATACTGAGCATCATTACTCTTCTTTTGTAGCAAATACAACACATAGTGAAAGACCAATTGGAGAAGTATCGGTGACTGTGACTGTAAGTCCACACTGAGATAGTAACAGAGAACCACTCGGAAATTGTGACCGATTACCATTGCTGACTCAAGAAGACAGAAGCCCAGTACACTGAACTGCCTTTATGCAAGGTTTAAACCAATAGCCTCTGTCAGTGTACTAGACTTGGCCACTTTGATTTTTCTTGCTTTGTTTATAATCACCTTTAAGTTTTTTAACATTTATATTTATTTCATTGCTCTTTGTTCCTGTGTGTGTGTGTGTGTGTGTGTGTGTGTGCGTGCTACTGAGATGCTTGTGTAGAGGTCAGAGGACAACTGGTAGTTGGTTGTCTCCTTCTACCAGATCTAAGGCTCCAACTCAGGTATCAGGCTTGACAGCAAATACCCTTTACTGATGGGCCTATAATCAGCTTATAAACATCTAAAAACAATCTGTGTCTTTAATTTTTAAAAGTTTCAGGCATCATATTTTGATTATATTTAAATTCCCGCCTGTATTTGCATCTTATTAATAACTTCCCACTAAATATCTATACTCTAATACACACACACACACGCACACGCACGCACGCATGCACACACGCGCACGCGCGCGCATGCACATACGTTCACGTAAAGGCCTATGGAATCAGGTTTGTTTCCTCAGATGCCCTCTGGTGTGGAGGCTGGTCAACTACCCAGAGTCCCATCCTTAAATGTGAGTGAATCATCCCTTCCCAGAAGCTATTAGTTTCCAATAGTTCTTCAGTTAGGATTGGGATTCCTTACTTCCCCAAGTCAATACTAGGATTCTGTGTGGCATGAACTTACGTGGGACTAGTGCGTGCTGTCACCATTGCTGTGAGTTAACATGAGAAACACCCTTATTCAGTAGATGGTGACACACAGAGAACCACAACTGGCCAACATGCAGAGAACAGGAGGCTGAAGACTGCATATCCCTGAATAGGATACCTATACCAAACTTCTGCCTCCCAAAACTCAGGATCATTAGGGGAAAAGGACAGAAAAATTGCAAGATTCAGAAGAGGTAGATTACCACAAGGATGCAAAGTTTCTTTTCTTTAAATGAGAAGTTTGTTCTTTTACTGGCTTTCTGTGTAATTTTCCATTACTGACATGTGGAACAATGGACTTATCAGTGACTAGTGTCATTTTATTAGATCCCTGCTCCTGCAGAGAAAAGTATGAATTGAGTGGTTTGATGGGGAGGAATAATGCTTAGCAGGAAATTTCAAAGACTACCTTGGTAAAGTAGTTGGTGTTCTGTAGGAGACTTTAAATCATTGCCCAAGCCCTGAAAGCATTTACTTGTAAATTTTAAAATTGTTCAAAATCACTGAGTTGCAAAGAAAGATGAGCACACTTGTTTAAATTAGTCATGCTGCATGCTGTTTCCTAATGTTCAAACATTTTCTCTCTTTTGAGACTTTGACAATTGCTTCATCAGGAAACATAGGATGAAGACCAATATCCAAACCCAAACACATGTTACTGGGTGTAACATGAATATCAAAGTTTTAATTCATTGTTACTTGCTGGGAAGAGTAAAATTTCCACCCCAACTGATACCCTGTAAGAATGCAATAAGGTATTATGTACAGTTAGATTCTGGATCTTATTAAACCATACTATCCAACTGTCATTCATGCTTACAGCTCTCAAAAAGAGACAAGGTAAAGAAACAAACCTGTCAGCATTGACAAGCTTGATTGTGGCAACTGTTGTGGTAAAATTGATTTGCCATGTTCAATTCTTAGTATTCTTATGATGCAGGTGTAAAGGAACTGCCAGTCTACATTAAATTTCGTCATTTTAGAAAAAAATCCATTTCTTAGGTACAGCATGCATATTACTATATCTAGTTTATGCCACAAAGCTTACTAAAATTAACGTGTCATGAAAAAAAAATCTTTTCTCAGTGGAAATTAAACTTTTTTCTAAAAAGTAATATCTAACCCAAAGAGGAAAGAGTCCATCATGGTGGGGAGGCACGGTGGCAGAGGTTACAGTAAACACAGAAGCTAAGCGCTCACATCTTCAAGCAGGCACAGGAAGCAGAGCAACCGCTCCCAAAGCAGTGCCACGAACTGGGGACAAACTGTTCCAATAACTTAGAGCCTGTGGGAAACATTCACATTCAAACCACCACGCCTATTAATCTTTATAGTTGTCGTATAATGAAGCATTGCTAATACTCAGAATCCTACCAGGCGACTCAGAGTAGAATTTCAACATTGTTAACTTTAATGTGAAGTCAAAAACTTTAACTGGGGACTCAGTTGCTGAGCAGTAGTAAGGAAGGGAGAAAGCATGTTTATTCTACTGTATCATAATGTGGTCTCTGCACAGTACAAGAATCCTTTATCACATCTTCTTTACATTATATGAAAACTCCTTGTCTTTCCAGAGTGCCTTTTTTGGGTGGTTAGAGGAGTGTACACTTTTTTACATGACATAAAAAATAATGGGAATGGGGGCCTTGAAAGATGAATCAGGCAGTAAAGTGACTGACCAACAATTATGAGGACCTGGGTTCAGTTTCCCAGCACCCACATAAAAAGTGAGGCATGACATCCCATACTTCTCAGCCACTGAGCCCCAGTGCAGGTGTAGGGTGGTGGTTTAGGGGGATGGAGACAGGTGGATCCTTGGAGCCTGATAGCTAGTGAATCTGACCAAATTGGTGAACTCTAGGTTCAATGAGAGATACTGTCTCAAAAAAAAAATAGCTGAGTATGGTGGCATGTGCCTTTAATCCCAGCCCCTAGGCAGCAGAAGCAGGTGGATCTCTGTGAGATCAAGGCCAGCCTGTTCAACATAGTGAATTCCAGGTGGACTGGGACTAAGGAGACCCTATCAAAAATAAAATAGAATAAGGTGGAGAGCAATAGAGAAAGTCACTGGACTTCAACCTCTGGCCTCTGCACACACACTTGCACATGTGTGCACACACAACTACTTGTGCACATACACACAAATTAATACATAACCCAGACAAGAATAATAAGAACAGCTTGTGATACATTTTTGTGTGGCTATTATAGTGATCTATAATTCAACTTTTACATAAGATGATCCTAGCTGGATGGAGACAATTGACAAGTTCAAGATGAAAAAGGATGATTTTGATAGGCTGGCAGAGGGTTGACTTCCCCCATGGTTCCCATTCATTCCATTCAGGGATATGCATGACCTCCCAAAGTACCAATATCTTTATAGCTAAGCCAACCTCTTTTACTTCTGGAATTAATATATAGTTTATTTCCCTCAATAATTGTCTATCAAAGTGTCTTCTATATGATAAACCAAATGTGTTCCTGTGTGTAAATTAATCATAGATTATGAGCAAAACAGGGCATATCATCTTTTGCCTCATTTCATTGGTTTCTGTTTTAATTGCTAAATGTTGTGGGGAAAACTAAAGGTCTTTAGTCTAATTTTGAGTTCCACAGCAAAATAATTGACTCATGCATATCAAATTTCCATTAACAAGAGTACAATTGTAGCACTGGTTATTTTTGTTTGAAATAGAAATAGGAAATTTCAAATTCAGCTTTTTAAAAGGCCTGAGGCCGCCACTAAATGTAAAAGGCTCTCAGTGAGGTATAACCCACAAAAGGGTTTTACAATCAAGTGAGGAAGTTCTGAGCCTGAGAATTTATGATAGAACTTTTAGTCTAGTTTAAAAACTATTTTCACTAGATGTAACATCAAGTTCCTATACATCAGGCCATCAAACTCTCAGAAAGGCCTAATTCTCTTGATTGGGTAAGGCTTATATTAGACCACCATAAGTTTCTTTCCAATTTCCAAAGACTGGGAAGATGATGTATCCTCTACGCTTGCAGGTGTCAGGAAGAAAGGATCACTGTTTAAAGTTATTACAGTTATTAAAGCTCCAGAATTCAGTATATATTTGGGAATAGGGAAATTAAAAGTGCTTAATATTTATACAAATATATCTTAAAAACAATTATGGCTACTTGACAAGCTCTTATAATCACTTCCAGATATAATTATCCCAATATTGTCTTCATATAAATGCCATTCTCTTGACCGTAGAATGTGGCATGAAGACAGACATAACAAAAATGTCAGTCAGTGAAAGAAATTAGTTGAGCCAGCCATCCTATTGCATGCCTGTAATCCCACACTCATGAGCCTGAAGCAAGAGATTGGAGATTGAAATCAGTTTGGGCTTCATAGTGAGTTTGAGCCCAAACTGGTCAACACAGTAGAATAAGAAAGAGACAGAGACAAAGAGAGGAAAGATGACTATGAAGGTGATTCCAACTAAATATCTAAGGTAACTGAGTAATAACTGAACTTCTACCCATAGGAGATGATGCAAAGAATGAAAGGTGATTAGAAGGATAGATCCCTGGAGGAGCTTTCATTAAATTTTCCCCAACCCACCTTCACAGAGCTCAGTCAGTATACAAACATATCTGTGGTGTCCATAGAACCAGAGAGCCCTCAGGTCTTTTGAATCATTCTTAAACTTAGACATTAACCATTGTGGTTACCTCAATTTCTTTGAGGTGATAAATTTGCTTCCTTAGAAGTATCTGTCTCTTTTTCCTTCTCCAGGAATTAGAAGGCACTTGTGTAAGATGAAGATGTAAATAATACCACAGAATCAATATTTCATGTTATAATTTAATAAGAAAACATATTTGTATGTTAATAGTTTATGGCATTTAATAGATATGTCATAGGAATTTGAAAAAAATGATTTAAGAATCCAGTTTGAAACATGTAATGTATTTTAGACCTGTAATTTTTAAGCTGAATGTCAAAGCAACATTGCAATGTTCAAGAGATCTTGAGTTTCTTTATATAATATTTCTAAATTTAATTTATTAGACTTACAAGAGCTACTTATGGACTTAGGGAGGATTAGCTTGTTAGGGCTTTAATTTTATCCTTTGAAGCATTTGAAGTGGTCATAAAATAAATTGAACATGAAATTTATAAATGCGGTTTAAAATGTTACAAGAATTTGTTGGTAAAAGATGAACAATGATTGCCTATGGGGTGAGGATTGCCTGGCAGAAGGGCTTGAGGGTATTTTTTGGGATTTTTAGAAATGTTTTATAGTTGGTTTTGCTGGTTATCAAAATCTATTGAATTGGCCCTTAAGATATGAACATTTCTTTGAGAATTTTTACCTTACTTTCTATCAATTACTATAATTAGCTGATTTCTAGATGGAATTGATTGATGAAGTTGAGTCCATTCAACTTGAATTAATTAAGCATTGATTTAAGGACTGCCTGTGATTATTCTTGGTTTTATAAAATGTATTAAGTAGAGGAAGAGAATCATTTAAATGCTCAAAGAAAATTGTATATTTAATGGATCACATGGATTAATTCCCTGCGCAAAAATTCCCATGGTCTGTAAGTCCATGTCTATCCCTCTCCCACTTGGCAAAACTCCTTGAGAAGCAGGCCAGTCTCGCAAGGATCTCTATTATATTGTCTAGTATCTGCTACTGGCTTTTGGCATATGAATGGCATTTTCCCAGAGATCACTTGCATCCTTCTGCCTTCCCTCCAGCAATAGTTCATTTGCATAAATCTGCATGCCTGTTAAATTGTCACTCTGAAGGCCAGAAAGGGGCCTTTCTTGAAAAGTAGTTCTGCCATGGCAGATTTCAGTGGCTACAGATCGTTTTTTGGCAGCTCATGGGTGATAAACGTGTGGAGTCCTTGCCCAACTTGAGGGATGTGGCATTGATCAAGGCAAAGAGGATGGAGTTAGCAAATCAGAGTACTGGGAGAGGGCCATCCATCTGCGGCATTGCTGAGCATTGAAGAGGGGTCTTTACTTTTTCTTTTGATTCTAGGTATCCTCTCATATTCTTATTTGGAAAAGAAAACATTTGAAATGATAACTAGTATGAATGGAGCTGGGAAAACACTGTTAGAAAAATTATTTGACACATGTAGTTTAATCATCTTTGATCTGAAAATGACTTATTGAGTCCTTTTTCTTCAGTATTATGCTCTCTTCATCACACACACACACACACACACACACACACACACACACACCTCACATTGTCTGAATCAACCATCAAAACATCTGAAGTCCATATGTCTTGTTTCAAGTGTCATCATAGGTACATTGGTGGTATTGTCCCCATTCAGGGAGAAACAAAAGCAGCCTCATTTCCTCTCACTTTAATTCCTTGACTGCTAAGACTGTTGCAAAGAGCTCTGGAAACCACTAACTTTGGTTTCCTTGCAGCTGAGAAACAGACCGCATAGCAGGTTTAAATTTGGCAGAATCAAAGTGCACACTAAACAGAGGTGCAGTGGTTGGCTTTAGGTTCACATCAACTCTTCTTTGAGCAAGTTGTCTAAAACTAATAATACCAGATGGGTGCCATCCTAAAGGACAATGGGCTCTATGTACCCTTTTCCCCATGCATTTGACATCAGCGTGATCAATTCTAAGTGAAAAAGTGGATGCCGGTAGATAGTACAAACAGATGCTCCTATAAAGAGGATACATGTAAATGCTAACCTGGAATCAACCCTGGCTACTGAAACAAAGGATTATTTTAATGTTTACAGAATAAAATGTGCTTCTCCCCTTCTGCTTTTCATGAACTAGCCTTAAAGAATTCCTCTTGTCTGTGGTTTCAAAAAAATTAAAACTATGCCAATGGGGCCTGCCTTTAAGGGCTCTATTAAACAATAAGAAGGCTTTGTTCTGAGCAATAAAATTAAAGCAAACAATGTTTCCATTACCTGGCAGGATGCCGTACCCAGCACCCACCCGATCTTGATCCTTACACACTGAACAGAGCTTTATGATTCACAGGGAAGAAGGAGAGATGGCAACATATGTCAGGCTTGTATATAGAAATACGGTTGACCTTTCAGATAATGGAGAGGGAGGTTGAACAGTGGGGAAGGAGGCAGTTAGAGAGAGACAGACAGACAGAGACAGAGACAGAGAGAAGGATTTATTCTAGTCCTTCTTAACTCAGATTTTAAAAAATATCAGTTTAGCAGAGCTTTAAGCTCAAACCATTGTATTCAAAAATCAAAAATAATAATTTCATAATGAGTGAAATGGTGATAGAAAGTATATACTAGATATAAAGTATAATATATGTATTTCTATATCTCATTGTGTGTGTGTGTCCATAGATTTCTTATTTTAGGTTCCAGGCAACTTTACCCACAGCTATTGTCCAAATATTAGAACAAGTGGTAGTTATCGTCCAGATGTAGACCAAGTAGTCATAGGTGGGTTGTGACCCTGAAACAGGGAATGACCAAGGCCAGTACAGAGAGCACTGTCAAATGCAGTCTGTGTTTAGCCTTCTATTTTAGACTTAAGGCAGTGGACTACAGAACAAAAGGAATTCATGTCACACCAGTTCCTTAGGGTTGTCCTCTGTGAAACATGCTCCTCTAGAGCTAGTCTTAAAATTGTGGATGGATGGTGTCTATCAATGGCAGTGTCTGGGCCATGTTGCAGCTACTAGTCCTGTCTCCCTTAGCCTGGGAGCTTTTTATGCCCCTCCTAGAGAATTCCAGAGGGAAAGAAATCTTTACTCATGTTTAGAAGCCTTTGGCTGGTCCGTAATGGATCATGTAAGGTAAACCCTGTGCTTCCTTCCCATTGGCTGTGGTGATTCTCAGGGTTGTCTGCTTTTATCTCTAAAATGATCTTGGGTAGGGTAGGGACACATTGCCTTCATGCTTTTCTGTCTTCCCTTCTCCACCTCCTACTGAAATTTGTCATCAATAATCTAACATTCCTTTCTTGTCCCATATCGTTTTTCGAGGACAGAAAAATCATAGGCTGCCTCTAAGATGGAATGATAGCCTTAGTCCTTGCCCTGGTCATGACTGTAGTTCACATGCCCAGTTTCTTCAGTCATCCCTTTCGTTGTATTTGAATAAACATGGGTACTGAACATTGGGCAGTAAATATATTCAAGAATCGGTCTCTGATATTCTGCCTGGATACTAGAGTGGCAACAACCAGACAAGAGATTTTCATAGCATCGCTTGTGGATGCATCAGAAAGACAGAACAAGGCTTAACTTCTTCCAGTTGTATTTCTAAGTTCAAGTTTTAGTAGTGATGTAATCAGTTACATTTCAGGCAGTGTAAGGATTAGTGGTTGATCCACATTGTCCAGAACTTTACAGAGGACCAGATGGCATCTGTACTTAATTTACTCAAGCTCGAATATGGGGGTCCAATTCTGTGTTTTTCCAGTGTATCACTATAGAGGAACCATGGTACAACTAGAATGCATGCCCCTTACTGAAGTGATATGTGACACTGAAAGTACTTAATGTAAGACCATGGAAGAGGACGTTCCTCTTTCCATTAGAAGTAACGGCCTTCCTCTGAAATGTCTCTCCTCTGTCTTCCATTGTACTCAATGATGGTGTATAATTATTTTTTTACCTTCAAAAAGGCTGATTTTTACTAAATGCATTTGTTGAAAATTGCTCAACAGAATGTTACTATTTTTCAGTAACTTTCTGAAAAGAACTTGATAGCGATAAGTGCCCATGACAGGTTAATAGTCTTTTTTCATCCTGTGTGCTAAGCAACAAACGGAAGGGTGTAGAGCATTTGTTTTATGTGGAGTGTAATTAATAAGAGAAAGGAAGGGAGGAGATTATTGTGTTTGAATGAATTATGAGCAGCACCTTCCATTATGCTTCTTCATTTTGGAACTTCTTGAAACAAAGTTACCATTAAATACCAAAAGAAAAGCTTGTAGTGTTAGGGCCAAGAATGATACGGAAAGCTGGCTCAGTTGAGTGTACCCTAGGAAAATGATCATACTAGGAGCAAAGTTTGTTATAAGTATGGGACATCCAAAGGACATCGTAAAGAAAGAAAAAATCAGGAAGCAATCTGTTGACAGTTCCAAACAAGAATTCCATTAATTCATTAATTGCAAACTATTCATGGATAGGAGGAAGACGATTAAGATTTACTGAGTACCTACTATGTGCCAGATTGTTGAAGGAAGTTTTCATGAAAAGAAGAAAACATGCTGAGAGAATTTCAATACATTTTTCACTCTTTTCATTCTAAAGTTCATAATTTGCTCTCCTTGCCAGAGTTTGGCAAACTATGACCCTATGGCCAAATGCTACTCATCATCTCCTTTTTGTAAATAAACATTTATTGACACAAAGCCATACTTATGTTGTTTCACATTTGTCTATGACTACTGTCAGACTGTAGTGGTAGAATTGAATAATTGCAACAAAGTCCATATGGCCCATAAAGTGAAGATATTAACTGTCCACTGCTTTGCAAGCAACATTTCCCAACTCCTGCTCTATATCATGGAAGAATGTCTTCAGCTCACTCTCTTCCACCCCAGTCAGTTGCATAGAAAGCTGCTTTTATAGAATCTAGTTGGGATTTAAAAGTCTTTCTACAAATTCTAGAGTTAGTCCTCATGTTTTGGCTTCCTGAGCCACTGAGTTGATGAAAGAAGTAGATGGATAAGTTTTAAGTCATGCTAGAATGACCTGAGGTAGACAGCATGGGAGAATTGGTCCTAGAATCTATAGATTTCATTTCATATAGACATTGCAGGTAGAGTTTCTGAACAATAGTGAGAGTTAGTATGCTATACATTGCTATTTGCCAAGCAAGTTCCAGTAGCCTTTCGTGGATGAACTGACTAGTTCTTACCAGTGTACCTAGAGGGCTCTCAACCTTGGCACTGGCAGCATCTGAATATGGACAGTTCACTGTTGTGAGGATTGCCTTGTGCACTATAGGATGTTCAACAGCAACATTTGCTCTGTGAGTTAAGAACTGGAATTTTCCAGTAGACAGGGAGCTTGAAAAACGGACAGTTGAAGTGCATACCTAAAAACATACAACTAGTAAATTTTAAGAATCCGGTATAAGCTAGCCCAGGAAAACCTCTCGAGGTAATGAGCTCTCAACAGCAGTTGTTCTTTGTTCTGTCTAAATTATTTTGCTTTGTTTAAAGATTTGTTTTTACTGAAAAATTCACAACAGCATCAACAAAATTTTGTACGGTCCTGTTCTATTATCCCGCTCTTGGGAGTAAAACTCCCTTGTGTGAACTTTCAAAGTTTTAGGCATTAGCAGTGGCATTTTTGTTGGGCAATTTTATTGCCTTGTTCCATTTGTATTTCATTTATAAGAATTTTACTGCCCTACTCACCATAGTGTGTTACCATGTTAATGGCATATTACTGCCTTATTTATCCAACATTCATGCTTCATAATCTTAGAAACCTCAAGTAAAGAGGATTTATCATAATGATACTGGTTTAATATATTTAATATATAATTAATTTAATATATATATTAAAAACCCATAGCAGGTAATTTAAAAATCTACCTGGACATTTAGTCAATAAGTAGAATTGATCTGCTCTGAGTCCAAATATTTTCCACCATGGAGCACAATATTAAGGTGAGTTTATGCACAGTATCAATACTGTTTCTACAAAAAAAAAACCTACTTTAAGAAGGGATTTGAAGTTTTAGTTATAGAGAGAGTCATTCTCAGGATTTTAAAGGTTTTACTCAAAAATGTTAAATACTAGGGTCTGGGATGCATATCAGTGATAGAATGCTCACTCAGCATGTCCAAACAACAAGGCTCTAGGCTTCATCCTAAGTATCACAGAAAATTAAATAGGAAATTAATATATTATACATTAAAAATACTGCTGTGTATTGTGTACTCTGATTTCTCCTCCAAAGACAGAGAATCTAGGAACTGGACCGTTCTCTCTCTTAACTACTTGAGCTAGGGCCACAAGTGTTTGACTTTGGTGTGAGAGAGTCTCAGGGTAAGGATTCTATATAGACATATTAGATGTATTACAGTAATACCGCCTGCACTTACTCTGTTCTCTTTGGCTCAGTTTTATACACAAACTGAACTATTAGAATCCCTTTCATTGTTCCTTCTGGCAGCTCTGTCTGACTTCTGCCCCAGGGTCTGGAATGTTCATCACAGCTGCCTTTGGCAATAAAACCTAAAGCACCCTCAGATCCTCATATTTCTCTTTGCACCTGGTCAGCAGTGCACAGCAGGGCACAGAGCCCAAGTGCGCACAGATTTCCCCCTGTACCCTCATCTTACTGGCCAAATATCAGCTTATGCAAAGCTCAGCTGTGTTTTAGTTTCTCCAGCCCTTGCTAGATTGGAAAAAAACCCCTTAGTATTTTTCTTTCTGTTTGATATGGGCTGGCTATGCCATGTTTTAGAATACTACTGATCTCGTTAGATTTTGATGGAGATTCAGTTAAGGATTATTAGTAAACAGAGACAAGTTCCTTGGGTTCAAACAACAACAACAGCATCTACAGAACATGGTATATAAATGTTAGAACCTTTTTCAATATGGAATGACCCATTTTTTTATTTTATGAGGTTGATCAATTTTAGGTGAACATGTAAAGTTTGCTTTTTAAACTCCCAGACTCTTTCGTAAAGATCACAAATATGGCAAGGTTAAGAGTCTTAAAGGGAAAGTATAGCTGCTTGGTGGTCCAATTTCAAGATTTCACTAATTGTGGGCCAGTATGGTTCCTGGGTTGCACAATTCCAAGGGGTCACCATTCTTGGGGAATTCCTAATGAACTGCGCAATGCTCTTTTCCCTCAGTACCCCTAGGAAAAATTTCCTGTCTCTAACATTGAGCTTATCCTGTCCCAGACTTACTTCAGTGTTAAATCTGTGTATAAACAGGAAGTGATCTATCAAGTGAGTGTATCCTTTTGGCAGGAAAAATTAGAAGGTTCTACTTTGAAAGTCTATAGGTGTCTAACTCATTTCAAGTAGGCACTGCAAAATGAGAAAAACAAGAACTTCTAAAATGCATGTTAGAAAGCAATACATAGTGATGAGGATACAAGGGAAAAAGAAACCCTTATACACTGCTGGTGGGAATGTGAAGTAGTGTAGCCACTATGAAGCTCAGTACAGAGGTTCATCAAAAGTCTGAAAACAGGAACTATCATATAAGTATATATCAGTATATTACTCCCAGGCATATACCCAAAGGACTGTACAGCCTACCACAGAGATGCTTGCACACCCATGTTTATTGCTATACTATTCACAAAAGCCAACATATGAAGTCATCCTAAATTTAGATCGGCGGATGAATGGACAAAGCAAATGTGATACATGTACATAATAGAATTTTTAAAAGACATAAAGAAGAGTGGAACTTTTCCATTTTCAGGAAAATGGAAGGTCCTAAAGGTTTTCATATTAGGTTAAATAAGACAGACTCCAAAATCCCATCATGTTATACAATAGACATTTACATTAACTTTTTTTTTAAAAAAAAGTAAAACCACTGCCTAAAAGTGAAAAAAATAAGCATATTAGTTAAATTTTACTTGAGAGAACTTGTCAGATGTTCCTTTATAAGAGTTTCACAAAATATTTCTAAAATTTCAGGGCCACTTTTGTCTGAAATTTGATGATGTTTATATTCTGCACAGTACATCTCCTTTTGCAGTTGAATACAAGTCATCAAAATAGCAAGTTTTAAGAAATAATAGACCATTTACAGACTGTTAAGGAACATTTCACAGACACATAGTTCAATTTTCAGTGTGTCTTTGTAATTAAATCCCATTAATGTTTATATATTTGACAAGGAAAAAAATTGTCAACTTTACTCCATCCCTTCTGTGAAATCTTGTAACACTATTACACCATAAAACTTAGCAGGAGGACTTTTTACTGGGCAGTGCTAACAGGGTGCTCTGGAAAAAATAGGTTAACCTATATATGTTATCATTGACTGATGTGGGGAATGACTGTGTTTACTAGAAAGGAAATTAATCTGTATAATCACCAACAGCTGACATGGAGCTGTAAGCAATTATTGGTGTTTGATATGAACATTAATGGAGAAGAAAGATTCTTGATGTTGAGTTCACGCTATGATCTAGGAGACTTAGGCATTAGATTTGCCTTTGCACTCACTTCATTGTTCAACTTTCTCATTTCCTTCTTGCTCTCAAGTACGGTGACTAACAAGAAACGTCCCCACTATCAGGGACTTCAGTCACCTGCCTCTAGCCCCCTGTTGTCTCCATTTTTGTAGTTACTTCTTCATGAAAGCTGGCATAGAAGGCAGAGTATAGCCATGTCCCACTTCAGTTGAGTACAGAGAGCAGGACACATTTTTCAGTGCTCTGTGTCCAGCTAAGAATGGAGTAAAAAGGCCTCAAGTACAGATTTGAGAATGCCAAATAAAATGGTACATATAGAATTGGCAACAAATGAGGTTAGACTGAAGCAATTTGTGAGTAGGTTAGCCTGTTGAATGCAGTAACAACAGAGCCTCCAAACCCCCTCTCTGCATCTTCTGGCTAGTTCCTTTTTCTATCCTGTTGACACGTCAGAGAATTCTCATCTGGGCAGTAAAAAAAGGACTCCCGTTTTTATGCACATTTGATCACATTGCCCTCTTTAATTTCTTTTATATACCTGTCCAATTTAAAATTTATATTTATTTATCCATTTACTGTTTTCTATACTCATTTGTAAACTTTGCAATAGTGGTGACTTTATCCCCCTTAGAACCCACAATACCTACAGTACTAGGAACGGTATATGATATAGTGTCAAAGTTCAGGAGCTATTTTTCAAATGAATAAATATATGAATGTGGCTTTTTCAAAGTAAGAAGCTCAAATTCTATGAAAGTGATCAGAACGTTAGCTGGCATGTCATTGACTATGACACTTGCAGCTTCAGATAACAAGTAGGAGTTTATCCAAAGAAAAATAATAAATTCTCAGTTTGAAAAGACTGGAGATTGTATCTAACTATACAGGAATTAAAAGAGAGGATAGTATTTGGAGGCAGATTGGACTACTACTAAAGAACAGAAGAAAACTATGGGAGGAGATGATGTATTTCAAGAGGAAAGAGAATGTAGTGGCCCTTGATGTAGAGAACATGAGTGTTGAGAACATGGGAAAGACCAGACAAAAACAACAGGGCTTCTTGCCTTTGGAACCTGATGTGATCGTTGCTTATTCATACACTTGAGAAAACTTGCAGTGAGGAGACTGGCATGGGAGGGGGCCCAATTTCAAGCTATATTAATATTTCTTTTTCACGATAAACCAAGCTATATTATCTTTCCTGATAAATCAAGGGCTCTAAAGGTCTAGTCTCATTCCTGTGTGTTCCAATGACAGGACACCCTAATTATCTCCACCCCACACTTGCTTTTAGTTGGGGAAGCAAGGAAAATAATGGTGACACAAAAGTGAAAGTGCACGTTGTGAAACAAGGCTTGTGGATTATTTTCTGCATTCTTCGATACCCTTACACAGACCATTTCCATCAGCCATAATTACATTTTAATCAAAAGATAGGAATCTGAAATGAAAGCTAAAGTCATCACCAGGACCTACAGCTTCCAAAGAAAACCTATAACATAGAAACAACTGTACATATTGCAAGTAAACCATAATGCCTGTCATATTTTAATTAATGACCTCTAAGAAATGAACTCTAATCAAATCAGTCTCTCATTTTAAGTAACATGTGAAACAGCAAAACTGTGGAAAACTTCACTGGTGTGTAATGGTTTCAGAAATATAGCATAATATTCAACTTAACATACTTTTAGGAATATAAGAATGCTATAGTTAACCAAAACGGAGCATCATCAAAGTTGAGAGATTTACCTTTCCTAGTTTCAAAGGAAGGTTCAGTCTGCATTCATTGAAAGATCTAGGGAAAATACTGCTGTATTGTTGTCAGACATGTTTTCAAATTTCTGCAAATTTGTATTTTGGGTTGAGGGTGACTGTAGTCTCAGACTTTTCAAAATATTTTTGGATCAACAAAATCAGGTCTCAGTCTACTTTTTTAAAATTTGGTAAAGCCAAACAATCCATCCTATAAATGAGATGGACAGAACTCACAGCAGTTATGCTTTATATCACAGTGGCCACTGTGGAACACTTTTCCTCCCTTAAAATAACTCAGATCTCAATGACTTTTGAAGAGAAACAGATCCTATTAGCAAGGAAACTGTAGGTAGAACAGATTTTTGCTATGCATTCTAGCTGACAGAATTCTTGCTAAAGGCAGACCAAGGGAACATACACCCCCTGGGGCATGGTGGAAGATAAGGATCAGATATTAAAGATGACCAAGTTGGAAAAGTTTTACTAAATCAACTGTGTTTTTGTTGAAAGTAGATTCTATAAGGAAGTACACAGGTGGGCCTAGGAGGAGGTTCGGGAACCTGACTAAAGTTTGTTCAGGAAAAGAATGTCAGTGCTAAATTACAGCTATTTCACTCACTTCATTATCATATGCTCATGTTACCTACATGGGCACTTTCTCATAGCAGCTTAGTTGAAATCAGTTACTAAATTCTGTTGAGGTCCAAAGAGGAGATTTATTGAGATTAAGATTTAAGTAAATATTTCAATATCATGCTAAATTTACTTGGGAAGTCTCAGGAAGAAATAAAAATGGGGAAATAAAAGAATGAGTAGTAGGGTCTGACTTTGATCAAAGTACATTGTGTGAAATTCACCGTGACTTAATAAAATATTATTAAAATTAATAATGGTAAGAGAAGTTGAGCACAGTGATTAGCATTCCTGAATTATTAGCCTGACTTTTAAATTCTGTAGTTCTCAATTTTTAATTCTTTTGTTTGTTAATTGGGCAAGTGTTTACCCGATAACCTCTATGCTCATGCAACATCTGACTTTTAAATTCTGTAGTTCTCAATTTTTAATTCTTTTGTTTGTTAATTGGGCAAGTGTTTACCCGATAACCTCTAAGCTCATGCAACATAAGATACAATGCCATGCGTTGTTACAAATGGCTTGTGACCACCGCCTTTTCAATATGATGTCTTGTGGAGTCTTTTTGTAGCATCTGTTAATGATCAGGAATAAAATTCCAGGAATTCTCTCAAAAAGAGGACATAGTTTCTGTGAGCCATGATGAGTGGAGGTTTATCTCATTCACAAAGAATGAATTACCCCAGCTAAAGTTTCCCAAATCAAAAGCACTAATAATTAGGCCTTGTCTTCTTTGTGAGAGATGCTAGAATCATCACATGTCAATGTCATCCTGTGTAGCTTTACAACTTCTCCTGTAGATGTGCAAAGATAATAAAGCTGGTGGATGTTATCTCCATCTCCCACAGCTGGGATTTCTGAGTTTCTGTCTGTGAATAAGCACTTCGGCATGGTCACGAGGTGGAGGAAATAGCATGTAGGCACTATTTCCAAAGTTCGGTTGCCAAGAATGAGCTAATTGTAACTCTCCCTCCCACACAATGAGTCTCAAAACATCAAATGTAGGCCCTTCTAAATTGATCCACCTTTCCACGAGAATGGTGTGCTTTCATTTTTATAACCTTGGTGTTTAAATATACCAGGAATAAATTTTTAAAGTATGTCATAAGTTTAATAAAGCATCAAGCCACCATATTTCTGATTTCATACAGTGATTAAATCAAAATTTGAATTAAGAAATGTTAAATGGATATGATGTAAACTTGTGACTCTTTGGGGAAAATTTCCCTAAATAATATACAGTAAAATTTCCCCAGTAAATTAATAAGATTATGTGGTTTTAAATTTTACTTTTTAAAGTTTAGCAGGATAAGCATAATAAATATATTTAACTTCACATGTCAGTTTGCAACTAGCTGGTAATGACAATGACTATGTTGTGTTAAGGAAAGTTCTGTGGATATATAGTAGCCTAGCAGAAAATGTTATAGTTGGATCATGTTTTCTAAGGAGCCAAGTTAGAGAATAAACATATTAGTCCTATATTTGCCATTTTTTTCCATAGTTATAAGAAGCATTGAATTTTTAAAAGTATCTGCAGTGATTCTAGAGGTCCATTAGTTTATTTTGACAATAACATTCAAATGAAAAGGCCAAATTAACACCATTTTATTTTCTTATAGGTTAATGCATCACGTCAAGAAGCCAAATTGACAGAAGAATGTGATCTTCTCATCGAGATTATTCAGCAAAGACGACAAATCATTGGAACCAAGATCAAAGAAGGGAAGGTATGAGTTCCTGAACAGAAGATTCTGTATTTTACACTTGGAGAAAATATACTACATGTAGCTCTGTAGATTTGAAAATGTAAAATCACTGTCTCTATACTTTCTATAATTTCTTTAAAATACATTCGTATTCTTTATACCTCTTGTTCCACTATGTTCTGGGAGTCTTAGGTACAGAGGTTCCATTTGTACATGTGCCACTTAGGGCTGATCATCTCACAGACATTTATTCTCTGTGTGTGAGCAGTTGTGAACTTCTGCAATAGTCTCCACCTGTTGCAAAAAGAACTCTCTTTGATGAGTGGTGAGGGATAGGTATTTGTCTTAGACCCATTTGTGTTGCCACCACAAAATATGTGGCATTGAATGGTATATAAAGAGAATGGGCTTATTTGGTTCACCTACACAGTCTCTTACATCCTCCCCTTCTCAAGCTCCTTAACCTAATCCTGTACAAAGTACCTTGATTTTTATGAGACAGGGTCCCACTATGCAGCCTTGATTGGCCTGGAATTCGCTATATAGATCAGGCTGACTTCAAACCCACAGAGATCTGCCTGCCTCTGCTTCCTGAGATGTGTGCCACCGTACTCAACCCAAAGTCCTCTCTGTTTGGAAAGTAATGTATACAAAGACTCTCAAGTTTAGGGTGTGGATAATTTTGAGAGTTTGTATTCAGATTACAATAACATTCAATACATTTTCTCTGTAAAAATGACTTCCTTTCCCCAGATGAGAGTCACAAACGGCATTTCAGTTTTAACCATGGTGGTACAGCAGAGTTCAGTCTTTGAAGCCCTCACTCCACTATGAACCCAAGCCATTAAAACATTACATGATATAAAAGAAACAGAGAAGGAAATAAGATAGCCATCTCTAAAGAGAAGAAATGGGAAAGAAATGACAAGATTATGACTATGGCCAAAGACCCAGGCTACTGTCCTGGAGTCTACAAAAAGCACGTGCTGATACAGTTTCAATTCCTATGGCTTAATGATTCTTGTAGCTTTGGGAAAGGCTGTAGAATTGCTGTAGATCTGCTGGGAGGCTGACGCCAAATTCATTCCTTAGTACTATAGGATGCATGTGGCTTCCCATTCATTACAAGAGATTGCAAAAAACTATGGCTGTATTCTGCTTTGAATCATAGCTTTTGGCTAACTTCAGGTCTAGGATTCCCAAGTCACTTGGACCCTGTGCCACACTCCTTCTGATACCTCACAAGGCAGGAGCCTCAAAAACACAGAGAAACACAGAGATAAGACAGTTTGACAGTTTCCAGAGTGCTGAGCCCAAGGGCCAGGAGAAAGCAACTTTACAACTGGGACAGTAGACTGAATAAGATAGAGGAGAGTAAGTCTCAAGGAGTTATCCTCAACTCTTTCCTTTTAAAATTGAAATGCTAAGCTCAGTTCCAAAGTAAAGTAATAGTCTATTTCTAAAAGTATAGCCAATAAAATCAGCAGTTTCATTTTATTCAGAATGAGAATGAGAAAAAGACTTGAAAAGAAACATTAAAAAATTTTGTAATGAATTTATTTTAAAATTTAAGAAGATTTATTATTTTAAAAATTATATGCATTCATATGTGTCTATGTGTGGGTATGTGCCTGTGACTTTGGGTGCCCTCAACTGCCAAAGGCATTGGATTCCCTGGAGCTGGAGTTACAGGTGGTTGTGAGCTGCCCCATGTGGGTGCTTGGAATCAAACTCAGGTCCTCTGCAAGAGCAGTATATACTCTTAATCACTAAGCCATCTTTACAGCCCAGGACATTTATTTTAGGTGAGAAAGAAACAAATGAATCCATGAAAGTAGGAAAAGAGAAAAACAAACAGATACGAATGCAATGAATTAGCAGTCTTGCAGGTAAACATGTTGACATATTAAATAGAAAACAGTTACAAAAGAAATGTGGAAACTGAGTTTAGGTTTGCCCTTGAAGAATTCCAGAAATGTCAGAAGGCATGAAAGAGTCTGAGTGACATTAAAGCATGACAGATGTCCATGCAGTGGGGACTCAGAGCTTAGTCTAGATTGGTGTTTTAAATGCTAGTTCAGACCCTGCTAGTGATTCATCGTCTGGAGATTTAAAACCATTCCTTGCTTGTTAAAATGCAAATTGCTGCTGCTCATCTCATTAACTAGAATATTGGAGGATGTGCCCAGACATCTACAGTTTTTATTTAAAAGATCTCCAGCTGATTCTTTTGCACACAATGTTTGAGAATCTCTGATGGGGCGTATCGCACTGAACTATAATTAAAAGTGTGCCTAAATTATTTTCTCTAAAATGTTCCAGTAGTGTCATTCGATGCCCTCTTTTCCTCTTTTACATGTCTACATTTATGTATAGTTTAGAGCTTTTTTCTTCTTTTCCTTCTATGTCACTTTTAATTTCCAATACCATGATAGAGGAAGAAGAAAAAAGATGAAATTGGAGGTCAGCCATTGTCACGATTGTAATCTGTGTGGTCTGTACTGGGCATACACAAAAGCCAAGATACTGGCATGAAAGGAATCTAAGGGAATAGTTAGACCTTACTTTCTTTTTTGAGAATTGTATCAAACTCCTTCAATTTGGACATGTAATTTGAATTATTCTTTATATTGTGTGATTAACCGTTCTGTTCTTTTGGTTTATCCTCGAGGCTTTCAATTTATTTTTCTACCTAGAAGTTTCCCTTCCTGTGACTGTAATGGGTATGTTCTAATATATGGAATTAGCCTAGATGGCTCCCTTGGCTTTGCCGCTCTATATAATGACACTAGAAACTAAGTTCTATTAGGTGTAAAACAGTATTATTTTACTCAGTTATCCTGATAGGGACAAAAACTTTAACCATAGTGAATGATGTATTCTACCAAGCTTGAGATCACAGTGTTAGCTGCCAAGTTTGGACATTTCACTCTATGTATGACACTTTATTTTTTCAAGGATTTTTCTCGCCCTTGCCTGAAATCTTGGGCCTGCCACCTCGCAATTCAGCCTGAGTTTCCTTTGTCTGCTAGAGCACATGCTTGGAATTGTACATTCCTTAGAGGCCTCCATATCTGACATCTCCTTCCTTCTTTTGCTTCCATTAGCGTTGTCCTGGGATGATAGTGATGACTCAAAGAAAGCAGGAATTTCTTGGAGTTAGCAAGAATTCTGGAGGGAGACTGAGCCTGCCTTGTCTGTAAGACAGATTAACTTGGCCACTTCCTTACCCTTTCACCCTAGGCTATTTTCCATTCCGGAATTATCATAAAGCCAGCCAAAACCTGCCCCCAACCCTGACTGTGTAGATGGGAGCAGTAGGCATGCAGTGATTCTAATTTTAACTTGGCTTCTAGCTGGAGGGCTTCAGCTCACAGCATATTTCAAACACGGACAAGTGGGTTACCCTGGACTTCTTGTGGCCTGCCTGAGAGGTTATGACCAATTACTTTCGAGGGTGATTTTCAAGCAAGACAGAATCAGGAATTGGAATGGAGGTTGTAAAGCAAGTATGTGTTTTATCCCAAATGGGAAATGCTTATCAAAATAATTCTTACTTATCAAGTGAGCACAAAGTGACTGGAAATGACGTTTCCAGTGAGGGGAAATGGCCCAGCTGTGCTTTTTTTGGCTTTCTCTCATCAGTTCAACAGGAAAAATATTAATCAATGGGAAAAAGCTCCCTTTCTGTTAATTTAATATGAGTTTCAGGCAGCATGGAAAATAACAATAACTAATGCTATTATATCACAACTTTATTATATGGATGACAGAGGACTTTTTAGAAAATGGTCTTTATTTAAGCCTCAAATTTACATCTACGGAAATCTTATTTTCTTAATGGCACAGCTGAAAACCTGGGATAGAGAAATCTCCAGGGTTCCCTAAGTTCTTGGAGTAATTCTGTAGAATGTAGAAGAGTAGAGAGAAAAGGTCCAGTGACACTTTGTAACTTGCCACTGGGTAACACCTTTTATTCCCATCATGGGGAAATAATTAGCAATTCAGTGTTTCCTTATAAAACAAATTAGCAGTGCTTCTCCAAGGAGATAAAGTTTAGCTTCCATACATGAGCTTTCCAGATTTCAGTCCCTCTTTCTCTTCTTAGACTTACACACAGTACAATGCAGACCTCAGAAAGGTTTGGCTCTGTGTCATTTCACAAGTGAACTTAACATGTAACCATGTCATGTGTCTTCTGTGCCTCTTTTCTTGAAGGTGATGAGGCTTCGCAAATTGGCTCAGCAGATTGCAAACTGCAAGCAGTGTATTGAAAGGTCAGCATCACTCATCTCCCAGGCAGAACACTCTCTGAAGGAGAATGACCATGCCCGTTTCCTACAGACTGCAAAGAATATCACTGAAAGGTGAGTGCAGGGGCCCCTGGGAAGTTCTTGAGCTGAGGGTCATTAGTATCTGGGTGTGATTGGTTGGCCTTGTTCTCACTTGACATTTATTTCATTTTCAAAACTAAGTACTAGAAAGAACAAAAAATTTGGGACTCTTTTGCTCCTGCTAAGGATACTTCCCTTTAAATTAACAAAATTTTTTTTCAATAACAGCCTTGAGTTCAATGTCTTTACAACAGTTTACCAGTTAGAATAAAATCGACTCTTTTATGTGTGGAGAGGGGATTATAGAAACAGCTTTTCTTGTGACTCTCAAACATGATCTTATCATATACTGAGTAACAAAGAGTGGAAAACCAGGAAAAAACATAAAAGGGTATTTTATCTTTCATAGCAGGGTTCATTTGTCTAAGGTAAACAGCCACACAGGCGTTGTTCCGTTAGGCTTGTTTTTACTAGGTTGCGAAGGATGCCCTCACCTGAAAAGGTCAAAGCTGATTCATGTGGGAGAGTAGGGGGTCAGTCTGTCAATTTCATATTGCTTTTTTTTTTCATGCCCTCTACTATACGAGAGGAATGCTATAAATGGTATTATTTGAATGGTCAGCTCAGCAGTAAGACTGGCGAGAATGAGTATTCTCTCGCGTCATTTACTTGTTTAGCAGAGAAAGTACTTGGTTCTCTGGGGGATAAACCCATGTAAGAATCCCATTAGATTCAAAGAGAAGCACCAGCAAGTTGGCCTGCATACAACCAGTGCCTTGTAAATGACATCTCTTGGCAATACTGAACACCTTAACCTTTCATTAATTTTGATTTTCAACTGTCCTTTGTGCCAAACGTTCCTAGAATCCTATCATTAGAGGACCTCAGTGAGCTCATTATCACTGGCTTTTATCCTAGAGCAGAGATCAGCATGGTGTTTTAGAAAGTACCTATTTTCAATTGTGCAGGTTTATAAGGTTCCTATAATAAATACTCACTCCTGCATGGCTCCACATTATCATTTTGATGTCCTTAAAAGGCTTTCTTACATACTTTAAAGGAGGCCCGTTTCTTTCCTCATGATTCTTAGGTTCCAAGGAGTTAATTTCTTGTGCCTCTCACTTAGACCATGTCCAATTTCTCATTTTTCTTTCTAATATTAACAATCTCATGGGGCTGGAATGATGGCACAGTAGTTAAGGGGACTGGATGTTCTTGCAAAGGATCTGGGTTTGGTTCCCAGCACCCTCATGGTGACCAACAACCATCCATAACTCCAGTTCTAGGAGAAGTTATGTCCTCTTCTGACCTCCCTTGACATTGTATGACACGGGTGCATGTACATACATTCAGGCAATACACTCATACACATAAAGTAGAAATAATAAAATATTTTTAAAAACCATGAGCATGGCTTTTTTTTTCAGTATACACAGTACATTCTAATAGATAGTGTTTACAAAACAGCCAGAGATCCCAACTCAGGTCTGAGAGTTCCTTTCTCTGTCTATGAATTGGGGCATAGTCAGATGAAGAAGTCGCTACTCTGAGCAGTATTCTTCAGCAATCCTTGCAAATTTAAGTGAATGTCAGCTGAATAAATTTTTACCTAGCTGTCAAAGAAAGTAGACAGTTCACAGTTGCACTAAGAGGAGACTTGCGTTTAAAGCTTAGCACAAGCACCTGGATGTGCAGGTGAATGTCCAGAAGTGATCCCTCTCTGATCTGATGGCCTGATCTGGTCCAATTTATCTCACTTTGTAACAAATCCATATCATTAGGAATGGAAGGATGATTCATGTCTGTTTCTGTAGAGAATATACTCTTGTCCAGTTTGAATGGACAGTACCTGTAAAAATGCACTGAATGCCTTTATTCCTGTGTTCCCTTCTCTTATTTGTCAATCTTCTAGTTAAGTCTTCATTCTCTTTTTTTCTATGATTTGGGCTGTAGTAAAAGAGAACTGGGCTGGAGCAAGGTATTGGAACACCTTATTTATATAGCATCGGTTGTATCCAGTGGAGTTTAGTGATTTTCTTCTGATCCAATAGAATTATTACAGGTGTTTGCATCCACAGAGATGAGTAATTTTTGCACTCATCAGCTAGGTGCACTGAAGGAACTGTCAACCGTGCCAGTTTTATTACTGAGGCCACGATGCATGAGCTATTTTCTACTAGAAAATTGGGTTCATGGTAACTAGTAATATTATAAAAACATTGCAGAAAAAGTCTTCAGCATCATGGAAACTCTGTAAGTGCTAGATTAGTGGATATTTTAATTCTTCTGTATGTCAGTTGCTTTTTCCAATGTGCTATATTCATCCTTTTGCAATCTTTCACTTAAAATACTTGACTACAACATGACTTCTGAATTCTACCTCCTAAGTTGTCTGTCTTAGGTAAAATACTTTTACATCATTTCTAGTCAAAGTAGAGAACCTAGAACAAACTTTCAGTCCTGCAGACATTCCTAAAGTGAGAAAGTGCTGATAAAGCCATTCACAAAACAAGCTCATATGTTCTTCAATCAACTGAATCAAATTGGCAGGAAACATGTTTTTTTCAGCTAAGAGACATCAAATTAAAAAAAGAAAACAAAGTACAGAAAAAAAGAGAACCAAGCTTTACATGGTAAGGGATGCATATGCCTTGGAGTCAATTATTGGCTTGGTCCCAATTTCTTTGTAATTATGGATAGCATTGGGACTGTTCATTAACACATCTGTAGAGTCATGTTCGTTTCCATGGTGTCTCACCACTCAGGGCCAGTCCGAGGGGTTAGGGGTGAGTAGACACAGAGTCAAGCCTCAGACTCCAGGTTGGACGGGAAGCAGCCCAAGCGCGTGGCACTGCAAACTCGTTTATTGAATGGTGCACAAGCTCTTATAGGTCTGGATAGCCAATGACCTTATGGGGTGGGGTCCCAAATACAGCCAATAGTAAATTTGTCTCCAGGTAAGCGGGTTCTTTCCAGATGCTGGTCTCACAACTAGCCAGAGCAGAACGCCACACCCACAGGAGCAGTTCCTCCATTCCTCCCAGCGGTGGCCTGGCTAGGCCCACCTTACATTAATTGGGGGTGCAACGGAGTGTCAGATGGCTTATTGGGGTTGGATCGCCCTGAGAGGCTGCCGGTGTCATCATAAAAGGCCTTAACATCTGTAGTGATAACTACACCCATAGTTGTAAGGATGTCTCTTCCCCATAGGGTATTAGGGATATCAGCCACCAGAGGGTAAAATTCCCCTGTGTTGCCATCATAGTCCTCCCAGGTGATCGGTCTCAATATGGATGCCCAACACATCTGTATCTAAGTTTGCTCATGTGCTTCAAGCAGGCAGGAATCCTGCCATCTTGCTCTCACAATTATAACACCAGAATACTGCCAACTATCTGATGTGAATGAATGAGTTAATCTATAAATTATCTATACATCGTGTCCATTATTCCTGTGTAGCATAGTTCTTATACACATAAAATAAAAGACTGAAGTAAAAACATTGGCACAGTTCTCATTGCAAGGTTACTGGGCAACAGATTCCCTCCTTTTATACTCATGAGATAGGTGCTAATATTAAATGTGTCACTATTCTCATTCTACCATAATGCACAGGTCATTGGTGTCATTGCATAGGGGCCTTTTGGACATCATGTTAAATGAACAAAAATATTCACCAAATTCAGACATAAGAGAGTTTATGTACTCCTTACAAGGAATCTAAAATTACTTTTAGTAGCCAGTTGTCTTTATAAAAAAAATTATTCTGAACAGAATTTCTTTCAGAGCACCTAGAAGTGTTTTCACTTCGAGTGATCCCTGTATTCCTTACCACCAGAGTCAGCTCAAGGATGACTCTTTCAGGCATTTCCAGAAGACAGAGATGAGAATTCCAGTTGGCAACTCTGGAAAGATGTTGCTTAGTTTTAAGAGTTAGAGCATATACTATGCATGGGATTTGAAATATAGTTGGTATGGTGTTAACAGATTAATTGATGTAATAGCAACCCAACATTTCCACGGCCATATGTGTTTGGGCAGTCTTGAGCTGGCCACTTGAACACATTTATTTTCCTGTGATACCTCGCTGAATCTAACCCATGGTGGTGTGTGGTATTTGGCAGAAGGCTTGTGAACAGTGTAGCTCAAGACGATGAAAACTGGCCTTGTGTGCTTACTAACAACTGAGTGTTGTACAGAATGGAGGGACCAAAGCAGAAAGGGATAGGAAGTAAAGTGCAACCTACCCTTGCAAGGGAGGACACAGACCCTCATTTTCCCCAATATGTCAAGAACGTGATACCCACATGAGAACAAATGTGCACGCATGCGTGCGTACACACACACACACGCACATGAAGTGAGAAAGTGACCTAGCTAACACTAACAGCCCCGGTGGATGTTGGCAGCTTATCTAAAAGGCCAGAAGATGGGCAATAAGGATTTGGAAAATAAAAACATAGCCTAAAATGTTGAACTTGGCAGATTTCCCTTTGCCTGTCACTCCATTTGGGGATTTGAAATTGTAGCCAAAGATAAGTATCTTTTCTTCCGCCAAGGAAGGAAAATGTGTAGGTGTTAAAAGCTGCAGTAATCTCCAAAGATTTCCTTCTGTCAGTCTTTGCCTCTCAGGCTATCGTCCTTCAAGTTAACCACTCAGAGTTCCCATTATCAAGATGGTGGGAGCTTTTGATGGGTCATTTGATAAAAATATGTTTTATTTCATTATTTCTTGACCCCAGAAGCAAGCCAAACTTGGTAAGAAAATCTATTTTGAATGTTCTTGAATAAAGAGATCCTTCCACTGAGAAGGAGAACTGAGAAAGCCAAGTTACCTGTATTCAGAGCAGTCTAATATACTGACAAGACAGTTGAGCTGCCTGGAGTAGCAGAGCAAGGCCTTCCCAAGTTCAGTGCTTGCTTCCCAATAGCTCAGTCCACCTCTCTCCATTAGGTAGTCGGAAACAGAATTTGTTAGGGGTTTCATTTTGAAATCTTTTAAGACATGTGCATAGCATGTCTTTTAACTTTTGTGCATTGATGCAAATATTTGTGGCTCTTTGGTATATGGCATCATAAAGTTTTGAATATTCATAAAACTAGTGTAATTAGCAAATATTCTTGTATCTGTACAGCCAAATTAGCTGCTGTAAGTAGCAACAATTAGCCCAATTCTCTTGTGTATAATATTTAGCCAATAAACACACAGTACTGCTCTTCTTGGTGAAGTTATATTGTCCATTCTCTTTCACACACTTGCAGATTTCATCCACAGAGTTTACATGTCCTCAGACTCATCCCTGAATCTCATTATCAATCTGACTGTGCCATTGCAAGTTACTGTCCTTTGCCCCATAGATAGCATTGAACACCTGCTAAAGATACTGCTATAGGAACTGTGTTTGTGTCATTTTGCATGTGAAAAACACATAAACTAAAATTAAACAATTAAAGAGTACAGTTTAATGGATTTAGCTATAACGGATATTTCATACAAATGGACCGCATGATGTATAATCCTTCTGTCCAGATTTTTGTACTGCAATATCTTCAAGGTTCAGCCATGTTATGAAGCATGTACCAATATATCATACTTCTTTGTGGCTGAATACTATTTTCATTTAATGGATAGACCCCTGGGCATAATTCTATAGCTAAGATATAAGATATTTGTAAAATACAAAGCTTTAAGAGATTTTGAAAGACTCAAGAGTGGATATAATATTGAGGGGAACTAAGAACAATTTTTTTTATAGATAAAATGCAAGAGCGTACAACTGAAATCCTCCTAAATGCTTCCAGTTACCTCTGTGGCCTTGTGCAAATGAGCATCAATGCTCTTTATATGAGAAGAGTATATTTAGAGCTAAACTGTTTCAAAGTTGTTCCTTGGAAGGAAGGAAGAAAGGAAGGAAGGAAGGAGGGAGGGAGGGAGGGAGGGAGGGAAGGAAAATGTTAGGGAATGTTATGGAACTTAACGAAACATCAATCTGAACAAGAGAAGTCCAACGGCATGTGCAGTCTAAGAAGTTGTATTGTTTAGGCCACACTTTTCTTGGTTTAAGAGTATCATTTGCATTTTTGAATCAGTCAACAATTTCTGCTGTTAATCACTGAGGTTTCCAGATCACCTTGAGAACAATAGACACATATACATTGCTTTGTGGTTTCAATAAACAATCTCTAACCAGAAAACCTGAGTGTGGAAGAGAAATTGTACATCTAATGTGGGAATTTGTGAAAAAGATCATGAATATTTTTCATGGCATCTGCTGGGAATATGGTACAAAAAATGAATACAAGGAGAATGAAAAAGAGCCAGACAAAACCCCCTTTTTAATGTTTATTTTAGAGAGAGGCTAGTAATTGATTAAACTAATCCAATATCTGGAAACATTCTTTTTTAATCTTCCACTTTGCCTTTTATGCAGTTTGAAATTTTGGAGACTCCCCTTTGAAGTCGAGCAGGGGCAAGTCTGAAAGGAACAAACAGTTTCCCAGACAGATGTGTGAAGAAATGCCTGGAGCTATGTGTTTCTTGCTGGGGTTAGATGTGACTGGGCCAGGCTGTTAAATACACAGCCACATGAAATATGAATATTCTTTTGCCTCCTTGGGGAATTTATTTTCCGATAGTAAAAAGGAAGAGAGGGCACCCTGTTGTTTTCCTCAATTCCTTTGCCTTTCCTTTAAGCTTGCATTCCTTTACTTTGTGTTACTATGCCTTGCCATTCAACAATGGTACTTAAAAGAAAAAAAAAACCTGATATTTCTTTTCCTTTTATTTTTTATTCCATTCTCTCACAGTAATGATAAAAGCCATCTTGACATTGCTTAAAAAAAAAAAACTTATTTTGTTTAAAATTACAGAGTCTCCATGGCAACTGCATCCTCCCAGGTCCTGATTCCTGAAATCAACCTCAATGACACATTTGACACCTTTGCCTTAGATTTTTCTCGAGAAAAGAAATTGCTAGAATGTCTGGACTACCTTACAGGTATTGTCTTATTGTTTTTTTATGTTCTCTTTAATATTCTGTACATTCAGAGATACAAATACTTTGCCATCAAATCAATTATCCCCTAAACACCAGGTGTGTGCATGTGTGTGTGACTTTGAAATGGTATCTAATTTTACTAAAACTGATTTTTGAGCACTCTATTATATTTTACTCAAAACAACACAGACTATGTAAATTGGGGGCACCAAAACAACAATAATAACATCAAAATCCTCTCTCCTTTCCTCCTCTGCTGGCCATCAGAGAATTTCATAAGGTTTCATAGGTATTTTCATTTCATGTCAGTGGAGGGAAAAGTGGCTGCTAAGTAACTGGGAATATATACCTCTCTAGCTCTGTATTTGTAACCTTATCATAATCTTCAGAATAACACATTTTGATAAAGCGTTGCAGTCTTCAGTTTGGAAATGGCTTCTTGCAGCCAAGTTATTGAAGGTGAGAAAGTAAGGGAATAACAGGATTAGGACTAGCTTAAGTTTCTATAAGCTGTGACAACCTCTGCATGTTCTAGTGAAAAATTGTATTTTTCATTTTCTGCTATGACTCTACAAACAGCACTGAAAGCACCCTGGAATTTCTAATGCCATGTTTTCATTTTGTACTGTCTAGTTTCTTTTCCTCTTCTTTCCTTCCTTCCCTTCTTCTGTTCTTCCTTCCTTCATTCCTTCCCTCCCAGCCTTCTTCTCTCTCTTCCTCCCTACCCCCTTGCCTCTCCGGCTTAGAAAACAATTAAAAAAGAAACAGAAGGAAAATGAAAACTCCAACTATTCATTTTTCTGACATTCGTACTACTCAGTCCAAACATCTTCTTTGCTGTTAGACTCAAAAACAACAACAGGAACTAAGAACATTGGTTGGTAGAAAGAATGTGGATTATTTAGGCAACATTATTTGTGTTAGCCAAAACCACCAGGACCTGTAACTTCAGGAAAGTACCATGTATACAGTGAAGCCAGATGTGCCCTACACTTAGGACGTAGAGCCTTCCAGAAAACACATCCCTAACTGAGCATGGTGTCAGTTTCTCAACTTCCACTCAGTTTCTACATGTTTGTGGAAGAGTGGTTGAGGAGCGTGGAGCCAAAGTCAGGGAACATTGTATATTATTTGTTTTACTAGTCTGTGCACAGAAACCCAGGGGGTCTCTACTTCTTATATTTTTGTGCTCTTTGTGAAAGCCTGAGATGCCTCTTTAGCTTTTATTCTGTGTTTGCAAATAAACTGAGTCATCCCACAAAATTCTTATCTTCTGTAGTTCTCTTTCAAATTTACTGTTCCTATTGAAGAAGAAAAAAAATTGAGTCAAAAGAATTTACAGAAAGGAACTATTTTTGTTTTCAAATATGTATGGTGATGATGCATTCATTCATTCTTTTGTTTAGTTTTTGATTCTGTGATTTGTTTCAACTAATACCATCTATAGAATTTTCGACAATATTCAAAATATTCTGTTTCTAGCCAATATATGAGCTGTCGGTGCATGGGTCTATTGAAAATTTGAAATGTGACTCGTAAAATTTAATGTTTTAACTTGAATTGAATTGAATTAAAAGTTAAACAGTCACATGTAGCTCATAGCTACTGTATCAAACAGTGCAGGTCTAGACTTCTTGCTGAACTCTTTTTCTTTGTGGTATTCTTTTCAAAATATCCCTTTTGGTTATGATCTGGGAACCAGTATGGTTGCTGCAAGCAAAAGAAAATCTAACTAACAATGACTAGGAACATCAAGGAGTATTGTGACGACAAACAACAAAACAGAGGCTGGACCAGGGCTGTGTGGAGGCTCAGTGCCGATCACAGACACCAGACTCTATTTTTCCTGTTCTGACATCTTCATTTTTTTGCTTGAACAAACTACTATTATGTTTCTTAGACCAGATCCGTGTCATAAGATCATTCCCAAGGCTAGAGGAAACTGAAAAATTAAATATTTGCCCAAGCACATGGCTTTGCTTACCAAAAATTTCTCTCATCAACAAGAATGTGTCTTCATTTCCTAATAATTATTTAGTAGTATGCAAAGGTGGATGTCCATTTAAAATTCTATAGGAGTAAGAAATTACTTACTAAAAGCAAAATTGTGAAACTGGCTTGCACTGAAGATAATATGTATCCCCTATGTCATCTTGAGAGCTATTTTTACAAACTAAAGGCCATATCTGGTACCTGAGATTTTGGCTTTTAAGCTGTCAGCCCCCAATACAAATTTAGTCCCTTTCTAGACATAACACCAATCCTGGACATAACATACAATACTTGGCGGATACTGCCAACTTGAAATAGTTTATCCGATATACACAAGAAGGAAAGCAAGTGTTTGTGGCATATTATCCCACCATTCCTTGTGCAGTGTTTGTGATGAAGGCAAGGAACTATCAGTTCTGGTACTTATTGTGCGAGTATTGCAATTCACAGCATGCTGTGGTTCTCATTTACAGTAAATTAGGTATTGACTTTGCAGGACAAACCCATTGGGTTTACAGTCAAAACAGAGTTAGCCTGTCTGGCTGTGCAAACAAGATTTTTTTTTCTCTATGACATGCATCTAAGTGGTATGTCAAGTTAATAACCCATAAAGGTGACATTTCCTTCCTGATTGCTGCTACTGCTATGTGTGCCACAGCTTCTTGCCTATCTTGAACTTACATTTTCTTTATACTTAATCAGAAGTTACCATGTGGACTAGAACATAATCTTTCCACAGTGGTTGACACATAAATAATGCAATAAAGTTTTTAAATTGCGAAAGAAAGAGATTTTTCCTCACTGATCAATTGTGGAGTAACCCCACACCAACACAGACCACACAGACAATAACAAGCACATTTTACGACACAGCTGGGCCTTCGTGGAATGCATCTCCTGATTGGTGTCACTGACTCATGCATATGCAAGTCACACCACATAGTATTAAATGTCACATGTGAGCACTTCAGGCGACAGATGTCCAAACACATATTTCAGGAAAAACACATGAAGGGTTATTAAGAGCACATATTTCTGTCTTTTTTTTTTTTTTTTTTTAGTTATAGATGCCATTTTGAAATAGGATCTACTACATAACTCAAGTTAGCCTCCTACTCACAATCTTCCTGCTTCTGCCTTCAGGTCTTGAGATTACAAATCTGTACCCCTATGCCCAAATGAGCCCTTCATTCTCAACGGACAGTCTGTGAAATTCAATAGGCAACAGGAGGCAAATCTTATTATGATTTGTTCTAAATGTCTTTTCAGGTGGCAGAGTGAAGATACCTAAACCAGAATTTTAAGCGAAACATTTCTATAAAGTGCTCCCCCTTTGGGTTTCTTTACATTTCACTCATTCTAACCAAAATCTAATCTAGAACAGAGAGAAACTCTGTAATTGTGTAATTTAAAGTTGTTCTAAACCTGTAGAATGCAAATGTACAAGTTTCCCCTTTGAAGTTCAGCTCTGCTATACAGACAAATAGAAAGAAAAGCTGTGGATCAGTTCGCTAAACCGCAGGTCTGCAAACTTTGACTAAAAGCAGTCAGATGGCAGATGTCTTAGCTTTTGTGGGCATATGGATGCAACTACTCAACTTTGCTGCTGTACATAAACAGACAGACAGACAGTGCATAACTAAATGAGTCATGACTTGTGTTCCAATAAAACTTTATTTAAAAAAAAATAACTGTAGTTTGCCACCTTTGCTCTAAAATATTATTGCCACCACAAAACACTTATTGCCTATTTTTTTCCTTCTATATTCTTCTCATAAAGTCAGTTAGCAGAAATCATCTACAAATCATTGTTTTGGTAAGATTTAGACTCCTGTGCTGCTATGTCAAACAAATAAAACGACAGGCTTCTGTAACAAGAAAGTGAACCAAATGTCAAAGAACCATGATATCCTTAGAAAATGAAAATATGGTTCTAATAGATGATTGATAATTATGGTTTTCTTAATTAAATATATTTCCTAAAAATTGAAAAATGAAAGAAGAAAATAGAGCTACATTAAAATTTTTTAACAAAGCATCAAAATAATGGAAGGAAATGTTAATTATTTGGTTGATTTGCTATGGAATAACAAATAATGGTATTTTTCCAAATACCTGGTAATGTGTAGATAAATAGCTTACAAACTTTGGGTTCCAGGAAAATTTGACCCTCTGATTATTTTGTAAATAACGCTTTTTAAGAATCTGGTTATATTTATTATGTACAAATTGTCTATAGTTGTTCTCATGCCACAAAGCCAGGGTCATGAGTAGTTGTAAGAGCAGTGATCTGGTGTATGACACCTATACATTTTACCATTCTGCCTTTTATTGGAAAAGTTATCCAACCCCACCCCCCAAGGTGAATGAAATAATGAAAGTTTGACTTGGTGACTCTTTGTTAACATGTTTTTCTTCACACACAAGAGACTACTGTTTCCTTACTCTCCTTCAAAAATATATTTTCATGATAAACTGTGATAAATTCATACTGACTGACTATAGACACACTGCTTACAAAAAATAAATGTTATTGGTCCTGGAGAGATGGCTTAGTGGTTAAGAGTACTGACTGCTCTTATAGAGGACCAGGGTTCAATTCCCAGTACACACATGGCAGCACACAATCGTCCCTAAGTCTACTTCCAGGGTATTGAACACGCTCCTCTGACCTCTGTGGGCATTACAGGACGTGGATGCACATGCATGCAGGCAATACATTCATACACAGATACATTAGAAATCATACAATATTAAAAAATAGGTGTCCCAAACAGTCATCTAAACATTTTCTGGGCCAAGATCCCCATCCCTTGGATAGTAGTTCTGATTAACCATATTTAGAAATACTTGATTTAGCCCTTAAACTTCTCCAAAATGGTATACTAGTAGTGTCTGCTATCCTTCTAATGAATATTCTTGATGGCCACAGCTCCGAACCCTCCTACCATCAGAGAAGAGCTCTGCACAGCTTCATATGACACCATCACTGTCCACTGGACCTCGGATGATGAGTTCAGTGTGGTCTCCTATGAGCTCCAGTACACCATATTCACTGGACAAGCCAATGTCATTAGTGAGTATTTCATGGTCTATTTACTACCTGATGGGATTATTTGTTCTCAGATAGACTTTGATTGAACATAAACAGCGAAAGGAAGAGAGGAAGGAAAAAGACATACAAAAATCTTTGGCTTCTCTTTCTTACCTAAGGAAGTAATAGTGCTCACTTGTGTTGTACTAGTAAAAATAGCTAATGAACTATACTGGTGAAATAATACTATGTGTGAGACCATGTGGATGAACCTCACAGATATTGGAAGAAGAAAGAGGCTGGAAACAATATATAGTGTGTGAATTCATTTATTGATTCAGAACTTAAAGATCAAAATAACCCGTTTTTGTTTAAAGATGCAATCTCAGGTGTTAAAATTATAACTACTAATAAGGATGTTGGTTAGCTCTCTAACGGCAGGGAGAATGGTGTCACCTGGAAGAAATGTATCCCAGGAGCTGGTGAGATGGCTCAGTCAGGGAAAGTGTTTGCCTTGGGTGTATGAGAACATGAGTTTCGGTCCCTAGAACTCATGTAAAAAAGCCAGGTGTGGTGGTATGGGGAAAGGATAGAGACAAGAGAATTCTGGGAATTCAGTGATGAGGTAGCACAACCCCATCAGCATGTCCCAGCTTCAGTGGATATCCTGTTCCACAAAAGAAAGTGGGGACCAAAAAAGGATGATGCCCAGTGTTGACCTCTGCTGAACATACATGCACCCATGTGTACACACACAAAAACACATATCCTCCCCACCCATACATGCATACAAAACTATATGAGGGTTCACATTATTCATAACCCTTCCTGGGTAGTAGCTATATGCTTTGCTAATTATATCATGCATTTAATTTCATGTATTTTTCTAAATGTTGTTTCACAGGTTTTTTTTCTTTTAAAGAAAAGATGTAGTAAAATGTTTAGCTAAAGAAATCTGAATAGCTGGTCCCATTCAGAGGTAGTTTAGGGCTGCCCCTTCGAATATTAATAATTAGCATATCCTAAGAAGAACTTCTAGGATTACCTGAAGTGAAGAAAGGCTCTCCTCTGTCACTGAGGCTGATTGGCTATTTGGCATCGTGAATAATTCGATAACCTCAAACAGCAATATCACCAGGAAGGTAATAACAGTTGCTTAAATCGAAGTGAGCAAACGGAACGGCAAAGGATTAGGAGAAATGACTTTTCAGGAGAGCAAGTTTGAAGCTTCTTTAGTAATGAAATTATGGAATATGTCAAAGTAGAAAAAAATAGCAGTTACTTTTCAACAGAGATATTTTGAATGAAACTAAATCAATTTAATGTACCCTTTAAAAATATAAGCCTTTTTTTTTCTCTTAAGTACACTGTTTTTTCTTAGTACAAGGAGTTCTGAGGTATATGATGCCTAAGATAGAAATGTGATTGAGGAGAAATTATAAGAACAATACAGAATGACACTAACCAGTAGCTCCCTCTCGTTCTTTAGAGCCACATTTCTCAGCTTCCTCACTACAATTCTCTCTCTCTCTCTCTCTCTCTCTCTGTCTCTCTTTCTCTCTCTCTCTCTCACACACACACACACATATACTATACACACACCTTCCTCCCCCTAATTGGTTTGCCTTGGAAACATTCATTAAATTCTTGTGATTTTCCAAGAATGTGTACTTTCTGAATGGAAGAAAGAATGCCAGGAAATGCTATGTCAAAGTCAATTTTGGCAAGCTGCTGAGTAGATAGCCCAAACAGAGGGGGCTGAGTACATAGGGGGGCTGAGTACATAGGGCATAGAGTGGGGGCAAAACCAGATGTGACCAAACTGTCTTGAAAGGAAGTTGATGATGCCTGGCTAGAAAACTCTGTGAGGAAGACAAGGCAGTGAAAAGGAAGTGTGAGAACTAGAAGCAGGCCTCCAACCTGTGTCTCGCTGGCTTCAGGGAGCACAATATTCTCAACCACCAGTCACTTAAGGCCAGACCACAGGCAAGAGATAGACAACAGAGTGCCACTTGGGTCAGCCTATCTTTGGATTTTATGTTGGTGAGCCATGATAAGCAGTAGTGTGCAGTAGGTAGACCATCTTAAGGTGACTTTGAGGCACTCTGGAGGGTGGAGAAGAACAGGGGAGGGCTGAAAGCAATTCACAGGAATTCACTGCCATGTAGGAATAGACAGGGTCTTCAAATGATACTCAGAGCTGAGAGGAAATGGAGATGACACTTCTGGAAAGACTCCTCTGCCTCTGGCTCATTTTGCCGGGTAACATTACCACTATCTTCAGATTGTCTAAATCTCTTTTGAGACGAGTCTAAATAGCACTGCTGTGGCAATAGTTCCATATCACTCCACTCTGCTTCCAAAATTGTGAATTAATCTGTTTCCATTCTCGTACAGTTCTACCTGGTCCTGAGTGTCATGAAGAAATGCTCATTTTCTACATTTACTTTGTATGCTCATTATTTTACTCAGATCTTTATATTTTTTAGCAAATATAATGAGAAATAATTCATTTTCAGTACAAATAAAAATTGCCTTATTTTTTCTTGAGGCACTATAGTGTCCTATTGAAAAACTGAGCCCTATCACAGCATTCCTTTAGAATTTTCTATTCTTTTTAAGAGAAATTTGATCTTTTGTACATTTCATGGAACAGTTCTTAATCAAACTTAGACCCCCTCCCCCATCCATGCCCCCACAATCTGGAATCGGACCTCATATATTCTGTCATACATGTTAAGTCCTATCTAGTCAAACATTTGTACCCAGATGTCCTTTGGTGCAAATTCGTCCACTGCAGTCTTATCTAGAGATCATAAGTAATCAGTCCCCAATATTCACCAGTCTAGGGTTGGCCCACCACTCATTTCTCTCACTCCACTCTAGTCCCCTGTGATTGAGTTGGAATGGGTCCTGTGCACGATCCCATCATTGCCACAAGTTCACATGTGCAAGCTTCCATTGGCCTGAAAGCCTCTGCTTCCTTATGTTCACAAACCAGTCTTGACTCTTACAATCTTTCTGCCCCTTCTTCAGCAATGGTCCCCAAGCTGTGAGTGGGAGGTCCTATCCAGTCTCTTATTCTTGAAAACTTGGCCAGTTGTGGCCATCTGTGTACATTGTACTCTGTTGTGTAAGGAAGCTTCACAGGTGAGAATTGAGTGATGTACTAGTTTTCTCTCTACCCCTTGTCCCACTATGTTCCATGAACCTTAGGTATAGAGGTTCAACTGTAGATGTGTCACCTAGGATTTGGCATCTCTCAGATGTGTATCCTCTGTTTGACCAGTTGTGGGATTCTGCTGTAGCCTTCATCTGATGTAAAAAGAAGCTTCTTTGATGAGTGGCATACAGTATACTTGTCTGTAAATATAAGGATCCATATTTAGCATATGGCAAGAAATTCCATTTGTCAAGAGTTATGACAGAGATATAGCTGAAGATAGGACATAACTTCGAATACAAGACTTGGAGCAATAGACCAGGAAATGACCTGGAATCCTTCTACCTGAAGTTTAGCTCTCATAATGCTAGATGATAATAAGCAAACTGCTAAGGAAGAAAATCAGTCAGTGGTCCAATGCAACCCTAAAGCCTAATAACTATAACAAGAGGTACAGCAAACTGCCTCTGTTGGAGGTAGTTGTGGTACTGTTATCTGGGGGGTAACCAACAGCTATCTAATTGGACTTAAAACTCTCTCAATGGGAGCGAACTCATAGGTGGCACTGTAAAGAGCCAAATACACATGGCTGGAGATGTCCTAGATCCTGGAGAAAACCCTGTCTTTGTCATCACAGCATTTTTAAAAGAAGGCTGATAATTATGTTACATAATAAAAAAATCACTTGTATAATTTCCAGAATTATCTCCATGATACCTTCTCACACAGTCTCCATTTGAAAGGCTCTCATTGAATGCTATTAGTCCATCCAACTTATCCTTTGAAGCAATATGCTTTTCACATGTGTTTTAGAATGGCAAGCTCTAATGGTAAAATTCTACGAAAAATTGGAAGGTATTTTCAAAATCTGCCAAGGACTCCTCATGCCACTGCAAATATTTTACTGCCTCTAGGTCATGGTTCCCACCCTTTTCATAATAAACCATGGTTAATGACCTTCAACTGGCTCTAATGAAGGAGAATTAGATAATGTCTATGAATTTTATTTAATCACATGGAAATTCTCATAGATATACATATGCTAATGCAAAATTAATGACACTACTTTTAAATTTTTTCATCTTAAAATTTCATTGATAAAATTATGACTATGCATGTTAATTGCTTATTAACACATAGATACTTAATTTACAATGTTACCATGTAAATAGTTTTTCTCAAACTTTTCAAAAAATAGTTTATTATTTTTATGTGTATGAGTATATTGCCTGCATGTGTGTAAGTGCATTCATGTCATGCAGTATCCACAGAGGCAGAGGTTAGAAGATAGCATTGGATCATTTGGAACTGGAGTTACAGATAGTTGTTAGCTTCCACGTGAGTGCTGGGAATCGAACCCAGGTCCTCTGCAAGAGCAACCAGTGCTCTTAATTGCTGAGCCATCTCCCCAGCCCCCCAAACAACTTTTAATGTATTCTTTAATCTTAAACTGGGCCCTGTGGCCAGCGTGCTATTCCTATTATTTGCAAAACAAGCAGAAGCTGTGTTTCTCGAGGCTATCATTGTGAACACTTGTATGTATACCAATCATTCATTTGGAAAGAATTCATGAAAGCTATTAAACCTATAGTATTTTGGGTGTTGGAGAGATGGCCCAGTGGTTAAGTGCACTGGCTGCTCTTGAACAGGACTTGGGTTCAGTTCCCAGAACCCACATGGCAGCTAACAACCATCTGTAACTCCAGTTCCAGGACAGCCAATGCCCTCTTCTGACCCCTGTTGGCATTGCACAACATAGGTGCACTTACACCCATGCAGACAATACACCAATAGACATAATAAAAATTAACAATAATCATCATCATCATAATAATAATAAAAGAACCATATAGTAATTTCTTAGGGAAGAAGGAAAAGGTAGTCAACTTCTGTCCAGCCTGTTAGAAAAGATGAGCAATGTTGGAAATCCATGAACAATCTGTCCAAAGTATGTCCACATTGCATGATATTTTGCAATGGCAGTTGGCATGTAGGGCTCTGAAATTCTTAATGTAATTAAGATCTCTTAATAAGCTAAGTTATGGAAGGAATTCTTCTGGCTAATTATCAATGAAAAACAATGTACAAACTCAAAAATTTCAATTAGACTTCATTATGGACAAATGTTCATCTATTTTTGTTTCAATACTTTTAGTTGAGTTGGAGTCGGTGAAGAGTGAAGCATCCAGACAAGTTCGGAAGAAAGTAAAGTTTCAGTTGGGATAGTTACATAGGTGTTCCATGAATAGATAAAGTAAACCTGTCCATGAGTCTTGCCACAGTGGAATGTCAAGGCAACCTAGTCTTGCTTCAGCAGACTCTGCATTAAAGTTAATTGAAATATTGTAACATCTGCTTTCGTTGACCACACAGACATTTCACTGTAGCATGTTCAATTAGACAGAAATGCTGTAAGCATAGTGAAATGGATAGGATTCTCATTTGAATCTACTGAATGCTATTATTGTTTGCCATTCATGCCTGACTGCTGTTGACAGAGATGTAAGGATATAAGTGGGCTATCTTAGGCAATAGAAAAGCTAATTTTCATTTTATTACTATTGTAATATTATTCAATTCCTTAAGGAAAATTGTCAGCCTCTTGGAGCCTGGAGCCCAGAACCAAAACTGACACTATATAAGTCATATCAAAATCTAATTGGCTGTAGCATACTTCAGGAATATAGGGTTTGTTATAGCTGTGATTTCTAGGAAAAGTTATAGAGAGAAAGGATCAAAAGGTGTATAGAGTAGGGACATCCACTTGTTACTGTAGTATTTGGGGGTGTTTTCTGGGTCTTGCCTAAGGGAGACTTGAGAGGAGAGACCATAGGGCTTAGAATTACAAAAACTAGGGGATGAAGAGGATGATGTCTGTAGTTAGTATATTATACTCTGTTAAATATGAAACACACACTCCAACTCTCCAGTGAGTCTTGAATTATTTCCTTGTCATATGCTTACTTTTTCAACTCTCACAATCCTGTGATGAACATGTTCACAGGTGGAAATGAAAAAAAGGTGATAGAAAATTCAAAAGGCCAAATGACTCCCTGACATGCACCTTAAAATGCTGTGCAGTCAAGATAGAAGTCCTGGAGATCTTGGAGATGGTTCACTGAATAAAGCACTTGCTGCACAAACATGACCAGGGTTTGGATCTCCGGATCCCTCATAAACAACCAAAGAGGTGTATTGGCCACCTGTAACCCCAACATTCAGGAAATAGAGACAGGGGATCCCTGGTCACGCTTACTAGTCAGACTAGCGAGAATTGCTGAGCTCCAGGTCCAGTAAAAGACCCTGCCTTAATTAATAATGTAGAGAAAAATCAGGAAGAATACCTGATGTCAACCATTGACATCCACATGCACACACACACACACGACACACACACCACACAGAGATACATACACCCAAAAAGATACCAAGCATGTGAAGTGAAATTTCAAAACAGAATTATTCAAAAGAAATTCTCATCTGTTATGATGCTAGGAGGGAATTTTTTAAGTCAAATGCTGGAGAAAACACTTAGAATTAGAGGAGAGACTTCAGAGAGCCTGTGACTATCTTGCAATGCTATGCAAATATTTGTGGCTTGCTGTAGATGTGCATTTGTAAATTTCTTCTCATGGAAAAGTCTTATTGGATTCTCAGAAGTGTGAGACCACAAAAAGATTCAGGAACTGGTTCTTGAGAGTTCAGTTAAGTATAAATTACCTCAAGATCAAAGGATCTAACTCTTTGACTTGCAAATGAACCAAAAAGGAAGGAGATGGGAGGTGAGTTTGGAGTCCCTCAGGAAGTGAAGGGTCCAGGGTCTCTCTCAGGGACAAGTGAAGAAAACTCATCAGAGAAAGGAAACTTCATGACAGCTAGTCACCAGGGAGATGGAACAAGGTTGTATTGGAGGGGAGATTGATGGGTGAAGAGAGGAGATTTGGGCCTGATACCAAAAAGATGTTTCTAGCATCAGGCAGCTGCAAAACAAAATGGACTTCCTTTTTCCTGTGTTCTTCCAAGTGTCATAAATCTTCATCCTGTTCTTCAGCCCACATCCTGCAAAATGGAGCCAGAGGAGCAGCTCTGCTGCAGTGTGGAACCATGCATTTCCAGAGATGCAGGTGGTCAAAATGACCAATAGGCCCTTTGCCAGTATCCACACTGGACTCCAAGCTGCCTATAAATACTGCTGCTTCAGGTTCTCTTATGAATATCTTCTGAGTTTACCCGATCATTTTTATAGCTCTAGCATCGAGGTTGTTTGAGCTTGGCTGACCCATGCCTGGTTTACTGCTGCATTGAACTAATGATAAGGCTCTCCCCTGTGTCTCATCTATTGGATGAGACTGTTCCCCCCATATTGTTGCACCCCATGGCAATCGCACAGATAGAGAGGATGAGCAGCAACACTTAAAGCCATGTAGTGCCTACTTTCACCACAAACACATGTCATTTTGGCCTCATGTTTTCAGTGAGCAAGTCACGTGGCCAAGCCCAAAGCCACATGGCAAGGCAGCATATCCCATCTTTCTAGAGGGAGCAGATACAAAACTACTTTGACTTGAATATGGAACAGAATTGAAAGCAAACTGAAATCTTTGTCTGTTGAGAAAGTCAGCTTCTAATGCATGCTTCAGACACCCCTCATTATCTGTGGGTCTCAGAATTCTTGAGATGCAAACTGAAGTGAGCAGTGTAGTGCAAGAGGGGTGAGATGGGGTGGGAACAATCAGTGATTGCTTTTGTTTCATCACAACATTTAATTTCACATCATGGGCATGCTCAGTGCATAAGATCCCACAAAAACCCACCTTTGCTACATCTGTTCACACAGACCAGAGTTGGAAGGAGCTGGTCCAAAGAGAATATTCAAGGGGAACATACAATACAGATTGATCTCTTGCTAGCAATGGGGCACTAGTGCTATTTTATTGGTTATCCAATATAAGAAGTGAGAATCTGTTCTATTTCTTAATGCTTACAGTTCAGATAATCTAATATTCTGCAAACATTGCCTGTGCTTGCACCTGTCTGGTTGGTTTTGCAGGTCTGTGTAACTCAGCCGATAGCTGGATGATCGTGCCCAACATCAAGCAGAACCATTACACAGTGCATGGTCTACAAAGTGGCACCAAGTACATCTTCATGGTCAAGGCCATCAACCAGGCTGGCAGCCGCAGTAGTGAGCCCGGAAAGTTGAAGACAAACAGTAAGTGCTATGAACTCAGTGGTGCTGTTATCTTGCATGGCTCCGCATTTTGCTGACTTTGTCCTCCCCACTTTTTTTTCTTTTTCCTTTTCTGTCTCATGCATCACAGCCTCAGAAAAGCAATTAAAGAGCTAGTATTGAGTATTGGGAATTTTAGCAGCTACCTCTGATTTTTAAAGCTGATTTTCTCCCTTCTAGGCTTCTTTAACTTTAACTTCTCCACACATCATTGTTCTCATCTCCTAAGTAAGTAATTCTGGAAGAGCTCTTCTGAGAAATGGAATATGTATATGTAGAGCCTAACATAAAATAAGGACTTCATGAATGGTAGATAGTATTCTTTCCTAGAGCAGAAAACAAATTAATAACTTGCTTAAGAAATTACTTTATTCCAAGTAGCTGTCTGGATGTGTAGTTTTCAACTGGAGACAATGCTGCCCTGCCTATCTTTCACAACCATTGCCCGTGTGACTTTTAATAATGCCTAGAGACATTTTGGATTATTTTAGTTATCCTAAGTTGCCATAGTGCTTCTGACATCGAGAGCATGAGTAAAAGGCAGGCATACGAAACATCTGTAATACACAGGAAAGTCCTCATTGCAGACATAGACCCAGCCCGTCCTTGTGTCTCATGGTTCTGTCATCTCTGTGTCACTGTCTACATGTGTTTTGTTTTATTCTCTCTCTTCTTTCTTGACATCTTTTTGATCTAGAAATATTATGTTATGTCAATATGGTGCCACGTCATGAGCTTGCCAGTCAACAGGAACAAATAATGACTTTTCAAGGGGTGCTCCCATTTAACCATATCGTCAATTCCCCAGGGCGTCATAGTACATGTGCTAGTTGTAGAGGACCAGAAAAAACTAGAAGAAGAGAGCAGTGTTAAGCACGAGGAAGCTGAGGCTCTGCCACATGGCATCCATGTGCTCCTGCGACTGCCTTCTTTACATTTTCTTAGATAAAATCATTTTATTTTATAGTAACTGTAGAATCACAGAAAACTTATAGTCATTACAGAGTTCTGTATACCCTTTACCCAGCTTCCCATAATGTCAGCATCTTACATAATTTTAAAACATTCGCCTCAACTAAGAACTTCACATTGGTGCATTCCTCTTGGCTAAACACTAATCTTTATACAGATTATACCAGTGTTATCCCTCCAATTCCTGTCCCAGGGTCCAGTCTAAGGCCCTACAGTACATTTAATGCTTCTTAACTTTTAAAATAGGAATATTTAGCTTCATTTATAAGCTGTCTCAAAGATAAACTTGAAACAATTTTGAGAACATAAGAAAGATTAGTATCATGCTATGCCTTGTTGAAACCACATAGCACATGACAACAAACCCATGCACACTCAGGTCAGTAGTTTTTTATTTGCATTTGAACAAGTATTTTGCCCCTCTGGAACTGCTGCAGCTCCTAGTGAGTTGAGATGTGCTGAGCTGAGGATACTGATACTACATTCAACTCCTTCAGGTGTGCTTCTCTCAAGTAATTTTTGGACTGTTGGGGAAGAAAGCATGTTAGACTTTAGTTATCATTACATTTATGAAAGCTGTAATGGAAGTAACTCATGATAGTTCTAGATTTTGAAAAGAGCATATTCCTGTATAGCCTTGGTGGTTTTTCAGGGCAAGGTAAGATTAGGGGATGGGAGAAGGAAGCAATGTTCCATGTGGACGGAACGGCATGTGGCAAGACCCAGAAAAAAAGATGGTTTGAATAGCTGAAAAGTGATCGGTGTGGTTAAATAAGGCTTAATTTGAGAGGATGGATGAGCTAGGAATCTAGAGACAATAACCAGGTTGTAAAACTAGGTATAGTAGTACCTACCTATTATCCCAGGCTGAGCTACATAGTGAGTCAATGCCTTGAGTTTGATCCCCAGCAGTACAAGAAAAAAAGTGTTGGGAAAAAAAATAAGGTGGCCAGGCCCTTTCCCGAAGGACTGTAATGCTACCTACAGGGCAGGTTAGTCTACATACTGAGTTCAAGGTCAGTCTGGGCAACTGAGTGAGACCTTGTAGAGTACTTGACTAGCATGCTTAAACAATCATAGCCACACCCACCTACACATGCACAGGGTCCTGAACCCACCATGGGGCCATGAAGGAGCTGGTTTTAGGAGATCAGGGTTTGGTGGGGAAAAGAAGAGTATTATTGATAATTTGAAAACATATAAAGAAAAAGGCTTTACTGTGATGTGGTGACAGTGACAGCTGGAAAAAGTGTCTAAAGATTATAACAAAAGTTGTCCATGCAAGAGAACAGTAGCCAGAATAGGGTCATGTCCTACAAATTTGTCTGATGAATTAAATTGTTTAGTATTGCAACTATTCATTTCCTTGCAAGTTAATTTGGCCCCCACTGAAGCCAAAGTGTAGAAGTTGAAAAGACTGGGCAGTGGTTTGTTCGGGAAAAACATTTACTGCCTTGGCAGAATTTGCTCAGTGAAAACACAGGACTTGAGCCCAGTGAAGCTGGCGGGCCCCTGCTGTGTATGTGAGTGACTGAGAGTAGCAGCCAATGTGGGCAGAACACTGCACAAAATTCCTCCTCATTCTAGTCCAGATTTCTCTGAACATTCTGCTACTCTTCACCAAGGCCAAACAGCACACAGGTCTTCATAGATGATGGGCTCCGTGATGGCATTTCTTCGTGCTCTGCCCATTAGTGTCCAATTATTTTTATTCGTATTTATCTTCTGCCCTTAAAAATGGAATATTTGAAGGAAAAGTAGCTTTGTAATTTTCTGATCCTTCTATAGCTTATCTCTAACAGTTGCTAGTGTAATTGTCCCTGAAGTCTTTACTACTTAAACTTTAAAATTGTAAACTGTAGGTGGAATCCAGTATATCTTACAGCCTCTGAGAGTCCCTGTTCCCTGCTGAGCACTTGAAGGTTTTTGTGACCTCTGCTTTTAAAGCTTTTCTTTGATATTGACAGAAATGTAAAACAGGGATTGGCAAACCATAGTTTAAGGGCCAAATATTGCTGCCTATTTTTGTAAATAGTTTTATTGGCATATAGTCATGCACATACATTTATCTATTTGTGGTTACTTCCTCCCTGCAATGGCAGTGTTTAATATTCACGAAATAAAATACATGACCTACATAACTGAAAATCTTTATTATTTGATCATTTATAGAAAAAGTATGTTTCTCACTGACCCAAAGACATGAATTTTTGAGGTGCTGCTAGTAGGTTTAGATGCAAGCAGCATCCCCCATATGTGACAGAGCATACAGTGGCCCATAATACCTGGGTTGGTGTCTCCATCCCAAACATGTATTGTTTACAGTCATATTTACCGAACTTGTTTCTGTCATTACCTGGGAACTGCATACTGGGCAGAAGGGGTCTTTCAGCTGCAACAGTGTCTATAAAGTGGGCTACTGGTATTATCATCATTTTTTATTTATTATCATTATTTACAGAAAACTGTAAACCACTACCATTAGAAGTTGTTTTTAACACTTAAATTACTATGAGAATATGCAATACTGTTTTGTTATAGGAGCGTGGCTCAGGGAGGTGTGGCTTGTATCCGGCTTTTAAATCTGACTATGAAGACAAACCATTGGTCATGTTCCAAACTACAGTGCTTTTTCACTTGCTCTTTCTGTTTTCTGAACTTCTTTCCAGGCCAACCATTTAAACTGGATCCCAAATCTGCTCATCGAAAATTGAAGGTGTCCCACGATAACCTGACTGTAGAACGTGATGAGTCATCATCCAAAAAGAGTCACACACCCGAACGCTTCACCAGCCAAGGGAGCTATGGAGTGGCTGGGAATGTATTCATTGACAGTGGCCGGCATTACTGGGAAGTGGTCATAAGTGGAAGCACATGGTAGGCAGCTTCTATCTATTGTCCTCCAGGTATAAGAAGGCACATGTTATTCTGTACTTTGTCAAAGGCATCAGTCTGTACCAGTGTCCATTCAAGAGTTAAATGCAGAAAGGCAGTATCAGTGTATCAGTCAGTTACTCTAAAATAATGCTACATAACAAACAAGCCAAAATTCATTGTGACTTAGAACAACAATCATTTATTATTGTTAGTGGGCATTCACATTTGTGGATTAGCTGATAAAGGCTAATGTCAACTGGATTTTTGCTTCAAACTGTAGTTTGGGTTTAAGTCTATTCTGTGTCTCTTTCCTGGGCACTACATAAATCTAACATGGTGGCACATGCCTGAAATCCCACTATTCAGAAAATGAAAGCAGGAGAAGCAGGAATCCAAGATTATCTTCAGATATATAGTGAGTTCAAGACTATCCTAGGTTACACGAGACTCTATCTCAAAACAGAAATATAGATTAGTTCATTCTCATTTTACATGTTAGGTGACTAAGGTGTGGGACAAACGTCATAAAATTCACATATGGAAGCCAGGAATTCTAGTCAGGAGCCTAACTCTTAAGCAGGAGTCACCTATAAAAGACAAGAGAGTTAATGTCTTAGTTGTACAGGCCAAAAATTTTTTTATCCCAAGTACTCAGTCTGGGCCTGTTATAGTGGTGTTTTGGAGAGGCAGTCACGGACAATCCATATACAAACTGACTATGGCCAAGGACCAATAGAACTTCATTTATGAAAATTGGCATGGGGACAGAGTTGAACACTGGGCTGAAGTTTGTTGATCACTGCATTTAACTGCCATACTATGCTGATGTTTACAACAGGGTGATATAGTTTTGAAATGTTCTAATTACTCTGTAGAACTTGCAGTAGTGTACCTAATAACTGATAACTGACGTGAGAGTTTGACAGGAATTTGTTAAAAAAAAAGATCCCAGTGGGAGAGGGATGAGAGAGGTAAATGGGAGAGGTATGAATGAGTAAATTTGTTCTGTGAATGTGTGAGATAATATTGCCAGAAAAATTAGAAATAAACACTAAAAAGTAAAACCAGCATTCAAAAGTATATAACCTGAAGATGATGAGGATTACAACAGTATTTCTTTTGATACAAGCATGACAAAACACTTCTTATGTAAAAGTCCATTTGATTCAAATATGTGTAAATAATACAATTAGTGTAAGTTGTTCAGAGCACAGGTACCATTCACCTGAAATCTAAGAAGTGGGATTACATGAGTCTCTCCCAGTGATGGTAACTGTATTAACTTAGCAGACAGTTTTATATCTCTTCTTATCCTCCTAATTCTCTTTACCTAGAGCATTTTCTTGTTCCAGCATCTTGTGAAAGGATGGAGAACAAGCCCTGTTTCCTCCTAGGCTATGGAATACATTAGCACTTGAAATTTATGTGTGTACATGTTTGTGTGGGGTATGTGTATCTGTATTCTTTGTGGATGTGTGTGTGTGTATACATGTGGAGGCCAGGTGTTTTCTTCAATTGCTCTATGCCTAATTTTTTGAGACAAGGTCTCTCGTTGAAGCTGGAGCTCATTGATTGAGCTGCACTGGCTAGATAGAAAATCCCAGAGATCCTCCTGTCTCCGTTTCCCCAGGGCTGGGATTATGGGCACACACCATCATATCCAGCTTTCTACATGAATTCTGGAGGATGAAACTCAAGTCCTCTGAACCAACTGAATCATTTTCCCAGATTGGTACTTGATACTTTTAGTTGTGCTGAGGCAAGATAAAAAAAGGAAATAGAATTCATATGCCAAACAACAAATGTTTGTAGTTAATTAATATGCTCTATTAATTTGGGATAGAATCCAGTGTCTAAATGATTATAACCCTATTAATAATTATTTATGATAAATGTTACCTGATGATTATGATCTCATTGCCATTGATGAATAGTGTGGAAATTGCAGTAGACCACTTCAGTTACATAAACACAGATAAGCATTACCTTTCAAACAGCCCCCAGATGTCAAAAGTAACTCATGAAGGGAAAAAGAAATTCTACAATTAATTGCCATGTATTGGCTATTTCCATTAAAACCCAATTGTGTCGATTTCAGAAAATCCTGATGGTGAAAGGAGTTCCATATTTCTAAGTAGGTGCTAGCAAGGAAAGGGAACCTCCTTCAATTAAATGCCTATGTTACCCTGACCTACAACAGTTAATGACACACATATTTTCTTGTGAAACATAGTCTTGACTTTAAATTGATCCATTCAATGGGGCCTGTTAACTGTGCTTTGAGAAGCATAGTTTTATACCTTTTCATTTCTCCATGTCTCACTGCGTAAATTAATGGAACATTACATTCTGCCTGCACCTTTCAAGCTCAATGGAAATATGTACATAGTTTCACAGATTAATTATAATATAATGGTATTTCCTTTGCTTAATGAACTATATTCTTGCTTATTTTCTTGCTCTCAAACCCTGTTAATGCGTACTTGGTGTTAGTGAAGTAGTGTTAACTAGAGTAATAAGAGTGGGTTCATGCCAGAATTACTAGACTACAAGTTGAGGGAGAAGCGCATGATTTCTGGATTTTTCTCCCAATTTAAACTTTCTCCTTTTCTTAGTGAAATAAGCCCTCCATGCTGCAGTTACATCAAAGGTTCAATTGAGATTCAAGTGGGAAAGAAATATTAAAGCCCCTTGAGAAAAAAAAAATTGTATGCAGCAAGAAGAAGGAAACAACACCAACGTTGATATTTTATACTGCAAATTCAGAGCCAATATTATCTGAAAACTGGAAATAGTGTCTTGGGACAGGGCATATATCTTCAAGGGAGATATTTTAAGTGAATACTGCAAACCTCAGGACTGGTGAGATGGCTTCATCAGTATAGTGCCTGCTCCTCAAGCATGAGGGCCTGAGTTTGGATCACCAGCACACACATGAAAGGCAGGCATGGTTGCACGTGTTTATAAGCCTAATGCTGGGGGAGTTGTTTGGGGACAGAATCAGGTAGATCCCCAACTCCCAGCACTCGCTGGCCAACAAGGCTAACCAAATCAGTGAGCTTTGTGTTCAGTGAGAGGCCCTGCTACAAAAGAAAGGTGGAGAGGAATAGAGGAAGACTACTAATGTTGAACTCTGGCCTCCACATGTGCACACATGAGTGAGTACACACACACACATGCAAAATGAAAACATTTCCAAAATATATTGGCTAGCTCTTAGCACATAAACAGAAGTCAAAGTCCTTCAAAGAAGGGAGTCAGAAACTTATGGGAGACCTGACATAGCTGGGCATATAGGTCAGGTATCTATTGCTCTAGTGCATGAAGTCTTGATGACGTGTTGCCCACAACCAATGCAGAGGCAGCCTGGAGTCATCTAACTTCTGCTATTGGAAAAGTCACTGTCTGTCATTGGAAAAGAGTGACCCAAATCCTCTTCCTACTTCAGGATCCTGTGGATACAACCTGTCCCCGACTCAAACTAAGAATGGGCTTCTGGGAAATATAACGTAGAACTCTCGCTCTCTCCTTCATCTCTCTTTCTCTCTCTCCCTCTCTCCCTTTCTCTCTCTCCTCTCTGTCCCTTTTACTATCTCTCCTCTCTCCCCATGAACAGGAGGATATTGACAAGGATATTGTCAACAGACAGGATGCCACACTGGTTTGATGGATTACCATTATATCTTTTTTAATTCAGTTGTGGGTGTTTTATCAGTTTTCTTTTAAACATAACTCTTTTAAAGTGATACTATTTTAAATATAATATGTAATTTTTAAAAGAATGTCATCTTAACAAAGATCAATGATGTTTGTCTCTCTGTGTAGATAAGGTACCATATGTTAAAATCCAATTACATTGGTTTCTGTTCTAAATTCACTCTTGATTAAGATGGATGTGTTTGGCTTATCTTAATAACTGTGAGATGTTTTTAAGTATTCCAGGGCATGTCTCAGATAAGTAAAAAGGAAATAAGATGCTTAGAACGTTACAGGAAAATTCTTAAGATTTTCATTTTTGACCGGTAAGAAAGAATACTTAGAATAACTAAATGCTATGTGCTCAAAGATACTTTTAACTGGTTTAATTATTTACTGTGTGTGTGTGTGTGTGTGTGTGTGTGTGTGTGTGTGTGTGTGTGTGCAGGTGCCAGAAGATGCCAGAAGAGGGGGTCATGTCCCCTGGAGCTGGATTTGCAAGTGATTGTGAGCTTCCCAGTGTGGATACTGGCAACCAGACTCACATTGTCTGGAAAAGCAGTGCAAGCTCTTAACCATTGATCTAGCTCTCTAGCACCTCAAAGTTATTTTTAAAACCTTGAAATATAGTAGGAAATATTAGACTGCACAATTTCTGGTGAGGGGAAGATATAACAAAGTGTCAATTAAGTTTTTAGTCTTTTGAGTCATCCCAGGTTTGAATTCTGATTCTGGTGTATACTATTATTGTGTCATCAGACAGTACTAATAAAATGCTAGTTACTGAACATTATATGCCAGCCTTTGTGACAAGAATTTAAAGTCTAGTTTTCTTTTACTGTGTAATTCTGGGAAATGGAGACCCATTGTCCCTGTGGTATGGTTGAGACATTGATTAAATGACAAAGAAGACATCCTGACAAATAGAAATAATTCTTCCTGCTTGCCTTTGGCAAAGTGCATTCAAAATCATGGAAAAATGATAGATGTGTTGTAAATTATAATATTTAAGGAAGATTCAGAGAACAAGTATAGAGTCATGCTGTTCAGTATGGAGTCTCTGAGCCACACATATAGGCACTTAAATAAAATTAATCAAAATTAAGTATACATTGGGCTGGTGGTTCATGCCTAAAGTCTTACTACTTAGAGCACTGTAGTAAGAAGATTGACACGAGTTTGTCAGCCTGCACTACATAGTGAGTTCTAAGCCAGTCTGAGCCACAGTGTAAGACTCTGTTAAAAAAATAATAGAGGACATGAAGTTGGAGAGTTAGTGAGTTGGGGTGGAAGTTGGGGAGGAGAGCTGAGTGTGATCAAAACACATTGTATGAAAGTCTCAAAGAATCGCTTTTTAAAATTAAGTGCATGTGCTTCTCCACTTATGTTGAAGTTGTATCCTGATAAATTCATGGGGAAAAATGAAAATGTTGGAAGTGGAATATGAATATATTTCTGATAGATAACCTCCCAAATATCATAGGTCAACTTCAAATATCTTAAATGTTCTCAAACTGCTTACATGAATCTGCAGATGGACTAAATCTTCTAGTACAAAACGTTTTTTATAATAAAGTCTTGACTGACTCACATCATTTATTGATACACAGTTGTGTGTTGTACCTCTTGTTAATTCTCAAGTTGTCCAGCATCACAAGAAGGACTCATACCACATATCAAACAAGTCAGGAGGAGATCAAAAGTCAAAACTCAAAGGACGGTTTCTACTGACTGTATATTAATTTCATAAAGTTGAGAAATCCTAAATCCAAGGATCCTAAGCCAGGCATTCTCTGTAAATATAAATTTTATTTCTCAGGCATACCAACCAAAGTTCTAGTGCCCAAAAGGCACTTGTGAATTCTGGCCACCATACTGAACAGAGAAGACCCCTCTAGTTGTTGCAGAAAGATCTAGATTGATTGGCAGTTATCCAAAAAATTCAACTGTGTAGATATTCACAAAAGAGTAAAAGCAGTGAGATAGAAAGCTGAATTTCTTATGCAGCGTTTAAACTGCAAAAAGGTAAGCAAAAATACTGGCTACTTTCTGCCCACTGTTTTTGGGAGGGACAACAAAGATGAGCAACACAGTCCTGGAGTTCTTACGAAGCTTTCAAGTACAAAGACTGATCAGGGACTATATATGTTTTAATGGACCATAAGGCTCACAGAATGGATTTAACCCATGTACATTGCAACTCATTTATTTTTTTTTTATCATTGCTGTTCATCCCTGCAGGTATGCCATTGGCCTTGCATACAAATCAGCCCCAAAGCATGAATGGATTGGGAAGAATTCTGCTTCCTGGGCCCTCTGCCGCTGCAACAATAACTGGGTGGTGAGACACAACAGCAAGGAAATTCCCATTGAACCAGCCCCCCACCTCCGGCGTGTAGGCATCCTGCTGGACTATGATAATGGCTCCATCGCTTTTTATGATGCTTTGAACTCCATCCACCTCTACACCTTCGATGTGGCATTTGCGCAGCCTGTGTGTCCCACTTTCACTGTGTGGAACAAGTGTTTGACAATTATTACTGGTCTCCCTATCCCAGACCATTTGGACTGTACAGAGCAGCTGCCTTGAGCATCTAGCCACACATAGCTGCTTTCTGAGGCATAACAAAGCTTGCGGGGATTGAGATCAAAGGCTTCAAGAGAATTATTAAATCTTCCCCAAGTTGTCCAGAAACCAGCTAAGATAGGGCTCTGACTGGGAAATTTACTTCCTCTTAGTGTGTTTTGTATTAAGTACAGGCTTTAATAATTTCTTTAATTTTTTGTATCTAGAGGAAAATCTATAGATTATTTATAAAACAAATATAATCAGGATTACATCTCTTAGAAATCACTTGGTTTTGCACATAAAGAGGCCCATAAGTTTATCAGCCCTTTACAACTTTTGTTTTATCACAGTCTTTGAGCTTGCCAAAAATCCTTTTCTCGATTTGTATGTTTACTCACTTTTCCACATATTTCATAATAAGTCTGTGCTAGGTTCTGTCACTTTGACAGGACATTACAAAATATGCAGCTATTTTAAAAAGTCATTTTGAACCTACTAGGGAAGTGAACATGCTTTCTTATACTGGTTTAATTTGAGATGCTTTAACTGTGATGTCAGAAACTTGTATTCGATCAAATAGAATGTAGAGAAGAGAAAATGGAAAGAAATAACTTGGGACTCATACTTAGCTATGGCTGATGAGATAATTTGGGGAAGAAAGGTTTTAAAGCCTTTGGCCATATGTTCACTCACTTTCCCAGGGCTGAAGCTTTTGGGCTAACATTGTGAATGAGATTGCAATTGAAAATAGTCACTTTGAATCCTACAGATTATTAAAGAATTCATGCTGATTTGGGTTTTATCAGAAGTAGGATTCTGTTTCATGATACAAAACTCTTTCATATTTCCTCTTTCTTGTTAAGTTAGGCCTGTGAAATTCTTTCATTACATTCATTAGTTGTCCTAGTCTTCCTTCCCCCAAATTAAATTTTTTTTTTCTTTTATTTCTGGGGCTAAGAAAATGAATGTATTCTGTCACAAACAGTAGTCCAACTTTCAGTTGAGTTTGCTCTCTGGTTCATCAACACATGGCCTTGGTCACAACTATATCCAAATATAAGTCACCAATAAAACACAATATTTATGACAAGGGACATTACATAAAGTACTAGTCACCAGTTAAACATTGCCTCTAAAGTTATTATAAACAAACTTTATTAAGCACATTTGAAAGAAGTAGATGTCTCACTATATCCTAATATAGTTTATCATAGTGTTGTAATAATTCAAAGTCAAAGTCACTATTCCCATAGACAAGTCTACTAATAGAACCTGTTAATCAAAGTTCGTATGGAATTTTTTTTCATAATGATCTGATCTATTGTAATTGTCCTTGAATTAAGACTTTCTCGTGTAGTTGCTGGCCTGGGAGATTGGCATGGGTTCATCTTGACAAAGGATGTGACCTGTATAAATTGTTTTAATTGCTAAAATATTTATCTGGGCCATTGACTCAGCCAGCAACGGACTGAACAGACTGATGGATTTAGGTGTTGTTTTTAGTAATTTTGTTCTTAACCAAATGTTTCTCAGAAATAACTCAATACATTCACTGTTTGAGCATCACATGGCCAAAATTGATATGCTTGCCAATGTGAACTTCAAGGAAGACCAAGCCAGCATCCCGTGTCTTTCTGCCTCTTTCCTGATAGGTACTGTCTTTTTCTTAATGGATAGATTCTATATATTTACTATATTATTTATACCCAGATGAATATTTTGATATCTACTTAAGACAATTTCACATCTTAAAAATTGACACCTCATTGAAAAAAAATCCATCCTTCTCTAACAATTTAAAGTGATTTTTGAACGTATGACAACAATCTGTATTTGCCTTCTCTGGAAAAAAGGTTGTCTTAGTCATTTCTACATGTTTGGGTAACTGGATATAGATATTTTAATGTACTTTGTACACTTAACAGGTTCTAAATAAAATGATCTAAAACTCAATTTCCGAGTTTTAAAAATCATGGTCTGCAGGTACCAATAAATGCTACAGTTTGCCTTATGTTGTTAACAAAGCATTTATTAGGAGGACACTATTACAATGAATATGTTTTTCAGTATAAAGATGTTACTACTCAGATTTCACTGCAAGTTGTTTAGGGTGTATTTGGCTATTTTTGTAAAGATAAGACAGATAATGTTATAATTTTGTTGTGGAAGTCTCACTTTTGGCTAACTTAAAAACATTGTGGATGTAGCAGTTACTATTTCCAGGTTGTCATATTTACAGAAAAATATGTATATGGTGAAAGGCCACAGTGTTTAATTACTGTAATGTTGTAGAAAAGATTTCCATGTGGATTTTTGAAAGTCTAAAAATATATGCTGTAAACATTTGCTGCAGTATAACTCTGCATTTTCTTTCAATGGACTGGGGCCACTTCACAGGAAGCATTTCAGTCAAGAGGCAAAAGAGATGCCAATGAAGGCTACAAAGGCTTGGCATCCTGAGTTTGTGAATAACTCAGTTGCCAAGAGCTGTAGACTCAGAAGGGCTGTAAGTTTGGTGTCATGCTCTCTTTTCACTGTCATGAAATTTCTAATTTTTTTTTTTTAAACCACGGGGCCAACATTTTCACTTTGCAATGGGCCCTGCAAACTGTATAACCAGTCCTTGGAACAGAACTCCAAAAGATGGCATCGCTCTTCCTAAGGGATAGAAAGAAAGAAATCTGGATCCAGAATTGAAAATTGCTGCTCAAATCATTCAAGTAGGAATCAAAATAGTGAATCAAATGAGGTTGGGCCTAAGGTGAAGATTTTCTTTCCAGCTTTAAAAGAATATGACTTCAAAAACTGACTGTATATATCAGTGATGGTTTGTGCTGGAGGCAAAGCAGCCTGAACACAGACAGCCTTTTTATTATTGTGCTGATACATGGACTTTAAACTTCCTGAGGAATGAGCCAGTGCCCTCCAGTCAACATGGATTTCCATCCCAGTTCCAGGCGCATAAGCAAATGGCTTCAGAGACACATGCCTGACTGAATGTTCAGTGTATCCAGTGTTAGGAAGTTGACATCTGGTCTACCTTGGCAAACCATTATCAACATGCAAAGACAATGACAGCAACAGAAGAAATGATTTGAAAATAGTGCTTCTCATCCAGGTCTTTGTTTTGCTACCCCAGGAGACATTTGGCCTTGTCTGTCATCAATTTTGGTAGTCACATGTTAAGGACATGTTGCTACTGGCATCTAGTGGGAAGAAGTCAGGGATGGTGTTAAACATGCTGTAATCCACAGTGCTGTTCACCACAAAAATATCACGTTCAAGATGTCAGTTGTGTCCTATGTAGACACTCTTGTTTGTTTGCTTTTTTCATGTGCAAACAACAAAAAAATATGGGCAGAGATCAATACCTTCCTTCCCTAAAAGGGCTCCTTTATCCTCTGAACTATTTACAGAATTCCAAAATCTGAAATATAAGCCTGTGTAAATGCAAATTACTAATAAGTGTTGTGATGATAATGAGCTTAGTGTGAAAATGAGAAGTTGGTTTTCTCTCTGCCTCCTTTTACCAGGGCAAATAATTCAGTTCCTGGTTCTTGAGTCAATTGCCAAGTCACTCAGGCCAATATCTCCTCTTGACTGCTCTTGCTTCCTGGTTCAAAATAAAATCATTTTGTGGCACTAAAACAGATCTTTGCCTCTGTTGCCTTTCATAATTTTATTTTGTTACATTCATGATCTTCAAAAATACTTATCTGACTTCTGCTGGGTTTTCCCTCTTATTTTAGGACACATAATTTATTTTTTTTAGTACCTGAAACTGTCAGATTAGCTATCCACACTTCTCCATTAAAAAATGCAGTAACATTAAAAGACTGAAAATATCCTACAGGGAATTTTAGAACACAAGAAAAAAAATTCTCATTAAGGACTAGAAAAGCAGAGTAAGGATTGCTTGATGTCAAATCTCCCAGGGGCAATAGAAGAGAAAATAACGATAGCAGAGAAGCAGTGGTTTTGATAGCATTATCTGCCATAATGCTACCGGTTTGTTTCATAAATACATACCAACCCCCATTCCAGGATCCGTAGAAGCTGATTTCTGCATCTTAGAGATACAAGTCCTTTGGTCTTGGTCAGTGCCAAGTACAATAGGTTCTACAGAGCGGCAACTTCAGGACCATCAAAAATTTGTTGGAAATGGCCTTTCTGTCTCACTCCAGGCCTGCTGCTTGGAACCTCTGAAGAGGGGGCCCAGCAACTTGAGTTCCAACAAGTACTGCAGGAAATGCTGGTACTACTGAGAATTTAGGTAGCACTATTCTGGAGAACTTTTCCAACATTATAGCACATATGAAAAGATTCGGCATGAAATGTATTACCGAGGTCAGGTACTTTGGAGGCAATGAGGTAATGTAGAGATTCCTTATCATACAGCATGAAAATGTTCTTTTCCTCACATTCTGACTTCTGGGTCATATCCTGAAGGATGGTGAGACAAGGGTGGGAGTGTAACCTTGCAGCATGTACTTTCAAATAATTATTCTAAAGTGCACTTAGGATTGGCAGTCAATTCCATAACCACAGAGTTGGTCAATTCTAAGGCTTAGATGGTGACCACCATCTGGAACACAGTCTTTGCTGAAACTACTCTTATCTTTGGTTGTACAAAACCTTTCCCTGCTTTGGGAGCCAATAAAACTTGGCCTGTGGGGTGTAGTTTGCTGGCCTCTTCTGTAGTAGATGCTGGACTACCAAAGCCTTTGGGCATTCTCTGCCCCTCACTCAAGACTGGGCCATGTTCACTTCATGCCTCAGTGAGCTCTAAAAGTCCTTGCCATTGATGAATTCCATCAAATCTGCAGTCACAGAACTAGTGGAGAACTAGTTAGAAAATGCTTAAAACAGAGCTATTCTCTGGGATTTAGAAGATTCCCTCATTCGACTGACTAGGGCAGGGCATGCCAAAGTTCTAATAATTAGCTTTACAACCTTCATAATTCCAAGTCAAATCAGCCCTCTTACAGGTGACAGGTGTGTAAAATATATTCCCTTTGATAAGAGTGTTGAAGACCATTTAACTTGAACTTTTGAAACTGAAGAGGCACCACTATAATTAATCACCTATCAAAATTAAATTGAAGAACATGCCAAACACTTCACAGTTTCTTTTTTTTAAGAAACAAGGGTAATGTATTTAAGAAGGTAGTTGGTTGTAATAAAATTAGGAACACAAAAAGGGGAAACATGTTGGAGTTGAAAAATCCGTTTCTCGTAAGTGCCATTCATACCGTAGGGTTTATAAGATAAAAATGGAGCATATGACTTAAAGAAAATCATTTCTGTAGTTGTCTTAGCTTAGTATGGGCAATTTATGGAAAAGAAAACAGGTCTCTCTTTGAATGTTTTACAACCATGCCTTCCTAAGAGAATTATTTAAGCTTGATTAGATAAGAAGCATAGCAATTAGCAAGCAAATATGTCATGGCCAAAACCTGTTTACCAATTAAGAAGTACCATGAAAAATGATTTAGTGAACATTGGTTCTTTTGCACAGCCTATTCTCAACGCTCAAGTTTGATGAGGCTCATTAAAAGCTGTTCATTTTCACTAAAGCATTTCAAATCATCATCACCACCATCATCATCATCATTGCCATCATTTTCCCTTTCACTAATGGTGTTCTCCCTCCAACTCTGGGCCACTCTTGCTTCCTCTTCTTGATCAAGCTTCCCAAATGGCTGTACACACATACTTCTTCTCATTGCTCAACCAGTATTGCACCTCACCCTATATCATCATCATCAGAGGTTTTCACTCCACCAAAAAGTGCTCACACTGACATCATTAAATGGTATCCATATTCGTTGAATAAATATTATCAAATACCCACCTGTCTTCATCTTGACATTCAGCAGCTTTCTGAAATATTTACTACCTAATTATTTTTTCATTCTCATAGGCACCTTTCTCTCCTACATTGCCCCAACCACCATTTTATAGAGAAGGCCTTCAATTTCCTAGGTCTAATTTTTCCACTGGCTCAGCACTACGTGTTGCTTGGTAGGGGCAATAAGTTTCGGAAGCCTAAAGAGCACTTCAAGTTCAGTATATTGCAGAACTGCACTAATGATCTCTGCCTAAAACCTCCTTTTAGCTAACAAGTTGCATGAACCAAAAGCTCAAGGAGTATATTTGATGTTCTTCCTTTTTGTATCCAGTCCATTACAAAGTCACTTTGACTTTATCTCCTAAATATGCCCTTGACTTACTTCGCTCTCCTGCACACAACCTCCAAGTTTTTTACATCAATCATCTCAACTACTGAAATAACAACTGATCTGTGTACATTACACACTGTTTTTTTCTTCATCATCCTCTCTCCTGAGGAACCAAGGTAATCTCTAAATCAGCTCATATAACATACCATTCATTTACTTCTTCAATTATTTCTACCCCATCCCCAATCTCCATAGTGAGTAAAAACCTTTAAAATTTCCCACCTGCTTTCTGTCAGACTCTTCAATTCCTGGGAAGTCTTTCTTTGATCGCCCAGTGTGAACCAAATTCCCCTAACATCCATTTATAGAGACATGTGTGCCTATCTTATTTTTCTTTTTCTTAAACAACTTTTAAAAAGTCTTAGCTGGCCAAACAGATGGATTAGTGGTTAAAAGTACCTACTACACAAGCCTGGTTGCCTGGGTTAGATGCTTGGAAATGACAATGGAACCAAAAGTTATCCTTTGACATCCACAAGATCTCCTACACACACTCACACACACACACACACACACACACACACACACCACACCACACACACACTATACACACAATTTAATAATAGTTGATAGTGATGATAACTATCCTTATCACCGTAGGCCACAATTTCTCATGCCACAGTATTCCTACATCTGCTTAAATCCGTGAGGTACTGCTTCTTAAGGGCATATGCAAAAAGGCATCAATTATAGTAGCAAAAACGAAATGAGCTGAATGTAAATTAACTGGGGTGAGGTTAAATACACAGTCATTTAAAAGTATTTTATTTATCATTTTTATTTTATGTATATGAGTGTATTGCCTGCATGTATGTAAGTGCACTCATGTTGCACAATGCCTGCGAAGACAGTGTCAAATTCCCCTGGAACTGGAGTTACAGATGGTTGTTAAGTCACCATGTGGGTGCTGGGAATCGAACCCCAGTCCTCTGCAAGAGCAGCACCAGGGCTCTTAATCATCGAGCTATCTCTTCATGCCCCACAGTCATTTATTTCTGCCATAAAATATTCATGCTGCTGTTAGAAAGTCATAAAACAAGTCATGTGACTGACCAAAAATGTGTTGATGTGTTGTTCTAAGTGAAAATGCAAACAGCAATGACCAAGAATTCTTTAGATGGTGTTACAGGCAACCCTCGCTAGTCACAGAATCATTTGAAAAGCTGTTGTTGGCAGAAATTAGTATGGCTCCTGTGTATACAACCCTGTGTTATCCCCTCACCTTGAATGTAAGCAAGACCTGTTATTTGTTTCTAGTCACTGGCATATGGCAAAGATGCGTTTCTTGATTCTGCTATCCTATATTTATATGAAGCTTTGCCTGGCTAGTACACACTAGAGCAACTCCCATTGCTGGCTCTGAAGAAGCAACTGGCCATATTGTGTGAGAGTATGTGACAGAAAACTCTAGGTGGCCTCTGGAACCTCAAAGTAGCTTCTAGCCAGCAGCTAGCAAGAAACTGGAACTTCTCCAACCATTAGAAAATGATGTTGCCAACAACCTGAGAGAGTCTGGACGCCGATTTGTTTGCAGTCAAGCGTCAGATGAGAGTGCTACACAGCTGACATTTTAATGGTTGCTTTGTGGGACCTTGAGCATACAACTGAACCATTTCCAAACTCCTGATTCATAGAAGCTATGAAATAATTTATGAAATTGTACAAGCAGTGAACAGTATAGAAATACATGAAAAAATGTTAAAAATTTAAAAGACCAATGAAACAAAGAGTTGGTTTTGAGAAGACAAAGTCAGCAAACCTTTCACTAAATAAAGGAGAGAAAAACGAAGACAGAGAGACCTAAATAAATAAGGTCAGAGGCGTAAGAAGCCATAACAGAAATAGGAAGATTCATTAAGGGTTGCTGTGAACAAACATCCACTGACAAAGTGGAAAACAGACAAAATGAACACATTTCTGGACACAGAGAACCCAACATAATTGAACCGTAGGGACTTAAAACACTAGAACATCCCAATACCATGAAGGAAGATGAAATCAGTTGTAAAAGATTTTCCAGTCACAAAATCCCAGGGTTGGATGGTTTCACTGTTGAATTGTATCAAAATTTGGAGGAAAATCTGAGGCCAATTCTTCTTAAACTATAGGCAAGAAAAAACTTAAGGCATCTAAATAGGAAAGGAGTTTACATTATCTCTATTTATTGATGATGTTATTTTTACAAAAGAAAAGCCTGGAGAAGCACTCTCAAATACTCTAAGACTGAACAAGTTCAGTAGTTTTCAGGATACAAATCAACAGGGCAAAATTAGTAGCTTTTTATTTCAATAATAAGGAAAATGCTGAGACTTTTAAAAGCTAAATCATTGTATGACCAATAATTACAAATGAGTGAATGAAAGAATAAAGAAATTGTAGTGTATTTACACAATGAAATACATCCAGCAAAAAAAAGAATTATTGTCATTTGCATCATCACAGGCGAACTAGATGTCATTATGTTAAATGAAATAAATCAGGCATAGAAATACACATATTGGCCTTTTTTCATCTCTTTTTGGAGGTTATAAAACAGATCACATGCCAGATATGGTGGCACAAACCTTTTATCCCAGCACTTGGGAGGCAGAGGCAGGCAGATCTCTGTGAGATTAAAGTCAGCCTTGTCCACATAGAGTTACAAGCCACTGGGGTGACAAGAGAACCTTGTGTCAAAGGCCACCCCCAAGAAGGTTTCATAGAAGTAGAGAGTACAATAATGGTTACCAGCATCTGTGAGTGATGTGGGTAAGGAGACGGACACAGCGTGTTTAACCGCTATGAGGGAACAGATGGATAGGAGCCATATTGTTGTCTAGTACTGTGAGATAGATATTTTGAAATAGCTACCAATAAGGATTTTGAATTTTTCCAGTACCAAATAATAATGAATGTGTGAAGCTATAGATATGCTGATTACTTGATCTGGTCATTACACATCGTATACATGGTTTGAAATATTACAATATACTCCATAAGTATGTACAATTGCCATCATATATCAATTACGATATTTTTATGGGGACAAGTAGAGTAATTTCTGACCACAGACAAGGCTCTGAGTTCAGTTTCTAGAGCCAGAAAAAGTGAATTTTTAATGGTGTCCAGCACTGCAGAAGAAATATTAAATGCTAATATATATTTTAAATACCAAAAAGATAAAAAAGAAAATCAGGTTCATTGTTGTTGTTTTAAACAAAGTCTCTCTCTGTAGTCTAGACTGGCTTTCAGCTCACCATTTACCCCAGGATGGTCTTACATTCAGAGAAATCTTCCTTCTTCAGCTTTACCTGCTGTATGAGACGTAAACTCCACTAAGCCACTTATTTTATTTTATTTTTCATTTATTGTTTTCATTTGTATGAATATATTGCCTGCATGTATGTAGGTAAGTGCACCTATATCATGCAATGCCTGTGGAGGTCAGAAGAGGGTGTCAGATTCCCTGGAACTAGAGTTATGGATGGTTGCTAGCCAACATGTGGGTGCTGGGAATCGAACCAGAGTCTCTGCAAGAGCAGCCAGTGCTCTACACTGTCAATCCACCTCTCCAGCTCCCCAAAATGTGATTTTTAAAAGTGTATATAGACAGTAAATGTATTTAAATCAGACAATTAGTTGGCATATTTCAGCTTTCACTTTTTAAACTTTAACCTACTTCCTGAACAAACCATGTCCAACTCCTATTCCCATTTTCTCTTATACCCAAATGATGAGGGTGGGAGCGTAGACTGAGCCAGGAAGAAGAGAATGGGGTTAGAGAGTCATTTGTGGAGCCTTCCAGAGGGCTGACTGCTTCTGAGGTCTACCCTCAGCATCCAATAAATAAGCAGATATGATGATGACAGAAATGGATTGCCCTGGTTTAAGTCTCCATGTCAGGTTTCGGGGTGAGTTCATTAGGGGAGGCTATGGTGAAAACCAACAAGAGACTCTGACAAGCACAAAGGGGTAGGTGTCGGCTTGGAACAACGAGCCCAATCAAAGTTCCTGACTAGGGGCCCCTGGGAAATTAGTGCAAGCAGGGGGAAGAGGGCTGGCACATCCCAGCATCTGTTATCTGTCTCCTCTTGGTTTTGTCTGCACTCCGGTCCTGGTACACAGGACATTGTGAAATCGAGATGGCTGCTGCTGGGGATATGTTTGAAACCTTCAAATGACTGAGTGGGAGCAGAAGTGAAGGGCGTGACCCCACGATCTCCAAAGTTCATGGGGTCAACCTGTCCTGTGGAGGCTGAGGACTTGATCCTGCCGGGAAGACGCTCCTCATTAAGTAGTGCCCCTGCATTCTGTGGCCCACACATAAGGTCGCCTTTACCCTTCTGGGCTGCTTCTAGACCTTGAAATGCATATATTCCTCACATTTATAGGTCAATCAGTATTTTCCTGATGGGCTTGTTTGAGGGGGTGTGACATTCACTGATGAAGAGATAGGGATACAAATATCCTACCAAGTAGCAAAATGAGAAATGTCCCAGGCATGGAACCCAGTACAGGTAACAGTGCCACAGGCTGATCACCTGCTTTCCACTGGGAAACAGCCTACAAAGGCCACCAGAGCACAAGCTCTGTCTGAAGGATTTCAGAGAGCTACCGGTGGCGGACTTTCAAAGGCAGCTTTTCTTCCTGAGAGCTGTGCCCTCAAACCCGAAAGGCCGGCAGGGATTGCTCTGCCTGGACAAAAATCAACACAGCTCATGACAGCATTCAAGGCACAAATGTGACCAATTTGCCCTAATGCTGTTGGACACAGCCATTAAAACTACCCCAAGTGGAAAGACTAGGCTGGGTGTTGCAGGAAAAATTCCAGCACTAGGAGACTGAAATTATGACACCTGAGAGGAAATGAGATGACTGGGTGTTAAAATGCTCTGGTGTATTGAGGTGAACTAGGAAGCTATACATTCTTGCTAATTACAGACTGGCTAAGTTTTCATTTCTAGTTTAAGCAGGACATTACAGACTTTGCTTGCTTATGTGTTTTGAGTCCAACAAACTAGCCAACTGCACTCTTCTAACTTCTTAGCCATGTAGAATAGGAAAATCTGGATCTGTTGAGCATATTTAATGTGAATCCCTTTTCTTTCTTGCCTCACCCATGGTGGGGACAAGTGTCTGACTCCATTCTGCACAATTGTCGCTGCTGTGTTTTTAGCTGTCATCTTTTGTCCTGAGCTGATTTTGCCTCCTAGGCAGATATGTAGAGCAGGAAGGTACTGTCCAGTGGAGCTAGTCCAGGACATTGTAGGATATTTAGTAGCATTTATGGGTTCCACTCTATCTGTGCCAGGAAGGTCTGGAACGAAGGAGACAAGAATGTGGGACTCCTGAGCTGAGGCCCAGGACAGCTGTTTCTGCCATCTGTGCAATTTAAAGGATGTATCTTTACCTTCTGATCCTGTTATAAATATGACATTTTTTGATACAATGTCTCCTTGTATCCCCCAGCTGGCCTGAAATTCTCTGTGTAGACCAGGCTGTCCTCAGTCTCAGAGATTTGCCTGCCTCTTCCTTCTGAGTGATGTGATTAAAGGCATGCACACCATGACTTGATTAAAATTATGATTAATGAAAATAGACAGAGAGTAGTGTCTCACTATGTAGCCCAATTCCAACCAGGAATTGACTATTTAGAAAAGACTGGCTTTGGATTCCCTGAGATTTGCCTGCCTCTGCCTTCTAAGTGCCTGTATCCATCATAGACAATTTGGGAGATGTTATTTTTGAAAGAATACAGTAGCTCCATATATAGGCCTCATACCTTCCTTTCTCTCTTACACAGTTCAGAAGAGTCCACAAAATTTTGTCATCCTCGGAGTTGTTTTCCTGACTGTATGTAAGACACGTGAGAATCGGAATTAACCAAAAATAGCATGTTTTAATATTACTGATATTAAAAGTCCTTTTCTGCATGCTGTTAGTAAATATTTAGGTAAAAAGGAATGAATCGAAGGCAGATTTTAATGACAGAGAAATAGATAAGGCTGGGATTAAGGGAGGGAGAGAGGGCCAGAGGGGAAGAAGGAAGACCACAGTAGGAAAGGAAAGAGAATATGAGCAAAGACATTAATGGTGCATTTGCATGCTGGACTGTGCAGATTTGTTCCGAAGTCTACAGAAATTATGAAATTGAATATTAGACTAACCCACTCTGATAATGTCACCATGTGGCTCAGTGATTAGCCACATCAATTCGGACATCCAGAATTGATGATGAACAAGAAGACATGGATGTGCTGGTTGAGGTGATCCAAGAGGCATGGCTAAATGAAAATGGACATCAAGAGAAAAGAATCAACAATAACATGTCAGAACACGCTCGGCTTCTTGACTTATACTTGTTCTCATTAAGTTAACATTAGAAAGACATTTCTAGAACCAAACTTAAAAAGATAAAAATCAGAAAAAAAGACTTAAAATCCTCCAATCCATCAGACTGCCTTCAAGCAAAGCCCAGAATTTATTAATCCTTCATCTACAAACTTGAAGGCAAGTCTCGACTTCTGGACTTCTTTTTCTTTTTTTCTTTTGGTTTTTGGCTTGTGCTGAGGATGGCACCCCTGGCCCCACACATGCTAGGCAAACTCTACCACAGTGCTTCATCCTTATCTCCTTCTGATAGCTTTTTTATATTGAATTGATTTTTCACTTCTCAAATGTAGTCCTTTTTCTTCAGTCTAGAGGCATATTTTATTTTTAAAAAATCTGAAAATAGGGAAGAGGAGTAAGAGAGAAAAGCAAAGAAAAATAAATGCCCACACTGTTCCAGGAATCATTTAGTAAATGAAAATTTCATCTCTGAAAAATTTTGTTTCTGCTACATATTGCTATATAAATTATTTAGCCTTAACATCCTGCTTTAAGACTTAATTCTATATTTATCATTAATGAGAAGTGCTATATATATTTTTGAAGTGTGTTTAAAAGTCTTATTTTAGGACATGGGCCAAAAGGCAAGGCTCTCCAACTCATTAACCTGCTCCATAAATGTTAAACCACTGTTTCCTATGGGAGAAAAATATACTTGGGAATAGAGTTACTATTTTAATACTTTCCTTCTAACCATTTCAAGTCCAGTTTATCCCCATTTCATCTGAATGAAAATTACTTGAGAATGTTTCCTCCCTTGTGCAAAAAGGAATATAATGATTTAAATCCAGTTAAGAAATCTCACTGCTTCAGGGCTGGAGAGATGGCTCAGTGGTTAAGAGCACTGGCTGCTCGTGCAGAGGACACTGGTTCAGCTCCCAGCACAGGTGTGGTGGCTAATAATTGTCTGTAACTCCAATTTCAGGGACCTGAAACCCTCTTCTGGCTACTGTGTGCATTGCCAAACTACTGGTGCACTTAACATACATGCAGGCAAAATTTCCATGTACATAAAATTGAAATACATAAATAAAATTAAAGAAATCTGATTCCTTCCATTAGAGAATCAAACAGATTCTAATCAGTCTAATACAAATGTTAATAATCTAATAAAAATGTAATAAAAAATAAGAAGCAAACAAAGTGTATCACAATGGTACACGGATCTTCCTATCAAAAGGAAAAATGGTTTCAACCCTGTGAGCCTATCACTCCCTGACCTCTGCTTATGAGGAGCTGTGGCTCCTGTGTAGCTTTCCAAACTATCACTCAATCACTTCATTTGATGATGCAAAAAATGAATCTTTGAGTTCGGTTTCTATGGATTATTTGGTTTTCTGCTTCAGAGTTGCTTTCGTTCACTGTAAACTGTGGGAATTTTGCTCCAGTTGGTGTTGCTCCAGAAATTGGTGTTGGGGCTACTTAGGAGGTGACACTCTCAGCTTTTAGAGAGCCCAAGGCCAGAACGTGCTGTTTACACATGGAATCATGCTTATTGAGTAGGAGAGTACCACTTTCCTGGCCCTGGACCTGGGTCCATTCTCACGATTAATGACAGACCAGAGCCAACTGCTTTTGTTGAATGGGAAAGCTATATCCTTTCTTGGGGATTTTTGGTCATAAAAAGTCTTTCCAGGCATTGTTCCCAGGCTGTTTCCACCTTGGCTTGGGGATTCTGAGCTACATTGTCTGCATGCTGTTAGTGGTGGTTGAAATATTCTGCCAATGCAGTAGAGTTCATCAGTATTGTCTGCTTTTATGGAAAATCAATCAAAGAACTCTTTTGCTTCCAGGTCTTGTACCTTCTGCTCAGCCAGGGAAGCATATATACATAAGAACATAGACAAGAAATCACTGACAAACACTGGAAACAAAAAAAATCTTGGTAGTTCTCTATTACTGATCTCAAGTTGCATATAATTTAAAGCAACTGCTGATTCAGAGTCCCATGGGTCTTTAATGCAAATTTTAAAAAACACATACTGGCAATAAGACATTTTTCCATATTCCTTGTATTCTCATTTTTAGAACACTGTTGTAATTTTATTTTCTTATTAATTAACTTTCTTTTATCCATCAACCAAGTTCTCCGTAAACATTTTATCATTGGAGCTACTATTACATTTATGATCTGATCAGAAAGCTGGATTCCACAGTGACCAAAGAAACCGTTAACATCAGCTAGAATGTTAAATGTCAACTGGTGACTATATTCGAAAGGCATTTTTATCTGATTAAATGGTGTATGTTTATTTCAGAAAGTTTGGCAGTACAGAGTAACATAAAACAACGCAAACAAGATGTTCATAATCACACATAGAAAAAATTGTTCTTTACTGTGAGTCTGTGAAGACGAAGACGTCAATCCATCAGAAATGAGAAGAGGGAGGAAAACAGGGAAGAGAGAGAGAGAGAGAGAGAGAGAGAGAGAGAGAATGAACATCTGCCCTTTCAGAAGGAAAACAGGGAAGAGAGAGAGAGAGAGAGAGAGAGAGAGAGAATGAATATCTGCCCTTTCAGAAATATCTCAAAAAAACTGATGCTTCTTTTGTATTAATTTTGATCCAAAACACTCAGTCCCTGCTGCCAAGATCATAATGAACTCTACTTTCTACAAATACAATTAATGATAAATTAGATGCAGCTCACATTCCAAATCCTGAAGTAAAGGGGAACTCATTATAATATGATTTCACCTAGGAAGAGAAAATACAAGCTTAGTACTAAGGACAATTTTTTTGCTTTTGTGTTCAGGCTACACTGGGCAGATTGAGTTAGGCTACTGATTTTCTAGGTCAGGTTATTTTGTCCCGAAGGAAACATTGACAATGTCTGGAGACATTTGTGGACATCATAACTAATACAAAGGGCATACTTCTGAATGCCACTGGGTAGAGACCAGGATTGCACTAAATATCCTATAATGCCAAGGACGGTTCCCAAAGAATCATGTGAGCCCAAATGCTAAATAGTCCTGAAATTTACAGATACTGAGGAAAATCACAATATAAGAAGCCACTGGAATGCAAAGAGAAGAGAATACAAACTACCTTCCCTGTGGGTGACTTGGTAAGTGGACAAATATTCTGATAATGTAGTATAATGTTTAAAAGCACTGATATGAAAACAAAATGAGTTGTCATTTAGTTGAGCAGTTGGCAGATTGTCAGTAGTTCAGGAACCAATCACTGTTATCATTACTACCTAAACCCAGGAAATTTTAACACTTGATTTCCCAACTGTGAAGCAAAGTTGAGATTCCTGCTAGCCAAGAATAAGCCAAGAGAAGGCTCTCAGAAGAAAAAGACTCATTTATTTAAAAGTTCAATTGAGTTATAAACAAGAGCAATGTATCATGGGACTGGAACTCTTTCTCAGTGACCAGGATTTTATAATTACCATATAGTCAATCAGTCTAGGAACTTCTTTAAGTTATAGATTGTTTTCTAAATGCTAAACATCTTCTAATGACAAATGCTAAATAAATCTGTGGTGAATTTTATAGTGGTATTCTATGACAGTTTTCAAGCCAGGTAGATCTTTGCCTTTAAAATTCTAGACAGCTATCATCTGGCTGCCCTTCCCAGCATTAGCTAATCAGCAGTGAAAAATACAACTGTCATTCACAAATCATATCAAAGACAGGAACAGCTGGAACCAAATTCAAGAGACTGCATCATTTTATCATCTTGACATTAATCATTTTACATGGATACCACAGGCAATCTGGAGCAAAGAATAATTTATGTTGCAATGGAAATGTTAACCGTTTGGAGGAGAGAGACTCTCTTCTCGCTGCCTCCCTACAATCCAGAATACCTCTGGAGAACCAAGTCAACAGATTACATGAAAAATATTTTACGAAACACTCTCTATAAATTGGTCATGAAAGCAGGAAAAAATCACAATATATACAGAGCTGAGTTGTCTAACCATCTAAATTAGGGGTCAGAAAACTACAGCCCACAAACCAAATCAAGATCATTGCAAGGAATGGCATTTGGAAAACATGAAAATTACATGATTTTCAAACTTCAGTTTCCAGAAAGAAACTTTTATTGGAATGCAGCCTCACCTGTTTGCTTACACATTGCTTATGGAGGCTTTCAGCTACAAGGAGAGAATTTAGTGACTATAACAGAAATCATACAACTCAAAGACGTAGTGTATGTACTATGTAGTCTTTTAGAGAAAAAGAAAGTGCCCACCTTACTCTAGAAACAAAGGGCTGAAATATTATATTTATTTTCTATACCACAATTGTAAACATTACTGAACATTCACTCAGTTTCACTTGTCTCATAAATTGTGCTCCAAACACATGGCATGCTAGTATCCTGATGGCTCCCTTGTAATCAATGGTTTTAGTGGGAAAGAAATCCCAACATAACTAGCCAATGTCTACTACTTCTACTTTAGTGTCCTATGACTTCAAGAGGAACTCTCCTCAACTAATTCCTCATTTATTGACTCAACACGTATTTCTAGGGGACATTCTATTGTTTAGGCAATGTGCTATGCTCTTCAGAAGCTAGACAAAGTCTTGGTGGATGCACAGTGTATAAATTTAGTATAGATGGCCAATAAGTAACTAGAAAATAACATCCAATTTTATTATAAATTGCAAAGAAAATAAATGTGGATATTTGTCAAGTGGATACTCATTCACATGAACCTAAAAATACCAGCTGAACTGTTTTAATTCAGAGGAGACAGAAAGACTGGAAATAGAAAATTGGAAAGCAGAGCTCGTTGTGGTGGTTCATGCCTAGAATCTTAGCACTCAGGAGGCTGAATCAGGTGATTCACTATTTCAAGGGCAGCTTGGGGCTAGATATCAAGAGCCTGCCTCATAAAATTTGGAAATCAGGAATTTTCAGGGAGAAATTTATCTCTGTATCTATAGTGAGAAGATGGTGGAAAACATAGTTCTTAAGGAAACCAAAGGAAGGAAAAACTGAAGATGATATGGCTATGACAATGAGGGAAAGTTCAGGGGCACAACCAAAATTCACACGTTACCACTGACTTGATGGAGACTGCTGGGTCTGACAGACTCAATAGAAAACATCCTTGAGAAATGGTAGAGGGAAATGTTCCTCAATGTGCAGTCAAGCAGAAGATCTTATTCCTCCCTTTCCTGCAAGGATAGATGTACTGAATATTTCCACATGAATTCAATACCTGGAACTAAAAATCTCTTTGGATTGTTGTTGGATAGAAGAAGTAAGAAGAAAGGAACTTGAGATAAAGCTGAATAGCAATAGACCCTGATGAATGGGCCTACAGCACTGAACTTTTCATGTCACATTTGAATACTGATCTGACCACTAAACTCTATTGTAAAATGTTTATTTCTCAGAAGCAACATGGCACAAAATGTAGCTGTCTGACAAAATTTCTTATGACCTTTTGTGGTATAGAACTGTCCCTAAAAGAAGTAAGTCAGCCAAAGACTACATTTCCCAAAGTCCGTGGTAGCTACGTATGATCATATGACCAAGGTACAGGCAATAGAATGTAAGCAGAAGAGTGTGCACCATGTGTAAGCCTGCTTGTAATCTTGTATATGAGATGACAAACAGTCTGCTCCCTCCTATTGTTTGTAATAATAATGACCCTCTGGCCACGCAAAGAATTATTGGAATCTATATGTTTTGGATTGAAGAGCCCCTGGATAACTATATTAGGGAAGAAGGGCCATATTTAAACCTTTACACTCCTCTAGTTCTGATTCATGATAGAGAAATAAATTTACATTGGTATTATATGGTATTATATATATGTACGTGTGTGTGTGTGTGTGTGTGTGTGTGTGTGTGTGTGTGTAATTGCTACAGTAATTAATCTACCTGAACAAATACAAACCTCAACCCACATGAAACAACAGTCCAGGAAGGCTGCAAAGCCATACTGAACACCATGCATATTTCTATGTTCAATCTTAATCTGTAATATGATGCTGTGTAGACATGGATCTTCATAACTGTGTCATGAACTTGAAGCTCTCATGATGGAAAATGGTGCTCTTATAAGAGACGGGAAAAAGTTTGCTTCCTTGCCTCTGCTGTTTGCCACACTGAGGACAATAGTCAGAATGGAACCATCCACAAATTAGGGACAGAGCTCCAGTCAGAACCTGACCACATTTGCTCCTCACCTTGGATTGGACTTTACAATCTCCAGCACTGTGAGAAATAAACATCTATTGATAGATAATCCAGTCTACGGTATACTGTTATAGAAGCCCAGATAGTGATTTTCAGTCACTGTTGCGATGCAATAAAATAATGGTTAGAAACCCATTATTAGGGAGGGTACATCACACCCAAGAAGAAATTATTACACAAAGACATGAGTGTCAGGATGTGAGGGTCATTGGGACCATATTAGGACCAACCAATACAGTTAGATAAAATCACTGCAATAATGAACTATTCCCACCCCTTTTATGATAGAATGATGGTCTTCATGTGGAAGAATCGGCAGAGCTACCTCAGATGAGTATAGAGACAGTGCTATAAAAAGAGGGTGTTCAGTAAAAGTTAGTATTACATATTGGACATATTTCCTTGTGCACATAAGCAAGAGCTTCCTTAATTGTAGCTTTGAGCCTCAATGCAAACTTATAAGTGCTTATCCCCTGTCCCTTTTCTATCAAAGAAGCAAAGTAATTAGGCTTCATCCAAAGCCACATCACAAGCAAAATGGATCAGCATCTTGAGATATTAGTCTATATACTTTTTGTAATTTAAAAAAATCAAAGATTTTTAAAATCTTAATAAAAGAATGATTATATTCTGAGAATTATCTACTTTGGGACCAACATGAAGATATCTAAAGTGTTTGGCTCCATTCATTCCTTTGTGTAGGACTCCAGTAACAATGGACCTCTTTTTTTCAATGTATATTTTTATTGAATTTTTGAGCATTTCATACAATACTTCTTAATCATACTTAGATGACATCTCCTATCTGTTCCCCATCATATCCTGCCCACAGTATTTCATGCATTCTGTCCATATATGCTAAGTCCTACTGAAGTCAAGTTTATGGTCCCAGATGTCCCTTAGTGTGAGTTCATCTACTGGAGCTTATTCAGCTTGTCTACTGTCACTCCCTTAAAGAAGATAAGCTCTCCCTCACCCAGCAATAATCAGCTGCCAATAGTTCTTTGGCTGAGGTGGGGGCCTCCTGCACACATCCCCAGATAGATGCTGTTTTTTATCTGATTGAGTTTGCATGGGTGTTATGCATGCTGTCACCATTGCTGTAAGTTCATGGAAGCTCGCAGAGGCCTGGAAGACTCTGTTTTCTTGTAGTCATGCACCACTCCTGGCTCTTAATTAATTGTTTAAGTGTTTTTAATTCTTAGTGCTAAAAAATGCTTAAGTGGAACAAACTTTGGGTGACAGATGGAGCACTGAAGTAAGATTCCTCTAAATGATTTAGTGATGTCCCAAAGCCATTTTGCAGCACACCAGTGTTTTTGAGTTATGAGCCTATGTGATTGTGTACAAGAACTTCAAATGGTGAAGTGCTAGGTGCTGTGCCAATTTTCAAATATCTTCAGTGAAAACTAAGAAAGAAGTCTGATCCATGAGAAAGAGAAAGCCAGAGTTACTTTGATTGAAACACAGAGCTTCCATGGCTCTTTACTTCTCACAAGTGGGCACTAACTGCTATGAAAAAAATCTCTGTGCTAAACAACTGGAGGGTCTATTTCTTTGTGTGCCTGGCAGCTCACAGTAAACTTGTTCTGTCTCTTCTACCTGGACAGCTTTGCAGCCCATAAGCCCAGTGCTTGTCAGAAACTCAATTGTCAAAATGTATCTTGGATGGGACTGAAGCGATGGTTCAGTGATTAAGAGCACTGGCTGCTCTTGCAGAGGGCCAGGGTTTGGTTCCCAGCACCCACAAGGTATCTAACAACCGTCTGTAACTCCAGGAGATCCAACACCCTCTTCTGATCTCCAAGGGCATTGCAGAACATGGGTGCACCTACTTAGGCAATACACACATACACATAAAATAAAAATAATAAAATATTTTAAATGTATCTTGGATGTATCCTTATATTTACAGAGAAGTATGCCAGTCACTACTCATCAAATAAGCTTCTTTTCCAACAGACAGAGAATATTACAGACAACCAGTCACACACAGAGAATAAATCTCTGTGAGATGCCCAAACCTATGTGACACTTCTACAATGCAACCTCTACACCTAAGGCTCAAAGAACATAGTGGAACAAAGGGTAGAGAGAATATTAATGCATCTCTCAACTCTCATCAATCAAGCTCCCTCATGCAACAGAGGGCAATGAACACAAAAATTCAGAAATGGTCTAACTATTGAGAATAAGGGTCTGCAGAATGTGGGTGCCTGGGCAGGACTCCTATGTTAAGCTTCACCCACCCAGGGCTCAGGGACTATTGCAGAAGAGGGAACAGAAAGATTGTAAGAGCTGAGGAGGAGGTGTATGACCATATGAAGACAGTCTTACAGACTCCTGGGACCTTGCTCAGGACCTACAGCAATGGTTTCAGCATATGGAAGACCATGTAAACACAAGCATAAAACTACAGAAATAACAGCAGGCCCCAACCGTAGCTGGAGAACTATTGGGCAGCTGATTACTGCTGGATGACAGAGAGACTCTAGGTAGGCTGACTAGACTGAAGTGGATGAACTTCCACTGAGGGATGTCTGGGAACACAAACTTGACTCAATAGGCTTTCAAACATAAACGCCAGAATGCATGAAATCCAGTGGGGCTGGTTATTGGAGAAAGGGTCCAGATGGGGAACAGGATATAAAGATGATTAAGATGTTTTGTGTGAAATGCACAAAAATATACATAAAGTGTGTCTTGGAAGAGGTTAGATGTATTAAAGAGAGCTAAGTTTTAGGGCCCTCTGAAATCATTCAAAATGATAGGATGAAGGATTATTCCTCTGTTCTGTACCTTTAGTGAAACTGAATTGAGAATAGGATGTGTAGAAAGAAAGCCAGACATGGTGGTATATCCCCTTTAATCCCAGAATTTTGGAGGTAGAGGCAAGCATGTCTCTGTGAGTTTGAGGCCAGCCTAGTCTACATAGTGAGTTTCATGCCAACCAAGACTGCATAGTGAGACTCTGTATCCAAAACAAGTGTAGAAAGAAATGCTAGGGAAATGTTAGGGAAGAATGTGGCAGGTTCTATTCACTATCACTCTTGATCCAGTCTTAGTGTTTCTCTCTCTCTCTCTCTCTCTCTCTCTCTCTCTCTCTCTCTCTCTGAAAAGTTTCACTGTGTAGCCCAAGATGATCTCTAGCTGCGACACTCCTGTCTCTACATCCTAAAGGATTTTAGGCATGCACCACCTAACTAGACTATTGTCCATTTTTTGCCACTTTTGGAGCCTAAAAGAACAAATTACATTAAAAACTCTGAGAGATTGTGGGAAGCTAACCTGTTTGGAATTTTGCAATGGTACATCAGAATAGCCTCCAATAATTCAGGTTGTTCTGCTCTTGGAACCCATTTCATTACTTTTGAAGCTCAGATATTTTGAAATTTCTGAAACGTTATGTCATCATTGCACTTTTTTCTTCCCACAATTTAAATTAAATCATTTGGACAATAACTTCATGGAATTCTTGTTTATAACCTTTCATTCTTTCTCATTTTTTTCTCTGTATCAGTGATAATGTGTATATTTCTTGATAATGTCAAATCAGGCATTATTCAGTTCAGGTACTTTCCCAAGGAAAAGAATTTTCCAAGCTGAGTTTAACTCAAGCGTTTGTCTGTTCTTTCTTTTTGGCAGTTAATGATATTGACATTTGACTATATTAGTTCATTAGAGCATGAAACTTTCTGTCTTGTTTTTGAAACGCTATTTTAGTACTTCATATAAAAGTAACTCTATACCACAGGGACATAGCAAATGCAATGGAAGGATCAAGCATTTAGTGGGAAAGAAACCATTACAAGCCCCTAATCATTCTTTAAAGTGGAGCACATTTAGATCTCTCACCTCAAAGAGGCAGTCCACACATTTTACTACAGTATCTCTAAAAAGCAGAGAAAATAGTTTTCCTTGATTTGATTTAATTGCAAAGTCTTGCTCTCCCTTTCCATAGACCTGGTGGGCAAATGTGTCAGATTTTCCAAAAGAATATGCACCTAACTGAACCTGTGACACGTTCTAATTTTAAAAAGACAGAACCATGACCACAGTTCCTTTTTAAAAATATTTTACTTATTATTTTGATATTACGTGTATGACTGTTCCCTGCATGTGTGTAAGTGCACCGGCGTCGCACAGAGGTCAGAAGAGGGTGTCACATCCCCTGGAACTGGAGTTACAAACAGCTGTTAGCCACCATGTGGGTGCTGGTAATTGAACCTGGGTCCTCTGCCAGAGTAGCCAGTGTTTTTAACCATGGAACCATCTCTAAAGCCCCCAGTGACTACATTTTCTTTTCTACATGCTCTTCCTCAAATATGTTTCAGGCTTTTCTCCTGTCAAAAATGGGGGTCTGTGTCTCTGTACCTTGGCCTTTACTAGACTATGACTGGAATGATTTACAAGCCTAGTTATCTGTTAAGTATGATCACTCTGGAAACTCTGAGACCATTCTCTAAGGAAGCCCAAGCAGCCACACACCAAGGGAAGCCAAGGGAATTATTCTGGTCCTAACAAGAATCAGTGGTCAGACTTTTGAGACAAGTGACATTTCAGGTGACTCTAACCCCAGCTGTTGAATCTCCCATTGCTTAGAGTCTTCTAGGTTATCAGAGAGCAAAAACAAGCCAGATTTCTTTAGCCCTCTAAGCAAGGAAGTCAATGAAAAGGTGATTTTACACCAAGAAATTTGTGGTGCTTTACAAGGCAGGAAGAAAGACTTTCCACTGCATTGTCAATTCAGCAACACAGATATACAGTTCTTAGTCTTTAGGTATCTATGGAACACCCACAATGTCCCCTGCAAAGTGAGGGTATCATAGAAGGGGACCCAGGGACTGCGGAGATGACTCAGTGGATAAAGTGCAAGCATGAAGACCTGAGCTTGGATCCCCAGCATCAATGTAAAAGGTCAGGTGCAGCTATACTCACATATAATCACAATACTGAGGAAGCAAAGACATTTGGATCCCTGGGGCTCACTAAGTCTAGCTGAATTGATGAGACCCCCTGCCTCAAATATTAGCATGGTGACCAGTGGAGCAAGAAACCTAACATCTACCTCTGGCCTCTGTCCACATGCATACACATGCATGCACACACAAAAGGGGAAACATTAGAGGTACCTTCTGCATTCCAGGCATTTGTAGTTTAGCCACCAGAGATTGCCTATAAACCACTTAGTTCAAGATGAGTATACAGGGTTCAGACAAATTTTTCATCAAGGGCTGTTCAGGGAAAATCCCTTTGTCTTCCTATCACCAGCTTCAGTGCACACTGCAAGAGGTCTGCAGCACATGAGAACAGACACTTCAGCTTGTGCATCAGATACCCTCCGACTGCTTTGCAAAGAACTGCTTAAGCAGCTCTCAGGCATGGGAAGCTATCCAGAATCACAGTCTGCCCTGTTGTTCCTATATGAGAGGTACTTGGAAGAATTCACATAGGCTCAGGAACACAGCTGGGCAGGAATTTATGGGCCTTAGATCCAAGAGGCATGATCTAGAATGGGACTCCACATCCATTTAGCCCTTTAAGGAGGACCATGAGAACAGGAGGGCTACAGAAATCATGGGTCCTAAAAGATAATCTATTGATGTTGTTTGGCTAAATGGGCATATTGTGAAACTAATCTCTAAATATTTATGTATGTTTATATCCATAGATATTTTTTTCTGCTCTCAGTCATGGTAAGGCAAGCAATTTACATTTTATAACATTTGTTTACTTATTTTTGTGTGGAGGAGGAGTAAATTTGCCCTGGCACACAGGAAAATCCCAGGAGTCAGTTTACTTCTTCCACCACATGGAGCCTAAGGATCAATCTCAGGTTGTCTGGCTGGGTGGTACGTCCCTTTACCCATCGAGTCATCTTGCCAGCCCCATGCTAAGCATCTTGAAGAATATATTTTTCTTAAAGTACTGCTGCTGTCATCATTGATGTGTATTATGGTGTTGATATTATTCAGGCTAAGTGGTAAACAAGCAGTTGAATGGAGAATTAATTATTTTCCTTTTGTGTTGATTTTGGTAATTTTATACAGCAGTTGCAACTGCAAACACAAATTATCATCCCAAGGAATCTGACTTCAATTTGTGAACCTGAAGTCTCTTTGGGTTTCTATTACCCTGTGTATATGCAACTTTATGAATGAAAATTAACCTCTGAGATTGCATAAAGAGCTTATGATCTTTGTATCATTTGTGCAAACCTGTAAGCAAATATATTTAAATTTAATTAGGGGAATGTATACATAAGCATACTAAAAGACGCAAATTGCTTATTGCTCAAAAGGATGTCAACACCATCAAATCAATCAAAGCTTAGACATTAACTTTCCTTCAAGCTAAGAAGCAGTAGCTACATTCTATAAAGGACTGAAGGAATATTCTTTGGCTTTATTGACTACATTGTCTCTGTCACAAGCATTCAATGCTAATATTGTACTGCAAAAGAAACAGTGATAATATATGAACCAGTTAATATGATAGTGTTTCCATAAAATATTGTCTACAAATATACGCAGAGTGCCAGACTTATCCTGAGCAGTAGAGTTTGCTAACTTCTGCTGTGTTAACAAAGAATGAATGGGACTAACCATTCTATTGTAAGTTTGAAAACATCAGTAATTATATTTCAAATAAAGTTAAGTTACATACCTGCAACCTTAGCTCAAACATATAAAATTAATTCTACATAATCAGTTACCTTTTCATTTTTGTAAAAAAGCTTTTCACCTGAAATAAAACATTCATCATCTTTAGCTATAGCATAGATCATTGTAATACTGTGCTTATGGGGTTAACCAGTAAAGAAAAAAATATTACAAAGGTAAAACTTAAAGTGAAACATTTCTAAAAGTGAAAAGCTATTTGTATTGCTGAGATTGCTTCTCTTCACAAGGTTCTGTTTCCTGTATCCATTTCCATCTCCACAGTAAGAACCATTAAGACTGTTATCTATCTATCTATCTATCTATCTATCTATCTATCTATCTATCATCTATCTATCTACCATCTATCTTTCTATATTAGAATTAGGGATCAAGTCAAAGGCATTATTCATGCTGTACAAGCACTCTACTCCTGAACCAAACTTCCAACCCCTATCATATATTAATATATCTTAAAAACTAAAAATCTGGACTGACTTCTAAATGTTTACATTCATAACTATAAATGAATGCTACTCTCAGCCTTAAACAGAGAAGCATCCTCTCTTGTCAGTGACCAGTGCTGAATATAGAGATTCATGGGTACATAAGGTGCTGAGAGTTAAGTAATGGATGAGTGGTGCTCAGCCCTCAACAAGGTATTTATTAAATCACCTCCCAGCCTCCAGGAATATTGCAGAAGAGGAAGTGGAAAGAATATAAAAGCAAGAACACAGGGAAAGGGCTGGAAAATGCCATCTCTTGTACAAGACATAGCCATAGCAATCACAAAGTGACAGCACCTGTGAATGCCTGCACTGAGTCTGCACAAAAATTGTCCTGTCAACAGTCAGGCATGAGTGGATGAAGGGCTCAGGAGCCACACACACCACTGCTGGATCACTTCCTACTGAATATCAGGGAGAGGAGGAACCATTATGGCCAGTTTTGTGCTGGCTAAGGACCCAACCAGGCTTCAATGGAGAGTTGCAATTCACACAGATGGCCTGGTTCCAAAACAAAACAAAAAAAAAAGACCAGTAAAGATGGCAGGGATGTTGATAGGGATGGGAAGGAGTTAAGAGAAAGCAGGTGGAAAAAGTAATTAGAATTCATTATGTACATATATGAAACTGCCAAAAAACAAAGTTAATTGGTTAAAAAACGGACTGAAGAGATGGTTCAGTGGTTAAAAGTGGTTCCCTTGAGAGTGAGAGGACCAGGTTTCAGATCCTCAAAGCCCACCGTAGTGTATGGCCATCTACCCGTAATGCCATCCTAGGAAACCAAAGATGGGAACCCTGGAGAAAGCTGGCTAGCAAAACTAGTCATATTGGTGAGTTCTGGGATTAGAGACACTGTCTCATGAAGAATAAAGGTGGAAATCAACCAAGAAAGGCTCCCAACATTAACTTTGGGCCTTAACATGCACATGCATGCATGCATCTGCATGGTCACAGCTGCCCACACAAATGTGAACATGCATACATACATACACATAAGAAAAAATGCTTATATATGCAAGTACATATATACATATATATCATATATTCATATGTCACGTATATAAATATATATATATATATACAGTCACAAACCTTCCAAGGGTGTTTGGTTCCTTGTACCCCACAAGGTGGCTAACAACTCCTGTTCTGGGGGATCTGGCGCCCTGTTCTGGTCACTGCAGGCACTGTAGGAACATGATACACTTACATGCAGGCAAAACAGTCACATATAAAATAAAATAAATAATTTTTAAAAGGTAAGATCGTCCATTCAATGAAGACTTTTCAACCAACCAAGAGTCCCATCCCTGTAAGAGGCTGTCTTTCCTCTCCAAGTTGCCATCAGTTGCCAAAAGCTTCTTACCAAAAGTTTTTTAGGTTAGGTTGGGGTTTCTTTACTAATTCGCCACGTCCATGCTGGGATTCTGTCTGGTTTGAGCTTGCATTGGACTGGGAGGTATCGATGAGTAAGAGTAGTAAATATCATCAAATTATATTGTATGAAAAATCATAAAAAATCAATTAAAAATTTTAAAAGAAAAAAGAAATAATCCGCATTTTATTTTTTAAGAGGTCAGAATGTAATAGGTGAAATAAAATAAGAATGAAAGCTACTGTAATATAAAACAGAGCAAGCAAACATGGAGTTGTATCTTCTCCTGATGGGAAAAGCCCCCTCCAACCTCTTTGGTCCAATCTCCACCCTATTCTTGGATTGCTTTATTATGTTCCTGCATACAAGTGCTCTTGATTCTTCGCCAATACTAACTTTTAGGGATCTGGCTTGCACAGGGAAATGAAATTGTAGGCCACTGGTACTAATGTCACAGGAGAAAAAATCCCAAGAGTAGTCGTAATGGAGGATAATGTATTGTGATAATGACTGCTCCTTGGCATGCAGGACCTGAGTCAAAGAAAGTCAGACCAGATCCAGATACCATTAAAGGTGAGCTGGAGACTTCTGACATAGACTCTAGCCATCTCAAAGCTGGTCCAGAAATCTTTTAGGAAAGAAAACATGATGGCAGTCCTGCGGACAGGCTGGAAAATAAAGGTAGGGCCAGTAACAGGTAACAAGTTCTTCCTTCCTTTTGTTTGGGGCCAATAAGTTTAATTGACTCCTAAGTCCCATTGGGTAGCTACTTGGAAATATAAGCAATATGCATAGAAAAAGTTTCCTATTTAGTGTGACTCTAAAAAAGTAAAGTAAATTCTGAGTATAAAGTAAGCTGTATTAGTTAGCTTGCAGTTCACTGTGACCAAACTACATTGCAGAAACAACTTAAAGGTAAAAAGAAGTTATATTGGCTCATGGCTTCAGAAGTTTGAGGTTCATCATAGCAGAAAAGGCATGGTAAAGTAGTTTGAGCCATGGTGGCATGAGAGAGCTATGGCACCTGTTTACACCATGGGGGAATCAGGAAGCAGAGAGCAGGCCTGAACCAGAAGCGGGTATGACCTTCAAAGAAATACCCTAAGGACCTACTTATTCCAGCTAGACTCAATCTCCTAATGATTCCACAGCCTCCCATAAAAGTACCAACAGCAGGGCAGCAAGTGTTCAAACCATGATCCTGTGGGAGACATTTCAAATTCAAGCCATAACATAATTTAGGCACGAACTAGGAGACGATCATAATTCATACCAGTTAAGGGAAAGGTATTCCAATAACACATTCTGCAGTCTGCAGTGTCAGTTTCATGGAGCTGTTTTTACTCCCTGTGTGATGTGGAGAGTATTTAATTTCTTTATGCTTTAGTCTTTTCATTTAAAAGAAATGGAGAAATAATCAAATGGCTGACCAAATCTGTTATGTCATCTGAAGTCACAGCTGGAAACAAATTTGCTTCTAACTTCATGTAAACTATTATAAAGAGAATCAGTTCATTGAGGGTAGTTAGATAATGAATCCGTATTTTTTTCCAAAGGTTTTAAACTGGTTGCAAAACTCAGGTCCTGGCCAAGCAATTTCCTCCAACCAGCACCTTATTTCATCAAAATATAATAGCCAAGAAAAGAATGGGAAGATTTTACTAACAGGAAGGAAATCATTATCTTAAGTAAGTCAATTGCAATCACCTTTGCTATATTGTATTGGTTAAAACTGCCCACACTCAAAGGGAAGTAGGTCTCCTTTAAGATTTCTATATAGGCTGAGTAGACGCCAGTGGATGAACTTGTACTGGGTACAAATGCTTGACCGGACAAGACATAACATACACGACAGAATGCATGAAATCCGGTGGTGTCAGGGGCTGTGAAGGGCATGGATGGGGGGGGGGGGAGAAGGCATAAATACCAGAAGGCATGGGACATTGTGGGCCACCTTAGAAACTACCAACCACAAAAAGGCCAAAGAGTCCAGAGTCCTCATAGTCAGACTTAGGTACTGCTGACTTCCTTGATTCAGGGCTATGCCACGTGATTGAATATCAGCCAATCAGACTGCCACCTTCTCTGGGTCTTGTACTGGTAATTAACACCAGGATAGGAAGACTGTGGCAGTCGGACCATATTCTGCACCCTCTTGCATTAAAGCCCAGGGCAGACGCGTGAGAGGTTCCTTGTCAGGATTTTATGCACCTATCCTGGTGTTAATTACCAGTACCAAGTAATTCAACATTCAGCTTATACTGGAGAAGTCAAAAACCTATTTACAAATGTTCGACTTTCCATCCCAGCCCTTTTGAAAGCTGAGCTGAAAATAGGGCCCTTTTAATTTTGATGTTTAAAAAAAGCATTACATGTCTTGATTTCCAAATAAAAACGCAATGTTCAATACTTATCCCAAGTAGAAACAGTTTAAGATACTATCATTTCTAAGAATAAAGTTAACATGCAATCCTTTAAGGTGTTTGCCGGCTGATATTTAGAACTGAGGATTTAAACATAATCAGCATCCGTGAAATTCAATCTCTCCCCATTTTTTTCCTTAATGCTTTTTTGACCAAAAGTGTTTCATAGCCTGAACTCTCTAATGAAGGAATATTTATATGACATACCAAAGCAGATGTGATCCTCGTTTTATGAAATCCAAACCCAGATGGTCTTTTCTTTCCATTGTCTTATGTAATTTATATGAAAGCAGAACATGAAAAAAATTCAAACGTGATTTTTTCCACCATTTATGCTTAATGGCCCTGTAATCACTTTCATGGCCTCAGTTTCTCTGCTGAGTCTCCAGAGGGTCTGTGGATTAGTTCATGTCGCAGAGGTGCTTTACAGGGATTGAAAATGCCCAGCAAGAGTGGAAATGTCAGTTATCATGAAACATGCATTTCCAATTTATGATATTCCACCATGTGTCCTCTGTAGAGTCCAAAATACTCTTCTAATTTGAATCAGGCCAGAAGATATAAACTAAAAGAAAGACTTGGAGATGGAAACAAGTCAAAAAAAGACTGACCCTGAGCTCAACTTCTCTCAAGGAGTTTTTAATTTTTTTTTAGAACATTCTGTTTTGTTTGGTCATCTATAGAGAAATGTAAAAGAGGATTGAGGATGAAAGAGAGAATACAAAAGGGCTCTGAGTGGTGTCGAGGAATTTCTTTTTGCTTGAGGATTCCTGGAATATGATGGAGGGGTTTAATTTTTCCACTTGGCTTAGTGACAGTTTCTGCCACCTTCCCAGACATTACCTTGACAACCAATTCATGTTATATTCTTGAGAATTCGTTAGCAGTCTCAGAACAGAATAATAACACCCACTTAGTTATCCTCTATTTAAAATTGTATTTGTAAATGTTGGCTTCAAACATTCCAAAGGCATCAAAACTTCTTGGATTGCATTAACTTGTAGTTTGCCATGCAGCATACTTTCCAGCACCTCATAAGTTGTGCAATATTCATATATTAACAATGCAGAGATACCTGGGATTCTCTTTGAAATTAAACATGATTTTCTACTTGGTTTTCCTCAAACCCAACACCTCACAGTCCCACATATGGCTCTGGGACTGAGTTGAATTCAAGGTTGATTTTCTCAATCAAATACTGACTGTATAGATACGTGGAATGCTTGAACTACAAGCAAGTCAGTTATTTGTGGCCCTAAATGACTGTAGGTGGGTCCTGGTAGGGATATCTGGAAAGCAAAAAGAAAATTAATATCAGCGCCCTGGTCACCTGAGATCTGGAAATTTCCACAAGTCAAGCTGCACTGCCATTTGGATGCTTTGCTGAACACTGAATTCCCGGTGCATTTAGTGTTTTGTGTTTTCCTCCTTGTGCTTCTAGGACTAAATGCAAAAGAAAAAAATTACTTTTCCCCATTTCCAGGCAGCAGCTAAGAGGCAACAGGAGCGTTAACAAAAATTTACACACCATTAAACTTCGAGTCCCTCATAGCACTGTGAACTTTTATGACAGATGCTGAAAATATGTACGGTGAAAAACCACGCTGGAGGATTGGGTCAAGTCCTCCATCATTTCACTCTTTGGTGAGTTTATTTTTTCAGGAGTTGGACCTTTAAATACCTTGTGTTTCCCATTCACCATTCTGTCATTCCGGCAGCACCTTGATTCCCCTGACAGCATGCTGTCAGCAAATATAAGTCAATAGAATCCAGTTCTACTCAGCAGGTCCATGACTCCATCCAGATCTGAACACCAGCATGGTTATCTCCACTTTCCTAGGCTTAGAAATATTCCCATTGGACTTACCTATGAATGCAGAGTTCCAATGAAAATTTATGTGGATTCAGGATTGCAAAAATTGCGATTAGTAACTATGCCCTACATGTGATTGCATTCCCTGCAGGATCACAATGGAGTGTGTCCAGGTCCCTGGGGAACTGTGAAAGGAAATGGAAACCACATGACACATGTCAGATGTGACTGGATGGATCCTTGTACTCTGTGACCATCAGTAAATTAGAAACTGAATCTTCACACCCTGCATGAATTATCCATTCAACAATTCTGAAGTCCCTGCATGTGATCTATCCCTGCACAAACATTATGCCACTTATATTTACTTAACTTGTGCTTGTGTCTTTGTGAGTGGGGTGCATGTGCATATGCATGGTGTGTGTGGTATATATATATACAGGCTTGCTCACATCCATGGATGCACATACGGAGGCCGGAACAGGATGTCAGGTGTCTTCCTCTGTTGCCGTCCTCTTACAATTTGAAACCAGTTCTTTTACTGAACAGGAAGCTCACTATTGGCCAGCGAGATCTGTCTCTGTCTCTGTCCTCCAATGCTGGGGTTAAAGGCATGCAAAACTTCTTACGCTAGTGCTAGGGATTCAAACTCATGTTCTTATGCTTACAGAACAGGCACTCAGCCACTGAGCAATCTTCCCAGCCCCTATGCCAATTTTTTATGTGTAGCCAGATGTTATTGCATACTGCAGTGTCCACATGGATGTCCCAAAGTAGTACATGTGACTTCTGTGTCTACCTGCCCACCACCAGAAGGAATCCTGCCTCTCCTGCCAACTGAAGAAGAAACAAGGACATTTGGTGGTTGGATGATTTGTATTTCATCGGCAGCTTCACATATTTTTAGAGTTATATCAGTGACTAAAACCACATAGTAAATACCTCCAGATTCAGAGTACTCTTAATTTTTTTTAGAATACAAACCTTCAAATCTAAGAATCTTTTCAAGATTTCCATAAAACGCGATTGATTTTAATAACTAAATTACCCCCCAAAGAGAGTCGTAATGAGTACCACAGCTCCCCATCAATGGAAACTATCATTTTGAGTTTTTAAGATCTTGTGAACAAAAAGGTAAATTATTTAATCATTTTTCACATTAATCACTTTCCTCCTATATTTCAGCAGCCTGATATTTCCATAGTGAATGCATTTTGGTAATGAAACCATATTTTCCCTATTAGAATTTTTCATTAAAACAAAGTCTCACCCATAAAAGAGAAGATAAGCATCTAATTTGTGAGCTCTGGGAGTTTCAAGTTTGAATTTTTATCCTGCAGTTTGTTGCCTTCTTTGGCTGCAAATGTCTGATGTCTGCACACAAAAGCAGACTGCTCTCTGCTTGTCATGTTTTTAACTTTAATCTCTGCTATAAAAAATTGTATTGTTGGCCCTTGAAAAGCTTCTATTGTCAAGAGGGAATCTAATAACCTTTCCTACTTATAGGCCAGGTGTCCCGCAGTAACAAGCTGTGGTGATAGAACAGTGTGTTGTCTCTGCCTTGGTAGGATGGCTGGGCAGCAGTCAAGATATTAATGACCTTATGTTAGAGACTGGCTAGGCCAACCTCACCATCTCACACAATGGAGCTAGTTTGAAGGGGGTGACGGCTGTGAGATTGGGGAAATACAATAAGCTTGATCTCTCATGTGGGAAAATGCATGGTGTTTAATAGCTTCATAAAGTGGCATGCTTTTGTCTCTGTACATAAAGTCCCCAGTAAATTCTTACATTACCAGGATTATAAAATGCAGCAACGGAAACGTTGAGCTGAGCTATTTGATCCCCAGTGGCAAAGGTTAGGAAGAACCAAAAATCATAATGACTTCCAAGAAAATACTATTCCAGTGTAATTTAAGAAGGCTTTGAGGCCATAATTTTCTATGTGAGGGCCAAACGTGCTTTCGTGACATACACACCCCCACCAAAAAGAGTAACACTAAACAGGGATAATTAACAACAGAAAAGATGAAAGGTCAGTAGAGAAATGAAGAGTATAATCATTTGTGCCAATTGGCTCCACCACCGGAGTTTAGGAAGGAGACCACATGTTGCTTGATATGATTTTCTGATAATGCAGAAAGGAGCTTTCTACATTCTGAAAAGACACAGCTTTCTGTAGGAATGGGAATTTCCATGTAACAGCTCATAGTCTGTGCTTTGAGACTGCAATGGACATTTCCATTTGATTCTCATGGCTATTGCTAACACACAGTGGTCACTTTTCTTAACATGGACTGTTGTTAGTCATGGTTATGAAAGTAGTGATATGGTGATAGGACTCCCCCCCTCCATGAGTTATGGCACAGGATCGTGGGGATCATCAGTGAGGAATTCAGCACCCGCTCTAATAAAGATACTGGTAGGACACAGCTAATAGAGAAGTTCCCTGCCATCTAATTGGGTAGTTTAATAGAGGATCAGCATAAAACTCCAGTTTTCTACTAAAGATACAGTGTCGTGTATATTTAATAATTGACAATGGATTTCATAAATTTAAAGCACATATTTTATTCGATAGCCTACAACAGAGGTTGACTAGCCCTGTCCCTAAAGTACCAGATAGCGAGTACTTTGGACTTCACAGGCCATATAAGCTCTGTGTCAACTACTCAATTCAGCTATTATACCTCAAAAGTGCCACAGACAATGAATGTATAATCAAGTGATATCACTACGTTTTGATAAAAGTTTATGGACACAAATAACCCATAAAGTGATTCGGCCTGAGTAGACCACCATATTGCACCAACTCATGGCCTAAAATAGCCCTGTCAAGAAAAGTATGTTGTGAGCCATATAACTAATGTTGAACTTCTTATAGCCACCAAAAACAACATTAAAAAGAAATATGTAAGCCTGCACTCTCAGGATTTGGAAAACTGGAGTTCAAGGCCATCCTTGGCTACACGTAAAGACACTGTCTTAAAAAATCCGATGCAGTTCACTTCAATAAGATATCTTAGTTAACCAAGTATATCAAAATATTACTATAAAACATAAAATCAATATGGAAATAAATTTTCACTTTCATTATTTATGCTATGTGTTAAGAATCCAGTATGTGCTTCATGATTTCTGCACAACTCGATTCAGACTAGCTACATTTGAAGGAGTCAACTGTTTTAGACAGTGCAAATTTGGACTCTGTCACGACTGTAGATAGTTCCTTCTGACATTTATGATGGATGACATTAGACTTTGTGATATGAAAAGTTGAATGGGATCTTTCTCCAGGACTGAAAGTTAGAACTCATTGCAAGTGTGAGGTTTCCACACACTAAAGTCAAAAGGTCACCCACTGCTGGCAGCTACTTACTCCCAATTCAAAACAGCATGGGAATTCCTCAGAAAACTAAAACTATGGTATGATACAGATGTTACAATTCCATTTCTATGGTTGTGATGAAATATGTGAGAAAGCAACTTCTGGCAGAAAGGGATTATTGGGTTTATAATTCCAGGTTACAGTACATGATAGCAGTCAGGGTGGCAAAAAGTTAAAACAGCTAGTCACATCACATTCACAATAAACAGAGAGAAGTGAACACATGTTTTCTTGCTTCCTTGCTTATATACGCTCAGCTAGTTTGCTTCACCGTTAAGGAATTCAGGGCTGGACCCATGAAATGATGCCCCTACATTCAAGGCAGATGATATTCCACCTCACTTAACTCAAATTAGGACAATCCTCAACAGACAGGCCATTAGGCACAATGGGGGCAATCCCTCACTGAAAATCTCTTCTTAAGTGAGTCTAGGATGTGTCAGGTAGACTACTCTTCATCCATTCAAAAGAGTGAAATCCTGTTACTCACAAGAGCATAGACGAAATCAGAGCCCACTGTGTCAAGTCAGAGAAATCATGTACAACACAGACAAGCACTGTATGTTCTTGCTCAGTGTGAACTATAGAACATTGCTCTCCTAGAGACTGAAGGTACAATGATGGTTACCAGAGGCTGGGGAGAGTCAAAGAAGTGAGGACGTGAAGGAAGAGTTTGGCAAAGGTGTGATGTTCTAGTTCAATAGGAACAAGAAGTTCTGGTATGTTATTAAACAGTAGGATCACTTTAGATACCAGTTATACATTTTATGGGTTATAAAGCTAGAAGAAATTATTTTGAGTATTTTTATCTTGAAATAAAATAAATATTTAAAGAGATGCATGTGTTTAACTTGATTTAAAGATTACACAGTACATATATGAATCAACATATATTACCCAAAACAAGCGTAATTTTTATAATTTAATATAGCAGCTAAAATTCATTTTAAATCTTACTAAAACACTCTTGCAAGTATCTGCTGTGCTTATTCTAGAGCCACAATTTTAACTTGTGGCTGTGAGAGGGAAAGTTGTGAACTTCTAGAGACAAAAATCACAGTCTAGGAAGTTAGAACTAAAAATTTAAAAACATACAAAATATATAATTAATGCAAAAATGTATTCAATGTGCTTGAACAAAATGTTATTATGAAGCCCATCACTTAGTATAATAAATATATATACTAATACAAAATTAAGGAAGGTAGATTGGAGAGAAGGCTCAATAGCCAAGAGAACTGGCTGTTCTTGCAGTTCCCAGTTTTCGCATGGCAGCTAACACCAATTCATAACTTCATTTCCACAGGATGTGATGTCATCCTCTGGCCTGCACAGGCATTGCATACATGACTACACTCACATACATGCAGGCAAGATACCCATACACATAACAATAAACATGATTCAAAGATTTCTTTAAAAATAAGGGAAAGCAACCACAGTCTCCCTGGAGCTAAAGGGTACCTAGAGCCCTATGCCTGGACTTTTTCCCTGATGAATACAAACAACTTCATCAAGCATCAACATTAGATAAGGCCATTCTGTCACTATCCTGGAGCAATGAGATAAAAAACTCTCCATAGTCATGTTTGAACACAAGACACAGACATTGTCCATGCCACAAAATACAAAAAAGAGATCCTCCTCTCCTGGAAAATATAACTGACAGATGCTCCTTAATCAGTTACAGCTTTAGCCTTGTTCTTGTCTTCCCACTTCCAGATAAGATTTATTGAGATATCCAACCACCAAATTCACCTCTGCTTCTTGAGATGTGATTCAGAACAAAGTTCTACTCCCTTACTCTCTCTCTATAACATAAGCTCAAATATTATCAATAGTATGTCAGATGTCCCCCAAGACCTCTCCCCAAACTGGAAATTTATTCAGAAGAATCATAGGATTCAACATGTAGTAATTCTCACAGCTTATATTTATTACAGTGAGAAGATACAGAATAAACCAGCATGGGAAAAGGTATGTGGGCAGAGTTCAGGGAAAAGCTGACTCAAGCTTCCAGAATCTTCTCCCAGTGGTGTCACATGGCATGCACTTCATTTTTCCAGGAGCATTGAATTGTGACAGTAGTGTGAAATCTTGGCCTTACTTGTCCTCCTTAGGGACTTAGTGATGTTTTACGAGGTGCTGTTTATATAGCCACCTTCTGTTTAGCATAAACTAAATTCCAAACTCCCAGAGAGAAGGTGCTCAACACAAACCACATTATTTGTGCAATTTAAGTGAAAGTTGCTACTCTTATCAGTTAGGGAATTCTGGGATTCACAGAATCCAAGTTCCCAGGTGCAAGCCAAGGGCCAAGTTTGTCAATGGTCCTTTGGAAGGATACTATTTTCAAGCTTGCTGTGTCATTGTTTGTTCTATGTAGTAAGTGTCTTCTATCACCTTTGTCCTGCTCCCCAGGGTGTGTGTTTTCCCTTGTTAAAATGAGTAAGAAATTTAATTTCTTCAGCTTCAGGGATTTTTGTCTAAAGGACTTTGACACTTTCTGGAGTCAGTCTACAAAAAGCTAAATACAGAACTCCTAAAACTAGTTCCAATCAGTCCAGTTATGGTATACTTAGAAGCCCCCAAGGAGGAAGACATCAAACATGACCTGTTAGCAAGTCCGCAGATATAAGGCAAGTCAATGTCAAAAAGTAAAGCGAGATGAGGCCAGCCTGTAGCTATAAGTTTGTATCACAAGATGTAATGCAATCAGCTTCACAAATACAGAGAACCTTCTGTGGACAGTCTACCACACTCTAGGGGTGGAAGTGAAGGAAATAAGGTACCTCTATATAAGCAGATAAATAATAGTGGATTAAATTGTTAGAATGTACAAGGTATACATGATAATAATTCAGTCATTGCTGAGTAATAGAAGCTGGATAGTTAATGGTGAAAGAGCTGTCTGACTATATTTTTTCTGCCTTGATTCTTGTGGCCCTTTCTCGAACTAGATATATTCACTTCATTGTGGCTGAATAGGTTTCCAGAAAAGGAATTACTTGTTCAAGGTCACCATCAAGTGGGTGATAGAACTGAAATCCCAAAGTTGACTGACAATAAATACCATGTTTGGCATTTTTTTATGAGCTCTTATGGTGTGACTCCCATCATGCTATATTAGAGAGGAAGCAGGGGATGGGAGGAAGCACGAAGGCAGAAGAAGTCCCGTACTGGTGGAGTGGTGTATTAGGCAATGTGCTTGTTCCAAGCAACTGAAATAAATTCTTGGGAGACTTAAGGAGAAATGAAATTTATTTGGGACTTGGAAGCATAGCTTGCAGACTGGATGGGAAGGGTGGACATAGGCCAGAGGTGGTGGAAAGCAAGGGAAGCTAGGACACTGAGAGAAAAGTCTAATATTCCCACCCTGCTTGTATGATTTATGACAACTATCTTCATATGCACTGCACAAGGAATCAAGATCTCTGAGGGTGATGGAGATATGGGGCCCAGCCACTGACTTTGAGAGCATTTCAAACTAACAGGAGCACAGTAATCCTGTAAGAACAATAATGAGAGCAGACTTCATATAACAGTGCTCATAAAATGTCGATATAAGTAACAAGAAAGGAGCAACTAGTCCCATAAAAAGGTCACAGGAGAGCTTTATGGAAGTGTCTATTCTGCTTGAGAAACTTCTATCGCCTTATCTTTTGGGGTCTCGATTCCCAAACAAGATGGAAAGTTCTTTAAACATGGGGAGTGTAATTTCTCCTCTCTTCATAGATCCCCTAGCATGTTATGGGAATGCACATTGGTTTCCTAGGGTAGACATCTCAAGTTTGATGAAACTCATGTTTCTTTAGCTGATTGAGCATGTTATCACCCAAGTCTACACAGTCGTAGAAGTCAACTGAATTTGACACAGGACAAAGAAAATATGTTGTTCATGGCTCGCTTCAGCACATTATGGGAAAATAAAAAGAAGTTGCTGCTTTAAGTCACTGGCATTTTATACATCTTACTTACTATAGTATCCAGATTAGTAAAATATACAATAGCTCTCTGTAAGTGAACTAAATAATTTCACTAACAATAGTAGTGTTCTTCAGTAATTTCGGTGGGATTGTTTGATCTAGACTGAGAAGGAACTCGATCTAGTTACTCCGTCTTAATCATTTCAATGATAAGGTCTCTTTTAAGTTCTCTAGCTTCAATTTAATTTTGTTGTCTTTTAAATTTTTAATTGAATTTTCCTGCATTTCATACAGAACATCTCAATCACTCTTAATCATCTTTATCCCCCCTTCTCCACCGACATCCTCCCTCATAGCACCCCACCTAGAATCTACACATTCTGTCATCTGCATTAAAGCCTATGGTGTCAAGGTAGTGTGTACCCAGACATTCCTCAGTGCAAGTTCATCCACTGAGGTCTGGTCAATCTATCTAGAGTTCCTTGATGTAGGAAGACCAGCTCTTCCTATTCAGTAGTAATTAGTTGCCAATATTTCTTCATCTAAGATTGGGGTCTGCTGTCCTTTGCCCCAGTTCTATGCTGGGTTTTTGTCTACTTGAGGTTGCACAGATCTCGTGCATTCTGCCACCATTCCTGTAGGTTTATATGAGCAGGCTTCCAGAAGCTTTAATTTCTAAGAAAAGTTCTCTTTACAAATCAGATGCTTTGTGCAATTTCATGGACTGTTGTTTTTAGTTTTGCAAACATTAAAGCTCTTGCGATTAAGATGGGAAGGAGTGTGATTTACAAAACAAAATGAATCCCTCCTAAGTAAGGTGGGTATAAGAATCACTTAGGGGGTTTTGACAAGATACATGTCCTCAGGACATTTTGATTTTAGTACTAGATCCGTTACTGTACTAAACCCCTGTTTCTTTGGAAGGGAGGGGAGTGTGACTATTCTCTCAAAGAAGGTAAGAATCTCTGGCTTAGCCAAGGAGGTCACCTTGAAGCTCAAACTAAGTCTCCAGATATAGACACCTTGCTGATATACCTGACTGATGTCCAGGTCTTGGCCTTCTCTGAAGCAGAATACCAGATTGTAAGAATCCCTTGTCACCCTAACAGTGCTGAGGACAGGAAGGCAATGCCTTTACAATTTTATGAGATTTTTCATCTCCTTATAGCCTATTTCTTCTCCATTCTGGCAAAAATTTTCCTGGGTTTGCCACTATAAATAAATTCTCTGCTTATTTTAATTTTCCAAAGGAGAGTTGGGGGAATCCCTAGCATATGAGCACATTTACAAATCATCTCCTGCTCTGCTTTATTATTTTCACTATTTTTGAATTTTGTTAATATTTGATTTATTATTTTTATTTTATGTGCATAAGTATATTGCCTGCATGTATGTAAGGGTACCCATGTCATGAAATGCCTGCAGAGGTCAGAAGAGGGTGATGTGTCCCCTAGAATTGGAGTTAAGGGTGGTTGTTAGCTGCCACATGGGTGCTAGGAATCAAACCCAGTTCCTGTGCAAGAGTAGACAGTGCTCTTAACTGCTGAACCACTTCTCTAGCTCCTTTATTTCTGATTTTTGATATTTTTACTTTCAGAAATTTACATTTTGCATTCTTGACCTGAAAGCCAGATGAACCAAAACTTGTTCAAGAGCATCTTTGCATCATTTGGAATAGCCAATTCCAGTAGCCCATCTGTGTCTTACCTAGCAATAAATAATGATACAAAATACTTGTTTTCTTCTATTTAAAATAGCATAAGAACCAAACCATCAGTACTAATCCCGCTAGCATGCCGTCAGTGTTGAATTCTAAATTCTTGCATGTTTTGTGGAACTTTTTAAAAGGGATATTAGTTTTAAAGAAATTTTAGGTTCATAGAAAATTGAGAGAAAAGAAAATATTTCCAGTATGCTGGCATACACTGTCCACAAGTGTGTAATATGTTTTATACTTGATAAATATGTACTGACACAAACATATCTTTGAAGGTTCACCATTTATATTATAGCTCAGTCTTGGTGTTATATACTCTGTGAGTTTGGACGAATGTATAAAGATTATAGTGTCATCATTTTATGATAGCCAGTGATGACCTGTAGTTTTCTTGGATGTTTTATTTCCATTTTTTTTCTAGGTGATTAAGTGTGGGTATACCTGAGCAAATCCATCTGTCTCTTGTTTTATCTCTAGCTTTTATATTGATTAAAGTTATTCTTTGATAATTTCACAAATGTATATGGCACATTCTGTTTATTATTATGCCCAACCTCTCTTTTTCCCTATTTTCCTTGACTAACACCCACCTATACAAGTCCCTTTCTCACATTCATGTTTGCTTTGTTTTGCAACTGACAGAATTTAACTGAGGTCACCTGTGTGGTCCTGGTTTTAGGACTATTCATTGGAGCCTGGTGGGATCACTATTGTGTACATAACTAAAACAACACTGAAATATTGACAGCTAGTTTCTTCCTGTATATTTCTATTGAATATGTGTGCATTTCACACAAACATCTTAATTATCTGTACACCATTTCCCCCATCTGCAACCTCCTATGGCCTCCCCACACTGAATTTCATGCATTCTCTCATCTATACTAAGGACTATCGAGTCAAGTTAGTGTACGAAGATGTTCCTCAGTGCAAGCTCATCCACTGGGGTCTAGTCAGCCTATCTAGAGTATCTCCCTTAAAGAAGATCTACTGTCCCTCACCCAGTCAGCTGCCTATAGATCTTCAGCTAAAGTTAGGGCCTGCTGCCAATTTTCCCAGTTCTATGCTGGGTTTTTGTCTGCTTGAGTTTGTATAGGTCTTGTGCATACTGACACCATTGCTATAAGTTCATAGGAGCAAGGTCCCAGGAGCCTGTGAAAAGATTCTTTTGCAACAGATGGAGACTATTACAGTGTTCCACAACTGGTCACACATGGAGAATAAGTGTCTGTGAGATGCCCAACCTTAAATGATAAATTCCACAGTGGAACCTCTATTCTTAACACTCAGGGAACATTGTAGAACAAGGGGTAGAGATAAGACTAATTCATCTCCCACGTCTCACCAGAGAAATTTCCTCATGAAACAGAAGGTGATGAACACAAAAATCCACAACTAGCCAAAGTGTAAAGAATAAGAGTGCAAAGTTTGGGCACCTGGACAGGACTCCTATATTAAACCTCACTCACTCAGGGGTCAGGGGACAGTTTGGAAAACGGAATGGAAAGATTAGAAGAGCCAGGGGAGAGGAGAAGAGATTCTTGTTCACAAGGAAACAGAGGCATACAGGCATTTTATTTTATTTTATTTTGATTTTTTACAGAAGTGTGGTAGGTCCAAACTCAGATTGCCAAGCTTATGCTGCCTTGTGTACTAGAGATAGGCAAGAAAAGACAGAAGTGGTTCATTGAAAAGAATATGCTTCATAAAAGTATAGAACAGCATTTTATGTAAAAACTTCCTTGTGTCATAAAATAAAATGAGACATTTCCTGTTCATGTCATTCTTATTTTTGGTTATGACTTCCTTCTTCACACGTTATACTAATTGGTTTTCTTTTTAATATCCATCATGGACTTATAATAGAGCCCTCCAAATACTTAACTCTGTTGTAAAAGCCAAATGTTTAATACACATTTGGCTTATCCTCCAGCAAGAAATAACGTCAGATACGAAATATCTTTTTAATGGACAATAGAGTTAACAGCCTAACTCCATGTATTTGGGACTGATATTTAAGACTTATGCAAGCAGTTGGCTGTTAGGTCACCTTAGTGAAAGAACTAGAGAAAATTTCTACTTAGGAATATGATTCAACATGCATTTATGTTAAAAGTCTTAGAGGGAATTGAACTGGAGGGAACATACCTCAACATAATTAAGCTATATAAAAAACCCACAATCAACATCATTCTAAATGGAGACAAACTGAAATATTCCCCTTAAAATCAGGAACCAGAGAAGGCTGTCTACTATATCCACTCCTTTTAAATATAGTGCTTGAAACTCTTGCTAGAGCAAAGAGACAAGAGATGGAAGTTAAAGGAGTAGCCACTGGAAAAGAAGAAGTTAAATTATCCCTTTCTGCAATGATATATTATATCTAAGAGATGCCAAAAAAATTCAACAGAAAACTTTGAGAAGGGATTAACATTTTCCATAAAGTGACAGGTTACAAAAATTAATCTACAAAAATCAGTAGCTTTTCTATATACTAATAACAAGCAACTGAAGAAAGAGTACAAGGAGACCTTCCCATTCACAGTAGCCTCCAAAAATGAATCTCAAAATAAATCTAACCAAAGACATTAAAGATCTCTACAATGAAAATTTCAGATCTTTAAAGAAAAAGATTGATGAGGACACCAGAAGATGGAAAGACCTCCCATGGATTGGAAGAATTAATATGGTGAAAATGACCATCCTACCAAAAGCAATATATAGACTCAATGTAATCCCAATCAAAATCCCCATGACATTCTTTACAGTATCAGAAAAAAAATTCTAAGACTCATATGGAAGCACCAAAGACCCAGGATAGCCAAAGCAAGCCTGAGCACAAAGAGAAATGCAAGGGGTGCTACTATACTAGATTTTAACTACATTGCAGAGCTATAGTCATAAAAATAGCATGGTACTGGCACAAAAAATAGACCCATATAGCAAAAGAATACAATTGAAGACTCAAACATGAGTACATGCAATTTCTGCCACCTGATAATTTGACAAAGGGGCCAAGAACACTCACTGGAGGAAAAATAATATCTTCAGCAAATGGTGCTGGCAAAACTGGATCTCCACCTGTAGAAGAATGAAATATACCCATATATTTCACCCTGCACAAAAGTCAACTCCAAATGCATCAAAGACCTCAGTGTGAAACCTGAAACTTTAAAAGTGTTAGAAGAAAATTTTAGCAGTAACCTAGAAGATTTCGGGGTAAGAAAGGACTTTCTAAATAAGACATCAATTGCTCAGGAATTACTGTCAGTAATTAACAAGTGAGACCTTTTTAAACAAAAAATTTTCTGTACAGCAAAAGAAACAACCAAGAAAGTAAAGGGAAAACCAGAGAGTGGGAAAAAATCTTCACCATTGACACATCTGACAGAGGTTTAGCATTCAGAATAAAAAAAAAAAAAAAGCAAGAAAACAATTGACCCAATTAAAAAACGGGCTAAGTATCTGAGCAGAAAGTTCTCAAAAGAAGAAATAAAGATGACTGAGAAACATCTTAAAAAGTGTTTAAAATCATTAATAATTAGGGAAATGCAAATTAAAACCATTTTCAGATTTCATTTTACACCAGTAAGACTGTCGAAGCACAAGAGAATAAATGATACAAAATGCTGGAGAGGATGTGGGGAAAGAGGACACTCATTCACTGCTGGCGGAAATGCAAACTCGTGCAACCCCTATGGAGAACTCTTAAAAAACAAAAAATGAACCTGCAATTTGACTCAGTTACACTACTCCTTGACATATACCCAAAGTACTCATCCTATTGCAGAGACAGTTGTACATCCATGTTTGTTGCTGCTCTTTTCACAATAGCTAAGGGATGGAAACAACCTAAGTGTTCCTCAACTAAAGAGCAGATAATGAAAATGTGGTAGATCTATGCAATGGAGTTCTACTCAGTGGGAAACAAAGACAAAATCATGACGTTTGCAGGAAAATGGATGGAACTAGACACTGTTATGCTAAGAGAAATAACACAGAATCAGAACAACAAATGATGTGTGCTGGCTCTCATTCGTGGATCCTAGCATTAAACCATTATATGTGAGTATGCATCTTAATGTAAGTGCAGGCACCAGGAAAATAGAAAGGAACAGGGAAGCAAAGGGAAACAAGGAAGCTAAAAGAGAAGAACAATATGAGAGTAATATAAGACAGGTGTTACAAGGGAGAAATAAAAAGGGGGGAGGGAGGATTATATAGGGAAATATGGTGTAAAGGGAAAGAAGAAGCCTAAGAGAGGTGGGGCCACAGGAGACTGGGATTATCAAGGGAGAAATGAGGAAAATGGGGACACTTTAAATGTGGAAGGCATGGAGGGAGAGAGTTATACACACACAGAAAGAAAGAGAGAGAGAAAGAGAGAGAGAGAGAGAAGAGATAATGCCTATCTACTGTAAAACTCTCGAGTCAATCACATTAGTCTAAAAATCTAATGACAAATTTCCTATACACTATCTCTACATGAATTCATGTGAATAGCTGAAGGCTACATAACAAGAACCAGTGCCAGACAGGAGAAACCTTCTTTTGAGTTTTGGCCAGGCTGGTTCAAGAGACTCCCAGAATTACACAGGCTTTTGCCACAGCCATTGGTTTCCTCCCAAAACTTGAAGGTAAGACCCTATTGTTGAGGAGAAGACAAACATTGGAGACTGAATTTGGAGTAATGGAGCTGGAATTGACCTGGAAGCCACTTCCCTGAAGGCTAGCTCTCATAACTCTGTAGAGCACTATACAAATAGGGAGAACATCAATCAATGGCCCAATACCAACAGCATGACCAAAGAACCACATCGATAACTAGCACAGCATTCAACACTGGTGCAGTAGTAACACTTTTATCTTGGAGCCAATCAAAGGCTACCTAATTGGTCCTAGAGCCCAGTCAATAGGAGTAACATCATGTGTGGTACTGTAATCATAACCAAATACATATGGCTGAAGAGGTCATAGATCCTAAAGAGAGCTCTAGGACTGTTACATCCCACGGCTAATGTAACTTCTTCCTAAATGAAAAATATGTGGTCTTATATTTACAGTCAATTATCCCAGTCAACACTCACCAAAGAAGCTTCTTTTGAACCAGATGGAGACTAGTACAGAGTACCACAGCTGGTCACACACAGACATTGTCTCTGAATTGCCCATGTCTAAGCAGCACATCTACAATGCAGCCTCTACAACCACTGCTCAAGCAACATAGAACAAGGGGTAAAGAAGTCACTAATGAATTTCCCAATTCTCACTAATTAAGATTCTTCATGCAACAAAGGGCCAGTAACACAAAAGCTCACAAATGGCTAAATCGCAGAGATTAGGAATCTGCAGAGTGTGGGTCTCTGGACAGGACTCATAGTAAGTTTCACTCACCCAGGACTCAGGGACCATTTCATAAGAGGGGGCAAAAAGATTGTGAGAGCCAGTGAGGAGGTGGATGACCATATGGAAACAGAATCCTACAAGCTCCTAGGACCCTGCTCATATGAACCTACAGCAATGGTTTTGGCATGCTCAAGATCCGGATGTGCAAATTCAAACAAACCAAAACCCAGCATGGCACTGGAGAAATAGGTAACAGATCCCAACCTTTGCTTAAGAAATATTAGCAATTGATTACTGTTGGGTGAGGATGGGCTAGTTTTCCTAAAGCAAGGTACTCTGGGTAGGCTGACTAGATCTCAGTAGATGAACCTCTACTGAGGTCACTTGGGGACACTACCTAGACACAACAGACCTTAACACAGATGAAAGAATGTATGGATTCCAGTTACGGGGGTTACAGAAGGGATTCCTTGGGGAAAGGGATTATAAAGAATATTAAGTTTGGTTAAGATATTCTGTATTAAACACACAATGATTCAATAAAAACATATTTAAGAAAATAATATGACTTCATATAGATATTTCCATTTTAGTGTTAAGACTCATCTCTTCTCAAGCATTTGTTTGCATCTGAATTTTTAATATTTATTTTATGTAAAACATAACTTTAAGTTCTTCTTTCTCCCAAAGTATAATCATAATCCATATTCCTAGAATTATCCACAAGAATTCAATCCCACTTTCTCATTGAGTTATATTTTTTTGAGAATTGTAATGCCTGTTTCATTGAATTTTAAAAAATATTTTTTTAATTCTTTGATAATTTCATGCAGTTTTGCTAAGATGCATCACAGCAGTTCCACTCAGACCCACCCCCTAAATATAAGAGCAAAAATTATAAAACTTTTAGAAGATGATATTGAAAGAAAATTTCTAAGATGTTAAATTTGAAAGTAATTTCTTGGCCAAGCCTGGAAAGTATAGGCAACAAAATAAGAAATAATTTGTATCACATCAAATTGTTTACAAACTTTAATGCCTCAAAGGGCACTATTAATAGAATGGAAGAACAACCACACAATGGTATAAAATTTTTTCTAGCCATCTATCAAGTAATGGGATAACATTTAGAATATAAGGAACATCTATGGGACTGTTCTTCCAGAGAACATGTGTTTAGTTCCCAGCATTCATGTTGAGCGGCTTACAACGACCTGTAACTCCAGCATCATGGAATTTTATGTCTTCTTTTGGCCTCTGTGGGCACACACATGCATGTGTATGCGTGTATATACACACACACACAATTAATTTATAAAAGAATACCTACAGGTCAACAATTAAAATCAAAGGCTCAATTTAAAAATAGACAAAGGTCTTGAATAAATATTTTTGTAAGGAAGATATATAAATGATCAATAAGATGCCTCCTCCATCGACTAGAATGACTGTTATTTGAACAAGGTAAAAGAAAACTAGAAAATACCTGTTAGTAAGGATGTAAAGAAATTGCAACACTTCTGCACTGCTGGAGAGAATGCCAGGCAGTGCAGTTGGTACAGAAAGTGCTTTAAAAAGTTAAAAATAGAATTATCATGTGATACAGAAAGTCCATCTCTAGGTGTGTACACAAGAGAATTGAATCTTGAAATGGACTTGAACACGTGCTCATATCAACATTATTCATGATTGCTAAGAGATAGAAATACCACAGTGGAAAATATATATAAAAGCAATCATTGATGGATAAATCGACAAACAAAACATGGTATGCATACGCAACACATACTATCAATATTATCCAAAGATTAAAAAGCAGCTAGCTCTGATGCATGATACAACAATGATGAAGCCTTTACACATTAAGGAAAATAAACCAGCTATAAACAGAAAAATGCTAATAATAATTCCACCTACATTGTAGACCATTAATGTTTAAGTTCATAGTAACAGAAAGAATGGTGGTTGGCAAGATCCTCATAGGAAGAAAAAATGGAGGGTGTCACTTAATAATCAGAAACCTTCTATTTAAGAAGCTGAAAAAGCAACCAGGCAAATCTAAACAGAGAAATCTTGGACATAAATGACACCATACATCAAACAGGCTTTACAGACATGTATGGAACATTCCACAAAAACACCAAAGGATACTTTTTTTTCTCAGTAGCCCATGGAACTTTCTTCAAAACTGAAGTCTTCAAGTCTCCCATTTTTATTGTTATTGATATCTAGCTTTACTCCTTTGTTGCTGGATAGAATACAAGATGATATTTCAATTTTCATAAACTTGTGGAGACTTGATTTTTGTCCTAATATGTAGTCAATTTTAGAGAAAGTTCAATGGGCTGCTGAGAAGAAAGTATATTCTTTCATGCTTGGCTGGAATGTTTGTAGAGGTCTGTAAAGTCTATTTCATTTATGGTGTCATTTAACTCGAGGATTTCTGTTTAGCTTTTGTCTGTTTGCCCTTTCTATGATGACACAAGGGTATTGAAGCCCCACACTATCACTGTGTTGGAGTCAATGTCAGACTTTTGAGCTAATAAACTTTCTTTTTTATGAAACTGGATGCTCCTACGTGAGGTGCATATATCTTTAGTATTGTAATTTCTTCCTGGTGGATTTTTTTCTTTAATGAGTATGAAGTGATCTTTCCAATCTCTTCTGACTAGTTTTAGTTTGAGGTATATTTTGTCAGATGTTCAAATATATACACCTGCACCTGCTTGTTTCTTAGTTGTTTTTGTTTGGAATATCTTTTTCTATCCTCTTTCCCCAAGGTGGTGCTTATCCCTGTTGGTGAGGTGCATTTCTTAGAGGCAGAAAATTGATGTATCCTGTTTTTTTAATCCATTAGATTAGTCTTCCTTTATAATGGTGAGTTGAGACTATTGATATCGAAGGGTTATTATTGGCCAATGTTTATTAATAACTGTTATATTGATGTTGCAATGTGTTTTCTTAGACCTCTTTTGGTTGACTGTCCTGAGAAATTTAGTTCTTCTTTGTGTCCTCTCAAGAATATTTAATTTTCTGTTTGAATTTTTCAAATGAGTATTCTTTATAGCACTGTTTTTATGAACATGCATTCCTTAAATCTGCTTTTATCATGGAAATTTTTCCTTATTTTTTAATTACAGCGGACATTTTTGCTGGGTGTATTATGATGGGCTGAAATCTCTGTTCTTTTAAGACTTATTTGACATTAGATTTTAGGTCCATGGACATTAGGACTATGCACTGCTGGCTTTCATAGTCCTCAAAAGTCAGCTGTTATTCTGATGGGACTGCCTCCATCTGTGACTTGATCATTTTCACTCATAGCTTTCAGTATCTTTTCTCTATTCTGTATGTTTAGTGTTTTGACAATTACATGATGCAGGAAGTTTCTTTTCTGGTTCTGTCTACTTGGTATTCTGTATTCCTCTTGTACCTTGATAGGTATCTCTTTCACTAGATTTGGGGAGTTTACTTATATGATTTTATATCAAAAATATTCTCCACTTTTGACCTAGGTTTCTTCTTTTATCTTATAAGCCTAGGATTTCTAGGTTTGGTCTTTGGACAGTAGCCTGGAGATCTTGAATGTTTTATTCCTGACATTTTCTGATTGAGAGATTAATTTTCCTAAGTTTGTCTTCAAGATCTAATATTCTCTGTTCCATTTCTTCCAGTTCCTTTTTGTTTGTTTCCTCTAAACTTTTTGTTCGATTTCCCGGGTTTTTTATTTCAGGTTTTATTCCAGATTTTGTTTTCTTCACAGATTGTTTCTCTTTGTTTAATCCTAATTCCATGTTTTAAATTGTTTCAGTTATTTCATTCAACTGTGTTTTCAAGGTCTTCATTCAGGTTTTTATTCATAATCTCTTTGTGTTCCTAGAATATATTTATAATTGCTATTTTGAAATTATATCTCTTACACATTCACTAGGTTGTCAGTCTCAGGAAACATTATGATGGGGCTGTTAATTAGTGCAGTGGCCATATTATCTTGGTTATTCATGTTGTCCATGATTTTTAATGAGACCTATGCATCTGGAATTGTTTGGTGGTGTCTCTTGGTGTGGGTAAGTGATCTCATCCTTGTTGAATGTCAGTTTGTATCTTGTTTGTTGTATCATCAACTTATAAGGTTTTGACCCAGCTGAATGGTGCTTTGCTGTTCGATTTGGGGGCCACTTTATGTGCAAATGAGGTGAGAGAAGTAGTCACAGTTGAGCTAAAAGTAGGTGCAGATTTTCAGTTGAGAGTCCAAGATTGACTTCACAGAGTCCTTGTTCATCAGGATGTGGTGGGGGCTGGTAGGTGAACCCATGGGCTGATAGAATAGGGTAGGAGCTCATAGATGTGGGATACACAGAGCACAGATGGCTTGGTGCAGAGAGACCTCCAGGATGGAGCTCTGGACCACAATTTGGGGGCAAGAAAGGATTCAGGAGACCCATACTGCCCTGAGAACTAAGATGGCAGAGAGTGACTCACCCAGACTGGAGGGGCGATCAGATGCAGAATGGGCTATGATCCCTATGATCTGAGTAAGTATGAAACCAAAGACTGCAGGATGCTAGGGAATATCAAAGATGAGATTTGGATAGTTGGTCAGAAGTGAGGAAGGATCCCGGAGACCCAGCTGATCAGATTTCTTCAACTAAGATTTAGAAATACCAAAAATCCTTGCAATTGTGATGCATCAATTAAGTGTTTTGATTTTTTTCCTGTAGTTGTTTAATCCAGATTCTCAAAGAAGTAGGAAATCATAACTTTTACTGATGCTTGAAAATAGTGGAGACCTTTTGTTTTGACTAAAATGTAGTAGCTAAGCCATCAACAGGGTAAAAGTATCAGTCAGGTGAGGAAAAGAGGACAGAAGCAGACACAGGGCAAGATAAGCTAACATGGCATTTCCCAGTTCTCACAGTTCTGCTGCCTGTGGAAATACAAATACACATATTAAACCCATGTGTATGTGATTAGGACATATTCACCCAGAAAAGCCCCTGTTGTTCACATTTTTATTTCAATTTCTTAGTTGGTTTTTTTTTGTCTAATGTTTGAAAAATGTCTACATGTATACAATTATATGTTGATGACATTCACTTCCTACCTATCCCTTCCGCTCCCCTCAGAATCCTCCCCTCATATCTACTTCCCCACTTCATAGTTTCAGCTTATTATTTAGGATTCTTAGAATTGTTTTCACATTGCTGCATTGTAAAACAGAAGCACCAATCTCTCAGTCATGCGCGCTTAGCTTGTGGATCTTCATAATGGCTTTCAAATTGTCTTCTAGTAAGACTTTGGGTAAGATGTTTTAGCTACCCACAAAGAGGAAAGGATAGCCGAACTGAGGTCCAGATTTCCAATCATTCAAGTAAAGTTTCCTTCTACAGTTCACACACACACACACACACACACACACACACACACACGCACACACACACTTTGCTGAAAAGTATTATGAAGATTTCTGAATTACACTCCATTAAGCATCAAGTTTGTATTAGTTAGTAGAAGCCAGATTAAGATGCAAAAACAGCCCCCAAACCTAAGTCCTCAATGCAATAAAATGGCATTCTTACTCATATTACAGGTTGAAAATAAGCTTGTAATGGTCTAGTCTCATTGCACTCATTTAGGGACTCAGACCAATGGACAATCTACTTGGATGGGCCAGGCAAAGGGAAGTGCTAAGATATATACTTACACTTAAAGCATCTCCTTGCATTTCTTTCAACTAATTTAATTATCTGTTCATATCTACCATTATAGCAGTGCAGAATGAGATCCTATGGAATACCAGGAAAGAGAGAATTAAAATGTTTGTGATGACATTAATGATCTATAATGTCTATAATATGTAAGATATAAGAATGCTAGTAATTTATATAAAAGATAAATAGGTAGACATTTAAAATTGTATTTGGTATTATCTAGTTATAGGGAATGAGAAAAGTTCATGCAGAAAGTTTCCCACAAAACAGTATTTTGATTCTTTTTTTGGGGGGGTGATGAAGAGGATTAAGTTGTCAAATCATATTTACAAGTCAGGAAGCACAAAAAGTGCAAACCTTGCCGGTGATGTATTTAAACTAGATTAACCTTTATATTAGATTATATTCTGTTATCTTGAGTTTGTTTCTTGAGTTAGATGGTAATGATGTACTACAGTAAAGAGGCTCATCTTTCTACCTCCCACTCCTCTTAGTTGACAGGAAAGTAAGCTTATGAAAAGGCAGAACCTAGAACTGTGACATTGGTGAGTCAGAAAGAGCCATCCACCCCTGTACTAGACAGAAAGGAGATTGGGGCATGAAGCAGCAAAGGTCCTGAGTCGATGCATTACAGTGCATGTACCACACTCAGATGCTTCCTTGGGAAGCAGTGTTTCTTTGCTTTTCTTATACAGGAAAGATTTAGACAGACCCGTAGAGCTTGCTCACAGACCAAGAGAGGAGGATTAGTGCCTTATTAGTGTAAGTCACATTCTGAAGAACAGTGTATCTCCATAAAAATCATCATACCGTGGAACAAAATTAAGACTTTAATAATAGGCTCCTTCTTCTTCTCCCCTGGAAGAAGTATTTTTTTTATGTCAACGACTTAATTTGGTAGACACATGATGTGCTGGGTGGTTTTAGGAGGACTTAAACAGGCTGATTTGAAATTATTTAAGCTGATAAAACACTCATAAAATATAGTCAAAATTCATTCAGCTGTTCATTTAACATATATCCAGTGAGTAGACACCAGCACTAGAACGTGGTGAGTAGAACATTCATATTACCCTTTGCTCCCTGCAATCATTCTTGTATAGAAAAGCTCTATCTACAGGCCTTTTTCTTTCCTAAAGAAATATGCTGCAGACTCTGCAGAATACAGTTCTGTGACTTGAAAATAATGGACACAGATTTTCAGCACACATGTGTAGTCTTCCCTTTCCTAAAATCCCTGTCTTAACTCTCATGCCTGTAAAGACATTTGCTAAATGAAGGCAGAAACTCAGAACAACAAAGAAAAAGAGAGGAGATAATAGGAACAGAATTTCAGCAGCTGGTGAACAGATGGATATGCTAATTGATTTAGCAGGCTCAAGAAAGTGGGAACCTAAATCAGCAATGGAAAAAGCTAAGGGAAAACCAGTATTATGGAAGTCCCAAAGGCTCAGGAATTGATTGGTCCAGGAACTGCAGCAAAAATGTGCAAATGTGAGTCTAATGATAGAAGGGTTAGTGGAATGTTTATTTAAGAAACAGTTTAAACCCCAGATCCTCTGTGCAAGTACGGATCTAATGTTCACCAAAGCCAGAACAAAAACGGATGCTTGCTCTTAAGAAAGGGGACAGAGTCTCACGTCTGGTGGAGTTAGAGCAGTGCTTCATGATTCAGGGCAATTTTGCCTTATAAGGGACATTTAGCACTGTCTAGAGACATTTTTGGTTGTCAGAACTGGGGGAACGTTTGCTACATGTGTCTATTGAGGAAAGGCCAAAGATACTAATAACCATACCATGAAGAACTGCATAGCCACCCACAACAAAGAATCATTCTGCCCAAAAGTCATCAGCACCCATGTTGAGAAACTCCAGGTGTCGGCAGGGAGGACACATTAAAAATACACTAATGCCAACGTGACAACTTGGGCCAGCTTCCCCCTTATAATGCTGATACCTCAGTGTGCTCATTTTAGATAGGAATGGTAATTTTTTTAGAGAAATCTTACCAGCTTGAGAGAAAGTTGTCTAAATAGCTCAGCTCCAGAAGTTTCCCAATAAAACATCTCTTACCAAAGAGAAACCCATAGCAAAAACTCCACTGTGAGGTCAGAGCTTCCTGTCACCCTTAGGGTCCCATTCTTACACACAGAAGTCAAGGAGTGGCAAACATGTGAAGGAGGTAGTATGTAATATAAAAGACAGAACTTCAAAGTCATTTGGAGCAAAAGAAGGCTAGGTAAGGAGAAGAACAGTTCATGTGTTAATGAAGAAGTAACAGAACAAGAATACATGATATGAAAAGATGCAATGGAATTTAAAAACAAAAAATAAAATAGGAGAAACAAAAGACTTAAATTACTAGACGGAAACATGAGAATATGCCACAAAATATCTTTAAAGAACAAAGGTAAGGAAAGTGGAAAGACAAAGAAACACAAAATTTAAATCAGAGATTGCAAAGCAGGGAACAATGAAAATAAGAGAATTGGAAATTACAAATGAATGATCCAACAAAAGTCCCCAGAAACAGAAGGTGTAATTTTCCTATTTGAAAATCTTACCCATCTTGTATTGGATGAAATGTCTGAGAACCGATGCAAACCAATCTATCTCATTATGAAATATGAGACCACAGAGTCCCAAAAGAATATCAGTGAAATATTCAGTGAGGGGATGGAGGAGGTGCCAGAATGGTTTCTGGTTCTTCTGCTCCCCTGAGGATCAGAAACCAGAATAGTGTTTTATATCTCAATAACAACACCAGAGGTAAAAGAAGCTGACACAGTACCTTCAGCTTTCTGAAGGAAATGACATCCAACTTGGCAAAACCATTAATAAAAGGCAAACACAAACTCAGTCATGTAACGTCTTGAAATATCTACCTCTTGATCACTCATTCTCAGGAATCCCCCAGGGGATATGCTCCAACCAATGAGGAGTAAAGCAGACAGAAAGAGAGCACGCAGAAAAAAGGCAACCTGAGGAGAGGGGGAGGGAATCTCAACAACACTGAGGGAAGGAGACATCAAATTGGTGGAGAAACAAAGCAAGCAGAAGCTTTAGAGATATTTTTCCCAGGAGGATGAAATAGACAGAATCCTTGATGTGTAAGAACATAAGAAGAGAGACTATATCAAACGTGAGTAGAGAAAACTAAGCTTATCCGACAAATAAAAGGACCGTTTCTGTCTTCAGGACAGCAAGAAAACTGTTGAGTAGACTCGGCTGTGTACAGGTTCACCCCTTCTGGGTCATGAATTCAGAATCACGTTCTGGTTAGTTAAAGGATGAAGTTACTTCCCTGATGAAGGATGACCCGTAAAACTTAAGAAGGATATCTCCAGGAGAGGTAAGAGGTAGATTAAATGAAATGACAACAGAAAACTGATAGTAGGGAAGGCCAAAACCAAATAGCCTTCAGTCTGTATTATGTCAAAATAAGCACACTCAACTTTGTATTCTAAAAGTGACATGAACATTGGAATTCGCCTCCAATGCTACAGGAGAGCATGAAATGAGTAAAAGCAATCACCTATAACTATTGGGAAGGGAAAAGCCCAGCCTTGTAGTCGGGGGCTTAAAACTTCTTTGCCACTTACTGATCAAGTGAGTCTATGTCGGTCACTTAATTTGACTACCTACCAGTGCTCCTGTGCATATAGGGACTAGAACTAATCACTTCCAAAAGCTATATTTGTAGAAATGTACTTGTCTGGAACTCTGTCTTGCCTGGGCCTGAGGTTAAAATCTATGCATGTTGCTAGACTCTATGAAAGATTTTTTAGGTACCTTGAAACTGACCCTATGACCCTTACTCACTGCATATCACATGTTTATACCCTAGTGGGGCAAAATAATATAGTTTTCTTGGGAAACACTGAGAAATGCAGTACACAGTCACATCACTTGGGTCTCACTGCAATGCAAATTCAGACTCAGGAAGTCTGGAATTGGGATTCTACATTTGTATGAAATAACCAGTTGCTTTTGGAAAAAGTAACATACTCCATGGACAGCATGTTAAATAGTAAGATGGGCAAAATGTCAGCAAACCCCAGCTTATGAGCCAAACTTATCACTGCTTTTTACAAATAAAGTTTTATTGGTTCCAGCATCATTTTTTCCCCATTGCCAAAGACTGCTTTCATAGTATAATGTAGGGTTGAGCAGTGACAAGACAGACTATATAAGCCACAAAGCTGAAAACATTTATAAGGAGGCACATTACTGAAAATTTGTCCAACATAGACTAAAGCGTTAAGAACTCTGCTATATGATCACACAGATTTGTTAAGCATCTGATATGATGATGGTGTGAAGTGTTTTGAAATCCATAAAGTGCCTCACACTTGCTGCACAGCAAAGTTCTTTAATCATAAAACATTATCTTCCAACAGACTTGGCTTCCAAACATTATGTTTTAAAAAAAAATTTGAGGAGAGGAAAGAAAATAAACTCAGAGGACTTGTTGTTTTATTTATTTTCTGAATGCGTATGCATGTGTACATTTGTGCTTGTGTGTGTATGCACTTATGGCAGAGGTACACGTGCATATGTATGCACATTCATGTGTATTCCAGAGGTTAATGTTAAGTGTCTGCCTCTGTTGATATCCACCTTTAAAAATATGTGCGAATGTGTGTGTGTGTGTGTGTGTGTGTGTGTGTGTGGTGTATGCGAGTGTAGTTCTAGAGGTACAGACTCCTGTGAGCTCTTAACCACAACTCTTAACCACTGAACAATCTCTCTATCCCCTTCACCCTTTTTTTTTGTTTTTGAGACAGTCTCTCCCTGCTCTTGATTCAGTTAGATTGATTGGCCAGCAAGCCCCAGGGAGTTTCTGCCTCCACTTCCCTAGTGTTAGTATTAGAGGTACATGCCACTATTTCCAACTTTGGATGCTGGGGATCAGAAATCAAATCCACACATTTAGGCAGCAACTACTTTACTGACTGAGATGTCTACCCCGCCTCCTCAGAGGACTTATTTCTTTTCTAATGATCAAATATGCAATCAACTATTAGCTAAAAGAGTCACCTAAACTTCACTAGAAAGCAACAAGATAAGATTATTATCATTGTTACTATTATTGCTTCAGATAAATAATGTGTTCATTCTTCAAAAACTACAAGTGTATTTCTGGTCTACTCAAGATGTGAACCCAATGGAGAGTCTGGTCAGGCCTCTTTCTATTATTAGTATCCATTTCCCAAGAATTTCCATTGTAAATTAGTCAATTTTGAAAACCAAGGCCTTTCATTGCTGTGTGGAGAATTGAATGACTCATTTTTTTCCACTGGGCTCAGTGGTCATGAGCACCTAAACACAAGGTCACCATGGGAGCTGCTTATGTCTCCAAAGGAGCAATGAGACATTCCACAAAACACTAGAACTCTGATCCCATGGTTCTCCAGGAGTCTGTCTATACAATTTCTTAATCTCAGAGTCTCCCTCAACCCTATGATCCAGGCAGAGACACTGATGGAACTCTGTGTTCTCTTTTTTGGTTATCTCTTATTTCTGAAGGAACTTTAAAGATCACATATCCTTAGCATCTCTCCTGCCATCAAACAACTGCTAAAGTTGCCATGCTTGCATCAAGTTTTCAGTGTATATTTGCTGTAAATTCACTGTATTCTGGACACTGTTATAGGTGCTAGATTCTGTTCTTAAGGTACAGTGCCTGGATCTACTCCAGTGACCTTTAACTTTCTTGGTCTATTTAGTAGTCTCAGGAGCATTTGGAGTTCCAATTACCTTGCTCACAAGATGTTTAAATGGATAAAATTCCATTTACTTCAGGTATACCTATGATTCTGGGAGAGTGGTGATTTTTAGAAATTGCCAAAGAATGCACCAGACTTGTCATGAAGCATGATGCTAACAAAAGTAACTTGGAAAATGAACCAAGATTTTGGAGCCAGGAGCCAGGTACAATGACTCATACTTATAATATCAGTGTTTAGGAAGCTGAGGCAGTGGGATTGTTGCAAGTTTGAGGACAGCCTGAGTTCCACGTGGTTCTGAACACAGTGAGTGCCAGGCTTTTCTGGACTATAAAAAGAGCACTTGAGAGTGAGAGAGGAGGAGAGAAAAGAGGAAAGATGAGAGGCAAGGAGAGGTAGAAACTCAAATACAAATATTGAGAAAAGCCAAAAATTGCTTCAGAATGGCGGTTCTCTCCAAATAGAAGCAACCCTCTCCAGTGGAAAATCATGGGTTGTTCTGCACTAGACGTTTTCTCATTATAGGCATCATACTTACCATTCAAGTCATTGGAATATTCTCCAGTCTCTTAACTTTTTATAGGGTGAATTTTCAGACTCACACAACGCATCAACCACAGGCTCCACTGATCATAAAGGATTGAATTTGATCAAAGTTAGGTGGATATGACTTCCACTGGAGGTTTTTGGATGATACCTTAGTGTTCATGTACCTGGATGTAGTATATGGAATGCGTCTCTATTTCATATAAGAGGTGTACAGATCATATAGTATTTAGCACATCTTTTGACAGAAAAAGGTGATCCTTTATAGTTTCTAAATACTATGATGTCAATAAGTTAATGTTGGGAAGATGTCCAAATCTTTGGGATAGATACCATCATGTTCTTGCTCCGTGTGTTCATGCTGAAAACCAGAGGGACTCTGGACAGTGTTACCATGCAGACCTTCTGGACATTCTCTTTTATGAATCCATATTTTCAGACGCTCTGCCCTCCCCCTTTATTTTTAGTGTTTGAGAGTGCTACAAATGTGCTTGTAATCCTGTTTTATAGTAGTTGGAAATAAGAGACAGAACTCTAGTGACTTGCCCTAAGTCAGACATCAAAGCAGATAGTCAATTAGAACGTAGGTCTCCAGGGTGTTTTGTTAAGCTCTTCCCTTTATTAAATGTTACACATAATAAATTTCCAAGGCAGCACCATTTCTGGAATGTACAGTATACATTATCCAGCACCCAGTGGAATTAACTTTGCCACAGACGTCTTAAGACTCATTTCTCTATTTGCTTTTCTGTTGGGTTTTTTAGAAGAGATATTAAGTTTTTCACTCACAAAAGACAGAGCATTTCACGCTCTCTAACCAGTCTTTGACTGTGTCTGCTTTTTTTTTTGACATTTTACCTCTTAGAGACTATTGTTTTCCATAGGGCCTATCATCCCACTGTAAGTAACAGGATAGCTTGTCTTAATATGAATACCACTTACCTAAATAAGTAAACAAATTATTTTCCCTCAAAGTTTTTAGGTTTCTATGAGTCAGTTCAGTTAATAATCAAAACCTATATCATCTTTCTCTGGTTACTATCAAACCCATGTATTGAACTTACTTTCAAGGACTACTTCAGTTATCTATTGCTGTACAATAAACCACTCTTGACAAGTGCTAGCTTTAAATTTATGTGCTGTTACTTGTATGACTCTGTATGAAACTAGACTCCGCTGCTGGGTCTTGCTTAAAGACGTGGGCAGTCCTTGTCTTGTGAGTAAATGCTGAAGCCATCTGAAGCCTTTGCATCTCTGTGGGTATGGTGTTTAGCATGGTGGAGATTGTTGATGTTTGCCAGGTGTCCAGGTTCATACTTCCTCACAGCAAGGTGAACATTTTTCCTCTGTAAACATATCCAACCTCTGGCACATAGGCTACATGGACCCCTCAGTGTCTATGAACATGGCCCAATACAAAATCATAAACTTACTGAAAACATTATGAAATTATTTTTCGCAATTTTTAAAACCTGTTTGCATGGTTCACCAACTGTCAACTTTGTAGGTGACAAACTTGTGTTGTAATGTCAACTGGCTGGACCTGCTGGTTCAAGAGTTCCAAAATAATGCAGCAGGGCTTTTTATGCCTAGCTTTGAAAATTCCACAGCATTCTTCTCACCACAATAAGTAGAAATTTCTCATTTTAAGTATTGTTTACCTCTATTTGGGGAATAAGCTACTTTCTAAGAACTTGGGATTTTTAATGGCAAATATATAAGCCAACTTTGAAAATAGAGTTTACTTAAGTTTGTAAATATAGGGATACAGTAAAAGCCAGTGTTTTCCTTACTCTTTCCTCTCTTACAGTCACTCAACACTTCTAATGCCAAATGTGTTGGCTCTTTGGGTACACATCACATAAAGGACCTGAGGATCCTCTGCAAGAGAACATTTCAAACAGCAATGAGAATAAAAGAACCAGGTGACTTTGGTTTTCTCAGCTTTGCCAAAAAAGTAGGTGAAGGATTCCTAGCCAAAGTTGAAAATCCTTTGGTAACAGAATTACATCCGATTTTTCTTCTTCAGTCATTTTGTGGTGACGAAAATGCTATCAAACCTTCATCTGGCTCTACCTTTGTTTTTCCTTTGTTTCATAACGCCAGCTTTTGATAAAGGAATCCAGAAGGTAAATCTGAGAACAAAGACGCTTTTAGACCAAGTCCTTGTCTCTGAAAACACCTGTGCCTGAAAGAATACAGACTCTCAGTCATTACTGCACCATGGATCATGGTGTTGGCAATGGTCTTTTACCTCTGACAGACAATGTAGAGGAGTGGATTCATCTGGTCTGGGACAAGCATCTATTGAGTCAAATGCATCTGTACCATAAAATATCTTTTTTCTAAAATAAAACTTTCAGGGAAGTAAAGTTCGTAGAAAGGACTTTGTATGTTTGTTTTAATAAGATTTGCAAAACCAGTTAACCTATTTGAGAAATCAGACCTAGCTCCCCAATAACAATTCCTGTCAATGGATGTGCCCAACTTCTTCCAGTTGCTTGAGATTAAGTCATTAGTGATTTGATTATTTTAGCAAGAGTACAAGAGTGAACATTCTTTTTCTGGTTTGTTGTCTTAATGTTGACTAAGAGTGATAGTGTCACATACCAAAACCAAATTCTCCTGGTGCACTGGGGGAGTGGAAGCGATTAAGAAGCTGAAATGTAAGACCTGATTTTGTTAAGCTAAATTGAATCATTGTGCTGAACTTAATTGTTGAAACAGCTGCCATTAACAAGCCACTACTGCTTTTTGTAGCTTTTCCCAAAGCCCGTATCATCTTCTCTCCAATCTTATTTGGGACTGATTTCAGAAAGTCATTTGTTTTTAAGAAACTGTTTTGTCAGTGAGTGTCAAACATTCCAACCTGGTCATCTAAATTCATTTTTGAGTGATAGGAGCATGTCTTTAAACAGATACATAACTATAGACCTTGGTGTGGCCTTGAGTATTAGACTTGGAATTCATTCCCTTTACAGTCAACCCCTTATTTACCTCTGAATTTTAGTTGTTTGTTCTCTTGTGTAGACTCTGGGTCAAAATGTACCTAGTCTAACTATTGTAACACAATTTTCCCTTTGCAGCTTTGCACATGTGGGTTTCTCATCCAACAGGTCCCCCACCCCACACCTTCTATAATTACTATTAATACTACTAAAAGACACATCAATACCTTGCCATGTGCTTGGTATCATTCTAGGACTGCTAATTTGTAAAGATGTTGTCTGATTACAGTAATTACACATCTATTTGTGTTGTTTTTCTTCTTTTAAAGGTTTAAAAATGCCTTGAGAATGACGACTAAGCCCTTAATTCACTTTTGTAAACATTTATTTAATGTAATAATCTATTTACATAATTCATTTGAAAGAAAAGCTTTGCAGATTCCTCTAAACTTCTTTTATAGTTCTTACAAATAATCTCTTTCAAGTGCTGAGTTTTCTTTGAGGCATTGACTACCCATGTCTTCTTTTGGCTGCAAAAAATTTTACTTGTTCCAAATTTCTCATATTTTCTTTCAAACCAACGTCCCCCGCATCCTTTGAGTCCATATTTTTGAAAAATTGTACAATTGAATTAGTAAATTAAATCAGAAGTTGAATATCCAAAGTTTTCTATGTAAAGGAATTGTATTAAAAAGTTCAATTGTTTTATATTCATATTTGTTGTAAAGAAGAATTTTTTTAAAACCAGGTCTGATTAAAATGGCAATGTGTTTGCATTAAATCTCATTTCATTTTCCCAATAGGGCACACCAATTCTCACCCTTAATCCATTTTTTTATGTTTAGGGGTACTTTAAAAATGAGTAACTGTGGCTCATTTACTTCTGGAGCCCTATATCAAGAAAATTTCGGCTGATCCTGATGGCTCATGGCTGTAATCCCAGGTAGTCTGATGGTTTAGGCAGGAAGAGAGAAAGTTCAAGGCCAGCCTTGGCAGCTTAGCAAAAGTCCATCACAAAAAGTAAAAGATGGTTGCTGATAGGGGGAAAGATGACAGTGTCTTACAGGCATGGGACACTTGGTGGGCCCAGTGGATGGACCCACACTGAAGGACATTTAGGGACCCAAATTCGACTCTATATACCGTGTGTGTGTGTGTGTGTGTGTGTGTGTGTGTGTGTGTGTGTACATTAAATGGGGTGGGGGTTAGTGGGGGTGTGGATGGGGAAGGATCTCAATACCATAAAACTATATTGTATGAAAATCATAAAAATTCAATTAAAAAGTAAAAAGAGGCCTGGAAATATAGTTGAAGTAGCAGGGTGCTTGACTAGTATTTGGAAATGCAATATCCAGCACCACCAAAACTTGATACAGAGGACAGAGTTGTTCCCAACTTAGTAAGGAGGGCTAGAGAGTCTGAGGCACAGAAGAGAACAGTAGAAAGGAGCTGCTATAGAAAGAATTCAGAGGCTCATACCTGATGCTTCCCTGAACATACAGAAACTAGTTGGCAGACTGAGTGGAGGAACAATAAAAATACATACCACAAATCTCCTACCTAGGAGATCAAGGTAAATTTGAATTTCAAATAAGAAATATTTTTTGCATAAGTATGTCTCAAGCATGCCCTTATGGCACTGTTAGTATCTTACAATTCATGTGACACACATTTAAAAATTATTCGTGGTTGAACTGAACTTGAAATATAGCCGAGAATCTGTATTTTATCTGGAAACCCAAATAAAAAGCCACTTATTTGAAAAGTGAAAAAATGTTTTTGTTGTTCTCATGTTTCTGTGAAGGACTTTCAGTCTAGAAATATGAATACATAGGTCCATTATCTTAGATTTTATGAGGTGAGATACTATGGTTAAGTCTAACTCATGTGTTCTGATGGTTAATATTGTCAACTGGACAGGATCTAGAATCACCTTGGAGACAAGCCTCTTGGGCATGTCCCTGAGGGATTATCTAAATAAGGTTAATTGAGGTAGGAAGAGTCACACTAACTTTGTGTGGCACAATTACATGTGCTAGATGGAATAAAAAGGAGAAAGTTAGCTGGGTACCAGTGTTCACCATTTTCTCCTTCCTAAATGTGCATACAATGTGGCCAGCTGCCTCAAGCTCCTGCTGCTTGGAATTTCCTGCCATGATGGACTATACTATCAGACTGGGAGCCAAAATAAACCTTTCTTTCCTTAAGCTGCTTTGGTCAGGTATTTTGTCACAGTAACAAGAGAAGTTACTTATACACATGTGGTCCTACCTTTCACTCCTGGGGTAAGGTTTTTAATAAAGATCCAAGAAACACCATAGAAAGAAATACATTTTGAGTTATCTGAAGTCCCAAAAGATCAGCCTCCAGTGGGGTGAGGTGAGAAGGAACCCTAACCCCACCCAGGCTGAAGGGGCCGGATGGAACAGGTCAAAGAGATGGAATGAGCTACAGAATTCAGTGACAGAAAGTGCCTGTTCCTGGGGGATAATTAGTGTAGACTATATCACCAAAAGGGCACATGTTATGGCAGGTTTTCTCAGCCCCAGCACTATTGCCATTTTGAAACAGCAGAAAGTTCTTTATTGTGGTGACTTGACTGTTCCCTATATTGTAGAATGTTAAGCAACAACCTGGCCTCCACTTACTAAATGCTATTAGCAAGCCCCTCACTACATACAAGCAACCAAAAGTGTTTTCAGATATTGCCAGCAATCCTCTAGTGAGTTACAGGATCCTCAGTTAAGTATCTCCACTGTATAGATTCTGAGAACAAAATCAGAGCCCTAAGACAGTAAATGGGATGGAGACAAATTTGCAGCAAAAGGAAGCATGCCTCATATTATTATTAAAATCCCACCACTGGATAGAGGAGATGGTAGTTGAAATGGTCTTATAGAAAATGGAAGAAATGACTTTGATGGTACAGGCAACCTGCTGTAATGAACAGCACCAAATTTTAGTAACTTAACATTATAAGTTTCTGGGAAGGGAAGGACATTGACTAACATTTTTGTTCCTTTAACCTTATCATCTAGAACAGTGCCTGGCTAATGACCACTGATATACTTGCTGAAATAATCATTATATAAGCATGTTTATTTTATTATGTAAATTTGCCTTTGTTTTTAAGGCCTACAAAGGTAATAATGGTAAAGAATTCCTTCTGTAATAAAGTACAAGATAGTGTTGAAGGAATATGACCAACTCTCTACCCACACCACCCATTATCACCCACTATTCCATTACAGTGCCTGGACTTCTCTATGTGTGATACACTCTGTTAAAGGCAGGAATATCGTTCCACTTGGTGGCAGGCACTGTAGTAAGCAACTAAAATACAAAGTTCTTGTCTTTAAGAAAGATGGATCCCTCATAGTATTGAAAAACTAATGTCCTTATAATAGACCAAGGTACTCTAGAAATCCATGAGAATAAAGATTCTATAGAGACCATGATTCTGGTAGATGGTGTGGAACATGAAAGCGATGACTCTGACAGCACAGATAAACTGCTGCAACAAACAACCTCAAATCTTAGTGGCTTAACACTGTAGAGGTTTCAGTGCTGACGTGAGTCGAGGATAGATCACTCTATCACACAGATCTTACGCCAGCCTTCTTTCAATCACACTCCTTCTATTTTGTGATTCCATGTATTTCTGTAGCCCCCAAATACTACAATACAGAATCCTCTCAAACTAGGCCAATATGGAAAGGGAATATGAAGATACACCCAGAATTTCGAGAGGCAATCTGTAAAGGGTGAAAAGCAATGTAGCCCCAAATTCTTCATGCAGACATCAGTCACTGTCCACTCCATGTAAGTGTAAACCAACAGACTCAGGAAGTGAGAAAAGCAGTTCATCAAATCTCACATTGATTTAAGAGTAAGACAGACACAGACAGTAAATAGCAATTTATTTATGTATTTAATGTATGTATGTATGTATGTATGTATTTATATGTGTATGAGTGTACTGACTGCATGTATGTAAGTGTATCTGTGTCCTGCAATGCCCGTGGAGGTCAGAGGAGGACATCAGATCCTCTGAAACTGGAGTTACAGAAAGTTGTTATTCTCCACATGGGTGCTGGGAACAGAACCCAGGTCCTCTGCAAGAGCAACTAGTGCTCTCAACAGCTGAATCATTTTTCCAGCCCAGAGATTAAACAGGCCTGGGAGTACAAAGAGGGAAATTAAAAATAAGAGACCAAGTCAGAGAGATGGAGGGCTCCCATGGAAAGAGGAGAGGCATTTTCATGTCTTCTTACATTTGCAAAGACAGCAACTCCTAAAATAAAGGCAGAATGGAGAAAATGTGTTGTGACCAGAGAGGGATAATCCATGCACAAAAAGACAAATTGAAAACCTCATCTGCTTTCTACAATTCAGTTATGCATGCACTTGTGAAGTCTTTCTAAGACTCCGTGAATACAGCACTGAGTTTCACAAATCTAAGACTTTCTATTTCCACTTTCTCCTTTCTGCAAGTTGTAACAACAGGAAGCCTTGAACGTGGCTTATAAATATACAGGAATGTGGTCTTTCTGGAAAAGCCACAGGGAAGAAACCAAGTGCGCCTAATATTTATGAAAATTTTAACCACACAATGGGCAACTCAAGAAGTAATGATTGGACTGCTGGGACCAATTCCTTGAATTGCAAACACTTTTGATTCACAAGGAACAGGGGTGATTACTGACCCCTTGCAGCTTCATTGCTCTGTCAATAATTAGATGCCACATTTAGATAACTTTTGGTGGGAATGGAAAATATAAAATCTACATGCTAACAAACTTAGTGGTGTTTGTAAGAAACGTGCAGTTTAAACATACAGTGGGAGGAATTGCTAGTTACATGTGCCGATAGGATGTGCTTTTGAAACATGAAAGATGCTGGCTTCCCAGATCCCAGCTTCACTTTTTATTTCTTTTTGGGCATCAAGGAGTTGGAGAAAGGCATATGAAAGTGGAAAATGTTCCTCTTTCCTCCATAGATCTGTGAAAAAAAACGACTTTGCTAGACAACAAAATTAATGCTTTACTATGAAGTGGAAGGCTGGAAGGGGAACAGGCGATGTCCATTTTCCTCTCATTAACCTCCTCCCTTTCACACACATGAGCTTTAATTCCCATTGTTTATTCATCTCTAAATACATTCTATACTTATACCAGACTTCATCTGCTCTAACTATGCTTTTAGATTTCGGTATTTAAATACTGTCGCTTTGCTTCCACCATAAAGCCTAAAACTAAGAATTTATTTGCATCGTTATAAAGTCCTCCTCAATTTTATTACCATCTTCAGTTCTATACAAATGGCTTATTGATCTTCTCCCACCATAACTTCCATTTAAAATTTAAATTCTCATGACAACCACATGCATAGTCCAAAACACTAATTCATAAATTTCTGTTTTTTTCAAAAGAGATCTATGTAATTTATTCCGAGCAGAACAGAGACTGGTAGATTTATGTATCCCCAGGAGTTTTGGGCTCCTCCATGCATGCCTGAGTGTTGGCAGGCCCATTCTTGTGCAGACCCCATGCAGGAATCCACAACTGCAGTGAATTTTAATTACAGTGGCTGTGTCTTGTGCAAGTGATTACATTCCCAAGCCCTTCTATCTTCCAGATCTTTCATTCTTTCTGCCCCTTCTTCTGCAACATTCCCCGAGGCTGGGAGGGATTGGTATAAATGTAATCTTTAGGGTTGACCATTTATCATTTATTCTCTGTACCCTTGTGGAACCATGAATCTCTGCATTCACCATCACTCACTGAAAAAAAAAAGTGCGCTTTTAATAGTGTATTTCTTGCTACCATATTGTTCTCATTTCAAATAAAAAAGTCGTTAAAATGTAGAACACTTCTCTCAGTTGATTTAGATCTTAGGACAAAGGCAAGCATTTTATAGCTGGGTGAAATGAGAAACTTGATTACATACCAGGAAACACATCAGTTCCTCTCTAAAACTGCCCTTATACATCCTAAGTAGCCAAAATAAATTTACACTTGAGAAGGTCACATGCATTTCCCTAGGAAATGTTCTGCTCAAGTCCATTTTACCACAAGTCTTGACAGAGAGCCATACAGTACCCAGCACATTCTGACATCCCTTTCATGACTCAGGAACTGAAAGGCATGACCAGCAATGGAAGATGTCTTTTTCAGTCACTGCAAGCAAGGACAGTTGAATTTGGTTTCATTTAAAGATAATTGCACATTTTGACTGATTTCAGTTTTGGCAAAATCCGAAGCATATTTTGCAAATCGCTTTTCCCATTAAATGCTAAAACCCTTTATTTTTAAAAGGAAATGTAATCCATATGTTTGGAATTTGTTTACATTAAATATATATATTCATGTCCAGGCAACTTTCTGCACCATTTTGTAAACTTTCAAAATTCAAGAAGTCATGCATTGCCAAAAACTAATGGGAGCAAATACATAAATATCAGGAATATTGATTTTATGATTCTTTTGATCTGACTTAGTAAAGTATATCTTTGGTTTTTAGTCATCTACTGGAGCAATGATGGTCTTTCTTCAAATAATCCTGTAATTCCAGGGGTCCCAGCTCTTGTCCTGGAGGAAGGTTTTCTTTCACATACACTTATTAATCTGCTTGACCAAAGTAAATTTTGAAAATGATATAATTCAGGAAATGAAATAGCAAACAAAAAGCTGAGAAGTTAAGATATACTGTTTATTAAAAATACATTTAAAGTGTCAAGTTTAAACTTTGTATCCTGGAACACAAGTTTTCACATAGTCAAAAATCTCCCACCCTAGCTGGAGAGATAGCTCATCGGTTAAGAGTATATAGTACTCTTTCAGGGAGCCAGAATTATTTGTGCGCTCTCTCTCTCTCTCTCTCTCTCTCTCTCTCTCTCACACACACACACACAATTACAAAATAATAATAACAATACATCCTTTAAAAAATCTCCCACCTTAAACTAAGGAAGTCAGGGAGATAAGAAACCTTCGATTTTCCATTAAAATGAAGTTGAATAGGAAGAGGAATTTATCTTTGCCCAAGTATGAGGAAATTGTCACAACCTTTGTGCAGGGATTGGCCAATTTGGGGGGCAGGTGGGACAGTAAATGTTTTAGGCCTTGCAGTCATGTTGTTTTCACCACAGCTACTCTGTTTTGCTGTAGGAATGTGGAAGGTGACATAGAGAATACCAAAATAAATGGGTATGGTTGTGTACCAATAAGACTTTATCGATGTGATAAAAACAAAGAAGAGGAAGGATTTGGCCCCAAAGTCCTGGCTCTGGGCTAAATTACAAGAATATATAATACAGTATGTATTACATAATATATAATTGTATTTAATATAAACCTGAGATTGTATTTGAAAAAATTGACTTAGATGCTGAATGACAAGAGTCAACTTGTCATTTCTTCTCCTTCTATTTGAATTCTTGAGACTTCTTTTGAAACCTAAGGAATTAACTTGAGAAAAGATGAAACTTTATCCGATGTATTCACAGACATTCAGGTGCCAAAAGTTACCCAGGGAAGTTTAACACTCTTGAAAGCTGTCATGCTTCCAACCTGTTATGCATGTTCAGACTTCCAGTGGCATAGGAAGCATGTTCTTTGTGATCACAAACCATGTTGAAGTTAAAGAAGAGATATCTTGATGAGACTAAACTATGGATTTTACTTCCATGAATCTGGTGTCTCTTTTCTGCTTGTACTTGTTATAGGCTTTTTCATACTCTATCGTGATTTGTGGGCAATAAGTACATACTTGAACCTTGGATCACAGTCTTATACTGGTATCATGCAATGATAGTTAACAGCATAAGCTGTGGAACCAGGCTGTGATGAAGCAAATATCCAATCTGACATTTAGTAATTGTAACCTTGGAGCTATTCATGCAACTGCATCTTTTTCTACTTATTGTAAGGTCTGGGTTTGAGAGACGCAGCAGACAAAGGGACCAGAGACTCCGCTGGGAGCTAGCAGGACTGGTTTATTAAGAGAAGACAAGCTTCTCCACACTTGGGAGTGGAGAAATGCTAGCCCCCATGGGGGATAGCCTCTGCAAAGAGATGGGGAAGACTAGTCCCCTCATCTTGGGGCTCAGGGTCAGGAAAACTGGGCTGGCATGTCTGGCTCCAGATCGGGATGGAGAAGCTCCCTCAGGGAGAGTGTGAGAGGCTAACTCTTTGGGTGAGCAAGATCAGCCAAATGCCTCTAGCCCTTCAGCCCCAAAGCTCTTTTATGGGCAGGGATTGGGGTCCCCATGATATCTGATTGATGGTTAAAGTAAACTTCTGGCCAGGAAGCAGTCCCTTTTTACAGCTGTTTGTGAATCCTGGGTTGGGAATCTTATCTATTCAAGAAGTTGTCCTTTCTCTTAGTGGGCTCTGAGAGTCTGGTTGGAATCACCAATGTGTCTGCCCTGGAAATGCTGGGGGGTGGAGGTTAGGGGCTCCAGTTATATCTTACATTCCAGCCTTTTGTGTAACAGGAAAAGGGGTGGAGTTCTCTTCTTAACATCTTCAGGCTGATTAGGGTCAGTGGGGGGATGGGGGATGACACATGAGACTGGAATGGGTTATATTAGCAAGTCCTCATCATGGTTAGGCAGCCGTGCATATTTCCTGGTGGGAAGGTGAGCAGAGATGACTCGGTGGCTGGTCACCCTCTTGAGTGGTGTCGGGGTCCCAGCAAAGCACAGTAGGAGGGCAAAAGCTGGTGGCAGTCCTCCCATGTAGGTGAACAGAGGGACTGGCGCTGAGACAATTTCTCCTGCATGAGAGACTGCTGACCAGGTGAGGAGGTAGACTTGACAGTCCTCCCCCTCCCTGCCCCCTGGTGGGATAAGAGGACAGGATAAATCTTCAGAGGCTTTGCCACTGGTAACACTGTTTCAGACCTGAAAGGGTTAATGAAATGGTAGATTTGACACTTTGTAAACCATTGGGTTGGACTCTCCAGGATGTCCAACTATGTGACAATATAGGAGATCAGGCTGATTAGGGTCAATGGGGGGATGGGGGATGACACATGAGGCTGGAATGGGTTATATTAGCAAGTGGAGATCAAAGATGATCCTGCAAAAGCCATAAGCAAGGTTAAGGTTGAAGGACCCTGCAGGAGGCCATTAGGTTTCAGAAGAGGTTGGCCATTCAAATTCACAGAAAGTGCAGAGCCAAGCCACCTTAGATGAAAGCTGGAACTGCTTCCTACCTTCCTGAAATTTAAGAAATTAGACAACATACATTCAAGTGGGTAGAGACCAAGGAATATTGGGCCATGACAGAGGTTAGAAAATTAAGGTATGTAAAGGTTAGCTTTAAAAAATTATCCAACATAAAAATCCCATCCAAGTCCATAGAAGCAGATGTTTACATTTTAGTCATTGTCTTTGTTCCCAATTGAGATACATCCTGGCATTATATCCAGTCCTGAAGACCATGAGAAACTGTCAAACTCAGAGTTCCCTTTTCCTCAAAAAGCAAGATGTCACTGCTGTAAGATGGAGTCTCCATGGTTTGGTTAGAGACCATTATCACTTCACAGACACAGATGTGGTCATTAACAATGGTTATTTGCTTAAGATGTTCCGCATAAGATTAGACACTCCTCGTTCAAGACTCAGACCTTCAATCACTTGCATAGACTCTCTTATTTTTAACATCCAGCCCTCTTATTCAGGTGAGGGTCCAATGACCCTACTTAACAAACCTGGAAGTGGACACTGATTAAACATACATTAAATTTATCACTTTCTTTTTTCTTTCTTGTTAATTTTTATCCTTTCACTTATTGTACTACATTTTGCACAGCTTCTGTGTCCTTATTCTCAACCTTCTATTAATCTGGTTATTTTCAGTGTAGTTTGGAACAGCTGTACATTATGGCTCTTGAGGGCATGAGTCAGTTAGTAGATCTGCTGTTCTCGGTGGGGCTTACTCATGTATCTGAATTCAGTTACCTGGGCAGTAGATCTAGGACAGACTCAACTGTCTTGGCTTCAGGAAGTGGTGGCTCTCTTCTATATCTCTCCAGCAGGTTAGTTAGTTCAGGCATTTTGCCATGGTGGAAGCCAAGATGCAAGCAGCAGAGAAAGTGCAAAGACACTTGGCAGCTGTTCTCACTGGGTGTCTTTTGAAGTAACCTGTTTGGAAAAAAAAGCTAATATAGACATTTACTACATATTCATTTTTTTTTCTTTTTATTTTGTTTTCCTGAGTTGACAAGCTCATTTCCTCCTCCTACGTCCTCATTATACCAGTGACTGATCCATGGAAACAAAACAGGCCGGGCTCTAGTACTTGGAGAAAGAGTTTATTTTTTATCATTATTTGTATATAATGATAAATTATAATAATTATTGGAAAAATCAGATGGGAAAGAATAAACTTAAACCACAAAAAGCAACTGTGCAATGTTAATCTGAAACTGGCCTATTTCAAAATGCCTCTCTTTAAGGTAAGAGCGTCAGCTCAGCGGTGAATACATTCCAGTTGTTTTGTGAGAATTGAAAATTATTTTAAGTATTTTGCAGAAAACATTTTGCGTATGTTATTTTTTCAAATAAAATGAAATTTACTGATGGTAAGAAGAAATGCTATCTTGTCAGAAATGTAGGAAAGAAATTAGTAGACACACTTAATGGTGTGACAGTTCAAGGAGTGGCTTTGTGCTTGAGTGACAAGGAATTCTGTCCAGCTCTAGCTTTATTTTTTAATCCTTGATATTAACATTGGGAACTCTCGGGTCTGATGTATGGTTAAAAGAGATATTTCTTGATAGGAAGGGTGCTTAGTTACCTGTTTACATACAAGTTTCTGAGAATTTCTCACACTAGCTTGATGGGACTTAGAGATTTATAGAAGCAACATGTCTTAGTGAAGAAATGAAATTGTACTGGCCTTAGTGGCCCAAAATGGCAATACCAGTACTCAGAAATTTAAGGTAGGCACATTGCCACAAAGTTGAAGTGAATTCCAGACAACCCTGGGCTATAAAGGGAGACCCTCTCTCCAAAGAAAATTAAAATAAATGAGACTGTGACCCTGGCTACTGCATAGTGCTACTGATGCAAAGAGAACAAAGCTCATGTTGCACCCTTCAGAAGGAAAATAGGAAATAGACTGCAAGCAAGCAGGGCAAGGCCTGGGATACACTCAAATCACAGGAGTTTGAGGGTCATTCCTGCTTATGTTTTCCAACACCCATTTAGTCAGCATTACTGCATTAATTATATTTCATTGATGTAAATTAAATTAAGGCCTCTTTGGGCCTCAGTATTGCATAAGTTTATCCATTTTTCTCTTCACATCTGAACAAACCGACCTCTAGGGGATTTACAGTTCGAACAGCACCTAATTATCATACCTTTGATACAGACACAGTCTCCTAAATTGGGGCTGCCATAGCCATAAAATGTCTCTATGTGATTTTGCAAGCAATAAATGAATAATCTAGACCCAAAGAAGGAAACTTAGAGACCCTTTAGGAACTGTAGCTGACAGAATGCATTATAAGTCTCTCCTTTGGGGAGTCCCAGGAATTCTTAGGGTATATATAAGCATGGGAGAGTTTAAAGTTCTCTTTTCCAAAGGGTGATGGTAATTAAGTCAGGAGGCTGAATGCTGTTTCTTGAAGTCTCACTGCCAAGTTCAAAAGGAGTTGGTATCTGCCTCCCACCAGGTAACTCTTCCAAACTGAAGAGTTCATCTGGCCTGAGGAGGGGTCACTTACCAGAGACTTGGCAATGTCCTCTACTACCTCTGTGGGTCTCTGATCATGGCCCAGGTAAGTAACTGAGGAAGAAATAATGAGCACTACTATACAAAAGTAAGACAGCATCCTTGGGGCCTAAGAAGAGATGGTCAGAGAATTCAGCAGTAATGCCTTCCCTAGATTTATAAAGGGAAAATTGGATTCTTAGTTTCCTAAATTCTCTAAATAAGGAGTGATGGGACCACCATGGGAACATCTGGGAGTACATATGAGTGAAATCATCAATATCCTATTCTGGCTGCCCACTTGGACATTAGAACAAGTGTCCAGAAATTGGGATATACTGCATAGCAAACAATTAGCATTGTGAATATCCAGCTTAAAGGAGAGTGAAAATCACCAATATTTCACTGTTATTCTTCCCCTTTTTTGTTTCTTGTGATGAGTAATTATCTTTCCAAAGTAATCGGTATGCCCCAACCAGGCACCATAGTATATCAAAAAACAAAAGAAAATAACAAATAAATATATATAACCTCCCCAAACCAATGGAAAAAATACTTAAAGCCAGGAATGGACCCCCTCTTTTGAAGCTGTTGACTAGGGTTACCAGAGACCTTAAACAATACTGATCATTGTTGCTGCTCTTGATTATCCAATAGAACTTGAAAGCTTAGCCTTTTGATGAATGTTACATATGCGAACAAACAAGGAGAAATCAAGCTGGTGCTGACTGCAAAGCTTCATATCTACTGGCCAGCTTTCATAGTGTTGGAAAATGCTCTGCATGTTATCAGAAGAAAAAAATAATCATTAATCTCGCCTAGCTGTGAATCCTGTGTACCTCAGCAACAATTGGCAGGGGAAGATATGACCTCTTGTGCAAGAGTGGCATGAATATCATGAAAGTAACCAATCACTTTCAAATTGGATATGAAGTCTGCTTTATAAGAGGGAGCCCACACCTCACATTGACATCAGAGCTAAATAGATGTAGTATTAAAGCAACTCCAAATGACTTATTGTATCCATAGATTAATGTATCTCTCAGCTCTCACCAGAGAAATTCCTTATCCAGCAGATGTTGATGAAGGCAGAAACCTACGCTGGCCAAAGTGCAGAGAAAAAACAAGACTATAGTATGCTTGTCACTTAATAGGCCACCTGCATCAAACTTCTGTGTCCAAAGGTTTGGTATCATGGCAGAAGAGGTGAGAGAAAGTTTGTAAGAGGCAAAGGAGGTGGATGAGCACAGGGAAACAGTTTTTTTTTCCTAGACAGCTTGAAAGTTACTCATATGAACTCACAGCAATGATGACAGCATGCACAAGTACCACTTAAATTCAAGCCAGACAAAATTCCTAGAGTAGACATGGGGAAGTAGGTAAGAACCACCAACCCTACCTAAGGAACTATTGGAAACCAAAGCCTTTTGGGAAAAGGAGAGTCGGTCTCTTTTAAGGATGCGACTCTTGATAAGTTAACCAGACTCCAGTGGATGGATTCACAACCAAGTACACTTGGAGACACAAAATTGACTCTACAGATCTTAATGTACATATAATACAAATGCATGAGTTTAGGTGGGTTGTAGTAAGGGGAGGTGCAGATAAGGGAGTGACTCTAAATACAGTTAAAATATTTTGTATAGAATCCACAAAAATCCATTAACAAAAGGAAAAAATCATTTTTACGCTGACAAACCCAGTAGAAGATGATTTAAGTAGCCATGGAGACATCTCCCCAACATAAGAGCCAGGACCCAGTTAAGATCAAAAAGAATATGTAGAATTGAGGAGACAAAAGCCACATACCATGTGGCTATGATGTTTCCTGACAGAGAAGACGTGGAAGCGGGTTCTTGACACAGTTACTCTATCGACAATTAAAGTAGAATCTGTACAACTGGTCAACATGCAGAGAATAAGAGACTGTGGCATGCTCAGCTCTAAATGGGACATCTATATCACATCCCTCCTCTAAAGTTCAGGAATCATTGCAGAAGATGGGATAGAAATGGTAAGAGCAAGAGGCAGAGGGTGACTACAAGTAAACAGTGCTCCCCAGTCATTACAGGGCATTTACACACAGGAACAAACAGTGGATGTAACTGCATGCTTAATACTCGCACAAGATAAAACCATACAATATCCCAGCATGGATGGGGGAGTGGCTCACAAAGTCCCTCTCTTAGATGAGGAGCTACTGGCAATTGATGGTTGGGTTGCTGGGAGAAAGTTAGTATTTGGGGATTTTGGCCCTAAGAGGCTACCTGTGCTCCAATAGATGGCCCCATACCCATGTGTATACTGGCTGCAATAGCTGGACTCTGGGTTTAAACAAGAGAGAGAACATCTGGAATTGGGAGGGAATAATGATGAGGGATACTGGAAGAATTGGAGGGGAGAGAATGGGGGACAGATTTGAACAAATATGGGGGCTGGAGACAACTCAGTGCTTAAGAACACTGGCTGCTCTTGCAGAGGACCTGGGTTCAGGTCCCAGCATGTACATGATGGAAAGCAACCATTCTTAACTCCAGTTCAAGGGGATCTGGTCTCCATGTATTTCTATATTTCTACATCCATGCTGCACGTATATAAATATATATATATATATATATATATATATATATATATGCAGGAAAGCACTCATACCCATAACATAAAAATAATAAATTAATCTTTAATTTAAAAATCACATTATATCCATGTATGAAATTTTCATTTAACAAAATTAAAATAAATAAAGTACTGTTCAAATGAAGTTCAGTAGAAGTCAGTAAATGAGAATCCATGAGTAAACTTTTTTGTTGTTGTTGTTAAATAAAATTCCCATAATCTAAAGTGAACCATTTCAAAGTGAAAAATTCTGTGGAAGCGAACATTTCAGTGGCATTCAATATCTTCATAATATCGGGCAATCCAACCTCTATGTCATTACAAAATATTTTCAGTACACCAAAAGGATATCTGTGCCTAGTCAGCTGTTACGCTCCACCCTTTAGCAATCTTTCTGTTTCTACAGGTTGTCCTGTTCTATCAATGGAATCACTCACATGCAGGTATTCATGTGCAGCTTTTGCAGTTCAACATAATGATTTTGAGCTTCATCTACTTTGTGATCAGAATCAATACTTCATTCCTTCTATGGATGAATCATATTCTACTGTATAGAGAGCAATGTCTTCGAAGATTGATCCATGTATTAAATTATTTTTAATTCTGCGTAACTGCCACTATGAATGTTTGTATGCAAATATTTAGTTGAACACCACCTTTTAGTTATTTTTCACTATATGTAGGAATAGGATAGCTGCCTACTTGTGAAGATAAAATTTATTAGAGGCCACATCATTTGTTTATATATTATATGGGATTGCTTTCATAGTACAGCAGCAGGACTGACTAGTTGTAAGAGAGAGTATGTAGGCATACAGTGAAAAAGAATTACTGTCAGGCTCGTTACAAGAAACTGTTACTGACTCTTGGTACAAGAAACTCATCTTCATCTTTCTGACCTGAATGTGATACACACCTTGAGTTACTTTTCTTCTCCTCCTTAAACTGGTGAAAAAGAACCTGAGTTCTTGCATCAATGGTAACTAACACTTGATATGCCAGGTTGTAAGTCAGAATAAGAGATGAACACAAGTTTTCTCTTCTGTCCAGTCTTTAAACCGCCTTTTCATTTTCTTCTATTTGAGACCTTCAGATCTTCTCTCAGGAAGCAAAGAGAGAAGGTCAGGTCAGTGATTGAGTCAGTGTCCTGCTTCTTGCTGAGTTCGGAGCATGTGAGAAAGATCTGCTTTGCTCAGAATTCAGGAAAGCGTCTGCCCACCTAGAGCCTATGGCAGATGGAAAACCCATGCTGTTCTGTGTGACTTCCATTTACATTCTGAATGCTCGAGTAAGTCATTTGGAATCTACTCAACAGATTCTGATCTGCTGAGTCCACAGTGCAACTGTGAGCATTAGAAGCAATTCTTAAGAGATGCCAGCTCTACTAGACCAAGTACTACTCTGACCTGACCCTTAAGATGAGCCTTGGCTCCTAAACAAGTTTGCTCTTTGAAATCTCCTTGGAAATATAAAAAAGCAAAACCCCAGAGCCTGGGTCCTACCTCCAGAAGTTCCAATGAATTTGATCCAGGATGCAGGCTAACATCCAGACGTTTGAAGCTCAGTGAGCAATTCTAATTCACTGTGAATTTTGAGAGGCACTATGCTAGAGTGCCGAGATAAGTTTTGGAGTTTCATGAGCAGTGACTATGTTTTTCTTCAGTTACCAGCGTTTTCAAAAAAAATTGGTTTTGCCTTTTATAAAATACATCTTGTTGCTTAGACCCACTCCCCTATCTAGATCTCTCCTGTAAACCCCCTCCCAGATTTCATGCATTATGCCATATATGTTAAGGCCAACTGAGTCATGCTTGTGTCCTCAAGTCCCTTATGTCCCCAAATGTCCCTTAGTGTGAGTGCATCACCTGGAGCCTGGTTAGCCTATCTAGCGTCATTCCTTTAAAGAATATTAACTCTCCCTCATTCAGCATTGATTGACCAGATTTGAACAGCTCCTCTGCTAATGTCGGGGCTTCTTACCCATTTTCCTACTTCTATGCTGGGTTTTTGTCTGGTTTTAATTTTCTTGGGTATTGTGCACGTTGTCACCACTGCTGTGTTCTTTTTCAAAGAAGTAATTGGTAAACATAAATGAGACAAATATTAACTCAAACTGACTATCTACCTTTCAAGCAACTTTTATCAAATGCTTTACATTACATAACTAATTTCAGCTTTCAGGGAAGTTCATGTAATTCAAAGCTGGATGCATTTTATAACTATGTGATTCTGATTTCATTACCCTTTTCCCAGGAAACTGTGCCAGGCCAAGCTGAGACCAGCCTCCTGCTTCTTCTTGTATCAATAAATACATTAGCATCAGGAAACTGAGACCTCATCTTCCCTGAGAGCCGAGTGTACATGCTGATCCAGTACTTCATGTTTTAGAGTTGTCTTTTCCCATTTCCACATTACATTCTTCTTGTACTCAGACAGATCAACATGAGGCCAAGATTGCAGATGTTTGAAAACTTCCAGATGAATCCTTAACTTGTTCTTTCTTTATTCTAGTGTAATGATGCCTACATTCATGACCTTTATTGGATACTTCAAGGCTGTTCCAATCCCAGCTTCCATTTCTTCAGATTGGAATAGAAAACCTGTAAATATTTCATATCAAAATGAAAATGATAGTCTATATACCAACCCTCCTGCAAAGTGCCTGAATCTGTGTGAACTACTGCTGAGTCTGTGCGAACTACTCCTATATAACGTTGCCTTCAGAGCCTTGTAAGCCATTCTTTCAGTGGTTAAACCCAATATCACTATCTCTCCCCCCTTCACCACTTGATAACCTATCAATCATACTAGTGTTTCTTTAAAGCCTATTTTCTCTGAGTAATTGCTCCTGTTCATAGCTTACTATCAAATTTTAAAAACTGGTTACAACTTAAACCACAGCCATTTCTAAACTTGTAGCATGACCTACAAAACACAGTTAATCCAATTAGTATCCACTGACTTATAGTGGGTCCTTGGACCAAAAGAATCACCTTTACCAGCACCAAGAAACCTATAAGAAATGTAAATTCTTGAGCCCTGATGCAGACCAAAAGACTCTAGACTCTCTAGGCATGGGATGAGTAATCTTTGTTTTACAAACCATTGCTTACAGTGTCTGAAAACAATAAGCATGTAATGTGGAAATTGGAAAAGACAACTATAAAACATGAAGCATTGGTTCATCATGCACACTCTACTCCCAGGGAAGATGAGGTCCTGGTGGCCTGATGCTGATATATTTATTCATGCAAGGAGAGGAAGGAAGCTGGTCACAGCCTGCCCAGACACAGTTTCCTGAAAAATGGATAGTGACATCAGAATTACATATTTGTAATTCATCCAACCTTGAATTACATGGATTCACCTGATGTTCCAAACTAGTTACATAATGTAGAACATTTGGTAGAAGTTCCTTGATAGGTAGACAAGATTAACTGTAGTTACTAATGGACATCTGTGATCTTGCAAACATCAGAACTGTGATGCCGGCTATGGACTAGGTTGCTGCCTGCCTAGGGATCCCCAGCTTAGATAGCAGGTCAAATTTTGTTATACTCCAAACATCTTATTCTGGGACTCAGCCTGGTCAACTATCCGGGTCAACACTTCTGTTGACTGAAATCAGAAGTTCCCAAAGGATTGATTTTTTAATGTTTATTTTCACAACTGAGCCCTATTATCTTTTCTGCCTCTATTCCATTGGCCCAAACTGGTCACATGGTTAAACTGAATAAAGGAAGGAAACATTTATTTCCACAGAAGTGATGGGGTTGTAGGTATAGGATTATGGGTACAGAATGGAGTAGAATAGTTGCTGAAAGAAAATTAAACATAAACCCCTGAACAAAGGATAAATATGACTGATACAGAGCAGGATGGCTATTAATTGCACATAAATTCTGTTAGACAAAGAATGGTTATCAAACTAAAACTGCACATAAATCAAGAGAGCACCACGCAGACTATTGACAATTTTGTCATTCTTTTCACATTCATGTGATAAACCCTACAAAAGAATTTCCGTTCACACTTCCTTTCTGGTTCTGCTTCTAAAGAATATATCCAGTATGAATTTCTTTTAGAAAATCAAGGGAAATACCTGCTGTAGTAATTTTCCCCATGGTCATTTCCACTTTGAAAAGCTGACTAAATATTGTTTTTCTCTCCTAATATTTTTTTTTTAAAAAACTCTCAAATTTCCATCATTGATTCTCTAACTACACTCAGCTGGCAAGAACCAAAAAAGAGTGTAGAATGACTAATAAAATTAACCATTTATTCATTGTAGGATCATTACAGGACTGCATACAATGCCATCATACCACGGAATGAGACAGCTTCATCTTGCTATACTTTTCCTCAGCACAGAGCTGGACATTATGCTCAATAAGTGTTTGTTGACCCCAAATATGTAGAGTCTGCTCAAGATGCCAGGTAATAGTCAAATTCTAAGATCAGTGTCCTTGTGAAAGGGAACCAAAGGAAAACTCATTCCAGGAAGGATCAGTGCCCGTGTACTTGTCGACACTCATGGGGGAGTGGATTTCCATTCAATACACGGGAGAGAATGAAGATGAAATGCTCATCTGAGAGAGAAAGACTGTTTCCTAAGCATAGTTTCAGACACTTAAATTAACTGAAAAAGTTCTAACAGGCTGTTGTAATGCATTTATGGAGTCACGAGTCAAGGAACTGCGAGTATCTTCTAGAATCTTACAGCAATGTTCAGTCAACATCTAACCAGATATAAAGAATATAGACATGTCATCCCTAGAAACACAAGAAGAAGTTAACTAATAGGCCGAAGGTGCTTGGCAGCAGAATTTTCCCCCAGCAAAGCCTCTCACGAGAATACAACACTGATTACAGCCTCATGCGATCCGAAAGGGAAGATTTGGCTCATCTGTGCTGACTTATGCCCTGAAAATGCTGCAACATAATCGCTGTGGGTAAATTTTAACCTACCAACTTTGTGATATATCGTTACAGAGCAATTGAACTCCAGGACCTAACAATACTGAATTCTAATAATTATAATTGAAAATCAACTTAATTCTCTAGTAGTTAATAATCTGGGATATATTTATCCAGAGAGGGAAGACTACTGTGGCCTATACTTTGCACCCCATAGTTTCTTTGCTCTAAATAACAAACATACTACTCCTGGGAGAGTGGGAAAGCCCTCAGAGTGCCTCTTATCCCATCACTGTCAGTCATAGTCAGAGGCCCACACATTCTTTGTCACATGAATCCACAAAGACTCCTCCATGAATATCCAACTCAATTAATCACTACACCAAATGTCTCTCAGCTCTCATAGCATTCAGGTAGGTGATTATCTTAAAACATTCTTTTCTCACATAACAAAGTGTGACTGAAGGGATGAATTCTAAAAATGGTAGACATGCTTGTTTTTATTCCATATTATAATGTCCCTAGTTTGAGGTGATAGATGACATGAAATACAGTACATACTGCATTACATAAAAACACAAAATAATTAGAGTAAATCAGATGGAAAATTGTGGGCATTTTGATTTAGCTTATTTGGACAAGTTTTCAGTACATAGCCTGCTCTGGCTTCAAACTCTCCATCCTCGTGCATCAGCCTCCCAAGTGCTGGGATTGCAAGAGTGTGTGTCAAAATACATGGCTTGAAAATACTTGTTTTATTTTTAAATTTAAATTGTATTTTTATATCATGATTATCAGTTTCTATTTCAAAGTTCAAGAGCTGTTCCCAGTCAGACTTTCACTCTTGCTTGAAAATTCTAATTATTTTGATTATATTTAGAACTGATTTAATTTTTAAATATTCCAAAATACTCAGTTTTTGTCTTCTATAATATCATATCATTGTGAACTCTTCAACTAATTGGATTCTGAGGGCCTAGAGACATAGCTCAGTTGGAAGAGTGCTGGCTGAGCAGTCATGAAATCGTGGGTTCAATCCACAGCACTGTATAAACTAGATTCGGTGGTACATGCATGTAATCCAAACACACAGAAGGTGGAGCTAGGAGGTACAGAAATTCAAGATCATTCTCAACTCTCAACTATTTAGCAAGTTCAAGGTAAGCCTGGGCTACAAGAGACACAAGACCTCAAAAATAAAAAGGGAGGGGGCTCTGAGTATTATCATCTAATTGTAAACTATATAAAACTCTTCTCTGAAATGTCTACTTAGGTTCCAATTCCAAATACTTCATTCCATTCCAGTCCATGTGCTACCACTAATGAGGCATGAAATTGAGAATGAGGTTTTCAATTCAAGTTCAACAGTCTCATAACTAACATTTTCCCAGTGCCAAATATCATGGTGAATAATCCATAAATTTTAGTTTACTCAATCTCCAAGATCATATAGACTGAACTTAAATGATCTTATTTGTAATCTAAATCTGATACATACTTTGTAATATATAGATAGCTTTTAGAAGAATGTATCTATATAAAAAGAGAAATACATATACTAATTATGCAAATCCGTATTAGAAGAAAGACAGCATCATTCTGAGTTTTAGGATTAGCCTCAGCTTTGGTAAAGATGGTCCCACTTTTAGCATCAACAATAGCTGCGTCATGACCAGTGAAGCAAAGTTTTTGTAGTCTTGTGACTTAAAGTGTAATTTACTGCAGGGATGAGGACTAATCGGAGCTTGCTAGAATTGGGTAACCTCAGGCTCCATTCAAGATCTACTAAATCTGAATCTGCACTTGAACGATCATATTCAAATTAACACAAGAGAATTGAGTATGTCTAGTATTTTATGGTATAGTATTAAGTGCCAGTGGATTAAACATTTAGCTCTAGTGCCAAAAGGCCTTCACTTTCATTCAATTTGTGTAAACAAATTCTCTATATTTTGGGATTATTTTGCTATGAGCAGGATTATAGACTATGAACTAAATCTTTGGGTGGCTTCTCACATTGAAATTATGATTTTCATATGTTTCCAAGGATGTTGGCACTAACAAGAAATGGCAAGCCTAAATGAGCTCCACATGGAGCCAAAACTGCAAAAACCAGAGACTTTCACATCAACGCACAATAAGACACTAGAAAGCTATCACTGTTAAATTTGAATGACTTTTTTGTTTCTTAGAAGATGTTTTCTAGGTACTAGTAATACTAGTTCATTTACTTATCTCATTGCTGAATCTAAATAACTAACAAGAAGCAATTTAAGGGAAGAAGGGTATATTTTGGCTCACAGTTTGAAGGGATATTATGCACTGTGGTAAGGAAGACATGGTAGCAGCACTGGGAGGAGGCTGCACACATTGCATCCACAGTCAGGAATCAGAGAGTGGACAGCTGGGCCAGGCTGTGAAAGCTCAAGGCGATCTCCTAGTGATTGCCTTCATCCAGGAAAGCTCTACCTCATGCAGGTTCCACAACCTTCCCAAACAGCACCACCAGCTGAGGATCAAGTATTCAAACAAACGAGACCATGGAGGACATTTCATATTCAAACCACAATGTACAAAATATTCTAGATTTCACTATTTATTATTTAGATATTATGGGAAGTCATGTTATGGGAGCCATGTCATGACTGTACATGATGTGGACATTAAGGCAGGTTGGGCAAAGTTTAGATTTCTATTGTCTTGGCAACTTTTTAGATTGAAAATTATTACAGAATATAAATTTATTTTTTAAAATTCCTCACAATTAAGGGAAGTGAGAACAGTTTCTGAGTATAAGGAAAAACACGTTTCACATATTTTCAAGTTTTTCATCATGTCATAATAATTGATTAGAAAATCTAATGTGGGCATAAGAGTGTCCAAATCCAAAAAAAGAGAAAGAATGAAAGAGAGAAAGAAAGAAAAGGGAGGAAGGAAAGGAGGGAGGGAGGAATGAACAAACCAAAGAAGCAGAGAAAGGAGGGAGGAAGGGAGGAAGTCAGAACTGCAGTGCCAGGGATTTAAGAAATATATTGGGAATATGAAATTAAGACTGAATATTCGCCCAGGCACGATGAGTCATTTTGCTCTCCAAATACTTATCAAAAATATTACTGGGGAAGGCAGTGGAAATGAATATACTTAAAAGGACTGTTGTCCTTCAACCTACATGTGAGCTATTTGAATTTTCTTTTATTTTATTGTTTAAGATTCTGACTGGGGAACAATAGGATCGTTTCTCTGGCAAGTTTAAGCAGGAAAGGGATTTACTGAAAGCTACTCAGGAGCTTCACAATTACTGGGAGAGTTGGGGAAGCAAATTCAAGCAGGACAACAGGTTCTAGGAGAAATGCCAAAGCCATGTTGCAAATTAGGCTGATTTGGAGGGAAATGCCACTGCTACTTTATTGCTACCACAATGGAATTCCTCAGCCAGGACTTTAGCTTGACTGCAAATGATAAAGCTTCCAGGCCTGGCCCTTGTACGTGAGGAAGTAAAACTTGTTCACCACGGTCCCACCTTGCAACACAGCTAGCAAACTGCTACACTGCCAGGGAGATAGAAGCTTACTGTAAAATCTGTTTCCTTTCTGTACTGTGAATGGAGGTCCAGGGTTGCTACTTTATTCTAAATAGCGGAACCTATGTAGCCCCAAGAGAGCTGAGTATTTGAACTGTGATAGTCTACCTGGAAAGTCAAGCTTAATGTGACTAACTTATCCCAATCTATTCAGAATGTTCCTATCTTAGCAATTAAATTTCCATCTCCCATGAATCTTCAGTCCGAGGGAAACAGGTACTATTAGTCACTCTACTGATTTCAATTTATGCAAACATTGAAAAGTTCTTTAAGAGATGATGCACACTAACAGCTATGATGCACAGTTTCAATAATAGTACATGTTAGTGAAAACAGAAATGTAAAAATTATTCTCAATAGTCAAACTGATCACTTGGCTAAGTTACCTGCATTTATGATGAATTCCATCACTCTCCTTTCTACTTTTTTCATCCTATCTCAACTTACATGCCATAGTTTGCTATTGTTCACACACACTGAGTTGTATAAAGTACCAGTAATTTCCCTGATCACTTTGCCTGTTTTTTGTAGGAGATATATATCTGACAATTGCAAATTGGATCACAGTGGCATTTGTTGAGCCCTCCACCCACTCACACACATTGCAATGGTTTTCAGCTTCATGTCCTGAGCTTTCCCTTCATGATTCTGATACTCCTGCTCCCTTCACTTCTTATCTAGATGAGGAAACCAAAACTTTGTTCAACATTCTTCCCATTTTCCATGCAGTGTGGTTTTCGGTAATATAGAACCAGAAATGCCAAATAGTTTTAGATTACTAGGTAGCCAGAATTTTCCATGGAACTTCTTAAGATTCTGGCAAACAAATCTTTTGCTCCAATATTTGAAAGGTAACAAAAAAATAAATAACCAGATTCACTTGGCATGTGCAGGAAAACTAAAATTGGTTCTTCTTGGACAACTTTTATAATATTTTTCCATTTGAGACTTAGTAACATGAATGATAATGAACGGATTATGATAGAAGGGTAGGAGCTTCTTGTAGAACACTACAGGATTGGTGATTCCTGCTTCCTTATATTGTATATGGGTAAGCAGCTAAAGCATCTCCAGTCCTCTAGCTTCTCGAAGCTGCCTAATACTCTGTGTATTGGTCAGCTTTCTGTTATGAATAACAAACGAGTACATAATGGATAATTTTTAATAGCTATTTTGGGGTTCATTGTTCTAGATATCTAAGGTTTACAGTACACACGTAGTGGTGAGCTTCTTGCTGGAAGAACTCTGAGGGAATTTGAGGCATCACATGGTATGACAGGGAGCCTATGTTATAATATATGTGTTTGTGTGTGTGTGTGTGTGTGCGTGTGTGTGTGTGAGGTTCGGTGTGTCTGTATCTATATCTCTGTGTGTGTCCTCTATCATACTTCTAAAAACGACATCAAGCTTTAATCAGGAAATGTTCTTCCCTAAAGATCTTATCCAGTGCCTGTCAACTCCCAACGGCCCCACCTCTATAGACCATGATCAGATTAAGTTTTCACCTTGTTAATAACTCTCAAAGGCGATTACATTTCAACACATCAACCCTTGGGGGAACACAGTTAAGCCATATGCAAACTACAGCCCCCCATTGTGTTGAAGGTGACTCACAGAAGCTTATGGAAATCAGTTATGTGAATCTTTCCAATTCTTTTTGGAAAACATTGGTAGCTTGAAACATGTTATGGAGGAAGTCTTTACATTGTTGAAACTGGAAAAGGCTACACATTAGGATTCTTTTGGAGAATTGACTGTAAAACATTCACAAGCTACAACTGATGATGTCTCTCCTGCCCTTGCTTGTGTTTATCTATCCATACTGCCTTTTTGTCCATGGAACACTCTTCAAAACAAGGATTGCAAACCTGTGAATTGACTTTCCTCTGCCCAAGTTCTCTTTCCAAATACACACTCAACTTGCGCATTCAGTCATGTTTTTCTTTCATGCACTTTCATGATGAAGACATCCTTGTTCAGTTTTCCTGAAATGACACCCTGTTTTTCCACAGCCTGTCTAGCCTTCCTTGACTTTGCGTTTCTCCTTACCTCCTGTTATCATCTAAGACGCTGTGGTTATGCTTTATTTTTATGATTTATTTCTTCTTTCCTACCTGAAATGTTAGGTCCTCAAGAGCAGTATTTTTTGTTGTTTTGTTCGCTGTTTTATCCCTGTGCTCAAAACACTCCAGATACATAGTAAATACACAATGAACAATTGTTAAACAGATTCCTGAAGTTTTCAGTTGCCCTGGATTAAGCCAAAAATATAAAACTATCCAATAAAAACAGCAATAATTTTTAATAGAAGAGTTGAAGCTGACGTGGAAAACTAAACAAGAAAAACTGGAAATATTTTTTCAAAAGTAGAATAAAGGAAGGCTAGCCCTAAGACGTACTAAAACACGTTATAAAACCGAAATATTTTAGGTGGGGCAGAATGTGTAAATATAAAGATATTAGTGAATTTCTTCATCTGATACATTTGTGGTCCTAGAATGTCAGACTTTTCAAAATGTGAAACACAATGCAAATTAAAGTATATATAAATTTATAATTGATATGTGCTTCTGTTAATTAAATCATGTATCCTGTATATACTGTCTTTATCTAATCAGACATTCTGTCACAATATCTTCCTTTATGAATATTAGCATCAATTGTTAATATATCCCAGCTTTCTTTGGATAGTTTTTCTTGACTGTTCTCCTTTTCTCTCTTCTATATTCTTGTGTTTTGGTCTTGTTTTTAGTACCTGTTCTGAGTCTGTTGTTTCAATGTATATTTGGCCTATTTGTTGGGTTTTTCATTTTTTGCTCCTTTGCATCGGCTCACATGGGATGCTTTTCCTTCTACTGGCTTAGAAGTGAACACCCTAAAAATCTACCATGAGTATTCAGCAAGATAGAAATTTGGCCAACATGCTAACTTGTTTTTGTTTTTTTAAAATAAAAACAGAAACCTTAAACTCATTAACTCTAATTACTCTTCATTCCACCATTCAGGAGCATTTTAGCTCTATCATTAATTATTAAAGAAGACATTCACTTGTATTTCTGCATATGGTTATACACTTATCCGATCACTTTTTGCTCTTATATCTCTAACATTTCTTATGAGTCTATTTTTCTTCATGACAAAATACATTTTTAAAGGTTTCTATCATTCACCATTGTTCTAGAAGCATAGTTTCACTTATTCATTGAGCATGATAACATCATATTGGCTCAATTGATGCCTATATATCTAGATTTGATTTGTTTGTATTTGTTATTCATAGTAAACATCACATTTCTTTTATTCACGATTTGCATCAGTTCTGGCTAATCACAGGTATTGTCATTTAAATACTTCCCCTCTTCCATTTTCTGTGTTTTCTCTATGTACACTTCCAATTAGATGCTCACTAGACTTTGTCTTTCCCTTTACTCTCTTTCATATTTTGTGGCTGTTTCTCATTCTTTTTTCATTCTGGGTATTTTCATCAGAAATTTATTTAATTTTAATAACTCTTCATCTCTGCCCAACCTGATATGCCAAATATACGTAGTTTAACTATTTTTATGGTCAAATACATTTAGAGAAATATATGCAAAGCACATCATTCAGAAAATTAGATAACCATAAGTCAAACATCCATGTAAACTCCACCTATGTCAGGAATTAAGACATTACAAGGACTTCAAAATTCTCTATCACTTCTCAGTGACATTTCTGATCTTTCCCCACTACAGGAACATTTTCTTTGCTATATCCTGGACATTCTTCTTTACATTTTCTTTATACTTTTATTACTTATGTGCACATAGAGAAGGTGTGCATAGTTTTCTTTGAGTTATAAATATTCAGTGTGGCTTCTTTCTGAAACACCTGGATGTTCTTTTATTGTCGACTCCTGCTTGCACTTTGGTATTCCATCTTAAACCATTTCATAGTCCCATTGTCATTGAATAGTTTTTGATAATTTTGTTGTTTTGCTTACACACATTGTTCTGTCTCCTTGTGTATTCGATTTTTCAGAGTGAGTTACTAAACATTTCTAAAGGCTGAGATGAACTCTTTATTTTGTTTTCTGTTTAGTTATTTATTTTTATATGTACGAGTGTTTTGTCCACATTTATGTCAGTGTACCACATGTGGGCTGTTTCTGTGGAAGCCTGGAGGGGTATCAGATCACCTAGAACTGGAGTTATGGATGATAGTTTCCATGTGGGTGCCAGCAACAGAACTCTGGTTGTCTGCAAGAGCAGCCAGTTCTTATAGCTGAACCATCTTTCCAGCCCTTTTTTTTTTTTTTGCCTTGGGATAGGGTCTCACTATGAAGCCCAGGCCACCCTCAAACATGAACTCCTCCTACCTCAGTACCCACATGCACCACTATTCCAAGCTTGCTTAACTTCTGATGGAATCTAGAAGCCATTAATCTGGAATATTTACACTTAATTTATCCTCATTCAGTACTAGCACATATTTGAACATCAGAATCTATGTTCTGTTGAGGTCTGTGATTGCAGAGTAATGACAGAAGTGTCATAGCCTCAATATAGCTACCTTTATTATCATTAATGCTATTTTTTGTTACCCAGAATTCTTTCCCAGTGGTCTGCCTCAATACAGGAGTCTGAGAAGCAGCATCCTCACTTTCCAGGTTTCCAAGTTTGCTACCTACTTCTTCATCCCTATCCAGTCTTGCTTGATAAACAGTGGTCTTCACGCATGCCAAGGCAATTGTAAAACTGATTGCTTCATACCTGTGTCCCTGGTCTGATCATTTTTTGCTATTTCCATTATTATTTCTGTTTTATTTTTATTATCACCGTTCTGCGTTTGCAATTTCCCTTCCCCTTTTTCAGGACACATTATTGCATTAAAAAGTATGTCATGATTTATCCAGAATCTGGATGTTCCAATAGGACATTTGTGCTTCTTATATCATATAAAAGAAACTTCCCCTGTCAATAACAACTTTTAACAAGTTAAAAAGTTAATGAGTGCAGAGTGCTCAGTCCTAAATGTGACACCTATATTGCACCCTCTCTTTCCAAGGCTCAGGGATCATTGTAGAACGGAGGACAGAAAGACTGTCAGAACCAGAGAGGGTAGATGAACACAAGGAAACCGCTGTCTGGGCACCATAGTGTAGTTGCACATATGAACTCACAGAACTTATGACAGCATGCACAAGACCTGTGCAATTCCTACACAGACAGAAGCCTAACATGGATGAGGAAAGTGAGCTGGAAGCCCCAGTCCTAGTTGAGGATCTATTGACAACTGATAGATTTAGGGAGAGAGAGATTCAGTTTTCCTTACTGATGTGGTACCTGGTGGGTTAACTAGACTCCAAGGAATAGACCCCACACCCAAGAGCACTTAGGAAACACAGATTAGACTCAATAGGCCTTATAAAAGGACAATAATAATAGAGGATATGAGGCGGGTTAATAGGGTAGGGGTGGATGACGGAGAGCAGCTAACTATGATCAAATGACATTGTATGAAACTCTTGAATCAATAAGAATAAAGAATAAATAAGAGTAATGAGAGGAATTCAGAGTCAGATAGTGTTCCTTATGTAGGAACTCAGAATATAAAAATAAATTTGACAGCAGACTGCTGATGGGACTTGAGGGAAATAAGTACTCCCGTACATTGCTTGTGGGAGTATAAACTGGTACCAGTTTTATGGAGGACAGTCTAGCAGTTTTTGTCATAATTATAAATACATATACCTTTTGACCTAGAAATTCTACTTTGGGGAATTTCTTTTATAAACAATAACACATGTGAGGATTATTTATCGCAGCATTACTAGTAATAGCCAAATATTTGAAATAACTTATATGCCTATTAAGAGGGAACTATTTAAATAACTTACAATACATCTATACAATAGAAATATTATGCATTAGTTTTACAAATAACAAACTTTTAATATACTGGTATGATGCAATATCCAAGGCACATATTCAATGAAAAACATAAGGTATAGAAATATGTGAATATTATTCTCTGCTCTTAAAAAATGTGTGTATATATGTATATATATTTTCACATATTTGTGTGCATAGCCCTAACATAGTTTTGGAACAGTCCATAAAACATCTGTCAATGTTGGCTGCCACTATGTTGAAGATATGGATTCTTAGAGAAGGAATGAGAGGGAAACTGATCCTTCTGTACTTTTTGAATTGTAAACTGAACCCTGTGAATATAGTGTCTATTAATAAGAATTTGTCAGTTTGTGGTCTGCTTTAAAAGGAAGTGTTGAAGAGGGTGGGTCAAAGACAAACTTTGCTTTCTTTTCGGTTTTGCCTAAGGCTGTTCTCACTCTAAAGGAGTGGAGAGAAATCTGGAAGCCAGGTTGTTCAAAACAGACTGGGTGAGCTAGTGCTGATTAATCAGCCACGTGATCTGCCCCCTGACCTCAGTAGGTAAGTAATAATGAATTGACCTGCTCCTTGTTTTATTGCTTTTCACCCAGAAATTTGGAATGTCACAGATGGTTGTATTTCGACAGGAATTTACCGCATACTCAAACATACAAAATACTGGAATCAAAGTCTTCAAAAGGCAGCAGTTCTGTTACAAAAATTTCAGTCACTTCTTACGTTTTTGCTTTTTTTAAAATCAATTTTAGTATGAAATGGTTCAGACACACAGAAAAGTACGAGAATTTTTAAAAAGAACTTCCATACACCCACAAAAACTCAAGTCAGAAGCTTCTGTCATATTTGTACCATATAATTATTCCAAAAACAATGTAATTTTGATGCAGCTCAAAATCCCCATGTCCTCCCTACCTCATCCCATCTGCTTCCCATGGCTCTTGGGAGATAACTAACTGCCCTAGAGAATTGGGGGTTTATTATTCTCATGAATGCCTCATGATTTTACAGCATGGGTAGACATTCATAAGCAATATATAATGCTGTTTGCATGTTTTAAACATGATATTCTGGGATCATCATTCAACACCTTCATTTTCACATTTTTAACTTTTTCTTTAAAGGACATATGACTCTTTCTATTTGTGCCTGATTACCAAAAACACTGACATAAAAATTTGTTCCCTGTGTGCACAGGTAACACTTTCCCTAAGCTAGGAGATAATTGATAGGTTATAGAATATGCTTCTCTTCCATCTTCTGATCAAATGAGTTATTTTCAAATGTAGCCTTATGACTTAATCTTTTCCATAGTCACAAGATCTTCTAGGTATACTTCCTGGCTTCAGGGTGAAGCTGTAGAAGTTCTGTCTGGATTCAGTTACCAATAGGGTAAATAAAACTATGAGCTCTCACCCATATAGATCTTCACCCTTACCACTTTGCTGTAATCCATTCAGCCAACCAGTTCCAACTGCTCTATCTGTGTTGTTTTGTGTCTGAGAACACTCTCTGCCTTCTAAGTATGATGTTGTAATGGGAACAGCAATAACAGTTGGAATCATCCTTTGCGATCTATCCTCAACCAAGGACGGTCTGGAATTGGTATATCAATATCCCAGCGTCTCCATCTGTCAGGTGGGTAACTCTGAGATACAAGCTTTATCCAGATGTTTGAAGTAGCCAGTACAACTCAAGCATAGTTTCTCATGATAACAGTCTGAGTCTGCTTGATAGCAAATACTGTAATTCAGCAATTCCTAGAGCCTTTTCTTAAGTAAACAACTGGTACTCAATCCCTTTTCTCAGTTTGTTTCTGGACATCAGTGGACATCACTGCATTTCACCTGGCTCTCACCTGTATATATTCAGATAGTGATGATGGTCATAGGGATGGGGGGAATTGTCCACACAGAGTTGACACACAACGTCACAACAGTTTGAACATCATTTAGAGATGAGATACAATAAACACCTTACTATTTGGTTCTTGGAGATTAGGCAAATCTCATGAAGTTAATGCTTCCTAGGCCAGGAGGCTTTCCTGTGAAAGTCGACCTTTAGTTTCCATCCTGAGACTCTTTAAATATAAAAGCATAGTAGATTGAATATAAAAATTGGCCTGAGTTTGAAAAAGTGAGATGTTTTAAGACTAACTTTGGCATAGTTGTTTTTAGCATTTTCTTTTTGTTTTTCTATTCTTTGTTTTCAGAAAATTTCACAAATAGCAGCAATTCTATACATGAACATTGAGTGAAGTTTTGAAATATAATACATTTATTAATTCTTTGAGAATTTCATAAAAAATATTTTGATCATATTTCCCCCCCATTCCTCACCTAACTTCCAAACTCCTCCCAGATCAATCCTATTCCCCATTTCCCCACCCCAAGTTTGTGTCATTTTTTATTTGAGACCCATCCAATCCAATTTGTACTGCCCATGTACTCATGGTTATGGGAACATCCACTGGAGTGGGGTCAACCTACTGGAGCCCATACCCTTAATAAAGAAAAAATGATTCTTTCCCTCCCAGAAGCCAACAACTATCAATAACTTATCAGTTAGGGGTAGGGTTCCTGAGTCAGTCCACCCCTGTGCTTGTCTAGTGTCACTCCCTTAAAGAAGACCAACTCTCCCTCTCCCAGCACTGATCAGCTGCTGATAGCTCCTCACCTAAGGGGTGCAGATGGGGGAGGGGTTCTAAATATGATTAAGATGTATTGCTTTAAATGTACAGAAATTCAATAAATTATATATTTAAAATATAATATATGTTGAAAAATATTTACTTTGATCCTTTGTTTTGTGGAATATCAAAAGCAAGGATTATCTCAAACTATATCTTTAGCAAATTTGTAATGAAAACATCTGTTAAAATAGATCTCTGTGGGATGATAATGCATAGAAGATTGTTATTTGTATTTTAAAGGTAAAAATTTAGTCAATGCTGTATCACTTGGTAGCTGAGTTTTGTCAGGCTGTGAAGGGTGGAAGGATCAAATCAGGAAACTAGGTGCTGAGATGTAGACAATCAAAGCACTTTTCATACTGCAAGTAAACAGCTTTGGGCAGCAGGATAGATTGCGTGTTTCCCTTCAGGGCTGGATTAACTAACTTGTGAAGGCCTGTCTTCAAAAGAGCTTGTTTTCATGGTGAATATCACTTTACTCCATTTAGTAAGACACATGCCATGTTCATCAGTTTTAAAGTTATTACTCATATGAACTCGTAGCAATGATGACAGAATGAACAAGTCCCACATAAGCTCAAGCAAGGCAAAATCCTGGCATAGATATAAGGAAGTGGGTAAGAAATGTCAGTCCTACCTGATGAACCGTTGACTACTAACGGCTGCTGGGAAGGGAAGAGCCAGTCTCGTTTAAGGGTGAAATTCTTGATAGGTTGACCAGACTCCAGTGGATGGACCCACACCGAAGATCATTTCAGGACACAAATTTGACTCTGTAGGCATCAATACATACATGCATTCACACACACATACACACACACACACACACGTGTGTGTGTGTGTGTGTATGTGTGTGTGTATATATATAATACAATACATGAAACTGGGCAGGGTATAATAAGGGGAGAGGAGAGAGGATTTAAATATCATCAAAATATACTGTATGATTGTCACAAATTTCAATAACAATTTTAGATTTTTCATATTTAAAAATCTCCTCTGGATTTACCGTGGGCAGTATTATGTACCTGACTTTGTGGGCTCAGCTCAGAGACAAAGGTCTGAATACTGCACAAATGCTCTTAGTGCAGTGTGTGCTGGGAAAATGTATTTTCCCTCAGTTCCGCACTAGTGGCTATAAAATACAGATAATGGTAGTACCTATGCCATTAAATTATCAGGAGACTAAATGATGCAGAGTTCTGTACTTATCACATAGCCTTGGGGATTGCTGGGTTTTTGTTGTTATCTGGTTTTACTTGAAACAAGGTCTCATGTACTGCAAGCTAACCTTAAACTCACTATGTAGCTGAGGTTGGCTTTAAATTTCTGATCTTCCTGCCTCAACCTCCCACATGCTAGAATTATGGGCATGAGCCACCCCATAGAGAGGTTGTTCTAACATGAGAAACAGACAACCAACAGCAAAGCGACCGAATTGAGTCATGAAGCATTTTTTCTATGTAGTGTTAATGAAAAGAACATGAGTTCTAGTACTGAAATGAAAAAAAAAATTGCACGTCATAAAAGGGCATCAGAAAACATGACCTTATGTGACTCCCGTGGAAGCATCAGTAATGTCTCATTTATATGTACTATGGCTTCTGATTTTTACACAAAAATCTTGACTTTATGAAGTATAGTATTTTATATGTTATAAATATATTACAGTATGATGAAAAGTGTCCCATGCTATTGAATCATCTTTGAAAACATGTCTAATATTATGGCCTGCCATTTCACCCAGGAAAGGTCCATAATTTATCTAATGAAGTGAATTTCCTTGGGTTGTGTCTTCTAAATTCTCATTTCTTTGAAGGCATAGCTTTTTGTAAGTACATCTGTTTCTTTGGCCCAGATTCCTAGGTGAGCAGTCATTGGTTCAAAATATAAGCATGCTCTTAAAGTTTCTGATACTGCTGCCTAATTGTCCTCCCTAAAGTCTGTTTCAAATTTTGTGCTGATTCATGGTGAGAATGACTGTTTGAAGACACACACAAACAACTACTTTATCCCATCACAAGAGTAACAGCAGATGCTATGAGAAAAATAATGCTTCCCGACCTGTTCACGCACCCTAGCCACATTTTAAGTTTGGTTTAAATTTACACTTCAGCACAATTACAAATTCTAGAATGTCTGCTTGGCTCTCAAGAGACCAATGAACAAAATGAGAATGCCAAGTCTCTTGCTACCAAGCTATGTCCTACAAATGCTGTCTAAACTCAGCAACTTCTTCTAGACTATAGAGGACAGAACTTTTTCAGATCGATCTTTTCATCTTCAACACCTGACCCCCATTTCATGTGTCTTATGCCCTGACTTTACCATTCCACTGATTCCCAGTCTCGCAAGATACGGTGTATGTAGGGTGCAGGACTGAGACTGTGTTAATGGAAAATCTTGAGCTTTCTTTCACTTAACACTTATTAGTCTTATCATATGTCTATGACCTCTCACTTGCCAGAGAACTCTACTAGAGATAAAAACACAAAGTGCACAAGAGCAGCTGAATGTAAACTGATCGAAAATGAGGATCTCAAATCTATAATGAAAAAATGTTCACATTATAAACGAAGAATTAAAAATTGCAAAGCAAGAAACAAAAAAATTTAAAAAGCCAAGTATTTCTGAAGGTGGTGGCAGGCTGTCCTGGTGGACCAAATTGCCTGCAACCGTAGCACTTCTAACACGTATCCTACTGAAAGTCAACAAGCGAGTAAGAACTCAAGTCCTGTCCACATGTCCACCTCCTACAGTCCAAGGCCTACTGAAGAAACTCCTGAACTATTTTCTTACAGTAAAAAAAAAAATAAAGTCACACTGGCTTCCACCGCACTATCAATGGCAGGCCTGAGGTTGCCCTGTGACAGAGCACTGGAACATCTTACAAGATGTTAAGTGCTGCCCTGACTGCTGGCTCTTCCAATTTATGACTCCCAGGATCATTGTTCCTTTCCAATGCCAACATTCTTTCCCTTGGGGACTCACACCAGAATCCTGTGACAGAGCTGTACTTTTATCTGCTGCATAAACCAGGTACATTATCTCTTCCTATTGATATCTATCCACTCATCTTTGTATCCTCCTTCCCTTTAATTCTATTCACCTTTCCTTTTTTTCTGTTTGTATATATGGAGTCGAGCCATCTGTATTGTTTCTCTTCTTCTAAAACCATAAAAGTCAAGGCAGAAACATTTAGAGTGCAACCATGACTCACTGTGTTTCAGGAACATCTCAAATAGAGGCAATAATTGCTCCATGTATAAATCTACTAGAAACTCTCAAAGTAAAAATATTCTTTTCATTGATTTTAAGGCCATATTTGATTGTGGCCATTTTTAGTTCCAGAAAAACTGAAAATCACAAGGCCAGTGTTATTTTCAGTGTTTTTTTTCTTTCTCTCTCAGAAAGAGCTTTCTTCAGCAACTGATTGCTTTAAATTCCCATGTAGGAAAGGCATTGCCAAATCCATAATGTGATGTTTATTTTCTCTTCTATGAACTGAAATGCCTCTCCATTTTCTTCTTATGGCTCTCTCTTCCTGCAGAGATGTTGACCAAAATAAAAGATTCAATTTATTCATGCTGATGACTCCAGCAAATAAGATAACTTAATGTTTTGCTACAGTCTATCAGCACAAAATCACATGGCTTATACTACAGTTCATCTCCATCAGCACTACTGACATTTTGAACTGTTGTTGTGAGTGCCTAACCTAATACATTATGAAATGTTTAGCATTATCTTTGGCCTCTGCCTAGTGGTCATGACAATAAAATTGAAAATGTCTCAGGAAATAGAGTCATCTCAACTTAGGAACTATTAGTCATATTACATAGAACATGAATCTTCTCAAACAAACGTAAGCTTAGATGGTAATACATTTTATTACACTCTATGCACTCCCTATGCACCAAATTGTATTGACTATAAAATCAATATTACTCATCAGATCAAGATGCCTATATACAGTATAGATAATGAAAATATATTTAGAATCACGTCAATAACTGGGGTTTTTGAGGAGAATTGTGTTTGATCAGCATGGCATAAAGTGGAATGAAAGAACAAATTATAAACAGCACATAGGTGTGGGTAGCACCCCTTAGGTGGGCCTCTGAACCCATGGCCCTATCTAGTACCAGAAGGGAAAAAGGGTAGAACGGACAACGGATTGGACCAATATGGGCTATATGGGTTGGCTGGAGTGCTGGCACCAGGAAAATATTTCAAGAGAATGAGATTCATGCTGATGTACTGAGTGCCCTAAGATTGCTTTTTAAAACCTGAAGACAGGTGACAGTACTGCAGCAGTTCGGAGAAAGAATAATGGCATCCTGGACTAGAGTGTTCTCAGCATATGTCATTTCCCAAAAGCGGGAAGCTAATGAATTGGAACATGCATGCAAACAGAAGCACTAGAATCATTAGCTCTGCAATCATCTGAAGTAAAAAGTAATCTTTCTGAGTGTCAATTTAAGGTTCTACAAGATCAAATAACTAGAGTCAATTTTGGTCCAAAGGCCTTTCCAATACTACCTTTCCCTTTCAAAAAAGCCAGTTTTAAAATGAGGACACAACGTGTGGTTCAAGTACTAATTCCTGCTTCTCACATCTATTGTAGGAGGAGAAGAAAATTGAACATTAAACAAGTTTAGCACACACAAAGCAAGACCTTGCCAGTATGTGCAGTTAATACTGAAATGGCAACAAAGCACTGGTTACCAGTTAAGAGCAAATACAGGCTCTTACTTGCACAGTAAACCAAGCACATGTGACTATCCACAGCTCTACCTGATTTACAGGTGCAGTTGGATAATCTTCATTGTTACTGAGTATATAATTTGGATATTTTTTCGAACAATCACCAACTGGGTACAAATGTACATGTTATATCTGTTTTAAGAACAGTACAAGAAAACCAGGATCAACATCCCCTCAGCTGATATTCAAGGAGCTAATAGTGGATGATTCGGGGTCTCATGTGGCATCAAGTGACAGAAAAAACATTGTACTGTACTTAACAAAATAGAAAGATTTATGAAGTTATGTTTCTGTGCACTCCAGAGGTAGCATATGTTGAAGGGTGAGTCAGTGGCATCTGATTCCTTTCAGCCCCTTTACTGTGCATTCCAAAATGTCAGAATTATTCTAAGGCCCATATTCTATCTCATGAGAAATGGCCATAAGATTCTAGGCTTCATGGAGACAACAGGAGGAGAGGGGAGGGGAGGGGAGAGGAGAGGAAAGATTGAATACCAGGTTGTCAACAAAAGCTTTCCACTTCATTTTGATTTGGTAAACTATGAATCAGTCTCTAGGCTTATGTCTGCCATAATCTGATTGGCTTAGGCATGTGCTACCTCAACCAATCATTGAAACTACAATTGATGTTGGGATTAGTATATGCCAGCTCAAACCCCACACTAAAACTTGGGTAGAGTCGGTGTTGCAAAATAAATAGCTCCCACAAGATGGAGAAGTTTATGGTGAATATTATATCTACCACTGTACTGTATAATACTTATATAAATAAATGTCTAAGACTTTCATAAGAGAAATGACAAACATGTATCATAGATGTTCAGAATTGATCCATAGCACACATTTTTAGTTTGAATCCCATGTTTTTTACCACCATAGTCATGTGGCTCACATCATTGTGTACCTGCAGTGAGAATTCTAATGGAATATATCCCTGTATTCTGCACAATATTGAACATTCCATTATTTAGAAATCTATGAGCAAGTATGATTGGCTTACTTCATCCACATGGATGACACAGGCATGATTATAATGTTGGACCAAGTTGACACATATTGAAAAGCTAAGGGCTACTGGCCTCTCAAGCAGAATGTTGATCACTTACATTTTTTAACTTATGTGCTCATGTCATCCATTATCTGTGAATTGGCCAGGCTCTATAACCAGAGACTATTCATGTCTTCAAATAAATTACAAATATTAATGCTAAGACTATTTTATACATATAAATTAAGATTGTGCCCAGAATTTATAAATTTATAAATATAAATTAAGATTGTGCCCAGAAACAAATACTTGCAACTTAATGAAAAATTAAGATCTTTATTTTCCTAATTATTTAGCCATATATCAATATAAGAATAAATAGAAATTAGTCTGAAATTATAACTAATGCAAAAATTAATAAATATCCTTCCAATGGCCGAATAGAATTTTTAGTTCAAGCCACTATTTCTCAGTCTTACCTAACATTGTGTATACTTGCTAGAGAATCTTTAGAAGCAGAGTTGCTGGAAGTCCTCTACCTTCTCCTTCAACCTTCTAAGGTAGATTTCATTTCCCCGCCACCATTCTACAAGGCAGGCTAGGTGGCTGGTAACTATACTATCAACATTTGTACTTTCCTCACATAAACAAATAGAGTGGCATTTAAAACAATATACAGCTGCTCAAATTTAATCTCATTTTTTTATTTATTAAGAAGTCAGCAAAATGATTTGCCTGTCTTAAGTTTCCCTGTGGCAATTATACTATTATTCAAAAGACAAACTGTTATCTAAGAGAAAAAACTGAGCCTCTCAAATGTACCATTAAGGTGTGCTATGCGACTTAGTCTGGCCAATGTGCTTCAGTAGTTGTGGCAAGAGGTAACTAGCAGTCTCTTCCAGACTCTCTTTGGTGTCTCCCATGACAACAGCAACGTTTCTACTACTCTTTAACCTTGATGTTACAGTGAACATAAGATGAAGCTGAGTCATGAATAATCCTCAAAATACATATATAGTGGGCCCAAACTAAGTTTGCTACAGTTGACCAAGAGGTTTGGGGACCATTTGTTACTGTGGTACAACAAAGCCTGCTCAGATTTAGTCATTTCCAGAAATGATTCTGACTCATGAAACCATGTTTGAAAATCATGGATATAAAAAATTCAGACATGGATATATCTACACATGTTTGTGAAGGCTGTATTTATAAGACATAATATGTGATTGTTGAGATGAGGATCTTTCTCCAGGCTTGAAGACTCCCATATGAGGTATAAAATTATGATGCATGGACTTCCTAAGAAAGAGACTAGCCACCACTGTCAAAAGGTTACCCCCCATACAGAAAAAGACTAACACAGTGGCTTTTACTGAACCTTTGTTCAGTTTTCTTTGAATATGAATTAATTCCTCATGGTATTATAAAGAACTTGAAATGAATGGAACCAGTTACCCTCTGCATTTTCTCCATTGCACCCCTGCAGAAATGGGCTTTTCACAGACTCTAAATTCTCCTGGAAGAAAAAAAATTTTGCCACATTTTGACAAAGTTATTGGTTGTAGAAAGAGGATTAAAGTTTTTAAAAAGCTAGCATCTCAGTTATTTAATAACCATTTGTTTGTTTTCTGTGTACGTATGGATGTATGTGAACATAGTGTGTGTGTGTGTGAGCTTGGGTGCATCTGCTAGTGCATGTATGGTCAGAGAGCAGAGGAGAACTTCAGTTATCTTAATCTTTATTTCTTTAAGGCAGGGTCTCTCACTGAATCTAGAGCTAGACAGGCAGTCAGCAAGCCCCAATGATCCTCCTATCTCAGCTCCTCAAAGCATTGGGGTTATAGGTACACACATGGCCACACATGGCTTTTTACATGGGTAGTTAAGACCTAATCTCAGATCCTTATGTTTGCTTACCAAGTACTATTACCTGCTGAGCCATCTCTTTTGTACCTTAATAATAATTTTTAATAAGCTAAAATAATTGGAAATATAACTGTCCTTGGTAAGATCAAGAATAGATTTGCATTTCTTTAACAGAACTAAATCTTATAAGCCTTTGCAATAGATTTGCACAGAGAGAAACCTATTCATTAAAAAATAAGCAGTATACTTGGAAATCCATTAACTTAGACCTTTTGTGATACCAAGTCTCCATCACAGCAAACTGGTCACACTGATGATTCAGAAACAGAGTGCAGACGAAGAAAGGGAATAGCAGAATCACAACAGGAAACATACTCCTGGCATGCCTCTCTAGACCCTCAACCCTGATTTCATCAGATTCCATCTTTGGCTCGTGAGTTTCTGGATATACTCAGGCCTACAGTCAACCATTTGGGCAGTTTATGGTTGCGGTTGCCCATGGAATGATCCTGCTTCCTGATAACTATATAGAAAGGCAGGTTAGGCTGCAGGGGAGTCAGAAGCTAGGAGGAGCAGTGAGGACCAGGAGAAGACCAAAACTCTGGACTGCTGAAGATATTCCCTGCCTTATCCCATTTTCTGTTGCTACAAGAGAATGTGTATGAATGGACACTTAATATAGAAAAGAGTCTAATTTTCACTTGTGGTTCAGAAAGCTGAAAGCCCAAAACTGGGTGGCCACATTTAATTGACTTGTAGTGAAGGTCCCACATCAGAAGATAAAAGCAAACACACAAGAGGAGAGAGACAAGGCAAGCCAGACTCTTTATAACAGTCTATTTTCATGATAATTAACTTATTCCTGTAAGAACTAATCCAGTCATGCAATAAAAACTTTAAGCCCTCTTAAATGTCTCACCTTCTGTGACAATTGCATTGACAACCAAATTTCAATATGAGTATGTTATGTGTTTGAGTACTGGATACAAAGCAGGCGGCACTGTTTTCAAAGATTTTTGGAACCTTTGGGATGTGGCGCCTACCTGCTCAGTCAAGTAACCTGAGGTGGGTCTTGAAGGTAATCTCTGCCATTGTTTATGGTCTAGCTTTTAAGGCTTCCTCCCATCGTGTGAGCAAGCCACTGATGCATATTTCTGACACTTGGGGATGGAGCAACTGTTGCCATTGTGCCTTCTCTGCCATGCATGTTGAAATAATTCTGAAACGGAATTGCAATAAACCTTCACTCAAGTTGTTTCTGGCAGGTATTTTGTCACAGCCATGGGAAATGTAACTAACGCAGTGCAGCTAGACTGTATTCTAGCCATACTAATACCCAGTGAAATACCCGATTCTGGCAGACTCTTAAAAAGGAACCAGTTAAAGGCCAGCAAGATGGCTCAACAGGTATAATGTGTGTTACCCGAGGCTAACAAGCTGAGTTTTATCCCTGAAACCTGTGTAAAGGTAATAGGAGGTAACTTACTTCACAAAGTTGTCCTCTGAACTCCATGTATGAATTCTTACACACATCATACCAACATACAGACAAATAATAAATAAATAAATCATAACATCAAATGACTAATCAGACCCCACATAAAACGTGCAATGGAAGAATCAAAGACCTTTGAACTTTTTGCCAGGGCTGGTATTCCCATTAAGTGTGTAGATTTATAGCCTTAGAAGATGGAGCCAGATATAGATTTTTCTTAGAACATAAACTAGGAAAATGGTCAGCTTTGATCTCAATAAGTGTAAAACTACACATGTCTATTCATCACATGAATTCTGGAGTCTCTTCTACTATGCAATCTAAGCTGCACTCTGGCAAACTCCTGAAGCACTTCCACTACACTAAAAATACATACAATTTCTTTATGGAGTTTATATGCTATTGAGACTGAAAATTCTAACTTGTTCCAATTATAGTAATTCTCTGTCCATCTCTCACTCTAATTCAGGCTGAATGAACCAAATCTGATATGTTTGAGGTAGAATGTGATAAACTGGCTTTCTAGGCACCTTGCTTGTGCTATGCTTAATAGAACAAAACTATTTCAGCTTTTCAAAGGTCAGAGATTTCTTGACCACTTAAAGCAGAGAGAAAAAAATCATCTGAAATTCATTATTGGGTGCCATTATCAAGAAATGCTTTTTCCTAGGTTGAGTTCAGCAAAATTTAAATATAAAATGGAAAAAGGAAGTGGGAAAGATTTTTAAAGGGCAATGTTTCACTTTGGCAAAAAGTAAATCTCAGAAATTTCACAAGAAGGGCTCCAAGTGGCTAGAAACTTAAAAATGATTATTACTACCATCTGTTGGTATTATTTTTGAAACAATGTTTGAAGATGTGCCTCTTTGCTAGCCTTTCTAGACTAGGCAATGGGGATTTTAAATAAATGTTAGTTTGATTCTTAGGACTTCATGAGATTTTGTGAATTGTTGTAGTTCTATTGCTTTTGTTTCTCTGTTTTCATTTTTTTCTCTACAGAAAGTAACAATGAAGAGAGAGTCAATTAATCCTGGATATTTTTTCTTTCCATGCACATAATGGAAATATTAAAAAGAAAGATTAGCAGTGTATTAGTTTATTTCAAGGAATCACCATTCAATGAAATTTAAATGAGCATAAAAGTACACGTGAGAAGCATTGGCATTTATCCTTAGTCTTCTTGGATTTAAATTATGGGTTAATTAATTTAATCCATGCTATGGAGCCCTCTCATCATTAAAGAAGAGATGTGTTCCTACCCACAAACTACATTGGCATATGAATATACATAGAAATATATGGCCCACATGGCTTCATTTGACATAAATGACAAAAATGGAGAAAATGTATGCTGTACACACTAGAGTTTCTAAATGTGCAACAAAGTTATGAATTTTCAGCTTTGGTGTAGGCAAACAAGGAATTATGTCTGAGGTCTTTTCCTGCATTGGTTTGTGTTCTTGCAACCTCACACCAGGGGTAGTGAGCAGACTCATAACAGAGGCTTCATGTTTCCATAAAGAAAGTTAATCATAATAGACATTATATGCTAAACACATCATCCTTCAAGCTCTCCTAATACAGCACATCAGACAAAAATACATCAATTAAAATAATGTAACAAAACACTGAAGAAAAGTAGGCAAGAGAAAATTGCTTGTGGTACTTCAAAGGTACCACATGTACCCGGCCCTCCCTGGAGGATTTCCTGTATGGTAAAAATGCAACGTGAGTGAACATGCTTTCCAGCTGCAAAGCCCAAATGTGGAGGCTGATTAAGGGGGCTCAGGTTCTAGCTCTTCAAATAAAATGCCAGGTGTTTACCTCAAAGATTATCTGGAAGAGACAAGCACAATTGGGCGCCCAGGACTGAGACAGAAGGAGCTTGAACGCAAAGTAAAAGGCATCCATTCCAAACAGACTGCAGGACCCAGGACCGGGAAATGTAAGACAGACTTGATGTCAAATCGATTCTCCAGGACCAGTTCTGCAGGAAGAAGACCCTTCCAGAATACCACCTCAGAGTCATGAGGGAACTCACACCCCACTCTTAACCCCACAGACAAAATCTTTACACATTCAGGTATGCATACTTTAGAAAACAGGAAACAAAACTCTAGTCATTTCTGATGATGATGAAATTGTCTTTGGTAGAAATGATTTTCTTCAGTATGCTACTAATTTAAAGGGCATCTGGCCAAGCCTTTCATAAAGGTATAAACCTTCAGGAAAGGAGAGAATGGGTGTGGGGCTGATCCTTGCTTTTCTTGAACTTTAAGGGTTTCCATTTGCTTACAAAGTTAGGGATTCAACTCTTCAGAATATATGCTCTGCCTTCTTTGAGTATAGCCAAAAATGTGATAGAAACAAAGCCAATTTGAGTCTAATTAGAGTTTTGCTGATGATAACTTTCTGGAAATAAACTACAAAACCTATGACTTTCTACAGACTGGCTGACAATGAAAATTCTATTAATTTTATCAAATGATGAAAGAGTATGTAGATACCTTTACAGTTGATGCTACTATTTCATAACAAATGAACAATTGACTATTATTACTGTTGTTGTTGTTGTTGTTATTTTACTTTTAAAGACAGTCTAAATCAGTATCCCAGTCTCTACTGGAATGCAGAAACGTAACCAGACACTTCTTAAACTTGGAATAATCCTCCTACCTCAGCCTCCACAGTGCTGGGATTACAGGTATGAGCCACCACCCCATGCTGTTGTTTAGATCAGTAACAATAATTAGAATCATAATTTATATAATTTTACTTTTAACTAGGGATGCCAACAGAATTGTCAATGAGAACTACACTCTCCCTTAAAGTCCAACTCTCTGCCTCAATGGAGCAATATCTATGAATTTTCAAAAGCTTCCTTTTAATCCCCTCAATGATTCATCAAGCCTAAGCAAACTCTGTGCTATGGTTTTTCGTAATTTTTTTATAGTTAGTGATATGGGATACTTAGTACTGATTTCTGAAATGATTTGAGTGATATTTAACAGATGTTTCTTGAGTCCTAAATGCCTTAGGTCTGCTCTTTAAGTTCTGCTACCTTTTCAAAGACACCCACCTAGGAATCTGACAAACATACAATACACCACTCATCGAAGAAGCTTTATTTTGCAACAGATGGGAGGACACAGGAAAATTCCACAACTGGTCAGACACAAAGAATATACTACTGAGAGAAGCCAAGTCCTAGGTGATACATCCACATTTGAACCTCTAAAGTTAAGGCTCATGGAACACAGCAGAATGAGGGGTAGAAAGAAAACCAAAACATCCCTCAACTCTTCAGTGAAGCTTCCTTAAATACAATAGTGCTATACACACAGAAGGCCACAACTAGCCAAGTTTTATAGAATAAAGACTGCAGAATGTGTATCCCTCGATAGGACTCCTATATTGAACCTCACCCACCTATGGCTCAGGGATCATTGCGGAAGAAGGAGTGGAAAGATTATAAGTGCCACAGCCGGTTCATGAACTGAGGGAAGCAGAGTCTTTCAGGCCACTGAAAGCTTGCATGTGTCAAATTGCAGCAATGGTGGCACCGAGCACAGGACCGACACCAACTCAAGTAAAACAAGGGCCCACTGTGGAGCTATAGAAATTGGCGGCAGTCCAGACCTAGACTGAGAACTATTGGAGACTGCTTAGTACTGGTAGAGGGAGAGCATGCCTTACTTATGATCTCTAGAGAGCCTGACCGTACTACTGTGGATGAATTTGGACTAAGGACATCTAGGCACTAGTGCTTGATTGGATAGGACTTAACATGTATGACAGAATACATGAGGCCCCATGGGCGTGAGGGGTATTCATGGGGAAGAGGGTGTAAATTTGATTAAGAACTATTATATGAAATGTATAAAACTCAATAAAAAATTAAAAAGACTTTCTGAAGAAATGAATAAATGAGACATTGATATATAATTAGATATAACTCAATGTTACGTGAAATACCACAGAAACTGAGCTTTTCACAATTCAGTCTCTTGGGCAAAAATTCTTACATATTTTAAAGCTATCATCTATAAAAGATACGCATTTCATTTTCTAGTATAATATGCTAAAGTCACATTAGGTGTTTGTCATTCACATCCAAACTTGAAGAAATTAGAAATCCATTAACTATATTTTTGGGGGAAACAGACAATGCCTTTATGAACAATGATATCAGAAATACAGAAAGGAAGTTCATTAACCAACCATCTTGCTCTGAAATGGCTGCTGAAGATGTAGAAGAAAGAAGACAACCTGGTGAACATGGGGTAGAGCAAACCGAGATCTGTGCTTCAAGGGAAACTGGAAGCTCGGAGCACAAGTACGTGGGGATGCTGCAGCAGGTAGTCTCTGAAGGCCAATGTGCATGACCCACTCACCACGTTTCTTCTGTGCCTTTTCCCTAGTGATATTACTAATAGGGTTACACTGGACTCCAAATCCATTTTGTTTCTTCCAGGCTTTCATTTTCTTTAATAGTTAATCTGGTACCTAGGTAGGAATCTTAAAATATACCAGAACTAAGAATTAACCTTAATGAATCTCCACTCCCATTCTCTAATAACCCATCCCTTGAAAAGACTCCACCAACAGAAACATGAGCAAAGTTGAGTGTGTTTGGGATAAAATTAAGTCATTTAAATTACATAGGTGCTTGACTAATTGTGGCTTCTTTCCTCCATGATCTCACCCTTATCCAATGGGCAAAGCTTCCTTTTGTTTCAGTTTGTTGAATATATCTGTGGTCTTTGTATTCTGCAGGCACAAAATGTAAATATCTAGATCGAGTTCAGAAAAACAAAGAGGAAATAATAGGAAGAGTGACTAAAGGAAGAAAAGGAGAAAGACAGAGAGAGAGATAAAGACAGAGAGGCAAACAGAGAAGAGAGAGAAACAGAGAAAGAGACAGAAACTCAATAAGGTAATATAAAGGGATAAAGAAGGAAAGAGGTAAGTTTTTCATCTACTTTTATTCACAGGAAGCACTGTTGTTGGAAGTAGATATTAAGGAAATTGCTGTGATTTATGAAGCCACAGAATTTAGAAGCTGATTTAAAGCATAACTCTACTGCCAAATTTGAAGATTATACTCCATCTAAAAGCTTGCATTCTACTATACTTGGTCAAATAAAAGCATGAATCTCAGCTTTGCTCTTTGTTGGTGGAGTGGTCTGTCTCATAATATATAGCTGATGAGGATGAAATGTTTGGAGGTTGCAACCTGCCTTTTTTATTTGTAGGGAATGTATATAATACATGATATGTAACAATAAAAATTCTAATATTTGTAGATGGGAGTTATGAATGTTCTTGATGGGTTATCTTTAAATTCATGTTTTTGTTTTCAGGTTCAGAACATAGAGATCATCAGTTACCTCACAATTGTTACCTCACAATTCACTGTTTTAGAAGACAGGCAGTGAATTGTTTGCTTTTAGGAACCATAAGAGACCTGTACAATTTGAAGCCATGTCTCTCCTTATTGTAGAAGCTAGTTCTCAGCCACAAGCACCTACAAGGTATCTAAATGTATTTCAAGACTGAATAGATAATTATAGCTAGACTTGTACTTGACTGGGGGGAGTCGTTTATCTTCTATTTATCTCAAAACAAACAAGCATAGTCACTAATTGACTAACTGAGTCACATAAAATGTATGTCTATGTGCTTTCCACTTCAGTGGTAGAGATAAGGTAAAGGCAGTAGTGTTGCTTCCTTCCTAATCTCTTGGAACAACCATGAAAGATACATGGGACTAAGGTTTGGTTGGATTTGAGCCTAAAGCAGTGGTTCTTGACCAGGGGTGAGCTTGATTCAGGAGACATTTATCAATGTCTAGAACATTTTTGGTTATTGTATCAAGAAAGGGTATGAGTGATCCTGGCATCTAGCATATATAGGATAGCCCAGCACAGAGAATGCTCAGCCTCAGATGTCCATAGTGGTGAGCCTGAATTACCTGTTCCAAACCTCAGTTCTAAAGAATAAGTTAAAACTCAGGCATGTGAGAAATTTAAATGCCTTGTTTTGAAAGTTGTATTGAATTTTTGTGTGTTTCATATAGAAAATCTTAATCATCTTTATACTTCCTTCCCCATTGACACTCTCCCATAGGCTCCCCACTGGAATTCATGCATTCTATAATTTGTGTTAAGGCCTACTGAGAAAAGGTAGTGTCCTTAGATATTCCTCAGTGCAAGATCATCCATCCACAGGTCTAGTCAAGCTATCTAGAAGATAAGTTCTTCCTCAGCCAGCAGTAATCAACTGCCAATAGTTCTTTGGTTAAAATTGGGGCCTGCTGCCTATTTCCACAGTTCTCTGCTAGAATATTATCTGCTTTAGTGTGGATGGGTCTTGTGCATACTGACACTATTGATGTAGGTTCCTATGAGCACAAGGTCCCAGGCTTTCCATATGGTCATGCACCTCCTCCCTGGCTCTTACAATCTTTCCATCCCCTCTTCCTCAGTGGTCCCCAACCCCCGGGTGGGTGGAGTTACTATAGGAGTCCTGTCTAGGGGCACTCTACAGACTTATTCTCTACACTTAGGTCATTTGTGTCCTCCTGTGTTCATAGCCCTCTGTTGCATGAAGGAGCTTTATTGGTAAGAGTTGAGAGATGCATTAGTATTCTCTTTACCCCCTGTTCCACTATGTTTCATGAGCCTTAGCTATAGAGGTTGTTTTGTAGATGTGTCACCGAGGGTTGGGCAATTCACAGACAATATCTGGTATGACCAGTAGTGGAACTCTGTATTTAAACTCTCTCTGCTGCAAAAGAAGCTTCTTTGCTGAATGGTGACTGGGATACTTGTCTGTAAATATAAAGACCCATATTTTGTACATAGTAAGAAATTACATTAACCTAGGGATGTGACAGCCTTGGGGTTTTCTCTAAGATCTATGGCCTGCCAGCCATGTGTATTTGGCTAGGTTTGCAGTACCACACATGAGTTTTCTCCCATTGAGTGGGCTTTATGCCCAATTAGGTAGCTCTTAATTACCCTAAGATAAAAGTGCCACTACTGTTCCCATATAGTTTGCTGTGCTGGTCATTGTTGTGGTTATTAGGCCTTAAAGCTGGGGTTGGACCATCAGTTGATATTCTCTCTTAGCCACCTGTATAGTGCTCTCCAAAGATATGAGAACAAGCCTTCAGGGGAAGTGACTTCCAGCTCAATTGCTCCAAATCCCATGTTCTAAATATGTCCTGTCTTCAGCAGTATCGTCTTACCTTCAAGTTCTGGTATACAATCAGGGGCTGTGGCAGTAGCCTGTGTAATTTTGAGAGTCTCTTAGACTACCCTGGCCAACAACTCAAAGGGGGGTTTCTCCTGTCTGGCACTGTTTCTTATTACGTAGTCTTCAGCTATGCACATGGACTCATGTAAAGATGTTGTTATGTGTAATTTTTCAGGAGGATTTTTGAACTAAAGTGATTCCCACTGGATTTTTTGTTTTGTTTTATACTGGGTAGGCATTATTTATCTATCTCTCCTCCCTCAAACACTTTTTAAGAGATGTTAAGCTGGACAATTAATATCTTAGCCTGTATTGGTCAGGAGCCAGGCAGGAAACAGAAGGCTGACTAAAATGGTTTCATTTTGAGTTTTAACTGTATTTATTATTTGGGTGTGTTTGTGTGTGTGTTTGTGTGTATGTGTGTGTATGTGTGTGTGTGTTTGTGTGTATGTGTGTGATGTGTGTATGTATGTGAGTGTGAGTGTTCGTATGCCCCAGCACTTGTGTGGAAGGCAGAGGACATCTTTCAGGAGTTGGTTTACTCCTTCCACCTAGGTGAGGCAGAGTCTTTCCTGTTTCTGTCACTCTGAGTACTCCTAGCTCTCTGGTCCATATGGACAATTACTCCGTCTTTACCTCCCAACTTGCCTTGAGACTACAGATCTATGCCACCACATAGATCTTTTATTTATATATTTATTATACCTTATTTTATGTGTATGAGTATATTGCTTTCGTGTAGGTAGGTGTACCTGTGTTGTGCAATGCCTGCTGAGTTCAGAAGAGGGTGGTTGGGTTCCCTGAAACTGGAGTTACAGAACATTGTAAGCCGCCATGAGAACCCAGGTCCTCTACATGAGAAGGCAGTGCTCTTAACTGCTGAATCATCTCTCCAGCTCCACATCCAGCTTGTTATGTGAGTTATAAATGAACTCAGGTCATCAGGATTGCCACTGCTAGCACTTTTATCTGCTGAGCCACCTTGCCAACACTCAAACTTCTTTCGATCAGAGAAACACTACATTCTGTGTACACTTCCTGAAATTTCTGTACTATGCTTTATGCATGCCAGATTCTCAATTCTTTTCATTCACAAGGACCACACACCTACCTCTATCTACAATCGAGGCTGCTAGAGTCAGACAAACCTGGAGATGGGAAGGCCTTCACCAATAATTGATAGGTGTAAGAATAAAAGACATACCAGTCAAGTACCTTGCCCTAAACATAACACTTCTCAGATATGGTCCAAAACATATTTTCATGGAATTTACCCTGGCCTCCTCACAACCTTGCCAGTCTCTCATCCTTAACCATGTCCCCTTCACCCTCCAACTCTTTCCTGAAAATTGCTATCACATGAATCCTCATCTGAGATTTCACTCCTGAGAATTTAATCCAGGACATGGTTGTACTGGGTTGAGAGAAACCTTGAGAACCAGTGCAAAATCCCCTGTCCCCACACTGACTCACCATGCCAGCAGGAATTCCGAAAAAGAGCACTGAACAAGCAGCTGCATGGAGTCTTGAAAAGGCTCTCCAGGTTCAAGGAATGAACTAAGTGTGGAGTAGGGGCAACTTAGCTTCTGGTGGCCAACATCAGGCACTTTGAGCTTCAGCTGCCATCTTATTGTGAAGGATTCCCCTCTTTACCGAGGAAGTATTGGGACTCAGGAAATGATACTCCAAATTATTGCACCCTAGTATGCTCATTAAGTTACAAGCCACTGAAGATCAGAAAAAGTTGAAATGGGCTTTACATTGATATTCAGCAGATTCATCAAAGGGGGTTTTCTGTTTCTTCTCTGAAATGCGATGATATATTGCAAGACAAAAATAAGACTGAGCAATGGAATTACACTGTGGGAAATTTGTGACAAGATAGTGCCTGTTTCTCAAGCTCATTCTACTTCCAAGGAGAATGCATTACTACATTACAAGCTAATTTCTGAGATTCAGGTCCTTTCATCACCCCTAAAACAATTTACTGCTCTAAACTGCCTATACTTCACATTTCCCTCTCCTTTCTGATGAGGGTATTAAACCTTACTCAGCTGTCTGGCTTTTGTTGCTTCGGTCGTATTTTGTGTGGTTTCTGTGCTTATAGATACAGGTACATTTTCTCCTATTATTCAAATGTCTGCTCATTTCAGCAGGCACAATTCAAACCTTTCCAGTGAAAATCTGAGCTCTCTACAGAAGCAAGCTGCCATGTTGTGAGCTGCCTGTGGAGAAGAGCACTTGGCTGGGTGGCCAGCTGCCAGGGAGAAACTGGAGTCCTCCTTTGACAACCTGTCAGGAGCCAAATGCTGCGAACAACCTCAGGGAGCTGGAAGAGGACCCAGTGCTCCAGATGACATGACCTCCCTGCCAACACTGATTTCAGCCTTACAGAAGACCCAGTTAAGCTGTGCTGTGAGACAGAAACGGGCTTTGTTTTAGCCACTAAGTTTGCATGAATGTTGTTAAACAATAGATAAGGAATTCAGTTGGGCAATAGTGAATCTTTCTGAGACTCCTAGGCATGAGGAGGGAATGGCTTTGCTGTCCTGTACCCAAACTCAAACACACTATGTCTTGTTTCTTTCAGAGAAGCCCAGGGAAGATGTAGCCTGTCCATCTACCACTTTGTGTACTGACCGAGCATTAAACAAACTTGAAGGAGGACTAATTCTTCCTTAATTTCTTTCCTGTCTGTTACCACTTCTCATCTCTAAGGTCCAATCATCTGCCTTAAAATTTCATTTAAATTATTTCACATATATTGTCTCACAGTATAATAAGTGTTAAGCTTTATAATTTTTCAGATTTTTAAGACACTAACACGTCAGGGAAGTGGGAGAAAGAATATTCCAGCAAGTGAAATGTCATTAGCTTTTAGAATCATATTGGGCTGGTGATAGAAGGGACCCTAGAGATTATGAATTCTAAAATTCTCATCAACCTTAAGAGGCAACAGGGAGTTAAATAGTGATAAAGAATTCTTCTAACAACCGGTCTTTTGTTCCACACAGTTTGTCCTTCAAATTCAGGAAGAGACCTCTTCAATCACTACTATTTTATGACCCAAGAGTTTTCCCAAGCATGATGGTTGCTTCTAAAATGACTCCTTCTCTCTTTAAAAAAAGTCTACACATTTACATTGTGAAATCTCTGCTGAAATCTGAGTGAGATCCTAGTAGATGAAAGCCACAGCTGCTGTCTTTATCAGAAGAATTTGCTCAGGTAAGGATTCTGTCAAAACACGATCAAAATGGCAGATGTCTAAAATAAGAGGAACACTGGAAAAACTTCACTTCCTTGGAGCTGTTTTGAGCTCTTCCTTTGGACTTATACCATTTCATCTTTCTGTGTACCAAACTAGCATCTGACATTTTTACCTCCAAGAAAAATTGGGTACTCAGAATTTGGACAGCATCTCAAATTCAGTAATAGGAGTCATTACACACTTTTAAGGCTTGAATAGGTCCACTGCCTCCTGGCTGCTTAAAAACACAAAGGTTTGGCAAAGTTTAGGTGAATTGCTCACATTTTGTGTTTTTAAGTATAATTTTTAGAGTTATGAAAGACAAAATAAGGTGCAAAACCTCTTTCATGAAATCCCTCATCTGCTGCACAGAAAAAAAAAATATTGTTTTCACGTGTGAAAATTCAACTACATGGTTAAGGGGAGAATGAGAGCATAATCCAAAAGTAAAAAAAAAAATCACATTTCCCTAGATTTCATCTCTCATTCTGTCTCCTCTAGTTCACTCTGGTATAAGATACACACAGCAGACCTTCATCTCTCTGCAGCTGTGGCACCAATTAGAACATTTGCTTTTAATCATGGAAACTTGATGTTCATTCATTCAAAGTCCAGGGTAACCACGAACTTATGTGGGAGTTCAGAATGAGCTAGAGATGCCCCAAGCCCACCCCCTAGAGAATCTGGGCTTTAGGTTTACAGTGAATTGCTTTCACCTGCCTGGGGTTCTCTGGTTGATAGTCGCTCCTGCTGCCAGCCAGCTCTGGGAGGTCACTGAAGCCAACTAATGGGGTGCCTGAACTGTGACATCTTGGGAGCCTCTGCCCATATAATGTTTCCACTGCTGAAAGGCCCCAGTCTCACTGCTGGTCTTACTCTTTCTACTCTCTCTTAGAGGATGTAAAACAACATCTCATTGCTGGAAGGATTGGAAATGACAAACATGGGTTCATAAACATAGCTAGTCGTTTTGTCATAATTTACAACTGCAGTCTACAGCTAAGGTCATCCACAGAATAGTATGGATAAAGAAGAAATGTTCTCCATCTCAGTAAAATGTTAAGGGTCTAGAGATAGGTTCTTGGCAGGCTTTCTCTTAGAGAAAAGAAAAGCGGTGTTGTTAAATGATATCTAATTGTTCAAAATGTTGATCCCCTGCCTTCCCTGTCTAAGGTGTACAAAGTTCCAGTGATTCAATATGTGTGTTGTACTTACTAAGTATAAATACACGTAAAATATTTATGTTAATGTTTTTAAGTTATTATAAAATATTTTCTTATGTTTGTATTGCTGAGTCAATTGAAGAGATTTGAAGAGTATCACCATTATTTCCTTCCTACATGTCCCACCCTACTCTCATTATCTTGCCTAAGATTTATCAATGTCAGCACTGCTCATATTTGGGGACCAGATAATTCTTGACATGGGGGCATTGTGTGCATTGTAGAATGTCCATCAATATCTGTGGCCTCTATCCACAAGATACCGGTAGCATCTCCCCAGACAGGAAAGCCAAAAAATGTCACCAAATACTGCCAAATGACCACAGAGACCCAAATTACTTCAAATTAAGAATCATTACTCTAGTAACTCTTACCCTAGATTTGGCTTGGTATACCACATAATCCCCTATATGTGAATAAATATTGTTTCACTTGCTTTTTTGAAATTCAAATAAACCTAATTGTCAGGAAAAATACAATTAACCTCACATCCTTTCAGTGTCATAACATACCATTATCCAGTCAGCCCACCCAAGGCAGACTACATTCTTCAGGAGGGTATAATTTGATTTGACTCTCTATACAAATGTGGAAGGCCTAAACTTGGGAATGTTACAGGTTAACTTGCATACTTTGCTAAGAAAAGATGAAAATTATTTCTGCTGGGTAGAGAAGATAACCCCAAAGGTTACGGTCTTATTGCCCTGTGGGACATAATCAGTTCTAAATCTAACTTGGAAATGCATTCCAGCATTCTTTTGCTGACTGACTACATACATAAATCTCTCCTTTTCAAATGCTCTTTGAAACAGTTTTACCAACCTGCTAGTTCTCTCCTTTGTCAACATTTTTATATTCATTTTACATGCATATTCATTTTACAAGATTTTCCTCAGTGTACAATGGGACTCAATGTTCAGACGATGAAAACATTGCAAATTTTTGATATACCTAATCTACTTAAAATTTCCACTTAGCATCACAATATAAAGTAACTGATAAGTTCTTTCCCTTTCTGATCTGCAAGCATCAGCAGACATCATCAGCCCACAAATCACTAGCCCAGAAAATAACAAAACTCAACATTTAAAGTGTAGGTTACAGAATGCCTGTTGCTTTAGGATGACTACAGGTTAGGTAAAGGCCAGTGATGTTAACAGGCATGCTACAAAGCACAGTACACCCCAGGGCAAATCAGTAACTGAACCTTCAGGTTTGAGATCATTTGTATTTGTATGAGAATCATAAATGAGAGAAACTTGTATGTGCACATTCATGTTTATGCAGATGCACATGTATGAACTTTACAAAAAATGAAAAATAAGGTTTCAGGAAAGCCTGGGCTACAGAATGAAACCCTGTCTCATAAAAGAAGAAAATAAATCATTTTTTGTTTCATTTTTATTGGATTATTTACCATGTATTCATTTGAATGCATTATTTATAATAATCCTTCACAACTATTTTAATTTTTACTTTATGTATATGAGTGTTTTGTCTGTATATATATATATATATATATATATATATATATATATGCATACAGTGCCCTGAGAGGCCAAAAGAGGGTACTGGATTCACTGAAACTGGATTTTTCAGACAGTTATTAGCTTCAATGTTAATGCTGGGAACCAAACTTGGCTACTCTGCAAGAGTAGCAAATTCTCTTAACCACTGAGTCATTTCTGTATGGCATGTCCTCAATTTTTTGAGTTCCAACAATGTCTCAGCTTTCAGATTTTGTTTCACACTGTATCTGGAAACTTTTGTACCTTTTATGCTAATGTTCTCTGTCTTTACACTTAATGTGCATCTCCTATTTAATCAGACAACTTCTGCCTTTTCAATGGAATATTTAGAACATTTCAGTGAATGGGGTCATAAATACCATTGGACTTAATTCTTTGAAACATGATTATTTTCTACTTGTCTGCTATTTGTTTCTTTTTCTCTTTTCTTCCTGCCTTGCTTTATCTCCACGATCTTTCCCAGTCATAGCTCTTGGCTTTATTTTATCATGGGTACTGGGTTTGCAGTGTGTGCTTTAACTTCTTGTCACACTGCACAGATCAACATTTAAGCAGACTTCCAGGTACACCCCTTCCTGCTGTCCTTTTGCTGCTGACACCTGTGAAGACCAAACTCTGAAGCCAGGTAAGGCAGAAGGTTTCAGAAGGTCAGAAGGTTGAAGAGAATGTGAGGAGTTGTAGGCAGATAACACATGTTTTGTTCACTGGCACATCCCTAGGGAAGCAGATGCTGGCATACATACAGGCTGAAAATTACAGGTTGAACACATGTAAACACATGTGTGCATACAGACTGACACATAGACTGAAGGTCCCCCCCAGGGGGGTATGAGCAGGCAAAGGGAAAAACACTTGACTCTGACTCCAGAGCCATCTTTATATAGAATCACATAAAAGTGGCATTTTTCCAGGGTATTATATAACAGATTAAATCACTTTTTGCTTTTGGATTCCTTTGACATCTTATATCAGTCAATTTTTGTTGACTAACAGCCCCCGGACATTGAGCATTAGCCATCTTGGCCCATGACAGATATCTATATCAGCACCACGTTGTCTAAACATAAATTGGCCTGTTCTGTCTTTTCTTCTCTACAATGCTACAGCATATTGAGATATACAATATGAGATACACTTGCAATATAGTATATTATTTTTCTCTTAAATAATTATCTGTTACAGAAATATTTTAAGTGAAAAAATATATTTTATATTTACCCTAACATTTATAGCATCCTTTGTGATTCATTTGTTTGTATAGATCTGAATTTCCAACTGCTGTCATCATTCCTGCACTGGAAAGCATCATTTAACATTTCTTATAAAACAGTCTCCTTAGCAATAAATTCTCTCAGCTTTTTTTTCCTCCCTCTCTTTTTAGAAGTCACTTTGCTCTGGCTGCCATTACTGATTTTAACACACTCAACTATGATACGCCTTGGTGTGGCTTTATGTTCACCTTGCTTTTATAAGTCTTCAGATTAATAAATCCTCATGAAATTTAGAAGTTTGACCATTATTTGTTCCAAAAGTTTTTGTATCCTCCTCCTTTTCTGTGCCTCCAATTATCTATCTGTAGACTACTTAATATTGTCCAATGGGTCAAGTGCTTGAGTTCATCTTTTTGGATTTTACTCTTTTAACTTTTATTTGAATGGTTTTATTCCTATGTATTCATGCCCTCTGATCATTTTATACTCACTGTCCAATCTTTTTATAAAGATATACTTATTTAAGTATATGTGTGTGTGAGAGAAAGAGAAAGAGACAGAGAATATACAATCTACCACTCTCCACCTTTTCTCTTGAGGCAAGATCTCTTCCTGAATCTAGGCCTTGCATTTTCTTATCAGTATAGAAGCCACTAAGTTCCAGAAGTCCATCTGTTTCTGTCACCTTCAGACCTGGGGCTACAGGCACGCATGGGATCCTCAGGTCTTCACATGGGTACTGCAAACTAAGTTCTGGTCTTCATGATTGCACAGTAAGCATTCTGAAGTGCTGACCCATTTATCTCTCCAGCCCCAGTGTGGAATCTTTAAAACCCTTCATGTGAAGTTTAGAAGTTACGGTGTTCACCTATGGTAATTCTGTCTAGGTTTATATATTCCAAAGGGAGACCTTTTGTCCCATTTTTTATATCATCTCTATCATTTTAGGAGTTATTTTTATGCATTGAGTAGTCTCCTGTATATAGATCACATTTAAATTTCTTGACATTTGTTGCCATTTTGTGTTAGAGATACTGGAACTTCTGAATTTTATGTGGGTTTTTTTCTTGATTTTTGTTATCTCCTTTCAAAGAATGTTGAGTCTTGATTCAGAAAAACATTACTTGAGAAAATGTTCAATGATTAGTGGATAGTTTGTTTTTACGTTTTCTATTTTTTATTGAATTTTTGTGTATTTCATACAGAACATCTCAATCACAATCATCTTCATACCCCTTATCCCACTGGCATCCTCCTATAGCCCCTCCCCTATTGGAGTTATATATTTTGTCACTGGTCCTTGGACAGGACTCCTATATTAAACTTCACACACCCGGGGGTCAGGGACCATTTCAGAAGAAGGGACACAAAGAGGGTGCATGACCACATGGAAATAGGGTCCTACAAGCTCCTGGGACCCTGCACATATGGACCTAGAGGCCACTTTTTAATTTTTGCTATGGTAAGTTTAGAGTTTTCCCAAGTGCTCATTTATATCAGTTACTCAGAAGAAGCCTTTACGGATCTCTACTGACGGCACAAATGTAGTTAAGTTCTCTCTACTGGGTTTGGTCAGCATAGCCGCCTGTGAACTCTGAGAATTGTTTAGCTTAGAACTCTGCAATAGAGGATCTTTTCAGTTTTATGGAATCTCTCCTCATGTTTAAGCAGTGTAATATTTAGCCAAAATCTCAGAGAAGAATTCTAGTATTCCTTCTCTGTATGGATCCCTCTTCTCTACTGCTCCATACTCAAAATTCCTACTGTCTGTTCTTCATGAACTCTGATCCTTGTCTCTGCAATTTATATAAATTTCAGTGTTCAACTTGATTTCCACTGGTATTCCAGAAAGTGCATCCAGGTGGAAAGCCAGGGCAGTCATGGATTCCACCTAGTTCATTTCCTTTCTTTTTAGGGCTCACTATTACACATAAAACAGTTATGTCTGTCTTGCTGAGGGTTCATTTGCATAAGGTAAGAAGGCAAGTTGATACCTGTAATGCTAGCAAGGCTGAAAATAGATGTCTGTAAGCTCTTCTGATGAATAAATGAAGCCACACATATTTGTATTTATCTTTGTCATCATTTGCGCTTTCACTCTTATTTAAGAAATCCTTTGGCACTGAAGTCTAAAATTGTCTCATCTATAATCCATTTAATTCATATTTGAGCTATTTCTTCTCTCTTGATTACAACATCACAAAACCTGACTAAAAACGACACAGCTGAGCCTTTTCTAAATATTTGGCCTGAAAAAAAACTTTATGATAACAAACATTCATTGTTGTAAGCAGTGAATTGTGGGTAATTTCTTTTTAAAAAAATATTTTTTTAACGGGGGTGGGTATGGGTGGGGTCAGTTCATGCAAGGCTTGTCTATGGAAGAAGCCAGAGGACAACTTGTGTCAGTTCTCACCTTCCACTACGTGGGCAGCAGGGATCAAATTTAAGTCACCAGGTTTGGCAGCAAGTGTCTTTACTTAAACACTGAGCCATGTTGCTGTCCCAATTTTGGGTAATTTCTGACACATCAAGAGCTCACTAAGATACATGTCAATGGGTAGTGCACAACTTCAGTTTTTAGTCTTTAATGATATTCAATTAAGTCTTATAATTATTTTCATAAAGCTCTGTGGAAATCATTCTTAAATAATTAAAAACTGTGATGCTGTTGTACTTTTTCTTCTCTTTTATGCTACTTGTTACTGGTGGAAAACAATTCACAGTTTCTTTTGTGTACTTAATTTGTATTCAATCATTTCAAATACTTATCTGCAAATGATCTAGAGTTTTCTACATAGATAATCATATTATCTGTGAATAATACTAGTATCTTTCCTTTCCAATTTCTATAATAAATATCTCCAAATACAATGATGACTAGAATTACCAGCAGTGAGATATTTAAAATACATGGTTTTAAAAGGAACACATTTACTATTTTGCCATTATTATAAAATTTTATCTAATTTCCGTATATTCTTTAGATAATTGAGATGTTTTGCATAAAAGGCATACAAATTCAACAAAATATGTATTTAAAAAGTAGTGGAGGTTTTTATTCTTTACCATTTTTTAAAACTTTTTTCCTATATATAAAAATAATTCACCAGATTTTACATTTTCTTTTGAAAGGGAGAGGAGATAGTATATTCTGAAGTCAAATATGAGTGACCAAGACCTGGATAAACAGATTCAGTTTACTCAAATTCCATGTTCCAATCTGGTCACTATGTTTTATAGAAACAGAACAAAGAAAAGTCATAATTCAAGACACCTTTCAAATACACTGATGGCAGATACAGCAAAAGAAAACTCTCAGCCACTAGCTAGTGGCATTCTTAGACTTTTGATTGGTGGGAACTGTTTCTTTTGTTAAGTTAATACATTTTGTTAGTCAAAAGAATGTTAATTCAGAAACAGAAGTGAGCAAGGTATGGTTATTTACAAGGTGAAAGATGTCCCCACATAATTTGTGAATAGTCTCTGAATCTGCAACCTTCCAAATGCTTCATAGTCTTTGAAGCATTAATCAATTTGTCCTCCTTGAAGAAATTCAGCTCAAGATGCCAGAGTTCTTTCTGGGAAATTTCTTTCACAATTAGCATCACATTTTGTGCATACAGGGGCCACACATTATTTATTCCAAGGTCATGGCTAGGAAGGCTCATTCCTAGACTATGATGTAAATGAGGCTCAGTTGTAGTCAAAATAGCAGTCTTTAGGAGAGGAATAGCTATCTGGTAAAGTCAATAAGAAATAAATTCCTGGATCATATCAAAACTATTAGCCATCATGATCCAGATCTAACTTTTCTTCTTTTGTCTTCTGTATATAATATAACATTTGTATGTGACATATAATAGGATGATTATACCAAAATTAAAATAATCAAGAACATTACTTGGTCTAATGGAGTAAATACAGCAGAGTAAGGAAACACTGAAAAAAAAAGAAATTGACTGTGTTTCCTTCTGTATTTACAGTTATCTGTTCTCTATGAACTATTTTATTCACATTTGGAGTATTTAAACAAATTTGTTTTAAACACGTTTGTTTTTTCTTTAGATCAGTTAGACATTTTAGCTATAAGTGGCTAACTAACTCTGGAAGTATTTATCTGTGGATAATGACTTCATCTGATTTAATATATTGGTATCATACCAGATTTAGTTTTTAAAAAGGAGAAGTGAAACATATTATAGAAGGAATTACACAACAAAATGGTATTCTTTTTCTAATAAGAATTGTAAGGTCTGGGTTCGAGAGACTCAGCAGATGAATGGATCAGAGTGCTGGGAGTTAACAGGGTCGGTTTATTAAGGGCACAGACTGGCTTCCCAGCTGGGAAAGAAGGAAGACCAGCTGGGACTAGCTTCTCCACACTCGGGAGTGGAAAAATGCTAGCTCTCCTAGGGCTAGCCTCCCCAAGGAGATGGGGGAGACTAGCCCCTCATCTTCGGGCTCAGACTGGGGAACTGGGCTGCTGTGCCTGGCTCCAGATCAGGATGGAGAAGCCTGCTCAGGGAGAGAGTGGGAGCCTAATTCCCCAGAGAGAGGTATCAGCCCCAGGAGAGTGAGAGATAAGCCCTGCCTAGCTGGTCAGCAGGCCCTTTCACGGGCAGGGGGGTTCCTCATGACATCTGATTGATGCCTAAGGGGAGACTGCAAACCTTTGGCCAGGAAGCAACCCCCTTTCAGGAATCTTATCTGACCAAGAAGCTGTAAAAGTCAGTCCCGTTTTGCAGGAATTTGCAGATCCCGGACTTAGAGACCTTATCTAAAAGTCAATCCCTTCTGCAGGAATCTGCAGATTCCACCCAGAGGTTGTAAAAGTCAGCTTCCTCTCATGAATGTTTGAAAATTCTGGTCCTAGGTTTCTGTCAGTCTTCCTGAGGCCTGAACTTCTAGGGGGTTCCTCCCTCAGTCACATCTTACAAGAATGTCTTCATTTACATAACAAATATTAATAACTTTAATAGAAATGAGAGATCAAACCTGTTAAAAAATCAGAATTTTATAGGTTTGGAAAGTATAACCAACTACTGTTTTAAAAATTTTTGATGACTAGAAATGGAAATAGGACTCTAGATGGAATCATTGTAGTATTTTCCATTTCCTTAGTAAAATGATGTTTAAGTATTAATTTTATCCTGGCAAATTGTATTATGTAGGACACCTTAGATCCTCATTTAATCAAAGAACATCAGTACTTAAACTATAAAATATCATGACTATTGTTGATATAATTGTGATGTCTTGTATAATTTAAATAAGAAGAATTAACCCAAATCTTTATATATTTCTATCTAGAGAAAACAGGGTTGTAGTCACTTGTTAAACATTTGAGTAAATTATAAGGTCTTTTAGTCTAATTGGTTAGTTTCATTTAAAATATATATACTTTGTATATCTAATATATACGTAACAAATTTGAGTTTGAACACTGGGCTTTTTATACAAATTATACTAAACAATTAGGAAAATATACTAATTATTTTTTTAAATTACTTTTATGGAATCATTGTATGTTTCACACAGAATATCTCAATTGATCTTAATCATCTTTACATTCCCTTCCCCACCAGCACCTTCCATAGTCCCCAGGTGGAATCCATACATTCTTTCATCTGTGTTAAGGTCTATTGTGTCAAGTTAGTGTCTCCAAATGACCTTATTACAGGTTCACACACTGAGGTCTAGTCGGCCTACCCAGAGTGCCTCACTTTAAGAAGACTAGCTCATCCTCACCAAAAGGTATCACTCATTTCCTCAGTTCCATGCTGGGTTTTTGTGTGCTTGAGTTTTCATGGGTTGAGCATGCCAAAACCATTGCTGTAGGTTCATATGAGCAGGGTCCCAGGAGCTTGTAGGATTCTATTTCCATATGGTCATGCACCACCTGATTAGCTATTACAATCTTTCTGCTCCCTCCTCCACAATGGTTCCTGAGCCCTGGGTGAGTAAAACTTAATATAAAAGGAACCCACATTCTACAGATTCCTAATCTCCATGATTTAGCAATTTGTGAACTTTTGTGTTACTGGCCCTTTCTTGCATGTGGGAGCTTTATTAATGAGAGTTGAAAGATTCATTAGTGATTTCTTTACCCCTTGTTCTATATTGTGTGAGCTTTGGGTGTACAGGCTGCATTGTTGATGTTCACTTAGACGTGGGAAATTCCCAGACAATATCTGTGTGTGACCAGCTGTGGTACTCTGTATTAGTCTCTGATTCAATAGATTTTTTGATGAGTGGTGACTGGGATACTTGACTATATATAAGAACATGTATTTTGCACTTAGTAAGAAGCTACATTAGCCTAGGGATGTGACAACGTTGTGGATGTCTCTAAACCCTATGACCTCTTCAAACATGTTTATTTGGCTCTGTTTACAGGACCACACATGAGTTTACTCATTGAATGGGTTCTACAACCAGTTATGTAAACATTGATTGTCCCCAAAATAAAAGTGCTATTACTGCACCAGTGATGAATTTTGTATCAGTCATCAATGTGGTCATTTGGTCATGAAGCTGGTGTTTGGCCATCCACTGATGTTCTCCCTTGGCTACTTGCATAGTATTCATATGGGATCTAGACTTCAGAGAAAGTGGTTTGCAGGTCAGTTCCAGCTCCATTGTTCCAAATCCAGTCTACAAGGTATGTCTGTCTTCAGCAATAGGGTCCTACATTCAACTTCTAGGTGGCAACTAAGGCCTGTAGCAATAGCCTGTGTAATTTGGGGAGTCTCTTGGACACCTCTGGTCAATGACGCAAAGGAAGGTTTCTCCTGTCTGCCACTGGTTCTTGTTATGTAGCCTTCAGCTATGCCTATGCGCTCATGTAGAGATATTGTAAGTGTCATTTGTCATTAGGTTGTTAGACTAATATGATTCCCTCTGAGGTTTTATACTAGCTAGGCATTATTTTTATCCTCTCTCTCTGTCTAACCTTCCCTCTATTCTCCCCATTTCTCCCTTGATAATACCAGTCTCCTAAGGTCCCACCTCTCTTGAGTTCCTTCTTTCCCTTTATCCCTATAGTTCCTTTTATAAACCTCCCTCCCCTCTTCCATTTAAATACCTCCATTTTATTTATTTCTCCCTTAGTAGCACCTGTCTCCTATTATTCTTTTAGGTTATTTGTTTTCCTTTACCTCCCTGGTTCCCTATGCTTTGAAATGGATACACTTCTCCATTAATGTAATTGAACAGTAAAATTCCAGAGGCATCTTAGGACTTTCTAAAAAATTATTTCATGTCTTCCTCCACTGATAGTTCCCTTCTAATTAAAGTATATGGTTTATTTTATTTAAAGGAAAAATGGTAACTAAGTATGTGAAATTTAAAATTTCCTTTTTTTCTAGCACATTTGATTGAGTTTGAAGAAACTAATCAAGAAGTAATATAAAATTTTTACAATTATAAGCTTTCACCCGGTGTGTGTGTGTGTGTGTGTGTGTGTGTGCATGTGTGTGTGCATGTTCATATGTGAGGGTGCACATGTCTGTGCAGGTGTACACTAATGTACATGTGGAGGCCAGAAGTTAACCTTGGGTGTTGCTCCTTAGAAATTATCAAATATATTTTTGAGGAAGGAACTTTTACTTCTTTGAAATATGCCAAGTATGCTAGGCTGGCTGGATCTCCCTGTCTCTGCCTTTTCCATCACTGGGGTAACAAGTACAAACCACAATGTCCTTAGGTTCTGAGGGATCAAACGCAGTTCCTCCTGCTTGTATGACAAGCACTTTACTCACTGAGCCATCTTCCCAGCCAACTAATTTTTAAAAAAATAAATAACATATCGAAACATACATACCTAAGGATTCACACAAGTCAGGAAATTAATTAGGGACCACAGGGAGAGGCGCTTCCTGGGAGCAGAGATAGAATACGGTGATATAAACGGAGGAAGAGGGGAATATTGAAATTAGATGGGTTAAATATGGTGAAGGGAAAATGGGAAGGAATATTTAACACCATGGAACTTTTGAAAAAGTCACATGAAACCTACTGCTGTAGAAACTTCTTAAGATACATAAATATACATATACAAATGTGTTTAAATTGATTTACTCATGATGGGGCAAAATAGCCCTACCAGACATCAAAGACTAGCAAACAAAAATATACAGTACCCAAAAGAGGCTCCTTCCTTTAGAGTTGTTGACCAGGGAGGTCCCATAGACTCTCCAACAATAATGGTTATTGCTATGACTCTTGGTTGCCCTCCAGAATTTTATAGTAAGATCATATTGCTGAAGGCACTACATATCTGAGGAGTAGAACAAACACAGAGAAATCAAACTGGTACTGACCTTGAAGTTTCATCTCTACTGGCTAGTTTTCATAGTGCTGAATGGTGCTACACATGCTTTTGAAAGAAAAAAAAATCATCACCCTTACCCAGCTATGAACACTGTGAATCATTGTAATTATTGGCCTGGCAAGGTATGCCCATTATTGTAATAGTGGCATGAATTTCATTAGAGTAACCAAGCACTTTCTGATCTGATTTAAGGATTCCTTCACAAAACGGAGCTCATACCTGGCACTGTTATAAGGGACAAAAAAAAAAAAATCTGTGCTTAGACATGTCACAGGCCATATGGGAGAAATTACTACTATTATTTTGATAAATATGCATAGTGTTAAAGTGACTTCTATTGACTTACTCTGATATCCATAGAATAATGCATCTCTCAACGCTCACAAAGAAGCTTCTTCTTGCAGCAGGCAGTGATTAACACAGAGATTGTCAATTGGCCAACATAAAGAAAATAAGAGACTACAAAATTCTGCGTCTTAAATGTAACACCTATATCACACCCTCTCCTTCCAAGGCCTAGAGATCATTATGAATGAGGTGGCGGAAAGCTTATAAGAGCCAGAGGTGATAGGTGAATACAAGGAAATTGTGTTTTCCAGACACAACAGGGCAGTTACACATATGAGCACACAGTGCTTGTAAGAGCATGTACAAGACATACAAAAATCCAAGTCAGACAAAAAGTCAGCATGGAAGAGGAAGTTGGGCAAGAAGCCCAAGCCCTAGATGAGGAACTATTGACAATTGATAGCTGCTGGGAGAGGGAGGCTGTGTTTTCTTTAAGGGTGTGATGCATGGTAGCCTGACCAGGCTACAGAGGATGAACTCACACCCAAGGTCATTTGGGGAATGAAAATCAGATTCCATAAGCCTTCACAAAAACAATAATAGAGGACATGAATTGAGGGAGTAGAGGGTGGAAATGGATCTGAAAGGAGAAAGGGAGGTGTTCTGAATATGATCAGAATACATTGTCTTCAATTCTCTAAGAGTGAATGGGTATATTATTTTAATAAAAATGCAACAAGTAAATAAATAATGTAGAATTCTTTATCAAAAGACAGAGTTGAGAAAAAAGAACAAGTGATTTGAAAAAAGCCAGTCCAAGTTTCTTTAAAACACATTGACCTTTAGTATCTATCTGTACATTACCTGTAATAATGACTTTGGAAAATAGGATAAAATTAAGTTGCTTGTATAAAACCATCTAGTACAGGGTATGCCTTCCAACAGATTTTCTGAAAATACTGATTTTTCAGTATTGATCTCCTTCTAGCCTTGTCACAGGCCCGTTCTTGCTCTTGGCACTTCAGACCTCTGGACTACTTTCCTAGTCCACACACATCCACTGAGTCCTGATACCCTGTACTCAGGCCAGCTCAGTTTTTCAGTCTAGCTTGTTAGACCTTCACAGGCTATTAGCATCCTCAATTTCCTTCTGCCAGCCCTAGACCAGCAATCTACCCTGGTTGTCCCCTCCCCTAACCTGCCTTGGATATCTGTGAGTAACCTTCTTCCCTGATAAATCTGACTCAGCCCACTGCCTTTCCACTCCCATATCACCTGAGCAACTCCATTCTCCCCCACCCACATCCTGTTCTCCTTCTAGCCTTGGGCCTAGGCCAGCTATTGTTCTTAGCACCCCAGATCTCTGGACTGCCCTCTTAATCCAGCCCCACCCACTGCAACCTGATTCCCTAACTCAGACCAGTTCAATTCTTCAATTTAGTTTGTAAGACTACACAGGCTATCCCCATCCCAACTTGCCTTTGTATTCCTAAGACAAGACTTCCACCCTGGCAGTGACTGCCCCCAACTTGCCTTGGATTCCAAAGACCAGACTTATTCTTTGGTAGATCTGATACTTCCCACTGCATCTCCACTCTGCTACAACTGCAACAACGGCAAACATCCCCACCCCCACATCCTTTTCTCCTAGCCTTGGACACAGGCACACTTTTAGTCTTGGTCCACCAGATCTCTGGACTATACTCTTACCTCTGCCTGGCTGTGAGCTTTCCAGGTTGCACTGTGCCTATTCCCCTACATTGGTGCCCTCTGCAGTCATTCACTCTACTGCAGTGCTAGGCTTCTGTGCCTTTTGATAGGGAGCCAGACTTTTGCAAACTGCCTGAGAAAGCCTGAATTCAGCTTCTGCCTGGCAATCTCAAATTGTGCTGTGTCTGTTGACTAGCGGGGTTCAGACCTTAAGAGAGAGGTCTGAAAACATCTAATCTCACCTAACTTTTGCCTCTGAGGGAACTTGTGAGTGGCTGGGTGAAAACCAACTGGTCCCACCAATATAAAATCAAAACAAAGAACCTGAAGCCTTTACCAACCAGTTTTTCATACACAATTAGAAAACAACAAAGCCACATCAAGTATGCAAACAGAATTGAACATTGACAAAACAAGGGAGGGCTTGAGTCTCACATCACAATCACAAACAACAAGGGAAATCAAAATGTCAAGATCAGATCAAAAAAATAACATAAAAAAAAACTGAAATAATATGTCCCCACCAAACATCACCAGTCCTATAGAAGAGTTCTACAGTGAGAATCCCATAGAGATAAGACAGGACACAGAGTTTAAAAGAACAATCATAAATATGATCAAAGAATAAATGAATTTAAAGAACACACAAACAACAAATCAAAGAACTAAAAGAAGATATGGATAAACTTCTGACTGAATTCAAAAAAATAAATAGAAATATTGAAGAAAACTCAGGCTGAAATGAAGAAAGAAGTGAAAAACTCAACAAGTCAATATGAAATTACAGGAGAAAGCCTCATCAATAGGATGAATGAAATGAAAAACAGAATATCAAGACTGGATGATAAAGTTGAAGAACTGGAGTAATCAAAAAAGTTTATGAGAAATTTTTAAAAAACACAGAAATGGAATATGCAAGAAATGTGGGACACTATTAATAGACCAAATTTATGCATCATAGGCATAGACAAAGGAGAAGAATCTCAGGATAATGGTATTGAGCATCAACCAGATTCTAGAAAAAAAAATTCCCAAAATAAAGGAAAGACATTCCCATACAAATACAAAAAAGAACAAAGAACGCCAAATACACAGGACCAGATAAGAAACTCACCATAGCAATCTTAGTAAAAACACTAAGCATACAGAACAAAGATAGAATACAGAAAGCTACAAAAGAAAAACAACAAATCACATATAAAGAAAAACCTGTCAGAATTACAGCTGACTTTCCAATGCAAACTATGAAAGCCAGAAGAGCCTGGACCAAAGATTTCCCAGTTCTAAATGACCACAGATGCCAAGCTATAATACTTTATCCAGCAAAAATGTCTATTATACTTTAAGGGCAAAGAAAAATCTTCCACAACATGAACAGGCTGAAAGAATTCATGTCCAAAAATCCAGTCCTTCAGAGAATATATAAAGCAACATAAAGAACTGAAGAAAAGAATGACTATACCCAAGGGGCAAGGGAAAGAACCTGAATGAAAGTATAAATAAGGAACCACAAGGTTAGAACAACACTGCAAACAGAAATTAAAATGATAGGTACCAATTCATATTTTCAATAATAACTTTAAATATCAATGGACTGAATTCCCCAGTCAAAAGGCACAGGCTAGTTGAATGGATCAAGAAATAAAAATCTATCCTTTTGTTGTTTGCAAGAAACCCATCTCACCTTCAAGTACAGGCACTGCCTTAAGGTGAAAGGATGGAAAAAATATTCCAAGCAAATGCCATTAAAAAAGAAGGAGGAGTTACCATTATAATATCTCACAAAATTGACTTCAAACTAAAACTAATCATAAGAGATAAAGAGGGTCACTTCATTATTAACAAAGGAACAATTAACCAAGAAGATACTACAATCATGAACATACATGAACCAAATTCTGGTACAGCAAACTTCATAACATAAGTACTACAAGACTTTAAGACACAGATTTATCCCAACTCAGTAATATTAGGGGACTTCAATACCCCACTGTCTCCATTAGACAGGTCAACTGGACAGAGAATAAACAGACATCTGAATTAAACAACATCAGACATCTAAACCCTAACAGACATCTACTGAATATTTCACCCCAAAACTAAAGAATACACATTCTATTCAGCACCCCCATGGAACTTTCTCCAAATATGACCACATACTGGGGCACAAAACAATACTCAACAAATAAAAATAAGAAATGATTCCATGTGTTCTATCAGACCACAATGCAATAAAACTTAAAATCAACCCTGGCAGAAACATGAATAACTTCATGAACTCATGGAGACTAAATAACACACTCCTGAATGATGAATTGGTCAAAGGAGAAACTAAGAAAGAAATAAAAGTATTCCTGGAATTAAGTTAAAAGGACAATAAACACAACAAAACCTCTGGGACACTTTGAAAGCAGTCCTAAGGGGGAAGTTTATAGCTCTAAGCGCCTGTATTAAAAAATAGAAAGATCACAAATAAATGACTTAATATTGCAACTCAAGAATCTTGAAAGGCAGCAACAAACGAAACCCAAACCCAGCAGTCAAGAAGAAATAACAAAATTCCGAGCAGAAATTAATGAAATAGAAACAAAGAAAACAATACAATGAATCGAATCTAAGAGGTGGTTCTTTAAAAAGATAAACAAGATAGACAGACTCTTAGCCCATCTGACCAAAAGAAAGAAAGAGTAACTCCAAATCAACAAAATCAGAGATGAAAGAGGAACATCACAAAAGACAACAAAAAGATCTAAAACATTATAAGGTGATATTTAAAAACATATATGCTATTAAATTTGAAAACCTTAAAGAAATGAATGTATATCTAAAATCATGGGCCTCACCAAAGCTAAACCAAGAGAAGATCAACAGTTTAAACAGACCCATTACATATAAGGAAATTGAAACAGCAATATAAAACCTTCCAACACCCCCCCAAAAAAGTCCAGGCCCAGATGAATTCACAGCAGAATTCAACCAGACATACAAAGAAGAGCTATAGCCAATAATATTTAAATTATTCAAAAACATAGAAGCAGAGAGAACTCCAAAATTTGTTCTATGAAGCCAGCATTACTCTAATATTAAAACCAGGTAAAGATACAACCAGAAAAGAAAACCATATCCTTAATGAGCATAGATGCAAAAATTCTCAACCAAATACTTGCAAACCTCATATAGATACACATCAAAAAGATCATCCACCATGATTAACTCAACTTTACTTTAGAGATGCAGGGGTGGTTCAATATATGTAAGTCAATAAATGTCATAAAGCACTTAATAAACTCTAACACAAAACTCACATGGTCAACTCAATAGATGCAGAAAAGACCTTTGACAAAATTCAATATATATTTATGCTAAAAGTCCTGGAAGGAATTGGACTGCAGGGAATGTACCTCATCATAATTAAAGTTATATAAAAAGAACCAACATCATTCTAAGTGAAGAAAAACTGTAAGCATTCCCCTTAAAATCAGGAACCAGAGAAGGCTATCTACTATCTCTACTCCTTTTTAATATAGTGATTGACAAGACAAGGAAATTAAAGGAGTACGAATAGGAAAAGAAGAGGTCAAATTATCCCTTTTTTCAGATGACAAGATAGTATGCTTAACAAATGACAAAAATGTCACCAGAAAACTCCTAGAAATTAACACTTTCAGTAAAGTGGCAGGTGACAAAATTAATCTACAAAAATCATAGTCTTTCTATACACCAATAACAAGCAATTAGAGAAAGAGTGCAAGGAGACCCTCCCATTCATACTAGAGTCAAAAAATGAGATATCTCAGAATACACATGACCAAATACATTAAAGATTTCTACAATGAAAATTTTAGATTGTTAAAGAAGGAGCTTGAGGAGGGCATCAGAAGATAGAAGGACCTCCCATGCTCATGGATTGGAAGAATTAATATTGTGAAAATGAATATCCTACCTACCAAAGCAATATACAGATTGAATGGAAGACAAATCAAAATCCCCATGACATTCATCATAGAATTACAAAAAAAAATCCTAAAATTCAAATTGAAGCACAAAAAGTCCCAGATAGTTAAATTAACCCTGAACACAAAAAGTTGATGCAGGCAGGATTACTATATCAGATTTCAAAATATGTTACAGAGCTGTAGTCAAAAAAAGCATGGTACTGACATAAAAATAGCTCCGTAGACTAATGGGATATAATTGAAAATGCAAACATGAGTACGTGAAATTTCAGCCACCTGATATTTGAAAAAGGAACCAAGAACACTCACTGGAAGAAAGATACTACATTCAGCAAATGGTGATGGAAAAACTGCATCTCCACCTGTAGAAGAATTAAACTAGACCCTTTCCTTTCACCTTGCACAAGTGCTAATTCCAAATGGATCAAAGCCCTCAATATAAATCCTGAAACTCTTAGAAGAAAACATTGGCAGTAACCTACAAGATATAATTGTAAGAAAGAACTTTCCAAATCAGACAAGAGTTGTTCAGGAATTAAAGTCAATAATCAAAAGTAAATTAAAAGGTACAGCAAAAAGAAAAAACCAAGGAAGGAAAGAGAAAACCCACATAGTTGGAGAAAAATATTCGCCAGTGTACATGTGACAGAAGTTTAACATCCAGAATATATAGATAAGTAAAAAAAAACAAAGAATCAAGAAAAGAAGTGACCCAATTAAAAGATGTGCCAAGGATCTGAACAGAGAGTTCTAAAAACAGGAAATAAAGATGGCTGAGAACCATCTTTAAAAGGATTCAAAATAGTTAACAATTAAGGAAATGCAAATTAAAACTACTTTAAGATTTCATCTTACTCCAGTTAGATGGCTAAGATCAAGAGAATAAATGAAACGAAATGCTGGAGAGGATGTGGGAAAGGGACTGCTCATTCACTGCTGATGGGATTGTAAAGTCATGCAACCCTATGGAAAGCAGTGTGGAGAACTCTTTAAAAAGCAAAAAACGAACCTACCATTTGACTCGTTTGTACCACTCCTTGGCATATAACCAAATGACTCATCCTATTGCAGAGATACTTGTACCTCCATGTTTGCTGCTCTTTTCACAATAGCTAAGGGATCGAAGCAACCTAAGTGTCCCGCAACTGACAAGTGAATAATGAAAATGTGGTACATTTACACAGTGGAGTTCTATTCAGCAATAAAGAAAGAAAGATGAAATCATAACCTTTTCAGGTAAATGGATGGAACTAGAAACTGTTATGCTAAGTGAAGCAACACAGACTCAGTAAAACAAATGACATATGTTCTTCCTCATATGTGAACCCTAGCACCAAACTTTCTATGTGAGTATGTATCCTGATGTGGTCCCAGGAACCAGGAAAATGACAAAGAACCAGGGAGGTAAAGAGAAAGAAGGAACCTGAGAGGGAATAACAGTGGGAGGCAGATGTTACTAAGCAATAAATAGATAAAAGTGGAGTATTTAATTGGGAATGGGGAGGGATGGTTATACAAGGAGCTATGGGGGTAAAGGGAAAGAAGGAGCTCAAGAGAGGTGGGGCCACAGGAGACTAGTATTATCGAGGGAGAAATGGGGAAATTGGGACTCTTTAAAAGGAGGAGACATGGAGGGGGATTAGACACGGAAAGAGAGAGAAGAAAGAGAGAGAGAAAAAGAGAGAGAGAACATAAATAATGCCTAGCTAGTATAAAACACCAGAGGGGATCATATTAGTCTTAACAACCCAATGACAAATTCCACATACACTATCTATACATAACTCCATGTGAACAACTGAACATAACAGGAAACAGTGTCAGACAAGAAAAATCTTCCTTTGAGTTGTTGGCCAGGGTGGTCTAAGTGTCTCCCAAAATTAAATGGTCTATTGCCACAGCACTTGATTGCCTCCCAGATCTTGAAGGTTGCACTATTCCTGAAGACAGGACATACTTCAGAGACTGGATTTGGAGCAATGAAGCTGGAATTGACTTGGAAGCCATTTCCTCTTGAAGGCTAGCCCTCATAGCTCTGGAGAGCACTATGCATGCAGCCAAAGAAGAACATCAATAGATGGCCCTGTACAAGCTTCTTGACCAAATAACCACATCAATGACCAGCACAACACTCTACATTGGTGCAGTAGTGGCACTTTTATCTTTGGGCCAATCAAAGTCTACCCAATTGTTCTTAAAGCACACTCAGTGGGAGGAAACTTATGTGTGGTACTGTAATCATAGCCAGATACACATGGCTGAAGAAGTCATAGATCAGGGAGATTCCCCAGGGCTGTCACATCCCTAGGCTAATGTAACTTCTTACTAAGTGCAAAATATGTGTCCTTATATATACAGTCAAGTATCCCAATGACCCCTCATCAAAGAAGCTTCTCTTGCCCTAGACAGAGACTACCACAGAGTACCACAGCAGGTAACACATAGACATTGTCTGTGAATTGCCCATGCCTAAGTGGTATACCTACAATGCAATCTCTACATCCAAGGCTCATGCAACTTAAAAAAGAGGGTAAAGAAGTCACTAATGAATCTCTCAGCTCTCATTAATGAAGCTCCCTCATGCAACAGAGAGACAGTAACACAAAAGATCACAAATGGCCCAGGAATGAAGATTGGAGTGGATCCCTAGATAAGACTCCTTTATTAAGTTTCACTTCTTCATGGCTCTGAGGCCATTGTGGAAGAAGGGGAGAAAGATTGTAAATGCCAGGGAAGAGGTGTGTGACTACATGGAAACAGAATTCTACAAGCTCCTGGGACCCTGTTCATATGAACCTACAGCAATGATGTTGGCATACTCAGGACCCATGCAAACTCAAGGAGGCAAAAACCCAGAATGGAACTTGGGAAATGGGCTGCAGACACCAATCTTTATTGAAGAAATATTGGCAATTGATTACTGTTGGGCAAAAATGAGCTAATCTTAAAGTGAGGGATTCTGGATAGGCTAACTAGACCTCAGTGGATGAACCTGCACTAAGGAACATTTGGGGACACTAACTTGACACAATAGACCTTAACACAGATGAAAGAATGTATGGACTCCATTTGGGGGCTATGCGGGGTGTCAGTGGGGAATGGAGTATAATGATAACTAAGATTGCTTAAGATATTCTGTATGAAATACACATTGATTCAATAAAAATATTTTATCTATTAATAGAATCATCAATTTTTCAAAAGAATAACATATTTATAAGCAGTCCCTATTAACCTTACCTTGACACAGGAGGAAAGGTAAAGAAAATGGTCTTGGATTTCCCATCTGAGCCTACTTTTCTAAGAAATGCACTCGGTCATAAAGAATTTTTCCATGGTAGATGAATAAAATCCAATACCATTTCAGTTAAATGAACAGAGAACAGTAGAATCACATAGCTCACAAAACTGTAAAATACATGATAGCATATGTCAGTTATCTGTTTCTCCCTCTTTCTGCTCTACTGAACTGTGTTAATTCCTGTTAAGGTGAAAAAAAAACCTATCCTATACCTGTCTAAAGGTAAGAAGCTGAGAAAGCAATTTAGTGGTAAAATGCTTGCCTTGCATGCACAAGTTTCCCTGGGTTTGAGCCCCAGCATTATCAAGAAAGGGGTAAGTAATGCTCGATTCAAAACTATCACAACAGGAATAAGAGGTTTAGCTTAGCTTTGAGTACAAGAAGGAAAAAGGGAGCTTTATTTATAGGCAAGGAGCACTACAAGGGGTCAAGTGGTTGAAAAGTTACTCAAAAGAGATATAGCGCCAAAGGGGGATGCTTGTTAAATCAACCTAAAAGTGCAACATAGGAACTTTATTGAAGGCAGGTCAAGGACTTTTCTATCAAAAATAAGGCATGAGGAACTTCATTGGTTCTCTGGGGCTGACCAAATGTAAAGGGTGGCAAATTCTTAGAAAACAGTATTATTCTTGTTAAGATGAAACAATGCAGGAATAGCAATGACAGGGCAGTCACAGAAGGACAAAGTTGAGGCTCCATTAAGAGGAGGGATCATAGAAATCTAACTAAAGTTTGGTCAAGAAAAGAGTCTTTGTCATTCTTCATGTTCTAGTCAAGACTTACTTGACCCTAGTCTGGGAAACTCCACAGCAAACAATCATAAAACCTGTGTTTCAAAATTAGACAGACTGATTGAGAGTAGTCCTCTTGGAGACTTTTGAACAAAACACCATGTCTACTCTAATGTTCTATGATTGGATAAGCGTAGTGTATGTCCTCTTACCTGTAAGTGACAAAGAGTTCTTTGAGATCATATGAAAAAAAATTGACCTGGGTATGGCAGTACATCCTCCCAACACTCAAGAGACAGATCTCTGTGGCAGATCTCTGTGGGTCTGAGGCCAACCTAGTTTACTGTGCAAGTTCTAGGGCACAAACGGCTATACAATGAGAACCCATCTCAGAGGGGAAAAAAAAGAGATTCATAATGAATCTGAAAAATAAAATGGGTAAATTTCTGTGGCACTCAAATTATGTGGCTATTCCAAACTATTATACTCACAGTATATATTTTCTAAAGGGTTTTTATTTACTAATAACAAATATAAATGGTGTAATGTAAAATTATGTTAGATGTGGTTCATACACCAATTAATATTCATAGAATGTACTTTGATTGGTTGTGATTATTTCCCTTATATTTCAGTATGTCCCAATACAAACCCAATGAGCCAGCCCAACTATCCTTTGTAACTCTCTGGAGGCAGGGGGCAGGGAACTCTTTTTTCTAAAATCGAATTGATCAATTTTAGCCTTCAATTTTAATTATGTAAGCTCTACCAATCTTCCAAGACCTCATTATATATCAACTCCAGCTATTGTCTTTTCCATAATACCAAAGAAAGTGTCTCTTCTTATCAAACTTATACATAACCAGACTTCAGAACTTTTTGTAATTAGTGTTACTTATATGCCCTAGTCCTCTTCATCACTCACAAACTCTCAACTCCTGTTTCCTGCAATATTGCATTTTCTTTATACATTTTAACATAGATCCATGATTAAAGATGTAGCTCAAACAAAATTTGCTTCAAAATACACTCTATGGATTTCCATTTCTTAAGAATATATCTTGACTATGATTTAGCTTTTCTCCTATGAAGTCTTACTTCAATGTGAACAGTTGCTTATTTAGTAGTTTGCTTGTATGACCACCTGTAAACAAACTGAAGAGGGTGGTTCAAGGCACTCTTTCATTAACCTTTGGAATTCTGTCTTCCTAAAGAATAATCATTGACTTCATAATTAGGAGACTTGACTTTTAGAATTACAAGATGCTGGACCTGGTAAGTGTTACTACAATCAGTCTCTTTATAATTAATTTCAGGGTCATCCTCCAGATTCTTTATGACTCTCAAATAACGATTTGTTTCCTGTTCTGTGTGTACTTGTGGTTCTTAATTTTCTTTGGGACATTTTCCCATATAAATTATTTTCTTTAAATTTTATGAATCATAAAAACTATCTAGTTCCTTCCTGGTATAATTACAAAGTGTCTATGTCAATACCACATTAAATAAGTTCTCAAGAGCCTTCAACAACAACAATTGCATCTGATATTTTTTTAAAAACTGTGCTTCCTGATAGACATTATTCTTTTCCTTTTGGGGAAAAGAATACAAGTTCAGAGAGATCTCATGACTAGTGAGTAGACTGTTAAGTATTGGACTCATGTGTTTTAAATTTAAGTCCAACATTCTCCTCTAAAATGTCAGGAAGAGGAACTAGGAAGACATACATTTTGTGGTTTTGTACAAGATGAAGAAAAATGCAAATTAGGATTTGAATATTCATTAAAAATTTCGGTCCAATCATCAGACAAAAGCAATAAGACAAATCACATAGTCTCTCAGGAGGACTTGAAATAACTGCTGGTTTTAAGAAGTGAAATGATTAAATGTGAGCTCTTAGAGGACATCATCAGCTTGCTTTGAATGAAATGAGAGGAAATGGGAAAGAGTGGAAAAAGTTTTGAGTTGAATTCAAATTAGTATAGCTATTATAGAAAAGAGTTTGAAGGTTTCTTGAAAATGCAAAACTAGAACTACCATGTGATCCAGTAATACCATCACTTGGCATATACCCAAAGGAACTAAAATCAGTATATCAAAGAGATACTCACACTCCCATGTTCATAGCAGTACTATTCACAATAGTCAAGAGAATTTGAAATAATCTAAATCTAATTGATCGTCTACATAGACGAACGGATTAGGAAAGTATAGTATACCAAATGGAATACTATTCAGTCATGAAATAGATGAAATCCTGTCTTTTGCAAAAACATGGATACCTCTGAAGGATATTATATGAAGTAAAATAAGCCAAGCACAGAAAGAAAACTATGACATTATCTCATTTATATGTGGAACCAAATATAATCTAACTTAAAGGAGCAGAAAGTTGTTGTTACCAGGGCCAGGTGAAGGAAGGGTATAGGGAGAAGATGGTTACCAGGTACAAAGGAGAAGCTGGATAGAAGGAATAACTCATAAGTTCTATATTGCAATAGACTAACTATGCTTGGAAACAACTAAATATATATTTTATAACAGCAGAATTAGAATTTTGCTAACACGTTGATATATGTTATAAATATTACACATTGAATACAAGTATTGAAATGTCAGATTGGTCCTCATAAATAGTGACAAATGTTAAATGTCAATTAAACTTCTAAGATGGGCTGGAGAAATAGCTTGGTGAGTAAAATGCTTGCCACAAAAGTATGAGAAACTGAATTTGGATTCCCAGCACCCATGTAAAATTGGAGCACGTCAGCATTCATCTGCAATCCCAGCAATGAGGAGATCATCAAAGTGGCATCTCTAGAGTTCATTAGACATCCAGACTAGCTGAATCAATGAGCTCTGGGACAATTGCTGAGAAACAGTGTCTTCTGGACATGACAGGGGCATGAGGCTCATGAACTCATAGAAGCTGCCGTTGCTTGTATAAGATCTGCATGAGATCAAGACAATCAACCTTCCAACAAGGATGGAAGAGGGGCTCATGAGGCCCCACCCTTAACTGAGGAGCTATGAGCAGTTGATGGCTGTTGGGAGAGGGAGAATCAGTTTTTGTCAGGGCTGTGGCCCATATTAGGTTGAACATGCTCTTGTAGATTGCCTTACACTCATATAGATACATAGATACATAGATACATAGATAGATACACAGATAGATAGATAGATAGATAGATAGATAGATAGATAGATAGATATAGATACAGATACAGATATAGATATAGATAGATCTAATTTAAAATTCAGTGTGATATATCTGTATTTATCTCTCTTTCTCTCTATCTGTCTATCTACCTATCTGAACATAAAATTCAGAGGGGCCATGGGAGATTCAAAGGGAGTTGGAAGGAGTGCAGGAACATATGATCAAAATAACTTGTATACTTCCATAAAATTCTCAAATAATAAACATTATAAATGAAATAAAAATTTCAGTGTATACAAGAAATTCTGCTGAAAACGAAATGAAAATAAGATAGATAGTGAATGAGAAAAATACCCTATTCTGACCTCTTGATTCCATATGCAAGTGCATGCACACTTACAGCTCACATTCACATATACCACACACAAAAATTCTAAGAATAAAAAAAATGATGCCCTGGAAAGAAGCTTCAGGAAAGAGGACTGTTTCACAAGCACACAACCTGTCTATGCTGATTCAAAACCGAAATTTTCCTTCAAGCTGACATCCCTAATTCATTCTTCTACCGTCCATCTGCTACGTTTTATTTCTCTTTCCATTTCCTCCCTAGGCAGCCATCTAAACATAAATTTGCATTTTCTCTGATGTTCATCTGCCACATATGTAAAATAATGGTATCATACCGGAAAAGACTGGCAAATAAATGAAATGATATATAAAAATACCTAGTCTAGTTCCAAGCAGAATAGGTCATCAGTTATGAATAGTTGTTGTGTTTTTACTGTTGTTACTGAAAGCTCCATATGCTAATATCTACATGCATATAATTATCTAGAACGAAGTCTAGTTCCATATGTCAATATTTGAATATCTGTATATCAATACTTAGATATCTGAAGGCCAAAATGGAGAACTAAGTGTCTAGCCACATTCTTTTATCTAGGCATGTGGGCTGGGGAGCATTTTAACCCATGAATGACATGCCAGGAAATTAAGCAACTGCAGTAACAACTATTTTATAGACTATTTGACAGCTTTCAGTTATAGTACCAAGACCCAAATGACATTTAAAAGCTATCAGCACTAAAGAAGATATTCATTTTACATCAAATATAACAAGTGTTGTATATGACATCAACTGATAAATATGAGTATGTAATTCACATCTTAAAAATAACAGTTTCATTATGAAATTTCATCAAAGCATATAACATACTTTCATCTGATTCACTTCCTGTTATTCTCACTTATCCCTCCTCTACCATCCCCAATCTCTCTCTCTCTCTCTCTCTCTCTCTCTCTCTCTCTCTCTCTCTCTCTCCTTTGAACTATTACTTTGATCCCTTTTCCTACTTTTCTAAATTCCATCCACATGTACTTCTTGTCTTTTTGAGGTGGGCTTATTTCCCTTATGAACTCCAGTTCCTTCCATTTTCCTAAAAAATAAAAGGCATGATTTTGTTCTTCCTAAGTGAATAAAAAGCCATTGAGCATGTATACCCCATTTTCTGTATTCATTTCATCTGTTGATGGGTACCTAGACTGATTCCATGATTTAGGTCCTTTGAATAATGCCATGATAAATATGGGTATGTGTCTACCACTTTTGTACTTGAACTTTGATTCCTTTGGGTATATGCTTAGGAGTTATACCTTATATTTTGACATATCCTTAAGCAAAGACTGCATACAGTAGGCTGAATAACAAACTTAATAATGTTCACATATTAAACTTACCAACCTGTAGAGAGCTGCGGATTACCGCATCTTAAAGATGGCGCCTGCTTCTGCCTTCCACCATCCCGAAGGTGAGTGCTCTCTGGAGCAAACAGCTCCATAATTGGCTGTGGCTGAGATCTGACCCTGCTTCCGCCTGTGTGCGCCTATCTGCTTTCACCACGTGGTAGTTTGGGGTTGGCTGGCAGGAGGGGATTTAACTCTGTGGCGGGCTTTCCCCGGGAGGAGAAGTAAGTCAGGAGGAGAAGTAAGTTAGGAAGAGAAGTTAAAAAGTAAAAAGGCCAAAAGGTTGTTCAAGGTTCCTGAATAAACTGCTTTAAGAAGAGTCCGGGGTTGCGTCTTCCTTGCTGGACGAGGCTGGCGTGACACCAACCTATGGCTATCTTAAAATATGTGGTAAAATAGACTGTATAAATGTAATTAAGTTAAGGGTCTTAAAATTCAGAGATTATCTTGGATTACTCAACTGAACTCAATATAATGAGAGAGAAAGAGAAACAGAGAGAGAGACAGAGAGAGACACAGAGAGAGGAAAAAGCTGCACCTGCACTCATGGCTTTGAAGATGGAAGAAAGGGCCAAAAGTGAAGGAATGTGAGAAGACTCTAGAAACTGGAAAAGGCAAAAAATTAAAATCAATGTATTCTCTAATTTAAGGAATGTTGCCCCATAGACCTATCCTGACTTTCATCTCCAGAATTATATAGTAATAAAATTTTAAAATTTAGTTATATTAAGTCATTAAGATTATAGTAGTTTCTTACAATTGTAATAAAGAAAGAACATGTTTTACAGACACTTATTTTCTGTGTGTACCCTGTTGTGGCAGGATGCATAAGACCCATGTAAACTCAATTAGACAAAAAGCCAGCATAGAACTGGGGAAATGGGCAGGAGGCTATAACTGGTGTGAGGAGTTATTGGCAGCTGATCAGTGCTGAGTGAAAGACAGTTGATCTTCTTTAAGAAGATAGGCTAACTAGGCCCTAGAGGATGAATTTGCACCAAGGGACTTCTGGACACACCGACTTGACTCAATAGGCCTTAACATATATGACAGAATGCAGGAAGTCCTGTGGGCAGGCAATGGGGGATACAGATAGGGAAGTGGGGCTACATATGATTAAGATTTATGAAATGCACAGAAATTAAATAAAAATATTTTAAAATAATACATATTATAGAAATTGGACCTGACTCAGCATCTTTTACTGAAAGTTCTAGAAACAAATTGTGATACCTCAACCATGCTTCTTCTTTCAAACAATGGTATGAAGAACCTTTACAGTTTAGAATTTGTTATGGCAGTCAGAAAATGGTTTGCAAAGACCAACACCAGGTATTATGACATACGTAAATAAAACAACCCCCAAACAACTATTACATGTACACGTACCTGGAGTCTTGGATAGCAATGCAAGTCTCTTACTTCCTACTCTGGTGAAATATAAAGCTAATTGCTTCATAACATATTAGGAAGAAAGGGATGGGAACAGCAACTGCCTGCCATCACTAGTGTCAAAGGCAATGTGGAAATTTAATAATAAAGAATACTCACGGACTTTCTTTCACAGGTGCTACAGTTTGAGTAAGTATTACACAAATACCCCTGTGTTAAAGGCTTGGTTGCCAGCTTACGGTGGAATGTGGGAGTAGTAGAACCTCTGATAGGCTTAGTGGGAGATCTTTCAGTCCTTGGTGGATATGCTGTTGAAGGAGATATTATGATTCCAGCTCCTTCCTATTTTTAAATTCCTGGCCATGAGGTAAATAGGGCTTATTCACTACATTCTCCTGCTATGATATATTACATAATCAGAAGGCCAAAACAATAAAGCCACTCAGTCATGTCAGTAAATCTTTCCTCTGTGACTTATATTTGTTACACTAACCAAAAGCTTAACATACTATGGTAGTAATGTTTTCTCCTAGTATTAACTCTTAAAAGTCATCAGGTCCCTATAACTCTACCACTCTGTGTTTTTCTATGTTTGCATTACTCTTTCAAGAACTTCTACATATTCCCTTTCCCTAGCATTAGTCTCTTTCTCTCCTATTTTATCTCCAGATTAGGTGCTATTTTCCACAAGAATAGTCTGTAAAATTAGGAATTTAAAGAACTCCTGCCCAATGATACAGAAAACACCCTTCTGACTTTTCTCCCATACTTTCTTCCCTCCCTCCCTTCCTCCCTCCCTCCCTTCGTTCATTCTTTCCTTTCCTTCTTTCTTTCCCTCTTTCTCTTTCTCTCTTTTTATTTTTTGTCCTTTTGAAACCAGGTCTCCCTATAGCCCCAGCTAGCCTAGAACTCACTATATATAAAAGGCTGGCGTCAGTCTCACAAAAATCCACCTGCCATGACCTCCTCAGTACTGAGGTTAAAGGTGTGTGCCACCAAGCCTGACTCCTTTTCTGATTTCTTGCCAGTAAGTGTGATCCTAACAGAAAATTAACCCAGAATTTTCTGTAGGACTTTATGATGCATTTTGTGGAAGTAAAAGCAAACGTGGAAGTTCCAAGCCTTCTGTAGTACCTTTGATCTAGGACTGTTGCAGAAAGTGCATTCTTTCAGTAGTATGTAGTTCCAGTTTTCTGTTCTCTGGCCACTTTCCTTAAGTCCTGAGTCAATACAAACTTCCCTTAGCCCTTTTGATTGACTTTGTCAGCTTTCTCCATCTTTTTCTTCCTTGCTTGCTTCTTTTCTGTCTCTATTTCATTTTTTCCTTTCATGTTCCCCTTTTCTGTATCCCCCTCTTTATCCATCTATATCTCTCAGCATTTACAAGGTGTTGTATTAAAATTTTATTTAAATGGATGCATAATACCATGTATTTACAGTGTGTGGTGTGATATCTCAATTTCTATGTATAAAGTGTATTAGATCTGTGTAATTAGCATGTGCATCACCTTGCTATTTTTTTATATTTATATCATTCAAAATATTATTTTTTAAAAATATTTCATTATTTTTATTTTATGTATATATGTATATTGCCTGTATGTATGTAAGTGTACCTATGTCTGGGAGTGACTATGGAATTCAGAAAAGAGCATGGAATTCTGGAAATTGTGTTACAGATGGTTGTTAGCCACCATGTGGATGCTGGGAATTGCACCCAGGTCCTCTGCAAGATTAGCCTGTGCCTTTATCCACAGAACCAATTCTCCAGCTCTTAAAATATTCTTTATCTATTATTAGAAGGCCTAAATAATACTTTGTTGGAAGGTGTACATCTTTCAAGGCTCACAGTTGACCAGAAGTGCTGATAGCTTAGCAAAGGCCCTCGAGAAATTTAAAAAGACTCTATTTGGTATTAGCTCTTATCATGCTGATGTCATAAAATATCAAGGAGGTTGGTAGATGATGGTTTTGATAGACTTATACCCCCATTAATTTCCCAAATTAGACTCTAGGTAAGAAAAGTCCCACATAAGCAGAAGAAACTAAATTATTAAATAAAATAGTATCAAATGACTGGAATAGCTCTTGGTGATCTTACATTTAAAAGGTTATGTCCTATAAAACTATGTAAATAGCAGAGATCACAACCCAGAGGCATGAGAAGAGGAAGGTTATTGTCCTGGATATTGCCTTCCCATGGCCTGAGCTGAATTCCTGCTTTGCCACTAATGAGCCTTTTCACTTTGAACGTATTGCTTCAATTCTCTGAGTCTCAGCATTGTCACCTAGGGAAATGTGGATAATGTTAAGAAATAAATAAAAAGGGCCATGAGAAATCATTAACATGGTGTCTACCACATCATAAAATCCCCAAATGGTTACATACAGTAAATCACTGTAGAAGGTAAAACTAAGTTCCACATTTTTTGTCATCTCTATAAGATCTAATTTCATAATCATGTTCACCATGTTGTCTAGTTTTTTGTCAAGTTGACCTAAACTGGAGCCTACTGTGAAGAAAGTACCTCAATTTAGAAATATCCTCCATCAGATTGACTGTGGGTAGGTCTGTGTTGCATTTTCTTATTTGTTCATAGATGTGGGAGGATCCATCCCACTGTGGGTAGTACCATCCCTGGACAAGTGGGTCTGGGTTGTGTAACAAAAGTAACAGAGCAAAGGAAAGGAAGTAAACCAGTAAACAGCACTACTCCATGGTCTGTGTTCTAATTTCTGCCCAGGGAAAACTAATTAGAACATTGACTCCATGCGTACAGTTTAGGTCAGAAAAATGAAGTAACTAAGATCTTCTCTTATTTGATCTGACTTGAGGCAAGAGGCTTTCTAGATTATAGAGTAAATTGTGTTATTCACAGAAAGAAAAAAATCAGTCAGAGAAATATTGGCACCAGTTCTCCGAGGGCTAATCCCTAAAAATTTCTGGAATGAAGGTCAGATTTTATATCTGCCCTCAACAAAGTTGCCATCTCTGTTCCTAGAAAAAAACATCAATCGACTAGACTCAAGAATAATGTTCTTTAATAAAGATGTGGAAAACATATAAATTTAGATGAATTGGCCAGTAGATGATTTGTGTGTTGGCATATTCACTCTCAGCAAGTTGAATCCTCTGCAACCCCTCTTCCTTTCATCTAACTCCGCTGTCCCTATTACATGCACTCCTTTATTATAGCAGGTTCATGCATTGTTAATCTTACTGAAATATTTTGCTTCCACCTTACCACTGCAAGCTACATTCAAATCTATTGTGCTACAAATCTGTAGGGTTTCTCTTTGTGTCCCAGAAACTAACACCAAAAAAATATCATTGCAGTAGCTAATCTTTCTAAGCAATTCTTCCAAGCGATTCTAGTTCTGTGTAACATTTATCTTAAACTTCATATACAAAGAGTGTCAAATTCTCATGATAACTAAGCAATTTCTGTAAGAAAACTATTAATTCATTTTTCAAGATGGGTCTTTCATAACCTCAAATGCATCTTAAAATCTCTATCAACTTCTTCAAGAACTCTCATTCACTGCTAGTGGGATTATAAACTCATGAAAACCCTATGGACAGCAGTGTGGAGAACTCTTAAAAAACTAAAGGAATGTACCATTTGACCTAGTTATACCACTCTTTGGCATATACCCAAAGGACTCATCCTATCACAGAGGTACTTGTACATCCATGTTTGTTGTTGCTCTTTCACAATAGCTAAGGGATGGAGGCAATTTAAGTGCCTCTCAGCTGAGGAGTGGATAATGAAAGTGATACATTTACACAAAGGAGTTCAACTCAGCAGTAAAGAAAGGGGAAATCATGACATTTGCAGGTAAATAGACGGAACTAGAAACTGTTATGTTAAGTGAGGTAACACAGACTCAGAGAAACAAACAACATGTGTCCTCTCTCTTTTGTGGATTCTAGAACCAAACCGTTATATGTGAGTATGTATCCTGATATAACTGCAGGAACCAGGAAAATGGAAAGGAACCAGGAAGGTAAAGGGAAAGAAGGAACCTGAGAGAGAAGAATAATAGGAGACAGGAGTTACTGAGGGAGAAACAGATAAAATGGGGGATATTTAAATGGAAGGGGAGGTAGTCATACAATGAAATATGGGGATAAAGGGAAAGAAGCAGCTCAAGAGACTGACATTATTAAGGGAGAAATGGGGAAAGATGGAAGTATTTTAAATGGGGAAGGCATAGATGGAAGGTGAGACAGAGAGACAGAGACAGGAGACGGAGGGAGGGGGAGAGAGAGAGAGAGGTGAGATAAATAATGCCTAGCTAGTATAAAACCCCAGAGGAAATCACATTTGTCTAACAACCTAATGAAAAATTCCACATTATTATCTCATCATGAGTCCATGTGCAACACAGCAAGAAACAGTGCCAGGCAGGAAAAACCTTTGATTGTAGGCCAGGGTGGTCTTAGAGACTATGAAAGTTACACAGATTATTGCCACAGCCCTTGATTGCCTCCCAGAAATTGAATCTATTGCTGAAGACAGGACATACTTTGAAGACTGGATTTGGAGCAATGGAGCTGGAACTGACCTGGAAGCTACTTCCCTCATAGCTCTGGAGAACACTATGCAAGTAGTCAAGGGAGAGCATCAATGGATGGCCCAACTCCAGCCTCATGACCTAATAACCACATCTATGATTGGCACAAAATTCGATACTGGTACAGTAGTGGCACTTTTATCTTGGGGCCAACAATGACTTCCTAATTAGTCTTAGAGCCCACTGAATGGGAGGATCCTCATGTATGGTACTATAATCATAGCCAAATAAACACACATTGCTGAAGAGGTCATAGATCTTAGAGAAATTCCTAGTGCTGTCACATCCCTAGGCTAATATAACTTCTCTCTAAAGGAAAAAATATGTATCCTTATATTTACAGTCAAGTATCCCAGTCACTATTTATCAAAGAAGCTACTTTTGCTCCAGACAGAGAGTAATACAGAGTACCACAACATAAACAACAGAAATCAGCCACACTTCATTCTAAATTTCTCATGATTGCTTTGGACATACACCTAGACCCTAGCTATGACGAGTTTAAAAGTTGTAGTCCTTAGTATTCAAATATAGTAAAAGGAGGGAGTAAATAGTCGGTGCCAATTTGCCAGCTTCACTATCCATACTTAACTAGTCTGGTATTGTCACAATGCCACATCCTTCACATTAGAGCATCATGGTAAAATGTCTGATTTCTTTATTCAGATAATAGGGAGGTTAACCCTGATTTATGATCTCTGTCTCTATGTTTGTCTCCCTGTTACTCTCTCTCTCTCTCTCTCTCTCTCTCTCAACCTTACTATCAGCAAAAACTACATCATTGGCACTGAGACGGGGAGGTCAAAAGTTTGGAAAAAGAAGTGGAAAAGATTGGTGTAATCTGAGCCTCCACTCTGACTATTATCAGAACATTGTCCCAAGAGCCAGTCTGCCAGACCAGATAGTCACAGTCATTACAGTTATTTTGCCATTTAGCTTGGCTCCCTGCCATCACATATGTTCATCCAAATGAGTGTTCCTGGTCAAATCCTCAGAGAGACCTTTAAAAGATGACATATGGGAGAAAGGGCAGCCATGCCAGAGACAGAGGGGCCTATTTCCACTGAGACTATGAACAGATGCCCAAGAGTCACAAAAACACAGATATCTCCACAATGGGGCTAAATGTAATTTAAGATGGATCTGTTCAATGCAGAAAGGAAAAGATTATAAAAAGCAATATTTTTAGCACATTATTTAGTCACTAATGAGGTAGGTAGGACGTGATCAGTGCATACACATCATGCCTGACAGGTATGAAGCACAGGGATAAGCTGCTAGCCTGTTTAGAAGCACAACGTCTCCAGCTACATCTAATAGAACTAGTCAGGGTGAGGCTTTTTTTCTTGGGCCAAACATAACTATTAGACACGCTGACTGTGAAAGGGAATATTCAATATCTGCACCAGAAATTTCTTATCATGTGGTGTACAGTACATATTCTGTATACTTTTATTTTTGGATTTTCTTCAGCTGCAAAATTTTGTCTCACTGTATATTGCTTATCTATGATATTCTCGAGTATTTAACAGAAGAAATTTAAGTTGACATATCACACAGATGCTTGCACATCAATGATTATTGCAACACTATTTCTAGTAGCAAATTTAGGCTACTAGCCTAGATGTCCATCACCTGAATAACGGTTAAAGAATATTATATATATATATGAATTTCATTCATCCATAAATAAGAATCATTGTAGGAAAATGGATGCAACTAAAGATAATCATATTAAGAAAATTTTTTCATTCTCAGAAAGACAAATATCTGAAGATTTCCAGACCAGGCAAATGGCTCAGTGAGTAAAAGTGCCTACCATCTAGCCTGATAACTTGAATTTGATCCCTGAGACCCACATGGTGTAATGAGAGAACTTATACCAACAAGTTGTCCTCTAACTTCCACACTTACACTTGTGTGAACATGCTCAAGCACATACATACACACACACATATATATGAATGACATGAAAGTAGAAACAAAACATTATTAAGGAGCTAAAGTAGAGAAAGGGATAAAAAAAGAGAGGAGAAGAAAGGATGGGAGGGAAAATATGCTCAAAGTGCATTATGTGCTTTTATGAAAATGTCCTCATGTACAATGACTATAGCCAAATGGGAAAATTAAAAATGACTTATATACATACTTTAAAAATTAATTTGTAGATCCTACCACCAAATTCTTATGTGTATTTACATATCCTGATGTAACTGCAGGCACCAGGAAAATGGAACGGAACAGGTAGGGAAAGGGAAAGTAGGAACCTGAAACAGAAGAATAGTAGGAGACAGGTACTATTAAAGAAGAAATAGATAAAAGGGACGGATTTAAATGGGAGGAGGGAGGATTATACAATGAACTATGGGGATAAAGGAAAGAAGGAGCTCAAGGGAGGTGGGGCCTTAGGAGACTGGCTTTATCAAGTGAGAAATGGGGAAAATAGGGACACTTTAGGTAGGGAAGGCATGGAGGTTAGACAGTAGGAGAGAGTGAGAGAGCAAGAGAGCGAGAGAGAGAGAAGAGATAAATAATGCTTAGCTAGTATAAAACACCAGAGGGAATCAACAACATAATGACAAATTCTGCATACAATATCTACATGAGCCCATGTGCATAGTTGAAGGCTACATAATAAGAAACAGCGCCAGATAAGAGAAACCTCCCTTTGAGTTGTTGGTCAGGGTAGTCCTGGAGATTCCCTAAATTACACAAACTATTGCCATAGCCCTTGACTGCCTCCCAGAACTTAAAGGTAAGACCCTCTTCCTGAAAACAGGAAATATTTCAGAGACCAGATTTGGAGCAATGGAGCTGGAACTGACCTGCAAGCTACTTCCCCTGAAGGCTACCTCTCATAGTTCTGGAGAGCACTGTGCAAGTCGCCAAGGGAGAACATCAATGCATGGTCCAACACTGGCTTCCTAACTAAATACTCACATCAAAGACTGGCACAGCATACTACAGTGGTGCACTAATGACGCTTTTATCTTGGAGGCAATCAATGGCTACCTAATTGATCTTAAAGCACACTTAATATCACATGTGTGATATTGTAATCATAACCAAGTGAACATGGCCAAAGAGGTCATAAGTCTTAGAGAAATCCCTAAGGCTGTCACATCCCTAGGCTAATGTAACTTCTTAATAAGTATGAAATATGGATCCTTATATTTACAGCCAAGGATCCCTGCTGCTACTCATCAAAGAAGCTTCTTTTGTACCAGATGGAGATTAATACTTAGTACCACAACTGGTCACACACAGACATTGACTGCGAATTGCCCATGCCTAAGCCACACATCTACAATGAAACCCAAGGCTCATGCAACATACAGGAGGTAAAGAGGACACTAATGAATCTCCCAACTCTCATTGATGAAGTTCCCTCATGCAACAGAGGGCCAAGAACACAAAAGGTCACAAATGGCCAAAGCATGGAGATTAGGAATCTGCATTAGGAATGCTCACTCACCCAGGGCTCAGGGACCACTGAGGAAGAGGGGGTGGAAAGATTGTAAGAGCCAGTGAGGAGGTGCATGATATGGAAATAGGATCCTACAAGCTCCTGGGTCCCTGCTCACATGAACCTACAATAGTTTTGGCATGCTCAAGACCTGTGCAAACTCAAACACACAAAAACCCAGCATGGAATTGGTGACATGGGTAGCAGACCCCAATCTTTGCTGAAGAAATATTAGTAGCTGATTACTATTAGGTAAGGATGAACTAAACTTCTTAAAGTAAGGGACTCTGGATAGGCAGACTACACCTCAGTGGATGAACTTATAGCAAAGAACATTTGTGGACAGTAAGTTGACAAAATAGACCTTAATGCAGATGAAAGACTGTATGGATTCCAGTTGGGGTCTATGGGGATGCTGGTGGGGAAGGGGTATAAAGTTTAAGAGTGATTGAGATGTTCCGTATGAAATACACAATGATTCAATAAAAAATAATTTGATATTTTAAAATATTTAATCTATTTTAATTAATTATTTAAAATATTTTAATTATTATTTTATCTGTATGAGTATATTGCCTCCGTGTATAAGTGTACCAGTGTCATGCATTGCCCATAGGAGTCAAAAGTGGGCATCATTTCCCCTGGAACTAGAGTTATGAACCCGTTCTTAACCAATTTGTGGGTGCTGGAAACTGAACCCAGGTCCTCTGCAAGAGCAGCCTGTGCTCTTAACCACTGAGCCATCTCTCCAGCCAAACAATAAAATATTTATATAGTTCATACAATGAATTTTGGTCATATTCATCTCCCCACTCCTCTCCCTAGCTTATCTTGCTTGCTCTTCCTAGATCCAGTCCTTGCCTTACTATACCCAACAACTTTTTGTCCTATTTTTAAAAAATGTACCTAGTCCAGTTTGTGTTACCCATATACTCCTAGAAGAGGGATCAGCGACTGGAGCATGGTTGACTGATCAGGGGTCACATCCTTAAGTAAAACTGATTCTCCCTCTTCCAACAATCACCAACTGTCAATTGCTCTTCAGTTAGGGGTGTGGACGCATGAGTCCCTACCTCCTCTAGGCTAGAATGTTGCCTGGCTGGTTCTTGTGCAGGCAACCACAGCTGCTGTGAGTTCCGGAGTGCAGCAATCCTGTCATATCTAGAAGACACTATTTTGCTTTGGTCTTCCCCAACCTCTTGCCCTTACAATCTTTCTAACCCCACTTCCATGATAGTCCCTGAGCCCTGGGTGGAGGAGGGTGATGTATATGTCCCATTTGTGGCTGAGCAATTCAGTCACTTATTCTCTGGACTTTGATCAGTTGTGAGTTTCTGTGTCAATCACCATCCACTGCATATGTGCATACTTTGAAAAGTCAATGTCCCCACTATTCTTCCTTTGAGCATAAAGTGTAGAAGAGTACAACTGTGAAAATATATTCTGAATGATGAGTTAAAAATTAAACATTAATCTCCGACTTCCTCGTTTTTTGCAGGCATTGAGTCATTTAGTTTGCATAAATAAAGTCATTTAATATTCACATCAACACTATAAAAGAAGTTCTGTCATTTAAATTTTAGAGTTAAGGAAATCAAGATATGGAGTCTTTAGTCCAAACTCCATCACTATCCTTGATTTTGCCTCTCTCTCTCTTTTCAACAAACATCTAGGGAATTACTTCTCAGGTCTGTCCCTGAGGCTGGGAGCTGAAAGGCCAAAATGATGACCCAGCTGCTAGTTTTACAGTATATATCCTCCACTTGGGGCACTGTGACATATTAACAGGCCATCTGGTCCAAGGTCCCCACTGTTGACTACTCTGTATCCAGCTACTAAAGATAACTTGCTTGTTTTCTTTTCTTTGATTATTTCAAAGCTTCACTTTTCCATAGCAATGAATAATACTTCCAGTTTACTTCTGAAACTTGTTAGTTTTTCTTCCCCTGCTGAGAAATGGTTTCCCAGGAAGAGTCCAAGTGTTTCAAAGGCATAATTTATACACAGAGCTTAAGAGTGCACATCAGTTGGTGGTTCATGGTTTCTTTTGCTTTGCTTTGCTTTTCAAACAATGGAAAAGGGCCAAGTCAACATTTTAAAATAGCTAAAGCCTGGGGAAATGGAAATCCTTTCAAATTAACACAACTATTTACCAGGGTGATTTTTAAATCTTAGAAATGTTGAAATATCTAAGGGAAGAAAGTAAATTATGGTGACAGTATACTTATTCATAATTTGGGATTGCATGTGGCAAAAATCAAATGAGCTGTTTTAAGGCAGAAGGGGCATTTGCAAGACATGTCACAGAACTAAGGGAGCAAAATTAAATTGGACTCAGGGATGCAGTGAGAACAGTAACTAGAAAGGAATTTTTAGAAGACTGATGTGTGTGTATGTGTATGTCTGTGTATTTACATATATAGATTCATGTGCAGTTGCAGAGTAACATTTTATGTATCCATATCCTTCTAGTAAGATATTTGTAACCTCAAAGACCCTGAATTTAAATATCCTTTCAAAAGCACTCATATTTCAATTGTCTCTTAGTACCAGTTGAAGTCCCCAAGGGAGAATCTCATTGCTCCATCTGGCGTCATATGTACGATATCAATCCGTTCAATATTAGTCAGAGCTGACTGACACACTCAACCCATCAGCAGGTCTTCCAAGAGTGTCATCCATATAGCAAATATGTTTCAAGCGGCTACTAAACCAGTTGCTGGGGGAAAAGCACTAATTGCATGGACTTTGTATCCAGGGACATGATAATTTATGGCCTAGAGCCAAATCCTCAAAAGATTTCTACCACATGGTTGCAATAATGTAAAAAAAAAAAAGTTTTAAATCACAAAAAAATCACTACCTCATAGGGTTTCTTTAAGAGTCTAGTCCCTAACCTTAATCTTTTGCTTATAAGCATTCACTCCTTCTTTTCATTTATTAGCTGTTGTGTATTCAGTGTTGGTCTAGATGCTGAGTGACTATGATGCCCCAGACTTGAGGAACTTAAGTTCATAAGAGGTTTATATTTATGAACTTTCAACAAGACATTTATTAAAGCAGATGGACAAACATATAAATGGAAAATACTTCAGGGGAGAAAGGGAGTGATAAGGTTCATTTAACTTTAGGACAATAAAAAGACTTGAGAGGTGATTTTCTTTTGCTCTAACTTTATAAATAAAGCATTAGAAAGGATATAACTCATGCCTGTACACATCATGTACATTACAGCATGGAAAAATCGTGTGTCTTGATTTTCTCTTTCTCCACTGTTATCTTTGTAGTGGATCCAGGCTAAGAACATGTTTTATGCTCCTTAACCTTCATAATTATTATTAAGAGCTCAGTCATTCAGTACTTTGACCTGTAAATTAGGAAATGGCCCTGTGAAATGGCTAAACCTTTCACATCTCTATTTCAGCACTGTGGCATACATCATAGCTGCACCCAAGCAAGAACCCCTAAAGAAAAGTATTCAAAATTTATTTGCACCTCTTTGCATTTCTTTTTAAATGTCTGATGCAGAAATTCTTTAATTCTTTTTAAAGAAATATGAAGAAATATATGGTTAAAAAAACACAATATGTAATTGCTCCTCAAATTTAAATATCACTTTTTTCCTTAATAGAAAGATATAAGTTTTCTTCTAAGCTTTCTCCACATTCCAAACTAAAGAGTCCTATGAATCACTCTCAGGTCAGAATCTTTGTAAGGTTTTCCTTTGACTTGATGCATGTTATCGTGTTTGCTTCATACACATTGCAAAGATTGATAGTGCTTTTCTGGTTATTTGAAGTATTTAGTCTATCGAAGTTTTATACTCTAAGCCTAGCATAAGTTTTTCCTATTGCTCACCACAATGTATCAAAAGGAAAACATAAGTTACTATACTTCATAGTTTTCCTTAGGGAATTGGTTCTCAAAATTTAGTAGGCATGCCAACACTTGGTGGACTTGTTAAATTAGATTTCTGGGTTCCACTCTTCAGAATTTATGGTTCAGAAGATCTGAAAAGGGATTTACAGTTTGTATTTTGACCACGTTCCAAGATGATTTGCATGCTCTGGTCCAGAACTATCCTTTCAGAACCACTTATCTGAGATATTTTATAAATGGTTTGTTGAATTATCAGGGACTTAAAGGTGATGATATGTATCATCAGGAACAACAACTTGCCACAGTTCATTCTACTACACATTTCTTCTACTAAGTTCTTTGGTCATGGTATTTTATCACTGCAACAGAAAACTAACTAGTGCAGGCTGGGAGATGGCTCAGAAAGTAAAAGTACCTGCTGCCATGTCTGATGACATGAGTTCTCTTCCTGGATTCCAGGGTAGGAGGAGAGACCCAATGCCCACAAGTCTTCTTATTTCCATACACTTGCTCTGGCACATGCATGCCCTTACACATGAATAAATTAATAAAATTTAATTAAAGGGTAACATTATAAATTCACTATTTTTACATTAATTACACTATCTTTAATAATGCAGAAACTTTTATTTGAATGATGGTGTGTGCGTGATAGAGGAGCACAGGTACCCACCCTGAACCAGAGAGCATGCAACACCTGTGAGATGACACCTGAGCCAACACTAAAACAGAAAATCTTCCACCTTAATTATCTGCTAATATTATAGAGTAATTAGGAACAAACAAGTGTTTAGAGCTATCTTTCAGAAATTAGACCAAAAAATATTTGTGAACAATGACAAGAACGGGTCTAAGTCAGACAACAGACACCAGCCCACATGATTGATTCCATCATTTTAAAATTTAGAAAATCTTCAATGATGGCAAGTCACTCTGTTTCTCTGCAGGGTGCTACAGGGAGGTTGATGAGGATGAAACTGGCAAGAAGCAGAGTGTGGTATTTTTTTTAAATCTTAGTTTAAATTGTGTGTATGTGCGTATGTGTATATTTGTGTGTGTTTCTGTGTCTGTGTGTGTACGTGCATGCACACATCTGTTTATAGGTATTGTGCATGTTCACAAACATGTGGCCCAGAGATCATAGGCTTCAGAGCCTCCTGAAGCTTGAGTTATAGCTGAGCCACCTGGCATGGGTACTGGGAACTGAACTAAAATCCTGTGTAGAAATAGTAGTAGCTCCTAACTGCTGAACCACCTCTCTACTGCCACCCCATCACCACACACAACACAGACACAGAGTGCTTTGAATATGATTTGTTCTCACTGACATTCCTGCTGAAGTTTAGTTACTAATATGACACTGCTTAAAGGTGATAATGTCTTGAGGAGATATGGCCTAGCAGGAGGTGATTGGGCCTTGATTGCCTGTGCCCATAGATAGAACTCGTGATGATGTCGTAGAGGTTTGGAGCAGGAACTTCTTTGAATTCTTTTTCTCCCTCTGTCTCATACACCATATGGTGTCTTCCATCATGTTTAATAGAGTTAAGGCACCTTAATAAATGAATGGGGCTGTCAAATCTTTAGTTTTATTCCCTAAAAGTTTGAGATAAATAAAGCCTTTTGCTTGATGAACTTTTGAGCTTCTGGAATTTGAACATAGCACTGTGCTGGGGCTGGTTCTGCCATCCACACACCTCACATCATGTAGGTTCTCCCATTCACACCCTAAAGCCATGCCCATACCACCTGAAAGATACACCAAGAAACACCCAGGCTTTCCCATCCTCCCCTGTGAAAGAAAGCATCATGAGGAAGGTCATCTTCAGGGCTGAGGGCCAGCGTGGTCCTGATCCTCCACCGTCTGCCCACCAGTGGGTCTGTTGTCAGGCAACCAAACCTGTAGGAATTAATGTCCCCCTGTTATCAATTACCTACCCTTCTCTACCTTCCTCCAGTACCCCATCACAGACTCACAGGGACACACATTTTTTCACATATGATTATGTTTATTATGACTACAACCAAACTGTGGAAGATTTGATTGTCTATTCAAGACTACAAAGACCTCTGCCTACGGCATTGGGAGGTCTTTCCCCGTGTTCTGAGTCTAGGATCTTGCCACGGAGTTGTCTAAGATCCCCTGATCTTGTTCGGGATCTTTCTTACTCGGCATCAGGTTGAGAGCTCGATAGAACTCCTCTGGGACACTTTCCGAGTCTTCCGCGGTCTTTTTCAGAGCTTTAGCAATCTTCTTACCGGTGTTTCTCTTCTTTCGCTTACAACAGGCTCTTTGGGGCTTTCTAGCCACCTTTGGTATCTATAAAGACAAAAGAATGAGGTCCCAAGGTCATTGGAGTGGGAGAGGAGCGGTAATGAGAAGGGGGTGTGGGTTAAGGGCGGGTATTCATGTCAGGCTAGGGAAGGACAGGATCCCAGGGGAGGGGAAAGGGCTGAAGAGGAGGAGAGACTGCTTAGCGCTGGCCCTCACCTTTTCTTCCTTTCTGGAATCACTAGTGCCACTAATCTTGGCGCTTTCCTGGCAGGCAGGTTCCGCCTTCATTGCTTGCTGGGCATCTGAGGTTGATGGAGACATGTCTGCGGTAGACTCCAGTAATTTTTCACTGGGCTCCATAGTGAAGTCTCCCAGTAATCTGAACCAGAGTTCTGAGCATCCTACATACCTACCCTTGAAGAACAATGCATGGCCACGCCCTTCAGCCCTGATTGGTCAGCAGAATCTTTCCAAAGTAACAGTAACCAGGAAGCTGCTGACACTTAACAAAGTACTGCATCTGACCACTCTGGATTCAGGGTTAAGGGCTGTCCTGCTTAAAATACCAGGATGTAGGGTTTACATCAGAACGTACCACATTCACAGTCATACCTTGGGGTGAGGTGGAACAAGGCAGTAAAATAAAAAGCATATCTTTGGAGAAAGGAACCATTTATTTAAACTCCCCAAGATAAATAGCCATTTCCATCTCTTTTTCACACACTCAACTTTAATTTTGGTGGAACATGTTACAGACAGTGTGCGTCTCCAAATTTTACCCATCACCCCTACTCAATGGATCGTTCTTCTATATTTTTCCCTTAGTCATCAGCTAGTAGTTTGGATGGAATACCTCTTTCTTGTTGTCAGTTAGTCCCAGATAGGAACTGAGTTTACACTCCTACCACACAGCAATAATTCAATAATTCACCACCACTCATTTCTGATAAAAATAGTCCTGGGGTGGGGGGGGGACTTCACATTTACTTGGGATTATTGTTTGATGTTTAATTCAATCCCCCTTTTCTGCACAGAAGTTATCCTCATTGCTGAATAGTCCCGTAGGCTTGCACCCCACTTATCTGCAGCAGGACATCACTTTCATTTACTCATGGAGGTATTAGTAAGGCTTGCCCAATAACTATATACATATATATATATATATATATATATATATATATTATCACCAGAAGCAAACATAGGAGGAATGATAGGCAGAAGTTAATGTACCAGAACTTTAAATCAGCAGTCCCACAGATACTACTACAAACAATTGCAAATTATCTTTCTAAATTTTGAGAAATTTAGATAGCTCAGCATGATAGCTCAGCAGGTAAAGGCTCTTGCCAGAAAGTATGATGTATTGGTTAGCTTTAGTTGTCAACTTGACACACCTGGGTTGAAGGAATCTCAACTGGGGAATTTTCACCATTGGCATGATCTGTGGCCATGTCTGTGGGGTATTTTGATTGTTGAGTGATGTGGGAGGCCCCAGCCCACTACAGGCATTGCCACTCCTGGGTGGAGCAAGCCACTAAGTAATGTTCCTCCACACCTTGTGCTTCAGCTCCTGCCTCCAGGCTCCTGCCCAGAGTTCCCTACCTTGTGCTTCATCAATGATGAACTGTCATCTGAAAGATGTAAGCCAAATAAACCCTTTCCTCCCCAAGTTGGTATTGCTCATAGTGTTTTGTCACAGCAATTGAAGGCAAAGTAGGACACCTGATCACTTGAGTTTGATCCCTTGGTCTCAGATTGTGAAAGGAGAGAACTAGCTCCTGCATAGTGTCCTCTGTGGTACATACACACATGCACATGCGCGTCCGTGCGCACACACACACACAGGTGGACACACCTGCACATAAACACACAAAAATGTAAATATAGTATAAAATCCAACATATGTTACAAATACTGGAAATTATCGAACTGATAAAAACTGAAATTAAAATAGAGACATGCTGCTGGGTGTGGTGGTGCATGCCTTTATTCCAAGCATTGTGAGAGGCAGAGGCAGGCAGATCCCTGTGAGTTTGTAGCCAGCCTGATCTACAATAGTGTGACTCTGTTTCAGAAAATAAACTGAAGATGATAATCAGGAAATTTTAAGACATGAATAAAATTTAGCAATGCAGTCAGACTGAAGATAAACTTAAAAATAGAAATAGAGCAACTTCTGGCATAGGAAAAAGAACATTTTTATCTACAGTGTTTCTGAAGGAAAGTAGAGAAACGGTGGTAACAGTATTCAATGAAACAAAATACAAATCACAATTGAACCCAATATTCAGGTTCCCGAGACAAGGTTCAAAGAAGTAACACACACAAAAACATACTAACATATATTACAAATCATATTTTAAATATAGAGAACTTATCAAGAAATGAGAGAATCACTGTAGCAAATAATTCTTAGAAGCCATTCTGTCTGGGCCTACAAAGTTTGTGTGCAGGGCCTCAGTGAGTAGAGACAGGAAGAATTTTGTGGTTCAGTCAGATTCCTCTGAATAGTGACAAATTTCTTTATCTTCAAGTGAGATGGAAATTCTTTTTTTGATGGGCCAAAGGTTGAAGAAGCCATGGATCCTTGATCCATGGTACAAGCAGTAATAAACAGCATAAAATTGACATTCTTCCTTGTTAAACTGGTGTTTTTAACTTAATAGCTTTAACAGCTTTAGGACTGGCAGCATAATTTTAAAATCAACTTTAATTGTGGCAAAATACACATTTTATAGAATTCACATCTTAATAACCTTTAAGTGTACAGTTCAGGAGTATTAGTTACATTCACATTATGCTGCTGCCATTATCATCATCTATCTGTAAAACTATTTCATCTTCTAAAACTCAAACTCATACCATGAAATAATGCCCCATTCCCACCACCATGCAAATACCATTCTGTTTTCTTCCCCTGGGAATTTGCAAAAATTTTCTGAAGTAATTAAATGAATAAATGAAAACCAATTGAAAATTTTAGGTCAACATAATATATACCTATGAATGAGTTGCAGGAGAATAGAAAAGTTGGACAAATGGGTAGAGCATTTATCCAAACTAGTAGTAAAGGCTAGTGGCAATAGCTTATGAAGTCATATTGTTGCGAAGTAAACGTGTCTCATATCTTCTCATCTTCCCACACTGAGTATCTTGTTTTTCACTAGGTGATAAGTGGCCTTTGTAATATCTTCTTAGACTCAAGCACTCTTGTATTCCATAAGCACAGCAGAATACCAAATTAGTATAAAGTCCTTCATTTTTATTCTTTTTCTATTCTCCTCATTTATGAAACTCTAACACTACTGAAGAGTCTGAGCATATCATATTATTAGCATCATGTGTGGATAAAAAAAACCTGGAAGCTGATCGATAACACAGCAGGTTTTTGAGGTCACAGCACAGGAGCGAGCCAGCATTCCTCTGGATGCCTGGATGCAGAGTTCAAAGGGAACATCTAGCACATTCTAACGTTAGTAAATCTCTAGGCCAAAGGTACACATTTCAGTAAATTAATAATCCCTGAGTGCCATCCGATGAGTTCCTTCAAAGACATTTCCCTTCACCCTGCCATGACCCCTGACCTACAGTTCATTCCTTGCAAAATGAATGAGGCCCATCTTGGTGACTTTCCAAGTCTTAGTCTCTGCATAAGCATAAACCTTGAAAACAACAGATAATCAATTTATACTTAAGCCCTTTTGGAAAAGCAGACTATTTTGATGCCTGTATTTTTACGTGATTGATTTTAGAGAAATTTGCATGAAGAAAAAATTTAATGAAGTTTCAGAAGTAAAATAATGTTTAATGAGGTCAAATTTTATTTTATATTTCAATGTGGTACTTTTCTTTCCAGAATAATGTAGATTATATTAGTAAAAGTCAGAAATGGCATTAGTAGTAATAGCCAATAGTTACCAATCAGTTCACTAATACAGTATGTGTGTGTGTATGTGTGTGTGTGCATTCTTAAAAGCTTAGCTCTGGGGTTAAGTTATATGATGAATCATAGCCAATGAGGAAATATTAAAATGGTACAAAGGAAAACTAACCTGATATTTATTGAGTCCCTGTCATGGACTAGAAATACTGCTAGATCATATACTTGGCATGGCTAGAACACCTATCTATAGCTCATTTTTCAGATGAGTAGTGTGTGTTCAATGTCACATAGCTGATACATGAACAAATCAGAATTCAAATGATTATTTTTTATTCATTTCTTCAAAATTATATAGTGGGCATGTATGAAAGGCCAAGTAGACAGAATCCCATCATGACTCTTCATGGAAGTCCTATTGAGTGTAGCATACTCCATCATATAAATTTTCAAAGTTCCTCCTGCCAACCTTAGGTGACACTATTGTTTTTATATTGACTATAGAAATAACAAAGAATGAATGTCCAAATCCACATAGCTATTAAGTAAAAAAGCCAGAATTTGAAACTAGGTGTGTTTGATTAAAAAACAATAGAAATATACATTAATAATTAAAAAGGAATAGTTATAGTTATTGTGTTTTGATTTACTTCTCTTTTATGGAGCATTATGATTCTGTCTGTCCCAAACTCATATGTTGAAACTTAGTCCCCTGATGTGATATTAGGAGGTGGGACCTTTGGAAGTCACTGGAATGAGATGAAAGGGTAAGGGGTATCTTTTATGAATATCACAAATGCCCTTTTCTGAGTCAGGAGAGATTTCTTGCCTCCATTTTCTTCTCTCAACCACATGAAAATACAACCAGAAGATTACTTGGTAAACCAAAAAGTAAGCCATCACTAGGCAGGATCTGCTGTAACTTTGAACTTGGAATTCCTACAAGTAGAACTGTGAGAAATCAATACATTTCTGTTTAAAGCACACAGTCTATGCTGTTTCATGGTAACAGCCCAAACTCACTAAGGCATTCTTTGAGCCTTAGTTCCTTTGCCTATAAGATGTCAGATTGTGATACCTCTATCCACAGAAATGAAACACACTAGAAACAAGTATATTTAAGAAGCAAAGAATGCATAAACAGAATATGTTGTACACAGATAATAGAATATTATATGGTCTAAATGAAGTAATGTTCTAAAACACGCTAACATATATGATCTTCATAAACCTTATGTTGCACAGAAAGAGTCAGATACAAAAGATAATATGTTGGGTAAGTATGGTGTAGAAATGTCTAGAACCATAGAGACACAAAGTAGATTGTTTGAGGATACAGGATCTGCAGTAGAGGGTAAAGGGGAATGATTACTGATGGACATGGAGTTTCTTTTTAAGGTGATGTAACTATCAGGTATTATTAGGTAGTGATGGTGGCTGAATATACTTACGAATATATTTAAAACTTTGACAGGCACTCTATTTTTCATTTTACTTTTGGTTGCTTGGAGTTCTTGTATATATTTGTTTGTTTATATTTCAGACAGTATCTTGCTATGTTGCCTTGCTGGCCTTCAGATTTGTTCCTTTTGTCTTAGTCTCCTGAGTGCTGGGATCTCAGGTATGCCACCATCCTGAGGATTTCTATATTTTAAAATTGTACATTTTATAGAATTGTATCTCAATGTTATTAAGTAAGTAAATAAATAAGGCTTCCTCATCTCTCCATACCACCCTCCCCCCGCCCGCCCCAGAAAGAGCAAAGTAGTACAAGTCTTTGTATATTCTTCATCCAAGGATGTGGTCCTCTCACTGCAACCTCACATATCCCTGTCTACCAGACATAAGAATTGATGTCATGGAGACAGGGTAGAAATCAGGAATATCAGAACATGAGTAGCTCTTCACAAATGAGTAAAGGAGAGGAGAAAGCACAAAGGAATAAGACAGTAAAGCTATATGAAAAGCTGTGCAAAACTAGGTTACCAGATACCCATAGAGAAAAGAAAGGTACGAAAAGCATGAATGCAAGGAGTCACCTATGGCTTACTCTTGATATTTGAACTGCATCCTAACTATAAAAGTTTTCCTGAAGAAATTAAGGAAATGCCAGGACCAGAATTCTCTTTTAGGAAAAATATTCTTGCAGCACAGCACAAGTAACAAGATCACCAAAAAAGAAAAGAACTCAATGGTGTAACACATAAGTCAAATTTATGTCATTTTGAGTTGAATATGCTTATAGAACTAGAGATGGAGCTTCTGGAAGAGGCTAGGTAGATTTACATGAAGCATCAAGGGAGCTGCTGGACATAGAATGTGCAAACAGCTATGTGGTACAGGAAGCATTGCCTAGTTGAGACTTCAAGGGAAAGGAAAAGAGGGAATCATGAAATGGGCTGTGGAGGGAATTTCAAGTGTTGTCATTGGGGGTTAGAGAGAATAGAGCGGGTCTCAGCACAGAGTACACGCGAACAGCCATTGTTGCAATTCAAACGCCAGTACTCTTTCACACCTAGATAACTTCATTTAAGGTTCATGCTTTCTTCTCATATCTGTCTAAATACTGACATTGCCAGTTTTCAGCATGAGCAAAGCAGGCTTGTACTGTGGGCATGGAGTTGGCAGACTGAAATAAAATGTTCCAGCTAACACTGCCAATTGAGTCCACCAAGACGTTTGTAGATGTTGTTTCTTCTTACTATTAATTTTGAAAAACTCTCCCTCTTTATAGTGGTAAACAGCAAATCATATGAGTAGTGTAGACAATGCAATATGCGAGGCCTGTTACATGTACTTTGTGACGGTCCTATCCTAACTGAGGGACAATATGGTTTCACCTCTATGAAGCTGGCCACAGAACTTAAGTTCACGCAAGAAACCTTCAGTGATGTTTAGGAAACAATCCTCTCCTTCCCTATTGCCTTTAGTTTTCCAGACAGAGTCCAGTGTAGCTCAAGCTGGCCTTGAACACACTGAAGTATACTTGAGTATGATCTTGAACTTCTGATCTTCCTACCTCTACATTCTGAGTTGGGATTACTGGCATTCACCCCCACCACTGTACATTTACACAGAGCTGAGGATAGAACCAGAGCTTCATGAATGCTAGATAAGCACTCTACTAACTGAGCCACATTCCTAGTCCCCTGCCCCATCTTTTGTCGGTTTTGTCTACCTTTGTCATTCAGTCAGTGATTCCCTAGTACCTTAAACAATAAAGTGATAAAGAACTTAAAGATGGCTTTATTTTGGACTGTCTTTCCAAGAATGTTTTTCCTTTTCTAAATGTGTATATTTCACAAAGGAAAAACTAGTTTAAATATTGCTTGTCTCAACTTATTCAAATTGAGCCGCACACAGTAAAGGAATACATTAAGTCGGCTTTTTAAAGATATGCCCATTAAAGACATATTCAGACGTGATTGAGCAGTTAATCTCCTCCTGATAAATGTGAACCCTACTTAAATACCTCTGATTATCACCTCTGACGATAATTTAGCTTTACCAGAACATAACAGTGTCCCAAATTCCCTCTTCCTTTCTGCCTGGGAATCCTGAACAGGGAAGTATGCAGCCATCTGGTTCTCCTTTGGAATTGCTGCATATTATAATACACAATCACATATGATAAAAGAAACTGTAGGAAACATATGGTGAAGGGGCCGGAAAGTATTTGAATGATTCTACCAAGAGTCACTTTGAGCTCATTTTCCATGTAGACAGAAAAAAAAATGTTGCAAAGTCATTTGCAACAGTATATTTATTTGCCTGGCATGATTGCATTCATAATCCATTCTTTTGATGTTAAATCAGAAAATGACAGTAAGATGGACTGACCATAAATCAACAGGTTACAGCCAGGTCTCTCTGGCATTCTTTGCCACTCAAACTGTCATGTCAACCAGCACATATTGAGGCAATTCCATAAGTTAGGTTATCTGGGAAAGAGGAAAAGTGAACAAGAAGAAAAGAACAGGGGGTGGGTGGGGTGGGAGAGCAGCAGGCTTGAAGAGCTCAAAATTCCTGATAAGGATCAAGACACCTATGCTCACATGATTTACAATATCCCCAGTTTCGTCTACCCTTGGAGACAACTTGGCTCCAGATTTTCCAGGATATATGTTTTTAGCTCAGTTGGATGGAATAGCAGCATGGTCACAACGGATCTACCTTGATTATACAAGAAAAAAAAGGTTGGTTTTTTTTGTTTGTTTGTTTTTGTTTTTTCCAAACAATGTTTTATTTGCTTTACAGGGTGTTACATGTGTTCTCTCAACCCAGAATCCTACATTAGCTTATTTTGTTATTTTACAATTACTTATTCAGTGTATGGCACATGCTAGGCATGTTCTGAGGGCTTTCAAGTAGAAGAATCCTTATGATGTGTGGTACTTAAAACATTCATATGATATGAATGTAATAGTTTCATTTGCAGATGGGAAGAAGGGAATAACAGAAGTACCTTTTCTATAATGCTTCCTCCCGCTAAATGACAGTACATAGGTCCTCAAAACCAATGAGTCAACTTAAACAGCTCCCTTAGGCAATCCAGGTCAGACACATGAGCACAGACAAAAACATTTTCCTATTCCTCTCACTTGTGTTTGCTCAACATGCCAGTGACACAAACTGTGTATATAATTCGTGTTCCTTATGAATATATATACATATATGTGCTCTTAGATGCACATGATTCTGACAGCTCAGGTATAACAAAATGCTATAACTTAGGTCTAAAAAGGCTATAAGTAAAAATATTCATTTTATTTTTGATATATTTTTATTTCTTACATGTATAATGCAATGTAATTTGATCATATTCAACTTCACTTCTCTCCCAACTCCTCCAAGTTCCCCCCATTCCAACCCCTTCAAAATTTCATGTTCTCTTCTTTTATAACCACCAAGTCCAACCTTCCCTAATAGCCACCAACCACCAATAGCAGCTAGGGGAGGAGAACATGAGTACTTCCTACACTCCATGACCAAATGCTGTACAGGCTTTGTGTAGACAGTCACAGATGGTATGAGTTCATGAGTCCAATGAGTCTGTCATATATAGAAGGCACGATTGTCTGCATCTTACAAACTTTCTGCCTCCTCTTTCAGGGACACACCCATAAGATTTATAAAGATGGGGTTTGATAAAGATGTCTGATTTATGGCTGATCACTCAATGGACACTTATTCTCTGTACTTTAATCAGTTGTTTACATGTTAACTGATATCCACTGGACAAAGAAACTTCTCTGTTAAGGTATGAGAGATGTACTAATGTATGGGTATAGAGTTATAAAATTAGAGGACAGTTTGATATTATGCCCAGTTAGCAAAATAATATTACCAGATTCACCCATAAGATCTATTAGATCCCCACCCATGTGTTCTTGGCCAGATTTACAGTACCAGGTATTTGTTTTCTCCTGTGAAACAGGCCTTAAATTCAATTAGAAAGAGGTTGGTTACCTCTATAATATTGATGCCACCATTGTACCATGGATATATCTTCCCAAGTTAATTCTTGCTGTAGCTAATGGAGTTCACACCTGAGTAAGAGTGTTGATGAGCTTTCTCCCCCAGTAGTCTGCATAGCACCTTCCAGTACTATGAAAACTAGCCAGGAGGAGAGAAGTTTCATGATCAGCACCAACTTGATTTCTCCATGTCCTGTGACCAAAGTATGTGGTGTCTTTAACAAATGAGTGTTATCATCAAGTTCTGGGGTGGGGAAGGTATTCACAAGATATTTCCTTGAGTCCCAGAGGAGAATTGGTCTTTGTACTTAAAAAATACACTATTTATTATTATATTTTTATGTGTAAGAGTGCATTGACTGCATGTACGTAAGTGCACCTGTGTTGGGCAATGCCTGCAGAGATTAGAAGAGGGCATCATATTCACCTGGAACTGGAGTTATAGATGGTTGTTAGGGTGCTGGGAATTGAACCCAGGTCCTCTACAAGAGCAGTGTTCTTAACCATTGAACAATCTCTCCTGTTCCAGTCTTTGGATTTTTAAACAGTTCTGAGACTGTTAACTGTCATAGGGATTTTAGCAGAGACAGAGACAGACCCTGAGTCCCAGTTAAGAAAAGTATGGCTTAACCATGAAACAATTGATTTTCTAATCTTTTTCCAATATGAGGAAAGGAATGGAACAATAAAAATGAATTTTTAAATGAAAATGCACTCGTGAACACCTGGAAACCTGTGCTCCTGTTAAATATTTTACAGATAAATTTGTATTATATTTGTTTATGTGTATCTATGTGAGTGAATGCTACATGTGTTGTGGGTACCTGTGAATTCTAGAAGAGGGCAAAGAATCCCTTGGCGCTAGATTTACAGGAGGTTTTGAGAAACCAGACAAGGGTGCTGGGAACCAAACTTCAGTCCTGTGGAAGAGAAGGAAATGTTTGTCACTGCTCACTCATCTCTGAGGCCTCTGTTCAATTTTATTAAAGCTTTATTAGCTTAATTATGCTGGTGTAAAGCAAATTAGTGTGAAAGGACAGAGATACGAAGATAGACATAGACACAGTGACAGAAAGGGAGAAAACTGTTCCAATACATGAATACAATTTTCTGTGAAGAGGATGTGTACACAAATATTATCACAAAGAAATATGCCAAATAGCACATACCATAAACCCAAGGCAAATGAATCATTGGTGAGGTACTCATTGTAGAAACATCTGCATAGAATAAATACTGATTTTCCCAAGACTGTTAAAAATTATAAATAAGTATATCACTGGTAGATTGCTAGTAGGAATATAAAATGATAGAGCCAATCTGAATAATTATATGGTGGTTTCTTACAAATATAACTATATTACCATAGGACCCAGCATCTGCATTCTTAGGCATTGTCCCAGAGAAAGGATAACTGACACTCACAGAGAAACACGGGTGTTGAGCATAGTGGTACATGCCTGTAAACCAAGTTACTCTGAATCCTGAAAAAGGAGAATTATAAGTTCAGGGACTACCTGGGCAAATTAGAAAGACCCTGGTGCAAAACAATACCAAAAAAATAAATTTAAAAATGTCTGAGGATGTAGTTCATTACTAGAATTGCTCTGGCCTCAAACCCTGATAGAAAAATAATAAAAACTTACATGGCAATGTCACATGAGCTTTATTTATATTTGTCTAATTGTACCCACAAAGAAGACGTCTGTGGTGGTATATTCTAGTTGTCACATAGACTGTATTAATGAATACCTAGATGTTCACAAAGTGTTATTTTCATGTATGTTCCTGTAATGGGAATTTTCCACTACTAAAATTACATAAGCCAAGAGGTCTACTAAATACTATCTTCATAATCTTTCTCTTTGTTTTAATATTTTCATATATATATATATATATATATGTCATCTATCTATATATCCATCTATCTCTTCATGTTTCCTTCTTTCCAAATTCTTTCTTTTCAAGCTCTTTCTTTTCTGTTTCCTATTTCAGCATTTTTCTATTCAACTGTCTATCATCTATCTATTCATCAGTTGCTGGGTGAGAGGTTTTATTTTTTTCAGTGATGTAGCCTCTAATCAATGACCATTGGTTCACCAAATAGCCTCCTTCCTACCCACGCTTCAGCAAGAAACTCCAATTAAACTCAGTGGGTCACTCAGGAAGAGAAGGCATGAAAATAGGAGGGAGACTTACAGAAAGGAATACAGAAGGTGTGGGGCTCCTTCTCCAGAGACAGCCGTTGCGCACCGGCGGTCCCAGAGAACGGAGAGTAAAACAGGTCCTCAGAATGGCTCAGAGTGCGACGGGAAATGACACCCGGGAAACTGCGTCGGTGGGCAGATCGTTTATTAGGACCAAGACAGGAGTTTTTATAAGAAGGCATTTTGGCATTGGGAAGGTTAGAGGTGGGGTTAAGGGATTAAAGGTGGGGTTAAGGGATTAAAGGTGGGAAGCTTGTGGAACTTTAGGAATGGGGAAACGAAACCCAAAAACCTGGTCTGGGATGGGGGAAAGGAAGATTCATATCTATAGTGAATTCCTGGGGCCAGGTTATCACACATCAGGCAGAGCAGGCCAGACACCTGCCGTCCCTTCAGGGTCTCCGGGGTTGCTGGGCTTTGCTCAATACCTTATTGCAACGAACACTGGCCCCACAAGAAGGAAAGTGAGGGGTATAAGAGAAAGGAATGGGACGTAAAAAATGACTAAAATTCATTGTATAAATGTGTGAATCTGTCAAACAGTAATAAAATAAAAATAGAAAAAAATACATGAATGATGAAAAGATGTTACATGGATAACCTGGAATACTACACATAAAGGAAACATAAGTGCTCAAAAGATAACCCATTTTATATACAACTTGAATGATTCTCACCAGATTTATGATGAATTGAAAAGACTGATCTCAAAATATTACAAAATGATCTATTCTTGTAATAACAGATTATTCCCATTGAGAAGAAATTGCGGGATTTCAAGGAGTCACTGTGGTTGCAATGGGAGCACGAGGGTTCCATGTGGTAGACGTCATCTGTATCTGGACTAGTTGTCAGGTACTACAGGCACTACAGATGACACCTGCATAGTGATTGCGCTGTAATCTTCTGAGGTCAGCTTTTTTAAGTCAGCAAAAACATACATACATACATACATACATACATACACATATATATGAATTTGTGTAAATAAAATGTCAGAATTTAAAGAGGCTAAAAGGATTGTATCACTATTTGTCTGTCAATGTGAAAGTGTAGGACTTTCATAACCAATAAGGAACTGAGTAAACTGGTCAGCCAGGGCTATGTAGGGAAATATTGTCTCAAAAAAACAAGAAAAGAAAAGGAAAGTAAAAGAAAGAATGTTTGGGGGGACTCTGGGACGTCTAGACCAACAACTCAAGGGAGGCATTCTATACTGCTTACTCCCTTTGTATTTGGCAAACTATGGCTACTGTTTGTCATGTAAATTAAATCCATTAAAGCTTTTTGTAGGTTTCTATTTTTAGGAAGCTAAGCTATGCACCAGAACATGATGATAACATCCTATTGATGAAGTCACAGCATACTTTGGTCACATGACTTGGGGAAACCAAGCTAGAAATTTCCTCAATATTGCCTAGCTTTAATAGTACGGGAAGGTGCTATGCAATCTACTGGGGGAGAAAAGTCATCAACAGTGTTACTCAGCTGTGAATCCTCCAAGTTATAATAAGGACTGCTCTGGCAAGGTAGACACATGTGTGCAATAGTGGCATGAATGTTACAAGAGCAACTGGATTAATTACCTTTTGGGTATGATAGAACACAATGAGCAAAGTGACTTATAGAAGAGTCTATGTTGACTTATGGCTCCAGAGGGGCAAAGTCCTTCATGGTGGGGAGGCATGGCAACAAGTAGTAGGCATAGGAGTGGAGCAGGATGCTGAGAACTCACAGCATCTATAGCAAACACAAAGCAGAGAGAGCAAGCTTGAAGTAGAATAAGGCTAGAAACACTCAAAGCCTATCCCCACTGATGTACTTCCTTGAACAATGTTATACTGCCCCATAGCCTTGTCAACTGGGAATGGAATGTTCAAATACCGGAGCCTATGGCATACATTTGCCATTCAGACCACCACAGTAACCAGCTGCTTTCTGATTGGATTTAAGACCCAATTTGTAGGAGAAAACTCATGCCTAATACCATAACTCGTGGCTGAGGAGTTCATAGGCCCTAGGGGTGAACCTATTGTTAGTATTTTGCTTAACAGATATAGTGTCAAACTATCTTGCAAATATGTATCTTTATTTGAACAGCTTAGTGCAGCTCTCAATCCTTATCAGAGAAATTTCTTCATGAAATGGATGTTGGTTAATATAGAGATTCATAACTTGTCAAAATGAAGAGAACAAATAAATGTGTATTTCTTGGGCATAAATGGGACATCTTTATCACACCACCTCCTAATCCTCAGGGAATATCACATAAGAGAGGGCAGAACGATTATAAAAGACAGAGTTTGAGGAGAACTGTGGTGATATAGTGTCTTCTGGACATGAAGGAACACTTACACTCATTAACTTACATCAGCTGTGAGTGCCAGTATAAGATCCAGCATGGACAAGGGATGGGTGCATAAACTCAATCTCTAATTAAGAAGATAATGATAGTTGACAGCTATTAAGGGAGGAAAGCCAGTGGTCACTGATGATCAACCATGCTCCATTGGATGGCCCCACACCTATGCACAGCTGGGGCAGTACTCATTGGAATTTGTGACATATATTAAAAAGAGCGCATGAAATTTGAAGGGAGATGTGAGGTATCTAGAAGTTGGAGGTTAAATTGATTATGATTAAAATATATTATATGCATGTATGAAATTCTCAAAATATTTCCAGGGGAGGAGCTGCATAACCATATGGAAATAGAGTCTTACATGTTCCTGGGACCTTGCTCATATGAACTTACAACAATGCTGACAGCATGCACAAGACCCATGCAAACTCAAGCAGACAAAAACCTAGTATACAACTGTGGAAATGGGCAGTGGACCACGAGCATTGCTGAAGAACTATTGGGCAGCTGATTACTACTGGGTGAGGGAGAATTGATTTTCTTTAAGGAGTGACTCTAGACAGGCTGACTAGGCCCCAGTGGATGAACATGAACATCAGGGAACACTAACTTGACTTGATAGGCTTTAACATAAATGACAGGATGCATGAAATTCAGTGGAGGTGGCTATGTGAGTGTGCAGGTAGGGAAAGGGATATAAAGATGATTAAGATGTTGTATAAAAATACACAAAAATTCAAAAGAATGTTTAAAAATAAATAAGTAAACAGAATTTTAAAAAGCAGAAATAAAAAACCTTTTAAAAGAAATCCAAAACATGTATGCAAAATGCAGTTTGGTCAAACAATAGTTCATGTACTTGACCAATATTTAAAATTACTAAATTATCTTGTTTTAAAACACTAAGAACTTGCTTAGGCAAAATGACATATTAGTTGTTATGTAAAGTGACAAGATGAGATCTCAGGAGCTTAACAATGGACTGTGTGTTGGTTTTGAATAAAAAATGTCCCCATAGGTTATTCTGAACACTTTATCCCCAGTTAGGGAGCACTATTTGGGAAAGTGATAGAATATTTAGGAGATGTCACTTGCTTGAAGAATAATAATAATATTTAATAAGAATAATAAGAATAAGAATTATAATAATAATAATAATAATCACTGAGGGTGATTATTATAGGTTCATAGCCTCAAATCACTTCCAGTTTGCTCTCTCTGTACTTCATGTTTCTGTTTGAAGATGTGAGTTCTCAATTTTTAGATTCTGCCCACTGTACTTGCTCCTTGCTGTAATACCTCCCTGCCATGATGGACTGTCCCTCTGAAAAAGTAAACCACAATAAAATATTTCTTCTACTAAGTTCTTTGGTCATGGTATTTTATCACTGCAACAGAAAACTAACTAGTGCAGGCTGGGAGATGGCTCAGAAAGTAAAAGTACCTGCTGCCATGTCTGATGACATGAGTTCTCTTCCTGGATTCCAGGGTAGGAGGAGAGACCCAATGCCCACAAGTCTTCTTATTTCCATACACTTGCTCTGGCACATGCATGCCCTTACACATGAATAAATTAATAAAATTTAATTAAAGGGTAACATTATAAATTCACTATTTTTACATTAATTACACTATCTTTAATAATGCAGAAACTTTTATTTGAATGATGGTGTGTGCGTGATATAGGAGCACAGGTACCCAGCCTGAACCAGAGAGCATGCAACACCTGTGAGATGACACCTGAGCCAACACTAAAACAGAAAATCTTCCACCTTAATTATCTGCTAATATTATAGAGTAATTAGGAACAAACAAGTGTTTAGAGCTATCTTTCAGAAATTAGACCAAAAAATATTTGTGAACAATGACAAGAACGGGTCTAAGTCAGACAACAGACACCAGCCCACATGATTGATTCCATCATTTTAAAATTTAGAAAATCTTCAATGATGGCAAGTCACTCTGTTTCTCTGCAGGGTGCTACAGGGAGGTTGATGAGGATGAAACTGGCAAGAAGCAGAGTGTGGTATTTTTTTTAAATCTTAGTTTAAATTGTGTGTATGTGCGTATGTGTATATTTGTGTGTGTTTCTGTGTCTGTGTGTGTACGTGCATGCACACATCTGTTTATAGGTATTGTGCATGTTCACAAACATGTGGCCCAGAGATCATAGGCTTCAGAGCCTCCTGAAGCTTGAGTTATAGCTGAGCCACCTGGCATGGGTACTGGGAACTGAACTAAAATCCTGTGTAGAAATAGTAGTAGCTCCTAACTGCTGAACCACCTCTCTACTGCCACCCCATCACCACACACAACACAGACACAGAGTGCTTTGAATATGATTTGTTCTCACTGACATTCCTGCTGAAGTTTAGTTACTAATATGACACTGCTTAAAGGTGATAATGTCTTGAGGAGATATGGCCTAGCAGGAGGTGATTGGGCCTTGATTGCCTGTGCCCATAGATAGAACTCGTGATGATGTCGTAGAGGTTTGGAGCAGGAACTTCTTTGAATTCTTTTTCTCCCTCTGTCTCATACACCATATGGTGTCTTCCATCATGTTTAATAGAGTTAAGGCACCTTAATAAATGAATGGGGCTGTCAAATCTTTAGTTTTATTCCCTAAAAGTTTGAGATAAATAAAGCCTTTTGCTTGATGAACTTTTGAGCTTCTGGAATTTGAACATAGCACTGTGCTGGGGCTGGTTCTGCCATCCACACACCTCACATCATGTAGGTTCTCCCATTCACACCCTAAAGCCATGCCCATACCACCTGAAAGATACACCAAGAAACACCCAGGCTTTCCCATCCTCCCCTGTGAAAGAAAGCATCATGAGGAAGGTCATCTTCAGGGCTGAGGGCCAGCGTGGTCCTGATCCTCCACCGTCTGCCCACCAGTGGGTCTGTTGTCAGGCAACCAAACCTGTAGGAATTAATGTCCCCCTGTTATCAATTACCTACCCTTCTCTACCTTCCTCCAGTACCCCATCACAGACTCACAGGGACACACATTTTTTCACATATGATTATGTTTATTATGACTACAACCAAACTGTGGAAGATTTGATTGTCTATTCAAGACTACAAAGACCTCTGCCTACGGCATTGGGAGGTCTTTCCCCGTGTTCTGAGTCTAGGATCTTGCCACGGAGTTGTCTAAGATCCCCTGATCTTGTTCGGGATCTTTCTTACTCGGCATCAGGTTGAGAGCTCGATAGAACTCCTCTGGGACACTTTCCGAGTCTTCCGCGGTCTTTTTCAGAGCTTTAGCAATCTTCTTACCGGTGTTTCTCTTCTTTCGCTTACAACAGGCTCTTTGGGGCTTTCTAGCCACCTTTGGTATCTATAAAGACAAAAGAATGAGGTCCCAAGGTCATTGGAGTGGGAGAGGAGCGGTAATGAGAAGGGGGTGTGGGTTAAGGGCGGGTATTCATGTCAGGCTAGGGAAGGACAGGATCCCAGGGGAGGGGAAAGGGCTGAAGAGGAGGAGAGACTGCTTAGCGCTGGCCCTCACCTTTTCTTCCTTTCTGGAATCACTAGTGCCACTAATCTTGGCGCTTTCCTGGCAGGCAGGTTCCGCCTTCATTGCTTGCTGGGCATCTGAGGTTGATGGAGACATGTCTGCGGTAGACTCCAGTAATTTTTCACTGGGCTCCATAGTGAAGTCTCCCAGTAATCTGAACCAGAGTTCTGAGCATCCTACATACCTACCCTTGAAGAACAATGCATGGCCACGCCCTTCAGCCCTGATTGGTCAGCAGAATCTTTCCAAAGTAACAGTAACCAGGAAGCTGCTGACACTTAACAAAGTACTGCATCTGACCACTCTGGATTCAGGGTTAAGGGCTGTCCTGCTTAAAATACCAGGATGTAGGGTTTACATCAGAACGTACCACATTCACAGTCATACCTTGGGGTGAGGTGGAACAAGGCAGTAAAATAAAAAGCATATCTTTGGAGAAAGGAACCATTTATTTAAACTCCCCAAGATAAATAGCCATTTCCATCTCTTTTTCACACACTCAACTTTAATTTTGGTGGAACATGTTACAGACAGTGTGCGTCTCCAAATTTTACCCATCACCCCTACTCAATGGATCGTTCTTCTATATTTTTCCCTTAGTCATCAGCTAGTAGTTTGGATGGAATACCTCTTTCTTGTTGTCAGTTAGTCCCAGATAGGAACTGAGTTTACACTCCTACCACACAGCAATAATTCAATAATTCACCACCACTCATTTCTGATAAAAATAGTCCTGGGGTGGGGGGGGACTTCACATTTACTTGGGATTATTGTTTGATGTTTAATTCAATCCCCCTTTTCTGCACAGAAGTTATCCTCATTGCTGAATAGTCCCGTAGGCTTGCACCCCACTTATCTGCAGCAGGACATCACTTTCATTTACTCATGGAGGTATTAGTAAGGCTTGCCCAATAACAATATATATATATATATATATATATATATACATATATATATATATATATATATTATCACCAGAAGCAAACATAGGAGGAATGATAGGCAGAAGTTAATGTACCAGAACTTTAAATCAGCAGTCCCACAGATACTACTACAAACAATTGCAAATTATCTTTCTAAATTTTGAGAAATTTAGATAGCTCAGCATGATAGCTCAGCAGGTAAAGGCTCTTGCCAGAAAGTATGATGTATTGGTTAGCTTTAGTTGTCAACTTGACACACCTGGGTTGAAGGAATCTCAACTGGGGAATTTTCACCATTGGCATGATCTGTGGCCATGTCTGTGGGGTATTTTGATTGTTGAGTGATGTGGGAGGCCCCAGCCCACTACAGGCATTGCCACTCCTGGGTGGAGCAAGCCACTAAGTAATGTTCCTCCACACCTTGTGCTTCAGCTCCTGCCTCCAGGCTCCTGCCCAGAGTTCCCTACCTTGTGCTTCATCAATGATGAACTGTCATCTGAAAGATGTAAGCCAAATAAACCCTTTCCTCCCCAAGTTGGTATTGCTCATAGTGTTTTGTCACAGCAATTGAAGGCAAAGTAGGACACCTGATCACTTGAGTTTGATCCCTTGGTCTCAGATTGTGAAAGGAGAGAACTAGCTCCTGCATAGTGTCCTCTGTGGTACATACACACATGCACATGCGCGTCCGTGCGCACACACACACACACAGGTGGACACACCTGCACATAAACACACAAAAATGTAAATATAGTATAAAATCCAACATATGTTACAAATACTGGAAATTATCGAACTGATAAAAACTGAAATTAAAATAGAGACATGCTGCTGGGTGTGGTGGTGCATGCCTTTATTCCAAGCATTGTGAGAGGCAGAGGCAGGCAGATCCCTGTGAGTTTGTAGCCAGCCTGATCTACAATAGTGTGACTCTGTTTCAGAAAATAAACTGAAGATGATAATCAGGAAATTTTAAGACATGAATAAAATTTAGCAATGCAGTCAGACTGAAGATAAACTTAAAAATAGAAATAGAGCAACTTCTGGCATAGGAAAAAGAACATTTTTATCTACAGTGTTTCTGAAGGAAAGTAGAGAAACGGTGGTAACAGTATTCAATGAAACAAAATACAAATCACAATTGAACCCAATATTCAGGTTCCCGAGACAAGGTTCAAAGAAGTAACACACACAAAAACATACTAACATATATTACAAATCATATTTTAAATATAGAGAACCTATCAAGAAATGAGAGAATCACTGTAGCAAATAATTCTTAGAAGCCATTCTGTCTGGGCCTACAAAGTTTGTGTGCAGGGCCTCAGTGAGTAGAGACAGGAAGAATTTTGTGGTTCAGTCAGATTCCTCTGAATAGTGACAAATTTCTTTATCTTCAAGTGAGATGGAAATTCTTTTTTTGATGGGCCAAAGGTTGAAGAAGCCATGGATCCTTGATGACCTGTTCATCAAAGAGAATGTATGTGTATGCACATGTATTTTCTAAGAACTTTTCGAAATTCTGATAATCACTAAAAAATGAGACCCTTCTAGGCATTATTAAGGAAATTCTGGCTTAATAAAGAGCCAAGTTTTGTAACACTTTCCAAAAGGAAGAAGTGAAGGAAGAATTTTAAATGTCATTCTGGAGTGTAGTGGCAATCTCCTGTAATCTCAAAACTCAGGAGGGAACAGGGGATCAGGGAGTTCATCCTCAGCTACATACTAACTTTGAGGACAGCCTGGGTTACATAAGAGATTGCAGCACAAAATAAGAAGATACTAATAAGTAATTTTTCAATGGAGATGCCTCTGTGAGCACCTAGAATCCTGTGCTTTCTGTTCATGTTTATTAGAGGTGTTTGTTCTAGAGGTATTTAACAAATGAAGGTTGAGAGAAACGAAAAGCAAGAGTGAAGGTAATGGATCAGAGAAGCAAATAGGACTTTACAACAACGAGGACACAAAGAGGACGTACAGATGGAAAATGAGATCATAGACATATATTCAACAATACCCACCATTGGTGAAATGCTAATGGAATCATCAATGACATATCAGTTCACAAACACCACACTGACTAGGAGACACACATGCACACATACACACACACACAGTATCCATACATATGTAAGTTGAATCATCAAATGCTGGTGAGAATGTCAAAAGGCAGAATTAAGTTTAGATTGGTGATGGGAATATAACATGGTGCTGTCAACATGGAGAGATATACAGCATTTTCTTAACAAAGCATTCCGCTGTTACATAACTTCCCCAATTCTCCATCAAACAAATATCTCCAGAGAAATGCAATTTTACATTAAGAAACCTCCTTAGGAATTCTGTAGGGTGCTGATCAAATGGAATTCCAACTGCTCTTGAGGATGAAGCACAGAAACCACTAGCTGAAGAGGGACCTTGAACAGTTAGCAAAATCCTGCCACAAAATAAACCCGATAAAATGTCTGGAACACTCCAGTGCCAGGAATCCACTCTCTCATTTAGAGGTCTTCCCGTAGACCCTCAAATATTACTGACTCTTACTGTTGTTCTTGGATACCATCCAGAACTGGGATGAAAGTCGATTTTCCTGGACCTACACCCAACAGCATTTAGGGAACACAAATTTGGCACAATATGCCTTTAAATAAACAGTAACAATAAAGGGCATGCAGTCCGGTGTGTGGTACAGTGCAGGTGGAAATGAGAGTCAGAATATGATCAAAATGCATTATAGAGAAATCTCAGCATCAATAATAAATTATTTGAAACTGGAGAAGTTGCTCAGTAGTAGAGTGCTTGCACAATGTAATCCCAATCCATTCTACATCCCCTTGTGCACACAACGTAACGACAATGTCATTTGAGCATTATTTTGAATCACTTAAGTGTATAAACAGTCAAGATGTCTTTTGAGGTGGATTCTAGGCCCAAATTTAACTGTAATATTATATATCTATATCTACATATCTATAGATATGCAGATAAACAGATATAATATAGCTATAGATAAATATATAGAGAGAGATACTGATAAAGCATTATTTTTCCATGTCTCCCTGTAGTGAGACTTCCCTCTTTGCCCTATAATGAAATGCTGGCTTAATCAAGGACCAATATTTATATCCCTATCCAGAAGGAAGTTGTTGACCATGGGTTCACACAGGCCCCCAACAGTACTGATTCTTGCCATTGCTCTTGCTTACCCACCAGAACTGAACTGAAAGACACACTGCTGAAGACACTACATATGTGAGTTGAAGAATAAGCAAGGAGAAACCAAGCTGGTACTGACTTCAAAATGAAATCTTTACTCTGTGACTGGATTTAAGGCCCACTTCACAGGTCAAGAACCTGTGACGAGGGGACTAGAGAGATGGCTCTTTCACTGGCTGTTCTTGCAGAGGACCCAGATTTGATTCTCAGTACCCAAGTAAGCAGCTAACAACCATTTATAACTCCAGTTCCAGGGGAATTTGTTGCCTTTTTTTTTACCTCAGTGGGCATTGTATGACATGGGTATACTTACATACATGAAGACAACACATTCATACACATAAAATAAAAATAATTATAAAAGAACCTGTGCCTAACCTAAATAGGTCACAGACCATAGGAGAGAACCTATAATGAATATTTGCTACATAGATATAGTAATAAATCACCCAATGATTTATTTTTATATATACAAGTTAGTATATCACTTGGCTCTTACCACAGAATCCTCTTCTATCACAAATCAGCAATTAACACAGGCTTACAATTGTTCAACAGGTAGTGAATAAGAGATTGTGGGGTGTCCAGCCCTAAATAGGACACACACACACATATATATATATATCATGTCATCCCAAGTCTCAGTGATAACTATGCTAAATGGTGCGGAATGATTATAAGTGGTGGTAGATCAATAACAATATTGTCTGGATGTATGATCCCACAGCAATTGTGACACTATGCACAAGTCCTGTACAAGCCCCCAAGACAGAAAAATAGCCAAAGATGGATGCGGAAGACAGGAAGAAGCCAGTGGCATGGCTGAGCATGTTTTGGCAATTAAAAACTATGAAGCAAGGGAAACTCTGTCTACTTTTTGGATGTGATGCCTGGTAGTTTGACCAGACTCCAAGGACTGGACCCACAATCAAGAGCACTTGGAGAGCACAAATTAAAGGTGATAGACCTTTAAAATTAGTAAGATTAAAGGCCATGAAGTTAGAGCGAGTACTAGGCTGGGGATAAATATGGGGGAGGACTTCTGAACATAATCAAAATGCACTGTATGGAATTCTGAAAGAATCGATAAAGATAATTTTTAAAAACCTCTGAAGATGTTGCTCAGTAATGGAGCTCTTCCCTCACTCCAATTGCAGTTACCTCTACACCCCACTGAAAACTAATAGCAATGGCACAATGGTTTTATATTGAATCATCTAAACTAAGTAATAATCTGGATTTCTGGAACATGTGGATTCTAGGTGTAACATAAGCTGTAGTAATGAATAAATAGATACTGATAAAATATTATTTCTCTGTGTGTTCCTATAGTGGGAACTCCTACCCTCTAAAATGCATGAGTGACTAATGAATCTTTTATGTTCTATCTCTATGTGCCTACGTGATAGCAAGTGCGTGTGTGTGTGTGTGCGTGTGTGTGTGTGTTTGTACTTATCTATCTGTGTGTTTTCAATTGTCCCTGTCTTTCTGGAGAATACTGACACACCATTTGCTAATAAACAAATGATAGAGCTTAGTGTGGTGTCACATAGATATGATAAAATGACTGAAGGGGCTGAGCCAGAAGGATTGTGATTCGTGGCTAGATTGGCCACCATAACAAGTCTCTGTCTCAAATGTTATATTTGTTTTGTTTTTCAATTTTAATATTTTTACTTATTTTCTGGGCATTTTATATAATACATCTTAATCAAATTTAGAGCTCCTTCCTACCCCATAGAGTTCCCCACCAGATTTCAAGTATTCTGTCATATATGTTAAGTCCTATCTGGTAAAGTATTTCTGTCTGGGTTTTCCTCAGTGCAAGTTCACCCACGGGAGTCTGGTCAGTATATCTAGAGTCACTCCCTTAAAGAAGATATCTACTCTCCCTCATCTCACAGTAATCATTTGACATTACCTCCTTGGCTAGGATTGGGACCTGCTGCCCATTTTCCCATTCTATGCTGTTTTGTTGTTTTTTCTGTTGTTTAGTTGGTATGGGTCTACTGCATGCTGTCAACATTGCTGCACGTACATATGAACAAGTTTCCAATGGTGAGAAAGCCTCTGTTTCCTTATGTTCATACACCAACCCTCGCTTTTACAATCTCACACACCCCCCCCGCTTTCATAATGGTCTCTTAGGAGTGCTATCCAGGGATACACATTCTGCAGTATACAAAAAATGTTTTTTAAAACAGTAAATGATGTTCACACTGTGGAGCAATAACACGAAAAGATTATCGATGCAGCAAACAGTCACATTCAAAAGACTATGATTTTCATATATAGGGTGATTCTCAAGGAAATTTGACTGACTAAAAATTTTGATACCAGGTTTAAAAAACTGACATAGTATCAAACTGCCTTTTAATATTTATTTTTATGCCCGTAGGTTAACATAGGTCCTATGTCCTCATCAGAGAAGCTTCTTATTGAAGTAGACGGTGGTTAACACAGATTCACTTCTTGTCAAATTTTAGTGAATAATAACTTTGGAATACTCAATCCCAGATGAAATGTCTATCTCATTCATATCCACAAGAGTCAAGGAAAATTGTAGAAGATGCCATGGAAAAATTGTAAGAGCCAGATGCCAAGGAAGACTGTTGCAAAACAGTAACTTTTGGACATGCCAGGGCCATTGAACTCATAGACTGACAGTAGCTGTGAATGCCTGCCCAAACACACCAAAAGATGAAGTCAGTCAACATTCCAGCATGGATGGGGGGGGGGCAGGGGCTGGAAAAGCTAGACCCTTAGCTGAGAAAAATTTGCATTTGGTGATTGGGAAACTCAGTTTCTTTCAGGGTGGCCTCTCCATACTCTACTAGATGGCTCTAAGTCCATGTCCTTATACACATGCTGACTGGAATCAGGGGTTGTAAAACAATAAAAGAAGATGGTACGGAGTTGGAGTGAGGCATGAGCGTGTCTAGAAAAGGTTGCAGGGGAGGCAATAGGCAGGTGGATATGACCAAAATATGTTGCATAGATGTATAAAATGCTCAAAGAACAGATAAATAAAACAAAATTTAAAAACAATGTTTGGTACATGCCTCATTCTAATATATGTAGCATGAATGAAGAAGCTACATGAGAACCTACGGTCTTGACATCCAAGTAAAAATATAGAGGGGATAGTAGAAGATTGTGATATGATGGCTGGAGAGATGGCCCAGTGGATAAGAGCACTGGCTGCTCTTGCAGAGGACCCAGGTTCGATTCTCATCACCCACATGGAAACTAACAACCATCCAATAACTCCAGTTCCAGGGGATTCAATGCCTTATTCTGACCTCCTCAAGCATCACACAACAGGGATGCACTTACAAACATGCAAGCAATACTATACTCTACTTGTAAACTAAAAATAATTGAAATATTTTTAAATGCTTAATTTTATTTGAAAATAAAGGTTTGTTGTATGAGAGAATATAGGTTCAATACTGCAAGCTAAAGGATTAAACTGGATGGAGACAGGATGGCGGGGGAAAGGAAAAATAGGGGATAACTTAACCAAGACTAAGGATGGGCAAAGAAGCCTTATGAAACCCCACACTTTCTAAGATAATTAAAATAATTTTTTTGAAAGTAAGTTTGCAGGACTGGTAAGACGGATCAACAATTAAGAGCATGTATTGGGGTTGCAGAGACCTGAGTTTGTTTCCCAGGTAGGGTAGCTCACTTTCAACTGTAGTTCCATCTCCAGGGGATCTGAAACTCTCTTCTTGCCTGAAAGGGCACCTGCAGTCACACTTATACATAATGCCAAGCACATACATAAACATACAATTAAAAAATAAAAATAAACATAAATTATAAATTTTAATACTGTCTATGAGCCTAGTAACCCTGCATGTATGAATAAGACAAGGGTTTTGAATGAAAATCTCAGTGCCAGGAACAAGTTATCCTTCTATCAGTTATTGGTAAGAGATAACCTAGGGACATGCTAAATAATACAGTTTATTGTGATTGCTCTTGGTTACCCAATATAACTAGATGGCAAGACCCTCTTTCTATAGACAACACACACTTTGGTTGCAAGACACAGAGAAATCAGTTTTGAACAAACCACTAAACTTCCTCCATGCCACATAGTTTCACAATGCTGGAAGGTGCTATGCAAGCTTCTGGGGGAGCATAGACATCAATGGTCATATCCCACACTAAATATTGCATGCAACAATGGCAACCTGACCAACACTATGTGTCCAATGGTACAACAGAGGCAAGACTGTTTTTAGGGATAATCAACTATTCTTTTGATTGAATTTGAGTCCTATTCCTCATGTTCATGGAACATTCCAGAAGAGAAGACAGAGAAACTGTAAGAGCCAGAAATTCTGGCATGCTTCAAATACTGTCCTTTGAACACAACACAGCTGTTGTACACAAGAACTCACAGCAACTATATATACCAACAGAGATATCACAGGATACAGAGTATTAAATAAAAATTTCGACAAGGATGGGAGAGGGGTTTCAGAGGTCTCACACCCAGTGCTGGAGCTATTGGCAGATGATGGGAGGAAGAGTTATTTTCTCTGGAGTCTGGCCACTGATACACTGCCCTTACCCCCGTGAATGAATGCACACATGGGTAGCACTATTTTGACTACGTGACAAAAAAGAGGACATGAAACTGGGTGAGAGTTGTGTTGAGGGGGACTCAAGGGGAAGTTGTAGAGAAGGAATGAGGGGTGGATACGGTCAAACTATATTGTATGCGTACATGAATTTTTCAAAAATAAAAATATTTAAATGTCTGGTTCATGCCATTCTGTGATGCATTCTACTAACAGAAAATAAAAGTGTATGTTTTCTGGCATCATATTTTTATATATAACATTCCATGTATCTAATATTCTGAAATCCTACTAGGATTCTTATACAGTATTTTGATGTTAAACAATTTCCAAATGCACATTTATTTTCCAGTGTATTCAATACGATCTTGGGTTTCATAGAAAAGACCACAAGTATATAGAGCATATATTTTGTTTTAAAGATTTATTTTCATTTTAAATTCCATTTGTTTTTGTCTGTGTGTGGAACTGTGCAGATGCCCAAACAGACCAGAAGAGAGAATCAGATCCCACAGAGCTCTACTTTAGGTGACTGTGTGTTATTCAATATGGGTTCTGGGAACACAACTAGGGCCAGTACAAGAGTACCATTTCTTTTTTGATCCAATGAGCTGTCTCTCCAGCCTAAGTCATGATTCTTACGCTGAAAGTAAGGAAGTAGAATTCTCTCTTGTAAAACTAAAAATATGGACAATTAAAGAATAAATTGATGCCTCCTTTTTGAAATAAAAAATTGCACATTTGTGTAATTTTCATTTACTGACAAAATTTTAGCAATGATTAAGAAATTATTGGATTTCATGGTTGGACAGATACGTGTCTATGGTTCTGTATGATGGATCTTTTCTATATCTTCACTGTGCTAGATAGCTTTAGTTGTCAATTATACACACCTGGGAAGTGGGAACCTCAATTTGGGAATTTCCTCTATTACATTGGCCTTGTGGACATGTATTTGAGGCATTCTCTTGATTTTTGAGTGATGTTGGAGGGCCCAACCCACTGTGGGCCATGCCACTCCTGGGTAGGTATTCCTATCTTGTATAAGAAATTAGGTTGAACACAGACCACAGGAGTAAGCCAGTAAGCAGCATTCCTCCATAGTCTGTTCTCAAAGTTACTGTCCTGAATTCCTGCCTTGGTTTCATGCAGTAATAAACCATCCCCTGAGAAATGTTGGATAAACACTTTCTTCCACAAGTTTGTTTTGGTCATTGTTTTATCACAGCAACAGAAAAGTAACTAATACAGAAGTTGGTACCAGAGACCAGACTATGACTGTGAAGAACCTGACATGTAGCGTTTTAGAAGAAAGTGGAAGAGTTTGGAAATATTAATTAGAAAATTGGTTGAATACTCTAAACAGAGCTTAACAGGCCACTCCAATAGTACACTGGAAGAAACTAGTGCTAAGAGCAGTGTAACTCCAGAGAGAAATAAGGACTTAAGCAGCAACTGGTATAATTTGACAGAATTTGCGTGGAGTCTGCCCATAGCCTAAGTGTTTGCCTGAAGCTAAGTTGAAAAATAATAGACTAATTTCTTTGGTGGAGTTAATTTCAAGACAACCTAATGTACAACCCGTGGCATGGTTATTAATGGTGAATATTATGGACACCTACAAGGAAAAAGAACAAATGAGACAGAAAGAATTGCAGAATATACAGTTTAGATTGAAAAAACAGCACTCGGAAAATTAATGCTGGAGCTAAGGCATGTGCTACAGGAGAGGCTCTCTTTGATAAGGAGATTAAAGCCTTTAAGCAGACATCTGGAGATTTGTGCTTAAACAATGGAAAGAGTACCTTTAGGAGAAGAGCACACCCAGTCAAGCCTTCAGCTTGTAAAGCAAAATGCCAGAGGGTTTTTCTATTCCTAGCAGACTATAGCATAGACAAGCTGGTAATGTGGATGAAGTAGGACAGGTTCATCCCAGGCAGGCAGTCAAACTTAGCAGTGTCATTCATGTGGCCTATCTTTAGAAGCATAAAAGATGCAAGAATGAAGTGGTCTTTTGTTCATCCTCCATGGTTTCAGAGAGCTGTGGAGGCCAGGCAGCATGCCAAGGAGGTGCTCCTTTGTAAAGGAGGCCCTGCCAGGCCAAGAGGCCATGACAAGCCATTCTGTGAAGCTGTTAATGTGGAACCTGGTTGACCATGGGGACCCCAAGTAGATGTTGGAGATGCTAGGGATGTGAGACATCTGCCAAGGAGAGTTGCATACAGGGAGTGGTACCAGCCCAAGAGGAAAATGTATGCTAAATAGAGCACAGCTAGAGGGGCTGAGATATTTAAGCCCTTTGGAAGTGAAGTCCTAGAAGCCAGGTATGCAGCTACTGGATCTGGTGTTTGTCCTGCTAGTTTTCAGTCATATTTGCATCTGCTATTTTATACTTTGCCTCCATTCCTCCCCTTTGGAGTGGGAATATGTATTCCATTGTATGTTGGACCTATGTAATTTGTCTTTTGATTTTGTAGCAGTTCCAGTTAAAAGATTGCTTTGGGTCTCTTAAGACACTTTAGACTCTGGACTTTTGAATAGTATTGAGACTGGTAAAGACTATTGGGACTTTTGAAGGCGGGCTAAAAGCAGTTTTCAATATATATGGGCCTGAGACCATGGTGGCCAAGGAGTGGAATGTGGTGGTTTGAAAGAGAATGCCCCCCATAATTTCTGACACATGAATGACACTGCCAAGTTTGACTGTCTGCCTGGGATGAACCTGTCCTACTTCATCCACATTACCAGCTTATCTATGCTATAGTTTTCTAGGAATAGAAAAACCCTCTGGCATTTTGCTTTACAAGCTGGAACAATTTGTCCCCAGTTGGTGGCACTGTTTGAGGAGGTTTTAAGAGATACAGCCTTGTTAAGAGGAAGCACTTCACTGTAGGCAGTCTTTGAGAGCTTTAAAGTCTTGTGACATTTCCAGTTGCTCTCTATTTCTTATGCCTACTTGAAGATGTGACTTCTCCACTTTCTATTCTGGTTACCTCTTGCCACCATGCCTCCACACAATGATGGACTCTGATTCCTCTGGAACCATAACTCAATTAAACTCTTCCTTATATTAGTTCCCTTGATCATAGTGATGTATCACAGCAACAAAACGTAACCAATCCATTCACTATAGGGGATGCTATGGAAGTCCTATTGATGTTCTTCTCTTCCAAAATTCAATCTACAAGAACAACCCCAGGCTGATGAGAATGATGCCAACCAAGACAACCAGTCAGTTCATGAGCCAGAGCTCCTAGGCCAACTTGACCCCCTTTTTCTGGTCAAACTTGACTTTAAGTAGTGCCATAGTTAGAGAGTGTGGTCCAGGCAGCCTCCCACAGCTCAACTTCTTCTCACAGCCTTAGCAAGCTCAGGGGCAGGCTGAGCTGCTTTGGGCGTTGCCCATGTTGGGGCCCCTGAGCCTGGAAAACCCCATTAGCTCAGTTGTGGTAGCAGGAGTCAGTCTAGGCCATCTTGGTTTTTTAATTTTATTTATTATTTTTTATTTTATACATATGAGTGCATTACATACATGTGTGTAAGTACACCATTATGTGCAATGCCCATGGAGGTCAGAAGAGTGCATGAGATTCCTCTGAAACTGTAGTTATTGGCATTTGTTAGCCACCATATGGGTGCCAGGAATTGAACCCAGGTCCTCTGCAAGGGCAAACAGTGCTCTTAACTGCTGAGCCATCTCTCCAGTTCATGTTCCTGTTTTTGTTTTTCCTTTTTCTTAACATTTTCTTCAATCTGAATAATGCAATTCCTCTATATTTTCTTGAAGCCTTGCTATTCTCTTTTCCAGATTATTGATTCTATTAGTGAGAGTTTTCACTGAGGTTTTTTTAAATTTCAGTGATTTTTCTCATTTCAAGTTTTATTTCAGTTTGACTTTTCTTCAAAAATTCTATACCTTTATCAAATTCTATATTCATATCTTAGATTGTTTTCTCTCATTCAACTGTTTGTGTTTTCATGGTAAATGTATGCCTTCATGATAAATGTATGTCTGTGGGGCCTAGGCCTATTGCAAAAGATATTGAGCAAGTAGTGTGAACCCGGACACCCTAAAGGGATCATAGGAGTTCGGCCTACTCTGCCTGAAGCTATGGCCTAGGCCCTCGGGAATGTCTGCAGGCATGCCATAAAGTTTCATTTCCTCATTCCTCAGTACTTCCTTCACCTGATCCTTATAGGCCACGTCAGCCTTAAAACCTTCCCATCTTTACCTAAAGACTCAGCCTTGAACTTTCCTGCCTTCAGGAATGGCCAGACAAGCCTACCTTTATAAACCCCTGCCTTGGTTTCAATAAACCATCTGTCCACTGACACAGCCTTCTAGGAGTTCTTTCCTGTCACACTCTGGGCCGCCTAAGGCCCTGTTTGTTCAGTCTCCACTCTCTGGGATGGCTTGTGCACAACAGCCGCCCCATGGAAATCCACATATGTCCTCTTTGAGTTTGTTAAACATATTTATAATAATCCCTACTTTGAAATCATTGCACCTCAAGTAAGTTGTTCTTAGGGGATATTGCAGTGAGTGTACTAATGTCTGGAGGTGTATTGTCTTGGTTATTTATATTGTTTATATTTTTGTGATTATACCTAGGAATATACAGTTAGGTCATTAGTGGTGTTTCCTGGTATGGTTATCTGGTCTCGCCTTTGTTGAACAGGTGTTTGGAGTTTGACTTGCCATTATCTCAAAGTGTCAGAATGCAGAATAGGTTAATGTGCTTAGTGTTCAACCTTGTGGTAATTCTGTGTTTATGTGCATTCGGGGTCTCAGATATGTTCCCCTATAACTTGGAATATGAACTTCTGAGTCCAGGAGCAGAATCTTTGCAGAACTAGAAGATTTTCACTTCCAACCTTCAAAAGTCTGTGCAAAATTGATATGGTTCTTCGATGCCAGGAGTCAGGTATCACAGTGAGAGTTAGAAGGGCTCCCTTGAGTTTAGGTGGAGGTTTTCACTGCAATATCTGCTGGAATTGGGTGGGGTGGAGGCCAGGATGGAAGTCTCTGTGTTTGACATCTCAGGGTCCTTAGATCCTCTTAGTGTCTCTGTCCAGTGGTGGTGGGTGATGGGGTGGGGAAATAGGTTATGCGTATAGCCATCTGGCAAGGGGAAAGTTTCTGTGGATGCTTACTGGAGTTGAAGTTAACAAGGAGGCACCCATGTACTCCTGGTAATGGCATGAACTGGCTTTGGGGCATTGGGATATTAGCTGGTGGCCAGAGGCCAAAGACCTGGGTCTCAAAGCCATGTGGTATGATGAGAGACCCTGAAATGCAGCTGTCTTGGGGTAGTCTAATCCCGGGGAAAACGTGGGGGTCATGAAAATGGGAAGATCACTGGCAAGCAGCAGGGCACCAGGGTGATAGGAGGGGTTTGGGATGCCTTACTTGGGTCTCTGGAACAAATGAGATGATTCTAGATTTCCTCGTGCAGTTATCTATTGTTGAACAAATTCCTGAGTGAGGCACAGGAGCTGATCAGGAAGAGTTAGGTATCCTTGGCATGTAGCAATGGAGTGCATTGGGGTGGTAGCAGGTGAGCAGAGGCCCCAAACCTGGGTCTCTGGGACACTTAGGGAAACTGGAGAGTCCCTGTTGTACAGCTAACTGGGGACAGGTGAATCCCAAAGGGAAGATTAGTGGTCAGAAAGATGTGGAATCACTAGTAAAAGGGAGTATCGGGTACTTGGAGTGATGAGACGGGGAAAGGTGCTGTCTGATTTAGACTCTGGGCCAATTAGAGCTACTGAAGTTTCCCCTTGATCACATTGACAATCGCTATTTTGAAATTAATGTCTTCATCAAGTAAGTTGCTCTTCTTGGGGCATATTCCTAGGGGTATACTAATTTCTGAAAGACATGTACAGTCTTGGTTATTCAAGATGTTTTGTTTTACTGAAAGGTCCCTAAGCACCTGTACTTAGGTCGTTGTTGGTGTTTCTTGATATGGCTATCTAGCCTCCTTTGTTGAGTGGGTGTTCAGATCTTTGCTCTTTCCCCAAGTTACCAGGTTGTGGACTAGCTGAATGGTGTTTGTCATTCAAGTTTGTGGTAACTCTGTGTTGATGTGTAAATGGGAATTCAAAATTGGTCCCAGGATAGCTAAGGATAAGAGTACTTCATGACTCAGGGGCAAAGCATCTCTAGAGTTGGAAGATTCTGTCACATGGCTCACTGGATTATACACGATGACCTTGAGTGATAGGGATTTGGGTCACAGTGGGAGTGAGTGGTGCTCCCTGAGGCAGGTTATAGGATATACCACACTGAACTCAGGATGAGGTAGGGGGGGTATAGAAACCAAGTTGGGGTTCCTTAATTGGGTGGGAATTGCAGGAGATCATGTGAACCCTGGGAAGTTTGCTAGTTGGTGGGTAGGGTGATTTGGAGAAAATTTCAGAGGATTTTTAAAAATTGATTTTATTGAATATGTATTAATTTCATATAATATATTTTGATATTTAGGCCCCCTCCCATATCTGTACCCCTCTTATAGATTCTTTTGCCATATTTCATGTCATATATATAGAGGCCAACTGAGTCAAATTTGTGTCCTCAAATGCCATTCTATGTCAATACATCCACTGGAGACTGGTTAACTTATCTAGCATCACACATCACACCCTTAAGGAAAACTGACTCTCTTTCTCCCAACTAGTCAAAGATCACAGAAGAAGAGACTACAGAGTTCTTCTATCTGAATAGGATACTTATATCAAACCTCTTTAAGCCAAGGCTCAGGATTCATTGTGGAAGAAAGGAGAGAAAGATTTTAAGAGCCAGAGGTCTTGGATGACCACAAAGAAACTGAGTTTTCCAGACAGCTGGGAAGTTACTCATATGAACTCATAGCAATGCACAAGATCCATGCAAGTTCAAGCCAGAAAAAATCCCAGTATAGAAGTGGGAAATAGGGAAGAATCCCCAAGTTTAGTTGAGGAACTATTGTTTTAAGTGGGTTTGGAAACAGGGGTGTGGGATACAGGAGGGAAACAGGGTGAGCTAATCAAACCTAAGGATGTGTAAAGAAGCCTTGTAATACTCAATGACCCAATTAGCTAATTAAATATATACATTTTTTAAAAGAAGGAATTTGAACAGATAGATACTACAATGGGTGAATAATGTGTCTCCCAAAAGACATGAGTTAATAAATGAAAATCTCAGTGCCAGGCGTGGAATTGAGTTATTGGTCATAGAGGCTCCAAAAGCACCTGGCTTGTTAATTGTCCTGGCTTGTTATTAGAATGTTTTGATATTATCATGTCTGTAGCTTATATGAGGGCCTTTAGTGAACTATTTCAAAAGAGGGGCTAAAAAAAAAAAAAAAAAACAGCATGAGAAGGTAGGTGTCCATTAGGGCCAGTATTGAGCCTGGGGCTGCTATATACAGAACACACATCTTGTAGGTTCTCCTTTCCCAGTCCCTTCCAGATATACCTAGACACACCCAGCTTTCTGTTCACTCCTATGAAAGAAACCATCAGCATCAAGAGGAAGTTGGTTTTCAGAGCTGGGTGCCAGTGCAGTCCTGATCCTCGAAAGTCCGCCCAGCAGTGGGTCTGTTGTCAGCCTCCCAAATGTGTAGGACTTACTTCCTGCTCTCATCCCAACCTTCCTTACCTTCCTCCCAGTGCCCCATTACAGATTCATTGGGGACCTATTTTTTCACATATGAGTATGTGTAATATGACTACAACAAAATATACCTCAGGGAAGCTGGGGTATATTTCAGTGTCCATTCATGACTGGATTTCACAGGGCTACAAGACCTCTGCACAGAAGATTCTGAGGCCTTTGAGTATGCTCTGAGCCTCAGGGTTGACCAAATCACTGTTGAAAAACTGGAGTTTTCTAAGATCACTTGTTCTGATTCAGGATCATTCTTAGGGCTTGTAGAGTGGATTGATTCTCTGAGGGAAAAAGTGGACAAACACCCCTCCCAGAGTGGTATCGCCCATGACCACCTTGAGCGGAAAGATGAGGAGCTGGGAAAGTCCTATGCCCCACCCACCCTGTCTATTGGCCTTCGATGTGAGAAGAGGAGGGGCTAAAAGTATGTAAACTGGGGGGCCAGGAGGCCGGCCCTTTTCTCCCCTCCCCCATGAGCCATTTGGATCTGTTCATTGGGAAGTTGCAAGATCCCAGCCACGTGGATTTACTAATGGAACTTGTGGAGGGGAGGGTGGGCACCCGTGTTCTGTAAGTAACCCTTTACCCATTGCTCTGTTATTAAGCCCAAGTAAACTAGCTAGAATCTGTTTAACTGTGAGTGAAGAAATTTGTGTGTTTGTTGCAAGGCCTGGGGAGACTTTTTTGGGTTGCAAGGCAGGGGGAGAGAGGCAGGTTAAGTTGGTCTGTCTCTCCCAAAAAGAAAATTTTAATAACAGGGCTCCATATTAAGCAGATGGTAGAGCTTGTGTGAATCCCTTTCCTTACCTCTCACAGCCTTTTTCAGAGCAGTGAGAGCAGTGCAGTGGCCTTTCTCCTTGAATTCCTATGCCTGAATTTTCTGGACTTCTCTGTGGCATTTCCCACCTGCAAGGACAATAGGCTGAGGCTACAATGTCAATTGTATGGAAAACAATGAAATTCACACATGAAAGAGACTTCAGAGAAGGGATGTGGGTTGAGGAGAGAATTCACACTAGGCTAGGAAAATGAAGACAGGAGTACAACATGAGTGGAAATTGGTAAAGAAAGAAGAGAATGTTTAGCTCTGGTCCTCTGACCTTTCCATTCCTTCCAGTTTGTCCTCCAACCTTACCACCAGCATTGCAACTTGTGGAGAGTAAGTCCGGGCCTTCATCTTTTGCTGGCCACATGATGTTGATGAGGCTATGTCTGGACTAGGCTCTACCATAATGATGCCTTCCAGCGGTCCGGCCCAGAGCACTGAGCATCCTAAACTTCTACCCTCCTAGAATAATGCAAGGCTGATAGGTCAGCAAAGTCCTCCCCAGTTAACAGTAGCTATAGACATTCTGAGACTTCACAATGCATTGCCCCTAGACTCTCTCTGTGTATAGGGTTGAGTAGTAGGCTACTGGAGAAACCAGGTTGTGCTTTAGACATCTGACAATATCACTTGATACCTTGGGTGGAAAACTTCTAGTAAAATAGACAGGAAGCTCTTCTTGATTGTATAATTTTCCATGCCACTTCTCTGTCTTATATTCAGCTTTAATTTGGATCAAACATATGGCAGAGAGTATGCTTCTCCAAAGGCATCCTCACATCACTCTACACAATGGAGCTTTCTTCTGTTTCTCCCTTAGTCATCTGCTAGTAGTTTGGATTTCATAAAGTTTCTCTTGATGTCAGTTGATCCCAGATGGGACCTGAGTTTACACCCCTACCATGAAGGAATGACTTAGTGTTACTGTTTTATAGTGATACTGGGACCTTGGTAAATGTGTTTACCTAGAATGAAAACGACAAACAATCAACAAAGTTGAGGAAAAATTAATATAATTTACACAATATAGTCAGAAGAGGTGTAATTTCAGAAAAAGCAGGGAAACTGATAAAAGAGAATGAAAAATCTAGGATAAAATTTTTGTCTTCAGTGTGCCTGAAGATTGGTGAAACAGTGTAAAAAGCATTTGGAAATAATAGACAAACCTTAAATGAAAAGGAATAAATGAACCCAAGATTCAGTTACTGGGGTAACTCACACAGGTAGATATTAATCTATACCATAAATCTTGTTTAAAATATAGAAAATGCATGCAAAAAGGACACAATCAATTTAGTAAATAATTCTGAGATAGTTCTGTCTACTCTTCTAGAGCTTGTGGGAAGAGTTTGTGGGAAGAGCTTGTGGGCAGGAACCTGGTGAGCAGAGGTGGCAAGTATATTATGTAGTTCTGTCAGATTTCTGTGATTGCTGAGAAATTTCTTTATTATTAAGTAGGATTTGAGAAGCCACAGATCTGTGATGAGCTGCTCACCAAAAAGAATGTGCATGTATGCAAATGTGCTTTTAAGAAGTTCTAGAAACTATGATGATCAATACTTTGATAATAGAATTCACTGTGCCCAGTTAAAAAATTCTGCTTTAATCAAGAATTAATTTTCATATCTCTATACAGAAGTTAGAAATGATGTAATTTTTAAATGTCATTTTTAGGTGTAGTGGCACATATTTGTAATCCCAGAACTCAGGAATTGAAAACAATAGGGGATCAGATAATTCAGGCCCAGATACATACTGAGTTTGAGGAGAGACTTGACTACATGAGACCCTGTCTCACAAAAAGAAAAGGTATTATAGAGGAATATTTAGATGGAGAGGTGTTTGTGTGTGCCTAGAAAACTGTGCTTTCTCTTCATATTTCTCAGAGATTTATTCTGGAAGTGTCCAAAAAATGAGAGTTGAGAAATACAAAATAAGTGTGTGTATACTGAGCCAGAAATTTAAATAGACCTTACAACAAAGAGGATACAAAGAGGATGAATAGATGAAAAATGAACTCAGGCATACACTCAACAACCACCCACCCTTAGGGCAATGCAAATGGAAACCTCGATGATATACCATTGCGCAAACAGCACAATGACTAGCAGAAATACATACACACAAGCAATATAAGTTGCATCATGAAATGCTGGTGGGAATGATAAAAAGCTACATCATATGTAGATTGCTAATGGATTCAAAATGGTACAGCCAACTTGGAGAGACATGGTATATTTTCTTAACAAACTAAACATACCTTCGCCATATGGTTTCCCAAATTCTACTTCGGGCAATATTCCCAGAGGAATGAAATCTTACATTCACAAGAAACCTACACAGGAGTTCTGCATGATACTACACACATATAAATACAACTACTCTAGAGGCTCTTGCAGAGATACGAAACATGAAGGTGTACCTTGAAAAAGTAGCAAGATCTTGTCTCAAAATGAACTGCAAAAACATCTACAGATATCACCCAAACCTCAATCCCAATCTCCAGCACACTACCATCAAAAAGTAACAGCAATATCATACGAGATTTATTTTTAATCATCTAAATTTAAAAATGATCAATACGTCTTTGGTTGTGGATTCTAGCATAACATTAATTTTATTAATGAATATATAGATATGTTGGGCATAATGCAGGGTGGGCCTAGCTAGGCCACCTGCCAGGAGGAATGGAGGAACGGCTCTCGTGGGTGTGGTGTTCCACACTGGTTGGTTGTGAAGCCAGTTTCTGCCCAGCACCTGGGGAGAACCTGATCCACCTGGGAACAAACTGCAATTGGCTATAGACAGGACCCCGCCCCATAAGGCTATTTGCTAACAAGACCTATAAGACTCTCTTCTCTTTGCAGCAGACCACCATTGCAGGCTTTCCGTTCAACTCCTGGAGTCTGTGTGTTGAATCTGTGCCTACTTACTGCCCACCCCATGGCGGAGACCCTTCAGTCCCCCTCAGGCTAGCCCTGAGTGCTGGGACCCCCGACATAGATACTGATAAAGCATTATTTTCCATGTGTCCCTGCACTGGGACTTCCAAGCCAACAAAATTACATGAGTCATTTCCTAGTGCATCCAGTGTCTTCTGTCTACCTTACTGCAAAGTTGTGTATATATATTTATATACATATGTGTGTAAATATGTACTCACCTATATATGTATCTATTGTTGGCTCCATTTTTCTGGAGAATCCTGATACAGTGCTTACAAAGAAACAAATGATGAGGTTTAATGCAGTGGTTCATGGATGTACACTGAATAACAAGAGTGAAGGGGCTGAGCCTGGAAGACTATGATTCCTGTATAGGTTGGCTTATACACAAAAGAGAAAGAGACCTTTTCTCAAAGAATATTTTTTAAAGTAAAGAATATTTCACCTGTAGTCTATCAATAAGATGGAGAGCTAAAGATAAAGTGAACATACACACTCAAAAAGACAACCAATGACTTCCTCATGCCCCACCATCTCAGCTTTCAGGCTTCAGTGGGGTCGCTGGCATCCTTGCTCTCCCTAGACCTGCACATTCCCTCAGACTTTCTGTGCTGAGTTCCCTCTCCCATCTCAGTTATCAGGCCTGTTTGGGTCACTGGCATCCTTGAGCATGCCAGAGCTGTATGCTACCAGACTTGCTGTTGCAAAAATCCACTCTCCACGCCTTAGCGGAGAGTTAATCCAGCTGGATAAATGGAAAAGTGATCTTCCATTTAGAATGATTTATTTATCTACAAAGTTATAAAGTCTCTGGGGACATGCGCCCGTTTGCCCGCTGGCGCCGGCCCAGGAATCTCAGTTCATTTCACTCATGAGATTCTTGGATGGTGGGGGTGTGGCACGCTGCTTCCTGGGTTCCTGGCTGTCTGCATGGTCCTGGGATGGGGCATTTTCTCTTCCCACGTGGATCCTAGTAACCTCCGCTTCTCTCCCCAGCTCGCAGCCATGATGATTTCCCCCTACCCCCTCCTCCCTCCTCCCTTATTGGTCAGAGGGCGGGACTTGCCATAGAATGAACCAATAAGAAACAAAAAACTGCAGAGAGACAGTCTCTATGGCTCTACACTTGCTGTGGACAGTTTTTTACCATCATCTGGGCTCCCAGTCCTACTTCAGTTGCTGGGATCCTTCCCAGCCACAGAAATGCAAGCTCCTTTAGAACTGTGATAGTGAGTAAACCCTCAGCCATCTCAGGTCACATGCCTGTGTGGTTTATGCCTTGATGAGCCCCCTTTCCCAAACCTTATGTTCCTCCATCACAGCCCTCAAATCAACTCAAGTAACTAGGATCCTTTTACCCCAAACCCTACCACACTGACCTATCAACCAACATACTGATCTAGCCACCACCTACAAACCCTGGTTTCCCAGGAACATGAGGAGTCTATATTGGAACCTCAACTCAAAAGTTGCACCTATCCCTAGCTTAACTAATACCACTTCTTATACTTCATTTTCACATCAACATGAAGTGGCCCCAAAACTGAACACCAAGTACTTCTCAGCTACAATGCAACATGACAAGCTGGGGGAACAGAAAACAAAGAAACACAACCATTCACCAGAGATAGGATCACCTATCCATACAAGAAACACCACCACTGACACAAATCCAATTGCCAAGGTCTTAGAGAAAAACACAAACAATGTGAATAACCAAGATACGATGTCTACTACAGATATTAACCCTGACATCATCATGTTTTCTTTGAATGGAAACCTAGCAGATACACAAGACAAATGATTTCAAAATAGAAATTATATAAATATGTTCAAGAAATGCAAAGAGGATATAAGAGCCTGAATGAGGACTGTAAATTACAAATAGTTGAATGAAATAACTAAACGAATGGAAAACATGAAATGTCCTGGTCATGGTGGTGCATGCCCTTAGTTTCAACACTCTGGAGGCAGAGGCAGGTGGATCTCTGTAAGTTCAAGGTCAGCCTGGTCTACATAGCAAGTTTCAGGACATCTGGGGCTACAGGGAAACCTTGTCTCAAAAAAAAAAAAAACAACAAAAAAGAAAACATGAAGTTGAAAGTAAATAAACTATCTCTAAAGCAAGGCCAAACTGATATAAAACTTGAAATGAAAAGCTCAGAATCTCAAACACAAAGCTTAGAGAAAAGAAGTAAAAACGAAGGACAGGAAATGGAAAAAAAAGAATATCAAATCTTGAAGACAAGCTTGGGGAAATGGATCACTCAATTAAAACATTGTCAAATCTAAACTAACCTAGGAATAGAATATGTAAGATCTTGGAACCCTTTTAAGATATCAAATCTGTGAATCAAATGCATAGAGGAAGTAACCCATGTCAAAGGCATAGAATATATTTTTGGTCAAATAATGAAGGAAAATTTCCTAAGATGAGGGTAAAGAGATACCTATCAAGATACAAGAGATGCACAGAAAATCAAATAGACACAACCAGAAAAGCAACTTCACAAATCATATAATAGTCAAAACACTAAGTGAACAGAACAAAGAATATATATTGAAAGCTGTGAGAAAGATCAAGTCACATATAAAGGCAGATCCATAAGAAAAGCAGCTGATTTTTCAATGGAAACAATGAAAATCATTAGGACTTGGACCAATGTCCTCCAAGTCATAAAAGAACACTCTTCCATCCCAGGCTACTAATCCCAGCAAAACTATTCCTTGTAATTTAGAAAACATTTCCATGATACAAAACAGATTTGAATACTTTATGTCAACAAAACCAGCTCTACAGAGAATACTTGATGGAATACATCAGTATAAAGAGAAGACTGAATACTCCCAAGAGGGGACAAATAATATATAAAGAACCCCAATACAGTCAACCAAAATAGATCTAAGAAAACAACACTAAAACACCAACAGAACAAAGAATTATTAAACACTGGTTAATAATAATTCCCAGTATTATATTCTCAATTCCCCAATAAAGAAAAAAACACAGACTAATTTGATCAGAAAATAGTATCCATGAATTTTTGGCCTCCAAGAAACACATCTCACCAACAATGATTGAAACCACTTAGGTCAAAAGAATGGAAAAAGATTTTTTAAACAAACAGTACGAAGAATTAAGCAGATATAATTACTCTACCATCCAACAAAATAAACATCAAACTAAAATTAGTCAAAAGAGATGGGGAAGGCCACTTCATAATTATTAAATAAACATACCAAGAAGTTGTTACAATCCTAAACATATATGTACCACATGAAGGAGCACCCAATTTCATAAGAGAAACTTTATTAGATCCAAAATCTGACATTGATTCTAACACAGTCATAGTTGGTACCTTTAATATCCCACTGTCACCAATATACAGACCAATGAAGCACAAACTAATTACAGAATCCCTGGAGTTAAATGACACCAAGAATCAATTAAACTTAACAGATTATCTATATAACTATAAAAGTGAGAGCAGTGTTCCAATTCCTGAATGATCATAGATTCCAACCCAGAGTACTTTACTCAGCAAAACTTTCTATCATAGTCAGAGCAGAAGACTGAAGAAAAGAATGACCATACCGGAGGCTACAGAAAGAAAAAGAAAAAACTGAAGGTATAACTACAGAAATATAATGCCATGTAGGAGAAACCTCTCTTCACGTTCTTGGTTCTGGTGGTCCAAGAGACTCCCAGAATGACACAGGCTATTTCCAAAGCCCTTGATTGCCTCCCAGAAGTTGAAGATAAGTCGATATTGCTAAAGACATGACATACTTTGGACACAGGACTTGGAGCAATCAAGCTACAAGTGACCTGCAAGTGAACTCACTGAGAACTAGCTCTCACAGGATCATAGGATACTATGCAAGCTGCCAAGGGAGAAACACAATCAATGGCCCTATCTGCTTCAAAGCCTAAGAAAAACAATGAGAAAACTATCTCTATTGGAGTTTTGGTGGCACTCTTATTTGGGAGTAATCAACAGCTATCTAATTGGACATAAAGTCTCACTCAATGGAGGGTACTCATGTGTGGTAATATAAATATAGTCAAATAGATATAGTTGAGAGATTATACTTTTTAGAGTAAAACCAATTGTTGTCACATTCCCTAGACTAATGCATTTCTTCTGTACTCTAAATATTTATGTTTATATTTACCCTGATGTGTACCTCCCAACTCTCATCAAGAAGCCATCCCTAGGCAGGTGGTCTTGGGCTGCATAAGACAGCTAGCTAAGAATAAGTCATTCCTCCATGGTTTCTGCTTCAAGTTCCTGCTTGAGTTTCTACCCTGACTTCCCTCAATGACTGACTATGAGTTAGAAGTATAAGCCTAATAATCCATTTCTTCCTCTACTGCTTTTGGTCAGAGTGTTTCAACATAATAGCAGAATGAATATAGAATAGACTCCTTCAGTATAAATCTCAAAAATGGAAAGTAATGTGTTTTGACAGCAAGGAGGCCAGGGTTTCTCTGAAGCTACAGGTCTAGGGAGGAACAAAAGGCAAAAACAACAGACAAAAAGTAAGGATTGAGTGTGGTTTATCCTAACTCAGCCTCTAGGTTAAAGTTCAGGTCTCAATAACACCTGCTGAAAGATGCTAAGGAAGGTCTTTGAAAGCTGGGATTCAAAAGAGGTGATGATCCCATGAATGCTGATGTCTAATGCTCATTTCTCACATAAATGAGAGTGACACTTTCTAAAAGATTTATCCTGACGTATCTTGAGTCTCTTGCTTCCTCTTTTGCCATAAGATTTCAATCCTTCTTACTCTCTCTTCTCTCTTCCTCCTGCTCTTTGTATCTCATATGTCATTCATATGATATCATCACCTATGACAGCATTAAAGGCCTTTGATATTCCTGCCAGTATTGTACTCCTGTATAGATCTTGCCAGCATGGTCATGCTTTCAGCTCACAGGGTTCAGAGCTGGGTAATGTTGATGAATTTTCTCTCATATTAGACTATTTATAGTATTCTAACAAAATGAAAGATCCCTTCCACAGAAAAGAACTCATACCTGGTACTATAACCTGACTGAGGACCATTGGCTGGGAAATTCATATGACATTGAGGAAAATATATTAAGGTTATTCAGTTAAATGGACAGAGTATCAAAACTGCTCTCTAAATATGAATCTGTAGAGTCAGTCATATAGCTCATCAGGTAACAATATTCACTGTGAAGGCTAATAACCTGTTGGATTCTTGGGAACCATATGATGGAAGGAGAACACCAACATCCCAAGGTTGTTCTCTGATCATTATGCAATCACACATGCTTACAGGCATGTTCATGCATACACACATAGACACATTCTTACACACAAATAAATGAAAATGATAAGAAAATTAAAAAATATTTATCTTTGTAACCATAGATAATTAATACTACCCACCTCTTCAGAGAATATTGTCATTGTGTTGGACAGCAATTCACACGGAGATTCACAATTAGTCAAAGTGCAAACAATAAGAGTCTGCGGAGTGCTTAACCTCAAATGGAGCATCTATTTCATTCTCCTTACTTCAATTATCAGGGAACATCCAGAAGGAGACAGTGGAAAAATGTAAGGGCTAGAGGTCAGGGAGGACTAGGGTGAAACTGTGCCAACTGGACATGGAAGCACCACTGTCATTGTGAACTCACAGCAGCTGTCATTTGTCTGAACAAGACCTACACAAGATCAAATCAGTCAACATTCCTGCCAACACCCACTCCTAACTGAAAACTTTTGGGAGTTGATGGGAGAGGGGGAATCACATTTCTTCAAGAGTGTGGCCTGCTATAGATTGCCTGTGCATCAGTGGATGGCCCTGCACGTATGAGCAGTATTAACTGCATTCACTGAGTTGTAAAGAAAATGAAAAAAATATGAATTAGGAAGGGAAACTTGGGGAGGATTTGATAAAAATATATTGTACACATATATGAAATTCTCAAATTAATATAAAATAATTATTTTATAGGCTCCTAACAGAGGATGATAAATTGGCACTACTCAATCTGTAAGTTCCTCCAAGACTCAGAGCTAAAGGACCCTTTTTGCTTTGTGAAGTGTTCAGCCTGTGGTATTTCACAATAACAATGAAAAGGAAAAATGTAGTTGTGCTTATTGCATTACACTTGCAGTAATGTCTGAAAAAGTGTATGAACATGAGAAAATACATTAAAATGCACGCTTTTAAAGCAATTCCATTTTATTCTTTGTTAATGTACATATGTGTGTTTTCTTGTGCATGCAGGTACCTGTGGAGCACAACTGTGTAAGGATGAATACAGGCCAGATGAACTCCACTCAAGATTGTCCTCTGGCCTCTATTCATTCTTGCATACTTGTGTTTCACAGGTACCTGCATATATACCCTCCTCCAATTGAATGCCACACCCTTTAACCATGATTGGTCAGTAAAGTCCTCTCTAGCCAATGGCAGCTGAGTAGTTGATGAGATTTCACAAAGCACTGCCTCTGACACATATGCAGGCGAGGCATTATGGGAGGTGAGGGGCAGGCTGAGACTCCAGGAAGTGACTTGTACATCAGAAAGTACCATCTATACATCCTGGGGAAAGGGAGTGACAAGCTGGAGACAGGAAGTATCCTTAAATACTACAGGAGACAGACTTCATGGCCCCTTCCTTAGTATACCAAAGTTCAACTTTGATATATTGTAGAACTTTGAAGAGTGTTTGTTTCTTCAAAATCTCCCAAATCACCTCTACTCTGTACTTGGTTCCACTGACTCTCCCTTAGGTATTAGGTAGGGTTTTGCATATCATCCCTAATATCTATCCAAGGTAATATTGTAATATTCAGTCAATGGTGAGTAGGAACATCTGACAAAGAGCAATAGCAAAAAACATTTGTCCCATGAATAAACATGCCCCTACCTTTCAATTTGGCATTGAACCTTGCTAATTCTAAAATTGCTGGTTTTAAATAGATTATTTAATACCTTCCTTTTCACACATAGAAAGGGGTTGGGGTGATCTGTGGAATACTGGAGGTTGTATGATCTGCTAATTTACATTATTGAAATCTACAACACTCAGTTATTTTTACTTTTGTCTAGGGATGTGACAGACTTAGAGCTTTCCCTAAAATCTATAACCTCTCCATCCATATGTATTTGGTTATTTTCACAATGTCACATGGTGAGTTCCCTCTTATTGAGTAGGATTCAAGTGAAATTAGGTAGCTGTTGATTGCCCTCCACATAAAATGCCACTACTGCACCAATATAGTATTCTGTGTGATCATTGTTGCGGTTATTAGACTTCAAAGCTAGGGTTGGGCCATTGATTAATCCTTGCTAATTCCTTACCAGTTTGCACAGCGTCCTCTCAAACTATGAAAACTAGTCTTCAGGGAGGAGGTTTCCAGGTCGTTTCAGCTCCACTTTTCCAAGTCCTATATCCAGAGTATGCCCTGTTTTCAACAGTATGTTCTTACCTTCAAGTGTGGGGAAGTAATAAAGGGCTGTGACAATAGCTTACGTTATTTTGAGAGTCTCTTGGACTAACCTGACCAACAACTGGAAGGGAAGTTTCTCCTGCCTGGCACTAGGTTTCTTATTATATAGTCTTCAGCTATACACATACATTCATGGAGAGGTACTGTATGTGTTTTTTCAGTAGGCTTTTGAACTAACACATTTCCCTCTGATTCTGTTTGTAGAGATATCTGTAGATCCATGTTTGTTTTTGCTCTTTTCACAATAGCTAAGAAATGGAAACAACCTAAATGTCCCTCACTTGACAAAGGTATAATCAAAATGTGGTGCATTTACCCAATGGAGTTCTACTCAGTGGTAAAGAAAGATGAAATCATGAAAATTTCAGGTAAATGAATGGAACTAGAAACTGTTATACTAAGTGAAGTAACAGAGACCCAGAAGAACAAGTAATGTATGTTCTCCTTCATTTGTGGATCTTAGCACCAAATCATTATATGAGTACATATCCTGATGTAACCGCAGGAGCCAGGAAAATGGAAAGGAAACATGGAAGTAAAAGGGAAAGAGGATTACAAGAGAGAGATACAGTAGGAGAGAGATGACACTAAGAGGGAAATGGGGGGTATTAAACTGGGAAGGGAGGAGAGAAGAATATAGAAGAAACCAACGATGGAAATAAAAAGGGAAGAAGAATCTCAAGATAGTGTAGATAATAGGAGACAGGTGTTATCTAGGGGAAAATGAGAAAACTGAGGCCTACATTAACTGGGAATGAAGGAGGAGGGAGAGTTAGACAGGGAGATAGAGATGAGAAATAAATAATGCTCAGGTACTCTGAAAAACCAGAGTCAAAGGCCTACTGAAAAATACACATGCAGTATTGTACATGAGTGCATGTGTATAGTTGAAGGTTATAGAACAAGAAACATAGTGCCAGACAAGAGAAACCTCCCCTTGAGTTGGTGGTCTGGGTAGTTCAAGAGACTCCCAAAATAATACAGGTTATTGTCACATCCCTTGATTGCCTCCCAGAGCTTGAAGTTAAGAGCTCATTCTGGAAGAGAGAGCATACTTCAGACAGAGGAATTGAAGCAATGGAGGAGGAAGTGACTTGGAAGCCTCCTCCCTGAAGGCTAGCTCTCATTGTTTTGGAAGACACTATATAAGCTTGTAGGGAGAAAAATCAATCAGTGGTCAAATACCATCTTTAAAGCTTAATAATCACAACAATGACCAGCACAGCAAACTATATTGGTGCAGTAGTGGCAATTTTATCTGGCGGGGCGGGGGTTGGGGTAATCAACAGCTACCTAATTGGACTTAAAGCCCACTCAATGGGAGGAAACTCATGTGTGGTACTGTAAACATAGCCAAATACACATGGCTGGAGAGGTTAAACAACTTAAGAGAAAACCCCAAGGTTGTTACATCCCTAGACAAATGTAATCTTTACTATGTGCAAAATATGGGTCCTTATATTGAAAGACAAGTATGCCAGTCACCACTCATCAAAGAAGCTTCTTTTGCACCAAAGACTATTGCAGGATTCCATTACTGGTCACACACAGAGAAAAAGTGTCTGTGAGATTCCCAACCCTAAAACTGACACATCTACAACGCAACTTCTTCACCCAAGGCTCATAGAGCATAGTGGAACAAGAGGCAAAGAGAACACTAATGCAGGTCTCAACTTTCATCAGTGAAATGAACCTTATAAACAGAGGGAGATGTACACAACGGGCCAAAAATAAACAAAGTATAGAGAATAAGTGTATGCAGAGTGTAGATCCCTAGTCAGTACTCCTATATTAAAATTTACCCACCCAGGACTCAGGGACCATTACAGAAGAGGGGCAGATAGATTGTAAGAGCCAAGGGAGGAGATGCATTACCATAACAAAACAGAATCTTATAGGCTTCTAGGACCTTGTTCATATGAACTTAAAGCAATAGTGTCAGCATGCACAAGACCCAATCAAACTCAAGCAGACAAAAAGCATGCATAGAACTGGGGACATGTAGCAGACCCCAATCTTAGCCAAGGATGAACTTGCACTGAGGGATGTCTGAGTACAAAACTTGATTCAATAGGCCTTAACATACATGACTGAATACATGAAATATGGTGGGGGGCTATATAGGAGTACAGATGTAGAAGGGGGTACAAAATGCACAAAAATTCTATAAAATATACATTTTAAATTAAAAGATTATTATAGTGACTTATATGACATGATCTTCATATTCCAGCAATGGCTATCTCATACTCAAAAGACCAAGAATCCTGATAGTTGTTCAATCCATGATGCTACATGTCACATCCATTCTTCTGGCACTGAAGCCCTGGAATGTTCCTTGAGAGCTACTGATCTATGTTGGAAGCCCATAGAAATTGGTTGTAATATCACTGAAGGAATACCACAGCAACAGGATAGATAAATTTGCCAACAGTAGTGAAAACCAGAAAGCAAAAAGCAACTTCCTTCTGCTGTATCCCTTTATCGAGGCTTCCAGGAGAAGGTGCCACCCACACTTCTTCCAGCTTAAACTAATCTAATCAGGGATGGAGAGATGGCTCAGCAGCTAGATGCACTGACTGCTCTTGCAGAAGACACAGGTTCAATTCCCAGCACCCACATGGCAGCTAACAACCATCCATAACTCCAGTTCCAACGAATCTAATGCCCTCTTCTGACCTCTGCAGGCACCTCTGTGCATGGGTACACTTACCTACGTGCAAGCAATATACTTTTACACATAAAGTAAAAATAAATAAAATTTAAAAATTAATCTGTTCAAAAATGTCTCTCACAGGAGTGGCCAGGGATTTGCATTTTAGTAGATTTCAGATTCACTCAAGTTGACAACCAAGATTAGCCATCACACACCCACACCATTAGGAAATTTTGCCCAGAGAAGTGAACATTGACATATACACAAAACCTTAGACAGAAGTTATGCTTGGTGGGACATACTTATAATTTTACCTATGCTGGAGGTTATGGCCGGTGGATCAATAATTTACTGCCTGCATGAACAATTTGTGGGACTCCATTTCAAAATAAAACTCAGAAATACATGAAGATGTGGCCCTGTCCTAGAGGGCCATATACAACTCTTTTTACCAGTTCAAAGACAAACTTAACAAAGAAATAATATTTGGGTTTCTTTTGCAATCATGTGAATTTAGAAACAAGAAAGATATCTATGGTGGTAGAATCTAAGTGTCACAGAGTGTTGAATAAGACATTACATCTGAATATATCACTGGACTAAACCACCTCAGTCTTTCAGATTACAAAAGTCAATTGCTCTAATACATTCCCCCACTCTCTCACTTTCCATGTACATATGTATGTATGGAACACCCTGATAAAGTGACCTGTAACAAATAAATGATTGAGCTGAGCATAATATACCATTGTGATAATCCCAAGATTCAGGAGACTGGCACAAAAGGATCGTGGTTCATGACAGACCTGTGCTACATAACAAAACGTTATCTCAAAAAAAGAGGATAATGATTGAATGTTTATTTATACTGTATTACATCAAAACCATGAAATACTAGTCAAAATGGAAATATACACACCCAAGAAAATAGGACAATTTTTCCTTACAACATAGATGGGTCTCAAAGGATATACAATGAAGTAAAAACTTAATTTCTGGTTATAAAGGGGAAATTATATTTATGTTAGTTTCCTATACTGACAAAATTATACCCATGAAGCAGAAATTCTTCTCTTCCAAAAGTAGGCAAAGAAGGGAAGTAACTCGTTGCAATGGGTGAATGAACATTAGAGGTGATGAATCTTTTCTGTATCTTGCCTGTATAGGCTGTCACAGAAATTCCTAAGTGTAATAACTGCATAGAACTAACCATATGTGATCTGGCTCAGGTGGTAAAGTGCTTGCCACATAAATAGCAGGACATGAATTTGGAACCCTAACACCCATGCAAAACCTGGCCTCACCTGCATTATCTTTAATGCCGGACCTGGGAATGCAGAGACAGGTGGAGCCCTAGAACTCACTGGCCAGCCACAACTCACAATCTTACTTGATCTGTGAGGCCCTGTCTCATAGAATAACATGGAGGAGGTGGAGAGATGGCTCAAAGATCAAGATCACTTGCTGTTCTTGTAAAGGTCCTAGGTTCACTTCTCAATACCCAAAGGGTGGCTTACAAAATTCTGTAACCAGTTCCAGGGATCTGGTGCCCTCTTTGTCCTCTGTGAGCACAAGGCATGCATATGCTATACATATATACATCCAGGGAAAATATTCATGCACATAAAATAAAGTAGATCAATATTTTAACAAATAAGGTGGAGAGTGATGGAGGAAAAGAAATTTGTCCCTTGACTTCCACATATGTGTGCATACACGTACATGTGCGACAATATCCATGTCCACATCACACTTCATACACCCAATAAATTACTAAATACAGACAAATAGACAAACATATCAATGTGTACAAGGAACAGTAGTAGACCCTTAAGAAGCTAAAAGGACAGAATAGGTATCAATATCCTACTTTAAAATAATACTATATTCATAAACATCAGAGGAAACTTAATTTACAACTGTCAAATAATCTACAACTATCTAACATACCAAATTAGAGTATCCTCAAGGTATAAGTTTAATGCTTCTTCAACCAAAGCGCATAAAATGTAATGTAGGTGTAAATGACAATACTGATGATCCTGAAAAGATTTATGCTAAATAAAGCCAGATAAATATAAATACATACATAACGGCATTTATAAAAAACTCTAGAAAGATAAGCTAACTTTAGAGACTGAAAGCAGATGAATGATTGTTCATGAACAGATAGGGTGTGGGGAAGAACAAGGAAAAAGCAATGCACAGTGGTAAGAGGAAACAGTGATTCATCATGTTCTTCTTTAATTATGGAGATGGTTTCACAGGTGTCTCTATGTAAAATCTAACTAAAATATACTTTAGTACAAATTTGGGGGGTAGGACATTTATACACACACGCAGCATGACGCAAAAGAAATTGAGTAAACAAAAGGGAGTTCATGACTCAAGAGCTCCTCATCTTACTGCAGATCAAAATACTTCATAGTCAAATCCCTCCAGATCATGGTTTTTCCTGGTGTGCAGCCATACACCTTTTATCTCAGCACACAGGATGTGGATATGAGTTTGCCACAGTTTAGTTGATACAGAAAGATCCAGGCCAATCATGGTGAACTAGGGAGAAATTCTCAAAGGAAAAAAAAACAAAAAATGGGTTTTTTCGGGGGGAGGATTCTCTGGTACCTCCTGACCAATGACTCAAGTGAGGTATCTTATACCTGGCATTGGAATTTTTTTATTTCACAATCTATGGTTTCTTGGAGGAGCACTATCCACATTAAAGTAACTCTATTTAAACATTTTAAACGTGTATATTTTTAGGAAATTTAGTTTCCTACCAGAAACTGAGAGTAAGATCCTTTAGATGAAGTCACCACATACTTTGATCACATAGCTTGGAGAAAATAAACTGGTTATAATCTGAAACCCTCTTCCCTGCTGGCTATAGCATTCACAATACTGGAAGGTGCTATATAAGCCACAAGAGTTGTAAAGGCATCAAGAGTCTTACTCAGCTATGAACCCTGCAAGCTGCAGTCAGGAAAGTTCTCACATGGTAGACTGGGGTACAATAATGGCAGGAATGTTACAGTGGTAAGTATTAGTTTTTGTTGATGTGACAGAACACAATGAGTAAAAGTGACTTATGGAAGAAAATATTTATGTGGTTTCGTTTTATGGTTACAGGGGAATAAGTCAACATGGGCAGGGGTCACATGGCAACAAGTAGCAGGCATAGTAGCTCAAGCAGGAAGTTGAAATCTCACATCATCTATAGCAATCACAAAGCAGAAAGCTGAAATTGGGGCAAGGCTATAAACACTCAAAGGCCACCCCCATGATTCACTTCCTCCAAGAAGCCTGTACTTTCTCATAACCTTGCCAACTGGGGATGGAGTATTCTAATACCTGAGCCTATAGAGAACTTTTCTCATTTAAACCATCACAGTAACCAACTGCTTTCTGACTGGATTTAAGGCCCAATATGCAGGAGAAAACTCATGCCTAGCACTGTAAATCTGTCCAAGAATTCATGACGGGGTAGTTCATCAGATCTAAATGTGAACCTACTATTATTATTTTGCTAAATGGATATGATATCAAACTACCTTCACAATATGTATCTGTATATGAAAACATTAGTTCAGCTTTCAATTCTAATTACAGAAACTGTTCATGCAGTAAATGGTGGTAAATACAGACTCAGAAGTGGTGGTCTGTGGAGATCTCAGCCACAAATAGGACATTTATATCACACTCTCCCTGATGCGAAGGGACTATCACAGAAGAGAAGGTGGAAAGATTGTAAGAGCTGGAGATGGGGGAGGTCTAGGGTGAAAGAATGTCTTCTGCATATGAGGGGCCCATTGCATTCATGAACTCATAGCAGCTGTGGTTGCCAGCGAAAAATGAAATCAGTCAACATTCCAGCACGGTTGGGGAATTAGCTAGCTGAGAAGTTAATGACAGTTCATGGCCCTAAGGAAGAGAGAATCAGTGGTCACTGATAGATTCACCATGCTCCCATGGATGGCAGCAAAACTGGGCAAATATGTGGCAGCACTCAATGAACTCAATGGATTGTAAAAAAAAAATAAAGAACAAATGAAATAGGTAGGGAGATGTAGGTGGATTCTTGGGGAGTTGAATGGGGTTGTAAATATAGCCAAAATACATTGAATTAATAAGTGTTTTTTTAAAGAAAAGGAAGAATGTGTACAAAGCGAATACTTTAGTCAAATAATAATCTGTGCATTTAATGTAACAGTTGAAGTTCTTAAACTATCCTGTTTTTATATGGAAACAAACAAAACTTTCAAGGGTGATAAAATTTTCCCTCATAAAAGCAAAACTTTTTTTAATCATGCAAAATGTGGAAATACGTCTATCTTTTCATTGGCAATTTGCTTAACTTAGGCAAAATATTTACTTAGGCAAAATTATATGTGAAATGCCATGTGACGTGACAGAATGAGAGCAGGTGAGGATAACATTGGGCATTGTGGTAGTTTTGAAAGAGAAATGACCCCATAGGTTCAGGTATTTAAACTCTTGGCCAGCAGCTGGTGGCATTAGGAGGTGTCACCTTGTTGTCAGAAGGATGTCACTGGGATTGGCTTTGAGAGTTCAGAGACTCACCTCATTTCTAATTTGCTATCTCTGTCCATCTTTCTATTTGAAGACGTGAGTTCTCAACTTTTAGATCCTGGCTACCATGCTTGCCACTTGCTGCCAGGCCTCCCAGCCATGATGGATTGTTCCTCTGGAATCATACACCAAAATGAACTCGTTCTTCCGTAAGTTCAATTGGTCATGGCATTATATCACAGCAACAAAAAAATAACTAGTACTGGCTGACAGCTCAGCAAGTAAAGGCACCTCCTGCCATGTGTGATGACCTGAGTTCCATCCCTGGATCCCAGGGTGGGAGTAGAGACACAACTACCACAATTCTTCTAATTTCCACACACTTGCTTTGGCACATGCCTGCCTCAACCCAAATAAATTGATAAGATGTAATTGAAAAGTAACTGTATAAATTCTCCTTCTTTATATTCATTGTAGTATCTTTGATAACTTAAACCTCATATATTAATGGTAGCATGTATGTGATGGAAGATTCCAGGCTGGCAGCCTGAAGCAGAAAGCCTGCAACACCGGATCCATAAGAACATGTGTTGGAAAGGCATAATAGAACCTGTTAGATGGCTTAACTAGATAAGTCTTCCAACTTAATTATTGGTTAATATTATAAAGTATAGAAAGACAAATTGACTTTACATATGATCAGGTCTATCTTTCAGAAAGTAGACCATAAAAGATTTGTAAGCAGTGAACAGAATGGTTCCAACAACAGGGAACAGTCAACAGGCTTGACTCCATCATAATAAACCTCTAGAAAATCAGCAGTGATGGGAAGCAGCTCGGGGTTTCTGTGTAACAGGGTTTCAGGGTGTGTAGGGAGGAGAAAACTGGTAGGAAGCATGGTATACTTATTATCTTTTTATTTTCTTTTAAATTATATGTATGTGTCTGTGTGTGGGTACCTGAGCATGTGACCATGTGTCTGTGGATGCAAGGAGCATCAGGACCTCCTGTAGTTGGAGTTACAGGTTGTTTTGAGCTATCTGACATGGTTTCTGGGAATCAAACTCAGGGCCTCTATAATAACTGTTTGTTCCCCTTAACCACTGAGCCATCTCTCAAGCCCTACATGGTGTGGTTTGAATATGGTTTGTCCTCACTGAAGCTCACACTGTAGTTTAGTCACTAATATCACACTGCCAAAAGGTGACAAGTTCTTTAGGTGTTATGGCCCAGTATGAGGTGACAGGGCCATGACTGCCCTTCCCTCCCCATGGAGTGCACTCATGCAGATGTCTTACAGTCTCCCGTCAGGAGTTGCTTTTCATGAGAGAGCAAGTGGTCTGAGGGAATTATCACCAATCTCTGCTCTCTACTTCTTTTACAGCATGACCTCTTGTCTTGTCTCTCAATCTGTCCCTCCCTCTCTCATACTTATACCACATGAGGTCATCAGTCATATTATAACACAGTTAAGGCCACTTATCAAAGGCTAATGAGATACAGCTGTCCAGTCACAGAAGTGCATTATCAAAACTCCAGTGAAATGATACTGCTTGTTTCATGAAATGTTCACTTTCTGATGTTTCATTATAGCAACACAAAAAGAACCATGAGCATGAAAAAACTGGGAAGTGTGAGTATGCTCTCTTCTACACTGTGATGATGTTCTCACAACTGTATACATGTGGCAAAATGGACTATGGTGTATACATGTTAAACACATATATTTTGCATTTATTTAATTATACTTCCACAAATATATTCCAGGATTAAATTGTCTCCAGGGAGAAGAAAAAAAAAATGTTAGAGGAAAAAAAAAAAACAATAAAGATACTTTGCAGGAAACGTATGCTCTTCTAAAATACTCTATAGACACTAGTCCCCGATTATGTCCAAGATTGGAGGCACACCACCCTCGTCCACCATGTTCCACCTCAAAACTCTTAAGGAAGTAAGCTAATATGTGCTACTGTTGTGAGTTCCAATTACCTTTATTTCTCTAGAGTGTTATTGGTGTCTTTTAATAGGGTGAAGTCTTAGATCCCCAGTGGTCTTTACTGGATTCTATCAAAAACTGGGCTGTAACAAACACCATGAGAAAGGAGCTGTCCAATATGGCCCATGCCAGGTCTGCTACTGTCATCCACATACCTCGAGTCATACATGTTCTTCTATGGGCCATGCCTCCAGCCCCTGCCACATACACCTAGAAATATCCAGGTCTTTCCCTCCTACCCTGTTGAAGAATCAGGAGACAGTTTGACTTCAGGGCTGGACACCAACCCAGTCCTGAGCCTTCAGTGTCTGCCTACCAGGGAATCTGTTGTCAGGCTCCCAACTGCACAGGAAGTAACATCATCCCTCATTTATCTCTTATCTACTGTTTCCTACCTTCCTGCCCATACCTCATCACAGACTCACAAATACACACATCTTGTCACGTATGATTTTATTTGACAAGAGTGTTCTGTAATAAATTTCAGTGTCCATTCCTGACTGGACAAACACCTCTGCACAGGAGTTTGTGAAGTCTTTGACTGTTTTCTGAGTCTAGAGTATGTCCAGATCACTGGTAGAAACGGGCATTCTCTAAGGTCCCTTGTTCTTGTTGGGGATCTTCCGAAATGGACTCCACATTGAGCAGATGGTAGTGCTCAAGTAATACCTTTCCCCTGCCTCTCACAGTCCTTTTCAGAGCACTGGCAGTCATACTAGTGGCATTTCTAAATCCTCAAGAGCCTACAGTTGAACCTTCTGTACTTCTTGGCAGTCTTTTGTACTTGCACAGACAACAGAGTGTGACAACAATGTCATCAGAATAGGGGAGGCTGAGATTTGCAGGTGAAGTGGACATGATCAGAAATGAGTGTGAGCTAAGGAGACAATTCAGGCAAGGCTAGGGGAGGATGGAATTTCAAGGGGAGGGGAAATTGCTGTAGAGAGTGGGAGAATGCTTAGGTCTAGTACTCTCATCTTTCCATCCTTTCCAGAACCAAACTGTCTTCTAACCTTGCCACTAGCCTTGGAACTTGACAGGCAGTGTTGGCCTTCATCATGTGTTAGGTGCCTGGAGTTGATAGAGGTATGTCTGTGCTAAGCTACATGGATTTCTCATTCCGTTCATACTGATGCCTCCCAGTGGTTGGAGACAAACTCTGAGAATCCTACAAATCTATCCTCCCAAAGTAGTAAAAAGATGCATACTTTAGCCCATATTGGTGAGCAAAGGCCTCCTTGGCCAATAGTGGCTGAGGAGCTCCTGACACTTCACAAAACACTGCAAGCAATGCTTCTGACCCTCTGTGGATAAGGATTGAGGAGCAGGCTTCTATAGAAAGTATATTATGAATTAGACTTTGGAAAGTACCACCTTGACACCTGAGGGATGGGGGAACACACTGGAAAAGCAAAGAGTGTCTGGAGACTGGAAGTTCTTCTTGAACTTCCCCAAGAGAAATTTCCCTTGCCACCTTTCTTTCATATAATAAGCTTTCATTTTGGTGGAACATATGGCAGAGAGTGTGCTTCTCAAAACTCTTGCCTACATGACCCCTCTTCAGTGGACGATTCCGCATTTTTTCTACCCTAGTCATCGGCTAGTAGAAATTATGATCAACACATTGAAATAAGACCCCTCCAGGTCCACCTAAAAACATTCTGCGTTAATGAAGAACCAATATTCATATCCCTTTCCAGAAGAAATAAGTGATATGAAAATTTTAAATGCCATTTTTGAGTATGGTGGCACACTCCTGTAATCCCAGAACTCAGAAGCTGGAAACAGTGAGGGATTTCAGCCTCAGTTACATACTGAATTTGAGAACATTCTGGGCTATATTACACCCTGGCTCACAAAGCAAAATGTGCTGAAAATAAAACTATAAATGGAGAAATTTTGTGTGCACCTAGAAGTCTGTACTTCCTGTTCATATTTCTTAGAGATTTATTCTATACTTGACAAACAAATGAGGAGAGAGAGAGAGACAGACAGACAGACAGACACTAGGATAATGGACCAGAGATGCAAATAGACCTTAAAAGAAAGAGGAAATGAAGAGGATGTATAGGCGAAAAATAACCGCTCAGAAATGCATTCAAAAACACCCAACCCCCTCAGACACATGCAAATGAAAATCATAATGATATATCATTGCATAAACACCAATTCCACTAGAAGAAATACATATATATATATATAATATCCATACATATGGAAGTTGAATTACTAAATGCTGGTGGGAATGCTAAAAAGCTTTATCAGATGTAGATTATTAGTAAGAAAATGAAATGGTGCAGCCAAGCTCAAGACACATATAACATTGTCTTTCCAAACAAGACATATCACTGTCATATGACTTCCCAAATCCAGCTGCAGTCAATTGTCCCAGACGAATGAAATTTTAAATTGATCGAGAAACCTACACAGGAGGTGTGCATGGTAATGCATACATGTAATTCGAACTACTCTCGAGGCTGAGGCAGGAGGAACACAATTTGAAGGTGTACTCTGGAAAGTGAGCAAAATCAGTCTCAAAATAAACAGTAAAAATGCCTTTAGAAGTTACTCATTAGTAGATTGCATGCCATCACTTTATACCCAATGCCCTCTGCACCTCCATCAAAAAGTAACAGCAAAGACGCTTTTTTCTGCAACAGATGGAGGCTAATGCATCCCTCAAATCTCACCATCGAAACTTCTTATACAACAGAGTGTGATATGCCCAGAAGACCATCATTGGCTAAGTTTTAACAAATAAGAGGCTACAGAGTATATGTCTCTGTATAGGACTCCTATATTAAAACTCAGTCGCCCACAGCTCAGGGACCATTGATAAAGAGGGGGCAGAAAGATTGCAAGAGTCAGCATTGGTCCACAAACATAGGGAAACAGAAGTTTTCAGGCCACTTAGAGCTTCTTCGTGTGAACTTGCAGCAATGGTGCCAGTGTGCACAAGAACCGTGTCGACTGAATCAGACAAGGGCTCATTGTGCAGCAAGAGAAATGGGCAGTGGGCTCCAACTTTAGCCTGGGAAGTGTTGGAAACTGGTTACTGCTGGGTGATCTTTCAGATCACTATATAGGCTGACTAGACTCCACTGCATGAGCTTGCATCAAAGGACATCAGGATACAAATACTTGGCCAGATACGATTTAACATGTATGACAGAATTCATAACATCTGATGAGGGAAGTAATGGGGTCATAGATCAGGGAGAGGGTCTAAATTTGGTGAAGAACTATGGTATGAGATGCACAAAAACTCAATAAAATATTTAAAAATTTTTAGAAAAGTAATAGCAACGTAATATGTGCTGTATTTGTAATCATTTCAAATTCAAAACATCAAGATGTCTATAGTGCTAGATTCTCGGGGTAACAGTAACTATTAATGGTTATATAGATACTGATAAAGCATTATTTTTCCCTGTGTCCCTGTATAGGGACCTCTCAGCCTCTCAAATTACATGAGTCATATCCTAATGCATACCCTCTCCTTTCCTTCTAACTTTCTATCTACCTGAAATTGTAAGATATGTGCATATATAGCCTATATATGTACATAATGTGCGTGCATATATATTTCTACATATCTGTGTGTCACCTGTTCATTCTGTATCTCTGGAGAATCCTGATATATTGTTTGTTATAAAAGAAATGATACCGCTTATTTTGTGGTGAATGTATGTAAAACCAAGACTTGAGAGGCTGAGCAAGGAGGATTGTGATTCATGTATAGACTGACCTCCATAGCAAGAACTTGTCTCGATAATTTTGTTTTACAAGAAAAAAAAATTAGATAAACTGTCAAGGTCCAGGAGATTCTCAAAATAATACAGGCTATGGCCAAAGTTCTTGGTTATCTCCCAGAACTAGAAGATAATACCTTACTGCTGAAGACAGGACATACTTGAGATTCAGGACTCAGAGCAATGGAGCAGGAACTGACCTGGAATCCTTCTACCTGAAGTCTAGCTCCCATGATGCCAGATGATAACATGCAAACTGCTAAGAGGAAAAATCAATCAGTGGTCCAACCCAACCCTAAATTCTAACAACCATAACAACGGCACAGCACACGACCTCTATTGGTGCAGTGGTAGCACTCTCATCTGATTAATAATGAACAGCTATGTAATTGGACTTAAAACCCTCTCAATAGGAGTGAACTCATTGTAAACTCAGTCAAACACACAGGGATAGAGGGGATATAGATCATAGAGAAAGCCCTGTATCTGTCATATCTCTGGAGAAATGAAATTTCTTATATGCTAAATATGGATCCTTATATTTACAGACAAACATACACTATACCACTCATTAAAGAAGCTTCTTTTTGCAGCAGATGGAGGCTACAGCAGAATTCCACAACTAGTCAGAGACAGAGAATATAAATCTGAGAGATGCCAAGTCCTAGGTGACTTATCTACAGTTGAATCGCTACACCTAAGGCGCAGGGAACACAGCAGAATTAGGGGTAGAGAGAAAACTAAAATATCCTCCAACTCTCCCCAGTGAAGCATCCTTAAACTACACAGTGGTATCCACACAGAAGGGCACAACTAGCCAAGTTTTAAGGATTGAGAGACTGCAGAGAATGGATCCCAGGATAGGGCTCCTATACTGAATCTTGCCCACCTATACCTCAGGGATCATTGTGGAAGAGGCGACAGAAAGATTGTAAGAGCCAGCACTGGTTCATGTACTTAAGGAAACAGAGGTTTTCAGACCGCTGGAAGCCTGTAGATGTGAACTTGTGGCAGTGGTGGCATTGAGCACAGGACCCACACCAACTCAGATTAGACAAGGGTCCAGCATGGAGCAATAGAAAAGGGTGGTAGGCCAGATCTAGACTGAGAATTGTTGGAGACTTAATACTGCAAGAAGAAGAATATGCCTTACTTATGATCTCTAGATAGCCTGACAAGACTCCAGTGGATAAATTTGCACTAAGGGACATATGGGCACAAATGCTCGACTGGATAGGACTTAAAATGTATGATGGAATACATAAGGTTGGATGGGTGCTGGGGGTGGGGATGCATGGGAGAGGGGGTTTAATTTGGTTAAAAACTATTGTATGAAATGTATAAAACTCAATAAAAATAAAAAAATCCTCAAAACAACCATATGTTAATAACATGGAGGACTACTGACACAGCAAAAATGCACACACTCAAAGAAAAAAAAACTATTTTTATATGCAGTATGACTTATTCTCAGGGAATTTATACTGAACAGGAATTTTTGATCCCAGCTTTAAAGAATGATCATAGCATCAAATCGCCTTATAAATACTGTTCTTTATATGCAAAGACTAGCATAGTTTTCACTGTCATTAGAGAAACTTTTTAATGCAGTGGATAGATAGTGGCTAACACAGAGACTTACAAGTAGTCAGATTGTAGAGAATAAGTGACTATCAAGGCCTCAGTCCCAAATAGGACATCTATCTCACACCCTACACCCAAGGATAAAGAAAAATTGCAGAAGAGGAGGCAGAAAGATCAGAAAAGCCAGATGTCAAGGAGGACTGGCCATGACTGGGTCATTGCGCTCATACACTCGCAGCAGCTATGGCTACCTGCAGAAGCACAGTAAAAGAGAAAGCCAGTCAACTTTCAAACATGGATAGGGGAGGGCTGGTGAGGCCTCACCACTAGATGAGAGCTACTGACAGTTAATGGGTGTAGGAGGAGGGAGAGTCAGTTTTCTTCAAGAATAAGTGTGACTTCTCCGTACTCCAGTGTATTGCTCTATCTCCATGTACAATTGGGCAGTACTAACTCAACTGAGTGAATTATAAAGAAAAATAAAAGATTATCACCAGAGACTAACATGATGGTGTCTTGGAGAAATTTTAGGGGAGGAAGGGGGGGGGTTAAGCCAAAGTATATTGTATACATGTATGAAAATTTTAAGGTATAGATAAATAAAATAAAATTTAAAACAACGCTTGGTGCATGCCTTATTCTGATATATGCATACATTCTGATATATATTCATGAAAAGAAGCTACATGAGAACCTGCAACTCCAGCCCTGGGGAATCTCTGAGGGCACCTGTACTCACATGTACACATATGTCTCCACATCCATACATATACAAAAAATTAAAAATATAGGTATCAATCTTTTTTTTAAATGAAGGAGTTAGAGAAAAGAGAAATCCTGTGTGGGTGAATGCTGCTGCTACCAGTACACATGGTTTATTAAATAAACATTTCAATGCTAGGAACAAGTTTCCTCCCTATCAGTTCTTGGTCATGGAGTTCCCAGGGTCATCCAGAACAACACAGGGTATTGTCATTGCTCTTGGCTACACACCATGACTACATGGTAAGACCTTATTACTATAGACAGTACACACTTTGGTTGCAGGATATAGAGAAATAAATCTTGAACTAACCAGGAAATTTCTTACCTGATGGATAGCTTTCAGAGTAATTGAGGGTCCTATGAAGATGTCTAGGTAGAAAAGACACCAATAATCTTACCCAACAATTGACCCTGAATGATTCAATACCAACCTTCAAGACAATGTGTGCTCACTGGCATAATAATGTCAAGACTATTTATTGGAGTAACCAACTGTTCTCTTTATTGGACGTGAGGCCTGCATCCCAGGACAGATTTCATTCTTACTGCTATTAACACAGTCAAACCCCATAGCAATTTCATAGGCCCAAGGACAGAAGCTATTGCTTTTTTTTCTAAGTAGTCATATTGTCAAACTGCCTTTTAATATTTCTGTTTAAATTCATAAATTTCTACTGCTCTTAACCTTCATTACACAAATTTATCATTGTACTATGGAGTAGTTAATACAGAGGCTCACAACCGTTCAAAGTGCTGAGATGAAGGGACAATCCTGCTCAGGTCTGAAGAGGACATCTATATCAAAGCCCCATCCAGTGCTCAGGGCATCTTGTAGAAAGAATGCAAGAGACAGAAGATGCTGTGAAAATACTGGCTTTTGGACATGAATGACATGGTTATTGTCCACACGACCTCAGAACTGCAATGGCTACCTGTACAAGTTCAGCACAAGATCGAGACAGTTAAAAACTCCAGCATGAATGCAGAGGGGCTTCTGAAGTCTCACATTGAGCTGAAGAGCTACTGGCAGGTGATGTTTGCTGAGGGAGAGAGAATCACTATTCTTTGGCATGTGGTCACTTGTAGGTTGCCCATGTCCCAATGGATGGCTTCACATGTGTGCATATATGGGCAGCACTAATTGTTGCAAAAAAGAGGGAATCTGGAACGGAAATGTGTTACAGGAGAACACAGGGAAGGTGCCGTGGGAAAGACGAATGGAAGGAACAGGGGGATATAACCTAGATGTAGTGTGTGCATGTATGAACTTTTCAAAGAATTTTTTTCAGATCTGCAGTACATGTCTTACTGTGATTTAATTTACTAACAGAGAATAAAAGTGTATGTTTTATGCCATATTTCATATAATATTCCATGTATCTAATATTATGAAACTTCAGTGGAACTCACATGGACTATTTTGATGTTAATTTCAAATGCCCATTTATTCTCCAGGGTATGCAGTACAATCTTGGATTTCACAGAAAATACCACAAGAGCAGTAGAGTACATCACTTGTCTTAAGATCTTTATCATTTCTTCAAGTTTTCTGGCACAATTTTTAGCATCTCTTATGTACAATATCATCTGAAAATAGGGATAATCTGATGTCTTCTTTTCAAATTAGTGCCCTTTAATTTCCTCCTCTTATTGCTCTATCAAGAGTTTCAGGCACTATATTGAAAAGGAATGAGGATTGGGCAGTCTTATCTACTTTCTGATTTTAGTGGAAGTGCTTCCAAATTTTTCCATTTAGAATGAAGTTGACTGGGGGTTTGTAGCAAATAGCTTTAATTATGCTGAGGTATGTTCCCTATAGCCCAATTTCCTCTAGGACTTTTAATATAAGTGTATGTTGGATTTTGTCAAAGGCCTTCTCTGCATCTATTGAGATGATCATATGGTTCTCATCTTTAAGTCTAATTATGCAATTTATTACACTTTTTGTCCCCATAGCTTGCTAAGTGCTTTACTGAGATTAATTCTCAATACTTGTTTATTTGATTTTAGTAAATGAGTAAACTGATACTTTTAAATTTTAGCCAACTTATTTAAAGTCATACAGTTACAAGTGTTAGAGTGACCATTTGACCTTACAACTGTGCAACTCTATAGTTCAAAGGTCCAAGTGAGGAGGAATTACATAAAAAGCTGCCACCTTCACACAAAAGACACATGTGCTTACTTTGGAAAGGAATTAGGTTAATTTATATACAACTATTCCAAGCATCTGACTAGCACACATAAAATGAATTTAGTTGCCATCAAAATTCTCATTATGTTACAGAAAATGAATCTTGTTAACTATGGTTTATAGAAAGAAACAGGGAGGGAAAAAATACCATCGAACATTAAAGATCATTGTGATTAATTTTGTTTGACACCAAAGCCCAGTGTATGTTCTGAGCATAGCTGTAAATGTAATAAATCCATGCTTTAAATATAATGAGTTGTATAATTTTAATCTGCTTTGTTAGCCTATGCTAGCCTCATAAAATCTGACAATGGAACAAAACACCTTCTTTAGGGTAGTGTTTTAATTGTCATAAAAATGTCATATAGACTAAGAGGCCAGCTGAGTCCTTATCGTTTCTAGAACTAGAAATATAATGAAAAAGTGCACATGGTATTTCTGAGATTTAAAAATTGACATAACTCCTCCCATAATGTTCTTTTTATGAGATCTGGCAAACACAGTGCTATGAATTGCTCTAATCTTCTAAAAGCTTCCACAGGGCTGCTCTCTTCCTTGGTTCTGTCTCTAAGCAGACAGGAACTTCCTTCACAGATGTACTTCTGCCTCCTCCACACAATAATACATGGATCTGGCCTTCTGCTGGCTGTCTCAGCTCTTAGACCCTTTCATCCCCCAGGCTCAGGAAGGATGATGGATTCCTACTGAAGCTCACCCATTGTCCCCACCCTTTTTTGCTTTGCTCTAGCTTCTGCACAGTACATTTCCCAGCTCCCTTTCCAACTGAATTTCATTTACTGTTAGATAATTGGAAACTGTACTGGGTACTGCACTGTGTGAAAATGGTTAACACGTTCAAATGTAACCTGATCTACCAGGTACCTCTGCAAGACCTATCTGCCCTCAGATGGGACCACCAATTAAGAGAATGTTTCACAAAATGGCTACAGACCAATTTGATATGGGAAATCCTTATCCTCCTACTTCCTTGAATCTCCAAACTTTTCAAAGCCTGATGTTTGGCTGCTCTTTCTTTCTCATGACACACTTTGAATACACAGTAAGAAAAATTCTCACTAACTTCCTTGTCAACAATAAAATGTCTATTCAGATGCCCATGTTCCCGAGTGACAAGTGTTCCTTCCCCAAATCTCTCTTTTTAGTTCGCCTGATTGTACAGTGGGAGATTATTCCTCTGTGGGGAAATTCAATGGACATGGAGATGTTTATTCATGGGGAATTACATTTTGTTTGTCTGTTTGCTTGTTTTGTGAGATGAGCCACATATTCACTGAATAAACACACCATATTAGGTTTGGAAATGTATTAGGAAACATATCAAAATACTAAGAAACTACTAAAGGAGAAACATGGCAGAATGATCCACTGTATAGGGGTGATGTGGGGATGTTTGGAGAAGCACTTTCTTGCCATATTTTCTACCAAAATTAAAGTTCAATACGTAAAAAATACAGTGGCAGGGGAAATTTTTCATGGAGAGGTTCAAGTAGAGGTTCCTGTTTATAAGCAAAATTTCTTTACTATCATGCTCTGAAGTAGCAAAGTGGTAATTTCTGATGTCTAAGACACTAAGGCACATCCTGCTTTCTCCAGGAGGCCAGCCCTCAACCAGAGAGGTCGGAGGCAGTGCTTTGTGAAGTGTAAGCTGCCACCTAGCCTCTGTTACCTCGGAAGGACTTTGCTGACCAATCAGGGCTGAGGGGCGTGGCCCTGCATTGTTCCGAAATCATAGATAGGTAGGATACTCAGAGCTCTGGGCCAGATCCCTCGCAAGACTCAATATGAAGCACAGCACTAAGTTAGAGGAGCAGAACCCAGACCCAGTCCCATCAACCTCAGGTGCCCAGGAACCACCGATAGCTGAAACTGCCTGTCCCCCAAATGCCAAGGCTACTGACAGTCCCACCGGGCAACCTGATTCCCGAAAGGATGAAAAGGTGAGAGGACCAACACTAAGTAATCTCTCTGCTTTCTTCAGCCCTTTCCCCTCCCCTGAGACCCTGTCCTTCCCTAGCCCGACGTAAATACCATCCTTACCCCACACCCTTCTCATTACAGCCCCTTCACCAGCAAATCTCCTCCTCTCCCACTCCGATGACCTCGTGGCCTCACTTTGTTTTTCTTGCAGGGACAGGAGGGGACTAAAAAGTCCAGAAAATCCAAGCGTAGGAAATCAAGGCGAAGGTCAAGTAAGAAGATCGCCAGGGCTCTGAAAAGGGCCATGGAAGAATGCGAGGCTGTCCCAGAGGAGGACTATCAACCTGGTCCCGAGTAAGAAAGACCCAGAACCAGATCATGGGGTCTTAGACAACTCGGCGGCCAGACCCTAGACTCAAAACTCGGGGAAAGAACTCACAATGCCAAAGGCAGAGGTCTTTGTAGTCTTGAATAGACAATCAAATCTACCACAGACCACATTTGTGGTAGTCACAATAAACACACAATAAACAAAATATGTGAAAAGATGTGTCCCTGTGAGTCTGTGATGGGGTGAAGGTGGGGGAGGGTGGGTAATTGATAACAGGGGGACATTAATTCCTACAGGTTTGGTTGCCTGACAACAGACCCACTGGTGGGCAGACGGTGGAGGATCAGGACCACGCTGGCCCCCAGCCCTGAAGATGACCTTCCTCATGATGCTTTCTTTCACAGGGGAGGATGGGAAAGCCTGGGTGTTTCTTGGTGTATCTGTCAGGTGGTATGGGCATGGCTTCAGGGTATGAATGGGAGAACCTACATGATGTGAGGTGTGCGGATGGCAGTACCAGCCCCAATATGGGCCATCCTGAACATCATCTCGTGGTGTTTATTATAGTGCAGATTTTTAGATAATCCAGTAAAGGCCCTCAGAAAAGCCAAAGACTCCTTTATATTAAAAGATGCCAATAGGATCGCCTTGAAATAATGGTGATTTCCACAGATAAATACAGAATTGACTAACCTACGGTATGTCAGATTTGCTGGTTTATAGGGCAGTGTGCTGTCTGAGCCATTGTCTGCAGAGGATTTTAAAACTATACATGTGACCTTCCAAATATCCTTACTGCGTATATTTTCCAGAGTTTGATGCTTTACTTTGAAGGCAGTACAGTCTTCCAATAGGTTTATTGATGAATCAGTAAAATGCACATGCTTACAATGTGTAATTCCGTTGCATTTTTCTATACGCATACACTTCTAATATCACAATGTAAAAGTGAACATGCAACTCACAGTTTTCTCATGACCCTCTACAGTTCCTTCCATGTTTTGTAATGAAATGCTGTCAGTTACAATCTTCATAGAGATTCCTTAAAATAGCAAATTTGTGAGATACAAGTCTGAGATTGGACAGCCCCACTGAGTGCGCCTCTGATAAGGGCCACTTGATTGTTTCATAGTAAGATGGAGGACACCACAGCATGAAAGCCCGAAAGTCCTTCTCTATCCAGAGACTCTGTGACTCTGCACTAAGCCCCACACATGTCAGGCTTCTTGGCAAGTTCTTCCATTTCACCCTCCCTGCAAAGCAGCTCCAGAGAAACACTGACACACTTGCCATCACAATCTCTGTGAATTTTCTAAGATTTATAATGATGAGGTATAAGTATGGGCTGTTTTCTATTGTTTTTAATTCTTCAAAAAGTCCACACGTCTGTGCAATGTACAGTGAACACATTCATCCACACCTGTCTTCTTCTAACATGCTTTAATGTTTACCACATCCTCTCCTTCCAAGATCTGTCTCTTCCTTTTTATTTTTATACTGTGCTGTTGTTAACACCCTGAGTTTAATTATTGCTGCCCATGTGTACATGGGCATGGGATCATCTACTAAGGTATTACTAACCACCAGCAGACAGATCCTCCAAAGAAATTGATTCTCCATTCCTCAGCAGCCATCAACTACCAATAACTCCTCCAATAGAGTTGGAACCTCAGAACCCTTCCTTCTACCCACTCTGGAATTTTGACTCTCTTGATCTTGTGCATGTCTTGTGCAGATAATCCCCTCTGCCAGTTCGTACATCCCTTTGCCCCCTTCTACAAAGTTCATTGAGCTTTGTTGTTTTGGTGTTGGTTTGGTTTTGTATTCTTCTGGCTTCTTAGAACAATTATTTTTCATCTCCCGCATTTTGGGGTATGTAGTTTCTGAAAGAACTGTGATCATATGTTCTGCATCCTCTTAAAAGATGTTCCTGAGCCTTGGGAAAGAGAGAGAGATATATAGATAACCCATCTATGGCTGGGCAACCACTGTCCCTTATTCTAAGCAAATTAAATAGGCCTGAGCCTCTATATTAACCAATAACTAAAGTAATAAGGAACTTGTTTGGATGAGGCTGACATCTATGAATTTAAACAAAAATATTAAAAAGGCAGTTTGACAACATGGCCATTCAGAAAAATAGCAGTAGGTTCTCTGCTTGGACCAGTGATTTCCCCCCTAGACATGAATTCTGACCATGTTTACAGCAATACTGGTGGAATTATTCCTGTGGAGCAAGCCTCAAATACAATTAAGAGAGCTTTTTTTATACTCATAAACTTGATATGATTTTATCAGTGGACAAATATTGCCAAGAAGGTTGGGATTGTAACATACAGTGTCCAGTGCTGGATAAGATCAGTGATATCTTTTCTCCCCGTAGAAGACTATATAGCACTTTCCAGTAGTGTAAAAGCAATTCAGCAGGGAAGCAGTGTGTTGCTTCATTCAAGATTGTTTTCTCTTTGTCTTGCAACCAAAGTATATAATATGTACAGCAATACGTACTTAACATTTAGTTATATTGCACATCCAAAACACAATAGCCTACGGTGGTTTGGGTTTTAAGGGAACTCTCTGACCAATACCTCAAGGTTATAAACCATGTCTGGCATTGAGATTTTCATTCAATAATCCATGTCTTCTGGGAGCAACATTGTTCAGCCATGCAGGGGATGTCTATTCACTCACTTTTAAATTCTATTGGATTAGCATATGAATTGGGATATGAAGTAGAGTTTTACAATGCTTCTTCATACATCTTAAGCTTTCATTAACCCATCCTCTATCCATCCTTTCCTCTATCCTCCTGTCTCCAAACACACATAAAACTTTACTTTCCAGTATTATCCTCTGTTCTTTCAGATCACATGCAGTGAACTGTAGCTATAAAGTAAAATTTTATCATCCTTTAGTTTTTCAGTATTTACTTTAAACCATAGGACAATTCATAACTTTTAAATGTTGTATCTACTGCATGAATTATGTGACTAAACTATGCCTTTTCCATACATTGTGTCACTCTTAAAATCCTCCTGATTTTTCTGCCACTCACCCCACACATCATGCTGTCCAGGGACTATGTGGCATCATGCAACCTAACCACATGTAGGGATCCCCAGCTGACTTCTCACCCACCTACAACTGAGATAAATGTGGTGTCCTGTAACCTACCTCCTGGTCACCGTGCTTATTCCCACTGAGGTCCAAGCTCCTATCACTTAAGGAGCACTTGTATATTCCAATGATCACTCCACAGACTTTCGAAAATCAGCAGCAAGAATCATGCTCATATGGCTTGCTCCTGGGCTCAGAACTACACATATCTCTAGCTGTGCTTAGACCATTTCAGACATTCAATGCAAACATCAATAGAGAGTTGCCCCAAGATTGGACCCCAAGCAACATTCAGGTGGTCCACAACCTGAGAAGTAGGATTAACAGTAAACAAAGATCCAAACATCCACTCAACAAATGTGAGACCAGATATCTGTACCCAGAAACACCACCAATGTCCTAACTCCAGGTCTCTAGGGTCTCATTTGAAAAATACAAACAACATGAATATCCAAGACTATATGTCTCCTCTAGATATTTGTATATTCATGGCAATGTGTCAGGAAAAGAGCAACTTAGCTGATACACAAGACAATGAATTCAAAATAGAAATTGTAAATATGATCAAAGAACTCAAAGAGAAAATGCATGAACTCTAGAAAGCACAAATATTTGAATGAAATAAAGTAATTCAAGATATGAAAATTGAATTTCATAAAGAGATAGAATTTCTGAAGAAAAGCAAAGTGAAATAAAACTTGAAATGAGAAATTCAGTCAATGAAATAAAATTTTAGTGGACCACTCCCCTAATGATCAAGTGAAACAGAAAAACCAAGGCTTGAAGACACAAAGGAAATTAATCCCTTAGTCAAAGAAAACAAATCTAAACCTATCTTTATTTTTGTGATGATACATATAATATGCATGATAAAAGAGATTTGGATCATATTCTAACAATTATTAATATTAATGATTGAATTAATGTGTTTTATTTTAGGGTGGTATTAAATATATTCCATGATTTGTTCAACATTTTTACTTTATTAATGCCAATATATAAATTGTATCAATGGTGGATGTCTTTTCTTCATATTTTGTTCCTAGTATGGGGTATTTTTTTAAAGACATGTTTATGGGGGTTAGAGATGGCTCAGCAGTAAAGAGCACTGGCTGCTCTTGAGAGGACCAGGGTTCAATTCCCAGCACCCACATGGTGGCTAACAACATCTGTTAACAACAGTTCAATGCTCTCTTCTGCTTCTGCAAGAATTGCCTTCATAAGTGCACTTACATGGAGGCAAAGCACTAACACACATAAAAATAAACAGAGAGCTTTACAGACTGCCTGAGAGTGTCTGAATGTGATCTTCACATGGTGGCGAGCTTCCCAAATGGCACCATTCTCATACCTTTACAGTAGGACCACCTGAAATCCCTCCCATTGTCCCAGGGCTAGGCTTCTCTACCTGTTAGTAGGGGTCCAGCTCTTTGAACATTGCCAGAGAGCAACTAAATCCAGGCTTCCTAGAGGGAGCTTCCCAAACTGTGCTGTGCCTGCTCCTTAGGAGGGACCCAGACCTTAAGAGGAAACTTAAAAGTACTTGACTTGCACGTGACTTTGGCCTTTGTGGGAACTCTTGAGTAGATGGACTAAAGCCATCTGGACCTTCCAATATAAAATCAAAAGAGAGAACATGAAACCTAGACCTAGTTTTTCATACCTAACAGGGAAACAACCAAGGCACACAATAATAAAAACATAATCAGACTTCAATTTGACAAAGCAAGACTTGAGTCTCACATCAGAATCACAAACAATAAAAGAAATCCACATGCCAAGATCACACTGGAAGAATAAGAATACAAAACAAAAAGAACAAAATAATATATTTCCACCAAACACCACCAGTCCTACAGAAGAGTTCTACAATGAGAAACCCCTAGAAATAATCCAGGATGTAGAATTTAGAACAATCATAAACACAATCAAAGCAGTCAATGAATTTAAAGAATACACAGAGAAATAAATCAAAGAAGATAGGGGTAAATTTCTGACTGACTTCACAGAAGAAATACAAATACTGAGAAAAAACTCAGACTGAAATGAAGAAGGAACCTCAATGAACAAATTTAGAACAATACGGGAAAGCCTCACCAATAGAATGAATGAAATGGAAAAGAAACTATCAACACTAGACGATAAAGTTGAAGATGTGAAGCACTCAAGCAAAGATAATGAAAAAAAATTAAAAACACAGGAATGGAATATGCAGGAAATGTGGGACATCATGAAAAGATCAAATTTACCCATCATAGAGAGGAAGAAGAAGAATCTCAGGTTAATGGTATTGACTAGATCTTCAACAAGACTGTAGAAGAAAAGTTCCCAAAATTAAGGAAAGATAAGTCCATATAAATACAAGAAGCACATAGAACACCAAATAGACAGAACCAGAAAGGAAACTCCCCATGGCATATAACATGAAAAACACTAAATGTACAGAACAAAGAGAGAATACTAAAAGCTTCAAAGGAAAAACAGCAAGTCATATATAAAGGAAAACCCAAGTCACCATTCATCAAAGAAGCTTCTTTTGCTACTGACAGAGATTATTACAGAGTTCTACAAATTGTTAGGCATAGAGATTGGCTGTCAACTGTCCAAGCCTAAGTGGTACATCTACAATGCAACCGCTACACCTAAGGCTCACAGAACATATAACAAAGGGTAAAGAGAACACTACTGTATCTTTCAATTCTCATCAATGAAGCTCCTCTATGCAATAGAGTGCCAGAACCACAAAAGATCACAAATGGCCAAAGCACAGGAAATTAGAGTCTACAAAGTGTAAATCCTTGGACAGGATTTACTAAACTTCACCCACTCAGGGGTCAGTGACAATTGTGGAAGAGGGGGCAGAAATAATGTAAGAGCCAGGGAAGAGATGACCATATGGAAGCAGAGTCCTACAGGCTCCTGGTTCCCTGCTCATATGAACCCACAGCAATGGTGACAGCATGCACAAGACCCATGCAAACTCAAGTAGATAAAACCCATCACAAAATGCTGTAAATGGGCAGCAGGGCCCAGTCTCAGTTGAAGAACTATTGGCAGCTGCTTATTTCTGGGTGAGGAAGACATGATCTCTTTAAGGAGAGGGTCTCTGGATGAGACGACTAGACCCGAGTGGATGATCCTGCACTGAAGAAGTCTGGGGACACTAGCCTGACATGATGAGCCTTGACATAGATGACAAAATGTATTAATTACAGGCTGTAGGAGGGTGCCAGTGGAGGAAGGGGGAGTGGGATGTTCTGTGTGAAATACAAAAAAAATCAATAAAATTATTAATCAGAAAAATAAATAGGCCACTTTTTCAGATTCAGTTGATATGTAACAAATTACATTTCAATTAATATTTGGAGTGTACAGTTTAGTTATGTTAGAGGCATGTACATCTGCTAAACCAACAAAGTAATGAAGGTTGGACCATTATTAATCACCTGAGCAATTGCCTTCTACCCCTTTGTATTCCTTCTTTCTGCTTGTTGTGTACACCCTGTCCATTCATCAGAACCACTTTTCTGCTTCTGACTCTGCATACTAGTTTACATTGTCTATATATATATATATATATATATCTTCTTTCAGCATAGCTATTTTGAGGATCATTATGATGTATACATTAAATTTCTTTTTATAATATGATTTCAGTAACATGACAATAATACTACAAAGTCAGTTTAATTTTGGAATTTTGTGTGTTTGTAGATCTTGGCAGTTGTAAATCATAGAGAGATAAAGTACTGACCAAAAACAACTGGGGAAAGAAAGGGATTATTTAACCTAACAGGTTATAGTTAATCAGAGAGGGAACTCCAGGCAGGAACTCAAGCAGAGCAGGAACACAGAAGCAGAAACCATGGAGGAATGTGGCTTATTGTCTTTTTCACCTATCTTGCTCAATTACCTTTCTTATACATCACAGGTCCACCTATCTAGGAACGGCACCACTCACAATAGCCTGACCATCCTACATCAGTCACCAATTACAAAAATGCCTCACAGATATGCACACAGGACAGTCTGATAAAAGAAATTCCTCAATTCAGGTTCCTTTTTCCAAGGTGATTCTGTTTTGTCAATTGAACTAATTTGTATATGTGTGTATATGTTTATTTTTAGTTCTACACAATTACCACTTATAGAACTCTCCATGATAACAACTATAGTCAAGAAATTGAAAAAGCCAGTGATATTGTATTCTCATGCACATGTCATATCTACCTACAGACACTTCTCTCTCCACCTCAGAAATCCTGTAATTTCTTCTTTAGTGATACAATTTTCTCATTAAAAGACATCTATAAAAATTGAATTTTTTTTTTGTTTCAAAAAAGCGGGAGCATCTTTATTTAAATAATCATTGTCCAAAATTTTAGTTTGAGAAGGCAAAGGCAATCATACTTTCTTTAAGTACAAGAAATGTGTACTTGGACTGGAGAGACGACATAGTTGTTAAGAACATATGCTGCTCTTGCAGCGAGGCCTGGAGATCTGTTCTCAGCATCCACACTGGGTGGCTAACAACAACTTGTAACACTAGCTCTAGGGGATCTGATGCCCTCTTCTGGCCTGAGTGTGCACCTGCATTTGTATACACATTCTCACTCATAAACAAGGACACATACAAACAATTAAAACATGATAAAAAATCTTAAGGCAAATGATGTACTGTACAGCTCTTGTGTTCTTCTATGAAAATCAAGATTGTATTGAATTCACTGGAGACTGAGAGTTTGGAGACTGAATAACATGAAAATAACTTATAAGTATCCCATTGAGGTTTCATAATATCAGACACATGGGAATATTATATATAGAAATATGATATAAGCAAGTATATACATTTATTTTCTGTTAGTAATATTTATCACAATAAGGCAATATATGCAACATTCAAGGCATTATTTGAAAATTTCACGCACGCATCCCATATATCGTGGTCATATCCCCCTCTTTCCTTCCCTTCAACTTCCCCCTGACTCCTGCTCAATCCATCTCCCTTCCAGGTTCATGTCTTCTTTTTATAACACAGAATTTAATTAGTGTAGCTCATATGTACACAGGTGTGGGATTACTCACTGGGGCATATGTAACATACCAGTGAGTTCAATTCAAAGAAAAGTGAATCTTCCTCTTTCAGTTGCCAATACCTACTCAGCTGAGTTTGGTTCCTAAGAAGTCCATCTCCCATCAAATAAGGAATTTTTAACTATCTTGATCTTGTCCCAGGCATCTGTAGGTCACACTGCTAATATAAGTTCATGTGTGTAACAGCCATGTCATGTCAAGAGAACAGCATTTCATAGCACTACTCCTCCTCCCCCAGTTTTACACCCTTTCTTTCCCCTCTTCTGCAATATTTCCTGAGCACTGGGTGGGGGAGGTTGATATAGCTGTCCCCTCTATAGCTGAGCACTCAGTGTCTCTTATTTTTAGTACTTTGAACACTCCTCTGCCTCTACATTAACCACCACCTAGTGCAGTGAAAAACTTGTTTGACTGAAGTTAAGAGCAATAGAAATCTATGAATTTAAACACAAATATATAGAAGGCATTTTTGACAACATGACCATTTAGAAAAAAACAAAAACAAAATCAGTAGTTTTTTTTTTTTTTCCCCCTCAGGGCTATGACTTTGCTATCTATCTGTTTTGGCCACATTTATAGTACTAAGGATGAAATCCCTCCTATGGACCAAGCCAATCAAGGGAGTAAGTTGGTCTGGTCCATAAACAGTATTGAAACTATTGCATCAGTAGGCACATAATTTCTGGCAGCTCTTGCAGCATACAGTTTCCAGTGTTTGATAAGTCCACTGAAGTCTTTGCGCCCCTAGAAGCCTGCATAGCACTTTTTTAGCACTGTGAAAGCTAACCATCAAGGAGGAAGTTTCCTGTGTAGTTCAAGACTGATTTCTCTTTATCCCTTAACCAAAGTATGTGGAGCCTGTCTTTATGTTGGGCAGCTCATAGCAATGACTACAGCCTGTGGTGTACTTGGGATGGCTATGGGGACTTTCTGGACAATAATACATAGGGAGGAAATCTGTTCATCACACTGAGTGCAGGTACTCTTGGGGATGAGGAGAAGGTGTCAGAGTTGGAGTTACAGGTGGTTGTTAGATGGATTCTGGGAACAAATCTCAGCTCCTCTGCAAGAGCAGTACATGCTCTGGAAAGCTGAGCCATTTCACCAGCTACTCAAACTACTTTGTAAAAGAAGGTATATTTTTAATTAGCTTACAAAGCAGTGGGGTTCATAATGTTTCATACATTCTTACTTTCTTTGAACTCAATTCCTATGCTTCCTTTCTCCTATCCTTCAATTCCAATCACTGCTTAATCCTTTAGTTCCAAGTAGTCGTCCCACATTCTTTCTTATCTCATGTGTTCTAGTATCCCTTTAATAAAATTTTTATTTACATTCCACTATCATAGTTTCTTTTGTAGCTTCTCCATGCATATTGTATATATAGACCCTATTACTGAAGACAGGACATTCTTTGGACACGGGACTTGGGGCAATGGAGGTGGAAGTGATCTGGAAGCTACTTCCCCTGAAGACTGTCTCTCGTATTTCTATAGGATACTATGTAAGCTGCTAAGCAAGAAAAATAAAACAATGGTCCAATCTAGCTGTAAAGCCTAATAACCATGACTGGCACAGCAAACTGTCTCTACTGGTGCAATAGTGACACTTTTATCTAGGGAGTAATCAACAGGTATATAATTGGACTTAACACCCTCTCATTGGGAGGGAACTCACGGGCGGCATTGTAAATATAGCCAAATTCACATGGCTAGAGAAGTCAGATCCTAAATAAATCCCTGTCTCTGTCATATATGTAGACAAATGAAATTTCTTACTATATGCTAAATATGGATCCTCATCTTTACAGAAAAGCATACAGTACACCACTCATCAAACAAGCTTCTTTTTGCAACAGATGGAGACTATTACAGAGTTCCACAACTGAACACACACTAATAGTATATGTCTGAAAGATATGCCTACTCCTAACTGACACATCTACAGTGGAACCTCAAAAACTATGGCTCACGAAAATAGAGGAACACAGGGTAGAGAGAACAGTAATACATCCTTCAGCTCTCAACAGTGAAGCTTCCTCATACAACAGAATGTGATGTGCACAGAAGGCCACACTTGGCCAAGTTTTAGAGAATGAGAGACCGCAGAGCATGTGTCCCTGGATAGGACTCCTATATAAAACTTCACCCATCCATTGCAGAAGAGGGAGCAAAAAGATCATAAGAGTCAGGGTTGTTTCATGAACATAAGAAAACAGAGGCTTTCAGGCCTCTGGGAACTTGCTCATATGAACTTTCAACAACGTTGATAGCATGTATAAGACCCAATAGAGAATTAGGGAAATGGGCATCAGGCCCCAACCCTAGCCAAGAAACTATTGGCAACTGACTACTGTAGGGTGAGGGAAAGTAGATCTTTAAAGGAGTAAATCTAGGTAGGCTGATAGACTACGGTGGGTGAACTTGCACTGAGGGAAATCTGGGTACAAACGCTTGATCAAATAAGATTTAACATATATAATAGAATGCATGAAATTCAGCGGTGGTGTATGGGGAGAACAAAGTCTAAATTTGATTAAGGTCTGTTATATAAAATGCACAAAACTCAATATAAGTATTTAAAATAAAGGAAAATAAAGAAAATTTTATCTTACTTAACCCTTCTTTGAGAATTCCATAGAAATATATATATATATATATATACATATATATATGTGTGTGTGTGTGTGTGTGTGTGTGTATGTGTCACCACCTCCCACTCTCTGTCTCTCTTGAAACTTTTAGACACCCTCATGAACCCCTCCAACTTCATACCACTTTCTTTATTTCCTTATAACCCTCTGAATCCAGTTAGTGCAGGACATTTGCACATGGTATTAAGTCCAGCCACTATTCTATGGAGAGGCCACACCTCGAAGAAAACTGAGTCTTCCTCCCTCAACAGCAATCAACTGCCAATAACTCCCATTTACAGGTGGGGTCTTGTCACACCCTCCCCCATCCAGGCTGGAATGCTGACAGGCTTCCTCTTTCTGTGGGCTTCCTCTGCAGGCAGCCACAGTTGTTGTAAGTCTATGAGTACAATGACCCCGACATTTAGAAAAGACGCCATTTTGCAACAGACCTCCCTGAACTCTGGCTCTCCCAATCTGCTGCCTCCTCTTTTGTAAACTTCCTGTATCCTTGGGTAAAGGGGGTGAGATAGATGTCCTATTTGGGACTTAGCCCTTCAGAGACACTTATTCTCTACGCTTTTGACTAGTTGTACGCCTCTGCATTAACCACCATCATCTGCAGTAAGAATCCTCCCTAATGAGGGGTGAAAGCTGTGCTAGTCTTTGGGTATATGGGAGGGTGCCAGTGGCGAAGGGAGTATAAGGAAGATTAAGATGTTATGCATGAAATACATAAAATTCAATAAAAATATACCAAAAAATAAATAATCAGAAGGCTATTGATGCTATATCCATTTTTAATCATGTAATCAATATTTTCAGTCAGTTTAAACTCCCCAAGAATCAGTCAAGTTTCAAATAACTTGCATTCTTTTTGAATGTGTTTGCTTTTCAATAGCTCTGCATGTTATTCATGCACCACAGTGTGAACATTCATTTAGAGTTTTTAATAAAAGTCTTTGATACAGATTCTTTTTATGGAGGTCAGCCTAGCCATGAATCATAATCTGGCTCAGTCCCCTTGGCTTTTGCATTATATCTAGGCACCAACACACTAAGCTCTATCATTTGAGTATTAGCAAACAATGTATTAGGAATCCCCAGAAATACAGAGAAAATAGGACACAAATAGACACATACACACACACACACACACACACACACACACACACACACACAGAGACACACACACAGACACACACACAAACTTGCAAGAAGGTACAGAGTGTTAGAGATATAGCAGAGAGGATGCATTAAGAAGTGAATCTCGTAATTTTAGAAGCTGGGAGGTTCACCTGGGACGTGTTTTATCAGGTTCTATGCATTCATTAATACAATTAATGTGTTGCTAGAATCCACCACTACAGACATCTTGATTGTTTCCTAATTGAAATGCTTGTAAATAAAGCTGATATGACATTAATGTTACTTTTGGGCAGGTGCAGAGTTCATTGGAGTTGGAGTGAGGATGAATGTGTGAATGACTTTTATAACAAGGATGTACACTTGACAGATGACTTTTACCTAAACTTGCAACTGAAAAGTTAATCTTGTAACTTGTTTATCATATAAACTTATCTGATCCATGTGCCCCAAATTTGACCTGGGCATATGACCATAATCTCTCAGGATCCTTGCTTGCCTCCCACCCAAGTGTATGAATGTGTGTATGCATGTTTTATATATCAAAGAATCAAATTGCTACAAACAGTGCTTATGTTTTCACAAAAAAAGGAGAGAAAATGTTAGAGGTTGTGGATATGGAATTCTAGATCTAGGGGTAAAAAGGCAAAATGCGTACCACTCCATTTCATGATGGAGATACAGTTTACATAAAGAAAAAGGAAAGTCTTTGCTTAAGAGCAGAGCTCCAACAGAAATCTGAAGGAACAAGTTTCAACAGTTCAGGTCCAATCTTGACCTGAAATTGGATGCTGAGTCAGTCTGTTTCATCTTCGTTTGCTTTCAGTTGCTGGGATAAAAACAATGTTCAAAACAAACTTGAGGAAGAAAGAGTTTATTTGGCTTACAGATCACAGTTCATTATCAACGGAAGGCAATAAAGAAACTCAGGGCAGGAGCCTGGAGGCAGGAGCTGAAGCACAGACCATGAAGGAACTTTGCTTACTGGTCATGCTCCTCTGACCTGTGCTCAGCCTGCTTTCTTATTCAACTCAGGACCACCTGCCCAGGGGTGTCCCTACCCACAGTAGGCTGAGCCCTCTCATATCACTCAGCAATCAAGAAAATGCCTCACAGACGTGGTCACAGGCCAGTCCAATGGAGAAAATTCCTCAGTTAAGGTTCCTGATACCCAGGTGTATCAAGTTGACAGCTGAAGTTATCCAGAACATTTTAAATTGTTATTGCATTTTTGCAAATGTTATACAATGTGTATTTTGATCATATTTACACCTCTGTCCCCTATCTGCATCCCTCCTAGAGCTCCCCTACTAGATTTCATGTACTCTGTCCCCAAATATCTATTTATGTGTAGTCCATCCACTGGAGTCTGGTTAATCATCTCTCAACCTCTGACCAGGCAAGATTGCTAATGCAACAAATGATGATGATTAAATCAGTTTATTGATGTATAGCAGTAATGTGGCATAAACCCCACAAGCAAAAACCATATAACAGAGCAAAACTTCCAGTTTTTGAAGATATTTTTTCTCCAAATATTGTGATTTTATTAACTTTCAGGATATTAAACAGTTTATTACATTTATTTTTGTTTTGGTTCATTTATTTTTATTTTATGTGTATGAATTTTATAACTTATTTTTTGCAAATTTCATACACAACATCTTTCTCCATCAGTATGCAGGATAGCTTCAGGTGTCAACTTCATACACCTAGGAACAGGGAACATCATTTGACACGTTTCTCCATTGGATTGTCCCATGCCCTTGTCTGTGAGGTATTTTCTTAATTGCCAATTGATGTGGGAGGACCCAACCCCTTGTGGGCAGTGCCACCCCGAGCAGATAGTTCTGAGATGCAAACGAAAGCAGGGTGACCACACGCCAGAGAAAGGAAGCCAATATCCATGCTCCTCAAAGATCTCTGATTCAGCTCTTCCCTAGATCCCCTCCATGATGGATTGTAAGGTATACGGTGAAATAAACCATTTCCTCTGCACAGTGACAAAGCAAGTTTGAAGGCCAATTTGGACAGGGGAAATTTTACAAGGTGCATGGTCCAGATGAAGAGTTAGAGGCAACAAATTACAGGAGAGGGTTAAGTTTTCTGCAAGGACAAGATGTCTAATAGGTAATTCAGTCCTGAGTGATCAACCCTAAAGACATAAGCACCACTAAATTGACTTAGCAGATTTTACATATATCTACATACTTGCGTATATTTCTATGTAACAATAATCAAAGAAGAGGCCACAAAATTGAGAGGGATCAGGGTACACAGGAAGAGTCGGAAGGGAGAAGGAGGGGTGAAAATGATGTAAATTCAGTACTAATATATGAAATCCTCAAAAACAAAAATATAAAAGGAAGTAAAAATGAAAAGTCAATATTACTATCAGAGAAAGACAGAGTTAAGTCCAAAAGACCGTGGCATGTTGCAAGATATAGTTCCCTGAACTTTGTTCATTTATAGTCTCATTTATAGTCTGTTTATTTTCCCTAGAACAGCCACATGGCTCACGTTCCTGAAACACATTTGAGATGGCTCTTGAAAATCCACCAAGTAATTCTATTTACTGGTGGTCGATTGATTCCAGGGGGCTACAAAAACTTTATATCTGTATGCTATGGATACTATTAATTAGCAGATAATTCTCCATCACTATTTTCACACATTTTCTGCATGGTTCAGAATTTGCAATCACAGTCCTTGGGAGCTGGAGATAGCATCTCCCCAGAAATAAAGAAATTCAGAATTGGATCTCCTCAGTCACTGGTTTTCATTAAGATTGGTAACAACTCAAAGCCTCACCTTCCAATGCAGATAAAATTTCCTTTGTAAGTCATGTTTCTTTTTCAAGAAGACATGATAAGATGTGCCCACGGGTCACAGAAGGTTCATGTCTCCTAACTTGGGGTACTCAGAAGCTACATCTTTGTTGAAGTTGGATACGAAGTCTGACCTTCACTCCACTAGTTTGTAGGGATTAGCACTTGGACAACTGGTGCTATCATTGCTCTGGCTGCTTTTTTGTTTCTCTGAGTAAAACTATTCTGTAATCCAGAAAGCCTCTTGTCTCCAGCCAGATCGAGAGGATAAGCTCTCAGGTCCTTCACTTTTTCTGACCTAATCTTTACTGCATGAAATCAATACTCTAGTTACTTTTCTGTTGCCTTTATGAAACACTGACCAAAAGAAACTTGGGGAGGAAAGGGACTGCTTTAGCTTACAAGCTATAGGTCTTCATTGAGAGCGGCCAAGGCAGGAACCTAGAAGTAGGATCTGGAGCACAGAGCATGGAAGAGGTTTGCTTACTGGCTTACTTCCCCTGGTTTGCTCAGATACTTTTGTTACATGGCCCAGGTCCACCTGTCCACATTGAATCTTCCCATATCAATTAAAAATTAAGAAAATGCATCACAGATCTAGGCATTGTGGTACATGGCTTTAATTTCAGCATTGGGGAAGTAGAAGTGGGTGAACCTCTGTGAGATCAAGGCTAGTCTGGTCTTCATAGCAAATTCTAGGCCAGCTGGTGCTACAGGAAGATGGAGACTCAAAAAGACCAAAAAGGTGCCTCACATAGGCACAGGCCAGCCTGATGGAAGAAATTCCTCAATTGCAGTTTTCCTTCCCAGGTGACCCTAGTTTGTGTCAAGTTGATAAAAACTAAACAGCATAGTCACTACAAATATGAAATTAGACCATTTAAGCAAGCTAAAAAGATGTGGTGAATAGTAGGAGACAGGCGTTACTAAGGAGAAATGGATAAAAGGGAGGTATTTAAATGGTACAGGGTGAGGAACTATATGGATAAAGGGAAAGAAGGAACTCAAGAGAGATGGGGCCATAGAAGACTGGTATTATCAATGGGGACATTTTAAATTGGGAGGACATGGAGGAAGGATTAGACAGGGAGAGAGGGGAGATAGATAAGTAATGCCTGCCTAGTGTAAAATACCAGATGGAATCATATTAGTCTAATAACTTAATAACAAATTATACATATAGTATCTCTACATGAGTCCATGTGCATAGCTGAAGGCTACATAACAAGAAACGGTACGAGATGGGAGAAACCTTCCTTTGAGTTGATGACCAAAGTAGTCCAAAAGACTCCCAAAGTTACACAGACCATTGACACAGCCCTTGATTACCTCCTAGAACTTGAAGGTAAGACCATATTGCTGAAAACAGGACATATTTTTGAGACTCGATTTGGAGCAATTAAACTGGAACTGACCTGGAAGCCACTTCCCCTGAAGGCTAGTTCTCATAGCTCTGGGGAGCACCATGCAAGCATCCATGGGAGAACATCAATTGATGGTCCAACACTAACTTCAAGACCAAAAACATCACATCAATGACCAGAACAATATTTGACACTAGTACAGCAGTGGCACTTTTATCTTGGGGCCAATCAATGGCTACCCAATTGGTCTTAGAGCCCACCCAATGTTCAGGGGCAATTGTGGAAGAGGGGGCAGAAAAATTGTAAGAGGTCAGAAGAGGTGTCAAATTCCTTTGAACTGGAATTATAGATGGTAGTTAGCCACCGTGTGGGCGCTAGAAATTGAGCCTGGTGTCCTCTGCAAGAGCAGCTACTGCTCTTAACTGCTGAGCCATCTCTCTATCACCAGAACATGTCATTTTATTCATAAGATCACTAAGGATCCATTGCAGCAATCTGATACTACTTTATTTAATAATTTTGTTCATCTTGCTCATGTGGAAATTTCCTTAGCTAGAGTCTAATGTATGAAATTAATGGGTGTGTAAATCTATCAAAACCACCATATCGCAGCCTTTTTATTGTCTTATGACATTAGCATAATAAGAGCTATTACCAAAATAGAGTCTATTCAAAGTTCTCCAGGATCTTTGTAAAGCTTCCAGCACTTCTGGCCAACTGTGAGCCTTGGAAGTTGTACTTCCTCCAACAAATTATTACTTTCTCTCTTCTTGCATTGGATAAAGAATATTTGGAATGCTCTAAATACAAATGAATGGCAAATGTTTGAGGTGAGGAACACGCTAATTACAAAGATCTGATCATTACACATTGTACATAGGTATTGATATAACACACCCCATAAATATGTCCCATTATTATACATCCATTAAAATAAAATTTTAATACAAAACTTTTTAAATGCTAAGAAAGATAGATGGAAAAAAGAGTCATAAAGAAAAGAAGAACATGAAAGGGAACAGATACAGAAAAGAGGCACGAATGAAGGAATGGAGGAAGCTCATATAGTCAGTTAAAAGGCCTAGGGAAAGTTTGAATTGATTCAGAACTTAAAGAAATGGACCAGAAGGCAGCAAACTGGAAATATATACTTCTTAGTGAATATACTCATACTTGTAGTTCTTTTTCCTTTGCTATATTGTAATAGCAGTATCTTGATAGTTCAGGAAACAAAGATATTATTTTAGTATAGAGTTTTGAAGAATACAAGTTGAGATCAGACAGCCCCATCTAGTCAAGTCTTTGATAAGTCTCTTAACTTTGTTATTACATGCCTGGTGACACTGTGGAGTGTAGGTATGAGAGAGAGAGAGAGAGAGAGAGAGAGAGAAAGAGAGAGAGAGTGCTTTAGTTTGCTTCCTTGTTGCTGATAAAACACTAATCAAGAACGACTTGTGGGAAGAATGTGTTTATTTGTTTTATACTTCAATGTCTCAATCTATTACAGAGGCAAGTCAGGGCAGGAAGTCATGGAAGGAACCTGGAGACAGAAGCTGAAGCAGAGATCATGATGAAACTCTGATTATCACCTTGCTTCTTTTGGTCTGTACTCAGTCTGCTTTCTTTTTAAATTTTTTTATTTTATTTTATTTTTTATGTGTATGAGTATAATGCCTGTGTGTTAGTACACCCATGTCACACAGTGCCCACAGAGGACAGAAGAAGGCATTGGATTCCCTGGAACTGCAGTTATAGATGGTTGTTAGTCATCATTTGAGTTCTACGATTTGAAGCCTGGGCTTCTGCCAGAACACCCAGTGTTCTTAATCACTGAGCAATCTCTCCAGCTCCTCAGCCTGCTTGCTTTCTTATATAAGGTAACATCTCCTTCCCAGGGGTGGCACCACCCACGGAGGGCTGGTCCTACCATATCAATTAGCAATTAAGAAAATATGTCACAGGCTCCCAACTGTAGCTGAACACTTCTGGGTGAGGGAAAGCTGATTTTCTTTTAGAGAGTGATGCTAGTATGCTGAACAGGCTCCAGTGAATGAACTCACACTGAGGGACATCTGAGTACACAAAGTTAACTCCATTGGCCTTAACATATATGATAGAATGCATGAAATCCAATTGGCAGGCTATGCAGTTCTAAATAGGATGAAGACATATAGTATGAAAGGTTCAAAAATTCAATAAAGATATATACTGTATATATAAAAACAGAAAATGCCTCACATACATGACTATAGTCCAGTCCAATGGAGGAAATCCCTCAGTTGAGGTCACCTCTTCCCAGATATCTCAAGTTATCAACTGAAATTATCCAGCACAACTGACCCCTTGTGAACCTGAGACACAAACACATCACGGTTAAACCATAATCTTTCCATGTCTTTTCCCAAAATCTCTTGTTAATATAATTGCCACAGTATAAAACATAACAGAACCTGAAAAGTCCAACATTCCTTAAAAATTTAAACAATTTAAAAGCTCAACGTCCCTTTAAAATAATCCAAAGTCTCTTAACTGGGCTCCTATAAAATACAAAGTACTTAAATGCTTCTTACTCCAAGAAGAAAGAACCAGGGCACAAACAGATAAAATAAATTGAACAGTGAATATCTCAGTGTCTGTTTTCTAGGATTTACTCACGACCTTCTGGACTCTCAAAGGCTTGGGCAGCCTCACTTCTCCAAGTCTACTGTTCACAGCACGTGCAGATAGCACAGTAGTCAGCTCCACTCCATACCTGCCACTCACCGTGGTAGTCATCTCACAATCCTGTCATTTCCAATATGTTGGGGTCTCCACTACAGTTGAGGCATCCTGTACCTTCACCAATGGCCTTTCCTGGTCTCTCAGTGTGCAAAACCTAAGCTTCTCTCCATACTGCTTCAAACTTGGGGTTTTCACTTCAACTGATGCCACACATTTACTGGCCTCCTGACCTCTCAAAATGCCATGCCTAGGTTCTCTCCATGGACCCTTCAATCCTGGGGATCTTAATGTAACTGAAGCTGTACATTCACTAATGTCTCTCATTAGCTAAAGGCTCAGCTTCTCTCCCTGACTCCTTCAAATCTGTAGATCATATGCTAATAAAACCAGTACCATTTAGGAGACTCTTATAGATTAACAAGTTTGGCCTTTAGCTTGAAATGCAGTTTTTGCACCCTCCAGATCACAACTTCTGTGTGTTGACCCTGAGGAAATATTTCCCAGATTTCACCTCAATAATGCTGGTCTCTTGTTGATCACAGCTCATTTTTTAGCCCCAGCTAAGTAGCACTGATCACCATATTGAAGCAAAGGTTTCATTTTCACAGATTCTCAATATAAAATATCAAAAGAAGAGGCCAGATAGATACTTCAGAAAACGGGCCTACATCATCTGTATTTCTCCAAGCTCCCGTAAGACATCTCAATAAACTCTAAGCACTCAATGGCTTTGTCTGCCCAAGGCACCAAACACTTTCTCTATCCTTTCAAAAACATGTCCAGGTCTCTCACAGCAATACCCAATATTCCCATACCAAATTACTATTGTAGTTTGCTTCTTTGTTGCTGTGACCAAACACTGACCAAGAAAAACTAGGAAGAGTAAAGGATTTATTCGGCTTACAATTTGAGGTCATAGTCCATCATTGAGAGAAGTTAGGACAGGACCTCATGACAAAAACCTGGAAGCAGAAGCTGAAGCAGAGAATGAGGATAAATGCTGTTTACTGGCTTGCTTCCTCTGGTTTGAACTCAGTGTGCCTTCTTATGCCACCCAGGACCACTTTCTCAGGGGTGGCACTACTCACAATGGGCTGGGGCCTCCCACATCGGTTAGCAGTAAAACACACGCCTCACAGACTTTGCCACATGCCAGTCCATTGGATGAAATGTCACCATTAAGGTTCCCTCATCTCAAGTGTATCAAGTTGACAACTGAAGTTGTCCATCACAGAGCATGAGGGAGAGTGAGAGGGGAGAGATCATGTTGTAAGAAAACCAGTAGGATATAGCAATTCATCGATATTCTTCTCTCAGAACATTAGCATTCTCATGGGAGATAGTTCCCTGCTATGAAACTCTGAGGAATCCCTTCTGTGGGTAGCATCAGTCACGGCCCAATTACTTCTCACTAGCTCATGACTCACGAAGACCTCACTTACCACCTTTCAGCAGTATGATATTCAGGCATAAACTTTAACAGGTGTTTCAATAAGGATGAACAACAATCAAACTACACCATGCAGGTCTAGAGAGATGGTGCAGCTGTTAAGAGTGCACACTGCTCTTACAGAGAACCCGAGTCTTGTCACCAGCAGCCAGCAAGCAGACTGTCAGGTGAATCACAACCACCTGTAACTTCAGTTCCTGGAAGCCCTAAGGCCTCTGTTCTTCATGGGCACATGCTCACACACTAGCATACCCACAAACAGGCACACAAATACATATAATTTAAAATACAACCACAACATGTTTCTTGCCGGTTTCTTCCTTCTCACCCTCACTGCAGCCCCACTGCACAGAAACACTGAGTTACTTGTCATCATTGACAATTCCCATTTTCTAGAGGTTTATGATCGAGTCGATTCTGTGAGCTGTTGTCTTTTATCTGGCTTCTTAGAATCACTCTCTTCACTAATCACAAATCTTTTTTGTTCTAACATCTGAAAGATAGCTTGGATCATATCAATTTGTCTTTTATACTTACTTTATAATATAAATGATGTGGAAGATTTCCTGTTAAAGTGCTGGCTCAGAGGTCATCTAACAGGTTCTATTATGGCTTTCTAATGCAAGCTGTTATGGATCTGGTGTTGCATGCTCTCTGCCAGCCTGGACTCCTCCATCACACACATGCCACCATTCATATATGAGTTTCTAAATCATTAAAGACACTACAATGAATATAGAAAGGCACATTTGTAGGGTTCCATTTGACCGCATCTTATTAGTTTATTTGTGTAGGGACATGCATGTGCCATAGTACAAGTTTGGAAGTCAAAAAATTTGTGGAAGTCAACTCACCCCTCCTGAGCTGAGACCCAGGGAGAGAACTGAGGGCATTAGACCTGGCACGAGGCACCTTTACTCACTGAGCCATCTCCCAGTCTGTATAGTTACATTCCTGTTGCTATAATAAAGTATTGTGACCAAGGCAACTTACAGAGTTTATTTTTCAATATAATATTTTTTAGAATTTCATAATGAGTATTGTATTTACACCATTTCCACTCCTCCCAGTTGTCCTCCAATTCCTTCCATGCCCCTATAATATAAATGCACTAAGTCCATTTAGTAGTCAGGTCCCGGAAAGTTCCAGCTCAATTGTTTCAAGTCCTTTGTGTCCTGTGTTCAGCAATACAGGATTAAATTTAAACCCTAAGGTTCTGGGAGGCAATCAAGGACTAAGGACTATGACAAGAGCCTTCAATATTGGGGGTCTCTTGGACCACCCTGACCAACAACTTGAAGGTAGTTTTTGTTTGCATGGTTCTGTGGTTTTTGTTTTATTCCATTCAGCTATACACATACAGTCACATATATTCTTTCAGATTTATAAAATAATATACTTTCCATTGGTTTTTCATACCACGTAAGAATTATTCATTTCTTTCCCTTCTCTTCTCTCTCCCCAGTCAACAGTCGCCCATTTTCCTACTGACAATGCTTGTGTCCTAGTAACCCCCTTTCCTCGCCCTGTACTTTCTATTTTCCTTTCTCAGGTGGCTACTTTAGGATATAAGCTCACATCTAAATATTTGGAACTAGGATCAGCAAATGAGAGAGAACATGATTTGTTTGTCTCAGTCTGAGTTACCTCACTTGTATAATACCTTCTAGTTCCATCCATTTACCTCAAATTTTCATGATTTCATTTTTTACAGCTGAGTAAAAATCATTAAAAATTATCACATATCCATTCACTGGCTGAAGGACACTGAGGTTCTTTCCATTTCCTTACTATTGTGAAAAGAGCAACAATAAACAGAACTAAGCAAGTGTCTCTCTAGTAGGAAATTGAGCCCTTTAGGTATATGCCAGAGAGTGGTACAGCTGGATCATATGGTAGAACTAATTTTAGTTTTAAAGAATTCTCCACAACGATTCCCATAGTGGCTGCACCAGTTTGCAATCCTGCCAGCATTGAATGAGAGTTCCCTTTTCCCCACAGCTTTGCCAGCACTCTTCATGGTCCTGACCAGCCTGGTGAGTTGGCCACAGTGCTACCCACTCTTTTGCCATCTCCCCACCTCAAGGACTAGGCCTATATTTCACCACACTGCTAGTGATCTGAACCATCATGGTGAATACCCCAGAACTCTGTCCACTCTGCTACTCTCCCCTCACTCACAGTCCTAGGTTCAACTGCCTGCCTCACACACCAATTCAACCTGGAATCATTCCTTTCCCTCCAACAAAGACTCAAAACTGAGAATCTCAAACATAACCAACTAAATATTAATAACTAATCTGAAATCAACCACCTATGAAAAAACTGAAAGAGAACCAAACTTAAACTCAACAAAGGCAGGCTAGAATTTTCTGTCAGACACACAACCAACAAAAGAAAGCCATATGCTCTGTCACATCTCAAAGATATAAATGATATCAAAATCCAAACTAATATGTTCCCCCCCCTGAATTCCACAAGTTCTATAATAGTGTTCTACAATGAGAACTACCCAGAGGAGCTCAGGACACGGAACTGAAAACAATAATCACAAAACTATGAAAAGAATTCAAGGAGCTTAAAGAACACCTGAACAAACACCTCAACAAACTCAAAGACGATAGGAATGAAGTCTAGACTGAAACTCAAGAAAATACAAATATAGCTGATGAAATAACAAAGACAATTTGGAATTTGAAAAGTGAATTGAGGAAAGATACAAAAATATTGAAGAAAATCCAAGGTGAGATGAAGTTGAAATGAAAAAATATCAATAATCTTACTAGGAAGATGGGGGAAAGTCTTACCAGCAGAATGTATCAAATAGAAAACAGAATATCCAGTCTTGAAGATAAAGTAGAGGAATGGGACCACTCAAGCAAAGAATATGAAAAACTTTTAAAATGCAGGAATGTAACATGCAGGGGCCATAGGACACCATGAAAAGACCAAGTCTATGGATTAAAGGTACAGAGGAGGGAGAAGGCCAGTAGCATTGACCAGATCTTCAACATGATTCTAGAAGAAAACTTCCTTAAATTAAGGAATGACATACCCATACTGATATAAGAAGCACACCGAACACCAATTAGACAGGGCAAGAAGCATAACTCTTCACAATATATCATAGCTGAAACACCAAAATATACAGATCAAATAGAGGATATTGAAAGCTGCAAAAGAAAAACAAGTTATATATAAAAGTTATATATAAAGCAAAACCATTTAGAATTACAGTTGATTTTTCAATGAAAACTTTAAAATTCAGAAGAACCTGGAGCAATGAACTCCAAGACCTAACTGACCACAGATTCCCAACCCATAATACTTTACCCAGAAAAATTATCTGTCCTAGTCAAAGAAAGGAAAATATTCCATGAAGTAGACAGGCTGAAAAATTTTGTGTCCATCAAACCAGCCCTACATGGAATACTAGAGCAAAATGATGCACAGGACAAAGGAATAACAATACCGAGAAGCTGTAGAAAGAAAACAGACGAAGCTCTAATTATGGAATCAGAAAATAAAAAATAAAATGACAGTAACCAACACCATCTTTCAATGACCTTAATCATTAGTGGCCTCAACTTCCAAACAAAACACACAGGCTGACTGAATGGATTAAGAATTTTGATTTATATTTCCAGAGGGATATGGCAGGGAGGCATGGAAGAAGCACCAAGCATAGTAGCAGAAGGTCAAAGCTGACAGCACACATCTTCAGTAACAAACATGAAGCAGAGAGAGAGCAGACTGGAAGTAGGAGGAAGCTAGGAGTATGCAACGCCCACCGTGGTAGCACATTTCCTCCAACAATGCTACAACAGTTCAAAGATTCAATGACCTGCTCAATGGTCCCCACTGGGGACCTAGTGGTCAACTGCCTTGATACTTGAGCCTATGGGCAGTATTTCTCATTCAAATCAGCACAGCCAGTATTATTCTCTTATGGGTTCTTATTTTGTCACTTCACACAGCAATTAATGTGTAACTTTCCCTAAGTAAGTGAAACAAAGTGCTAATGAAAAGATACACATACAACATGTGAACATGAGTGCATGGGTATACCTGAAGACTCTCTAACAAAGGAACACATTGCCAGACAGGAGAAAGTGCTCTTCTACTTGTTGGTCACGGTAATCCAAAAGAATCCTGAAATTATACAACCCTTGGTTACATCCCATAACTTAAATGTAATACCCTACTTCTGAAGACAGGACATGTTTTAGATACAGGGCATGGACCAATGGAGCTGGAACTGACCTAGAAACCTCCTCCCTAAAGACTAGGTCTTATAGTTGTAGATGATACTATGCAAGCTGCTAAGAGAGAAAGTCAATCAATGGTCCAACCCCAACTTTAAAGCCTTCTAAGCACAACAATGAACAGCATAACAAACTGTACGGGTGCGTAGTGGCACTTTTCCCTTGGAGGTTATCACCAGCTATCTAATTGAACATAAAGCCCTCTCAATGGGAGAGAACTCATGTGTGGCACTGTAAACATAGCCAAATACACATATCTGGAGAGATCACAGATCCTAAAGAAAACCCTATATCTCTCATACCTCTAGACAAATGCAATTTCTTAGTGTATGCAAAATATGGGTCCTTATATTTACAGACAAATATACACCATTCATTAAAAAAAAACTTCTTTTTGCATCATGGAGGCTATTACAGAGTTCCACCACTGGTCACACACAGACAATATGTGTCTGAGAGATGCTCAACCCTAAGTGACACAACCGCAGTAGAACCTCCACACCTAAGGCTCATGTAACATAGCAAAACAGGGGATAGACTGAATACTAATGCATCCCTCAACTGTCACCAGCAAAACTTCCTCATGCAATAGACTGTGATGCCAGATTTTTCACAAATGACTAAGAGATAGAGAATAAGAGACTCCAGAGTGTGTGTCCCTGGATAGGACTCCCATATTAAATCTCACCACTCATGGCTCAAGGACAGTTATGGAAGAAGGGGAAGAAAGATTGTAAGAGCCAGGGTTGGTGCATGAAACAAAGAAACAGAGGCTTCCAGGCCTCTGGAAAAGTATTTATATGAACTTGCAGCAATAGTAACAGCATACACAAGACTCATGCAGATTTAATCAGACAAAAATAAACACAGCATAAAACTGGGGAAATGGGCAGCAGGCCCCATCTTTAGCTGAGGAACTATTAGCAGCTGCTTACTACAAGGTGAGGGAGAGTTGCTCTTCTAAGAGAGTGACACTAGATAGGCTGACTAGACTTCAGTGGATGAACCTGCACTGAGGGATATATGGGTACAAATGTTTGACTCGATAGGCCTTAATATGTGTGAGAGAATGCATGAAATGTGGTAGAGGTGGAGTATGGAGGGTTTGCTGTTGGGGGAAGGGGTCTAAATATCATTAAGCTTTAGTGTATGAAATGCACAAAAATGTAACAAATTATACATAAAAAAGAAAAGATACAAATATTTGGTAGAAATATTTCCACATTTTACTTGATTTCAACAAAAGTTTTGGTCAAGTTAAAATAAATTTACAAAGGGAAATTTTATCCTTAAAGTGTTTAGTGTTTCCTTTCAAAATACAGGATAACCTAGGGATTTTAAATATCAAGTGCATGCATTATTATTTGACAGAACTACTCACTTGCATCCATTCTTGGATTTCTTTTAAAGATTTCTTAATTCCTTGAGAATTTCATACATATCATGTATTTCACTCCCCCCTATGACTCCTGCTGGATCTCTACACATTTTTCTACATATTTCATGTGCTCTTTTTTGAAAAAAATAATCTACGGAGTCCAGTGAGTGCCACTCCATATGTACATGGTGTGGGGTCCAACCACTGGAGCAGGGTCAACCTATCAGTGTCCAATGCTTCTTGCTCCCTTAACAGTCATCAACTGTCATTAACCCCACAACAAGGGTGGAGGCTTATATATCCATCCTTCAACTATGCTAGAAGCTGACTGCCTTGATCCTGTGCTGGCAACTACAGATTCTGTAAGTTCTTGAGTGTGATAGTCCCATAATATCCACAGGATGCTGTTTCACTTCAGTCCTCCTTTATCTTTAGGTCTTACAATCTTTCTGCCCGCTCTTCTGTGATATTCGATGAGCCCTGGGGAGGGAGTACAATATTGATGTCTCATTTCTGTCTGATCTGTCCACAGACATTTGTTCTTATCACAGGATAACTTACAAATTTCTGTATTAGCTGTAATCCATAGCATGAAGAAATTTCTCTGAGGAGGACTAAGAGCTAAACTAATCTATTGATTAATGAATATTTAGAAGATAGTTTCAATACTATTATACCATTAGAAAAATATTAATAGTAGGTTCATGGGTAGAGCCCAGGATTTTCCCCAACCACAGATTTTTGGCCAGATTTACAGTAAGGGGCATGAGTGTTCTCCTACAGAGTAAGTCTGAAACTCAATCAGAAAGGAGTTGGTTACTGTGGTACTTTGTTTGTTTTGGGTCTTTTTGAGACAGGGTCTCCCTGTAACCCCAGCTGGCATGGAACTCACCATGTAGACTAGCCTGCACTTGAATTTACAGAGATCCATCTGCCTCTGCATCCTGAGTGCTGGGTCTGAAGGCATGCACATGTACTTTGAAGTAGAAATGTCCCTATAGGCTGAGGTATTTGTACACTCCGCCCCAGTTGGTGAGGTTATGAGGAGGTGTAGCCTTATAGGAAGAAGTACATCACTAGGAGTGGACTGTGAGAGTTTATAGCCTTGGGTCAATCCCCTACCCCTCAGTCATGATGCTCTATTGAAGTAGTGAAAAGTAGCTAATAGAGTTACCCATAAAGTATTACTGTCACTATTACAGCCATGGTCAGATCTTGTCAGGATAGTTATTATTGGTCCTAGCAGAGTTCATAGCTAAGTAAGACTATTTATGGCTTTTCTCTCCAAGTAGCCTACTTGGTATCTTCTAGTACTATGAAATCTAGGCAGCTAGGAGGAGGCTTCCAGGTCATAACAAGTTGAATTACCCAAGTCATATAACCAAAGTATGCAGTATCTTCAGCAATAGGTTCTTTCCATCATGTTCTGGTGGCCAGCCTAAATTTTCTAAAAATACATACATATTAATGGTTAAATTGAGTTTCCCTATATGGGGATAATGCTCCTTCCTAATGCCATAGCTGGCAAATAAAACAAGTCAGCACGACTTGTAAGATATCTCCCTTGAGTTTTTGAGACCCCTAAATAGTCTTGTTTTTCCTTCCCTTTGGCTTCTTTGATATAAGGTATCATTGCATAGCCCTGACTAGCCTGGAACTTGCTATGTGGAAAAAGCTGGCAGTAAATTCTCAGAGATCTACTTGCCTTTGCATCTTGAGTATAGGTTTCTCCAGTTGCACAGAACCAATACTAGACAGACAGGTGAATGTATCCATTCATGCATGCATATATACATAAACAGTAAGGGAGAGAGAAAGAGGATTTATAAGAGCAATTGACACATAGAATCATAGAAGTTCAGATGGTCCAGTTTAGCGACGTGTTAAGATATAATCATTTATTAGTTTCTATGCATCCATTAATCCACTCTATGCAACATTTACACTTTTATCACCACAGAAATCCCCATTGTATCTAAGCTGAGAATATTACAAAATAAACTCGTATATAATTTCTGTGTAGGTTTTGCTTTTGGACTTGGAAAAGCAGTGGAGTAAGGTTCTAGTCCTAAGCTACATCTCCATATATTTTTCAGTTTTATTCTGAATCAAGGTCTCACAAATTACCCAGGCAAGAAGCCCTGAGGTTCTGATTCTCCTGCTGTAGCCTGCAGTGAATAACAGATGTGTATCATTCCCATTTCCTGTGTAAGTTTTTGTGTGTATGTCAATTTTCACCTTTCTGGAACAAATTCCTAAGGTTATGTTATGGCTAATCCTGGTTGTCAGCTTGCCTGGATCTGTAATCAACTGAAACATAAGCCACTGAGTACGCCTGCGACGGATTTTCTTCATCAAATTATTTGAAGCAGAAAGACCTACCCCCAAATGTGAGTGGCACCTCCTGATGGCAGCCAGATAAAAGGACATGGTCTGCTTGCCTTCACCCTTGATGGTAAGTTTATCCATCCTGCTCTATGGCATTCCCTCACTTACATTATAACCAACTTTAAGCTTCCAGTATAGACTGAAGACCCGAAGTTCCCCAGGCATCTTCCAGGACTTCAGGGTCAGATGGGTACTGTGTGATGGTTTGAATAATAAGTGCCCCCACATGCTCAAGTATTTGAACACTTGGACAGTTGGTGGCATGCTGGGATCACCGGCAGCTAGGGCAGTGGAGAAGCTGGTCCAGCCAGCCTCCTCCAGGGGCCAAGCGGGATGGTGAGTGTTGACAGGCCGGACCTTCTTTACTCCGGAGAAATCACCACACCGAGCTGGGAGACTTGTCGAAGCAGGATCTCGTTTATTGCAGCTTACAGGACGTCTTATAGAGGGTAGGGGTGGGGCTAAAAGCATAGCGAGTGAAGGACCAATCGTTTTTTGCTACATAGGCTACTGCCAGGCAGAGGCCATTTTGACAGGTCGCAAGACTCGGGTGAGGCTCAGACAGCTGCCTTCGAAACAGTTGGTCAGAAGTGGGTTGTGTCTGAGCCATTGCCGAGATGTCTGGCCATGACAAGCAGGGAGGCAAGGCCCGCGCTAAGGCCAAGTCGTGCTCGACCTGCGCTGGCCTGCAGTTCCGGTGGGTCATGTGCGGACACCCTATCGGCATAGCTCACTACATCCCAGAACTCCTGAACTCAAGTGATCCTCCTGCCTCAGCCTCCAGAGTAGCTGGGACTACAGGCGTGTGCCACTGCACCCAGCCTGCAGTTCCCAGTGGGTCACGTGCCAGTGTACATGGTGGCCGTGCTGGAGTACCTGCTGGCCAAGATCCTGGAGCTGGCAGGCAGAGCCCGCGACAACAAGAAGACGGGCATCATCCCGCGCCACCTGCAGCTGGCCATGCGCAACGAGGAGCTCAACAGGCTGCTGGGCCCGTGAGGCCCAACAGTGGCGCTGTTTGAAGAAAGTCATGGAACCCTTAGGAGGTGTTGCCTTGCACCTGGAGGAAGCAAGTCACTGGTGGCAGGCTTTAAGAGTTCACAGCCTTGCTCACTTCCAGTTTCTTGTCTCTCTGCATCCTATACATGCTTCTAGGAGCTAGTTCTCAGCCTTATGCTCTGGCTTCCTCCTGTGTACATCTCTACCAAGATGCACTCTTATTCCTCTGGAATTGTAAGCCAACTAAACTCTTCATTCTGCGAGTTGCTTTGGTTGTGGTATTTTGTCATAGCAACAGAAAAGTAACTAATACAGAAGCTGGTATCAGAGAATGGGCTTTAACTATGAAGAACCTGACCATGTCATCTTTGGAGGAACGTGGAAGACTTTGAAAGTTTGGGCTAGAAAGAGGTTTAATGCTATAACCAGAACTTATGATCTAGTCTAGTAGGGGCCTAGAAGAAAGTAGTACTGAGCAATGCATTGCCAGAGGGAAGTAAGAACATAAACATCAATTGGGATAGAGGTTGTTCATATGATTTTTGGTATAGAATCTGCCTGTCTGAGGCCTGAGACCCAAGAACCTTCCCTAAGGCAAAATGAAAAAGCAATGAATGAATTTCTTTGGTAGAGGAAATTTCAAGACAGCCTAATGCTGAATCTGTGATGTAGTTAGTAATGATGGATATTATGCAGATCTAAAATGAAAAAAGAACAAGTAGGGCCGAAGAAACCCACAAAATGTACAATTTGGAAAGGAAAAAGAGTACTAGAAAACTTAATGTTGCACCCAAGGCATCCAAGGCTGTCTTGTATGAAAGGCTCTCATTTTAAATGAATTAGAACCATTAAAGAGAGTCCTCCTGTTCTAATGAACAATGGAAAGTTTGCCCTCAGGGCAAGACTTCTAAGCTGCCAAACTCTGAAAAGAAAAGGCCTAAGGAGTTTTCTGCTCCTAGAAAACTACAGCACAGAAGAGCAGCTGCAAATGTGGATGAAGGAAGCCAAGATCCACCCAAGCTGGCAACTGAACTTGGTAGTGAAGTCCGCATGGTGCTGGCTTTTAGAGACAATAGTGAGGGGTGATTTTAGGTTGCTGTACACACCAGGCAGCATTCGTCATGGGAGTCTATACACAAAAAAGACCCTGACAGGCCAGGAGACCCTCCCTGACAGGCCACTGCAGGAAGATTTGAAATTAGTGTCTAGGTTGCAGTGGAGATACCAAGATGATTGAGATGTCAGAGCCAGGAGATATCTGCCAAGGAGAGCTGCATATGGGGAGTTATTCTGGTTTGCTTTCAATTGCTGTGGCAAAACACTCTGACCAATATCAACTTAGGGAGGAAAGGTTCTATTCGGTCTACATCTCCAAGGTCAAAGTTCATCACTGAGGGAGCCCAAGGTAGGAACTCAGGGCAGGAGCCTAGAGGCCAGAGCTGAAGCACACACAGGCCGTGGAGGAATACTGCTCGCTGGCTTGCTCCCCTGGCCCATGCTCAGCTGCTTTCTTCTTTTACAACACCTGACCATTGGTGGCAACTCCCACAATGGGGCTGGGTCCTCCCACAACACTCATCAAGAAAATACCCCACAGACATGGCCACAGGCCAGTCCATGGAGGCAATCCCCCAAATGGGGCTCCCTCAACCCAGGTGTGTCAAGTTCACAACTAAAGCTATCCAACACAATTGACCCCTTGTCAACATGGCACACAAACACATCACTATTAAACCATAAGCTTTCTATTTCTTGTTCCCAAGGTATGATGTTAATATCACAACATAAGACAGTACAGCCTTAAAAGCCCCACAGGCCTTAAAACATGCAAACTCTTACAAGTTCACAGTCTCTTTTCAAAGGTTGTGGATGCCTGTAAAATCAAAAATACAAAACAAAACAAAACAACAACAACAACAACAAAAAAGAACTGTCTTACTTCAAAGGAAAGAAATCATGCATATCTAAGCAAAATCTACATAATCTACATCCAACTAAGTAGTTCAAAGCTGGACATCTGGCATTCACTCACGATTTTCTTGTCTGTAAAGGGTTTCTGGAGCTCCACTTCTCAGACTGTGCCATCAACAGCACACACAGCTCATTTTCCCAGGCCTAGGATGGCTCCATTCCACATCTGCTGCTGCCCTTGGTGGTCAACCCATGGTCCTGGCATCTCCAAAAGAGCTGGAGTCTCCACCAACTGAGGCTGCACCTTCACCAATGGGCTTCTGCCATTTCAAGGTAGAAAGCCTCAGATTCTCTCTATGACGCCCTCAATCCTACGGGTCTTCACTGCAACCGAGGCTGCACTTGTGCCAATGGCCTTTCCTGGCCTCTCAGGGTGCCAAGTCTGAGCTGCTCTCTGTGACCTCTTCACACTTTCAAACAGAAACTGTGCAGGAGACTCACACATTACCATGTCCTGCTTCCAGTTTGGGATCGAGACTCAGGCCCGCTTTGACCACAGCTTCTGTGTGTCAGTCCTCAGGAAATTCTTTCCAGATGATTTCACCTCAATGATGCTGATCTCTTGTTACTCACAGCTGATTTTTTCAGCCCCAGCTAACCACCACCAATTGTCCCAGTAAAGCAAGGGTTTCATTTCAGGTTCTGGTCTCTTCTTAATCACAGCTGATTCTTCAGTCCCAGCCAACAAGAATCCACAGATTTTCAATTCAAAATATCACACAAACAGCCCTGATACTCTCTTCTTCCCTCTGAAGATTCACAAGCCAGGCCTCCATTATCCACAACTCTTTCAGCATAACTGTACAACAACAAACTCTAAGCACTGAATAGTTTTTCTAGCCCAACATTCTGAACACTTCCACAATCCTCCCCAAAACACCAAGGTCAGGTCTGTCACAGTGATACCCCAATGATCCTGGTACCAATTTCTATTATTGTTAGCTTTCAATTGCTGTAACAAAAGACTCTGACCAAAACCAACTTGGGGAGGAAAGGGTTTATTTGGCTTACATCTTCCAGGTCAAAGTTCATCATTAAGGGAGTCCAAGGTAGGAACTCAGGGCAGGAACCTGGAGGTAGGAGCTGAAGCACAGGCCACAGAGGAACACTGCTTACTGGTTTGCTCCTCTGGCCCACACTCAACCTGCTTTCTTATACAGTACAGAACAATGGAGGCAAGTCCCCAGTTGAGGCTCCCACCCAGGTGTGTCAAGTTGGCAACTAAAGCTATCCAGCACAATTGGAACCAGCCCAAGAGCAAAATGTATATTGTAGGCAGCAAACCTGGAGGGGCTGAGCTACATAAGCCCATTGGAACTAAAGCCCCAGGCATCAGTAGATATGGAACTACAGGATTTAGTGTTTTCCCTGTTTTTCAGTATCACCTTGGTCCTCTATTTTCTCTCTATGCTCCATTTCTCATTTAGGGATGGGAATGTGTCTTCTGTACCATTGTATGTTGGAAGTAAGCAATTTACCATTTCATTTTGCAGTGGGTTAGTGTTAAGAGACTGCCTTGAATCTGAAAAGAGACTTTGGACTTTTGAACAGTGTTGAGATTGTGAAAGTCTACAGGGACATTCAAAGTTGGACTAAGTGCATTTTGCATTACAGTAAAGCCATGGGCCTATAGTGACAGGAAGAGGATTGTGTGGGGGGGTCTGGGTATCGAGCAAGGCAAGCAACCCCGGATACCCTGAAGGGATGGTAGAAGTCTGGCCTGCTCTGCCTGATGTGATAACCTGGCCCCAGGAAGCCACTGTAGATTCAAATCTTCTTTACCCCCACAAAGATCACCCCAGACCAGAACCAGGTTTGGGGGTTTCGTTTCCTCGTTCCTAATTTCCACGTCAGCCCTACAACCTTCCCTAAAGACCCAACCTTTAACTTTTCTGCCTTCTGTAATGGTCAGAAAGGCCTCCCTATATAAACTTCTGCCTTGGTTTTGATAACTGAACTACCCACCGACGTAGTATCCCGGGAACTCCTCCCCTCGCACTCTGAGCCACCTGAGATCTCCTGTTCGATCATCCTCCATTCTCTAGCATGCCTGGAGCGCAACGGCCGTGCTGGAGATGGAGACCCACCCACAATTGTGGTACTTTGAATGAGAAGTAGCCCCCATATGCTCAAGGATTCTAACACTTGGAGAATCGGTGGCCTGCCTGGGAGGAACTCTTATGATGTGAGTTCTTGTTTGGGGAAGTGTGTTACTGACGGTGGGCTTTGAGAGCTCACAGTATTTCCCCACTTCTAGCTTGCCATCTTTCTGCTTGTGCTTAAAGATTTGAACTCTCAGCTTTCTGCTCTGGATGCATCCTTCTATGAATTCCCACATGACATACTCTTATCCATCTGGAATCATAAGCCAAATAAGTTCTTCTTTCTGTGAGATGCCGTAGTCAGGGTATTTAATCACAGCAACTGAAAAGTAACTAATACAGACTACTTAGGCATTTGTGTACTGACTAAATTTAAGATTCTTAGCCCTTCCAGTATGAGACAGCCAGCATTGGTCTACACACACCATGTTGTATAAGCAAATCTAATAATTTCTCTTTGAATATATATACATATATATGAAATCCCTTTTGAACATATATATTAAATATACATTGATATATATATATATATATATATATATATATATATATATCCAAATTACATTAGTTACATACTTTTAGAGAACCCTGACTAATAGAAGGTGAAGTTTCTGGATTATAAGATAATAGTATATTTAGTTTTATGTAGATCTGGAGCAATGGCTCAGTCTTTAAAGTGCCTACCATACAAGCATGAGGACTTGAGTTCAGATTCTTACAACCCATATAAAATGATTGGCAGGGTGGCTTTTGCCTGTAACCATATCCTAGAGTTAAAGGAAGAGGGAAGACACACTAATTCCTGAAGCTCATTTTCCTGCCAACCTAGCCAATACAACAAGCTTCAGGGTCAGTGAGAGATCCAGTATCAAACATTAAAGTGGGAGTGGTCAGAGAAAGAGACACAATGTCCATCTTGAACCTCTACAGCCTTATATACACATGTGTACCAACCATAAACAAAGATAGAAACTGACTTCTGTCTTTCCACATTGACTGTCCAGTTTACACACCACTAGCAATATAATAGGGATATAACTACTAATCGTTGTCATTAGCATTTTGAAGGGTTTTTTAGATTTATTTGTTGTTTGTTTGCATGTTTATTTCTGTAAGCCATTCTGGTATATGTTGAATGATATCCCATTGTTGTTTTTATTTACATTTCTCTGAATTTTCATCTATCATCCATCCATCTATTATGCTCTTTTCTAAAAACTCTGTTCATATCAATGGCCTACTATCATTCTGTCTGTCTGTCTGTCTCTGTCTCTCTCTCTCTCTGCTTCTGTGTGTCCTTATACTCTGATTTGTTTGACACTTTCAAAATAAGACTTTAGTAACAATCTCAGAACCCATGAGTTTTGAGGCATACATAAATACATCTCTAGCTTAAAATTGCTTTTTTATTTCTTCCATTCCTCAGTTGTCTCCCTGCTTTCTGTGTGTACTCAGAGATATGAACTCTCAGCTTTTGCTCTGCAATTTCTTTAAATTGAATTTCTGAGATGCACATATATGATTTCCTCTTTGATTTGAACCTTACCAATGATCTCTAATTTTTCTACTCTTTAGACAATCAAGAAACACATAGCCTTCATAATTGATGATGGAGAAAATCGTGGCTAATCACTAGAAACTGACCCAGTCAAAAATTTTCTTGCCATCTCAGCTCATGCAGGCCTTGCCCAGTAGCTGTAGTTGAACAGACAGGCAGTGACCTCTAAAAATTATCCACTCCATAGATTATATCTTTGCACATGTTCCTGGGCACATGCATATCAACATAGTTCTATATTTTGTCACTCTGTGTGCCAACATGAATTATAATATGCATTTGAATGATTTTTATGCCTTATCCTATTCAGACTTCTTTGATGGTTGTGGATCTTAGGTTCATGCCATTCTGTATGTTTAAAATGTATGATATTATTTCATTGAATTCTGTTTCCAGTCTCACTCCCAGCTGCTGCTGCAACACTGATGAGAAATAAGGTGCACTGAGGAAAAAGCTTTGTCTTCTTCACCTTGGATAAAGACACTCATCAAGTTATTATCCTAATTTCAGATTTTTCAGAAGTATGACTTATAATTAATAATATTTTATTGAATTTTAAAGAAAACAGGTCATTGCTTGTTGAAACATTTGTATAATATATGATATAAAATGTTTTCAGTTCTATCTGTGACTAATTTTTGTTGGCTTCAGTAGATGCTGCAAGTAATAAGTTTTTATGCAGGATCTATCAACAACTTCCAGAGCAATTGAGAGTACTGATTTTTCACAAACAAGTAGGGTACAAGCTCAGGTTACTATTCAGCTCTTTTCAAAAAGAATTCACAATCCAACAGGACAACATTACCTCTGAGCAAAAGAATAGCTCCCTGCTGGGTCTTGAGAAACCCAGGGAGGAGTAAGTGGAGAGCTGATTCACAAAGCTTTCTTTCTGCTTGCTGGGAGTGCAAACTCAGCTCCCACCTCAGAACAGCTGACATCAAGAAAGAGGAAGAGAGAAAGTGAAGCCTAGACTAGTCCTGTCTCCAAACCCACATTGCCTTGTCGAAGCAGGTAGAGACAACGGCTCAGCTGACAAGAAAGCTCACTCACTGTTTGAATAGACCAACCAAGATGGCTATATTAAGACATGAACAAGAAGGAGTGTGTCCATTAGAACCTGTCTATGCTGGCACTCTGATGTCAGCTCTGTCTTTCCGAATGGTGGGAAATAAATCTGTGCTATAGAAACATGAGAGTGTATCATACTATGTTACAGGACCCAGAATGAGAAAATCCTGTTGATCCAAAACCAAGAAGTTCTATTCCTAACCATATACATATATTTAAAAGTCCATAAGGCACATGAATGAGAGTACACAGAACATCATTGTATGCGACATGGGATATTGAGAAAACATAGGTATACCCCCCAAAAGAGGACGGGAATGAACAAGTCAGAGTTGGTGTGTGCTTTCTCATGAGATATCTTACACTGCTAGAATCAGTGAGCTAGAGAAAACAGTACAGCATATCTTGGTAAATTAAAATACACTCCTATGCACATGATGACAAACCATATATCTCAGAATAACCCAAATGTATATGTGGCTATAATTCAAATATTTTATTCAAAAGTTATTGGCGAGAAGGAAATTAATGCCAGGAAAAATGAACAAAAAAAAAAAAACAGGATAAAACACCAGGGAAATAATCTTATAAATATAAATAACAGTGTGCTAGATTTCAATAATGTAACTAAAAGGAACATAAAACTTACAATAATGGGCACATTCCATCCCTTTTTTGTAATGAAAATGTTTGGATAAAAATCATCTATTTAAAACCTAGAATTTAAATTTTGTTCTTAATTTCTATTGAGCTATTTATTTCTATAGAGCTATTCGTACAACAGTTCTTAATCATATTTAGACCCCCCCATCCATGTCCTCCACCCCTCTGCCATGCTTCATGTATCCCACCATATACATTAAGTCCTATCCAGTGAAGCATTTGTATCCAGATGTCCTTTGGTGCCAATTCATCCACTGGAGTCTGGTCAGCCTACCTAGAGACTGTAAGTCAGGTCTACTCTCCCTCACCCTGTAGTAACCAATCTCCAACAACTCCCAGGCTAGGGCCACCCATTTCCCTTTCTCCACTCTGGGTCCTTGTCCAAAAGTGGGAATTTTTAAATCAGCGTTCTTCAATGCCAAATTCAACAACTAAGAAGATGGAACACAAAGATAATTATTATAATTATTATTACCATTATTATTTTATGTGGTTTCTGTTTGTAGGAGGGAACCAAGTACAGAGTAGGTGGGCTTTTGAAAGAGTTTGAAGGAGCAAACTTTCTGAGAAGTTCAACCACAATTGAATTTTGGAATATGAAGAAAGGAGGGAATAGGAATTTGTCTTGTGAACATTTAAAAAAAGCCACCTGTCTTCAAGCAGATTGTCTTCATAGTCCCAGAGTGCTGCCTTCCCTTCCCTAGATGATACTATCTGATGTGTAAAGCACATCCAAGGTTCTCAGGCATACTTCCTCACCCTACTCCCTTCATCTGCAAACGTCACAGAGGCTCTTTTGTTAACTATTTACAAGAAAGGACTTTGTTGAACAAAATATATGTCTAGTCAAGGCTTATTAAAAAATGTTTGGCTTCTCCCCAAGCTTTAGCTACACAACATACAGTAATTAATAGTTCAGTATTGGTGGAACTAACCTTGTTGGGTGTCTAACCACCATATTTAAAGGCCTCTAATCTAGTCAGAGGGACTTAAAGGGACAATTTTTTGTCTCTTGCCCTCCAAGGTCAACTAAGTTCCAGGGGACTATGGGGCATCTCTCGAAATGTCCTATAACTGTGATGTGTCACCTGTCTTCCTGTTCAGGGAGGTCGTGGAGACCCTACTAGAAGTACTTGAACCAGTCTGCAAAGAAGAGGGTCAGCACAGGAAAACGTTTATTTGATTTGCTTCAAAGTGAATCTATGGTCTAGCAAGACCTTCTGACTTATCTTCACAGAGATGGAACTGGTAAAACAAAGGCCTATGGAGCCAGGGGCTCCTCTCAAGCCCATGTGATCCCCCTGAGGAACAGATACTCAACTGACCTTAAGAATCAAATTAAGTTGGTTTATTGGGGCCAAATTATATGATCTTAAACACCAAAAAGGAAAGTATAACCAAAAAATTAAAGTGATTACTATGTTTCTTTAAGACTATACGGAATTACACTTCCCAGACATTAGGTTTAAGTTTATATAAGATGTTATTTACACAATTTCTCACTAATGATTTTGTTCTTAATAAGAAAATGCCACTCAGATGTAAGACTTCAATTCTTGGCCTACCTCAACACTGCAGTGCATACCTGTGGCCAAGAAAGGCAAGCCCACCATTGTTCTAACCCCAAAATTAAATGATTTCTTTTCTCTCCCTGTCTAGCAGACATTTGGGAGGGAACTCACCTTGATTCTAGCCACTCCAGCTATCAAGGTGCCTAAAAACAAATCCTGATTTCAAGACTCTCAAGTTCGGCCTTGGCAGTCAAAAAGAAAAACAAAGAGGAACCCAAAGATGGAAGCCTTTGAAAGTCCTTAAGCAAGAAATTCTAATGGATTTTGAATTGGACATTTGAACTCTTCCCTGTTATGACTATTTTAATTTCATCTTCCAGGGACCAGTCAAGGACTTTTGTTTCTCCCTACATCTAACAGTTATGCAATTCAGGGTTCTTTTAGATAGACTCACTGAAGGGGTACCCCTTTTGCCACAATCTATGACCCTATTCAGCCTTGAAAAAGCCAGAGCGGTCAGCGCCCCAATTCCCTATTGGCAATAAGGGTGACCTCTTCAGAGGGTGATGTGATGAGACTAGGAGGTAGAATTTGGCTAGGCAGTTTAGGGTAAAAAGACCCCAAAGACCAGAAATTGTCCTTGTGTCCTTCAGCAGCCTACTCTACATCAAAGGCCAAATATGTCCAAGATTTTAGGGTTACCTCTCCAAAAAAAGTATGTTAGAGAACAAATAGCTAACTGAGAGACTATAAATTCTCTCACTTATACCTTTCATAAACTCAAGAATGAACTTAAAACCCATTATCCCCCCTGGTTTGCCAATCCCCTCATGGCTTGGCTCCTCCCTTTCCTGGGCCCTTGTATACTTCCTCATTATATATAAAAAAAAAGGGGGAGATGTGGGGATCTGGGTATTGAGCAAGGCAAGCAACTCCGGATACCCTAAAGGGATGTCAGGTGTCTGACCTGCTCTGCCTGTGTGATAACCTGGCCCCAGGAAGCTATTGTATATATGAATCTTCCTTTCCCCCACCCCAGACCAGAACCATGTTTTGGGGTTTCGTTTCCTCATTCCTGAACTTCCACATCAGCCCTACAACCTTCCCGCCTTTACCCCAAAACCCCACCTCTAACTTTCCCACCTTCTGCAATGGTCAGGAAGGCCTCCCTATATAAACCCCTGCATTGGCTCTAATAACTGAACTGCCCACCGATGTAGTCTCCAGGGAGGGAACTCCTCCCACTGCACTCTGAGCCACCTGAGGTCCCGTTTGATCATCCTCCATTCTCTGGCTTGGTTGGAGCACAACAGCCGTACTGGAGATGGAGACCCACCCACAGAGCAGGAAGGAAGGGAAGGGTGGGAGATGATAAAGGAGGAACATTGGTTCCTACAAGGTTGGGTGTAGGATCAACAGTCCCCTAGTAGGCCAACACTGGAGGATCAGGACTAAGTCAACCACTGAATAAACTTCCTCCCGAGGTTTTATTTCACAGGGAAGGATAGAAAGACCAGGGTGTTTCTAGATGTCACTGGTCAGGGCTGGGGGAATGACTTCAGGATGTGGATGTTAGACTCTATATGAGATGAGGGGTGGGCAATAGTTCCAGCCCCAACTTAGACAACACATCACCTTTAGGACACTTACCTCCTTGTGGTGTTGGTTAGAGTCCACATGATCCCATGCACTGAAGATGCTCAGGAGGGTCAGGGACCTTACCCTATTAAAAGTGGCCAGTAATTCCCAAGGCCACTAATGATGACTGGGATTTCCCACAGTGCAGCAGTGATTAGCCCACTTCCTTCAGAAATTTAGGGAGAAGCAAGGCAGTAAGGGAGGTCTGCATCTAGTCCATGCCACAAAGCAGGCCGTAAAGTGTACAGGAATTTTAAAAAAATTTCCTGTCATTTTAAATATCTTTACTATATATTTATTGGTTATTTTTTAATTTTTTATCAAAATTTTGAGAATGTTGTACAATATATTTCATTATATTCTAGTTCTCCCCCCATTTGTATACCCAATACAGCATTTCACCCAATGTCATATACTCTATCATATATTTTTAAGGCCTACCAAGTCTAATTTGTATAGCCAAGTGAACTTTGGTATAGGTCCATCAACTGGAACCTCATTAACCTATCCTACATCATATTCTTTAAAAAATCTGATTGTCTCTCTCCCAGCAGCTGTTACCAATAATTTCTCAGATAGGGTTGGGGATTGTCCCCACTTCCCCATCTCTTTGTTGGGATATGACCGTCTTTAGCCTATAAAGGTATTATACATGTTATGAAAATTGCTGTGAGTTCATGTAACTACCCAGCCATCTGGAAATCACTATCCCTTGTAATGATCTACTACTTCTGGGGCTTCCAATACTTCCCATACCCCTCTTTCACAATGATCCCTGAGCCTTGGTAGGAAGAGGTTTGATATTGGTGTCCTGTTCAGGGATAAGCACTCTACAGCATCTTATTCTCTGCACACTGACCAGTTGTGGGTGTCTGTGTTAATCATCGTCTGCTGTGTGAAGAACGTTCTCTGTGAAAGTTGAAAGATGTGCAAACCTATGGATATAACAAGAAATCATTAAGAATCAGTATTATACTATGTCCATTTAGCAGAAAACTAGGAGTAGGTTCTCTCCAATGGCCAGTGATCTGTTTAACCGTTGGTTCCTAGGCCTGATATCAGTGTCAGGTCTGAACTCCACTTGTAAAGTAGATTTAACTTCAATCAAGAAGTGGTTAGTTATATAACATTTGTGCCATTATTGCACCAGTGGGCATATCTTGTCAGGTCAGTTGTTATTGTAGCTCACAGGATCCACAGCTGAACAACACTGATATTTTATTTTCTCTTCCAGTAGCATGCATGGCACCTTCCAGCACTTTGAAAGCTATATCTGACTCCTGTACTTAGTATCTTCAACAATAGGGTCTTACTGTGAAGTTCCAGTCAGTAACAAAGATCAGGGGTGCTACCCAATATTGTTTGAGGGTCTATGGGGTCCCTGGTCAACAGCTTCAAATAGGGGAGTCTAAGGTTGTTTGAATGAAAATGTCCACCATAGGCTTCAACTATTTGGACATTTTGTCTCCATTTGGTGGTACTGTTGTGGGAGGTTTTAGGAGATGTGGCCATGCCAGAGGAACCATGTCACTGGGGGTAGGCTTTGAGAGTCCTTAAGTCTTGCCAGATTTCTAGTCTCTTTCTCTCTATCTCTGCTTCCTGTGCCTGCTTGAAGGCACAATAACTCAGATTTCTGCTCTGGCCGCCTCCCTCTGCCATGCCATCCTCACTATTAAGGACCTGCAACTCTGAAACCATAAGCAAAATAAACTCTTCCTTGTATAAGTCGGCTTGGTCATGGTGCCTTATCACAACAACAGAAAAGCGACAATTACAGAGTCCATTCCTAGCAGCTAGCTTTATTATTTGCTACCTATGGTGGGTGGTAGGGGCACTGTCCCCGTGTGAAGGGGTAACACTAGTTAAAATTTGTATATTGTTTATGCATATGCGTTAAGAAGCTTCTGTATTGGTACATTTCCGTATCACTTTTTCTAAAGGCATTTAGTGTTACTTATCCGTCCCTAAACTCCCTCCTTTGCTCTACCCTGCCATTCTCCACATTGAACACTTCCAATTCCATTATTTCCCGTTTCCCCTATATATTATTGCATTCTATCTCCCTTCCCAGAAACCCACATCCCTTGGCTGCTACTAGTTTATTGAACCAGTATGAATTTGCCAATTGAAACATATATATCTAAAGATTCAAAATTATCTTCTACATATGAGAAAGAACATGTGATGTTCATCTTTCTGAGTATGGGTTACCGTAGTCAGGATGTCTTTTAAAGTTCTATCCAATCGCCTGTAAATTCATACTTCTGTTTTTCTTAACAGATGAATAATATTCCATTGTGTAAATAAACCATACATTCAATATCAGTCGGTGGACATGTGTATTGGTTGCAGTTCCTGGCTATTATGAATATGCCGGCAATGAACACAGGTGAAAAGGTACCTCTCTAGTAGGAGATAGAGTTCTTTAGGTATATGTCTAAGAGTGCTTTTGCTGGATCATGTGGTAGATCATTTTTTAGCTTTTTGGAGATGCCTACACACTGATTTCCATAGTGGCTGCACCAGTTTGCACTCCCATGAGCACTGAATAAGTGTTCCTGTTCACCCACATCCAACATTTGCCTTTTGAAATTTAGCCATTCTGACAGCAGTAAGATGAAATCTTCAAGTTGTTTAATTTGCATTTCCCTGATGGCTAATGATGTTGAACAGTTTAAAAAGTATTTCTCAGATATTTGCATTTCATCTTTTGAGAACTCTCTGTTTAGTTAATTACTCCAATTTTTAATTGGGTTATTGCTTTTTTCATATATTTTAGTTCTACGCATGTTCCAGATACTAAGCTTTTGTCAGAGATAAAAATGGTAAACTTTTTTTACCATTTTACAAGATGCCTCTTCACTCAAAAGATGATATCCTTTGCTGTACAGAAACTTAAAGTTTTCACAATATTAATCCTACCAATCCATAAGGATGGGAGATCTTTCCATCTTCTGATACCAGTTCTTTCTTCAGTGTCTTAATATTTTTATTATACATGTCTTTCACTTCCTTGGTTAGATTTATTCCAAGATAGCTTATGGTTTTCAGGATATGGTGGGTGAGATTGTGTACCAGTTTCTTTCTCAGTATGTTTGGATTTGGTATATAGGAAGCCTACTGATCATTGTTTGTTAAGTTTGTATCCTGCTACTTTGTTGAATGTGTTTATTAAGGCTACAAGTTTTCTGATGGAATCTTTGAGTTTATTAAGTATAGTATCATATCATTTGCGAAAGAGGGATACTTTGACTTCTTCCTTTCTATTTTGTTTCTGCTTCACTTTTCTTATTGCTCTAGCTAAAATGTCAAGCCCTATATTGAACAGGAATGGAGAGACTGAACATCCTTGTGTTCTTCATGATTTTAGTAGAAACGTTGCTTTGACTGTTTTTCTGTTTAGTATGATGTTGAGTGTAGGCTTGCTGTACATTGCCTTTATTCTCTTCAGCTATGTCCCCTGTATCCCTAGACTGTCCATATACACAACTGTCCAAGGTTTTCATTTTTGTTCTGTTGCTGTGAATTCTAAAAGGCTGGGCAAGCAAACAGGTTCATTTGACTCTGAGATTTGAACTATGAAATTTTGGTGTTGGATAGCTCCATTTTGTCATCCTTTGTTTTCAAAAAATATTTTATTTATTTTAAATGTGCATGAGTGTATTGCCTGCATGTAAGTACACCTGTGCCATGCAATGCCCATCCATGGAGGTCAAAACAGGGCGTCTGAGCCCCTGGAAGTGGAGTTATGAATGGTTGTTAGCTGCAATGTGGATGCTGGGAACTGAACCCAGATCCTCTGCCAGAGTAGCCAGTGCTCTTAAGCACTGAGCCATCTCTCCATCCCCCTTGTCGTGCATTGTTAAGGGCCTTCAATTATATTTTTGTCCTATATACTCCCACTCCCCCTTCCAAACTCTCACAAACATCCAACCCAAAGTTTCTTACAACTTCATATCCTCTTTTGTTTCTTTATATTCACTGAGTCTACTTTGTACTGACCATATGTGCATGGTGTAGAGCCATCCACTAGCACATGGGAAACCTACAGGAGGCCAAACCCCTGAAGAAATATTACTCTCTCCCCAGCAGCCCTCAACTGCTAATAGATTTCAGCTAGGTGTGGGCCTCAGGAGCTTCTCCGCCATCCATGATGGAACGTTGCTTGCCTTGATCTTCTGTGGGTCTTCAGACAGCAGCAGCTGCTGTTTGTTCGTTCATGAGTTCAGTGCTCCTATCACATCCACTTCTTCCTAACCTCTAACTCTCCCAAAATTTCCAACTGTCTTCCCAGATGTTTCCTGAGCACGGGGGGGGGGGGGGGATAGTATAGATTTTCCACTTGGAGTTGAACACTCCTCTGTCACTTACTCTCTGTCCTTTAAGCAGCTCTGAGTCTTTGTATTAACTGTTGTTCACTGCAACGAGAAGTTTCTCTGAAGAGGCTGCACTAATCTGTGCTTATAAAGTTAAGTATTCATGTTTTATCTGCTTTTCACTACTTTCATTTATGTGTGTATATGCACATGTACATGATCATGTGTGCATGTGTGGAGGTTAGAAGACAATTTGGGGAAGTCGGTTTTCTCCTTCCACTATGTGGGACTCAGGAATTGCACTTAAGATTGTCAGCGTTGACAGCAAGTGCCTGTACCTGCTGAGTCTTATTATTGGCCCAAGAGATTCATATTTAGGGGAGAATTTGATGCTCTGTCTGAAACAATAGTAGATTATCCCCTCAGTCATATGGCCATCACAGCAATGGTTTATAAGTACACGTTCTCTCCTGTGAAGTAGGTCTCAAATTCAATTAGGAAACTGCATGCAGGCTACTGGGAGAGAAAGAAATCAATGTTCTTACACAGCTGTGAAGCCTGTGAGCTAGCCATAATCATGACCAGCCTGGCAAGATATACCGAATGTTGCAATAGTGTCAGGAATGGTAAGAGCCTCTTACTATGTTATGAGCAATGCCATCATATGATAGACAAGAGAGAGAAAGGGAGGGAGAAGGTGAGGACTCACAGAGAGAAATCGCACTGCAGTAGAGGAACCTGGAGACTAGGGACGGGTCAGGAATACTCTTTCAGAAAACTTCAGTCTCATTTATGTGAAACACTGTAAAACATGAGAGATATCCGCAATCATGGATTTATCATCTCCCCTGTTCCACAACTTTTAAAGAGTCCCCATCAGCATCTTTCAGCAGGTAATCGGGGGAACTGAATTTAAACAAGAGTTTCAGAGAGCACAAACCAAACTGGAACTGTCCAATGCTTTTTGTGAATTTTTCCTTGTGACCTTCCATGTACCCGAAGCTTCAGAGAAACAGTCTTGTTTGCTGTCACTACCAGCTCCTTTCCGTTTTCTGGCTTTATAATGAAGGAGTCTGTTCTAGTCTTATTCTGTCCCTGCGTTGAAACATTCTGATCAAAAGCAACATAGGGAAGGAAACTGGGAATTTGGTGCACACTTCCAAGTCACAGTCCATCGAGGGAAGTCAGGACACTAACTGAAGTAGGAATTTAAAACAGAAAATGTGAAGAAAAGGCTCAGGTGTAGTTACATGGCTTATACAGCCCTAGATCACTTGCTAGGGATGGTGCACCCCAAGGTGCTATGGGCTTTCCTATCTCAAGGCAGTCCAAAACTCATATGGCCACAGTTCAATCCAATGTAGGAAATTCGTTAAGTGAGGCTTTCCTATTTCAACTTGACAGTTAAATCTAATTAGGGCAGAGAGAAGTTTGGTTTCTTATCTCCATTTTCTTCAACTTCTCAAAATCTTAATTTTGGGGGGTTTAGCATCTGAAAAGTAGTTACAAACATATGTAAAAATCTATTTGTTCTTTAGTACTTACTAAATTATAACAGAATCATGTGGAGACTTTCCACTTACACTTCCGGTCTCAGATGTCACTTCTCACTGTGCTTCTGTAAATCATGTTCCTAAGGATGCAGTGTTGACTGTGTTGTGCTTCAGACCGCCTTCCTGTGTTCCTCAACTGCACATGTTCCAACACTCCAACTGCAGCTTCCTAATAAGGAGGGATAGGACAGTGAGTGGAAAAGAAAGGGGAATTTGTTTCCTATGCAATCTCATTTTTTCACATAACACAATAAACAAATTTTATATATTTGCTAATCAATAAAGCCAAGTGTGAATGAGGAGATGCAAATAATGAGAATATCAACATTTTATAGGATCTTTATAAACATTTTGCAATCAATCTAAACTATATCTTTAATGGTAAAATTTATCATCGAGTTCTCAGTGTTTGCTAAGCACAAGACATCTTAATGTTAATCAACTTCATGAATTATTGTTTTACTAAGCTCTTTCTTCTGTATATATTTTAGTTTTCTTAAAAATCTTTGTTTAGGGGGCCCAAGAGATGGCTCAGTAGTTAAGAGCACTGGCTGCTCTTACAGAAGGCCTGGGTTCAATTCCCAGCACCCACATGGCAGCTAACAACCATAGATAACTCCATTTCTAGAGAATGTGATGCCCACTTCTGACCTTTGTGGGCATTGCATGACATGGATGCACTTACATGCAGGCATAACACTCACACACATAAAATAAAATTATAAATCATTTTTTTGAAAATCTTTTTTTAGTGGTATGATATGCATGCCATTCTGAATAAAAACCATTTTTATCATGATGCTTTTCAATTGTTCTTTCTTACAATATTCTTGAATATTAAAAATGTGTTGTGTTTTGAAAAAACAGTAAAAATATTCCCCATTTTATGTTCAATTCTTTAATTATGCCAATTATATTGATTTTGTCAATGATGAAAGATAATGCTTTATTCTTACTTTGACCTAGGCTTTGCATAATTTTCTAACTTGTTTAAATGTGTATATGCAAATATAATAGAAATGTAGAAAATTGCATTTTAAAATTTTTTATATTTTATAAAATTTATATTTTATAAAAAAATGTATATTTATAGAGCACAATATACTTAGACAATATACTAGACCACCCTATGTAAATCACCATTTATGAAAATGCCTTACAGACAGGCCCACAGGCCAGTCTGAAGAAGGAAATGCCTCAATTCAAGTTCCTTCTTCCCAGGTGACTCTGGTTTGTGTGAAACTGACAAAAAAAATTAACCAACACAGATACCTTATACTGTTCAGTGATTCCCCTGCCTCAGCCTCAAGAGGAGTTGGAATTATATGTGTCCAATATCATGTACAACTCATGTGTAGGTTTCTTGATGAATGCAAAGTTTCATTCCTTTGAGACAACTGTCTGAGGGTAAATATGGCAAGTCATATGATAATGGCATGTTTAGTTTGGTAAGAAAATATTATGTATCTCTCCAGGTTGTCTGTACCATTTTGTATTCCCACTAGCAATCTATACCTGATACAGTTTTTCAGCACTGACACCAGCATCCATACATAAGTTGAATCATCAAATGACTAGCAGGTATGTTTGTGTTTCTGCTAGTCATTTTGGTGTTTATGCAAGGATATGTCATTAAGATTTCCATTTTCACTTATCTGAAGGCAGGTACTGTTGAATGTAATTCTGTGTGCTCATTTATCTACATATCGTTTTTTGTCTACACATCCTGTTTGTATACTCTTTGTTGTATGTTCCCTCTCATTTTGTTTCTCTCAATGCTCACTTGTCTTACACTTCAAAAAAAGTCTCTGAGACATACAAACAGAAAGCACAGGATGTTGGGTGCACACAAACACATATCCATTTAAAAAGTTTTTTAGTATATTCGTGTTTTGTGAGACAGGATCTCCCTTTGTCTCTACCTCATGAGTTCTGGGACTACAGGAGTGTGCCAGCACACCCAAAAATGACCTTTTAACTTCTTCCATCACTTCTTACTTCTGGAAAGGGACATGAATATTGATTCTTCATTAAAACTGAATTTCTTTAACCGGGCCTAGAGGGGGCTCTTTTTAGAGTATTGATCATCAGGATTTCTAGTACTTCCTAAAAAATACATGTGCCTAATTATAAATTCTCTTTGATGAACAACCCATTAGGGATCTGTGACTTCTGCATTCTTTGGCCCACCAGAAAAAGTGTTTCCATCATACTTTAGGATAAAGAAATTTCTCACCAATCACAGAAATTGGACACAACCACATAATGTTCTTGCCATCTCCACTAGTAAGGTCCTGGAACAAGCTCTACATGAGCAGACAGAATTGTCTGTGAGAATTATTTACTACATCAATTAGGTCCTTTTTACACAAGTTCTCAAGATGAAAAACATGAGTTATGATATATTACCATGCTTTTCTGTGTGGCTGATCCCTTTGAAATGTCACTCGGACCCTTGAATCTTAGGTCAATGTCTTTTACTACATTCATTGAGTACTGTTTCATTGTTTCTCTATTCCTCAAAGACACAAATGAGAAAAACGTCAGTCATTTCCTTCTATCCTATCAGTTGCCCTGTTCTTGTTTTCTAAGTTCATCTTCTCTCCAAGTACACTGCTAAATTTATTCGTCTGTCCTCATGTTTCTCATCTTCACTCCACAAAAGCACATTAAGCAAGTTTTTTAAGCATTCTTTTTTTATATTTTTGAAAAATAATCTCATTATGTAGACCATGTTTACTTGGAATTTACAAAGATCCAGCAAACTCTTGCCTCCCAATGTACTTGTCTTAAAGGGATGCACTGCCATGCTGGGCAGCAAGGTTTTAGTTGCAGATTTATTGATTCTATAATTTCCAATAAAACATTTTATTTTTAAATTTTAAATTATATTTATTTGTATTAGTGTGTGTGTGTGTGTGTGCATGTTTCATAAAGAACAAGTATTTAGAGGTGAGAGGACAACTGACAGGAGCTAGTCATCCCCTTTCAACACATGAGACCCAGGGATCAAACTCAGATGCTCATGCTTGACAGAAAGACCCTTTATTTTCCAAGCCACCTTGCTGCCCTTATTTTTTGTTTTAAAAATTTAGAAAGATACTTTACAATGGCTTACAGAAGCACTTGTGAGACAGCTGATTTAAAGTTCTTATAGATTAACTCCTCCCTATAGTTCCTGCAATGCTGGCTTCTGTTGATGCTATGTGTCTTCACCTATTGGGCAGGCTTTACTTCCACGAGCACATGGAAGTGCTGGCAGACTGAACCTAAGTGGGTTACAGGGCACAGTCACCATTTAGCAATGCTGACACATTTTCTGCAAAGATCAGAGACAGACGAACCAGGAAACTTTACCTTCAAGTAAGCGGGAAGCCCCCAGATCCAAACATCACCAGGAAAGAGTAATATTGAGTGTGTGTTAGTGGTAGGAGTGCAAAAACTCAGCTCCCATTTGGGACCAGCTGACATCCAAACTACTAGTTGAGAGTTAGAGACTACGGTAGAGACAGCAGAATGATGCACTGAGTGGGGGCGATGTGGGGAAGAGTTTGTAGAGACACAACTCTAAAAACACGTTCTTCAAAATTAAAGCTTAATATGTGAAAGAAAGGTGACAGGGGAAATTTTTGTGGTGAGGTTCAAGAAGAGGTTCTTATCTTCAAACAGAGTCTCTTTGCTTTACCCCTAAGTACAGCACTGATTAGCCCTCCACTTATCAGATTTGGTGTTTGTTGGGGGGCGGGGGGAGTGATCTGCCTACAGTGCTAGCTATAAAATCAGGACTATTGTCTATAGGGGATTTAAAAACTGTACACCTACCCTTCTAAATATCCATATTGTGCATAGTTTCTAAACTTCATTTTCATCTCTGAAGGCAGTTCCATCTTTAAACAGGGTGTTTGATAAATCATTAAAATTCAGGGAAATGAACATGCTTACAATGTGTGATCTTCTTGCATTTTCCTTATGTACACTCTTATGAAACCATCACAAATATGAGTGAACATGCCAACTCCTCACAGTTTTCATGTGAGCATAGTCCCAGTTTGGGGAATGAAATAGCAACCAGCAGTTTCCATCATCATAGAGATTCTTTAAGCTTACAATTTGTGAGATGCAAGTCTGAGATTGGACAGCCTTATCGAGGAAGCCTTTGCTAAGAGCCTCTTGACGGCTTCATAGGAAAACTAAGGACACCAGGGCATTGGAGCCTGAGAGCAGGGACAGAGATGGCACTGCAAGACAGAAACCAGAAGAGTGGGGCCGGGGGTCGGGGGACGGCTCTTCAGAACCCCTGCACTGTCCTGGAAAGTCCTTCTCTGTCCAGAGACTGTGAGACCTCTGCACTAAGTCCCTTCTGTGGGGCTGGCAAGTTTTTCTTCTCACCCTCCCTGCAACGCAGCTCCAGAGAAATACTGAAACACTTGCCATCACTCACAATTTCAATTTTCTACCCACTAGGGAACGAACAGTCTACTAGTGGCCACATCCCCCAAGGAAGAGGATGCTCCCTCCCTCAGTAGTCATCAACTGCAAATGTCTCCTTTAATAGAGATGGGGCCTCGGCAACGTTCCCCGACCCATGCTAGAAGTTTGACTGCCCAATCTTGTGCATGTCTTGGGTAGGTAATCACAGAACCTGTACATTGATGCATTCAAGAACCATATTGTGTCCTGAAGTGAACATTTTACAGATCTCCTTTACCCTTTACCCTACAGCTTCTTATATTCTTTGTGTCCATCCTTTCACAAAATTCCCTGAGTTGTTTTATGTTTGTTTGTTTGTTTGCAGGGAGGCAGATCTAGCTTCTTAGAACAATTACTTTTATCTCCTACATTTGGGAGGTGTCTAATTTGTGAAAAAAATGCGATCATAAGCAAAGTTAAATTTACCTTTAATGATACTTATCATATTAACAAAAGAATTAATGTGGAGAATTCCCTGTCATCTGGATAGTCCCTGATTTGATCTAACATATTTAACTGTTGTACCTTTTAAAAGGATGCTCCTAAGGATCTGGCATTGCGTTGCTTCAGGTTATGCTGCCTTCCTGTGTCGCTTCTCACACATATTCCAGCATTCAAACAGCAGTTTCTAGGTATACAATGAATTTTAAAAGTCATGGACTATTTTAATTTTTTAGTGGTGCCATTTTGCCACCCCCTAGAGCACATAATTCATGCTTTTTCATAAATGACTTGAGCAGTGATGGCAAGATACCAGTAATACTTGATTTAAGCAAAACTGTTGTGCTGATTGTGAACTATATCTTTAAATTTTTCTAAAGTAAAATTTTTGATAATCAATATATAAACAAATATAAGAGGTGATTAAAACCAGGATCTCAAAAATAATAATAACAACGATAATTATAACAATAATAACTATTAACAGAACAGCTCAGGTAGGCTTTTAGAATGGAGATTAAATGAAATACCTATATGCTTGGACACATCATGCTCAAATAGCTGAAATCAAACATCAACAGTAAATAGAAATGGCTATCATAATGAACTTGTCCAGCCAATACCAATAACAGAAAAAGTAAAGCTGTGACAATCAGAGCCATTCCTATGAACTACCTCCAAGCTTACACATCCCTCTGGAAGACAGCTTTCCAGGTAACCCAGTCTCATTTCAACAGCCACTATTCGTCTCAGGTGAACCATATCTTTTTAAAATTTAATCTTTGAATTTTTTCATGCGTTTATATAATGCATCTTGATCCTATCCACCTCTGACATTGCCCTACATTTCCCCTCTGGACCCTGAGTCTCATCTCCCAACTTCATGTTCTGTTTATATAAATATTTTTAATACACCCAATCAATGCAATCAGTGCTGTCTATATGCACACAGGCTTGGGGCCATCCACTGGGGTTAGGGGAACATACTAGTGGTCACACGGCTAAAGAAATGAGACTCTCTCTCCCTTAGCAGTCAACTGCTCAAAGCACCTCAGCTGGGGTGGTGTTATGGCACTATTTAATTGGCCTGTTCTTGTGCTTTCTAATACAAGTAACAACAGCTGTTGTGAGTTCATGTGTGTAACAGCCATGTCATGTTACAGCATTTCACAGCACCCTTCACTTATCTTCTGACTTGTATATTCTTTCTGCCCCCTTCATACAAGATGTTTGTGAACCTTGGAAGAGAGGATGCTACAGATATCCCACCTATGTCTGGCCACTCACACCACTTAAACTTAGCACTTTGGACATGTATGAGCCTCTGCTTTAGCCACTACTCACTACGGTAAGAAGGTTCTCTGACTCTCTGACCAAGATTGGGAGCAGCACAAATCTATGAATTTAAACACATATATTAAGAAAGCAGTCTGACAATATGGCCATTTAGAGAAATAACATCAGTAAGTTCTCACTTTCAGCCTATGCCTTTGCTAGACATTGAATTTGACATGTTTACAGTACTAGGGATGAAATCCTTCTTATGAAGCAGGCCTCAAATTCAGTCATGAGAGCTATTGGTTATTCCCCTAACCAATCTTGTCACTATTGTACCAGTATAGACACACTGTCTGGCCAGTGGGGACTGTAATCTGTAGTGTCCAGTGTTAGGCAATACCATTGATGTTTTTTCCTCCCAGAAGTCTAATAGTCCCTTCTGGCACAGTGAATGCAATTCCACACAAAGGAAGTTTGTTAGTTTTTTTTTCAATTTTGATTTCTCTTTGTCTTGCAACCAAAGTATGTGTTATCTATAGCAATAGAGTCTTACCATCTGGTTATGGTGGCCAGCCAAGAACAATGGCAATGGTCTGTATTGTTGTGGGTACCTCTGGGCACTTTCTGATCAGTTACTCATAAGGTGGTAATCTCGATGTATGACAGTGAGATTTACCCTTGACAACCCATGTCTTCTGGGAGCATCATGGTTTCCTCCATGCAGGATATATCTGTTCAAACTCCTTTTTTGGTCCTTTGAGACAAGATCTCCTGGTAGCCCAAGCTAGCCTGGAATTTGCTATGTAGACCAGGATGCCTTCAATCTCATAGTGATCTGCCTGCCTCTGACTCCTGTGTTCTGGGACTAAAGAAGTGTATAACCATGCCCTGCTTAAACTACTTTAAAAAAAGAAGTATGTGCTTAATAGCTTATGAAGTAGTATAGTTTCACAAATATTCTTCATACATTCTTAATTTTTTAAACTCACTCTCTGCCCTTTCTTTCATCCATGCTCCCATTTCCTAACTTGCTTAAATATTTAATTATCGGTATTTCCCCTGTTTTTCACATCAAATATAGTGAAGTATGTCTTTAAAGTTAAAATTATCAACCTCTAATATTTTCATCTGTACTTTAAAAGCATAGGACAATCAGAAAAGTTAAGTGTTATATTGCCTACATGAATTGTTTGACTCAATTAGATATTTTAATACATTGTGACTTTCTTAATATTTTCTTAAATTTTCTTCCAACTACCCCACACAGCTTGATACCCAGGGACTGTATAGCATCCTGTAACCACATGCTCAGCAGCAAGAATTGTCTAATCCTACATATTGTTTGCTACTAGGCTCAGATAAGTTCACATATCTCTAGCTGGGCTCGGACCACTTCTGATACCCCATGTACACATCAATAAAGAGTTACTCCAAGATTGAGCTGCAATCACCATTCAGTTAGTCCACAACCTGACAAGCTAGATTAACAGCAGAGAACCAAGCACCCACTCTACAAAGATGAGATCAGCTATCCATATCCAGAAACACCACCAATGTCCTAATTCCAGGTGCCTTAGAGCCCATTTGAGAAACGCAAACAAGATGTAAAAGAAGGACAATATGTCTCCCCAGATATTAGTACACCCATCGCACTGTGTCCTCAGAAGAACAACTTAGCTGATATATGAAACAATGATTTCAAAATAGCAATTATAAATATGATTGAGGTATTCAAAGAGGGCTTGCATAAATTCTGGAGTGAAGTCTGTGAAAGTACAAACAGATGAATGAATTTTTAAAAAGCAACTCAAAATATGACAATTCAAATTCATTAAGAGATAGAATTTCTAACAAAAAGGCAAACTAAAATAAAATTGAAATTAAAAACTCAGTCAGTGAAATAAAACCTTACTATGAGAATGGATCAAGTGGAAGGGAGACTATCAAGGCTTGAAGACATTAGAGGAAAATTGTCAAAGAAAATGTTAGGTCTAAAATCTTCTTAAATTTTGTCATGAACTGCAATAAGTTTGATAAAAGTGATTTGTATCATATTATTCTAAAAATTAATATATATATAATTAGTTAATGTTTTACTCTAGAGTGGCATAAGAGGCACACTTTATAGAGCTGTGATTTCCCTCAGTCTGGTGAGTTGCATAACTCCAGGCCTCCCTGCCTGCCTTCAAGCTCTCAGTCCTCCTTGGGTCATGTAGCTCTATACAAGGTCCAGCAGGATGAGCTCCCTAACCAGTCCTTCACTCCCTCTATCCTACCTCTCAGGACTCTCTGGTTGTGCAGCTCTGCTCACCCCAGACCCTGGAGCTTCCCCAGACTTTTGAGCTCCCTATTCCCAGCAATCTGCTACTTGCTCTACTTCTGCAGCTACATGCGCCTAACATATTTGTGAGTCCTACCACACCTTCAAGTTGATTCACACCTGTGAGTTCTCCAATCCCAGCCTTTCCTACCTACCCTCCAAGCTCCTAGACTTCACAAGTCCTGCAGCTTCCGGCACATCCTAGACCCCTGACTCCCCCACCCCCAGACCTATGAGAAGCCCAGGCACAGAGTTATCTTTCAATTACCTCACTCTCTCATGCATAGGGTCATTTAGCCTTCTCACTGGCACAGCCTGGTAAATTCTCAATAACCTCACCTGCTCTTAAAGCCATCTACACACTGAAAGGCATAGCTGCGGTTCTTCAGCCAGTACATCACCCAGAAAGATCCGTTTAAGGATTACATTACCATGTTTTCTTGGTTAACACAAAAGTAGAATTTCCCCTTTTCCTTCAAACAAAAATCAACACAGATCTGGCTGCCAATCTGCTCATCTAGAAGCCATCCAATCTATGCTGCCACTCCAGGACCACATGAGTCTATCCTGGAACCTTAGACTCAAAAGTTGCATCCATCCCTAGATGAACAGAAACTACATATTGTACCCATTCCTACATCAACACAAAGTGACCCCAAGACTAAAGGCCAAACACCTCTCAGCTGGATCATATCCTGACAAGGTGAGGAAACTGCACACCAAAATACAATCGCCCACTCAACAAATATGAGATTACCTACCCATACCAATAAATAGCAATACTGACAGAAGTACAGATACCTAGGCCTCACTGCAAAAACATAAATAACATGAAAACCAAGACAATATGTCTCCTCAAGAAATTAGGATCCTCATAGTAATGTTTCCTGTTACTGGCAACCTAGCTGATGTACAAGACAATGATTTCAAAATAAGAATTATAAATATGTTCTAGGAACTCAAGGAGGATTATGAATAAAAGACTGAAAGAGAACCATGAAAACAAACAATTGAATGAAATAAACAAATCAAGACATGAAATTAAAATTCAATAAAGTGACAGAATCTCTGAAGAAAGACCAAAGTAAAACTTTAAATGAAAAACTCAAGAACTCATGCAAAAAGTTCAAAAGAAAGAAACAAAAATGGATTGGATCATGTGAAACAGAGAATATCCAATCTCAAAGACAAGATTGAGGAAATTGAAAGTTCAAAGAATATGTCTAGGACACTATAAGAGACCAAGTTTACTAATCATAGGTATAAAATAAGAAGAAAAGACCGAGGTCAATGGCACAAAAATATTTTCAACAAAATCATAGAAGAAAACTTCCCAAATCGAAGGAAGAAAATGCCTATCAAGGTCCAAGAGGCATACAGAATAACGAATAGACAGAATCAGAAAAGAAACATACCATTTCACATAATAATCAAAACACTAATACTATAAAAAAAGAAAGGCTATTGAGAGCTTCAAGGAAGAAAGAACAAATCACATATAAAGGTGGGCCTATCAGAATTACTTCTGAGTTTTCAGTTCATTGCAGACTCTGAAAGTCAGGGAGCATAGATAAATGTTCCACAAATTTTTATAGACCGCAGGTATGAAACTAGGTTATTCTACCCAGCTACACATCTGACAGAGGATTAGTATCTAGACTATATAAAGAACTCAAAAAATTAAACATCAAAAATCAAGCAATTGGGGCAAGGATCTAAGCAGAAAATTCTCAAATCATGAAACACAATGACTGAGAAACATTTTAAATATATTCAACATCTTTAATCATCAGAGAAATGTACATTAAAACTAATTTGATATTTCAGATTACCCAAGTCAGAATAGCTAAGACACAAAGAAGAAAGACAAATGCTGGTGAGGCCATGAGGAAAAGGAAACTCTTACTCACTGCTGGTGTGAGTGTAAACTGATGAAGCCACTATGGAAATCAGTGTGGAAATTCCTTAAAAAGATAAAATAGATTTACAGCATGATCCAGTCATACCATTTTTGAGTGTATACCCAAGTGTCTCAATATCCTACTACAGAGATACCTGTTCATCCATATTTATTGCTGCCATATTCACAGTAGAAAAAAAAACATTGATGTCCACCAACAGATAATGGATAATGAAAGTATGATACATTTGCACAATGAAATAGCATTCATCTGTTAAGAAAAACAAAATTATGAAATTTATAGGTAAATGGATAAAACTAGAAACAATCATCCTGAGTGGTAATCTAGACCCAGAAAGATAAATGTAATGTGTGTTCTTTCTCATATGTGGGTGTTACTTTGAATCTTTATGTAGATATGTTTCAACTGGAAAATCCATAGACTATAAGAAACTAGTTAGGGGCCATGAGAGAGTACTTTCTGGGAGCAGAAAAAGAATGCAGTGACATAAAGGGGAATAATGGAATAAGAATGGGATGAGGAATGGGATAGCAGGGTACAGGAGGGAGTATGAAGGGGGGTAACTAACCCTAACAGCCATCTGAAAAAGTCATACAGAAACCTACTACTGTAGAAGTTTCTTATAGTTTAAATGTAATAACTGTAACTGGGGTCCAATACCAGACTCAACAGGCTACTGAAGTAAAAAGCCCAGTTCCAGAGGGCTAGAGAGATAGCTCGGTGCTTAAGAGTACTTGCTTTTCTTCTAGAAGACCATGGTTGGATTCCTAGCACCCACATGGTGGCTAACAACCATCCATAACTCAAGTTCCAGAGGAATCTGACACCCACTTCTAAACTCCGTGTGCACTGCATGACATGGGTGCACTTACATGTATGCAAGCAATACACTCATACACATAAAATTAAAATAATTAAATATTTTTAATTCCAATTCCAAGAATGACTCACTCTTGGGAGTTGTTTACCAGATAGGTCCCATAGTCCGGCAAACAATATTGACTATTGCCAGTTGCTCTTGGTTGCCCTCTAGAACTTCATCATAAGATCTTATTGCTGAAGACACTACATATGTGAGTCATAGAACAAACTGGGATAAATCAAGCTTCTACTCACTTTGAAGCATCATCTCTCCTGGCTAGCTTTCATAGTACTGGAAGGTGCTATGCAGACTACCAGAAAAGAAATGTTATTATCAATCTTACCCAGTTCTGAAGACTGTGAGCTACAGTAACAGTTGACCTGGCAAGATATGCCCACTGGTATAACAGTAGCATTCTTGTTATGGGAGTAACCAACCACTTTGTGATTAGATTTAATGCCTGACTCATAACAGAGCACATATCTGGTGGCACTGTGACCAGAACCAAAAACATGTGGCTAGACAGGTCATAGGCTGTAGAGGAAAACCAAATACTATTATTCTGCTGAAAGGACATAGTATTAAAACAACTCCTAATGCCTTATGGTTATACCCATAGATTAAGGCATCTCTCAGCTATCATCAGAAAATCTTCCTTTTCCAACAGAGAGTAATTAACATAAAGAACTGCAGCTGGTCATTGTGCAGATAAGAAAAGACTACTCTGTCCCAAATGTGACATCTACATCACACACTCTCCTCCAAAGTCTTAAGGATCTTTATAGAAGATGTGGCAGGAAGATCTTAAGAGGCAAATGTGGTGACTGAATACAAGAAACTGTTTTCCAGACACAAAAAGGCAGTTATGCATATGAAACCACAATGGTTTTGACAGTACACACAAGACCTTTGAAAGTCCAAGCCAGTCAAAAACAACATGCAGTGGGAAGGTAGAGTAAGAAGCCCAAGAACTAAGTGAGGAGCTGTTGGCAATTGATAGCTCCTGGAAAAGATAGACTCCGTTTTCTTTTTTGAATTATTTTTTACAGGGTCTCTCTAGGCCCAGCCTGCCTCAAACTCACTATGTAGACCAAGCTGGCCTGGATCTCATAGAGATCTGTCTGCCTCTGCCTCTAAAGAGTGCCTAGACTGAGATTCAGTTTTCTTTAAGGATGTGATGCTGAGTAGGTTGGCCAGGATACAAGGGATGGACCCAAACCCAAGAACATTTGAGGAATAGAAATTAGAGTTGATAGACTTTAAAAATTAAGAGAGGGCTTAAAGTGATAGGGGCTAGGCAGGTGGGGTGTGCCTGAGAAGAGATAGCAGAGGGTCTCTGAATATGATAAAAATACATTATATGGAATTCTCAAGGACTCAGTAAAATATTTTATAAGGAAATAAAAATAAAAATATTTACATATACAAAAAGGAATGAGCTTGTAGGTTATATTCGAACAAAAATGATTTCTAACAGTTATCAAAAATTCTATATATACAGGGCTTGTTCTTTTATAAGGCACATGAATAGCATCTTGTAATGTTTGTTTGATGATTCATTTATCATGGCAAATATAATAAAAAGCAAAAAACAAATTTGTTCATATGGCAGACTTTCATACATCTAAGGCCACAATAAACTCCTTCGGTGAGGAATTACCGGGCTCAACATTATTAAATATTTTCATTTCTTCAGCTGACATCTGACACAAATACTAACCTGGGTTATAGTCCATATTCTGCAGTCGGAATAGTGAAAAGGGCCTTTCAAATTGTAATTGGCTGAGGCCAGCATAGCTGTAATGCAGCCTGGCTCTGGTGACCTTTGCTATTTTAAGAAGGTCAGACAGTCTGTTCCAGGCAGGTAGCAGCTTATCATGCACAAATTGCACTGAAAAGTTTATTCCTCCATTGAGGAAGACATCAGCTTTCACAGCTGTTTTTATAAGATGTTAAATTTTCTTTCTTCTGCGAGGCAGCATCAGAAGGAGCCAAGTGCATTCATTAGATGTGATAAGAGACCAGCAGATGCCAACACATCTCATTTGGCAACTGTACATACCAAGAGCTGGAAGGTAAAATAAGTAAATTAATGGGGCATTATATCCAACAAGTGGAAACCTATTACTTGGAAGTTATGAATTTATCATTTCATTTATCACAAGGATGTGATGAGTCATTATTTTCCCACCTAGAATGAAAGCAGGTTTTGCCTTTCTTGTGGTTTCCATTGAACATGTCTTTGATTGGCAGGCCAGCTGCAGACAGTGCATTTCCTTCCTTATCATCTACAGGTGTGTCTCATTCATGCAACTGGAAAAGTCCAGAGAACTTACAAGTAAAATATGTCTCTGAATAGGAAGGAATGTTTTTAGCTGTTTAACAGTTTCATACATTTATATAAAAATTTTAGTTCATTTAACCCCCTACTCTCTTTAGGTTCCTCCCTCTCCCCCTGGAACCCTTCTCCTCCTTGCCATTTTCATATCTCATTTTTGTGTGTGCCCCACTGAGTTTTATGAGTTTTCTTTAAACCCAAGCATAGGTAGCAGATTATTTCGTGCAGCAAGTGCAACTTATCTGTGGAGACACTCCTGAAAATCACAATGATGGAATCAGCAAGATATCTCCAGTGCCACTTGTATCTTGGGGGCAACCATCAACTGCCTAATTGAATGTAAATCTTCTCATTTGGAGGGAATACATGTCTGGTTCTGTAAACCTAGCCAAGAACACCTTACTGGAGATGCCATAGGCTCTAGAGGAGAACCTACTACTGCCATATTACTAAAGTAATATAGTTTACAATTTGCCTCTAAATACTTATCCTTATACCCACAGATAAGTGCAGTTCTCACATCTTATCAAAGAAACTTCTTTTTGCAGCAGATGGAAGCTATGACAGAGATCCACAGCTGGCCAAAATGCAGAGAATAACTGTCCAAAGAGTGCCCAGCCTCTAATGGGGTATCTACAATACAAACCCTACAACTAAGGTTTGGGGAACATCAGAGAAGAGGGGGCAGAAGGACAACTGCTATGCCATAGCTACTTCTGGACAGGAGGGGGATGTTGCTTCCATGAATTCTCAACAATATGACTGCCTAAGCTAGACAGGCAAAGACTACACCAGTCTACATACCAACATGGATGGAGGAAACTTCCACAAGGACCCTTCTCTGTATGAAGAGCTACAGGTATTGGAGAATCTCTTTTTTCTGCTTGTTTTCTTTTGTTTCTTGGGAGATATATTTGTCTGTTTCTCTTTCGGGGACAAGACCACAATTCTAAGTGGTCAGCTGTAAATACATGCAAAGAATAGTACATTAATTGATTAATTGAACTCAGTTGGTTCTGTGTGTGTGTGTGTGTGTGCATATATATATATATATATATATATATATATATATATATAATTTAGAGGAAGAGGTTGTGAATTTGAAAAGGAGCAAGGTTGGGAAGATATTGGAGGAGTTGGAAGGGAGGAGGTAGAAATAATGCAAATACAGTATACTCACGTATAAAATCCTCAAATTAAAAAAAAAGAAAATAACAACCCTCCTCCAATAGCCTTGACCTATCAGTAGTCCCTTCAGTGGTGAAGTCTCATGAGCCCCTTCCCCAATAACAGTTAACTGCCAATAGTAGTCTGTTGGGGAGGGGTGGGGGAAAGCTGGGACCTCATAAGCCCCTCCTTCCAGAAGTTAACTGCTAGTAGTCCTTCAGAGAAGGGTGGGACCTCATGGGACAACTCTCTCAACAACAGTTAACTTCAGTAGTCCCCCAGGGAGGGATGGGGCCTCATGCACCCCCCCATACAAAGATTCATGACGAACAATAGGAATAAAACTTATTGTATATGAATTTCTGCTGCTATGCCCTTATTCTTTCACATTGGTCATAATCAGGCATTGGATATAACTTCCCTTTCTTATAGGCGGTCTTAAATTTAATTGAAATGTAGGCAATGGAAACTCAATATGTAGCTGGGCATGGTATTGCATGCGTGTAATACCATAACTCAGGAAGCTGGGCCAGCAAATTATTGCAGGTCCAGCCTTGGCTACTTAGCTCCAGTCCAGCCTGGGATACATAGTAAGAGCATATTTGAAATAAAAATTCTGTAAGCATGTACCTTCAGTGTTGATATTGTACAAAAATACAGATTTTAGCCCAAGAACATGTGACTACTTGAAAATAATTTCTTTTTAATTGTACAAGATTTTAAAGTTTTACTTTTTATAGTGAATATTACGTAATTTGCACAAGTAAAAGGATAACCATTGGTAACACTTTCCAGTCAAATGTATAAAAAAAAAATTCCCTGCTAGTGCTCATGAAGAATTAGAAAACTCTCTAGAGGTTTTTGGGGTCTGGGGCAAGTCAAATTGGATAGCTGAGTCCTCCGTTGCTGAAATAAATTTCCTCAGACAAGATCTGGTTAAAATGAACTTCAAAGCCCTCTCAGATCAAGAGAAAGCAGAGCTTAAATGTCAGGATCAGAGGAGGTAAAATAGTGATTAAAATAAAATATATCACCACACCACACGGTAGGCAAAGTCATAAAGGGCAGCAGTCAATGATATGTTTACAAAGGATTATTGTAGTTCTCCCAACACCCAGCACTGTGCCAATGAATAGAGAGGCACAGTGAAACAGGACTGCTGCTGTGTATGTCAAGACACGAAAATAGCTATGGAAACGGAACGCAAACCGTATACCCTAGGAACAGGTCTGAATTTCTGTGCTACACAATGTAGGGTCATAGACAATGTCATGGGGTGGGCAGCTGGCCTAGGTATGAAAACCCTATGTGGCTTTCCTAAGCAAAGAAAACCAAGGCTCATTCCTCAGCAAAGTCACTGATCCCTGTGGCTGAGTTCCAGGGAAGATCCCAGGATAGGTGGTAGGAAGACACTATTTAAAGGAAAGTGAGTCAGAACATCTCTGAGAAAATGAAAAGCAGTATGTTTGGTTTAGCTCTCTCAATCCCCACCCCCTCCTCTGCCTCTGTCCCACCTCCAGACGTCATCTCTAATTTTCAGCTCTTCTGTCATTATGGCTCACTGGAGCTCTACATATTAATTCAAAGGTAAATGTCAGGAAGGAGACATTCCCCCTGAGATTGACACTGACCTTCAGAACCAGGGCTGGGGTGGAAGTGAAGGAAATAATCAAGTGCTTCTCTCTGCTGCCTTATCAGCTCAATGTGGCACAGAATGACTCCCAATAACCCTAGCCATACAATCCTAATGCACACCAAACCTGATGTTATCAGAAATGCACAAAAGCAAATTCTCTCTCACAAAATGCCTTGCTCTGTTTTCTACTGAGTCACTGCCTTAGTCCATCATGCTTCTGTAACAAAATACAAGACTGGATCATTTATAAACAACAGAAGTTTGTTTCTTGTAGTTCTTATAGGGTGCTCAAGATTAATGTGTCACCAGTTTCTGGGATATACTGAAGCCCCAGTCAGCTTCCAGAAAGATTTGTAGTCAGTCAAGCACCTCGAATGCTGCTTCCTGCAGAGGAAAGGATCATTTATGTTCTTCTGTGGCACATATAGAACTTGTTGCAGTTGCAATCGGTATCAGGCTAGGGGTTATTGTTGGTCTAATTTTCTCAGCCAGTTAAAGAATTGAAAGGAAAAATCTCAGAGCAGCAGAAAGCAGCAGTGAAACAGACTTTTACTGAAAGATTAAAAAATCACATCCATACACATAAACAGTTACAGAAGAGAGAGAGAGAGAGAGAGAGAGAGAGAGAGAGAGAGAGAGAGAGTGCTCTCCACGAGTGGTAGGGGACATGGAAACAGAATTCAACCTCCACAAGGAAGAATGTAGGTTTTACTCATTTCCTTCCCTAATTTTGGATTCATCAAGTTAAACAAAGAATAGAAGTCTACCAGGTCACATCTCTAACCTAAGATATCTAGGGCTGTGTGACTGTAAGCAGGTCCATTGAAGAGGCCCTGTTATAGTTAAAAATGGGGCCTTCCTGCCTTCCTGCCAGACCAGGAAGAAACAGGAAATGTGCCATCTTTATTACTTCTCAGTGATCCTGTTTGCTTCCTAGGGATTTAATCCCTTACAAAGCAACAGAGCCACTTTCACAAGCCCTTTCATAAGCCCTCCAAAAGACCACCCACCTTGGACTGGGGCTGTAGCTCAATAGTAGAGTACTTGCCTAGCATGTATAAGGCCAAGGTTCAACCTCCATGATTGTCAAGGATAAAGAAAAGGAAGCACTCAAATGAATTAGAAAGTGCACCACCTCTTAATACTATCTCTTTGTTGATTAAGTTTTCAGTGTGTGAGTTTGGGAAAACACACTGAGACCATGGCACCTAGCTTCTTTTGGAAATTTGCTGTTTCTCCCTCTCCTGAGAGAACACAATTTACAAGTCTACAAGGCCACCTCTACTTTTCGTCCTGGCGATCACCCCTCACTGGCTCCTTCTGCATTTGCTCATATTCTCTATCTCTGTCTCGCTGTCTCTCTGTCTGTCTCTCTCTCTTACACACACACACACACACACACACACACACACACCTACACAGGTGACTTTCTTGATAAGAAAGACTAGTTGAAGCACAGTGAATTGGCCCCTTTGTAAACCAAAACATTGAGACTAATTATGCCTATCCTATCTTCTATCCCCACTCCCTGTCCTCTCAGATTACCAGCTCCCAGAATTTAAACAAGACCCAGAAAAGGTCAGACAGCAATTTGAGGATGCCGTGAACTCTGAGAGCTCTCACTCCAAGTTGCCGTCTGTCCCTACGACGATAATGACTGATGTGTTGTTGCCTCTCCACAATCATACAGAAGTGAGTGTGGCTGTGCAATCAAGGTGCACCTGTTCTCTACATAGTACCTTCACTTTCTTCAACCAACCTTAGCCTCCCACACACACCTTTGAGGGGAGAGAGGGGTTAGAGGCCTCTGAACAAACACAATCTCTTTGCCATAATTTGAATGTCTTATGGCTGCCAAAGGCCCATTTGTTAAAAGCTTGGTCTTCAGAATGGTGCTGTTGGTGGTGGGACCATTAGGGCATAGACTTTGAGGATGGAAGGTCCTTAGGGCACTGAGGCTGTGCTCCTGAAGGAAATTATAGGGCCCTCTCTTTGTCTGCCTAGTTTGATTCCTGGCCATAAGGTAAGTCATGTTGGTTTCTTAATATGTTTTCTCTAAACATCATTTTGGAGAGAGATGGCATATGAAGTTTATTGACTAATAGTTTCAGAGGCTTCAGCCTTTAGGTTGCCGGCACCTTTGCTTCTAGGTCATAGTAACACAAGTGTAATGGCAAAAGGATATTGCCAAACCAAGGTGCTCCCTGCATAGCAGCCAGGAAGCAGATAAGAGAGCATGCCTGTGCTGAGAATTCTTAAATGTCAGCTGGCTTCTAGAAGGGACCACGTCCATTAAGCCATTCCCCTTAATAACTAGACCTAGAATACTCACAACATAATTTATCCCACCTTTTGTTCTGAGCAAGTAATGGACGTGGGAAGGAATAGACTCAACCTATAATGAGTGGAGCAGCATGCATTTACATAGAAAAGAGGAACTGATGGTGACCATCTTTGAAGGCTATCTACCTCACTTCGCAATATGGAATAAATTCTCCTTTATCTAAATGTGTCAAATTAATATCACTAATAATTTAAATGGTATGTGACATGTTATATCAGAGATATATAAATTTGTTAATTCTAGATGGAGATGTTCAGGAGTCCCCACTTCAAGTTGAGGAGCTATTGGCAGTTGGTTGCTGATGGAGGAGGGAGTATCATCTTTCTTCAAGGGCTTGGCCCTTGGTAGGGTGACCAAACTCCAATGGATGGTCTGCATCTATGTACAAAACAGACAGCACTAATTAAACTCTATTGGTTATAAAAAGTACAAAATGACATGAGTTGGGAGGGAGATATGTTTGTGGGGGTCTGAAAGGAGTCTGAAGTGGGGGGGGGAGTGGGTGGTAGCTACGATCCAAATCCGTTGTACACATGTATATGATTCTCAAAGAATAAATATACATATCTACTTCTTTAAAGTTTGTTACCATGATGTCAATAAAAGATGAAAACACACTACTTTGGGAAGGATGCAACTGGAAATTCTTCATGAGATTATTAACACCTGCAGGAATATCAAACCCCTGAGCTCTTAGCAGAGGTGTTTAAGGCACCTGATGAACTGCTTCTTACTGTGGTGATTACTTTAATGGGAAAGACTCTTTGTAACAATCCTTTACAAACTGAAATATTACATAACCTTGTAAACCAACTTAATTGTAGGTTTTGAGAACATTTAGAACTATGTACTCCTAAGAAACAATGTAATCAAGCCTATAGTGATCTTAGAATTTCAATGTAATTAATTCTAACAAAATAAGCTATAATGTATAACTTTATTCCTCTATCATGTTCCCTATTTGTGACTCAGTAATGGCCCTGATGCAGAACAATGTATATGTGTGTGAGTTGTGAAAGCAATGATATTGAATTGCCCCAACATGGGGGCATAAGTTGATGACATTTGACTATGGCTTTGTGTGCTGTTCTGAGTCAGTAGGGTCAGAAAAAAAACCTACTTCCTTTGTAAAACTGCTATCAACATTGTTCATACCTTTCTCAGGCCATGTTGGTATACTATTCAATAAATATGAGAGGAGGCCTTTGTTAGGGATAAGAATAGAAGAACAGACTAGAAAGAGTTCTGAGAGAACAGCTCTAAGAGAAATCAGAACACCTCAGAAAAAATCAGAGCCACTCTTGATCAAACTATTCCAAGAGTTTCTCATTAATGGGGCACTGTACCATGTACATTGTACCATCTGCTAAAGAATACGCTATTTCTAGCTAAAAAGTCTGTATCAATTAGAGTAGTTTGACTAATGCAGCAAACAACTCATAAACTTCAGGTGTTTTATGCTATAAAGGTTTATTAGACATTGCTATCAGTCCAACACAGGTCTTCAGGTACACTCTACTCTTGACAGTCTTTACGGATCTGGAGTCTTCAATCTAAGTGGTTTTAAAACCCTGAATGGCTATTCTATTAGATGCTCTGCATAAGATCATTAGTCAAGAAAAGAGAAAAAACACACAGATATTATAGATGGGCCAAGCCTAGAGACAATATACAGCAAATTAGCTACATGACTGTAAAGAATTCTGGGACATGTAGTCAAGCTGTGTGACCTGAGAAGAAACAAAAATGGTTCAGTGATCAGACTCTATACAAACTCTTACATACCTAACCCTACATTTTTAATAATGGAAACACATTCTGTTATCAAAAAAAAGCTTAAATAATATTTAATGCACAATATCAGCAATTAGAAAAATTGAATAAATCATACAGATTGGCAGAAATATCTAAGCAGAGTCCTCTGAAGAAATTTAGAAGCCTTGGTATCTGTAATATATGACATAAACCTTATTATAGCCAGCTCCATTTCCAAGTGTCAATAAAAATTTTTTAAATACATTCTGAGATAAAAAAATAAGGAAGTCAAATTTCTACTTTGATTATTGGTTTGGTGAGTTTTTTCAAGGTACTCAGTCCACTGCACCAGAAATGTGTATGTGTGTGTGTGTGTGTGTGTGTGTGTGTGTGTGTGTGACTGTATAGTCTGTCTCTTAAGTAATCAAGTATAGCCTAGTAAATAAAGAATGAATGTCAAAAGATGAAATACAGATCCAAATGGGATGGTGTACACCTGTAATCGAAGTTCTCTGGAGGCTGAGGCAGGAATATCACAAATTCAAGGCCAACCATGACTAAATGGTGAGACCCTGGCAAGGAAAAAGAAAAAAGAGAGGAAGAGGGACAAAGGGGAAGAGATGGGGAAGAGAAGAGGAGGATGAGGTGGTGGAAGAAGAGGAAGAAAATAGGAGTACAAAAAAATCTCTATAAATGCACACTTTTCCACATAACCCTCCATTTTCATACCAAATGCACTCCCGAATGCTGTTTTGTACTGCTAACACTTATGCTTCTCGTAAACAATATTTCTACAGAATTAGGATTCCATTATTCTTCATTGACAAACCTCCTGACTTCTGGAATCCTAGGTGTTTGGGAAGAGGAGACTGAGCAGACAATGGGAGTGTATTTGCTAGTCTCATTTCTGTTTTTGTGTCAGTTAAATGAGGCTAACTACGGTATTGCTCTACTTCACCTATTCTAGCACTGCAGATATTTGGGTATGAGATCCAAATGTCTTTAACATATTACTAATCAGGTCACAGTGAGGACTGTACATTTTTATAAGAACATGGAAATAAAGTTTAGTCTGTTTAGGATTAGTATGCTGCAGTAATAAAATCTCAAAGGCTTAAACATTACTACTCATTTGTATGAAATGCGATCAAGTTGTCCAGAACTCATCTCCTTCTGGTGAGTTGGTAATCCAAGTTTCTTCCATTTGGTAATGATGCCTTCTTAGGATATGAATTCCCGGATTGCCATGATTGGAAAAGAGAGGAATGGAAAAGACACATCAGCTCTTCAGTTTCCTGGCCTATAAGTAATATGTGTCATTTTCATGCACAGTTGATTTACTAGAAGTTACTGGATAGCCTACGCTGCATTTCAACGGAAGCTGGAAAATACAAGCAGGACTCACATATCACGGAAGAAATTAAGAACTCAGAAGGAGTGTGTGTAAGAATGAGTGATGAAAGAGTCTGGGACATAGCCCAAAGTCTATGAGCACAGTGCCAGCCTCGAAAACCATTGGATAATATATAAATTAACAGGTACAGAGGCTTGAGGCCATCAACAGTGTGGCCATTTTTCATACTTCAAGGAAAGAAGAGATTCCTAAAATGATACTTTGGTCATTATTTCAAGGTAATATAAGACTCTTATTTTAAACCAAAGAATAATTTAAACATGCTGCAGAAAGAAAATGGGGGATAAAAGTTAAAATTTGTTCAAAGATTCTCCTGTTCCAAAATTGAGTTGCTATCTTAACAATGACACTAAAGAAAAGGAGGAGAAAGTCTAACCTTTGGTGTTTCCAATTGGTGGAGTAAAGTCATAAGCTGACAGGACCAATTCTCATCACTTCTGGCCCCAATGAAACAAAAGTCAATGGGTCATGCCATTCAAGCTTGATGGCAGGTCATGTCTCCATTTGTCCAGCCATCCATCTTGGAACAGGAACACTCAGCTCTAACATTTGAAAGATGGGGGTGGGGGTGTACACAACGAATTGGTCAAAAAGATACTCAATGTGCTTAATGTGTGATTAAAACTTCATAGTGTCTTCCAGGAGTGGTGGCCCACACCTTTAATCCTAGCAATATAGAGGCAGAGGCAGGCAGATCTCTGTGAGACTGAGGCCAGTCAGGTGTACATAGCAAGGTCCAGGCCAACTAGGGTTACAGGGAGAGCCTGTCTTTCCCCTACAAAAAATTCCAAAAATAAATAAATGAATAAATAAATCTTGATGACTTCTGGAGGGGAACAGTCTCTTATAGGAATGAGATTTGATAGGTTGACCAGGCTCCAGTGGATGGACCCTGGCTGAAGGACATGAAGGCACACAAATCATACACTATAGGCCATATAGTATGTATAGTGGAGTACACTGACCTGGGCAGGGAGCAGTGAGGGGAGGTCTGGATGGTGGAGGCGATCTAAATACCATCAAATTATATTATATGAAAAGTGCAAAAACTCAATTAAAAAAATTTAAAAACTAGATAGTGCCATCGGTAAAATAAAAGAACTATAGGAAAAATGTCTTTTTGTGTTTGTCTACCTATTGTGATTTTGAAATGTCAGTCCAAAAACTTTTAAAACCCATGAGATTATCTGAACTATAAAAGATAGAAACTTATGAATGATCTTGATAATATCCCAAAATTATACTGGCGTCATCACAGAAAGGCTGTCTTGAACTGACTGTAAAGGAGTTGGAAGAGACGGCTCGACAGTTAAGAGTACGTGCTGCTCTTCCAGAGAACTCAATTGTAGTTCTTATCAACCACATTGGGCAGCTCACAACTGACAGTAACTCTATTACTGTGGGATCCAACTCCCTTTTCCAGCCTCTGTAGACCCCTGTACACATGAGGCATACACACACAAACACTCACATACATATAAATAAAAGATTGTTTTGAATTTTTGAAAATGGTTGTAAAGTACTCCATTGTATTAAGCTGTTTGTCACAATAGGCTGACTTTTTAACAAATAGGATGGTGAAGGTCTCCCTTCAGACTAGCAAAATGTGTATAATAGAAGAAAAATATGTTGCACTTTTACCAAGAGACAGTCACTGACTCTGACACATGTAAGCACTGTACCCTCACTCATTCTAGATAAATGCCATGGTGTTGTATGGTTTATCAAAAAGTCATCATGAGCTGGAGTGGCTATTAGGACCACCTAATCAGGCTTAATTCTAATTTTCTGCTATCTGCCCACTCTTCCCATTTCTAAGCCAACTTCCTAGATATCAGAACATCAGGACAGAAAGCTTCAGGGTGGGTAGCATAAAATCAGGCTTACATTTGTGTTCTTTGTTACCCCTGGATGCAACAGAATGGAAGAGCTAACTAGTACTTTCTAGATTTAACTCTCTAAGACTACGCTAATGGAATCCTACACCTTTCCAAGATCAGTATAGCACTTATGTCAACTACAGTTCTTCATCTTTACTGTAGTTTGTGATCTAACAGGAATCAACACAAAAAGAGCCCATTTCTTTAAACTATAAAGTAGTAATTACATAACTATTTCCTTTAAATTTATCTAGCTACAAATACAACTATAACAATGTTTTCCTTGAATTTGCCTCTTTGTGCCACAGAGGAGTTTTATGATACTGCTGGTCATGTATATTTAGTTTCCAAGATGGAGCTATGACTGAAAACCACTATTATTTGTATTTATATAAAATCTGTAAGATTAGAAGTCAGATGGATGAACTAGAACTTATATGCTGATACCTTGTATGTAGGACCCAAAAATTCACTATGGGAACACAATCTTGTTCATGTACACTCAGAGAAATAAGGATCTTGTTCATTTCTGTTTGCCTGCCAGTAAAAATAACAGCAATTTCAGCTCAGTTTCTTTATACCATATGACTTGGAATTCATGCTTTTTACTTGGCTGGCTTACAATGACCATTTATAGCTCCATAACTTTATGTACCACCTTCTCATAAAATTCACTCCCAATTTGTAAACCTAAGGCCAATGATGCACAAACCAGGTGTTTTGGACAGAGTAGCCTCAGAAATAAGACCTCTCAAGTCAAGGTTAACAATGTTTTTTTGTTACTCTTCCTCAGAACTCAGATTTCTAGTTTAGTAAGACCAGCCATCTCACTAAGGAGCCCATCCCCATCTGTAGAATGCCTGTTAAGAAAGACAACAAGATAGAAGGTTGTTTCAGAAACTCATGCATTTCTTCTTGAGTTTATGTACAAGGACCATCTGTCCATGAGGAAAACCAGCCTGAATTGCATCTGGGTCTTCCCAGAGAGTGGTGAATTGCTTTCTCCTTCCTTCATCTTTCAAATTCTCTTATCTCCAGAAACAAATCTTGGTCCCTTTCCCATTTTCTCATGTGCTAATGGGCTCAACAGAAAGTAAGCACTGGGGTGTAACATGGAATGTATCAGGTGTATTAGAGAATAACACCTGAGAAAGAAAAGAGGCAGCAGGACTGCACAGAAAAAGCTTCCAGACTGTGAAGCTGACTTACCGATTTCTCCATGAACACAAGATGCACCAGAGCAATGACTGCCATTAGAGGAATCCTGTGTTGGCCACAGATAGCCAGGGCCTTACTCATTCCTTCACCAGTAAGTACCTTTGGAAGAGCATGACCCTGGATCAAAAGCTGAGGAAGTGTCACCAGTGGCACACTTCTCAGTTTGCTTGGCAGTAAGTTTTCCTCTCAAGCTTGAACTAGGATCTCAGTAGTACTTCACCATGTGTCCCAAACACCTACTCTCTCTTCCACTGAGAATTAGCCCCCAATACCAAGCAATTCTAGTACAGCAGAGAGAGGACTACATACTCCTTGATTTTCTAGTATAAGAATGAGCCCATAGCCCAAGAATGGTCAATCAGAGTCAGTTCTGAACATTAGCAGTGAGTCTCTCTCTCTCTCTCCTCTCTCTCTCTCTCTTCTTTCTCCTTTAAGTATCACATAAGCTTATGGTTTCTTGGGGATGGTTCTTATCACAATGTGGATAAATCATACTGAATGTCAGACAGAGCCAAATAAACAAATTGAACAAGAGCCAGGGAAATGAGACATAGTGATAATGGATAAAACACCTTCATGGGCCACTTCAGATCATTTTAGCCTCTATTCTTAGCTCCTTAATATTCTCAAGATCAATTCCATACAGACTTTGCCTAGCCTCCCATGGGTACCATGTGGTCATGTTCAACACTCTTGGACTTCCATGAGGCTGCAGTGAGTTTGCTCACAGCCCTGAGGCTTCCAGCTTGGGAGACATCTGTAGAACTGTGGGAATGATTTTTATCCTACCTTGTAACCAAGTTAATCTTACATTTTGAGATAATTTAACACTATCTTAGCTTGTTTTAATGTAAACAAGCTTACTAGGCCTTGGGATCCTCTTGTAAACCTTATAGCCTTAATCTCCCATGACCATTTCTTGCCCAGAATAATGTATGTACATATGTGTGTATATGTATATATATGCATATATATGTATATACATTGGGAATATCAAGTGCTGCAACTAGCAAACTTCCATTGAAAGCAATGGACTATTCCATTTGTGTTGCAAACAATTGGTGGGATTAGGTTGATAACATCTATTTGTCATTGTGTGTGCTATTCTAAGTCAACAGGGGTCAGAAAGGGAAAATCCCCTCATAAGAAAAATTCTGCTTCTTCTTCCCTATTTTATGTGGTATGTATACTTTCAATAAAGAGAGAGACAGGCCTTTATTCTGGACCACAGTTCTAGGAGAAATCTGAAAAAATAAATTGTCAATCAGGTCAGTCTTGGTTTTAATGGATCCTAAGAGTCAGGCTGTTTTTGTTCAGACATTGTCATAATGTATCATTGCACTACTACATGGAACCAGCTCAGCACTCAAGGGCACAGCCTACAAAGTGGGTATGTTAACAGATAGAGGTACATATTTGATGAACAGGGGACAGAACCAAGAAATAAATATTTCCCCCTTTGTATCCGGGAAGGAAAGTCCTACAGTGTATTCTCTAAGACTCTTCTGAAGAATCCCCAGTATCAAGGGGTAGTTCCATATGGTGCCGGCCAACTCATCAAGGCACATTTCTCTTAGTAGTCCTGAATCCCCTTACCAACAGGACTCCCAAATGGGCTACTCACACATATACTTTTGTCTGAGCCTCTTTTATGGAAAAATTCAGTCTGTAACTGATAGTATCATTGGAATCCCTAGATCCAGCTGTTCCTGAAACAACTTCCCTGAACTTCCCTAATTCTTTGAGTCAATAAATTTATATATGTTTTCTTTCCTTTATATGTCCATGTGTGTTAAGGCTTATTTAATTTGATTGTTTTAAATTGGCAACCAAAAAGGAATCATTGATACAATCCCATTTTCCTCCTCCTCACATGACCTCCATCTTCCCTACATCTCTCTACCCTTGTAGTCAGGTCCAAAAATATGAAATATCCTTATTGGCTATTCCACATCAGTCTCCTCCAACATATATGAGGAAAACAGATATTTCAATTTTCTTGGTGTCTTTGAATCTAAAGGGCATCACTTATAGGCAGAACACTGAGGATTTTTTTTCAGTATCTGAGCAACTTTCAACTGCATTGAAACAAGAAGCTTGATCAAAAATTCATGGGCCCTAGTATTATTATTATTATACCAAAACAATATAGTAATAAACTGCCCTTAAACTGCTGATCTTTTAATACATTATATATTATTTTATTCTATGTTTTTGAGTATATTGCCTGAATGTACATAAGTGTACTTGTGTCGTGCAGTGCCTGCAGAGGTCAGAGGAGGGCGTGGGATCCCTGGACCTAGAGTTCCAGATAGTTGTTAGCCAGGATGTGGGCTATGGGGATTTAATCATGTCCTCTTCAAGAGCAGCCAGTGCTCTTAACCATCGAGCCATTTCTCCAGCCCCTAATTGTTTATCTTTATACCCATAAATTAGTGCATCTCTTAACCTTCATGAGAAAAGCTTGTAATTGCAGTAGGTAATGATTAGTACAGGGACCAAGAATTGCTCAGTGTGCAGAGAACAAGGGACTATGGGAGTGCTCAGCTCTAAATGGTATATAATATATATATATATATATATATATATATATATATATATATTACATACCTTCCCCCTAAGGTTCAGGGATCATTTTGAGGAATCGGAGGAAAAATCCTAAGAGCTAATGGGAGTGGATATCTGTAGGAAAACAATAATTGCCAGACATGACACCAGAGTTGCACACATGAACACACAATGACAGGGACTATGTAGACAAGATTTTTACATGATCAAGCCAACAACAATCTCACCAGGAATGTGGAAGGGGCTCATGAAGTCCCATAAGAACTACTGGCAGTTATTGGGTACTGGGAAAGAGAGAATACTTCTCTTCAGGGATATGGGCCCTGAGGGCTTACACATGCTACAGGAGATGCTTTCCTATCCATGCACATACAGACAGCACCAAATTGACTCAGTGGGTAGTGAATCTTGAAATCAAAGAGACAGCACATGATGTTAGGAGGGAAAACTGGTGAGAGGGCAGAAGGGGAGGAACTAGAGGGAAAAAAATTGGTAGGTGAATTGGATCTAAACATATTATATCCAAGAATAGAATATTAAATAAAATATTCTTTAAAAATAAGTTAGATAAGCCAGTCAGGAGTACTGGAGCTAGAATCACACAGGATGGGAGTGATGGATGGTCCAAATACAAGGCCTAGATGCAGGGTCAGAAAGCTTATAGAGATGGCTGGGACTTTAGCCCTACTGACCTGATATTCAGGAGCAGGAGGTGGACATTGCTCATTGTTACTTTAACAAAGTTCATTTCACGGGTCCACAGAAGCCTCTACAGCCAAACATCATGGCCACCTATACATGAAAAAGGACCCAAGAGGTGACCAGCACCTCCCCAAATGCCAGTAACTTCATCTGAAAACCCCATCACTCTGCACACTGGTAAGAATCTAAGGCTGTGGGTGCAAGCGAGTCATTCCTACATCTCCAGTCATAGTCTCTGAGCATGAAGCTCTCCTCTGAGAAATTTTCCATCAGTGCAAATGAAATCCCTAAAGATTATTACTAACAGAGGCAGGAATATGGCTTGGGAAAGCTAAAAATCCAACTTCTGACCTTTTCCCAGACTCAGCTCTCTCTGTTGTTCTCTTATGTGCCCCCATTTTCTATTATAACCCTCTGTTTCTGGTGGATAGTAGTCACTTCCATGGCAGCAAATAAGGCTGAAAATTTACTTAGTCCTGAACTAGCATACAATTAAGAAATCCACGGTAATGGCAGGGGACAGATATGAGCAAAGTACAATGATGTACATATCTGAACATATCAGAATGAAACGCATTCTTTTGTATACTGACTAAAAATCAGTAAGAAAGAAATTCAGAGAGTTCTGAAAAGCTCTTCTGGCTTTGCTATCATGCTCCAGTGAAAAGTGGACAACAGCAGACATTCCAGGACCTGCCTTAGAGTGGATGGGCAAGCCAGCATCTGAAGAAGATAGTGTAGGATCATCAGAATAAAATAGGAGGTCACATCTCATTTTTTGAGATGGCTTTTACTAAAATTTCTAAGGCTTCCAGGGAAGAACACTTGCCATCAAACAGAGGATGCTACTGTGAGAGCAGACAGTTTTCTGGGGTTTGACAAAGCAGGCATTTTGTCATACCAATGTGCCTGTATTACAAGTGCCAGATGGCTGGGTCATGCACTGCACAGTTGACAACATTGAAAATTTTAGATGTTGTGGTTCTCTGGTCTTTTATTCTTTACAAACAAAATGCTTCTAATATTTCTCTTTGAGGATTACATAATAAAAGACAAGATAGACTTACACATTGGTCACTATTTCCAAAGTACAAGTTTGCCTAAAGTAAGCTATATATCACCAGAATAAATAGAATCTGTTCTGTGGTGCTGCATTTTTGCAGGATTGTGAACTCAAGAAAGATGCGTAAGAGATATGTAAGTAGGACAAGAACTAAACTTCAAAGAATAAGGCAAAAGCCTTCCTTTTGGATCCTTGTTTATGGGTATCTCTTTGGCCTATCGATTAATATGGACAGAGATGATGAGCAACACCAAGGCCTGAGCCTTGATATATTAGCTTAGAAAGTCAGGCTGGCTTGGCTGGTATGAGGATGTCAGATGGTTCTTGCTGCTTTGAACAATACCCTTTGCAAATGAAACACACAATCTATCAAGCTGAAAAAGAACTATTTAAATATGTGTCACATGGTAAAGCCAGAGACTGACACTGGGTGTTTATGTGTCCCAGTGACACTGCTGAAACAGGCTGGCACTGTGAGCTGGGAAACCAGCCACAGCTTCACCCTACACCCCTATTTCTGAGCAGGCTACTGAAATCAGTCTCTTAGGTCAATGGCTGCTGCCCAGGGGGCTGTGCTGTTCATCACATATACATTGAGGCTTCTGCTATGGGCAATTTCTAGGTACAAAGAAGTCTATGATACTTCTGACCTGCTGCCCAAGTTGAATGGGCCAGATATCCAGGAGAAGTGAAGTGTGCAGTAGGTAGTGGGTGTCACCAGGACAGAGAATAAAACTCACCAGTGTAGTAAACCTCCCAAGCTTACTCATACCTGCCCCTCTTCCTGAAGCTGGAGCCCAACAATATGCCCACAGTCCCTCCTGAGAAAGTATGCATAAAGTGCTAACTAGATACAAAGTTACCTTGACCTAGGAGACCACTCACCCTGGGTAAATGGGGCAGTATGGCGGAACACTTCTTCCCCTTTGTAAATCAGGACCTGCACAGTTGCCTCTGTGTTACCATTTTTTTACCTTGCAAAGTCCCCAGATATTTATTATCTTACCTTTTACATTAAAGTTTGGGACCCCTGATATAAATTTCTATAAGACACTATCCAAATAGATTCACCAGTTTGATTAGGGGACCTTAGGAAAGGGAAACATTGAGAGTCTACGCTAAGAAATCAGAGGCTGACTCACTTAATCTGCATTTAAGAGAGTGATGCAAGTCTTAGATTTGTAGACCAGAATCCGCATATTTCTGAGAGATGCATTGTGTCATCTTCATACTGGGCTCAGTTATAAGGGGTATTTGAATGCCACCTACTGGGCACAAACAGCCTCCACATATTGGAATATATCATTCACAATCCCAAACCTGGAGATGGAAGCTGACAACTAACAACACTGCTTGCACTGGACCACACTGTGTCACCACTGGCTGAAGCACTTGAGGCATAGTGAGAGGTGTTCTCTGACACAGTCAAACACTCCACAGAGGATAGAGCAAAGTTTCTCAATCTCTTGGATCCTATTTGAGGAGTGTCAGCCCAAGAGGTAAGTCCAAGTCCTAACACCTAGCATCTGTGAGTGTGAGCCTATTGGGAAATAGTATGTGTCTTTGTAGATGTGGTCACATTAAGGATCTCAGGATGAGCTCATCCTGGACTATGAAGGGTCCTAATTCCAGTGAAAGGTGTCTTTATAAGAGAATGGTATGGGAATTTGAGAGATAAGACAGGAAAAGGCCATGTAAAGTTACAGAGATTGGAGTTATGTTGCCAGAATCAAGTATTACTAACAGCAATCATAATCTAATAGAGAGGCACAGAAAGGATTCTCTCTCAAAACCTCAAGAATGAACTGGTCTTGCAAACACCTTGATTTTAGGCTTTTCACTTGTAGATCTGTGAGAAAGTAAACTTCTGTTATCTTAGACTACCAAGTTGTGATTCTTTGCTACATGCAGTAATACCAGGAAAGTAATGCAACCAGGATTCCAATAACAGCCTCCCCCAGGACAACAATCACAACTGTCCCTATATACTTCCAAATGTCCTTTAAGGAGCAAAATTACCCCAAGTTTAAAAATACTGTGTCCGAATTATATTCTCTAATCTAAAAGGAAGGGACTCTTGAGCTCTGTGAAAATTATCCAGTTATCACAATATATGACCATCAGGATAAGACCATTGACATGAGGGCAAATGGGAACTACAACTCTCTGGGGAAGTTAGACACAGAAATAACCACGAACAGTCTATTTTATTGATGAGGCCTTTTCTCTGAACCACTGGATGTAAGTAGGAGCTCCTTTTAATCTACTTTGGATTACTAAGCATTAAGAAAATTCTAATCTTTACTTTTTTGCATGTATAAGTAAAGACCAGGGTTCTTCACCTGAGAGAGGGGGTGTCTCATCCCAAGGATGTGTCCAAGAGCAAGTGCAACAGTGAACATTAACATAGGGGTTGATTTTGTCTTCTGACTCTTGGTCTCTTCCACTGCTAGTTAAAGGCAGAGTCTAACTCCAGCTCTATTTCTGGAAACAAACTTGGGACACACCCCAAAATAGCATAACAATATCATCGCTGGTTAGAAATGTGACTTGGAAATCAGGCTACCTGATTTCACAATAGAGGTCTGCTCTGCATGGCCATGTGAACTTTCATAAGGCACACAACTTCTTCACTCTCACTTCATCATCTTAAGAAGTGGGATCAATGGTGTACTCACCTCTCAATGAGAATTCCAAAGTTAATGAACATAAAAAGTACTTAGCCTAAAGTTTGATTGGCGCAGGAAAGCATTCAGGAAAGATTATTCAGAAAGAAGCACATTCATGCATTAAACAACAAATTTGGCGAGCACATAAAAGTCATTGGTGTTTTGAAGGCACTTACCAGAGGAATGGAAAGTACAGACTCTTAAGATTTCAAGTGTCCTAACTTAAAGCATGCTCAAAAGAATTTTAATTATCTGGATGAAGGATTACCCACCAAAATTAATTCAGGTAATCAAAAGCAGCAGTTAATCCTGAAATAACTGAACCACTATCAGCAGGTGCCATCAACAGCCAATTTTCCTCCAGCTATAGTCTACCATGTAGCCTGGTTATGTGTGAGGTTAGATTCCTTGGCCCGAGAAGCTGCCAGCCGATTAATGAGAGCAGGCCTCAGAGAGTAGCCAATCCAGCCTTGACTTGCTTACGCTTAATCCACAAAGCTCATTCTGAAATAAACTGAGCAAAGATGGCCAAACACTGCAATTGCATTGAATCCTCAAAAGGCAATTAGAAGTACACAATTTTAAAACCTTGAACATATATCAGTTCCATAATGTTTCCATGGCAAATCACCACAAGCAGGGTAGCTTAAAATAACAAAAATTTATGAACTTAAATTTTAGAGGACAGATGTCAGAATAGATCTTGTAGGTTAATAGATCTTGTAGGTTACTTGTTGGCACAACTGTAATAGACCAAAGACAAGGATTCACATGAAATGTACATTTAATCCAAAATGGTCATAGTTTTGTTGTGTCATAAGTGATCCCTCTGCCTGTTATATAAGATTCAATACTGTGATTTAAAACTGTCTCCTTGTGTATGAATACAGTGAACTAAATGTGCACAGAGGTCATGGTGAAAACATGATTGGAGTCATGGTAATGGGCAGCTGAGGGACCCAGTGAGGTGTTGATTGAAATGGCAGAACAAGAAATTAGTTCATCTCTCATGAAGAAAGATAGTCTTCGCAAAGCAAAGAGACTCTCAGGAACTAGAAAACAACAGCAAAGCTTAGTGAAAACTCAGTTGTCTGAACAAGTTATGGGAATCCTTGACTCATGGCACTGTATTGATCAGTATCAGAAAAGAGCCAATATACGCCAGCCCCCTATCTCTTTTTAGAGAAAGAGCCCTGTGTGTGTGTGTTCTACGCTGTTCCTGAGTTCCTCCAGTTGCACAGAGCAGCAAAGTGCTGGATAATTCCCGGCTCACGGGCTGTTTCCCCTTCTCTGCTTCACTTCTTTCCTGCTGCCCCATGTCCTGGTATTACCAAGTTCGAAATGAACACTTGTGTTGGGCTCTGTCTCTCAGGGTCTATTATCGGTTTCCTATATCATGACCGCTCCCAGTGTACGAGCCCCAGCGTCCATTACAGAAGCAAAACAAGAGTAAGACACTATGCCTGGTACCCATCACTGGGGAATCCTTGGGAGTGAAGAGCAAATTCCTGGGCTTCAGAAAATATCCACTTGCATCTACACTAGTGACAGCCAATCTAAGAGAGAAAGGAGGTTGGAGAACTGAATTTTTCTGGACACTCAAGACACAAAACTATATCCCTAACTCCAGATAGCCTTATAAAGGGCAGAAATTAGGCCACTCTTTTCCCTCCCCCTTTGCTTTATGTTCCATATGAACCTACCACCCTTTAACACCTTCTGTCTTAACTTCTTCCATCTTCATCCTGTTGTGTCACACAAATACACAGTGCTTTAGGTTATGAAGTTTTTGGTATGGATCAACATTTCAATAGAGCTACCTTAGCACCAACAAAGAAAAAGAAAAAGAGCCTGATATATAGTGTCTACCAATTTCCATGGTGTAAATATTCCTTTCATGGCTCATTTCAACCTAGGAATATGATATTATATGGCTCACAGACTCCTGCATATTTAAGAATCAGCTCTTGTGAGTTGATAGAGCAGGCTTCTTCACACCGTGGCCACGTCTTCTAAGACTTTGCCATGGTAGAAACTTCTTATTTTGGATACACAATCTGCTTTATTAACTGACTCCAGAGGAGGAAATGATTCAGTAGCACAGAGCTTCTTCTTACTCACCGGACAGCACTGATAGGTAAACAAATCACATGGAAGTCATCCTCTTTAGTCCTTCAGAGGCCCAGGCTGAGTGCAGAGCTTCTGTCTTCAACACATGGCTTCCAAGGTCCCTCTGGGTCATCTCCACTCCTGTCCAAAAGAGGAACACTACAGAAGATTACAATGGGATTCATGAACTTCATTTTTCTCATATACTATTGATTAAAACCAGAACACACCCACAAAAATCTACAAAGAAAGTTTGGAAATGTGGGGTAGCCATGAGCCCAGGAAGATAAGAATTGGATTCATTGAGTATCTACATTTTCTGCCTTAGTCATCTTTGTATCAGTCACTGTGTTCATCAGGTTTGAATGCATGTTCAGATGAATTCACATATTTTATAGAGGAGTGAATTAAAGTTTATAGAGGCCAAGTGATTTGCCCCAGGATCCATGGGTAGGAAGTAGGAGAACCTGGACTTAAAAGCATTTCTGTCCTATGCAATAGGTAAAGTTCTTCAATCTAAAAGTTTCATTTAGCTTCATCTTTGTAAAGATGAGGGCCAGATACAATGTGATCCTAAATCAGATCCTTGTTAAAGCAGCTCTCCTGTGGGAAGATTAGTTTTTACTCTGGCCTGTTTATACATTTAGCACCATAAGGGTAAGTGTGACTATTATTTTTTTCTTTAATTTTTTAATTGTGCTTCTGTACATTTCATACAACAGTGCTTAATCAAATTTAGACACTCTCCCCCTTCCACACTCTACCTTCCCCCTGCAGCACCTCACGCATTACACTACATATGTGAAGTCCTATCCAGGTAAGCATTTGTACCCAGATATCTTTCAGTGTATGTTCATCCACTTCTTAACAAATGAATCTGTTAACCCTAGTTGTCAGAATTGATGGCTTTTAGTGAATAGAGATTTGTCTAACCTGTGGTAACATCCTTCCCAAAGTCATGAGAATCCAAGGCAGCTGCAGAACACTGGCAGGCACAGAAGTGGGCAGGCATAGGAAGGGGAATGATGAAGCCAGAGTTTAGAAATAAGGAAAGAGTGAAAAAAAGACAAACTAAGATATCTTGGTGTTAGTACATTTTACAAAATACTGATGCCCTGCAGTCCTGAGATTCTGATTAAGTCATACTGGGTAAACAAAGACAGATTGACTTTTGGCCAAGAAGAGTGAAAGGGAACAGAAATAAAGTTTGGGGTCTTAATGAAAGATTCTTCCAGATACAGAAAATGGAGCTACCAAGAGCCTCATACTCATTACAGGGTGTGAGAGCTGACATCTGCCAAGGTAGCTCTGTGTCACAATTATGGACAGGGCTCCAAGGGCATTTGGTACTAACATGAAATATTTGAGTGTGCATAGGATTCTTTCCTTTCATAAAACTTGAATAAAGATGTTTATTTCCCAATATCAATTCCAACACTTTTCTTTTGACTAGTGTTGAATCTCAGAGAAAAGCACTGGAAGGAGGGAAAGCCACAATTTCCATCCTCTGAGGGTCCCAGATGGGTCGGAGAATTAAATTGTACAAGATAGATTAACAGGAGAAAAGCATATGGATATATTAAATACAAGTTTTACGAGGCACAGAGTGCTCATAAAGCAATGAAGACCCAAAGATGCTGAGTTGATCGTTTATCAATTTGAAAAGAATCTTAAGCTGTGAAAAAGCATCTAAATTATGTGTTATGGCTTAAAAGTTATATTAATGAGGTCTACATAGAATGCTATTAATTTCATCTTCCTTCACCAATGATACGAATGTTATTTTTTCATACAAAGATCATCTCTGACTGGATCTGGTGGCATGGGCTTCTAATTCCAACTAATTGGGAGGTTGAGGAGGATCACAAGTTTAAGACCTGCGTGGAGTACAGTGATTTCAATCAGCCTAAAGAACTTAGCAAGACCCTATATCAAATAAATAAACACAAAGATGCGGGCTTGAGAGATGGCTCAGTAGTTAAGGGCACTGGCTGCTCTTGCACAGGACCCAAGTTTCATTCTCAGTACCCACAAGATGGCTAACAACTATCATAATTCCAGTTCCAGAGGAATCTGACACTCTCTTCTCACCTCTGTAGGAGGTCATTGGATGACACGCATGTATTTACATACATGCAAACAATACACTCATACACACAAAATAAAATAAAACTAATAAATAAAAAATACTTTAAACTACAAAAATGGGTCAGGAAACAGCTGAATGGTAAAGTACTTGCCTAACATGTATAAGGCCCCAGATTCCATTTCCAGTACTGAAAAAAATAGGACTTCTTTCACATGGGAATGTCATCTCCTGCTTTTAAGAAACACAACAAAACACACTGCCAGACAGGAGAAACCAACCTGCCAGTTGTTGGTTAGAGTAGTCCAAGAGACTCCCCAAATAGCATAGGCCACAGCCTTCAATTACCTCCCAGAACTTGAAGCTAAGACCCTATTGCTGAAGACAGGACATACTTTGGACACAGGACTTGATGCAATAAAGCTGGAATTGACCTGGAAGGCTTCTCCCTGAAAACTAGCTCTCATAGTTCTAGAGGATACTATGCAAGCTACTAAAGGATAAAATCAATTAATGGTCCATCCCAGCTCTAAATCCTAATAACCTCTGGCACCATAAACTACCTTTATTGGTGCAGTAGGGGCACTGTAATCTAGGGGGTAATCAACAGTCATCTAATTGGACTTAGAACCAGGGTTGGTACATGAACATAAAGCAAGAGGCTTTCAAGTCACTGGAAACTTGTTCTTAGGAACTTGCAGCAATGCTGACAGCATTCACAAGACCCATGCACATTCATTCAGAAAAATCCCAACAAAACAAAAAAATCAAACAAACAAAACAGCATAGAATAGGGGAAATGGGGAGCAGGCCCCAACCCTAGCCAAGGAACTATTGGCAAATGATTACTATGGGTTGAAGGAGAGATCATTAAGGGAGTGACTCTAAATAGGCTGACTGGATGCCAAAGGATGAACTTGCACCAAGGAACACCTGGATAGAAATGCTAGGCTGGATAAGACTTAACATATATGCCATAAAACCTGGTGGGGGGTGGTCTATAGTGGGTAGGGAGAGGTAAGGGTTATAAACTTGATTAAGGTGCATTATATGAAATGCACAAAAACTCAATAAAATGTTTTTAAATGAAAAAAAGAAACTCAATGAAGTTCAAAATGATCTTTCTGCACCTACTGATTTTTAAGTATCTTTAATTCAAAAAGATGAATGTCCCAGAGCAGCAGATTTTGGACAACTTCGGAATCACATTACAGACAGGGTCCTGGCATTTGCCTATAAACCTAGAGTCTACCTTTGAAGAATCTGCAATGGTAATCTGCAACAGTGTTGGATGTTGCGTTTAAACATAATTCTTAGAACTTCTGTAAAGATGATGATGGTCTCTCCATACAAAGCTACATTTTTATCTTCTTCAGCCTTGGTTATTGGATGCACCTTTAGGTTTTGTTTTTAGAAAAAGAGAACCACTTATTTCTTATATTCAAAAGAGAGAGAGCATCTAGTAACCAAATCCAGAAATACTGAAATTCAATCTCATTTCTATTCTCTCTCAACACTGAACACCAAAAGAACTTTCCAGTCAGTGGGGTATATTTTGTCTTTGATGTGACATATTTAACCAAGTCACCGGCATGAATTTCCTGAGCACTTAGTCTCTGCGGCAGTTTGAGTTTGATCAAAGATATGGCAGGGCTTAGAGAGTCTTCAGTATTCATATTCACTTTCATATTCATCCTTTCAAAGTTCAGGGTCTCAACTAAGGAACCCCTCTCAGGTCACACAACACCAAGTCCATTTCTATTTTCTTTTGACACCTAGTGTTTTATGTAATATTTTACATCATGGCAGATGGATCCCCCTGGGAGAAATGCTCCAGGTCTCCAGAACACTCTGTCAAGATGATTTTCCTAATTTATTAAACAAGTCCACAGCCAAAGAACAGGTTTTCAGCATTTTTTAAAAGAAAATATTGAAAATCATCACTATTTAAAATGCTAGAACTGGCTCTGAAAGGGTAGTCCCTTGCCCTTGAAGAACTCATCAGCTTGACCAAGAAAGTTGATCCCAGTTTTGCAGCATCAGAACTCTCACATTAGGAATCAATATTCTGTATTAGCTCCAGGCTGAAGAAAGAAAATAGAAGCGCAAGTTGCCCCATCTGCTTTCAGGGACCGTGCTTTGGAACTTAAAATGAAGCTTCTATTTAAAGCAGGGCTTGCTCTTGTTAACTCTTGGAGCCCAACTGGAATGTCAAAGTGCAGACTTAAAACCGTCAGGAGCTGATGTGGTCCCGCCCATTCTGGAAAGAGCATGTGCTTTGCAGTTACATTCTCTGGGTCCGGTAATTACAAAACCAAAACCCAAATCAGATGATGTGATTTCACCCAACAACAGTCCCTTTGCGAAGCCTATAATCATTGTTTATACTTTCCCATGTCAGTCTGCGGGAGTCCCCACTCTGTTTTTCTTCTCCCATTGGCAGCTGCTGCTGCAAACGTTAGCTTGAAACAAGCAGTTTCTTCCTAGGCACAGGCGGCTGTCCCCATGCTCTAAGTGGCCGGTGCAAGGCCTTGCATTATGCATGGCTCAGCGGGGTTTTCAGGTCAGCAGTGGCAGTGCAGTGGACCAGACTGGGAGTCTGGAGAAAGACTGAGGATGAGGCTGTATTCTTTTACCTCAATGCCACACCCAGGTACCCCATCCCTTAGATGAGCCTTGACTGACAGTGTCTGTCTAGGCTCCCTCTCAGGGACAATTTGGAGCTCCTATTACAGTATGACTTCTGGGGCCTTTGAAGTCCCAGCTGCTGGAGAAAAAGCACTGTAGTGATTAGGGTCCAGAGCTCTCCAGGAAGGGGATGGCTACACAGTTGAATATGAAATGCAATTAAAAAGGAGCACCTGGGATCAAATTGAGGCAAAAAATGTGACTTTGGCTTCAAGCAGAACGGGGCTCATTTAATCACATAGGAATGCTCATCATTACAAAATGCTTGATTCTAAAAGACCCAAAACTTAAAAAAAATAGCAAAAAGGAAATGAAAGAAACAAACAACAGTGAAAACTCCAACTTGAAACACAACACAGAGATGCAAGAATTCTTTTGGGCACCTTCAGGTTGGCCCACAGGCAATTAAAGTGCAGATTATTCATCCCTGGACATTGGTGAAGTCCTTTTGCTGTTGGGGGCAATCCTGGCATCTTCATCCTTCCCTAGACACCCTTGGACTTCCCATCACTTCTCATGCTCAATTTGCCTTTCCATGCCTAGGGATAATTTCCCAGAGGGTGTTCCAATTCTGCAAGACTCGTGTGTGTGTGTGTGTGCGTGTGTGTGTGTGTGTGTGTGTGTGTGTGCGTGTGTGTGTGTGTTTGCTCTGTATATGTTGATTTTAGGACCTTATCTCCACCAAAACACATCTATCCCTTTTCCCATTCCTTTGTGCCAATGAGAGTCAAGTTGTGGCAATTTCTGAACCAGCTGAAAGGCTCATTAAAGCATAGATTTGTTCAAAGGCCTGGTTCCATACCTTCCCATTCACTGGGCCCTGGGTATTGCCAAGAATTTACACTTTTGACCAATTGCTAGCACCTTGTGCTGTGAGTTGGAGGCCCAAGCTTGAGTAGTACTGCTTAAACCGACCCGTTGGACTGTGACACTAATCAGACCTGTAGTGAGTTGTCATGTTGAAGAAAAATGTTCCTGAACTTGAAGTCACCAAAAACAACCAAGTTTGAGCTCCCTCCAAACAGACCACCTCTTATCTATATCAACCTGGAGACCAGAGGTTCTCAGAAACACACAGCCACCTTTCTAACATTGATAGCAGACACCACCCAAGGTGGATTTCATCAGAATCTTGAGGCATGGCTCTAGGGCATCGGTATTCTATAACATCTGCGCAAATTATCCCCCTATGTCTTAACTCCTCTTGACCTCAGTATTACCTCCTGAATGATGGATATAACAACTCTTACCACATAAGACCATTGAGACAATAAACATAAATGTTAAAAATATTTTTCAACGGCACAATGCTTTTCAAATCTCAGCTGTCATTTTCCATTATAGAAATGTAACTTCTCTGTTTTGTTTTTGAAAGAGTATCTGATTCTGTATCCCAGGCTGACCTGGATATAACTTAATATGTAGCCCAAGCTGGCTTCAAAGTCATAACAATCTTCCCGCCACAGCCTCTTGAGTGTTGAGATTACAGGTATGAACCACCAGAAATCACTTATGCCTTGCAAATACCTATATGAAGACTAATGTTTCAACTGCTATGATGGCAAACATCTATAATCCAGAACTTGGAAAGCTGAGGAACAAGGATCAATGACAGTTCAATGGCCCTCTGGGCTGCATAATGAGTTCAAGGCAAGCCTAGGCTATCAAGTGAGGACCTGCCTTAAAACAAACAAAAGACTGATATTTTTGGTACAGGTTAAGCTTCTGGAGAAACTTAGTGGAACAGAAAAAATTTAAGAAATTCATCTTATCTCCTGGTTTCTCTTTTTAAAGCTTTCTTATTCTTTCTCTTTTTTTGTCCAGTGTAAGTGAAATTATTATTGATGGCTAACCAATGGTTTGGGGATTCTAATTTAATCAAGAGCCAGCAAGCTTCTCCCATAAAGGACCTGAGATAAATACTTCAGGCATGCAGGACAGATGTCTCTTACAATTAGTTTACTCTGCCACTGTGGCACAGAAGCAGACAAAGACAAAACCATAGAAATAGGTAGCTGTAGACAATCCATACATCGATGGATTTAGCTGTGTACCAGTTTGATGTACCCAAACAGGTGCAGGCTGAATCTAACCATGTGCTATAGTTTGACACCCACTCTTCTAGGTTTCCAAGAAGGACAGAAAAACACTCAAAGTTGATTCAAGCAGCAGCTGAGACCCATCCTAAAGGGCCTAAAGCAAAGAGTAATTTCTATTCATGCTTCCACATATAGTCGAAATTGTGGGTGGGGAAGGAGATGAGGAAGGCTGACAGTGTGTTTAAACAGATAGGCAAAAGTGAAATCCCTCACTTCAGAATCACCAGTTGATGGGAGATGGCTGTAATCTTCTTAGCTCACTGTTGGTGCTTAGCAAAAAGTAGCGCCTTCCCTGCATTACCGCCTTCTGGTTAAAAACGAGAGAATGGTTTCCTACCCAGCCATGCAATCCACTAAGATGAGACGTTTCCATGGGTCTTTACTTAACACTAGAGATTGCACCTAAAATTGCATGAAAACCAACCCAAATGACATAAAAGAGGGAGCCACTTTCCCATGCTTTGTAAATCACAGCACTCCCTTCAGTGACATAAGTGAAAGAGGGGCTTGTAGTTCTTCCTCTTGTATCACTTAGTGATGTTCAGGCCCATTTTTCATTGTCAGAATGGTAGAAGGATGACTGGTACCTGATGGGTAGAGGTTCCCACCACGAAGACGCCCCCCAGGTTGAAAATCCCTGAGAAACCATCAGTCAGCAGGGCAGTAGGGGGAGGGGGCATTATTCATTCTCAAGCAAAGAATAGCTAGGAATATAGCCCAACATAAAATTTTGGAGTTACTTAAAACATTGAGATTTTGCGAATACTTTTTACATAGCTTAATTGTGCAGAGCTTGGGCTGTGTGGATGACATCATGTAGCAATGTCAAAAGGTCAGACATACTTGATAGACACTGAGAAACATGACTTTGAGCCCTCCTGCCAAGCTTCTCTCTTCATTGTATTTCCTGGCCCATGCTTCTTCCATGTTTTGGTCAATGTGGCCATCACTCCATTCTTTAGGGAGAGAATACTGAAGAATGTTAGATCTTAGAATTGGAAGTAAACTCAGGATAGGATCCTATTTGGATGGCTATTGTTCAGTGATACTCTTCTCAAATTTTCTCACACACATCACCTGGGTAGATAAGCTGCAGGTTCCGCCCTTTGCATTTGCTCTGCTACTATAGGCCTAGGGGAGTCCTAGCCAAACTGTTGACAGAATGTAAGGAAAAGTCCATACCCTACACATGATGGAGTTACAGTCCACTAAAATGAACTCACTTCTTCCAGGGCACACAGCTAGACATTCTAGAAAGCAGCTAAAAAAGAGACTTCCTGGACTCTCAACCTCCTGCCACCGGCTAGTAAACTACAAGACCCACCTGTCCTCTGACATGTCGAATCATCCTACAGAACCATGCTTAACCTGAAGGAGCTGTGAGCAACCTACCTCCACCATACAGAGCCTTGCTCTTTTCTTCCATCTCTTTAATAACCTGTGGAAACATCTGCCCCAGGCAACAACTCAGCTTGGCAACTCTCTGGAGTATGTTCCTTGTTGATCCTGTAAACCACTCAGCAGTCATTCCTGGAAATGTATTTCTGGGAACCGGCTGAAGTTTGAGAAATGGCAGAAAAGGAAACCTGTTCGTCAAAAGAGGGCAAGCTCTGATTTCTGCTTGAGTTTGTATCAGCTGAGAACAGGTGGAAACCTTGAGATTGTGAGTGTGTGAAATGAACGTGGAGCCCCATAGAAGGAAGGCATCTTCTATGAGTAAGCGTCCTCTGGACGCAACCCATCAGGCAGCCTGTGGGCTGAGGATTTATGGACGTGTTTTCAATTTCTCTGACAGAATCTGTTTGGATTAAGGACGGCTGTTTAATCTTTGAAATAATGTGTTCCATAACAAATGTTGGAATCACATATAAATTGCTCCCTTCATTCTGTGAGACAAACCCTGACTAAAGGGGTTTGAAATCCCCACAAGGTGCTCTTTGCTTATTGCTCATTCAGAAAGGAGGGAAAAAACATTTCTTTAATGAAATGTAATGTTGAGAAACTGCCAAAAATAGAAGCTCCCTATCTGCCTTCACATAGCTTCTTTCTAGCCAATTAACTGCCAATGAACTGAGGAAGAGCTATAAGCACAGGCATGCCAGCACCATGCATATAGCCCTGGGCAGACATGGAAGTTCCTGGTCCCCAACTCAACCTAAAAAATCCCAGGAAGTCCATGCATGACCCTGAATTTATTTACAAGACCATTCTGGCTGAGTCCCCCGAAGTAAGACTTAGGGGTTGTCACCTTTGGGACAAATCCTGTTTGCTCATTCTTACTCTTTGGTTTTTAACTACATCATGTTAAAATGAAATATCCAAGGCCCAAAAAGGCTGTTCTTGCATTCTATCAACAAACATATGTCCATATGAACACAGTGCTGCAGATACTTTTTTCTCTGTCTAGTGGATATTGGGGTTTATAGTGTCTGAAAATAAGCAATGTACATGCATTCTTGTGTTTCATATGTTTCATGAACTCTTATCCCAAATTTCAAACTAATCAATGAATGTTTCAGTTTTTTCATATTAATGTTTTTCTCTCTAAGCTAAGATAAAGCAACAAAGAAATTTTCTCCCAAGTAATTTGTCTATCTTCTGACTAATTTGGAATCATCAAGAAATTGTTTGAAAACAAGAGGTTTGATTTCTGGGACTTCTGCTTGTTTGAAGGGAAGTGTTTGTTTCATTTTGGTTTTTTAGAAAATGATTACAGATAATAAAAGAAAATAATAGCTACCATTTGCACAGTCATGTCACATGCCAAGCATTTTACAGTGGTTATGATGTTTAATTCTCACAGCCACACTAATGGGTAAAGGGCAGTGGCTCCCTCTACAGAGATGGGAAATCCAGGCTCCTAGAGGTTCAATATACTTGACAATGTCACAAAGCCAGGTCTTGATGGAACTGGAATTCAAGTGAAATTCTGTGGGCATCTACATTGACGAGACTCCCTGAACACCCAATACTGAAATTCTATCAGGATGTAACAAGATCCTAGGAACTTTCCAGGTAGGGCTTCTTTAAATGGCACTGATATACCAATAGCCTGGTTTCCATCTCCAATCCTCCAAATCTCCCTGAACTCTGACCTTGAATGGCTAACAGACAATTTTCCTTCATGAGTTACAGCATGAAGCTTCTCGCCTCCTCTAGGCCATCTCAGCCACTATATCCAATCCACCAGCACATCTATTGACTTTTCCTTGGCAATCTATCCTTTTATTGAAGAACTTTGCCTGGGGCAAGCCTTGATCATATACCCAGAATCCTGACTTCTACACTATCTAATAGTCCAGAAAGGTTCATGGACAACACAAGTCAAATTATAACACTACTCTAAATCCTGAGTTGGCTCTTCAAGATCCCAAGGCATCTACTAACGTCTGCTCTCCCTGGAAAGGGAAACGGAATTCAAACACTCCTGCTACTTCCCCACCATATCCTGGAGCCATTCACCCCTGGTGACCCCACTTCTTAGCACATTTGTATTTGGTGTCTCCTGTGTTAAGGATGCCTTCTCCAAACTGGTTCCATTCCCTAATCACAGGGTAATCCTACTGCAGACATTAAATGGTACCTCTTGTGGGTTTCTCTTTCTTCCTTTGTTCTCTTTTCCAAATTTCTTTAAAGCTAAATGCTTTTGTTTTTAAAAGAAAAAAAAAAACACTGGGGAAGGACATAATGCAAGCCCTTCTGTTTCCCAAAGGAACAGAAAACCTTCTGTTAGAATAAAGGATGGTAAGCCAAGCTGTACCCTCCAGCCTCCAACAAATGCAGACACACAGATGCCCTGAAGATAGTGATCCTGCTCTATCCTTGGAAATTTAGAGACCCCCATCTGAATTTTGATTGGTTCCTTGCCCACCCTGCCAAGAACAAGGGAATTTAAAGCCAACCGAATGGACATCACAATCTGCGTAACAACCATGATAAAACAGGTCTGTCCTATGGCTCAATGTATCAACAATCTTTAATGGGAGATTTCCACAGGACCTATTGGGATGAAAGATGCAGTGAAATCACCATCTCTTCCATTTGCAACATGCTTGTTAAGGACTCAATGCTTGTTTTTTTTTTTTTTTTTTGAAAAATAGATTTCAAACATTTACTTTTTAATAAGGTACCAATGTTTACACAGTGTTACAGTTTTTTTTAAAATCCAACACATTGCTATGTGATTGCTTCAAATTCAACTGTGAATATATTTCATAAAAGTTACACACAGGCTCATTCTCTGCACACCTAGGATGGCAAATAAATAGTTATTACCGTGCAGATGAAAATGGGATCTGGTTAATGTTTCCCAAGTCAGATATACAGGCTCTTTGCTCATGTAAATCATTTCAAAGTTAGAAGCTCTCTGATAAACGACTGCCTGCCTAAAAATCCAAATGAAGGTTGAATATTGCAATTCCATGGAGATTCCATCATTCTCCTTTGTGAGTTTTTCATCTTCTCCAGCACAGCATCAGATAATGAAAATGGTGCTGAATATGCAAGTTGATAATTTAAAGTAATCCATTCTCACCTAAATGAAACAAACTGTTCTCAAATTTCCAGTTTCTGTGACTTATTAGGCTCAAAATGTATCTGTTTGCAGGTCTTCTCCTTGGTGAGGCCTCTGGGAAGTGCTAAACCGTGAACTTGAGACTGCCTGATGCTACACAACAGCCAGAGTGGAAGACTGGGAGATTTCCTTCTAGTAAATATGCCTATCCTTAAAAGCCACAGAAATATCTGCATTCCCAAGGGATGCACTGAAAAACACCAAGAATAAATCCACATGTCACTTTTGGGCTAGCCTTTCTTTCATGTTCTACAATCAATTTCCTTAGTAACAGAGAAGGAATGCAAGAAACAGGTGTTATGCTTCATCAGAGAACATCTCTACCATATTTCCATTTTGTTTGATTTTTACCATTAAGAATGGATTCAGGAAGACTCTGGAAAGTTTTACAAATGCCTGAAAATTTTGCTTCTGGAAAAGAGGGAGGTGGCAGTATGTTCCAAGATGATTATTTCAACTCTATGCCGCAGTTCTTATCAGACCACTAAATAAACTGATAGTAAATAAACAGAGGCTCTACACTGGGATACAGCAGATAACCTCAGAGCCTCTACTGGGGTACTTTCTTAAGGGTAACAGAGTGGGGAAGTATGCCCCCACTGCGGGCTTACTCACTGGGTAAATGAACCATGAAGCTGAAGCTGAAGTGGGCTCCCTGAGCAGACCACCATGCCAGTTCCGAGCACATGCCCCAAGCCTACTTTAACCTGCCTATCTGATCATGGCTTTGATCCTCCACCCCTCACTGGGGGATCAAGAAGAAGGCTGGCTTATTTAGTCCAGTCATATTTTCAACTATTTCCATGAGTTTACAGGAATCTCAATGGTAAACACTGGGAAGAAATACAATGTTCTAATTTCTCCTTTGATAACTTTGGCTCAGAGTAAACATGCCCTTGTCTTCTTCCATGGACTCTTCAAGATTAGAGGGAAATTCCGGGGTTTCACTGACCTTTGGCTCTCTTGAATTAGTTTACAAGCTATCTGCTTTACTAAAAGGGCTTTGTGGATTCCAAAAGGCCAGGGTATGACTAATACTGTCTTTCCATTACAGGCCAACTCTGAGGGAAGTAACCTGGAAAAAAGAAGGGAACCTTTTCACACAGGATTTACAGGCCAGAAGAAGTCAGTTTCATTTACAAATGTTTCATGCAAAAATCTAATAACACCACTAATATGAGGATCTATTACTTAACATCCGCATGCTATGAATGAAAACGTGAACTTAATTATAAGATTGACACTTAAATTCTCTCCTATTATCTGAATATTTCCACAGTGGTGTAAACTCAGAGTGCAACAATTCATTACAGAAACAAATAGTTGGAATTATAGCTTTCCATGATTGTCAGCATGATCTGACTTAAAATTTTTGGATCTCTAGAATATATATTTCTTATAACAATGGGAAGATTCACAAAAACCCATTTGTAGCTCGCCATTTTATTTTTCAAAATAAAAATGTGTATTATGGTTGAGAAATGATGGTGTTGGCTTGGGAATTAGTTCCATGTCAAATCAGAGAGAATGGATAGGAAGCAAAATGTTTACAAGAATGTTCAGAAGGATTGTCAAGGATGAGAGAGTTTTAAAAAGACACAAAAGAACAATGACAGGGACATGATGACGGAATTTAATGTGACAGATACATTTCCCTCCCCCAAAGCAATCCCCCTTCCTCATTAAGAGAATCAAAATTTCATTCAGAACATAATGTATCTAACTAAAGGTTTTCCTTCTCAGACTCACATACAACTGAGGGAGGGGACATGTGACAGACAGAATTCTAGCCAGTAGTTCTATACTGAGCATCTCTGGGAAAGCTTTGCTTTGCTGATATATACATTTCACCTCGTTACTTGCCTTGTCCTCCCTTTTCCGACATAGAAAACAGACATGATACCTGGCAGCTCAGCAACATTCTTACAACTATGAGGCAGTAAGCCAAAGGACAGAGGATAAAGAAGGTGAAAAAGAAATACCAAAAGAATTTGGATTCATACTGACAGTATGGAGACAGTCCTGAGTGGCCGTTTCCCAAGTTCCCTCCCCAGCCTACTGTCAATTGGGTTTTCTGTTATATACAGTCAAGTGCACATGCACTAAATACATCAATATCCAATGACAATGAAATTGAACGCATGACAATGATGCATAAAGAGTGAAGGACAAAGACTAAATGAAATGGCAAGCGACACAAATCTTACACAGATCATTCAATGGACCTAAAATGCTTTGATGTTTTCCTGCAGAAAAGACAGAAGTGCTGACTAAAAGAATAAAAGTGTCATTAAGTTCAAATACAAAGATGCCCAAATGCTTAAATTGGCTGTATAAAATGTAACCCTTTCCTGTGCTATGATTGCTAGTATGAAAGTACATGCTTAGGCATTAAAACTAGACATTTTATATCCTACAGAGAAGAGAATGGAACAGATTTAGAATCAATTTAGTATTTCTCTTGTAATCCATTTGAAGGATTTCCCACTGAGAACTCATATGCCTCACCCTCATCACAGCTATATCTGAAGAGACCTGAGAGGAAAAATAAGCAGAAACACTGGGCAGCTGGTTTTGAGTCTTGCACATGCTACTTGGAAATTAAAACACACTATAGCAAACTGGGAGCACACAGGCCATAAGCACAATCCATAGAAAGTGCCAGACTGATCAGTATGTACGAATGTACAAGCAAAAATATAAATAAATAAAGCCGAAGCAATGGGGATGCAAATCCATGATGAGGTATGTGTCCCTTCAAAGCAAGAACATGTTCCCTTGCACTACATGTTCCAGAGTTCATTGTCCAGTCCCAAGATACTGGTCTTCCATAGAGAAATAGTTTCTTCATGATCATCATGGCAGGCACCTCTGATGTTGGTTCAGAAACTGATAAAGAAGCAAAACAGTCTTAAGAATAAGAGCAAGAAATGAGATGGCCGTAAGCAGACCCACTGGGGTATGCTTGTAGCTTTCACTGTATGGAACATTAATTTCATTTTCTCTTCCAACAAAGTAAGTGCAATGTCTTCAGCAAGATTCCGTAACACAGTAGCAACATTTCAGGAACCAATAAATAAGGATACTGGCATGCTGATTCCCCCTTTTTCTTCTGGACTCAATGCTTCACATGTACCCCAAAGTTACAAACATCAGCTTTGAGCAAAGGGGTCAAAGCCTTTGTGTTCCGTGTCCTCTTATACATCACATTATTTATCCCTTCCCACATGCTCCCAAAGCAGTTAGTAGACTCATTAAGAAACACAGTTCATAATGCATAAAGGGTTAAATCTATAAAATGCCTACTTATTTATGGGTTTGTCTTTTTTATATAGTTTCATCCTTCCTTACTTCTCAAACAAGGCTTTTGTTTCTGCTGCCCTCAGTCCATGGTCTTTCATTGGGATCATAATATATTATTTGATTATTTCTTTTAAAATTATATAGTCAGTGGTCTTCTAAAAATAATTGCCACCTTATTACTAATTGAACATGATGGATTCAGGGTCCTGGTTTGCCATCTGGGCCATGTGTCTCAGAACATCTTTTTTCGTGATGATCCCAAGGAGTCTCCTGGAGTGGAAACAAAATAGAAGAAAGAAGTCAGCTAGACAAGAGACTCATCACTCTCTGTTGACTCAGTGCCCACCTGGGCTCAGAGGTAGGCATAGTTGCCTCCCTTCCCTTCTGGTTGGGCAATCCCAACAGAGTGAGCTCTATCCATTGGTTCACATACAAGGGTCACAGATGCCACTACTAGATCTCCTGCATATTTCTCCTCTGTCTTTCTCTTCTCAACTGGAAGCCCAGGACAAGAGAACCAGGGAAGAACTCTGAGGCACAAAAGTCTGATGTAGAAGCCACTAGATTTAAAGATTTGGATCCCTGAATAACTGTAATAAACAGCATGCACCTCCAAACTATGTAGGATGTAATATATGAGAAAAATAAACCCTGTTTGCTTGCTTGCTTGCTTAATTGAGACAGAGTCTCTCTCTATAGCTCAGTCCTAGAACTTATAGCTCAGGCTGGCCTCAAACTCTTAATCCTTCTGCTTCAGCATCCCAAGAATTAAAAGTGTGCGTGTCCCAATGTCTAGCTTCAAAAACAAACATTTATTGCATTATGCCACTAAGACCATAAACTTGTTTGTTTCACAAGCTGTAAACGTACACTGACTAATACACTGACTTCAATGTTAAGATTAGAATCCATTTACAAAAGGCTCTGAAAGCTATTGTCAAAATTTGACTATACCATAGAAATTCCATGTATATGGGTTTTCTTGGTATGAGAAGTTAAGCCAGGCAAGTTGGTGCATGCTCATAATCCCAAGACTCAGGAAGGTAAGACAGGAAAATTGTCATGTGTTTTACGTACATATGTTTTACATATGTAGATAGCAAGTTCCAGGACATCCTGAGATAAAGAATGAGACCCTGTCTCAAAAATATTTTTTTTAATTTTATTTTACTGGATGGGTAGACTATAACATTTAATTTGATCAGATCATATATAAAATTCATCTCCTCTTTCAAAATTCCATTGTTTTCAAGTTATACAAATGGTGCCACTTAATAAGCTCTCTCTTTTCTCTGTATCTTCTCCTCTCCCTCTCCCCACTTTTCTTTGTGTAATATGCATTTGCATAAGTATGTATATAACTGTCAACTGCGCATACTGGTACTACTGTGTGGAGCTGGAGGTTGACTTCATTGCTCATTGATCTTCACCTTACTTTTTGAGACAGGATCTCACACTGAAATTAGAGCTCAGCAACTGAGATAGGATGGTCAGTCAATAAACTTCAGGGATCCACCTGTCCCTGCTCCATCCACCTCCAGTGCTAGCTAAAAGATGGGCACCATCACACTCAGTTTTTATGATGGTGCCGTGGTTCTGAACTGAAGTCCTCATGGAAGGAGGACTTGCTTCCACAGAAGGTACTTTACCAACTGAACCAGCTGCTCATTCTCCCCAAGGTTCTTTGTAGGGCCACCAGAACTGTATAATGCACAACTCCAGTGTTCACAAAGACTGGAATGGAAATGTTACTCCCTCAATGATATCCTGCCCATTTGCACAAACATTCACACTGACATTTGCATTATCTTTTTATTAAATACTTAAATAACAATCCGTGAGGTCAAATAATGCTCTGGTGGACTGGATGGTTTCACAAAAAGAGTGTAAACAATTTCTTTTGGAAAAAGTTCCATGACCAAGTAGATATGAAAGTAACTATTCATTCTATGTCCATCATATCATACTAAATCACAGGGGAACAGGGAAAGAAACCACAGCAGCCTCTCCTCAGAATACTGTGTAACTATCAAAATAATAGGTCTCTACCAAGTGGCTGTGTAAAATGATGGCATGGCAAATATCAGAAAGCACAGATACAATATACTACCATTTAACTCGAGCTGAATAAACACAAGCCATGCTTTACCAGTCGGTGGTTAATATGAAACAGGCTTCATGTGTTAGAAGGGTATCCCTACCACCCCACTTTGTGAACAAATCAGGCTGTCATTGACCACATTGCACCTTTAACAATCTAGAAAATGAGGTTTCTTTCTGGGGTTAGTTTCCTCGTCTATCACATTAGGAGAGTCAATAAATAGTACTCCCTACCCTTCATGTCAGGGGCACATCTTTAACAGGGAGGAAAGCAGCCAAAGGGTCCTCTAAAAGTATGTTGCACAGCAGCTTGGGTAGGAGAGCCTGCATATGACTCCTTGTCTTTGGTCATAATTGTACCCGACATTTAATATATATATATATATATATTTTTTTTTTTAAAGATAGGGTCTTGCTATGTAGCTCTGGCTGGCCTCAACCCAAGGAAATCCTCCTGCCTCAGGCTCCTGAGCATTGGGATTTTCGGGCATACACCACCATACCTGGTGAAATATACTTCTCTATCTCTCAATGCAGTAAAATTGAAGCTGCCCCATAAAACTAAATGTCACTCTATCAAATGTGCCAAGTTGCCAGCACTCAGCACGGGCTGCTGTAATAGACATCGCAGTTGAATCAAAGTATAAGCTCAAGGTGCCAGCAAGGCCAGTTTCTGCAAGGCCTGTCTCCTTGGTTGACAGATGGACACGGTCACACTCCTGCAGTGTCTTCATATGGCCTCCCTTCTGTGTGCAGATACTCCTTGGAGTTCTTTCTCTACTCTTAAGGACACCAGTCCTGTTGGGTTAGGGATCTACCGTAATGGACTCATTTAACCTTAAATACTTCCTTAAATGCCCAAAGTCCCCCACAGAGCTATCACACTGGAGGTTAGTCTTCACTATAGCAATTGAGAGGGAGAAACAATATAGTCCTAAGCAGTACTTCAACAACTTGTGTTGGATAGCTGTGGGGAAGTAATTCCTCTGAATGCTTCCTTTTCTACATTATGTGAAATTCTAAAACTTGCACAATGTGTAGAACTGTATTACAATAACCTTGTGTGTCCCCTATATGGTGTTCTAGTCCTCAAACAAGACACAGCTAAAGGAACCAAACATTGCCACTCTTCCTGCAGTGAGATGCTGACTTCTGCTAGGAACCTACCTGAAGTGTGAAAATGGACAAGGGAAATGGGGAGCTTTAGGCTCCTCACATGGGAATGTGACTTGGTAAGATAGTAGCTAGCTCCCGAAAACCCTCTTTCCTATCTTTGATTCATTTTCTTGGGGATCAACTGCTATAACAAGGGTCCACTGCATTCATCTAACGAGAGGAACATTATTACCCACTACTTGGCCAATCATCCTGCTTCAGCAGACGTGTTAGTGACCCAGTCTCACTGAAGTTGCCTTGGTCCTTGACTGTCATACATGGCTGCTGAGAAGAACAGTCTAGAGGCCTGAGGCATGTCGCAGGTTTGGAGACCGAGGTAAGAAAGAGATTTCCTCCTGGTCTCAGATGCATTATATTCTCACTCTGGTAGCCTCACTGGTATACAGCTGGCAAAAAGAGACAGTTTTGATGCTGAGAGAGGTCACTAATTAAAGCAAGTGAGTCCTCATCTCAGTCTATATAACACCGTGCACCCTTCTGTGTCCCGGCAAGGCTTTCTTTGTGTTTTCTCCACCTTGACATTACTGACAACTTGGACAGAACCGTCTTTGTGGGGAGTGCCTACACTGTCCTGTACCTAAGCTTCTATCTGCTACTTGCTAGCAGCACTGATGCTCCTCTAGCAATTGTGTCAACCAAAATTTCTTCAGACACTACCAAATGTCATCACTTATTGAAAGGCACTACCCAAACTAAAAGGTACTTACCGATCTCCATATCCATTGGTTTACAGCAATAGATAGAGATACCCTATAATATACTCCACCACCTCCATATCACATCTATAACCCACTACGTCCATCACAATAACAAAGGGCCACTGTAGGTACCAGCTCTTAAACACTTTCAATATCAATCCTAGTGGAAGCGAGGGAAGCTTTCAAGTAAGAGTGATGCTATGTGGCAAATACATAATATACCGTCAGTATGGTATGTAGGAATCTAATGACCTGGTCCTACATTCTCAACACATCATTCAACTGGTGTCCAATATTCCAGAACTCTGCATCACTGGACATGATGCTGCCTATCTTCTAATTGCCCCAGACCCCATCAGACTCAGTCTTCTCCCTTATTGAATGGCTACTGTGTGGAGGGCACTGAATTCTTCTGTGGTTTCAGTCAACAGATAGTGTCTTCTACCAGACGCCCTTGATGGTACACATTTATCACAGTTCTTGGGTCATGGTAGCTGCCTGGGTCTCAAGAAATTGGAAAATTAGAAGGACCCTAGATGAGACTGGCTCTGCGACCAATTCTCTTTAGCCTTGAGCAAAGTATTTTACATCTTTGTTGGAGAAATACAAGAACTTAAATGTCCATCACTTAACTGATAAAACACGGAGTTTTCATACCATGGAGTATGATTTAGGCACAAACACTAAGCACCAACATATGCTACAAAATGGATGAATCCAAGTGTCCACCAATAGGAGAAATAAATGAATGAACAGTGTTCTATTCATACAATGAAAAATTATTCTCCCATGAATGTAATAAGGTACTGATATACACCTCAACATGGATAAATCTTATAAATACTATACCTATGGGTAGGAGCCAGTCACACAGAAGGATACAGAGAATATGGCCTTGATGTGGCATGTCTGCAGAGATAGAGAGTAGATCAGTGGTTGCGTGGGACTAGTACAGGAGGTAACAGTTAAGGAATATAGGTGTTCTTTTTAAAGTGATGGAAAATTTTCCGACCTTGATGGTAGTGATAGATACAAAATTCTTTTTACACTAGAGCTGCTAAATTACACATTTTAAATGGGTGAATTGCTGGATATGAAAATTATCTCAATAAAACTGTAAAGATGCTGGCAACATGGTTCAGCAAGTAAAAAAGCTTGCAATATAAGACTAGGTGGCCTGAGTTTGATCTCAGGAATCACCATAAAAAAATAATAAAACCAGGATGCAGTTGTATGCATCTCTAATCCCAGCACTCTTACCAGAAGATAGAGATAGAGATAAGAGAATCACCTGGAAGCCTACAGGCCAGCCAGCCCAAAGTATGTGATAAGACAGAAACAACAGGAGAGACTCTGCCTCAAACAAGGTAAGAAAGAACTGACTCTCGAAAGTTGTCCTCTGACTTCCAAACATGATCTGTGGCAATACACATTCATACACATACATCCACATATGAATACTAATACTATTAATAATAAATACATAAATAAAAGTTGTAAAAGAAGAAAGAATCAGCTAAAATAAAGGCAGGGCCTCACAGACTGTATTAAGTTCCTCTCTCAATTCAGGTGCTAAAATGTGAGGCTAGCAACCAAGGACAGGTGAGAATATTCTATTACTGATCCCTCTTAGAAGATATTGTTGCAAAATAAAGGTCAAGGGATCAGTGGATGGATGTGGAAAAAGATGAGTACTTGCAAGTGTTAAGAGATTTTGATGTTCTTTCATAATTAAAAGAAAAGAACAATTATTAAGTCCAAACCTTAAACTTGTAATATGCCACTGAGTAAACCATGATCAAAAGTTAAATCTGTGCAAATCAATCCACAGAGGCAGAGAATCCACAGTTGCTCTTTCCATGGGGGGAAGGGCTCACCAGCTAATGATCCTTAATACAGAGACAGAGCCTCAGCTTAAATGGTTCACTCACCCTCTGTCCAGGATGTTTTATTTTTAAACTGGAAATCCCAGTTCATGATGATCAATTCTGGAATAACCTGCCTTGTCTGATGCCACTTAACTGTATTCTATCCATACTCCTTAGTAAATTGACAAGTTCCTTGACTCTTTTGTGCATGGTGTTTGATACTGAACTTAATGCCTCTTGCCTGGAAAGCAAGTATTTTACTATGGAGCTATGTCCCCAACCCTCTAGATTTAATTTTTTCTCTTTTTACATTTTGGTTACTAGTCTTAGCCTTTAATAGCTGTGTCATCTCTGCAGCCCCCTCTTTTTAAAATTCATATTGTTATTGAATTTTTGTGCATTTCCTACATATTTAGACCTCCCTCCCCTAGGAGACAGGGTCTTACTAAGTTTCCCAGACTGGCACCTTGAACTTACTCCATAGTCTGGGCAGCTTTGAACTCGTCGTTCTCCTGTCTCAGCCTCCTGAGACGGGATTTCAGCAGACTGGAGCCACTACACCCAGAAGGCTTTAAAACACACACACACACACACACACACACACACACACACACACACACACACACATTCATTCCTGTGGTGCTGAGCAGGGCCTTTTGCATATTAGGTAAATGATCTACCACTAACCTATAACCCCAGTCTGCTTTTTAAAACCCTTTGAGCCTTCTCCAGTTCTCAAAGTATATGCTTGGTAAAACACTAATTAAGCCAGTATTTCCTTGTAGAAATATGGCTACTACCACTTAAAAGTGAAGAAACTCCACCAAAACACACACAGTCACCCTTCATTTATCTGTGTAGCCTCGGTCTTGTTTTCTTTTCTTTACCCTAGAGACAGAATCAGAAGATCTGACATAGCCAAGGTAGTAACATGGACTTTTTGTATCAGTTCAAGGGAGGCTGGGGCAGGAGGATCACTTGAGCCCAGGAGATCAGAGTCAGCCTGGGCAAAGTAGTAAAAGCAATCCCCCTACCATGACTACAAAACCAAGCATTAACTGTTCTGAAAACCTCTTTATAAAGTTCTATGACTATAAAAGCTGAAAGTTATGCTGGTTACAACAGCACTGGGGAAATATTAATTCAAGATCTGCCTTAGGTTTGAGCATAAATTGTGCCCCGGCCAGCAACGACAGTAATTATCACAAAAGAAAAAAGATGAACATCAGCCCAGAAGGAGGCTACATCAAACCCAGCAGGCTTCATTAGCAGCATTAAATGTCTTATTTGATTTCAATCAAGTGTTTGAACTTCCAGCCTCTTTGGGTGGCACTTCAAGCAAATCCAGTGAATTACAAATGGCTAGATCTATGACCAAGAACCTAATTCAGATTTGAGCAGCTGGGCTCTTCTGAGAAAGCTATGCTGTCCAGATCCCCCGTGGACCACCTAACAGGGATGAGGGAAGCCTCACACAATCTCCTCTGCTTGTTTTCCCTTTCTAGACCCTTCAAAGGGAAAAATCTCACCCAAATTTGATCTAAGTCCCTGTAGGCTTCTCAGATTCCTGCACCCGGGGACAAAGAAAAGACTCTCGCGTTCCTCCTCTGTTTTTATGAAAACTGTGGGCCCCAGGCCCCAAGATATCTTGCAGATGATCAGGTCAGGGGACAGGCTGAGGCTCTCAGCCACTGAAGCAAAGAAGGCACATGGTAAGGAAACGCATCAAAACCACGAACTGGCTTGTGCTGGGCCTGCTCTGGCTGAAAGCCCAAGGAGAAGAAGATGAAAGACCCCACAAACAAGGATCCCTTGCCAGCACTAGCATATCAGCATCTGTATTTGTTTAAAATATGTAGAGCCAGAGAGAGAGGGAGAGTTTGTTTTCTCTCAGAACATTCGGAGCCAATTTCAGCACCCAGATCTTCACAGGAAAACCTCATGGCGCTCCATGAGGTGTGAGTGGTATGAAGGGCTGAATTTCCTCCCTGAACTGGAAATTCCAGTGATAACTGACCTTGGATTGTTGTCTTAGAGCAAAGGAGAAACTGCTATATACTTGAGATGGCAATGGGCGGTCACTATGGTATTTATTCCACACAGTGGAAACCCAAGTGCAGATATCCCCAGGCTGACATCCTGACCCAGGAGCCTGTTGAAAATGCACAGTGCTCAGGCCTCACCCAAGACCTAGGGACCAGCAGTTATGGTCCCTAGGACCATATGGGAGACATAAAAATAGGTTTCACCTGGAGGCTCATTCTAGTTGGAGGACTTTTTTTAAAAGACTTATTTTATTTTTAATTATTGTTTTTGGTTTAGTGTAGGAGGAGTGCATTGCCTGCATGTAAGTGCATCTATGTAGTGCAGTGCTCATGGAGGTCAGAAGGTGTTCGATTCCTCTGGAACTTGAAGTTACTGATGGCTGTTAGCCACCGTGTGAGTGCTGGGAACAGAACCCAGGTCCTTTCTCTGTAAGAGCAGCCAGTGTTGTTAAACGCTGAGCCATCACTCCAGGCCCAAGATTTATTTTATTTTTATTTGTGTGTGTGGGTCCATACACATGGCTTTCTGAAGATGTCAGAAGATAGTACTGGATCCCCTGGAGCTGGAGTTACAGGCAGTTGTGGGTTGTCTGATGTGCATTCTGGAAACTACACTTAGGTCCTCTGCGGTAGCAGCTTTTAACCACTAAGCTGTCACTCCAGCCCCAAGAGAAGGCATTCTTTTGTATGCTCAATGTGAGAAACCAGAGAGTGCCTATAAAATTCACAGGCTGTAGCCTCAGTGGGAACTAAGACAAGCTTTTTCCTGCCCATTGAGAGATCTGTAGGTAAACGTGCAAACTGAGTCCTTGCACAGTCAGTACCTCCGTGATCTGCACAGCAGGCAGGAAGCCAAATGAGAAGGAGTCTGTACTTGGTTAGACAAGACTATGTGTGACATTTTAAGTCAGGTTTAGGGTTTCTGTTGCTGGAGCTACGCTGTACATCACAGAATACTGAGCAGTATCCATGCCTCTACACTATGAACCACCTCTTCCTCCAGTTGTAGCATCCAAAATCATCCCTAGAGCCAAGGGGACAAAAAAATAAACACCCGTGTTGAGAATTACTGGGTTAAATGGCTCTACCAGTGAAAAGTACATTAGACAGTTCAGTCTCTGGGTTCCACAAAGGCCTAAGTGTATGTTGGGTATCAAAAACTAAACAATATCCTCTTTTCTCCACCGTCCAGCCTAGAAGGAGCACAGTAGATAGACGACCTAGGTTTCCTCACCTTTCTCTACTAAATCTTCTGAAGCCATAGAACTTGAAGAACACCTCTGAGTTTAAGAAAGGCCCTCAGGGAGCTGTACCTCTGGCCTTTTGAACTTTGTGTTACTGCTTTCCTGCTCTGTGACAACACAAAGCAAAAGTTGTTCAGATGATGCTGTCAGGCTATCAAATCTCTCAGTTTTCCAATACTGTTTGTGTGATCAAGGTGACATTATTTCAAACAGAGTGTATTAAGGAATAATCTGAAAACCATATGGATATCACTTTTGCTTTGGGCTTATATCATTCATGAGAAAATACAAAAGCAAAACACATACACACACACACACACACACACACACACACACACACACACACACCACCCACTGACTTAACTCAGGCATGAGTTAGGAGCCACATCCACACAGCCTGCTGTCACAAGTTCCTATCACCTCCTTTTGGCCTTTTCACAGTAACTCTAGAGCAACAACCCTTCACACGTTCACTTCACAGTCAATTTCCAATCTTTTCAAGGGAAATGGATGTATTTGTTGTCATAGTCATGTGTTTCTTAACATGACTGTAAAAATATACAGACCTATTGTGTGCACTCAGTTCCCACATCTTGTTTTTAAATGAAGTATCACAGATGACCTTTTATTTATTTATTTTTTTGAGATCTGTGTGCCTAAGTGCATTTTCCCCATTTGTCCTGTGGTTTTACTGCTCCATTTGCATACCACTGTGATTTTCAGGAGTACATACATGCCGTGGGATAAGAAGACTAGTTGTATCTTTTTACCTAGGCCAAGAGTCACACAGTACAAAAAAAGAAAGAAAGAAAGAAAGAAACAAGACCTTCTTCTTTAGTTCCTTCTCATTTTAAATATATTTTATTTATTGTTTTTATTTTATGTGTATGAGGGCATCGACTGCATGTATGTAAGTGCATCCATGTCATGCAACACCCATGAACCTCAGAAAAGGTCACCAAATTCCCCTGGAACTGGAGTTACAGATGGTTGCTAGCGTCCGTGTGGGTGCTAAGAATTGAACTGGGTCCTTTGCAAGAGCAGCCAGTGCTCTTAACTGCTGAGCCATCTCTCCAGCCCCTTAGCTCCTCCCCTTCGACTCAACCTTCAGACTGAGCCCAGGCTACAGTCAAGCCTGGAAGCTTCTCCACCTTTCCCCCTTGAGCAGAGGTCCCTCCCTCTGCTCAAAGTTCCCAAGCTTTGACTGCATGTCCTTCTTAGTATACCCACTACAAATTAGTGGTATCATGTGTCAAGGATTGGTCTGCCCCAGTGGCCAAGAGTTTCATAAGGGGAGACACAGTAAGTCTGGCCACAGTATACATTCTGTCTTCCATTGTCTAGCTACTCACCCACTTCTCGTCACCAGACATTGTCGAAGCCCGAGTTTCCGGAAGATGTCCACCACTGTCTCCATGGGTGTGTGATCTGTCACTGTGAAGGGACTCAGGTTCAGGATGCGCCTCAGCTTCAGTGGGTGTGGGCTGTTGGCTGGCAGCTCAGGAGGCTCCTCCGTGAAGTACATGATAGAATTGCTCACGATGCCCTCCTGTCTCTGTCTGGCATTCTCTAGAATGGGGTTGGGAAGAAATAATAAGCAACACTCAAGAATCCTTTCCTTAACCACCCCCCAACCCCCACATCTGCCCTCACAGAGCATCTCCGAATCCCACAGAAGAGAGGTTCTGAGGGCAAACAGCACAGTAATAAGGAGAGCTCCAGCCAAACATCTGTGAACCTGGCATTCCCATTCTATCCTGTGAGAGAGACCCCCTGCTGTGACCAGAATGTTCTCTGCCAACATTTTGCAAAAGGAACCCAACCAACACGGCTCTTTGGGGGATAGGCACTGCTTCCTCTGGACTCTAAAGGGCCCCAAACAACCGAAGGTCCTCCATCCTGCTTTTGTACTCCATCTCATTACCAGCTCAAGTTTGTAGTGACAAAAAAACCTCATTTTGCCTCTCAGTAACCTTCACACATTGTTTTTTACAAACGAGCTTACAACTGGCCGAAATGGCATTATGAATCCTAGGGGAATCAGAAACCAATAAGACTTGCCCAGGCTCACAGCCCAAAAATTCAGCTCAATCTCAAATATGACCCTAGGGACCAAAGAAACAAACCCAGAAAAGCTGCATCTCTCCACCTCTTGGATCTCCCCTCTTAAAAATGTGCCATTTCATAGATTTCTCAAAGAAAGATAGTAAAACTGTAATGGTAGCAATTAGTCCATTTCTGTCTGTAGTCAGAAGAAAAGCAGGGTAACAGGCACTCATTAGAAATACAGCTTAATACAGTGCTAGAAACCCAGGCTATTTTAAGTCACACATGAAATAAATCCATCGGTCTCAAGATATTTCTCCAAGGCGATTTTCCTTCTGTTGGAATTTTAATCTTTCTTTTGGTTCATGGGAAAAGGTTAGGAAAAATGTACAGCAGGGCCTGCCTTAAAATGAATCTCAGTTTCTAAAATACAGTTCTTAGCTTCTCAAAGACTACTATTCACCTATACTGTTCATTCAAAACTCAAATTCTAACTGCCTCATCTAAGGCCATTTAGTGCAATAGAGTACTCTGATGGAAAACTGGCAGCATTTGGGGTCAGGCTGAGCCTGAAAAGGGGGCTCTGTTGAAAAGAGGAAAGGAGGGCCTGCTGGGCAAATGCCTGCACATTATATGGGTCAGTTTAAATCTAGTTATATCAAATAGATGTGATTCAACCACATAGACCTGACGACGCTGATGTACAGCATGTTTTCAAAATATAGATCCTGCACAATCCACACTATGACCTATACACTGGACCCTTCTCTCCTAACCCAACAGAGTTCTGTTCCTAAGTTCTTGGGCACAGAAGTTATATTCAGTACATACTTACTTGCTTATTTCAACAAACTAAATTTTTTTTTCTGTTGAAGTCGCATATAACAGGATTTCCATCCACTTCAACAATCAGACTGAACATAAGGATTGGATCAAGCCACAATCCCTAATCAAGAACCGATCATGTGTACTCACAAAGCCCCTTGAAAAACCATCCAGCACAATTGCTGAAATAAATAGCAAACTCACATTTCCTCAGAATCTCCTGATGTTAGAAGCCCTTACTCTAACAGCCATGCACCCAATAAACTCTTGCTTAATTCTGCACCTCTGTGCCATGGCCATGCCTGGCACACAGCAGATACAAAATCTTTTTTAAGATTTATTTATATTTGTGTGTGCCAGTGTGTGTGTGTGTGTTTGTGTGTGTGTATGTGTGTGTGCATACACATGTGTGGGTGCCCACAGAGAACAGAAGAGGGCATTGGATCCCCTAGAGCTTGAGTTATAAGTGGTTGTGAGAAACCATGTAAGTGCCAGGAATTGAACTCAGGTCCTCTGGAAGGGTAGCAAATGCTCTTAACCACTGAGCCATCTCTCCAGCCCCAACACAAGACATTTTTGCCACACGCATGAGTGAAGGCATGCATGAATAAGATCTATTAAATGTAAGTGTATTTAGTTTTATCTGCCACATAGAAAAGAGCCTATTTCAAGGTGAAGGCATTAGGGAGGAAAGCTCAAGGGTTATCCAGTGCCAGCCAACAACTGTAGGCATTAGCTGGGGTGAGACTGGGATCTAAGCTGTGTTTCTTGCTGCATCAGGTAACAGTTGCTGCTCTCTTCAGAAGGGCTCTCCTAGGCTACTTTGGAACTGGACTAAAAAGACTGACATTAAGGGTTCAAACTCTGGAGAAGGAGGTCTTATGTATAGGCCAAAAGCTAGTAAACTGGAAAACCAGTAAAAGACTTCTTTGCAACTCTCTACTGGTGTAAACCTCTCAGATTAGGGCATAAATGGACACTGGGTGCTACATTGCCTGAAACAAAACCAAAGCACATCTATCCCCAGAAAACAGAAGTTGTTCACTACCATCCCTGGACTCCAGCTCCTAGAACAGTGTAGGCATATAGGGGGCACTCAAGAAATATTTCCAGCATGAAAAGGTAAGCTAATTCATTACCCAGGGTGAGTCTGTCCTATGAGTGTGGACTCACAGACTCCAGGAACTCTCAGTAGACTGTCTTGGAAAAGAAACCAAAAATAATAATACAGCCCCAAACACGATTTTAAAAGACCCCAAAGGACCTGAAGAAAATGTACAGAATACTAACCACAAGTTAGTATCAGTGTCCCTTTAGGAGTGGTGAGAATGTGGGTGCCTTTTTCAATTTTTCCATTGACTTCTGATTTTTTTCAGTGACATATGAGCGTAGATTACATTTACTTTATAAATGTAATAAAAACTTCATTTTTAAATGCTTGAAATTGTGAGCACTTACAATGTTTTCAAAAATATTTTAATATAGAGGGCTTCATCATAATATCGTACTAAAACTGGTCTCAGTAGACACAACTCCTTTAAAAAATTATGTATATTTTACGAGCACCTGCTAAGGCTGTTCAACGTCACATTCCACTTTCTAGCAGCAATAATGTCAGATGCAAAGATGGTAATTAATACAGTGTTGGTGAGATGAATTTCTCATATTATGATAGGTCAAATTTTTAAAAGATTGGAAATAAACATTCAAGTAAGCTAGAGAGTAGTTTTTTTAACTGGGAGCAACTTTGTTCCTACACTTAGGGGTACTTAGCAATGCCTGGAGATATTTTTAGTTGTCATGATGGGGGAAAAGAAAGTGCTACTGGATTCTAATAGAAACTAAGGATGTTGTTCAACATCCTACAATGTGCAGGAGAATGATCCAACTCCAAACATCAGTGGTTAAGGGTGAGAGCCATAACTTTAGACTAATTTGTTCATGGGGGGGGTGGTGCTTTTATCATCCAATTCATTTAGAATGCTTCCATAGGACAGTAAAAAGGTTAAATGAAAAATTGGAAGCAACCACTGTAGTGGTATGCAGCAATGTGATATTATTTAAAGAGTTTATAGAAGAAACACAGATTATTTTACAAGTTACTATCTAGTAACGCATATTACATTTAGAGCTCTAAATATTTTAACATTATTAGCAGAAAGTAGTTAACATCACTATTCCTCATGAGCCAGTTCCAATAATTAATGGTGCTTCCAGACAGAAACCTCTACTCCTACAGAGCTTGTCTGGCAGATATGATACCTATCTTCTGGTTCAGCCCTGGATATAGATCCCTTTATGCAATTAAACATCTTCCACATGCTGGAGAATCATTATTAAGTCATCCACCAGACGAAAAAAATTGAGAGTTCCCTTAACTCTTCCCCATAACTCTAAGTTTCCAACCCTTTAATCATCTTTGTGGCTTCCTACTGAGCCCTCTTGGAACCTGTAGTTGCTTAATTGCAGAAGCCAAGTCTTGAAGAGCCTGAGTCCTGCTGAGTAAAGAAGGGGCCTCATATTTGCAAAGAGTAATGAGAAGTAAAAAGCCTGTTTGCCAGGAATCTGAATAAGGATCATCTATGGTTCTACAAGCTAATAATCTAGCACTGAGAAGGAGTGCTAACTATCACTCTTTAACAAGAGCAATGGTTCAGTTCTGCCATTCCAGAGATGGATTACGAATAATGAACCAAAATGACATATATGTGTGAAAATGCCATGATGAAATCCATCATCTGACTTGATAACTTAAAATTTTTGAAAAAAAAGAAAGAAAATAACATTTTTGTTCCATGTGAGTAGCTGCTACATCTAAATATAAAATGAAAGAAAAAAGCATTTTCTTCATTTGTTTTTTTTTTCATCATCACTATCTTGAAACTATCTTACAAACCCTCTGATTCTAATTCCCTTAAAAGTGAACTTGGCATGGGAGGGTTGTTAGTTAAATAACTAACGTCTGATCTCTGACATTCATTCAGGGCATACAATTCCTCAAGTACAGGTCCTGACTTTCACCATCAGAATACAGTGATTCTTCTGTTTCCAGGATTCAGGAAAACAGTTTGCCTGATTCCTCAGAGCAAAACACCTCTCACCTTTCCACAAGCCATGTAAATAGCAGCTTCTGAGCTATTATGGGCCTGGCTGAAAGCAGACAAGTATGACTGGCGCTGCACGGTGCCTCTTCAGACATTCCAAACATAGCTTCTGAGAATGTGCACACTTGCAAAGCTTAAATTCCTTCTCCAACTGGTTGATGCCAATTACTGCTTCCCACTTGATTACATTAATGGATTTGAGCAAAATTAGTAAACTGTCTCTTAGCAGGTGTACCTGGAGCAGCACAATAGCTAACAGATACTACATTTTTTAATTCGATTTTTAAACACAGCCTTTACTTAAAAGACTTTAGGGATTGAATAAATTTTAAAGGTTGAAGATTATTATTTTAAAACAAACCCCATCATACTTAAACAACTTTTAAACGATCTTGTTATTTGTAAGACAATATTTAGCCCCTAAAGGCACCTCCCTGTTTCATGACCAGGCCTATATAAAGAGAAACATCACTGAGCACTCAAGAATTTGCAATGGTATCTAAGATGTAAGATCAATCTTTGTTTGGCAGGAGCTAAACATGAACATTAGAGGGTACTGCTTATTAGACCAAATTTTGAGACGCCTTTGAGGAAGACACTTGAAATACATTTGGAAAATATTTAGCACGGGGAAAAGGGCTTTAGAAACAGAAAGGAAGTGCCTGAGAAATAGGAACAAAGGGCCAGAGGATGCAACAGTGGTCTGGCAAAGATATGTCCACAGTATGGGTCAATCAGCCATCCAGGAAAGAGGAAGAAGGTCCCAGCATCACACTGCAGGAATACTCTGTTGGGTGTGACAAACAGTAACACTGTCCCATGGGCATGAGAGCTCTGTCAGGGGTTCAGCTCCCATGCAATGTATGGGTATTTAGCAAATCATAGAACACACTGCTGAGGGCCAGACCATGGCATCTGCTCTTCACGGGAAGACAGGCTACACTGGTCTTTCCTCCGCTGCATCCTGAGGTCCACAGGACTTCGATCCTTTGAAGACCCATTGTTTCTCCGTGTCTGGGACACTCTCTCGACACCTTTCACCTGGGTCTATCTCCTGCTTGCCTTCCATGGTAGCCATCCCTAGAAGCATGAATCCATAGGCTGGCTTCCCTGAACAGTATGTCTTTCAGGGACCCTATCTGGACATTATTTCCTTCTCTGGTACCCCAACACAGTATCCTGAGCCTCGGCATGACTGATCTCCAATCAAACATTAGGAAAACAAGCACATGAAACTGATGTCCACTGAGTTGTTTGTTGACCTATACGAGCCTCTATCTGGAATGGGACATAATGCCATCTAGTGAAGCAAAGATTTATGCAGTGCTGAGCAAGGAGTGAGAGTGAGGAACTCTCCACTGAAGTGGACCTATTCTAAGTTCCATCTAGTTAACTTAGTTCTTAGTCATTCATTCCTTTCAGATTTATCCAAAAGGTCCTTTTAAAAAAATTGAGACTCTCTGCATTAGTACCATGCCTCCTAGCAGAAGCGGAGCCCAAATGGTCACCTGTAATAAGGGCACTCACTTTCTAGCCAGGAATGTCTATCCCAGAACATGGATTTAAACCTTGCTTCCTCACAGTATGACTTGGAAGCCAGCAGCATTGGCACGAACAGGCGAACCTGGGAGGAATACAGATAGTCTCTAGCCCTATCCGGCCTGCTCAATCCAAATTTGCATCATAACAAGATCCCAAGAGAATGAGCTGTTTAAATTTGAACGTGGAAGTACCTGGTTTTATTTAAATGCTATTTTGAATTTGTGAGCCATTTTTCAAAAATTTCATACCCAAACACACTATATTTACATCATTTCCACACTTCTGTCTCCCCACTTCATGTATCCCCCAGTCATAGACCCCTCTCAAATTCATGTCCTCCTCTTCTACAATTATCACACACATGCACACACACATGCATGCACACACATGTGCACTCACAGCTGTGCACACACAAACACAACCTACTGAGTCCAAATACAGTTGCCAATTTGTACATGGGTTTAAGGCTGACCATTTAGGCTTGGGTGACCTATCATGGTGCTTGAAAAGGAACGTCCTTACTTAATGAATACTCTGGGACTCCTGTGCTAACTTTTTTAAGGCTATAAAAACTACCATTAATCTCTTCGGAAAAGGTAAACCTTCCTGTCCTTACTCACTTATGGCCAGGATTAGCTCCCGCCTCTGGGCAAAGCCGATAAGGCGCTCGGAGTCTCTGGAGACCACCACTGGGAAGCCATTGTAGTCTGTCTCCTTGATCAGTGTCTCCACATCCTCCACAGTCATACTATCCTGGGTTAATACAGACAATGGTGGCTCTCCCCTTCGAGGCCGCATCACATCGGTGGCCAGGGTACGGTGGGTGAACTCATCCTTCACATCGAGAAATGGATAGCCGTTCAGATGTATGTGGGCTTCATAAATGCCTTCTTTCCCAAAGGCATCGGCCACCCACTTGCTGGTGACAGCTGCTGCCATCAGGGGTACGATGTATTCTAGACCTCCTGTCAGCTCAAACATGATGACCACCAGAGACACTGTCATCCTAGTCACTCCGCCTGCAACAGAAGGGACAGTAAGATTTGAAAGCCTACTCGTGGACCCCACAAATACGTGACTCACGCAAAGAAGCTCAACTAGAGTCTCTAATGAGAACCTTCAGTTCTCCTCAGACTTGTTCCAAAGAGTCAGTCCTGCATGCTGCCCAGGCTCAGGATCAATTAATCCCAGCCTGGCATCAGGGACCTGTATGTTGCCTGACTGGAGGTTCTGCTCCAATGAGGATCCCTGGGTGATCTATTCAGCCCAGCCACAGGCCTGGCTCTTTGAAGAATGGATCCTATTGAGGCTATTTGGTCTTCTGACACAGCAAACAATTCATAAGCCATAAAAATGCACATATGCTTAAGAACATTACATTGGAAAAATACCAGCTTTGTATTCCTTGGTATTAGAAGACAATCTCAACCAACTCCTATTCCAATACACTTAAACTCCTATCCAGAGTGGAGCCAACAATCGAGTCCCATCCCTTCTTTCTTGTCTGCCCTCTAATATCAGCACCTTGCCCCCACCCATATACCGTCCCCACCTGTGGCTGTACCTAGGCAAGCTGCAGCTCCCACCATCGCATAAAGCCCTGGTGTGACACAGTCTGCTCCAGGCCTGCACCAGTTCCTGAAGATGATCCAGTCGTGATGATGGTATGCCAACTGCTCCACTCCAATTCCCACCATCCTACCTGCCATGGCTCCCACTGCCATGCTGGGGATGAAGAGACCTGAAGGAATCTTGAAGGAGCACACAGAGAAAAGCAGCCTGAGGAAAGGAGGCCTAGTTTCCACCAGCCATTTCCAGAAACACGTAAGAGCCCCCCTCCACAAGTTTCCATTGGGCTTGCATCTTTCAAAGGAGACACAGATCTCCAAAACAGGTCATCTGGGGAAAGGTGGGACAAGTGATTTGACCTGCTTAGTCAGTGTTCTCCACTGCAACTTGGAAAGAATGCAATTTGACACCGTCATTTCCTGTCATTCAAAATTCAGCCCCTTTGCCTGCTGTGCATTAAAGGATGATAAGCCTCACTGCAGATAACATTCCAATTGAGCATCTGTCACCTGAGCCTCCCCTCACTGTGTCACTCACACTCACTTTGAAAATTAAATGTCAAGCCACAGCATGAGAATGGAAAAGAAGGGCCAACCACTGCTCCCAGGTAAAACAAACTGAATGTATCACCGTGGCTGCTCTGAATGTTCTATACAATACTTTCAAACACTTACTGTCCTCTTCAAAGCAGGATGGCTGAACACCTATCAGGGAGAGAGGACAGAAAGTTCTCCCTTCCCAATTAAGCATAATTTTCAAGAGGCATTCAGAATATTTTGCAGTCACATTAGGTGCAGCAAAGAAACAGACTATGTGGCCCAAAGGATATTGGCAGTAGTGAATTTTCTACTTTTCTGAATGAAACACATTTTGTTTTATCTAGTGAGGATATATGTGCTACAGAACACCCCTGATTCTCTGTGTTCAGTGAGATGCCACATGCTTGTGGATCTCACAGAAGCTGCTCTGATCACCCCAAGTGGTCATCAATCCAAGGATGGAAGCAAATCTTTAACCTCACTGAAGGGAATGTGGCAGCCTCCTGCGGAAGTTCTTAGGAAGCTGTCACTTTCTGAACTTGGTTTATTCCACAACCACTGAATCCCCTGTAAAACATCAAAGTAGACTTCTCTCACTAAACACCAAAAGCTACTACTAATACCTTCCTTGGACACAAAGATAAGCCCCTTTGGTAGGAACTGAAGGATCAGAGTGAGTCATCTCTTTAATGAAGTTCACTTATTTTATGCCTTAAGAAGCTACCATTTCTGAGACTTTGTAAAAAGAAAATATTCATATTATACCACCTAACAATAGTAATGATCTTCTGAGTATTCTACAAGAATTCATTAAGCTGTGCCCATTTCTGTATGAATGATATATTCTAGTAAGTTTATTCATAGAAATAATGGTACTATTCACAATAACCAAGATGCAGGACCAACCCAAATGTCCATCAAAGGATGAGTGAATAAACCAAATGTGAAATGTGCAAAAAATGAAATACTACTCAGCCAATAAAAAGAACAAAGCACTGGAACATGGTACAATGGAAGAACCTTGAAAACTTGATGCTGAGTGATACAAAAGGCCACATAGTTTATTCCATTTACATGAAATGTCCAAAATAAGTAAAGCCAGAGACACAAAACACAGTAATGGTTTCAAGGGCTGGAGGAGGGAAGAACAGGACATAACTACTAATAAAGTTTCTTTCAGGGGAAAAGAAAGCATTCTAAATTTACATAGAAAATAATGGCTTCAGACTATTGTGGATATACTTAATCACAATGAACTTGGCTAGGCATGGCAGTAAACATCTATAATCCCAGTACATGGGTGGCAGAGGCAAGAAATGATAAGTTCAAGGTTAGCCTGAGATGAATAGCAAGCTTTCTAGGAAGGGCATTCAACGTACATCTGAGTTGGGTTATCACAGTGTTTCCAAACAGAGTGAAAGAATCTGTCTGCTCTAACAAAAATGGAAGTGTGTGCTAATAGTAATAATGTTCACAGCCTTTGCAAACATCAAGATATGTGCACAAGGATCCCATGCCTTGTCCCCAACTCCATCTAGACTAGGATGTAGCAATTCTGTGTTCTTACGATGCTGACACAACATACAGGTTGAGTACTACACAGTCTCCAAATGCTGGTTCCGCATGTTTCTCCAGAGACCTGTGCCCTTCAAGAGCAGCATTTTGCATTGGGCTCTGTATCCCTCAGACCTCACACATTGGCTGGAAAACCAACAAAACTCAATGCGTGTTTACTGATCGAAATGGAGCCAAGAATGAGTGGTTTTTGTCTATTATATGCTGTCACCCAGCCAGCAGATTATCCAAGGCTTACCACCTGGTCTGAGAAGTCAGTGAGATGACCTGATGCCTAGGCCTGCCTCCCATAAACTATGGGTTAGACCAAGCCACCTACAGCTTCTTCGTTTGGAAAATGGAAGTGAAATCTCTACATCATGGGATTGCTATTTATTTAGAGAACTATTTCCTTTTGATTAAAAAAAAAAGGCCAAGCATATGAGAACATGCAAGAGAGTTCAGCATTCCTCTTCTCTGGATCACAATTCTATTCTGGAGAACAGGTGTTGGCCTCGGTGGGGGGGAGGAGGAGACAACAACAGAGGAAATGAAGGTTGAATGTTTATGGGTACAGAGTTTCTTTTTGGGTATTGATATATTTTAAAATTTTTGGTGATGATCACAAAAGTCTGTGAATATGCTGAAATGTATGAATTGCAAATGTTAAATAGGTAAATTATATGGAACATTAATTATATTTGAGTAAACCTATTTAAAAACTGCAAAAATAAAAAAAAATGCCCTCCCCTCTTCTTTCCCCTTCACTTACCTTCATGCCAAAGGTAAATATGGTAATGACTATTTTGAAGATCAATGCCAACGCCAGCTGCCACATGGCTGTGTAAACCCCAACCCCAGCTGGCCGATCTGGAATGTCATCCACAGGCCGGGTCATATTGGGGTCGTTGATGTAGTCACAGAGCTGAGAGGACTCAAGAGCCCCACAGTCATTGAACAGTTCAGAAATGAGCTCGCTGGTACTCTGGCGTGTGTAGGGATTGGGGTAGGCGATAATGGCAGTGATGGTTGTCACCACAATGACCTCCAACACTGGGTACTTTCCCAGCCTGGTGGTTTTACGCCTCCTGCACCAGGCAATGTTGCAGCGGGTGAAGAGGGTTCCCCACAAGCCCCCAAAGACCCCAAGTAGGATGAAGGGGAAGAGTTCAGCCATGTACCAGGGTGTGTGATATTCCACATAAAAGAGAACCAGGCGACTATTCCCGAAGGGGTTGATGGAACGCAGTGTGAAGGCTGCCACCAGAGCTGCGAAAAATGACCTCCACAAGGTCTTCAAGGGAAAGTAGTAACTGACCTGGGATAAACAAATAGAAAATCAGAGCCTGGCTAGAGAAAAGGGTGCTCAGTGTCTTCCTCGTGGGTTAGAGACACAGTCTAAGATCAAAGGCAGATGCCATTCACTTTATCAGTTCAAGGTTTTATTGTGATCAAAAAGCACCAATAAAGACACTTAAATGAATGAACGTCTAAAAGAGGAATGGTGAGCTGGGGACACAATTCAGTGACAGAGTGTTTGTCTGGCATGTGTAGGGCCCAAGGTTCCATTGCTAGTACTAAAAAGTTAACAAATGATAAATGAATAAATAAAAGTGGAGGAGCTAGTAATCAATATGAGTTCAAGCTAGATTTTTTAAATTTTTGTGATTTTCATACAATATCCTTTGACAGTACCGATATCCACTCCCATCTGGCTAGTTACTTACTCATACGAGCTCACAGCAGTGGTGACAGCATGCACAAGTCCTGTGCAAGCTCAAATCAGACAGCATCCCACCATAGACACAGGGAAATGAGTAAGGAATCCCAGCACAATCTAAACAGCTTTCGGCATTTGACAGTTGATGGGAGGGTAATGGACAGTGTCTTATAGGGATGGGACATTTGCTGGGTTCAGTGGATGAACTCACACTGAAGGACATTTGGGAACACAGCTATGTTTTTAAGATAAATAAAAGAACCTAGCCTGATGGAGCATGCCTTGAATTTTAGCACTCAGGAGGCAGAGGCAGATGGATCTTTGTAAATTCAAGGCCAGCCTGATCTATAAAGCAAGTTCGAGGCCATTCAGTACTACATACTGAGACCCCGTTTCAAACAAAACAAAACAAATCATAGGTAAAAGGCTCTGGGTGTGGTTTGGAGATAGATCACATTATCGGTATGTTCAAGACCCCAAACTTTACCCCCAATACCACAAAAAGAAGAAAAATTAAAAGATGTATTCATGATATTGTTCGTGTTACATAGTTCCTCCCAAAATCAACAAACTGTTCGATTTTATTCTATGAACAACAGAACAGATCAAAGGTTGGAAAATTCTGGCCCACAACTCAACTTTGGCCCAGAAAACATATTTGTACAACACACAAGTTGTTTTATTTGTGAATAGTCAAAAAAGACAAACAAAAAAGCCTTAGAATCTGATACAGTCATCAAAAAAAACAGTTTTTGTGTTATGTGAAAATTATATAAAATTGATATTTCAAAGTCCATAAAGCAGACGTACTCATGGGCACGGCTACAAGGACGGAAGCCATTCGCCGTGGGAAAAAGTGTGCGGCCTGTGAAAACTCCGTATCTTCTATCTTGCCCTTTTCAGAAAGTTTGTCAACACCCGGGAATGACTCACTTAGGTTCCAAAACCAAGTAAAAACTAACATGATCATGAGGAAGGGAAGATGCTGTAAAATGTTTCCCCCAAAATATCTATTGGCAGTTTTAATACAATACCCGAGAACATATTTAGCAGCAGAAATTGGGGTTCCTTCATTACAGAAACAAGATTTGATCCTTCTGTGCTCTGTCAACCATCCACATATTTTGGGCCGCTAGAAATCATGAAAGCCTATATTACCCAACTCACCTCCTCTAGACTGAAGAGCACACCTCCAATGGGAGCACCGAAGGCCACAGAGACACCAGCAGCAGCTGCAGCTGAAAGCACCTGTGAAACAAAAGGTTAAATGTAAGCTCTGAGGACTTTGATGAGAGCGGGATATGGAAGAGGCTCCAAGAAGATTCCTCCCGGATGGTGGCAGTAGGAGAACTGGCTCACCTCACGTCGCTTGCCCTCGTTCTTGCTGTACTTGGAGAATAGGCTGCTGAAGAAGTTGCCACAGCAACATGCCACATGCACCAGTGGCCCTTCCTTCCCAAGACTCAGGCCAGAGGACACAACCAGCACCAGGGTGACTGTCTTGATGAGCAGGGTCCACTTCCCTAAGTAGCCTCTGATGATAAAGCCACTCAAAATGGTCTTTATCTGCAACAGAAGATGGAAAGTGAAGGGGCATGAACTATGCTGGACCATGGCTGGGTTATCACGGCTCTGAGCTAGACTCACTCTGTCACAAGATGGGAGACTATTTCACTTACTGATTTGACTAGAATTTTATATGAACAGAAGTTTGTGTTATAATAGCCATCTTACCCATAGGGATGCATCCCAAGACCCCTAGTGAACCCCTGAAACCTAGATCACACTAAACCATATGAACACCATGTACCCTCATTAGTATTATCACCATCCTACACAAACTAGAGTATGTGCAATGAGGGCTCCTCAACTGAAGAATGACCTAGATCAGATTGGCTCGTGGGCATGTCTGGGTGGCATTTTCCTGATTGCTCATTGATGTAGGAGGGCCATTCCACTGTAGGCCATACTACACCCCACCCCACTGCTGGGCAGGTGGCCCTGCATTGAATAAGAAGGCTAGCTGAGCATCAGCCACAGGAGCAACTGAGCAAGCAGCATTCCTCCATGGCTTCTGCTCGAGCTCCTGCCTTGACATTCCTCAGTGATGGGCTGGGATTGGGAAGTGTAAGCTGAAATAAACCATTTCCCCTCAAAGTTGCTTTTGATTATGGTTTTTAACAGAGCAACAGAGAAATAAACTAGGACACCATGTTAAAGTGTAATTCATAAAATAGGCTTGGTAAGAGATTAACAGCAGTAATAAAAACATAGAAGAACACTGCAGCAGTCAGAGCAGGTTTTCTTTTTATGTCACCACCCACAATATTACTGACTTTTTCCTTTTAAGTAGTTACTTAGAAGACTTTTGCAGTTTGAAGTGTACATCAAAATTATCACAAATTGTTTTTTATGATTAATATAGTCTTAGCATAAAACTGATGGTTTTCACTACGACATTTTCACACACACACACACACACACACACATATATTCCACACCCCACTGCTCTTTCTTATTCCTATCTCTCCTATCCTCTCTGCCCTCAAAAACATCCCCTTCCTGCCCCCAAACAGTCACACTTCTATTTTCATGTCACATATGTATTCAGTAGGTTTCGCATGTGAGAGAAAATATGTGCTACTTTTTCATTCCCTTTCCCGCCACATGACCCTCTAAAAATTGCTTTTTTCATCACAGTTTCATGGAAAGAGTACTCCTTCTTTCCATACATCTTAACATCTGCAACTCACAACTGATTTTCTGTTAGTTTCGTAACTCAAGAGCCTCATGGAAATGAATCTCTCTACAGCTGCTCTTCAGCGTATACAAACTGCCAGCATCACTGCTCTTCCACTCTGAGGCCATTACTAAAGAGTTACTTGAATACAAGCACTGCAGTATGGCAGTGGATCTGATGACCAATATGGCTATGATGTAAGAGTCTGGTAGCATAAAAATAACATGGGTATGCTGGATAAAGGAATGACTCACACCATCCCAGGCAGGATGGGGCATGATGACAAGACTCTCCCATTACTCAGACATTATTTAGTTTGTGGTCTAAACAGTTCAAATTTTCTGTACATTTGCAACTACTGTTAATATAATGATAGAAAATCAAGATGGCCGATATTCTAGTAACACACCACTAGCTGATGTAAACATGTCAGAATCCATCATGGTCCCTTCTCTTTCAGCAAGTCCGATCATCCTGTATGGAAAAGGAGTTTGAGTACAGGGAGAACTATCTTGCTCCTTTTCAGACTTGCTCCATTTTGTAAATGCCAAATAATGGCTTTAAAGCTTTGCCTAGAACACAACCTGATGCCAGTATCAGTCATGGACTTTGCAAACTGAAATGCACTTCCCCAAAAGGTTCAGTAACGTTTCCACCTCCAACCTCTCCCACAATGGGCTAAAAAGAAAGAATGTTTACTGTTGAGCTAGCAACTTCCAAGCCAACAATCAGATTCATTGGACACTGGGTCATTCAATCAAATTCCTGATCAGTTTGTTTCCCCATTGTGTAATATGTTATGGGACAATTTTTTTTCTTGTCATTGTCATTTGTATAACATCAAATGTCTGCTTGTGGGCACTACTCTGCCTAGTAAAACAACTTCAACAGCTGTTACAACTTCTCCAGCTGTTACAGTGCTTTGCAATCTCAAAAAAGAATCACCTGGCAAACTAGAAAACAGCAAGGATCAGCTCTCCTCACAGAAATCTAACATAACTGGTCAGAGATGCATCCAAGGCATAAGCAATTTTATAGCCAGGCAATTCTAAATGCTCTGCTCTTGAAAGAGTAGCACAAGTATTCCTAATTTCTCCATATTTAAGAGCCGCCCTGAAACACTGTTTGTTCTTTCACTAACTCCAAATGTACATCATATCAACTTGGATGATTTGGGAAGGGTTATGAAATGGGCTAATCCTCAAACATTAAAGCACTGTGGACAAGACTCTTTTCATCTCAGGAATTATTGATAGAGACATGCCACCTTTTAATTGGGTTGGGTTAAGTCACGGTCTGGCTATGTAGCCCAAGCTAGCCTTGAACTCCTGATCTTCCTACCTCCACCAAGTGCTGAGATTAATGTGTGCACTGTATTGGCTTGCTCAGATATCCATTTATTGTTTCTTAATGTGAGGTAGGAGGAAAGAAAAGGACAAGGGACAGGTGGGGGAGGGAGGGAGGGTGGAAAAAAGAAAGGGAGGGAGAGAAAGAGATCCTCCAAACCTCTGAGAGCTCTTCCTACAGAACATGTGAGGTCTCTTAGCTATATTCAGATGACATTTCTTGAACTAGCCTTAACTAATGGCAGACAAACTAGTGTGGTTAAACTGGTCTTTGACTAACGGTGCTTGCCCTAATTGGGTCTGTGCTCTGGGGATCTCAGATCCCTGTATTTAAGGGATCTTTATTATGCCTACCACAATCCTGCCCTTTGTGTTACCTCAAATAAAATTATCTATAATTTTTTGTCACTTAGTTAATGTGAATTTGTACCCCAGGGTACAGTTTAAAAGCATAATACCACCTAGAAAATCACAAGCATCTAAATTACCTGAGCATTTGCCAGCAATGACATGTGGTGAATTGAACAATATAATAAGTATTTTGTAATTCTCTACAATGATTTTATAAAATTATCATGATCAAATTAGGAACTAAAGAAGACAAATTCATTCCCAGTAGATGCCAAAATCTAATCACTTACTTTAATTTGAGTTCATAGAGACTGACAAGAGCAAGGCTGGAATGAGATGTATTGCAGAGAATTTGGTGGTGTTAGCCTTCAAGTCAAAACTCTTTTAGATTGATAAATATTTGTATGCATGTTCACATTTTGTAAGGAACAGAAACCAGTGCAGAATAAGTTCTGAGAGGATGTCATTCTTATGCAGGTGGTAGTGAGTTTACCAACGAAGTAAACAGAGAGAGGAACTCAGTTCTCTCCAAATTCTGAAGTCCAAGAAACCATACCTGCTCACTTGTGTGTGTGTGTGTGTGTATGTGTGTGTGTCTGTGTGTGTGCATGTGTGCTCACATAGAGGCCAGAAGAGGATATTGGGTGTCTTCCTCTCTCCCACTCCACCTTATTACCTTGAGACAGGGTCTCTCACTGAAGCTGATACTTGGTGTCTTCGCTAGGCTGGTTGGCCAGCAGCCTCCCAGGATCTGACTATCTCTGCCCTGCAATGTTGAGGTCATGGGGACATACAGCCATGTCCAGCTTTTACATGAATGCTGAGTATTCAAATTCAGATCTTTATACTTGCACAGTTGGTGCTCCAACTCACCAAGTCATCTTCCCAGCCCGAGTGTTCATTTTCAAATGTGCTTTACAAAACTTAGCACATTTATTTATTACACAGAAAATTATTCTCTAAATTAGCATTTAAAAAATGTTTCCAGGAGGCTGTTGAAGAGATGACTCAACTGTTAAGAGCACTGGTTGCTCTTGCAGAGAATGTGGGTTCAATTCCCAGTATCCACATGACAGCTAACAACCATCTGTAACTCCAGTTCCAAAGGAATTTGATGCCCTCTTCTGACTTCTGTGGGAATTGTATGACACAGGTACACTTACATACCATACAGGCCATACACTCCTACACATAAAAAAACTGTTTACAGTGGGCATGGTGATGCACACCTGTAATCCCAGGACTCTGGACTGAAGGTACATACTGCAAGTTCAAAGTAAAGGTGGTCCACAGAGTAAATTCCAGGCAAATCTAAATAGTGAGAACCTGTCTCACAATAACCGTGAAGTTTCGAAAGGAGTTTTTATCTTAGGCAATCAAAGTGTTGTGCAATAAAATACTTAGATAAGCCACTTTGAAAATGTACTTTTTGCTAGTTTGTAGCTTGATAGTAGAGTGCTTTCCAGGCATATCAATGGCATTATGGCCCATCTTCAGCATTGTAAAACAATGTGAAAATGGACCTATATACATTGTATTCAGAGTCCATTCTTCCACCAGCCATACAAAATATTATACAGCAGACCACGTGACTCTGGTAAAAAGAAGTAGATTTTCTAAACAGCTCAGCTAATATCCTTGCTAATGTGAAAGAGTCGAGCTCCAATTCCCATTTTAGGTCAATTTCCACTGTGATCTGGGCTTTGACTGAGAGGGGTTTCTTTTCATGCAAACAAAAATATTTTTTAAATTGACTTTTCAAATTTTGTGTTTGTGTATGGGCAACTTGCCTCAGGAGAAATACAAAGTAAATGCAGAAAACTGGACCCACTTGAACTGAGTTGTGTAGGAAAACACAAAATGCACATTTTCACATGCTTCCAGCATCTACCACCTCACATGCATCTAGGGAGCCCTGGCCATCTACACCTGTTGCCACCGCTTCCTGCTGATTTTGGATTGCTCCCTTCTTCATTCATCTTCTCAAGCTGCAGCCCTCTGGTTCCCACTTTCCACGAGCAAACAACAAGGTTTTGCAAGAAGTAATCTATTTATTGTTGTATGTATATGTGTAGGCCTTTTTATATGCGTAACTACATGCTACTGTTGTCAGTGGGTTCCTCCTCTTCCACTGTTATCACTGAGGAAGTGTTCTATTGTTGTAACCCCCACCCAATCCATTTTCTGGATCTATTTTCCTCATAAGCCTGTGGTTTTTAGTGTGCCTCATTGTATAGCACTGTACATTTTCAAAGTCCTTCCACTGGCTATACTGCGGAACTAGGATGGTAAAGCAGCTTGGCTTGACATTCCTGAAGTAAGACACTAAAAAACTACTAAAAAATCAGTATTCCTTACTAAGACATATTTCTACTATCTTTCCTGAAATAAGACCATACTCCCATTTCCTGTGCATCTTTCTATTGCATCTTCAATTATTCTAGCCCTTTCTGTGAACTGCCTGGACCAGCATCAGTGTTGGAAGGCATGGAACAGGGAGGGGTAAGGCTCGGGATGTAGCCAGGCTAGTAGCGTGCTTTCCTCACATGCACAAGGCCTTGGGTTCAATCCCTAGCAAGGCATAAACCAGGTGTGGTAGTACACACTTGTAGTTCCAACACCTGGGAGGTTGAGGTAGGAGGATAAGTAGTTCAAGGACATCCTCAGTTATGTAGCAAGTTCAACAACAACCTGGGATACATAGAGAGGGTCCCCTCTCCATTGCCCCTCAAAGAATTGAACTGTGTTGATTAGAGCAAAAATATATTATTTCTGGTTAAAATTTTATCTGGGCTTTTTCAGGAGTCAGTTCAATTATCATCATTCTGTCCAGCAGATTCTCCCAGGCTTAAAGTCTGGTCTCACTGACCAATGAGGTCACTTCCTTCATATGTCAGTTATACAAAATTGCTAAAAAATATTTACAAGGACTCTACAGTCACATAGGCACATTCCCCGTGCATACACTGAAAGCAGAACTGTGTTTAATGTGGCAAGAGCTTGTGATCACCAGTAAACTTTCCCAGAAACAACCCTCCACTACTGTCTTTTTCTCACATTACATCACACATTCACTTATGAGTAACTATAATGGTACATAATTTGTGGATGGTTCAGGAACCCAGACTCTTCAGCCTTAAGAGTTAATCTTGGTTTACAAGGAAGGGATTTAACTATCTGAGAAGCGGCATATAGAAAATTCTGAATACAGTACGATTCGTGAAGTCACACTGCTGGGTTCAACTCAGAGCTTACTAGATTACAGGCCTTGTGCAAGTTACTTACCCTGTCTGTAAGGACTAAAAGTACCTACCTTGTAGGGTTATTGTGAGGATATGTAACTGGTATACAGGTACATCAGCCACAACTTACCTCAGGTATACCAGAGCCACAGGCATACGGTGCAAACACACGCACCAAGGAGACAGCGAGAAATGCAAACAGCAACGCCCATAGGATGTACATTAAGTAATTCAGAATGTACGCGCTGGCACCCTAAACAGCAGACACAAAACAGGGAAGAAGCGGTGAGCCACAACAGATCTGAACAGCATACCCAACCCCACCCACTCCATTGGGAAAGCAAAGCTATGATGAGCCCAGCCAGGTTCACCCTGGGCCTGTGCAAACAAAAGGACCAGTGTGAATTGTATCAGTGTGGCTATTGCTATAGTCACTACACACAAACAACATTAGGTATTTCTCTAGGAGCTATTTACATAAACCATCCGGTGAGTGATAGCTCAGCAGTGACAGAAACAAAGAACGATGTTTGGTTGTAATTACCACTTGTAGTGTAGTTCATGAAAGGTGTGGCACAGGAAACTGCCTGCTGCGAACTGGAAGATTTGTTTTGTCTTGTCTGTGGTGGGTTGGTTTCTTGTAGCTGTCATTACTGCCGCACCCAGACTCCAACATGCAGTGCCAATGAGTAAGTGTCAATACTGCAGTTGAGAAGATTCCTTCTCGAAGTGTGGTCCCTGGACCAACAGCATCAGAATCACCTGGGAGCTTGGCAGAAACCCAACCTGTTGGCCCACCCTAGAGCTACAAATTAGATACTTTAGGCGGAGGCACAGCCCAGTGCATTTTAACAAGCACTAACATTTGCAAGAAGCTCACAAAGAGGAGTTGTTTGAGCATCCTCTCCAGAAAGATGCAATGGAGTAATCACTTCAAAGTATCTAATAGGAGATTTAATTTTCTGATACAAACACACAGTCTGGGATCCTTCTGGTAGAGGACCAGATCTTGTGGGAGGCAACCTCATTTCCCAAGGCTTCACCTTCTTCCTACCATCTGGATTAGTCAAGTGAAAGGAAAGGAAACAGAGATTAGCTACCTGCCAGGCCATGGCCATGGCCACAGCCACATGTGTACTTATTAAATGCAAAAACACGTTCTTGGAGACTGCATCATAAGCACACATATTCATACCCGAGGTGGTGGGAAATCAAACTGAAGACTGCTTTCCTCCCACTTAAATATGTTCCTTCTGGAGGCTAAAAATAACTTCCTACTCTTTCGAATAGTAATACTTTGAAACAAAATATAAATCTTACAACCAGTTGAAAAGATAGGCAGCCATATTTCCCTGTGAAACATACTACAAATAGAAGAGAAGAAATAAAAGATGGCACCCAGCCAGTCCCATGCCCACACCCATCAAACTAAGCAGAGAACTTCGTTTTGAAATAATGGGGAGCTCTGAGAATGTGTGAGATTTCAAGATCCCTGTCTACTTCAGAGATGTGAAGGAATAAATCTTCAATTCCATTGAGAAGCAGATTTAGCAAAATGGCAAGGCACATTCCAAATGTCTTCAACTGTAGTAAGCCAGTCAGAAAAATAGGTGAGGGCTGGACCGATGGCTCAGCAGCTAAGAGCACTGTCTGTTCTTGAAGATGATTCATGTTCAGTCCAGCAACCACATGGCAGCTAACAACTGCCCAGAACTCCAGTTCCAGAGGATTCAATACTCTCTCCTGGCCTCCACATGCATTGCATGCATGTGGTATATTTACATACAAATAGGCAGAACACTCATATACATACAATAACAATAAATTTTAAAATAGAGAAGGAAAGACAAAAAAAGAGAAGGAAGAGAGGAAGGATGGACAAATAAATTACAAGTATCTTCCAAGCATAGTAGCAGTCTGAACAGTCCTCCCATTACCTTTAATATGAAGCTTGGCCAGCTAGCTTCCCTCATGGCTTTCTGATAGATCTGTGACTCATTAGTCATTATGGTAACCACTGAATTCAGTTAGACATTAACATTTCCAGAGCTAAATAAGATATCCATAAGAATTTGAATCTTCCCTAAAAGCCATGAAGGCAAGCAAAGGCCTAGAAACATATTTTGTAACTGGGTAAGAAAAAGGCAATAGGAAATGGTAATGAAACTCACAGTGAGGGGCCACTTCACTCTCATTAGGAAAGCTAGAATAAAACCAAATAGTAACAAGGACCGGCAAGAAAGTTTGAACATACACACACTGGAGGGAATGCAAAATGGTGCAGCCACTTAAAAATACATCCTACAAGTTCGTTAAAGGGCTAAACCTAGGACTGGAAAGTTGACTTAACAGTTAAGAACGCTGGCTGCTCTTGCAGGGGGCTGAGTTCTGTTCCCAGAATCCACATAGTGGCTAACAATTTCCCATAATTCCAGTTCTGGGGAATCCAATGCTCTCTTTTGACCCCTGTGGGTACTGCATGACATGGTGCAATTTACACACATGCAGAAAATACACTCATACATATAAAATAAAAACAATAAAAGAGTTTTGAATGCTTTAAAAAAACTTGAACATAGATATTCATGGTGACTATATTCAGACTGCCTAAAAGAAGCAACCCATGTTTTACAACTGATAGACGGACACACAAAATGCAGTTCGTGAATCAAATGCAGCTATTCAGCCATGAAAAGGAAAAAATTCATTCATAGGAACTTGAAAAACATTGTGCAAAGTGACACAAATTTCATATATTACATGGTTCTATTCATGTAAGCTTTTCAGAAGGGAAAATCTATAGAGACAAAAAGGAGATGGATGATTACCTGGGATGTTTTATTCATTTTGTTTAGTTTGGGGGGCTTAGAGATGAAATCATCCAAAATTTGATCATGGTAATCATTACACAATTCTGTGACTATATCAAAAGCAACCGAATAGTACTTTATATGGAAGAACTTTGTGTACTCTAAATTAGCTCACTAAAGCTGTTATTTCTAAAAGAGGTAACATCTTTTCTTGTCAATTAGAACACATAAGGATCAACCCCACTTTTTAAGCAGGATCAAGAAACCATCTTCTAGAACTTAGAAAGCTGAAGCAGGAAAACTGTTGTGAGTTCAAGGCCTGGGTGGGCTACAGAGGTGAAACCCTGTCTGATTAAAAAAATGAATGAATGAATGAATGAATGAATGAATGAGATAGGGAAGGAAGAAGGAAAGAAGAGCAAGAGGGAGGGAAAAAGGGAAAGAAAAGGCAAACACACAGCTTCTTAAAATGCACATATAACCATGAAGGTGGGCAAGGGCTTTCCAAGTGAAGTGTGAGCAGCAGAGCCAAATGAAAGCAAGATGCACCTGTGTTAAGCCAAGGAGGATTACCAGAAAGAAAAAGCACGGTACTCAGGAATTGTGGATGATGGGGACTCCCATCCAGGACCCTGCATGGACACCCACCTCTGATTGGTTCACCAGAAGCTCTGACCACTTCTGCCACAGGGGACACTTATCCCTGTCCTCAAAAGTAGTTTCATTGGATGTCCAGCAGCACTGTTCATGACTGTACCAGAAGGCAGACAGACAGACCCCTTCCTTCAGGTCTGTCATCCAGTCGACAGCAAGATCAATAACTCCAGCCAAGGTACCTAGAAGGAAGAGCAAGAATCTCTCAGAGGAATCACCCAACGGAAGGAAGACAGAGGGCACATGAAGGTGAGGACACAAGCATGCTGTGGCACTGCCACAGAAATCCATAGCTGCTTTCACTCACCTAGAAGGTACCTGAGCACTTACAGTATGATGCAAGCAGTGAACTGCCCAACAAGAGACATAAAGGGCTCAGTGGCTTAAATCAGGTATGTGGTTCTATTGCATGGGGGCTGAGGGACTCTTAGGATTCATTCACCTCTTTCCAAGATTTAAAAGTTAGCAATATACATCATTTTTTAAAAATGTAGCCCAATGCTGGGGAGATGGCTCAGAGGATAAAAGTGCTTTCTGTGCAAGCATGAGGACTTGAGTTTGAATTCCAACCCCCCACCTAAAACACAGGCATAGCCACACATTCCTGTAACCCCAATGCTGGGGAAAGTGACAGGAGGATTATGGGAGCTCACTGGTCATCCAGCCTAGCCAAAAGAGCAAGCCTCAGGTTCACTGAGACACCCTATCTCAAGGAAATAAGGTGGAAGGTTATGGAGGAACATATCTGATGTCCTTCTCTGGCCTCCACACACACATACATACACTACATTCACACACAAATGCACACCATACACTAATAATGATTCCTTCTTTTGTGTTCATTTATTTATTTTATGTGTATTAGTATTTTGCCTGCAGTATATAACTACACCACCATTATGCAATGCCTGCAGAGGCCAGAAGATGGCATCAGACTCCCTGGAACTAGAGTTATGGATGGTTGTTAAGCACCATGTGCATGCTAGGAACCGAGCCTGGATCTTCCACAAGAGCAGCCACTGTTCTTAACTATTTAGCCACTACCCCAACTCTTCCTTCCTTGATTGCTCCTCCTCAACAGTATTTAAGTCTCTCTTGGGTCCACATTCCCCTCCAACCACCATCCTCTTTCTGCCCTTCTCTCCTCTTCCCCTCAGCACAGTTCATTCACTCCTTCTACTAAGAAAATCCCATGTAAGTAAGGCAATGGCCTGTGTACAATCTTCATTTTCGAGAACAGGTTTTACAAACAAGAGCAAACAGGTCAAATCTAGCCCACTGCCTTTTGTTAATAAAGTTTTATTGCAGCACAGTCATACTGTCTGGCTATGTACTGACTGTCCCTTTTTCTGCTACAGTGACAGAACTGGATTTTTGAGACAAGAACGACCTGGCTTACAAAGTTGAAAATAGTTATTTGTTGGTCTTTTATAGTAAAGGGTTGGCAGCCCTAGGTTTAGTCCTCTTAGTATCACTGAGAACTTGAGAGCAGCCCCTCCTTTTGGAAACAACTCTCCCCACGGCTTCTACATTAAACCCTTGTGGTTTCCTCCTAGCTCTCTGATTATCTCTGGTCCTTCCTGGTCTTTCCTATTCTTCTCCCCAATTTTTGAAAGTGACCTTTCATCAAAGCTTCACCCTAAACCTTTTTTTCTACAGGTTTTTCCATTCTGGCAATCTTATTTATATCCTTCTTGCTCTTGAACTCTAAAGGTACACCAAGGCACACAAAATCCTTGCCTGCAACAATTGTCACTAACAACAGAGCAGACACCACCAATCAATTTCAGCTTTGTTTGTTCTTTCATGTATTTGTTTTGTTTTCTGAGACACGATCTTACTGTATAGATCAGGCTAGCCAAAGACTTACCGTGATCCTCCCACCTTTCTTCCTGCCTCTGTCTTCCAAGTCCTAGGATTTCAAGAGTGCATCACTTTTTTAAAATGTAGCTCAATGCTGGGGAGATGGCTCAGCAGGTAAAAGTGCTTTCTGTGCAAGCATGAGGACCTGAGTTTGAATTCCAAGCACCCACCTAAAACATGGGCATAGCCACACACTCCTGTAACCGCAGTGTTTGGGAAAGTGACAGGAGGATCGTGGTAGCTCACTGGCCATCCTCTTTCTGCCCTTCTCTCCTCTTCCTCTCAGCACAGTTCATTCACTCCTTGCACTAAGAAAATCCCATGTAACTAAGGCAATGGCCTGTGTCCAATCTTCCAAACATGCGACCTGAGCCATGCCCTAAACACTGCCTTACTTTGCTTTCTGTTGTGCTTGGGAGAAGAACACCCACATCTTTAACAGGTCTCTGACTATCATAGCCAGCCCTCGCACCTCTCCAGAGTCTTTTTCTAGCACTAACACCCACATTCTGCCCATTCCATATTCAAAGAATATGAAGGACTATCCTTTCCACACCAAATAGACGAACACTGCCCTCCCCACTTCAGGTAATCTCCTATTTGTATTCCACACCCCAGTCTGGTAGCGCCTCCTTTGGGAGCCTCTCCTGGTTTCCTTAGCATGGGCTTCCTGTGCTTTCTGGGCACTGCATATTTTTTGTCCTTCTATCATCTCTCTTTATCATCTTGATATCAAGATTAACCTCACAGATATGTGATTATGTATGTGTGTGTGTGTGTGTATGTGTGTATGCACTATACTTCCACTAGTTTATGTAGTGAGAGGAAGAAGCTTTGTTAGCTCGTTCCTGTGCCACAGTAGGTGTCAAGCCAGGCACCTGGACCCTGGGACTACTATAAAAGCCACACACATTGTATGACTTATTTATACAGAATGTCCAGAACACCAGAACATGCAAATCTACACAGAGAGAAAGTAGATTGGTAATGATTTAGGGCTGGAACGGAAGGTTGGCCCTTCATAGCTAAAAGCTGCAGGAAGTATTTATGGAGATGATAACGTTATTCTAACATTGGTCATGGTGATGGATGTACAACTCTGTGGATATACTAAAACCCATTGAATTGTACATCTTAACTGAGTTAATTGTATAATATGTAGACTATAACTCAGTCAAGTTTTACACACATAGCAGGTGAGGGAGATAGGCTCAAAGAGGGAGAGATATGATTTTCAAAGAAGTTATCAGAGAGAATTCAAGTGGAAAGTGACATTTGAAGAGGATTCAATGAGCACCCCAAGTTTCATTGTTGTTCATTCACAATCGCATTATTACACATCCAATCTCATTGGCTGATTCCAGTTCTATTTGGGGAGCTAGTCCTGCTTTGTTCAATGGTGCAACACTGCCACCCTGTGGTGACTCCTGGTAAATTAGCTGTGCAGAGGAAGCCCAAATAAAATGGTCAAGAGCCACTACGGGGACCAACAGCCTGGCAGCTGGACACCTGAGTCCTCTCTATACCATCAGAGCAGTGCAAAATGGTATAGCTTGCTAGCTCTCCCTCCGATATGCATCCAAACCCAAAGAACACTTGAGGCGCCTGTTTCCAATATCCCCTCATTCTGCACTCTCCCATCTTTCTTGCTACTGTATTTACAATAGGAACAGCTTTCTTAGTGTTTCTTGCCTCCGGCTGCACATTAAGATAAAAAACGAAGGCCAGAAGATGGCCCAGTGGTTAAGAGTGCTTACTGATCTTGCAGAGGACCCATGTTTGATTCCAAGCACTATGTAAGGCAGCTCACAACCACCTTTAACTCCAGCTTCATCAGCTTCTAGTCTCTGCTGACACTTGCATTCGCATGCACATACTCCTCACAGACACAAAAACATACACATAATCAAAAATAATTTCTAAAAATTAAGAAAGAGGGCAGGAGAGATGGCTCAGCAGCTAAGAGCACTGGCTGTTCTTGGAGAAGACCCTGGTTTGAATCCCAGCACCCATATGGCAACTAACAACTGTCTGTAACTCCAGGTTCAAGGGATCCTATGATTTTTTCTGTCCTCTGTGGGCATTGTACAACACATGTGCACTTACATACATGCACACAATATAAGCATATACAAAAAATAAAAATATTTTTGAAAATAAAAGGTCATGAAGTAGAAAGGAGAGGGTCTTTCCAGTGGTAGGGCGTTCTATCCAGAAAGGGGCAGTTTAGTTGAAGCTCTGGCAACAGCATTTAAGTCTTCAGATGATTTCTCCTGAAAGAACTGATGGGTACTGGATTTCAAGTGAAGGTAGCTTGCCAAAATCACTTGTCTACAGATAGCCCACTGTGGTAGATGAGTCAGGAAATATGCACTGTGCCGTTGGCTCTGGTAAGACACGGGTTTCTGCCTTCCCTCTATTTAGTTTATCGTCCCATGAGCCAAGAATAAAATGAACTACAAGGTTTTCAGATTTATTCTATATGAAGACATGAAAATTTACAGCCAACTCCACCCTGCCCACTATCAAAGGTCTTCACAGAAGCAGTCAGACAGGTCACTTCACTGGGGCCTGCCATTATGTACTAGGCGACACCACTAGAGGAAGAAGGACAGAACCGCAAAGTACGGCAGACAGCACTGTAACTGTAATACACACACACCGCATGCCACCACATGCTTTATGGCCCTTTATGGATGGAGAGGCAGACAGGGAAGATGGGGTCCTTGCCTAGCCAAAAAGACCCTCTTACCTTTGGGGTAAATAAAAGATCACACAGCAAACAAAATCGAATGTAATCAAAAATCTGTATCCGTGCCCTATTAGAGCACTGTCTTCCTTAGAGCACTTAGTGCATCCTGGCTGTTTTACAGTCAGCTCAATGGCGCACTCTCTAACAGTAAGGACTGCAGTGCTATATGCAGGGAGTTTGTAATAAATGCTTCTCTTTAACACAATAAGTTGTACTAGGAGAGGGCTATTTGGTTTTGAAACTGTCTCACTATAAAGCTTAGGCTGTTGAACTCAAGATCATCCTGCCTCAGCTTTCTCAGTTCTGGGATTACAGGCATGTACATACATGCCTGGCTCAATATACAAAATAATGGGTTCCATTATGGCATTTCATACATATAGTCTGTGTTCTTTGTTCTGGTTTGAGCCCCTCTCCCTGTGCACCTCTTGCTGGTCTCTTTCTCCACCCAAATAGTCCTCTGTCCAGCTTTCAACTCTTTTTATTTTCATTTTTTATTAGACATTAAGCTTTACAGTGTCCTGAAAGGAAGCAAAGTTCAGGAAACATCTGACATGAAGAGCTAGCACATTTGCTTTGATAAGAGCATTTTCCTCTCCCAATAGTCACCTATGTCCTCTGCAAGTATCCGCTGCCTACAAAATGGCACTGAGATTATGAAAATGGATAATGAGACATCTCCAAGGGTCAGATCACCTCAGAGCCCATGGGTGGCTATCATTACTTGGAATGTCACAACATTTTTTTCCTTCATTTCAGGGTTTGTAATTAATAGGAAAACTCAATCTCAAGCAGATTAAAATGTTTCCAAATTTTGTTACCCACCCCCCATACAACTATGTACAACAGAATATAAAATGAGTGTTTCAGTAAAAACCCAGGATGATCATAAACATATTCATTGTGTGGAAGGGGCCAATCAGTGCTGTTAGTTACAGTTTTCCAGAAGCCCACACTTGAGCACCTGCCTTGGACTTGATGGTAGATTCTAGGAGAAATACATGGTGACATATTTTGCTCTTAAACAGGAAGTCCCTTCAATGGAGGTAAAAGGGTAATGCTTCAGGTCCAGTGTCCTCCAAGACAGCTTGGGTTTTCCATGGGAGCACAGCATGCCCCTAAACATACCTGCCAGCAACCCAATAAGCAGCATCACCACCCATCCTGACCAGGCGTCCAACAGGCTCTTGATGAACTCCCAGATCGACTCCTTGCTTTTGCTGGTTATCTGGAACGGAAGCACAAACAGCAGCTGATGAGTACACAGTTCCAGTTCGTGCTTCTTTCCTTGAAATGGTTTCCTCAGGAAACAGAGCAATTGAGAAGATGAATATAATTAAGCCACTAAATCCCCAGTCATGTTATTCTTACAGCAACACACCACAATGATCAAATGGGCTTTAAGGCTATAAAGATGCCATAGGGATCTCTAAAGAATTAAAGTACCAAAAGAGGCACTTAATTAAAAAAAAACATAGTGAGCCTGATTTGCTCTTTGATTATTTCAAAGTCATTCTGAAGGGAGGTGTTGATCGCAGGTTGCCAGTTGGAATATGAGTGACTATTTTAACATACTGTAAGGTCTGTTCACTGAAAAGCCTAGCCAACAGACTCCATGGCCTACATTGAGGTCCCATTTTCCCAGCAAGAGCTTCAAACCCGCTATGTGGAACACAGCTCCCATGGCAGAAACACAGGTCATCGTGCATGCTGGCAGAACCTCGCCCTCCTCTGACATCATCATTCCCCTGCTAATTCTTCGGAGTGCTGCTTAGCAAACATTTCTGTTCCCATCCCTCATACCCACCTGTTTCTTCTAAGTGTCTGGCTCTGACTCCAACCTGCCTTTCTCTGTACCTACAAAATCCCAGTTTTTCCTGGGTTGTGCCTTCCCTTTCCCACCCTATTATTTTTCTAGAGAATATGGAAATGTCTAGGCATGACTGAGCTCCAATAAAACTTTATTTACAAAATGAGGTGCCCACTAGCTTTGGCCTGATGACCATCATTTGCTAACTTCTGCTGTAGAGTGAAGGCTGATCTGCCTGTCACATGCCTCCACACTGGAGCCTAGAGGTTATACTATCACCGTGACTGGGCTTCATTCTCTACACCGTCTTTCTGCTTTTCAGGCCAACCTCCATGAAATGACATGATAGTATACCCTCCACCTCAGTTCTGTGTGAAGCAGTTCTCCCTGAGCATTGGACTGCACCTACCTTACCTGTCTGAAGAGACACACTTCCTACTGGGAAACACTCTTGGCCAGTTCCTTCCTCGTTCACCCATATCAACTTCTTTCAAGTCTGTGGCTCTGACTCCTCCCTGCTTCCCTCTGTGCCTAAAATATCTTGATTTTTCCGAGGCTCTGCCCCACTCCCTGTTTCTTTCTTTAGGGGCCCAGACCCCTCTGGCCATTCCTCAAGTTTCAGCAGCCACTTGCATGCTAGGGACCCTTCACTCTCCAGGGTGAACCCTAACCTCACACTGAGCTGCACGGAGGTCTCAACTTGCTGACTCTCAGGGCTTCTGCAATCACCTGTCCCCATTTCTTCCACTAATGAGCAGAGGTATCACCTGGACTAAGCACAGCCTGGTGTTCTTTAACTCCATTGAACTCTACTCCCTCTCCTAAAGCCTGTCTGTGGCTTGACCCTGACCCTGTCTCTGTCTTCACTTAGCCTTTAGGCAAAACTCTTCCTTGCTCTTGAACACACTTTCAGCTTCCTATTTCTCCCTCTGCAGTGCATCTTTCCTGTATGCTAGACTTCAGCACAAACTTCTCCCTATGGCCCACTTGCTCATTCCCAACAAGCCCCATGAACCATACTTTTAGACTTAGCTCTATTTCTGCAGTTCTATGAACCCTCCACCAAATCCTAGGACTTCCCCGAATGACCCAAATGTGTATTTTCTTTCAGGATTCTGTGATTTTAAAATGCTACTCCTGATGTTTAGAGTACTTTCCCTCTGGCTAGCAAATTGTTAGTCATACTTAGAGAGCAGTTAAAATCTTACCTTACCTGAAAAACCCTTCCCTAGTCATTCCTCCTAAATGATTTCACAACACTTGCCATGTACATTGTGGCTCATCCCAGTGTACACTGTCATCTAGATGACTGCCAGTGTGGTTATGTACACACACACACACACACACACACACACACACACACATACACAATCTCATTCAGTAATCACTTTCATCCTCAGGGATGAGAAAATGAGGCCCAGAAATGGCAGCCCCCAAATCATCCAACCTGAAGGTATCAAGGGCAGAATGTGGCTCCAATGTGTCTGGCACTAGAGTCCCCTCCTTGGCTACACAGCACACTTCTACCCAAAGCACCTGCTAGTGTAACTCTCAGTCTCTATTTCTGCCTTCCCACTAGCTCCTTCCCACTGTGGAATAAACATGTGATTGCGAGACTCAGGCACAACTCCTAACCTACCAATGGAAGCTTTAGTGGAGACCCCTTTAGTGTGATGCCACCTACCTTTCTGTGTCTGTCAGTGTCCCGAGACTTTTCCCTCAGCCAGTCTATGGTATGGAAGTCTTCATAGGTCCCCACATCAGGGAAGGGCTCGTCGAGGAAGTCCATCAGGTTTCCAGAGCCACTCATGGCTCCTGCATTGATGGTGCTAGTTACTCCTGGAAAAGAAGTCCAGTCATTAAAAATGTAAACAGGGCTGGTGTATAGATCAGGAAGAGTGCCTACCTAGTAAGCATGAGGCCCTGGGTTCCACCCTCTGCTCCACAAAGAAATAGTAACCAGGAATCCTACATGGGTATGGCAGAATAATCCCCAAACTCATTTCCTTTTCGTTTACATTTTTCTTTTATTCAACATACAGAACATAAGGCCTTGTAAATGCTAGCCAAGTATCCTATCACTGACTATATCTCAAGACCCTCATTTTCTTTGCTGTTTGTTTTTAGACAGGGTCTCCTGTAGCCCAGTCTGGGCTTGAATTCAGTATATTACTGAGAATGTGTAGAACTCCTGATTCCCCTACCTCTGCCTCTCAAGGGGTGGGATTAAAAGCATGGGCCACCATACCCTCTGTGGTGGTTTAAAGGAAAATGTCCCTTCACAGGAACCAAGTATTTGGACACTTAGCCCCCAGTTTGTGCACTGTTTGGGGAGGGTTATGGAAAGTTTAGGAAATATGACCATGCTGGAGGAAGCTTTGAGAATATATAGTTTTCCAAATCCCAATCTGGCACACCGTGCTTCCTGTGCCTGCTTGAAGATGTTAAATCTCAGCTTTCTGCTCTGGTCACAGTCTGCCCCCTCATCTGACATCATGGACTCTCTCTCTGCAACCATAAGCCAAATAAACTTTTCCTTCTATACGTGACCTTGGTCATGGTGCTTTATCACAGCCAGCAGAAAAGTAACTAATACAGCCCACTTCCATTTTCTTACAGAAGAAAAAATTACTTCAGCATCAGTATTTTTGCTATAATGTAATATATAATTCCTTCTTATTCATCAGAGTTGACTTCTACAAAGTCATCTTGAACACCGACTTAGGAAATACTGACCAACTGGCCCAAAGGAATCTTGCAAGCCTCTGGTCACAACTTTTGTGTCTATCTATCCATATATCTTCTCATTTATTTATTTTTATGTAATGTACATAAGTGTTTTGTCTGCCTGTATGGTGTTTGCCACATGCATGCAATGCCCAAGGAGGCCAGATGAGGGCACTGGATCTCCTGGCATTGGAGTTGTGAATGGCTGTTAGCTGCCATGTGGGTGCTGGGAACTGAACCCAGGTCCTGTGCAAGAGCAGCCTGTGCTGAGAGATCTCATCAGCCCCCATATAACATCTTTTATGTATATTTCTGTTTAAAGACATATTTGATATACAACGTTTATTCGGTGTCAGTGAACTCAGCCAGCTGTACCACTGCTGAACTTTGAACAAATTTTCTCTGTCGCACATATTCGTTTTCCACGATGTCCATTACAAGCAGCCTTCTCACACAGCAACATGGCCAGCACCACAGCACCTCTTTAAATAGCAAACTTTTGGGGGCTGAAGAGATTGCTCAGGCGTTAAGAGCACAGGCTGCTCTTGCAGAGGACCTGGGTTCAATTTCCAGCACCCACATGGCAGCTAACAACCATCCTTCATTCCATTTCCAGAGGAATCCAACAGCCTCTTCTGACCTCTGAGGGCATTGCATGACAGGGGTACACTTACATACATTCAGGCAACACACTCATATACACAAAAATTAAAAATTAAAAAATAAATAAATAGCAAAATTACTAACAAAGGGAACACAATTTTTTTAAGTGAAAAAGAAACAGAAAAAGGCCCCTTGTTCACAATATGACAGTGGCGATGCTAAGGCAACACATTATGTTTTCTGGCCACAGCTGATAGATGTGCTTCTGGCAACTTGAAATTTTGCCATTCTGCATGATATTTGCACATCAGTGAAAAACCTCTAAAGGCACTACAAGTACTGACCTGGGGGCACTGTAATTTGGTTCTCAAATATTCCCTACATGTCCATATGTTGCATAGTTTATCCTCACTGTGGTACTATTGGGGGTTGATGAAACCTTTAAGAGATACAGCAGAGGGTTTGAAGAGATGGCTCAGCAGTTAAGAGCACTGGCTGCTCTTGCAGAGGACCCCAGTTCGATTCCCAGCACCCACATAGTGACTAACATCAGTCCATAACTCCAGTGTCAGGGGATCTGATTCCCTCTTCTGGCCTCCATAAGCATTGCATGCAGGGGCGCACTTGCAAACATGTAGCTAAAACATTGATATACATACAAAGTAAATATAAACAGGAAGTGCCTAGTGGGAGATGCTTAGATAATTAGAGGTGTACCCCAAAGAGGAGTATGAGGGCCCAGCTCTTCCCTCCCATCTTGTGTCCTGACCATAATGTATCTGTTCCACCACAAAGTCCTGCCTTGATGTATGCTGTCACTACAACAACCCTAAAGCCAGCGGGACAACTGATCATGGACTAGAACTTTTAAGACCATGAGCCAAAATAGACCTTTCTTTCTTATGGGTTGACTAGATCAGATATTTTGTTACACTGATACAATGACTCACACACAAAATGGCACATTTTAGTACATATGTAAATTTACAAACACAGTACATAAATGAGGATCAACTATATACATTTCCAAAGAACCTTATGTTCTGCAAAAAGGAAGGCATAAAAAGAGAGGGGCAAAAAAAAAACAACAACCCATGATCAAACTAATCATTGGTTCCCCTAAGAGACAAAATAGATGGCAGAGGCAAACAGCCTGTGTGGTTGTCACCACAGACAGCCAAATGTACAGGAGCTCCAAAGACACTTTCATTCAGCAGCAACAGTCAAAGCAATCTGTAGGTGGCAGCAGCCCTCTGCAGGAGGAGAGTCACCATAGGGATGGACAGAGCAGTAGAACAGTCTGCCATGAGCCAAGAGCCATGCAAAGCTGGCAGCACAGTGCCCTGGGCAAGGGGCTCTAGGGCCAGACACTCAGTTTTAGTTTTTCTTGAAAAATAGTCAAAAGAGTTCCTGCTGTCAGGACAGGAAAAGAGTTAAGTGTCTACGATAATAATTCAATTCCTAGTCTTCAGATCCCCTGTTCTGGAAACTAATCTCAAATTAACCTACCACGTTCTGCCACCCTCAGAGTCTCATTTCCAGATCACACAGGAACCAATTTGAGACACAGAAAAGTTTTATAGCAAGTCCAATGCTCATCCAAGTTAGCAGAAAAAAATAATTCACTTGTACAGAGACAAGGAGCTGGAAAACACACTAAATAAAAATTACTTTGGCAAAAAGCATGGAAATTTGAAATACAGGATGAGGACCACAAAAATACCAGAATCAACGGTTAAAACATTGAAGGTGGCTATAAAAATATTTAAGTGTAGACTTCTTTCCTTGCTTTATATATTAATGTATCTGGAGCACTCAACCATGTCCTGATGAAACTGCACTTTAATCAAATAGAAAAGTCACTATTGGCAAAGTAGGGTAATCACCTTACAAGCAATAAAATCGCCATAGTGATTGATTTATTCACCATCTGTGCAATTTGGCTGCTTTAGAATGTTCAAAGTTTGAGGTCTAAGCCATGCCAAGTTGAAAACTATACCCACTCATGAGTATCCAGGGAAGAATCACATTGCATAAGTAAGCAGCAACCAATAACATAACCAATAATATAAGGGAAGGAATAAAATTAGAAAGCAAGGCTATCATTCTCATTTTTACAAAAGTAAGATGGTTATAATCTCTTATGATATGTGGTAAAGAAAATCTCTGTTTGGGGAAAATAAGATGACAGGCTGTTGACTCACAATGTGGAGGTCTTGTCAAAAAAGCTCAGCTGGCAAATACTTGGACAGGCTGAGACACTGTACTAAGAGGAATAGATGCTGGACAAAGAGACCCATGCTTGTAATTCCAGCACTTGGGAGGCTGAGACAAAGATTGCCATGAGTTCAAGACCAGACTGGGCTAAAGTCTGAAACACTCCCTAAAAAGCAAAAATGGTGAAACTGCCCGAAACTTAAAGGAATCTCTCATAGAACAACTAAACAACTACTCCGGGCAATGGTACTTGAAAGTAAAAGTCACTCCGAAGAATAAATTCATCTGTAAAATGTTCTTTCTTGTGTGTGCGTGCGTGTGTGTGTAGGCATGAACACAGGCCAGGGGACAATTCCAGGTGTTGTTCCTTGCCTTCTACCATGTTTGAGCAGAATCCTCTGTTCACCATTGTGTGTACCGTGTTAGCTAGCTAGCCCTGATTCAAGGAGTACGGGAACAAATTCCATGTGTTAAGAAAGAGGAGCTGCATTGAAAAGGCAGTGGATCCAGACAGTACTATATGGGCCATTCTTTAATCCTTCACAGGTCAAGGGTCAGCAAACGTTTTCTATCAAAAGCCGGCTAATAAGCACTTTAGACAGTGTGGACCTTGCAATCTTTGCCTTAGCTACTGAGTTCTGCTGTTGCAGCATGAAAAGAGATATAGACAAGTGGGCATGACTGTGTGCCAATAAAGTATTATTTACAAAGGTAGGTAGCCTGATTTTTCCCATGGATTGCAATTTCTAGAGAAGCTTGATCTAGGTGATTCAGAACAAGCAGAGATTTTAGCTCCAGGCTGTAGGATGCTGTCTTCCTTAGAAACCATTACCTCAAGTCATTAGCAGAGCTGTCATCTGCCAGAAAAAAATGCACCTGTTAGAAACAAGGAAAGAAAACAGGTAAAAGGAGCAATGTGGTAGTTCCTGTGCCATACTTAACTGACAGAATTGCTAATTCTATTTCTCAGGTGGCAGATCCAAGCCACAGACTAACCTCCTGTTGCATCCATCTCGGGCTGGATTCAAGTTTGTCCTCCATCACTGCTATCCCAGTGGGTCCCAGATAGTGTCCGTTTCATTTTTCCTACCCAGGTTCTGATTTTATACTTTCCTGGCCCTCTCTTTGTCTCTTCACCTCAACTCTTAACCCCAGTCTCAGAATTGATGTCACCAACTCCTTTGAGGGTCCTGGGAGGTAATCACAATTCAGCTGATTTGATCATGTTTACTTTCCTCTGCTAATTATGGGTTTAATGGTCATAGGTGACATAGTCCATTAAAGTTTATAGATGGATGGTCGTGGACATGAGTCTGTGAATAAAGAATTTGCCATGCAAGTCGAAGGATGTGATTTCCGGTCTCCAGAAGCCACGTAAAGCTGAGCGCAGTAACATATTCATTCCTCTGTAATCATACTGCTCCTGTGATGAGATGGGAAACAGATAGGGGAAATCTCTGGAAGGTGAAAAAGAGCATGCATATGCTAATCGAGAACCCAAGACACTTCAGACCTTGACCTCCACTGTAAGCAGCAGCCTCAGGAGCTGGGTATGATGGTACTCGCCTTTAATCCTAGCACTCGGAAAGCAGAGGAAGGTGGGATCTCTATGAGATGGAGACTAGCTTGGTTTCCGTAACAAGTTTCAGGCCAGCTGGGGATACAGGAAGACTCTGTCCCAAACTCAAACACACACACACACACACACACACACACACACACACACACACAAGCAGCATCAGTCAGTATGCTAGAAGATATCAGATGGAGTTGCACTGGCTTCCTTGAACAGACCCATCCCTTAACACCCAGGCCCAACTAGCCATAGGTACTTGAGTGAGCCCAACCAAGGCAGTCAGCTTTGGTCAATCAAGCCAACCAACTAACTTGCAGGCTTTGGAAGATATCACAAGACTACTGAATGGTCCTTGGTATGGCTTCATGCTATGGCCTGTGTTTAGCATGTGTAAAACCCCAGCACTGAGAATTAAAAGGTTATTTTTTAAGCCACACACTTTGAAGGGCGTGTTACCAAGCAGCATAACAATAGATAACAGAACTTACTTGAGCTCTGGAGAAAATCAGCTCTGGTGAAATCAGCTCTGTGGCAAGGCAAAGCAACTATACTGGGAAAGGGATTACAGCAGCAGTGATGACAAAGCCCGGTAGAGACAGGACAGAACAGAATCTGCCCTAGCCCTTGCTGGTGGCATTCTGCCTGAGAAGATAACATCTCTGCTACACAACCATTATTTACCTACAAAGGGACTTTGGAAGACAGGCAAGCCACCTAAATCTTTTATCTGATCGCTTAAGGCAAGAAAGTATCTGCAAGGTTTAGTTTCAGCATGAACCCCCAAGAGGCCAGGATCAAAGTCTTCAGCAGCATTTGATAACAGACCCTGTCCCAGAAACTCAATTCACCAGAGCCCAACAAAGACAAGCATGTTTTAGAAGCGATAGCATCAACGATGCAATTTACGAGTTTGAAGTTGAAAGGGACTCTGAATAAGTTCACTGAATGGGTCAGCTCACTCTCAAAATAGGGATCTGTATCATTTAAAGGAAACCTAGATGGTGCATAGTTGGGTGTTGGTAAAAATGTGATGGCCTCTAGAGGTGAAGGAAAACAGGAAATCACTTGGATAAAGATCAAGAAGGACAGATTTGAAGGATAATCGAGGCTTAGCTAAGTCTAAAAGAACATGCCACTCTGGACTAAATCACAGTTCTCAGCATTATCTGCCCCCAAATGCCATCCCTTTGAACATGCTGTTTCTTTCCTTTGAACAGTGTCCCTTCCTCTGACTGGGAAGCTCTAGCTAACCCTCCAGAGCCCTGTCCTGCTTCTCTTCCGTCGGTACAGATTGCATTCACTTCCTCCAGAGAGAGCTGGGGCATCCTGCTCAGCCATTTCACAGTGTTTTTAAAAAATCAGAACTCTTAATTACCTCATGGCAACAAGTACCTTCTCACTTTACAATGCAGTATGAAAGGCTTAGTCATTTGTGCCTTTCAGTGGCTGGACCTCACACAGAGTCAAATCGCAATAACCTTTGTTGAATTAATTCTAGTGTTTGTATATCCCTGGACCCCTGGGGCAACAAAGCCAAGTCTCCCCTTAATAGTTTTTACACCACCAAAAATGACCAAGCATTCATTTTATCATCAGTAAGAGAGAAAAAGGGAGGATGTAAGAAAAAAAAGTGTGAGCAGAACAGAGATAGACAAAAGCAAAGCAGATAAGTTTACCAGTAGCTATCACATGGTCCAGGGCAGTCTAGACCAGTAGCCTTGGGTTCGTGTTCAGCATGATTTTCAGGGCATCTAGCTTACACAACAAAATGTCAGGACCCAAAATGACCCCCATGACTGTGCCCATGGCCACAAGAAACACTTCCAGCTGTAGAAACCATGGTCAACAGCCTTCCCCAAACTTCTGTATAGCCCTTAGTTAAATTAGTACATCAGTTTCTGAGCATACACCAAAGTATCTTAGCCACTTTCAGGTGATCAATACCCTTCTGGCTGATTGGTTCTGCTTTCCTGGAAAAATTAACCTTTCGAGCCAGGGTACACACAAGAGTGATGGCCCACCACGTACTCTCCCACAGGTTCTGCCTGGGCTTTCAACTCTTTTCCAGTATCCTGACATGTCACTTAGATAAAGAAACAAGACTTCCACTCATCCACCTGTGATAGTAAAGCAAAGTTACATAGCTACAGCACTCAAAAGCAGCACAACGTGACGAGGCTCTTGACTCTAGACCTCTCTCTCTATACCGTATGCCACCTGTTTTGGGAAGCACGTGAGAGAGATGAAATGAGCCATTGCCCTCTTTACCCTGGAGGTTACAGCGCCTAAAGGCCCAAACAATTGCCAAATCTCCAAGGCCCTGGCTGCCTTTGCCTCTGGCCAGCTGTGCAACAATGGAAAAGGCTGCCTGCGCGCCATGGGTCTCAGTCTCTGTGGTGTGGGGATCCTTCCAGACCTGGAATTCAATGATTCTATGGTTGTAAAACTGAGCTCAATGGCATGAAAACATGCTGTCGGCCAGAAGGGGCTTAAAAGTTGATCTCTTTCTGAGCATCAAGTTAGCCTTCAGAACATTCATCTTTCCAGGAAAAAAAAGCCAGTATTCAGGACATTCATTCATCTTTCTGGGAAAAAAGCAGAATCTGTCTGAACTTAAGGGCCGAGAATTCCCAGGGCTCACTACACTGGCAGCATCATGTAAGTTTAAACTCAAAGCAGCAGCAATACCAGAAGTGGTAACAGCACAACGTGTGTCTCATGGCGCTTTCCCATGCTTTCATTTCCAGAAGCCAGAGAGTAAGAGCTCTGCAGGGCTCAACGGATTGGTGAAGCGGGGCTTCATGAGCAAACCCCTAGGTTTCTGGGTCTGACTGAGGTTCTAAGCTCAGCAGAATACCACTGTCAGCCTGAGAACACATCACCAACTTGGTCAAAGACATAAAGCAAAAGGACTAGGGCTGTGATCTATTGGTGGAGGGGGGGGATTGGAAACAACTCAGCCACCTGGATTGAGGGAGCATATGCACAGGAGCCACTTCTGACCGGGAGCCTGGGAAAGCAACTGCAGACAGGCAATCCAAGAAGCATAGGTTCATGTTGGGTAGCTTATTTCCTTCAGTCTCAACCAGCCAGAGACAGTATAACTTCTCTGCCCTTTTTCCTTAAGATACCACTAGAGGGGTCTAGGGAGATGACCCAGTTAGCAAAGTGCTTGCTAGGCAAGATTGACGATCTAAGTCTGATCTCCACTTTAAAAGCAGGATGTGGTACAACATGCTTTTCTAAATCTCAGTGCTGGGGAGTTAGAGACAAGCAAGATGCCTAGGGCTAACTGTAAGCCAGTCTAACCAAATTAGTAAGCCCCAGATCCCACTGAAAGATTCTTTCTCAAAAAGCAAGGCAGATGGCTCCTGAGGAATGACACCTCTGGCCTCCATACATTTGCACACACATGCTCACACACAGCACCCTCCACATACACACACTTATACACATACACACAGATATTATGCCACTGTTATCATAATCATAGAAGCAATGTTAGCTATATAGGTTATCTATGCTTGATCCCAAAACATGGTAGCTTAGATAGTAACAACTGTCTCATCTTTATCACTGTTGGCATTTGGATTAGACCAGGTAGAGAGCACTCTCACTGAAAATCTCTTAGGAAGCTATGGTCAGCCAACAGGGGCTGGAATCATCTGAAGGCTTGCTCACTCCTATCTGGTCCTGGCCTGGGAGAGTCAACAGAAGAGGACTAGAATAGTTGAGAATCCACGTGTGATCACTATGTGGCCTGTCCAGTATGGCAGCCTTGGGTGGCAGGCCTTCTTACTTGGAGGTTCTGGGCTCCAAAATAACTGTGTCCAGAGAGAGAGACCAGGCAGAACCTGTGTCACTTTACCTAACCTAACCTCAGAAGTCAGGCAATGGACCATTTGTCACATACTGCTCTTTGAGAGAGTTGAAAAAGCACATTCAGAGTCAAGTGGAAAGAAAATAAATTATACTCCTAATGGGGCAATGGTGAGTTGTTAGAAATGCATCCAAACTCCAGAAATACTGATTGGGCTGTTTTTGAAACATAGAACATATCATCTAATTTACAAAAAGTCTTCACAAATGCAGAATAGAATCTAGAAGAAAATAATGATTATCTATGGACGTACTTCAGATAGTAAGTCACTATCCCATGTTGCTATAATATTTTGTAAGTATACTTTAAAACAAATGGATGACTGGGTCTATAACTTGGTTCTACAGCTCTTGCCTAGCAAGCATGAGGCCCTAGATTCAATACACATTACTGCTTTTTATTCCATACAGGGTCTCAGATAGCCCAGGCTGACCTCAAACTTACTATGTAGTTGAAGAGACTCTTGAACCTCTGATCTTCCTGTCTCCACTGCCCCAGTGCTGGGATTACAGGTATGTGCCATCACTCCTATTTTATGTGGTGCTGGGGACTGAACCCAGGGTTTCATGTTTGCTAAACATATACTCTACTAAATGATTTACATTCCCAACCCAAGCTAATTCTTTATACATATTTTCCTCTGTATTTTGTGACTTCTTCAAGAAAAATAGCACTGAAAAACTATTAGAACTCTGGAGTAGAGCTGCCTGAGTTCTGATGTCAGCTGGCCCAGCTCCTATATGAGGATGCTAAGTTTCTGAGCCTTACCAGGCCTGGACCTCCCTGTCTATTAAACAGAGATTGCAACCACCCCTGCCTCAGTTACCTGTAATAATAACTGCATGTTTATTTACTCACCCCACTGGAGTTTTTGGGTGACAGAAAGTCCTCCCCCCATAGAGAATCCAGTTTTGCTTGAGGAGACTAAGGTAATCTAGTGATGCTTTTAAAAATATTTTACTTTATGTGTATGAGTATATTGCTTGCATGTGTGTTAGTGGAACCATGACATGCAATACCTGCAGAGGTCAGAAGAGGGCATCAGATCCCCTGGAGTGGATGATTGTTAGCGGCCACGTGGGTGCTGGAAGTAGAACCCTGGGTCCTCTGCAAGTGCAGCCAGTGCTCTTAACCACTGAGCCACCTCTCCAGGCCCAGTGCTGCTTTTTACCAGCTTTTTTGTGTGTTCTAACCAATAATCAGTGAGGCCATTAAAATAGGAATCTATTGCAGATATTTTAAAATCTCTACTTAAAAATATCATCCAAGTATTTACATTTAATAAAGACCATTTGCTTTCCGATCTGAAACACCTCTATTCAAAGGGTAAAAAGCACTGAGAGATTTATATGAATCCCCAGTCCAGCTATGTGACCTCCAATGACCTTCCCGGCACATGACACAGAGACTGAAAGTCGATACCTCGTCCTTTCACCCTCTCAGGGACAAGCAGTTTCATTCATTAATCAAAACTATTTGTCTGTGCCACAGCTAATATTTAGTCTTGTAAAACTTTCCAAAAATTTCAGAGCTATCTTTGCTGCCATTTGTTTTTATTAATCAGTACAAAGCAGAAAGTCCAAAAATATATATTCTTTGGTACAAGTGAAATTAAAATTGAGATAATCTGGGCAATTTTTTTCAAACTCTCAGAAGTAATCAAGAGACTAGCAACCATCATTGCCCTTACCCAGAACTGAGGCCCAAGCAGTATGACACAATAGAGACTGATAAAGCATCTCTCAGGCCTCATCAGAGAAGTTTCCCATGCAGTGAACAGTGGTTAATGCAGAAACTCACAACTGATCAAAGTGCAGAAAATAAGTGTCAGTGGAGCCACAAACGGGACATTTGGATCACACCCTAACCCTAAGGTTCAGGGATTATGAGGAAAAGAGGGTGGAATGAGCCGGAGGACAGGAAGGAGCAGAGTGAGAGTGTCTTTGGACATAATAAGACCATCACACTTATGAAGTCGTAGCAGATGTGGTTACCTACATACACAAGATCAGTAAAGATCAAGCCAATCATCATTTCAGCATGGAAGAGGGAGGGTCTCATGAGCCCCATCCCCTTGCTGAGAAGCTATTGATAGTTGATAGATGCTTAGGGACGGAGAGTCAGTTTTCTTTAAGGCTCTCACCCCTGGTAGGCCCAACAAGCTCCAGTGAATGGTTCCACATCCATAAGTATATGGATAGCACAAATTAAACTTGGTGGATTATTTTTTAAATAAGGACTCGGGGCTGGGGAAACAGCTCAGAAGTTAAGAGTACTGGATGTTCTTGTAGAGGACCCAGGTTCGATTTCCAGCATCCACATAGCAGCTAACAACTGCCCATAACTCCAGTTCTAGAGGACTCCAATGTCCCCATATGACCTCTGTGAGCATTGCATAACATGTGTGCATTCACATACGTGCAGGCAATACACTCATATACATAAAATAAAAATAATAAGTATTTTTTAAAAGGACACAGAGTTGGGAGGGGATGAAGAAGTAAAAGTGTGTTGGGAGGAGTTAGGGGAATATAATTTTGATTATATTTGATGAATATAATCAAAATACATTGGATGAAATTGTCAATGAATTAATAAAAATATTATACAGAAAAGATAGAAAACAATTCCTTACAGCTGGATATACTGCTCTATGCCTTTAATCTCAGCACTTAAGAAGCTGAGCCTGGAGGACTACTCTTCATTTGAAGCCAGCCTGGGCTGCAGAGCAAGTTCCAGGCAAAGCAGGACTACAGAGAGAGACTTTGTGTGAAAAAAAAGAAGGGAGAAAGAAGTGAAGGAAGGAAAAAGAAAAAGAGAAATGAAGGAAAGGAGGAGGAGGAAAAAGGAGCGAACAGTCCTTGCTCAGGAGCAACAATGTATAGCAACAGCTACCTCTGAAATTCCCACTGCTCTCAGACATGAAAACCAGAGGTCCGAGGAAGAGGTCTTGAGCTGGGTATAATCACAGAGAAAGTCCAAGGAGGCCAGTTACCTAGCTATGTTCTTTTAGTTTGTCTTTTTCTTCTCTGACAACTGCATTTTCAGTGGCCCCTTTTAGCTGAATTCTAGAAACAGCTTTGCAATTCTCAATTGGCCTGAACCCATTCTATAGGACTGGATCACCTGGTAGAAAATCCAAGCTTTTGAATTATCTGCATGGATGAGGCAGTTGTCACCTTAAGACCTCTAACTTCGAACCTGTAGAGATACACAGGGGTGTGGAGTTATAATGTCCTTTAAGCACAGTTTCAATATAATTCATCTACTATAAAATTCAGCTTTTGAAGTCTGTTATTCATTGGGCTTGGGTGCCCTCCCAGACTTCTGCAACCACCATAACTATCCAATTCCCCCTAATTGTAACCTCATAACCATTAGCAGTCACTTCCCTCTCCAGTCCCCAAACAACCCCTCATCTATTTTCTACCTATGGATTTGCCTATTCGACAACATTTCACTTAAATGGAACCATATGGTATGTAGCATTTTGTGCCTGGCTCCTTTGAGTTCTTAGTACAATGTCTTCAAGCTTCATCTACATGGGGCCATGTATCAGCACTTCGTTCCTTTTTTTATTGCTGAATAATACTGCATTGTGTGACTGTATCACATTTGGTTTCTCCATAAATCAGCTGATAGATATTTGAATAGCTCCTACTTTAGGACTGTTATGAATAATACTATGGTTAAACATTGGCATGAAGTCATTGTGTGAAGTGTTTTCAAGTATCTTGGGAATATCCTTAAGAGTGAGCCAGAAGGGAACTCTGTGGCTAATCTTCTAAGGAGTTACAAACTGAAATCTTCCCCTCTCTCCCTCCCCATTTTCTCCCGCTCCCTCTGCCTTTCTTTTCTTTCTAGTGCTGATGGTTGGATCTGGGATCTCATGCGTGTTAAGCATGTACTCTGTCACTAAACTATACCCCCAAACCTTGAAATCACTTTCTATTGAAATACCTACAAAAATACAAAAATCAGGGCTAGGGAGATGGCTTCATCAGTAAAGTGTTTTCTGTGTGAGCATAAGAACCTGAGCTCAACCCCCAACATCCATGTTTAAAAAATTCTAACTGCAGTGATCCACCTGTAATCTCAGCACTAGGGAGGTAGACACAGGGCTCACTGACCAGCCAGTCTAGCACAATTAGTGAGATACAGGTTCACTGAGAGACACTGTCTCAAAAAATAAGGTGGAGGTAACTGAGGAAACACCCAATGTCAACCTCTGGTCTCCAAACATACGCACACACAAATATACAAATAAAACACAAAAATCACAAGGGTATACGTCCATACATTTTTAAAAAGGAAATTCAACTACCATTTCACAAAGATAACCAGTACTGAAGACAATAAACTGAAAGCACCCAATCTCCACAAGCCTTCCCTTGCCCTCCAGGTCCTCATCCACTGCTACGGACAAGCCAACACTATATATTACTGCTGCTTATCTTAGCACTTCTATCAATGAACTATGTGTTTCCAAATTCTCATATTCTACATTATGCTTATAAGGTCTGCCTGGATTGTTGAACATAATACTATATGTTCATTCTCTTTGCCTGTAACAGGGCCGGCCCAAGTTTTCTGCTGAGGGTCAGAGGGTAAGTGTCTGAAGGTTTTATGAGCATTGTGGTCACCGTCAGGTCTACTCAACTCTGTACTATCAATCAAAAGCAAGCAAAGACCATGCACAAGTTCATGACTGGGGCTCCATTTCAAGAACACCATATTAGTAGACACTAAAATTCAAATATTTGATATAATCTTAAAGTGTTACAAAATATTTTTCTTTGGAGATTTTTTCAGCAATATAAAAAATGTAAAAAATATTCTCAGCTCATAAGCCACACAAAATCATGTGGTAAAAAGGGTTTGGTCAGCTCTTGTGTTACTTGACTATAAGACTAAGTTTCAATATATTGTTCCATTCCACTATGAACAGATGTTTGGTTGGTTTCACAATTGGGGCCATTGGACTGTGTGCTGTCATTCCTTTTTATGTCCACTCATAAAATGCTGTGACCTTCCATCTGTTCCCTCATCAATTTGCCTGACACTGACCTGGTGCCCCAGCATCTGAAAGTTTTACTCTCAGTATTCCTCTCCCAAATCAAATCAATTTAACTCCGAGATGACTTGGGCAGACACAACAGAAAGTCAGAACACATATTCTCAGATTCAAAGACTTTGATCTTCAAGGTGATCTTCAAGGAAGTCTGTCCATCCTGGATAAGTGTCATCAGAATCCTCTACCAGCTTGAGTGGGCAGAAAGCAGACACAGATGATGCCTTAATGAAAGGGTATGACTATGTGTCCCCAAATCTGTCACCTACCAAAAGAAGAAAAGTCCTGGAATTTGTACACAAGCCATGAGTTACTAGCACTTGGGGACATTTGCCATCTGTGAGGCCCCAGTTGAAAGCACCAATGCTATCAGTAGATTTACAACCCTCATGTACCGACAGAACCTAACAAGTAAACTGAGACTAGTTTAGAGATAAGAAGGCATAATCACTTTATAGGGGCTATTTAAAGGAAGGAATGATGCCCCAGATATGTTAACAAAGGACATCATTAACAACATTTCAGCCTTGACACTGAGAAAATGAAAGACAGTTCCTAACACACACACACACACACACACACACACACGCATGCATGCACATGCACACACGCAATGAAGTTTCCATGAGATCCTCCAGTCAAAGTTTTCCCCTAGCTACTAAGCTTTCTGAATTCTTCCAGTTTTCAGCTACCTTGGCTCATGAATAAGTATGATGACTACACAGCTCTACTAAGGTATTCAAGATGATCATTAGAGGTCACCTATGGTGAACAGCACAGGACTCAATAGGATTTCTACATACAGCATACAGCTGGAGGAGAGGACCTGAGAGCATCATGCTCAGAGACAGAGGCACTGCACGACACAAGTGCACTTACACACATGTAGGAAACACACTCATACACACAAAATAAAAATAACAAATATTTAAAAGTTCCTTTTCTTGCGACATACAAGAGTTACAGGAGGCTGAAGCCGGACACTGGCATCTGTTGTCTGCCAGTTCCTTGGTGCGGGCAGCTACATCCGAAGGCCACCAGGCTCTGTGCCTGTTTTCGCACAGAGTGTCATTACAAAACGCAGCCACTAGAGCGAGGGAGCCTCTCAGCATCTGCTGGTTCAGCACCTGCTGGTCCAGCAACCAATCACTCCGTTGAAAGGCTTCCACCTTTCTCCACCTTCTCTAAGTTGTAATCCCTCCTCCCTATCCTGCCCAACCTCACTGAAGAGATTCTCCTGGGCCCGTAGGTCACCAGAAGCCCCAATGTGCAGATCCCATACTACCAACCGAGGATCAGGCACCAGTATAACTGCCTCGCCAGCACATGGCAGTTTCTCTATTGCCTTCAGCAGCTTCTCTTCTAAACCACTATGACTCAAGTGCATCCCTAAACATGCTTACAACAGATGACTTTTAAACACAGAATGGTGAGCAAAACAACACAGCACATCAGAATACACAGCATGTGCTTCCATTTGTGGAATATTCAAAACCAGGCAGAAGTCTGCTGATTCACCTGAATCCACAATTCAATGATAAATCGACAAAGACAAGCAGAGACACAGGCAACAGAATCCAGGAGAACGGTTTAGGAGGTGATGGATGGAGGCAATGTGCTGTGTCCTGGCCTAGGTAGTTGGGGATTCAGGGGATGGCTCAGAAGTTACTCAACTCTGCAGTCAGCTGTGGACCCATCATTAGCCCTGCATAGCTGAAAACAGGCAGGCTTCTCATTCTCCATTCTGTCCTCTGTCAAAGGGAATAACGGGAGCTCATACTGAACACAGATACTCTAGCCTGTCTTTATTCAGAGGATGGGTCTCTGTACTCTACATGACATGATGCTCAGCACTATCATTCAGTACAAAGTCATCTCTAGTGTCACGACTGTGCTCCTTTTTTCAGTTTTTTTCTGCTACTCCATAGCCCAGGCTGCCTCAGATTCATAATTCTGCCTCAGCCTCATAAATGCAGGGATTACAGACACATACCAGCAATCATTATGTTCTTAATATGCTTGAGTGGGTGGAGGCAATTTTTGACAAAAATGATTTAAGGAAGTAGCAAATATTATTCTAGCTGTCTACTCATGCTGCTCAAAATTGAAAAATGAAAAGTGAAATTTTAGAAACAACAAAGGACCAAGTATGGTACCACATGCCTATTATCCCAGGAATGGAGAGATGGAGCCAATAGGATCAGGAGTTCAAGGTCATCTTTTACTACATAGCAAGTTTAAACCCAGTCTGAGATATATGAGACTCTCTCTCAAAAGCAAAGCAAACACCAAAAAGAAAAAGAAAAATCTAAAAAAGGGACCAACTGATTTCTAATAGTATCTCAATGACATCATTGTTTTGGAAGTCAGGGAAGGTGGCTCTGTTCATGTGAGATGCTTGCAATGCATGGTTGGGATCCAGCATGAACAATGACTCTCAGAACTGGTGTAAAAATATCCCTACACCCTTGCCTCTCCAGAGAGATAATGTCCAGGCCTGTGTCTTGTATCACAAGAGAAAGTGAGCAACCACAATCTGGCAGTTTCTTAAGCCAACCATGAACAAACCCCTGTCATTCTCATGTCAGTAGTGTATACGGTGGGGAAATGTGTGAAGACTCAGAGAGAGGTTGGTTTTCAGATCTATTCAAGGTACCCTCCATGTCTGCTCTGTTAAGACCCTTGTGGACCTCCAGATCTTGAAGTTTTCCCAGACCTGCCTTGAATAATGCATCTCTCAGTTATCAGCAGAGAAGCTTCCTTATACAGCAGATGGTGAGTAACACAGAGAAACATAACTGACCAACGTGCTAGGAATAGGAGTCTGCAGACGGCCTATCACTGAATAGGACGTCAATATCAAACTACTGCTTCCCAAGACTCAGGGATCATTTCAGAAGGTGGGGGGAGGATTGTAAGAGCCAGAGGATGTAGATGACCACAAGGAAAGAGAGTTTTCTGGACATCTGGCAGTTACTCATATGAACTCACAGCCATGGTGACAGCATGCAAAAGTCCCACATAAGCTGAAGCCAGACAAAATCCCAGCGTAGACATGAGGAAATGGGTAAGAAACCCCAACCCTAACCGACAAGCTATTGGCAACCAATGGCTGCTGGGAATGGGAGATTCAGTCTCGTTTGTTTAAGGGTGAGACAAAGGGCATATATATATATATATATATATATATATATATATATATATATAAATTTGGTGGTGGGGGTAGTAAGGGGTTGCAAATATGGGAAGAGATCTAAACATGACCAAAATAAAATCTCAAAGATTCAATAAAATTTTCAAAGTGGACAAATGCAAAAAAAAGAAACAATGGTTATGTCATTTATGTTAACTAACTTATGAATATTTTAACTTCTATCAAGATTTTCAGTTTATGTTAAAAAGTCAAATGCAGTGTACAATACATCATAGATTCTTGTGAAAATATCCACTGCTCATTTTTTTATATTTTTGGTTTATATACTTAGTTGGTTGGCAATATTTATGTATGCCAGTTGAACATACAAAACAAAGAATGTAAAGTTTGCTTATTCTCTCTGCCTTTTAATGGCATCATCAGATGTAATTAGGATATCAAATAATTTAGTAAGGGCCTTTAAGATATTTTGTCATGCTACTTACCCATGAGTCCTTTTCAAACTGTGTTGAAATACATCATCTGACTTTAATAGACCTTAATAAATGTTCATTGGTTAGGTTAATTAAAAAAAATAAAATAACATTCATTCAAGTTGGGGTTGAGTGGTTCAGTTCCCAGCACCCACATGACAGCTAACAACCCTCTGTAACTCCAGTTACAGGGGCCCTAACACCTTCCTCTGACACCCATAGGCATTGCACAACATGGTTGCACTAACATACATGCAGACAATACACTCACACACAAAATAAAAATAAAAAATGTCATTGCCACATGTACCCTGGGGACAAAACTGCTTCAGTTAAGGATGGCACAGGGTGGGAGTTCAGGCAAGGTCGCACAAGTTGAGGAAGTCCCTATAGTTAAAGAAAGAGGAAAATGGCTATTTCCTAGGTTGTGCTGTTGAGTTAAATCATAGGAGGCAAAGGATGGCCAGCAATTCTTGAGAGTAGGATACTCAGCCTTTCCTGTGAAGGGTTAGGGTCAAGGATAACCCAATAACAAAAGCAAGGGTGGCAGAGAAAAAGCTGTGTGGTGGATGCCTCCCCTGGGGTTGAGTTAGGGGTGGCTGATAGGACAAGAGCAGAGAGTGTCCTATTTTGTAGATTCCTTAGGACTGGCTCAAGGCTTAGCCCAGGGCCTGCTGACTCATCTTGTAGTGGCCACCCAGAGCATGCACTCATGCTGGCTCAGCACTTCTCCTAGGATTCTGTGGCCTGAATGTGTTTGCTTGCCTTTCAGGTCTTAGTTCCCAGTCTGGGTTTATTTGGCTAAATATGAAACTTAACTATTCCTCCTGCAGGGTGAGCCTGGGAGGTGCTTGTTCGCTAAAAGGACTTTGTGGTCAGGGTACAGGAGGTCTGACCACACTGCGCTATTTTTTTTTCCAAGCTTAGTCATACCTGCATCAACCCTGCTTCCCATGAAACATGCAAAAGGACTGGAACTTCAGCCACTACCTCAGCCACATCAGCCTTGTTCTTTTTGCTGTGGCTAGTCTAACAACACAGAAGGGCCACATTAAAGCTGTGTTTGATGCCTACCTGTATGGGACTTTGATAAAGTACTAGTCATCAGTGTCTCTTAAACATTTTTATCTACAAATAATATTAATACAAAGAAGCAGAAAACAGATTTGTAGAAAAACTTGCCATAAAATGGTCAACAGAAGGCCTGTGTGAGGAATGCCAGGGCAGGGAAAGATATGGGGTAATACTTCCTCTAGCACTGTCTTTAACACTTACCACTGAATGCTGTCCACCTCCGAATCCCAATAGCAAAGTCTTAACCCTGAGTTCTTTAGAAAGTGACCATATTTGGGGAAAGGCCTTAAAAAGGTCAATTAAACTGAAATAACTTCATTAGGACGGACTGCTAATCCAGTCTGATTAGTGTCCTTATAAGAGAAAATGTGGGCACAGACACACACACACACACACACACACACACACACACACACACTCACAAAAGGGACAGCCATAACAGGACAAGCCTAGGGAAGATGTCGACAAGGAACTCTTTAGTCACAGCCTTCAGAAGGAAACAACACTACCCATAACCTAATCTCAGACTTACAGCCTCCAGGACTGTCAGGGAAGTTACTGTTATCTGAACCACTGTGTGTATGATATACTGCTACAGCAACCCAAGAAAAGGAATATAAAAATATAGCCAAGTTTTGTGTGGATGTGTTTACCCCTGTCCACCTCTTCTCTACCTCAGATTATTTATCTGAATGTGGACCCATCATAACAGTTCTTAATTAAGAGAGTGTCAAGAGCCCTATAAAGTTAATGTGTGTAGTACCAAGCACTATGAGCCATATATTTACTATTATCATTGTTATTATTATTATTATTATTATTATGCTATTATTGTTGTTTTTGCTAGAAGATGTCTACTGGTGAAATTCTTAATTGTTGAATCTTGGCACCAGCCTCACAGAGACCTCATGGCCCCATCCCCCATTTGGGTGAGGGTGGAAAACACTGAATTCATTGTGTCACTAGAGGCCACATGAGGATGGCCTGGTCTCCTTTTCAACGTGCAGGCTGGGTTCAAAATGGAACAAACAGCTGCATGGGGCTAAGGCTATAGGAAGCCTGTCATACTGCATACCAGCTTGCCCAGTGTAAGGCAGACCAGGGCAGAAGGGCACAGAAAGCACAGGTGGGCAGCGAAGGAGAAGGAGGATGTAAGAGGAGGTGGTCACCCCTGGGCTCTGTGTGTTACTGGTAACATTTTGAAAGCACTCAAGCTTAGCTCTTCTAGGCCTCTCTGCATTCTTTTGCTCCGGGGTGCCCTCTGTTTGAGATCCCAGCCTCTTTGGTCTTGTGGTTGTCAGTCCTTACTCAGTATCCAATGGGGAGCTCTGGTACTGTACATGAAGGACTAGATACAGAGATGACGGAGTCACAGCTCCTTCACCAGCCTAAAGATGTCTACAGCTTTACCACCATGACTGGAAACATGCTGAGGATAAAAGAGACTCCTAAGTGTCTTACACTTGCACAGCACAACTCCCACCATAAAGAACCTTTTAGTCCTAGCACAGAGTGATTATGCATGTCTGTAGTCCCAGTATTTGAAAAGCTGAGGCAGGAGGATTACTACAAGTTTGAGTCCAGTCTGGGCTAACTAGTGAGTACCAAGGTAGAGTGGGCTATAGTGAGAGACATTGTTTCAAAACCAAAAAGTAAACAATCACACAGCTCCAACTATATATATTATCAAGGTGAGAAACTGGCCTAGACACATAGCCAAGACACAAGGAATATTCTGTGAATTAAAACATTATTAAAGGGGCTGGAGAGATGGCTTGGTGAGCAAAAGGAATTGCACTGCAAATGTCAGGACATGACTTCAAATTACCAAAATACACATAAAAGTCAAATGCATAGCGTAGTCGTCTGTAATGCAAGCATCTGTAACCTTGGGATCCTTATGTAAAAATGGCAGGTGGGACAGAAGAATCCCAAGAAGCTCCTTAGCCAACTAACCTGGCATACACAGTGGGAAAACAACAAACAGCCTGTCTCAAGGAAGATGGAACCACACTGAAGGCTAGCCAGTAATCTCTACACATGTGCCCAAATTCACACACATGAATACACAGCCATACATGCATACGTGTGCATGTGCACACACACACAAAATCAAATCAAATAAACTAAAATGTCATGAATGGAATGAATAGGGAGCTGAATAATGAGGTTCATGTCTTATGATAATGCTTTTGCAATTTTTATATTGATGGTCTTTTCTCGGGGCATTAATGCATTACTTCTGTTAGAAAAATTGCTTTTTTAAAAACTTTATGTGTGTCTCTGTGTGGGTATGTACAACATATGCATGCTGCATCCATAGTAGCCACAAGGGGGTTACAGATAACCCTGAGCTAGAGTTACAGGTGGTTGTGAGTCACCTGATGTGGGTGCTGGGAACTAAACTGGGGTCGTCTGCAAGAGCAGTGCACACTCTTAACACTGAGCCTTCTCTCCAGCCTCCTGCATCAAATTTTTTGTTGCTGCTTTGAGGCAATGTCTCACTGTATATCTCAAGTTAACCTGGAACTCACTGTATAGCCCAAACTGCCTCAGCTTCCAAAGTGCTGGGATTACTGCTGTGCAGCACCACATCCAAATTATGACTTACTTTTTCATTAAACCACTGTTTAAAAAGCACCATCTCTTTGCCATGTGATATATATATATATATGTGTGTGTGTGTATGTGTGTGTATATATACATATATATATATATATATATATATATATATATATATATATATATGAAGTGTTCACAGCACTGAAAAAGGCAAATGTGGTACCTGCTCCCACAGACTGGAAAAAATAACAAAAACACAGAGACTGAAAACAAAAACATCAGTTGTTCCACAGGTCTCTCACAACTGGCCAAGTGCCTTGGACAAGTGACACGAGTTCTTGGAACATCTATTTCTCAGATATAATTCACGGAAACTGCTTTGATTTTGAAGCTTAATTCTAACATTAAAATACTACTCATTTAATTAATCTCAGAGGATTGTTTCCTGTTTCAATTTTTCATTCTTACAATATTAGTGATTACAAAAGACTGGCTAATCTACATGTCCATCAATCAACACTGGTCAGGTAAATTTATGTTCTGCTCATGAGGTGGAAGGCACTGTGATTATGCTTATAACATAATCTTCTAAGAATCATTAGAGAATTGAGGGTATCTTTTTTTTTTTAATTTTGAGAAGTCACATTCTGTAGCCTTTGAAACTCACTCCAGGCTGACCTCAAACTCCCTGCAATCCTCCTGCCTCATTCTCCCTCCATGCTGGGATTTCAGGCATGAGGCACCATGCCTAGTTATCCAGTTTTATCTTAAAGAACAATTTACAAGAAAATGAAAAGGGTTATTTCTATAGCAAACAGGGATGAGACTCAAATACATGCAGAATGAAAACAGATCCATGTAAGCATGTGAATATTTTATGATTTCCTCAGTGTGAAGATCAATAGGCAATCCTGTGCTGACAGAATCCAGGACTGACAAGCGGGACGGGATGGGATCCTTGGAGGGTCTAATAGTGTTCTCTGTATAAGTTTATCAAAATCAATGGAAGTAAGTCCCCTGCATTTGACTGTGCATATTATAGGTCAAGACAAGGGGAGAAGGAGGCAAATGATATATCTATTATGCAGAAGATGTGTCTGCACTGGGATTATTTTCTGAACCAGTGCATAACTAGGCTCTCTATGGATGCTTGCCTTAGGAAGGGGACTTAGGAGTAGGGACAAGAATCGAAGAGAAACTAAATAGTCTTTGTATAATTTTGAAATGCTCATTATGTGTTTGTATTAATATTTCAACAAGTTATTAAAATATGTATCATGATCTACAAAGTGAGCCCACCCCTGCATACGACACAGAAAATTACTGTTGGGCTGCTGCTGTGAACGTGTTTAGCCAAAGACTAGTAACAAAACTTTCATTCACACAATCAGCCCATTGGCTGAGGTAGAAGGAAGTGCTGCAACGGACTGAATGTTACATGGGAGAATCATTTATTTGCCTTTTACTTAGCCATATATTAAAGAAATCTCAGAAAACTCCTAAAAGAGACAAAAGCAGTATTGTTGCTATCATATTTTATCCTAAGTACTTCAAAGCAAAATAAGACCCCTGTCCATGCACATATGCATAAGCTGTCTATTGCTGTGTGACATGTCACCCCAAAGTACAGCAACAGTAATCAAGCATTGTATGTCTTAGCTTCCCTTCCTATTGCTGTGATAAAATAACCTGACAAAAGCAACTTTAAGGGAGGAAGGATTTATTTGGATTACAGTTCCAGGTTGCAACCCATCTACAGGAAGGTCAAATCAGTAGGAACTCAAAAGCATCCACAGTCAAGAGCAGTGAGAGAATAAATGCATGCATGTTTACTATTCAGCGCTTTTCTCTACTTACGTGCCATCCCAAACCCACACTGGGATGCTCCCAGTTGGCTGAGTCTTTCCACATCAACTAATGCAATGAAGACACCCCTCCACAGACATGTCCACAGTTCAACCTCATCTAGATACTCTGCCCTTGAGACTTTCTTCCAAGGTGATACTAGATTGTGTCAAGTTATCAAAACTAATCAAAACTAACCATCACGCTGTCTGGTTCACAAGTCAGGTATATCTGAGCTAAATGCCTGGAGCCCCTGTCTCTCAGAAGACTGCTACTTCCGCTGGGGCTGAGAGATTGGCTGCCATATACACTCATGCCACCATCGGTTCTGGCTCCTGGCACAGCGGAGGACTGCTCAGAGCAGAGCAGTTCCCTGAAATGCTGGAGTGATTCAAGTGTCAGAACACATGCATAAGGCTGAACCCTTGACTTTTTATATCCTAGTCACAGAAGTAACAAGTCTGTCCCAGCCATGTCACTTCCATGGAAGTCCGTAGGTATGGCCCAAACACCGAGGGACAGGACTATGTAAGGCTGTAACCACCAGGAATGGAAGTCTCACATTCATCTCACCAAATCAACAATGCTCTCCTTGGATCATCTGATAGCCAGGCACATAACAAGTTCCCAAGTGTCTCCAAAATGCCTACTACACATTTGTTCAGGCCAAGATCCAGTCAAAGGCCACAAGTTATATTGGTATTGGACTCTTGAATCTCTTAAGCATCATTTAATGAGGAACACCTACATGCCCTTGGCTCTAATTTGCTTTAGCATACTGAATTATGAAGAGGCAAGGCCACATGGCACAGGGCGAGGGCCAAGGGCATTCTGAGGTGAGAGTTAGGAAGGCCTACTCGGGATGCAAGAGAAGCTGCCTGCACTGAGAGGAAAGAAACCTGGGCAGAAAGTGAGGCCAGCTGCTGTCACCTTACATGTCAGTGGCAGCCTTTCTCATTAAAGGCCCACCTTTCCCTGAGAAGGTGGCCAGGAGAGAGGGACAGACAGACATGATGTGATGACAAAAGAACAGGGGAGGCCCATCTCATATTCTTAGACCCATAGGACAAATAAATATTTCCGAGGTCTTCTAAAGCCCAGTAAACATGTCCCCCAGTTCGCAGCAGCACTGGCGCTGGCTTCTTATGTCTCTTGGGACTTTCCTAGTTTGTACTTCCTCTTCCATATCCGGTCCTTTCTAAAGTTGAGGAAGCAGGACTAGGAAGTACTAGTTGGTCCCATCTTCCAGATCTGACAACCGTTCAGAGATGTGAAGTGATGTGGCCAGTGGTCAACCTTCATAAGTGTCAAAGACAAATCTCTAGACACAAGTTTTATGCTAAACTTTAAAGCTTGCATGCATGGCTAGGCTGCCCTGGAGGACCTGTCTGGTTGCCATTTCAGCAGGCAGTCATGCTGGCTGCCTTCTAGCTGTCTGGGCACTACCAACATGCTGACTTTCCCATATTTGGCCAGCACAACACAGCATCTCACACTATCTTTTGGAAACCCCTAGTGCAGCCTGTCATCATTTCCACCGTTGCAGAAGAGAAGGACAGCCTCTTTACCACAGGCTTTACCCCAGGCTGAGACTTATTATGTACACAGGTCTCTGGGGACATATGTCTCAGTGGATTTCAGGCCACAGTTGGCTTTCACTTCTCTGCTCGGCTACCCTCGTACTACAAATGCAAGCGAACGTTACTCTCCACTACTGTCAGAGACTGAGTGGAAACCTTCAGTGTAAGAAGGCCTAACCATGTATTTCCTATATATCCAACATGACGAAAAGGGATCAAATTTCTGGCCTATAGCTACACATTGAACAAATCAAAGGAAAATGAATTCTAGAATGCTTGAGCTTTAAGAATATTTATAGATTTTCTAGGGGCCAGGAGTATAGCATAATGATAAAATGCTTACATAGCATTTGAGAAGCCCTGGATTCCAGTCCCAGTATCAGGGGAAAAAAAGACTAAAACTCTCATCTAAACCGATGGCTCCCAACCAGGGGTAATGGAGTTCTCAAGCATGTGGCAATGTGTGGTGACATTTTGGATTGTCACAACTTGGAGGAGCAGCTGGATACAGGCATCTTGGTGGAGGCCACAGATGCAGCAAAGCATCTTACAGTGCAAAGGACAACCCCCATGGCCACTCTAACACTGAAATCCTGATAAAAATGCCTTTGTTTCTTTCTGCAAGAGAACACTGAGGCCTAAATACAAGTGACGCTTCCAAGGTGACACAGCTGCAAAGCCAGAAGTAGATTCAGCTGTCTATTGTACCTTTGTCTATTACCTGCTTTATTCTCTGTACACTGGGGACAACAGAAGGTGGGGACAAGAGGATGCTTTGCTTTTGCTGTTAGGGCCCCTCGCATGACCTACACTACCAGCTGATCTTAAGGTTTGTAGTCAACCTAACCCAAAGAAAGAAAATCACAATCAGTAAATGCCTGAACTACCGTAGTAGCCTATCAGGATATTCCAAAGTCTGAACAAGAGGCCCTCTCTGTTCAATTATCATTTGGGATAATGTTTCACCAAAATGGCTGGGGAGTGGAATTCTTCAAAGGGTAGTTCCAGTGCAATTGCTTCTAGAAGAATTGAGTTTTCTGGAGAGAATGCCACATTCTCCTCCTAAGTGTGCCCACACACATGTCCTGGCCACAGACCAGGAGAAATGAATGTAAACAGGGTCAATGTGAAAAAGGCCATTAAAATTTACAGGCTGGCATGCTAAAACTGAAGTCACCTGACCCCTCCATTTGCAGCTGAGTCATCAAGCCCCTTCATTCAGTGAGCTAATTATTCAGCAAAATAATTAAAAAGAAGGACAAAAATTCTGAAGGTCTGAGGTTATCTCCAACCCCCAGGTTGCACTAAGGACTTACAGATAGAGCCATGTCTTACATTTGCCCCCTTATCTTAGCAAGCTGTATTTCATTGTATACTATTATATTTAAATCGACTGAAAACACTTGGCAGGAAAAAATTTGCCTTTAAATACTGAAACCTTGCAAACACAATTTACCACATCTGGCCTTCATTTAGCTAGCTAAAAGTTGTCATTGTCCAGCAAGTTTGGGCTCTGAATGAAATTGGGCTCACTGCTAAGAAGCAACATCTTTAGAAAGAATAAAGATGTCTTTATTTAACCAACACAATGGCATTAGGGAAATGGTTTATGGTTATCTTTTCAAAGCTGCTCTTTCTCACACTCGCCTTAGAATGTATGTTGCTGTCAGTCCAAATTTTCTTCCTCCTGAGGCTCTTTCTAAGCCCTGATCATCTTTCTGTCTCACCCCTGCCCACTTCCTTGAGGTGAACATGCCAACATCCAAGTCACACTGGGACCTGCAGGAGGCCACTCCTCTCCTGATGCATACAGGAGAAAGCAGCAGGATGTGGCAGCTACAGGCAGGCGCAGCAGCAGCCAAAGGCCCCACTTTCAGTTTTCGGGATCCTGCTGGGGCTGCAGACCACCCTGCCAAGGCTCCGCCTGCGGCGTCTGCTCTTCCGGGGGTGCCAGGAAGGCCATTCAGGCGTCAGGGGCCGCTTACCTGCAGTGCAGCATCGTGCAGCGTGGCCGCCCACCTGGACAGCATCCTAGAGCATCCTTTCTTCAGCGCGACGACCGTGAGCGCCCTGACGTCACAGGGAGGAGGGTTCCACGTTGCCACGTGACGTCTTTGGAGCCCCCGCGGGGAGCCAGGTAGGGAAGACTGTGGGCCGGGTGAGAAGACCCTGGACGTCACAGTGGGTGAGGTACTGATGATGATCGCAGGCAACCTTCTCTCTGACTTCTTTGCAGGATGTTGATTTTGATGCACACAATTTGCTTGACCTTGCACGGAGAATTATGGGAAACACACAATGCACAGAAGGGGCAATCCAAATTATTGCAGGCTCCAAGCATATAATAGGATTTCAAAAGACGTAGCAATAAGAAGATTATTGTGAGAAGAAATGCAGTCTGGTGTGTTTTATCAAATGCAGTAAAGAAACATTTGATGAAAATCAAAATGACACTTTGAAGTATAACGTGCATGAATATGTCAAACAGTACACCCAAACCATCCATTATGGGAATATGCTGCTAAGGGCACTGATGCTTTAATTATTCCCAATGGCTTTATTAAAATATTAGTTTTTTGCCAACGGAAAAAATAATGGCACCACATATTAATACTACTTACTTTAATATTTGATTATTGATTTGATATTATTTAAAATACAGCACTATTGAGTGAGCACAATTGTATCTACCTCTATGTTTCTTTTGCTTAACTCTTCGGGTAAGGCAATCTCTCAGGCATGAGTTCATTGAAAATAACTCATTATTTTACATTGTCTAGTTTTTATTAACACTGTGAAGTAGTGAGTCATTTTACTATACAGAAAGTATGTATATTGTCAACATGCTTCATTCAAGCTGAAACAGCGTTTTCTTAAGACTTAGAATATTCTGTGATCATTTCATCAATTTCATAATAGCACATTTTGAACTTAAAACAATGAATGTATAAATTTTTGTTTGTTTGTTTGCCAGACCGCATAAATGTTTTTGAAATGTAAAGGACAATGCTAGAAACTGTGATTTGTCTCCCAATTTCATGCAGATTAATTTACTTTCGCTTAAGGTTAAATCACAGTTAGAACATTCCTTTCGCTCACTCCCCTGAACTAGACATGTGAACTAGATTGCTTTACAAGCAGGCCACTTACTCCATGCAGCTTTTATTTCCTTCTATATTTAACCCTGGCCCTTTTACCACCATTCCCTCCAGATTAACCAAATTTCCGTTCAGAGGGTCAAGCTCTAATTTACGGATAGGTCCAGCCCTTGCCTCTACAGCAATTTTATTATTTTCCTGATCGTGTTTTTAAATTTGACAGCCCGGCTTGGGTTTCTAGGTCACTCCTATCAGTTCTGCTTCTCTGGGTAGTCGACCTTACCTTTTTGGATGTCACAGTTTTGAGAGGTAAAATCAAATTGCTACTGTGATCCCGGATTCCATTGGGTTGAGGGTCTGAAGCAAGCGAAAACGGACAAGCTCATTTCCCCTGCCACAGGCAAATGTCGAATTCAGCCTCAGGTGCACAGAGGCGCCTGGGGCAGTCTGGCGGCGTCACGTGTTCTGCTCAGCCGCTCAGCCCAGCCCTGCCCTCCCCGTCTGTCCGTCTGTCGGTCACCTCTGTCTGGTAAGACTTCCTCCCTTGGTGTTCTGCCTCCCACCCTTGGTGCAAAGGTGCTGAGAGAGAACCCGACGTCTCTGGCACTGGATACGTAGTCCTCAGGGACTGGGCTGCACGCTCTCCCATATGCAGGTTCACAGAGTCAATGGGCGAGAGGAGTGGGGAGCCCGGTAGGGGGTAGGGGTGGGCGGTGAAAGCAGAGGACTGCAGCCAGTGTCACTCACCCATTACCAGTAGCCCTTTGTTGAGCTCTGCTTGGCTGAAATGACCAAATGAATACCAGCCCCTTCCTCATCCGGGACAGGTTTTTGTTTTGTTTTTAAACAGGTTAGTTTCACCTTCTCTTTTTCCAGGCCATCGCTCTTGAAAATACATATGTTCACAAACGCGCGCGCGCATGCACACACACACACACACACACACACACACACACACACACTCTGCAACCAACCTAAAATGCTCATGCATTTTCTAACTGATTAAATACTGATAATCCTCTACCTTGGAGTATGAAATTTGGCTGATTAACAACAAAAACAACAAACAAACCCTATAAAGAGCGAAGAGAATGCCACAACCTTTCTTGATGAAGCATTTAGCAAGTCCTACCAAGAGCCTTAAAAGTATGCATAATTTGGCCAATTACACCTAGCCCTAAACAACTTTCTAAACCATTTGCTCCAGCAATTTATGTCCAGGAATTTGCCCTGGGGTAAGGGTAAAGGGCCTCACAACAGTGTGTAAAGAATCAACTAGGGAAAGTGTGTTGCAATGCTATGTGTGGTCTCAGAGCACTGGAAGCACATTAAATCTCCAACAACAGAGGTTGTGTGGAATTATAATTATAATTCTACACAATGCAAGAATAAAAATTACTAATGAGGTGTGGTGACGCACATCCCAACACTCAGGAGGCAGAGCACGCAGATCCTTGTGAGTTCAAGGCCAACCTGGTCCACCTAGTAGGTTCCAACTCTGACAGGACTACATACTGAGATCTTGTCCCAAAAAACAATAAGTAAACAAATAATAAATAAATAAACAGAATTTAAATTACTAAGACGGTAGATACTTTGGGAGAAAAAGGTATTTGTACTGGGTTAAATGGAACATTATGTCCATTATATACCAAGTATTTATCTGTTGTATGAGGACAATATTTGTGGGTGTAATCTATTTGTAGCTACATGCTTATCTATATATATGAACATGAAAAAATAATTAACAAGTGAATTCAGTAAGATACCAACTGTGACAACTCAGTGTTGAACAGGATTAAGAGTGTTTTTAATTTTTCTTCATTTTAGTTTTGCAATGTAGTGTAATTTCTCTACAGTTAACAGTGGCTTTATATAAAAGAAAGGTTGTGTTTTTTTTTCAAAGCACTATGGCAAACAAGTGCATAGAATACATGTTTCCGGATAATAGAGTCATTATTTGAAGAGTCACCAATCTTAAGCACAGAGCAAGACCAATTCTGACCTGCCTCAGCTGTTCTATCTGTTCTACCTAAGAGGTAATCATGCCATTTTCTCCTTCCTGTAGCCCTGCTTCTCTTTATGCCCCATGTAGAGAGAGAAAGTTATTACTGTCTTCATGAAAAGTTACTTCAGTATCTATGAAGAGCCATTGGGTTTTAATTTCTCTACCAGACTTCTTTTGTTTTCTTCACACATTTCCGATTTCATAAGTTGGAATCTTTTGCAATTTTTCCTCTTCATTATCTGCCATTTTTCCAGTATTTCACACATGATTTTCAACACTAGAGGGTTATTGTTGATTGACTGTTTTTTCTTTTGACAGTCTCTGTAGCCCAGGCTGACCTCAAACTCATGGCCCTTATCGCCCTGCCCCCTGAGTACTGGGATTCTACATATGAGTCACTATGCTCAGCTAGAACACTGGTTCATGTTGGGAGTGATGTTGCTCCCTTTCCCCTGAGAGCATTTTCATCTGTCCCATCCAGGGACCACAGGAGCTGTACACTCCTGACATCCAATTGATAGGGTCCAGAGATGCTGCAGGAAAGGTTAAGGTATACAGGATTTCTGCCAATGACAGTGAATGATTTAGTCCCAAGTATCAAGAAGGCTGAGAGTGAAGATCTCTGGTTTACAATGCCTTATTAAATATAATTTGATGTCCCAGTGATTCTGAAGAGTTTCCTTGGATAATGTGCTAAAAACTCTGCTACATTGTAAAATTCCTTCCATGTGGTACTAGGGTACCAGGGAATAGCTGCCTGCCAGCAAATGCAACATCTCTGAAGGAGCCACAGGAAATGAGTGGCTAAGCTCTGTGGACAAGAACCCAGTGGCTGGACCACAAAGGCTGGTAGGAAGTCTTAGGAGCTTTAGAATGTATTAAATAATTTTTAATAAGTTATTTTTTTTATTTTATGTGTATGACTTTATGCCTGCATGTGTGTAAGTGCGCCCGTGTCCTGCAATACCCTTGGAGGACAGAAGCGGGCCTCCCCTGGATCTCGAGTTACAGACAGTTTTTAACTGCCATGTGGGTGCTGGGAAATGAACCTGGGTCCTCTTAACCACTGCACTGTCTCTCCAGCCTCTGAGCAATCATTTTTTAATCCTTTATTATCAGTCTTTATGTATGAGCGTAGTGCCCACAGAGATCAAAAAAGGGTCTCAGACCCTCTGGAACTGGCATTATGGATGGTTGTTAACTGCCATGTGGGTGCTGGGAATCGAACCTGGGTCCTCTGAGGAGCAGCCCAGTCTTCTTAACTGCTGAGCCATCTCCCCAGCCCCTTTTGTGACAATATTATATATCTCAGACTGACCTCACACTTGCTATATAGTTGAGGATGACTTTGAACTTATGATCTTTCTGCCTCCATTTCCCAAATGTTGGAATTTTAGGTATGTACCACCATGCTCAGTTTCTGCAGTGCTGAGGATCAAACCCAAGAACTTGTACATGTTACCCAAGCACTCTGCTGACTGATCAACATATCCAGCCCCACCTATGCTATTTTGTCAAGTCTGTATGAAACTTAATTTCCCTTCTGGAAATAAGGGGTTTATGGAATCTACCATTTGGGGTATTACAAGCCTGAGTGAGCCATCAGGAAAGAGGAAGCATTCAGAGAAGGCTGAAACTGCTACCCAACATGAAGAAATCCTTCATATTCCAATCTGCTCCATCATCAGCCCACCATCAGAAGAATGTGGAACCATGACTCATAGTTGGAGACCACAGCTCCAGGCTCATGAGAGAGGATCAGAGTGAGTGCATTCCCCACAGCCCCTTCCCCTGAAGTTCCAGGTTGTGCATGCCAGTGGTTTTGTTTCTGTGTTTGGCTTATGCTCGGGACAGAGGGAGGTTTCTGTCGTTTGCAGATTCTAGCCTTGGGAGGACTGATTATCAGGAATGGTCTTCCCACCTCCCCTGATGTCCAGTTATGGTCTGGATTCCACCATAATAAGCCCTGCTACCTCTTTATTTTCTTAATGTACTCTTTTCAATTTTCAACTTTCTAGACTATAATTTTTTATATGTAGAAGTTCAATTAGGTGACTTAAATTTTCTGTAGGGTACAGTTGCAGGCACACTGGGGCTGTAGAAAAGTAATAGAAAGATGGTGGAAAAATCTCTTGATGCTTGGGAATGGGAAAGGTCCAACGTCAAGGCCTGGGTACCCAGGAGTATGTGTGGAATCCAGACCATAACTGGACATCAGGGGAGGTGGGAAGACCATTCCTGATAATCAGTCCTCCCAAGGCTAGAATCTGCAAACGACAGAAACCTCCCTCTGTCCCGAGCATAAGCCAAACACAGAAACAAAACCACTGGCATGCACAACCTGGAACTTCAGGGGAAGGGGCTGTGGGGAATGCACTCACTCTGATCCTCTCTCATGAGCCTGGAGCTGTGGTCTCCAACTATGAGTCATGGTTCCACATTCTTCTGATGGTGGGCTGATGATGGAGCAGATTGGAATATGAAGGATTTCTTCATGTTGGGAGACATGAAGGTAAATGTATGCCCCAATATAAATCAATCTCCCATATTTTCAACGAGCAGAAATTATTAATAACTCTGTAGCTAACACATACACACACATATACACACAGATTTCCCAATGTATTATCTGCCATTGTCAATCCATATCAACCCACCTTTATGTGACACATGAGACAAGTAATCCCTGGTTGAATGGAAACGACTCTCACCCTTGCACAATAATGCAGGCTCCTCAAACAAACAAAAGCCTATTTTAAAATTTCATATTTAGTACATTGTGGATTTTTGTATAAATTTTTATATTAACAAAAAACATTATGAGGTTTTGTGCTCCCTTAAACTTTGCATCCAAGGCAAAGTGCCTGTCTTTCCTCCTCCAGATTTCAGTCCTGAGTATCTGCTAAGTTATTTTATGAATAGTGATTCTTATAAAACATTATTCCATATGACTTTGTGTCTGAGCATTCTACACCTAGACATATTGTCTGGAGTGAACAAATGAATGAATGAATGACAAATGAATGAACCCCTCTCAAATCCAGTTTGGATATAGGCATATAACCAAGATCTAATAATATTTGGGGAATAAGCAAAGGATGTGAAATGTAAGAACATGCAATCATGCAATCAAGCCCTCTTGGGGTTGTTTATAGCTATGTTTATAGACCATACCAGACAGCTGAGAGCTATAGTCTTGGAACATATTGAATACCATATTACTCTAGTATCTAGCCACAGGAGATGCCTTAATAGATGTGGTAAATGACACCTTTAAAGTCCATATGCTTTACAGTGGAGTTGCTGTAAGGTCATTGTCCATTCTAGGAGGCTTAAGGCAAGAGCCTGTGTAGTTTGAAGGAGTAACAGAAGAGTTGCTGCCCCTGAGAATCTATAGAAGCTTTATTTTTCAACACTCAGAACTATGGTTGTGACAGTCACTCCTTTTTTCTCCTTGGCTGCTAGGAAACTCAGATTTTTGTTAAGGCAATTCACCAGGCTCACTCTGTCTGTCTGTCTGTCTCTGTCTCTATCTCTCTGTGTGTGTATACATGTACGTGCACGCACATGCTCAAGTTAAATCTAGGACTTTTCACATACTAACCCCACATTTTATCACTGAGCTATAACTCAAGCCCTCATTTTAACTTTTAAATTTTAGACTGGGTCTAAGTTGCATAGGTTACCCAGGTTAGCCTTGTCCTTACTCTGTAGCCCAAGGCTGCCTGAAATTTTCAGTCCTCCTGCCTCAGCCTGAGTGGCTAGGATGACAGGCCTGTGCCACCAGGCCTAGATCATTAGGCTGTCTTCTCAAACTGGCGTATGCATTACGGTGTACCTGTCAATGCCAAACCATCTCTTCAAGGGTAAAGCAAGGGCAACATAAGGACCATACAAGTAACTGGGGTTTTGTTTAGTTCTTTGACAAATTCATACATGTATATAATATATTTAGGTTACTGTCTCCATCCCCCCATTAATACCCCCTCTCCCTACCTATCCTTTCCCAAAGCCTTTGGCTTTGTTTTGTGAATCATGTAGTTTAACCAAGGCCATCTGTGTGATGGTTGGATTGGCACTATCCAGCGGAGTCTGGTGGTGTCATCAGTGGATACAACACGGAAGGCCATGACTCCCCTTTTCTTGAATATATCTGTAGGAAATAGTTCAGCAGTGAGGGTTATGACTCCCAGAGCTCCTAGTCTTTCCATGCCTGACTACTTATGCCCCGTTCTTCTGCAGACCCTCCACAGTTGCTCAGTGTTTATGATTCCACAGCTGTGTGTGGCCCAGACAATGCCATTTCCCAGCCCTTCTTCCTATCTTCTGGCTCTCAGTTCTGTTCACCCCTGCCTTGTACAATGTTCCCTGCTCTTGAAAGTGTTGAAATAAATATCTTGTTTAGGGTTGTCCTTATACAGTCATCAGTTCCTACATTCATCAAAGTTCACTGGAAAAGGGAGTTTTGCTGATTAAGGCCTAGAGTGGCAATTGTCTATAGGTATAAATGTATAAAAACTTAGAAGATACTTCAATGTTATGTCAATTTAGTTAAACAATACAATGTAAATCATATTGCTCCTGACTAAGGAATAGCTCTTTTTACCCTGGACCTGGTCTTTGCAAAAATCTGCTTCTTTTCTCAGTAGTTTGAATCAGAAAGATGATTTTTTTTTCCTAATTGTTCTGTCCTAAGGTGCTAGCAACAAGTCACAACTGATATTTACATAGAAATTATTTTAAATTAAAGGTTAAGATTCAGTTCCTCACTCATACTGGTTACATGTCCAGTACTTAAGGCTCACAAAAACTTAATACAACTTTCAGTGGATCTAGGACAGCCAAGTGACTATGATATTTTGGTGCAGATATGGAGCAATTGCCTCATCACAGGTAATTCTGTTAGTGCCATCAAGAATTTCTGTTAGATGAGTTGCATTGAAGTAAAACAACTTATGTTTATTACTTGTGGCGTGCTGCCTGTAATTTCATGGTAGGAAAAGCAGTCTGGCCAGAGAGTCTGTTGATAGAAAGGCACAGATTCCAGAGCAACAGAACTCAGGCACAATGCTTCCAAAGGCCACAAAATGGGTGATTTTTGCCTTTAGGGCTTCCAGACTCTATTTTAAGAGGACTTGAGAGTATCTGATCATTGGTTCCAAAGTCAAAGTACAGATACCTTCAAGTGGGCTTCCATATAGGAACTCAAAGACACACCCTTCCAAGGGAGAGTGCTTCTATAGTGTGTTAGACAATGCTCCTCAAAGATGCTCAATACCTCATCTGCACGCCTACTGATTACTTTCTTCCCCGTATGTTCTCATATCTCTCTTCCATCCCATCAACCTTTCCCGACCCCTACCAGTTCCCTTCCCAGATGCATAGCTTTAATCAGAGAACCCTCTCTTTCTAGTGAACACTGGTGAATGCAGAAACTCCTGGCCACACAGGGTGCTGAGACTAAGTCAGATGGGGGGGGGGTATAAAGATGATTAAGAAAGTTTGTATGAAATGAATGAAAATTCAATAAAATTATACACTGAAAAAAATTTTAAGACATGCCAAATTTAAGAAAAAAAGCTCTGACTCTAACCATTACAAAGACCTAGAAATAATAGGCAACCCGTTAGTAATAAGGACTTCTACATCAAAACATGGTGCCTGGAGAAAATGAGCCATTCTAGTTCAGCAGCATCTGGTCATGCAAGATCATGGTAAGGATGCCATCTCAAACCACTGGGCTCAGAATCAAAGGGCACAGGAGCCAAGAAAATTCCCCCAGCCAAAGGTGGGTGACTGTAAGCATCAATAAGGACAAATCTAATGGATTAAAACACCATAAACATGTTCACACACATGTGATAACAGTGTAAAAGTTCTCAAAAACAAAAAAATTGCTCTCCACAGTACAGCACAATAATCTGTTCCTTTGGAAATAGGTAAGTTAAAAAAAATGAAGCAGTAATCTTGAAGCATTAATAAAATATTATCACAGGGTAATCAAGTGGATAAGCTTCTGTTTGAATTATTTCAACTAGTAAGTAGGAAAAAATGATAGAAATAACAATTTAACAGTCCCTTAGGGAATCAATGAGTCTATGCCATATTTGGTGTTACAAAATGACACAGGACATTATAAGTCACCGGTTGGATGACTATATAGAAATCTTGCCATTTTTTCCTCTCAAAAACAGAAAAGAAAATGAACTGCAATGTGATTAAGCTTCCAGATTTGACTAACGTTGTGGCACAATCTCCTCTGAGTTGAAACATTTCATCCTGGAGAGATGCCCATTAAGACTCAGAAAGTTCTAAAAGGAGGCTCTGGTAAGACTCAGGAAGACAAAAGTGGAAGGTGGGGAGTGTGGAGAGATGGCTCAGTGATTAAGAGTCCTTACTGCTCTTGCAGAGGACCAAATTCAGTTCCCCAAACCTACATGGGGCTGCTTATAACCACCAGAACTCCAGCTCCACAGAATCCTATGCCTCTGCCTCCAAGGGCACTTGCACTCATGCACACATATTCTGCACCCACGGCCACACACACAGACACACACACAAGTAAAAATAAAGGTAAATATAAAAACAATATGACCCAGGAAGTAAACTTTCTCAGGAAATCCTTGAAACTTATCTGGTACACAAGTCCCTCCCTTCCCAAGGTTATAGAAGCAGTAGGACTGCCGAGGAGACTCCGACTCCTGGAATGTGTGTCTCACAGACGGCTCCAGGGTTTCAACTTTCATGACTCATCATCCATGTTAGACTGGAGTGTTTGGTGATGCAGCTGTCTTTGAGTCATCCCTGATTCTGTAAGTGACTCCAATAACTCACCAAGTGGGATTTAGTAGTATCGTTCTTTGGTCTGTCACTGGTTGCTTCACTATCCAGGGTGAGTAGATGTTGGTTAACATCTCTCTAGGAATAGCCTCATACCGCAACTACTAATGCATGTTTTTACATTTTTAAAAATTCATTTCTTTTATGCGTGTGCATGGAGGTAAGTGCATCCATACATGCAATGTCTGCGGAGGCCAGAGGAGAGTGTTGGAGCCCCTAGAACTGGAGTTAGGGATGGTTGTTAGCTGCCATGTAGCTGCTAGGAACTAAACCTGGGTCCTCTGCAAGAGTAGCCACTGCTCTTAGCCACTGAGCCATCTCTCCAGTCCCAACCATTGATTTATAAATAATAAAATTCTGCAGAAAATGTTCAATTACACCACAGAGATAAGTCAGCTAAGTAAATCAGAAAGTGTGAGACTCATAGGATTCACAGTATTTGACAAAAAAATTGGTTGTGCCTCTGTGTGTTTGTATGTGTGTTTGTGTGTGTGTGTGTGTGTGTGTGTGTGTGTCTGTGTTCAATCCTGTAGTCTAGAACACATAGCTACAATGAGATATCATTTGGCACCTCCAAGATTTGCAATAACTACAATGGCATAACAAATGTTGACCAGTAGGTGGAGAAAGTGGAGCCTGGCACACAACTGCTGGGAATGTGAAATGATGCAGCTGCCTCGGAAAATGTTCTGGCAGTTCCTCAAAGTGTGAGTGTGAATCATGGGATCACCATAGCACCCAGCAACAGCCCCCTCCAGGTAAAAACATAAGAGAAATGAAAACCTAACCACACAAAAACTTGAACATAAAAGGTCACAGCAGCACTAACTACATACATAAAATCATCCTCAAATTGAAGCAATGAATAAAATATGGTCTATCTGTCCACACAGTGGAAGATTACTCAGCCATAAAAATAAAATGCTCATAGATGCTCCAGTGTGCCATAGTGGGAGGCGGGGTATGCTGACTGAAAGGAGGCATACAAAAAAAGGTGCATATTGTTTGAGTTTATATAGGGAATCCATAGGGAAAATACGTAGACTGGTAGTTACCAAAGTCAAGGGGAAGGAAGAATGAAGGGTGACAGGTAATAGATATGAATTTCTTTTAGGTGTGACTAAACATCCAAAACTAATTATGGTACTACTGTATAACTCTGAATATATTAAAAGCTTCATAACCATATGCTTTAAATAGGTACATTTGATGGCATTTGAATCCTTTTTCAGGAATGCTATTATCAAAAAGTCACATACATAAAAATAACTCTTTTCTTCAGTGTTAAAAGTGTGACAAAAGAAGTGGGACTGTCAACCCTGGATGCTTAATACCAGGAAGGAGTTACTAAATGGTAAGCTATGATGAGGGCATTATGCATGTATTTCCTATTAACGATATGTGCTGAAATATTTTACAATAAGATATAAAGAGGGAGAAGTGGGTAGAGGGCGCACAGGAGACACGAGTGGGCTGTGCAAGCCGGGTGAGCATTGTTCATACTCATTTTACTATGCTCTGATTTAATACCTCTGTTGTTATTTTAAAATATACATGTCCCATTTTTATTCATTTCGTTGCTGGTGTTGAGACGGAACCCAAGGCCTTGTTCACGTTATGTAGTCTGCCACAGATCTATATTCCCAGTGCTATTTTTCATGCATTGAAGTTTCCATAAATGTATATGTTCTTTAAAATACAAACCACACATTTCCATTTGTTTCTTAAGGCAGGTTAGTTTAATTTTATAGAAGAAGTACTTTCAAACGATACAAATGACACAATCATAGAGAACAGTGACAAAAACAAAGAGATGAATACTGATTATAACTTATTTCCACAAAAGATTATTTATTTCAGCAATTATCACCAGAGCCTGAGAATGCAGTGATTAGATAAAGCAAAAAACCCAATTCCCTTTTATACATAGTGCTCTTTCGGGGACTCTGGTGGCAGAATTCAGACTGCGGAAGGACCAGAACAGCTCAGAGATTGCAATTTTCTTTCTCATCAGGTCAGATATATACAAACTTACATAGTAGATGGAAACTTTTATGTCCTAAACCCTTAAGGACTTCATTTGTCTGAAGTGGGGAATATTTTCTGGGCATGGTGGTTAGAAGAAACCACCAGCTGCCAAGCCAGCCCATCATGTAGAAAGCAAATGAGAGTGCTGGCTGCCCTGCCTACTCCAGCTGCAAGCTGCCCACTTCGTGTATTTTCATATAATTTTCTTTCCACGTACTGCGAGGCCAGCTGACAAGGAAAATTTAAGACGAAAAGTGATCAAAACCACGTGCTTCTCTTTAGACTGACCCCAAAGCAGGGGCTGCCCTTCTTGTGGGGCAAGAATAAGAAGACCCCGTATGTAAAATTGGCATAAGGTAGGCAGCAATGTTTCTGAAAAACATGCCTAGGGGCTTTTTGTACTGACATAGTGAGTTTTCCCCAATTGCCACCAAATATGGGCTGGCAGAAAAGCAACCTCAATCTACTTACAAAGTGTCCTGGGGGGAGCTGTGTCTGTGAGGCACAATGTTTGCCACAGTTGGTTCTGGCTGGAGGTTAAGGTCCGCAATGGCCTGTGGGTACAGGAAGAAAGCCTGCTCAGCAATGACGCTTGTCACTGGCAGTGCTGTAAGGACTGCTGCCTTGGGTCTCTATCTCTATTCTAGGTTCTGTACAAAAAGGAATTGGGGAAAAAGGCACAAAAGCAAAGCCAAAAGCAGGAATGCATAGCAAGAGATGGCAACCATGAAAAACATAAGGTTTTCAGTCTTACCACCACTGACAAATTCCATTGTCCGTGATTGGTCGTATGTCAATGAAATGCTTTTACAAAATTGATTTTTAATAAATCACAAAATGAAAGTGTGTTATAGAAGGAGGTTATAGACTGGTGAGAAAGGAGACCCGATTAAAAGGGGCATTTCTGAGGAAGGGGAAGAGAGATCTAGGAAGAGAGTTCTGTTTTCCTTGGCATGTCCTGTGATTACTTCATTTACTTATTCAAGGCCTCAGAAAGGAGAGCATATTTCACATCAATAAAGGTGTGACAGGCAAATTAAATTGTTTGGCATTTAACAGAATTGTGGCATAGTTTTTATTCCATTATTTGTTTTCCTCATTAGCTAGTTCCATGATTTCATGAGGGATACTGGGTAGACTCCGATATGAGGGCGGCTTTCTGATTTCACTCAAATATTCTCCTGCTCTGACTTGCTTGGTAATTCAAGTTACCTGCATGTCCTTCTCTACATACACACACACACACACACACACACACACACACACACACACACAGCACCTTCAAAGGTTATGTCTGTGCATTAGCATCTGCTCTATTCACCCTTTCTATTTTCCTTCATGAAACAGTAGGATAGCGGAAGAGTCCTTCCACCCTGCTGTCTGTCAGATCTGCCAGAAGTGGCAATGCTGGATGCACACGCTTTGACAAATGCAGGCAGTGTGGACAGCCACCTGCCACAGGTGGATAGGCAGGCTGAAACCTGGGATGCCGGAGGCTCTGTCGCCAGCTTCAGACTTGTGGGAAGCACAGAAAGATGCATTAGACAACAACACAGCAACGAGGGGTCATCAGTGCCCAGGACACACAGGATACTGAGCCCTGCCATGCATACACAGCTTGCAGAGTATTACTCAATCACTGCAGTTGATATTTTAACATAACACACAGAGAGTGAAAGTGTACAATATACATGGTAAATGCACCTATGAGAAACTGATACACGTGACAAATTCAGCACATAGTGTTTGCATTTCGGGTGTCAGAAACAAAACCGGCCCCAAGTTCCATTCTACTGCATGACAAATACTGAAGAACAAAATTTCAGTCTTAAAATACATCTTAAAATCAGTATTTTCCTTCAAGGAAAAAAAAGTACTATAAATAAATTACAATACAGTGAATTTGCCTGAACTCACTTCGTTTCTGTCTTCCAGCCTTGAAGTCAAATAAAACAGTGTAAAAACTGTACACTCTTAACATGATAGTTGATCTTTTATAAAATAACCTGTCTTCAGAGATGTCAATTTCACAACAAGGAAAAACCAAGCCCTGTTGCCGTCACTATTATAAAATATATATGAATAGATATATGTTTTTTTACAAAATGTGTATATTAATAGCTTTGCACAAATACTTTAAAGACAAATTTAGCTAATCTAAGAACTTCATGAAAATAAAACAGGCAGATAAATACTTCATGTGCACAATGCACTACATCAAACGTCGTCAGCTGGGAGAGGAGGTATGTTAATCCTTGGTCTTGTAAAAAATGCTATCTTCTCCCTAGGATCGGAAAGAATTACTGGTTAGAACTAGAACTCAATGGGCATGGGATGTAGCTCACTGGTAAAGGCATGTCTACCATGTGTACAAGTCCTTAGGTTCAATCCCCAGTACCAAAACCAAACCAACCAACCAAGCAAAACACTCAAGACTGAGTTTAAATCCCCAATGACACAACTGCTGTATGAAGCTCTACAGAGAAAGGGGTGGGTGTGCTGATTGGATGGGCCAAAAATGCTATGGTGTATAGTAGGGATATATAGACATGCAAGGAAAATACTTATACATATACAATAAAAGAAAAAAATGTTTAAAAGTATCCAAGTGTAAAGATCAGAAGAAACCATGAAAATGCTACCAGTGGTGGGAAATGCTGCTTATAGGAAAGTGTTAGCATTTTCAGTGATTACTATGATTTTTATATTAACAGGTGTCATGGTGACCGGAAAGTAGTGAGCAGAAATGTTGACCACCGGGTCCACCTGTTCCCTACCTAAAGGTCTGCACTTGGATGGGCTCCTTGTGGTTCTGTCCACGCAGCTGGTAGATCTCTTTGGAGGCCTTCTTTAGCATCTTCTCAGCTACTTGTTCTTGATGGTAGTCAAGTTTGGTCTGTCTTGTCTGCAATAGAAACACCTGATGAGCAAGATTTCTACTACTACTTAAAAAAAATGAGGGAGTCTAGTCCCAAGCTTGGAGCTCAAAACACCTAACCCCAGTCATGGAGATCCAGAAGAAAGGCATACCCCATCTGTGACCGCAGAGGCATTCTGGAGGTGGGTGGAGGCAAGTCTCATTGACTGAACCCAGAACATTATCTGCACAAGGCAAGGAGGGCCTGGGTCCCCTTCTCTCTCATCCCAAAACCTCTAGCTGTCCCCACTGGTGCCACCACAAATGCTACCTTCCTAATCACAGCAGGAGAAAATTTCACAAAGTAAGTGCTAGTAGGATCCTTTCAATTACAATTATCACTTTGGTGACACTCATCACTGGAGCACAGTAACTATGGGCAGGCAGAAACCAGGGAATTCCTCCAGGGAACTCAAGGTAGGCCCTTGAACCTCTCTCACCTGGCGCTCAGCTTCCTTTAGTAGGCTGCGGAACCGCTCATCCCGGAGCACCCAGTGTGGGAGGTCAGTCTGGCCCCGCAGCTGGGCATCTTCCAGACGCTGCCTCAGCTCTCGGAGGGTGCCAATCTCCTCATTCAGCTGCCGCTGCCGAGTCCTTGATGCCTGGAGGTCCAGCTCCAGGTCCAGGGAAGTGCGGGCCATGAGCTCGGCCAGGGAAGACCTGCAGGACTGTGGAAGGCAGGCAGTACCACTGAGTACACACACCAGCTTGGTTTGGTACAGGCCCCTTCTTGTGGAAGGTTCCTCCACAATTCACATGAGATGAGTGTGGCACGCGTATTTAAGTATGGCCCAAACACATTAAAAAAACATATTTGGACAAGATTAAATCTGTACTGCAATATCAAGATTAGTAACTGCATACTGTTTAATGATGGCCTACAATTGGGACTGTAAGTGTATGGAATAAAGGGCCTTCCTATATGCAGCCAACGGGATAAAAAACGAACACAATCTTTCAGAAGCGTCATTTGATAAAATACATGTCTAAAGCAGAAAAATGTGCATTTTCTTTGGCTTTGAAATTTCGGTTTTAACTTGCACCTGAAAGGTACAACTGCCAGCACATAAAAGGGGCCCAGTTAAGTAAGACTGATGTCAGCGGTAAAACATCATGAATAGAAGCCACCAGGAAACTGATTCAATACATTACATGGAGAGATGCAACTGGCATCCAGTAGCTCCAAGTCCAGGGATTATGTTCAATATCCTAGATAACACAGGACAGTCCCATAGACTCAGTTCCAAATGTCCACAGTACTGCTGCCCAGACACACATTTTCACCTGAAACACATGCTTCCTTCGATTTCTCCTTCTGAATACAAACATCATATGAAATTGCGGATTTTTAATATACCTATTCTAAAGGATCCTTGCCCGGAAAATTTAGAGACTTATCACCTTACTAACTAAAACTTTCTAAGCCAGCATGAGAAAAAGAAAAAGACTTGGATAGTAAAACAAATGAAATCCATAGAACAGCCCATTGTATGTTGTATGTTGTATGTCAAGAAACTCAAATTTTGAGCTGGAGAAATGACTCAGTGGTTAAGAGCATACACTGCTCTTGTAGAAGACACAGATTTGGGTTTCCAGCACCTATGTTAGGTGGCTCACAACTGCCTGAAACTCCAGTTCCGGGGGATTTAACGCTCTCTTCTGGCCTTCACAGGTGCCCAGACTCACAAGTGCACATATTCATACACATAATTAAAAACAAAAATAAATCTTAAAAATGAAACTAAAATTTTCTAAACTATATATAGTCTTCTGTCAGAAAGGAAAAAAAATAAGCTATTACACAGAAATGGTTATTCATTACATCTAGGAATATAATTATCACAAATGGTGTGAAATCACATATTAAAAAATATTAATAGCTGGGTGTGGTGGTACACACATTTAATCCCAGCACTTAGGAGGCAGAGACAGGTGGATCTCTGTGAGATAGAGGCCATCCTGGTCTACAAGAAAGTTCCAGGCCAACTAGGGCTACAGGGAGACCTTGTCTCAAAATGACCAAATAAAAAAAAGAAATATTAATAACATTATGACATTTTCTAAAAACATGCTACAAAGAAATATAAATGTTCTGTTAATTAATATGACCTTAAATATTCCCTGAAATATTATCTTTTAAAAATGATTATGAAAATAAGTGACAGAGAGAGAAGAGATCTCGTATTATGTTCTATTCATATGTGGTACATACCTGTTTATAGCGAAGGGTCCGTCTTTCCAAAGTGTTTCGGACAAAAGGAGACTTCCGGGGCAGTGTTGAGCTGTCACTGTCACTACGATAAAGCTGCACCAAAAGAATGATGCTCAGAAACAATTTATCTGAAATTCACTACACATCTCTCTCTCTCTCTCTCTCTCTCTCTCTCTCTCTCTCTCTCTCTCTGAGACAGGGTCTCACTGAGACAGAGCCCTGGCTGGCCTGGAGCTCACTTTGTAGACCAGTTTGGGTTTCAAACTTATGGAGATCTGCCTGCTTCTGCCTGCCAGGTATAGGGATTAAAGGCATGCACCATGAAGCCTAGTTACTATTCATTTTCCATGTATTCTGATTGGGATTCTTTTCTTTTTATTCCCAGACTCTTAAAACACACTTAGGACTATTGGTGGTGCTTTCACTGGATATTTGGACCTATACAAGAGTTTTAAGGGAAACAAAACACAAAAGCAACCCCCCCCCCAAAAAAAAAACATAAGGCTGCTCTCTTGGTTCTTTTCATACCTATCAACCTAACTATGTGGAGTTTCCACATCAGTCAGATCAATCATAATTCTACCCTAGATGTGGTACTTATGAAAGCAGGTACTGTCCTCAGTACATTTCAGTGATAAGCAACTGTTCGCATTTGTTACTTATTTCTGGTTTGGACAAAATGGCTTTTTGGAAAAGGAGACTCATTCCTGGTAGTAGGACAAGCCAACATTCACCAAGTTTCGCTGTGCCAGTCAAGGGGAAAGGTATGGTTTAATGAGGAAAATAAAGAATGCTTATTTATGAGAGCTGTACGGATTTCATGTGGTGGCAGATCAGTGTGTCTGTGTGAGTGCCCAGTCTTTGTCTTTCCTAGCCTTATTTTCTGTACCATTTTACACAAGATATTGAGGAAACACAGTGACAAGGCATCTTACATGATCATACCAACATTTATATAAGCAACAAGGCTTCTCGGGGGCTAAAGAAATGGCTCAGCAGTTAAGAGCAGTGACTGCTCTTGCAGAGGACTCAGGTTCCATTCCCAGTACTGACATACTGGCTAACAACCATCCCTAACTCCAGTTCCAGGGGATCCGATGCCCTCTTCTGACCTCCTCGGGCCTTGCATGATGTGGGTGCACTTATATACATGAAGGCAATACACTCATACACACAAAATTAAAATAAATATTTTTTAAACAGGCTTCTAACAACATCACCAATAAATTCCAGCTTTCAGGCAGTACATGGAACCCAGCACAACAGCTGCCAGTCTTCCTGTGTACGAGCAAACTGGCCCCACTACCACCCTAGTTTCAAGGAGAAGCTGAGTCCTTTCCCTGGTGGTTCTGTCAGAGTGCAGAATAAGGAAGAATCATCAGGATGGCATTCAGGCCAGTATATCCAGCCACCAATAAGTATCATGACCATTTGCCCTTAAAACCCTTTCACAGCCATGTCAATGGTGGTCACTGCAGCACTGCCTAATCACCTCAAATTCACTGTCCTACCTTCAACGACAATATTGTCGTGGGCCTCTCATCCATCTTTGTAAGGGTTCTCAGTCTGGTGTGCACATAAGAACCACGTGGGAGCTTCTAAAAGTTCTAATTTACAGGCCCAACCTGTGACCAGTGAAAAATCTCTGGGATTAGGAACTGCATGTCAGTATTAAGTGAAGCCTCCCTTTGGGAAGTAACGAAGTAGCTCCATCATCCAAAAGGCATCAATTCCCACATAGGTGAGTGGGAACGCACTCTTCCAGTTGGACGGTACCCTTCTGCAAAGTCATGTGACCATGCTTCAGCATTTCCAAGCACTGGAAGGACATGTTAGCAATCCCTGACTTGAGATCTCCATCGAATTCAAGACAGTCCATGTTTTGACCTCCTGTTTCTGAGGCTGATGCCAAAACATCTCACTGTGCCTCCTGACAGTGGGGTGGGGCACATACAGCACAGAAAACCAATGAGGTAGAATTCTGAGGCAATGTAGAATTCAGCAGGCTCAGGGCCAGATGGCAAGCTGAGCGTCCAGCACTCTTTGTTCTTCTACTCACAGTGTTCACTCATACATTCAGGAGAATTGGGAGAATATACATGTCTTTTAGCAGAAAGAGTAAAAATGGAAACATGATGAAGAGAATGAAGAAGAAAATGTTTCACACTTGGGGCAAAGGAATTCCAACTCACCCTGCAGACATACTGGTTTCTTGCTCCAGGTGAGAAGGTCTGTGAGCGCACAATGGTGCTGCTGCGAACAAAGGGTGAGCCTCGGGCCCTGCGGCTGGGCCGCTCTTTGCGGACGCTCACCGTTTCCTCCGGGAAGAGGTCTTCTGTGGTGGTCTCTTTGTCAACCTGTACGGCAGTTCATTATTACTTATGGCTATTTCACCGAGAGCACAAATGGTACACTTAGTGTGAACAATCACCTCGCCAATGCTTCCCCCTGCTGGTCTACCTGCCTTTTTAAAAAAATGTTTTATTATTTTTATTTTATGTGAATGAGTGTATGGCCTGCATGTATGTAAGGACACCCATGTTGTACAATGCCCATGGAGGTCAGAAGACGGCATTGGATCCCCTGGAACTGGAGTTAGGGATGGTTATTAGTTGCCATGTGGGTGCTGGGAACCGAACCTGGGTCCTCTGCAAGAGCAGCCAGTGCTCTTAACCAAGGAGCCACCTCTCCACTCCCTACCTACCTTTTTCTACTCACTACCCAGAAGTGGCAATAGTGGAACACACAGTAGTTCCCTCCCTTCCTCAATCTCTCTCTCTTCTACTCCCTCTTTTTCTGTTTTATTGAGACAAGCTCTCACTATATAGCCTCGGCTAGCCTGGCACTCATTATGGCTTTGAACTCATAGCAATCCTGCCTTAGCCTCTCAAGTACTGGGATGACAAGCATGAGAGCCAGGAGGCCCAGCAGTAGTTCTCCTCTTAATGCTCCGAAGAAGCGCCATGCCATTTTTCATAGCAACAGCACCATCTCAAAATCCTGACCTAGCCAAATATAAATGCAAATTCACATTTTAAAAATATAAACATTTCTACACATATCCACTTCACTTCCCATCACCCTATTTTTTGGCAACCCCATGACGATCAAAAACACGGATTTATCCTTCCTTTTGCCCCCTACCTTCAGTGGACTTTTCTGTTCATTTCCTTCCTTGTATCTGCAATGCCTAGCACCTAGTATGTTTAGTATGTTCACAGGGCAAAATAGAATGCATCTGTGTGGAAGGGACCCCTGGTGATGTGAATATGAACACTTATTGCATCTTTTCTGTACATTTGAAAGTTCTTGAACTGAAAAGCTGAGAGAGAGGAAAATAGCACGCTAGCCTCCCCTGCCACTCATTTGGTAGCTGCTACTTTCAAGGCTTTGAACAGCAGAACTTCTGTAATTCCTGGCGGCCAAGACGAAGACATCGACTTGAACCTGCTGCACAAGCTACAGTATAAGAAGCTATGAAAGAGTGGATATATGCAGAGTCACTGGGGCTGTGGTGCTAACATGTTCCCGTGCACTGAACAGCTAGGATAATATAGCTTTAGTAGGGTAAAGATACGGACTCAACTAAATGTGATGGATGAGATGACCATACAGGGTAAAGGAACATTTTGATTTTCTTATCTTCAGGAAACAAAGGGGGAAAAGTAACAGGAAGTATTACCTCCCCAAACCTTTGCGACCCTGAAAACTGCCACCAACATTTTTGTCCCCTGAGGGATTGTAATGGAATATCACAAATGACATACAAAGGAGTTAAAAAAAACTTCCCCACCTTTAAGTTACAGCTGTTTTTTCCTTATAATCTATAGGTGACAGACATTTCCATATGACCTGCAGAGGCCATGTTAAGGCCTTTCAGATCAGGCGATGTTCAGCCTTTCTGTTCAGCCTTCAGAAAAACACATCCCTTCTTGGTGGTTATCCTCAAATCCAATAGCACTGACTGCTTATGCCACGTATCTCCATATTCCCCGACCCCCACAGCCTACGTAGTTGCTAGTGAGCACGTGTTCTACTACTGCATGTGAGCACATCAGTCCAGCTGTCTGCAGTGTCTCTCTTCTACCCTGTCCCTCACACTTCCCATAATAAGTCTGGGACACATCCCCTCTCGCTCTGGGTCTAGCACGGTACTGTACATTCAGTGGTCTCTGGCATGCTTTCTACTTACCTTAAGAGGCAGGGCTTGAAGCTTCTCAGGACTGTAAGTATCTGCCTGGCCAGTAAAGATATGCCCATGGATGGAGTCCACACCAACACAACAGGGGTCTGGGTAGTGGGGGCTGGTCTGGGTGCAGTTGCTACAGCCACTATCAACCGAGTCAGCCTGCCAACTCCTAAAAGTGGACATTGCAGCAGAAAAAAAAAACTGATCAGAGCTGGCCTCTTTCATGGCTGCTTCCAGAGAAGAGTATCAGAGGGAGTCGGGAAAACCTATTTCTTTTCAATTGCTGAAGACAGCTGCTGTCGTTGCTTCCTAGGGAAGACAGCACTTCATAGCCTTTCCTGAACAGTCTCTCTAGCAGTGTCTTCTAGACATGAGGGATGCTGCACCTATGGAATCTCAGCAGTATGGCTGCCTAAACAAGACCTGCATGACGACAGCACCAGCGGACGTGCCAGCACGGACGGGGGAGATTTATCCAGAATCCAACTCTAAATGAAGAGCTATAAGCAAGCAGTGGGCACTGACAGGGACAGTCAAGTTTTCTCCCGGAACGAGTTCCCTGATAAGATTATCTAGTTCCAGTTGGTCATCCCTAAACACACTGACACAGAGGGACCACTAAATGGACTCAGTAAATTATGGATATATGCATAAATATATATGTATGTATATATAGTGATAATAATCAAAGAAGAGGTCACAAAAGTGAGGAATGGGGAGACTCAGGAGGAGGTGAAGGGGAGAAAAGATGGGGTAGAAATAATGTAAATATAATACTCCTGTATGAAATTCCCCCCAAATTAAATTAAAATATAACAGTTAAATAAAAATATGAGTTTGTCTTTCTTTAATACCCAATTATATCCACCTAACATGCCAGAAACTCTACCAGAGAACACCTCTAGCTTACTGTCTGACCATGAACACAATGTTCTTCCCCTCTGCCAGGTGTTCTCCCTCTCAAAGCAAGTTCCTGTCCGGTGTGGTGCACACCTTCAATCCCAGCACTCAGAAGGCAGAGGCAGGTGGATTTCTGTGAGTTCAAGGCTATATGCCTGGTCTACATAGTGAGCTCCAGGTCAGCTGGGGCTACAGGCAGACCTTGTCTCAAAAAAAGACCCCTTCCCCCAAAAAGTTACTGTCTAAACGAACTTAAGGAAAAGTCTTGTGATGGAATGGCAAACTTTTCAAAGATGATAACACTCTTCATGGAAATCTGTGGAAGGAATGCCACATGTAAGTTCCACCAGAGAGGATCAACCAAACCACGTCACCAGAGGTGCTCCTTCGCCTCAGTTACTTATCTGTTTCCTATAGGCTTCTACAGTCAGGGACTTTCCAATGGGTCACTCTAGGTAACACTCAAAGTGCTGCTACATGATTATGTGATTGTATGATTCCATTCGGGAGCATGTCCAGAAGAAGAAAGTCCATAGGGACAGAGTAGATTTGTGGTTGAATGGAGGAATGGGAGTGACTGCTAATGAGAGAGGCAGCTCTTTTCAGCATCTGGAAAATTCTCCACAACGGACTATGGTGAAAAGGACACACACACTGTACCTACACCCCAAACCAGTGAGGTGTAAATGGTGGATGGATCTCCCCATGAGTGAGGGAGTGAGGGGAAGTGGATTTCAACAAAAAACAGTGGGAAATAGCTCAGTAGTAGAACACCTGCCGAGCATGCAAAGGCCTCAGGTTTACTGCCCACTGTTGTAAAATAAATTTTTAGAAAATCTTAAAGGGATTCTGAGGCAGACACGGTAGCATATGCCTCTAATCCCAGCACTCAGAAGGCTAAGGCAAGAGAAATCCAAAGCTACTCTGGGCTACATAGCCCAATCCTGCCTTCAAAAACAAAACAAAACAAAACAAAACAAAACAAAATTAAGGAGGGAGGACTGTTGCCGCCTTTAGTCCTGGTAGAGGGTAGTCTTGAAAAGAAATTCTGGAATTAAAGGAAGAGGACTGGTGTAGAGAAGTCAGGGTATTTCCATTGTCCAGATCAGCATGAAATTCCCCACCAGATGCAGGTTCCCGAGAAATGGTACAGACGCACCACTCAGCACAGTCTAGAGAGCCAAAGAGAAGAAAGCAACTTGCTTCCAGAAACACTCCTGAGAGCCATACTGACTAGCACTGGGCACTCTAGCCTGTCCACAGGTGTCTCACTTCCTTAATGCTTTATACAGGAGCTCTACCTCTTCCAGGGGCCTGAGGAGGGCAGGGTTGCTGACACTCACCTCTCAGACACAGCCTCGCCCTGTTCCTCCTTACGCTCCATTTCCAGGATCTCCTCTTCAGTATACTCCAGCTTCACGCGCTCCTCAGCAAGCTCTCTCTCCACAGCTCGCAGCTGTGCTGTGGTTCTGGCCAGCAGCACTGTCACTGCATCCTAAAGGAAGGAAGGATGCTTCTGAGAAGCAGCCAGCCGTGCAGGTGATCTAATCCCAACATTCACAGCAACTCACTCTTTGCCCAGAGCCCACAGGTCTGTGTGTACAAATTTGAACTAAACCAACATGCCACTAGTGGTCCCAGACATGTTTGCACTAAAAACACATTCTTATGAAGTGGCCTTAGGTATGAATTTGTTTCCTTTCGATTCCTTCTCCTGAAATTACTTTGTTCACACCATATGGTGACTTTGGTCTACAAAGAGTCTCCTTAAAAATTACTTTCCCAAGCAAAGCCAGTCTCAAAATCAAGAAAACAGTCACAAAAGATGCTCCTTGAGTTAGGGCCAATTACCGTCTTCCCAGCATGCATGGTATCTCGCGAGGCACTCTCCACCACTCGCACAGGTTCCTTTGACTTAGGAGGCTCAGGGCTGGCGAAGACCTGCACAGGGTACCAGTGCAGCTGCATGTCGCCTGAACTGTCACAGTCAGCCAAGTTTATCTGAGCAATGCCCTGTATGGGTGTTGAAAATAAAAGCCAGAACCAGTACTGAATGATTTCACATAATAACTGTGGTCCCTTCAAACATTGTCGCCCTTACAGTATTAGGGAAAAAAATAGGTCATTCCTATTGGAAGAAGTAAAGTGTTGTGAATGGGTCTTCCCTGCTTATTCAGCACAGTTATAAAGTGCAGGAAAGGGGAGAAAGGCAGAGAATGGTAACTTGGGGTGTTGTCAGTCTCAGGACTATGTCCCTTGATGATTCACTGATGCATTTAGGAATATTTGGCACGGTAAAGGACTGGCTGAATCTATACCTTTACTTTTTCCTGTTATGGGTACCACCCTGGTTGCCCACTTCTAGGAGCTGGCTGGTTCCTGAAGACTAATGTAGCCTTTCTTAAGGACTTGTTGTGGGGTAGCCACATAAATAAGGATTACCATACTAAACTGGAAGTTCAAGTAAATGAATGTATTTTTTTCTTTGTCTTTAGGTCTCAACTACTACATGGGATATATTTATAGAAGCACCTATCCTTTATTTGAAATTCAAATTTAACTAATCATCCTATATTTTTATGTGCTGAACTGGTCAAGCATACTTTATCCCTTGACTTGATGATGGGGGTAATATGGATGCTATCTCATGGGGTTTTTGCAAGTGCTCACTGAGACATACATTTGAAGTGCACATGACAAGATCATTAGCTTGCTAATCTTTTTCTATCATCTCTGCTACAGATTCCGCTTAACACGATCAGTTTCTAAGCAGATACAGAGGCAAAAGAAAAGACAGAAGGGAGAAAGAAAAACAGACAAAAACTAGAAAAAAAGAGATGACAAAGAAATGAAAGATGAGGGACAGCGAGATGGCTCAACGGGTAAAGGCCCTTGCCGCTAAGACCGATGATTTGAGTTGGACTGCCAGAACCCACATGGCGCAAGGAGAGACCTGATTCTCCAGAATACCATGAGAGTGAACAAAGGCCCCAGCTCCACACCTACCAGCAGTTCTTCCTGTAGCTGCGGATTCACTGAGCACACGTATAACTGAAGTGATTTCAACGTCAACATGCTGGAATGCACAGGGATTCTGAACACTTCATTAAACACCAGTGGGGCTTGGAATTCCAGAGACTTAGAACAGTAGGTGTTGGGAGTGCCAGAATCCAGCGGGGGCAAGTAGACGCGGATGTGGCTGAGAATAGAGGGTAGGGAACGTGTCGGTAGAAAGCATGGACTGATAAGCTCACTTATTAGCATGACAACCTTGTGTCCCCCACCCTTCATAGGCAAAGTATTGATGTGGCCCTGTAGCTTGGAGGAAGGGGTAATGACTTGCCCAGGGAAGACTGAGGGCTCTCAGGTCCTATGGACACTTTGTTTCATCAAGATTTCTTTTGCTTTCTCCTGAAAGCTCCACCTGCCAGCTTAGCATCCACACAGAACCACCATGTTTCCTGTGCTTTCTACACAAAGCTTGGAACCTTGGTACATATTTGGGAGGTCACAAATATTTGTGCCCAGCGCTCTGTGTATCACCAAGTGAGTTGAGTCCCAGTGTGATCAGCCCCACACAAGAGGTTGCTTCAAAAATATTTAGAAAATTAATTCTCAAAGAACAGTGATGGCTTGGGGGGACGTGCTTCCTTAGATTCAAATGGACTATTATTGACAGAGTCCTGCACCTCAGTAAGTTCTACCTTCCACAGGCACGCACTAAGGGCCATGGAGCACAGAAAGAGCAATTCTACCACTGAGGCCAAGGTCACTAACTAAATGCTAAGTGGTTCCAACTTCTATTTATTTCCTGATCTTCTTTCTATCCAAGAATTCTCTGATCCCAGCCTCAATCATCTTGATGCACATTGTGGGATGCAAAGTGGGCCTGCATAATCACCACCCATCCATGGGTCCTGGGAAGACAGGGTTAGCTTCAATACTGCCAATGACAGGCACTTCCTTAGCAGCAACACAGTACACCAGATGCCCCAACTAATCAACTAAGCTCTTTCTTAAAAAATGTATATTCCTGTATATTTTAGAAAGATATTCCCTAGTGTTTTACTGTAAAATCACACTCCAAAATAGTTTTTTCTCCTCTCCAATCTGCCAAACAGAATAGGCTGGCAGTCTGTGCAGTATGAAAAAGGGCCAGAGGAAGATCATCAGTACTTGTACATAGCCTCCAGATCTCCAGTGCTAGGAGCTTACATCTTGCAGTCTTCCTTCATCACGAGCCCAGCAAGGTTTCTCAGTTGTAGCACATGTACAAGAAGACATTCACTGGTACTGTCATGCCTAGAAAATAAAAGGTTTCCCATGGAAGAAATCACCCTCTGATTCAACTGCAACAGTGGGCACTGATTGAGGGACATTTAGTCTCATTCTACCCCCAGGGGATATCAGTGATATCTGGAGACAATACTTCTTGCCCCAACTTGAAAGGAAATGAGTGTCAAGTAAATGGATGTTAAAGATACAACTGAGTATCCTACAGTGTACAGGATGGGCCTCCACAGCAAAAACATGATCTGCTTCTAAATGTCAACAGTATCAATACTAAGAAATCTGGACCAGAACAACAGGAGCAGGCAAACTAAAACTACAAAGATGTGACTATTCTGGCTTGCCAAAGTGAGCACAATGGCTACTGCTTTTACGGAAACTAACTAGAAGCCTTTAAGTGCAGTTTTACAGACCACTTGGTGATCCACTCTGGGGATGAGCGTCCTGCTATCTATACTGCAATTAATGTTAACTCTTTGCAGAAATGTGGGAAATATCCCCAAGAGGTGGACTTTGCTTGGAACTTGGAGTACCCCAGCTTTCTAACCCCCAATTCTAAGGTAACAGTCTTCAAACGTGATATCAGTGATGAAACGCAGCAATGCAGCCACTTTTCTCTCTCCCTCCTTCCCTCTACCCTTGTCAACTAATCCAAGATCAGCCAAGAGAGAACTGGCGTTATCAAAAATGGGGAGGCAACATTAGGGTCATGCCCCCCCCGCCACCTCCCTTCACCTGTGCATGTAAATGGGAACCACAAAGCAGGCCCCTTCCTACAAGACATCTTTAAGGCTGAAAGGGGACTTGGGATATCAAGGGTGGGGAAAACAGCACCCAGGTGGATCCCAATCCACAGGACCTCTTTAAGAGCAACTTGGAAGTTGGCTTCTATACTCACATAAATCCCACATAGATCTGGGGATCGCTGTTTCCACAAGTGTCTCCAAAAGCAGACTCTTCAACATCTTCACTCCTGAATGCAATGAGAAATTATCTGGGTTTATTCCAAAAGGAACTGAGCATTTCAGGTGTGCAGAAGCTCTCTCATGCTCAGGGGTCTTACCGAAAAGAGCATCATCAAACTGTGAGTTAATAAGTTCATTAAGGAGCTCAAAGGGCATGGCAAATCCTCAGGACACATGGGTGTCTCATGGGTATCTCATGGGTGCCTGCCCACAACCCCCACCTCAGTCTTAAGACAGGGTCTCATTATTATTCCAGGCTTGCCTGGAACTCACTATGTAGCCCAGGCTGGCCTCAAACTCATGATAAGTCTTCCTGCCTCAGCCCCCAGAGTGCCAAGATTATTGGTATGAGTCACCACACCAGGCTCCCCATTTCCTATTTGTATAGTTCTAGAGTTTTGTTTGTTTTAGAAAATAACTGCCATCCTTTCAAAAGTTCATGTGACACTCAGGGCAATCAAGGAACTATCAGAAATGTTTGCAATGACTGAAATTTCTTTATAGATACCTGAGATTTATAATTGTGTAAGGAAACAGGGACATCAAAGACAATGAATCAAAATGAACATCAGAATCCCCAAAGATGCTTTTCTATCACAAGGGGATTCTTGTAGCTAAAGAAAGAAGGAAGTGAGGAAATTAATTTATAGGAACTGTTCTCTCTGAAAACACAGGTGTCTTGCATGCATTGTGCATCTACTTATTCATTTTCAGTTCTGCTGGTCTAGAATCAGGGAAAAATGCCATCCTAGAGCAGAACAATGCAATAAGAGTCAACCTCCAAAGGGCACACAGAAGCCTGGGGAGTTTTGCCCACAGTGTTATAAGGCCCAAATTCCCAAAGTTTAAAGAAGCTGAGAAAATATCCATGGGCCATAAACAAAATTCAAAATCTAACCTTTTACACCTAGATCTTTCCGTGCACATACCAGTAACACTCTGGCAACTGTACTTAGGGAAGAGGAAAGAAGGTAGACCTCCTAACCTTTTTGTTAGAGGTTCAAACACACCACTGTCACTGGCTAGTGAGTAATCCGACAGGCATGCAGAGACTCGGCGTGCTCTTCTCTCCAATCTCTTGGCACTGTCTTCCCGGAGAGTCACTGCTGCAAACAAGGGACACACCTGGGTCAGGAAGCGACGACACAGAAGGCCAGGACATTTGCGGTCAAGTACTACAAAGTCATTAAGTGCTCCAGAGACAAACCATGGCATGTGCATGCAGATAGATACTGCACACGGTTGTCTTTAATATTGAAAATCAACACCCAAACCAAAACAACAATCTTCTTAATACTTTGTCTTGCCTTTTTGTTAAGGCAGAGGCTCACCACAGTCCTGGCTGTTTCTTATCTTTCTGCACGCTGGGATTACAGCATGTACCACTATGACTGGCTGGCTTTGGCTACTTAAGAACCTCTTAAACTGGCTAGAACTGCACTTGGATTCATAAAACTTATTTTCCCCTCTTGATGATCACAAACAATTTAAGATGGTGCTGGTGGGAAGCCCTTTAAAGTCCCGCTTTAAGAAAGATTCTCAAGAGTCTGGGAGGACGGAGGCTATGAGAAGGGATCAGGAGCAGCAGGGGTAGTGGAGATGAGGGAGAACCACACAGACACTTTGAATATGTCATAACGGTATCTAACACACTATATGCTGATTTACAAATAACATTTTTTTAAAAAAGGACAAAGATCTTCATGTCTAGAACAGTGGCTATGCTGGGAGATGGTATTTTTCACTTTCCTTCTTTATGGTATTTTTCACATTTTAGCCAATAAACTTAATATTCATAATCAGATTTTTAAAATTACCAAAATAAATGCTAACGATCTTCAAATAAAAGACAGTTTCACCCTTTAAAAGCACTGTCTTGGAGACCTGTGGTTTGTAGAGTGGGTGCTAGGACTGACACCTGTTTGTTGCTCTCACTGTGGTAGCCTCCTCAGCCACCCTATGGCAGAATGACTTCCGAAATTGCTTTCCTGGGTTAGAATACTACTATTTTTGAGCATTTGATTTTTATCTTTCATATCTACTTCAATCAAGAGCCAAAGATCATCACTGACATTTTCTTAACTAGTTTATTCCTTCAAATGCAAGGTTTACGTTTATCTATTCCCCAACCAGCCATCCACTGTGAATGCTTCCTCCACAGACCTTGAAATCCTTTTAAGGAACTAGCACCAGGTAACAATTCTCCAACTTCCAGATAGATCGAGCTCATGGAGCAACTCTGAATGAAAGTTTTCTTTTATCATTACATTGGGAGTCCCCACAGAGAAATGGGAAACTGCTGAGCCCAGGCAGAGTCATCGAATTCACAGAGCAACTGGAAGCAGGAGTCCCAGTGTCCCTGCAGCAGTTTCCCCGAGTGAGAAAAAGCACAGCAATGTCCACAGCACATGTCCATTCTTGGACTTCAAAGCTAACACTGGAAGCAGTTCAAATGAAGCAGGGAATAGAAAGTCATGTGCTCATTCATTAAAAAAAAGTTGGATCTTTTCATCATTCAAGATAGACAGACACTAAAACCAAAGGACATAAACATTGCTGAATAAAAAAGAGAAAAAAACCCTAAAAGCCACATCACAGCCAAAGCTGCCAGCTGACATATGAAAATAACAAATGCCATTAAACTTTGGAGAAAAAAAATACACATAGGAAATGCACGCTGAAAGCTATTGGAAAAGATTTTACATGATTACCATGAGTATCAACAGTGAAATAATAACAATAATGACAATAAGCTACCATCCCCAGCCATCCTATACTCGAGGTCATTGCACAAGATGTCCCCGCAGCCCAAGCAACAAAGAGGAACGAAGAAAATACCAGGGCCACTTACAGCGAACATTTCTGTGGAGCCGCATGAGAAGAGATAGAAAAAAAAAAATCACAGAGTGAAGAACCCGTAAGATTTAAGCCAACAATTTTAAACGAAGAGAGAATAATAAAATCATCAATAAACAGAAGAGCAAAGTCAAGATTTTTATGGATTTTGGTTAGGAAACACTAGTGGGTAGATAAAAATAGGAAAGTATTTCAAAATCATGATATGTTTGACTTTCAAAATCCAGGAAAGACAAAACTAAAGCAAAAATTATTGAAAATTATAGGCTACTGGTTCATTCCTGTCTTGCTACCTGCCTACCTGACTGCCTTAAGGTATAAAGGAGAAAATCATTGCCTCATGGGCCTAGGCAATTTAGATTTTTATCTTAAGAAAATTTATCGTTAAAACTTGCCTGAAGTCAAACTTAGACTGTAGAAAGGAAGGTTGAAAGGAAATGTTTGATCCTGGGCATCACAGGAATGAGGGGATTCCGATAAGCATGATTGCAGGCTGTGACAATCCTGGGCTCCAGACTTCCCAAAGTACACAGGAAGGCAAGGAGTCCCTATGTCCAGGGTTGAAGTTGGGTGTTCAAAGCAACCATCTGAAAGTACCCAGCAGGACCCAGGAACTGATTCGATCAATTATTACCAATTCCAAATGACACCCAGTCAATAGAGATGTCATTCAGGAATCTACCACCAGGGGGCAGTCCTGAGGTATAGATGAAGTTAAAAAAAGAAAGTCCCAATCTAAATTGTTGGACCATGACAATCAATGTGAAAAGGAAAACTAAAGAAATCAGGATCAGAAATTAAGTCAGCATCTGTCCCTCCCACCCTGTTTTTCACTTGGTCCCGGGGGCCCTTGTATGGACTTTTTGCATTATCAAACTAGTATTCTTTAATTTCAACCTTTAAAGTGAATTGGCAGGAGAGGAGAAAACAGACTAAAAGAAAAGTTTAATCAAGACATATGTGAAATTCGTCCTTATTTCATTTCTGCTTCAAAGGAATACAGGCGGAGCAATGAACTTGCCATTGTAAAGGAGAAAAAAAGGAGTGAAGGTTATCTGGATGTGTGAGTTACAAAAACAGGGTATCCGGGGATTTAAAAGGGTATTTCCCCAAACAGGGGAAAACACTAAAATAACAGATGTCAAAAATCCAAAAGGCAGCCCAGAATATAATGGTCTCCAGTTAAGCATGCAAATGCTAACAGACTCCCATTTTACAGATAGGCTAATCTAATGATCAACTGACCTTCCTGCCTATCAATCCATCTATCTCCTAGGTACCAGGATGATAGCAAATGGAAGAAACTAAAGATCAACTTGAGGGAAGAGAAAGTGGGGCAGTTCAAGGAAAGTCAGAGAGCGAGCAGTCCGTAGAACACAGAACAGAAGAACCCTGGCCTTTAGGCTGGTTGTTGGCAGCTGGTTTCACAATAGCATACTGGCTTTGTATTCCAGTTTTCTGTCTCATCCTTTGTTGCATAAATACTCCACAGTATGCTCCTAGGCATTCTCAGCCTCCACACTACTGACATCTTAGGCTATATCACCTTTTGTGTGGGGGCTGTGCTGTGAAGTACAGGATGTTTAGCAGCCTCCTTGGCCTCAACTCACTAGGTGCCAGGGCTATCCTCTGCCTGGCTGTGACAGCCAAATGTTTCCCTAGACATTGTCCACTGTGCTATATAAATTTTCTAGTGCTTGCCTAAATGGAATCTCTAAAACATACAAATATATATATATTTCTGTGTAAATAAAAGTTAAATAAATGGTCTGAACATCAGTCATGGGAAACTTTGTTCTTGGTTTTGTCAAGTTACAGTTGATGGGGTTGGCTGGAAAAGGCACAGTGGATCAATGGTTTCTTAAACAGCACCCTGATATCAATGAGAGGCTGAACTTATACAATACATGGATGAGGTCTTCAATAGCCGGGTGCGCTTCCTTATGTGGAGAGCAACAGAAAAATGCTTTGATATCTATGGGCATATCTTCTGGAAGGACACAATCACTATCAGTCCCATGTTTGATAGAAGTACATACCTAGAAACATGGCCATATGGCTAAAGAGATGAAGTCAAAGTAATACAGGAACTATCTATTTCCACGGGGCTACTACCAGACAGGAGTCTATGTGCTGGGCTGTGAGCATACACAGAATATTTCACTTCAGCATATGCCCAGCAGAGTGCACTGATGCCCTGCTGTTTCTCTATCGGTCTCTGAATATGGAAGACTATGTAGTCCTTACCATTACTTTTCAGTAACCAAGTACATTCTATAAACAAGCCAAATATAGGAAAAGATGATTTTGTCAGTGTCCCCTTTTCCTGACAGAAACAGGAAAGACTAATACAGATCTGGAGTCTTCTTAGCCTGTTCAATATTCTTCAACTAACAACTTGCCAGGACTTGACAGACACCAGCCTCAACTCCACAGCCTATAGATCCTTCTCAGAAACTCAGACCTTTCTTCCCATTACTACTTACTTCCACTGGTGGGAGCTGCAAGTTGGGGTCCCCGTTCACGGGCTCCTTCTCCATCCCCAGGGATTCCATGGGGCTGAAGTACCGCAGGCCCCTGTAAATCTTCATCTCCCAAAGCAGAGGCCTGTGCCCGTAGTCTATCCAGGGTGCCCAGGCCTGGCACCTCAAAGCCATCAGTCAACTGTGCCAGAGGTGAATCCCTTGAAGCCGGGAGGAAGGGAGTGTCTAAGGGTGAGCTGGGGGGTGACAGAGAGGACAAGGAGGAGCGGGAGGACAGTGAGGCTAGAGACTGGGGTGTATCCAGGGACCTTCTCTGCTTGTGGAAGCCCAAGTGGCCCTGTGGGTCTGTGAAGGAGATGTCACGCCCCAGGGAGTCGAAGGGGATCAGATCGAAGCGCAGAAGCTGGCCACATTCAGCATCCGCCTTCTCATACTGTGGGAGGCCATAGATGTCTGTGAAGCTGATGGAGCTGAGTGAACCACGGCTGGAGGCCAGTGAACCCCGGCTGGAAGCCAAAGACCCACGGCTGCTCCCAGAAGACACGGTCAGGGTGCTGGCAGACAGGCTGAAATAAAAGAGCCAAGGTCTCAGAAAAACCTATGATATTCCACTCACCACCGAGTCCCTGGGGTGTGGCCCCAGGTAAGAGTAACCACAACAGAAGTGTAGTTCTAGTCTAATAGCATCTGAGCAGAGCCTGCTTCTTATCTTTTTGGCATGACATTCCCCGAGGACAGTGGGACTCCCGTCTGAGTTGGAGAGTAACCAAACTGTCATTGACAAAAGTCTTTAACATCCTACTTCACAACACAGTAAGTAAGGCCTTGACAGGGGAGCTTCCATTGCATGTCCAGATTTTGCTTTAAGGTATTCATTAAAAAGATCAAAAACAAAATGCACAGATGAATGCTTCTGAAGCTGCTAATGAGATTATGCATTCCTTCAACAAACTTGACTTCATACATGGACAGGATATCCTCCTGCCTCAGCCTCCCCAGTGCTGGAATTAGAGGTGTGTGCCAACACAATAAACTGTTATTTATTGTGGAAGCAAATTTGGTTCTCCTCATTTCAGTTTAGTTGTATGTTAACAAGTTATGTGTAAAACATAACATATCCACTTTTCTACTTGCTTAAACCTACTTCAGATTCCAAGGTCCAGGAGGAGAAAAATCCAAGCTGAAAGAAATTACGATATTCATGCACTTGTCTCTATAATACAATACAGGTCACTGTGATACAGTATCAGTGTACATGCCCCTTGTACAATAGCCTACCTTTTTAACTGGGACTGGAGATATGATGTTAGGCGCGTAGCTTCTTCCAGCTGCATAAGTAGACAATTTCTTTTTTCCTGAAGCAGAATCCTATAGATTTATATTAAAAATGGTGGATTGGTGAGTTTGAAAAGCAAAAAGCATTATTTTCCTAACAAGAAATTCAGCTATGGGGGCTAGGAATGTAGTTCAGTGGTAGAGTGCTTTCCCAGCATGCCTAACGAAGTGTAGTCTATCCCCAGCACCATGTAGTAAGGGGAGAGGAAATTCTACTATAATTTCCCCAGAAGTAATTTAAGTTGAAATGATTATCAATTCTAAAGGCAGCCCAGCACAAATGAGAAGATGATAATTTTTTTGTCTTGTTTGGAAAATATATCCCTGGCACTCTAAGTAGGGCCTGAAATACGGCAGACACTTGAAGTGTGCATGGAAGGGGAACGGATGAAAGGCAGAGTGAGGAGGTCCATGGCTGGATGAGCATGCGGATACACGGCCAGTCAAGAAGTGAGCAGGAGAACAAGTGAACGGACAGGTGAGTGTGTGGATGGACATATGAATGTGTGCTTGGGGTGACTGGGCTGAGTAAACAGATGACAGGGTGAGTGTGTAGGAGACAGAGCAATGGGTGACTAAACCAAAACCTGGGTTCAAGTGTACAGCATGAATTAATCTCTTGAGATTCCTTAGTGCAAGTCCAATCCCCTCATCCCAGGCCTTCTTCTGGGGAAAAAAAGCAAAACAAAGCAATATAACGTTCCATCGACGTTATATTAAAACAGACCTTAGAACATTTTACACTGAATCAAATATCTTCACAATTGGAAACATTTCACAACCAATCTTAAAACTGCTTAACATATATTAAAACCAATGGTTTTAAAAGTATGGCCCACAGACTCGAGGGGGATCCCTAAGACTCTATCGGAGGTCCTATAAGGTCCTCCTTCCCAACCATGTAGCTGTGCAAAATCTTCATATGTTCACCACAAATAACAACAGGTCAAATATTCTATCTAGCAGCTGCCTTCTAGACAGCCAGATGTTGAGAAGGTTTATTATAAAAGTATTAAATACCATTATTCTCACTGTATTTTTTTTTGCTCAAAACAGTATTAGTAAGGACTTTTTACTTATAATAAGATTTTGTTATCTTTATTTTTAAAAACATTTTATTGATTTTTATTTTTATGTGTATGGGTGTTTGGCCTGCATGTATGTAAGTGTACCACATGCATACAATGCCCACAGATGTCAGTAGAGGGAGTCAGAGCCCCTGGAAGTGGACTTACAGATGTAAGCCACCATGTGGGTACTGGGAATCTAACCAGGATCCTCTGGAAGAGCAAGCATTCTTAACCTCTGAGCCATTTCTCCAGTCCCTATTATCTTTAATTGAATAATAATGCCAAATAAATTCCAAAATCAGTAAATACTGACAGATAAAAATTCATCTACTATATGAGAAGAAGGAAGCTTTTAGGGGTTCCTTAGTAATTTAAACACTAGAAGATGATTCTGGGACCCAAAAACTGGACAACAGCTTCAACATACACCTTTGAAAACAGTATTTTTCAGATTCTTCTTATTTATAATTTTTGCTGTTATTTATTTTTATTTTATGTATATGAATGTATTGCCTGCATATATGTAAGTGCATTTGTGTAGTGCAGTGCCCGCAGAGAGGACTGAAGAAGGTGTTGGATCCCCTGGAACTGGAGTTACAGGTGGTTGTTAGCTGCCTTGTGAGTACTGAGAATTGAAGCTAGGTCCTCTGTAAGAGCAGTCAGTGCTCTTAACAACTGAACCATTTCTCCAGTCCCCTACTTATAGTTTTTAAGGAAAATATTTTATTACTTGTACAAGGAAAACTTCGGCAACACAACTGCCTCATGGGTGGCTTTTTAACGTCATACCAGAAGACACATACGAGTGCATGAGAAACTATAATGCTGCTGATCCCTTGAAATAATGTCTGCACATCACCTTATTGATTATTTGATCCTATTCCCATTTTACAGAAGAAGAAACTGACAGTAAGGTGGTGAATGTAACTTGTCTGGGATATGCAAGTTCCAAGCTTGAATCTAAAGCCAAGGCACTTTACCAGACTCCAGTGCTTCCCTCTCCCATCATTCTCTTCTGTTCTTACTATGTGGCAAGAAGAGGGGGACATCCTTTCTTCATGAAAGATTTCCAAACTTTTGTGTTACGCTTAAATTCCTACTTAAGGCTTAGTAGCATCAAACTCTCATTTTTCATTTCTTTTCCAGAAGATGGAGAGGGTAAAGTGAAATAAAAAGACAGTTTCACTTATGTCCCTCGCTAGGCTTTCCAGCTGGAACTCTCGGTATGAATGATCTTGGAGCTGAGTCAGGCAAACACTGGGTCCCAGTCATCTAGCTACCCCAATGCAGTCAGACAGCCTCAGTCCCTTTGCCCTACCTTCCCCTCTGGGGTCTATCACCCTACAGACTCTGATGAGAGAAGCCTCTTATCATAGACCCCACCTCATGTGTGGGAAGCGACACTGAGAAATGTGCACTCTGCACAAAATGTCAAGAGCTGCAGAATCCCTTGTGGGGCCTTAGGTCTCAACTCATAACTCAACAGAGACCTCAAAGTACAATGGAGAAAGGTACTTATCATACATGCATGCTCCCCTGTGGTCAAGGACATGTAGTGGAAGACTTAGAAAATGTATCTGGATCCATTCAGCTCTGAGTCCTAGAACTGATCACCCAGGCTGGTTCCACAAGAGACCACTATCTGGATGAAAAGTAGTCCAGCATAGTTCCATCCTTTGAATCTAGGCATCAGGGTTAAACCTAACACTGCCTAGGGGGTTCTGTGGATTTGCATCCTGTGGCCACAGCACTGGTACATACTGAACTTCCACAGGGGGCGTGGGCAGTCACAGTCCAGTTTGTGTGGGTGGAGGTTCCAGAGAAGCATTTGTGGACCAAAACCAGCAGCTGAACTGAGACTAATGAGAACTCCAGGCCCTCCTATCCAGCACACACAGCAGAGACGGATGCTAATGTTTAACTAGGAGAGCCCAGAAGCCCAAAATTACAAAATAAAAGTTTAGTAAGCATTGTTAAATTCAGATTGGGGTGCTGGGGAGATGGCTGCACTTCTAGAGGACCCTGGTTCAATCCCTAGCACCCACATAGCAGCTAACAACTGTCTATAACTGCAGTTCCAGGGGATCCGATGCCCTCTTCTGGCCTCTGCGGGCTTCATATGACATGGGTGCACTTATACACATGCAGGCAAAACAGCCATGCTCACAAAATAAAAATAAATAAATAAAAATAATCTCAGACTCAGCTCCAGGTCAGAATGAAAATACGCCTACTGCTCATTACTAGAAGCAGGACACTCCAAACCCCACCACTTTCTTACAATGCTGCCACAAACCCTGAGCCCCCAGTGCCAGGCCACACACTCATGTACCCTAAAGATTAGTGAGCATCTAAATACCCACACTGCCAAACCAAAACCAAGAACATTCAGAAGACATGATGAAATAATCATTGCATGTGTCTCTAGAGATCAAATAATTCTCATGACTTAAATTCTAGGGAGAGAATGCTCAGAGAGATAGAGTTTGGGGCCATGTCACTAAATTGGAGGGGAGTCAGCATGATAACCAATGAAGGTGGGATCCCTCAAGCTCGGCAGATAGCCACAGATAAACCACTGACAGCTGTTAAATGTGGAAAGCAGATCCATCCTTCGGCACACACCACAATCATAGACGGCAAATGGAAACCAGGAGATGTGTCTTATGATGAAAGGCTGAGGAACTTGGCATCAGGGAACACAAAAGACACTGGTTTCATGTGTCCTGTGCTTGAAAGAGTCTCTAGAGTAAGTAAGGAGAGGCACGTTCAAAACTGGACTCATACAAAGCTGCTGATATCCTACTGCAAAAAAAAGAGCTGGCTTCCCTGGCTAGAAATGTAAGTTAGAGCTAAAAGCAGTAAGGAGACATCAACAATGCTACAAGGAGCAATTCTCCCAGGCAACAGAGGTTCCCTGTTCTAGAGCTGGAGTACCACCTCCCTCCCTCCATCTTCCCGCTATTCTCTCCAAGCCCACATATGGCACTGCTCTGTAAATACAGGCAGAAGCCGCAGACAGCGACATCAGAAAAGGTATAGTGTAAATGGAGCGTCACTTTTCCCCATTCCCTCTCTCCACCACTTACCACTTCTTTATTTCTTTGCTTCTTTTTTTGGGAGATAAGATTATACTCTGTGGCCCACTATGCAACCAGAGAATCTGTACCATAAGCTGGTCTCGAACACGAGGCCATCCACCTGCCTCAGCCTCCAAAGTGCTAGGACTATAGGCCTGAACCAACATGCCTGGCTTTCATGCCGTATTTCTGAGCAGGCAGCTGAATCTTTGAAAGTCTCTGGAAGCCACTGGCACTTCTCATGGCACAGAAATCACATGCTCCTATTTCTACCTTCTGTGTATTCAGTAAGTAAATATGCCAGGAACTACCTGTTTTCAATAGAGTTGGAACATTCCTGGTCTGGAAGTCCCAAATCTGACTATCTGTAGAATTACAAACTGTCTGGTTATCTAAGCAATGCTTAAGAAGTATAGGATTTTGGAGCACTTCAGACTTTATATTTTCAGATTAGGAATGCTCGGTGGATACAGTCTATGCAAATAATAAAAAAATATAAATCTCCAGCTCCAAGTGGTGGTCTCTATCTATGATCCCAGCACTTGGGTGGTAGAGTCAGGTGGATCAGCAATGCAAGGCAAGCCTTGGCTACATAGAACATTGTAGGCCAGCCTGGGATACACAAGACCCCATCTCAAAACATGAAGAAACAAACAAAGGAAGGGAGGAGAGAGAGAGAGAGAAGAGAGGAGAGAGAGAGAGAGAGCTGGGCTGTAGCTCAATGATAGAGAACTCAGCTAGCATGCAAAATACATAATAATAACAACAATAATAATACTAAGCATTAGAGCAACGTGCATGAAATTCCCCCCAAATTAAAAATACTCTAGAGCCAGTGAGATGGCTTACAAGGTAAAGGCACCTGAAGCTAAGCCTGATAATCTCTGTTTGATTTCTGGGACCCACATTGTAGAAAGGGAGACCCGACTCCCACAAGTTGTCCTGTGACTTCCACATGTGTACTGTGCCACCCAGACACCCACACATGTACACACATATTAGCAAAATAAAAAAATTCTTAATAAAAATTTTAAGGGTATATGGGCAGCACAAATTCTACTCATTTTTTTTAAGAGTACACAAAGTTGGATGGATGGGGAGGGAGGTGGATTTGGTAGGAATTGCTAGAGGGAAAGAAATACAATCAAGATACACTGAATGAAACTCCCAAAGAGTTAATAAAATTTTTAAATAAAATACTCAAGAATCAGAAGCACTTTCAGGTTCAGGCATTTCACACAAAGATTATTCAACCTGTACCAAGAACATCTTCAAACCATATACAAGTCATTCATTCAGTTTTTCTATTTGGATCTTCACTGGAAGTATTATCCATCTGCCCCTAAAGCTCTGGAGAGCTGCCCACCTTTCTGTGGCGCCCTGAGCAGATGTGGCACGGGCGCGCTGGATCTCCTCCTCCAGGCGCCTCCTCTCCTCCTCCAGTCGAGCCACGTCTTCTGCTGACCTCCGTTGCTGAATAATGAGCTGTAGTTCTTGCAGCAGGGCCTCCTTCTCTTTGATGAGCTGCAGCCGGTCCCTGTCAGCCTCGGCCATGCCCGGCCATGACTCGTTAGCCAGCTGGGCAAGCTGCTGCTGAATACTGGAGACTCTGGAAGACAGAGAGAGGGTGGAGAAGATAGAAATGAACTGAAAACCTCTTCTTCTCACATTCTCTTCACCATAACTGACTCTGTAAACTCACTTGGTTAAATAAATGGGGAGATAATTGCACTGACATTCAAGTTAATAGCATTTGGAAATGATGGGTCATGAACAGTGCTTAAGTCCTTTATGTAATCTCTTCTCATCTGAGCTGTGAGATGACAATAATTACCTTGTGTTTATTTCAAAGGACTGACAAAATAAGCTAGCAGTCCTCAACATGCCTGTACACTATACTGTTCTGGATTTCTGGTTCCCTACGTGATGCCATCCTCATGGAAGGAAGCTGTTCATGTCTCCCCATCATCAGTAGCTACACTGTTCCCCCAAGAGCTGCTTCTGCTTTCTGCTCTCTGTCCACATGCCCCCGGACCCCTACCCCCTCACCTCCATCCTTCTTACCCCCATCCCCACCTTGACCAGGCATAAGCACTAACAGGCACATTGGGGAAATAACTGGTGGGAAACACGCCCACCAAGCATGTTTCTGAAGAGAACAGTTCTAGGTCCCAGACTCCTCATCTGTTCCTTCCTGCACCAGAGCCAGGTGGGAATGCAAAGTGCCTTACAGAGGGGCAGGCACTCAACAAACGCTGAGTGCATGAACACCTCCAAGGCCCTGAATTTCCAAGTGCTTGCCTGGCAAACAGACCTCATCACATTTTGTGCCCTGAAGTGGTGTTGAATTCAGATTAAGTGAAGTAGACACGGCTCATGCTTTGAACGAATCCTTAAAAATGTGAGGACTAGGTTTTAGATAAGAGTTCTTTAAGAACAAGCTAGGAATGTCAGACCTCAAGTCGAACCTAGTGCTGTGGAATATAAAGTTTGGCACACATGCCTAAAAAATAAAATTCAAAGATTTCTTTGCAATGACAGACAACTGTGAGAACATATAAGCAGTAGGCACAGCACAGGCCTAAGGTAATGCTTGTCAAAAGTGGGGCTTTAGGACTAGCACCTGAGGATCACCTTGGACTCATTACAAAGGTAACCAAAATGTCCTAGCCCAGATCTGCTAACTCCAAAACCCCAAGGTTGGGGACCTGGCAAAATCTTCAGGTCTTGCTGCCATTCTCCTAGGTTCAACAGTCAGCACGCCTAGCAGCTATGCCTGGTCTGGAAAGTGCAAATCAACCTTGGAGTTTTAGGGGTTTTAGGCCCTGGAAGATGTTTTTCTTTACTGAAATGATAGAGGCAGATGCAAAGTAGGAGTGCTCATAAGACTGCCTACGTCCCAAGCCCAGGACATATGGCAGTAACCATAGAAGGATTCCTAGACTGGGTCCAGCCCTCAGAATCCTCAACCCCAAGCTCCTCACAGATGCCACCAATTGACTGCCATTGCCACATGCATTCATGCATTAAATAAGCCATGGTCCAGCCCTGTGCCAGATGAGGCTCTGCATCATCTAGATATGCACATAAAGACTAGCCACTCAGGCAGCAGAATTGGACAGGACTCCTTCTGCAGTACAAAACCAATCTGAAAGCCAAAGTCTCAGAAAGAAAAGGATCTGCAGGTTATAGTTTAAATGTATGCACTTTACTCAAACCCAGTACTCCAAGAAGATAAAAAGGCATCATTTGCATATCAGTAGATTTATTAGATGAGTTGTTTTCTAACTTAAAACTAATTTCCTGAAAATGTGTTGGAAAATAATGCCAAAACATGTCACTGAAAAAACAAAATGACAGAGGCAGCTGAACAGGTCTTAAGTGTCCACCTATGTCTAATTAATGGAATTAAAATTTATGGCAGTCATATAATCAAAGCCTAAAGAAACACACTCTAAGAATGCCCATAAATAACGCAGTGCCAAATCAGATGTTACACCCAGGGAAATTTCTGAACCATTCTACCATAAGCTACAACAAAGGTAAAAAATAAAAAGTCTTGAAGAATAATTGGAAAATCTACTACGTCTTTTAACTTTTTTTCAATTCCGTTTATCTGATCCTTAGGAAAGCCTATTTAAGCTGAGATAAAGCCATATCTGTCACACTTATGATACAAACAGATACATTCTTGAAAGCAGTCCTTTTAAGTTCTCTAAGAGATGTGTGTGTGTATGTTTATATTTGTGTATTACTAGAGGATTCCTGTGGATCATATATGCTAAGCAAGCACTCTACCACTAAGCTATATTCTGAGTTCAGTTTTCCTGAGGTTTAGACAGAAAGAGATCAAGATTCCATTTGAGCCTGCCAGATCCAGGCTAGCTGTTATCTACAGGGATTGAACTTGCTGGGGGTGGTAGAAGATCCAGTTCCAGAAAATTTTATCCTTTCCAGGAAAATGTCAACTGAAGTACACTATCTAGAAAAAAAAATGAAGGGAAAACTGAATTCTAGGAAGGACAGAAACATGGAGCAATTTTCAAAAAGTCTGACCACACCAAGCATAAAGAAACAGCCAAAGTTAAAGCATGTACTGTAACTTTTCATAGCTTACAGGAAAAACATACTAGGACCTATGGGAAGAACCAGTCTCTCCAGCAGAAACAAGATCCGGATGAGGAAGATTTCTTGCAATCCATCTGGAAAAGTTATTTGGGCTATGCAGAACACTAGGCAAAACAGTTCTGTACTTAAGCATGGTGCTTTGTTAAGTACAGTTTCACAACAGTACAAATGCCTGCAAGCTCCCTTTGAATCTAAAGTATTATTGGCATACTAGAAAAGGCAATCTCCATTGTCACCATACTCTGGATGTAGCCCACACCAGACAGGTTGAGAGAAGCTCATCTGTCTCTGGTCAGTCTGTCTCTTCTAGAAGCCAAAAGCACTAAAAAGAAAGTTTCCTCCAACAACTGACTATTAGCACAGTCCCCTAGCTTTTTCAGCAGCAACGCCTTGTTGAGCTACAGGCCTGGAACACAGCCACAGGCAGGGAGCATCTTTCATACTGAAGGTTTCCATGAGGAAGCAGACTTCCTGCCTGAGGCAAAGCACAGATGTGCCCAGGGTCTGTGCACCTTCTTCTAGATTGGTGCCAAACAGCTGATCCACCACTTAATGTCCCATTCCTAGGAGAGCCATCATTCCCGTTCTAAGCATTAAAGGAAAAGCGATTTCCAGAAAGGCTTTTCTTTGAAGTACCATTTCAATGAAGTTAAATACTTGGAAGTAAAGCAAGGTCATGATGAAAGTTTTCAGAAGAAAAAAGAAATTTCCAAGTTAATTTTTTAAAGAGACCTGAATGTCACTTAAAATTGGCAAGGGAGTTTCTTCTTTATATGTATAGGTTACTACCTGCTTTAATGAGTCTTCTTTTTGATTGGTAAGAAGTCTTCTGGCCTATATATAATCTTCCACAAATGTCTTGAAATGCTTGAAAATATGTCTCCAGGCCCTGATAGTGAGCACATAAAAGCAAATCCTCACTTCAGGTTTCATATTTATTATGCAATTTCTAAATTCCAGTTCCTGAGCAGGTGTAATACATACCCAAGTATACCATGAAATAATTTTCACTTCTGGTATCTGTCCAAATGCTGTCTCTGTTACAAATGAGGCACATTGAACTATGAATAGAAACCTGCATTTATGCTGCAGAAACTACTCAGATCTTCACAATTCACGTGGAAGTCTTAAATACTTTGCATTTTTCTCAGAATACTACACATTAATATTAAAACTTTTGTAGCACATCAAGAGTAATTCCCAATTATACATAAAATCTTCAATCTTCTGTATAATTTTTGTGATTCTAAAATTCTGTGGCTTTCTGGAATAGCAAACAGAAGTTCAGGCAACCTATCATCCCATCATCCCATCTGATTATAAGTCATGACAGATCCTAGTGCCACATCCCAAGATGTGATATCAACTTAAAAAATTGTGCCTTCAGATGTCAATTCTAGGCACAGATTTGGTATTTCCTATGTTTTCATTTAATTTTGCTTTGTTAATATTTACTTTTATGAAAGCAAGTGCTAAAGGAAATCTTGGTCGAGACCTAAGGTTGATGGATGATGGCAAAATGAACTAAATGACAAGTCGGTGTGCCTTCCACTAACCTCTACCTGGGAAATTCAGGAAGTCTACATCCAAAATCCATGGAGCAGGCAGTGTCTGTTGATACCTGTTCCATCAGGTCCTCAGCTGCCCTTCCTAACATCTCTTCCCTTGAGAAGGACAGATCTTTAGAGAGCAACTTTCTAAAATAAAAGGTAAGTCTTCGGGCCCTTTATCTTCCCCAAAGAGGAGTGATGGAGCTACAATGGCAAACATGCTTTTCTTTATTTCTGAAAGCCGATATACAGAGTCACTTGAGAAGGCGAAATCCAAGTGACTAGTCAAACTCAACTGGAGTCATACTATTACTGATTCCTGACAACCGATGAACACCAGGACCAATCCTGGCAACAAAACCAAAGACACAGAGGAACTGGATGCACCAAATGTTTTGTTCCTATGTGAGCTGAGTGTTTCTATGGAAACAGCTACAAATTGTGCACAGTTCTGGAACAAGTGCACTTAGGTTAAAAATAAGGAGCCATCTGCGTCATCAGGATTGCTTCAAGAAAACTTGTTCTTCCAACTTTAAAAATATTCCAGGGTTTTTAAAACCATAATTGAAAATATTCCTATCATACGGTCTCTCTTGGAAATCCATACAGACATTATATGAAGAAGGCATTAGGAGTCCTGTGGCACATTTCATATTATCCATAGTTGAAGCACAAAACTGGCTACTCTAACAGTGGTAGTTTGGTCAGAAATTCTTCAGAAATCACATTACCATGTGGAATTATACTTCCACTTCCAGAGACTTCCTTTAAATCTGAGCACACCAGAAACTCTTTGTTGTTTAGGACTCTGCATTCTGATAATTTTCTAGTTTTTCTAGATAATTATCCTTTCATGTTCTTCTGTATTGATTGTACTGTTATAATTAAGGTTCATAGTTTATATTGTGGTAGTTATTTTTTTTTATTTCTTAAAAAGAACCTGAGTTCTACATACTCAGGGAAAGACTTATCCAAAATGTATAAAGCAGCACCATCTCTACATTTTAGAATGAGCAAGACACAAGTGTATCTGCAGTGGATGGGCATGATGGTTAATTTTGCATGTGAACTTGCCTGGTTAAAGGGTGCCCAAGTAGCTGGTGAAACATGATTCCTGGGATTGTCTATGAGAGAATATCTGAAAAATATTCACTTGAATCAGCAGATTAAGTAAAAAGACCTGCCTTTAGCAATGTGACTGAGTAATACTACTGTCCTTCCTAGCTTACGGATGGCAGAAGATGGGACTTCTCAGCCTCCAAAATCTTATCAGCCAATTGTTATCCTCAATTTTTTCCACAATCTCCTATCACTTCCACGTCTCAGAAGAACCCTGACTAGTACAATAGATGGAGGCTAAACTTTGCATGGCAGAATGATTACAGATATAAGAGCTGAGAGGCTGATATTTGAGGCTGATATGAAAGAAAGGAAAAATCAAGAGCTGGAGAAATGGCTCAGCAGTTAAGAGCACTGACTCCTCTTTCAGAGGACCCAGGTTTGAATGCCAACACTCACATGATGACTAACAACTGTCCTTAACTCCAGTTCCAGGGGATTTGGCAGTCTCTTCTGACCTATGTGGGCACTATATGACATGGGTGCACTTATATACATGCAGACAATACATTAATACATATAAAATAAAAATAATAAAATATTTAGAAGAAAGAAGGGAAAATCAAATGCTAAGTGAACTGTAGTGCTAAAATGAATCAGGAGAGGACACATTACTCTTTGCTAACAACATCACTTACATCAATTCGTGTGTGTGTGTGTGTGTGTCTGCGTGTGTGTATGGAACGCAGAGGTTGACGCTGGGTGTCTTCAATCCCTCCTCACGCTTACCTTCTGAGACAGGGTCTCTCACTGAATCTGGCATTCACTGCCTGGCTAAATTGGCTGGCCAATGAGCTCTGGGGAACTTCCTGTCTGCACACCCCCTGCACTAGATTTATACCACACATCCATGCCCAGCTTTTTTATATGGGTCCTGGGGATCTGAACTCAGGTCCTTATGCACAGCAGGCACTTTACCAACTGAGCCATTTCTCCAGCCACAGAAATAATTTTTTTCATACCCTCATTGATGAAAAGAGGCACATAGCACATTCTAGTACATAGGTACTCCTTCTTCACTGATGCTCCTGGAATTATTATTATTATTATTATTATTATTATTATTATATTATTATTATTATGTGTTGTAGTCTAACCAAGGGGGCCACAGGAAGAGTACAAAGACAGACCTCAAGGTCATTATGCCTCAACTGTGGTGCTTGCTTACTACAAGATTTTGGAATGTCTGTTCTCGATTTAGTCCATGCAAGAAAACTGCTTGTTTCTACTTTCTTCCAAAGTCTACACTATTCTAACCATAGGTATCATTCCAATGTAGGCCAAGCAACAGCTCAGAAAAAGCAATGGGAGCATTAAAATCTCTCTTCTGGGGCAGGGTGAGACATGATGGCATTAACCAGCCCTTGCTTTCCCTATGTGGACTGGGTGGGGAACATAAGGCTGTACTGACAGTAGGACAAGGCAAAGAATCCAGCACTCTGCCTGTGCCACGGGGGATTACATGACCGGTAGCAAAGTAGTTAACAATTCAGTCTGACAACTCAAGCCTTAACCATAAGAAGCAACTTGGAATCACTGAGGGCAGAAGAAAATGGCTCCTTGGGTACTGGAGAGGTACATTACTAGGTACTACCACATTAGGGGACCAGGATCTGAGAAGCTATAATTACTGACTCTAAGCTGTAGTCAACTGCTTAAGACCTGAGAGAAACACTTCAAAAATAGACTGATAGACAGAATCTACATTCATCCTCTAAATGATTCTTACCTGTAATGCCAGCCTCTGGAAACCCCTGTAATTCCAAGGAGAATACTACCTGTCGCATTTCCTAGAGGCCAGGACAACTACCCCTCATCTCCAAATAGCTCATCAGCAACCAACCAAGTGTTTAACGCATATTTACTCAAGGGACATTATAGTTCAAACTGTAACTGAGGCCACATGACAATTTAAGGGACAGTACCACATTCTGAGGAGAGGAAATAGCCAGGACCAATGACACTGTATAAGTTTGCTCTTGGTGCCATAGAAAATGACCAGAAATTTGTTGACCTAAAGGTACACTACTATTTGGCTACCATTCCACAGTTCAGCAGAACTATGTTTCTTCTTACATCTTGAAGAAAAAAAACCTCTCATTATCTCTTCGGGCTTGTAGGTGTGATGAGCCTGCATCACTCTGGCCTCTGTTTCTATCCCATCACCTCTTAGGACCACCCCTGCTTGTTTTGTCTCTCTCACAAGGACCACAGATTGACCTGGGCCTCCTCAGATCATTTATGATCATCTCTCCCCAGTTTGGGATTCTTAACATCATCATGCCTGCAGAAAGTCCTGTTTATCATTCACTTCTCAGAAGTCCTTACTAGACTGCAAAATGTATAAGTGCTGGGGCCTGGACCCTCCTCAGCTGAAGTGTACTTCCTAAACAGAGTTCTAGCAAACTTGAAAGAATACTTTCATTCAAAAGTAATGATGAAGTGTTGTGCCCACCTCCTGAATAATCTTAAATACTCAACTTTTTGGCCAAATGTATTACTGCGACATTTAAAAGGTGACTTAGTATGTACTAACATCATTTCTAGAAAACAAAGAAGCCACTTGCTATGTTTGGTAAATGTCACAGCAACACATAACAATTATGGTCCTAAGTGTAGCAATAATCTATTTTCTGTGTTTAATACAACACAGCAAATTCCAGCACCCACACTTGGCAGCTCCACTTTGAGAAAAGCATGAAGGAGCAGAGGCCCAGTCAGAAGAAATAATCGCCCCCACAAGGATCCAAAGCTAAGAAGAAGGAATGCATGTAAAACAAACCATGTGACCAGGGAGGTAACTCTCCGTAACCAATGAATCTAGGAAATTCAAAGCCCACCACAACTTCACCCTGAAAAGTCCCAGGAGAACTGGTATGATCCTCTCAGCAAAAAAGGTTGGTGTTCGTTAGGCTATCTCTGCAGCAGGGAGTCAGATGCTCTACTTCTCTACTGCTGTTAAAGATTCCAAAAAGCCAACAAGGCTGCTGATCCCAGGCCTCAATGAAGTCTACACTACACCGAGTGGCCCAAGTGTCATGTTTCTAAAAGGAAGTTCCTCACCCTGCCTGGTATGTTTCTTCTCCCACACGAAAATAAGACTATTTTATTTAGAAGTAAAGAGTGATTTTTATTTTTATTTATTATTGTTATTTTCTGTGTATGAGTGTATTGCCTGCATGTATGTAAGAGTACCTGTGTTGTGCAATGCCCACGGAGTCAGAACAAGGCAGTGAATTCCGCTGGAAGTGGAATTATGGATGGTTGTTAGCCACCACGTGGGTGCTAGGAATTAAACTTTGGTCTTCTGCAAGAGCAGTTGGTGCTCTTAACCTCGGAGCCACCTCTCCAGCCCCAAGAGTGTTTTTAAAGTTAGGATTCAAATCTGAACTTGGTGGCATGGACCTTATAACCTAGTTCCTCAGTAGGCTGATGTGAGAAGATCACAAGTTCAGATTCTGCCTTGGCTAGAGTTAGTTCAAAAACAGTCTAGCCTAGAGTGAGTTGAAGGTCTGCTTGGCCTACTTAGGGAGACCTTCTTTTAAAATACAAAGTAAAAGGATGGTTGGAATATAGCTCAGTGCTATAGCTCAGTTAGCATGCTTGAAGCCCTGAGTTCCATCATAAGTACAGCATATAGAAGTAAAATAAAATTAATCAAATAAAAGCCATGCGTCAGGCTTTTCACAACATATTTTAAAATGATTTGGTTTTCAGACTTTCTAGAAGGCACAGTAGACAGAATGTGTCTGAAAAGAAGCCACATAAGTCAGAAAAGGGTGCAAATACTGAAAATGGAGACCTTGAACACCTGAGGAGAAAGGCAGAACAGGAAAACAATAAACTAATGGAGCCAAAACTACTGTGCTGTGTAAGGATTTGGCCCATGTCCTGTAGTTAAGACCAGAGGAGAGATGAATGGAAGGAAAAACAAACCCAAGGCACAAACCCTTATAAATGCCAGCTTGCCAAAGGAAGGTAAGATATAAAACAGGTTAACACAAATTATGCCACTTGCCTCCAAGAAATGAATTGCTATCACCTACTGACCTATCTCTACTAAAATGCTTTTGATAATGGGAATGTGTAACTTTCTACATCAATATAGTGGATTGGAGCCATGTGTGTGAAAGACAGGGCAATTTGCTCCCAGTGGTCTGGCTGATGAACGCTGTCTGTGGGTTGGAAGAGAGGAAAGGCAGAGAGGGAGTTCCAGAGTATCTGGTATAATACTGCAAGCAACAGAATTTTCCCATGGATTCACAGCTTCAGAAATTGCAACATTGAGATTTTCACATTTGAAGAGCACTTGAAAGTTCATCATGTGTATTAAAAAGCGACAAATAAATGAAGAATCCTTTTTATTATTTTCTGTTTCCTCAGACACTGCTTTCTGGTAAGGTGTGGGCAGTGAGACACGGGAAGTATGCTCAGCCTTTTTCCATGGAGAAAGTAAGTGCATAGAAGGCCAGATTGTTAAAAAATGTGCTTCTTACCTCTTTCGGGCTTCCTCGTATTGCCAGTTTAGTCTGACTCGGTCTACAAGTCTTGTTTTATCATCAAAGAAAAACTTTCCAGAACACAAGAGGAAACAAAAAAAAAAAGGGAAAAAAAGCGTTAAAAGCATGTTTTTAAAATAGAAAATTCATTTATACTTTCAGCAAAAATGAAAAGTATTCTTTTCATTTGCCTTTCGATTTATTTTTCAAAAGACTAAAAGGAACACTGCTGCCGCTTCTGGACGGTGAGTGCTGAGAGGCGGGCTGGGAAGATTTTGGTCCCTAAAAGTAGTATTGCTTTTGTTTCTTTTTTAAACAGGGGAGATGTATTCATGTATTGCATCACTACAAATAATACCAATGAATTAACTTTTCAAATAACTAGACAATTACTGTGAGTAAACACAAGCGCAGAAACATTCACCCCCATTTTGTGTTATATAGTCTCTAATTCCTCCATAAATACAAAATATATGTAGCCCTCCATATTTCTAGTTCCACAGTTGTGGATCCAACCAACCATGGATCAAAAATATTGGTAGGCCCACAATGATTGCATCTGTCCTGAACATGGACAGATATTTTTTCCTGCCATTGTTCCCTGAACAATAGAGTATAACAACTATTTACATCATGTAAGGCATTCTAAGTCATCTCGAGATGATCCAAGACAGAAGGAAGTATGTGATGTCTGTGCAAATATCATGTCATGTGACATAAGGGGCACAACCATGTGTGGATCTGGGTATTTGACAATGGCATTGGAATGAATACAGAATGATGACATTAGATGTTCTAATCACAAATCCCAAGATCTAAATAAGACAGACTAGTTTCCTGTGGAAGGGGCTAGAGGATGCCTTCCAAGGTCACAAGGTATAAAAAAAGAAACAAAGATAAAAGAAGAGAGGCAAGTCTGGGAAAGACTGGATTGGGGAGTATCTCCTAAGAGTTATGCTTTGAATGCTCAGAATACCATCAGCAATTATGCTTAAATATTTTCATGCCAATTATTAATGAAAGAAACAAAATCCTACACACAAAAAACTAGTTAAATCATGGTAACAGCTGTAAGGCTGCCAACCCAGGGCCGACCCCAGTAAACTTCAGAGGCTCATAAAGCATGACAATTTACAGCTGGAATGGCAGAGCCAGCCACAACTCCCAACCTGACATTTTTAGAATGGCTTACTGAAATCATTAGAGAGCTTTGATCTTATCTGTTTCTCTCAAACTAATTAAGAGCTGTAAATTCTAAATCAACTTTATGATAAGCAGGAAGAAGTCATTCCCAGAACTCAATGACTCTCGTGCTTGCTTCCTTCCTTCACTCCAATATCTTTAGGCAAAAATTCCAGGTGCTTTTTGCTCCCACATTCTTCTATCAAAGAAGATGCCTTGTCAAAAATGTTTAAATATATGTTTGGCAATAATGAATGTAAAATTGAAAATATATTTCCAGGACACCCAAGACATAAAAAGTCATAATTCATACTATACTCCCCCGCCAGAAAGGCACTCTTTGCCAAACTTTCAAAATGCTACTAATTACTTAAAACCTAGAGTTTCCCCACAAATTGTTTTTTCCTCCACCTTAAGTTTTCCTTTCATTTAAAAGAAGAGATATTGTGTATTTCATTAATATTTTATCTGAACTTAGCCCTAAGGAAAAGAAACCTTCCCAACTGCTATTTAGTAGCAAATCAATTTCAAACTTCACTCAATGACATTATCATAGTGTATATGTGATTATACACAGTTTCAAATGATGATTTTTCCTAATTTTGTTCTTGTGGCTAATTCAAAGTTTGACTAATTATCACAAGTAGCTTCCTGGAATTATTCCAAATCACAAAGAAAATTTCTTTTAATTGGATTCAATTTCCTGACATTCTTTAAGAAGGATAAAAATTGGTAACAAAGCATAACCCGAGGTGGCAGAGTCACAAAACCTTTGGGAATCACCAGCTCAAACCATATCTCAGTAATCTACGAATGTGGGTCCAATCCCACCCCATTATTTGTTTTTGTAAATAAAGTTTTACTGTTACACAACAAATTCTATTCTCTCACTTATCATCCAGGAGTCCTTTTTCACTATAATTACAGTTGAATAGTCAAGGCAGTGATTGCCTAGTCTACAAAGTCTGAAATATTTACTATCTGTTCCCTTGAAGAAAACATTTGCTAAGCCATGTTCTGAAAAGTCATGGATCATTCAAGAAAACATTCAAATTCAACAATCAGGAGTTTGTTATTTTTAAGAATCCTAATCACAAGGGAATATGCACCCTATATAATTACAGCATTACAGATGAAAGTAAGAAATATTTTTCCTTCAAAGTTATTGGAACAAAAGCTAAAATGTTTTTGATGTAGATGTTGAAAGTTAAACCAAATGTGTCACAGCACCACCCAAACCACAGCTCCCCTCTGGGCACATGCTTGTCTCTGTCCTGTCCTGGGTGAGCATACCTCCCCTATGGTGTCAGTCTGAGAGCCAGCATCGCAGAACTGCTGAGGGACGCCAGAGTCACCAAGTGCGCCTGAGCTATGAGAGAAATCTTGCAGAGTGTCTGTAATGGAGCAGCTATTCTTGAAGCTGTCAGTAAGCTTGGCTAGGCTCTGAAAAAGAATAAGACAAGCTGTCTGAGTGGACATGGTGTGGTTCCCTTCCCTTTAGAAGCAGTCATTTCCTTCCAGTTCAGAGTCTGCAGCCCGTTACTAGAGAGACATGCCACTGTACTCTCCACTCTCATCAGATCCAAAAAGCATGCTTTCCGGTGCACACACATTTACTAAACTGTTAGCTATTTAAATAAGAGAGAAACTGAATCCTCCTGGCAACACACAACAAAATGGAAACACTCATCATTTTATCACTTATACTGTTCCTTAAAAGCTTTTTGTTTCCTAAATAAAAAAAAGAAGCATTTCTATCCAAAGTGTCCAGTCAGTAAATGGGTCTGACAAACATATAGGTTACCTCAAAATGGTTTACAGATAATCCTCAGATAAAAACAGCTCCCAGACCGCACTTGGACAGTCTGATTTTTTAACTATATCCCATAAGGCCAAAAGCAATCTCATGTGAATGTTAGTTTGCCAAAAATTACAGTAAGTGTGCATTCTGGCACAGGGAACCTGTTTCTGTGTAAATTCAAGAGAAATATGATTGTTTACCATTTCTTGAGGCTTTGGGACCTATTCACTTTGAGCATTGATAAAGATACCAGAACCAAAATTCAGGTACCTGGTTCAAAATTGAGACAAAGTACACCATGGCTTCTATTCTCTGCACAAGTCCTATGCAAACTCAAATCAGATACAATCCCTCCATAACCATGGAGAATGAGTAAGAAACCTCAATCTAATCTAAGGAACTTTTGGCAATTGATGGCTGCTGGGAGGGGGAGAGACAGAGATGGGATTCTTGGTGGGCCCAGTGGATAGACTCACACTGAGGGGCATTTGAGGACACAAGTCGGACTCAATAGGCCATATTTAATATATATATATTACATCATATAATATATAATAATGTATACATATATGAGTGGATAGGCAGGAGGTGGTTGGGGGAGGTACGGAGAGTGGAAGGGATCTAAGTACCATCAAACTATGTTGTCTGAAAATAGCAAAAATTCTATGAACAGTAAATTTTAAAAAAAATAAAAGGAGAAAAATGCTTCTTGGAAGGGGTCATTCATTTTAAGTTCACAAAAGATATAAGAGGACTTTGCCCACGCCTCTCTCTGAGGCTTACCTGGGTTGACTGCAGAGACCTCAAAGAAGTTACTGAAGCCTAATGTTTCTGCAAAAATTTTATTTCTTGCTTATATGATAGAGAATCCATGTGCAAGAACTCAATGTGATTTCAGAGAGACAAGGGTGGAGACCCTACCTGATCTCATGGAGCAAATTCTCTGTGTCTCTGTCATGAAACACTACCTGGTGTACCCTTCAGTGTTAGTAGATGATAACAGATAAAGGACACTGGGGATCTAATTCCAGTGCTACACACTGAGACCTCAATGAATGGTAATTATTCTTGATGCTACCAGTATTTAAAAGAAATAAAAAAGTCTAACCATGAACCATTAGTCCATTTTCACCTGGAGAGAGTCCATTTGAAAATACAGATTTCTGTATTTTCACCTCCAGAAATTCTAATTCAGTAGAAACACGATGGAGTTGAGAAGGTGCATTTTAAAGAATACCATGGGAACACCCTGTGAGTTGTTAATGACCCTAACGTTAGGAAGCACTACTATGTAAGGTAGCTATATGGCATTTCCTCATTTTTTACTATGAATCTGTCCTTTGTTTTGGAAGTTCTCTGAGGCTTACATTCTATAGACTCTACACCAGTGCCTACCAAGTGCTCCACTAGTGTCAGGTAAAGAAGTAAAAGTTATAATAGAAATCAATAACTGCATTCCAACACCAAGGTGTTGGTGTATGTGCTCAAAATCCTCATATATTACATATGAATTATACATAGTAAATATATAACACGTAATGAATAAAATACAATAGGTAGGCAAGCAGGGGTTTTAGGAGGGAGCCTTGGCTTTACCTGCATCAGATCCCGCCGCTCCTTCTCTCCTGTGTAAATCGCTTTCTTAATGGTACGCAATTCACTCATTATAGCCTGGGCCTCATCCAGTTTGTAGTTAGTGTGAGCACTTGACATCTTCCGATCAATCCTGTTTAAAAATAATAAATTAAGAGTCATTCCACATGAGATCATAACCAACAACAGTAGAGAAAATTCAAAAATATCACAGAAACGTGGCAAACAGTTAAAAACATAATTTGGGCATTGACCAGTAAAGATTACACTTTAGACCCAGCTTATGTCTCTCTTTGCACCAGGAGTATCCTGTGCAAGTAAGGGAGCTCCTGTCTCCCAATAAGCAGCAGGTAACAACAAGGCCATGGGCTTGAATAATTAGATGAGAACATATAACTCCGTCTCTGTGTGAACAACCAAGGGTCTTTCATTTAGTCTCAGCATTACCCAGGTGAATGGTCAAATATGTTTAAATAAACCCAAGGGTGAGAACTGTGTACAAAGAGGGTGTATGGGAAGCAGCAAGAAGTAATGATTCTCAATAATGGTACTTGTCCAAAAATTGGGGCCTTTTCTTAGAGTACTGGGGATTGACACTAGGGCTCTGCACACATTAGACAGACATTCCACCATTGAGCTATGTACCTAGCCCTCAAAAGTTGGAAACTCAGGTCTTCTCTACTTGTTCATTTCATTCTAATCCTCACTTATCACGCTCTCTGCTATCCACCTCAACTCTTTCCTTCAACCCCAATATATATCCATCAAAACTTCCTTCCTTCTCTTCTTTCTTTCCCTCTCCCTTCCTTCTATCTGTCAATCTATGCACCAAATCTGTGTGCATACAGGCCTGCTTGGTGTGGTAGATGTATAGCATAGAACAGGACCAGACATGGCTCTACCTTCCAATAGCAGGGAGCCTCTGGAGCATGTCATCTGTCACGTCTCCCATACTTTAATCTCAAGCCTGGGAAGCCCTTCAGGGCAAAGGAGCTTGGGAAACTGGTCCAGACACGGAGTGAATTCCTTCCCTGGAAAGCAGCTAGCTTGCTTTTCAGGTTCCAGACCCATCAGTACAGAGGTTCTGATACTAGTATTTTTCCCACAGATTATCTTGAAGATCTAGATTGTTAGCTGCCAGCCCAAACTGCCTTGTTTTCCACTACACAGAGCTAGCATGCTATAAGTAGCATTCCAGCTGCCAGTCACTAGCTGTGGGGCCCTAGGTAAGTCACTTCACCTCTTTTAGTCTATTTCCTTTTGTCTCAAACGGGGATACTAACAACACTACTCATAGGAAAGGCATTAAGGAGAGGCTCAGCTGGCAGAAAGCCTAGAATCTAATATTTGTGATAATTATTATTATCAGGATACTATTACTACTTATTGGGAAAAGGTAAGTAATTTGCCAAGTGTGTTATCTCATTATCATTAATAAATTCCTTGTCATATGTTTCATAATTCATAGTAAAGCTCAGCACAGGAGTTGACCTGACCTATTGGTATTTTTGGAGGAAGAAAAAGGCAAATACAATAGCAAGAAACTGAGGTCTGGATGGAACTGGGCAATAGGGTCAGTCAGCAAAAGTGGCAGCAGCACACATAACTCCCTGTACATTTTCAAAACTTTTGTCCTCAAAAGTAACCACACTTCCATCAAAATGGTTGGCTTTCTCACTCATTATTGGTATTCTGACCTGTAAGTTGAGTGTGATAAACAGAGGTCACTCTATACTTTATTACCTATCACAGCTTCACAATAAAAAAATCAATGTCATTTACTGATATTTTCCACAGAGGGCACTGTTAAGCTAAATTGTGTAATAGAAAAGGAGCCTGAAAGCAGAACAGAGAATCAGCAGAACAAATACCAGTTCCTGCGTCCCTGCTCTCCCTGAATACAGAGACTGAGATATTTTTTGATCCAACAAGCCATCCCCAGAACCATAAGGTTGGAAAAAATCACCTTTACATTGATTATTATTCACTGAGAGACATTATATAATAGTTACTATGAAACTGAAATCCACAGTATTTGTACTTGTAAAGACCCAGGGACTTAACAGTAGAAAGGATTCTGGGATACAGAACTCTTTGATATAATATTAGTGAAGGAAAGACAATATCCCAAAATAATGATGAGATTATTATAGCCCAGGCTCACTTCAACCACAGGCTGGTAGTAAGGTCCCCTATGGAAAGCTGTTCACCTGGGGTTGGTGTGACTCTCAGGACTAAAGCACCTGGGTTAACTGCCTAGTACCAAAGGAGGTGTCTCGAGAGGTGTTCATCTCAAAGGCCCACAAAGCAGAAAAAAGCAGAAGCCCATGAGTATCTGCACCTTACATACATGAAAGAGCCAAGAGTCTCCAACACAAATCAAAAAATCAGGGGCCATATATTTTAAGCCATCAATTGACAAAAATGTCACCAAACATTTGGGGAGACAGGAATGACCTAAGCTTATTTAAATATGTCTTATATTAATCTTCTGATGAAAGGCTTTCCCATATATTGTTGTCACTGTCCTAAACAAAAATCTATGGGAAAGCTGATGAAGTCTGCAAAAAAGGGGGAAGCCATCTCTGAAAAAAAAACAGAAAGCAGAAAAACCTGATGCCCTCTACCTGGCAACAACCAGTGCCTCCCACTAAGTCTGCCTGCTCTTCCAGAATGAAAAACGGAGCAAGGCCTGCCACGAACCCTCACAGAAAGAAGAAAAGTTGATTGTAGTGATGATAATGTTTGGTCCAAGCACCAGAGAAGGGTGCCAATAAAGTATCCATGGCCACATGGACATGTACCATGGTGAAGACTGCAATCCCATGCTGGCTTCTGTTTCAGACTTGAACGTGGTGGCTGCCTTGCAGCTTCCAGCAATTACAACACCTAAGCTGGGCTGTTGCTCAACCCAAGAGTGGCGCTCACAGCCTACTGTGGCATCAGGCTGTAGGATGGAAACAAGGTATATCAAGGTAAAGAGACCTGACTTCACCAGGGAGAGGAACAACAGTGTGAGCTTCAGGCCAGCCATGCAGGGAACCAAACTGATCTTTGCAGCAGGGACCTGGGCTCTGGTCTGCAGCTCTACTTAAGTGGCTGCAAGACACTGAAACAGAATGAAGATTAGGGGGTTGGCAAGATGGCTTCCGGGATAAAAAGCACTTGCAGCACATGACTGATAATCTGTGTTTGATTCCCAGAACCCCCACGAAAAGCCAAATGCAGTAACAAGGTACAGACAGGACAATCAGCTGGAAGCTCATGGGCCAGCTAACCTTGAATATGCAGCACCCCTGAAACAATGAGAGACCCTGTCTTCACAAGGTGGAAGGCAAGAACCAACTCCCCAAAGCTCTCATCTGGCCTGCACACATGCACTGTGATACATACACACACATACTTGCAAATCATGCAGTGCACACACACACACACACACACACACACACACACACACCCTGAGAAAGCAAAAGAGCAGGGTAACTGCTTAAACTCTGTTCCTGGGATACCCTGGAATAGCAAGCATCAGGAGTAGATCACAGAACAAAAGTAGGGCTTAGGGCCATGCTCCGTCTCCACAGCTTTCCTATTCTGTACAAGGTGTTTACCCAGAAGAAAAGAGGAAAAGAGTCTGCTGCAAAAAATATGGAAGCCATTAGATAACGCAATCTCAAAAGTAAGAGCCTCTGGAAAACCACTACTAAACAATAGTTGCATATTATTATAAAATGCAATGCTACATAAATTGGTATATTACATCATCTTATATAACTATTCTGACAGAAATAGCATCTGAAAATAGTTCAGCATATCAAGCACCTAGTAGATGACAGGATCATACCATAGCATGCTTTACATTGGGTACATCATTTAAGCCTTCAACAGCCTTCTGAGATAAGCATAATCCTTGAAGTTCAGAGCAATTAACTAAGTGTCCAGATGACAAGTTAGTATGTGGCAGAGCAGGGATTCAACACCCCCCCACACACACTATCTCTGAAGCCTGCACAGGATCACAGGGTGAGGTGATGCCCTTCCTTGCACAATATGCCATCTATCATCTCCCTGGAGTGGTCAAGGTAGCACCAGATGGATTTTAACAAGGAGAAGTCATATTTCATAGAACGCAAGTTGCTTTCAGTTTTGAATCACAATAAATTATTATGTAACAAAAACTTCAAAGGGAAGGAAAATTCTTTATCACTTCTGCAAAATTTACTTACCTAAGAGATCTTTCTCTTCTTAAAAACTCCTTGTCAAGTGTGGTAATTCATGCCACTAACCCCACCACTCTACATCCTAAGGAAGAAGGATCACCTTAAGTTCAAGGGTAGACTACGTAGTGAGTTTTAGGTCACTCTGGGATATAGAGTAAGATCTTGTCTCAGAAAAAGATCCTTATAGAACTCTGGTCAAATTATGAAGATGGCTCCATTATTTTAGATTTTATAAAATATCAGTTTGATTCACTTCAGGAAGGTAATCATAACATCTGCGACTGCTAAAGAACTGTCTTAATCTGTTTTCAGTTTTAATTAAAAGTGCAAATTGAGGTTTATGCCCTGCGCTTCAGATTATAGCAAAGTGATCCCTTCTCAAGGAAAATAAAATGCAGTACTAACCAGGACATGAGTTCTTTGTGCAATGTGGAAAAAAAAGCAGCACAAGACTCAGCAATCTTTAAATTTCCACAGTCTGCATTTTGCACATAGCTGCAGGGGTTGAGTGATGTCCTGAAGGCTACTGAACCACTAAGACATACAGTGAGAAGCCCACCTATGGCCCCTCCTGACAGGACTCATCCTCTTCATCACTTGGTTAACAGTATACCCACAATCAAAAGTTCTAAATGCCTACTGAGTCAAGCCAGAAAACTACTCACCCAGCCAAATGTGGGTTCCCAAAGAACTCTATAGTTTTTCTAGAATTTCATTTGTTCTAGAAAAAGTAAGTTAGAGAGAAAAGGAGGAAAAGATACAGGTTCAGATAAGGAACCCCCTGTAGGCAAAAAAAGACCTTTCATCATGGTTATCATCAACTTCTATTGCATACTGCCCTAAGCTTTCCATTTTTGTTCATCAACTGAAGATGCTGGGAGAAGGCACTAGGTAAAACCAGGGTAAAGGCGAACACCCTTCTTAAACCTTCGTCTTGGAGAAAAGAGCTGCTAGGCCTCTAAAGCTGTTTCATGTTAATACCACAGATTACAACCCAAAAGAATGGACAGTTTTGCTATAACTACTACCTTTTACATCAGAAATTCTAGCAAGGGACTTGAATGCACCTAGGGAGATTCCGGCAGCCTGCTATCAACAGCACTTCCTGTGTGGAATGCTATGCCTGTCCCACAACTGGAAACAATGGTCTTTTTGTTTCTGCCCTCATTTCTGTATGTCTTACTGTTATCTGAGGAGTGGGGGGTGTTGCACAGCCTGTACCTTATGTGCTATGTTAGTGGGATACTGTTAATGAAAGCTTGCTCAAGCTGTGAACAATCCCATTCTTTTTCTCAACCTCTAAATCCTCTCAGACAGAAAATGCTAATTCTCTTATCTAGTAACTGCCTCAGTGTGGTATCAAATACTCAGAAATATGCAGTCATTCTTATTTAAGGAGACAAATGGGTGTAACTCCATCCATCCCACCCCACTGGGAAGGTCCTTAAGCAATCCATAAGGCTGAGAGGCTCACAAAGGCTAGGCATGAACCTAGTAGAAATTGGTTGTTGGAACACTCAGTGGACACTCCTTTTGGGATGTGAATAGCAGTCATAAGTAACAGGACATTTTAGCACAAGGACCCAATGGAATACAATTCCCAATAGAGAAGAGAAGGGAATGTTTAGGCAGTTAATAAGGTGACTGGGCCAACTTACAGAGACTCCCTGCGCTCCTAGTAGCTCAAGTGAACTTCTAACTAAATGAGGGTCTCAGCATTCAAGGACAAAGTGAACTATGTCACAGCTAGCAGCTACAAAGGCAGTGATATCAGCCAATCCTGCATGACCCAGATTACGCTCTATTCATTATGCGGAGCAGACCCTGTTCCAAGAACTGCCTAGGTCCTCCACATGGGGCATGATCCATGGCAAAGTCCTTGCCCTAACTAAGTGTCACTTGAATCATAAAGGCAGTCAACTAAAAAAAAATCTTTAGGTCAGTGTTTTAAAGAAAAGGAAGCCAATTTAGGGACAACATGTGATAATTGGTTCACCTCTTTCAATAGGATGGCTCATCTAGGATGTCAGCAAGATGTCACTTGTCCAGAGACCCAGGAAAAAGAGAGAAAAACTTAGGAAAATCATTGTAGGTACAGAGAGCTCCAAGAGAAATCCAGTGGAATAGTATCCTGAGATGCTATTATTCACCAGTGGATGAGCAAAAATGCCAAAGCTTGTCAACACATTCTGCTGGCAAACTCATGGAAAAAAAGAGACACTCGTATCAAGGGGTAGGAAGGGAAAATGACACAACTGTCAGAGAAAATTTTGGCAATGTCCAATACGTGACAAGTACATTCAGCCTGTGATCTCACAAGCCAACTTTCAGGAACCTCTCCTGAAAGATGGATATGTATAACATGACATAGAAAGCTGATAAGAAACATTATATATGGCCTCAGCAAGCCAGCAAAGCTCACTGAAAAGCTTCATAACACAAAGAAACAACCAGAGTGTGCACCCCCAACACACCTACAAAACCTTCTCACAAATCAAAAAAAAAAAATGGAATTTAAACTAGAACCAATTAACTCCTATGTGTAAAGAGCAGGAGACAGGGGAACTTGTTCAGTGATATCCTGGAAATTTTAGCACTAAAATCGAAACTCAGAGAAATTCTACAAGACAAATTATTTTCCTGAGCAAATAACTTATCAGGAAAACAAAAGGCAAAGAGGAGCAGAACATGTGAAAAGACTTAACAGATATACCAACCAAATGCACTGAGGGGGCCTCACTGAAACTTAGAGCCAAAAAAACCAGAGAAGCTCACTGTTGGCAAATACCTAGTAAGTGGGGTACTGGCACCATAATTATGTTCCAAGAGGAATCCATAGCTTTAGGAAGTATTAGTCAATTAGATGTGATTCCGGAATTTGCTTCAATAAGAGCTTAGGGAATGAGATAGGGCCACATGTTCACAAAGACTAGTCAGCATGGAGTTAAAAATAGGGAAAGGTCACATGAGGCTTTCATCATTCTCTTCTATCTTCTTTCATTTGACATCTTACATTATTGAAAGCTTATATCTGTATATAACATATATATATTCTGAGGTATATATTATATGTAACAGATTACTACCATTAAACAGAGAATATATACAAGGCCAGCTCCCCTCCACAAATATTAGCAACATATATAGATTTTTTAAATACAAAAGATTCTTTTTTCCTCCCTTATACTCAAGTATAATGATTTCCTTGCTAGCCAGGAAATTCACCAAGATAAACAAGTCAAGTTTAAAACGTTATAAGCAGCCAAACTCCTGTTGAGGTGCTCTGGAGTTTCTGGGAAGCAAGAACAGCAGGCAGTTTCTGGAGGAAAACATAGAACTGCTGCCTTGAATTATGCTGGTTTAAAAAAAGTCACAGAAGCTTCACATTTACGTACAATAGCTTGAGTGTTACCTGTAATCACAGTCAGGATTTTGCAGAAAGGTAGGGTATTCATATTGCAGTGATGGTAAGGTATTCATATTTTCAATCCTAACAATTTCCTAATGAATAATATAAATTTGCATGAGATGAACAGGAATGCCCAATCTTCACTACCAAAAATCTAATGAGGCTGAAATAAGAGCTCATAGCAGTCCATGGAACTCAGGGCAATCTACCAGCTTGTTTTTCACTTGCAAAGAATTTTAAGAGTGATGTAAGTGCCTATGTTTTCTCTTCTTCCCGAGAGGCTGTGTCACAGAATACAGTAAACACACAGTGACAATGCAGCTTCCAACAGAGCAGCAACAGGCTATTTAAACAAGGCTCTCACTCAGCAGTTCCTTCCAGGAAGGTGGAGGGCCTCCTGACCCCGTGGTGGGGCAGAGAGATGGAGGTGGGCCCCTCAGGACCAAGGCTAGGTCCAGAGTCCTTAGCCACTCCTTGGTGTCCTAGGGAAGGGTACACATTCCGATGAGCTCTGGCAGGCACAAGGAGCCTTCCCTTGGCAAGAGGCAAGTTTACCACTGCTGCTCCCAAGCATTGAGTCTTGTTAGGGAAAACAGAAAGAAACTACCAACAACATCATACTTCTCTCTTCTAGGAGCCCAATTCAGACTCCACGTCAAATGTGGGCATCAAGCTAAGCCTTTGCCTGTGTGGGTTCCTGCTTCATGCCTACATAGCAAGAGAAAAAGAGGCCATCTCCTATTCTTGAGCTGACTACAATCATAGCAGATAGACTACTTCCCAGCAAGGCCAAGAGAAAGGCAATTGCCCAGTCAGTCCCTAGCACTGTTTCTGTTCTAGATAACTCTGTCTTAACCTGACATTACAAACTTTGTATTCAAACTGGGAAATGGACCTGACCAGAATACTGGGCCAGGCAAAGCAGCAGGCACCAAGCCCATTAATCCCCTACAAATACCACAGCCTGCAGGGAAAGGGCACAAGGCCTAGCTCTCCTGTGAGGCTCAGGGTTGCTATACACCTTCACACTTCCTCAGCACAAGTCACATTTCTCAGAACCTCTGTAAGTGAAAATGAAATGGACTGCAGTCTTCAGCATACATAGTGTCTGCCATTAAAAGGACACGTTCTCTACAGGCACCACACAATAAAGCTACCAATAGGAAAGAACAATGAAAGCAGGAAATCAATCTCCTATTCAACTACATAGTACAGGCTCCTCTTGATGACCTATTAAGTCAAAGTATTTGTTTGTGTTTATTCTTCATTCACCCCTTTTAGCAGAAGAGACACAAGATGCCATAGCCCCAACACATGGAAGCATTCTAGGATGTGTTACAGGATCTGGGCTGCCTGGATGTCAGGGGGGAAATGGCAAAGCCTGCATCAGTACACTGGGAAGCACTGCAGCAAGTGGGCCGAAAAGGCAACAAACCCAGTAGCCAGTAAACACACTAACAATGCAGCTTCCAACAGGGCAACAATGAAGAGGTTTGATTGGCTTAAGACAAAAACGTAAAAAAAAAAAAAAAAAGGCCAGCTGTACCAACTGGCTAGTGTTAATTAAAGGACTCTCAGATTGCAGATCCAAAACACAGAGCAAACTACACAAACACTGGGATGAGTAATAGTAGTGAACAAAGAAAGACAATTATTTTAAAGATCTCAGATCACATCATGTTAATTGGCTTATCAAAACCCACCTGTAGGGGGCATGCCCCTGTTTCCGAATAAACCAAGATCCTCTAACACTCTTGGGAGTCAAGGCCAGAGAAAGCCAAGCTCCTCAAGACAAAACTCAGATCACCTTTGTTTTGTTTCTTCAGGAATCCTGAACCAACCCAATCTTGGACGATTATGAAAGTCAATCTTGGACTGGGGCTCAGTGGTTATCACGCTTGTTTCACAAGCAGGAGGCATGAAGATTGGAGTTCAGATCCCAAGGACCCATAAAAATGGTGGGTGGGTGTGGCAGCCTGCCTGTAATGCCAGTACTCAGAGGTGGAGATAGGGGATCTGGGTTCAGTCGTGAAACCCTGTCTCAAGGAATGACGTGGAGAGTAATAGAAGAAATTACCCTCACATCAACCTCAGGTCTCCACATGCACATACATATACACACCTGACATGGGGGACCATACACATACGAATCACCCCCCCAACACAAATGCACATACACACACACACACTCACACACACACTCACACACACACACACACACAAACATAAAAAAGCCAATCTCAATCTAGCATTCAACAATAAGGTTTGATATGTCCAGATCTTACCCTTTACACAAGGCTAAGATAACGACACTTGTCAAACACATTCCTGTATTACAGTCCCTTAAAGATCAACAGTGCTGTCATATTTGTTATAGTATTCTGAGCATAAATCCAGGATAAAAAAACATACTGTATTGGCCACTTTAACCAATCCTAGTAAACAAGCAGGTGGATCCCTACCTTCGTTGAATGCTGACCAGGCAATGGTGTTTTCTTCTGGGGAACTGAACTTAACTGGCACTGCCAATGAACTGCATGTTTGTGGCCTCCCACTAAATCCCACCCTGGTTTTCTGTTGAAACCCTGTGCTCTGATGTGTGATGGTACTTGGAGGTAGGGTCTTTGGGAAATAAATTAGGTTTAGATGAGGTCATGAGGGTGGGGACCCCATGATGAAATTAATGTCCTAGAAAAAAAAGGATGAGACCAGAGCTAACACATCTTTTCTCTTGGCTATGTAAGGACACGATGACAAGGTGACTATAAGTTAGGAATTAAGTTCTCACTAGGAATGAACTGAAACTCCCAGTCTCCACAAAAAAATTGTAAAATAAACGTCTGTTTGTCAAGCCATCCACTAATGCTATTTTGTTATATCAGCCAGAATGGGCTAAGACAATCATCATTTAGAGGAGAAAGTACACACAGCAACTGTGAAGCACACATCCAAGTTTAGCCAGTGGAGGAATCAGGCTCTGAGAGGAATCTCAGCCATCAAGTCTACACTACCTGTTCCTCAGAAAACGAATTCTTTCAGGCCAAGACTCTGACCATCTGTAAAAGGCTAACTCTTGTTCATTTGACAGGCTGATTTAATACAGCTTACTAATTGTAAGAAATTCCACCTCAAGCTTCAACTGTAATAGTGTGAAGAGGAGGAAGTCTTATAAATAATATTGTCCAGTAGTGCCTTCTATGATAGTGGGATTCTACAGTCTGTGCTCCCCAATGAGTAGCCAGTCATAAGACCTGTGCTTCTCAGTTGGGGGTACTTGACAATGTCTGGACATTTCTATTTGTCACATTAGGATCTGGGTGCTATTAGGAGGTGGCAGGTAAAGGTCAAGGATGCTGCCCAACTTCCTACAGTGTACAGGATTGTCTACATGAAGAGTATGTCATCATTATCATGAGAGACAAAGTATACCCCAACTGTATGTTAGTACTGCGAACTTTAGATGTGACTACTGAGACTGAGTAACAAGATTTTATTTTTAATTTCATTAATTTTAAAATTAATTTTGGAATAAAAATTAAGATAAACCACTGAAATCCTGAATTTCAAAGTAAATAGTCATATGTGTCTTGAGAAGTACAGCTATAAAAGTATATAAATAATAAATAAATGAATAAATATAAAAAGAAAGGTCTTGCTTCCCAAGTATTTCTATTTAAAGGAATAAATCATCTTCAAAGAACAGAAAGGTTCTGATGTTTAGGACAGAGAAATAATGAGCATAAATAAAAGCATAAAAGTGAAGGTCATGAGGCTTTGAATACATGTCCAGGTACCAACTATGTCAGAACAAAAGGAAATCACAGGAAAATGCTCCCATATACACATGCAAGTACTCACTCTTGTAGAGTCTCCACACCCTTTTCTTTGTACTGCAGCTCCTGCTTCATTTGGGTCAGCTCTCGTTTTAACCTGGAAAGCTAAAAACAAATCCAAGCAGTAATAAATTACACAGTAGTTATCTAAGTTCTTCCTTAGCTTTCAATTCTATAGCCTGCCGTTCTCTGGCACTTTAAGAAAACTGCCTTTATTAAATTCAAGAATCCTCCATCCTGAGGAGTGCTATGAAATGCCGCTGTCTCCCAGACAGGTCATGACTTTCACACTCATGATCTCACAGCAGCTGTGGTTGTCTGCACAAGACCTGTACAAGATAAAGCCAGCACTCACATTCCCATGTACTTACAGGCAGCACTAACTGGACTTAGTGGGTTACCAAAAAACAAAACAAAAGACATGAAGTTTGGAGAAGGGTTTGTTGGGTGGCTAAAAGGGGAAGTCAAAGGGAGAAAATACAGGACTGATATGATCATACTACATTTTACACAAGTATATAAAAGTCTCAAAGAACATTTTTTTAAAAAATTCCCAATCCTAACATGTCCTACTCAAGTGGGGAATGATAATTACTTGAGTTTTGAATATACCAATGTACATAACACTTAGCAAAAGTAATACATTGTCATCTTTCTTTGTACTTACTCTTAATAGAGCCGACCAAGGACACTTGCCACCTCTAACTTCCCTGAAGCTCAATTCCCTGACACAGATTTTTTTTTTATCTTTTTGAGACATGGTCTCCCTGTAGCCCCAGCTGGCCAGGAACGTGCTTTGTAGATCAGGCTGTCCTGATCCCACAGAGATCCACCTGCCTCTGTCTCCTGAATGCTGGGATTAAAGGTGTGTGCCACTACGCCCAGTGCCTGATTCTTTGAACAGATTCCAGGACTTCTCCAGTTTACCATTAAGCCACAGGGGGATGGGCCTACAAACTTGTGCATTTACAAAGCACCCCAGATGATTTTCTTAGCTGTGCTAAAGGTTGAGGACTAAAATACACAGCCTGGTTTAGAGAATGATACACCAGGAAAAGAGAAGGCCCCATTGCCAAAATGTTTCCACAAATTTGTCACAAACTAACACGTGTGCCCTCTCTCCGACAACTAGGCAGACCAGGGTCTAAAAGAACAAGGCAAGGTGTCATCTGAAGAATGCAAATCTCAGCAGAGGAGGATCAGAATTCTCCTAGTAAAGCAGTGCTGTAGGAGCTGTCCCTTTGGGACTAACCCAGGGAAAATGACACCTTTGACCATTAGGTCAAAGGTGGCATCCTGGTACCACAGAGAAGCAGTCCTGTGACACTGGGTGCTCACAGTGCTGTATCTTCCCAAATGGTTGGCAAGTCTATTCCATAAAATATGCAAGGGATATTGGTTACTTTCTCTCTGATAAGCCATGGCTTTAAAGTGCCCAAAATTGTGAAATGACTCAGTGCACTATACATATTTATAAACATATGTATACAAAACAATCAATCAAATACAGATACAAGAAATTGAGAAGAAGGGGCTACAGAGTTATCTTAGTGGTTAAGAGCACTAATTGTCCTTGCAGAGGGCTCAGGTCTGATTCCCAGCACCCACATGGAGGCTAACAACCACCCATAACTGTAGTTCCAGGGAATCTGACTCCCTCTTCTCACCCCTGTGGACACTGCATGACATGGGTGCACTTACACACATGCAGGCAACACACTCATACACATAAAATAAAAATAATAAATAAAATAAAAGAAAGAAAGAAATTGAGAGGAAGTGGGAGAAGAACATGGGAGAAGTTGGAGGAGTGGGAGGGACAGAAACAATACAAGTATGTGTGAAATTCTCAAAATTCTCTTATTGGAAAACAAGTGAAAAGTAAAACAAAATGCAATAATAACTCCGAAAATCAAAACCTCACTAGGACCTGAGTGTTAGATGATAATCAAACACTGAACCATACTACATACCGATACATAAAAATACAGACAGGACTTCTAGTTATAAAAATTCTGGTTTTACTTACCCTATCCCGACGACTTGCTATTTCTGCTTTAATTTGGTGTGGATCATACTTTGTATTAGTTGAATATCCAGAGAAGGCTAAGTAAAAAGAAAATATTTTCTTTTATAATGGATATTTTAAATTGAAAACAGGAACTTCTGATTCACCATATTAATCAATTCTCAGTCCCAGATTTACAAATGTACACTGTGTCCTAAATAATTAACATTTCACGACCTCAAATCCTCTGGATGTTTGATTTTTGCATTGGGATTTACCACATGATCGCACATAAGAAAACATATGGCTATGCACAAATCATCTGTTTACTTCAATTACAAATCTATTGAAAAACCCACATACGTATAAGGGGGGAAGATTATGGTATGGAAAATTGTTCTTACAATGTTACTTTCTTTTCCGACATAATTACAGAACTGACTGAAGGACAGAGTAATGAGTTTTACTGTTGCTGCTTTCCATGGCTGCACGACAAAGGATTTTTTTTTTTGCATCTATACTCTACAGATGAATAACTTATGACATGACAAGAAAAAAAAGAACATTTAGAACTTATTTTACAAAGGGAGTTTTCTGGGCTAGAGAGATGGCTCAGTAGTTAAGAGCACCAGCTGTTTTTGCAGAAGACCTGAGTTTGAATTCCAGAACCCACGTGTTAGCTAATGACTGTTGGGGATCTGACACCCTCTTCTGGCCCCCAAGGGCTCTACACCACATGGGTGCACTTACATACATTCAGACAATATACTCATGTGCATAATTTTTTTAAGGCAGTTTTCTAGTTGTCTCAAAATTTATTGACCTTGTCAGTAAGGCCACCTTGAAGGCAGTGTGTCTCCAAGATGTTTGTTCCCTGGAAACTGAAGTGAGGTGCTCACACTTTCATTCTCACAGTTTGTTGTTTGGATGTTTAGCTAAAAAATATCCATTGCTCAATGCTTTCTTTTTAAAAATGCTTTTGATTTATTTATTTTTAGTTCGTGTGTATGATTGTTTTGCCTGCATGTATATGTGCACCTGTGTTGTGCAATGCCAGGAGAAGACAGAAGAGGGCATCAGATCACCTGGAACTGGAGCTACGGATCGTTGTTCCATGTGGGTACTAGGAACCAAACTCAGGTCCTCTGCAAAAGGAGTCAATGCACTTAACAACTGAGCCATTTCTCCAGCTTGTCAAGGCTTTCTTAGTGTCATGCACATGATTTAGTACTTTTGAAAGACATGGAGTCATGAGTATGACCAGCCAATACCTGGAGTGAATAAATCTCACACTGTTCATTTCTCTCCCCACAGACAGCTTCAAGCCCTTTCAGGTGTTCCAATGGCCAAAGCAAGGAGAAAACTCTCCTCACCTCTCTATACCACTTATTCCACTTATTCGAGATGTTTCTATCTCCCCCCCCCCGCCATTTTTTTGGTAACACATCTGAAACTATGACCTTCTGTACTGTGGCAACTTGATTTGTATTTCTCTTCCATAGTTCTACTATGTGAGTCCACCTATCCCAGTATCATCAACCTCCTAGTGACTTTCCAGCACCCTTTCTTTTACTCCTGTGATTTGAGTACCTAAAACTGACCATTCCACAGTAAACTTAGGAGCCCTAACCAGAATTTAATTCAAGATCATTTCCTCATTTTAAATTGGAAAGGATAGCTCAAAACCATCAAGTAGCTTACACAGCAAGCTTATATAAAACTTCAATTAGAACCACATCCAAAGTTAATTTGAGCAGTTCACATCTCCTATTTTAAAAACAGCTCTATGGAAAATCTACTATTTAAGCCCCATTCAGTCAGAACTTCAAACAAATTAATCTACTGGAAATAAATGTCTGGAAGAGTGCTGTGTTAGCCAGTTTTATCTCAAATTATCTTATACTTAGAATTGTGATCCCTCAAGGACATGAAGTAACATATTTTTAAAACACAATTCTTAGTTAGGCATGGTGGTTTGCACCTGTAATTCCAGGACTTGGGAAGCTGAGGAAAGGGGGATGCTGTAAACTAAAGGTCAGTACAGGCTACAGAGACATGTCACAAACAACAAAAACAACATTCATAGTTTTGGGGTTAGGAGTGTAGATCATTAGTAGAAAAACATATAGCATGCCCTGTATTTAATCCCCAACACCATCATCATCATCATCATCATCATTCTCTCTCTCCCCCCCCTCTCTCTCTGAGCAGAATTCTATCTTAGATGAGAATGCCTATTTGCAAACTGTACAACTTTAAAGGTTACTAGATCCATGGGTTTTATTTAACATCAATAAGAAAGCAGTATCTCAACCAATGTTCTTAATATACAAAAATCATTTATAGGGAGACTAGATGGTTCAGCGGGTAAAAGCACTTGCCACCAAGGCCAATGACCTGAGTTCAATCCCTGGGACTAGTGAAAGGAGAACCAACACCAGAAGTGAGCCTACCTCCCCTCCATAAATAAATATATACATATATATAATTTTAAATCATCATTTATAGAAAGTTTCCACTTCAGAGCCGGGAGATGGCTCAGTGGGTAAAGGATTTGCTGTGTAAGCATAACGACCTAAGTTTGAATCTCCAGAACCTATGTAAAGCAGGGCACAGTAGCACTCATCCATAATCTAGAGTTCCTACAACAACATGAGAGCTGGAGAGAGGAGAATCCTCAGAAGCTCTCAGAGCAGCTAACTTGGTGTGCACAGGTGTGAAACAATACACCCTGTCTCAAACACGAGGACCAACACCTAAAGTTGTCTTCGGACCTCCACAAGCATGCTGTGGCACGTGTGCTCAAATTTACATACATACATACATACATACATACATACATACACACACACAATCCTCATACCAAACTTAAGTTGCCTAGACCTGAGAGTAAATGCTTCCCATTATAAATAATATGCAAACAAGGCTTGCTATCTCCTCCCTTATGATCACGTTAAACTTGCCTGCTTAAATCAAGAGGACAATGCCAATAGTTATCAGCTGGGATCTTTCTCACCACCAAATTTCAACAATATTAAATTCCATGTCAGAAATTAGTAGCTGGGTGTGGTAGTATATGCCTTTAAGCCCAACACTGAGGAAGCATTATCAAGTGGATTTCTGTGAATTCATGACCAATGTGATCTACATAGTGAGTTCCAGGCCAGTCAGGACTACATAGTAAGACCCTGTGTGTAAAACAAAACAAAACAAAACAAACAAAAGGTGGTAACAGCAGAACTAGGGAAATAGCTCAGTCAGTAAAGTGCCTGCCTCACAAGCATGAGGACCTGAGTTCAAATCTCAAAGCCTACATAAAATGCCAGGCATGGGTTGAGTGCTAGTAATCCTAGTGCTGGGATTACAAAATGGGCACCTTGTAAAAGGCAGAAATAGATGGGATTGTTGGGGCTTGGTGGGCAGCCAGCCTACCCTAATTAGTGAGCTTCAGGTCTCAGTGAGAGATCCCATTTCAAAAACACAAAACAAAACAAATTGGAAAGTCTAAGTCGATGGCTCCCAAGGTTGAAATCTGGCTTCCACTGGCATCTACATTCACATGCATGCACATTCACCTATTCACACATGTGTATGAGCACACATCTGAAACACAGACAGACAGATAGACACACACACACACACACACACACACACACACACACACCAAGAACAGGGTCTCAGAATCATCACACAAAACTTTTCCTACCTCTGTAATTTCATAGGGGAAACAAACAAACAAACACCACAGGAGAGCTAGTGTGGCCACTGCTGGACATCTACACAACAACCATTTCCTCCCTTCTCCTTAACAGAATCACAACACTGATCAGTCTCTTTCCCAGGAGATTCAGTATATATTCAGTCCTAGATGGAGTGCTCAACTGGAACAAGAGCACCAAGCCTCTAAACCCACCAATGGAACTTCCCAATCCAATGTTGGAGAGACTCAACTGTTCATGAACTCCCTATAGTCCAGGGGTATAGAATAAGTCTTCCATTACTCACAGCTGAAGCCATATGAAAGAACAGCTTTTACTACACTGAGACCATTCCTGTTAATCTGTAAAATTAAGAAACTCCAAGTCTCAGATGAGAGAAAGAGCAATTCAAGTACCCAAGACTATGAATATATCTAATCTCTAGATGCTAATAATAGTTGTGAACACTGATAAAACTTTTAATAGTATAATTCAATTTATAAATAAAATCCTTAGTTCCAGTAAGTCTATCAGAGCCACTCAGAGTCCAAGGAAGAGCTTGGACTGCAAACCCCTTTTAACAGCATTTGTGTCATATTTATGTTTCAAAAAGAGGTACCTTCCTTTGTTAAAAATATCTCCAATCCCAAGGTTTATAACAAAGACCACGTTTCTAACCTCAGGAGCTCTCTTCTCTATAGACAGCTGAGTGTGCAAAGACATTAAATAGCTCAAGGAGTCTGCTGGGGTAAATAATATTGCTTTGGGTGATATACTAATAATGTTATAGCCTTAACTGGACCACAACAATGTAACATATTACATCCTGTTATCACAGGGTGCCTTTCACATGAATTTTACCTATTCTCTTGGTCAAAAGGAGAATTTTTTTCTATTCTAAAATATTTGTCAAAGGGAGAAAATGATGTTTCCTTGATCTACAGAGTAAAAGACTGAGTTTGTGGTTATTTGAACTACCCTGTGCCATCTTTTAAAGGACGCAGGGCTGGAATTTGGGCTTCTAAGGGATTAGCTCTCAGTAAACACACATGCTCTCCTGTAGCCTTCAGGATTGAGGCTTGCTGACTAATATGTGAGAAAAATGCTGTGTGATCCATTTTTCCCCCAGCCTGCTCTAACCTGCCTGTGGGAAGAGAAACAAAGGGTTGACAAGACTGCCTGAAGCCCTCATCCTAAGCCAGACAAGCAGATGAGAAACCCTTTAGTAGAGCGCTGATGGAAGATAGTCTGAGTGGGATGGGCTTGGAGTCTCAAAAGAATGTTGGCAGCACTGATGGCTGATAAGGTCAAGCTCTGCCACCACCTGACCCAAGAATCCAGGGTGAGTCAGCATGTTCTCACCGGAGATAAGGCCACCTCTTTCCCAGGCACCCAGAGACACTTGTAGCAGTTCAGCTCCTTCTTGGAGCCATGATAACACAATCACATTCCTGCTGCTAGAAGGGACAGTCACAGTCAATGGAGGCCACTAGACCTCAACTCAGGAATGACCTCAGGAGCTTTAAAAGAACAAACAATAACAATTTCCAAACCCATCCATAGCCAATTAACAGGCAGTAGTAGTTGGTAAAGGTCCTGGAGAAGATTTCAACTTGTCCACACAGTTGACAACTGCTGATGTAGAGCATGAGTGGGAAATTTTTCCCATAAAGGGACAAATAGTAATTTTGTGTATTTGGCTCTGTGAGCCATAGTCTGTCTTAAATACGCAGTTCTGCCGTAGCTGCCACAGACAGTTAGTGCGTGAATGGCCATGGATCAGTTCCAAGAAAATGTTTCTACAAGCACCTGCATTGATAGAATTCAGCCTGCAGGCCTGACAGAGTTTGAAGACCTGTGGCTCGGACTATAATTCTACCATAGGGAGGCAAGAATTTTTTCCACCTAGTCCTGTAAATGGTCACATAGTTCAACTGAATGCATGCAGAGGCTAGAGTTTCACAAGAATGAGGGAGTAATTCCAGGATTAAAAAGTGACTAAGATAAAGAATGCATTCAGTAGTAAAAGGAAGACAAACAGAAGAACATATAACAATGAAAAGTGTAGGGGAGAAGCCCGCAAAATGGAGCCGTAGAAAAAGTAGGGTTGTGGCGCTGAATGAGTCCACTGAAGAGCTGTTTCATCCCCAGTGCTCCACAAAGCATAAAACAGGACTAAGTAGCAGGGAATGAGATCAGGCAGTCACAGGAATAAAGGAGAGTTGGGATCTTAGTTCCCAGAGACACATTTGCTCTAACACAGCAGAGCATCTGAATTTGTTTTGGTCAGGAACAAAAAAGGTCAAGGCTTGGATATTCTTAGATACCAGATGGCCCAACACTGACACAAAATCTTTCCTCTCCAATGAATGGAGTTTTATTCTGGTGGTTGTATAGCTCAGGGGGAAATCTGTGAAGGGTGTGGGTGAACTGTACTTCCCCTCCTCCAGTCTCCCCACACCCTTCTGCTCTAGTTCATTTCTATGTTTATCACTGCTGCCTCGTTTTCTTTCCTGACAATCAACCACAAAGGATAAATTGTGTCCCCAACTTTTAATTATACCAACAGTAGGTAATAAATATCTTTCAAAAATGACTGAGTTGGGCATGGTGGTGCACACATTTAATCCCAGCACTTGGGAAGGAGAGGCAGGTGAATCTCTGTGAAATCAAGGCCATCCTGGTCTACATAGCAAGGTCCAGGCCAGCTGGAGATACAGGGAGATCCTATCACACAAAAGAGAATGAATTGTTTAGTAATCCTATGTGGTCCCTAAGAGAGAACTAGTAAGTGTTCTGCCTTCTACTTGCCCCACATATTTTTGCATAATTGTTAAAAAAATCTTGTTTATAGTCAGCCATTATTTTTAGATAACTTGAAAATGGAGGTGGGCTAGTGCAAGTCCTTCAAAATCTCAATCAGCACTTCTGAGTTTTTTTTTTCCTTGTCTAGAAAATAATACAGAAAACTCAAGGTCACATACAGATCTGGATCCCAATCCAAGTTCTATCATCTCCTAGATAAATAACCTCAAAGGAATCTTCATTGATCTCTCTCTCTCTCTTTCTCTGTGTGTACATGTGCACGCATACATGTGCCTGTGAGTGAGTGTACACAGTCATACATGCATGTCCATGTGTGTCAGTACACGTGTGTGCTGGTGCACATAAATGTGAAGATCAGGGGATACCCTCACATGTTATTCCTTAGGTTCCACCTACCATTTGAGATAGGGTCTTTAACTGACCTAAAACTTGCCTAGAATAGCTGGCAGTGATCCCCGGGGGATTTCCTGTGTCCACCTCTCTAGTGCTGAACTCACAAGTATGCACTACCACAGCTAGATTTTTTTTTTTTTTGCACGGGTTCTGGAGATTGAACTCAGGTCCTTGTGCTTGCAAGGCTGGCACTTTCCTGACTGAGCTATCTCTTTAGAGAACAATGAAGATTGTAGCATGTGCTTTACAATGCAGCAATCATAATAATATGTATGAAACATTAGCTTATTGACTACTGCTTCCTTACAAGTTACTACCAGTGAAGGAACAAAATGGATTCAAATCCAGATGGCATTCAGTTCTCAGCACAAGAACAAGGAGCTGCCTCCCTATCTGCGCTGACCAGCTGGCATCCAGACAGATCCTGTGTGCCTGACTACAGCCAGGTGTGCTATGGATCCAGCCAGAAGCACCTCCCAACATGGGCTGAGTCCCTCTGGTGTGGTCATATAAGCCACACTGTTAGATCACAGTCATTCAAGCTAACAGATCACTGTACTGAACTTTACCCTGTGGCCAGAAAGAATTCAGTTGAGTCATGACTAGCAGGGTTTTCCTCATTGTAATCAGTAGCTCAGGTTAAACAGCACACTGAAAAGGCCTGGTGGAAACCCTGGGGACAGCAGCCACTTGATAAACCACTTGGATTAACTCCTAGATTCCATTCATAGCTGACTTTTTCCCTGGTGAGCTGATAGGCCCCAGGAAGCTCCACTGGCATCTCCAGTCCTTTCCTGAAAACAAGCAGGCCCAACTCTGGCCTCCAAGACAGCCTACTCCTGGAGAAGAAGGGACAATGTCTACAGGGCTACTTCTCGAAGGTTAAGTCATGGAATCTGCTGAACATATTATGGCCTTCAGATCACAGAACCATCAGCTGCCTCTACTGGAGACACAGAAGATCCTTCAAAGATAGTATCTTCATCATTTCTAACTGAGCACTGAGAAAATCCCATGGGGTACAGGAAGGAATGTAATTGAGTATCTGCGCAAATCTCAAGGGGACAAAAATCCCATAGATATATAAAAACTCACCTTGTGAGTATCCCAGCTCCATAGGACTCTAAGTATTGAATATCCTTGCCCCACAGGCTCAGCACTATACTTGGGTTTCCTGCTTTCTTCTCCTTAAAGTGAATACTCTAAAGGTATCTTCATTTTCAAGGGCATACACTGCCGAGTCTCCACCAGTTCTGACTATACTCACCAGGACATAATACACTTGCACTTTCTTCACTCAGTTTTACTTTTTCAATCACTGCCAAGAAAGAGCCAAGTTTTCCTGATATGGACTCCATGTATTCCCTTCTTTTAAAATCTTATTTGGGAACCTAACCAAACCTAACTATGCAATAAATAAAGCAGCTAAGGCCTGCTGGGAAAAAAAAAAAAAAAACACTATTAGGTTAAATCATTAAAAAAAAACCCTAAGAATATTTACCCCTTCTTTAGCTAGAAAAATGCTAATCTTGTATGGCCTTAACCTTGCTTCTGCCAAGTAGCTTTATGAAAGGTTAAGGATTGCTAACTATGTGACCTCAGACCCAGTTATAAGCCAATGCTTCAGCTACGTCTGACCTTGATGCACCAAGTCTGTGACTTTCTGATTCTAGGAGAGTACCATGTGCTGGGCCATAAAAATCACCTCAAAAGATTGAAGTTTTAAGCAAGCCCAGTTTCTGATGGCAAGAGAATCCGAAACCTACAGCCACTTATTTCTAATCAACTCATGAGTCAAAATTAAATTATGAAAAAAGAGAAGTCATTTTACTTTATATTTATTATTTTTTATGTGTCTGAGTGTACTGCCTGCATGTGTATACATGCAACTATGTCGTGCAATGCCCAGGGTCAAAGGATGGCGTTGGATCCCCTTGAACTGGATTTATCGACTGTTGTTAGCCACCATGGGTGCTAGGAATCAAACCCAGACCCGCTGTAAAAGCAGTCAGTGCCCTTAACCACTAAGTCATTGCTCCATCACTGAGAAGTTATTTTAAACTACATGAAAATACAGCACACCAAATTTTGAGGTAGGAAATCAAACAGAAGTTACAGAACATAAGTGAAAAGTAAGAAAGGTCTAAAATCAGTAATCCACGTCTTCATGTTAAAAAAAACTAGAAAAGGAAGATCAAATTAAAGGTAAACTTACTAAAAAAAACCTTTATAGTTTGCTGACTTTGGGATTTAATAAAATAAATTATTTGAAACACATAAATACTAGAATTTATTCACAGAAGGAAGTAATGAAGAAAAATCAATGCAGTAAAAAAAAAGATAAGAAGGCCAGTGGGGTGGCTCATCGGGCAATGGAGTGCGCCACACACGTCTGGCAACCTGAATTCAATCCCTGGAACCCACATAAAGGTAGAAAGAAAGAACCAACTCCACAAAATTGTCTTCTGACCTCCAAGTACAGCATGGTATACACGCTCAAAAATAATTTTAATTTAAAAATAAACAAGAAAGGATGAGGGCAAAAGTTAGTTCATTATACTAGTAAATAAAATTGACAAAAGTTCAGCTATACTGATTTTGAAAAAGAGAAGACAGGGGTGATGGCAGCACTTGGAAGGAAGAGGCAGGAGGATCAGGAATCTGAAGTTATCCTTAGCCACATAGCTGAGTTTGAGGTCAGCTTGGGTTATGTAAGATGCTATCTCAAAACAAAAGAAAATAAAAACACAAAACAAAAAAGAAAGAGAAAGGTATTATAGAGATGGCACAGCCAGTAAAGCTGTTACTGTATAAGCATAAGGATTTGAGTTTAATCCCTAGTACTCACATATAAGCTAGGAATGGTGGCACAAGTTTGAAATCCCAGCACTGGGGAGAGAGACAGGAGGATCCATGGGAATCATCAGGTAGCCATCTAACCTAAACAGTGAGCTCCATATTCAGTGAGAGACCAGTCCCATAAACAGAATGTGGAAAACATTTGAGGAAGACACCTGATATTGACCTCTGATCTCCAAGTGCACATGCACCTGCACACATGTGCGCTCACCAAAAAGGAACAAAACGATAAGAGACAAATGGTTAACATCAGACAAAAAACGCACGAAGGAACAGACTACCACCTCACAGCCTACAGACATTAAAAGGATAACTTGTAGACTTGATGGATGGTTCAGCTTGCAGTTCAGCAACCTTCCTGTGGACTGTGTGTGACTTGCTACCAGTATGTGTACTTTTACTAGAACATAGTAGGCTGACAATCATGTATGTTGTCTCTGATTCCCTTTACACAAAATCTACAGGGCTAAATACATGGTTCTGCAATGGAATGGCCTACGAAATCTAAAATATTTTACTGTTGATACTTTAGAGAGAAGGTTACTAACTTTTACGTTGTTTTGATTGATTTATTTTTATTTTATGTGTATTAGTGTTTTGCATGCAGGTATGTAAGTGTACCACATGTGTATAATGCCAGCTGAAGTCAGACGAGGGCATCTGCCACCCTGAAACTGGAGTTATGGGTGGTTGTTAACTACCACATGGGTTCTGAGAACCGAGCCTTGGTTCTCTGCAAGAGCAGCAAGTGCTCTTACCTACTGTGCCACCTCTCCAACCCCAGTGGCTGACATTTCAATTAGATGAAGTAGGGAAAGTCTTTGAAGTATACAAATACAAAAGGTGACTCAATTAGACCTAAATCTAATAAGGGTACTGATTGAACCTGTAATTGAAACTTTTCTCACAAAGAACTCCAGGCCCTAGGGTTTTTCTGATAAATGTTATTCCACAGTTAAGGTAAGATGAATACTGACTGTTCGTGAACTCTTCTAGAAAATAGAAGGAGCACATCTCAGTGTGTTCTATGAATGCAATATTGCCTTCTACTGAAATTGGAGAAAGACCTTAAAAGAAAACTATGGAAAGAAGAAATCAACCTACAAAGTTAAGCACTGAACTGACCTATCACCTTCTGGTGGAAAGTTTAAAAAATAACCTAGTATGAATGCATATCTGAAGACCAAGAGATAAGATGACTTAGAAATAACAGATCATTATATCTGAGTTGCCTCCATTCCCTCAAGGCACATAGTAATAGAAATAGCCTAAATTCCTCCTGAAGATACAAACCTTCCCGATGTCCATAGCTTCTAAGCTTTTTCACCTTCAGAGATAGGTGCATTAAAAACAAAAAAAAAGAGCAGAAGACACATGGCTCTTTGGCCTTAATTCCATTCTGGCTTGGAACACACACACACACAAGCTATGATTGTATCCTTAGTGTCCAAAGCTGTTACCAGAGTCAAATATCTGGCAATAGAGCAGGATCAATAGTAGTTACCTACCAGATATCAATTAGACTTAGGTATTGATATCAAGAAAACTTAGCAAGTCAGGCATGCTGGCAAATGTCTTTAATTCCAGCACAGCACTCAGAAGACAAAGGCAGGAGGATCTCTATGAGATTGAGGTCAGATGGCACTATGAAAACAATGAGAGAGAAAGAGAGAGTGAGAGAGTGAGAGAGAGAGAGAGAACACTGGTGACTAAGTGTATCGGTGGTGGGCTGTTAGGGCTGTTAACTATGACAATTCTATTGGGAAGGGACAAGCAGGTACAGTGAGTGATCATGCCACAAAAGGCTCTGGCACTCTGGCATCTGAGACTGGATCTGGCTCCTTCTATACCTGAGGATCTGCTAAGTGCTAGTAAAAATGGAAGCCCACCTCTAGTACCCTCAAAGGCTAAAAAAGGAGGATACCCTTTTATTTGTGGGTCAGAGAGATATACCCCCAATACCCTGGGTGATACAGGGTTTGTCCTCCTTTGGTGTTCTGCCAATGAAGCCTCAAGCCCAGGTCAGGCCTCTATATATAGACAAGAGCTTGTCATGCAGCAGACTCCTAGATGTCCCCCACTCAGCACTAACAAAGCCACTGTGTGGCTTTCCCAAGAGATTAGTTCACATAAGCACTGTTAACTACAGCAATCTCCAAGTGAAGCCCTGCCAGTGAAACCCGACAATCATGAGACAGGAGATTGTTTCACATCACAGCCTGAAAGTGTATTTGTATGTACATTTGCTTTCTATTATTCCCACCTAACGTTTCCTTGTTGGTCACCAGCATACAATATCTGGACACAACATAGGCAACTTAATAAATATGGATTGCCTGATAGTATGTGACTGGGACCTTTACAAAGCTCTTTTGCCCAAATAAAGCTGAGCATGTTTGGTGAACCCAGCAGGAGCATACCCTTTAAAGAAACACATGTTCATCAGAGACAAGTCAACTCACAGCTGGTGTATGAGCGGCCATCATCCTCACACAATTTGTGCAGCTGCTGATATTCTTCCTGAGCCAGCTCAAACCGCTGCTGCTTGATCTGGTAGATTTCTTTCTTTGCATTGAGAGCCTCCTGGGCTACAATTAAATACTCCTTCAGCATCCGTTCCTGCTCTCGCCTCCACTGTTCTCGTGGATCTTCAATTTGGGTAAGCTCTGAAATAAAAAGGGCAACATACCAAGTGAGCTGAGGGTGAAGGCTGCAGGTTGACCAACAGCCATGCAGTCCTGAGACCAGTCATTGAATTAATTACCAGGATGCACAATGTGGAAGATTCCGCATCGTGAACTAGTCTAAAGTGTGACCCACCTTCTATTTACATATCCACAGTTCAGACAGAAAAATAATGCTTCAGAGATGAAAAAGAAGTCAATACAAGAAAATAAGTGTGGGAGGAGTTAAGCTGCCAAACTAGTAGATATCTGCAACGGTCCTCTCACTGACCTCTTCACCATGGGCTAATGTAAACACTCCTCTGCTCTTCTTCTCATTCCCCTTTGACTTCCTTATCTTCCTCCACTACCACCTCTACCATTTCCCACTCCTGCCTGCTCACTCTGCACACCTTTGAAGGGCACCGGCCTTTCTCGTGGGTTACAATCTCTGATTCTCAGCTGCTCTCTGCTCTTGACTTCCACACAGAACCAAAGTAACAATGAGCCAGTTCTTCAAAGCACAACTACTGCTCACACGATGCCCTCTCACTAACAAAAGCAAAAACAAGCCAGACAATACACAGCACACATTGCTTCACCTTCTGCCATCCATCTCACCAAAAGCAGCTCCAACTGGACCCACCGGCTTAACCACGCTGGGAATCAACCCAGCTCCCATCTTCAAAGAACTCCCACTCTGAGTGCTCCCTCCCCCAAAGTGCTGAAAGTCCACAAGAATTGCTGGTGTAGTATGGAGTGGCTCTGACAAAACACGATGCTAAATGAAGGAAACCAGACATAATAGGTGACATGATATTTGATTTCACAGATATGAAATGTCTAGAACAGAAAAATTCACAGGGACAAAAAGCAGATTGACACTTACCAGAGACTTGGGAAAAGTGGAATTTGCAGTAACTGTTTAACGAGGTGGGTTTCCCTTTGGGGCAAATGAGAGTGTTTTGCAGGTAGATAGAGGTGGTTGCACAAATGCACCAAATGCTATTGAACTGTTGACTTTAAAATGGCTTACTTTATGATCTGTGAATTCTACCTCAAAAGGCTCAAATGGCGTTTGTTATGCTCATATACGCACACTCACAATTAATGTTCCAAAGTCTTCCTTAGAAACACTCTCCCCATCTACTTTACTACGGATAGCCCTACTTGACCCTAACTCCCACCCCTGGCTCTTAGAAAGTTCTCTATTTTACCTGGAGAAATAAAAGATAAAACACCACAAATCAGAGTACCCCCAGCATAGCATTTCAGATCCACTTGGCCTGATGTGCCGCAGGAGTAGGGCTTTCATAACTGCTTGGATGTTCCTGATGTTTATTCAGCTGCGACACCCACTGCAGTCAGCCAGGTAAATAGCATTATTCACACTATTCCAAAGCCCCAGAGGGTCTTGGAACCTTGAAGGCTCAAAACTAGTTTGAGGCCTTCTGGTCCTGTACCTCACCATTGACTGGCACAGTTCCAATTTTAATTTCCAATTCCAAACATTCTGTGTTTGAAAGAGTCTTAAAGTTCAGTTATCTGAAGGGAAAAGGGAAGGGGGTGCTATGACTCCACAACTGCTGTACTCATCCACTGCCCGCATGTGGTAGCTGGAAGAAAGTTCTTGGTTTCTATTTGTTCTTAAGGTTCATGACCACTTCCATAGTATGAAACTCTTAAGAGTGGAGATCTAGCCTTACTCTCCTGTGTCCCCAGAGCTGGAACACAATGTGTAATATAGAAGAACTCTATAAATGTTTGTTGTGGTTTAGTCAGTGAGTTGGGGCAGGGGACAGCAATGGCAAGCAAGGGGCCCCCCAGGGAAGAAGTCAGCTGAGTTTATGAGAAGACTGAACAGAAAGGGTTCTGGGTTAACGAAGTAGGCCGGCTTCCCAGAATGGCTATGTAGGCCCATTGTCTGGTCCTGGGAAGGAGATGCAGCCACAGTGTCCAGAAACATGGACCGGAGATCAAGAAACTATTATGCACCAGAAGCTGCTTGCTGGGCCTGATAGCAGGGAAGATAAGTCCAGATGGCCACCTTCACCTGAACATACAGAGTCCTAAGGTGCTGAGCCCACTAAGGGTTACTGGAAGGGCTACTTTAAGCAGGGGACTCTCAGCTTCTCTTCTGCTTTCTCCCGTAGGTAGATTTTAACTCAAAGCTTCCTGACACTTGGATACCTGCCTGAAAGGGCAGCAAGGCCACGACAGTACTTATCCTCCTTCTCCAATCACTACTGGCTAGTCTTTAGAACAGCCGCAACTACTCGAGGCTCATAGCTATACAGCGCAAACCCCCTGCTCCAAGATCTAAGACAGGGAGATTCATACCCTACAAAGGTCACAAGCAACTAAAATCTTGGGAGTCAGGCCCATAGTCCTGTAGTAGAAAAGAACTTCAAAGTCACTGAGATAGAGATCATCACAGATTCTTAGATCTACACTTAATAAACTGAAGGAAAAGAAGCAAGGCGAGGGGAAAGCCCTAGCAACAAAATGACAATGAAAGAAGCACTGAGAAAGGCTAGAATGAGAATGCATGAGACTCAGAAACAGAACCCTGACTGAGAAAGGATTAAGGGAGACTGATGAAGGGCTAAGAACACTGAAAGCAGGGGTAAAGAAAAGATGTAGAATGATGCAGAGCCCCTGAAGCTGGATTTTTCTGCCTCAACCCAATTCACATTTGGAGCCTGCTCCTTCTTCATGGTAGAGTCATCCTGAGCACTGTAGGATGTGTAACAGCATGCCGGCCTCCAGCCGCCACACGCTAACAGCACCTCTCCCAGTCCTGGCTACAAGAATGCCTCTAGACTTTGTCTCTGGGGAAGACAATCAGTCCAGCCTCTAAGAAGATGTAAGTTATAGTTTGCAATGAATCTGAGAAGTATTTCTGCTTCCTGACTGCCTGGAAAATATATTCCTTATATGAAACAGTAAAACTCTGCAATAAACATATCACCACAGTCTTCACTAGGACAGAAATGAGGTACAGCTACATGCTTGCTACATGCACTCAGAGCTCAACTAAAGAAAAGTTCATAGTCATAATAATTCATAATAATATTATATATTATTAAACCTCTCTTAATGTTTCTTTGGGTAGCAATGTTCACTTTGCTCTACAAAACGATGGTTTTCCACCTGAAGCCCTCATATATAACAATGCAAATGCGGCATTTTACTTACTATTTATGTGGTCCATATAATAAATTCCAATTTGTTTATCATACACAGTTTCCCATCCTAAAGGAAGTTCGTCCCCAACACAATCAGCAAAGGTCAGTGGCTTTGTTATCCTGCAAAACAAAAGTATAAAAACAGATTTCCAAGTCAGGGAAGTTTGGAATAATTTTGCTGAGTCTAGAACTAGAATTTAGTACGAAATTATGCATTCATCTTATTTAATTGACAGCCTTTGCCCCATCAATTTGATTGAAAATTCATTCACTACATTGGCATAAGTAATAATGAATAGCCATATTAATACATATGCAATCAAAAGTACACTATCACAAAACACACTTTAAACACTAGCGAAAACAGATATTGACAATTACTAACAAAACAAGTAAGACAAGCGTCTTCTTCTACACAGGATGATTAATGAGGACAGGACAATGGAATGTAACTCTTCCACAATAGGAGAGAATCAGGCTCTGTTCTCACTCCCTGAGAAATGGCCTCCCTCACAACTTTCAGTTCCACGCAGCACACATGAACACCTGCTTAAGTCTATGTAAAAGGCACTTGTAATATTGTCATCTATCAGTTTATGAGCAGAGGTAAAATAGCAGGAAGCCTAAAAATATAATGAGATGCCTTATGAATATTTCTTGCATTCCTTATACAGTAGGGATTAGAGATTTCAAAGAGTCTTTTTTTCTGGAGATAAACAGCCAAAGCACTGTCTAAAAACACCTTTCCTTGAGGGAAATATGATTAAGGAAGACAGGGTTTACCAGGAGATAGAGAAAGTAAAGGGTGTTCCAGGGATGTCTTTAATCCGAGTCTCTCCCTTCCCCCACTCCCATGATCACGTTGATTGACAAGCCAGTTTGAGGGCAGCAGCTGTTGTATAAAACGGGACACACCTATAATTGTCTGAGTCTGGGCAGCTATCTCTTTGGTTGTCTCTATAAATGCACACTGACTGGCATGCATGGGAATCTGACAATCTAAATTTCACAAGCTCAGTCCTCCCACTTCTTCTGTTCAAGTCCCTTGCTGCAGAAAAGTGAGGATGACAAAACCACAGCCAGGCCCCATGAGACCAGTATGAGCTTGGAACATGCAATTTCCACTAAACTGGTTGGACAACAAGGCTATCTCTCCCAGAAGAGTTAAGAAACTGATAAACACTGTCAGAACAACACTGATTTAACCTGTATTTTCATTTTAAACATATGGTTTCAAATGCTAGGGTCTAGAAGAAAACAGAAATATGTAGATGACAGCCTCCCAAACATGGTACATTCAAAATACCCACTGCACAAGATGAACCTACTGCCTATGGCCCTGCTCCATCCCATGATACACATCTTCAGTAGGATCAGCTTAGCTGCTGGACCAGTGTAATGATGGTATGCTTCTGAGACAAGCCAGCAATGTGACAGGGTGTTGTGTATGGTGGCACCAGATCACAGTAAAAGTAATCCTACTTTAATGCAAATTAAGTCCTAAGCATAACAGCATAATATTCATCTACAAGCCTAGAGAAATAAGCTCAAACACAGACATATTTCAAGTATATTTGCATATATGATCTGATTTAGTCAATATTTAGTGGGAACCATATCTGTATACCGCTGCTGAGCCTAATTCATTGATTTTAGAAGTTAAAATGGTTAGAAAATGATGGGATCCTATATTTTGAAAATCAGGCCTACAGTCATCCCTCCTTGAATGTATCTGATCACATCTAAAAAGAAAATCAGTTTATTCTAATAACAATTCCACACTCGTTGCTCCAGAAGGAGAGGGAGTGGTACTACTGCCATTTGGTAGATTTCATTTTGGCACGTCTCCTGATTCCACTTCTTTACTTCTTTTCTGTGCCAAACATGGAGTTGGTTTGACCCTACACAGAACAAGTGCCTCGAATCCAGTTAATATCAACAGAAAAGTCTCTCCAACCACAGAGAAGTAATCAAGTTCTTGCAGGTGGTCTCAGAAGCCACAGAGCCCACCATGTTCTCCTGGATCACTGGGGGAAAGCAGCAACCACATTCCAGAGACACTCAAGCAACTTTACCATGAATAGTCTCCACTGTACCAATATCAAAATGATGTTTTTCTGCCACAAAGGTGTTTGTGGGTAACACTACTTCAGCAATGAATATATCAGGACACTGAGGTATGTAGCTTCAGAAGCTATTTATTTAATCAGGTATACAGTGAAAAAGGTGGATATTATTGTCGGCTGAGCACTGTCTGGGGTTTGAAATAGTGGAGTTCTTTAGGCTGTTGTTGGCTAAAAAGTATGTTTTCTGCCTGTCAGGGTGAGGCTGGGAGTCATCCATGACAGATCTCAGGCTTGTCTGGGAGCCAAGGTGTGAGCAAGGTGCAAGGTTTCATTCTGGAAAAATGTCACCATCCCTTGTCTTGCCAGCTATCAGTCCTCACTTGCATTGACTCTCCCTTATGCCCAGTGGGTCTGTACAAAAATGTACAGGATTGGACTGAGATGGTAGCTTAATGATAGTGCTTGTCTAACACGTACAAGGCCCTCGATTCGATCCTCAGTGAAACAAATAAACATATAAACTCAGTTTACTAGGACAATACCCCCTGGGCTGGTATCATAGTTTTATCCAAGCCAAGCCCATTCAAAGTTTCTGTTTCTTTCTACTTTAGCCCCTGTATGCATAAAACCTCTGTTCCAGCCAAGAATGGTAATGCAGATGGATTTCTGTGAGTTCAAGGTCAGTCTGAACTACACAACAAATTCCAAAACAGGCAAGGTTACATAGTGAAACCCTGTCTCAAAATCAAAAACAAAATGCCTTCTGGTCCAAGTAGATAGCTCTGTTGACCTGCTAACCCCATCAAAACATGAGGCTTACTGCACTATATAATTTTGCCCTCAGTATTTCCCAGCCCTGTGGCTAAGGCTACCCCCATCTCAGGCCCTGCAAAGTCAGCTCCCCCCCCCCCCCCGCTCCACAGATCATTGGCAAGCCTTTGCCCAACAGCAAGACCCCTTCCATCTTGAGAGTCACTTCTGTTTTTGCCTCACTGGGCCCAGCGGGCCTGAAACAGGACCCCTAGCAATATTCATTGCATTTTTGTACATCCTCCACAGGCAGAAAGTTAACTGTTTAGTCTCCTCACTCAATAAGACCCCAGCAGAGAACCTACAAAGGAAGGAGCCTTTGAAATGAGCAGTCAGCTCAAAGCATATTTGCTTTCCTCCTTCCTGTCCTCAATGAAATCTCAGCCATAGTGTCCCTACAAGATAGCCATGCCTCCAATTCTGGAAAATTGAGCCCTTGTTTATAAATGAGTCCAACTCTTAAACGATCCTTCAAGGCCAGATTCTTTCTTCTATTTCCCAATGGTCCCACGATGCGTGCTTTCCCATGGGAAAAGCTCAGTTTGGAGTGTTTATACATCTTCAGGTGTGTCTGGAACCATGCTGGAATTTTCTTTTACATTTTACCGCATGGTTTCCAAAGCATTATAGGTAGAAGAAACACAGAAGTCCGCCAGGAGAAAAGCAGTGTGGACCAGAGGAGGAACTAACCAGGCTACAGCAACTTGGCTTGCATTTTGTTTAAAAATGTATTGTGTTTGTGTTATTTCATCAAAATAAAACAATGGAAAAAACTGAAACTGCTAATGCTAGCACAAAGGTTGTATGAACTTTATGCATTTCAAAGTAAAATGGAAATCTGCTCAGTATGTGGAAAGGCTGAAACCTTAAACAATATCCAGACTCAGCTGAATCCCCAAAGAAGAGGACAAATTTAATGGTACTGAACACAAAGTTAGAATATATCAAAGAGTATTGTAAAAGATAAGGCTGAATTGAACATGTGTACATCTTTTTTTCAGATTTCCTGGACTGGAGACCCTTCCTTCCAACCTCCCCTAACGCACTGCAGGTTTTCACCTTTCCCACATTTGATTACATATCATACAGAAGCAGAGATTGTTTATATTGTAACTAATTTGCCTTAAAATAAAACAGAAGAGAAAATTAGAAGCAGAAAGGGGGTACATTTCTACAAACAGTAACACATAGAGAAAACTGTCGAAGAAAACGTGAAAACTACAAATAGAAAACCTTAGATCACCAAAAGTGAAGACAATTAATAAAAGGTCAAGAAGACCCTGCAAGGAGGTCTCAGCCTCTCCAAGACCTTCCTATGTCAGTAAAATCCAGTGGTACATATTCATGAAGCCCATCAAGAATTTATTCTTAATTTTATTTATTTTTGTTTATTTAGACCTAATTTTAACTACCAAATCTGTGTTTGTACTACCAAAGAGATGGGTTTTCTAATCCTGTGTTTAAATTGTCACTAAGGGGAACATTTTCTATTTTGAAGATGCTACTGATTTTCATTATATTTGCTTTTACTAGTCCAAACATTGAATACACAATTGAAAATGGGCAAATGGAATGATGTAAACAAACCTATATTTTACTTTTTACAACCCTGACCCATTTCCTACAATTCTTTTTCTATAAAGCACCTAACTGATAAAAGTCATTGAGTTGATTCCGAATGAATCAATAGGGAAGGAGAGAGGGAAGGAGGGAGAGAAGGAGGGAGGGAGAGAGAGAGGAGGGGGTTTAAAGCAAGGCACAGCGGTGGCACATGCCTATCCCAGCAGCACCTGGGAGACTGAGGCAGGATGATCATGTGTTTGAGGCCAAGCTGGGCTACACAGTGAGATAAATATGCCACAGCCTCACAAATAAAGCAATAAACAAAAAATGTAAAACTGAAAAGAAAAGGCACTTTGTTCTAAGGTCCATTTCTTTGCTGGGTTTTACCCAACCCTGATAGGAGTCTCCACACTGAAACTTTCTGCTGCCCTTGGGCAGAAGTAACATCATGCTGGCTCTATCTGTGCTTTACACAACTCCCACCCACCTCCCCAGGTCAGCTGAATCCAAGTGTTTAAAATGGAGATAAGTGGGCTTGCAAGGGAGGCACTCAGGAGTCCTGAAGTAGAACATTCTGGAATCATCAAGGCCAGTAGATTAGCTGGTTTGGGCAGTTTCCCAGCTCTGATCTTGGAATCCTTTCTAATCTATGGGAAAAGAGTAGATAATACTCTTGGAACAAATAAATAAGCAATTCAATTCTGCCTTCTTATAGAAGCATGGCTATAGCTTCTAACTTTTTATTCCCCTCTGAAATAATTCAAAAGCATACTTGTTAACCACTCTGTGGGACAATTGTTGGTGTCCAGGTAAGACCACGAATGGGAGAGAATAGGAAAGGAAAAAGGAAGGGATGCAGCCTAGAATGTAGCATGCTATTCCCAGGTTCCACCTTTGCTCATAGGGATGCCAACCCAGAACTCCAAAACACGATGCTGTATTATCCCTACCCCACCCCTACAGTCCTCATGCACAGATCAGGGAGTATTTTGTTTCCACTGCAGAAAATTTAGGAAATAAACTTAAAAGTCTGACATAGCCATGATCATATAATACATATAATTTTCTATATAAATAACCTTTTCTTACTTAATTTTGTAACATGTTAATTCATACCTTGAGCCTCTCTAAAATTTATCCACCAAAGTATAAGAATTCTGTCCCCACCATCATATGTTATTTGTAAACATCTCCTGAAATAGGTGAACAGCTCAAAATCTTTGAAAACAATTACTACAATGCCTTTGATCTGGTCCATAATAGGGTATGAAATAGGTGTTCAGGGCTGGTAAAATGGCTGAGCAGGAAAAGGCACTATCCATCAAGCATGACGACCTGAGTTTGATCCCTGGAATCCACATGGTGGAAGAGAACTCACTCCTTGAAGTTGTTTTCAGACTTCCATGCACTGTGGCATGTGTTCACACATATCCATGTACACGTACATACATACATAAATACACACACATAAACAAACAGATAAATGGAGAAAAGGCATTAAATGATCAACAATGTGTGCTAAATAACTTGTATTTGTACAAATCGCTCATTCAAGGGATTAATGTAATTAATCCAGTATCTGTCTGACTAGTGATATCTATATTGCATCCAGATTTTCCATGGTATAGATATTCACGAGAGCTATCCATTTTAGAACACAATTCAACAGTTTGTTATAGAACTAAAGATAGACATATTACTATTTGACTCAGCAGCTCCTTTCCTAGATGAATATACATAGAAAATGAAAATATCTATCCATATACAAAAATATGTAATCCAATGTTCAAAGCAACAACTTATTTATTATTATAAATAAGCAGAAAAGTATAAATAATGAATAGTCCTCAACTAAAAGAATAAATAAAATATGGTTTATCTATATGGTAGAATAGTATTTGTCTTCAGGAAGCTTTTCTCCCTTGTATTTTAAATTCAATGTGCAAAATCAGATAATACAATTTAAAGAGCAGGGAACAAAATCAATCATGATCCTGAAGTCCTGGATTCACATTTTAGTTTATTTCACTCTCTTATTTTTCCTAGATTTTCCCATAACTTATATCATAACAGATACAATTTCATATGCTAATTATTCAGTTGAATAGTTATTGTCTTTTAGCTCTCTCATCATCACTTTCTGAGAACTGGAATTTTCTATCCTGTGTAGCAAACCACCATTCATTCAACAGGTTCCTCCAGCCAACTACTCAAACATGCCCCAATGGTCTGCTCTTCATGATCAATATCAGACATGCACTTACATTAAATGCTTGATCTACACTACCAAAGAGTTTTAACATCACCTTATGCTCCCACCAACCAAGGAAGCAAGGTTCATCATCCTCTGAAGATATTTTTAATACATATACTCTAGAATTCAGAATAAGTCTTCTGACCTGTGCACGCTTTGCCCTCAGAGAACAGGCAAGAAGTGGCATGTGGACTAGCTTTCTCAGAATGTGTGGAGAGGAGAAGATTGTAGTAGGGACTGAAAGCAGAGGAACAACTTCTTTGTCCTGAACCACCACCTAGAAATCTTGCAACGCAGCATTCTGTCCTGAGCAAATCATATTTCCTAACCTGGCAGAGTAAGAAACTATGTTCTGCTGGCATTCTGAAAGAGCAGGGCAGTAAGAAGGGAAAGAGTGATGGAGGCCGAGACACTGGTTCCTTTCTGCTTCCTCTGTCACATCCTGCTGGGCGATTTGAGTGCCAGCTCAAAAAGGGCTGTGTATTGCCATGAATGAAACCTTGCATGAGTCTTGCCCTGAGTCTCAATTTCCTATTCCCCTCCATATGAGGGACTGAACCTAAGGCATATCACTTGCCAGACAAGTACATTCCTGAGCTATATCCCCAGTCCACGTTTCTTAATATTGACACTGAGGATAACCAAACGAGCCTCATGAGGTCATGCTGGCTGACTGTGGCCTCTTTGGTGGCAGTGTGGAGACCAGCCGGCACTTATAGCCCTTCCTGCTCCTGCCCCTTCCTGCCATCTCCCTTCACTGGCAATTGCTCCAGACTGGAGTAATTTCTTTCTTGGTGGTTTTAAAGCCATGTTTCTTCTCACAGTTCGGAATGGGTCTGGCTCTGCTGGCTGGTCACCATTCTCTGATCATTCTGAGAAGTCTAAAGACACCTAAAGGTGGTGCACAAGCTTGCCTTCCCTTTTGAAGTCTCAAAAGTGTGCCAATCTTCTCATATTGTGACACAATGCTGACATCTACATATACAAAGTTTGTGATCACAAACTGCACAACTGAATTACAAAATGATGATGATGACTGATAACAAATCATAAAAATATCTCATAACATCTTAACTAAATTTATTATTTTTGTGCTAGGGCTGTATTCATAGCTATCCTCTGCCACATGCAGCCCGTGGACCACATACTGGACATGCCTGGCAGGATAATCTGCTGCCTTTCCTTTTCCAGCTTCTAGAGCTGTGGTTTGTTGCCCCTTATTCCTCATACTTTAAAAGGCAGCGAAAGCCAAGGAAGCCTTGCTTGAGGGGGTGGGGGTAGCTCTCTCACCGTCTTTTCTATTTTTCTCTTCCATTTAGAAAGACCTTTGTGATTAAATGGGGCCCACCAGGATAATCTTCCTATCACAAGATCCATAACTGAGTCACATCTGAGAAGTTCCTTCAACCACATAAAACAATATCCTCACCGGTTACAGGGATTAGGACATGGTTGTCTTGGCAGCCATTGCTCTGCTGACCACAAAGCATCAACTGAAGAGGCAAAGGGCCTGAGGGGATGAGCCTAGAAGTCTACACTATGTTTCCCAGCGAGGCTGGGTTCAGGGGGCTAGACCATCCCACACCAACCATAGCAAATTGTAGAAAAGTAGAGGCTAGGAGCAGGAGATGGAAGAGCAAAGCATAAACACTGGCTCTGTACACATTTCTATTATCAGAGGCCAGCGTAATCCCTTGGTCCTTGAACTCCACTTTCCAGTCTCCCAGCACAAAGTCATCTTTATATTTCTAATTCCTGCTTGTTTTTAATACGCCATTCAGAGAGGATACTATTAATCTCAATTTCAGTTCCAAACTAATCCTCAAGAAATTATAATGACTTCCTTCACCTTTTCTAAGATGCCTGGCTCCCAGTGGGTTTCAAAGCCCATCGGAACTTGGACACAGTCTGTCTGTGGTTACTTATGTGGTAAATTCAACTCTGTGTGCTGTGCTAGTTGTTTCTTCAAGCTTTTGGCATCATAACATTTATATCCCAGAGCCAAGGTTCTCACTTAGCAGCAACCAGCAATCAGCAGATTCCTGGGGACATTACTCACCCCCAAAATGAAGCAGTAAGGCTTCTTTAGAAAGATTCTTTGATTGTCTGCCAAGGTTTTTCTTACATTTGTTTATTTATTTGATTTTTGTGTGTGCATGTGCGCACGTGCACAGTGAGCACACGTGTGTGTGTGTATGTGTGGGCACCCACGTGCCACAATGCATGTGTGAAAGTCAAAGGATAATTTATGAGGGTCATTCTATCCGTTCACCATGTGTGACCTAGAGATCAGAACTGGTAGCAAGTGCCTTTAAGAGTCAACTCTCCAGCCTTTTCTATTACACTATTGAACAGCAGGGACAGTGCCACAAACTTGATGTTTGTTCTGAAAAGCCATTTAGAATTCTCATTTAAAGGTATGTTTTAGCCTCAGATGTGTGTTGAACATACAGGCAGAAATGGAAGAACTGGCACTCATTATTAAGAATCAATACTAGAATTTAGGGTAAGGGGGACTAACACCCAGAGAAACTCAGTCTAAACAACTGACATGCAATGCTTATGAAATGTGAAAGTCCCAGTCAGTAACAATGCCTTAGAACTGATAGTTCCTAAAGAAAATTTGTGAGTCCCGTGTGAAAATATTGTCTTCTTGAAAAAAAAAATATTCAAGCCAGGCATAGTGACATGTGCCTTTAATCCCAGGACTCAGGAAACAGAGTTAGGCAGATCTCTGTGAGATTGAGGCTATCCTGGTCTACGTAGCAAGTTCTAGGTCAGCTGGGATACAGGGAGACGCTGTCTCAAAAAGACCACTTCCTCCACAAATTTTAAAGTATTAGCTAGTCATTTCATTGTCCATAACATAAAACTATCATAACACAAAGATAAATTCCTAGACTAATCTGAAGGGCAAATGGTTCCTGGATCCTCTCTTGGGCTATAACTTTCACAAACAGTGAAAGTTCCATAAAACAAATGACCCCAGAAAAGTAGATGCAGTAAGTCCTTTTGTCCATGCAGGTCAGCAGTGGCGACAAGCTGTGATGCTATTCAACCAGGTGTGGTTTACTGAGATTCTTCTAAATGACCATGTCCTTCCCAAGACCACAACTTCCCACCAGCTGTACCTCTAACCTGCAAGGCCACAGACTGACAGGTTCTGTAGGACATGGCTTTTCCCCATAGAACAATGTAGTCACAATCCACTTGCCTGAGTTTGAAAATCAATGTTCCTAACATCCTGGCAAAGTATCACTCAGGTCACAAAATGACAGAGAGAAGAGTGACAACTGCTTTTTCTCAATAGCCAAAAAAATGGTACTACTCCATCAATGGAGGCAATATCTAAAGGCTACCTCAGGGTAGCTAGGTATTTGTTCTCAAAGTAATGGGAAAGCAGCTGTGATATGTGCTTCTTGCCCACAGAAAGGTCAAACTTCCCAATCTCCGTTGCCTGGGTAGGGCCATGTGACTGGGCTTTAACCAAGGCAATGTGAAGTGATATATATCACTTCTGAACCTGTCCCATAAACTCTGGCAAGATCCCCAAGCCTTCTTTCTATCTTCATCTATTGGCTAAAGCAAAGGAGCAGGCAAGGGGCAGCAAAGACCCAAAAGATGGGTGACATATACCATGGAAGTAGTTTGGGCCACCGAATGACTGTATGGATCACAGGGTCTTAGAAGCCCGTCTGCCATTCATACTGAACTGGCACAAGCAGTAAACTTCAATTTTGCCAAGCAACTGAGACTCTGAATTTGTTTGCTAGAGCAGCTCACTGACTGATCAACCCGAATAATGACCCAGACAAAGGAGGGGAGATGATATGAATCTGTAAAAAGTGTGAATATTTCACCTCATCTAATGATATGTTTTCAGTGATTCCCCCAAATGGGTAGCCAAGTATAGACATTTGATGCAGATTAGACTGCCTATCCTTCCACCACACCACTCCTTCATTCAGGGAAGGAGTAAGAAAGATGGCATCCATATTTGTATTACGCTCACTGCACCTACCACACTAATCCTTGAGAGCAAAGATGCTCATCAGAGCTCAGCTTTCTAAACTAGAGCCCCCAGCACAACAAGCCTTCATTGAAGTGTTGGACTAATTAATCCAGCCAATTTCAGAAAGCAAAACCGTGAACAAAACAGAAAGCAGTATACCAGGACACAAGAAAATGTTAGAATTTGAGATCATCAGACCCAGATGATAAAGAAATGCAGGACTCAGGAGGCCAAGGTCAGTTCTTCCTTGGACATCTCTGTTTTTAGACTGATCTGTCCCTTAGTGAGAAGAAAGGCTACCAGAGTCAGGCGAAATATCAGTGAAGACTTCCTATATTTTTGTTTGAATTCTGTAGCAGCTAAACCAACCTCAGATGCACTATATGGTTTCCTAAATGCAGGCCCGACCAAAAGGAAGTACCCAGAGAAGACAATCTAGAGGCAAGATCTTGGCAAGATGTTCTATCCTCCAGCAAAGAATAAACTGTCCTAAGACAAATCAGTAGAGGCATTTAGGAAAAGTTCCAAACTTCCCAGGCTCAGCTCCCACAGCCATCTTATCCAACCGGTTCTCAAACACGTTCAGGCACTGGTGTGATAGAAGTCAGAAGATCTGAGAAATGCCACCAACTTGTGACATAAGAAATGAAAAGTCTTTCCATATATATTTTATTGAATCACAGGCATAGATGACTGTAACTTTCTAAAACTTTACAAGTAAACAACATTATAACATTAAGCATGTCCTAATATTATTAAGCCTGGACAAATGACTCACTTGAACTGTTCCTCAGTTTCCTCCTCTTTCATAGGGGGATGATGGGACAGAAAAGCAGAAGCTCATATCAAGGTTTCTAGAACTTAGTACATATTCCACAAAGGGTTATTTTTCCTCCCCAAAGTAGAAGATTGTAATTATTATTCTGATTTAGCAGAAGAATACAACACAAGTAGAACATAGTTTAAAAGCAAGCTGACCTCAGACCAACCTGTGAGTGTACCACCCAAAGGAAACCACACCCAGAGGAGGTCAGACTAGTCCAATCACAATCACCCAGTAGGAGTAAGAAAAAGAATTTCTCAGCAAGCCCATCAAGTGCACATTCCGCAGATGACATAAAAACATTTTCTTCCCTTCCATGTATAAACTGTAGAGAGATAAAATAAAGGCAAAATTCAGTCTAGTTGGTAAAATGGTTTTTCCAGGGCAGTACAGTCAAATGGAGCCACAGTGAAAGGCACAGACTTAATTAAAAATGCCTTATATCCATACTTTAAAATAAAAATGTAAAAATAAACAGGTACAAATAATTTTAAGACTATATTTTACTTAGCCTATACTATTGAAGCATATTGAATATATGGAATATTTTTATATATTGAAGAATACAAGCTGGAGCAATGGCTCAGCAACGGCTCAGCAGTTAAGAGTATTTACTATTATTCCAGAAGCCCTAGGATCACCTCACAGAACCGACATGGCAGCTGACAACCATCCTTAACTCCAATTTCAGGGGATCCAACATCCTCTTCTGGCTTCTACAGGCACTGCACATAATGGTGCACTAACATACATGTAGGAAAAATACTCATACACATACAAAATAATGAAATCCTTAAAAAGAAAAGTAGTATTTAAAAACATACTGTCTATAAAAAGTATATCAAGATATTTTATATTTTTTCTTGTATGAATTCTTTGAAATCAGTCATGTGCTTACATGTCAAGCCTTACAAGTGCTTACATTGCACACATGAAAAGTCAAGTGTTCAGGGGCCTATGACTATGCCTGCTACACCGAAGACCTCAGCCCTAGGGAGTCATCTAGCTTCTACAATTATTTTAGTCTACGACTAATGACAGCAGAACCTCATCTGGCTGAGCCTGGGAACTCTGAAAAACTGTCTGGCCTGAGAAGCTGTCCTCTGCAAGCCACTAGTAGGAATTTTGAAAGAACCATGTTTCAGAAATCATAAAACATCAAGCAGGAAACTCTTGGCTCCCTCCTGGCCCCTTGTCCATTTGCTTCCCCACAAACCCTACCCCCAAACTTAAATTGTTCTTTCTCTTTGCTATGGCCGGGCTCACCCACTTCCTGTTCACATCCCAATGCTTCTTCCAAGTTGTGGTCCAGATTCCTCCAGTCTAGACAGCCCCTAAGCAACGTGCCCTTTCTTTGGACTGGCCTCAGCGTTTTCTCTTTTCTATGATGTAGGCAGAATGTGGTGACACATCTCCCATGGTATTGGTGCCTTCAGGGCAAGACTGGTATCTCCTCCAACTTTGACTCAACCCCAGTGGAACTCCTGGACATGCCCAGCAGGTGCTCTGTTGCATATATAGGATGAGTCAGACTTGACTTGATCAACATTGAATACACTCTGCCACCCAAGATGTCTATGAGAGATGTGGCATTGTGTTTAGATGGTGCTGGTCTCCAGGAAATATATTCATATGCAAGCATGCATGTCTGAGACTTGAGACACTGGACCACAAGGAGAATGGCCTGCAACATGACAGATGTATGGCTTCCTCTTTGGGGACTGGGCATAACAGGTGCTTAGGATCTGTTTACCAGCGCCATCGGAAACATGGGCTTGTCGCGTTAAGAATGGCATTCTGGATGCACAGAGCTAAGGAAGAGGAGCCAAAGCAGGCTAGAGGGCCCACACAAGGAAGTCCCCAAGCTGCTCTTCACCTTCATTCCAAGGTGCCTCTCAAGCCCCAGGCCTACTCATGTATGTGTAGAGCAGCCCATGTTACCCTCTTGAAGCCCCATGTGGGTGCTCCTTCCTGAACCTCAGAGCAGGCAAGCTGACCTCCAGGGAGATCCATAGCCACTGCACTTCTTTCATCATCGAGGATTGGGGAAATGACAGCACCCAGGGCAACCAGGCTTCTGAAACATACCTTTTCCTAAGAGGAGCCAGAAAAGCAGGCCGGCAGTCATGGGCAAAACAGGCAGGATGAGGACAGTAAGAATCATGGTGTGTTTTAAAATGCAGGCGTAGCAATGGTCACAGGAGTCTAAATTGACTGAATCCAGCAAACTGTGCACAATATGAATGAATTTTATGGAATCTAAACCCTCAGTAGAGTTGCTTTTAAAAATATACACACACATTGAGATTCTTATTATTTCATTTGCAGGTGGAAGAAACATTTTCAGGATTCCAACGCCTACGAAACATTTGAGCAAGAAAAAGAAATCAGAGGAAGTGGATGCTATACCTAGTTTCAATGTCATCTCATTTGCTTTAAGCTCTTTTAAAACTATTTCATTTCATTTGTATGAGTGTATTACCTTACCTGCATGTGTTTAAGCAAAAGAGATGTTGGATCTCCTGGAACTGGAGTTACGGATGGTTGTTAGCCACCACGTGGGTGCTGGGAACTGAACCTGGGTCCTCTGCAAGAGCAGCCAGTGCTCTTAACTGCTGAGCCATCTCTCCAGCCCTCCTTTAAACTCTTTGGATCTAAATGCTAATTCATGACCTATGGATGTCCCACAGTGTCTTGTGTGTTCATTTATCTCATTAATTCTCTATTAGGGTTCTCACATCGTAGTCAAAACCCACTATGGCACAATGAATTCCAGTGAGTAGGTCCCCCACAATATTTTAATTTAGAAAAAAATATTGAGGGGCTCAAAAGATGCTTCACTGGTAAAGAGCACATACTGCTCTTGCAGAGGACCCAAGTTCAGTGCCCGGTGCCTATGCTAGGCAGCTCACAACCACCTATAACTCCAGCTCCAAGGGATCCAATGCCTTCTTCTGTTCTCTGCAGAGAGCAGCACTCATATGTGCACAGACTGCCCACCCATACATATGCAAACAATTTAAAAATTTTTAAGTTCTTTTAGAAATATTGGAGCATATCAAACTTCAAAAGGGCAATACAGTACATACTAATGTAGGCTTTTATTTCAGTTCTACACATGATATAAAATAGTCTCCTTAGTTTTAGTGACAGCATTCATTTTTGGTATTCATAAGGGATTGGTTTCAAGATCGCTGTGAGTACCAAAATCCACATGTGTTCAAGCCTCTTATATAAAATGGTACATACAGCATTTGCATACAACTTATTGATCTCTCTCTCATATATATATATATATATATTATATATATTATATACACACATACATAATTTCTACATGATTTAGAATATCTAATGCAATGTAAATGCTATATAGCATATGGTTTGGGAAAGTATGTGGGGAAAAATTTGTACATATTCAGTTCAGATGCAATTTTTTTCAAATATTTTTAATCCAAAGGTGACTGAATCCACAAATTCAGAACTCACAGATACGGGTCACTGTGCATAAATGTATCCACTCACCTAAATACTAAAGAACTTAATATGCAGAGTCACCCACAACTTATGACACTGCCAGTTTTACAGTCACAACCTAAATGGCAGCCACTTTCCTCAGCTCCACAGCAGAGACCAGCACTGTGCTCAGCCAAACAGAAGAAATCTCCTTTCACCTTTCAACATCATGCCAGCTTTGGGAGGTGGTAGAACCTTGCCTGGCCATAGGAAACCCTGAGCTCTACACATCCATTTCACCTAGGGAGAAACTGAGCTCAGGGACACACAGCTAAGAAACAGTGAAAAGAGAGAGGCAGATGAGGGCAGTCAATGTCTACATGCTAAACTAGACACATTTTAAGCAAAATTAAAGGTCCCAAGAGCATTTTAGAATAAGTAGACTGTTCCCTGGTGCTCTACTTTTCAATGACTCTTTTATAATTCTTATCCTCTTGAGAAGTCCCTTACATAAAATATGACATGATTTTTAATGATAATTACTTTGATGAGTGCAAGAAGCAAGTTACTGGACAGCTTCTTTTATTTTTAATACTGCTAAAAATGCTACATTGGGTTTTAACCCAGTCTTTAAAAAATATAACACAATAATATAAAATATTGTTTCCTTATTTACTCCTGAATATAAGAGACAGGAAGAAATATTTAAAAATTTAAAAGGAGAGGTTTTAAGGAAGGATATAGAGAAAAATGAAACAAATAATTACAATCAACGGAAAAAGTGAATTTCAGTCAAAATGGGAGAGCAAAACTACAGTGGCCAAAGGAGAAGGAAGAGGTTGGACAATAACGTTCTTTAGAAATGGATCACAAAGGGAGGCAACACCAGATGGCTCTTGGCACCCTCAGTCAACGAACTGGAGGCAACAGTGTCACCGTTCCTTGGGATCTAGAATCTCAATGTAAACTTTTCAAATGTTTCAAAGACGGAGTTCTCACCTTTGGATTGGGGCCCAATGACAAAGCCCTGTACCCAACTTCTAAATCAAAAAGTTAAAGGATTTTACCACCTGCCTTTTTTTCTGAATTAATCACCATTCGCTGAAAAAACACATTTTCAACAGGAACTTAAACTGTTTGTTTGGGGGCATGAGAATTTCATTATTTATAGATATCTTTGCATATATCAACCACCAACTGAATCCATGAACAAAGGCATAGAGTGGAAATGCCAAATTTTTTGATATGAGAAAGGATGTAGGACAAAACGTAGCAAGTTCTCAGGGATGATGGTTCTTTTTGGACCTGAATCTCCTTGGGAATCAAAGACAAGCACTGATCTCCTTCCTAGAAAAACGTGCCTGCTTGGATACCCACAATGTTGCTAGTCTGGGAACTCCAGTTTCAGGAAGCCTGTTCCCAAAGCTCACTGCCCAGGGCAGAGCCATGGGGGTAAACAAGCCCCACTCTAGGTGGAAAGGCTGGTTTTAACAGAAGCACCAAGGTACCGCCTCCAATCTGCTTGGGAGGGGAGGACACTTGAGTCTTGACAAGCCAGTACCACTGAAGAATGGGGACCCACCCTAGAAGGGAGGCTGCTGAAGAAAGCCTGAGCTGTCCTGATAAAGAATACAAGCTGGGTTCTACAGGTGGCATGAAGTCTCTGGAGACTGAGGAGCAGGAACTGTCCCAGCAGATTGCTTTAGGAACCCTTGGGTTGCAGAGCAAGTGGAGAGTACAGAGAGGGGAGGTATGGGCAGGAGGGACCCCACAGGCAAGTCTGGCAGAAAACCACAGTGTCTGAAGAATGGTTTGGGCAGGAACAGCCATAGCATGGCCAGGGTCTCTGACTCCTCTACAAAGCCAATCACTAGATTCCTGACTAAGGATGGGGTAAACATCTCCACTGTATTCCATGGCAAAGTCAATAAGCAGGGAAATTTATGCTTCCTCTGTGAACATTTCTGCTCATTCCTCTTACTCTCATGCCTTTCCTCCCAAGAACACCAGAAAGACATTTTCCCAGGAGAAAGGAACAGGTTGTTGGTATCTGCTTCGCAGAACCTCCATGAGAAGCCTAACACACAGGTGTGCAAACAATGAATGTGTAAAGCTGTCCAGGTGTTACTGGGGTAGACTTAGACATCTTCTATTAAAAGATTCTATTCCCAAAATTAAAGGCATTGGTACAAGGACTGATCAGTCATTTTGTTTGGGAGGGGATTATTCTTTTTTTAAAAAAAAAACAACAACAAACAAAAACATCTTGAGGCCAGGCCCATGGACAGTCCCATGAGGTAGCCTGATATCAACCTCTCCTTCAGAATTGCAAAGAAGCTGAAATGTTACACCTAAGAGAATATGGCTAACATTCCATATCATACCAACTACTTCCAGCTCTGCATAGTGGGACCAAACCCCCACACACTACCAGGTATCTGCACACTATGGTATCCAGAAGACCATTAGCATCCACACTGCACCTCTCTAGAAACAGCAGGAAAATATGTTTAGAACCGGGGGGCCCTTGGCAATTCCTCAGGCTGGCCCCCAGGTATCAGGCCACAGCCAACCAAGCCCGTGTGCCCATGGCCTTCAAGTTATTTCCCTCAGGGGACCCAGTTCTGGAGCCTCTCCAAAACTACTTCAGCATAACCATCAAAGGGAACTGCTGGGTAAACTGAACCTGCTAATGAGCTCAACTGCCTAGCCACCTGTATCCCTGGAACAATGCTTATCAGAACTGTATGCTGAGTTCCTTTGTTGGCACAAACCTTGTGTGCCCAAGGTCAGCCTCATGGTGGGAGAGGGGACATGAAAGGACTCAACAGTTATCTTGAGATCCAGAAAGCAGAGAAGGTCAGAGGTCCACGCCGCTCTGGCTATAAGACCTGGCCTAGCAGTTTCATCGCAAAGAAAGAATGCAAGGAGGGAGGTTTTTTTCTCTTTGTATCCTCCAAAGCACTGGTCCAGTGCTCTAATTCCAGAAATGACCTGATCTTCTCCTCGTAGGCATTCATACTTCCCTTTTCCAAGGACAGGCTTCCTTACCACCTGCCTAGACAATCCTGATCCCAAAGCTCTCCACTCTGCTGAGTCATCATTGAAATACAAGTGCCTTCAGATGTCCCTCACTATACTGTGCACAACTTAAAGAGGTCTTGTCCCATAGGACCAACTGTGTACTCCAAAGTGAACTATGTTCAGATGAATGGAGGACTGTAGGGAAAGAGGAAAAACAGATGGATGCATGCAGGACAGATTAAAGGACAGACAGATGGATGAAAAAGTGGATTATGTTCATAGACCTAAAATGGAACAGGGGGCAGATGGAAAGGTGTGAAAATGGGAACACTTGCAGAAAGAATATCAAGGGTATGGTTAGGCAATTAGTGCCTAAAGACTTGCCCTATGATGCTGATCGGCCATCTCTGCAGCAGACATGGCATTAGATCAGAAAAGACACTGCCAGTCTGAACTCCAGGGAACATAAAAATCAGGATGAAATGAAAGAAAGATGTCAGACATCTTGGATCCAAAACGATGAAACCTTGGGGATACTCTGATATGAACATGAACTAGTCTTCAAGAAAAATCAAAGAATTACCCTGACAGTAACTCAAAGACCATTAGAGTTGCTAGCCCTTCTCACCAAGAGGCTATTTCCTACTGGGTTTCAGCCTTTGTAGAACCATGAGGCTATTGGTGTAAAGTGGGGCATCAAGCAAAGATTAGACACTGGCTTTAGGGTTTTATGAAGTTTACCTTGCTAAGTTTTGGACTTGCTTGGGACCTACCACCTCCTCCCTTTCCTGCTTCTTCCTTTTGGAATGGGAATATGAAGCATATGCCTGATCCACTACTGTATTTAGGAAGCATATAACATGTCTGGTTTTCCAGGTTCACAGTTGGAAAGGAATTGTGCCTTGGAATGAATCACATGAGTCTCAGCCATATCTAATTTAGATGATATTTAGAGGAGACTTGGGGCCTCAGATGTCAGAATTGATGCTGAAATGAGGTAAACTTTTGGGAGCTCTTGAAATGGAATGAATGCATTTTTTTATGTGAGAAGGACGTGAATCTTGAGGGGCGAGGGTTAGAATGCTATGAACAGAATTATGCCTCACAAAAAAGCTCATGTTAAAGTCCCAATCTAGGATATAAAATTATTTGGAAATTGGGCTTGTGAAAAGGTGATAAAAAATGTTGTCATAAGGGTAAGAGACTAATCCTGAAGGGCTGATTTCCCTATAAGATGATGAAGAGACTGGTGGGATTGGCAATGGAATCACAAATTCAAAGCCAGTCTGGGCTACAATAGTGAGATGTTGTCTCAAAACATGGGGGATGAAGACATATCAGAGCTTGCAAGCTCTTTTGGCTTTGTTAGAACACTGCTAGAGGTGACCATTTGCATCATAGGAAAAGAATCCATAACAGAAACAATTTGTGCCAGAATATAATCTGGGACTTCTGACTGTGGAAAAAGAAACCACTGCTCTTGAAGACCCCAAGCCAGTGGCATTCTCCTATGGAAGCAACGGGCAATGGAGAAGCCTGAGTCCTCAGGCAAAGAAAAGTGGGTAAATTACAAGTGAGACGGATGTGGTGTCCAGTAGTACTATATCCATAAGCAGCATATATTTTAAGGTCTAAAATCCTAAAAGTCACTGACAGCCTTCAGTTCACTAATCACTCTAGTACACTGATTTTCAAGTAGTGACCACAGTGCTTCTAAAGGGACATTTGACAATGAGACTTTTTTGGATAACAACAGATAGGCAGTGTTTCTGGCACCTAGTTAGTGGAAATCAGGTAAGTTTCTAAACATCCTAATACAGAGTGTTCCCCACCAGATACTATTCCAGCTCCAAATGCCCATAGCACATTTATAGAAAAATCTAAAATACATAAAAGCTTAAGGATTAAAAGGGTACAGCAAAATTCTGCTTAAAATAGCAAGAGAAAGCAAACAAGTCAAATATCCATGCTAAGGATAGATCCAACAAATTGTTCCATACCAAATAATCATTCAATACCTATTCATTAGCTTGTCTTGGTGGTCTGCAATTATAATTCTAACACTTCAAAAGTCCAAAAATGGGGTCTACTATGAACGGAGAAAAATCAAAACAGAACTCCTGGTTTTGTGAGGCCTACCTGAGATTTTTTTTAAGCTAGGGTCTAATGTAGCCTAAGCTGGTCTCAAATACACCATAAAGTTGATGATGACCCTAAACTTCTGAGCATCCTGCTTCTGTTTCTCTAGTGCTGATATTATAGCTGTGTGCCACCACACCTAGTTCTATGCTGGGCTGACATGCTAGGCCAAGTATTCTACCTACTTAGACACATCCTAAGTATAATAACTTTCAAAGTATGTTTAATAAGATATTGTAATAACAAGGTAATACTTTCATTCGATGTCAGGGAGCAAGATACCTAAAAAATTACTTGTTATCTGATCACTTCTTGGTTCCTTTGTTTAGAAAAACAAAAATGTTAAGAAGTCACCCAAATACTGCTGTTACTATTGTTAGTAGAATGTGTAGGAAATAAAAGAAGTCATTTGTTAAAAGAGTTCACCCAAAATCCAGCAGGACCTCTTCTTCTGATGATCCCAGAGGGCAAGCAGGCTATTACTGAATCCTTTCTTCATTCTGCTTCGGTCTACCTATGAGCAGGTTTAGCTAGATAGCAAAAACTAGAACCACATGTTTCCACTGGTTCTGTGGCCACTTCCCTCTGTAGATATGTTCTGTCCAGCTTTCAGGATTGGCCCTCAGAGATACTCTATAATGATCACAGTGGGCAGCCAGTAGTTAGAAGATTTCATTTCAAAATATGGAGTATTTAGCACTCCTAAAAATTATAAGAGCTGGTACACATAGATAACAGTCCCCAAAGACAAAATGTAGCTAAAGCCGACTAGGGTCATCCCTTCACCCTCACCACAGGCCCTACCAATCTTGCCTCTGACATCTGGCCATCCAGCTGTGAGCAGATCCAGGTGTGCAACTTAGCGTGCAATGACCCCAGCAAGGTGAGCACAGAGGTGGGAAAGTCTGGGCAGCCAGATGGCACATACCAAGAGCTCTTGCCAGGCGAGGCGTGCAGGGAAGTTTGGGATAAGTGATGCTCACAAGCCTCAGGCATGTCACCTTGGCTAAGGATGAGAGCACGGAGGACCCCACCCTAGCAAAAGCTCCATGGAGACTGCAAAGTGCTATTCATTTGCTTAAACTATTCGCTGTAGAAAAGCTATTTGAGATGTTCAGCGCCAGGAGTTAACCTCAAGGAATTCAGCTCTATTGGGGAGCAAACAAATAACATATCCCCACTGCCCCACACACTCACCCAGTGGGAGGAACACAGGCATAGCACATGGTAGCTGAAAGCAGGAAGCTAGTTGTTGAACATAAACATAAATATTTTTGTGGTCACCAGAACATCAAAACCTTATCCTCACCATCACTCCCTACCTCTGCTCCAAAGAAATAATACAATGGTATTTGTAACTATTTAACATTTCTTCCTCCTTTATAAGGACCAACATTTCCAGTTTCCAAGGCCAAGGCTTCCCTGTCCAAACATATACACATGCATGTTCATTTTAGCAGTATTCAAAATAGCCAGAATGTGGAAACAACCCTAGTTCCCATCAATGGATAAATGGATAACCAAAACATGGCCTATGCATATAATGGAGCATTATTAAGCTATAAAAGGTATTAAGGTATACATAGGCTACAACACAGATAAATCATGAAGTCATTATGTTAAGTGAAAGAAGCAACATGAGGACATGAACTATGATCTATTCACCTGAGAAGGGCAGAACAGGTCGATCTACAGAAAAAAAAAACAAAACACATGAGCAGTTGCCTAGGGCTGGGGGTGATGAAGAATAAAGAGTAACTGCTTAATAGGTACAGGATTTTCTTGGGGGGGTGGCTAATGAAAATGTCTTGGAACAAGATAAAGGTGATAGTTGTACAATACTGTGCATGTATTGGATGCTATTGAATTGTACAGTTTAAATGGTTAGTGATTAATTTTGTATGCCTTTTTTTCTTAATTGTTTTTAGCTTTGATATTTTAAAGTGGGGGAGGGAGAAGAAATTGATATTTGAGGCTTCCCAGGACCTGCTGACCAGAATCTTCTGGGTTCTGTGTGTGTGTGTGTGTGTGTGTGTGTGTGTGTGTGTGTGTACATAAATAATTACACAGCTCCCCAGGTTAATCACACTTGGCACTAGGATTAAAAAGCACCAGGTGAGGATGCTGAATGCACCCATAACTTCCAACTGATATAAAAATGGAGTGTACTTCAGATCAGTTAGCAAATCCCCTGAAGGAAACAGCTTGTGGAGCTGGACAGATGGCTCAGTGGTATAGAGCACTGGCTGTTCTTGCAGAGGAGTTGGGTTCGGTTCCCAGCAACCATGTGACAGCTAACAACCATCCAAATATCCAGTTCCAGGGGACATGACACCCTCTTCTAGCCTCTCCAGGCCTTTCATAGCAAGTGTGCACTTGCACATATGCAGGCCAAACACTTATACACATAAAATAAACAAGTTAAAAAATAGAATCAGCTTGCTGGTTACAATTATTAACTGAGGGCAAATAGTAATAGACTCATTGAAGAACTAACCAGGATAAAATGAGTAGGTGAAGTTTTATCTGCAACCATGACCAGTTCAACAGAAAAAAAGATAGATGCAACCAGGAGCTGCCTCTATCACCAATGATTAAAGATGCCACTGGATATAAAGGAACAGGATTCCTGGTGAGCCAATGCTTTGAGTCTGTAATTTTTGCAGGAAATATGAGGAGCAAGACCCACCATGAAAATGTGCTTCAAGGCTTTGATTTTCTCATTGTCTTCACTGTGGACAGTTCTTGCAGGCATTTCAGAAATCAGGTGTCAATCATGCTGATCATAGAGTAGGGAGTGAGATACTGTCTGTTTAGACAGCTTCACTGGAGTAGTTACTACTCAGAATCACTGGATATACCAATCATTTGTCTTTGTATAAACTAGGTAACAAATGGCATCTTTCTCCAGCACCATCTTTTTTCTTGCTTCTGTAGAACTGGTCTTTGGCTCCATCATTCCAGCAAATATAAGATCTAGTTATTAAAAGAATCATGATCTTGTACCAGGCATGTGCAACCCATGGCCCACAGGCTACATACAGCCAAGGATAGCTATGAATGTGGCCTAACATAAAATTGTAAACTTGCTGGAAACCTTATAAGAATTTTTTTGGAACCTAGGAACCTGATTGCAGAGTTTTCAGACATGAATTTTGCAGATGATGACGTCATGTCACAGTGTCAAATATTACAATTCTACTTTGCTTTTTACATTTTAAGAAAGCTATGTGAGGAAAAAAACTTGCAGACATCAGTTTCTTCAAAAGTCATTAATTGATAGAATTATAACTTTAATGTGGAGCTGCCTTTTTGGGAGAAAACATGCATACACACACATACACAAACACACACACACACACACACACACACACACACACACACACACACATACACTTCATACACCTCCCACCTGTGCAGATGTTGCTAGCCAACAGCTTCACAAAGACAATTCCAGTAACTCCTATGTTTGAGGTACCATTATGTCATTGGTTTGCTTCATGGAAAATTCCCTGATTTTCATTTAGTTTAGTAGTTTGGATTATTCTGAGGCCCTTCATGGTGGAGACGGAAAGCAACTCAACATCAATGAGACCTAAGAAGACCACGGAAGAAATATAAAAGGCAAAAAGGCACACTTCTCTCTTCTCTGAAGTGGTCAGTGACGATCTCATCATGGACTGAAGGCCTGAAAATTCAAGTGGCCTGTGAACTGCGTACAGGCTTGGAGCAGATTTTTCCCCAAGTGAATCTTACTAATCACACAGGTAGAAGAAACAGCTTGGCTCCTGTTCTCTATCACTTGGCTGGAGTTAATCTACATGATTTTAAAACTCCAAAATTAAATAAAAGTGGCATGTGTCCCTGGAATGAAATGCTAAACTATTATTTTTACTGGTGCACAAAAGGGCTGTGAGAGCGTGGCCAGTAATAATTCCAGCAGATAGGAAGAAAGTAGTGTGTTTCTTCACTTTAAATGACAAGAGAAAATGAGCACATCTGAAGGAAATGCAGACTTTGGGTTTCATCACGTACTGACTGAGCTGTCACTAGCTTGGGAGTTGAGACACTGACAATGACTCGGAGAAAAATCAGTCATCAGTATATGCAAAGCTTTATAGCCGTCTATACTTTAAAGGGAGCTGGGTGATAAATGGAATAACAAAAAAAAAGGATTCTATTTGTAATTCTGGAAGCATAAGAAGAACATGTGTTCATATTTAAAAATTCAAGGTACAACGAATTTCTAAAACCACAAAGTAAAGCTGAGCATTGGAAGCTGTTCCAAGAAGAATTGTTGGTTCTGGCCACTGCAGAGGCACTTGAAATGCAAAAGCTCTTCTGTCCTTCTCTTGTAACTGCATATGAATGCAAGAAGCTATTCTTGGTAATCCTTGACATTTTTGTCAATATGCCATGTACATGGTGACATTTTGGAGGTTTATGATATGGGCTGGGGAAGAGAGAAGGTTGGTTTCCAGTGTCTTGGGTTTTAATACTGTGATTAACAAGATGACAATCTTGGGTTAACCTAGATCAGGTCAATCACAGAATGATTTATCTGGAATATCTTTTGAATCAGTAAATGCACAGCAAACAAAATAAGACCATTGTGCTTCTGAAGAAAATGTAGTGCCTTTCCAAAGGAAAAACCAAACTGTGTAGAGGTCGTCACCAAGGACTTGAGCCCTGTTATTTAGGATTCTAACCTAGTTCAGTCATGACAACGAAACCACTACTTTTAAATAATAATGATACAAGTTTCTAAGAAGAATTACTTATAACATATGGGCATTCAAAAGGCATGTATCACTCCCCTGTATAGATGTCATCATTAAGTACACAGCTGCACATACACATGTAGTAGAACATTAAGAACGTAATGCATGCACTGCCCTGCATTTCCTGTCACATGAAATTTCTTGTAGCCCTAGCAGCAGAGCTAGGAATAGTACATGAAAGAAAAAAACAGAAAAACCAGCTCCTCTGTGCTGGTCCAAGCATTACTGACTGGATGTCCATTTTGGCAGGGTCCTTTATTACCCAAGCTGGCAGGAAATCTGAGGGAGGGTCTCAAGAACTGTGAATTATACACATGACAGAAACACAGCATGCAGGGCCATAAGAAATCACATCTATATCTGAAGGCTTTCCCACTCTTTTGTCTTTGCCCTCAGCCATCATTGCCTGACTCTGGGGACTGTCTGTCTTCTACCTAGTCTTCTTGCCCCAGATTCCACCTCCCTAGTCCCCTAAAACAGAAAAATTCCAGCAAAATGTTAAATTGTTCAAGTAGAATGGCTCCCTAGCCTATTGAGAATCATAGCCAGAGTTTCTGTCAAGGCCTACAAGTCCCTCAATAGCTGCCTCACTGGAAACATCACCTTCCAACTGGCCCCATGTTCCTCTTCTCAGCCTATTGTTCTTCCTCTAAAAGGCTCTGTACCCAAACAACTCCCTACAACCTCCTGCAGGGATTAGATCAGAGGCCACTTACTTACCTAAATGGAGAGGCTTCTCCTGATATCCTCCACAAACAGGCCACCAGTACTCCACTACACTCCCCATGAACTTCTCCCAAGTAGAATTTTCACTTAGGAGGCACCAAAATTCTATTACTTTTTGCAACCACTAGCCTGTAAGTCCCATATGGACAAGATAGGACTGCTAGGCATGAGCCCTATGGACACTGAGGTCAGCTCATTCCTTATCATGAGAGGCCATCTTGTGCTTGGTATGATGCTGAGCAGCAATGCTGGCTTCCAATTCACTACATACCCTTTGCACATACTACCCCCACTCACCACCAAGTTATGACAGCCAAAAATGTCTCCAGACATTGCCAAATGTCCCCTGGAAGGCTAAATTATCCCTGGCTGAGAACCACCACTTTCAGTAGAATTTGTGAACTTAAAGGTGAAGAACTTTTACAACTTTGGCCATATTCATATAGGAAAATACCTAAGCTTACAGTGACGTTAACTCTTCACTGTTTTCTACTGCCTCTCTTAACCCTGTTGCATCTACTCTCCTATGTCCCAACACCAGCATGTTAAGCATTACAAGAACATTACAAGCATTACAAGGGACTTTGTAAGACATGGATATGGGTAAGCGGCCTTTATCTTGTTCCCACACTCTGGCAGTTTCTTTCCAAGACCCAGAAGCACAGAATTTTGAGAAAACTTCATTTCATCCCAAAAGTAAGTCCAACTGTGTGCCTATCTAAATATATACCCAAGGTGTATATATACATATGTATATACACATATATATTTAGATATATAGATATTGAAGAAGGGTAATATGGAGATATGGATGAAAATTTTGAGCTTGTTATTAAAAAACAGCTGGGCAGATAAGCTCAATCAGTAAAGTGTTTGGTTTACAAGCAAGAGGACCTGAGTTCAATCCCCAAAACCCGTGTAAAAAAGAACCCAAGCATGGTAGCTTGCACTTATAACCTCAGCACTGGGGAGGCAGATAGTTGGATTCCTGGGGCTTTCCAGTCAGTCACCCTATCCTACTTGGCAAACTCCAGGCCAGTGAGAGGCTAGTCCATCTCAAAAAAGTAAACAGAACAGAACCAAACAAAAATAGGTGAGTGGTGCCTGAGGAACAACACTCAAGGTTGTTCTCTGGCCTTCACATGTACACACACACATGTACATCTACATATACATAAGTATACACACATACATGCATATACAGAGAGAGAGAGAGAGAGAGAGAGAGAGACAAGAAAACCAAGAAACAAAGTGACCATAGTAATAATTAACACAGAGTACCTATACTGCACTAGACACTGACCTATGAGGCTCTACCTCATCTTAATTGATCTTCAAAAGCACCTAGAAGGCAAATATTTCTACCCCATTTTATGGAAGAAGAAACTGAAAGTCAGAGAGTCCACAAGCAAATGGCAGAGCCAGAAGTGTCCCAAGGCTTTCAACGCCTGAAATCAGCCCACCTAGCTAGTGATACCATGGAAGGGTGGTGTTGATCTTGCTTCAGGTCATCTGTTGGAATCAGAACTAATAAAAAAAAATTACAAAAAGTATGCAGTATAATTTTCTGAAATTCACCCCCAAAACATGTGAGAAAAGAATGTTGGTACTTAAAAGACCAAGTACCAATTGGTCCTCTACTCACAAAATTCTCTTTACTTTCTGTCCTTCCAGGTAACCAGATAACACTTCAACTTTGTTAAAACAAACAGAAATATGAGTGATTCATCCTATAAGATCAATGGCTCTGAATGAAAAAGGTACTTGTCTTAGTAATGATTACCAGGTTGTTGCATAGTATTGTTCTCCCATTAGAGTTGACAGAGCTCCTAAGCAATGCTAAAATGTGGCATCTTAGCACATTTCCCTGACAAATGTATGAACATTTTGAGAAGCCCCAAAATCCTTCTGTATGGTTAGAGACTGCCAAGTGTAATCTGCATAGTCTGATCTCTCCAACTACAAAGTCCAGGTAACTACCTGAATTTGAAAATTACTTCTCCTTAATAATTGTTTGTAAACAACTTTATTAAGTTATAACATTCATATGATAAACTATTCTGTTTCATATGTACAATTTAATGATTTTAGTACATTTGCCGAGTTGTAAAACACACAATAATACATTTTAGGACATTTTCCAATAAGACCTCTACTGCCTTTTGCCTCCTCCCACTCACAGGTCCAGACATCACTAATCTACCTTCCGTTTCTATGGTTTTATCTTTTCGGGGCACAATGGTAATCAGATCATACAATCTGTTGTCTTTGTCCAATTCTTTTACTAAGCATCATGTTTCTAAGGTTTTTCTAAAAGCTCCTCTTTTCATGTGAAAATTGTTTAGGACTTGACTGCATCCTACAGTTTAAAGCTAGGTTAGGAGAGCTGAAGAGAGCATGGAAGGTTTTCTGTGACTCGCTGTCAAATAAATCTTTCATGACATATCTAGGCTGATAATGGTAAATACAGGGTCATGTACTCGCTCAGCAATAGAGCATGCTACAGACATTTCTCAGGGACTTTGTTTATTTCAAATCAAATATCCACTATTTTAGGAGCTACAACTAGGCTTTCAGAAGTCTGTGATCTTCCTAAGAGCATACGCAAACTTCCATGTGCTGATCTTTATCTAGACAATGTCACTACCTCATATCAGATTTCCCAAGCTCCATGACTCCAAAATCCATGAAACTTCAGAGCAAGGCTGTCAACTGCCTGAAAGAACACCTACAAAACGCTATATTGAGTCATATAAGGAGTGGCAATTTAATTCTAAAAAATCGTTGGCGCAGAAACAGAACATTAGTGGAAACCCTTATGAAATCCAAATGTCTATTTGCTTATTAGTAATATATAGGAAGGCTGTCTTCTTAGTTTCAAAAGAGATACTGTGGTAATGAAAGAAGTTAACAATGGGGAAGCTGCTCAGTTTTATAACTCTTCAGTAACTAACTCTAAAATACTCCAAAACAAAAACATGCTAAACAAATGAAAAAAGCATATTCGTTTATCTCACACCTAAAAATATCATTTCCTCCTAAGGCAAACATGAAAAAAACACAGAGAAGATAACTACATACAGGCAGTAGTACAATCACAGTACTTCATGCGTATTAAGGCAATCTAAATGGTCAAAAGCAAGGAAATTATTCAGTAAGTATACTTACATGGTAACTAGCCACCCAATCAGAATGGCATGATGAAAATTATGGGTGAAGTGGAGTAGAAAACATGAGTACACCTTTGTGAGCTGTAAAAACAGTAACTACAGTTCAACTGGCTCCAAAGGTAAAGAGATGTTAAATCAAATGTTACACAAGAAACGGTAATGAGGGTAGATAACTCAGACAAGCAATTCCTCTATCCACACACCTAGCAAGGACACACACTCTTTCTACTCTGTCTCCCCAACTTCTCATCCAGTCCCTCCTAGCACTCTGGCAGCTGTGTAGCTGCCCAACTGCACAGGACACCATTGAGGTGGAGTTTCCTCCATGTCCCCCTATGGGGGAAAGACTTCTCTTCAACCATGCCTGCATCACACCTCACCACCCAGTTCAACTGGAAAGGCTTGGGGGCTCTGGCCTGAGTCAATTGCACATCTGGATGCCAAGGCTCTGGCTTAGTGCAATATAAGGCACTATTGATAGTACAGCTAGATCATTCTTTGTTGTGCGGACTATCTTATGCCTTGTGGGCCATTAACACCTTCTTCAACCTCTACCTACAACATGCACCCTCCCCCATTATAACATCCCCAAATACCTACAAATATTGTTAAATGTATTGTGGAGGGCAAGGGCTTCCAGTAGAAACCCAGTAGAAACCCAGTGATTCAGAGCAATCAGGAGTTCACCAAGAAGCAGACGGATCCCATCACAGGTCAAGATAAGGAGAGACTGCTCCAATATCCACTGGGATTGGGAGCACTGACAGCTTTGTGAGAAACTGCTCTTGAGAACTGGAGAACATATGAGAAAAACTCAGTGAAATACAGAAATATAAAATCATCATTACAAATCAGTAAAAGTGTCCTCATGAATGCATTCAATATTTATGGATATCTAGTGCATGTCAGGCACTGTATAGATAAAGCAGAATAAATTCTGGATGAGTTAAAGATGAGACGCTATTTTTTTAAAAAACTAGATTTTTACTTGATGCCTCCATTCCCCAATTTCCTTTTTGTAAACTTTTCATTTTGAAAAAGACCCATGGAGCAATTACAGAAAATTATCCAGGGACATCCCTATGAAACAGCTATGAGGCAAATTGATAGATAGGAAAAGCATAGTTGTGTTTGAGTGGCTTTCAGGGAGACAGGAGTGGCTGCTAATAATGAACATGTGGCTTCTTTGGCGAGGGGTGATGAGAATTAAATAGTGGTGAGGTTTGCACAACCCCATGAATAGAGCAAAACCAGCCAGTTCTGCCCTTTAAAATGGGTCCTTTTAGAATAAATGATTTCTTTCTCAAAAATTTCAAAAGTGAGCAGCACACATACTAATTATTTAAATAGTGAAATCTAGGGTACTCTACACTCTCTGGGGCCTCTGCCCTGGGACAGAGTTTTAAAAGGTAGAAAGGGTCATGAAGTTTCCTGGTTGAGCTTTGCGTAGGGGTTGTCTCTCCTGGTTGGAACAAAGTTCATGCTTAGGAACTGCTCATGATGTCCTCTTTGCTTCAATGGCCCTGCCACCAACGCTGCAGGGCTCGTCAACTGTGGGTAATGTAGCCAGCCTCACTGTACTCCTCATTCTGTTCCCATCATCAACATCCCTCCTACCTCCTTCCTTCTCTCTTCCTGAACCCCTTCTATTTAAAGAAACAGAGAAAGGACTTTCCAGATGGAAAACACTGGAGATCCCACAGCCACATCAACAGACTTTCAGGATGTGCCCACTCTGCATTTCCAGACGTGAGCAAAAGCAGACAGTCCTCTCACTGCTTCTTTACTCACTGAAGGGCTATTCTGCAGCTTGGGGGCATCCATGGCAGCTGATTTCACACACATGTGCACATGCACACATATGCATACATTTAACAAAATGTAACCATGTCAGTTTCCAGGTTGCTACACACTATGAAGTATGTTTCTTCTGTGCTACTGTAATATGCATTACCATACATATCTATCAACTGAGAGGTTTCTCAGAACTGAGCAATACACACACTAATATATGCTCTCAAAGTTTCATATGCTAGTCCAGAGTTCTTCAAGTGCATGTGTGTAACTTCAGTTATTCACTGAAATACAGAAGCCATTCATTCATGGTCTGACTTAAACACAGTGCCACAGGAACTATCAATCTGCTTGAACTAACTGCACCCACCAAAGCATCATAACTAACTGATATTGCCCTCCTGCCAAAGAGCATATGGAAATGCCTGGAAACATTTCTCACTGACTGTGAGAATTTGAGTTTGAGAGAGGACTGGTACTGGCATCTAGATCTAGGAAATAGGGGGCTGGGATAATGCTTAATATTCTGTGCTATACTCCCAAAGAATGACCAGGGTCCCAAATACCAAGACTGCCACAGCAGAGAAACACTAGTCTAGTCACTCTTTCATGGATTGAGTGACACTGTGGACACTATCATCAGTAGTATAGTAATCTGAATCACCAAACATGCTTTTCTCTTGTAACTGTGTTATGCAACATATACAATGATAACAATGAAGGCTTCCAAGTGTAGCTAAAAGAAGGCCTTCATGTTGGCCTGGCCTGCCTCACCTCCTCTGAAGGTGGTAGCAAGAACCTTCTGAGACCCCTGCTTATCTTAATGGCCATAGCTGAAGCATTACCTAAATCTTTCTGTACTTCTTTTCGTCCCAAGTTCTCTGATACAATCCCTGCCTTTTCTAGACTTAGTGTGCTGGATCTCTCTAGTGTCGGCCTATCACCACCTGACAAAGTATCCAACAGTCTCTAACCTACCTCTGCTGTCTGCACTAGCTCTACAACGACTAGCTCAGCACATAAAAGTTAGTGTACTGCATCTGATAGGAGTCTCAACAAGAGACTCCATACTCATGCATAATAATGTAGATCTGGGGCTAGAGAGACATCTCAGCAGTTAAGAGCACTGGCTGCTCTTGTAGCAGACCTGGTATCGATTTCCAGCACCCCCATAGTGTCTAACACTCATCTGGAACCCCAGTTACAGGGGCTCCAATGTCTTCTAACCTCCTTGGGCACTGCATGACACAGGTGTGCTTACATACATGCAGGCAATACATTTATACACATAAAATAAAAATAATAAATTAAACATTTTTAAATAAATGTGGATTCACTAGTGCAAAGGCAAGGAAACAGTGTAAGATGCTTAGCGCTATGCCTGCCTCATTGGCATGTGACAAATGTCAGCTGTGTTATCAGGGACAGCAAGCTGACCTGGTGCTTCTACTCTCTATGGGACACAGTTGTATTTGAGAATGGTACTTATTTCTACTGATGCTGCGAAAAACTGCCACAAATCAAGGAGCTTCAAAAACATGAATGTATTATCTCACAGCTCCAGTATCAGTATTACTGTGCTAAAGTCAAGGTATCTACAGGGCTTCCACCCTTTCTGAAAGCTCCAAGAAAAAAATCCTCCTTTGCTACTCCAGCTTCTAAAGGGTGTCTAAATTCCTTGGCTTATGGCCACATGACTCCAATCTCTACTTCCACTGTCATTTACTTACCACTGCCTCACCCTAACCTTCCTGCTCTCTTCAGTAAGCCCCCTTGTAATGATACTGGGCCCAGTCAGATAAGCAGGATCATCTGTATCACAACAGTCTTAACTTAATCACATCTGCAAAGTCTGCCTTGCCATGGAAGGTAACTTATTAATAGACTTCAGGAAGTAAGACATTGATACCTATTTTTAAGGAGCCATGTTACCTCAGTGGTAAATAAATCTCAAATAACAACGGATGCAAGATCAAAATAACCAGAGGGTCCAGCATAGTGCAAAGTACATATAGTTACCTAGTTAGGGTAGGGTCAAGAAGAGGCAGTGAACCAGGGCTCACCTCTGGAATCAAATAGATACTGTTCCTCACTGGCTGTGAGAATGAGATCAATGAGTCAATTTCCCTTGGCCTCAATTTTATCATGTGTCCATCTAGACCTTGTGCAGCCATGGTGGGCTTCTGATGAAAGCACACATGCAAATGTTTGGCACATGATAAATACTTAACATATGTCCACAACATTCACAGTGCCGGAGCCTGGACTGTGGCTCATTGATAGGGTCAATGCTTTGTAGCATTGACAAGGCCCTGAGGTCTGCCTCCAGCACTGAAAACTAAGGCATGGGAGCCCAGTGGAGAGAAATATGATGGCATGATGAGGCCTCACTGACAAAGACATGAGCGTAACAAGGATAGTATAAAGATGAGGACCCACCTGATGTCAATTAGCACTAAAGTCCTGAACCTTAGAAAAAGGCCCAAGAGAGAGACTATGCAACAAACCTTTATTGAACAAATGAACAGAAACAAGATACTTAAAATGGATAAGGACTGGGCAGACGGGTGTCATGCTAGGAAAGCAATGCATCAAAGGACAGAAGACCCCAGCTCTAGTCCAGTCCTTTTAAAGTACGTGGCCAGGCTCTCAAGTGTGAAAACTGGATATTTGGGCAAGATGCTCTAGCTCATCTGGCCCCAAGACTGTGGTAATCTAAGGTAGGCATGATCTGGTTGAATCTTTCAGCCATCACGTACAACTTCTCGACCAGTCAAATCAACTAGTTCTCTCACTTGTTTGGAATACACTCAGCACTTTCTCATGTCCAGCATGTTTCTCATACTCCTCTTAGCCTTGCTCAGTGCTGTCAGTGCTAGAATCTCTCACTCCCAAGAGAATGATGGACAAGTATAAAAGCCATTTCAGGCTCAAGAGAACTCTCTCAGATGAGTAAGACTGCTGAATATTTTTTCCACTTGTAGCATAAGCAGAACCTCCTGACTCTGTGAAAGCTAGCTAAAAGCAGTGAAACTTCCAGGTTCCAGGTACCAGCTGGATTTTTCCATGTCCTATGATTGAAGTATGTGGTGTCTTTCAGCAATAGGGTCTTATCATTAAGTTCTGGAATATAACCAAGAGCCTATAATTTTCAGCAGAAGCCTATGAGACCCCCCCACTGACCAAGAACCCAAGAAGAAGTAGGGCCCTACTTGGCACTGGTCTTTTTATTCAATAGCCTATGGCATCTTGGAGAGGCATTATTCCCTGTTTTATGGTTACTCCATTAAAATCTCCTTTTATATATGTGTATGTAAATACTTTAGAAAGCTTCTACAGTAGTAAATTTTCTTATGTCATTTTTCAAGGTCTTTAGTGTTAATTCCCCCCAAACTCCCTTCTCCCCCACCCTTCCTGTTCCATTATCCCTTTTCCCCTTTCATATCACATGCATTCCATCCCTCATCTCTAGAAATCTCCTCCCATGGTCCCTCACTAGTTTCCTGAATTCAGTTGCTAATCCTGAGAGCTATAATAATGACTTGCCTGGAAAGTTATGCCAACTGGGATAACAGTGGCACAAATGTTACAGAAGTCACTAATGCCTTTCTGATTGGATTTAAAGTCAGCCCACTCCATAAGATGGAATTCATGCTTGGTACTGTCAATTAGGCAAAAATCCCATGACCAGACAGGGGAATAAAACCCTGTGATTCTACTAAATGGACATAGTCTAATCTGTCTCCTACATTCTTATCTTTATATTCACAGTGCATCTCTCAACCCTCATTACAGATATTTCTCTCTTTTACTTACTTATTTATTTTATGTGTATGAGTGTTTTGCCAGTATGAATTTAAGTGCATCCATTGCATGCAGAGCCCTTGAAGGCCAGAAGAGGGCATTGGATTCCCTGGAACTACAGTTAAAGATGGTTGTTAGCCACCACATAGGTGCTAAGAACTAAACCTGGGTCCTCTGGAAGAGCATCCAGTCTCTTAACTGTAGAGGCATCTCTCGAGCCCCATGAGAGATGTTTCTTTTTGCAGTAGATGGAGATTAATACAGACACACAACTAGTCAACATGCAGAGAATAAGAGACTGAGGAATGTTCAGCTCTAAATAGGAAATTTGTATCATACCCTTTCCCCCAAGGTTCAAAGACCATCAAAGAAGAGGAGGTAGAAAGATTGTAAGAGCCAGACATAGTGAACGTCTGCAGTAAAACATTACTTGCTAAACATGACAGGGTAGTGGCACACAAGAACTCACAGTGGCTGTGACTGCATGCCTAAGACGTATATATGATCAAGCTGAAAAAAATCCCAGCACAGGTTGAGGGAAGAGTTCATTAAGTCCCACCCTAGCTGAGGAACTGGTAGCAAGTGATGGCGGGGGAGGAAGAGTGTGCTTTCTTCAGAGAAGCAGCCACTAAAAGGCTACCCATGCTCCAAGAGATGTCCTACACCCATGCAAATACAGGCGCCACTAAAAGGCTACCCATGCTCCAAGAGATGGTCCTACACCCATGCAAATACAGGCAGCATCAAGTGGACTCAATGGGCTTACAAAAAAAGAACTGAAGAAGCTTCAAGGAAAAAGTGGAGAGAACAGTGTAGGAATTGAAGGGGAGGGAACGAGAGGTGGATGTGATGAAAACACATTGTATACGTATATGAAATTCTCAATAAAAATATATTACTAAATAAATAGTAATTGTTAAAAAGAAAAAGAGCTTTCTTTCCTTTTCTTGTAAATGATCTGAAGAACTGAATTAATCATGGCATGCCTTATGAAGATTGTGGCTTTTATTTTATATGTCTATCACCCATTGTCTAGAAAAATCTGGTCTCCATATACTGTCCCAGCACATGGGAGGCCAAGAATCTTCATAAATATTTCTTTGTTTTATTTCATTTAAATGGAGACAAGTGAACTCTATAGAATTTCACTTTACTTTTATTCCACTGGAATAATTTTATTGAATTTATTGGAAAGGCAGACAACATCAGCAGGAGGCCTTGGGCAAAAAGTCAAAAGGCCTACCTCAGGCTTACCAAGTGACCCTGACATGTCATTTGACCCACAGTTTCCTGAAGTGAACCTACCAGAGATTGTAATACATATTATTTCTACTTCCCAAGTCAGAGTGAAAGGAAAGAAAAGGAAACTTGGAGATTTCTAAACATCCGAGAGTTATTTTTGGAAATCAATGACTTTTCCATTTACTTTTCTTGGAGGAAAAAAAAAGAAGGAAAGAAAAAGAAAGATATTAGAGCAAGAAGTGGTAGTTGACATCTAAATGGAAACAAAAGGAAGATTCTTCCAGGAGCTGACCTCTGATGGTTTTAAAAGCAAGAAACTTCTCCATGTTCATACAAACACTATCTAGAATCTTAAAGAATGAAAAATGGAAAAATCATTAAGTTGTTTATCAGAAAGCTCAACTCAGACAGTTCACATAACCCAGAAATAGACTCTGTGAGGTAAATATAGTCAAGCTCCTATTAATTAATACTGAATAATGGTTCCAAGAAGGTAGCACTGTTATCTGGCTCTGTTATACAGGGCTCCAACCTAGCAAATCCAGAGCCAAGGACTGTTTTCTCCTTAAGGCAAAAGCCTGGATTTGAATACTCCCATGTCTTAGCCATGTAATAAATTTTATGCATTCTTTTTCCTTTGTAAAAAAATATGAAGCCTGCTGAAAGGACTTTTAATATGTCACAGAATCCTTCCACGTAGCACAAGGTCAAATCCAATCTAGTGAACAAATGGGCTGAAAATCTCATGCTTTGGCATAATCACAGCAGTCCACCATTATCATGATATATTTATACTTCATTAATCTCAAATGTGATTTCTGCTGTTTTTTTTAATCCAGGGAAAGGGTGTGTCAGGGTGCACATGTGGAGATCAGAGGACAACTTGAAGGGGTCTGTTCTTTCCTTCTACAACATGGGTCAGGGGTATGAAAGTGTGGTCATCAGATGTGGCAGAAGGCATCTTTACCCACTAAGCTATCTTGCCATCCTCAAATGTGATTTTGCCCACCATTCTTTACATGCAGGGAGCTGGTATTTCCAGAACCATATAACTACCACTAAGCTACAGGAAACAGATTGTCCAGTTTCAACAACTGGATTCTTATACAAGGTAATTTAAGAGTTCAAGAGAACTCTGAAGGAAGCACATATACATACAACTGTTAAAGGCACTGAATTATTATGAAATAAGCAAAATTTTTCTTCTCATTTTTTGCCAAGTAATAAATTACTTTTTATGAGGCAATCATTGTACTTCTGAGTCAATATATGCAAAATACATGTAAATTACAAATGACTTATTCAAGCATACATCAAGCCTTAGAAATGGCAAAATAATTTTGCAATGACATTTTTTGATGCAATTCCCATTAAATTAACTATAGAAGTCACAGGAACAATAATGATATATAAAATAATTAATCTAAACCCAAGGGAGGTTCACAGTAAAACTTAGAAAGTTCTATTTATAAAATAGGGAGGCTTTTTTAAACATACAGCTGTAGCCACATGTGTGAAGATGTTTCCTTATACCTGCATGCTGTCTGTTGTAACTTTTAAAATTGGAGTTTCCAGTAATTCACTAAAATGCTGAACTGGAAATCAGATATTATTAAACATAGCACTGAACAGAATCAGTATAACCCTCTAGTAGAAATTTTGTTCACATCCTTTGGCCCTCCATTATTTTGCTTACAACAGCATATTTCATGCTACTGAAGTTTATAGTGCTTATACATGAAATAATGTTCAAAGTCAACAAACACTTTCATCTAACCTACTACGTTTGTTTATTATTCCATAATTTAATTTTCTTTAAGGATTTTTTTTGCCTCTCCTGTTACTTCTTTATGTGGAAACTATATGGTGAAAGTTCTCATTTCTTGAACATCATTTTCCAGTCCTGTGAATGAAGCAAGATTCAAAAACTGTCAATGCACATGGAGAAAACACAGCACTCTGACATACAGTCTCATCCATATAAAAGCTAATTACAACCTTAAAGGATTCCCAGTCACCTATAAAAATTGGGAAACTTGGATTTTGAAAGAATGACCAGTACACCCTTCAGCAGACTCCACTGAAATGTTTGTGGCTTACTGAACATTCCATACATATTTCGGGCAAGGTATTATGGGAGCTGAAGTTCAAGCTGTCCCCAGCTGAATTTTTGCTCACTATAAAAACAATGTCTCAGAAAAGTACGCACATGTTTTTACTTTACAAAAAATTTAAAATATTCACTTTTGTTCATTCAATCAACACTTAGCACTTAGAAATGGGCTTTTAAAAATCCTGCAACCTAAGTAATGTCTGAAAAGGGTAAAAAATGACATTCAGGGACAAAACAAAATTTCTGGAAAAAGGAACACAGAAGATGTGTATGATACACACAGAATGTAGATCCTACAAGCTGATTCCTATAGGGTCTGTGCACCTATGTTGCAGGTTAGAGCATTAAAATAAAAATCCTTACATTTATACCTCATTATGAAACTCCGCTGTATATGGCCACAGCTGTGTTATATTACCCTTATAAACTAAGGCTCACACTTTCCTAGCAAAACATTTCTTTTAAGATAGAGCTTTGCTCTTCAGCCCTTGTTTCGAACTCTTGATCTTCCTGCCTCAGCCTTCCAAGGCATTACAGACATCTGGTACCATGGCCTGCTTAAATCATTATTTCATTTTCCTGTTGTTTCAGATTTTCACAGACATCACAATCCAACTATTTCCACCAATTCCAGAATAATGCAAGGTTTGATCAAACAGATGTGGCTCTCAAATTTGGTTAAAATTAGAGGATGTCACCTGATTTTCAAAATAAGCATCCTTTGAACCCATAAAATTGGTTTACAGTTTATGTAGGCTTCTGAGTCCAGAGGTTTGCAGTCTTTGGGGGAAATGTTTGAGAACCGCTATCATTTAGATTTGTTTTGTTTTGCCATATCTAAACCCATAGAAATCTTCAAAAAACTTAGCAACTTCCCTCCTTAAAGGTTTATTTTCAATAGCCAGTGCCATGCAGGCTGTCTTTCCTGTGTAGGTGGGAGGAAGCAGGCACAATGTCACCACACGGGCCTTTTCAAGTCTTGAAATCACTAGGAAGCCTACAGTATTTCCTTTTTGGCACTCAGGCTAGGGTGGAGAGAACTTGCTCCAGAGAGGACAAGATATCAGATAATCAGTGGAAACACTTGGTTTCAGCAAAATTCCCATTTACACACACACACACACACACACACACACACACACACACACACACAAGTAGTTGACCCAATGGAATCAGGAAAACTTCATTACACGAAATTAATTAAATGAAATCTGGTAGTGTTTTTAGAAGAATCTGTTTTTACTTGTTCAGATTTATTTACATGAACCGGACAACTCTGTGCCCTGTGCATATCATGCAGAAAAAACTTAAACTACAACTCTTGTTTTTCACTTATTCCCAAAGCATATGGGACTAATCATATCCCATTCTGGCCACAATACACAAGGCTATTTCAAACAGAATTTTAACTCACTAGATTTTAAAGGCGCTAGTGCACCAAAAAGTTTGGGGAACAGTCTTTCCTGACTCCAGAAGGGTTGAGAATACTTTTAATGCCCGTCTGGCACCAGGTTTTGGATGAAAACCAGCCCAAGCCCTCCAGGCAAGGAACCCATTTCCCGATCACGTTTGTGATCCAAGGTGACAGCGCATCTCGCTCTTGCCAGGGAATGCCTGTCCCGCTGGGGCTGGGGTGGTGGGTCACCAAAGGCCCGGCGTATGGATGGGCGAGGCCACCACAGAAAAAGGAAAAGAAGGCCATCCGTCAGACTCCAGAGAGGAAATTCCAGGGGCCCAGCTTCCAGGCCACGGACAGCAAGTGACGTGAGGGAACCGACTCAGTGTGTCCGCCCCACGACAGGGGGTGAGATCTAGGCTTACAGCTCTGAGAACTCAGGGGTCTGGAACCGGTGTCTTCATCCTTGTCCAGAGCCCTGGGAGTAGGGATTAGGGATGTGGGGGTAGAGGAGCCCAAATCCTCGTCCTAACACTACGGATGTGGGCACTTCACCCAGACCCAGAGGCCTCCTGTACCCCATCCTCTCCCTGGGCCCAAAGGTTGGAGCTGCCACAATCAGCCAGAACTTCGGGGCTACAGACAAGTCTCAGTCCTGTGAGTGAAGAAGCCGGGATCAAGAACTGAGCACCTAGCCTGGTCCTGGGGCCCAGTGACAGGGGTACCTGGAGTGTTCTTGATCATCCCAAACCGAGCTAGGCGTGTCGCCAGCGCATCCCCTGCGGTGGCACCCACGCCCGGTTCCGCGGCCCCCGCTAGTCCACTCACCGGTCGCGGGGATCGATCCACGAAGTCTGGCGCGTGTTATGGTCGATGTAGAAGACGCGGCCGTCGTAGTCGCGCGCCTCCTCCCAGCCGGCAGGCAGCGGCAGCTCGGCGCTCTCCCGGGCCCGTGGCTGCAGCTGCACCGAGGGCACCGAGGGTGCGGGGACCGCGGCGGGGGTCGCCGGCGGGGGCGGCTCGCGCTGCGGCTGAGCGGGCGGCGGGGGCTCCCGCTGGGCCTCCCGCGACTGTCCCCGCCGTCGCCGCCGGCCGCCACTCAACCACGGCATGACGGCTCTGGCCCCGCCGCCGCCCGGCCGCCCCGCGCGCGCCGCCTCCTCCGCCAGCACTAAGGCCGGGCGCCCGGGGCGCGGGGGCGGCCGCGGGGAGCCGCCCGCCGCACCCGGCGCATCCTCCGCTGGGCGCCCGCTCACCGGCGCCCAAGGGGCTTTCTGAGCCGCTACCTGCGCTGTCCGCTCCGCCCGGATGGTCCGGGTCGCTGCGGCGCGTGAAGTCACAGCCCCAGAGCCGGAGCTGCAGCCGCCGCTGTTGGCGGCTCCTCCACTCCAGGGGCCCGTCCGGCCATCTTCGCTCTTCGCAGCCGGGTCGGGAGGGCGGGGCGTTCCCACGCTCCGCCCCCTCCAGGCTTGCTCCGCCCCTTCTCTCTTCTCTTTCAATCTCCCTCCGAGACTCCTCCCCCTTTCTCTGCCTGGGCTTCCCCCTCCCTCGCCCCTTGCCCCGCCTCCCTCTTCCCCTCTTCTGCCTCTCTGCTCCTCCTCCATGTCCCTCAGGGGCTCCTCCTCCGCTCTCAGCAACTCAGCCCGCCCCGCGTCTCCACCAGCGGCTCCGCCTCCGCCTATGCTCTCTGGCTCCTGGAGCTCCTCCCTCTTCCCACCCTCTCCTCACCGCCTACCCTGGCCTCGGGAAACCGCAGGGGGCCAGGATGGGCGCCGCCACGTCAATCTGCCCCCGGGGCACTGCGGAGGGCCTGGAAGACGACGCTTTACCCGGACGCAGCCAGCTCCGGACTGACTCCTGGAGAGGGCAGTCACCTCACTTCACCCGCCCCCAGACCCTGTACGCCTGGGGTCCTCCCCTCTCCGCACCTGGGGGTGGAGGCTCAGTCCTCCGTCTGTTGACTGCTCTAGCTAATCGCGCAAAAGTGGGTAAAGCCCCAAGGAGCTCAGGAGCCTAGGAACCCATACTGTCTTCTCGGTCCTAGGCGGGTGGCCAGCTCGTGGCCCAGCTGGTCGATTTTCAGAGGAACCTGAGAGCCAGAACCCTTCCTATGATCTTCACCCAGTGTCTGGGAGAATGCTTGCTAGAAATCCGAGTCACCTTGAAACCTAGTTGGTAACTTCTGTTCTTCATGCATCTTATGGTGGGTAAATAGAGGACCTGGGATTGGAGATGGCTCTTGCTCTAAATATCCCCAGCCACAGACTCAGGGCCAGAGGACTTAGAGCACGAAAGGCAGAAACCTGTCAGAGAGGTTTTTAAACACAGTGATGTAAAAGTATTTACGAAAAAGTCTTCATAGCAGTTGAAATGCACAGAGGAAGGAGCTCAAGGAAAATATGTCCCCGTGACATAGAACAGTTTCAGAGTTGGCTCTTATCTAAGCGTTTAGCAAATATGCACATGGGACATGCACAAACCCATGATACTTTGCATTGCTTGGGAGGAATTCTTTAAAATTATTTTCCGATTTTCTTGTAAAATGGGACTATTTATAAAGGACAGAATTTTTTCTTGAAAATGAAGGTGAAGATTTAGAGACTGCCAGGCGTCGCCACAGTGTCTTTCTTTCCACTTTCCCCACATTTCCCTAAAATGTCTTTGCTTCCCAAATATTAATCTACCACTACTATACTAGTCTGTTCTACCTACATCCTTTTAGTGATGCATGAACAATTATGAGGTGTCAAAAGAAAAGAAGAGGAAGTTCATAAAAGCAAATTCAGGCTCTTCCGTACCCGCGGGCATTTATGGATTTGACCAACCATGAAGAGAAAATGTCCCATTGTTACTGACCTATAGTAACTGCAGAGTCAAGCCTACCGGGGTTACGTTTATCCAAAACATATACAAACTTCTTGGTGTTATTCCCTCAACAGTGCAATAAAACAGTGATTACACAGCATTTGACATTATTGGTAACCCAGAGATTAAAACCATAGGAGTGTGTAGGTTATAGGCTAAAACGGTACAAAGTTTTATATGAGAGGTTTTAGCATCCTTAGTTGTGGGAGGAGGGTAGCTACTCTACACACAAGGACAGGAGAAAGCAGAGAAGGTCAGGCAAGGGGAAGAAAGCATCAAATAAAGAGTACCGGGTGTATGAGGCTGCATGCAATAAGAGTCCAGTGTTGACTGTTCTTCCTGGTACCAAGAACCTTCTCTGCCTGCCCTACTGAGAACACATTATGGACAGATGCCTCACTAGATGGAGAGACGCTGCATTATGTGGCCTGGTGTCTGTGCGCCAGCCCCACCTCTTAGAGACCAAAGAAACAGAAAATTATAATACAGTGGTAATTTATCAGATACAAATGAAGCCGGGTTGTCAGCATCAACTTAAGACCTCAGAGAAGGTTTTATGGGCCTGCAGGGGAAGATGGCTTAGATGGAGAAACTGAGGCACTGTCCTTTTGGCTCCTGAGTTTTGAGCTCTTGCCACTTCGTTCATGAATGGCTGTCATCATATTCTTGTTGATTTGTGTAGCACATACTACAAGAGACTGTGCAGAATGCCACAGCCAAGGCAGGTCCTTCTCTAGAGCAGGGTGCCTAAAAATTTATGTACTTGCAATTTGTCATGGCATGAGAAAATGTTATATGATCCCTGGTATGTAGACATATAAAATAGGTATACAAAACAAACATTTATTGATAATTCATGCACTTATTTTAAGACAATTTTTGATATAAATATAATTTTATCACTTATTAAATATGAAAGCAGATTTACATATTAAGGAGGTGGATATGCTGGTTTATTTTACATAACAAATTAAATCTTGACTGAATGCTTCTTACTGCAGGACATAAAGTATCTTCAGTGTTTTTTAGAGCTGATCAGAATTTTGATTTTATAATCATTAGTTTTAGAAGACTGCTTGATATACATAGGGTGTATAAAATTGAAGAAGTATATTTAGGGCCATCTCAGAAATTGTTGGAAATTCTGTTGTAATTCCAAGCCGAAATTCACCAATTTTTTTTTTAATGAGACTGAAATTTTCAACTGAAATTTTTCATGACTCCATCATACGATTTAAGAAGCTGGGCTCTAGAGGGCAATTTGATATTTGAGCGGTTGTATGACCTCTCTCCAGGAACTAATTGTGCAGCCCAGCAACCCAGCCAGCCTGCCTTAGTGGGACGAACTCCAGTACCCCATGAGCTCAAAGCTGCCCAGGGGATTGGGTTAAGGCTAACCTTCTCCAAAATTTCAGATTTACCAAATCCTCCTTTGACTTATTTTTCTAACTGAATCTGTGCAATGCTCCCCCCAATTTGTCAGTGACATGAGAACCCAGCTCAACCACTGCTTCAAAGAAACCTGGTAGAAGACGGTTTCAGAGTTTGTTCTTAGCTAAGCATTTAGCAAATGTGCATATAAATTCATTGTCTTCATAACAACATCTGTAGGTCTTCTTCATGTCATCTGTATATTAATAGAGGAGAATGGAAGGTGCTGCGGTATGCTAAGGAGGACAGTTTGGAGAATATTCCTGGGAAAGTTTCATATGCAAACCCAGCCACCGCTACCTATAGAACACTCACTGTCTGAGATAAGCGAAGTGGAGCTGTTGCATTTTTCTTCCTAGAAGGAGCTGAGCCAGAGAGAAAGAGGCCAGCATTGGGGTGACCAAAATCCTGTTTTTACCTCATTAGTTCTCTTGATTTATGATGCTTGTGCCAGCCACATCCTGGTTGTCCCTAAAACCTTATGAACACAGTTATGAAGAAAAAGAGCTCTTAGAAGATGCAGAAACGTGTGTGTTATGCAACATGTGCATGCCCTGTTAGGAAAAATAAGGCCTGCCTTTCTTGCACTCAAGTGGGACTTTCCATGTTCAACTAAAAACCGCATGCACACACAATACTGCAGGGTAAAGGAGTTTCTGGTCCTAACTGAATGCACAATTCTGCATTCTTCATTTCCTCCACATTAAAACTAGTGGCCATGCCAACAATAAAAGTATGAGTATTGTAGAGATCCATCCTCCCACCGAGATTTCAGATGGAAAAACACCCCAGAAAAATCCGCTCTGGCTCTGGGTTCTGGATATGGAAACACTGTTGTTTTCTTACCCAAAAGCCCTTTGGAAAGTTCACTTTCTGAAGCTGATAAAATGTACTGATGTATAGCTTGTAGAATGCTGGCCTGAAAATGGCTGTTACAGAGTAAATCAAACAAGCAAGGGCAGAAATTGAAGGTTTTTTTTAATTCTGTTAGGTTCTACCTTCTCCCTCTATACCTGAAGGATCTCTTTGAAGGACAAACTTTATTTTCAAAAGGAAGGTACAAAATTGAACCTATACACATTCAATCCTTGAGGCGCTGCTAGAAAAGGAACATCCATGAAGGCTGCAATCATCAAGTCTAAAATGAGAAAAAGAAATACTTGCTGCTGGAGACGTCTTGCCTACCTTGTATAAACAAGCAAATGTTCTAGGAAGTGACACGTCGGGTAATTCTACACATTGTGCTAACACAACAACGGAAATGTGGCTGGATTGGGGCTACAGAAGAAATGGTTCATTGTTTGACATTCTTTAAATGCTAGAATAATTAATTGTGGCTGCTTCTCATATATTTCAATAATAGAAAGCCTCCAGCATATTCTGAAAGGGAGATTAGAAGTTATTCTTGTTCATTCTTGTCTTGTTGATTTCAGGGCTGAGAAGAAAGGGCAAAGCAAAGATCCCCAAGGAATCCTCTCCCCAAACTCAGGAACTGGAAAGTAGACAACGTGAAGTTGTTCTTTTATGTTTACTCCATGGCTTTGCATAAAGATAGACATTTGAAACAACTTTCTGACTCGTCATTTAAAAAAATCACTGTTTAGATTTATGTGGGGACCAAAAACTTAGGCATACTCTTGTCAGGCGAGATTTCTTTGACTAGTGTAAATGTGTACAGGTTATTAAAATTCAGATACAAAACTTGGATGAATTTCTCTTCAAAAGTTAAGGAAATGTGGGCCCCAGCATGGTGACACACACCTGTAAACCCAGCGGTTGCAAAGGTAAGGCAAATGGACTGAGAGTTGTGAAGTTAATCTGAGCAACCGAGAGAAAGCCTGCATCAAAACATGTGGAGGGTGCGATGGGAGGGCAGGTAGAATGAACCAACTTCCTTCCTCTAGCAATACTATATTTTTACTTCCTTTCCTTTTCAGCCCACGGGTTCTGGTCAACAAAATGCTAGCAGTCCAATTTAAATTTATTTCAGGCAAACCCTAATTTTAGGAAGATGAAACTGCCCTGAGCAAGCCTTGTACAGACGCTTTTGCCTAGATGGATTCCCTTCTGTTTAGGATTACGGCACTGGTCCCCTGAGTATCTGGAAAAACTGCAGACTTCTGTGCTTTGAGTCAAGCAGCACAGCTCCAAGGTCTAGGGCTGCAGAGAAAAGAAAGGGACTTTCATACAAAAAAAGAAAACATTTTGTTTTTCACTAGAGGACAGTAGCGTTACAAATTGGTCTTTTCGCAGCATAAATGAAAGAGTCTGTGCACATAAGTAGCTTCGTGGGATCCTGAAGCACAGCTCAAAATGATCATCCTGAAGCAGTGACACTCAGATAAGAAGGACAGCTAGATTCTCCAAGGGCATTTGGTGATGTCTGAAGACACACATTTTGTCACAGTTGGGCCAGAGGTACTATTGGCATCCACTAATAAAATCCAGGGACATTGCTACACATTTTACAATGCCCACAGCTACAGCCACCACAACCATGATCATTGTTCCCTCCCTCATGCAAAGGTTGAGAGACTTACAAATGCATGCAATTCTTGATAACATTTATACTACAATATTGACTCAAAGAGCCATCTGGGCAGTGTTTTCCTCACTTCACCCCATAATCAATAAAGGTTTGTTTATCATTTAAGAGGTGCCAGGCCCTACACCAGTCATTAAGCGAAGTGTAATCACAAGCCACTTTCACACTTGCTCTGCTTGATGAGCAGGTTTAAGAGCCTGGATCTGTTTGTGACTCAGCTTTACACTATGTCGCTGTGAAATTCAGTCTGGCTTCCCAGGCAGGAAGTAGAAATGGATAAAACGTCAGCTGCTGGCCAGCCAGACTATAAGCAAAGTTTGATTTTTGTCTTCTCCCCCAAGTGTATCTCCTTAGCCTGATATCCATCCCTAACCAGGACCTGCTATATAATTTGTGGTCTATATTTTGCAATGCAAATGAAAACACATTTAACTCCTTGTTCAAAAAACCTGAAATTTTTCATGATAGTAACTAGCTGACTGCACTGCAGTAATGCACACCTGAAATCCTAGCACTGACAAGGTGAAGACAGAATGATCATAAGTTCAAATCCAGCCTGGGCTACATAACAAGACCCTGTGTCAAAGGTAAAATAAAATAAGCACCATGCTACAAAAACCACAACTCTCAAAGACTACACAGGTAGCAGCCCATGAAGCCAGCCCTTTGAGATTTGATATTGGTGTCCTTTAAAATTCCAAAGAGATCATTTTCAGTAACAGCAGAGGAACTGTTTACTAGAAAGCAGCCCTATTTCTTCAAGTGAAGTCATTTGCTCCTCCAAAACTTCTCTGCTAAGGCAGTACCTTCCCTAAGTCAGCATGCCCTTCCTGGCAGAAAGCACTTCCAGGCTCTGGATTCCTTGGTTTCCCTGAAATTGGAAGTAGACTCATGTCCCTCCCCCTTAGAAAAACATGTACTGATAGTGGGAGTGGGAGGGAGACAAGCTAGGGAAATGGGGAAACAACGTGGTAAATATGATCAAAACAGATTCTATACATGTATGAAAATCTCATAATAAAACCCATTATATGTAAATGATATATGCTAATAAAGATGATGTATTGAGTTGCCAAGCACTGATTCCTGTAGGTGTGACGTTATTTGGAAATCAGATCTTTAGATATAATCAGTTAATACTGTAGGGTAGGTCCTCACCCCAAGATGATTGGTAACCTGTAAGAAGAGGAGAAAAGACAGACACTCAGGGATTCATGAGAAATGGAGGCAGAGACCGGAGTAATGCAATCACAAACCAAAAGACACCAACAATTTCTGGTTACCACCAGAAGCTAAGAGAAAGTCATCGGGCATATACTTTGAAGATTCTTTAAAGTGCAGGCTGCCCTGCTCAAACCTTGACTGAAGAATTCTAGCTAGCCCACAGAGCAGTGGAGGAAAAATTCATGTTATTTGAAATCTCCCAGTGTGTGACACTTTGTTACAATAGCCTTAGGAAAGGAATGTACCTCGAAATTTTTCCCCAGGTCCCTGTTGTTACTTTAGTAGAGATTAGAGGCTCTACAGAAACCCGTCCTGACCAGTGCCAGGAAATCCCAAGAAGCAGAAGCCCACCATAATTGCATCTAAAAATCCTTCCAGACCCAGAAGCCCCAGTTATGGTATAGACGACTCTACAAGTGCATTCTGTAAGTTGTACAGCCAACAGTCTGTGAAGGTCAGAGGCAAATCATATCTGTCACATGTAGCACATAGTCCAGATTTACCCTGGACATCTGTAGAAGAGGAAAGTGCTTTTCTGTGGAATCATTCCATAAATTCTAAAGGAGTAACAACTAAAATAAAGGGCCGTGACTTCCAAAAATTGACTAGACCCTAACATTGGGCACCAAGGGTTGCTAATATTACAAAGAGATAGAAACAGAGAGACAGAGACAGACATGACACATTTCCATGAAAGAACATACCACCTATGACAAAAAGCAAAACCTGAATGAGACCCTAGACTGTGGATCTTATTGTCAGCTTCCAGAAGAAGAGATATGTATGTATTAGTTGACTAAGCAATAAGACATATAAGCGTTGGTTTGGTGTCTATAAGAAAGTAAGCATAAAGTATCACGTTTCTCTTTGTCTGGTTGACTTCCATTAAAGCTTTAGATCAAGATGACCCAAGGACAAAATCTCGCACATTAATTGTTTTTAAAAATAAAGCTTTAGTGGAGCACAACCATGCCCTATCTTTTGGATTTTATCTGTGGTTGATGCCAGGCTACAATGGCAGGGTTCAGAATTTGCAACAGAGAAATTATAGACCCTGAAGCTGAAAATAGTGACTATATGATCCTTTATGGAAAAATTTGCAGACTTCTGGACTAGACCAGAATTTGAACACTGTTTTCTTGTAGACACATTTGCTCATCTGGTGTTATGGATGGAATATTTGGTTTTGTTTTTTATTTGTTTTGCTTTCCTGTTTCTAAGACAGAGTCTCACTTTGTAGCCCTGGCTGGCCTGGAACTTGCTACCTAGATCATGCTGTCCTTGGACTCAGAGATCCACTGTCCTCTGCTTCCTGAGTGCTGGAGTTAAGACTTGCATCATCACAACTGACTATGGATGGAATATTTGTATCCCCCAAACCACTCACTGAAATCCTAACCTCCAATACGATATCACTAGGAGGTAAGATATTTGGGAGAAATTAGGTCATGGGAATAGAGCCCTCATGTATGAGATCAGAGGTACCCTTCTAAGAGGCCAAAGAATTAGTTTGTTCTCTTTCTGTCATGTAAAGATATAACCAGAAGTTGGAAATTTGCAGCCTGGGAGATGGTCCTTAACAAACACCCAACCATGACCTATGCACCTGATCTTAGACTTCTAGCCTCAAGAACTGTGAGAACATGTGTATACATAAGTGTCCCAGTGTAGCATGTATTATTACAGCAGCAGTGGTAGTCTAAGACACTAAGATTTATCTTTAAACTCTCCCTCATCATCCATAAAATTTCCCTTAATAGGATTTATACTTATTTGTTGTAATCTACTCTCCTCAACTAGACGGTAACAATGGTTTTGCCTATCAGAAACATTGGATGGTGTCTGGAAACATGGAGCAGGGAAGCAGCACTACTGGAATTGTTTTGGGCAGAATTCACCAGTTCGAAGCTACCAACCTTCATAGAAAACCTGGAAAGGAATGACTTAGCTATTCCCAAATGTCAGCAGCACCAGTGTTGAGAAGCCCTGGGTAAGTAGCAACAAAAATCGAAGAACAGGTGTTATTCTCCACTCTGTATCTATGAGGAGCAGGAAATTGAGATGTATTTGCTGAATTAATAAAGTATGAACTTGTTAATCTTTTCCATTATACCTTCTTGTCAAAATGAACTCAAAATCAGCTACCACCATTCAGAAAAAGGTATGTGAAATATCTAAATCTGAGCATTACTCAAAAAATCCAGAAGAATATATATTCTTGCTAACATCACAAAGAGAGGGACACCAAGCATGTTGTCCCTCCAGGGAAGAAAACAAACACCAGGGTCTATGAGGCAGTTCTGTCCCCCAACCCAAATCTGATCAAAGCGTTAAAAAGATTCCATGGATTCCAAAGGTCTTTAGGGGCAGATAGAAAGGACACTTATCTATCATAGGATTCCTTTAAGTGCAAAGGTCTTTACAGCTAGAGGGGAAAATACAGAGCTTGAGAACTGAAAGAATGTAGAATCCAATCAGGTGATCAATGCTGGGGGCCCTACAAATGTCCACATGTGCCTGGGAGACTCGATAATGTGTATAATTTAAAACTTAAGGTCACAGGCCTTGAGATGACCTCCCATGAGTTATGGTGTCATGGACATAGCAATTATTAATGGGTTAAGTATCCCATTAGGGGCACTGACAAGAATCTAGTTAGAGTCAGGCCTTCATCTTGGGGATGGGGTGTACAGGCTCAGTTACTAGGAGGTTAACTACCAATGTATAAGAAAGGTGAATGTTCCTGCTTCATGAAAAGTTAGGAAAATACAGGAACCTTTAAAAGAATGAAAACAATAGGACTTATATGTTGGATGCAAAAGAGATCTATGTATACAGTTACCACCTGAATCTGCAGAAGATCAAGACCCACCAATGATATAAAAATCTAAGGATGCTCAAATTCTTTAAATAAGTGTTATATTTGCATATAACTTAGAAAAGTAATTTCATAGATCTTTAGATGATGTATAATATCTAATACAACATAAATGTTATGTTAGTCTGGATTGTTTAAACAATAGTGACAAGAAAAAATAATCAATATATATATTCAGTCCAGATGCAGTTTTTTAAAAAATCTTCAGTTAGTTGAGCATATTTCGATACAGAGGGTCAACTGTATTTGATATTCAATGTAATTGTAAATTTTACAAGAGCTTTTGAGTTTTGGAAATCACTATGAAATGAATAACTGAGGAATCTTAACTAGTGATTTTAGAGCCAAACGTGGGGACTCATGCTTGTAATTCGAGCATGGGGAAGCTGATAATGGAGGATCATGATGCATTTGAAGCTAGACTGGACTAGTGAGTTCCAGGCCAGCTTGGGCTACAGAGTGAGAGACTCTATTTCTTAAAACTTATTTAATTAATTTAATTGAATAGTTTCTTAATTATTTAATTAATTTAATTGAATAGTAATTTAGCTGAAGGTGAATTTTATATACAATATTTAACACTTAAAGACAATTTATTGTATAAACTAGATTGGTAAGACTTCACTGAATTATTTATGTACTTGAGAATGTATTTGTTAAATGAGATAACCGAACTGATTAAGAATGGAGCTGAGGGGATGGAGAAGAGATGTAGTTCAGCTGATAGTGTGCCTGCCTGGCATGCACAAAGGACTAGATTCAATTCCAGCACTTTGGAGATGGAGGCAAGAGGATCAGGAGCCCAAGGTCACTCTCAGCTACATATTGAATTGGAAGACATACTGAGTGCTACATGTGATGCTGTTGAGAGAGAGAGAGAGAGAGAGAGAGAGAGAGAGAGAGAGATGGACTTCCAGGCCAAATATTTATTTATAAGATGAAGGTAAAACTATATATTTGAAAATTTAATGGAAACAAATTATTTATTAAATTTATAAAACAATATTTTTGTACACACACATAAAAACATAACACTTAGGGCTGGAGAGGTGGCTCAGAGGTTAAGAGCACTGGCTGCTCTTGTGGAGGACCCAGGTTTGATTCCCAGCAGTGACATGGTGGATAACAACTGTAACTTCTGTTTCAGGGGAATCCGATACCCTCTTCTGACCTCCGTGAGCACTGCATGACACAGGTGTACTTAAATAACTACAGGGAATACACTCAAACATGTAAAATAAAATAAAAAAATATTATAAAAGCAAATAAACAAAATCCACAACACTCTTCAGGGCTTCAGTCAATGCTTTTGAAGGACTGTACAATGTACTAATTACTGTGCTTACCTTAAAATTCACAAATCTGTCTTTGCAACCCTATGGCAATAATATGATCATATAGTAATATTGTTTACCACACATATTCCACCCCAGCCTAGAATCTTACTCAGCAACCCAGAGCCTGCTTACAGCTGATAAGATCTGTTATGAGGCAAGTTGCATTCCTCCTAAGATGCTTGCGTTTCTGTTTTTGCACAATCTGAATCTAATTTTCTGCATTTGTCACGTTCTCTCCCACTTACAAACTCACATGTATGTGCACATGTGTGCATATATATATGTATATATATATATATATATACATATATATATATGCACATTTGGGTCAACTGAAAAAATAACTTCATCATTAACAAGTTGAATTATGCTCCTGACAAAGAAACAGCTTAGCTCAATGTCGAGCTACCAAGTAAGTGCTCATAGGAGATCCACGTAGCCCTTTTCTGTAGACAGTGTGAACTTTGGGATTTAGTGAGACCTGATTGGTTGAATACCATTGTGGCCATATTTTGCTCAACATTAGTGTGACACATCCATCTTCTGTGGTCCACAAAGCAGAACCATCAACATCTGCATCCGAAACAGAAGTCTCAGGCCATATCCCAATCTTTCTAAATCAGAATGAACTTTTTCAACAAGATCCTCAAGTGATTCTCAAATACACTGAAGTTTACGAAGCACCAATAAGGACACGAGTGCAGGAAACAGGAATCATTGTTCCGGTTATGTGTTGTTTCAGGCTCAACAGATGGTAGCATTTATTTGTTTTAAATGAAAAGTTGACAGTCTTCAACTCAATTACCCGGATGAATTGTCTCTGCATATTATTAGTTTATGTATGTTTGTGATGGGAACATAAGCATGATACATTAGTGGTGCAGCAGAAGTCTCTCATGGTGTGGAAAGAGGTGGGAAGAATGTGCCACAGTTCACTGAAGCCCTTTCACCCTAGGGATTCCAGCTAACTTCCCTGTCACTGTAGAGAAAGTCCTGGGTGGATTAAAAGGGCCATAAATGCTTTCCAGTTCCTCTTATTGAGGTAGATTCTATTTCTTCTCCTTGAACAGGCATGCCTTGGGACTTACCCATAGCCTCTTCCACTCATTACTTTGTTCCTCCAAGGATTAACATTCTGTTGATTTCTGTCAGTATCAGGTACTTGATGGGGGTTGGGGGTGAGACAAGATGTCCCTTTGTAGCCCAAGGTTTCAAACTCTTTGTCCTCCAGCCTCAACCTTTCCAGTCCTGAGATTACAAGGATGTGTCTCCACATCCAGCTCCTCTATACTTTTATGGATCTGCTTTTTTTCTCAACTAGATACATATTTGTGGAATTCTTTTGCATTGTTGTACATAGTTGTAGTTCATTTTGTATTCCTGATGCTAATGATTCTATTGATGACATATCCTATGTTCTGTATGGTCTTATGTTTATCTAAAAGAGAAGTTAGCAAGCTGCCTCTGTAAATGGTCAGATAGTAAATATTTTACATAGTAAACCAAGGGTCTCTGTTGAAACAGGTCCCTTCTGCCCTTGTAGTTGGAAAGCAGCCATAGATAATATGTAAACGAATGGATATGGTTTTGTTCCCGTAAAATTGCCTGTTGTTAGTGCTGAAATTTAAATTTCATATAATTTTCACATGCCACAAAATTTTATTCTTCTTTTGATCTTTTTCTAGCCAGTTAAAAAGTTTTAAAAATATTGTTTTCACACGTATTTTTTTAATCTAACCAAAATGGCAAATATTTTTTAAAGCTTCCAAATGTTGGCACGGGCACAGAAAAGCAGGAATTCTCAGGGAATGTGAAGTGATGCATTCTTTAGAGCTGGCAATGGAAAAATATATGTAAAACACCTTAAAATTTTTCATATTTTTGACCATTTCTAGGCATGTATCCAAAAAATAACTAGAGACATGCATAAAGATTAATGGGCAATGATATTCATCATAGAATTATTTATAGTATTGAAAAATTGAAAACAGACTCTAACTTGGGCAGATGGAGGTAATGTATCCCAAGCTCCCCATATTTCTCCAAACACATAGCCATGCTGTATAAAATATGATACAAATATTAAATACACAGACTACTAGAAAGTCAGATCACTTTCTTGGATCATATATACCCCTTGTTAGGGACAGAGTTTAATACCTGAATAGGAATAAAAGATAAGGAGTTGACCCTCCCTCCAAATCTGAAACCTGAGAAAAACTACCTGTTTCTTGAAAGGGAAGAGATGGTTAATGTTCTCTCCTTGTAAACAGTCTTCTATAAACACTTGCCCAAGAGAGGGAACTGTAAACAATGCTATGAGGACTAGAAAACGTCAAGCCCACCGTACACAGTTGTCTTGGGCATGGAGATACCAATGTGAGAAATTAATGGGAAAATTGTCCTTAATCTAGCTCCCTGGTGAGTCTGGTGGTACAAAGGCTATCTATTGTATAGCATGCATCTGTGACCCAAGACCGAGTATCTGATTCTCCAGAAGAATCAGCCTCCTAAAATGGAGAAATTTCCAGCAGTAGGGAAAGACAGTACTGAATCCTTGAGGATTTGAAGTCAGAGAAACTAGCACTTTAGGTAGATGTCACACCAGTCACCTGTAATTCCAGCACTAGGGAGGAGTCAGGAGGTTCTCCAGTGTGAAACTAATCTGGGATACACAACAAGACTCTGCTCCCCCAAGTAATTTAATAAAATAATACATACAATTTTTTAAAAAGGAAATTGGGAGCATAAAACTACTTGACACATACCATCAAATCAATGGTTTCAAATGTTTACATGCACAAAAGAAGGAAAAGAATCTATAATGAAATAACAAAGTGCTAGAAAAAAAACCAGGAATTCATCAAGGACAAAAATGAACCTTGCAGGGTGGGGTCAGTTGTGTCATTGAGATAAACTAGATGAATGGTTAGAGAGATAAAGGAAAAAAATTCTGTGAGTCAGAAAAATAGATTTGTGAAAATGACCATGAATATACTATAGAGGGATTAAAAGTGGATAAAATGGAAGACATATAAAGGAAAAAGTGAGAAGATCTGACTCTCACTCAACACATTCCAAGGGAGAAACAGAGCTGGAAGTGGCAATATTAGAAAAGACAGCAGCTGAGACCTTTCTGACACAGGTGGAAAGTGTGAATCGCTAAAGCAAATGGACAAACATAAAGCCATATGTATGTATCATGAAAACTTCACAGTCTGAGAAGTCAAGAGAAATTCAAAAGAGGACCAGCTAGAAAAGAATCACCTGCAAAGGGCATGAGGTAGTCAGGTCAGCAATAGGAGTAGCAGCAGCAGGAACTGAAAAGCAAGAAAAACCATACACTAGTGTCTTCCACAGGCTAAGAAACCGATCATTTAAATTCCTTTTTTTTTTTTTGTCATTTGAAATTCTATACTCCGAGAAATGAATACGCAACAACTGCAGAAAAAAAGAGCAAAATTTGTATTCCAAAAATAATTGCAGTGGGATTAAAACAAAATGTGATGGTATGTAGATAGGAAGACATCACAGTGAAATCCATTTCATTGTGCATTAACTAAAATCTAATTTTAAGAACTACTACAAGCACAGGCCTGTGATTCCAGCACTCAAGAGGCAGAGGCAGTTGGATCTCTTTGAGTTCAAGGCCAGTATGGTCTACATAGTGAGTTCCAGGCCTGCCAGGACCACATGGTAAGAGATACTGTCTTAAAAATAAAGGGAAATACATAAAAATAAGGGCCAGCGAAATGGTCCAAAGATAGATGAACTTGCCACCAAAGGTGAGGACCTGAGTTCCATACCTGGGACTCACATAGCAGACAGAGACAACCAAGTCCCACAAGGTGTCTTCTGATCCTCCCATGTGTGCCATAGAACCTGCATTATGCCCTCATAAAAATGTAAAATAAGTAAATAACTAAATGCTCAGAATGCAAAGGGGAAAAAATCTCACATAAGTTAAAAAACTGAAGATCCCTCTCTCTTCTCAATAGCAATTAAATAACTATATTCTTAAACTCAAAATACCACTAGAAGATGCAAGGAAGTCTTAAAAAGACAGAAGAGCTTGAATAGAAAGTCCCCTAAACTACCTACAAAATCTTAATGTAACTGTTGTTGCAGTAGATAAACCATGTTAAAGTTAATATGAAGAAAAGAAAGCAAAAAAATCAGAAAATATTTCAGGAATGAGAATTCTAAGAAAAAATCCTTCTCCATCCATTAAACATGAAAGCACATCATCAAGCTAGCATAATTCTAAAAACATGTTACTGAAGCACTATCAAGCAGATAGTGGAGTGCAAATGAACTGTAGCACAAGGTAACAGAAATTAGTGTGTGATAAACATTTGTGAATACAGGGGAAAAAGAAGACTATTCAATAGGATTGAGCAACTTTGTAGCTACCTAAAAAACTTGTGCTGGCTCTTGAGACAAGGACTCATAGTTGTCACCAAAATCTAGGGCACTGAATAAATTTAGCAGTGCTACTTGTGGTTGGGACTGGCTATCCTTGAAAGTTGTCAACGGAGCATAGAAAAAAATAGTTGTACACGCTTCTGTCTTCTTACTTGCTGCTCTGCAGTCACTGAGATTCTATAGCATTGAATTCTATAGCATTGAAGACAAGGGTAGCCATCCTAAGGGACTGAGGCGAAGCAAGATGGAACTTGAATCCCTGCGTGGCAGTTTGGAGACCAGGCATGCAGTGATCTGGAATGTTCACCTTAGTAGCTGTGTGACTTTGTACTTTAAGCCACAAATATTTTTTTTAGTATTTTAATTATGATTTTAAAATTTTATGTGTATGAGTATATTGCCTGCATGTAGGTAGGTGTACCCATGTCCTACAGTGCCCAGGAAAGTCAGAAGAGGATGTCAGAAGAACATGAACTGAAGTTATAGTGGTCATTAGCCATCATGTGGGTGCTGAGAATTGAACCTGGGTCCTCTGTAAGAACTGCAAGTGCTCTTAACGGCTGAGCCATCTCTCCAGCCCTGCCACTAATATTTTTGAATTTTCCCTCTGTAGCAGACTATTCTTTGTTCTTTTTCATACAAATGCCCACTGAAAAACAAAGGGACGGGGAGTGTGGGAAGATTTTCCAAAACTTTTTATTTAATTAATTTATTTATTATCTATTTATTATTTATTATTGAGACCAGATCTTCCTCTATCACCCAGGCTGGCCTAGATTTTGTAATAATCCTCCTCTCTCGGAATTCCAAGAGCTGGGATTGCTGGTATATACCACCATGCCAATTATTAAAACTCTTTAAAAATTTAAAAAAAAAATTCTGGTGCTGGAGAGTTGGCTCAGTGATTACAAATACTGGCTGCTCTTGCAAAGTCCCTGGATTCAATTCCCTGAAACTACATGATGGCTAACAACCATCTGAAACTCCAGTTCCAGGGGACCAGGCACCTTCTTCTGGCCTACATGGGCGTATCATGACACTGGTGCACTTACATGCAGGCAATGCACTCATACACATGGGATTAAACTCAATTAAAAAACAGTTTTGAAGTATATTTATGGTGTATAATTTGACGACTTGATACACGTATACATTTTGAAATAATCTGCACAACCAGGCTAATTAAATATTCATCACTTCACATGTTTTCTTTCTTTTTCCTTGTGGTGAGAAACACTTATGATCTACTCTCTTAGTAAACTTCATATGCACGGCACAGAACTGTTCGGTCTCCAGCGTGCGTTCATCTGACCTAACTAATCGAAACTTCGTACCTGTCCACCGACATCTCCTCGCCCCTCCTCTCAGCTACCACAACCATCATACTCTTTGGTAGCAGAGTATTCAGAGTGGAACTCATTTAATGAATTTGAAGCTGGCTTGCCCCTCCAAAGCCCAGCTTTGTTCATTCTGGGAAATCAGACATCTTGAAGGGACTGAGACTGGCCATCCTGCCACTAACAAGGTAGTTTGCCCCAGTTTCCTTAATCTGTCTTCTCCCTGGACCCCAAAGAGATCCGCTACAAGCACTTTGTTGTTTACAGCAAAAGCAGCAGCCAGGCCAAGCAACTTCATGGACGGGTGCCCGATGCCCCAATACCCACAGGCCACAACAGGAGGGCCAGGTGTTTGCCTTCAGCTGCCAGGGTTGCACCACAGGAAAGGAACCCTCAATTAGGACATCAAGTATTTATCAGGCCCTCTAGCGACCAGCTCATCATTCTCCACAGGGTACTGATTCGCTGCTTGAAATGTCACTACCTGCCTCTTGGCCTAAGGCAAAAAGTTTTCTGGTTTGTTAACCTTGCCAAGTGAGCCCAGGGCTGTGCAGAGGAGAAGAAGGAGGTTCTAGGACTTCAGGATGCCCCCAGGGAGGAACCTGGTCCCTATCTTTATGAGGCTGCTATCGCTATAGACTCTCTAGGCTGGTTACTTATCCATGGATCCAGGGATAAAGCCTCTGGGCGCCCTTGCTCTGAGCACAGACATGGCTTGGGGACTCTGGGAAATGCAGGCGAAACTGTCATCCTACCCTGAGCTACCCAGGCGAAACTGAGGGGCTGAACCCTGCTTGCTGTGGGTAGCTTTGATGAGGAACTATTCCTCCTTGCTGCTCCCATTCCGACCATACCTTAAGTGCATGTGTTCCCACGGCCACATCTCCTCCCTCTGCCCCTACGTTTCTTTTTGCTGTTGTTTTTGTTTGGCTCTTTCAGTAAGGGTCTCCCAAGATTGGAGATTGGCTCCCAGATTGGCTTTCACCTCCACCGGGATTACAGGCCTGGTTTTAAACTATCCTTAAATTGTGTGGTTTGCTCTGTTCCACGTCCATTCTGTAGCAACTTGGTTTATATCAGGAATGTAGAAAAATTATAACCCAAGACTCAAAAAGACAAACAAAAGTGGCTAGGATGTAACTGCCTAGAGCACTTGCCTGGAGTATGCAGGCCCTGGATTTCATCTCCAGCACCAGGGGCGGGTGCGGGAAACCCGGCTACTAAAAGGAAATTTACAAGACAAAATTTTGCTGGCCAAGCTTATGAACCTCAAAGATCCTTAAAGCCATGCCTCATAGCACAGGATTGCAGCTGGCGTGGCGAAGATGGGAGGAACTGGGAACTGACCCGCTGTGGTCTCCCTTGCACTTTTGCAGGAATCAGGGAGTGCAGCGCAGTGTTTTCCCAAGCCACAAGTGGCTCCCAATTTCTTCTCAGCGCAGCCTTCTCTAGGAAGCAGCTCTCTGACAAGGCTTCTCCTCTAGGGGGCCTCCTAACGCTATTCGTCCACACCTGCCAGTCACAGGGCCCTGATTCCAAATGATTGGCAGTAAGTGTTCATCAGAAGAGAAACCTGTTGAAATATATATGAATAAATTACGTATTAGTGCACTTAAAATTATTTGGAAGTGGGCTGGAGAGTTGCCTCAGCTGTTAAGAGAATTGGCTGCCCTTGCAGAGGACCCAGGTTCGATTCCCAACATCCACATGGTGGCTAACAACTGTTGATAACTCCAGTTCAAGAGGAATCTGAGGCCCTTTCAGACCTCCAAGGGCATTGCTCGACATGGGGACACGTTCATACATGTAGGCAATGCACTAATACACATAAAATAAAAATAATAAATAAAATATTTTAAAAAATCATCTGGGACTATGCTAACATAGGCAAATATGCAATCGTAGCAGTAAATGAATAAAGAATATTTATATTATACACTATACAGACATGCTTTTAAAGTTAAAGTCTGAGATCAAGGATAGAAAGGATGAAAATAATTTCAGAATAAAAAGTCCTTCAGAGGTGGAGGTGTAGTACTTAACTGGATATACTCTTCAACTGTACCTAAAATCTATTATTTCTTTAAACTATCTGAAGCAGAGGCTGGGGAATGTAGCTCAGTTTGTAGAATGCTTGCTAAGCATTGCCTGGATTCAATCCACAGTACCACATAAATCCTTCCTGGGAGCACAGGCCTCTAATCCCAGCACTCTGGAGGTGAAAGCAGAAGGATCTGGAGTTCAAGGTCATTCTCCACATAGCATATTTAAGAACAGCCTTGAATACAACAGTCTCTTTTTCTCTCTCACACATATATGGCAAAATTTGACATGTACTAAATTTGCATAATGCTTAGATGATTGTATTGTTTTTCTCTGCATAGTCTGTACATGGGAATTCTTTTATAATTTAAAGTCAGTTGAAAAGCCTAAATGACTAATGCAAATTAGTTGAACACTTTACAGTAAACCTACAGGATGAATATCCTATAATCTTTAAGAATCACTCTATCAGGGGCTCGGAGAAATGATCCGGCCCCTGTTGCTCTTACAGAGAACCAGGAGTCAGTTCCAAGTACTCTCATGGTGGCTAAAAACCATTCATAACTCCAGTTCCAGAGAATATGGTTCTCACTTTTAGCCTGTACATGCATTGCATGACATGAGTGTACTTAAATGCATTCAGGCAAAACAGTCATACACATAAAATTATTAACATTTTTATTGAATTTTTGTGCATTTCATACATCTTGTTCATATTTTGAGCCAATCCCCTGTCTATACAACCCCATAGGCCCCTGCTGGATTTCAGACATTCAGTCATATATTAAGGTGTATTTGAGTCAAGTTTGTGTCTCCAAATGTCCCTCGGTGTGAGTCCAGCCACTGGAGCCTGGTCAACCTATATCTAGCGTCACTCCCTTAAAGAAGACCAACTCTCTCTCCCTCACCCAGCCATGACCAGTTGTCTATAGTTCCTCAGCTAAGGTTGGGGCTTCTGACCCATTTCCCCACTTCTGTGCTGGGTTTTTGTCTGGTTTGAATTTACATGGGTCTTGTGTGTGCTGTTACCATTGCTGTAAGTCCATATGAGCAAATTCCCAGCTGCCTGAAAAGTTCCGCTTCCTTGTGGTCATCCACCACCCTTGACTCTTACAGTATTTCTGTCCCCTCTTCTGAAATGGGCCCTGAGCCCTGGATAGCAGAAGTTTAATATAGGAGACTTATCCAGGGACACACACACATGGTACAGTCTCTTATTCTCTACATTTTGGCCAGTTGTGGCTTTCTGTGTTGATCATCATCTGTTAGAGCAGAAAATCTCCCTGGTGAGAATTGAGAAATGCATTAATATTCTTTCCATCTCCTGTTCTTCTTTGTTGCCTGAATCTTGGATGTAGAGGTTACATTGTAGATTTGTCACTGGATCAAAAAAATTGAGGGGAAAGACCCCAAACAGGTGTGGTACAAAGGCTTACATTAGAATACAATGGCATGAGGACACATTTTGTCTTGGAAAGATAGTTTCTTTTTGCATCATTTATCTATAAACATGAAGATAAATGTCAGGTTGTCACACTTGGGTACAGCTTAATAGTGCCAGATTTGTGTTTAATCTTATGTACCAGGTTTACAATGAACAGTCATTTCAGCAGATCAAAACAATCTAGTAAACAATTTGTGCAAATAAGATGTCAAAATAAATTTATCAATTAACAGTAGTGGTCAATTTTACTCAAAGTACTCTATTACTTTTTGTTGCTACTATATTTAGTGCTGTGTTGCCACCCTGTGGACAATTGAAGTAATACTTTCTATGAGCATAAAATAACTGAAATCATTTCTTTTACTACCATTTAATGTGCTTATGCTGCCATCCTATGGACATATGGAAGAATACTTTAAGAATGTAAAATGGGAGTTGGAGAGATTGCTCAGTGGTTAAGAGCACTGGTTGCTTTTGTAGAGGAGGACTTCAGTTCCAGGGAATCTGACTCCTTCTTCTGACCTCTGTGGGCATTGCACAACACGGATGCATTTACATACATGCAGGCAATACACTCATAGACATAAAAAAGAATGTAAAATAAATGAAATTATTATTATTATTTGCTTCTACTTTATGTGATGGGACTATGGTCCCATCATTTGGACAAATATAAGACTACACTTATTAAAGTAAGTGAAAACCAGACAGGTGCTTTAGATACTAACAAAGATATTATTTATAACTTTTATTATTAAAATTTGCAAAACAAATTAACTACACATGGAAGAAACACTTTAATATAAGACTTGGAACTCTGAAGCTGTTAGAGGAAAACACTTCAATACAGAGGCATAGGTAAGGACTTTCTGAATAGGACTCCAGTGGCTAAGAAAATGTCAACACTTGACAAACCTCATACAATTGAAAAGCATCTGAATCACAAATGAAGCAGTTAATGAAATGAAGAGACAGCCTGTGCAATGGCAAATATCTTTGCCAGCTAAATAACTGACAAAAGAAAAATATTCAGCATATGCGAAAAACTAAAGAATCCCTAAACATCCAGTACAAAAACAACTCAATGAAAAAGTAGGCTAAGGAATTGAAGAGAGTTATCAGAAGTAGAAATAAGAATGTCCAATAAATATTTAGAAAGTGTTTAACATCATTAATCATCAGAGAAATGCAAACAAATGATAATCCAAGGAGTGGGGAAAGAGGAAGAGTTAGTGGGAATGTAAGCCACAGTGGAAATCAAATATTTATTGCTTCATAGAGAATAATATAAAATAAAAATAAAAATAAACAACTTAATGGAGAAAGGGTTTATTTGGCTCCCAATTCCAGAAGAATAGCGTTCATCATGGCAGGGAATACATAGCAGCAGGCAGAGAAGGCACAGCAGCAAGAGCAGGAAGCAGGCTGATCACATTACATCCACACTCAGGAAGCAGACAGCCATGAATGCCTTCTGCTTCTCAGTTCATTTTCTCTATCCACAATCCAGGATCCCAGCCAGGGAATGGGTGTCACCCACAGTGTGCAGGCATTCCCACTTCAATTAACGTAATCAAGATAATCTCCCATAGGCATGCCCAGAGGCCCCTCTTCCAAGTGATTCTAGATTCTGTTAAACTGATACCACTAACCAGCATAATAGGCAAAGGAGAATAAAACACAGTGGGCTGAAGCCGGAGAAGGCAGAATGACTGACTCCTCCACAGGTTTGGCCCTACTGTGAGATGGCAACATGGAGAGATGTCAGAGTGTGATGAAAGAACTGTGGGGGCCATTGTTGTGAACATTCCAATATTTATTACAATGTAGATTATTTTAACTTAAATTATATATTATAATTGTGTGTATATGGTATGTGTACAACCACACATACCGTGGTGCATATGAGGAGGTCTAATGAAAAAATTTGTGGATTCAGTTCTCTTCTTATGTCTTTATTTGGGTTCTGAGGATTAACTCAGGTCACCAGTCTTGCACAGCAAGTGCCTTTACCTGCTAAGGCATCTCATTGTCTGTAAAATGTAGATTTTGCCATGCAATTTAATTAATTTATATTATTATTTTTTCTGTGTATGAGTGTTTTGCCTGCATGTATATAAGTGCACCATGTATCTTTAATGACTGTGGAGGCCAGACATCGGCGCTCAAGGCTAAGGTATCAAATCTCTTTGAACTGTACTTACGGTTGATTCTTAGTCTCCACATGAGTGCTTGGAACTGAACCCGGATCCTCTGCGAGAACAGCCAGTGCTCTTAAGGGCTGAGTTGTCTCTCTAGCTCTATGACATTTTATTATTCACCCAGGTTTACACATGAAAGTATTCCACCAACTGCCATGGAAAGGGGCAACACTTTCAAACTAACTGGCTGTATGGGGACTTGGTGCCCCTGTTGCCATCTGCATCATCACCACACTGCTCTTTGATGATCACCCCTGCCTCATAGTCACTACTACCAGCACATCCTGTGATGTGACAAACTGGGAACCAGCTGTGTGATTAGGTCACACTCTGCAATTTGTTCTGTGATGCTGCTATTATTATTATTATTATTATTATTATTATTATTGGCAATATCTCACTGTATAACCCATCCTGATCTAGAGTTCACCTTGTAACTCAGGCTGGCCTCTAATTCATGAAATTCTCCTGCGTCTACCTCCTGAGTGCTGGGATTATTGGTATGAGCCATCACGCCTAGCTCTGTGGTGTTCTTTGTCACACATTATGAAGTTTCTTCTGTTGGGCAGTGGTGATAACTGCCCAGCACGTGCCACCTCTGAGCATGTAAGTGAGCTACAAGAGTTCATCACTACACATTCCCCCAGGGAGCCCCAGTAAGTGTGGGGTCTGGCCTATTGAGCAAAGTTTGTGTCCCTACATGTCCTTCTGTGTGCAGCCATTCAGTGAAACTGGGTTAACCTATCTAGTGTCACATCCTTAGAGAACACTAATTCTCCCTCTCCCAGTAGTTACTGGTTGCCAACAGTTCTCCAGCTAGGGTTCGGGTTTCTTACTCAATTCCCCCTTTCTATGCTGAGATTTTGTCTATTTTGAGCTTGCATGGGTCTTGTGCATGCTGTTACTATTTCTGTAAGCTCATATGCATACATTTCCAATTGTCTGGAAAACCCTGATTTCTTGTGGTCCTCTACTACCTCTGGCTCTCACAACTTTTCTGTCCCCTCTTCCCAATGGTCCCTCAGTCCTGGGTAGCAGAGATTTGATAATAGATGTCCTACTCAGGAATAAGCAGTCTGCACTCACTTCTTCTCTGCAATTTGGCCCGTGGTGGCTTTCTAGGTTAATCACCATTTGTTGCATGAGGAAGCTTTGCTGGTGAGAGTTTAGACATTCTTTCCACCGCATGTTCTACTATGCTCCCTGAGCCTTCAGGGTAGTGGTTGAGTTGAATAGATGTGTCACTTAGGGATGAGCACCTCACAGACACTTATTCTCTGTGTTTGACCGAACTTGGCTTGATAGGCCTTAATATATATGCCATAGTACATAAAAACAGGCAAGAGGTGGGGGCTAGACGAAGGGTGCAGATAGGGGTGGGGGCGTAAATACAATCAAGATGTATTGCATGAAATTCACAAAAATTCAATAAAAATAAATAAATAAATGATTTTTTTGAAAAAGAATGACTGATTGGGACCTGGAATGGGAAAGCAAGGAACTGAAAACCACAGAACATTTTCTCAGAGATGTGACATGGATTCGGTAAAGTTCAGGGCCCTTGCTCTTTCTTGCCTCAGCATTGAGGGGTGGGGAATTGGTGCCTAGACTTCCCTCCCTCCCCCTCCCTCCCCCTCCATCCCTCTCCCTCCCCCTCCCTTCCCCTCCCTCCCCCTCTCTCACAGGACCTCATGTAGCTTATCTTGCCCCAAGTTCACTATGTCATCAGAATGACCTTAAACTACTGATGCTTCTTCGTCTAGCTCCAGGCTTATGCCACTGCACCAGATCTGTGTGGTGCTGTGGGCCTTCAAGCATGCCACGTAACTCTCTAGTACCTGAGCTATAGTCCCTAGTTCTTCTTTGTTTCTTTTCTGTATTCCATTTTATACATTCTTCCTCACAACCCTGTTGAAATTTTTTTATAAGCTATCCTGGTTGGACTGAGCCACCCAGATCCACTGGAAGTCTCAGAGAAGAGCATGAGATTACTCTTACACTACCGAGAAGAAGAAATCCTGTTTTTAGATGGAATATCATGAGCATCCTGGCAGGAAGCTGCAAACTAGTGATGTGTGTCTTAGAAGAGGTGGGGTCATTTGGCATCTTTCAAGTAGGGGTTGTGGAGGAGGTTGAAGGCTGCCCAGTCCTTTGTGTTCGTAGTCCTCTGCTGCTCTAATCTTCCACAACAATCTTATTTCTGCTTTTTCAAGACAGTTCCTATTAAAAATTGTTAAATAACTTTTTATATAACAAAAATACCTGTGGGTTTTCTTTTTTGGATATTATACCACAAATAAATTATGAAGTACAAAGAAAAAAAGCCATAAAAAGAAACCCGTATCTGCCCTTTACTATCCTCTCTGCTCACTCATTTCTCTGGTTCACTTTGAGTATGTACTTAGGTTATGGGAAGTTCTTGAATTTTGACCATAGTAAAAAAAAGATAGCACTCCAGAATCAGGTGACATTCATATTTAAAATAAAATACACTAGGAAAAAAGCAGATTTATGTTTGTAAGGAAAACAAGACATCTGAGAGATTTAGCAATTGAAGACTTCCAGTACCTAACCTGTTTCTGTGTATAGAACATTTAAAGAAAGAGAAATAGCCATGAATTCCCCAGTAAAGACAATTTTCTTTTATAGTGTGACTATTTTCTTTGCTTCCACTGTGAAATTATCCTTTCTTTTTTAAGGCCCTCAGAAATTATATGGCTGCTTGAATCTGGACCTTTGAAAGAACTTCCTGTTTTCAAACGATTACTCCACCTGTCAGAGAGACACCGCACACTATGTCCCTTTATATGTAAGAATCTTGGAATATTTATTACTCATAATCTGACATTTAGGTTGTCATGGGCATCAAAATGTTTAGAGTTACCTATTTCTCTTAGAGCAGGCATTCATTACCATTTGGATTTTCTGGAAGATTTCCTTGAGATCTTCAAGGTGGTTTTTGAATCCCTATAGTCTGAACATTTGCTTGTGTTTAGGAGCACTTCAATACTATTGGATGCTACTCCAAACAGAGTCATCCCAGCCATCTCAATTTTGATATGAAGATCTTTTTCAGGATGATCTATTAGACTCGGTGGTTAGCATTTTTAGGTGAGCACTGCTGAACTCATTTTGAATGTGAATGATAACTCAGTGTTGGGTCATGTCATTTCCACTATCAAGTATCTCTTTAACTGTAAGTAGTCATGTCATTAACTCTTAAATTTTGGTTAAATTATGACTTAAGAACTTAAATGATGGTGTTGCCACAACATAAGGTGTCCTTCCTTTTATAAGTTGCACATCTTACTGTTCTTTACAAACTTACATGTAATATAACATTGACCATAACACAATTTTGAGATGTACACTTTAGAGGTATTATGTGCATTTATTGGGTTCTAGTCATGTCTAGAACATTTTGTCTTCTGCATCTGGAACTTTTCCCATTCAGTACCCAGCCCTTGGCAACCACCATTATACTGCCTGTCTCTATGGAGTTGCCTCCTCTATGTACATCATATATGTGGAATAATGCAGTCTTTTATGATTGCATACTCTCACTATCATGAATTCAAGATTCATCTTGTATGTCAGAATTTCCTTCTTCTCCTTTCTGCTTACATACCACTTAAATTCTTTAATACTTTATTATTTTTATTTTATATTTATGAGTGTATTGCATCTATGTAAGTGCACCTGTGTCATGCAATGCCCATGGAGGTCAGAAGAGGGCAATGGATCCTTGGAACTGGAATTATAGATGGGTGTTAGTAGCCATGTGAGTGCTGGGAATTGAACCTGGGTTCTCTTCTAAAGTAGACAGTGGTTCTTAACCATTGACTCATCTCTCCAGCCTGTACATACTATTTTTTGTTTATTCATTTGTCCATCAATGAACATGCTGATCAGTTCGACATTTGAGTACTGAGGATGATGCTGTGTTTTGGCTACACCAATATCTATTCAAGGCCCTACTTTGTTTTCTTTTAAGTAATTTGACCCAAGGCAGAAATCCTAGTAATTCTGTGTTTAAGTCTTTGAGGAATGACTGTATAGTTCTCTATAGTGGCTGCAAATATTTTCCATGACCACCAGCAGTGCCCAAAGATTTTAATTCCTCTACTTTCTCTTTAATATTTATTTTCTTTTCAAAGTATTCTGTGTAAAGAACTATGTTCAAACTGAATTAAGGAGACAGAAAGGCAAGTATTTCATATTTTTTCACATGGTTCTTTGTTCATAACTTTCATTTTATAAGGCTCAGAATGCTAAAAATAGCCACTGACATATGATTAGGCTATTTGCTGACATTCATTTTATGTAAATAAATCCTGTTGAATAAGGTGCGTGTCAATAAAGTGTGTGACCATGAGGGCTCTGGGAGCTGCATTACCCATTTTATCTATGTAGCTTCCTGAACTTGAGTATATGAGTCATCCTCTTCGAGTTCTCTTTCCTGATCTATAATGTGTGAATAATAACTGCGTGGGGATCATTGGAGGGCCCAAAATGTCAAATGTGTTAATATTCCTGAAGTGTTTTAACAAGGTTTGACCTAAGGAAAGCATAGACTAAGAGTGCAAAGAATGTTTGTGAGAGCCAGGGCTCAGTGAGGCAGTGTTCTGAGCTGAATATGTCTAACAATAGTTCTTTTACTCAGGGTCTCTGGGAATCCCTCCTGTACAACATTGCTTGTCATTACAAAGAATGTTTGTGATCCATGTATCTTCTAATGGATCAGGTCACCAACAACAAGGTAAGGTAAAAATTTAAAAGAAGTTATTTAGAGGTTTTCAAATTTTATATTTAAGAATACATGCAGCCATTCTATGAGTTTCAGACATGGGAAGCACCAAATCCTGCTAGGTTAGCTCATTAGTGTGGTACAACAGCATTTTCCACCCTGTTTCCAGTTCTGCTGCAAAGCACACTTGGTCCTTCAGTCCACAACCTCAGATCTGCTTTGGCAAGGTGGAGCTCATAGGCAGGGTATAAACCAAGCCAGCCATCAACTTCAAACTCATTTTGCTGATATAACTTCCCAAGTAGTACAGTTATTGATTTCACCCAATTAGAAGACATATATAAAATAGAAGAGTTTGGAGAAATGGGTATAGTGAGGAATGTTTCCTCACAAGGAGATACAGTTTGTAGGTGCCTAAAGCCTTTTGCATGACCAGTGGCAATGACATTATCTATATGCCTGGTGTCTAAGAGACTTCACCGCCTTTCTTTCTGCTAAACAACACAGCAAGATTTCTCAAGTCATAATTTTCTCATCCTCATTAACATCAGGCTCAGAGGTTTGAGTCGACAAGAGATACAGATAAGGCTGTTCATAGTGTCAATGTAAAGTGAAAACTTTTGTCAAAGAAAATATATGCTCACATAAAATATTCAGGGCATTTTGTAAGTTGCATTCAAAGCAAAATTTTTTAATGTGGAATTTGGAGTAAGTAATGGGCAAAAATTGAAATATTCATAATTCCTCATGCCTTACATGTAGGTTTTCATTATGTGGTGTTGGAGATTGTACTCAGGGTCTCACATGTAAGGCAATGAGTACATTGCTGATCTATATCCCAAGATATTCTCACTCTACCTTCAATTATATAAATATATACATCTTTCTTTAGAAACGTACACATTTCAGAAAATGTAAAAAATAAAAATGACAGTCTACCCTAACCCACTGTTCTCCTTAGAGTGCTTGTCTTTGTATGCATTTTTTATGTTCATATCTCTGGATATATAAGGAAGTCTGATGTGATTTTAATTTGAAATATATGGTAAAACCATGTGTGTTATTTTTCATTTTGCTTGTACAAGTCATGTAAATTAACCCAGTCGTTGCATCCTCATATCATATTCCACTATTACATTGGAGAAATCATTATTCGTATGTGCATTCTGTGCTTATTACATTCATTTAGGTTATTTATAATATTCATGCTTTGCAAACTATTGGAAGAAATGTCATCTTACGTATAATATTGCAAAGTCTAACATTACTGTAAATTCCAAGAATGGCAATTTGTAGTTAACAAGTATGAGCATTTCAGCTTCTAAAAGATACCCTGAAATTGTTGTCCAGAACATCTCACAGTGGGTAGTCACGGATTTCTACCTTCTTTTATCCTTACCTACAATGTTTAGAACCCTGATGAGTGTATAGACCACTTCCACAAAATATTCAGACAGCAGGGACAAGGTATGAATGGCCAGTGCTCTGTAAACTACAAGTCTTTCTGTTTTACCTCCTTCCCTTGTATTCCTGGCCTGATTCTAATTTTCTCAACCTAATTTCCAGACTTACTGAGGTAAAGGACTGGATCTTCAGGCTGAAGGGCCTCATTTGCAGCTTCTTATCCTTGGGTTTCGGAATCATCTTGGCAAGCAGCAGATACTGGTGCCTGTGGGAATTTGACAGGGAAGTTGTTCAGCTTGTGTTCATTGGACTCTGGGAAGCTTGTTACTATCAAGAATTTAACATTTCTGGTTAAGTGACTAATCTGCTGGTGCACAGCCCTATCAATTTGACCTAGACCATTTCACTAGAATTTTATTATGTGCAGAACCTGATATTATTGTCTGTTTTCTTAAAACCTATAGTCTTGATTCTCAGCGCAGTAGCCCATAGGGTTATCTATGTCAAAAACCCCGATTTCAGATATCCAGATGTTGTGTTACAAGGCTTCTACCTTCATTCTGGGTCTCAGCAGTCTGTGCACCATTGTTGCTGTGAGTTGGAATTATGTGGTAGATCTCTATGGTCACAGCACTCTTTACTTTCCACCCACCTTCCCCATTAAGAAAGAAGCCGTGATAAAGAAATACTACACTCTTGTGCTCCCAATAGGGATCCTGACAGTCACCTTTTCAGTCTTTGGTGTAGCTATGTTCATTTATGAGAGTAAGTCATTGAAATTACAGTGCCAAGTAAAGCTCTCATATGCTACCAAACTGGACCATCAGAAGGCTTGATGTGTGGCATCTGGTATTTGCACCATCTTCCAAGAGCCTCTGTGATGAAATTTTCTACATGGATACAGTACTTTTGTAGTCATCTTACTTAAAATACATCAACTTGATGGTTTCTTGAGGTGTGCTTAAAGCTTATAGCCTTCACTAACTGGTGAATACGTCCTTTTCTTAAAGGTTTTCACTTCCTAAACTCTCTAAGCCAAAATCCTGTTTGCCAACCATCAAAGGCAGACAAAAGTACTGATGAAAAGCAAATTGTATAAAGGAACCCCTAAAGGTCTTTGATGCAACAGAGGACACTGAGACATAGGTTATTCCTTGAGGTCACGGATTTATATAATGCTAGAGAGAGTGTCCAAAATCAGAGGAGTTGTTTTGAGCCATCTGGAAAGGTAGAAGTGGGAGAGTCTTGCACTGTGGGGAAGTGAAGAAGGAATCCGGACCTTGTGGGGAGGTATGAAGGAAAGGCACCTTAGGTGGATTCACTGGATGGGCTCGGGATGTGCCTTATCCTTGTGTTGTCTAAGGTCTCTAAATTCCTAGCTGCTTGTCCTCAACACAGAGGGAGTGTGTTTTACACACTCAGCAGGGCTTACCTCTTCCTGCAGCAGCAGGAGTCCCAGAATCAGTCATGAGGACTGACTATCAGGGATAGAAATTTAAGAAAAGGCCGCTGTGTTTCTGGGATTTAGCATTTTTTGAAGCTTGTCACAGACTCACAGATATATTCCCATTAGGATGCCTTCTAGTATTCGTGAGATTACAGAGAAATGTGGTCTGATTAGCCCCTAACTGAAATCTAACACTTCAATCATTTTATTTCTACAATAAAATAGAATTACATTTCAGGAAGCAGGGGAAAATGGGCCGGGGAGTTGGGACATCAATTCGTCTGACCTCTTCAAGTTGCATGTGTGTAAATAAATAAGAGTGTTAGGTTGGTCCCTCTATTCCCTTGGTTCTGTGTTCTTCAGTCTGTTCAAGGTTTCTGGGTCAGTGGCTGGTATTGGAATTCTTGCGTCAAGATGATGTTATCCACATGTGTCTGAGTACCATGTTGTAAAATGTTGTGGATGAAGTGGATCAGCAGACAGATCAGGAGGGACCTGTGTATGTAATATCGAGATGGTTAATTGAAGGGCAATTACAGAAGCCCGGAAATCCATGGAGAGTTTTGAAGCCTTCTACGCCATGTTTCTCACGCCTCTTGTTTGATTATTGAAGTACAATCAGCTAGTTTATTTGCTGTCTCTGACCAGCATGGGCTGGTTTACCTAAGAGCTGCATTCCTCATCTAAAAACAGGCAAAGTCCCCTTTTTCCACCGACAGCAGATCTAAACCTCTCCTGTTGTGTAGATTGACTGCTGCCAAGGAATGGACCTGATCTTGAATTTTATTTATTTTTTTTAAACAATATTTTATTTATTATTTTTCTTTTACATTTAAGAGTGTATTGCTTGCATGTAGGTAGGTGCACCCTTGTTGTGAAGTGCCCGAGGAGGTCAGAAGATGGTGTCAGAACCCCTGAAACTAGAGATAATGGTTGTTAGTCACCGTGTAGGTGCTGGGAATCAAACCTGGGTTCTCTGTAAGAGCAGCCAGTGCTGATAACCGCTGAGCCATTTCCAGCCCTCTGATCTTGAATTTTAGTTAGGTTTTGTGAAATTTTATCCTTGCTCTCATGTGTGTGTTGAAAGAGTGATAGCAAGTTACAGAGATATTTAAGCTGGCAACTCCAGTGTCAATACCCACTGTAAGGGGAATAATAATGAGAATAATAATGTTCTCTCTCTCTCTCTCTCTCTTTCTCTTTGTGTGTGTGTGTGTGTGTGTGTGTGTGTGTGCGCGCGCATGTGTGCGCGTCCCATTGGGGGAAAGAAAAACTGGCTGTTAGGAGACACATCTACATTTTGAGATAAATATACGAAGGTACAAGTCCCAGACCAATTTGTGGGGAGACAGAAATAGGCTGAGGTACCACAGAGGAAGTTGTCCTGTTCAGATTGGCAGTTGGTAAGGTGGAGGGAAATGAGAAGTGTTTTATCTTCCCAGGCAGAGAGAGAACTGGCTTAAACTGCCCTTGTCAGAAGGGTTAGAGTTAGGAATATTTTGGAAAAATATGGTATTATGTTTGTGTCTAGATATTAGGAGGAAGAGGTGTTAGAGAGGGAAAGGGTTTTTTGACAGGTTTGTGTACAGTTTCCATTTGTTGGAAGACAATGTGAAAAGGCCATGGAGGGTGCCTGTGCATCCCATCAGTACAGAGTTCCAGTAGAATCTAAATCTGTGGACAAAGAAGAATATATGAAGCTTGAGAAATGCAGCAACTGGGAGAGTTTCCCATTTCGAGGCAGTGATGCGGTCTAGTCAACACCATGATAGAGATGATCAGAGGCAGACTGGATAATAATAGTGAAGGGTCTGGCTGTCCCACTGGGATACTTCTGTATAAAGACTGTCTAGTAAAGCAAACAGGGGGTTGGCCTATTAAGAGGCTATGCATGATAAGGAGTCTAATAATGGAGATCCTATTGCCCATAAACGGGGATTTTGGAGATATTCTGGTTATATGTGTCAAGTAATTTAGAAGCTCTATGAACAGGAACATGGAGAATCATGGGAGATACGAAGCCCAAGCCTAGGTATTATCTCTTTAATTAAAATAGTAATTGCCTATCAGCCCTTTCAGATATACATAAAAGAGTCTCTTACCCATCTTGAGAAGATATCTATCATCACTAGTAAATATTTGGTCCTCTTGATGCATGGCATATGGGAAAGTCAGTCTGCCAGTCCTTGCTAGGGACTTGTCCTCTGGCTTTGTGACTTGAGAAATACAGGATCCTAATGCAGTCCCCAGGGTAAGGACCTTTGACTTACAGCACAGGACTGGGTAACTCATAGAGATCACTGGTAAAGGAAGACTCTTCCATGAGTTGTGACTAGAGATAAGGTAGGGGGAAGTAGCTCACATGGAACTGGTCGTAGAGAGTTGTTGAAACTTTAAGCTTCTCTTTTTTACATAAAAATAATTTTCAACTCAGTAATATCAACCTGGATTTAAGGTAGATTCATCTTGGTCTAATTTTCCTTTTCTTCAGATGAGTAATGGAGAGGGTTAACTGGCAAGGCAACAAGGAGAAAGGAGGATCTGGTCGCTTGGAGTTTAGCTTTCTTGTCAGCCTTATCATTTTCTAGGATAACGGTTGAGTTTAATATGGGGAACTTGTATTATTTACTTTTCTATTGCCGTGATAAAAAACCATGACCAAGGCAACTTACAGAAGGGAGAGTTTATTTGGGCTTATGGTTCCAGAGGGATGAGAGTCCATTATGGAAGGGAAGGCATGGCAGGAAGCAGCCCGAGCACAGAACTGAATTCTCAAATTTTCAGTCATGTGCAAGAAGCAGAGAGATGGCAAACCAGAAATGGGGTAAAACAATAACTCTCAAAGCCTGCCCGTAATGACATGCTTCCTCCAGCAGGAACACATTTCCTAAGGGTTTCATGACCCTTCCCAAATAGAGTTAACAACTAAGAACTATACACCATCCTCTCTTCCAAGGGCTCAAAGATCATTGCAGAAGAGGGAGCAGAAGGACTGTGGAAGTCAGAAGTGGTGGAGGAATGGAGGGAGGCTGTGTTGTCTGTAGACAGCAAGCTGGTTACATATATGAACCCACAGAATGGACATGGAGTGCTGGGTAAGAAAGCCCAACCCTATCTGAGGAACTATTAACATCTTGTGGTTACTGAAAGGGGGAGGTTCAGTGTCGTTTAAGGGTGAGAGCCTTGGTAGATTGAGCAGGTTCCTGCGGATTGACCCACATGAAAAGCATTTGTCCTTACAAGTTTCACTCTATATAGAGTCCAGGAAATTGGGTGGGTAGTAGGGGAGGTGAAGATGGGGGAGGGGATTGAAATCTAATTAAAATATTCTGTATGAGATTCACAAACGTTCATAAAAATAACTGCAAAGAAACTTACAGTAATTTTTGTTAATATAAGAACTTCATACAATGTTCTTTCATCATTGTCAGAACCCCCTCCCCCACCCCTCTAACCTGCCCACTTCATGTCGTCCATTACTAGTTTTCTTCCCCTTTTACTTTTTAAAATGCTTGTCAAATCCACTTCGCATCTCTCAAATGTTCTTTGGTCTGGGTCCATCCCCTGGAAGATATAACCTTGAGACACAGATCAAGAAGAATGTTGAAGTTGGATTTTAAAAGCGAAGATCAATACAGGATTATTGTACGCCTATAGAAAACTTCGTCAAAGTTCGGTTTCCCAGAATGGGGACTGGGAAAAGAGAACTTAACTCAGGTCAGCTTTGGATCATCATGGAGTTCTGCCTAGCACCCAGAGATGAACACAATCACATAAGCAAGCAAGCAGGGCCAAAAGCAGAATTTGGCATTTAGCTATGGCAGACCATTAATTACAGAACTATTGAAGAACATTCTGTGGGTCTTGTGGTTGACTAGCTCCTGGGGCCTGCTGAGTACATCGGCTGCAAGGACAAAACAAGTATAAGGTTCACAGGATGCAATTCCAAAATGGAGTCACTCTGACTCACTTCTGGCAGTTAGCTTGCTACTATCCCCGAAGTTCTACCAGAAACCTGCTAGAAAGCATTTATACTTTCGTTAGTGTGGCAGGTTACAAAATCAACTAAAAAAATCACTGGCTTCTCTAAAAACAAAACACTGAATTCATTCAACTTGGTCAGTTTATCATGATTATTAATTCAAAGCTCAGGAATATGAACTGTGGCACTAGACACCATAAATAAATAATTTAACTTAACATTACTTAAGAAAATTAACATGCTGTAAGCCCTCCAAATACCAAGGATAAGTTTTATGTTTCTTCTGTTTGTTCTATGAGAGGAGGGTCTACTTGTAGGCCCAGCTGGCCAGGAACTTGCTATGTATATAAGACTGGACTCTAGATCAGAGAGATCTGCTTGTTTCTGCTTGCCAAATCCTGGGACTGAACGACTGTGCCAACACCCCGGCCAAAGATAGATTTTTACTTAAAGATGTGTAAGTATCTATATAGCACTATATGGAAAATTATTCAAGGTACCAAAGAACATATAAGGAAGTACAACACTGTAATGCAGGCAGACAGTGGGACAGAGGAACAGACAGCTAGGATTCAGCCAGGAAGCAGTGTTGACTGCTCCTGACACTGGCCCAGAAGATTCACACTGAAATTGGGAATCCCAGTAACAGCAGGACAATTCCTTATATACCCTTCATCAGTTTCCCCCGTAAGTTTTAGTCTCTTCGTCTCTCTTCTTTGGTAACATACAATCTAATAGTGTGTCTACAACACAGTGTTGTGACACATCATGTATATCTCCACAAGCATTGATGCCTTTTCTTTGTTCTGGGACTGCTCTTTCCATATTCGTCATACATTTTGCCCACATTGGGTCTCTGATGTAGTCTGACTCAGTCAAATGCTGTCATTGGTAGTACAGATATTTTTCTGTAAGGTACTCACATGGGTGCTTTTTAGTTTTTATTTTTATTGATTTCTATTCATTGCATACTATAGTTCTCGATGGACTTTAGACTCCCTCCCCATTCCCCTTTTCCCGAACTCCCATCTGTCCTCTTCTATTCTGTCATACAAGTCAAGCCCTATCCAGTCAAGGATTAGTGCCCAAATGACCTTTAATGAAAATACATCCATGGATTCTGCTCAGGCTACCTAGAGATCATAAGTAAGTCAGACTGTCGCTCTTCCAGTAGTACTCAGTCTCCAACACTTCTCAGTATAGGTCTGGCCCCTCACTAATTTTTATGGCTCCACTCTGGGCCCTTGTCTAATTTGAGTTGGTGTGGGTCCTGGGCTCAATGTCATCGTTACCACATTTTCACATGTGCAAACTTCCAGTGTCCTGAAGAGTCTGCATCCCTGCCGGAGCCCACTGGCAGAATCTAACCGTACCTGAAGGGGGTAGTGAGGAGTAAGAGAGAGAGAAAGGATAGACACAGGAGGACTATCAGTCAATACCGAAGCAGCCTCGACGTTATTAAGCACAGACTATTTATACTTTTACTGTGAAATGAGGAACAAAACAACAGGTCAAAAGTTCTACACAAAAACAATACTGACACAGGCAAAACAACTTTAGCCAATCACATCTTCCTTCAAGGGTCTTCAAGGGTCATCAGCCTTGGGCGTAAGATAAATTTCCCCTCAGGTGTAAATTATTTGCATAGCAAAACATCCTGCTCCCACAGCACTTCTGTGCACAAGATTGACCTCTGCCTAACCCTAGACTAGGGCATAATTCAAGGCAGGCAAATGGCTCCCGAAACATCCCTAAGCTCACGAACTAGATGTGGCTCTTACAACCTTTCTGTCCCCTCCTCTGTAATGATCCTTGAGCCATAGGTGGGTGAGGCTCAATGTAGGAGTCCTATGCAGCGGCACACATTCTTCAGTCTTTAGTCTATAAAACTTCAGCAGCTGTGGTCTTCTCTATGGATAGCACTAAGTTATTTGAGGAAGCTTCACTGGTGAGAGTTGAGTGATATTTTAGTTTTCTCTCTACTCTTCATTTTGCTGTGATCCATGAGCTTTAGGTATAAAAGTTCAACTGAAGAAATGACTCCTAGGACATGGCACCTCTTAGTCATAAATTCTCTGTGTCTGACCAGTTGTGGAATTCTGCTGTAGCCTCCATCAGACTACTAGGTGGGCAGGTCTGACCAGCTGATCAGGAGCCCAGGAAGATGGGGCTTGCAGGAGACAGGGTATGGGTGGGACAGAGGACTGGAAAGGGCAGGATCTGACTTACCAGATTCTATGTGGTCACGTTTGTCCTATTGATCAGGAGCCCTGAAGGTGCAGGTGCATGAAGCTGTGTCAGGGAGAAGGAGAAATTCATACTATGGCTGGCATGAAAAGCAGGTAGGTTTGGAATAGCACTAGCAGTATATTTCTCTATGAAATTTGAACAAAACAATGCATTAGATCTTGGTTGAGAGGATATTGATGGCAGTGTTAATGACAGTCAGTCTCATCCAAGTTCCACAAAAGCAGACCCTGGAATAAAGACCTACTTTCTGCTTCTATAATTGTGAGTTAATCCTGTGACACACTGATGAATAGCAGAAGGAGAGAAAAAACTCTGTGTTCTCAGTGTGACATCAACATACACAACTGATAGCTAGGCAATTTAGATAGCATATCTAAAGATAAATTGTATGTGCTTGCATGTACACTTTTAAAAATAATTCATGTTAGTGGTCTATTAGGCTGTAGGTCTATTATTCCTGTGCTTTATAAGCGTCAAAACTAAAAGTGTACTACCAAAGGGCACCCTAAATGGAAGTACCCACTCTGGCATACAGGTGATAAATATCACTGCATAACTTGTGAGAACCCACTGGAATAGCTCTTAGAATCAAGCAGGATATAAATGTCTAGATATTCTCCTGGTTACTGTCATCCCACACTGATCACTGATCTTGTGCTCCAGGACACACATGTAACAGAACCGTGAGAACTAGTGGTAACATGGAGAGGCTCAGGATGACTGAAGTAAAGACTGTTCCCTGGTACAAAGATCTTTGTCACTTCTGGACAGGACTTTTAAGAACTGTGTGAATTTCCATCCCTACTTGGTGACCTTCATACTAAATGAACTGAAAAGCCTGGACAGAAAAAAAAAGGATTCCATAACTGACCTATGTAAGGCCTTTCACTAAAAATGAAGGAAATCTATTTTAGATGGAGTATATCATAAACAGAAGGCTGCAAGCAAGTCCAATGTGCCTTGGAAGGTGTTGTTCATTTGCAATCTCTCATGCACTGGTTGTAGACGAGGTGCAGACTGCCAGATCCCTGGCATTCTTATTCCTCTGCTTATCTGATCCTTCACATCAAAACCATTTATACTTATTCACAATCATTCCTATTAAATGGCTTTAAATAAATTTTAAAAATTATTCCATCTAATATTTTTATGTTATGTCTGGAACTGTTCATCCTACATGCATGTAAGTTCACCACATGTGTGGAAAGGCCACAGGGGGCAGAATAAGGTTTCAAATACCCTACAACTGGAGTTGTGGATAGTTGCTAGAAGCCATGTGGTTGCTGGGAACTGAAACTGGATCCCCTGGAAAAATATCTACTTTCCTTATCTGCTGAGTCATCTCTCCAGTCACTTTAGTAAATTTCATCAAAAAAATTCTTGTGCATTTTCTTCTGAAGATAATATACCCAGAATAAAATATGGAGTACAAAGATTTAAAGCCATTTTAAAAACCACGTACCATCACGCTCCCTCTCCTCCTTTTTTTTCAGAGTCACTTTAGAAATGTGCTTAGAGTACTGGAGGCTCTTGTAATTTTACCGTAATAAGAAGTAAAACTAAATACATCCTTCTGCAATGCCATGTAGCAACCATATTTACAGTAAAATACAGAAAGAGAAAAAATAGATTATGTTTGTAAGTAAAAGAAAATCTCCCAACTTTTCAGAAATTTCTGACTATGAGAATCTAAACAGGCTTCTGTTTTAAGAGATTAAAGAAATACAGAAGGCCCCATAGTCTTCCAGAATGTAATTTACCTTTATAGTGGAACACATTTCTGTTCTTTTCCTCTGGTACTAACTTTTATTTTTTACAGTTTTCTGTATTATGACCCTCCTAAATTGTCCTGAGTACATGTCACAGCTCCCTAAAGAAATTCTGTTTCTCCAAAGACTTCTAAAAGGTCAGTCAAATATTGGACACTCTGGCCCTTTATATGTAAGCAGCTTGGAACGTTTTCATTGTTCAGAACCAGCCATTTAGCCCTGATCGTCAGGGAAACATAAGAATGTTGAATGGCACTCATTCCCTTGGTTTTGCACTTACTATTACCGTGATGTCCTGGACAAGATCCTTCGTATCCTTGAGGTAAGCAGGGCACCCCTTTAGTCTGAACATTGGGTGGTGCCAAGGGAGCCCTTGAAGAGGTTTGGATGGTACTCCAAATGTGACAATCCCTGACATCTCCATTTCTTTATCAATATTCATCTCCGTGTTTTCAGGAGGATCTAATAGTCTTCATGGTCAGGATTTTCAGGTGACCCCATCTAAAGTGCCACAGAAGGAGGTTGAAAACTCATATTTCTGCTGCCATCTCCTCTGGAAATTATCTTTTTATGCGTAAATAACCATGCTATTGACTGTGAAATTACAGTTATGTTATGACATGGGAACCCCAGTGGTCAGGTAGGGACAACACAGGTTGTCCTTGCTTTGACAAGTTGCACACAGTATTGCTTTTTATAAAACTTATGATTTTATTGATATATTTGTACAACGGTAAGATATATGTAACGTAATTCTGACCGCGGCTACAATATTTAAGTACACAAATCACCCTCCATGTGTACATTGTGGGGTTTTAATCATTACTTGAACATTTTGTTTGCCCTGTCTGAAACTTTCCCTCATAGCACCCAGCCCCTGACAACCACCCGAGTGCCGTCTGTCTCTGGGATTTGCCTCTTCTGTGTAGGTTATATTTGTGTAGTCATGCACTTGTTAGACTTTTATTTATTTATTTTTGTTGTTCAAAATAGCCATTCATTCATTACCCTTCCATAATTATATATTTGGATTTTATAGTATCCAGGAGATGAATCGAGGAGAACCAACACTTCTTGGTCTTGATCAGTGCATCCTCTCACTTACCCTCATGTCTCCAAGTATGTTTTGTATGTATAGACCATAAGTTGTTTATATAGTACTGGAAAATCATTTCCAATACCTGTGAGAAATGAGAATAATGCTGTCTACCTGACTGCAAAAAATGTCTCTTTCGTATCCAGTTTGGTTTATGTTGAGCACTTTGTACAAAGTAAATGTTGGAGTGACTGCATGTTTCAGTTTTGAGGAATGACTGTAAGGTTCTCTACAGTGCCTGCAAACAGTTCCCATTCCAACTGCAGCACACACAGCAATGTAATTCCTTCACATCTCACTAATATTTGCATTTCCTTTGTAGATTCAAATATCATGGACAAAGGTCTGCATTCAAGTTGAGTTAGGGGAACAACGAGGCAAGTATTCCATGTTTTCCAAGTGGTCCTTTACTCACTACATTCATTTTAGGACCGAAAGACAAAGATGACCAGTGACTCATGGTTAGGCTACCTGTTGACATCATTTCCATTGAGAGCATCCTAGTCCATATGATGAGTGCCAGGAAAAATATGTGTGACTCTGAGGGCTCTGAGTGATGAACTGACCACTACATATGTGTATCTTCCTGAGACTGAATTCATGAATCAGCCTGTCTACGTTCCCATTCCCTGTCTATACATGTAGATACTAACTGTGTGGGGATCACGGGAGGGCCAATATCATGTAATATGGTAATATGCCCAAAGTGTTTCAACAAGGCTTGAACTTGCAAAGATTAGAATAGGAATGAAAAGAAGGTTTGTGAGAGCCAGGCCTAGGGGGCACCTTGCTCTGAGTTGAAAACTATGTCTAACTGTACTTTCTTTTACTCAAGGCCTCTTTCTGTGAATCCCACCTGTGCAAAAGTTCCTTTCAGTGCAAAGAAAATTTGTGATCCAGGCAACTTCCAAATGGATCAGGGCACCGAGAACAGGAATGGGTAATCATTTCAAATAAGTTCTATATAAGCTTTCAAATTAGGAGTTTAACAATCACATATGGAGCTGGAAAGATGGCTCAGCAATTAAGAGCCCCTGATGCTCCTACAGAGGACCCAGGTTAAGATTTCAGCACCTACCTGATGGCTCACAACCTTTGTAATTTCAGTTCTGGAAGATTTGACTCCCTTTTCCTTCCTCTGCCAACACTGGGCAAACAAGGTGAAATTTCAAATATACAAGCATAACACACATGCACATGAAACAGAAAAGGACAGGCTTCCAAATGTAATTGACAGCCATCTAACCAATGACTTAAGGGGAGAGGTCTAACGGAAATGCAGTGAAGGCTAGCAAGGAGAGACGTGGCAGGGTGCCGGGATGCCATTCTAGTGCGCGTGTTCCAGAGGTCCAGGGGGACTTATGAGAATGCGGCCCCCACCATACAACACCTCTGTCTCTCTTTTTTTCTCTTCCTGGGGATGAATCTTTTGTCAGTATCCTGGAATAAATTAACTTTAGCATTCTCTGTCCGCTCAGTTGGTTTAAACCTGGGGATGGGGTGGGGCTGAATGCTGAGGAGAAGTTCATTATACGGTTGGTGTAGCAAGGCAGGAGCAACTGGCAAAGGGAGAATGCTCCTAGAAGAGGATTTATGGAGCCGCTATTAATATGGGGACCAGCCAAGGGAAAAGTATGGGCAGAAGAAATTTTGATATGGTGGATTATCCCCATGGGACTGGTGTGTGTGGTGGCCATTGTAGGGATAGTATGGTTTATACTGAAATATGTAACTAAGGTGAACTTGCCTAAGCGGGTGAGATTGGTGGAGAAAATACTGGGATGGCAGTCTCGGGCTGAGGTTGTAGCCCAGAGAGAGATTCAAAGTATAAGAGATGATTTAGATTGAGAAGAAGATATGAGGCTTACTTTTTAATACCATCCTCTGACCTTGCTAGCAAAATGAATAAAAGAGAAAAGGACATAGAAGTTTCAGCCTGCCGCTTCCTACAGCTAGGAGGTGGAAAAGGGATGAAAACCCAGGTCAGGTTGATAATACAAGACCCATCCTTGGACCCTAGGACCTGGAACCCCTGGGAAGAATCAAGCAGCAATGAGGGAGGGAGCAACCCAGAAGAAACTAAAAGTGCCCTCCTGGTTGGACCTGTAATACAAAAAAAGGAAAAATCCACAGGTCTGCATGCTGATAAGGGCCTTAACAAGCATAAGAATTTAGTGAATAAAGGATTCTCAGCCCTAGAGCTGCTGGAGCTAGGAAACACATCCAAATAAACCAGAAAGCAACCCTTAACTACCTGGCTTGTAAGGCCATGGGACATGGGAGCAGAGGAGAATATTTTCAGTGCTGCAGAAGCAAGACAGCTGAGCAACAGAACAGCTCACCTCTCCTTGAGATGTAGGCTGTGTAGCTTAAGGCAAACAAAGGGGAATGGTCTCTGATAGACTGGCTTGTATAAGCCGTTAAAGAAACCTGGTTATCACCAGTGGAGGTTCCCATGGATTTCAGGAGCTGAAGCACAACACGAGGAAGACAGATGCTGTTAAGAGTACTGGGTATGAGGAAAGCAATATATGGTAGCCCGTTCACTGGACCAGATAGGACTGTGTTCACTAGAGACTGAATGAAGAACTTCATTGAACAAGGACCTTGACATTGGTATGGATGTTTAGTGTCCCTACTCAATCCCTTAGTGAGACAAGAGCTTTACAAGGCAGGAGAGGCTTTGATAGATTTAAACAACATAGACCACCATGTAAAGTATGTCTGTAGAAGAATAGAACAACCTAAAAGATGTGTAAGGGAGGCAAAACAGAAAAGGAGGTCTGCTTGGGATATTCATAGGCAAATGTGGACAGACTTGTGTTTAGCCCAAGTTCCTAAAGAAAGGGTTAATAAAAAGCCAAATTCTGTGCTAATGCACCTTTGGGAGGCTTTAAGCCCTAAGAAACGGTTCACAAAAGGTATACAGAGGATGAAGATTATCCCAGGGGTGGATACTAACCCCCCCCAGAGTAAACAGGGTACATTTCTCCCCTGTGACTGGCTATTCGAGGGGTGGAGACAGTTTGCCCAGCCAGGGCCACTCCCACCAGCCAAGTGTGGTCAATGGAGAGACCACAGGTGTGGCTAGGGTCAGGAATCAGATCCAGGGTCTCCCTGGTCCTAGGAAACAAGAGGTGCGATGGGGGCAAGAGAAGCCTTATTCCTCCTTGGCTGTATATAGGAACAAGCAGCTTAGGCCAGAACCAACGAGGCTGGCAAGGATAAAGGAGGTTCCATGTAAGAAATCCAGGACACTAAATGGATTACATGCCATTGTATCCAACATGGATCTGTTAAAAAAAGCAGCTGATGCAAATGAAAAGGGATTTTCCTTGCTATGTTAGACTTTGTATGTGTATATAATGTTAACTTCTGAGTGTTTTACAGATACGAAACCCAGTTGAGAGGCGGTAAGTACAACTGAAGGAACAAGAATGGAATCCAACTCATACAGGGTACAAGGTATAGCTGTGAAATTCTGGGAGCTCTATGGGCCTAGGCCTTTAGATGCCAAAGAGTAAAAGTATACTTTATATGATTGTGTTAACTAGCAATTCTGGTACCAGGTGTGGGTTTCCCCCCTGTGAGCTGTTGGCCAAGGGAGACTTTGAAGCCCCCTTCTACCAAACAAAAGGCAATTGCCACATTATAATGCTGGTTGCACACTGGAATTGGATGGTAAGGGCCTATTATTGAAGATGTGACATGGTTCGAGCATGGAAAGAGAGATCTAGCTGAGAATAAGCTGAAAACTCCCCACAAATGGATGACTGGATTTCAGAGTGCTGGAGGGCGCTATGTAGACTGCTATGGGAGAATTGTCCTGAAAAGCTCTGCTTAAGGACAATTCTTGCATGCTTCACTGTTAAATGTCTCTAAAGGCGTAATAAAGGCTCATCTGGTATGTGCACCCCCAGCATATTTAAAATTTGATTCAGGGCCTGCTCTTCAGGGAGGGCACACACACATCTGATATTAGGAAAAGAATGTCGACCCCCAGTGGTGAGGGGGAGAGTTATAAGCCCCCATAAAGAAGCTACAGTAATTGTTGGCAAAATAAATATGATGTTCTATTCTTCTACAAACATACTTTACATGCTGGTCTAGGTTGCTTAAATCTGTCAAAGCCTCTCCTGCCTTGTAAAGTTCTTGTCCCACTAGGGGATCTAGCAGGGACACTAAACCTCCATATCAATCTTGAGGTCCTTGTTTAATGAAGTCCTTCATTAAATCTCTGGTGAACACAGTCCTATCTGGTCCTGTGAAAGGGGCACCATATGTGGCTTTCCTCACACCCATTTCTCTCAGCAGTGTCTGTCAACCTTTTATTGTTCTCCAGCTCCTGACATCCGTGGGAACCTCCACTGGTGATAACCAGGTTTCTCTAACGGCTTGCACAAGCCAGTGCATCAGAGACTGCTTCCCCTTGTACTGCCTTGGGCTACGTAGCCTAAATCTCAAGGAGGGTTGAGCTGTTATGTTGCTCAGCTCTCCTGCTTCTGCAGCACTGAGAATATTCTAATCTGCTCCTATGTCCCACAGCATTACAAGCCAGGTAGTTAAGTGTTCTTTCCTGATTTGTTTGAATGTATTTCCTAGCTCCAGCATCCCTAGGGCCAAGAACCCTTTACTCACTAAATTCTTATGTTTGTTAAGGCCTTATCAGCATGCAGACATTTGGATTTTTCCTTTTTTTGTATTACAGGTCGAACCAGGAGGGCACTTTTAGTTTCTTCTGGATTGCTTCCTTCCTCATTGCTGCCTGATTCTTCCCAGGGGTTGCAGGTCCTAGGGTCCCAGAATGGGTCTTGTATTATCAACCTGACCTGGGTTTTCATCCCTTTTCCACCTCCTAGCTTCATATTTCAGTATAAACCATACTATCCCTGCAATGGCCACCACACACACCAGTACTATGGGGATAGTCCACCATGTCAAAATTTTTTCTGCCCACACTTTTCCCATGGCTGGTCATCATGTTAGCTGCAGCGCCATAAATTCTTTTCCCTCGAGTATTCTCCTTTTGTCAGTCGGTCCTGCTCAGCTACACCAACTGTATCATGAATTCTCTCATGGTGAGGCCTGGCATTCAGCCCCACCCCACCCCCAGATTTGAACCGATTGAGTGGACAGAGAATGCTCTTTTAGAGAAATTAATTTATTCCAGCTAACTTACAAAGGATTCATCCCTGGGGAGAGAGAGATGGAGATGTTGTATGGTAGAGACTACAGTTTGATCATAATTCCCCTGGGGGCCTCTGGAGCACGCACGCAAGAATGGAGCCCTGGCGCCATGCCTTCTCTCTCCTTCCCATCCTCCCATGTGTTTCCGCTAAACTTCCCCCCTTAAGTCATTGGTTAGTTGGCTATCAATCACATTTGGAAGCCTGTCCCTCGCAGCAGAGAGAGAGAGAGAAAACTGCTTTTCTATGTAACAATATAGAAGTTTTGCCACAACCAGTGGATATTGTACAAGCAGGAAAGACCTTGAGCTCCTCCAATGTAAGGCACTAAGGCACCAAGAACCACACCAGATAGGAGCAAGTGCATTGACTAGATATTGACTGCTATTGTAGGCAATAGCTGACTGTCTAAGCAAAATTACTCATAGAAGAGGACTGGAAAAATGACTTGGGGGCTAAGAGCACTGGCAGCTCTTGCAGAGGATCCACGTTCAATTCCCATCACCCACGTGCCAGCTAAAAATTGTCCTTAATAAGGAAATTTGACACCCTCTTCTGGCTGCTATGGGCATTGAGTGACTTGGATGCACTTAAACACATGCAGGAAATATACTCATAAACATAAACTAATAATAATGATAAATAATAGTAATAAAAATAGTAATAACTACAAATAGATCCTCTGTTTTTGAACACCAGTCTTACAGAAGAAAATGACACTTCTATTTTGCCATGGCATAGTATTCACCAGAATATTATAAATGCCTCCACTGAAGTAAATAAGGTGGCTTGAATTTTAAGGGAAAGAAAAGACAGGAAGACTTAAACACCAAATCATTTCCAGATGCATAAGTCCTAGTGCAGAAACAGAAAGAACAGTAAAAACCAAGACAGTATGTCTCCTCAATAAAGCATCAACGTTCCACAATAAAAGTCTCCTAGAAGAACTTACACCAAAGAATTCAAAAGAATCATTATAAATATATTCATACAACCAAAGAAATCATGAATATATTCCAAGTGATAAAAACAAAAAGCTGAAAGATATACATGTCATATTCGTAGATAAGTAGTTTGACACCTCCTATTCTCTGCACCATGACCAACTGTGATTCTCTGTGTTAATCACCATCTGGTGCATTAGGAAGTTTCTGAGAGGTATACTAACCTATAGATACAACAATAAGGCGTTACAAATTAGTTTTAAACTTTAACTATTTAACAGAACAGTTGTATTAGGCTTTTTTCCCATAGACAGGGTGCTGTCTAGCCTCAGACACCCGGGTCTGATATCACTGTCAGGGAAAGGTTCCATCCTATGAAGCAGATCTTAAAATCAACTTATAAAGTATTTGGTGACTCCCATAATATTCATGCCATTACTGCACCAGTGGGAAATATCTTCCAGGTTTCTTATAGCTCCCAGGATTCACAGCTGGTTAAGGTTCATTGTAAATTTTCTCTTCAAGTAGCTTGCATTGCAACTGTCAGCACTATGGAATCTAGACAGTAGAGATGAGGCTTTGAAATCAGTACCAGATTGATTTCTCCTTTTTCTTCTATTGTTCATCTATATAGGATGTTCAGTAATATGGTCTTACTGTCAAATTCTGGAGGGTAACCAAGTCCAGCGGCAATGACAAATATTGTTTAAAGGTTTATGGGATACAAGATCAACAACTTCAAGAAAGGGAGGGCATTTCTGGTATTGGAGTTTATGTTTGTTAGCCTACGATGTCTAGAAGGGAGAATGTCCTCCTCTCATTTGTAATTCCTTTTAATTTCTTTATAATACATATGTATACACCATAAATCTTTTCTATACTGTTAAGTTTTCATATGTTTTCTAATGGCCCTTTAGTGTTAGTAATCTCATCCCATCCCATATTCTCATCTCTGACTTTCCCTCCCATTCCACATCCCCTTTAACTCCTCTTACTCTATTATTTTCATTTCCTCTTTTAGAGCATTTAATTCTATCTTCCCTCACAGGGAGCCTCCTTGAACAAACATACGCACATGCTTTTAAATTCTTGACCTCCCTGGATTTTCATATTGAAACATGCTAATGTAAGATATCAAAGCTGGCATGCAGCCATGAGAGAGTATATAAAATTTGTATTCTTTTGTCTGGGTTATTTCACTCAGAATGATTGTTTCCAATTTCATCCATTACCTGGGAATTTCATAATTTTCTGTTACTTAAGAACTGAATAAAATTTTATTGTTTATATATTCCACACCTTCACTATCCAGTTATCAGTTCATTGGACATTTAGGTTGTTTGTAATTTCTGTTTGTTATTAAAAGGGCAGCAATGAACATGGATGAGTAGATTCTTTTATAGTGAGCTACAAAGTCTTCTCAGTATACTCTCCAAATTGGTTTACCTGGATCAAATGTTAGCTTTTTTATATATAATTCTTTTTTAATTTCTGTGAGTTTCATATAATATATATTAATCATATTTAAAACCCCTCCCCTATTTGTAATCTGCCCTCTGTGTGTGATGCATTCTGTCATATATGATATTTGTACACAGATGTTCTTCAAAGTGGGCTCATCCACTAGAGGCTATTCAGCCTGTCTAGGGTCACTCTCTTAAAGAAGACCAACTCGCTCTCACAAAGCAGTGATCAACTGCCAATAGATCCTCAGCTAAGGATGGGGCCTCCTGCCCATTTCACAAGTTCTAGCCTGAGATTTTATCTAACTGAGTCTGCATGGGTCTTGTGCATACTATCACAATTGCTGCAAATTCATAGAAGCAAGTAACCAGCCTTGGAAACTCTGTTTCCTTACAGTCAGGCAAGAACCCTGGTGCTTACAATCTTTCCACATCCTCTTCTACAATGGTCCCTGAGCTCTGGGTGGGTGAGGTGTAATATAGGAGTCCCATCCAGGAACATATACTCTGCAGTCTCATATTCTCTATAATTTGGCCAGTTGTGGCCTTCTGCGTTTATTGCTGTCTGTTGCCTAAGGAAGCTTCGCTAGTGAGAATTGAAAGTTTTTTTAGGATTTTCTCTACCTGCTGTTCCACTATGTTCCACGAGCCTTTGGTGTGGAGATTCAATTGTACATGTGTCAGTTAGGGCTGGCCATCCCACAGACTCTCATTCTTTGATTTTTGGGGAACTCTGTAATAGTCTCCATCTGCTGAAAAAAAGAAGCTGTTTGATGAGTGGTGACAGGTATTCTATGTAAATAATATATTTAGCACACAGTGAGAAATTACTTTTGTCTGAACATGTGACAGACATCGGATTTTCTCTAGGCTCTATAGCCTTTCCAGCCATATGTATTTGGCTATGTATACAGTGGCATATATGAACAGGCTTTTATGTCCAATTACATAGCTGTTGATTTTCTCAAAGGTAACAGTGCCACTAACACACCAATAAAGATAGGTCGTTGTGTAGGTCACTGTTAGGGTTACTATGCTTTATAACTGGGGTTGAACCATTCATTGATTTTCTTACTCAGTAGCTTGCATTATATCCACTGAAAATGAGAGTTCGTGTTCAGGGAAGAGGCTTCCATGTCAGTTCCAGCTTCATTATTCTGAGTTCTGTATCCAAAATATATGCATTGTTCAGCAAAATGGTCTTACCTTCAAGTTCTGTGAGGCAATCAAGGACTATAACAATAGCCTGTACTATTTTGGGAGTCTCTTGGAATTACCTGACCAACAACTCCGAGAGAGTTTTCACCTGTATGGCTCTATGTTTCTTGTTATATAGCCTTCAGCTAAATACATACACTCATACACAGATATTGTATGTGTACTTTTGAGTAGGCTTTTGAAATAACACATTTCTTTCTGTTTGTTTCACATCACCAAAGTCTTTATCTCTCTCTTCTCTCTCTCCTAGTCTAAATCTTCCTCTTCCCTCCCCAGTTAATGTACCCTGATTTCTCCCATTTTCTCCTTGATAATATTTTCTCTGTTATCTCCCATCTCCTGAGCTCCTTCTTCCCCTTTATACACATGGTTCCTTATTTAATCTGCCCTCCTCTTTTCCCAGGTAAATATCTCTATTTCCCCCCATTTCCCCTTTGGTAACACTTGTATTTTACTATCCCACTCTCTTGAGCCCTCTCTTTCCATTTACCTTCACAGGATAATTACTCACATATAAGGATTTGGTACTCAGATCCACAAATGAGATATAGCATACATCACTTGTGTTTATGAGTCTGTATTACTTCACTTAGGGTAACTAGTTCCACCCAAATACCAGCAAATTTCATGACTCTTTTCTTTCTTTACCAATGACTAGAACATTTTCCTTATCCGTTCATCAGGTGAGGGACGTTTAGGGTTTTTTTTTCCATTTCCTAGCTAATGTGAAAAGAGCAGTAGTAAACATGGCTACACAAGTATCTCTGCAGTCAGATGAGGCCTTTGGATATGTACCAAGGAATAATGTAACCGGATCATGTTGGAGATTTACTTTTGTTTCTTTTATGAGTATTCCATTCTGATTTCCATAGGGGTTGCAGCAGTTTACATTCCACCAGCAGTGAATGCGTTTTCCTTTCCTCACATCCTTCACAGTATTTGATATTATTTGTTCTCTTGATCTTAGTTAGTCTAACTGAGGTAGGATGAAATCTTAAAATGATTTGATTTACATTTCCCTAATTACTAAGGATGTTCAACACTTTTGAAGGTGTTTCTTAGCAATTTTTAATTCTTTGAGAATTCTCTGTTGCTAGCCATGGCCCATATTTTAATTGGGTCTTTTTTTTCTTGATTCTATTTTTTTTTATTTCTTTGTACATTCTGAATATGAATATTAATCCTCTGTCAAATGTGTAGCTGGTGAAGATTTTCTTCTACTTGGTGGGTTTTTCTTCACTCCGTGGATTGTTTCCTTTGCTGTACATTAGCTTTTTAGTTTAATAAGGTCCCATTTGTCAATTGTTGAACTGAATTACTGAGGAAACCAAGTCCGATTTAGAAATTCCATTCCCGGTACTGTCAGAGTATTCTAACATTTTCAGAATTTCAGATTTCACATTCAGGTCTTTGATACTTTTGAGTTGTCATTTGTTCAGAGAAATATATTAGGATCTAATTTCTTTCTTCAAAGTGGGGATCCAGTTTTGACAGATCCATTTTTTGAAAACACTCTCTTTCCTCCAGTAGATATTCTTGGTACCTTTATCAGATATCAGTTGTGGAAATTTCATACATTCATGTTTGGGTCTTGTATTTCATTCTATTGATCTATATGTCTGTTTTCTGTCTATAGCATGCTGTTTTATTCCTCTGTAATATAGTTTGAGATAAGGTATGGTCATCCCCTATCATTGTTCTTTGTGCACAGAATTGTTTTGACTATACAAGGTCTTTTGTGATTCAGTACGAATTTTGTTCCATTGTTTCCCATGTCTGGTTTTTTTTTGTGCAAAACCATGCTATTTTAGACCTCTGTAATATATTTTGATATCTGGCATGATAATCTCCCCATCATTGTTCTTTGAGCACAGGATTCCTTTGGATACCCAGGATCTTTTGTGACTCCATATGAATTTTAGGATTTTCTTCTAATTCCTGAATAATGTCTTGGGAATTTTCATTGGAATGGCATTGAATCTGTAAACTGTTTTTGGTAGGATGGTCATTTTCACAATATTATTTCTACAAATCCATGAGCAGAGGAGATTTTTCCAACTTCCTTGTGTCTTCCTCATCTCTTTCTTCAAATAGTTAAAATTTTACTGAAGAGATCTTTAATGTTCCTAGTTTGGTTTATTCCTAGATATTTTTGAGGCTGTTGTGAATGGGAGGATTTCCCTAATTCTTACTTCAACTTCTCACTAATGGTATATAGAAAAGCTACTGATTTTTGTAAATTGATTTTGTAACCTCCTACATTTCTGAAAGTACTGATCACTTATAGATGTTTTCTGGTGGAATTTTTGGGGTGTTTTATGTATAATATCATAACATCTCCAAATAGTGATAATTTAACCTCTTCTTTTCCAATTGGTAGCACTTTAATTTCTTTCTCTTACCTTATTGCTCTAGCAAGAGTTTCAAGCAGTATATTGTAAAAGAGTTTGGACAGCTGTCTATTTCCTGATTTAACTGGGAATGCGTCCAGTTTTTCTACATTTAGAATGATGTTGGAAATGAATTTGTTGTATATAGATTTAACATGTTGAGTTATGCTCACTCCTGTTTAATTCCCACTAGAGCTTTTAACATAAATTCATTTTGGATTTTGTCAATGATTTTTTCTACATTGATTGAGATGATCATATTATTTTGTCTTTAAGTCCATTTATATGATTTATTATGTTTATTGACTTATGTACTTTAAACCATTCATAATTCAGGAGTGGGTTGTTTACTCTCTATGGGTTTGCGCAGTTTATAGAGCCTCTTGTGCTGTTTATTTTATGTTTTATTGAATAGTGATCTGAGAGAGTGCATGGAATTATTTAAATTTTCTGGTATTCTTTAGGTTTGTTTTCTGCCGCAGTGTGTGGTATAGTTTACAGAAATTTCCATGGACTGCTGGGTAGAACATATATTCTTTTGGTGCTTATGTGAATATTTTATGGATTTCTTTTAGGTCCTTTTGATATGAGATATTGTTTAAGTTAGATTTTTTCTGTTTATTCTTTGACATGCTGTCCTGTCTATTGGAGAATGCAGCCTATTTATGTCACCTAATATTACTGAGTTGTGGTTATTCTGTGTCTTGAAGTCTAATTGTACTCTTTTTATAAAACTGGGTAAACCGGAGTTTGGTGCATATATACTCAAAATTTTTTATGACTTTTTGGTTAAATATTCCCTTATTCAGAATGTAGTGCAATTTTTTATATCTTCTGATTAATTTTGACTTGAAGTCCAATTTTTTATATATTAGATTAACAACTCTGGCTAGTTTCTTAGTGTGATTTGCTTGTAATATTTTTTTTCACCATAAGGTAGAGCCAGTTCTTTGAAGTGAGTTTCTTGCAAACAACAAAGAGATGGATTGGATTTTTTATCTTAATTCATCCAACTAGTTTGTGTCCTTTGACTGGAGAGTTGAGGCCATTGATATTTAGAGTTAATAATAAAAGGTGTGGATTTGTTAGTGTCGTATTTTCTGTTTTGGTTCTAGTCTTTGTTGTGTTTCTATACTCTATAACTTCATTTGTTTTATTTCTTGAAAATGGTCATTTCTTTTTCTTTTGTCCTTTGTATTCCTTCAGATATTCTCTGTAGGTCTGCTTTGGTGAATATTAATTCTTTCAACATTTATGTATCACAGACTGTTTTTCTTTTTCTTTGTAATGGTAGACAGTTTTGAAGGATAAATTATTCCAGATTAGCATCCACGGTGTTGTGTAGATGAGCGGGTTTCTCTCTGCTGTAAGGGACAGGCTTCAAAATGTGATTGATATCCAACTAACCAATGACTTAAGGGGGGAGGAGTTATGCTCACTCCTGTTTAATTCCCGCTAGAGCTTTTAACATAAATTCATTTTGGATTTTGTCAATGATTTTTTGGGAGGATGGGAAGGAGAGAGGCGGGTGCCAGTTGATCCTGATCATTCAGGGTCCTAACCTCGAAGACATAGGCAGAGGGAGGAGAAGAATAAGTGGTTTCAGTTTTTGTGGGAGATGAGGGTATGTAGAGAGAGATGATGGAGTAGAGGATAAGAAAAGTTTTAAACTTCATTCCTCTGGTATGGGAGATGAGGAAAACTGCCTGGTAATCTTGAGTCTAAGGGGGCCAGTGGGGGTGGCTGCATATCTGCTGCGGTCTCGGGACGGTTTGAGGCGAGAGAGATGGACACAGCTGGGATGTCCCAGTAGCTTGACCACTGTTGGAGTAGTTAGTATCACCAGATAGGGCCCTGTCCAGCAAGGTTTCAGGAATTCCTTCTGTGTTGAATGGTCACAGAGAAGAGCGTAGTCCCTCGGCTAGAGAATATTATTAATAGGATCATTAGAGGGTTGGGGAATAAGATGATCTGCATATTCCTGGAGTAGAGTCCTTAATAGGGAGAAATCTGGGAGGTATCCATGTAATGGGGTAGCTGAGAGAGAGGAAAGGTTGTCTATGGTTGATGGCCCTTGCAGTGTATGACTGCTGCCTTAGAAGGGAGATAAGAAGAATCCAATAGTTTTAGAATTAGAAGGCCATTGGTGATGGGGGTTCCCTTGGTATTAAGAAAGCCTCTTTCTCTCCAGATGGGGGCATGGTGATGGAGTATGTGATAGGCATATTTAGAATCAGTATATATATTGACCCTTTGTCCTTTGGCTAAAGTCAGGGCTCTAGTGAGTTAATTAGTTCTATCTTTTGAGAGGTGGTCCCAGGGGGAAGTGGTCCTGATTATATGATATGAGGGGGAGATACTATGGCATAGCCTGCCCTACAGGACCCTCCTGGGATGGAGGAAGAGCTCCCATTAACAAACAAGGTAACCCCCGGATCTGGTAGTGGATCAGGAGAGATTAAAGGGTCCTGGCAGTGAAGTTCCTGGAGTGTCTCCAGGCATGAGTGTGTAAGCTGGGTTGGCAGAGGAAGGAGAGTGGCTGGGTTAAGAGGTGGACAAGAGTCAAGAGTGAGTGTGGGATTTTCTAGAAAAGTAACATGGAAAAGTTGTAATTCAGAGAGTGTCAGTATGGAGAGAGAGGAATGGGTGAGGAGGTCCTTGAGGTGATGGGGGCAGAGAACAGTGATAGCCTGCCCCAGTGTCAGCTTAAGAGCCTCCTGGGCCATAAGGGCTGCCAATGCTAGGGCTCGGAGACAGGGTTGCCATCCCTTTTTTGTCGTGTTTAATTGTTTGGATAAATAAGCTACAGGAGCAAAAGTGGGGCCCTTCATCTGTCCCAGGACCCCCAAGGCTATGCCTTTATTTTCTGTAGTATAGAGGATGAAGGGTTGGCTGAGATTAGGGAGTGCCAGGGCTGGGGCCTCAAGGAGAGCCTTTTGTATTCTTAGAAAAGCTGAAGTGACTGGACCTTATGGGTCTATAGCCTCTGAGGGTGTTCCCTTAGGTGCCTCATGGAGGGGTTTAGCTAACAGTGAAAAATTGGGTATCCAGGTTCTGAGGAACCCATCCACTTCCAGAAAGGAAAATATCTCCTGTTTAGTACTGGGAGGTTTTAGGGACCTTAGATGTTGTTTTCGGTCCATAGTGAAGTAGCGAAATGTGCAGGTGAGGAGAAAGCCCATATAGTTAACCTGAGAGAGGGATAGTTGAGCCTTGGCTGGAGAGAATCTGTACCACTTAGTCCCCAAGAAATTGAGAAGATAGTTAATGTGTGGTTGGGATAACTGGAGGGAGGGAGAGCAGAGGAGGAGGTCATCTACATAGTGTAGGAGGGTGGAGGGGGGGAGGTCTAAAGTGACTAGGTCTTTGGCCAAGGCTTGGCCAAAGAAGTGTGGGCTGTCTCAGAAGTCTTGTGGATGGACAGTGCAGGTAAGTTGAGAGGCTCTGCCTGTGTCTGGGTCTTCCCATGTAAAGGCAAAGAGATTATATGAGTCCGGGTGTGGGAGAATGGAAAAGAAGGCATCTTTGAGGTCCAGAACGGTGAAGTTAGCAGTGGAGCGGGGATTTGAGAGAGGAGAGTATAAGGGTTAGGCACTACCAGGTGGATGGGAATTACAGCTGTATTGATTAGGTGGAGATCCTGAACTAGTCTATAAGACCCATCAGATTTAAGTACTGGGAGAATGGGGGTATTGTAAGGGGAGTGGGTGGGCTGGAGGAGACCCACCTTAGGGAGATGCTAAATTATTGGTTTAAGTCTCTGGTGATGTTTAAGCATCAGTGGGTTTTGGGGACGATGCGGGAATCGGGTTGGGTCCTTTAACTGGATGTGAATTGGGGTGTGGTGGGTTGCTAGGCCAGGGGATCCCACCTCCCAGACTATGGGGTTGACCTATGAAGCTGAGAGAGGCCAACGTTCATCCTTAGGAGGGAAGGGAATTGTGGATAGGAGATAAATTGGGGAGAGGGAAAGAGAGAGCTTCTGCATGAGGTCCCTACCTAAGAGTGGGGCCAGGTATGAGGGCATTATTAGGAAGGGATGGGTAAGAGGAGTGTTCCAAAGAATACAGGAAAGAGGCAGGGTGACCCTGGGGTTGTGAGGACATCCATCGACTCCCACAACAGAGAGCTAAGAAGGGTGGGTCTTACCTGAGTAGGAGGGGAGGACAGACCACGTGGCCCCCGTATCTATTACAAATTAAACAGGCTTTCTGTTCGCCATGGCAGTCAGTCACCCTGGGCTCCTCCATCTTGATGTTCAGACAAGAAATGGGGGCCGATGATCCAGAGCATCATCAATCTGTGGCCGCCATGCCAATGAGGTCTGTGAGTGAAGGAACTCTAGAAGCAGGTGGGGGGCTGGGTAGTATGACCGACCTACCTAGACAGGTGTACTGGACCAGGGTATCTGTAAGGCGACCCATAAATTCTGCTGGGTTTTCTAAGGCCTTTGGGTAACTTGGTAATAGTTTTCTGTTAAGTGTGAGGCCCTCTTCAACCCAACCAGAAGGCAGGAGATCATGTAATCTCTACTTTTCCTTCCTTCTGCATGCACCCCCGGGGTGACTTGGTGGTCCCAGTCAGGGTCTTGCCTAGGAACAGCTTCAGTACCTACTGGCCGTGCCTGTTCTATAAGGTGAACTTCATTTGCATATGCCTGGGCCGCTGACCAAATTCAATCATTCTCATCAGCAGATGGGGTGGATGATAAAATTACAAAGCTATCGTGCCAAGTTAGATCATAGATTTGTGTTAGGTATTTAAACTCCTTGGTGTAGGCACGAGGGTCAGAAGAAAAGGAACCTAACTTCTTTTTAATTTGGGATAGTCAGACATGGAAAAAGGAATATGGATCCGGACTAAACCCTCAACCCCTGCCAGCTCCCGAAGAGGGAACAGCCCAGAGGGAGGGGGGTAGGACATGAGTGAGTATGGTGAGATACAGGAGTCATAGAAGGGGGGGTCTTGGACTCAACTCATTTGGGGAAGAGAAAGAGACAGGAGTGGGTGGTTGACTTGAAACCGTCATGGTGGGGTTGGGGATATGAGGAAGGAGGTTGGACTGGACCAGGTGTTGTGAAGTTGGAGGAAAGAGGAGGGAGTTGAGCTGGACCAGGTGCTGTGGGAGAGAGTGAGCCTAGAGCAGGCTGTTCCAAAGTGGGTGAAGGGGATTGGGCTGGGGAAACTGGAGGGTGATTGTCAACTGCATCTGGGTCAAAAGCAGAGTGGGAATATGGGGGCAGGATAGATGGGGTGGGGTGTGGCTTCTCCTTTCAAGCAAGGAGAACCTGTTGAGGGGAACAGCGGGAGCAGAGATCAGGGCATGAACGGAGTTCAGAGAAACTCTCCACATAAGGTAATTGAGATGACTTGCTGGTACGGTGGCAGTAATTACTGGGGTCTGTGAATTTAGTGTAGTTTCACACTCAGAAACTACAGGCCCCCTTGTGGCCACCTGTATTGGTTATCTAAAGGATGCTGGGGGTAAACCACAGAGCATAGGAATTTGAGATGCTTAGGTTTCAGAGTATCTTGGAGTCCAAAGGACTCTAGAGATCATAGAAGGCATTTTAGTAGGGTTAGAGAAGGTTGTTTGGACTGAGAGATGCCCATAGTGAAATGTGAAGAGGGATGACAGGTGCTGCTTGAGTAAGGAAAGACTAGATTGTGGGGAGACGGGGAAGGGGAGGAAAGGATGTAAAGAGAGAAAGGCAGATAGGAAAAAATATGAATAGAATAGGAAAAAATATGAATAGAATGTGTATAAAGTGGGGGGTCGGCCACAGGGGATACTTGGGAACCTCACAACAGGTAGGTGTCCCTCCCCACAGGGGATCTGAGATGAGAGGGATCTCTAAACTGGGGGCACCTCCCAGGTTTATAGTTGGGCCCTAAGGCCCAGAGTGGGAACCCTGGCGTTCTGGAATGACTTTCAAGACGAGACAAGATATGTGGGAACCCCACAGCAGGTAGACGTCCCTAACCACAGGGGATCCGAGATGAGATGCGAGAGTTTATAGGGGTCCAAACAAGGAGTAAGGCGGCCACACCCGGAAATGAGTGGGGAAAAGAAAGAGATAGAGAGGGAGAAAACGGACTATAGGGGAAGGGATTTTAAGAGTTCCCCTGACAGGCTTTTTCAGGCAGGGTAGCAATCAGAGAAGGGAGGGTGGGGAAGAGAGAGAGGGGAGAAAGGAGAAGGAGAGTGAGAGGGAGAGAAAGAGAGAGAGAGAGAGAGAGAGAGAGAGAGAGAGAGAGAGAGAGAGAGAATTCCTTAGTGAATCCCTCAGAGGCTCCCAGGGGTTTACACAGATACCAATATGACTCCAAGTCAAGGAGTCTGCACCCCCTACATGAGTAATAGGCTGCAAAGATCAGAGATCTCTGGTAGTGTGCAGGCAGCCAGGAAACTCTTTAGTAGGCTGGGCCGGCAGCTGTGCTCCCCTGGGAACTGCCAGGAACACATAGGAATGAGGATCACAGAGTTGAGTGCTCAGAGAAGTAGGTCTGCTTCTCAGGTGGGCTTGGATCCACTCAGTAACTGCACTGGAACTCAACAGTCACAGAAACTAGAGGAATCCAGTGGCCAGGGTGGTCCGGGAGTGACCAAATTCAAGCCGGTGGAGGAAGAGACAGAAGAAGAAAGGAATCTAGGGAGCCTTGAGAAGTGTGTAGGTAGGTCCCATGTAGAGCATGGATAATGCGGAGAATGGAGGAGCTTAGAGATCCATGAGGAGTGCATAGGTGGGTCCCATGCAGGGTCTTGAGAGGCGAATAGGTAGGTCCTGCACAGGGGAGGGAGAGGATATGGGAAAGGTGTTGGTACTAGAGAGAATACAGTAAGAGACCGTGACCCGCAGGGGCATGCAGGAGTGGAAATCACAGAGTTGAGTGTGATGGAGAAGCAGGTCCACTTCTCAGTTGGGCTTGGATTCACTCAATAACTGCGCTGGAGCTCACACTCAGAAACTACAGGAATCCAGTGGCCAGGGTGGTCCGGGAGTGACCAAATTCAAGCCTGTGTTGGAAGGCACAGGAGAAGGGGGAAGTTCAGGGAGTCTTGAGAGGGAGCTGGGAAAAGAAGGAAGTGAGAGAGAAAGACGATGTGGAAGGGGCCCAGTACCTTATTTCTGTGTCGAAAAATTAGTCCAGTGTTGTATCCAACAGTCTTTTACTGTATTCAATCCTGAGTGGGCGTGAGTGGGTTGCCATGGGTGAGGGCTATATGGCTGCCGTGGGCAGGGCTGCTCTGCTGACAGGGGCCCACCTTGCGCTGGCGGGGACAGCTGACGGGAGACCACCGCTCACAGACAGGGCTGCTGGTGGAGCCTTTGCAGGAACACACAGTCGGGGTTGCTGTATGACCGAGCTTTGGGAGCTGGCTTTAGTTTCTGGACCCAAGAGCTGAGAGCTGAGCTGCAGGCAGGCAAGATCGCTGCACTCAATGCTTTGGAATGCCTGCTTGCCGGCTTGCAGGAGGCCAGAGCAGCAGGAGCTGCTTGTGGGTACTGGGAGGATCAGGGCCATGTGGAGAACTTAGGAGCAGGCTGCTACATCTTGGTATCCCATTCGAAGGACCACATGTAAGGTTTTATTGGTTCGGGAGGCGTAGCAGAAATCAATCAGAGACAGGAATTGACAGAGCTGCTTTATTGGGGCATGGAACTGACTCCCAGTCGGAAAGAGAGACCAGCAGGGACTAGTTTTCTCCCAGGAGTCGAAAAAGCACCAGGCCCCCACCAGCTGGTCAGTACGTATGGCTTTTTATGGGGGAAAGAGTACCCTTGGCATCTGTTTGATGTTTAATGTAAACTTCTAGCCAGGAAAGAATCCCCTTTTACAGCTGCTTGTGAATTTTTGGGTCTGGAATCTTATCTGTTCAAGTCAATTCCTTTTTGCAGCTATTTGCAGATCCTGGATTCCTAAGGAGAAGTTGCAAAAGTCAGTCTCTTCTCATGCATGTTTGTAAATTCTGGTCCCAGGTTTCTGTCCATATTCCTGAGTTTTGAAACTGTTGGGGGGTTTTCTTTCAGTCACATCTTACAATTAATATTCAAATAAATATAGAGGTTCATCGCTTAGCCAAAAGAATCATTTAAGAGCTCCAAGGATAGTAGCTGGAGAGATGACTCACAGGTTGAGTACTGACTGTTCTTGCAGAAGACTCAGGTTTAATTCTCAGCACCCACATGGTGGCTAACAAGCTACCATATCTCCAGTTCCAGGGGATCCAAAGCCTTCTTATGACCTCCACAAGCATTGCAAGACCTGGGTGCACTTACATACATGCAGGTAAAACACTAATATACATGAAATAAAAATAATAATATATTTCAAAATATATAAGAAATAAAATGTTTTTAAATTGCCAAGGATATATGTAAAAAGACAAAATGTCAGAGAATGTACGTACGTGATTGAAATATTTGTAAATAAAAAACAAGTGACTGTTTTATTTTCATGGACTCTTAAGAATGGAGTACACAATGGTCCTGTTATAAGAACTTATTATTGTTTTCTTTCAGGTAGTTTGATCTTGTTTTTTGTTGGTTCATTTGTTTTCTTTTGTGTGTGTGTGTGTGGTTTTGTGGGAAGGGGTTGTTTGTTTTGAGACAGGTTCTTCCTGTAGTCCCAGAGGGCTTGGAACTTGTTATGTAGACCAGGATGCCCTACATGTCCCAAAGATCTGCCTGCTTCTGTCTTTGTGTGCATGTGCCACCATGACTGACTTGGTCATTTGTTTTTCTATTGTTGAACAATAATTGTCTTTTTAATATTTTATTTTTATTATTTTTATTTTGCATGATGAGTATATTGACTGTATGTATTGACTGCACCCGATTATATAATGCCCTTGGAGGTCAGAAAAGGTTGTCAGATTCCCCTGGAACTGTAGTTGGGGGTGCTTGTCAGCTGCCATATGGGTGCTGGGAAGTGAACCCGGGTCTTCTGCAAGAGCAACTAGTGCTCTTAACCACTGAGACATCTCTCCAGCCTCTTCGATTTTTGTTCATTACTTTACTTATTATATTAATTTTATGAGTATGAGTATATTGCCTCATGTATGTAGGTGTATCCATATCGTGCAGTGTCCACGGAGGTCAGAAGAGGGTGGTAGATCCCCTGAAACTGGAGGTGGGGTGCTTGTTACCTGCCATGTGGGTGCTGGCAATCCAACCTGGGTCCTCTGCAAGAGAGGCCAGTGTTCTTAACCACTGAGACATCTCTGTAGCCTTTGAGCAATGACTGTCTCTCAGGTAACGTATTACTGAACATTTTGAACAGCTTATCCAATGAATGTATATCTAAATTTAAAACAAATATTTTGTATAACATAGAGTTCATTGTTATAAGGAAGGCTATGTAAAATTTATATCCAGAGCACTTTAAAAATTGTTTAAGATACTAGAGACATAATAGAAATACAAAATTAAATGAATTATACTTTGTGTTTGTATATAAGTATACAAATGTGGTATGTATATAAATTTATTATATATATATATGCCTTTAAAACACCACAGTGCTAGTCAGAGTTACTTTTATGAAATATCTAATGACAGATTTTAAATTAAAAGTCCAGTGTCCATAACAAATTCATAATGAATAAAAGGAAAAACAATTAAAAGGCATTGTCAGAATTATATGTCACACTAATAAGTTTTGATAAAAGTTTTATGTTATTTCACTAACTTTAGTAGGTAACTTTTAATAATTTGTGTAAAAGAAGAGAAACAAAAACAGAAAAGGCACGAGTATATAATGAAGTTTTTAAGAAGAAACAATACCATAGTTTATTAATATAACTGTAAATACTGTAAGTTACAAATAAAACATTTAAGGAGCTGACCTCTAGTTCCATCAGATCATTGTCCTGGGTGCTATTAGCAGACAGACAATCACTACAAGCAATGCTTTATTATTTGTTGCAATAAGATTAAATTTCAAATATATTATGATTTTTTAAAATCACATATTCAGAAACCCCTGCTATAAAACTATGAGAAAAGTGTAAAAATAATCAGTAATCAAAACGGGTTATTTTACCTTTTTTTTCTAAGGTCAATGTTTATCAGAAATTCTTTAAACAAAGATGTGTTATACCTTCATGTTATTTCTCATGTGTATGATTATACTCAGAAATTACTTCCTGTGTTAAAGTGAACTGATTATAATGACCATCCTTGTCCTTTTTCTGATAGTAAGAGGATGGTTTTAATATCCCAACACATGATATATATTAATTTTCCTCAGTATTAAAATCTAACTATATTAGCCATTTTCTCACAAGTTTTCTGGACATCTACTGTAACACTGGCACACTTCTGTCTTTCCCTTTGTTAAAGTAGATTGATTTCTGTGTCTAAGTACAATAATTCAAGCTTAGTGTCTGTTCAATATATTCATAGTTTTATGCTGTTCATCTGTGATTGGATTGTAATTTTCACATATGAATTTTTAGATTCCTGTTTACTTGTGGTTGGTTTTGTTTTAGTGAAAGGTCAATATAGATTCTCCTAGGCTAGACATTAAGTGATTACTTTCTTATGTTTCTATCATTGTGGGAATAATGTGGAAACCATTCTACTGTTTAATTTTTAGTGCAATAGATTGTAAAACTCTCATCTAAGTTCCTTTTTATTGTATGGAAAATGCATAAATTCACACATCATGGCAAAGAAGTGCTTTCGAAATATTCAAGTACAAAACTGGTATTGTGGTTCAGGCTGACTGAGGCTTCCAGTTTTCATGATTGTTAAGAATTATTTTGCTTAGAGCTGTTTTAAATTTTGTGTAAAACTCTATTAATATAAATATTCCTATATGAAAAGTCTCGGGCCAAGGACGTGCAATAAAGGCTTCCCTGACATGAATGATATGAAATGATTAGTTTCTTTTATATTAGACCTTCCAGGGTTGATCAGTTTCTAATAATTTATGAAAATATTTTGGACAATTTTCGCTATCATTCTAAAAATATAACAAACTGAAATGGTTCTTTTCCTTGTGCTTGTTTTCTACCATTGCCATCTGTCTGTCCCCTTGTGGCATACCTCACCTGAAAATACTAACCACCAAGTCTAGTAGATCATTCTGACAAGATGGTGATGAATCTTGAAATCAAAATTGAGATGTCAGGGATTCCCACTTTTAGAATACCATCCAATGGTACTGAAGTGCTTCCTGAGCACCATCGAAAGTTCAGACTAAAGAGATGACCAGCCCACCTCAAGAATATGAAGGATCTCTTCTAGGAAGTCCAACGGGCAGTGACCAGTAACTCTAAGAGGAATACGTAACTCTAAATATTCTCATGTTTCAAGGACCACTAAGGCTAGTTAACTGGTTTTGAGCAATGAACAAGTTCCAAGCTACTTACATATAAAGGGCAAGAGTGTTCAATATTTCTTTTACCTCTTATAAGTCTTTGGAGAAAGGGAACTTCTTTCAGAGACACTGCTTCAAATAGTGAGCATAATCTATGAGGTTCATAAGAAAGAAAATTGTAAAAGAAAAAAAAAAGAATCCCACAATAGAAGGAAAGAAAGATATTCCACCATCTAAGCAAAGTGTCTTTGCTGAAAAATTAAGCCCATTTGGATTTCCTTAAGAATTTGGGGCCATCTGGATTTCTCTTATACAAGAAACCTGGTTAGATACCGACAGTTCTCAGTTGCTGAGACCCTGGGAGACTTTGTTTTGCTTACAACATAATCTATTTTTCATTTTACTTTAAATATGATTGTCACCTGGTTATGCTGAAGACCGTAAATGTATACCAGTTTGGTTCTTATTATGGTCAGAATTCAAGAACCTCCCATAACGTAAGCACATAGTTAAATAAAACAGAGGGAATAAATGAGCAGAGGAGAAAACAAAGGGCAGATGTGCTTTTCTTCCTATGGTGGTTTTTTGGTATGGTTTTCTTTTTATTATTTCTTATGTATTTCATATTTTATTTGTGGTATAATATCCGAAGAACACCCACAACCCTTTAATCAGATAAAAAGTTAGTTAAAACTGTTGAATAGGAACAATCTTGGAGAGCAAAAATAGCTTTGATGTGGAGGATTAGAGCAGCAGAGGACTAAGAGCCCAAACAACTAGGTGGCCGGTAACCTCTACAGCCCCAGCTTGGAAAATGCCAAATGAACCTGTCTCTTCCAATGCACATGCTTACAACTTCCTCCAGGCTGCTCATGATATTCCATCTAAAACAGGTTTTCTTTTTCATTTGTAGTTTAAAGGTCCTGCATAAGTCAGAGGCAGCATTATTTTGCTTCTTTCTGTTTTGGTTTTTTTTCTTTTTTTTTTTTTTTTGGTTCATTCTGAATGAACATCACCCAGGTGGTTATAGAAATGCATTTGTTAGGAGCCCCTGCCCAGAAGCCACAGAAGACCTTTGCACTTGGACCAATCTTCACCTCAGTCATCCTGTGGCTCTCTGTGCCACTACCAGTCCTCATGGTTCTGCCATACGTGGATATTGGATGCTCCACAGTCCTTCATGAACTTGGCGTTGTTTAGCATAATGAGCACAGCAAGCCTGATGACTTGGGTGATTAGAGAGGCCACCTTCTCTGACACCTGCTGGGACTGGCCTCCTTCACTCATTCATTAGCTAGATAATAATCTTCTACTGCATAGCTATTATCTCTGCATCATTAATCAATCACGGTGGGGGTGCCTTCATCACAGGGGCCAGGACTAACTGAGTACGGAGGAAGGGATGCACCCCACGAAGTGGGTTTCTAGGTCACCAGCCCCAGAGATAGGTCCTCATGTGCAGCTTCATCTTCTGTGCCACCAGTAGTGCCCTGACGATGCAGTGAGAGCAGTTGACATGAGCACTACCTTTCAGTAGGCCTGAGTGCTCAGTCTCAGGCTGGTTGTGCTGAACCAGAACACTGGCCTGCATCTGCTTAGCTGATGGCAGGGCACTGTATAGAGACACCGCAGGTGCCGCGGTCTGCCATCTCTACAGACTGGCTCCTCCAGCTCAGAAACCTCTGACTTTCCGCCAGAGAAATCCCACAAATCTTAAGTGTAGAACTCACTTAATCTTGACACTAATGCATGCCCCTGTTATCTACAAGGAGGTCAAGATACACAATAGTCCCGCCAGGGTAGGGATTAGCACATCTTGCTCTGGCCTCTCTGGGCACCTGCATTCATATACACATGAATATTCACACACACAATTAAAAATAAAATTACTAAAAATATTGTGTGTTTCCACAGGTATCATTCTGGAAGCTCTGCTTGTAGCTAATGTAGAAACTAGGGGACTGAGCCCAAGCTCAGTCCTCAGGATCTCAATGGGACTTAGAATCGCCACTGAGCTCTTAAAGCTAGTAAAGAAGCAGGAAGCCTTGAAGGAACTGCTTAAGGAATCCTTCTACCTGCCAGTTAGCAATGCTTGAAAGCTGAGGATGTACAGATTCCAGGCAGCAGAGAAAGGACATTACTGAAAGTTTGTCAATATTTACAGACTCTAAGACAGGATGGATCTGTGGGCCACAAGGCAGATCACAAAGCTGGAAGGCATAGGGCCTCTGGAACATTCCTCTGAAGGACCCAGCTCACTAGGATCCATGAGCAATGTCTTTTGCAGCATTAGTTTAAGGGTTCAGTAGGTTCTATTTCGCTCTAAGGAGTTGTTTTCAAATGCTGAACACCCAACACTTTTCATGAGCATCCTGTTGTAAGGACATTGCAAGATTCCTCTTAGATTTCTCTCCTGTGGATGCAACTTGACATTGTATGTGTGGAACTCAGAGACTAAACAGCATATTGAATTTTTTAGCTTATTTGTGCCTATTGCAGGGAGTGGGTTGTTGAGACATAGTCTCACTATGTAGCCTTGTCTGGCCTGGAACTCTCTATGTAGACTTGCCTCAAACTAACAGAGATTCACCTGCCTCTGCCTCCCAAGTGCTAGGATTAACAGCATGCACCACAACAGCTGGGGTTAATTTTTTAATGTTTTATTTATTATTTATTAATTTTTATCTTATTTTTGAGTGTATTGCCCGTGTCATGCAATGCCCATGGAGGTCAGAAGAAGGCATTGGATCCCCTAGAACTAGAGTTATGGTTAGTTGTTAGCTGCCCTGTGGGTGCTGGGAACCAAACTCAGGTTGTTAGGCATAATGCAGGGTGGGCCTAGCTAGGCCACCTGCCAGGAGGAATGGAGGAATGGCTCTCATGGACGTGGTGCTCCACACCAGGTAGTTGTGGAGCCAGTTTCTGCCCAGTACCTGGAGGGAACCTGATCCACCTGGGAACAAACTGCGATGGGCTGTAGTCCCCCACCCCACAAGGCTGTTGGCTAACAAGACCTATAAGACTCCCTGCTCTTTCTTGAATAAATGAGTTTGCAGCAGACCATCACTGCTGGCTTTCCACTCAACTCCCGGAGTCTGTGTGTTGACTGTGCGCCTACTCACCCCCTCCCCCACGGTGGAGCTCCTTCGGTCCCCCTAGGGCTTGTCCTGAGTGCTGGGACTCCCAACACCAGGTCCTCTATAAGACCAGCCAGTGCTATTAAGCGCTGACCCATCTCTCCAATCCCACTGGGGTTAATTTTTGTTTGAGTCATTTTAAGCAGCTGGGGAGATGTGACCAGTTGAACCACAGGCCACAGGAATGCCGTTAGTGTGTGCCCCTCTGCAACTCTTGGCTACATATTTTGGTGACATCTTTAATATGAAAGAGCTGATGTATGGTGAAGGATTTAATCAGGGGAATGGCCTGAAGCTGTAGCTCCTCTGATAAATTGTGATTTGGAAGTACAATCATAGGATATTTGAGGACGTAGGGATTACCCTGGAGCTACTCAGCCTATCCATGACGTGGGAGAGAAGAAGGTATTTCATAAGGCAGGAAGTCATATCTTTTGAGTGGGTTCCTGGACATAGTTACCTAAATTCACACACAGAAGACCTATGTTCCTGAGGCAAAGGAAAAAAATAAAAGTTCCTTAACTGCTGTGCTAGTAATCACTAGAAGTCCAGAGTGCTCAGAAAGTAAACAGAAATAAAAACAAAAGTCTAATGTGTGGGTGACAAATATGATATGAAAACCAAACCTAATATTTTACTCTTATTTTTCACCTTTTAGTGCTGTGAGTTACAGCCAAGTTCTTGTCTTTCTGGGCCTGTGTTCCAACACTGTGCTACCCTCTCAGTACTTAACCATTATTTTAAAATAAGGTAGTTTTCTATGCCAACTTGACTGGTATTAAGGAATATCTAGAGAGTTGGCAAAAGCTTCTTTCTGGCTGTGATTCTGAATTTCTTTCTAACGGAGCTTGGCCTGTAACTCAGTGAGTTGAGTGGGGAGGACCCATCCTTAATGTGACTGGCACCATGTAATGGAGAGAAACCCAGATAGAACAAAAGGACATAAGAGTACAAAACAAGATTCACAGTGAGACATTAAACATCACCATTATGATTCATAACAATTTAAAAATAATCAGTCTTAAGTAAACTTGGCGTACACTGATGAGACTCGGAGAGATATAAACATGACATAAGCAGGCAAATAACTATCTAGACCCGAAGGGGCCAACCACATGTGGTCTAGACTGTTCTTAGTTCCTGGAATTTTGATTCTGCATGTCACTGAAAAGAGGCAAACATTGTACTTGGAAACTGAGTGCCCTAATCTTTCTAATTTCTTAGGTGTTAATAAGATTCTAAGATTTAAAAATGTAAGGACTGGCGAGATGGCTCTGAGGTTAAGAGCACTGGCTGCTCTTGCAGAGGACATGGCTTGAGTTCCCAGCACCCACATGGTAGCTAACAACCATCTGTAACTGTAGTTCCAGGGGATCTAAAGCTCTCTTTTGACCTCTGTAGGCAATGCATGATATAGTTGCACTTACATACATGTTGGCAATATACTCATACACATAAAATAAAAATAATAAACAATGTTTAAGTTAAAAATGTAACCAAATGGCTCATGGTTTCAGAAAAGTTTAGTTGGTACACATGATAAGCACATTTTAAAATTCCAAACATCAAGAACCTTTCATTAAATGTCCAAATAGACTTCTCATAGACCAAACATATACCTTGAAATTTTGTCAAGCCTGTGGCCTCATGAATCCCCAGTAGATTTATTCCACAAGCCAATATGCTACCCTATATATATGACAGATTTGACTGGACTCAAGTTCTACTCTAAGGCAAACTCAACAGGCACTCCAGTTTTATTGAATGCTGCAGTTGTTTCTGTGACCTCTAGAATTTTTGACATCCATCCCCACTTTAGAATGATACTTGCCTGGAGGCAGAGTTGCTTCCTTGAAAGCTCCATGCAGCTGTTGTCTTATGAACTGTGCCACATCTTCCCATTTCATTCTCCCTTCAGCCTGTGCTAGGGCAAGAAGCAGTGGAGCTCCCACTAGTCCTGCAACACGAAGGACATTGTTACTGCAGCCAGGTTCTTCCCAAAGCTCTGCTTTGCCCACACATGACTAGTCACAAAGTTTAATTAGATGTTGGGAAGAATCGTCCAAAGAACACTGGAGAAGGAAGGCATCTCCACAAGGGCAGTGTCATTGGTCACTGGCCACACTTACTACTGACTCCCTGCTTCTGAGTCTCTTCTATCTGTTGATTTGAAGATATGTTGATATCATTGAGTGTAACAGTAATCTCATGTTCTTCTCTGAGACTTCCACTGGATCTGGGTGGCTCAATCCAGCCATGTTAACTGCATTAAAAAAAAACTCAATAGGGTTGTAAAAAATGTACAAATGGAATCCAGAAAAGACACAAAGAGAGGCTGGGGAATGTAGTTTAGTTACTAGTTAATGCTTGAGGCCTGGGTTCCATCCTCAGCAGTACATAAACCAGCTGCTGTGGCACAAACCTGTAATCTGAAGACTCAGGAGGCAAATGAAGGAGAATGAATAGTTCAAAGTCATTAAGACTACAAGAGGAGAGTATGAGCCAAATCTGGCTGCAAAGATTCAGCAAGAAGAGAGAGAAAGGAAAGCAAGAACACGGAAGGGGTAAAGGAAGGAAGTCTAAGTCTAAATCAGCGAGTTAAGTGTGAAATCTGAAGAGACAGAAAGTGTAATGAACCTCTGACAGGAGAAAGCGATTCCCCAGTTCCTCAATCCTGAGATAACAAACAGGAAGTGGTTGAGGTTTACCCCATCCTGGTCACGACCCTGGGAAAATGTTATGGGGTTTTCAATTCCCCTCTTCCCTGTCCCAGTCCTCTCTTACTGGGTCTCCCTGGGGGAGTGTGAAGTATTGAACTCTTGCAACTTACTTGTCTGCACAGAGGCGGCACTCTGCTGGTCATTTTTCTCCACTGCTCTCAGAAGAAACTACATAATGTGTGACCAAGTGCACCACAGAGTTGGGCATGATGGTTCCTACTAGTAATCCCAGCACTCAGAGGTGGAAATAGGAGAATTTCCAGAAATTGTAGGCTAGCCTGTGTTATAAAGTGAGCTCTGGGGCAGCCTGGATACACAGTGCTACTTTTTGTAAAAATATAATAACAATTAGAACACTACAGAATGAAAGAATGTATTCATTATTTGAAAAGTGTGGCTTAATCAAACAACTGGATCCCAGGTTGTCACATCACAGGCTGTGGTGGTGGCAGTGACTGTGAGGTAGAGGTCATCATGGAAAGGTAGTGTTGACGCAGGCGGCAGGAGGAACACCAAGCCCCCATGCAGTCAGTGTCCTTGAAAGTGTTGCCCCTTCCCATATAGTCTCCTGTGGCAGTGATTGAATGCTTGGATGTTTATACATGACTGTGCGGTCAAGTATCATGGTAAAACCTACATGACAGTGCCAATGAGATTGCTCCATGGGTAAGGCCACTTGCCATGCAAGCCTGGCCACCTAAGTTCAACCCTAGAATCTATATAGAGATGGAGGAAGAGAACTGACTCCACAAAGTCATCCTCTGAGCCACACACACACAATAATATCTGTGTCCACAAGCACAAATCATGCACAATTACAAAAAGTTCATATATTTAATTTTTAAAATCAATATTGTAATACATATAGGGATATTCACTACGAAAGTTTTCAGTTTCTTGAATATTTGAAATTTTTATAATAAAATTTAAAATATAAGACAAGAAACATGAACAATCAAGATGCACTTGTTGGATGATTTCAACTTGATCATGGAAGGTGACTGCAGATGGGGAAAGGGGCTAAAACATAGGTGAAATCATAGATGACTTTTATTCACTACTTCAATACCAAGCACTGATCAAGTTCTGTTGTTGCTGGGTGGCGGTTTGTTGGGTTTTATTGTTTGTTTGTTTGTTTGGTTGGTTTGATAATACTTTTATTAAAATTTGAGCATTTTCGTGCATTTTAATTATATTCATTACTTTCCCCATCCCTTTCCAGATCCATCCCCACCTCCCTAACCATCATATTTTCATGTCCTCTTTTTAAAAGCCCATTGAATCAGTCCACTTTTAGTTGCCCAAATATTGTAAGGTGTGAGACCATCCTCTGGAGTGTGGTCACCGTACCAGAGGTCATACACTTACAAAAAACTGACTCTTCTTCTCCTAACAACTATCAATTAACAACACTTCCTTAGCTACGGGGTGGAACTTTGCGTCCACCTCCCTGCTCCATGCTGGATTTTTGTCCCAGCTTGGGCTTGCACAGGCCTTCTTCATGTTGTCGCAGACGCTCTAAGTTCATAAGTACAGCTGTGCTCTTGTGTCCACAAAACAGTGTTTCCATGCAGTCATCCACCACCTCTGCCTCTCCCCACGTTTCCATCTGCTCTCCTTCAACAATCACTAACCCTTGGGAGGTAGGGTGCCACGTTTAGGGCTGAGCACTTCTGCTTTGTTTTGTGTCTGTGTGTGTGTGTGTGTGTGTGTGTGTGTGTGTGTGTGTGTGTGTGTAGAGAGAGAGAGATAGACATAGAAATGAGAGAGAGAGAAAGAGAGAGAGAGAGAGAATGAGAATCTTGATACATAGCACAGGCTGGCCACAAATTCACTATGAAGCCCATGACTGCCTCGAATTCTTCATGCCTGTTTTTCTCTGTCAACATCCTGCATTTCAAATTGCAAAGCCAGAAAATAATTTCAGTTGTTCTTTGTCCACAGTGTCTTCAGTTATTATTAGCACAGCAAATAGAGTACAAGTAAAGAATAATGTCATTATTTGTGTCCATAAGGCATTCTTCCATTTGTGCACAGGATGGAAGCAAAACTCCGGCAAATGCAGAAGAAGCTAAAACTAAGGTCAGCTGCTTGGTGCTCATACAGGATTCTTCTGTTTGTCCATAGGATGCCACATCAACCCATGAAATACAGGTGAACAGCCCAGAACATGACAGGTAAAAGCATCTGCAACCAAGGCTGTCAACCTGAATTCAATCTCCAGAACCCACATGGTTGAAGGAGAGAATCAACTCCTCCAAATGTCTTCTGAATCAATAAACATGCTGTGTCACCAGCACACACACACACACACACACACACACACACACACACACATGATTAAAGAAATAAATATGATTAAAAATACTGGAGAAGCAAAAACTAATTTCAGTGTTTTTATGTTCACACATCATTCTTCCAAAATAAGGATGACAGAACAGTAAGCCCATCAAAAACAGAAGCAAACTTAATTTCAATTATATTTTGCCTGTTATTATTCCAGTTATTCTAAGCTCACACAACATTCTCCCATTTGTTTACAAGACAGCAGCATAAACCCACGAAATGCAGCACAAGCAGAAAATAAATTTAGTATTTCTGTGTTCATGAAGAAGCAATCTTCCACTATCCACTGGATGGCAGACCGAGTCCATCAAATACAGTATGAGCAAAAAAATACAGCCTATATCCACAAAGCATTCTTCCATTTGTCTAAAAGATGGCACTATAGTGAGCTCAACAAATACAGAAAAATCAGAAAATATCTTGGCAGCAGAAACCCATCAATACAGTACAAGAAAACATTAGTTTCAGTTATTCTTTATCCATAATAATTCCAGGTACAAGTTCACAGAGCATTGGCCCCTTTGTCAATAGGATGACAGCAGACTCTGATCAAGTGCAGGATATGTAAAACAACAATTTCAGTGTTTTGATAACTATAAAGCATTCTTCCATTTGTTCACAGATTGGCAGCAAAAGCCTTCAAATACAGTAGAAGCAAATCATAATTTAAATACTTGAATGTCCACAAAGGGTTCCTCCACAGGATACCAGGAGAAGCATTTAAGAACCATTATAAGCATTGTATATACGTAAAATAAAAAATAATTTCAGTATTTCAACATCCAGAAAGCTTTCTTTGATTTTTCCATATGAACACAGCTTAAGCTCCAAAACACATTAAAGAAAAAATATTCAGTTGTTTTTTATTATTTTTATTTTTTGTGCATTTCACACAATAGATCCTAATCAAATTTAGACCCCTCCCCCATCCTCCCATAAACCCCCTACTAGATTTCATGCATTCTGTCATATACGCTAAGTCCCATCCAGTCAGGCATTTGTAGCCACACGTCCCTCAGTGCAAATTCACCCACTGGAGTCTAGTCAGTCCATCAAAAGTCACTCTCTTAAAGATCTGCTCTCCCTCACCCAGCAGTAATCAGTTGCCAATAGTTCCTCAGCTAGCATTGGGGCCAGCTGCCCAGTTCCCTGGATTTTTGTCTGAGTAGCATGGGTCCTGTGCATGCTGTCACCATTGTTAAAAGTTCACAAGAGCCAGTTCACAGTGGCCTAACATCCTGCTTCCTTATATTCATGTACCTACCTTGGCTCTTACAAGGTTTCCACCCTCTCTTGCACAATGGTCCCTGAGCCGTGGGTGGGTGTTTAATATAAGGGTCCTGTCCAGGGACACACTCTCTGCAGTCTTTTGCCCTCAGTAACTTGGCTAGTTGTGACCTTCTCTGTGCATCGCACTTTGTTGTATGAGGAAGCTTTGCTAGTGAAAGTTGAGGGATGCATTAGTATTCTCTCTACTCTCTGTTCTGCCATGTTCCCTGAGCCTTGGTATAGAGGGTCCCACTGTAGATGTGTCACTTAGGGCTGGGCATTTCTCAGACGTATATTTTCTGTGTCTGTCCAGTTATGGAACTCTGTAGTAGCATCCATCTGTTACACACAGAAGCATCTTTCATAAGTAGTGTATGGTATACTTGTCTATAAATATAAGGATCCAAATTTAGCATACAGTAAGAAATTTCATTTGTCTAGAGATAAGACAGTGATAAGGTTTTCTCTGGGATCTATGACTTCTCCATTCATGTATATTTTGCTGGGTTTACAGCGCCACCCATGAATTCCCTCACTTTGAGAGGGCTTTAAGTCCAGATAGCTGTTGATTACCCCCTAGGTAACAGTGCCACTACCGCACTAATAGTAGTTTACTGTGCCAGTTGCTGTGGCGATGAGGCTTTAGAGCTGGGCTGAACCATTGATTGATTTTCTCCCTTAGCAGCTTGCATAATATCCTCTAGAAGTATGAGAGCTAATCTTCATGGAGGAGGACTCCAGGTCAGTTCCAGTTCCATTGCTGCAAGTTTTGTGTCTGAAGTATGTCCTATCTTCAACAATAGGATCTTACCTTCAGGTTCTGGGAGATAATCAAGGGCTGTGGCAATAGCCTCTATTATTCTGGGAGTTCTTGGATTAACCGGACTAACAACTCTATGGGAGGTTTCTCCTGTCTGGCACTGTGTTTCTTGTTATGTAGCCTTCATGTATATATACACATGCACTCATGTTCAGATAATGTATGTGTTTTTTTCAGGGGGGCGTTAATACATTTTTCTCTGTGCCATCCAAGCTCCATTCTCTCTCTCTCCCTCTCTCCCTCTCCATTTTCTATAAAACATTCTCCCATTTGTTCACAGGTTAGCAGAAGAAGTTCTTCAAATATTGAAGCAAAATTAATTTCAGTTATTCTAAGTTCACATACCATGTTTCTGTTTCACTCCCAGATAACTATAATAAATAAGTTAAAAAAATTTCAGTTCTTCTTTGTCCGTAATAATAACAGTTACTATAAGCTTGTAAAGCAGTGTCCCATTGTCCACAGGATGGACACATAAGGACACCAAATACAATAGAAGCTAAAATTATTTCAGTTAGTTTCCATACATAAAACATCCCGTTGTTAGAGACCTTTTGATCATAGTGTGAGCTCAGCCCTTCCTGCTTCTAATCATAAGTCAAAAGATACTACCTCATATTGGAGTTTCAGAAGACAAAACCAGCCTGGTAGAAATAAAAACTTTGGCCAAATGTGTGGGAAATGGGGATTCACAGGCCAAGATGTTTGGGCCTACCCTATACTGAAAGATTCCATTCATCATCCCCTTCAGGAAGCAAAAGCCCTTCAAAAGGAGTTACTGTGGTATGTAAATACCACTGAAGGGCCCCAGAGTGAACCTTTAGCCAATAATGCAGTAGCTGCCAGTCCCTCAAGGCATGGGGCTATCCTCTGCCCACGGGTCCCAATTGCTATATGCTGTTTGTGTTGTGGGCCGAGGGACTGAGTAAAGACTCTTACAGTGATCTCTTGGGTTTTGTTGACACACAGTTCAAAAGGCAATTTATTGACACATCTCTGCAACATGAATTCTTTGTACACTGTGAATCTACCTGCATTGGCCCCATATTGGCTATTCCAAACAGGAATGAATCTCACAGATTAGTACAGGGCTTAAGAGTTATTAATGTGGTCATCATTCTAGTATGCATGGAGATACCTAGTATCTATATCCACCTGGTGTAAGTAATTCCCAGAAACTCAATGATTTACAAAAGGGGAGGCTAACATTTTGACTTTTCTGGACAACACTGAACAAAGAATTGTCTTGGATAAGGAAGCTTCACCAATGAAATCTCTACATTATGGTACTCTAAAGAAAATGGCATGATAACAAAACCAGTTGACATGCCAAGGTGAACCAGGGGAGTATCATGGAATCCCACCCCAAAGTGAAGAGGTACGGGCAAGCAGTGGATGCTGAAGGAGGGAAAACAGTTCTCTCCAGAGACTAGATTCTTGAGAGATTATCTAATCCCAAATGGATAACCCTAAACATAGGTACACATAAGCACCACTTTAAAAACGTGTGTGAGTGTGTGTGTGTACATGTGTGTGTGTGTCTGTGAACCTAACAATAATAATCAAAGAAAAGGACAAGAAATTGAGAGAGACTGGGGGTATGGGAGGAGTTGATGGGAGACTAGCAAGGATGGAAATAATGCAATGAAAATACTCTTACATGGAATTCTGAAAATTTAAAAATTAATTGTCTTTGGTCACATATTAAATATATAAACATTAACAAAAACTATTGAGCAAAAAAAAGATATCTGTATAAATTCTGTGGTATGTAACACCACAAATAAGCAAGAGAACAAATCATCAAATAAGAATCCTAATTGTGTGACCTCCTGTTCAGAGAGGCTTTTAAAATCATTGAGCATTCCCAGATTTGTGATTACTAATAAAGAAATGAGCCTAACTACTAAAACCTTGTTTTAAAGACGATTTTATCATAAAAATAGAAGACAAGAGCACAGCCTCAAGCTAATGGGATATTTGGCTTTGGACTTGAGGATGCCATGTGCTCCTCAGATTGTTTTAAAGAATTCCAAGCATTGGTGATGATTTAATCCCTTGGCCCCTAAGAAACTCAAAATCTTGACCATTTGTATGTCATATCCACTTTTAACTCTTTTGGGCATAAATTTTCCTGATATACTATGCAGTGATAGTTCATTGACTGTGAGTTTGGGGCTGCAATTTCATCATCTTCAACTAATTTTATGTCTCTCTTTGATGTACCATCACCTGTTTCCTTTTAGATGTAATAGAAACAATGCTGGTATTTTTTTTAATATTTTATTTAATTTTTGAGAATTCATACAATTTTTATCATATGCGAACCTCCTCCCCTATCTGCATCTCCCTTATCATCCATCCACCACATGACCTCTATTATTATTATTGTTATGGTCTAGTGAATCTGATCTGTGTGCCCAAATACTCTTCAGTATGGGTCCATCTCCTGGAGCCTGATCAACCTAAGCAGTGTTACACTCTTAAAGAAAATTGATTCTCCATCTTGCAGCAACAGTCAGTTGCCAATAGATCCTTGGTTAGGACTGGAGCTTCTTACTCACCTCTCTCTATGCTAGGATTTTGTTTCACTTGAGCATGCATGGGTTTTGTACATACTGTCATCACTGCTATACATTATATGAATAAATGTCCTGTTGTGTAGAAAACACTGTTTCCTTGTAGTCATCCATCACCTCTGGCCCTTACAATTTTTCTGCCCCTTCTTCTGCAATGAATCTTCAGCCTTGGAAACCAAAGGTTTGATATAGGTGTCCTATTCAGGGATAAGCATTCTGCAGTATCTTATTCTCTGAACAATGACCAGTTGTGGGCCTCTGTGTTGATCACCATCTGCCGCACAAGGAAGTTTTCTTGGTAAGAGCTGAGAGATGCATTAATCTATAGGTATGTCAATAAATCATTAGGAGTTAGTTTAATAGTATATCTATTTAGCATCATATTAGTAGTAGGATCTCCCTTATGGCTTATGACCTGTATAGCCACAGGTTCTTAGGCCTGATGTCAATGCTAGGTATAGGCTCCATTTGTGAAGTGGACCTTAAATCCAATCATAAAATGGTTGGTTACTCCCATAACATTTGTGCCACTATTGCACTGGAGGGCATAGCTTACCATGCCTGTTGTTACTGTAGTTCTCAGGGTTCATAGCTAGACAAGGTTCATGATTAGTTTTCTTTTCTGATTGCATGCATATCACCTTCTAGCACTGTAGAAGGTGCACACTATCCAGTAGAGATGAAGCTTTGAGGTCAATACCAGCTTGATTTCTCACTGTTTGTTCTATGCATGTACATAATGTCTTCAGCAATAGGGTCTTCCATCAAGTTCTGGCAGGTAACCAAGAAGAAGGGCAATAGCCAGTTCTGAGGGTCTAGGGGACCCCTAGTCAACAACTTCAAATAAGGGAGTCATCCAGGAGTGGTGATACATGCTATTAACCCATAGCACTTGAGAGGCAGAGGCAAGTGGATTTCTGTGAGTTCAAGGACAGCCTCGTGTACACTGCAAGTTCTAGGTCAGTCAGGCTACATAGTGAGACCATGTCTCAAAAAAAAAAAAAGAAAGAAAGAAAAAGAAGGAGTCTGTTCTTGGGATTTGGGTTTTTTGTTGTTGTTGTTGTTGTTTTTTTTTTTTTTTTTTGCTAGCCTGTGGTATCTAGTAGAGGCATTTTCTCTCTGGGATAGGGTAACTCCATTTAAACCCTTTTTATGTTGTATATGCATATTCTTTAAGAAGTTTCTGTAGATCATATGACTTTTTCTAAAGGTCTTTAGTCTTACTTATCCCTCTTCATACTCCCTCCTCTGACCTGCCCTCCCATACTCCACCTCATTTAACCCTTTACATTCCATTATTACTTTTTCCTCTTTATATCACTGATTCTATCTCCCCTCCTGGGAACCTCTCTCCCATGGCTCCTTACTAGTTTCCTGACCTCAATGAGTTTTCCACTTGAAACACACATTATAAAGATTCAAAGTTAGAACAATGCTGATTTTTTAAAATAATATATGGGAACTATACTTACACTTATTATGAAAATTATTTGACAGGAAAATAGAAAGCACCATGTAGGTCCATCCACCACTAAGCTTTCAATGCAGTACAAAGCACAGGGATGGTTGTAAAGTAGAGTGGGCAGTTCACAAGACATGGATGAGGTGCGGAAGTACCCTTAATAATTAAATAGGAATGTTTAGCTGTTTTACAAATAACAATAAATACTTAATCATTTGTAATAGTAGGTTAAAACATCATCAGTAATCAGTGCCTTTCACTCACCAAGTCCACACAAGCGCATGTAACATGATGCTGCCAATTTGACTCTCTGCACTTGAAAGATAACACACTGGAAGATGCACAGTGCAATAAAACTGAAGTCATACATGTGTACAAATAGTGGGAACATACATACTTTTAATTTGCATGCTGCTGTGATCTGATGTCTTTATCTACAAAGTTCATGTTTAAGAACTACAATTAAGTTACAAAACCAAGTGGCGGGAGGAAACCCTCATTTCTTAAGTTTGTGATTTTTGTGTAGGTTTTCATTCATAGCTACCCTGGGTTGCATGTAGCCCACAGGCTGAAGGCTTGGCACCTCGAGTTACAGGATTACATTTACAGGATGCATTTAGCTGCATTTGTTTGGACCAAGATTCTCAATTCCCTTTGAAAGATGAGCACAGCAATTTACTTGGACTGTCTTCCTTGAAGGATGTTGAGATAGACCTGCCTACTTTGGGTCAAATCCTCACCTGAGATCCAGAGGAGCTCAAACTTGAGAAAGGGATCACAATCTGATGTACAGTTAATCTCCTACTTTGTTCTGCCTCTGAGGAATTAGCTTTACAGCATGCTATCCAAACTTTAAACTTTTGTTCTAAAAGGAATATAAGGTCTTCAAGGAAAAGAAAGAACTAAAGAAGCAAAGGCGTCCATGACGATAGCTTATTCTGATCCTGAGACAGTGGGCTTTATCCTGAGATATATTTCAGCTAGTGTGCGTCTGCCCCCTCCCTAGACCAGCTCCAGGCAGTTTTTTATTAAAAAATGAGTTTTGTTGAGTATGGATCCTAACTGATAGAGCACTAGCCAAGACTTTATATGAAAAGTTAGAGGCTAGACCGATGGTTCATTGGTAAGAGCACTTGCTGCTCTCTCACGGGACCAGATTTCAGTTCTCAGGCAGCTCCCAAATCACTTATCACTCCATTTTCAGGGGCTCTGACACCTCCTTCTGGCTTCCATAGGCACCTGCACGCACATGGCATACACACACAGAGATACATACACATATATTTTTTTTTTAATTTTTTGATGTCTCTTATTCTTTGCACTTTGGCCAATTGTGACTTTCTGGGTTAATTGCCATCTGTCACATAAAGAAGCTTCACTGTTGAGAGGTGAGAGATGCATTAATATTCTTTCCACCCCCTGTTTGACTATGTTCCCTGAGCCTAAGCGGTAGAGGTTGCATTTTAGATGTGGGACTGTGAGTCTCACAGACATTTATTCTCTGTATTTGACCACACTTTGTAGTAGACTCCATCTGTTCCAAATTAGAAGCTTCTTTGATGAGTTGTGAGAGGTACACATGTCTGTAAATATAAGGATATAAATTTAGTATATACTAAGAAATTAGAAGAGTCTAGGGAAGTGACAGAAGTAGGTTTTTCTCTAGGATCTCTGACCTCTCCAGCCATGCCTATTTGGCTATGTTCATAGTACCATACATGAATTCCCTGCCACTGAGTGAGCCTTAAGTCCAATTAGACAACTGTTGCTATGCCAAAGACAAAAATGCCACTACTGCACCAGTAGGGATTATTTTTTAGGCTCATCACTGTTTTGATTCATAGACCTTCAAGCTGGGATCATTGATTGGTTTTCTCCCTCGGCAGTTTGCATGGTATGTTCTGATACTGGTGAGAGCTAGTCTTCAGGGAGGTTTCCAGATCATTTCTAGCTCTATTGGTCTAAATCTTGTGACCAAAGAATGCCTTGTTTTCAGCAAAATGTAGAGCATAAGAGACTGTAGAGTATTTATTCCTGAATATGACACCTGTATCAAACCTCTACCACCCAAGGCTCAAGAACCATTGTAGAAGAGGGGGTTAAAGACTGTAAGAGCCAGAAGTGGTTGATGACCACAAGGAAACAGAGTTTTCCAGGTAGTTGGGAAGTTTACAAGAATCTTAACAGCATGCATAAGATCCATGCAAATGCAAACCAAACAAAATCCTAGCAGTGAAGTGGGGAGGTTGGTGAAAAAAACACCTTAACCCTAACTGAGGAACTGCTGACAACCAGTAACTACTGGGAGGGGGTGGTCACTTTTCTTTAAAAGTGTAATGCTAGATAGGTTTACCAGGCTCCAGTGAATGAACATACACCAAAGGACATTTAGGGACATAAACTTGGCTCTATAAGCCTTAATATATATGAAAGAGTACAGGAAAACCAGTGGGAGTGTATAAGAGGGTTACAGATAGGAAAGGGGTCTAAATATGATCAAAATATAGTGTATGATACTCACAAAACTTTTATATTTATATATTGACATATATAATGGAGTCTGTGAACTAGGTTAGAGGATAGGAAGAAGGTACAGATACAGGAAGAGCCTAAATATGTACAAATATATTGTATAAAGTTTTCAAAAGTTTGATAAATAATGCATTTATTTACAAAAAGTTAAAGAAAGGAACAGAATCCATACCCCTTTTGCTTGAAGAACTGGAAGAATAACTTTTTATTAAACTTTTAAAAAGGCTCTCATGCAGGCTACAGTCTTGGGGCTACCTAACTCAACTGTAGGTCGATGAAAAGCAAGTAAAGCATCAGCACATAGGTCCTTACTCAGTCCCTGGACCAAGTAATCTATGAAAGCAGTTGGAACCCATGGCCAGAGAATGGCCTGATGCCCCAGGAGTTGTAATGTATTATACTACCAACTAAGTAAACCTTAATATTTACTCTAGGCTCAGACTGTTGAAACAGTGATCCCTGGGAAATTGGCATTGCCTGATGTCAGCCTTAGAAAGAATTTGTCTCTTGGAAACAAATTTCACACAGTTCTAACAACTTGTCAGACCACCTTGCAAGATAGACTGGATCTGACGCAATGGTGAGTCAGTGATGGGCAAGACCATACCTTGATGAGGAATGCTTAGTTTTATATACCTCTGGCCTTCTATTTAATCCTAAAGTTCATGCCAGTACCCTGATGATGGACTTGGGTTGGGGCAGACGCCACTGGACTTTTATTTGTTCCTCTTCTCAATTTGACCATGTTAAATAAAGCTCCTCTCTCTGCCTTTCAATAGATATTACTCAGTTCTTTAATTAGACTATTAGTAGGTGGCAAGCCTAGGTCATCAGAGCTGTTGGGACCTAGGTTTTGACCATAACAACTCCAGTAACAATTCTGACAAGTCAAGACCAAGATAAAAGATACATTTTGGGTACCAGCTACTTATAGCAGTTTGACCTTGAAGAATACACAAAAATGGTGGCATTTGGCATCTACATTTTAAGAGTATAGCACATATTGCACTGTCATATATCCTGGCACTGAACTTATTTCCTTACCCCCTGGGGAAATGACTTCTGTAGCTCTGCAAATAAATATGCCATTCAAGGAATGGGTTTGAATCTGGGCTTAGATCCTGGGCTGTGGTTTTTGCTTTTTGTTGAACACTGACTTCACCTTATAAGGCATGAGACTCATGAAACATGCCTTTTCTCTTGAAAACAAGAATCTATACATTGAGAAATGTCTCAGTAATGAGTTTGTGAGTTAGGAAGACTTGACATGAAAACAAATCAACAACTCAGAGAAAAGAAAAGAAGGATGGGTGCATCCCGAAGAGAAGAATGATGTTGACATCATTATGGAACCACCTTCCATGGGCCAGCAATATTAGGAGCTAAATTTGCATCTTCTTGATTAATTCCAGTATCATTTCCTTGGCTTGACTGTACTTGTCATTCTACATAGGAAGCACCAGAGTGAGACAAGTCGTTCAAGGTCACTGAGGTTGTAGACTTGAGAGTCAAGCTCAGGCAGGTTTGGGTTCTTCCTCAAAAGAGGAGCTGGATATTTACTGCTCTGTTCTCACAAGGGTCTGCAAGCTGTGGAACTGAGAAAATACACCTTCTCACTCCAGTATTTTGAAGCAACAAGGAGTCTACTGTTGAGATGCCAAGGAAAGTTGTCGATGATTGAATTTGATGCCTCATTGACTGTCACTGTTTTCAAGGTAGTATGTGCATGGATGTGTGTGTGTTTGTGTGTGATGGGTGGGAAAATCAGGATAGACACATGCATACATTTTGTTCATCCTTCACCTAATGTTTCATTTTGCAGCATGTTACACTGTGAAATGCAATGAGCTCTTTCGGGGATGGTTAAGAACTGTGGAGTTGTCTTTCACAGCACACTGTCAAACCTGAGATACCTAACAAAAAGTTAACACGTTCATGATGAACTATAGAGTTTGATTAATGTATGTCCTTATGATGGAATGAGCACTTCATAGGCACTCAAGTGACCCAAGGAGGGAGAAGGAAACCCACATGAACCTCAGATCTTCACTTGTGGCCGAGCTAGTGTGTGGGCAGGAAGCACCTTTTCCTTCAGCACTTAGTACACACTGAAGAGGAATGGGATGGCTGGAGCACTCTCAGGACTGGGAGGCGCTGATGTATAACATGTGCTTAAGTTAATCCTCTGTGGTAGCCTAAGTTTAATGAACCTTTGCCCCAGAGTCTTTGGGTCGCTCTGTTCTGCCTTTAGCCTATTGTTCAGAGCTAAGCAGCTACATAACCCAAGAATCTCATGCTTGTGGCATATCTGTAGTCTATCTAGAAAGCTGGACAACATTTCCTTAAAAGAAGTAAATTTGTGGGGTGAGAGGCAGGCTAGAGACATGGCTCAGCAGAGTGGAAAGATGACTCAGCCATCAAAAGCACTGGCTGATCTTGTAGAGGACTGTGGTTCAGTTCCCAGCAGTCACAAGGTTAACAACTGCCAAGGGACCCAAGGGGTTAATAAAGGGTTTAAGAACTTCATAAGAGTTGGAGTTCTAACAAAACAGTGAAGAATGCCCAAGAAAGCATTTCTGTGTATGTCTAGAATAAACCCCTTTTATTTGGTGAATTGAATGAGACTGGTTCCCCTGGAAGGCAGATAACAATTCTGCAGCCTTTTAGTCCTGTATGCTTGGGTCAAAGAAATTAAGATCCCAAGTTGGTCATTGAGGCATAGAAGGCAGGGCTCAAGAGTACACAGAAGGGTTACAAAAATATAGTGCTGAGTGATTAAAATGCATCCTGAACTGTGAGAGAAATAGCATCATAAAACAAGTTGAGGAAAGCAGGACAAGAGAAGAGAGATGTCAGCAAGAGCAGTACTCAAGCACGCAGATACCTCAGAACCCAGCACACAACTGTTTTGTTCTCGGGGAGGGCATTAACTAAAGCATCCTCTAAGACTAAGAGTCCTCTAAGGTCCTTTAGAGGCTCACAGGGGTAGTTAGGATTGTAGAGTCTCCAGCCTTGAGGTTCCTCAGATGGCTCAGAAGGATTAGGAGCAGTCTAAGTTTTGAGACACGTTTGATGAATCCATCCAGTCCTGCAACTCTCACAGCCACGGATATGGAAAAATAACAGGATATGGGTCTGCCCATACGGATTTAGCAAGGTCTTTATTTAGATCAGGCGCTTTAACTAAGTATCCTGGACAAAAGAAGGGGATCCCCTTTGTTCCTCTTGAGACAACCCAGCTCCGAGTTCTGGTAATACCTGTTGGAACTTGGCCAGTTGGGTGACATGGGTTGTTTCTATGTCTGATTATTAGATCATTGGTAAGAAAGGGCTGACTACACTGAGCTTCAAAGGGAGTTAGGCCCTGGTTATCAGAAGTATTTCTAAGTCTGATCAGAGCTAGAGGTAGTAGCTTAGTCCAAGGGGACTATGTCTATTGAATGAGCTTCTCTTTGGAAGTTCATTAGCCTTGTCTGAATTTCCTGAGAATTGAGGGCACCAGGCACAATGTAAATAAAATCGAATCCCCAGTGCCTTGTAAAGACACTGGTTTATTTCAGCTTTAAAGGCTTTAAAGGCAGGCTTATTTTCACTCTGGAGAATCTTTGGGAGTTCAGATATTTGGAGTATTTATGTAAGCAATACCTTGACCATCTCTGAGTTCTTTTCTGTTTTACATGGAAAGGCCTCTATCCAGCCCATAAAAATATCTACCAGAGCTAAAAGAAGTTTAGAATAAGGTCCTCCTGGCATGTGTATAAAGTCCATCTGTCATTTCTCTCCTGGATAGATCCCGTATCTTTTGGTACTGGGCATTAGAGATGCTTGTTTGATGAATTGACTTTCTGACAAATCTCAAATCCCTGGATTACTTATTGGGTGACCTCCTTAAGGCCTAAGGCTAAGAGCGTCCTCTTAGCCAAGGCCAGAATGTTCTGTCCCAGATGATATATCCGTTGAAGAGGTTTAGATAACTGTCAAGATAAACCCACCATCAACAGTGATCTGGCTGACATTCACTGAAACAAGAGTCAGCTCCTTGGGAGAATATTGGGGTCTCAGGAAGTAACATAGATTCCTCCCACAGAACAGAGCATGCCTATGTTCTTTAGTATCTAGGACTGGCTGATTAACATCAAAGTCAGCTGTGTTTTCCCCTGGCTACAGGATAATGCTCTTTTTGGTGTCCTGAGCAATGTCTACAGCAACTTGGGTGGGAAGGAGCACAGCTTCTAAGAGTTTAAGAATTTCCTTTGAATGCTTAATGGGGATTCCAATGCTGTTTAAAAGACCTCCTTCCTCTAGAAAGCAGCATGACCATGTGAAATTAGGAAGGCATATTTAGAATCTATGTAGATATTAACTCTCTTTTGTTGGACTAACTCAAGTGCCTTGAGAGCAAGCTGGGCACTGCAATTCTAGGGTAGAGGTGGTGAGGCAAAGATACCAAAATCCAGGCATATCTGATGCCGTTCTTTATGAAAGAGCTCCCTGATATTAGCGTACAGTATTTAAACTGGGACTATCCAGAGGCTGGTCAGTTAAATCAGGATGTATTGCATAGCTTTCCATTAGGACCTCTTCATGGGAGTAGAAAGGTTTTCCTTCTCCTTCCAGGAGATATATGGCAGGATTTAAATTTTGACAGTCCTCAAGGGTCATTTTAGGACCTTCCAACATGAAGGCTTTGTACTTACATAATCAGCTATCTGACAACCACAAATTTCCCTTAGAGGTAAGAATGCCTCTAATGTCATGTGAGGTCAAGATGACCAGAGGGCATCCAAGAGTAAATTTGGGGGATTTAATCAAAAATCCCATGGTTGCAACTACCTAGACACAGCCAGGCCACCCACTCCTTTGCTACCTGGTCTAAGTCTTTACTTAGGTAGCCCACTGATTGAGGGTATGAGACTATAAATTTTGTGATTATAACCAAAGCTATAGCTTACTCTCTGTCACATACAGAAAGAATTTGGGTTGAATGGGCAGCCCCAAAGTGGGAGCCTGGGTAAGGGCTTCCTTTAGCTTTTGAAAAGCATGTTGAATTTCAGGGTTTCATAAAATATTTGAATGCCCCCAACTTTGAGTTTCTTTTAAAGCCTGATAAAGGTGCCTAGCCAGTTCAGCATATCAAGGAATCCAAATTCTGCAATATCCAGTAACTCACAGGAAGGCCCTTTCAAGGTCTGAAAGAGGGTGACATTTCAGGTCAGATCTCCTCACATCCCAAATCCTTGCTGCGTGGGAATGACCTTTCTAGAAATGATTCCTATCTTACATAACCTCACAACTAAAGTAAATCTTAAATTTTGAGAAAATTTAACACTATCTGTTCAGTCTGCCTTCTCCTGCTCTGTAATCAGCTTATTTAACTAAGAGGCTAGTCTTTGGAAAAACAACGTAAACAGTTTTACTAGACCTCGGGGCTTCTTGTAATCAACTTTTACAGGCCAAGCTAGACACATAGTCTTAATTTTAAACTTTGTTCACTATTCTTCCCTTATGACACTTCCTTGCCGCTAACCCAGAATAATGCGCATGTGTATATATTTGTGTATGTGTGTGTTTGTGTGTATTGTGATAACCTTGTTGAAAGCAGCAACATTGAAAGCAACATGTGGATTTACATTGGTGACATCTGTTTGTGGTTCTGTGTGCTATTCTAGGTCAGTAGGGATCTTAAAAAGTAACTTCCCTAATAAGACAAAGTTACCTATTCCTTTCCCATGTCACTATGAATGTACTGTTTAAATAAATAAAGAGAGCGTGTTCTTGGTTGGAGCAACAGTTCTGAGAGAAAAGTGAAGTTCTAAGAACAGATCAGGGGGGCTAGAGAGATGGATCATCAGTTAAGAGCACCAGCTGCTCTTGCAGAGGACCCAGGTTTGATTCCCAGCGCTCACATGGTAGCTAACAACCAACTATAAGTCGAGTTCCAGGGGATTCGACACCTTCTTATAACCTCTGCAGGCATTGCACAACACAGGTAGGTGCACTTATACACATGCAAGCAATACACTCATACACAGGAAATAAAAATAATAAACAATTATTTTAAAGTAAGAAGAGCAGATCAGGCTCACTTATGGTTTAAATGATGGAAAAAGTTAGACTGTCTTCATTCAGGTATTACTGTGTTTTAGTATCTGCCACATTATTGCCCATTGTTAGGATGAGATCCAAATAGGTGATCTTGGGTTTGCAAAGTTGGGTCTTATCTCAAGATACTTTATGTACTTTCACTGCCAAGAAATTCAAAAGAAACTATGTGTCCTAGGAGATTATTCCCTCAGAAAGGCATCTACAAACTGGAGCAGCATGATTTGGGGATGTGTCCAGCTCATTAAGTCCTGGGAGAGAGCCAGCCCAAACAGGTGGGGCTATCTCAAAACCCCTATGGCAGAATAGTCCATGTAACTTGGCCTGCTCTGCAAGTGGGGTCCTCAAATGAAAAAAAAAAAGTCGCCTTTGAGATGTAACACTAAATGGAAAGTGGTTCCCAAAGGAATCTGAGTCATTAGCATATAGGGATTGGAGATCACAGGTGCACGGGGACCATAGCCTCATTAATGAACCTGAGGACTTGGACCAGTTTCCACTTACTTGATCCCTTTCTAACCCTTAAGATAGGGATATTATAGGGATTCAAGCATTCAACCAAAAAACCTCCTCTCTTTAACCTCTTAATTATGGGTATTAGTCTTTTCCTAATCTCTAGACTTAATGGGTATTATTTTTGGCGAGGAAAGTGGGAAGGATCTTTCATGTGAGTAATCACTGGGGTGGTCGTCTTGACCCCACCTATAGTCCCTCATCTTCCCATACTCCAGGACGAATTTTTGGCTTAGATCGGAAACAAACAAGAATACTGCCCTGGCACCAATATCAAGCTTCTGCCTCCCAAGGCTCAGGGATCATTATGGAAGAGAGGGTGGAAAGATTTTAAGAGCCATAGGTGATGGATGACTATCAGGAAGCACAGTTTTCCAGACAGCCGGTCAGTTACTCATATGAACTCACAGCAATGATGACAGCATGCAGAAGTACCATGCAAGCACAAAACAGACAAAATCCCAAATAGATGTAAAGTGAATCAGAAACTCCAACCCAACCTGAGGAAATTTTGGGTGCTGGGAGGAGAGACAGTTTCTTTCAAGATGGGACTTTCTGTAGACTAACAAGGACCTGGTAGATAGACCTATACTGAAGGACATTTGGGAACACAAATTAGACTCTATAGGGGTGTGTGTGTTTGTGTTTGTGTTTATGTTTGTGTGTGTGTGTGTGTGTGTGTGTGTGTGTGTGTGTAGATAGGGAGAGAAAGAGAATGAGAGAGAGAAGACATTAAATTGGTTTGGGGGCTATAAGGGGAGGTGCAGATGTGGGAGGGGTCTAAATATCAAATCATATTGTATGAAAATTGCAAAATTTTAATTAAAAAATTTGTTTAAATTGATAAAAAGAAAAGAATACTCTCCTGGAGGAAAGAGTAGTTTAACTTACATTCTAGCCAGGAAGTCTTTCCATAGAGGGAGGTGAGGTCCTTGGCTTAGACTGTGCTCTCTAGAGAATTGCCTTCATGGCATCCAATGTTTCCCCATGATGCTCCTCTGAACATCTTTCTTTCCATTATGTGTATTTCAAGAATAGAACTCAGCTGCTCATGCATGGTGGCAAATGCTTTTTCCTGCTGAGCCATCTCACCGGTCCCATATTAACTCTTTTTATTTTTGATTTTTATTGCCAACCTCTAGTTTTATAGTCTCAACACTGCTTCCCAGTATCCAATAATTATCCAGACTATGAAGGATTCAAAGTTGGAGGGGAGCACTCTATTGCTAAAGGATAAGACTCATTCTTGCTTTTCCCAGTGGCTGACAGAAGTGGGGGCTGAGGGTTCTACTCACTCTGCCTTTGTTGACTTCTCCATGAATGTGTCCAAGAAAGCAGCTCCCCTCCCTCCTTCCAACCCAAAGGGGCCTTGCATGCAGTCTCCTCACCCCAAGTCCCTCACTGTCCTGAGTGGAGGTTGCACCCAGGTGCAAGTTGCTGGTAGTTAGAGCCTAAGATTTGCCCTCCAGGATGTTCCCCATGTTTAGACTATACCAAGAGTCTTCACATGGGTGTAGGGTCTCCAAAATCAAGGCCCACATGGGGTGTGGCCAGATACCATAATTGCACTCCTAATTTAACAAGATCCTTCTGATATTTCTTTTGGATGCCATTCAGGTAGTTCCATGTTTCACCAAATGCTGAGTCTTGGTGGGGCAGGCCACCTAGAACCAGTCTTTACCCCTTAAATCCTTCTCCCTGCACTTCATTTCTGCAGCAAACCAGTTTAGAGAATCACAGTGGGAGTTGAGGACTAGGCTGAAAACATGATTTTTTCACATGTCCATATTGAAATGGAGTGCTGTTGTAACCATATTCCATGATTTAGGCCGCAGAATCAGAAAGAATTCTCAGCATGTTTTGTAATTTTTTTTACTGGGAATGTACAAGTTTATATATGGAAAGAATTGAATCTTAAAGAAAGGTTTATTATCTTGAGAAATTAATTCATCACTGTTTAAGAAGAAGTAGGCTAACTAGAGAGATGGCTCAGGAGTTAAGAGCACTGATTGCTCTTCTAGAGGACCCAGATTCTGTCCGCCGCACCTATATAAGAGCTAACAACTGTCTGTAATTCCAGTTCCAGGGGATCTGACAGCCTCTTTTGACCTTTGTGGACACTGCACAACATGGGTGCACTTACATACATGCATACAATATATTCAGACACATAAAAATAATGTACGTATATATGTTTTTTTTTTTTAAAGAAGTGGACTGAGGCCACTTCTTGCTGCCTTGTAGTGGCACATAGCTTTAATCTCAGCACTCAGGAGTAAGTGTAGGCTCATCTCTGTGAGTTCAAGGCAGGTCTGATCTACATAGCAATTTCCAGACCAACCAGGGCTACACGGTAAAACCCTCTCCCAGAAAAAAAAAATTTAAAACAAGAAGTGGATTGACAGTGATTCGTTCCCCCCAATGAGGATAGGATTGCTAACCCTCTTGTCATAATTCCATGAGTGAAACAGATAAAGAGATCTCTGCTTCTTTGATACATGTGTTTAAACATCCTCCCTTTCCCTCTCTTTAGCCTTCCTTTTATCAGCACCCTCCCACTCGCACCACCTTGCCTCCCCCTGCCGGAGAGCAGATACCTGTGTGACACAGGAAATACTGACTGAGGGAGACGGGAAGGGTCATGACTCCACCATGAATCTGGATGCTGCATAAATGTCAGTGTTCGCGGAAACAAAGCGAAAGGACGTGTTGTATACAAATCGCAGTCCGCTCTTTGCTTTGAGATGCCTCTGCTATTTCGCCTTTTCCTTCAGTCCCTTAGGTTGGATGAATGTGTGAAACAGAGGCAGTTCTCCATCTAGTAGTCATAGGGCCGGACCAACCACTGAAGGAGCTTACCTGTTGCAACAGGTGCTTTCCACTATTTACATGGAGCCCAAGCCACAGACTCTACCATGTGTTATTACTTCTTGTCCAATGAGGACTCTCCTGACCTTGTTGCTGCCCTTCCCCTATGTTCGTAAACATGTAATCCCAGCTCCCTCTTCTTGGGCATCCTGCCATGTGTGTGATGAGAGGTTTTGGGGGGTAGGAAGAATACTGTTTAGTTTTTGGCACATGTGAATATCTCTTAGATTTGAATGGGTTGTTGGAGTAATATTTTTATTAACATAAAATCTTGGCATTGAAGGGATTATGTAGGCTAGCAAATTCTACTCCGTGGTTGCTCAGAAAAGGAGGCTGGAGAAACTAATGAGGACAAATTCAGGCTTGAGAGCCTCTGGTCCATAAGCATACAGACACCATTCCAAACTCTTCCATCACTGCATCTGATTTCATTTGTCCCCTCTCTTGCTCACTTTTGTGCTGAGATGGGTTCACTCTGAGCTAGGCTGACTTTGATCTCGAGATCTTCCTGCCTCGGCCTCCTCCCCAGTGCTGGGATTGCAGCTGTAGGCCAACATATCCAGCAACTGTTTCTTTTATTCTGAATTTAGTTCTGTTTATGTATCATCAAAAGATCCAGTTAATCTTTGCTTTCTATAAGGAAACGTTCAGCCACCTTGTCGGACTATACACCTTATTTGCAACTGACATTATAAGATGCTGAACCAAACCCATCCTCTGCAAGAGTAGCCAGTGCTCTTAACTGCTGAGCCATTTCTACAAACCCTTAACTTTTTATAAGTTTAAGATGATAAAAGTAATGTTCTCTGTCTCATTGGCTGAGACACCTTTATGTTGTCTCCCCCAATGAGTCAAATTCTTGTGTAACTAGGGGTAAATAAAAGATCATCCCACTTAGCATATGTTCTGAGGCATCAAAAAAAAGAGACAATGTGCTTTGAGAATTTAAAAGAGGAGGTATTTTCATCACGTGAGCAGCGACGTTTGTGACACAGTTTCTCATAGGAAAGTAAGATGACATAGAACGATCAAGACTGGTCAGCCTTGGCCATTCCAGGACCATGGTGGCTGATGGGTGACATTGCATTGCTGTGTATTGGTTTTCTGATTTCTCACATTGTATTGTAATAGAAAATTATGCAGGGTGACGTGTTGTTTAGATAATATTCAACTGAAACTTGTGTGTTTATTCTTCCTCATTTCTGGAGCAATTCAAGCTCAGAGCATATGAAAATGTCTTTGTTCATCTAGCAGGTACAACCCAGAGTATACTGAGTTTCACATGATTCAAATATTTGGAGTGCTTCCTATGGAAAGAACTTAAGAACTTCCTCCTTTATTTTTAAGGATGTGTGGAAATGCTTTCATGGTCAGTAGAAATGAATCAAAAGATGATTTAAAATGTATGAATCAGAATCAAGTGATACTGTTGCCTATTGCACCATGGCTGTCTTTCTTCTCTATATTGAGCCCAGGGAGTCATTTTAGAACACACCTAGTGCTAGTGCTTAACACTTACTTACATAAATCACATGGGCATGGATACCAGAAGTCAAATTCTCAATACTGTAGTCGCAATGTATACATTGCGTTCGTGCTCCTGAGGAGTTTCCCCGACCTCCTTAATAGTGGCTACCTTCAGAGATGCCCCCTCTCTGGTAGTAGCATCCAGACAAGGTGGATCTGCTCAGCACTCCACCATTAGGGCTGAAAGATGCTCTGGCAAGATGTAGTACACCCAAGGGTATTGAGCAGTACACTTGGCTTCTACACACTAGATGGCAGCCTAAGTCCATCCTCCTGTTGTTCACAACTGAAAATGGCTCCCAGCCTTCATAATTGTCCTTGAAGGAGACAATCCTATCCTACCTAATTAGATAATCACTGCATCAGCAATAGCGGGGTTTTGTCACCAGACAAAATAGACCTATTCAGATGGCTTACTGCTCAATACTTACCAAATGCTGGGTCTCTTCACTCCTAGTTCTGTAGGAACAGTCCTCTTCATCTACTTCCCTGTCTACCTTTGCCCTAGAACCCTGTCCCACCACAAATCCCTCACATTTCTTTCCCCCTTGGTGATAGTCCCAGCCAACCCCCATCCCTGCTCCATGTGAGTTGATGGCTGCCTTTTGCCTTGCTTTCCCAGGATGGCATAATATTTGATTGCTACCACATGGAGTCCCTGTCCCTGGTGGATGTGGTAATGTCCAACACAGTGCAGACCCAACAGCAGACCTTCTGAGAGAAGCTCTCCCAGCAGAAAGCCAGTGCAACAATAGCCACAATGACATTCACAATAGCAACAGCAGCCACAACAACCCTACCAGCTGTTTCCCAGCAAAATCCACCAAAGAAGGGAGATGCCACAGTGAATAGGGAAGAGAAGAGAACCTGTTTATTAAGTAGAGTGAGGACTCGGGCCTTCTGGAGGCTCACATGGTTTTCTTCTAAATCTGTGTATAGCTGAAGGGCTGCTTAAAAAGAGCCGGCCACTATGAATTCACTAAGTTGGCTTCACAACTTTGTTCCTGTCTAGCAGATCTGCATCTTCTACAGCTTTACTCACAAACCTCACTTTTAGGAAATCTTGCTCAGCTGAGAGCTCCTGTGCAATGAGAAGAAGTCCCATAAAAACTACTACCCAACATGAACAAAAGTATGTCATTCCGGTTGCCTTTTGGTCCCACTGTCCAGCCTTTCATGCCGAGGGTCTTCAGACAATAATGCTATAACAGTAAAGTTCAAGGTGACTTCAAAGGGCATTATATTATTGAGTCTTTGCAAACCCCCAGTATTTTAGTACTTGTCAGGTAATTGCCCAAGAATATTTATTTCCAGATTCAAAGAAGCAGCAACTGGATGTCTGTCAGCCTGTGTGCAGACAGAGCAGGGGTAAACAGATGTCTTAAACCACACTGGCAGTTCGTACAGAGTGAGTTTGTTCCATTAGCACCTGCAGCTTAGATGAGTATTCACACCGGGGTTGGATGTGTGGCTTCTGAGGACTGCAGCCTGATCGACAGAGGTTTAGGATTTTTGTACTGTTCCTTGGGCCTTCTGCACCAGTATGCCTGCCCTGACATTCATTGTCTGCTCTTGTCTTAGAGCTGCAAGGAAACTTCCTTCTTCTGCTGCTATGACAGCTCAGCGGGCTGTGGCCAGATCTGGAGTCAGGTTTCAATGTAACCTTCAAAAATCTTTCTCTTGTGGGAGGAGAGATGGCTCTGTAGTAAAAGCACTGTGGGTTGTTCTTGCACAGGACCCAAGTTCAGTTCCCAGCACACATATGGCGGCTAGCAACCATCCTCTTCTGACCATGGTGGATATTGCACACATGTGGTGCACTTACATGCATGCTGGCAAAACATTCATACACATAAAATAAAAACAAAATTTTTAATCATTCTTTTCACTGGGCATGGTGCTGCACACCTTTAATCCCAGCACTCAGAGGCAGGCAGATCTGAGTTTGAGGCCAGCCTGGTCTACATAGCAAGTATCAGGTCAGCCAGCACTATATACTAAGACCCTGTCTCAAAACAAACAAACAGAAAAATCTTTCTTTCCTTGCTACATGAGAAGGATATAATTACATTGCAGCATGGCTCTCTTGGCATGGCTATATGAGGCAGCTTTGTGTGACTGTAATCCTCATCATGAGCATGCATTGCCACACTGAGCAAATGGGTCTATTGCAGAGCATTACAGTGGGAAGGAGGCATAGGGGAGCCCCAAGATACCGACAAATTTTGTCTTTTTCTGGTCCCCAGAGTGACTGAACACTGTTGGCTGCAGGTTATGTGATGGATTTATGAGATGGTGATTTCTGTATCCCTTGAGTTGGTATTGGTAGGAGATTTGTGTGTGGCCATGGAATGAATAGTTGGTGACTTTCAAGTCATCTGTCTGTATTTTCTCATCACAGGTAACCAAGCCAGCAACTTAGGTTGACATAAGGACCCCATCTTTGCCTTGTAGTGGTGCCCTCACCAACTTCAGATGAATCCCTTCTGTCAACGAATGCTGATTTTTAAAATTACGTTTATTTATTCATTTTGTGTGTGTACATGCCCACATGTGCCTATAAGGACATGTGGAACTCAGAGAATGACTTTTTTAAAAGTTTTTATTTTATGTGTGTGAGTGTTTTGCCTACATGTACTTAAGTAAACCACGTGCACACCCGGTGTCCCTGGAGGCCAGAAAAAAGCATCAGGTCCCTTGGAACTGCAGATAAAGATGGGTGTTAGCTGCCATGTGGGTGCTAAGAACAGAATTCAGTTTCTCTGCAAGAGTAGCCAGTGCTCTTAACTACTAAGCCATCTCTCCAACCCCCTATTTATGTTTAATCTGATGGCTTCTTTGAATGTTTAGATTTTACAAATCCCTGTTAAAAGTCAGAAGAACTCATTCAGGCTCTGTTTGTTTGTCTGGTTTGACCTTAACTTTGAACAAGGCACCGTATCATAACACATTTTACTATTCAATAGAACTTTATGGGAAGCATCCCTTTATAGCTCAGTGATGGAAAGAGGAATATCTCCAAATAGAACTCATCAATGTAGGAAGCAGCACACTGGTGTGGTGTGTATCCGCATTAACTTTCATTTACTGAGCAATTATAGAACCATAAAGTGATTTTCCTTCCTTGACTGCACCTTTCCTTACCTGATAAACCACTGCTTCTTCCCATTGAAGAGGGCAGTATTCTCTACTTCATATAAAGACAACCCCCTTTGAAATTCCACTGATATATAATCACTTCCTTGCTCTGTATTTTCGATTTTTAGGTTACCTATTCACCTAATTCATTGACAGGTGTATTGTTGGAAACGGTAGTTTCTGTCAGTCTTCCTATGAAAACAATTCTGAAAGACTTTTAGATATGCTTTGTTATCAATTACTTAAGGGTCTTCTCTGTTTGGGAGCTGAGAGAATCACCAACACTTTTGGTAGGTTTCCCAAGTTTATTGGTTAAACCTAAACTTTGTTGTACAGTAACCACTAGTCACATCCTGTAGCTATTGATCTCATTAAATGTGGCATCCAGATTTTTAAGTGTGAAACACACACTGTACATCAGAGACCTAGGACAGAAAAAGAGAAATGACAAATGTCTGACTACTATTTGTATATAAATTATATGTTCAAACAGCTTTTTTACTATATCAGAATAAAATAAAATATATTAAGTTAATTTCATTAGATTTTTTTCTTTTTTATAAAAAACAGCTACTAGAGTACTGAATACAATCATCTGGTTCACATGATGATTATTGGACCACGTGATTTAAAAGAAAAAATTGTCTTATCTGGTATAAGACATTGTTCTAATTAGTTATTTATGAGGAGACTAACACTAACTCTTTCCTCTGTTTGCAGAGCACAGACAACAATAATTTGGGAAAAGGAGAAGGTAAATGACAATTTCCTTTTCATTCAGATAGGTTTGCTGTTCTTGTTTTGGGAAGATGTGCAGTGGTGGGCTGAGGAATTCTTTACTTTTTTACTCTCTTGTGATGTATGAGAAGGACCTTGGGAATACTGTGAAACATGTTACTGTGATGGAAGGAAATAGATGACCCAACATTTTGTAAAACTGAATAGTAACTCTGGTATCTTCCACCGAGAGGTTGAGCTGAGTGTAGGAATTATGGTGAGTGCTGCAATGAGGGAAGATGCTCACACCTCTTGTTAAAAGATGAGGGAAGGCAAGGGACAGAGGAAGGGAAGGGATAGTCAACGAGTAGTATATCCAGAGAAGGCTGGATTCTTCTTCCAATTCAGTGCTGACTTTCCTTTAAGAAACACCCATAAAATGAGGGTCTATGTTCATGAACTAATGAGAATATTGTGGCCTGAGGCTTGCAGAAACACAATCCTCTTATTTCCTTAAGGAGCCACACCAGAATTTGCTAGTTCCGTGTATATGGCTACTTTGTGCAACATAATCTCTGCAAATCAGGCGAATTGACTTTAGTATTTAAGAAAAGTAATGAGTGAGGCCTTAACTCCATCTGCTGTCCTGGCACCTTCCCCACACCACTGCCACAGTCCTGCTCATCCTGGTCTTTCATGTCCACACCACTCCCCAAGGAGATGAACTTTCCTCACTTCCCAGTTACTGTTCACCCACTGAGGGACGGAATGCTAATGTCCTGGCTTGGAACAGTAAGAATAAGCTATCCATTTCCAAATGCCAATTATTTTGCTGCCTCTCTCTGAATCCTCAAATCATATACTCAGAACATGTCTTATGAGCACATAGGAACAAGCTAATCCTTCAATATGGTTGCTTTTGGCCTATAAATTGTTTTTCAAATAAAGATGCACAGTAGTTCCTAAATGAAGATAAATTAATCTGAAGTCCGTTGGATCTCTGCCCACAGATGTCTCCCCATAATTCCATATATCCCCCTTGCTCTGCATGTTATCCCCCTCCACGTGTCTGAGCTACAAATAGCCTTTAAAAATCCATTCCTTTCTCTCTCCCACCTCCTCCCAGGAGACTGTTTTCCTTCTAGATGGAGCAACCTTTGTCAGTCACTTTTTGGTTGCTATGACAAAAAACCATGACCAAGGCAATTTAGAAGAGTTTGCTTGGCTTATGGTTTTAGAGGGATAAGACTATTACGGCTGGGGAAGCATGGTGGCAGAGGAAGCTGGGGCAGAAACCTGAGTGTTCATGTCTTCGAGCCTGTGCAGAAAGCAGAAAAAGACAAACTCAAAATGGGGCAAGGGTATGAACTTGCTAGTGGCATACTTCCTTCCGGGAAAGCCACACCTCTTAAACTTCCCAAACACCACCAACAACCAGAGACAAAGTGTTCAAATACTTGGAGCCCATGGCGGGCAGACATTTCAATCCTGCCACCACACTTGGGATTATCTGGTCCTCAGGAATCATGAAAGTCTGCAAGTGTCAAGGCTATGTGCCCTATATGGCTCCCTGAGCTTGCCTGTAGGAACCATCAACCAATGATACATTATGTACCTGGATGTCTGTGCTGGGTTGCATTTCTGGTGGATGCTTTTGTTTCTCTGTATATTTTCTTTCCTAAGGTTCCTGTGTGCAGTTTCTTACACACCTATGTTGCCTGCGTGTATATTTGTGCCTTTAGTTGGCATGGCCAGTGACTTGGCTGATCCTTTGCTCTGTCTTGATCTCTCTCTGCCTTTACATCCCACCTCCCAAGAGATCAGTGTCTTGTACCAACACAGACTGATACAGAACAATGAGCTGTTATATAAAAAGTGCACTGGTTGGCCAGAAAGATCGCTCAGTGGGTAAAAGCACTTGCCATGGAAGTTTGGTGACCTGAGTTCCATACCCAAAACCCAGGGTTAAAGGAAAAAAATGACTCTCAAAAAGTTGTTCTTTGACCTCCTTATGTGTGCCATTACACACACACATACACACACAGACACACAGACACACACAGATACACCCACAATAGGTAAATAAATAACTTTTGAAAAGTGTTTAGGGAGGTGATGGTCAAAGTTGGATTTTCAAAATAGCTGATTTTCACATTATCAAGCAAGTCAGCATTCTAGCATGGAGGAATGGAGGGACTCACAAGCCCCCACCCCTAACTGAGAACTTACTGGCAGTTGATGGTTTCTGGGGGAGGGAGAGTCAGCTTTTTTTAAAGGATGTAACCCCTGATAGATCCACCACTCTCCAGTGGATGACCCCACACCCACAAGTATATGGGGAGCAAATTGGACTCAGTGAGGTTTTTTTAATACTTTATTTTACATGTATGCGTGTAATGTATCAATGCATGTAAGTGCACCCATGTTGTGTAAGTCAGTGGATTATTTTTAAAAAAGAAAAAAAGAAGGCATGAAGTTGTGAGGGGTTAGGGAGGTAGGGGTGGATCTGGGAGGAACAGGGAGTGAAAATGATCAGTACTTTGTACACATGAGTATTCGTTTCCTTTCTGTTTCTGTGATAGAAACACTGACCACGGGAACTTATGGAAGGATGAGTTTATTTAGCTTACAGTTCCAAAGGGGCAAGAGTTCATCACGGCGGGCAACATGGTGGCAGAGATGGCAGGAGAAGAAGTTAAGTGCTCACATCTTCAAGCAAGCACAGGAAACAGAGATACCTAAAAAGGGTTCTCAGAATGCATGGTGCTGAGCCTTTCTCAGTTCAGGATGGAACAGTGTTAGCTCACACTGTTGTTGATGCCTCTTTGAGATCTGGAGTGCTAAGCAGCACACATGTTCATGACCTTCAAGCTCACAGCAAAGAGATATACACACCATCAAGAGGAAACCCATGGGACCAGCCACCCGCAACCCAAAACTCCATCAAGTTAGCAAGACAAGGGAACGCAGTCTCACAGCTGTCTCCGTACTGAGGGCAGCCTCACTCTGTCTCCTGGTATGTAACTTACCTGAGAAGACTTGCTCAGATCTAGATGTGCTGCTGATATGTTGAAGGCCTTCCTAACCGAACAAAGTGGCAGCTCCATGTGAAAGGACCAAGGAAATGAAGATGCAACCTCCTTCAATATCCATGGAGATGGATCCAGAATCTTCTGTGGGATCAAAGCATATTCCTAGTCATCAAAAATGACTGTCGTGTGTAGCATTTGTCACAGTTGTTTAAGTGGATTTTTGAGTGATTTTCGAAATAAGAGAAATATATACGACCTGGGGGATCTCCTATTTCAACCACCCACCACATGGATGAGTTCTCACTGGTATTTTCTTTGTGTCTGTGCTCATTTTTTATTTTCTTGGCGGTAGGGATGTGCATGCCTGTCAAGTGTTATACCCCTGAGGTACACCCAGAACCACTTGCCATCTCTTCTTGGAGAGAGTCATGGGTTGGACACATCCCACAATGGCGGTTCTCACTGCTTGGTGAGGCTGCCCACTGTCTGGTGAGGCTGCCCTCCCTGCTGCTGCGTGCTTCCTTCTGTACAGGACAACTGAACTTACCAGTACCTCCTCCATAAGCTTTAGGAGCACAAACCAAGCCCCTTACTGCTTCCTAGAAACCAAACATTCCTGCCTTGTCTGCCCTTGGCCACACTAAACAGCATCCAAGGTGTATGGATCCAAACCCTCCAAATGTATATGGCTTTCAGATCTTTCTAGAAATTCTGGATTCTATTTCAGAATCTCCTTAGCCCATCTGCCCAAAGGTTCTTATTTAACTACCAAGAGTAGAGCTGGGGTCTGCTCAGTGGTAAAGCACTTGCCCAGCATTCACAAGGCCCTAGGTTTCACCCATTGCACCCAAAAAGACAAGAATGAGAGTACATTAAATTGGCTAAGGGGCAGTGAGTGGAAGTTTGGAGTGGGAGAGCTTTTACCTGGCTTTTGCAAGGCTCTGGGTTCAGTCTGACTGCAGCTTTATTTGCATATTTCTGGAGCAAAAAGGCTCACTAAGAGGCTGACTCTGGAAAGAAATTCAAGCATGTTTCAACTGTAACTGTGAACGACAATTCCTGAGATGTCTCGTAGAGACTTTAAAACCAACCCATTGACGGGGCTGTTTTCCTGCCATCTCCCTAGTGCTTCCTTTGATTCTACGGTTCGACTGTGGGATGTGGAGTGAGGTGTTTGCATTCACACATTGACCAAGCACCAGGAGCCTGTGTAGTTTTCAGCCCTCATGGGAAATATTTGGCCAGTGGGTCCTTTGACAAGTGTGTCCTTATCTGGAATGCTCAGGTAATATCTTGCCCCCATGACTAAATCCTTTCTGAAAGCAGTACCCAGTGTATTAGTTAAATTTTCTGTTTGTACACCATGACCAAAGGCAACTTATAGAAGGAAGAATTTTCTCTTAGCCTACAGTTCCTGAGGGATAAGTGTCCATCATAGCAAGCAGCTGGGATGGTGGCAGGAACCAGAAATTGATAGGTCACAATAACAAGCACAAAGCAGAAGAGAAAACTGCAAGCGGGTAAAGCTATGGACTCTCCAAGTCTACCACAATGATGTGCTTCCTCCAGCAAGGCCACACCTCTTAAACAGCCCATGACTTGCCCCAAACAGTGCCACCAACTGGGGACCACGTATTCAAATATTTGAGTGGATGGGGGACATTTCTCATTCAAAGCATCACACCTGAAAAGGCATGCTTTCAGTGCCTGGGCTGGGAGTGGAGCTGGGGAATGAGTTGTCCCAGACAGAGAGTGAGCAATGCCTCCCAACATAAATTCTAGACCCTGTGTAGTCTGCCATGTATACGCCAAAGCAGAAATGTCTCTTTAGCAATACGCTGAAATTTTAAATTCTGGCTTCTGCAGTTTTTACGCTGTCAGGTGTGGTTCTCTGTCTACATTTTCCAGATTCTGTTAAGTAACATCAACCCCCTTAAGTCTTCACTGCCCCATCCTCATTCACCTCTCACATTCTCAAGAAGAAAAAAGAATCATCTTGTGTCTCATAGCTTATTTGTGTCAAGAGAGAATCAACAGGGGTTAGAGCAATGGCTCAGCATTCATCTGCTGTTAGATCCCAGCATGGAGGCTAACATGCATCAGTAACTCTACTTCCAGGGGATCTGACACCCTTTTCTGGCCTCTGCGGTCACTGCATGTCTGTGGTGCACTTACATACATGCACACAAAACACATACACATAAAATAAAAATAAATAAATAAGTCAACAAATCCTATTCGGTGCTTTTAGTAAATTTCTCTTTTGTGGCTATTTGTTCTATGCCAGACTCTGCCATGTGTTTGCCTTTATGCCCTTTTAATGAATTGCTGCACCCACTATCATTTAATTAGCTAATGGGTATTGACATCCCCGTTGTGTGAAGGAGGCAGTGAATTAGGGTGAAAATAGCTCATCAGAAGCCTCAATGCTGAGTCTGGTTTTTGTTCCTGTACAGATGAGTCACAAAGGAAGTCATGGTATCATTTCTTTCTGATCCTAGCTTGCTCCCATACTAAGGCAGAGCCAAGAGCAGAGGGCTATGCTGCCCCTCTTGTCTCAGGCCTTCTGTGGATAATTGTCTGTGGGTATCCAGAATACCTGAGGTTTTCACCTATGACTCAAGCTCCCAGAGAGGCTACATCCCAAATAAGTTATGTCTGTGTTGCTTAAGAGCAGGGTTGGATTCTTTAAAAATGTGTCATTTGTGGATTGCACCTTTATGTGAGCATTCAGATGCGTGCACAGATCTATGAGATCTACACTGCCACACACTTAGGCAAATTCAGAAAGACAGCTGATGGACTGACCGCTTGATTGACAAACACACATAAACCAAACAGTTGATAGATGATTGAATAATTATTGACTCATTGATTGAATGATGAGATATATGCACATAAGGCAAATGCTTGAATGATGTATGATTGGTTGGCTGGTGTGATAGATGATTGCTGCTAGATAAATGGAACTGAAATTCTTACAAAAACCTACATAGACTAGCCTGCTACATATGGAAAAGGTAGAAAGATAGCTGTTGACTGATGACGTAGATGATAACATGAGATAGATGTTAATGACATAGGGGGTGGGTGAGTGGATGTGTGGATGGATAGATGGACTTGTGGATGCATAGACAAACCAATAGTGTACCTACTGCTCTGGGGGTCACAATAAACAAAACAACAAAAGCTTATGTCTCACACACAAAAAATGACATAGTCAAGAGATGCAATAAATAGAAATGTATGAGGTTCATAAGGAAATGCATTCTAAAATTATCATAAACAATATGGCAGACACATAAGCCAACAACTTAGTGCTTTATTGTCATGTACTGTACATAATTTGTATGTACTGTGCATTTTTACGGCTGGTAGCTCAGTTGGTTTGCAGCACCATTCTCTCTCTCTCTCTCTCTCTCTCTCTCTCTCTCACACACACACACACACACACACACACACACACAAACATATACACACCCAGAGAAAGTACCATACTACAACATCCTGTGAAAATCAAGTGTACCTGTACAGAATAAGATGCCTTTGATATCACTAAGTGATATAACCTTAGGGATTACCATCATACATGAGGTATGTCATTGATCAAAACTTATGAGATATATGATTATTAGAATTGGTGACTTAAGACTAAATTTTTCTGAGCCTGGTGGTGGACACTTGTAATCTCGGGACTCAGGAGGCTGAGGCAAGAGGATCTTGAATTTATGCCTGACCTGGGCTACATAATGAAACCCTCTTTATAAAATCCAAGAGGGGCAAGAGGAAGAGGAGTTGGGAGTGGGACAAGGGAAGGAGCAGGAGGAGGAGAAGGAACAAGAAGGAAGAAAATAATTAAATGAGCAATTTAGGAAGAACATGTCCTGGCTCCCACAATTGTCTAAGGTCTAGCCTGCTTCTTACAGTTTTTCTCTACTTTTTACCCACTGCCAAAATGACAGAGTATGTTTCCACATGGTAAGTTGGGATGCAACTTTGAGTACCCTGAGCCCTCATTCAAAAGCCATAGGAACCCCCTGGGAAGAATTTTAAAGAACATTAAGTGGGGCTGGCAGTAGAGCCTGGGGCAAGGTATTCAGGGTAAATCAGTGTGTACAGGAGCAGTCTTTAGTGGCTTCAGAAACAATTCTGGTGAGTTGTATAATTTATATTCGCATCCTGATTCTCTGGGAGAAGCTTTATATGAACCACATGATGGATTCGTTGTAAATATACAACTGAAATTTCCAGGTCAATAGACCCCTCGTCTGTGGGATGCTTCCATTGTCTTAATGTTAATAATCTAAGCTTCAGTTCACTTAGCCAAAGCCTCTGCCAATCCCCTTTTAATTACTGCTTGTTTGCTTCAATAAGCAGGCCTGGAATGTGTGCTCTTCCTGCCTCTGCTTCCCAAGCGTCGTATTAGAGGTCTGCGCCACCACACCTGGATATTTGATTTTTATTTATTTCTTAGTACTTATTGGCCTCATCTTGGTGTGGTGGGGTTCTTTTGTTTCATTTCTTTTTCGTTTTTTTGAGACAGGGTCCCACTATGTATTGATGGCTGGCCTGGAACTCACTATGTAGACAAGACTGGCTTCGAACTCACAGAGATCCACCTGCCTCTGCCTCCTGAGATCTGTGATTACAGCTGCATGCCACTATGCCTGACCTTTGGTGCTGTTCTTAAAGGTACTTGGGAATGTCCTTCATGTCACAGTGTGATCTTGACTATGAGAACAAATGATGAAAATCTGGAAGTCAGTCTTGGAGTGTGTTAACGGGGCATTACGGAGAATCAAGTGTGTCTTTAAGAAAGACTCAAAGTTTGCTAGGCATGGTGGCACATGCCTTTCTTTAATGTCAGCATTTGAGAGGCAGAGGCTGTTGGAACCCTGAGTACAGGGCCAGTCTGATCTACACAGCAAATTTCAGGCCAGTCAGGGCAACATAGAAAGACCTTATCTCATAAATTGAAAAGAAAAAAAGGAAAGGAAGGAAGGAAGGAAGGAAGGAAGGAAGGAAGGAAGAAAGGAAGGAAGGAAGGAAGGAAGGAAGGAGGGAGGGAGGGAAAGACTCCCGGTTTGACTGGATATTTTTCCCACTCTCAAAGCTTCCTCTGTGACCTGTCTCATCCATAGTAAAATAAGCAAGACAGAGCTTTGGTCTCATCTGAAGAATGCTGTCAGGAAGGCACAGAAGCATTGAGGAGCACACAAAATGGGATTTTTAGACCTGATCTGCTAGACTATGAAGCCCATGTGCTTCACAATGGGATCTGTGGTTAGGAATATAGATATCCTCAAATGTCTTTAGAGACACTGTATAGGCATCAGCTGAGTGTACACATTCTACTATAAGCACACAGTGGTAGAGAGCGATGGAGACAATGATGACCTCCTCTGAAATGAGGGGAAGGAGTGAACTGATGAAAGCTTCTTTGTGGGGTAAATAAATTGATTGGTAAACATATTTGATAATAAAATGTTAAAATCCCATGCAAGCGGTCTCATGTCTCTATCCAGCCTCCACTGAGTTCCACTTGCAGCTCTCGTGGCAGAGCTCTGTAAAGACCAACCCCAAGTCTCTGGCTATATATCCCATCTCCCTCATCCTTCCCACTCCATCTCCTCCCTCCCATCAGCATTATTATTACTATGATGACCATCTTCACATGCTCTCCAATGCATCATCCTCCATCATCTTCCTAATATATTGTAGCATCTGCCTACAAAATAACAAAATGATGAGCACATCCCCATGTAGCCACAAGCTATAAGGAAAATGGTTCAAACCCGCATTCTGTGTACCAGTGTGTCATTTTTTTGTCTACCTAGTTGCTGCCTCTTGACTCCTTCATGGACTGCAATCATCACTCTCTGATGCGCATGCTTCCTGTCTGCTTGGCAAGTTACCACAAGATGTCCATTCACCCACTCCTTCTCTCAGCTCAGCCAAACAACCTCTCAAGTCATGAGAATCAGGGGGATGCTTGACACCCCAACTGGGAGCACTGTCTTGACTGGATTGTCAGAGCAATCAGGGTTTTGATTTGGGACCTTAAAAACCTGACTCACCAATGCCAGCCAAAGGACGAATGAGGACAGGGGTAGCTCTGGGAGTCTCTGAAGAACAGGTTGGAGGGAAACAGACAAATCAAGCCAAGATCAAGCAGCAGGGTTGGCCCAGTGACGATGAAAGAGAGCAATGGGTGCTTCTCATCCCCTCGTGTTGGACACTGGACCCACCTTTAGAAGCATCATAGTGCTGCCTCCCAGCACAGCTCTGTCTGCTGCCAGCACCCTCTGCCAAGGCGCCTCTGCAGCCCATCCTGTGAACACCAACTTGCAACTAAAGAATGGAGGAGATCCCACGACTGGTTCTGCTAGGTAGCTACCTCTTTGCTTCTAGAATGATGGAGGAGGGAATCTCCATACAGAAGGGGTTCCTGATGCTGGAAGACAGCCAGAACTCTACTGATTAACAAGAGAGTGGTCTCCTAGGAAATAGAATTCTCTCACTTTCATTTTTATGTATATGACTGTTTTATCTACACGCATGTAAGTGCACCATGTATGTGCAGTGCCCTCGGAGGCTAGAAGAGTGTTGGACTCCTTGGAACTGGAATTAGGGATTGGTATTAGTCACCATATTGGTGCTGGGAAGCAAACCTGGGTTCTCTGCAAGAGCAGTCAGTGCTCTTAATTGCTGAGCCATCTCTGCAGCCCTGAAATCTAACTCCCTTGAGTATCTCCCTTGGAACACTGACTGAGGGAAGTGTGGTCTCTCTCAGCTTAGGAAGGTGTAGCAGAGACACTACCCAGATAGCCCTGGGGCAGCAGCACAGCATCAGAGTCACACATTCTAGAAATCCAGCTTTGTGACTCCAAAGTACAAATCCAAAAGCTTCACAGCCTTTTGAGAATGAAAAGGAGTCCTGATGTAGATGTGAAGGGAGATGCCACGTAGCACACCTGCCTGTAGTGTGCTAAGAAAAATATTTGTTCTTTTTTATATATGAACTGGTATAGCATGCAATTCAATACATGCCGCAACATTCCCACAAAGAAAAAAAAGAATTCATGTGCATCTCTATGTGTGTATTATATGCACATAAATGGATGGAATTTTTTATTTTTAAAAATTTTACTTTTTGTGTTTGTATATGCAAGGGGGAAGGGGTAATATGTACATTGGTACAGTAGCCTTGGAGGCTAGTAGAAGGTGCGATATCCTGTGGACTACAGTTACAGGCCATTGAGGAGTAAAACAGCCTGATGTGAGCGCTGGGAACTGAACTCAGGTCCTCTGCAAGGGCAATATATTCTCTTATATACTCAGCCATCTCTCTAACCACGTTTTGATTTTTTTCAAGACAAGTTCTCAGTAGCCCATGCTGCCTTCAGATTCCCTATATAGTCCAGGCTATCTGTGTATCCAAGACAATGCTCCTGCCTCATTCTCTCACATGCTGGTGCTATAGGCATGAGCCACTGTGTTCAACTATAGATATCATCTTAATGGATGGAAAGGTGGGGACACAGGCAATGATCTGAGCGTGTAAATTGGGTTCTAAGGAGTGCTTACGTAGCATGAGAACATGGACACCTACATTAAAGACATGCTGTGTTCCCACTCCAGTGGGTATGAGAAAGATACCCTCCAGTGTCCCAATCCCCAACCGACCTGCTTACTGTTGTCTCCTACTGCTGTTTTTGCATCAGACAAATATTCCAGAAAAGCATTGGCTAGTAGTTTTTTCAACAGAATCCATGCCAAGATGGGGCTCAGTCACAACAGTTTTATTTAATTACTTTCTCAGGGATTTGGATTTGGCACTTATCATTATAGCTGGCCAAATGGCAATTAAGAGTTGAGAGGAATTACTGAGTGTTCTAGATGAAATTTTCTATTTCTAAGGTCTCATGTGTCCTTTGTCCTAGCATCAAGAGGACTTTCAGTGAGCTGTGTCATGAGGACCAGAGTGAGATTTAGGGAATGCTACATTATGGTACATGGTGACAGGTAGGCAGGCAAGAACACAGTCCTAAAGAATGAAAGATGGAGCCTAAGGACTCTGGGGTCTGACCCCTATCCCATCAGAGGTCTCCCTGGGCTTGGGAAATGGAGTCAACTTGGTTTACATTGTGGGACCCAGTTGCTGTATGGATTTGGATTTCAATGGTGCTGGCATCGGAACCTGGAAAAGAAAAGAGAGCAGACTGTGATTAAGCTGTAGTCCTAGAACACCTCTGTCTTGTTTTGTTGATACAGGGTCATATGTAGCCCAGACTGGTCTCAAACTTGCCATGAATTCAAGAATGACTTTGAAGGTGTGATCTTCCTGTGTCCCCCTTCCAAACACTAGAAATACAGATCTGTGCCATCACATCCATTTTATGTAGTGCTGGGGACTGAACTCAGGACTTCATGCTTGCTAGACAAGTACTGTACCAACTGAACTACATCCGTAGCCCCTAAAAGGCTTTTCTTCAACCAGAAAATGCTCTTAGTACTTAACAGTGAAATGAGGGTTTTTTTGTGTTTTTTTTTGTTGTTGTTGTTTTTAGAAACAATCTTTAGTCAAATCTTTGTGTTGTCTGAAAAATAGAAAAATTGTTACATCATCCCTTATTACATTTTATCCACCCATTCAAATAAAGCATGGACTAAGCCCTGCAGAATCATCTGGGGCAGCTGGGGAAATGTAACAGTTTGAGGTGGTTCTTAGAGCCCTGGGATGTACCCTGTGGGATGTAGGAGCACAGGGCGGAGACTATCCACAGGAGGTTGTGACAGACAGTAGAGACCTAGTTCCTGGTCATCTGCACTCAGCTCCAGGAAGTCCAGAGGGAGAGAATCCACTCCCTCTGTAAAACTGCCACTTGTCCTCATGGACAATGCCACCAGGCTTCAGCATGTAGCTCCTGTCCTTCAGCACCCAGCAGTACCCAGAGGAATCTTTCTCTCAAGGGTGGGAATTGTGACACATCGAGACCCAAAATACAACAGAATATACCTGGCAAAGCTTTGCCAAGCTAGCTTCCTTGTTTGGTCATAAACTGGGGCTCTAGATGTGATGACTAAGTAACAAATAGTGCTTTTCAGATGGCAGAATGTGCACATCCAAATAAGCTCTAAGTGATTTGGCATCCATTTCCTGAGAAGTTGCGAGAGATCTTTCTCTGAGGCCTCGGTGTCTGGAGAAACTTGTGAGAGCCATGTATAATGGGTCATGACTGTAACACCAGCTATTGAAGAGGATGAGGCAGGAAGAGAGAGGGAGAGAGAGAGATAAAGGAGAGAGGGAATGAACTATGCTTTACTTCTAAGAGCCATTGCTAGTTTTTCTTCAGAATTATGAATTTTGTAACTGATCACATTTTTCCTAGTTTTCCCAGCTGAGAAGATCAAAGCCACACCGTAAATATCCACGTGTGGCTCATTCTACCTGGCTTTCTTTGGATCTCATCAGTATTCTATAGTCCTGCTTCCTTACTAACCAATTTTCTCTTTGTTTTAGACTATGAGATGGCTTAGTGACAGCAGATATAATCCAGTGAAAAGGAAGTGGCCTTAATCAGCAAGAGGAAAGAAAACATCATTCTCATCAAGGGTCACACTACAGGTCTGCTTAATAACTTGACTAACTCCTTCCTTATGGGTTTAAGATCCCAGGAGCACCGACTCTAAGACAGGGTGTAGACTGCATGGGGAATTCAAACATGGAAGTCACAAAAAGCAAGTAAGCCTTTCCCAGTATGCATGGGGAACGTGAATATCTTTCAAACAGCCTCTAAGCCCCACCCATGGACCTTGCTTATTTCTTCAGCTGCCTCTTCCCTCTTCCCACCCTTCTCATAACCCTCAGACACAGAGACGACCTCCTCCTCCTCCTCTTTCTCCTCCTCCCCTTCTGTGAAGTTGCTCCTGCAAAGGACCTTCGCACATTCTCTTTTCTGCCTTCAAAGCATCTCCCCCACTTTCTCATGGCTCTCCTATTTTATTCAGGTCTCAATTCAAATGTCACCTCATCCATAGAGAAACATCTAGGTCACCCTATTTAGAATCAGGCCCCGACCCCTCTCCATGACTGGTGGTTCTTATTTTTAATGAATTGTGGATTGAACTCAAGGCATTATGCATATTATGCAAACACTTTACATCTGAAATCTGTTACACCTTGTTCATACCATTTTCACTGCTTAGAGGTCATATTACATAACAGCTTATGGACTTATGGTATGTATACTCTGTGTCTTCCACTAGAATGGAGCATTCAGTAAACATATTGAGTGGATAAATACAGTCAAGTCAGTGCTCTGACAGCAGTCAGATGCAGCACTTAGAAGCTGGAGCAGCATTAAGACTGATGACCAAAAGAGGACAGAAAGAAGCACAGGTTGAACAGAGGCAAGCACTGTACTGCACAATTCCTCGGATGCAAATGAGACATCCACTGTGGTCTGTTGGAAGAAATGGCAACTGATGAATCTGGGCAGATACAGAACTAAGGAATACAAAGCAAGATTCCTTTTCAGGGAGTCTAGAGGCGACAAAGGAATGGTGTTTAACAATGGACCCTACAGCTAAGCCCTGATTTGAGCATGGGTGTCCTTATGGGTGCTGGAGGAAGGCCATCTGGCTGGAGTGTTCAAATACAATCTGGGAAAACTTCTAAGAGCTTCTTCCAGAACAGCATTGCTGCAGGAGGGGCTGGCCGAAGGCACTTCAAAAAGATTCAATTCTCACAGGGTCAACCCTCGTTATGACATCATCTCAGGCCCATGAGAACTCTCATGGGATTTCTGTGGTTCTGTTCAAAAAGATCTAGCTGAGTGTCATTAAGTGCCTTGTGATCAAGGTCTGGGCTGAGGACACTCCCCTATGACCTCAAACTTGAGGACATATTCCACTCCCATGGTTTTGTGGAGTGCCTGCCCTTTCACTGCACAGTCCCCCATCGCCATGCGGAACAGTGATGCATAAAAATGTTCTAGAAGCCAATACTGTAGGAATAGACCCATCTGTCCATATGTCCTAAGTTAGGTGGGGGCTTGAGCTGTGGGCTCATTTTCTGGGACTTATTTTCTATCACACAGGTCTCTATGAAGGGGGAAAGTGTGCACAGAGCAAGCCTCCATGGAGACAGTTCAAGAAGGCTTCTGGGGCGTTGACTAATTCTTTATTCATGCAAAATCTACTGATATGTAAGAACCATGACCTCATGATACCAAACTACCAAAGCCCTAGCAATGATGTTCTGCCTCATCACGGGCACACTGCAATGAGACCAAGTATTAGTGGACACATTTCTTTTTATGGCTGAACATTTCATTATGTGGATATCCATGTGTTTTTCAGAAACCCTGGAAACTGAAGCAAATTACATCTTTCCTTTTATAAGTTGTTTTCCTCAGATTTTTTGTTACTGTAGAGAGAAGAAACTAAAACATCACTAGACCATAGAGGATGATACCAATCTAAAGTAAGAAGTAGAAATAAAAAATGTGCTACAGTGTGCTAGGCAGCAAAACACCTAAATGATTCTATTTCTGCCCTCATTTTCCTTGCAGATGTATGTATGCAAATTCCCGCATAGGGTCACCATACAAAATCGTGGTGGCTATGTCTTAGAAGTCATTTTAATTCCTAAGAGTGAGGAAATGCAGAGTTAAGACTTTCTCTGCACCTTCATCGTACCTCTACTTCATATTTCTGCAGGAAACGTTTCTGATTAATTTTGCAACTCACTCTGTGCTTGAAGAATTCCTCAGAAAACCTGACCCAACAGATACACTAACAAGATATCACTGTGGTTTCCAAATGGACAGCTACCTTTTTTCTCTTTTCTTTGTATTTATAAATTAATTGGACAGATTTTTTGGTTGATGTTTTTCTCTTATACATTTATAGTGCTGGGGATAGAACCAAGGGCCTGGCACATACTAGTCAAATGCTCTATTACTGAGCTGCACACCCATCCTGACAGCTGCCAGTTTTACAGAAATTCTTTCCAAAATGAAAATATTGATTGCTTTTCTCAAAAGATTATTTTTATTCGCTATCTTTTTCTTCGACATTTTTCTCAAATTAGTATTTCCACGGCTTGTGCTATTAGCAGAATAGAATCTTTTAACTACTTTGTTTTGGCCAATAAATTATGAGGGCAAAGTTTACAGTCCCTGTTGCATACCCCCTAACACAGGTTTTAATACACAGCCTGCTGGAGTTCTTGTCAGTGTAGTTGCTAAAAATTAAAGAATGGGCCTATACATAGTGTGAAATATTATTCAGCCAGAAAAGGTACTGCATGCTGATACATGCTACTGGATGAACCTTCAAAAGTTTAGACTAAGAAGACAGACATAAAAAGACAAATACTGCACAATTTGATTTATAGGAAATGTCCAGAATATTCATCGACACAAAGATTAGTGGCTGCCAAAAATGGAGAGCAAGGGCATAGGATGTAGCTCAGTTGGTAGAGTGCTTGGCCAGCATGTGTAAAACTCTCAGTTCTCTCCCTGGCATCACTGAAACTGCTGCACTCCCATAATCTCAGCACTTTGGAAGTGGAGGCAGAAAGATCAAAAGTTCAAGATCAGTCCCAGCTACGTAGTGAGTTTGAGGACAGCTTGTGATACATAAGACCCTGTCTCAAAAAGAAAAGAAAGAGAGAGAGAAAGAGAGAAGAAAAGAATGAAAGAAAAAGAATGAGAGGTGTTTATAGCCTCAGAACTGTAAGAACATGAACATTCTGGATTTGGAGAGTAGCAATGGTTCCACAAATTCATTAATATGCCCAAATCCAGTAAACCCTTTACAAGGTAAATTATATGGTATGTGAATTATATATCACAGTGGACTATCTTCTTCAGGATGGGGGGGTGCATCCCAGAGCCTCTATAGTAGTCCAGAACCCCTTCCTTTGCTTTGTAAAGAATTGAGATAAGGGGCTGGAGAGATGGCTCAATGGTTAAGAGCACTGGTTGCTCTTGCAGAGGATTCAGATTTGGTTCCCAGCACCCACAACATGGCTAACAACATCCATAACTCCAGTTCCAGGGAATCTGATGCACTCTTTTGACCTCTGAGGGTACTGCTTGACATGGTTGCATTTACATATACATAGGCTATACATTCATACATATAAAATAAAATTAATAAATAAAATTCTTTTTAAAAGGAATTGAAATAAGATTTGAGGGTGGGCTCTGTGGTACAGCAATGGTCTAGCATTTAGTAATGTATTGGGTTCCATTCAAGCACTGCAAAAAAGTGTGTGAGGCAGGGCAGAGGGCAGAATCAGCAAAAAAGGGGGAAAAAAAATCACCAAAGAAGGAATCCTTAAGAGAGCAGTCACTATGAACAGTGGTCTTGTTTATATTCTTGTTCATTTTCTAAACACTCTTTGTGAAAACTTTCAACCTTTGAGCACCCATCCTAGCTAACAGTTAGCTGCAGGGAATGGAAACAAGGAAGGCCTGACTGATGTTGTTTGTCCATAGTGGGAGAGGTGGGGTATAGAAGCCAAATGTTGTGAGGTTTATTGACATCTGTAGTGTTTTATTTGAGTATCAAAAATGGTTGAGCAACTGTGAGTCATCAGGATGGGAATTTAAACACACACAACTCATTCTAAATGCAACTTTTGAACCCCTTCCCTCATAACATCAGTGACAGCATGCCGACAGCAGTTGAAACTGATGGGTCCCTGTTCCCTACTGGAACTACATCAGAAGCCCAAGATCTAGGGTGTGGCTGCAGTTGCAGCAATGGCCTAGAATGGGTGAGGTCCTGGGTTCCATCCCAGCACAGGAAAAGAAAAGTTCTCCAAACACATGGTTTCTCTGTCTTGTAGGTACAACCAGAACAACTTCTCTATTTCCTCCAGAGCTGCTCATTATGAGCAGCCAGTACAGCCTCATGACTTTAGGTCGTGGCTTCATCGACATGTTTTCTCAGTCAGGCTTATCCTGTGAAAATGAACCTTCCTCCATGTATTTGACAAATAAGAATGGAAAGGAAGATAGAACTCATCTAGCCATTTCCACACTTCTTTCCTCAGAACGCTCCTCCCTCTATATTGGTATCAACCAAAGTAGTTTTGACACTAGCTGTGTGTGTGTGTGTGTGTGTGTGTGTGTGTGTGTGTGTACATGAATGTACATATAACTTTGACATACTGGGAAAAACAGGTTTTGGTATTCAAGCTTTTGCAAAGGATACAGTTTCTTACCCAGAGGCCACTCTACCCACAGGAGACATTAGTTGATGTGTAGAGAGTTTTAATTTTCACACCTAGAGAGAGTGCTACTTGGCATGGAGTAGTAAACATCCACCAATGCTAATGGTGCCAAGGATAAGGGGTGCTCCTCTAGAGACAGGATGTGATAAGGAGTTGAACAGTAAAACTCACTCCCAGCACTGCAGAAGCAGAAGCAGGCACATCTGTGTAAGATTGAGGCCAGCCTGGCCTATACAACCAGTCTAGGGTCAGCTAGGGGGGCTACAGGGAGAGCCTATCTGAAAAAAATATTTTATTTATGTGTGTCTGTGTGTGTATATATGAACACATATGTGTGTGTGCCATGAAGTCACAAAAGGACAGGTGCCCTGAAGCTGGAGTAACGGAGAGCTGTGGGTACTAGGAACCAAACTCTTGAGTGTTTTTAAACCTCTCTCCTTATGTTGCCAGGAAATTATAGCAAACAAGTAGCTGGATGTGATGCCACATGCTTGCAACACTACCAAATGAGAAGGTGAGGCAGGAGGATTGAAAACTCAGGCTAGCTCTTGTTCTATAGCGAAATTCTGTCTCAAAAATAAATGAATGAATACATGAAAATGAAACAAAGAAGTGAAAGAAGAGTTGCAAGAATAGAGTGGCATTCAACTTTCCATCTGCTCCACCCTGTTCCATGGAAGACATCCCAGGGAGCGCTGGGGCTGCACAGTCCACCTCCCGCACCACCAGGGCATTACCTTCAGACAGAATGCTCAGCACCTCATCAGAAGTATGCCCCCCGGCACACGCCACCTTCTTGGAAGTGGGGTTTTCATGGGGCACACAGGAGCCCACAGGGGACTGATATGTGCCTTCGGCAGCTGAGGTGGTCATCACATCCCATTGGATCACCATCTTGGGAGGCTGGACATCCAGGCTGCATCCAGTCCAACCATAGAAGGCAAGAGACAGGAGAAGTCCTTGGGCTGGATTCAGTATCCCCTGGGAAGGTGAGGCAAAGAGCACATGAAGATCAGAGGAGCACAGTAGGAGTGACAACCTTCAGTCACCACAGTGACAAGCCCCGCCCTGGGATGCCCACTTGGGTTGCCTTCTTCTGAAGAGGTTGGTTGGTTCATTATTTGAAAGACACAAAGACTGGCCACAGCATATGCTGCTCCTTTCAGGAAGTACATAAAATTGGGTAGGGAAGGAAGGAAGACTAGGGAGGGAAAAGGGATTGAGAGAAAATGGGAGGCAGGAGAGAAGAAAGCAATACAGTGAAGGCAATGAGGTAGGGGAAGAGGAGGAAAAGCCAGGGTGAGGCTCATGGGAAAGCTGATGCAGGAATACTGAAAGTCTGAAGCCAGCCTGGGTTACATAGTGAATTCCAAGCGAGATATTTAACACGATACTGTCTCAAAGTAAAAAAAAATCAAAAAGGCTGAGTGTGTGGTTCAGTGACAGCACACTTGCTTAGCATGCACAAGGACCTGGGTTCTAATACCAGCACTGTAAACATGAACAATGAGAGAAGATAATGACTTAGCCATTTCCCCATTTATATCCCTAATCCCTATAGATTTTTTGTGGTCTTGAGAATAAGAGTCTGATCTGGTGAGTATACCTCAAATCTGTCATACTCTGGGCCATAGTTACTTAACAGAGTTTGCCTTATTTTTATTTACTTTTGTTCATTCATTCATTCATTTTGCAGTGCTGAGGATCAAACTGAGAACCCATCGAATGCTATGCATGTGCTATACCATTAAGAAACAACCCAGCCATAAGTCTGTTGGATAATGATCCCAACAATGATCAAACCTAGCTCAACAGTGAACCAGGGTGATATAGGCAGTCCAAGAAACTTTGCACTGGTTATATATTTACACACTGTGCTTTGAATGGTTTTTGTTTGGATTGATTTTCTTCAAAAAAAGAAAAATTCCAATGTAGATTGGCCTACCATAATAAACCACGTGGTTCTGGCTGCATTCTGGATGCGCTTCAGAGAACCTCCATGGATGTCTGGTTGCATTTCAAGGTAGAACAAAAGGCTCTCATTGATGATATTAGACAACCAACTAATGAAAAGAAAATGGCCCATAGGTGAAGAAAACATCCAATGAAACTCATAATGACATTCACAATAGTCTGTAAGTGCCACTTCTTGGTGGTAGCACAAACACTTTGATGGGAAGGAATTGTGTTGGCACCAAGACTATAATTGAGCTGGCACATCAAGACTTTAACTGAAACATAATTCCTTCTCTCAGTCTAGCACAGACCTCAACCAGCCCTCCCGATGGAAACATTCCACATCACATCAAGGTGTAAATTTTCAGTCCTGCATCCAACCAGAAATCACTCTCCAGATGAGAAGTAACCTAAAATTTTAATAGACCCCAAAATGCTACTTTGATATTTTATAAGCAAATTTGTGTGTGTGTGTGTGTGTGTGAGAGAGAGAGAGAGAGAGAGAGAGAGAGAGAGAGAGAGAGATTGAGAGAGAACATGGGGGAGGTCAGAGGATAACTCTCAGGGGTCAGTTGTGAGACATGCAAGTCAGGCCTGAGCATGAACAGCTCTATGCACTGAGCCATCTTATCAGTCCTTATGTAGGAATTTTTAAATGTTACTCTTGGAAGATCCATGGAGCTTGAAATGACAAGTTGAGTGTATTTTTAGCAGTAGATAATTTGGGCCTCTCCTAGGAGGGTTCCAAAGACATGTCATCATACCAGGTGAATTATTACTACCACAAAAGTTTGCCCTATCCCGCATGGTACTGATTTACCAACTTGCTGGGTGCTCTGAGGTGAATCTTTTTACATGACTTTGATATGTATTTTCAAAGCATACAGCCACAATCATTTGTGTAAGACACCAGAGATGGGCACAATAAAGAGAGGAGGACAGATGCTCAACCTCTTCTCCACCCATCAGTGAGCTGAGTCGTTACACTGAAGATATGCCCTTGACTCTTTCTCTGCAGAGAAAGGAATTCTGGGGACAAGAATGAGGCAAATGGGTATATTTTAAAAGTATCACTTTAAAAAATCTTTTTGGTTAGCTCAGCAATGGGACAAAATATCAGGTGCATATGGTTTAAATCTTTGAAAACTAGCACAGAGCTTGGCATGGTGGTATATGCACAACATGCTTACAATCCCAACATTCAGAAGGCACGGGCCAGAGGGGTTCCTGAAAATTTAATGCCAACCTGTTCTACATAGTGGGTTCTGGGTCAGCCAGGGGTGTATAGTGAGACATTGTCTCAAAAAGAAGCAAAAATGAAAAACTGGCTGGGACTATCTCAAAGAGAGAGAGGAGAGAGAGAGAGAGAGAGAGAGAGAGAGAGAGAGAGAGAGATATGGGGGAAGGAAAGGAAAGAAAAAGAAAACTGAACAACTGAACACTGGACTTTTTAATTCTCTGCGCATGACACATAATTGAGAGCTCTTTACAAAAATCTATGAATTCTGGATTTGTTGCTCTGTGTTGGGTGCACTTCCTTGAAGGACAGCTTGCATGATCTCAAAGATTTCCCTTCCAGATTTTTTCCTTTTGGAACTCCCAGGTTACACTTAAAAAAGCAAAATAGCAAGTTGGCAGAGCCCTTCCCACTGGCATCAACAACACCACAAATACTAGAAGAAAGGTTACCAAGCAATTAACACCAGCATGATTTTGAAAAATCGGGTCTTGATCACGGCTCCCATCAGTCTCTCATTCTCTGTGTAAACACCTTTTCTTCCTTTCAGTAAAGAGGCCACTATGCAGAGTACAAAGGAATGTCAGAAAATGTTCATGACTTACATTCACTCCACAACAGAGTAGAAAACAAAAGCAAATATGAATTAAGCACAGCCAAAGCCCATTGCTGACAATCAATATTCCCAGTATGGCACCTGGAGATCTCATGGACACAAAATCATATATACACATAAACACACACACATGTACACATATACATACAGACAGACACACACATACATACAAGTTTTCACTTCAAAACCACTTCTTCAATGAATATGATACTAGGGGTTAAACCTATAGCCTCGTGCACGCTAGGCAAGTGCTCTACACTAAGCTGCATTTCAGCTTGACTTCCTGTGCCACAGAATTCCTACATTCCTACCTCCCCCAGTGTTAACATCATACACAAATGTAGGACTTTTCTCACAACTCGGCAATTATTATTGAAATTTTTATGAACTGAATTCATTTTGTTAGTATTTTACTATTTCAAGTACTATTTTCAAAGGCTTGGTTTATCTGCTATGAAATATAAATTTGTTATTATAAAATATTGAAAACATTAACATTTCTCCTTAGAAACAAGCTAGAAAATATATGTTTACAGAAGAATTAATGACCCTTGTTAACTCCAAACAAATATAACCACTAGAACATGGTGTGTGCCTAAGGAATTTCATTGTTTTGACATAAACCACTATTTTTTAAACATTTATTTTTTATTTTTATTTATGTATATGTGTCTATGCTACATGTGTGTGAGTGTTCACAGAGGCCCTCAGATCTACTAGGACTTGAGTTATAAGCATTTGTGAACTGCCTGACGTGGGTGTCTACCTGAACTTGGGTTCTTTGGAAAGCACCAAGTGCTCCTAACTGCTAAGCCAACTCTCCAGCCCCATAAACTACTATTTTTATGTAATTTGAAAACAAAAACTGCTATATTAAATGCACAATATTTAAATGTAGGTAGAAGATTTATCCAAAGATGATAAATTCCTGTTACTAGTACTAGACTTTTAAAATTATTTTTTTTAAAGTTCTACAACCAGGAGCTGGAGAAATGGCTCAGCGGTTTTAAAAGCACTTACTCTTCTTGCAGAAGACCCATATTTGGTTCCTAGTACCTACATGGCAGCTCACAAGTGCCTGTAACTCCAATTCTGGGGATCCAACGCCTTTTTCTGGCCTGTGAAGGCTCCTGTATATGTGTGGCACATATAAACTCACATAGGCACACACATATACATAAAATTATAAATAAATAAATCATTTTTTTTTCAGTTCTGCAACTAACTCCTGATCATCTAGCATTAAAAGTGCTATATTTGGGGCTAAAGAGATGGCTCAGTGGTTAAAAGGACTTGCTATTCTTTCAGGGACCTGGGTTTGGTTCTCAGCATCAACATGGTAGCTCACGACTGTGTGTAATTCCAGTTTCATGGGATCTAATGCCCTCTTCTCGCCTCTGTGGGCACCAGGAACACACATGGTGTATATCTATACATGCAGGCAAAACATTCACACACACACATAAAATTAAAATAAAAAAAATTTTAACAGCTATATTTAATGCACTATATTTAAAACAATAGGAAGTGACTCATCTAAAGAGTCAATAACTTCTTTAAACAATCTCTTTAAAAATTTCTACAACCTCCCAGCACTCAGGAGGCAGAGGCAGGCAGATCTGTGAGTTCAAGGCCAGCCTGGTCTACATAGCAAGTTCCAGGCCAGCTGGGGCTACAGGGAAACCCTGTCTCAAAAAGACAAAAAAAAAAAAAATTAAAATTAAAAAATTTAAACCAAACAAAAATTTCCACAACTTCCTGCTGATCCTCAAATGCCCTTTCCATGTAAGCTAATAACCTCATTCACATTTGGCCCAAGAGATGCACAGAAGCTTGAGGCTGGGCTGGCAGTCACTCACTTCATGTCATGCTCCCTTGAGGGGTTGGTGGGGCTGAGACACAGGTCCCCCGTTTTAGTTGCAAGAGGTCTGTTCCTTTGCTGACTCACTACATCCCTCTCGTCTAGTTTTTATCATTGCAGTGGATTCATTTCCTGTACTCCACTTCCTGTTTTCTGCCCATCTGACAAAATGCATAAGCCAAGTGCATAGGAATGTCCAGACTCTGAATCTATACCTGATTCCTTCCCTCATCTTCCTCTTACTCTGTCTGCTTCTAGCTCACCTCTGAAGTTTTACAAAGTCACTTTGAGGACCTCCAACACATGCCAAAGGCAGACTTCGGAGGAGCCCAGCACAGAAGCAAAGCCTTCACCAGAACTGAGGGTCTTCATCTAAATCAATGTCAGCAAAACCTCACATAGTACTAAATAACTAAATAGGCTTGCATGTTTTCACTTATTGAAAATGATCAGTTTGTCCAACTGGATTCTCCTTGTGTTTTTGAAGAATGATGAATGAGGTCAGTTGTGAGTAGTTCCAGAAGGACCAGGTGTGTTTTTAGGTGAGTCCAAGATGTGCAGATAGACTCGGTGTCCATGAATCCAGGGAAATACTCCAAGATTTACCTGCAGTCACCGTCTTGTGGAACAGGATGGGGTTGGCCACAAGGACGAGTAGTAGCGGCAAGTACGTGGTGACATAGTGGGGGATGGCGTGGTCCAGGCCCCTCTCACACCTTAAGGGAGGAACATCAAAACATTTTCCTTGAAAGAAAAGCTTTGGCTAAGATGGGCCACTTATCTAGAAGCTGAGATGAAAAGACAAGCACAGGGAAGGAAATGCATCTGTTTGCTTCAGTCTGTGCTGAAAGGAAATCTGACTCATTTCTCTTGTCTGAAAACAAGGAGTGCATTACAGGATGGCAAGGGAAATGGGTCATGTTCCTGTCTCATAAATAGGAGGAGCCACATAGCATTCCACTGAGGTACCTTTCAAAGGTCCCTGTTGGAAACACTTAAAGATGGAAAAGACATTCTAGAATGGTGGGCTCTCTGCACTGGCCTCTTCAAGGAAAAAATGCACCGTTCAAATGGAAACAACAGCACCCATGTAAGTACTAAGCTTGAGTACTTGCTACATGGCCTTATCTAACAATATGAATAACATGCACACCTAATCCTTGAACAACTCAGAATGTAAGAACTTAAGACTTGAAAGGAAAGTTGTTGTTCTCATTCTGGAGAATAAAAGTCTCGATGGTTCTTTTCAGGGAAACTGACAAGTTCTAATAACGAATCACAGCTCACCATAGGATGTAGTAGAGAACCACAGTCATGTTTCAAAGATAGGAACTATCAACTAAGGCATGCATAGCGTAAGAGAAGAAGAAATGACTGTGAGGAAATAGGAAGTGAAGGCAAAGTGGACATAGGCCAACTCAGACACAAGCAGAGAAGCCAGGAAGCCCTTGTGGCTATGTACAGTGGAATGATAAAAAAATGTGTTAACATACGTGGTGTGTTCAAAGCACAAGTGCAAAAGAAAACCGGGCAGGGAAGGCATCACCTGTATCCTTTTGCCATAAGAAGCATTGTTACACTACCTGTGATGCCTCCTCCTGGCAGAAATGTTCCTTCCCTGTGAGGGCTATAATGTGGTCAGGGAAACAAGGGGAGAGAAGTGATTCTGATGCAAAAGTAGAAAGCAAGTGACAGATAAGAGTGAAGATGTGCTCGAAGAAGGCCAAGTGTTCTGGAACATGGGTGGCGCAGGGCTAAGAGATGCTTGTGCATCAAGACCCTGAAATTGGGGGCATCTGCTGAAGGTCATTGAGCACCCCGGGACTCCTTGGCAAACCCTGAAGTAATGGCACTCTCAGGCTCACACGCAACTTCTATGGAAGCTGCCAGATCCCACAGGGGCACAGCAAGGAAAGGAACTAACTTTCAAATTAAGTGCATTCTGTCACAATAGACGTGTCACTGTATTTGTCCTTTATAAGTTCCCAGAAAGCAGACCATAGGATGGATCTGCACAAGAGCTCCTTGAAAATACTCACAGTGGACAAGGCCATGCCAAAGTGGAGACAGATACTCAACTAAGACACTAGAAGAAGTCAAAAAAGATCTATACTCTTTGGGTCAGAGAACTTTCCCTTTAACAGGACAGATAGTCCAAATATTTCAACTTTGTGATCTCTTGCAACTTCTGAATTCTGTCTCTGTAAAGCAAAGGGAGCCACAAATAGCACATAAACAAATAGATGTGGCTGTGTTCCAATAAAACTTTATTCATAAATGCAGGCAGAGGGTCAGATTTTTCAGGAAGCCTCTCCTCGGGTGATCCTTGGTCTACAGATTCCTAAAATCACAGAGACACTGTCCACCTCTGTCTGTTTTCATTTGAAGTTAGAGTGTACAACTTTAGTTAGGTATTGATGTTTTATAAATATTTTCTTTTTTTCTGGGGATGGATCTCAAGGCCTCAAGCAAATTAGGTAATTTCTCTACCACCACTGAGTTACAACCCCTAAGCCTCTCCGTTCTATTTTGTTTTCCAAGTGGATCTGGCTATATAGCCAGGCTAACCTTGAACTCACATTCTCCCGCTTCAGCCTTGCTAGTGCTAGGATCACAGGTTCGCACACCAATGGCCATCATGGATGAAATTTACAGTTGAAAAAACTGCTGAAACAGATTCAGAGGCCACATATCCCTTCATCTGTTCAGGATGGCTGAGAGTACAGAATGGAAAGGCAGAGAGAGGGGGGCTATGAATGTAAAACGTAGACATATAAGACCTCCACAGAGCTTCCCGTTGTTTTTGGATGATCATCTGAAATCGACTATTGAAATGTCAGATTTGCTGCTCATCCAAAGGAAGCTACAGGAACAAAAGCTAAACAGTCAGTAGGAGGAAGCAACAGAAGTATGGAGGCATTAGTTACAGGGAGGGGGATACAGCTACATCTTGCCATGAACACTGCGTGTTCAGACAACCCCCCACAGAGATAAGAATGGAGAGGCAGAAAAACATCTCAGGGGTACAAGGGATGCTAGTGAGCTCTCTGTGTCTCGGCTGGATAAGCCTGAGCAAATCAAGTGGTCCAAGACGACAGCCTCTGCTTCAAGGAACGCACTCAGATCTTTTCATTCTCTGCAAGAGGCACATAATAGAGCAGGGATCTGGGGACTGTGTGACTGGGTGCCCTGGCTTACCTGGATATGGAAGGGTAATAGAGCATGACTGCACCCTCCACGCAGAGCAGCACAGCCAGACCCCAGGCCATGATGTGGTACAGGAACATGGTGCTAGGAGAGACAGAACATGATGTGATACAGGAGGGTAATGCTAGGAGAAAAACAGACAGAGGGAATGGCAGAGCTCACAGGGGTATGGGGGTGCTCAGGGAAATGGTCAGATGAACTGCTGAGCTGCCATGAGCTTCCTGTGAGACTGCTGAGGGAGTAGCTGGGTTTAGATTTTTGGTTTTCAATGAAGGTAGAATTCACATCATATAAAATTAGCTATTTAAGCCAGGCATGGTGGTTCATGCTTTTAATCTCAGCACTTGGGAGGCAGAAGCAAGTACATCACTATGAGTTCGAGTCCAGTCTGGTGTACAACAGTGACTTCCAGGCCAGTCATGGCTATATAATGAGACTCTGTTTCAAAAACCTAAAACAACAACAAGAATAACAGTTATCTATTTGAAAGTGAGCAATTCAGAAACACTTCTCATATTCACTGTGTTCTTCAACCATCACTATTTAGATCGAATAGATGTTGATCACCATTAAAGGAGACCTCATTCCCATAGCAGTCACTACTGTTTCCTGTGGCCCAGGGCCCTTGAGTGCCACGAATCTGCTTTGAGTCTGTGGAATTGATTGTTACAGATATTTCATGCAGACAAAAACAATATGTTTTTGTGTCTGATTTCTTCCACTCAACCAGCTTCTTGTGGCTGAATCTACACCTCCTCCAATGGAAATTTAGGTTGTTTCTCGTTTGAGACTACTATGAGTAGTGTTGCTATGAAAATGTGTACACAAGTATTTGAGTTTCTGTTTTCAATTTTTTGGTGGGTTACATGGTATTTCCACAATTAGCTTCTCTTCTCCATCCCTTCTTTTCTTCCTGTTTTCAGTGAAGCTGGTGACTGGATGCATGCCTTCATGTATGGCAGTCTACTGCTCTATGATTGAACTGTACTCCAACCCCTCCATAGTTAACTTTTGAAGGAATCTAAGCCTCTGTGTCTTTGGTAAGAGGTACATGCTGCTTGTTTTCTTTTCTTGACTTTTGGGATTTTTGCCTTTTTTGTTTTTCAGTAGAATTTCATCTCATCATGTTGACCAGAGTGGCCTTGAACTCCTGAGCTCAAGAAATTATCTTGCTTTAGTTTACTAAGTAGCTGCAACTACAAACACACACCATCACACCTGACTCTAGCTTTGAAGACAGCCATCCTAATGGGAGTGGCTGCAATTTATGAGACTCATTCTCAATAAAACCACAGAAGAAGCAATCCTATGTTTGGACCCCTCTGACAGCACTGCCCAGCTCTCATTTGGTATGATTTGAATGTCAGCATGAAATCCTAAAGTGAAAGTCATAGTGTTAAAGAGCTGAAGTCTAGGGGGCTGGAGACATGGTTCAGTGGTCAAAACCAGTTATTTCTCTTGAAGAGGACCCAGGTTCAGTTCCCAGCACTCACATGGCAGCTAATAACCACCTGTAACTACAGTCCCAGGTGGCCTGAAACCTTCTTGTCATCACAGGCACCAGGCACGTAAGAGGTACACATACATTTATGCAGGCAAATAGTCATACACATAAAAATAAAAATATATTTTCAAAGGGTTTTCTTTTATTACCTAAAGACCTCCCACTGAGCTCAACCCCTTAGAAGTTCCGCCATCTCTCAGTTGCACACAACTATGACCAAGACATTAACACACAGGCCTTTGTGGGACAAGAAAGATCCAAACTACAGTAGACACCCTCTCCATTGCACCATTCTCATGCCTGCTCTTCTTAGCTTTTCATGCCCACCCAGCCTCCCTTCTCACTCATCCTGCAGCCTGATCCCGAAAAGAAGCCTTGAGAGTGTGAAGGTCTCATCACTGACTCCAAACACCTGCCTGACTTTTCGCAGCATGGCCTTGGTCAAACCAGCTACCACAGTATTGTGTCACTCCTCTCAGCAATGTTAATGATGAAGACTCTCCAGGACCTCCCAAGCCACTATTCTAAGGGATAGGTGGAGGTGACCCCTGCAGCTTCCTGCTATTAATGTCACCATGCAAAGCAGACTGGGGGATCCCCAGGTCTCCTCCCACTGATCTCACTAGGGAGAGCATACGCTGTATGCCCAGCTCTCTGGAGACACAGTAAGATGACAGTGAGTCTGAGAACACTAAAGAGACTTCAGCAATGGAACAAACCATCATCATGTGCACCAGGACCTGGAAGAAATATGCTGGACCCTCAGTATGGTCACACTTGGGTCTTTAAAGAGGAAGAGGTGATCCCCATACTCTTCAACTAGGGAACATACATTAGGTATAGGGCAAGAGAAGTCAGTGAGAAAGAACAACATGCACTGCCACATGGGGAACCTCACTACCATGATGCTTAGTGGAAGAAGCCAGATTCAAAAAGTTCCATGTCTTGTGAGGAGGCTACTAATGGGTACAGGGTTTCTTTTGGTGGGGATGGAAATGTTGAGAACTAGTAGTGGTACTAATCAGTGTATAACTTAATGAATGCCCTAAATACACTGACTTCTTCTCGCCTTTTCCATGTGCATCCTTCAGATTGAGCTCAGGCTGTTAGGCTTGGTGCCAAGTGCCTTTACCTGCTAAGCCATCTTACTGGCTCAAAACATGGTGACTTGCTTGTCTTTAAAGCCAAGTGTGGTGGCATATGCCCATAATCACAACAATGGAAAGGATGAGGTAGAAAGATCATGAATGCGAGCCTGTGCCACCTAGAAAATTCTGGGGCAATATGGGCTGGATAGCAAGAGCCTGTCTCAAAAATAAATCTTTCTTTTTTTATATTTATTATGTGTATATATGTATGTGTGGCACGGTGCATGCGTGAAGGTCAGAGGATAACTTGTAGGAGTCAGTTTGTTCCTTTTACCATGTGGGTTTTGGGGATTGAACCCAAGTCATCAAGCTTAGTGGCAAGAGCCTTTATCCACTGAGCCATCTCGCCAACCCTCAAAAAAATGTCTTATGGCATGTAAGTTATATTTCAATTAAAAGAATAACATGGAGTTGTACCAGTGTGATGAATCTCAACTTTCCTTGGTCAAATATTTATGGAGCAAAAGTTGCAGGTACAGAAAATGCTAATGTTACAGTAACGAAGGCCCCTTATGAGCCTGGGTAGAAACTTAACATTCCAGTTTTGTTGGGTCAGTCACTTGTCACTGAACCACTCCTAGGAAGCAACTTCACATTAAGTCAAACTAAAGAGAGAGATGGAATAGCCAGTACATTAATGAGATGGTGAATCTCTCCTGCCCCAAACTTGTCCTGCCTGGCATCTCTGCCCCCTGGTGTAGTCATTTATGGACGGGGCCACAGACATAAGACTCTGTAAGTCTACATACTTTGAAAAGTATAATCCCTTTTTATCTCTTTGCTAAGCAGGCTTTCCCTTACACTTTGGGCTATCCCAACATTTTGGGCTTTCTTAATCTTTCTTAAAAGCTTTACTCCCTACCATGTGGATGCTAGTCCATCACGTGTCTCACCTCTGACCTCCACAGGGCTTTTAAAGGGGCATAGCTTAATGGCTTAGTGGCTTTTTCTTCTCCCCTCCATTCTCCTGTTAAGGGCAGCTGCTGAGATTTCCAGCTTTCCTGCCCTGAGGATTTTTTCTTTTAAACTTTAATAAAATTGTTTCATAGCTTCCATTTGAATACATTTCTAAATTATTTTATTCACACTAAGAACCCTAAGAGAGGACCCCATTTCCACTGTATCACAAGGTACAAAACAAGTCCCTTTTCTGAACAGGGGCATAAAATCTCAAGAGAGTAGCATACAAGAATTAGAGTAATGTCCCTGCCCAGCCCCCAAACACTCAACTTGAGGGACAGGCACAGAGGCTGAGATATCAAATTTAGATCTGTGACTGACCTAAGGGGGAAGAATAAGTTTATAAGTTAAACAGCTAAACTGTGTGATAGCCAGAAAAAAGTCTTCAATGACATTCATGTCCTGATTTCCAGAACCTAGGAATATGTAGCTTTATACGGCAAAAGAGTTCACATATGTAACTGAGTGAGAGTTTTTAAGATAAGCTCAGCTTGGATTACCAGGGTGGGCCAATGTAATCACAGGAATCCATGCAAATACAGGATCTTTGGGCTGGGTTGTACATAGAGAAACCCCTGTCTCAAAAAAAAATGTCATAAGATAAACATTAAAGCTTAAATAAATAGAATCTAGGGGTAGGAACGGCTCAGTTTAAAAAAGCGGATGGATATCTTGGGTAGAAATCAGACAAATGATGCAGTCTGAAGGGTCACACGGGCAAGCCCTTTCTGAGGACCTAGTGGGAATTAAGGCATCCCATGTTCTGCAAGCAAACCTGAGGTCTTTCCTTTCTTCCTCCTCCCTCCTCTGCACTCCCCATTCCCTGCATAGTTCACATTCCTGTCATACCCTTCCTTTATCTTTGTGCTTACATATACCCCTCTCCACACCCCTATACTTCTCCCACCTCCCCAGTCCTCACCAAGATTTGGGGCCCTGCAGTCAACTCTGGAATGAGACCTATGCAGAACCACCTAATCCTACTTGGTAGCAGATGATGTTCAAATAGATGCTTCTCTGTGACGGGTGGACATGGAAGGGCTCCATCAGTCACACATGCTAGCTGTCACAGAAGACTGCAGGACTCCTAGCAAACGGCATCCTGTGTCCCTTTGGGATTCTAACTCTCAAGCTGAACCGTGCAGATAGAGGCATGCTCATAGATCAGAGCAGGAAACCAGGACCTGCTCTTAGCAGGAAGAGAAGCAAGGCTGCCACACAAAGCTTCCAGAGTAGAAACATTTTGTAGCCAGCTGTCTGAAGAGCACAAGGAAATGATTCCAGCATATTTTGCCTCCCACATTGTAGCCAGTTCTGGGGCGGCCCTCCCCCTAGCCTCAATAGAGCTGGAAGCCAGAGGCAAGCACCTCAGCAATATGAGTACTGCCAGAGTTGTAGTCTGTGTGGAGATTCAGATACCTCAGAGCGGCTCTCTATAGAGGTCTGCAGTGCTGAAGATGGCAGAATCTGTCATTTCATACACACCCCACCCTAGGCTATGCTGGATGAACCTACAGAGGAGAGAAAAAGCAGGCAAGAGGACAAGGTCAGCCACGTTCACGGCTGGAGGTAACTGAAGTCTGGACAAGGATTCTTCTTCCCCTAAGACAGTAGACAGATCTGGGCCAGAGAATGTAGGCAGCAGCAAATCAGTGACTGATGCCATCTGAAACCCAGTTGGAGTGTGAGCCTGCACCCCAAGTCAATGGCAACTCAGTGTCAGCCAGTCCATATCCGAACCTCCATGCCTTTAAAAAATTATTATTTAATTTTATGTGTATGAGTGTATTGCCTGCATGTATGTAAGTGCACCTATGCTGTGCAGTGCCCCTGGAGGTCAGAAGAGGGTGTCAGATTCCCTAGAACTAGAGCTATGGATGGGTGTTAGCCACCTTATGGGTGCTGGCTGGTATTTGAACCCAGTTCTGCTACAAGAGCAGTCAGTGCTCTTAATCACTGAGTCATCTCTCCAGTCCCCAGAGCCTCCACACCTTTTTCAGAATGTTAGATGGTTTCCAACTGCAGGTGTGTGCAGGTCCCTTCACAAGCTTTCTGCTGTCCATACTTTCTTTTGTTTTTGCAGCAGCGTCTCACTATTCAACCTGGGCTGCCTTCCAACTACAGATCCCCCTGCCTCAGTCTCTGGAGTGCTTGAAAGTATTCAAGCATGCCCCATGGAAAATTTCTCATAACTAGTAGCAACTTTCAGTTCAAGACCTTTCCCAAAACCTCCAGTCCCATCTAAGACTGCTTGAAACCTGTATATTCCATACTAGGAGTTATAGTGAAAAGCTGAAATTTAAACCTTACATCTGTCTTACTTTTCTTGGGATTCCCATGAAAGGGAAAAATATTACCCTTTCAAGGAAGCAGGCAAATGCTGACAGTACCTCAAAGAACATGTGGAGTTTTTCCAGCCGTGCTTGACACTTGAACCCCCAGCTGCAGTCTCCCATTTACAGAAGCAGCTTCACCCATTAAAATAGATACCAGCAGCCTCTCCAAAGGGGAATGGAGAGACTTTGGAATCTGCACCCCAGTCCTGGCTAAACCCACCCAGTGAGGGGCCCTGCTCTAGGAAGTAGTACTTGGAAGGGGATACTCAGGTGTCATGGAAACCCAACACCTTTGCTGTCTGTATGGTTCCACTGTGATGAGGAGTCCACATCACTCCCCAGGTACACATCTTAAGACTGGGAACTTGCCCTTGCTCTTGCCCCTGGGAAGCTTCTGGGTTCATATTTCATGCATTAACCTTCTGCATGACTGTGGGCCCATAGAAGCCACACTCTGCCCAGCACCTTCTAGATGTTGGTGTCGACATCAACCACCCTACTAGAATGTTTGCCTCAAAATGAATTTCAAAGCTCCTGAGGTACAGGAGACAAGAAGGGAGTCCGGGTGGTAGACAGAGTATAAAATGTGGGGTGAGCAGGTATTCTTTCCCATACTAAGCTGAGGGGGCTTTCACATAGGGTCACAAAGTGTCCACAGTATCCAGTATTGCAGTGCTCACTTCCAAATGTTTGATTGCTTTCTTTCCTTTTTTGTTCTTGTTGCTGTTTTGTTTATTTTTGTTTGGACACTGGGGTTGAACCCAGGATCTTGAACATACATACTCTATACATGAACTTCCCAATAGCCCCAAATATTTAATTTCTCAAGTTATTTTCAAGAACCTCAATGTTCTGAACTTGCCATTGATGTCTTATAAAAACCAACTGTTGGTGCAGTCCCAACACTCAGCAGGCAGAGACAGGAGGATCTCAGGATCAAGGCCAGCCTGCCCTACATACACAGTGAGACCAAGTCTCCAAAGGAAATGCTATCATAACAATAAGCAGGCACAGATATTTCTGGATGGGAATCCAATTGACAGATTGATAGATGGTGTGAGATACACTGCAAAGAATGTTCAGTAGCATCTGCAAACTTTGTTCATCAGTTAGAATCAGGGGAGACATCACAGTTCATGTCCTCAGTCAATACCTCAGTCCTGCAGATCTCCTGATCACCAGGTATACATCAACTGCATAGCAGAAGAGCCACCAGAAGCAGGCACTGTACAACAGCTGGATCCACATCTGTGATCAAAAGGAGCTCAGCATCAGAGATTATGGCAGCACACATGAGGTACCCCACCCATGCCTGAAGTCAGGGGGCAGACAGTTTTGTCTGACAAGCTGTCCCATGTGGCCATATTCTCTGGAACCTAGAGTGGCCGTGGCCAAGAGAGGTGTTGTGTGTATGTGTGTGTATGTGCGTGTACACATGTCCTCTGTCTATACCATTGGATATGACATGGGAGCTCTGCCTCTGGCATGCTCACAAACCAGGCAGACAGAGGTCTGCATTGCGATGGTGGGAGGGCTCCCATGGTTCAAAGTAGAAACTCTGTTTCTGAGAAGGGAAGAGTGTAGGCCCGAGAGACTCAGAAAGCCCTTGAGTATAAGGGGATAGTGGGAGGGAGTCCAGGGAGTAAACATCATAAAATCAACGTGCTCTACTAATGTTGGCTAGGATGGGGCATCATGTGAATGCAGTTAAGAAGCCATGGAGAGGAGGAAAGGAAGGAAGCTGGAATTCTAAAGAGTAACTAAGATTTCACACAGTATTCATGCCTCCCACATCAACCCTGAGGGCAGTACAGTGCAGGAAGCATAACATGCTTCTGTGTCTGTTTCGGTGCATAGAATATATATACATATTGCAAAAAGAAGCTTCTTTGATGAGTGGTGTACTGTATGTTTGTCTGCAAATATAAGGATCCATATTTAGGATATGGTAAGAAATTTCTCTAGAGAGCCTGACCAGACTCCAGTGCATGAATTTGCACTAAAGGATATCTAGGCACAAATGCTTAAATGCTTAACTGCATAGGATTTAACGTATAAGACGGAAAGCATGAGGTCCAGTGGGGGTTGGGAGGGATGGGTGGAGGAGGGGGTCTAAATTTGATTAAGAACTGTTATATGAAATGAATAAAACTCAATATATATTATGAATGATTTATCTAAAAATTTCAGATGGAATATTTGATACATATTTAAATATATTACATTTGGCAAAACACATTCAATCTCCCTGTCTCTCTCTGCAGTTGCCTTTGATTGGGGCTATGGAAAAGGTGTGTATGTATGCTTAGGGTGGAGGCCATGGCACTGGAAGGGTCATTCTCAGCATCTGCACCACAGGTGGGTTTGCTCTCAGAGGCTCCTGACCCTCGGGTCTAGAACAAGGCCTGAGAATCTGCATCCTTCATAGCACCCAGGCTCTGTTGCTGTCTACTTCTTTGTTTTTGTTTTTTCCACATTTCAAAAATTTTCGTGCATTTCATACAATACATCTTAATCATATTTAGTCCCCGTCCATTATCTGCATTCTCCATAGGCTCCCGACCAAATTTCATGCATTCTGTTATATGTGTTAAGGTCTATCCAGTCAAATTGTGTCTCCAGATGTCCCTTGGTGTGAGTTTATCCACTACAGCTTGATTAGCCTATCTAGCATCATTCCCTTAAAGAAGACCAACTCTCTGTCACCCAGCAGTAATCAGCTGCCAATAGTTCTTCAGCTAAGGGTGGGGCTTCATGCCCATTTCCCCAGTTCTGTGTTGAGTTTTTGTCTGGTTTGAGTTTGCATGGGTCTTGTGCATGCCGTCACCATTGCTGTAAGTTCATATGAGCAAGTTCCCATAAGCCTGGAATACTCTGTTTTTATGTGGTCATCTACCACCCCTAGCTCTTACAGTATTTCCATCACCTCTTCCACAATGATTTCTGAGTCCTGGGTGGCAGCGGAGTCCTACCGAGGGACACATATCCTGCAGTTTCTTATTCTCCACATTTTGACCAGTTGTGGCTTTCTGTGTTAATTGCCCTTTGTTGCATGAGGAAGTTTCACTGGTAAGAGATGAGAGATGTAGTAGTATTTTCTCTACCTCCTGTTCCACTATGTTCTGTGAGCCTTAGGTGTAGGACATAATGCAGGATGGGCCTAGCCAGGCCACCTGCTAGGAGGAATAGAGGAATTGCTCCTGTGGGCGTGGCATTCTGCTCTGGCGAGTCCTGAGACCAGCTTCTGCCCAACATCTGGAAAGAACCTGCCTACCTGGGGACAAACTTATTATTGGTTGTATTCAGGCCCCCACCCCATAAGATCATTGGGTATCCGGACCTATAAGAGCTTTTGCATCTATTCAATAAACAAGCTTGTGCCACCCGGCCTGCTTCCCGGCTCAGCTCCCAGAGTTTGTGTCTTAATTCTGCATGTACTTACCCCCTCCCCCCACAGTGGAGACTCTTCGGTCCCCTCGGGCTGGTACCGAGTCTGGGGACCCCCGACACTTAGGTATAGAGAGGTTCCATTACAGATGCGTGTCATCTAGGGCTGGTCATCTCCCAGACACTTAGCCTAATAACTACAACAATGACCAGCACAGGAAACTATCTCTACTGGTGCACTAGTGGCACTTTTATCTTGGAGGTAATCATCAGCTATCTAAATGAACTTAAAACCATCTCAATGCGGGGGGGGGGGCGGGGGGGAGGGGCTCATGTGTGGTACTGTAAACATAGCCAAATACACATGGCCAGAGAGGTCATAGATCCTAGAGAAAAACCTACCGTTGTCAAATCCCTAGACAAAAGTAAATTCTTACTGTATGCTAAATACGTATCTTTACATTTACAAATATACCACTCCCCACTCATCAAGGAAGCTTCTTTTTGCAACAGGTGGAGACAATTGCAGTGCTGCTGTTTACTTTGATGACCACAGTGACACAGGAACAGAGGTGGGGAGGAAGGCTGAACAAAGGGAGTTGAACTCACCGCACTCCCCACGCAGAAAGCAGCAGGCCATATGTCCGTTCTGTTCACAACAGAGATGCTTTCAATGAAATCTGGGTAGGCTACCCACACTGTGGACCGGATGATGATCCCTGTGTGACAATTAGATGCTAGAAGCCTGTCTGATCCTAATTCAGACCTGAAGCAAGCTGGTTACTTTGAGGGAGGGTGAGGGGAGGATAAAAAGAGAACAAAGGAGGGAAGGAAGGAGAGAAGGGAAAAAGAGAATGCCGGAGGGAAGGAAGAAAGAGAAGGCGGAGGGAGGCAGGGGGAAGGAAAGAAAGGGAAGGAAGGAGAAAGAGGAAGAAAAGAAAGTTGGAAGGAGGAAGAAGAAAACACTTATCAGTGTGCAAAGATAAAGAGGAACTAAAGCCTGAATGACTGAGATGATAATTGCTGTTGTCACAGAGTAATCAGTAGCTACAATGCTGTCCCTGGTTTGTTTAGTTGACTTAGCATTACATCACCAACAGCAATCAGTATTCATCACGTGTATCTTTTAGTGTCCATGTTAATCCCTCTTCATAGAAGGGGCTGGGGTGACAGTTCAGTCAGTAAAGCAAGGAGTAGTGTGATCTCTGAACCCTTCAGCCATATCTTCTCATTATCAAGCCACTACCAACAAAAATAGTATCTTTTCTGGGAAGTGCTGTGTAACTGTCAGCATCAAGCTCTCCTTGCGCAGTTAGAGATGTAGGAGGAGCCAGGCATGATGGCACAGGCCTGTGATCCCAGCACTCAAGATGCAAAAGCACACAATCCACTGTGCTTTCACTGTGCATTCCAGGCCAGCCAAAGACAGAGAGACTGTCTCCAAAAAAGCAAAAACTGGGGTGGGGACTGTGAGACAAGCACAAATATCTTTCAGAAAAGGGACAGTCCCTCAGCGCTCTCCTAGTTTCTGTGTCATGTCCACAACCTCATCTACCTGCCTTTTTGAAGGATGGTAATCTTTTACTACTTCTCAAGATATTTAGATTTGTCTTTATCCTCAAATATTGAAGTGACCAGGCTGAATTAATATTAAAATCTGTTTTGAGATTGTCTATGAAATCAAGAAGAAACCAGTTTGATTGAGTTCTGCACTAAAACATATTTATCCCTCATGGAAAGGAAATAATCCTTCTTGTGTCAGTCTTCAACTCTGAGAAAGTGACTTGGGATTACAGAGGATTCATCTGAAGTCCAGATATTCAGTGTCTCCTGTCACATTTTAAAAATATTTCATTTATTTGTATTTCTTATGTGTCTGAGTGTATTACCTGCATGTATGTAAGTGCCCCCTTGTCATGCAATGTCTGTGGAGGTCAGAAGAGGGCATTGGGTCCCCTGGAACTGGAGTTAGAATTATTAGCCTTACGTGGGTGCTGGGATCTGAACCCAGGTCTTCCACAAGAGCAGCCAGTGCTCTTTTCTGCTGAGCCATCTCTCCAGCCTTGCCAGTCACATTTTTGTGACTCCTGGCAATGGGACAAATCAGATCTGAAACTTGGCACACTCAGCCACCTGCTATCCTGGACCTGCTCAAGGTGGAGCACACAGGACAGTGAACACAGGCCACAAAGCCATTACCTCAAAGTTGTGAAAACTGCATTTCAAGCATGGACAACACCATCAGCCAATGGCAAACAGAGCATAGACAGAATGTGGGCCTGATTTCAACAAAACCACAGTTGAGGGATATTTAGGAGACAACTGAATGTACACTGATGATATGAAAGACCTGATTTTAATAATTTTAAAGGGTGGTGGCATTGGTGTTAAACTGTACAAAGTTTTTAGGTTGTGGTGCTCTCTGCTGAAACATAATAATTGAACTACATTAAGTCTTAGTCTAGAATTTGTTTCCAGTTAACTCAGCCAGGAGAGACAACCCCCAATTCTAAGCCTGGGCCCTTGAAATTTTAATGGGGCAGGATAATGACATTTGGTTATTTTTCGTGCAAAGCTGAGAGAGGGACATGTGGGGATTCAGAATAGATCTTTATACATACTGATGCATATTGGCATTTTCCACAAGAAACAGATCAAATGAAAAGTCTGGGTTAGAGTTCTGCACAGTGCATTATGCTACAGTTGAAATTAGATGTTGGCAAATTCTTCCTGCTAAGGGCCAGGTAGTTAATTAAGCATGTTGGCTTTGGGCGCCTGAGTGTCTTCCACTCTGCACTGGCAGGACAAAGAACATCCTAGATCGGGAGCAAACGCTGGGCAGAGGTGTGTTCCCACAAAACTTTTCCTAGAGACACTGACTGACATTTGAATTCATGCAACATTCACACATCCACAACCTTCTTTGGGGGTTTGGAAACATTTGAATATGTCAGATTGTTCTCAGCTGGGCATCACAGAACAAGCAGCAGGCAGCCAGGCAGACTTAGGTACACGTGGGGTACAAAATCATATCTGAGAAGTCCTTGGTGGAGCTTTCAGCCAGCATGCACAGGAGTGTGGCGATCTCACCAGACACACAGACACACAGACACACACACACACACACACACGAACACATGCACGAGGGTGGGAAAAGACAGAGACAGAGAGAAAGACATGCACAGAAGAGTGTATGCTACAAAACAGCGAAGAGCACACATGCACACGAGATGGTGTTGACTGTCACTCCTGGGAGGAATAACCAAAGACCCTATGTTCTTTTCTAGATTTTGTTTAACTGCACCATCTGAGGTTTCCCCAATAAGCTCCACTAACAAACACAATAAACTACAAAAAAGTTCCATGGATTTTAATTTTACCAAACACTTTGCAGAATTCTCTAGTCCTGTCCAGTCGTCAGGTAAACAGATCTAGCTTCTTTCTCTATTAGGAGCACTCAGAGGCTCTGCCCACCCCAAGGGCCAGTCACACAGCCCAGAGCATTTCAGTTGCTCTCACAGGTGTGCTGTAGACCAGGCAGGGGGCGCTTCCTTTTCGGCCAAGAATCCTGCCCTGAGTAGGCCTCACCCTGGGTTATATACCACCCTCATGGGAGAGCAGATCCCACTTCACGCACATTCTCTGGACCCCTGCACATCCCACCCTGCGCGCTGTGTACCCTAGTCTGAAACAGAGCAGGCCGCATCTCACCAGCCGCACACCCTTACCCATGCATCCAAGAAAGTCGCAGGCGGTGGCTGCGCGGAGGATGTGGACTGAGGCAGATGGGTATGCAGCAGGCGCCCTGGGGCCAACAGATCGCCCCCCAGGCAGAAGCTGAATAAGGCCGAATACCAGGCGGAGAGCGCCGCTGCCCAGGCAGAGCGCGTGGAACACCCGCGGCTGGAAGCTCAGCACTAGCTGCGTGGCCGCGTCCCGAGTGGGGCAGCAGAAGGTTCCCAGGCGTGGGGAGGCCATGGATCTTGCTTAGAAACGCGTCTCTGGTCTGGCGACCCAAAGCTTTTCCTGGTCAGGTGCTGGACTGGCGAGGGAGGTGGCATCATGTGCTCTGGGTCTCTACCCAACCCCAGCCCCTAGGCTGCAAAGGCGCCTAGCTCAGTGGGGGCGGTGCGCCCTTCTCCAAAGCCACGAGGTCTCACGAGGCCAATACTGGATCCTCAGCCTCAGGAGGGATGGGGGAGGGGCGCCAGAGGTGGGCAGAGGTCAGCAACTTCCCCCATCCACCAGGCCTTCCATGTAGCTTACCTCCCTAGAACCAGAGTCTGCAGCCTGCCATCTCCTCTTATCAGATCTCTCTAGAGGGATGCACCCCATTAACCAGTTTCTGTTTCTGACTGTGATATCCTCAGTTTGATGCCAAAGAGGCAACAGACTCATGCTTATCTGCGAAGAGTCAGTTCTCTTAAAGTGTCTCTTCTAAGCAGAGACCGTTGCCATACTGTACTTTACAATGCCTGTTTCCGGTGAAAGTAAACCCACACCGACCTTCCTTTAAAATTAAAGAATCAATTATGGACAGAAATTTTAGGGTTTTTTATTTTAATTTTTTTATTTCTGAGACAGGGTCTTACTATGTATCCCTGGCTGATCTGGAACTCATAGAGCTCTGCCTGCCTCTGCCTCCTGAGTGCTGTGATTAAAGGTGTGCACCACCAATGCCCCACCTGACAATTGTTTTTAAATGTTTAAATATTTATATGAGTGTTGCTTTCATGTATGTGTGTGTACTATCTGCATGCCTGGTGTCCTGAAGGCCACAAGAGAGTGTCAGATCCTCTAGAACTGGAGTTATAGATGATAGCAAGCTGCCATGTGGGTGCTGGGAACTGAACCCGGGTCCTCTACAAGAGCAAGTGCTCTAAACTGCTGAGTCATCGCTCCAGTTCTTGATACCAGTCTTAATGGCTGAAAAGAAACAGATGACAATGGTGATTTACTAGGGGGCAGGGGACTTTCCAAGTGAAAGCTTCATGTTTAGAGTTGGACACCAGGACCCCTCCTGGCCTGCTCTGCACTTGCTAGGCCAGTGCTCTCCTCTGAGCCCCTCTCCCCAGTCTTCTGCCTCTTAGAGGTCTTCGTATTACTCCCACATCTCCCAAGGTATACTGACCTTTGTGTTTACCTACCTACTGTGTCCACCCCATTACACAGCAAGCTCAGCAGGATAAGGCATTTAGCTTGGTTCACAATTGTATTCTTTGATTCTGACAGGGAATCTCATGAAATTCATGTTTGCACTACAAGAGAGGCTTCCAGGGAAAGTGCAATGTGGGTACAATAACCACAGTACCCACAGCATGGTTTTCCGCCTCCTCCATCAAGCCAGAAAAACTATTTTGTGTTTCCTTTGTATGTAGCGTTTATCATGGTATAATATCAAATATATTAAAGTGAATACTAAATAGTTTATATTAGGATTCCTAAAATACCTGTATTTAGAAATTATTCTCAACTTTATTAATTCTTATTTAATTGGTAACTGTACTCTATGAATGTGTAGCTATAAATTGTAACTGTTAAGTTCTATGCTTATATTCAAAATTAATTCTATATGATATTTATAGTATATATAAGGCACCAGTCTCCCTTTGGAACTGGGCAAAGGTTACAGGGTCCACTGGGTAGAGGGGAAACTCTTAGGTTCCCTTGGGCAGATGGGGAGGGTCATAGGTCCCCTTGGACAGATAGGAAATGTCCCTGGCCTCCTTAGCCAGAATGGGAAGGTCCTGGTACCCTTTAGGCTGAGCAGTAAGGCCTGAGACTCCCTTGGTCAGAGGAGACTCCACAGCAGGCCAGGAGCAGTCTAAGCATTCTTACAGTATGGTGGTCAGCAAATCTCAGCTAGGTTTCCTCCTCAGGCTTCATCTGTTCAGACGCTCATTCTGGGAAAGATGGAGACACTCTTTCTGGTGACTGGCTTGAAAGAAGATGGCCTGGGTTCTAGGCTCTACTTTCTTGCTTCTATTGCAGTCTAGGACCTGGAACTGGAGTGGTCCATCCCACTTCTCTTTTCCTTTGCTGCACTGGTTCAGCTCCCTCAGCACCATCTGTTTGACACACAGGTCTGGAGGATGGGCAGTTGAATAGGCTGTCTGGACACTGGGACATGGATTTGGCCACTCACGAGGTTCTGGAACCCAAGTAGCTCTGAGGTATTCCAAAGTCTCTGCTGGTTCATGTGCTCCTTGGCTAGCTCTGTCCTGAGCTACATCCTCTGAAGCAGTCCCAAGGGGCTGGTGCTTCCAGGATGGCTGTGCTCTCACCGGTTTCCTACCTGAGGACAATGTCAAAGGGGAAACTCCCAGGATTTGATTGACAGTTGAACTTGGTGCACCAGCAAAGTGGCATTGAGCACTCAGGACCCTCTGTCCTTGGGTCCCACATGAGCCTGGTCCATGCCAGCTGATACAAGGCCATTACAAGACACGGTGGCAACCACAGACAGTCCATGTCCTCTGAATGACAAGGGCACTTGGAACTTTCAGTACTCAGGTCACTCACAGACCAGTATATGTCTGCTGACATGAGGCTATTTAAAGGTGGCAGCAATATCCACAGGAAGCCCAAACAGCATGATGATAAGGATCACTCAGGACCCCGTTCTCTTGGGATCTATACAGGCCAGGCCCTACTGGCTGACCTCAGGTCATCATGGGGTGCAAGGGCAGCCCCATGGTGCATTGATGGCAAAGAATACTCATTCCTTCTTCTTCCCATTGCTTTGTCAGACACTGAGCTCTGGAAGGAGCTCCTTATGTATCTGACACTGAGAGACACAAAATAGATTCTGCAGGTAGCTGTTGATAGAAGGGCACTAGCTTTCATCATTGTAGGCTTAAATGAGCTTTTCAAGAAAAATATCTACTCTTTTCACTAAAGATGATTGACATAATTTGCATTTTTGTGAGATGGATGTTCATGATATTTCTAGAATTTTTAAAAGACATTATCTGGATATGTACCCTAGCCTGGTCTCAGACCCTTGACAGTCCTCCTGGCTCAGCCTCCTGAGGGCAGGGATTACAGGCATATAATCAGTTCTCTGTATCATGTAATCATGTTAGCAGTTTTTGAAATGTAGCTTTTAATTAAACATCAACACTACCAGCTGGTATTGTTGATTTTAGTAGAACTGTCCACAATTCTCAGTCTTCATCCACTCACATGGGCAGTTTCCTCTATGAACACAGTGCCATTTCTTTTCTCTCATTCCTACTGTATCCTGTCAGTACAGTGAAGTACATTTTCACTAAGAGATTATGATATCTGGATGAGGAGATGGCTTGCTGGTAGAGAGCGTGACTGCTTTTCCGGGGGATCTGAGTTCAGTTCCCAGCATGCAACTGCCTATAACCCCAACTCCAGAGGCTCCAACTCCCCTTGGACACCTGCCCTAATGAGCACAGACCCACACATGTACACATAATTAAAAATAAAATAAATCTTGCGGGGCGGGGGGACTGGAGAGATGGGTCAGAGGTTAAGAGCACTGGCTGCTCTTGCAGAGGACCTGGGTTCGATTCCCAGTGCCCACATGGCAACTAACAATTACCCATAACTCCAGTTCCAGGGGATCCAATGTTTTCTTCTGACCTCCAAGGGCATTGCACAACATGGGTGCACTTTACATACATGCGGGCAATACATAAAATAAAAATGGTAAATAAAATATTTTAAAAATAAATCTTAAAAAGTAGATGAAGACATTGAACTTGAATAAAGAAAGCATTCAAGGGCTCCATGTCAAAGAACACAGGACATACATTTGGAAGTCTGTCAAATGTGGGTATATGAGGAAGATCATAGGCTGCCCTCAGTGGCAAAATGGAAAAGCTGTGTGTGGAAAGTAGACACCAGCATCAGATTCAAGATGGGACAAGACAGTGTGCATGGTTTCAGTGGAAGGATGAATGGTAAAAACATGAGCTTAATTTGAAGTGCCAAGAGGTGTATCATCTACTGAGCCAGTGTTTTGAAATACTGGGGTGGGGGCAGGACAACTAGATTCCTCACACTGCCCACTCCCTGATGAATTCTATTTGGAAGCTGATTCTTCATTTTAGGAATGATCCCCATCCATGAGATTTTGAAAACATAGCTTCTTATGACAGTTTCATGATAGAAGTGACTTCTCATATATAGCTGATTTACCAGTGTCATCAGTGTGAGAAGCCTAACTACATTGGAGATAGACTTCTTATAATTCATTTTTCTTTCCAATGTCTAACTCCTCTCCAAATTACCCCTCATCTGGCTGGCTCAGATGGGATTTCCCCCTTTCCTCAGCCAGTGAACTCACTGTCCTTGGCTTTAGCCACCGTATTGCGACTAATCCTTCCTCCTCTGCAGTAGCTACATCTAAAATCATCCCTAATGTCAAGGTCCCTTCTTCCCAGACAATGAAAACATTGTGAGCCCAGACCCTACATGTTTCATCTATTGCTGTGGCTCTAAGACAGTGCCTGGGACCAACAGAGGCAGTAAAGGAGTCCTCTTCCCCACTGGGTTGTGTTCCAGGACTCTACTGCATTCCTAGAATCTATCTACCTATCTATCTATCTATCTATCTATCTATCTATCTATCATCTATCTATCTTCTGTTTAATGATTTTTTCCCATACACACATGCCTATAATAAAGTTTAGCTTATAAGTAGGCAGAAGAGAGATTAATACTAGTAAAATACAATTATAAGAACATACTGTGATAAAAGTTACATGATGTGCTCTCTTAAATACTGTATGTAAAGTTGGTTTCCATAGAAATGGAATCCTCAAAGAAGAGCAGACTACTATTTTAGAGTGTTGCTTTGCACACTCTAACACTGTTGGGGAACTTCTGTACTCATTAGATTTTTGTTTTCCACTCCTCAAGCTTCTCTACTTTCCCATGAAAGACTTTCCTGTGACCATGCAGTCTTCACTCCAGGGTCCTCATCTGAAAAACTCTCATCTTTACTTCTCGCTAGCCTCCAAGGTACAACTTTGCCATTATGGTTTTCAATGTGCTTTGAAATATCTCAGGAATAAACAAAGTGGGATGAGTTAGGCATAGTGTCACCAATTCCAGCACTTGGGAAGTGGAGGAAGGATGATTAGGAGTTCAAGGTAATCTTCAATGACATACTGAGTTTGGGGTTAGCCTGGGCTACATAAAACCTTGTCTCAAGAAACCAAAAGAAAAAAAAAAACCTCAAAATGGGTCGTGGATGAAACCAGAGCTCTATTTTGTTTATCTGTGTCTATTTAAAATCTGCACAATGGGGCTGGAGAGATGGCTCAGGAATTAGGGGTGCTCTTGCAGAGCACATGGGTTCAATTCCCAGTACCCACCCGGCAGCTAGCAACCGTCCATAACTCTAGTTCCAGAGGATCTGAAGCCCTCTTCTGATCTACGTGGGCACTGCATGACATGGGTGCACTTACATACATGCAGGCAATACACTCATATACACAAAGTAAATATAACAAAAATAATCAAATCAAATCAAATCTGCACAATAAGATGCTTGCTGCAATCATTTCTTTCCTACTAATATTTTTTTAGTTAAAATTCATTTAGCACTTGATTGCCTGTAGCTTTTCATGACATTTCATTAATTTCTTATCTTTACAATAGAGTTAATGTTTCATATTTCCTGCATCTTTTACATTCTTTAGCAACCTTTCCCCCAGTATTGGGAAAGTAAGAAATGTTCAACAAAAGCTATACTATTTGGCTATGTAATAGAACAAAGTCATCATTTTTTTAGAGTTGGGATTGAACCCAGGGCCTCATATACAAAATACATGCTGTACTTCTAAGCCACAACTGAGCCCCAAATCATTTGGTTTTCTTCTAAAAACCTACTTTGAAATATAAAATCTCTTTATAGTAGCTAAAGTACTTCCTTTCTCTTTAAAAAATTTTTTTGATAAATTCATGCGTATGAGTGTTTTGGCTGAATGTATGTTAAGTGCACTATGTGCATGCAATACCTGTGAAGTCCAGAAGAGGGCATCATATTTCCTGGAACTGGAGCTAGGGAAAGATGTTAGTCACCATTTAGGTCCTCTGTAAGAGCATCCAGAGGTCTTATTTGCTAAGCCATCTCTCCAGCACCCATCTTTTTTTCTTTAAATATTCCTAGGTTGAAGTTATGGAGGTTTTATACATATGAATATGTGTATAAAATAACCTATAAAATCTAAAACATATCTATGTTTATATATCCACTTGTTTTTTTTTTTTAATTTGTGTTTTCTGAAGCAGAGTCTCTTGAATTAGCCCAAGTTGGCCTGGCACTCAGTATGTAACCCAGATTGACCTCAAAGGCTATCCTTCTGCTTCAGTCTCCGGAGTGCTTGGATTATAAGCATGTACCACCATGCTCAACTTCCACTACTTTGTCCTAGTTGTAAGGTATGTAGCCAGACCAGTCTGAATTATTTTAAAATTTCATATAACTCATAGATCATATACTTTTTTTTGTAGAGATGGAATTACACTGTCCATACTGGCTCAAATGATCTTCCTGCTTCACCTTTCTTGTCAGCTTGGATTGCATATGCTTGCCAACACATCTGACTCACATATGTGACATGTTAAAGAATATGTCCCTACTTTGGAGGCAGAGACAGGAGGCTCCTGAGTCTGAAGCTATCCTCAGTGTCATAGCAAGCTGGGGGGAAGCATGGGTTATATAAGGAGACCCTGTGTCATCAACAGAACATGTCCTAAAGGAAGAAGCTTTGGAATTGGAACCAGTCTAATGGGGCATGCAGTTTTATGCAAAGCTGCCCCTGTGGTAGGGCTCAACCTCTTTTCTGCTTACAACTCATATGTGTAGATTAAGGCAGTCTTTCAGGGTTACCAAGTGTCCTGTGAATGGAGAGGAGTATACACACCTACTCAGGGAAAACTTCCCAGTGCTAATGGATGCTGGGCACCAGGTGAGATTTGTTTCCTTGAGAAGAGAACTGGGTACACTGAGCTGGGCAAATTGTATTACTCCTTTGGATCTCAATGTCTTCATGTGTACAGTGAGATGATATGTGTACTCATGTTTACTGAGAAGACCTGAGCCCATTTCTACAATATGCCTGGCACACAGTCGGCACTCTGTGAAGTGGAGATACTGTTTTTCCCCGTGTCTTTCTTCCTCAGCACAAGGCTGGGCCCAAAATGCATACTCCAGATATGAAAGGTGAGGTATGGATAGGTTACTCTCCTCAGTTCCCTGCATAGCTCTCTGCAAAGAAAGATCTATAATCCTGTGTGAAATCTTTCTGGGGTCTGAAGGGGCAGATGAAAGGGGCTATTTAACATTCTGCTTTATCATTGGTAGGTCTGTAGCTAAGTTAATTACTATGTTTATAATAACAGCTTGTAGAAACCCAGACTATGGCGAGGAATGATGGCAAAGGCCAAGTGCATGCTGTAAAGATCCTCCTTTGACAATATGGTCTTGTGCTCTATAGGGACACTGTGGGTCAAGGAGGAAATGGTTAATACTGCTTTTTATCTGTTTTTTGCATTGGGGCTTTATGTTTTCTACCACTAAGTTCCTACTCTAGCCCTCTTGCTTTTGAAAAACACCACATTAAAAAGTTTTGTGGATAATGTAGCCTCGTTACCAAGTTACCCACTAATTTGAAGGATAAATGTCAAAATGCAGCTCTCCATCTTCCAGATTTATACTGTTGAGAATAAATTTCTTTTGTTAAAGAAAAAACTAAAATGATTTGAGCTCCATTTCATAAGGATTAGCTACTTTAAAAGAACATAAAATTTTAATTAATGTATATGAATTATGAAAAATAGAGGTACTTAAAATATTCTTTCTCTTTTCAGTATTGGGGATTGACCCTAAGGCAGTGCACTTGCTCAGAAAAGACTCCACTAGAGACCTACTACACTCCAATCCCGTGATCACATTTTCATACAAATTAGCTATTGATTTAAAGCCTGAGACTAACATGCAGAGAAGACCTGAAGTTAGTTTGCCCATTCACTCACTATGGACAAAGCAAATACAGAACTCCCTTAGATTTCACCAGTCTTCTCTCAGAGAAAATAAATGTCAGATTTGATTAATGGGCCAGACACTTGTAGCTCTTGCATCCTTGGATATAGAGGCTTCTAGGTCATCCTCTCAGCTTGTCTTCTTGTTTCTTGAGTAATGAAGTGGAACACTCAAGGAGCAAGAAGTCAGAGATGCCAAATACATCTTTGGCTTCCAAAGGGAGAACCAAAGACATTGACAAATGTATTCTAACTTTGGGAGTCCCTGGCAAGTTGTGTGTTCTCAGGGAAAAAAGCTGCTACTACCAGTAGTATACATGGGTCCAATGCCACACTGAACCGTCTCCCAAGTGATCACAAGTCTGATATAACTGGGACAATGCTTTTCTATTAAAAGTGGGTTTTTTTGTTTTATGTATTTACTTATTTATTATTATTATTATTCTCTGTGTGTGCATGTAGTGTACAGGCACGTGTGTGGAGGTGAGAGGACAACTTTGCAGAGCTGGTTTTCACCTTCTACCTTTACCTGGGCCCCAGGGATTGAACTCAGGTTGTCTGGCCTCAGTGGCAAGAGCTTTACCATCTCTCTGGCCCTGTCACAAAGTTTTGGTATTTTTATAAGGTGTATGAGAAACAGAAATCTAGGCGTGATGAGAGTAAGGAGCAACATACTCAATTACATACTGCCATGAATATCGATGAAAAGACTTAAGAGGCTGAGTGCTCATCTCTGTCAGCAATCACACGTCTTGGCTCAATCCCCTTAGCATATTCATTAATGTCAATACACACAGAGGCCTCATAGTCACATGCTGTAAGCAGGGAGCAATCTCTAACATGAAGAATATTAAAAAAAAAAAAACTCAGCACAATGATGTTTAATCAAGTGACCTAAATTTATACCTAAGCTTAAGGAAAAAACTGAAGTAAAAGGTGCAACCCTTTCAAGTGACAGATGGGCAACTTGACATGAATATATGATAAACTTGAAATGTTAGGGAAGCTGGGTATGGTGGTATATCCTTGTCATCCCAGCGCTCCAGAGGCAAAGGCAGTTGGATCCAGAGTTGGAGGCCAGCAACTGTGATACATAGTAAGTCCAATGCCAGCATAGACTACAGAATAAGAGCTTGTGTCAAAAGAACTAAAAGGTAATGAAGATTTTGGTGGCTGTACATAATAATGATAGAATCATGGAAACACTGAAATCACCATCTCTGTTGTATGGTGTGTCCTGTCTGAAGAAACTCCAACTAGAGTTGAGATTCCCTATGCAGGCTTCACAGAGTCAAAGCCCCAAAATGCTCTTGGTTTAGTGCTCTCCTGGCTTGTCCTTGCTGTCACCTCCCAGTACCATTATCTGCTAAAAGTAATCAGATGAAGCTGCTTTGGGGAAACCATTGGTCACAGCATTCAGGTGCATATACAAATAGTAATAAAAAACCCTTTTTCACCCTGCAAAACATGTAAATACCTGTCAATGTAGACATTTTGAAGGCAGGTGGTACTGGACAGGGAGCAAAGTATCTGGTCATGGTGGCTCACAGTTATAATCCCAGCGACTGAGAGATGAAGAGGATTGATTGCAAAGGAGCTCAGAGTCATCTGTGGGTACAGAGCGTTCCAGGCCAGATCACATCTTTTAAAAAAAGGGAGAGCTGGGTGTCATGGCGTATGCCTTTAATCCCAGCAGTTTGGAGGCAGAGGCAGGTGGATCTCTGTGAGCTCGAGGCAAGCTGGGACTACAGGGAGACCCTGTCTTAAAAATTCAAAAACAAAACAAAAAGCAAAACAAGAACAAAACAAAAAAAGTTGGGGGAGGTAAACTTTCATTAACTTGAGATACCCACTTCTTTGCAGGGGATGTAATCGCGGGAGTGACATAAAGAACATATGGCACAATTCTATGAATGTTACTGGGAGTGACTAAATGGAAGAAAGGTTTCTTGAGCCAAGACGATGCTATTGATTATGCGTGCTGGTGCTACAAGAGAACATTTCTAAGAGGTTGGGAAGGCCTTCAACCAAACAGGTCCTGCGTCTTTTTGTTGCCCAGAGCATCATCCGCAGGGCCAGCGCTTGGGGACGTGCCCGCGAGTGGGCCTGGATCAAGATCAGGACAGCGTCCTGGGCGCGGAGAGGGCAGCTGGTTCCAGAGTCCCCAGGCTGCAGTTAAATAGAGTCGCTGGCACGCCAGGGCTTCGCTCTCACCTGTGTTCCCGCGGTACACCCTGTACACCGGAACAAAGGTGGAGGACCCGGGCGGGCTGCGCTCCCAGATCAAAGGTGCGGGGACAGCGGCCAGGACCACGGCGGTCCGGCCCCGCCCAGTCCTGTGCGGGCACTTCCGCCACCTCACCTGTGGCTCCCAGCTTTGGAGGCGGCACCTGACTTTCCCAGAGTCTCTCAGTCCCGCAGAGCTTGGCGGGAGCGACCGCGCGACCTCGGGCTGGACCGCGTCCAGTGGCAGCAGGTTTAAGCTGGCCACCGAGCGCGCTCCTTGTGGCCCATCCGTGCGGTCAACGCAAAACCCCTGGGCGCGCGCTGCGGCCCTGAGGGCGGGCTCCGGGGCGCGCGCGAGGCCGGCCCCCTTCACCCTAAGGGCGGGGGTGTTGGAGCCCCCGAGCGCCCCGCCCCCAGCCCCAGGAGCTCTAGAGCCCCGCCCCTTCCACCCTTAGGGCGGGGGGCTGGAGCCCCCGAGCGCCCCGCCCCCGGCCCCAGGAGCTCTAGAGCCCCGCCCCCTTCGAAGGCCCTCCCGCCCCCCGCCCCAGGAGCGTGCCTGCCCCGCTCCGCCCCGCGCCGGGCGGCTCTGCGCGCTCCCTCCTGGTCGGGCGGGCGCTCTCCAAGTTGCAAAGCAAGTTTAGAGGTGGCCGGCGGCGACGTTGGCGGCGGCGGGGGCGCCGGGAAGCTCCTTCGCTTTGGGCCGGGTGGTAGTCCCCGGCGTGCATGGGCACGGGCCTTTGCTGCCCGGAGGGCTGAGCGCCCCGCGCCATGGAGGGCGCCGAGCCCCGCGCGCGGCCGGAGCGCCCGGCCGAGACCGAGGCGCGGACGGCGGACGGCGGGCGCCTGGTGGAGGTGCAGCTGAGCGGCGGCGCACCCTGGGGCTTCACCCTGAAGGGCGGCCGCGAGCATGGTGAGCCTCTGGTCATCACCAAGGTAAGGCTGCATTGGAGCCCGCCCGGTGACAGTCCCGAGGTGGCCCGGACCCTTTAGGCTTGTCAGGGTTTGGGGGCGCTGGTTGGGGCGTCCGCTTCGCCGCCTCTCCTCCGGGGGGCGCGTATCCCGGAGTCACCTGTGGGTGCTGGATCCTGCTCTGGCCTAGGTGTGCGGTTCCGGCTCCACCCTGGTCGCCCTCCGGGCAGCGGCTCCCCGCGTTGCTGGGAGTTTCAATGGCTCCTGTTCCGGGTCTCCTTCCCCTCCCCCTCTGGGAAAGCGCCGGGCAGTCCGCTGGTACTCCTGGCCTCTCCAGCGCTCCACCTCCACCTGTGAGGCTGGCTAGAGGTGAGGACCGGAGCATTTCCAGGACCTAGTGGAGGACACAGCCTTCTCCACTAGTGCTTGCCTGTCTAGGGCTCCTTTTGATTTGTACCGGTTTTCGCCATGCATGCTAGCAGTTGCCACCAGCAGCTTCATGATTACCATCAGCGCATCAATATTTGCTGACTTTGGGCTTCCTGTCCTACATCCAGGTACTGGACACCTGCCAGAAAAGAAACTTTCAGCATGCGTATAAAATAGAATTTTAGTTCCGAAAGTAAGGAAATAACTCACATATCTTACCTGCGATTTGTGTGTGTGTGTGTGTGTGTGTGTGTGTGTGTGTGTGTGTAGGTTGCTTTAGAATTGGAATTCTCTTTAAATGAAATCCATCTTGAAACTTACCAGCTGAACGTGTATAAACCTGCAAAAATAAGCCACAGACCAGTCACTCAGATCTTCTGGTTTAAAAGGGACTAGGGGCTTGCGTGTTTTCTAGACAGAAGTGAGTTTTGCCATTCCTAAGGGCAAAGAATCGTTTAAAATGTAAATATTCCTGGCTCCTAGAAGCATTGGAAGGTTATTTACTTTATTCCTCATCTTCCTTCTCTCACTGCAGCAGGAAGAAATGAAGTGATCTTAACTCACCCCACTGGTCGTCAATTTGGAAAGTGGAGAAACAGCAAATAATACCTTCAAATGTGTCTGTCTGCCTGCCTGTCTGTCTGCCTCCCTGTCTGTCTGTCTGTGGTGTGTGTATGGTAGAATGTGAAGTACTTTGCCATTTAGAAAAGTAGTTAGCACTATTAGAAAATTGGTAACATGTAATTCTTTATCAAACCTGGTTCTTTTTGTTTGATTGTGCCATTCTGGGGAATCAAATCCAGAGGGTTGCACATACTAGGTGAGTTCTCTTTTGTTTGTTTTCTTCTTTTTTTGGTGCTGGGTTGAACTCAGCCTTGCCCATGCTGGGCAAGTGCTCCTCTACCTCTGAATTGTATTCATAACCCTATTTAAAAAATTTTGAGATGAGGTCTTACTAAGTTTCTCAGGCTGACCTTAAACTTGCAATTTTCTTTCTCAGTCACCTGAGTGCTAGTGTCCTATGGTGCACTACCATGACAGACAAGTCTGTGCCTTTAAATAAAGGTCTTAGAGGTTTTTGTGATGTAGTTAAAAAAGAATACCAGGTAAATCTCTCTGACCTTTAATATTTCATGTTTTTTGCTTTTTCTCTCCGAGATAGTCTCTTGATGTGTTCTTGATAATAGCCGAGAACTCTTGATCCTCCTACCTCAGCCTTCCAAGTGTGGGAATTTCAGGCATTCATCACCACACCTGGCAGGTATTGCTTTTCTTCTTGATTTTTAAAAAATATTTTACTCGTTTTTATGTGTATAAGTGTATTGCCTGCATTTGTGTAAATGTACCCATGTTGTGCAATGCCTGTGGAGGTCAGAAGAAGGTGTTGGATGCCCTGGAACTGGAGTTACTGTCAGTTGTTAGCTGCCATGTGGGTGATGGGAATCAAATCTGGGTCCTCTGCAAGAGCAGTCAGTGTTCTTAACTGCTGAGCCATCTCTCTAGTCCCACCTTTCCTTCTTGATTTTTTAAGACAACCTCTCATGCATCCCTGGGAGGAGGCCTCGAAATCTCTATGTAGCTCAGAAATTACCTTGAACTCCTGATTCTTTGCCTCTGCTTCACCGGTGCTGAGATTATAGGCATGTGTCACCACACCTATTTTTTAAATGGTGTATAGTTCTTTTAAAAATGTTTTTTGTAATTTTTATTTCGTGTGTATGTATCTTGCTTGCATGAATGTAACTATACCCATGTGTGTAGTTCCAGGAAAGCCAGAAGAGGGCATCTGATCCATTGGAGTTGCACATGGTTGTTAGCTGCCACGTGGATACTGGGAACTGAACCCTGGTCCTCTGCAAGAGTAGCCAGTGCTTTTAACCACTGAGCAATCTCTCTAGCCCTGGCATGTAGTTCTTACCAACAGTAAAACAGGATTCCACACTTCTTCCTAGACTTGTCTATGTAATCATGTGATAAACACACATGATTTAATATGAAGTTTTATATTTTCGTTTTTCCTGGTTAAGAAAGTTGGAGGTTGCATTCACAATAAAATTCAGTTGTTTCACAAACTGGAGAGATTGGCCAGAGAGATTTGCCTCTTCCTTTGTATAGGTTGTTCCAGTTCCTAGTTCTCTCTGTGCTTCTAGAAACTGAAGTGTTCATCAAACCCAGTCATGCTAAGTTCTGCTACTGAGCTATATATTCCTAGCCATGGATAATATTTATATATGCTTAGGATGACTGCAAAATTATGGTTTTGTTGCTTAAGTTGAATGGAACTTGGAACAGCTTGGGGCTTTTGTATTTCCACATATATATCACCAAACATGTGTTGTTGCTCCTTTGTTTATGTGCATGCATGTATTTTCTCTACATGTTCTACTGAATAGTATCGTCAGTATATCAAATACTTGATGCCTCCCTTAGATTAAGATTATCAGAGCATGGGGCTGCCAAGATGGCTCAGCCTATAAAGGTACTTGCCAGGAAATTTTATAGTCTGAGTTCAGTCCCAGGAATCCATTTGTGAAGGAGAGAATCCACTCCCAAGAGTTGTCCTCTGATCTCCACATGAGTGCTATGGTACATACATACACACATTAAGTAAATGTAGAAATAGCAACAGAAAGATTATCATCGATTCTTGCTTGTAACCTGATAGCTGGCAATTAATGGTCACACTATTTAAAAACTGATGAAGGAAAATGTGTGTATATGGCCACTTGAAAGGTAGAAATACACCACTCTGAAAGATACTGGGGAAATCATTTTCATTCAGAGTTTGCTTTAAATTCAATCTTCAACTCTTCCAGTAGCTAATGAAAAGTCATTGAGGATTATTAAAAAATAATTTTTTCTAGTAGTTCTTTTGCACTTAAAAATTGATATAATAGTTACATACTGGATCCTTGGTATATTGTACAGTTAATTTTCTATTGAACTTATAGTGATTTTGAGAATACCTTAATCCAATTTAAGAGGTCACATTCTTTTGATAGTTGTATGGATGTCATTGAAAGTCTCATATGAGCAAATATCTTAGTACTGAGAGGGGCTGGAGAGGTAGCTCAGTTGGAGTGTTTACCTAGCCTGCACAGGACCATGAGTCTAATCTCCAGCATCACAGAAAAAAACCAAAAGGAAGAGGGGCTGGAGAGAGGGCTCAGTGGTTAAGAGCACTGGCTGTTCTTGCAGAGGCTGTAGGTTCAGATCTCAGCACCCATTTGGCACCTAATGCCTATTCTTAACTCTAGTTCCAGGGGATCTGACATCCTCTTTTGGCCTTCATGGACACCAGGCAGGCATAAGTTCTTTCAGGCAAAGCACTCATACTTATAAAATAAAAACAAAGAAAATCTATAAAAACAAAATCAAGCAAAAGAACTCAAAGTTGAAGAGATGGCAAGAACCAGGCCGAATCAGCACTGATCTTCAAATGGACAGGTTTTATTGGGTCATTGTGTGGATGAAACAGCTATGTCCTAGGGAAGCTAAAAGGTCTACTTTCAGGCCACAAACCTAGGAAGTCCTAGGAGAGGGCCTTGAAAGTCAGACCCTGAATATCCAACTGTACAGATGCAGTTGATGCCATCTGCTTGTGTGTGGACTCTCTTGCAGTGTTATTTATCTATCCTGAGTAACTCACTGACATCTGTTAGATGACAATTTCTCAATCTTGGCACCATTGACGATCTCTTGTGGGGTCTGTTCTATGACTGTAGTCTGTTTAGCTGCTTATTTAGCGTCTACTTTTACCTGTCTCCAGGTGTAACAATCTGAATTGTCCCAGACATTGCCAATGCCCCCCCCCATGTAGATCACTATGATAGGCTAATGGTGTGCCACCTTTGCTTTGTAAAACTTTTGGCTTTCATTGTATTCTTTTTTTTCCCTGATTTTTGAAGACAAGGTCTCCCTGTAGCCTCAGCTGGCCTGGAACTGGCTTATGTAGACCAGGCTGGCCTCATCTTTCAGAGATCTGCTTGCTTCTGCCTCCCAAGTGCTAGGGCTAAAGGTGTACACCACCACACCGGCTTATTGTATTCTTTTTGAAGATTGGACTTTAGGGTGGTGTATTTGGAGGCCTTTGGCATTTCCAGTGTTTTCATGGGGCACTGTTTTTCTTTTTGAGCTGAGTGATTGACCCTGAGAAAAGGCTTTATTTACACAGTAAAATACAAACAAATACTTGCTTCATCTGCATTTTTGTAGCTGGAGAAAGGAAATAGAGAGCAGAGACTCCCCTGTGCTGTGCTTTATGGACAATTAGAGTAGCTGCTGGCTAAGGTCTGACTTTTCTCTGCGGCTGGTTTGAAGTTCAAAGGACATTTAACTTCCCAGGAGGTTCGCATTCATAGAGTTTCAACTGCATGCTTGAAACTCCACAAGACCTCTGCTGAAAGATGGGACTAGGGTTCATAGCTGCTGGGTATCTTTACACTGATTTGCAGCTTGAAATCTTGCCACCATTAGCAAACAAACAATCAAAAGGCACATGTACACACACATACACACATACACACACACAAACTTTCAAAGAGTAGAAACACTAAAACCCATCTTGTCATCCTGTTGTTGCAGAAAGAACAGGAATAACCTACAAGTTCTAAGAGATGGTGGGACTTGATAATGTCTTTGAGAGCACACATGAGTGCAGGAGCTCTCAGGACCCTGAAATATTATACAGTTAATTTTTCTCTTTAGCTGGTCTGATTTGCAAATAGGCTAAGCCACAGTGGCCTGTTGGGACTTTTTGTTTTGTTTTCTTTTCTCTTTTGCTTTTCTGGGTGTGGAACCAGGGTTTTGCACATGTTCTTCCTCTCAGCCTAACTTGTTCCTTTCTCCATCAATCTAGGCACTGAGAATTATCAGAGAGGAGATCAGACTGATTTCTAAGATGTCACTCACTAGAGAATTGCATCTACCAGCTGGGTGTCAGTCCCCTGCAGCCTCAGGAATGTTCGTCAAGAGAGAAGGAATGAGGCTCTAACCCTGGTTTTTCATCATTTTTAAAGCTTCCCCTGGGGGTTTGGGGAGAATCTGCCAGAACACATTTGTCAGGGCCTACTAGCCTTCCTGCCAAGCTCCTTTGAGAATCCATTGCTTTTCAGGTTGTCTTTGGGAACAGAGCTATCCTGGTGTGTGTGTGTGTGTGTGTGTGTGTGTGTGTGTGTGTGTGTGTGTGTGTACGTGTGTGTACTTTGCTGTGGTATGCAATGCTTGGGAGTGTATATAAACAGCCCCCATCCTGCCACTATTTCAGGGCTACAGCATTTCTTCCCTGGATATGAGGTAGAGCCTTCAGTCTTATTCTGGGAACTCTGAAGGTGGAATCAAGGTACGTTGGGGTATATACTAGGTTGCAAATGTAGTGAAGTATTGACCGGAGTCCAGAGTAGCAGTTGGCTTAGGGACAAGGACAGGAAGTTGGTGATGGGTAGAAGTTGGAGGCCCTAAACATACTATGTCTAATTAGTGATTTAAAAGGTTTAGTTTAGAGGGCTGGAGTTAAGGTATTAGTGACCTGGGACCAGGGATATTTGTGCAGTAGAAGCTCAGTGGTTATTCCTTGTCCCCTTGTATTTACTTTTTAGACAGTCTTCCTCTAGTTCAGGCTGGCCTCAGGCTTGTTATGTATGGGAGGATGACCTTGAACTACTGATCCTCCTGAGTCTACTTGGGATTACAGGTCTGAGCCATCCTGGCCAGGGGTATGTTGCTGGGACTTTGTGGTAGGTGGGCACTCTACCAAGTGAACTCCATCTCCATCCCCTTTGAGACAGGGTCTCACCATGTAGCCAAAGGTAACCTGGAACTCTAGACCTTCCAGCTTGAGTCTCCTGCAAGCATTCCTGAAAGCTAGGTATGAAGTTTGAAGTTCTATGTCAAATGTTATCAAGGTTTTGAAAAAGAGGGATTCACTGAATTCAGTGGAACTAGAAGAGATAGATGTGAATGTCTTTCTAGATTCCAATTCACTTCTGTGTGCCACACAGTTCATAGCAGGCTAAACTGCTGCTCTGTAATTGAGGAATGGTGGGAAGGGGAGGGCTTGGGTGTTGCCCCCCCATTTCTCACACCAGGGTGCTGTGGTTACACAAATCCTCAGAATTGTAAAACCCCTTCACTCTACAATGGAAGTCACAGCATGATCTGGAGTTAGTTATTAGGATGATTGTAATTCTAAAGATGCATTTGTAGTGAGAATTCATAGTGTAGTTAAAAAACACAAGGTAAGTTTTCTTTCCTGTGCTGAAAGGCCTTTTCACTTGGGAGACCTGCCTTGCCAACTGACTTTCAAATATATCTTTATTACCCCTTCCAGCCTGCAAATTAACTTGGCCCTGCTGAATTCTAATCCTTGTTTCTACAGAGATGTTTTAGGCACTGGGGGTGGGGAGCCAGGCACTATGCCTAAAGTCGAAGTCCAGGGTCGGGTAGCTAGAGGTCTTTAGGTTCAAGCCATGGAGGATTCTCCCTCTGGGAGACACAATGGCACGTGATTCATACCTATAAATCCAGAGGCTTCCACCATTACGAAAAGCTATAAACCTGAGCTATGCATCACACTCTGTGCTGTGCTGAATTTGGTTTTCCTGGCTAAGTTAGGAGTCTTGCTTAACGTGTCCTAACATTTATCTCTTGAAAAAAAATTAAGAAAACTGCTTTGTCCAAGAGCTACATGTCAAGAAACAAGTAGTGGTTTTCACTTTGTCATAATGAGTTGGATTTCCTTAGCACCTATGTATTTCACAGCTCCTTTCTTGGGTGGGACTTTTTAAAATGCGGTTTGGAGTTATCTCCTTGCCAGAATTGTTTTGTATCGCATGTGAATAAACTTAGCTTTATGGCCAAACTCTTTGGAGCAGAAGAGGAAACCCCTGGGGTCTGTGGAACTTTTCTTTGCACACCCAGCAAGGTAGAAACTGAACAAGATCATTTTAGGGTCTAAAGGCTGAATAGACTTTTTATTTGGGTTGTCTTTTACTTTCAAACACTAGGTAGGTGTGGAGCCAGGCTTTATAGGAGAAATTGTACAGGTTTTAGAAGCCTGGGCTCTTCTGACATTCACAGGCTAAGAACTTTAACGACAAGATTCTGAAAGAGCTCTGGTAGGACTTTGAAGAATCCTGTAGAGGTGGGGTGCTGGAGATACGGCTTAGCAGTTAAGAGTACTGATGCTCTTGCAGAGGACCTGAGCTCCCATGTCTTGCCACTTACAACTGCCTGTAATTCCTACTCCAGGGGTTCCATGCCCTCTTCTGGATGCTGTGAGTGTACATATCCATACACAAAAACCCATATATAATTAAAAATAATAAAAATCTTTAAAAAGTTGCTAGGGGGGTTGGCATGTGACTTAGTGATAGGGAACTTGCCGAGAGTGTGACACTTTATGTTCAAGCCTCAACACCACAAATAAAAACAAAACTATATAAAAAAATAACCAGTATCAAATTCAAGGAGGGTCTTTTTGGGGAAAATGTATATTACTGGAAGGATCATAGTGTATCCTTTTTTAAAAAAAAATGAGGCCAGATGATGTTGTACAAGTGCAATGCCAACACTGAGGAGGCTAGTTCAGAAGGTGGCAAGTTCTAGTCTAGCACTGGCCGCTTAGTGAGATCCTATAAAAACTGAGTAATTTGGTCAATGGTCCAGTACTTGCTCATGTGTGTGAAACCCTGGGTTTAATCTGCATCATTAAAAAAGTTATAGAAAAATAGTAATTGCAAAGCAAAAATACTTTTTTCCTAGATGAGGAAGTCATGGGCTGTTTTGTATTTTTCATTTTAAGAGTATTAAGTTGCAAGCAATAATGACTGCTTGTGTGGGAGAAGGAAGAAACACAGTGTTCTAGACTGGCTACACAAGGCTGGAATTAAAAGGTGACTTTTAAAATTTTCACATCAAAGGTAAATTGTGACGATCTGGAGAACACAGGCAATAGGTTAATTCTGTGTCCTTGACGATCATCATTTTTACTTATTGACAGAAGAAACAGGACAAAGTCTTTGTGATTTTTAAGAAAGGATCTAGTCATGCAGCCCAGGGAACTGTGCTGATCCTTTTGCCTGTTCCTCCTTAGTAGAGAGAGAGAGAGAGAGAGAGAGAGAGAGAGAGAGAGAGAGAGAGAGAGAATATGAATATGAATATGAATTCGTCCCTCCAGCTTTGTTTAGTATAAGGAATCACATAATCATTGTCACATACTCTTCATTCAGCTATCGAAAAAAATGTTTTTCAGTGCTTAAGATGGAACTCAGGGACTGTATTTGCTAGGCAGGGGCTCTACCAGTGAGGTATAGCACCAGCTATTGAAACTCATTAATTTCATTTCTTTTGATGTGTCTTTATCCTTAAATAGTCCATTTATAGTTTATGTAGCTATTGTCCTAGCACATTTTTAATTTGCACTATGAACTAGAATATAGCCTTTCCCCTCCCCACACCTCCTCTGCTAATCTTCCCTTTCCCAGTAACTCAGGCACCTTTCTTGTTCCCTCCTTTACAGTGAATCACATGCCATAATTTTGGCTGCAAGATGGTTTTGATCAATCTTGATGTTACCGGTTATTGATATTTGGAGACTGTATTAGTTTTCTGTTGCTGTGATAAAACACCATGACCAAGACAACTTATAGAAGGAAGAGATATTGGGCTTATGGTTCCAGAGGGATAAGAGTCCATTATGACAAAGGGGGATGGAGGATGGCCAAAGCAGAAAGCTGAGCACTCACATCTTCAGACAGGCACAGGAAGCAGAGAGATGGCAAACTCAAAAGTGAGACAAGGCTCTGAACTCCCAAAGCCTGCCCCCAGTGATGTACTTTGTCTAGCAAAACCAAAACTCCTAAATCTCCACAAACAGTGTCACTGACTAGGGCCAAGTGTTCAAGTACTTGGAGCCTAAGGGAGACATTTCTTATTCAAACCATCACAGTGACAAATAATTCTTTGTTGTGAGGCCCTTTGCATGGTGGTATGTTCAGTAGTGTCCCTCAGTGTGATGGTGACAGCCTGACAGGCCTCTAGACATTGCAAGATGCCCTCTTGGTGGGGTGGGGCAAAATTGCCCTTTCTGAGAAGGAATGGATTAACAATTTTCAGTGCTTACATTATTTTATGTTTTGCTTTCTTTGTGGTGCTAGGGATGCAACCTAGGGCCTCGGGTTTTAGGTTGAGTTCTCTATTAAGCCGCACCTCCTTAGTTCCAAAGATTTTATAGTTTGCTGTTTATTTACTTTTAATATTTTGTAGTGCTTTGCATGTTCTAAGCAAGTGTTCCCCCACTGAGCTACACCCTAGTCCTACATTCTTTGCATGGCAAATGATGTCACTGGTGAGCCTATGGCGGGGAGAGAGCGCAGACAAACTGTAATTACTTTTCCTATACAAGATTTTGTAGTCACTACTGATAATAACAGTTTTATTTCATTATTTAATTTCCTATGCTGTTATTATTGATTGAGCCCATCAATCCTCCTCAATGACGAAACATTCTGATGGTGATTCCCATTCTCCATTCTCTGCAGTGCACAATATCGCTGGAGGGAGGTCAGATCTTTCTGATTAGTGATCTGCTAGATGTTCTCTTATGTTTTCTCTGTTACTTTTCATTTCTTTGTGTTTTTGACTGGTTTGGAAAATTTTGTTTAACTTCATCTTCTAATCCTTTCATTGAATTTTACATTTATGGCCTTTTTTTTTAGTTCCAAATTTTGTTTTATGGGTGTTCTTTTTTTTCTTCTGATGTTGTCTAATGTTACTGAGCTGGTTTTCAAAACTGTCCTCTTTCCATAAAGGCTTTTTCTTTTTGGCTTCACTGATGGAAGTTTGTCCAGTATCTAGTGCTTCTTAGCCATCTGTTGGTTTCAAAAAGTAGATTGCCTGGAATAATGTGCAGGGGCTCTGTGCTTGTGCCTCAGCGGCATGGTGAGGCTGTTTTTCTAGGACTCCTTGAAGCCCACACTTCACATTATTTCTTTTTGGGTTGGTCATATCCTTGCACGATCATAATTTTTGTATATATATTTTTATATATTTGTGGAATGCAAGATGTTAGGAAGCCTGTCAGTGGAATGGATCCTTCCCTTGCTCAGCTGTATGTATCAGTACTCAGGCCATAGCAGTTCCAGCTTGGAGGACAGTCATCCACTAGTAATAAGTTGTCAATGCCTGCTTGCATTCAGAACTGGTTCTTGGACATGGTCCTTAGCCTTTTTAGTCCTAATCCTTTAGTCTGTCAAACTAGAATCATTTTGATTTTATTCTTGTGGGGATTAAATGAGGTATCATGTAAAGTTAGTTTTAGTAAATCTGAGTTCCTTCTCTCCTTTTCCCCTGCTCAACCCTGATTCTTTATAAAGCTGAGAAACTATAAAAACATTATGTATTGAAGCACTTACTGTAGACCGACTTTGAGCTAGATTTTTCCATAGTAGAAAATTAATATGTCCCAAGGTAGGTTTGTTACTGTGTTTTGACTGGTGCGTATGGGATTTATAGGAATGCATGTAATTAAAAGACACTTCTGGTTTTTGAATGTACCTCAGTGGTAGAGTGCTTGCCCAATGACTTAAGTCCTATATTTGATCTGCAGCCCTGCAAATTATAAATACATCAATAAATAAAAAGAAAGTAAAAGCTACATGTAATGTTACCTGTATTGCTTGTGTAATATGTAGCTCCCAGAAAGATTATTTCCTTTTCACCCTCCAAAACTTAAATTCTTTTAAAAATAGTATTTTATATATTATTAGTGATCTTCAAAAATATTTATGCTAATTTTTACTAACATTAATGGCCTTTCAGATTAAGGTGCTTTCAGAACAGGAATTGTCAAAGTTGAGCTTAGTAGGAATGAAGGCTCAATATGCTTGTCACATCATGCTCTGTTTCATCACTCCTTTACTTGTTGGCAGTAGAAAGTCTTTCAAGATGTAGAGATGGATTCAAAGTGAGGTTGCTTGTGTAAGTCCATCAGCCTCCCCGTGGTGTTGGACTACATTTCCCAGCGTCCCATGCAGGTCATGTGACTATCCTATCCAGTGACGTCCAAGCAGAATTATGTCTGCCGTTTTATAGCCCCGTCATAGTTTCCCCTCTACCTGGCTAGGATGAAAATGGCAGCGCTTTATCAGTAGGCAGAGCTTTATCAGTAGAGATCCTTGAATACCTGAGAAGATGGCTGCTCTGATCATAGTCACTTGCCTAGCACAGCCATTGCTAGAGCACAAAATAAACCTGTATTGTTTTGATTCCTGGATTACTTAATATGTTGGACTGTTCTAACAACTCAAGTCCCGACAGAAATCGAAAGTTTTTCTTTTTACAAATTTGTTAAAGGACAAAATATACACTTTAGTGCCTGTGCAGGAGGTCATAGGTTTTTACTTTGAAAGAATCACTGTGGGTTTGTAGTTAGCACACAGCATATTCCCCATACATTTATTATGTGAGACACCTGTGGCTTCTTCAACTCTAGCCTTTGCTTTCAGTTGGTAATTTAATTTTCACCTTGTCTTGCTTTTCTTCCAGTCCCGTAGTAGATGCTTACTTGGGAATTCGAAGTGGTAGGGCAGGATGCTGGGAGAATGCCCAGTGTAGATAATTAACACTCAGGTAGGGCTGGCTGAGGTGGAGAAGGGTGGGCGGCTCATTTTTGTGATGTCAGAGATTGGACCTTTGGCCTGGCAATGCTGTTCTTTTTTTAACCACATGGGTTGAAGTCCAGAACATGTTGCCTGGGAGGTCTACACATTAAATGGTCATTAACAGGGCTTCCTTCATCAGATTAGCTAATTGTAATCTTTATAGCAGACTTTTTCTTCCCTTGAGGAATAGCAAGCACATAGAAACAAGTTGAATCATAGTTAGAAGGTAGATGAAGACGCAGGCTGCACATGCTTGGACTGAGGAGGAATGTGGAGCTGGTGGAGATGTGAGGAGATGCCAAAGAAGTGGGAAAAGAGACTCTTGGGAAAACGTCAAAGAAGAGGTGGCAAGGCGTCTCATCGTTCAAGCAGAAAGCCCTTCCTGAGTTTGTGAAGGAGGTAAAGGAAGTTTTTTTTGCCTATAGGTTCTAGATTTTGTATCTGATGAAATTTTACCTGTATGTTAATTGGACATGTGTTTGTAAATTTGTAAATACAGTGATATTTATCAGTGTTAATTGTACACATGCTTGTAAAGTTGTAAGCATAGTGTCATGGAGATATTTGTTGTTTCAAAGACATTAAAAGAAAATTGCAGCTGGGGCTGTAGCTCAGTGGTAGAATACTTGCTTAGTAATGTGCAAGGCCTTGGGTTTGATCCATGTCACCAAAAATATAAAGAAAGATTGACTAATTAGTAGCTTAAACATATATTTGTGCAAATATAGCTACATTTATTTTTCCTTGGGAGTACTCTGTGGAAACCATGGAGACCTAATTATAAAACATTTAAAGATAAGTATCTTAAGAATCATTGTCAAGGTGGATGTGATAGCACACAACTGTAAAGTGGGAAAGTGGAAGCAGGGGGATCAAGAATTCAATGTCAATTTCTGCTCTTATATAAATAGTTCTAGGTTCTAGGAGACCTTGTCTCAAAAATGCAAAAACAACAACAACAACAACAACAAAACCCCAGAAGAATTCTATCCCTAGGTCTTTTGAATCAGAACACAGATTAAAGGAAGTTTCATTTGAACACTTTGAAATGTTAAATGACATTGACATTTGGGGCTCAAAAGATGATCAGTGTTTAAGAACACTGGTTGCTCTTCAAGATGACTTCAGTTTTGTTCCCAGCACTCAGGTCAGGTGGCTCACAACTGCCTGTAACACCCACTCTGGGGCATCCAATGGCCTCCACAAGGACCTGTGTGCATAGTAACACACACACACACACACACACACAAAAAATAAATCTTTTTGTTTGTTTATTTTTATTGATTCATGGTCTCACTATGTAGCCCTGGCTGTCCTGGAGCTTGCTATGTAGACTAGACTGTCCTCAGACTCACAGAGACCCCTTAGCTCTGCCTCCCAGTACTGAGATTAAAGGCATGTGCCCCCACACCCAGCCAAAAAAATTATTTGAAAGAGTGTTTTTATTTTATGTGTATGAGTGTTTGGCCTGTACATATATAAGTTCACTGTGTGTGTAATGCCTAAGGAGGCCAGGGAGTCCAAACTGGAATTACAGACAGTTAGCTGCAGTGTAGGTGCTGGGAGCCAAACCTGGGTCTTCTGCAAGAACAGCCAGAGCCTGTATCTGCTGAGCCCTCTCTCAGCCCCATAAATCTCTTTTTTAAGAGGAAGAAATGCTTTTTGGGGCTGGAGATGTTGCTCATTGGTAGCACTTGCCTAGCATACTCAAAGCCCTGGGCTCCATCTTGGGCCCAGGGCTTCGGAGGGGTGGGAGTCACAGACAGGACATTTTGTTTTTGTGGGATATATTAACTTTTATAGTCTAGCCTTCTCTGCATAGTTCTATTTTTTTAAAAGCAATCCCTAACTTCTGGAAAACAGTACTTTAAGTTGATCAAATATGTCAATCTTTAAAACAGCTGTGTGATTTTTTTTGTTTTTTCTGTGTGATGTTTTTCTTAACATTTTCATTGTGTGTAGAGGGCCTGAACTTGAATGAATGATGGGAAAGAAAACATCTGGACTTGAAAAGACTAGCTTGCTGCTGCACCAGTCATATTTATTTTATGTTGATTTAACAATAGAGATCTTATACAGATGATCCCATTTAGGCTTAGGAGCTGGGAGTCGTGGAGTTATTTCTGCTCCGCCACACCATTTTCAGTGGCTGGTGTTTGGAGGAAAATAATTAGAGCCACATACTACTCTGCATAATTGTGAACTTTCTACCACAGAGATACATTTTGCATTCTGGCTCCTGGGGATGCAAGCCTCTGTGTGCCCTGATGAGCAGCCAGAACTCACTTTGTTTTCACAGGACTTTCATTCTCAGATTACCCGTGCTGTAATTGCAGTTCCGAAAAAGATGCCTACTTCATATGAAAACTCACTGGATCTCCTTTTCTAACTATTTTTCACAGTGGCCTCTCATTCCCTTTGCACTCTTCTCAAAAGTTGGTTTCTCTTGAAGGCCTTTCTTTGCTTATCTAGGGGGTCTCTCTGTCTCTATTGTATGTTTTTAAATTTTTCTTGTTTTATTTATTTTTTTGAGATGGGTTATGCCGTGTAGCCTTGGCTAACCTGGTACTCACTGTGTATTTTATTATTTTTATTTTATGTGTATGAGTGTATTGCCTACATGTTTGTAAGTGCACCTGAATTGTGCAGTGCTTGTGGATATCAGAAGAGGGTGTTGGATCCCCTGGAACTGGAATTAGAGATGGTTGTTAGCCACCTGAGTGCTAGGAATTGAACCCAGGTCCTCTGTAAGAGCAGAGTGCTCTTAACCACTGAGTCATCTCTCCAGTCCTGAGGATTTCTAATCTTGACTATAGGTTTATCCCTAAATCTAGAAGTCATCCTTGATACTCTCTTTCATTAACTTTCTACAGCCAGCTGATCATGAAGTCATGTGATTTCTGAATATCTGTCACATGGCTTTCCTGAGAAAACGTCAAGAAATGTCTGTTCACTGACCCAGACAGAGAGGGCATGGACACACCGTAGAAAGGATTCTGTTCAAGACCCGTTTGCTGAACCAGTGAGTTTACTGGGGTTACTAATAGGAGCAAGGATGGCTCAAAAAGCAGTCACATCACTGGGATTTTGCCTGGGCAGTTTACGGACAGCTATACCACTGAGGAGTTCCCGTCCCAGTTCACTGGGAGGGCATGAGAATGGTATCATGATGTCATGAGGGTTTGGGACTGGTCCTCACAGCTGGTCTGCTTCAGGACTGCAGTGGTCATGTCCAGCCCAGAGGAAGCAGCTACACAGCATCATGTGTTCATTGCAGCTCTTTTAGCCTCCACTATTCCCTTATTTGTTACCTGGATAACCTTAGTAGTAAGACGGCTTTCCCTCCCTCCCTCCCTCCCTCGCTCCCTCCCTCCCTCCCTCCCTCTTGCCCTCCTGCCCTCCTGCCCTCCCTTCTTCCCTCCCAGGTCTTTTGTATGCCAGGCTTCCCTCAAACTTGTTATCTAGCCAAGGATAGGATAACCCTGAACTTCTTATCCTGCCTCCACTTCCAGAGTGCTGGGATTACAAGTGTGTGCCACCATGCCCATTTTTATGCAGTGCTAGGGACTGAATGCAGGGATATGTGCATGTTTAGCAAGCATTCTGCCAGTTGAGCTCCATCCTCAACCCTGTCACTAATTTGTGTCTCACCTTACTGCAAACTGTTCTGGACCTCCTGTTTCAAGCTAACAGTGATGTGGTTCTCATGCTTTTGTCAGAAAGGCCTCATGTACCACCTTAGCTAGATATAGGAGGTTCTTCATGTTTTAGCTGCTGTCTGTTTTCCTAGGCTCATCTGCCATAATAGAACAGTACTTTAACAAGATATCCAGGTGATTCAGTCATGTGATAAATTTTGGCAAGGGCCATTTGGGAGGAGAATTTGCTTATCTCTCAACATTCCTATGACACTGGACGCTTTGCCAAGGTTCTTTGTAAGACATTGAAGAATTTTGTTGAAGGCTTCTCTTATATTGTACCTCTTAGATGAGTTGCTCCAGTCCTCCCTCTCCACTCATGCTCAGTATCCCTTAATGCTTGTCATGTACTTGTTATTCATTGGTTTCTCAGTACCCCAAGTCTAGCTGAGTGGGAGGTTCCCATGAGTGGAAACTGGTCATCAGTCATTGTTGATTTCACAGGCATACTGCCTATGACATGGTAGATTCTCAAACATGAAGCCCTCTTAAATGTAGTTTATATGTAACCTTGGGGAGGGATAAAAGACCTACACTATTATTGAGAGTCCCCTGTCCTAAACTGTGTTTCAAGTTTCTTCACCTTGTATTCACTTTATTTTTATTTTATGTTCTGGAGATGGGTCCCAGGCTGTCAAGCACAATGGGTAACTACCCTAACACTGAGGTAACTCCCATCCTTCATTTTTTTAATTAATAGAAACGGAAAGCAGGGCAAATCTTCATGTACCTTAAGACACAAGTAGCAAATGAAGCTGGGTTTTCACTCTGCCTCCTGGATCCTGGGGGAGATGGCAGATGTCCCTCATTGTTAGAGTGAGTACTTAGCATGCACAAGATCCTGGGTTTGATCACAGTGCCACCAGGAAACAGGAAAATCCTCATAGTAGTCTGTGTAAATCCAGGGCCTCAAGAAGTTCTGTACCCCTATGTGATCATGGATGACCCCTGAGAAACTATAATAGCCAGATCTGTCACCATGCCTACCATATAGCAGACCTAGGAGAGATTTAATAGGTTCGGGAAAGCTGGTCCACAAAAGGACACTTGAATAACTCTTGTTCATACATTGATTCTGGTCAGGACCCTGGACATGATACAGAATTGCTTCCAGGCATATGAGTTTGGAGACAAAGGTCAGAGAAGCCAGGACCAGGCAGATTACCCAGAGTACCATTTCCCATGAGCCTAGGTCAATGGGACCTGTAGGGAAAACTGAGACAACACAGAGATGGAACGAACTGCCTTAAGTGTTCTAGAAACCATGCCTTTGGGCAGCATCACATGTGATAACATAGGTCTATAAATACATGAACTTGAGGGGCTAATTCAGAAGACTCATGAGTTTGAGGCCAGCCTGGGCTACCGAGAGAGATTGTGTTGAAAAAACAAGGATTGAGATGATACAGCTGGGGTAGAACACTGGCCTAGTATCTGCAAGATGCATCAATCCTCAGAACCATCAAAAGTGAGGAGGACAGCAAAAGTGGTAGGACTCCTGAGATAACAAGGGGCTAGTTTTTCTTTCCTCTTGTCCAAATTGCAGGTAGCATCCAGATGCTGTGTCAGGAAAAGGCAGACTCCCATCTAATGGAAGCTCTGCTGCAGATATGCCCCTGGGTGATGGGTCAAGGACATTTAATGAGTTTTTCTTCTGCTACTTTTCCTGTGCTTCCTGCTTCTTCTGCAAGCCAGTATTTCTGTTTTATCTGCTTCTGAAGTCACTGTCTTTGAGGGTGGGGTTGGAAAGGGGAAGGGTGTGGTCAAGGAAAGGGCATGGCTCAGATAAGAGCAGGATCCAGCAAGTGTGGAGGAAGAAGGATGATTGTGAGGCACACCTGAGCACTAGTAGCTGAGCTTTTGCCCAGGACAAGCCCAGGCTGGGCTCTGTGGGGAGGGTTGTCTTGGGGATTCAGTTTCCACTCCTTCCTGACCTTGCAGCCCTGACAGCATTCTGATCTTGGGCTGTGCTAGAGTTTCTTTTAGTAACTATAGTCATTTTCCACCCTCTCACATTAAAGGTGCACCCTGTGGTGTCTGAGTTTCTTTCCTTGGTTTGACTGGGAAAGGATGGTTAATTTCCTTTTCCTCGAAAATAAATGTCTTTTTAATTTTTTTCCCTCCCTACCTCTCCCTCCATTCTTTCAAGATTTTTATGATTTTATGTGTATGAGTGTTTTGCTTCCATGCATGTATGTATGTGTACCACATGCATATGGTACCCACCAATCCACAGAAACCAAAGAAGGCATCGGATCTCCTGGAGCTGGAGTTACAGATGATAATAAGCAACCATGTGGGTTCTGGGAACCAAACCCAGGTTCTTCACAAGAGCTGCAAGTGCTCTTAATTGCTGAACCATCTGTATAACTGCCCAGTTGTTGTTTCTTGTTTTATTTTTTTTAGACAAGGTCTCATCAGTTACATGCCATTACACCTGGTTTCCCCCTTGCTTTGAAAAACTGATATTATGTACCATGGAATTCCCCCCTCCCCCCATGTTTTAACTTTTGTTTTTCTAGGATACCATATTAGTTATTGGTCTGGTTGCAACTACAACCTGACAAAAACAACTTAAGGAAGGGTTTACTTTGGTTCACAGATCAAGGGTATAGTCCTTCGTTGGGGGAAAATCATGAGAGCAGGAATGTAAGGCAGTTGGTTATATTGCATCTGTAGTCAGGAAGCAAAGAGCGACGAGTCTTGGTACCCAGCTTGCTTTCGCCTTTTTATTCAGTCCAGGACCCCAACCGAGGGAGTGGTGCCACCCATATTCACAGTGGATGTTCCCATATCAGTTAACCTCTAGATAATTCCTCATAGGCATGCCTAGAGGCTTGTCTCCTGGGTTATTCTAGATCCTGTCAAGTTTACAATCAGTATTAACCTTCACAGATAGATTAGTGCTCTTGCCCAGGCTGGCTTTGAATTCCTAGGTTCAAGAGATCTTCCTGCCTCATTCTCCCCAGTGCTTGAGACTAATAATAGGTGCTAGCTTCTGTGTTCAGCTAAAACTCTCTTTTTTAAAGTATAGGGCTAAGTGGTTGTTTTAGTCACTGAGCTGTGTAGTTATTACTTTGCCAGAACATTTTTATCACCCGAGAAAGCAATCCTACACCCCCATCAGCAGTCCCTTTCTGTTCCCTTCCTACCACTGCCTACTGCACCTACTAAGGTATTTTATTTTTATCACTCTGTGTGGGTTTGCTTGCTTTTGGGTCTTTCAAAAAAAAAAAAAAAAGGAATCATGCTATGTGATCATTTATGCCTGGTTTCTTTCATAAAGCATGTTATGAGGTTCATCCGTGCTGTAGTATGTATCAATGCTTTTTATTGGCCAGTATTACTCCATGGTATAGATTGGCCGAGTTTTGTTTATCTGTTTGTCTGTTGATTGCTATTTGGGTTCTGTGCACTTCTAGAGTATTATGGATGATGTTGCTCTGAACATTGACTACTGACTTTGTGTAGTCTAGCCTTTTCAGTTCTTTTTGGAATTTTCCTTGCACTGCAAGCTTGTTACATTCTTCCCCCAGCCCTCAGGCATGGTACCTGTGATGCCCTGTGCATATGGACCTTGCGCCTTCTAAGCAGTAGGATTCGTCATTCGGGCTTGGATGCTGTTTACACAGAATTTAAGCTAATAATTTAAAAATCTTGGGGCTGGTAAGATAGGTCACCAAGTAAAAGCACTTGCCTGCTTAAGCTTGGCAACCTGAGCTTGGTTCTGGTGAAAGGAGAGAACCAACCTCACAAAGTTGTCTTCTGACCCCCAGATATACATCGTCGCATGTGTGAGACCCCCTCTCCTTGTAGTAACAGTTTTTCAAAAGTCATAAGATTACGGTTTGTGTTTGTGTGTGTGTGTGTGTGCTCAGACAAACATGGGCAGCATCTCATGGGAGCCCTCAGGATCCGCCCAGACAGGATGTTTTGGTCACAAAAGTCATCCCTTTCTTTGGATTGCCACTAAGGGCTTCTCACAGTCTCACTAGCTGCTCAGTCTGGAGATCCCTTCACAGTCCTGTGATGTGTACAGGATATTTTCTTCTTTGCTAAGGAAGATAGAAATTTCTTGCAAGAGTAGATTCTCCCCACTCTACAGGCACCTGAACTTTGAGCCCTTTGTGAATTTCCTTATTCACTAGGGCCATCAGGAGGGGACCAGAAGCAACCCACGTATCTCTACCTGTACAAGGGACAGGGAAGTAGACTTAACCTTTTTGCAGGGTTTTCATCTTTCCTTTCCAAAGGTTAATGTCAGTCTCCATTCTTCCATTGGCATGGTAGGAGGATGCCTTTTACACCACTGCTTCTGGTGTTCCATTTGGGAAACTAATTGCATTGCTTTAATCTCATTCCTCTTTCTAGTGCCAACAGCTCTGTTTAAAACAAAAAAAACTTCCTTCCTGATGTTTCTGGTTCTCTTTCATGTACCCACACCAGAGGGAAAGCCCACAATCAGCTTGTTCTTTCTAGAGCACTTGTTGGACTGTAGTGTTAATAGTTTGCATTTGAATATTTCAGTTTTTGTTTTTTGAGATAGGATCTTATGTAGCCCAAGTGGCCTCAAACTCATGATCCTCCTGCCTCAGCCTCTTTATGCTGGTATTCCAGCTGTGTGACACCATGCCTAGCTCTGTGTGTGTGTGCGCGTGCACGCGCCTCTGATGGCTAGATGCAGGCTAGATGGTAGGCAAGCACCCTACCACTAAGCTATATCCCTAGTCCCCTTTTCCTTTATTTATCTATTTGGCCTGTGTGTAGTATGTTTGTGTGTATGCACATATGCACTCTTCTGTGCATGCTCATGTGGAGGCCAGAGGTTGACATATATAGCCCATCTGCTATTTGTATGAGAATTATCATTCAGTACTTTCATTATGTATACTGAAATTTTCATATATGCACATAATATATTTTGTTCATATTCACGCCTCCTCTGTTATCCTCTTGTCTCCCTCCCTCTGATTCCCTTTCTCTTGCCATCCAGTCCCCCTTTACTTTCATGTCTATTTATTTATTTATTTATTTGCTTATTTATGAGACAGAGTCTCACTAATGTAGACCTAGTTGATTTGGAGCTCTCTGTGTAGACCAGACTGCTGGCCTTGAACTCACAGCTGCACCCACCTCTCCCTTTTGAATGTTGGGGGTAAAGGTGTGTGCCACCATGCCTGGCTATGTCTTTAAGATATTTTTTTTTGGTGACCCATGAATTTAATTAAGGTTGCTCAAGGATACATGGCGCCTTATCAGTGGCTCACCACAGAAGAAAATGTCTCACCCTCCCCTGGCAACCATTAGCTGCCTATTGATCTTCAGGGATGGGTGGGGCCTCCCTCTGCCTTCAGTGACAGTTTGTCAGCTGACCCTGTCCTGTGAGATCCTGTGAAAGTAGCAGTTAATCATAGCTGCTTTAAGTTCAGGAGTGCAGTGTCAAATGTCATGCCTTGAAGAAAGTATTCCTTAATATTATTCCATTCCATCCTCTGACTCTTAATCTTCCCTCCCTCCCTCCCTCCCTCCTTCCCTCCCTTCCTCCCTCCCTCCTCCTCCTTCCTTCCTTCCTTCCTTCCTTCCTTTCTTCCTTTCTTTCTTTCTTTCTTTCTTTCTTCCTTTCTTTCTTTCTTTCTTTCTTTCTTTCTTTTTTCTTTCTTTCTTTCTTTCTTTCTTTCTTTCTTTCTTTCTTCCTTCCTTCCTTCCTTCCTTCCTTCCTTCCTTCCTTCCTTCCTTCCTTCTTTCTCTTTCTTTTCTTTTCTTATCTTATCTTATCTTATCTTATCTTATCTTATCATCTTATCTTATCTTATCTTATCTTATCTTATCTTTGTGAGACAAGATCTCACCATAACTGACCTGAGACTCACTGTGTAGATCAGGCTGGCCTTGAATTCACAGAGATCTGCCTGCCACTGCCTCCTGAATGCTGGAATTAAAGACATGTGCCACTCTCCTGGTCTGGCTCTTAATTTCTTTTTACCTCCTCTTCTACAATTTTCCTTGAGCCTTGGCGGGAGTAATGTATAGATGTTTCCTTTATGGCTGAACTTTCAACAGTCACTGATCATCAGCACTTTGACCAGTTATAATTCACTGCATTTACTGCTATCTACTCCAGGAAAAAAATAAAAAATTAGAAAAAGCTCTGGACAAAACTGGCAGCGGCACTATTCTATGGGATAAGCATAGTTATTTTATTTTTTTAGATTCATTTTTTAATTCTGTGTTGCATTTGTGCCCATGAGTGCAAGTTCCCATGTAGGCCAGCAGCATTGGATCCTGCTGGAGTTAGAAGTGGTTTTGAGCCTCCCTACGTGGGTGCTGGGACCTGAAGACAGGTGCACTGCAAGAGCAGTACATGCTCTTAGCTGTTGAACCATCACTCCAGCCCTAAACATAATTATTTAGAAGGCAATTTGATGGGCACAACATGTCCCATGTTTCATTATTAGATATTTTTTGAGCCACAGTCTCCCTGCGTAGCTTAATGTGGCCTGGAATTCATGCTCCTCTTTCCTCAGGCTCCCTAGTGCTGGGATTCCGAATGTGGGCCTCCATGTCCAGCTGAGACAATTATTGACATGTACAAAAGTATGCTTTCTGGAGCCCAGGAATCTGAGTTTTAGCATCTGGCCCCGTGGTCTGGTGCCTATATAAAGAACTGATTTCTAATGCAGTGTGTCCTTTTCCACCATGAGACGCAAATAGGATCTGTCAGGGGTTTTTCAAGTACACTCTGGACTTAAGTGGAGGTGGTTTGCAAGAGGGGAGTGAATGTAGAAAATTGGAGGATGTGTGGCTTTTACGTTATTATGAATACCATGTAGAGTATCTGCTCTAGGAAGGCTGCTTTGCTATACTTAATCAGGACACCTCATGTCCATTCAGAAGTGCTGAGGCACCTGGAGTTTTCAGTGTTTGAAATGAAGAAGGATTGAGGAATGCTGTATAGTACCACCCACATACAATGACCTGAATAGGGAATTCGTGGAGGCATAGGAGATTGCTGACTGCAAGGGCCTGGGATGGGGTATGGTACTAATGAACATGGCTTTTTTTCCAGGTAATGAACATGTTCTGGACTTGGTGGTAGCTGTGAGTATAAATAAAAATCATTCAACTATATACTTTAATTAAGAATTATTTTTATTTTATGTGTATGACAGTTTTGCTTGCATATGTCTAAGTGTACCACATGCATATAATGTCTGCTGAAGCCAGAAGAAGGCATTTTATCCCTGAGAACTGGAGTTACAGGTAGTTGGTTGTTAGCCACCATGTGGGTGCTGGGAATCAAACCTGGGTCCTCTGCAAGAGCAACCTCTCTCCAGCCCTCAACTGTATACTTTATTATTATTATTATTGTGTGTATGTATACAAATGAGAGAGAGAGAGAGAGAACGAATATAGGCTAGAGGTCATTATCAAGTGTTCCTCAATCACTCTCCATTTTGTTTTTTGAGACAAGGTCTCTCATTGAACCTAGAACTAGTGCAGAGCCCCAGGGATCTTTTGTCTCTGCCTTCTCAGTGCTGGAATTACATGCTTGTACTACTTACTGCTCTTGACATTTTGCATGGGTTTTGGGGGACTGAAATAAGGTCCTCATGCTTGTACAAGCCCTTTACTGATTGAACTGTCTCCCCTATCTTTAGTTTAGTTTAGTTTTTTGAGACATGTTGTAGCCCAGGTGTCTTAGAACTCACTAATAGCACATCTGTGTCTAATTCATGCCAACCCTCTACCACAGCCACTCTCCTGAACACTGGGATTACAGGTATGTTTGACTTTGTACTTTATAAGAGTGAATTTTATGAACTGTTCATTATAACTCAAGCATCATTTAAAAAATTAGGTGTAGTAGTACACATCTATATTCTCAGCACTCAGGAAGCATAAACAGGAGAATGATGAGGTTTTTTTTTTCCCTTTGGGGACACAGAGTTTCATATAGCTCAGGTTATCCTGGTACTCCAAAGGGAAAAAAAATAAGGCTTACTATGTAGAAGGCCTTGAGTTCAGTCCCTACTATTAAGTATAGCAAAACAGAAACCAAAACCCAAAACTCCTCCATACCCCAATGCTACCTTTGGATTGTAAAGATGGCCGATCTGAAAGGCCCTCAGGGTCCCTGTGCTTTGTCAGTTACTGGGGTGGCCCCACATGCATTTCACAGGAGTCATTGCTAATGGTCTGTGTGTGTGTCTGTTGGATTGGCTCTGGAGCTGACCTATAACTGGACAGGTCTTGGAAGAGAGGTGGGTCTTGTTTATGAGGCCTCTTTCTTCCACAGTGAGTGAGGGGACCTGGGGAAGGGAAGGCCATAGTAGAGAAGCTAGCAGGAGCCATATCCTTGCCTGAAGGACAGCGAGAGCCATGGAAGGTTTTTTTTGCTGCTGGCAATTGAACCCAGTGTTCTAGGCACACACTGTACTACTGGCCCCCAGTACCATGGACTGTTTCTGCAAAGCAGGAGTGTGGAGGCTGGGATCACTGGCAGGAGAAGTGTGAACACATGCTGGGATGTGCAGAGCATCAGAAAACCTTGGACTGCTAGGGAGAAGTGGTCCGGGATCCAAGTGCTACCTCAGAGGCAACATAGTCTAACCTGGCACTTGGATGGTGTAGAGGTGGCACCTGTGTGGCTTCAGGGGCTGCTCCCCCTTCATCCTCCTGTGTCATCCATGCCTGGTAGAGGCCAGGGCTGAGCAGCATTGGGCAACTGGAGTCTTGGCTCTTAGATCTGCCCCATGCCCTGGGCAGACAGCTGTTTCTCAGAGCTCTGTGGAGGTTTTGGTGCTATGTAGATCATTCCTTTCTGTATGCTCAGGAGGGCTGGGTCCATACCTGGAGCGGGTGTTCTCCAGTGTCTCAGATGGGGACTGAGCTTCCCCAGGTTCCCTTCCAAAGGTTCCCATCATATTCTTTGATCAGTTCCAATAGTTTCCAACAAATAAAAAACAGAGAGGACGCCCCCTCCAATTTCTGAGCACTGAAGAGACGTCTTTTGAGAATAAGAATTATTATAGAATAGACGTTTGGGCCAGTTTGAGTTAAAGTTTCCTTTTTATTTTTATTCTAAAATTTTACATATTTGTTAACTTTCTTTTCATTTATTTTTGAGGTAGTCTTGCTATATAGCTCAGGCTGGCTAGAACTGGAGGTCTTCTTCTCTTAGTCCCTGGAGTGCTGGGATTAAATTTCCTCCTTCTTAGGAATCACTGTAAGTCACAAATAATAGTAATGCTACAAACAAATACATGAGACCTCTATTGGATTTCCATGGAAGAGATTAGAGCCTTACCTGCTTTTCTTTTTGAAAGTAGCATACAGCCAGTCAGCTATTCCTGGTGGAGTTTGGATATCAGAATTATGATTTCAGTTAGCATAATAAGTGACAAGATGGAGAGGTTGTCTTATCACTAACACTTATGAAAGATGCCCCGCCCCACCTTTTGGTGCTGGGGATGGAAGCCAGGTATGCATACATGAGAAGCATAGTTTCTAGTGGCAACTGGAGTCCCTGGCTTTTAGATCCTCTAGTGGGTCTACATATGTGGCCCTGATAAATATTTTTATATGGAAATGTGTGTGCTGTTGTGAGGGATTCCAGAGCATGGGCAGAAAAGACCTGTGTCTTAAGTGGAGAGGAAGGTAATTTAAACAGTGAGTCTGCTTGAGAGAGACTTGGCTACTAAAACCACTGCATTCAGTTGTCAGTGCTTTGGGAATCCAATTGCAGTGCTAGTACTTTAAGTTCATTTGCCGTTGATATTTCTTCTACAAGTTGCAGTCCAGTGTGGATATTAATCATCATGGAACTCATAATCATCCAATGAACCACGTAATTTTGCAAAGATCAGTAGCTACTCTATTATATATCGCCATTGCTAAATTACTTGCACTTTGAACTAAAAGTCCATCGTTATCAAAAAATCTTCTAAATGTTTTGTTCTCATAAATGTCTTCTTTTATTTTCTTTTTGAGACAGTTCTCATGTATCCCAGGTTGCCTTTGAAATTGTTGTGTAGTTGAGAATGAGCGGATCTCCAGCTCCCACCTTTCAATTCTTGTGATTAATAGGCAGTTTATGTGATGTTAGAGATTAAGCCATGCTAGGCAAGTACTCTATCAACTGAGCTATATCTGCAGCCCTCTTGTTCTTAGTATGCATTTGAATTCCCACCATAAGAGATGAGCTCATACTTCTGTCCTTAGTCTTGCCTTCAATTAATGTAAGTTTGTGCCATGAAAACCTTATTAGTTTATACCAGTTACTTTCTCCAGAATCAGGCTGGATCTGTATAGTCATTATAGAGTTATGCTCCAGATTTAAGTGGAGAAATAAGTTTTTTATTTGATTTTTTTTGCCGTGCTGGAATGGAACCAGAGCCTTGCACATACTAGCCAAGCACTCTAACACTAGGTTTTTATGAGAGAGGGCCTTACTTTGTAGCTCACGCTGGCCTGGAACCCACCATCCTTCTGCTTCCCTAGTGCTTTCCCTAAAAGCAGGAGCCTTGATGCCCAGCCACAGTATTTCAGTTTTAATAGACTATGGTATACTTACGTTCTGGGTTCCTATTTCATCTTTTTTTACTTTAAACAACAGTATAAAAACTTAATTTTTAGCAATAGCAAGGAAAGAAGTTATGACAAACGTGAAATCTTCCATGTGTTTTTTTCTTCATTTTTCCTCCCTCCCCTTCCTTCTCTCCCTTCCCTTCCGTCCTTGCCCCCCTCCCACCTTCCCCACCTTTCACTCCCACTCTCCTTCTCTCCATCCCCAAAAATCATTTACTTGGACCAAAGTAATTGCATGTAGTTTTTCTTAGCTACTTCCTGATGCTGTCCTAAAGCAGCAATGGAGGACTTCAGAGAAGCATTCTGGGTATTGGAATGTGGGTGCGTGGATCAGTAGTCCTGTGCTTCTGTGAGCCTAGCACACAAGAATTGTGCTCTTTTGAACTGTGCTGGGTCTGAGCTGAACTGGGCTGAGCCAGGCAATGTGACTATTTTCTCCTGTAAGGGGTGTTCAATTGCTGCTCAGTAGGAGGGAGCTAGTGAGAGTAGATCCAAGACCAAAGTTCCCCAAAGTGTCCTGTGGGGTGGCACTTAGCAATCTGTTTCCTGGGACCCCAGTCTTCCACATACTGTCATGAGTGAGTGAGTGAATTAATGTATGTGGGTGGGAGAGGGGTGCTTTTAGGAAAGGAGGAAGACACATCTTTTTGATTTAAGTGGAGTAAAAAAAAAGCAGGAAAGATTTCTTCTAAGTCAAAGTTCACTATTCTTGCAGTAAGAGCTTTGGAAAAATCTCTCTAAATATCAAAATACAGAGGTTGTGGGATAATTTGTGCTTGGAATAGCTTTTAAAGTCTCTATCTGGAAAATTCAAGTTATTAAAAAGGCAGCAATCAAATGGCTCTGCTGGTCAACGCTCAACACTGAGTTTGAACCCTGGATCCCATGATGGAAGGAGAGAACTGACTCCTGCAAGTTGTCCTATGATCCACACATGGCTGTGCCACACATGCACTCACCGTCATACATCATATGTGCACAGAATTTGTAGAGCCAGAGAATAAATGCACTAAAAATACCCCCTCCCTTTTGTGACTCAATATGAAAGAAAGAAAAATAAGTGACTTTGGAATAAGATGAAAGGAATCATGAAAGGATCTCTGTGTGTGTGTGTGTGTGTGTGTGTTCCTAGGGTTGGAGTCCTAGTCTTCGTGTGTGCTCTGCAAGTGCTCAACCATTGCCTTGCCCAGTCCCTGTGAAAAATGCTTAATACTAGCTTTTTTGGCCTGGTGCTGAGGTTCTTTACCATCTTGTGACTCTCCTCTTAGAGACCCCTGTTTATTGTACTGTTGCTTCCTCCTTGCTTAGGGGTGGGGAGAGAACGAAATAAATTATCATCCCATGACAGCATGAAATTTTGATTTTATCTGAAAGCTTTTCATTACGGAACATGGTGAGAATCCTTTGGGAATTCGTTCTCATAAAAGCCGCCGCGATGAGAAAATTAGTGAGTGGGCATTTAAGAGAAAGCTACATTGTAATTCTGTTTCCTGTGTTTACATACAACATTGATAAAAAGGCAGCCTCCTGTAGCTCCATGCCAGGAACATGAGTGTCAAGGACAGTTTGCGCAACCCCTAGGAGATGAGCATTTCCTAGCTGTTAGTTTTCACTGGACACTGGATGTTCAAGCTGTGTTCTCAGACCCTGAGCAGATTGTGTGTGGACCTTAAAGCAAGAAAAAGTCGGGTGGCATTCCTTTTCGTCAGTACCCATCTATCACTCATGTTCCATGTACTTGTATGCTTCTTTTGTTGGGGCATGCCTGCAAGATCCAGAGTATGTGGAGGTCAGAATACAACCTTGGGTGTCAATCCCTGTCTTCTCCCTTGTTTGAGGCAGGGTCTGTTCTTCACTACTGCACATGCTAGGCTAGTTGACCCGTGAGCTTCTGGGGAGTTGGCATGCAGATGTGTGCTACTCCACATGACTTTACATGGGTTCTGGGGATCCCAATTACATTTTATGAGGCAAGTACTTTATCCACTAAGCCATTTCCGTGTCCATTTTCATTGTTTTTGAAACCCAGTTTTATGAAGCCCAGGCAAACCTCCAGCTAGCTGTGTAGCTGAGGATGACTTTGAATTTGTGATTTGCCTACTTCCACCTCCTGAGTGCTAGGATTACTGGCATGGATCACATGGGTTTATGTACTGCTAGGGATAAGAACCTGGGGTTTCCTGATTGGTAAGCAAACACTCTAATCAACTGAGCAACATGCTTAGCCCAACCTTCTTATTTCCAATGCTGAGAATTGAACCTAGAGCATCACATAGGCTGGGTAAGTGCTTGACCATTGTGCTACATGCTAAGCTGAGGAATCTTGGTTTTTAAGTCCTCCACATGATTGTACCTGCAGCCAAGGCTGGGAGGAACTTTGCTTCGACCTTAAGCCTCGTTGAAGGTGACCTTGCTCCTCCATGAAATGGGAGCATTGCTTTTTATGGACTTGACAGTGTGGACCTGAGTTCCTGGGCAAGGGGTACTTTTCCTCCACACCCAGGGTGTACCATATTTTAGATTCTTTTTTTCGGGGACAGGGTCTCCTGTAGCTCAGGCTGGCCTGGAACTCATATAGGTAAGAGTGACCTTGAACTGATCTGCTACCTCTGCCTAGTAGGTGCTGGGATTATAGGTATATACCAACACATCTGGCTTAGATCTCTTTGAATTTCCGAGGGGATGATCCTTGTCAAATTCAAAGACAACGTTTCTTTCCTACTCCCTCTGTATTAGTTTTCTTATTGTTGTGATAAAATATCTGGCAAACTCAACTTAGGAAGGATTTATTTTGACTCATTCATTGTTTGAGGTGAAAGAGTTCATCGTGGTGGCAGGTGGCTTCTTGGCAACAGGATCCTGCACCTCAGCAGAACAATAAAGAGAAAGACCCGGGGAGGGGGTAGGGCTCTTAACTTCAAGGCTCGGCCTCTCAGCAGTTCACTTTCTCCAACTAGGCTCCACTTACCAAAGGCTCTACTACTCCAAATAGTGTCAGTAATTTGCAGCTTGTGACTGTGCATGCAGACACATGATTCCAAACCAGTCTACCAAATCCCCCACTTTGTTGTTGTTTTGAGACAGAATTTTTCTGCTAAGACTGGCCTCAAACTTGATATATAGCCAAGGCTGGCCTTGAACTCCTGATCTTCCTGTCTCTACCTTCCAAGTGCTGGGATTATAGGTATGAATTATACATCAAATTCTTGATGACAGGTTTAGAGCCAAATACTAAGTATTCCCTGAAAAACTTAGTAGAAAATTGTGTCCCCTTGGCTCTAGACCCAGCTGGGGGACCTGAATATGTCTGTTTATGGTGTTGGGGAGACTATGCTCCCTTTGGCCTGGCAGTGGGGGTATAGAGTAAAGCTACATTTGTTGGGCTCTAGTGACCAACAGATGGGAAAAGGACTGTCTCTGTGTTGTGACTGGTAGCTGAGGGGTTTCAAAGCATTATGAGCTCAGAGATCATAGAGCAGAGGAGAGATCAGCAGATCTGGGAAAGTAATGGTGCTGCTGGGCCTGGAAACTAGTGACCAGTGAGGCCTCATTCTACTAAAGGCATTGAAGCACAGATTGCATAATAGAGATCTTGGAACCAACATCATCTATCTGCTCTGGGAGAATGTTAGACATGCAGAGCCTCAGCCCCACCCCAGGTCTGGCCAGTCTGAAACTGTGGGTGGGGGACTCAGTCTGCTGCCATCTCATGAATTCTGACTGTAGGCTTTGATGACTTCATCTTGTCTCTTCCTTATGTCCAGATGATGTTGGAAACTGATAGGCTTACTTCCTCCGGCTAGATCTGAAGCTCTAAAGTTTAAAAATAGCACCACCAGTTAGGGACAAAGGGGAATAAGCTTGTGGGGTACGTATCATATTCAAACCCTAGTGACATACACTCCCTTTATACATATACACATGCATATGTATGTATGTGTGTATGCATGTTTATTTTTGGAATTCAAGTCAGAGTCTTACTGTGTTGTCAAGGCTGGCTTTTGAGCTTGTGGGCTCAAGAGATCCTCTCATCTCAGCCTCTCTAGTAGCTAGGACTACAGACACATGCCTCCTCGCCTGGCTGCTTCTTTAGTATTTTATGCATCTCTGTAGTACTTTGGTGCTTTAAACAAAATCCCATGTATTTATTTTTGTCTGTCAACCAATCAGTTATCTAGCACTTCACCTACATGTACAGTTTTACAAATCACCATGCAATGACTACTTCCATTTTGAGTAGGTAAAAGTAAAACCTTAGCAAAGTGTGGCATAAAGACAATCTCAGGAAGCTTAGTGTGGTATCTTAAGCCTTTAATTCTAGTTCTTCAGAGGCCAAGGCAGGTGGATCTCTGTGAGTTCAAGGCTAGCCTAGTCTACATAGTTTTAGGCCAGCGAGGCCTACATTATGAGATTATGAGACCCTGTCTGAAAACAAAACAGAAATCAAACAAACAACCAACCAACCAAAAACATAGAATTAGGTATGAGGTAGAAATCTACACAGGAAGTCTTCATGATTGACCTTAAAATCTTTCGATGAGGTTAAAAATCTTCCAGTCTCTTTATATTTCGTGCCATGGGAAACATTCTCTTGTGCTTTTCACTCTTTTCTTGGTACTGGACAGACACCGTTGTCTCTATTGGATTTCTTTCCTGCAGTTTTCTTGTATATTCTGCTCATACTCTGCCTCACTGGTAGCTGCCTAAAGAGTGTTAATGCTTGACATGAATCACAGGTGGTGACTAGACTGCCCTCCAAAATTTGTTGAGATTTTTTCCTGTTTGTTTCTGGGCTTGCTCAGAAGGTAGACGGCCACAACTGCTTTCAGAGGTGTAGAGAGTAAGAGCTTCAGATTTCTCATTAGTAGGAAATGGCATGCTTGAAGAGGCTGACTTGGGGGTTACCCAGGGAGGAGTGGAGAAGGGCAGGGAGGGGGTGAGGAAAGAGGAAACAGGAACCTTCTATGAGGATGAGGCTAGGCAGAGGAGGGACCAAATGAAGAGGACAAAATGGGTGGTGTAGCTCTTGTGTGCCAAAGCATACAAATCATCAGAGTCCCTTCTGAGGGAGGCTTGGTGCCTTGGCTTCCTTGTGCCTGTTTCTATAAATTCTCTGATGTTGCAGGAAGTTTACTTTGAGCCTTTTTGGAAGGAGTTGGGAGAGCTCTTCTGACAGAAGAGGGAGCTCAGAAAGGGATGGGGCAAATGCCTTGGGGCTTTTTCAGGTGGAGACTGAGTAGAAAGTTCCAAATACCCAGAACTCATGAGTGCATGAGTTTCATTCTACCTCTTAAAAGTATGCAGAATCCATACTGGGATTTTCCTTGTTAGAGAGCTGTTCTGGGGGAGACAGACTGTTATCAAGTTGCCCTGTCTGTGCCTGGTGCTGTCAGATTCCCTTTGCACTGACTGGATTTGTTCTCAAACTCCACCCAGCACCAGCTGCCACTACCATGCCGGCAGCTTCATCCAGTGGGAGGTTGTTGTGTTGATGTGTCCCGCTCAGCTCATCAAGGTCACCCCTTAATCACCGCAGAGTCCAGCAGATCTTTCAGGGAATATGTCCTTACAGAAAGGTTTTATTATGTTAACTTTGCCAACTGCTTGGTGAAGGGGAGAGAGTGAAGCTGACAGTATTTACTATAAATACTGCTAAATACAGTGATGTGATATTTTCATTTCCTAACTGTGTGTCAGAAAATTTGACTCAAAGGTCCTGTGCTTTGGGATTGCTTCTGAAGACCAGAAGTCCACAAGGGGAAAGGGTGGGTGGGTTGAATATGTGTATCTCTGGTTGTGTATGTGGCACGTTGCTGGGCAGGGGTTCATCTGACTCTCACTCCAGCATCCTTATATTGAGGTTGCTGTTCTAAGGGAATGAAACCCACAGCAACTTCACTGAACTCCCTTGGGAATATATTAGGAATGCAGAATATACTTGGAAAAAAGCATGTGGGATGCTAAGTTGGAGAAATATTGTAATGATCCGATGAGACAGTGTGTTCACAGTGACTACAGCTAGTAGAAGGCTTGGTTTTAGCACAGGCGTGTATTAGAATTTTGATTTTAGAAAACAGGTCTTTGGAAGGTCCCCAGGTCTGCGCCGAGGACTAGATGAACAAGCTCACATTGTTCTCCCCTTTCCCCTGGCTCTGAAGCTAGGTTTCTGTTTGGAGAATAAACACAGTGTTCACTGAGGAAAACTGGTAGGAGCTGGAGTTCCCTAAGGTCTCAGGCATGAGAAATCTGCTGTGGAGCCTTGTTGCATGGTGGGGGCACATTCCCCAGAGCTATTGCAACTAATGGAGGCATTTGTCCTCAGCCAGCTGCAGCTTGCAGGTCTGGAGACCTGGGCAGGGGAGCTTGTAGCACGGGGATGAGGCCCGAAGCTCTCTAGCACCCCCTTAAAGGCTTGAGACCCAAGGCAACTTGCTTGATGGCATAGTCGACCTCCCTCCTGTGGACAGGTGATTGCAGTTGAAATAGAAACCATGTTCAACTGGCCCCCTCCTCTTTAAATGGGTATGTATGTGTGTGCCCTTTTTAGGGCCTAGTTCATTGCCTCTCTGAGAAAAGCTGCTAAGCACATCGGAAGCAGAAATTGTTAAGAACATTTAAGACATCATTTATGTGTCTTTGGAACTTCTGTTTCTCTACCCCATAGCTATCCTTTGTAGCCTCCTGGTATTTCTCTTTCCTCAACCCTTTCTCGCTCTCTTCCTTAATTTCTCCTTCCTGTCTGCCCCCCCCCCATGTAACCAAGGTTGGCTTTGAACCTCACTTAGCGTGGATCCCAAATGTTGAACTCATAGGTGTTGGGCAGGCACCAGGCCCAATGTCCTTGATTTCTTGCAGAGTGTAATTTCTACACTATTAGGTTTGTCTGTTCTTTTTTTTCTGTGAAATTGAAGGCCTTCTTGCATGCTAGGCAAGTAACTGCTCAACTCCTGAGCTGTATTCCAACTCCCTTTTTTTACTTTTTGGCACAGGGTGTCAGTAAGTTGGCCAGGCTTACTCCAAATTGGCTCTATAGCTCAAGCAGGCCTTGAATTTGCAATACTCCTGCCTCAGCCTCCCCCAAGTAGCTGGGGTTATGGGCCTATACCACCAGAACTGGAAGTTCACTAGTTTTAAATTCAGTCATTTAGTAAATTCAAAGTTTGTGCTTCCATTAACAACCCAGTCTCAGGACTTTTCCATCTCCCCCCAGTGATACTTTGTACTTGTGAAGCATTCATCCCTGCTTACACCCTAGCTCCAGGCAGCCAGAAGTGTGCTCTCTGAGCCTCTGGTTGGGCCTGGTGTGGAAATTCCCTGCATGTGTAATCATATAGCATTTGACCTTTTGTGTATGGCTTTTACATAGCACTGCACTGTCAAGATTCATGCATATCTCAGAAGACTTGGCAATTCATTTTTGTTTGGAGCTGAAAGTATGTTCCTTTATGTGGATAGACCCTTTTGGGTAGACATCTTTTGTTGGCTGGTTGGCTGATGGGCATTTGCTTCCCCAGACCCTGAATTATCTGCCTGCAGGAATGTTTCCCTAGCTCCCATGGTCACAGTTCTGAAAGATGGTCCAGTCCAGGCTCTGGCAAGGAGCAAGCTCTGTGGCTTGTGGGAGTCAGGTCATGAAAGCCTTTCAAATAGAAACTCTGTCCCTTGTGATCACGGATGACTTTTTGTTTTTATGTAAGTATCTTAGGATTGTTAGGAAAATCGAATAAACCAAATATTTGAAAAATGTGTTTCATGTTGCTTCCCTCTGACCTCAGGAAGTAGCTCTCAATTCTTGTCATATGGAGAAAAATCTGTAGCATCATTAATCTGACAACGGAATGGATAAAGACTTCTGCATAGTCTCTGAGTCGTTTCTTGGGAGATAAAACATGTTGTGCACATGTTCCATCCCATTCTGCCCTCCCGATGCTGCATAATGTGCAGCAGGCTTAGGAAAAAGGCCTAGCTTCAGTGGCAGCCCAGGTCACAGTAGTAGGGCAGTGGGCTGTGCCACGAGGCAGGGCTCTCCAGCTTTGCTTTGTTTTCTTTGGTAAAGTGGAGAGGCCAACAGGTGGTCAGGCACATGCTGGACCTGGCAATGTGCCTTGTGTTTTACCTGCTTCATCGAGCAGGATGCCGTCTGCTGTCCTTGTGCGCTGGCTCTTCACAACTGGCAGGGGACCTCATTCTTTTGTCCCAACCCAGGGCTCAGTGTCTAGATAATGACAGCTCTCCCAAGACATTCTATGGGCCTGGCAGGTCACCTTGCATAGGTCACTGTAATTGCTTCTGCCGGCCTTACACAGTCTCTGTCTGTGTATGGGGGGCACAGTTAATGAGCAGAAGAGCTGGAATTGGGTGGTCTTGGACATCTCTATAGGGGATGAGAACAATGAGTATGTATGGGATTTAAATATGGGCCATTGACTGCAGTTGGATCATTGCTGATATCCAGGAAAGCTGTAGATTGACCATGTAAAAGGCCTGCTGTAAGTGTATTTCATTGTAGTGCATTTCCAACTCACAGTGAGCCTTGGGGTACAAAACTCATGATAGAGATCAAATCGTGACAACTAAGGATGGAGCTGAGGTAATCTACAGGAAAGTGTTCATGTAAGGAGCAACATTTTGGGTTTCTTGATGTGTCTTAATATGTTGGCCTTGGCTTTTAAGTTTGATCCTTCATCAGTCTCAGAGTAGAGGGGACTACAGACACATGGACCACTGCACCTAGCTTTCCTCCAAGCTCTACTGGAAGTCCAGTGCAGACCTGTGCCCCCCACAAGGTACGTGAAAACAAAAGACAGAAACTCCTTAATAGAATTTTAAGACAACTGCTCCATTGTTCCTCAATTTAGGTAGGAAAACGTATCATTTGGTAGTCCAAGAGTGCTAGCTGATTCTCAACAGCAGCATCAATCATTTGATTATGAGAGATCACCCACTAAAGTACAGCTTCTAACCAGCTCGATGGTCTGCACTTGTTGCCTCTATACTCTGGAGGGAGAGTCGAATGGATCATGAATTCAGGGCTGCAGGGCTACATAGTGAGAACCACCCCCTCCCCCCGGCATGGACTCACCTTTTAGTATAACTGATCTGTTAAGACTTTACTTTTAGCCTAACAAGAAGAAATCAGAAACCAAATGAGAGCCCAGTGCATGAAAAGAGCCGTGTCTTTTTCCTGACTGAAATTTCACCAGGTGGCTGTTGGCATACAGATACACATCACTGAGCAATATTGAGTTGCACCAAGTATTAATTATTTCTCTCATTTCCTAATTGGTGTCCTAGACTGCAGCAGCTGACACATGTGTCCTATAGGTGAATCAGAATGGATGATGCAGTAGCTTGGGGGATGGGCAGTTTCCCACTGGGCCCTTTCTTGGTTTCCCTGGAGTATTTCCTAGGAACTAGTCACTTTCTTGTCACTCACATTTCCTTTCCGGATGTAGAATCTGACCAGAAAGGAAGCCTTGTTTGTTCTTCTGGCTTGTCTGTCCTAGGGGCACAGAGCTTCCCCACCCTGTGAGGCCATTGGAACTGTGTCCTTTCTGCCTGATCACCCACCCTCACCGTGAACGTGTTTCCTGCCACTATAGGTTAGTGTGCATTTCCCAGAATTTCATATAAAATATTTTTTTGTACTTGAGACAGGGTCTCACTGTACAAAGTGGCCTCAAAGTTGTTGGCCTTGTGTATCACCATACTCTGTTTAGATTTTATACAGAGGCCATCAGAAAGCAGGTCTTCTCTTCTGCCCAGCTCACTTTGCTCAGTTATTAGAGGTTTCCCTTGTTGTCAAATGTATAATAGTATATTCTCAGATTACAAGTAACATGCTGGGAGATTTTTTTTATTTACTTCAGATGTTTTTGACTTGTTTATTTTTATTATATGTGTATGAATATTATTTTGTCTGCATGTATGTAAGAGCACTACATTTGTGCAATACCTGCAGAGGCCAGATCCCATAGAACTGGATTACTCATAGTTGTTTGCTGGGAACCAAACCCAGATCCTCTGGAAGAACAGCAAGTCCTCTTAACTACTGAAAATCCTGTCCCTGGATTTTCTCTCTCTTTCTCTCTGTCTTTTAACATTAAAAGTTAATGTTTTAGAAAATAGTTGAAGGAAAGCGAATAGAGAGTTTAAAGACAATTTCCCTACTTGTGGAGATTATTCCCTTTCTGTTGAGGTGAGCATGCTGCTTTTCTATTATTATTGTAATTTATTATTATTATTATTTGAGGCACTGGAGATTGAACCAGATTCATGCATGGTAGGCAAGTGCTTTGTCACTGGCTACACCCCAGTCTTGCTTTTGCCATCTTTGATTTCTGCATTCATTTGAAATGTCATGGAACACTGACTATAACATTGACTTCATTCAGAGAAGATTTATTTTCTCCCATATTTCAGGTTGTTGGAGACAAGCTCTCCTGCACTTTACCACCCGCATGGAGACGATGGAAAGTTTGGGGGCAGTTAAGTTTTAAAGTTTAAAGTGTAGCTCAGTGATGGAGCACTTGTCTATCATGCTTTAAGCCCCTGGGTTCCATCTTCAGCACTGCCAAAGGAAAAAAAAGACAGTTAGAAAGAGGTGAAAAGTTTTGGAGAACACAGGGCTTCAAGCTTCCTTCCTTTCAGTAAGCATCATTTCTCCCATCCAAGTCCTAAGGAGGTTGGACCTTGCTTATCTTTCCAGGATCATTCTAGACTGAGTCTTGTCAAGGTGATGGCCCTAGTCAGTAATGCACCATTTCTAAGGTTCTTTTCATACTATTGTCTTTTAAAAGGTGTAAGAATGTTTTTATATGTACCAAAAGGAAGACTCCTCAGTATAAGAAAACATTGACCAGTAAACTCATGAATGGAGTGGATTCTTATTTCAAATTCCTGTGAGTGTATGTCAAAAAACAAAACTTTAAATTATGTTTTTCATTGTTTGAATATTCCTGTTAGCTGTAGTTCTTTATAAGTACTACTAAACTTTGTGTATTTATTCTTTAAACAAGAATTTTATCTATTCAAAAAATATGAAGTGGGGCTAGAGAGATGACTCAGTGGTTAGAAGCACTGGCTGCTCGTGTAGAAGACCCAGCTTAGGTTCCCAGCACCCATATGGTGCCTAACAACTGTCTTTAATTCCAGTTCCAGGGTATCTGACGCCCTCTTTTACCTCTGCAGGTATTGCATACATATGGTGCACTTAATGGACAGGCAAGACACTCATACATATAGAATAAAAATAAATAAATCAAAAAAATTTAAAAATAGAATGTGAAAATTGTTAGAAGTATGTTTAAAATAATTATAATTTTGAAATTTCTGACAATTACTGTGATTACTGATTTATTGTCCTTGAATTTCAAAGAGTAGCATGCCAGGAATTTGAAAACAATGAGAAATTTCATTTTTTTGTTTTTCATTGTATGTTATAATTCTAAAATGTATCATTGTTGCTGGATAAACATACTTTGTTTTAAATAAAGAAAATAAAACTTGGAATCTGAGGATTTAGATCTTTTGCTGCTGCTGTTTTCACTGTTGCTAACAGAAAACCAATTTAGAGTTCTGTGAAATCTTTGAGACCAAGGATGATTCACAGGTCAAGATGCTGTTATGAGGAGTTTAGGGCAGTCTGTAGTAAAACAACGGCTTCTAATTTAATGTAAAATCACGTGTGCCACAGGGAAGGAGAAGAAAGAATTGAGAGTGTATATCAAGATTAGCAAATGATTTTGAGGTTGTCAAGTATGGGTAGTCCCTCACATGCTTCTTTATACTTTTGTAGAATTTAGCACTCTTCTATAGCCAATATTTATTTTTAAGAAACCAAGTAAATGTACTTAACTTGATTTGTAAAACAGTTTTTCTTCTACGGTTACTTAAAGACTGAACAGTGCCTCCTTCCCTTCATACACACACACACACACACACACACACACACACACACACACACACACACACACACCACAGGCAGCATACATGTGAGGGTCAGAGGACATCTTTTGTGACTTGCTTCTTTCCTTCCACCATGTGGGTCCTGGAGATTGAACTCAAGTTGTCAGTCTTGGAGGCAAGTGCCTTAACCTGCTAATTAAGCCATCTCACCAGCCCCCTTTTTTGTTCTTTAAGCAATATAAATTTATAGTTTGCATATTTTTTCCTTTTCCCCTATTGTCCTACTTCATGATTAATATGTTTTGTTTGTTTTTGCCTTGCTGAGAATGGAACCTAAGGCCTTGTGCGTAGCAGACAGGAAGTCCTGGACCATTGAACCATGATCCCAAGCCCAGATAGGTTTTATCTAAAGGAATTCCTGAAGGCTCATGTGGGATTCACAGAGATTTCTCTAAATTATGGCCACATCTTTTTGTTTTCTCCACCTCAGGAAGCCCCACTCTGCCTGCCCTCCTGGCCTTGAGATAATTCCTGCTGCCCCCACTCCAGGAAGCCTGTAGCCCTCGACTCTTTGTTCTTGAGCCTGTAGCCAGCATCTTTAGTAATGAGCAAATACCTCAAATACCCGTGGTGCACATCTTTTGTCTACCCCAAAAGCAAGGCTGGGAGACCTGGGAAAGTTTGGGCCAGTAGTCTGGTCATTTGGTTTCCACAAGAAACCTAGCAGCCTGGGCTTAAGAATGCCGTGTTGCATTCCACAGAGGGGGTGAGGCAGGAGTGGGATGCTCTGTGACTGTTTCCAGCTCTGTCTACCCCTCCTTCCTTTTTTGTTCCTTGTCTGTCTGCCTGCTTGTGGGTGGGATGGCCAGTGATAGAGAGGGAAGGGGTGAGGAAAAGGAGAGGAAGCTGGAATTTGCCTCCAGAGACCATTGGGGCCTCCTCAGCATCCTTTGCTGACAAGGTCCCGCCCGTTACAGAGGTGATGTTGTAGTTGGCAGTCCTGGGAAGGGGATATTGGGCTCAGGGTACAGTGCTAGTCTTTCTGGAGCTAGATTTTCTATGACTGAGGTAAACATAGTATACACAGTGAACTCTTGTAAGTCCTACACCAATTTCCACCATTGTTAGTAGCTTATTAGTGTGGTATGTGGGGTTTTTTTTTGAATGGAAGCCCATGATTTCATCAAATGTCCTTATTTTCCTGCTTGCTTTTTTTGATTTTTCTTCTTAAAAGATTTATTTTTAATTTTTAGTTATGTGTACTGTGTGTGCCTGTGCATCTGAGTGCAGGTACCTTTGGACACAGGCATCCGATTCTCTGGAGCTGGACTTACAAGTGGTTATGCTGACGTAGTTGCTGGGAACCAAAGCCAGGTCCTCTGAAAGAGAAGCATGTATTCTTAACCATTAAGCCGTCTCTACGGCCTCCACCCCTTTTTTTCTTTTGTGAGATGGTGTTTTGTGTAACCCAGGCTGATAACAAACTTCAGATCCTCCTGCCTCAGCCTCACCAGTGTTGAGATTACAGTGTGAGCCAGCACACTCACCACTCCCTCCCCTGTCTCTCCCTTCCTTCTCCACCTTTCTTTTTTCTTCTCTCCCCTTTCTTTCTTTCCTTGCTCTCTTCTTGTGCTGTGACTGGAATCAAGAGCCCTGCCCGTGCGAGGCACGTGTTCTGTCACTGTCACTGAGTTCATTCTCTTTTTATGCCGTTCTTGGGACTGAACCCAGGGCTTCAAGGAGGCTTGAAGACAAGCACTCTACCAACTAGGCCACATCTTCTGCTCCCAAGTGTTCTTTCACTTGAGGAATTAATGAAAACCTTTCATGATGCTTATGTTTTGGATAATTTCTTTGAGAGTGAAATCTCTTCAGGGAAGAAGACAAATTAATTTCCTTTGAAAGCACACTGGCAAAGAAACTTTGTTCCTGGAGTGTTGGTGATCAATGATGCTGAGTTAGAACAGAGCCAAAGAGAAAACTGCCTCAGGCAGGAAGTTACGCTAATAAATCCTTTGGATATATTCCTTGTCCTAGTTTCTTCGCCCTAAATATAAATAAGCATTTTAGGTTTCAAAACATCATTTGAAGCTTTGTAGTGGAGTCATGTGCTGTGGTAGCCATGCTATGCACTTGCAGAATTCTGTTTTTCCCAGCCCACCTGACAGTGAGGTTAATAAGGCCATCCATTCCCCTAGTAAAGCAGTTGAGTAGCACTTCCTGTCAGGAGCTTGGTGGTCCATGTTTTAGATTTGGACAGTCACTTCATTTCTGCCAGACATTCAAGGCTGTAGTAACAGCCACAGGCTGTATGTAACTGAATGGGTTTGACAGTCATTCAATAAATCTTTTTTTACAAACATAGGTGACAGGCTGCATTTGACCCCGCAGGGAGTGGCCTATCCTTGTTCTGTTGCTAAAGTGTTTGCTCTGATGACTTTATTTTCTTGTTTCTGCTTTTGTAGGAGTCTGTTTCCTTTGGTCATTTGGCAAATATCTACCAGGGACACATGCTCTGGTTTTTAGGGAGCTAAGGACTCTTAATTACTAAGGAATGCTGTTGTGTGACTTTTCCTGGGGAGCCTGTTTCTATTTACACAGATAGAGAGTGCAAGGGAAACCAAAGAAATGACTTCATCCAAGTCTACCTTAGCGAACAGTGGGGCTCCTAATGAGAGCATGGGGACTCTCAGGCAGCTGTATCACCAAAAACCACACAGCCCAGTGTGAATGATGACTCACAAAAGCCTCATCACTAGAGACTGGAGTTTTCTGAACAATGTGCAGATAGCCACACCAATTCAGTGTTCTCTTCTCTCCTAGCAATTATTTACTACTTAGATAACCTTGAGGAGAGTCCTGATGATTCTACTAAGGTTTTTTTTGTAAGTTTCATGAGTTTTCTCTCTCTCCATGGAGGAATGTTTCAATCCTGGAGAAACAGCCAAGAAATTGTTTTGGAGATATTTGCAGCCAAGCAGTTAACCTGTTCAAGTAGCAAGCCTGAGTGATTTACCAAGGCACCATTCTCCATAATAGCCAACTTGATTCATTCAGTAACTAGCTTTTGAAATTTCAGGGGTTCCTTTCCTTCCAGGTAGCCTTCCCTCTTCCCTTGTTCTTCTTGGAAAAAAAAAGGCCTTTATTGTTGGGAAAGGTGGCTCTGACTGTGCACAGCAGTTCTTCCCTGTGCATCTAGCAGCCCTCCAGGCATCTTCCTCATCTTCTGCCTTTCTTAGCTCCCCTTGATTCTTGACCTCATTCACTCTGCTAAAGATAAGTACTTAGTGTCTGGCCAGGTGACTCAGTGGGCAAAGGTATTTATGCAGAGAATCATCTGGAAGCTTGCAGACCCAGCCAGCCTGAAGTACATAGTACTACAGAAAAAGCAAGAAAACATGCCTCAACAAAGTGGAAGGAGAGAACTGACTCCTGGAAGTTGTCTGCTGACCTCTACAAGTGCACCATGCTACTTGCATTCCTATACTCTCATGCGCACAAATGGTGATAATGATAGTAATAAATTTAATTATTTTTTAAAGATAAGCCCTCTTCAATGAATGGAGCCACGTTATTGCTGGCAAACATTCTTCTTCATTTTATGGAATGAACACAACCATGTCACCTACCCAGATGAAGAAGTATAGCATTTGCGCTGGAGATGTGGCTTAGTGGTATTTTTCTTTTCAAAAAGAAAAATAAAGTTGGTAAGAGTTAAGTCTTAAACTGGAATCAGGATTCCCAGTGGCACAGATATTGGGACTGTTAGTGACTATGGGGCACTTTTTTTAAAAAAGAAGACTTATTTTTATTATTTTTAGTATCTGTGTGTAGGTATGTGCAGGTGTCTGCAGGTGCGCAGGGAAACCAGAGTCATCAGATCCCTTTGGAGCTGTAGTTAACAGATAGTTGTGAGCTGCCAGATGTGTGTGCTGGAAACCAAACTCTGGTCCTCTGGAAGAGCAGTGTGATTCTTAAAGATTTTTTTCAGCCCCTGGGGGCACATTTAAAAGGGCAGTGCTGCCAAATATTGCCTTTAACCTTCTGCTTTTTCTCATTTTGCTTTTGTAAGACTGTTTACCTTTTATATTGTTTTCTACTTTCATTGGCTCTCAATTTCCATGAATCCAAACAAATCTTATAGTATCATCCTGAAAAGCCAGATTTATAATCAGCCTCTACGAAAAGGAATTCGATCTTGAAATTGTCCCTGATCAAGGTTTGTTGGCTCTTTAGTGATGTTGGGATTTGTTTTTATTACAAAATTGTTGTCCATATTGTATGTTGGAGAATGGGCATTTACTTAGGGACTGTGAAAGAACTGGTCAGCTAGATGGGCATGTTTCTTAACCACTCTTAATTAGTGGTCCTGGTGGGATGCATTATGGAGCAAATGCAAGTTAAATTTTTTCTTATCAAATAACTATATGACTCTAGATATGGTAGGTGGGAAATATTGGCATACTTCTGAGGTTTTTCAGCACAGACGAACACAGGAGACCCCATGTAGTGGGATAACTGATTTAAAATCTAACACAAAGGAGAAAGAGGGGTTAGAGGAATAACTAGGAAGCAGTGTTACTTCAGGAATAACTGGTCAAACACTCAGTTGAATATTAAATAAAATGTGCTGCAGCTATTCCAAAGCTGTTCAGAGGGCAAGCCTGGGCCTGTCTTAGCATACGAATGGTACCTGGCATTTACTTTAGTTACTATTCTTGTCCTCACTAGTAAGTTTGGTAATACTCTTATGTGTTACCAAAAAGTTATGCCAATGTTCATGGACTGCTCTACAGTGTAGTATACCATGTTCCAAGACTCCTGGGCATTTCTAAGAATATCTTCCATTTATTTCATGCATGTCCTGATGAATAATCATTTTTTGACCATTGTCTCTTTGTTTGCATTTGTAGCTGCTTTTCTTCTCACCTACTGTGCTTAGGTAAAGTGTAGAAAGAGGGACCTAGAATCCTGAATACTGTTTGCCAACAGCCTAAAGTGGTATATGCTGCAGGGGTTGGTACTACTGGTGAGTTATGGCAAATATTGCAAATATTGTATGGGTTGAAAGGCAGAGCATGTTGCAGAGACTCAAAAGTCCACATTTATAGTTTGAGTGATGCATGACTAGGAGGAAAAACAGCTTAGACTTGTAGTTTCCTTATGGGTATTTATGTTGCTGAATTTAAGTTGGATATCTTTTGAGAATATTGTAGGTGTCTTAGGTATTTAAGTGCTAAATATCTATTACAGGACAGAAAAATCCCTTTGTGGGGCTGTGGATGTAGCTCAGTGGTTGAGTGCTTGCCTGGAATGTGCAAGGCTCCTGGTTCAATCCTCAGTATGGCCCTCACTCACTCTATCACATACTCCCTGTCTTTGCCACAGGTAGAGGAAATATAAGAAAGTTTTGTGATATACTGATTTATGCTCTAGTACTAATTGGCTATTTGTGAGTAGTTCATATTTCTGATCCAGATAATCTGTTCTTTTGTCATATTTTCAGTTTCATTTTTATATTTTTGTGGAGCTGTGGAGTCTACCTCATGTCTTGCATATGCTAGTTAATTGTTCTACTACTGAGCTATAGCTTCAACTCTTTTTACTTTGTATTTTGAGACAGAGTCTCACTGTCCTTGAACTAGCCCTGTAGTCTAGGCAGGTTTTGAACTTGGCATGATGCTGGGATTACAGACCTACACCACCAGGCCCATTTGCTGCCCCACCCTTTTTTCCACTTCTTGAATCTTATTTATTAGCAAGTGGAAACATTCAGATATATCTCCCAGGCTTAGGGGAACTTACATAATAATGTATGCTGGATCCAGGTGTTGTTTTACATGTGAGGATCTTGGTAAAGGCGTTTTGTTGTTACTCCAGGAACATATGTACTCTCCTGATTTATCTACCTTGATCACCCTAAATGTCCACAGCAAATGAGCATCCACTCAGGTAGGCCCTGCTCCGAACTAGTGTAGAAGAGACTTCTATGTGAAAGCTGCGTATTCACCTCTCCCCCCTATAGTTGCTTTCTAGGGCTCTGTTCTAACTCAGGGCAGGGTGGCTCTAAGGGAGCAGCTGCAGCTGAACTGCAAGCTTGATACTGCAGGCCCAGGAAGCTGTGGGCATTGCCTACTCTACTGAAACTCAGATACCCCAAAAACAGACAGCAAGTGTTCACTGGCAGGAGCAGTTCTAATGCAAGCTTTACCTTACTCTATCTCTGTCTCATGTTTTATTGGTCTTGTAGCCTTCTACAGAGCACCCTGCTTTCCTTCCCAGTCTCCCTCCAGTGACTTGGTTTAATGAAGATATTTTCATGGGGTGATTTCAGAAGCTGCCTTTTCATGTGGCACAGATGGTATGGCTTCATCTGCAGCGGTTGATGGCTTTGGGGCACTTCTCAAGCTGGGTGGGCATGGCTGGAAATTTTGGGTGGTAGACAGTTTCTTCTCTCCTGAAGGCTTAGAGGCAGTAGCTCTGGCACGATGACAGTTTTAACCCACTGCCTGGATGTGTCTTTGTTGCCCATGAGTCAAGAGCCTTCTACAGTTTGTACTTTTGAATCTCCCGTCTACTTCTCGCCACCCCTTCTAAATATCTTACTCTAGGATACAAGTAGAAATTTTAGTGGGAAGACAGAACAATCTCCATATCTCATTAAGACATACGGTTAATTTCACAGAATGTTGTTAGCCTGTTTGATGGTTTTGAATTACAGTGGAGATAATCAAGATACATGCTAAACATATGCACTTTCACAGATCTACACTCTCCACTGAAACTAAGTGCTTTCAATGGCACTAAATTAAAATTAAAACCAGTGTCTCCCTAGAATGGCTGCATAGAAACAGGTGCTGTTTTTTATGTGTTCTTTGCCACTTTACTTGGTCACTGTCATTTTTCATGACTTTTATCCATGGTCCAACCTGCTAAGTGTCCTAAAAATGACAGACCAAGCACATGCTATAACTTTGACATCTTTTTCTAATCTTCTTATGTTTTTTTTTTTTGAGACAAGATCTCTCTTTATAGTTTAGATTGGCCTACTAAGTATGTAGTCCAGGCTGACCTCAGAGTCACTATCCTCCTGCCTTTGCCTTCCTGCTGCTGGGGTTAGGGGTGTATGTCACCACACCCAATGTTTCTCTAATCTTAGAAAAGAAAGTGAGTTATGAAATAAGTTGGTAGCTTGTTTCTGCAAGGTTAAACGAGAGTCTGTTACCTCCTTTGGCTGGGAGTTGTCCATGGTCTCTTTGTATTGCTCAGTCATTGGTGAAGCACTTTAGGCTATAGTCTTTTGTATCTCCAACACCTAGGAGTTTGCTTTTTGCTTGGGAAAGAGAAAGAAGGAAGTAGTAGGCTCACAAAGATTAACATCTAGATCCCACCTAGCCAGATTCAACCACGAGTCATGGTAGTTTGTTATTTTTTGTTTCCTCATGCCCTACAACCTCCTAAGTCAATGCTGTAGACTCTATGATACAGGTAGAGGCTACTTCTTTTTGAAAAGCAGAGGTTATTGAGGGTGGGCTCAGTTAACACTTTCAGTATCAAATAGATTAAACCTTGAAAAGCTAATTAGCACATGGACGGCAGGAATTTAGACCGAGAACAGTCTGGGCTGGCTACTAAGATGGTTGCATTGCTTGGCCATTCTTATAGTATTTTCCCCATGAATTGTATCTGTGGCAACAATGCATTGCCAGGAGCACATGTAAACACATCAAAAGTTATATTATGCACTGTGTAAAAATGCTGCAGTTTTCCCTGTTGGACCACATTATGTTCTTTTAGCCTCTGTCTGGTGTCACCTCCTCCTATCTTGCTTTTGTATAGATAAGAAGATCTAAACTTTGTTAGGTCATAAAACTTGGTTAATCAATGATTTTGGACTAGCATTTTAACTGAGAGCTGAGGATGTTCTCTGATTGACTAAAGTCTATTTTTCTTCTTCTGTGTCTAGTTTTGAGTTAACAGGAGTTTACTAATTTGATACCAGTACCTCATTCTATTCCTTTAACGAATTATAGTATGGGGGCTAGGAGTGTGACTCAGTGGTAGAGTGGGTGCTTAGCCTATGTGAGGGCCTTAATTCCAGTGCCCAGACCAGCAACTTCTGAAGAAAAAAAAAAACAGGCGTCATGGTCTAGTAGAAATGGCTTGCTCATTAAAAGTAGCCTTTCATGAAGCTGATCAAGAAGCATTAGAATGCAAGGCATCACTAGTAGCTGGCTGAACAATTCAAACATTTTGGAGCAGGTTAGTTAGTGCTCATGAAAAGGTTTATAGGGGTGCCTGAAAACAATTCAGGCAACCAGCTAAAGCTTTAAATGGAACATTTAATGAAGTAGATTTTTTACCCCTGCTCTGCTTTAAGAAGGATCCTCTAGGGACGAGGATATAGTGCAATGGCCACGTCACTCCTGCTGTGATTGGCCTACCATGTGCTAGCCCCTGGGATTGATCCTTAGTACTGTAACAAAATGAATGGACAAAGAGATGAAGAAGGCTCCTTCACAGGATAACCAGTACCAAATGTACTGCTTTCTGATAGCCAAACCACCTATGTGAACTTTCCAACTCGGTTCTGTCCTACTGCTTGCTGATTCGATGTAGCATGCAAGATTTCATTCTTATTCACATCACTTTGAAGGGTTGCCTGAGCTGGGTGTACAAAAGGCATTTTCTCTCTTGTTATGTCCAGTGTCCCTCTCATCACTTGGCATACCTTATTAGTATGGAGAAATTATACATGAATTCCAGGCGTTGTTTTTAAAGATTTTATTTTTAATTTTTAATTATGTGTATATGTGTGTATCTGCATATATGGGTGTGGAGGCCCATATATGTTGGATCCCCTAGGAGCTAGAGTTAAATGTACCTTATAGCTGGTTGCTGGGATTGAACTCAGGTCTTCTGGAAGAGAAACAACAAGTGTTCTTAACCGCTGAGCTATCTCTCCAGCCCTGTGTATCCTTGGATGGCCTGTGAACCAGGCTGGCCTTGAACTCACAAGAGATCTAACCTACCTCTGCCTTCTCAATGCTGGGATTAAAGATGTGTACCACCATGATTACCAGTTTTAAAGGCAGTTGAATTTGACCTACAGTAAAGGCAATAATTGTAGCTGCAAAATTTTAAAGATAAAGGAGATCTTGAAAATAGTATAGATTGATCTTATTATTTTCTGAATAGGGGAAAACTGAGACCCAGACACAGTCACAAGTTGGCTCCTAATATATCTAATGGGTGCTTATAGCTATGATAGAAGTAGAAATTTACCTGACTCTCCAGTCCATGGCATGCTGCCTATACAAGAATTCTGCTTGCTTGTACTGTTTTAGGGAGACAGGATTTCAGGTTTGTAGAATGGGCAGACTACTGATTTGTGATCTTCATGCCACAACTTTTGGGGTGCTGGGATTACAGGGGTGTACCCTCTGTGCCAGTTTTTGATAGTGGGTGATATAGATCTACTATGTGCCTCACCCTGTATGCCTAACATGCACATTAAAATGATCTAGAACGTTTAGCATCTAAGCTAGGCCTGGTGGTATATACCTATCCTAGTACTTTGGAGGCTGAGGCAGGAAGATTACAAGTTTGAATGTCCCCCATAGCTCCAAGAATTTGAACATTTGGTCCCCAGTTCACAGCGCTGTTTGGGGAGGGTCATGGAACCTTTAGTAAGTGTGGTCATGCTGGAGGAAACACATCACTGAGGGCAGGTTTTGAGAGTCCTTAAGCCTTGCCAGATTTCTAGTTTTGCTCTCCTTCCTGTGTCTGCTTGAAGATGTGATCACCCAGCTTTCTGCTCTAGCTACCTCCTGCCACCCACTATGCCTCCCCCTAAACCCCCACCACTGTAATCCCTTTGGACCTCTTAAGTCAAATAAACTCTTCCTTCTATAAGTTACCGTGGTCATGGTGTTTTATCACAGCAACAGAAAAGTAATTAATACACTAGGTTACAGACTAAGTTCAAGAACCGCTTGGGCTACATATCCAGACCATGTCTCAAACTAAAAGGAAAAAAAAAAATCTAGTGTTTTTAAAGGTTTGGGAGTATTCTTCTTAGTGACAGCTTTTTTTCCTTTTCCTTTTATTTCTTTCTTTTAAAGAAGAAATCCTGTTATTGAATGTTTCTTAGGTATAATAAATCCAGCTGATAATAGGATGCTAGTCTTCTCTGCTGAAGACAGGAGCATCCTGTGTGGGAGGGAGGGTGGAATACCAAATCAACCTGCTAGGAACCATGAACCAGGTAGCTTAAAGCAGATCCTTAAAAAATTTAATTAATTTACTTATCTGTATGAGCATTTTGAATGTACTCTATGTGCAGTGCCCACAGAGGTCAAAAGAGAATGTCACATCCCCTGGAACTGGACCTGTGTAAGGTTGTTAACTGCCATATGGATGTTGGGAATCCAGCCTGGGTCCTTTGTAAGAGTAACCAGTGCTCTTAACTGCTGAGCCATCTCTCCAGACCCAAGAATATTTATTTTTACAGTGCTGGGAATAGAACCTGGAGCTTCCCACATGTGAATCCAGTGCTCTACACTGAGATCCATCCTTATCCCTAACAGTAGAGGTTTGTTGTCTCCAGGTGTCCGCATGGCCACCCCATTTCTGGGTGGTCTAGGGGAGGGCCTTTCCTGCTGCTTCTAACTTCTTGTAGCCCGAGATGTTTCTTGGTTTGTGGCTGCATCACTCTTCTTTCTGTTTCCATCTTCAGAACATTCTCTACCATGCATTTGTGTCTGAACTTTCCTCTTAAACAGTCCAGGATGACCTCATCTTAACCAGCTACTTCTATAATGATCCTGTCTCCAAATAAGGCCACCTTCACAGGTTCTAGGGTGGGAGCTACAATATGTATTCTTTTCATGATACAGTTGAGCTTATAACAAAACTAAAACATTCTCTTTTTTCAAGATAAAAATCTCCATGGAGAAAAGTGCTCAGGTACGCATAGATCTTGATGAATTTGTACATAGTGAACATGCTTGTAGTCTCCACCCTGATGAAGGAATGGAGGAGATGATCTTTTAACACCTTGCCCCTGACCCCACACCTTTTAAGGAATTCCTCTGTCGGAATGCTTTGTCTCAAGGTTCTTTTCCTCTGCTTGGTGTTTTTTAGAGTTGAATCTGGCATTTTGCTGACATGTAAGCATGAGGATGTGGTGGTTCATCTCTTTGCCTTGCTCTGTACATCTCTGCCTATTGTAAATTAAACCCAGACTTTAGTTACAGGCTGGCTTATGAATAACTCAAGCTTTAACTAGTGTAGGAGGAAGAAGAAGGGCGTATGTCAGTTCAGGTACATTAAAATCCTCAGTGATGGAGGTGTCATACTGAGAACTGAAATTAGCATTTTCACCTTTTAGCCTTGGTAGCTTCCTGGGAATTCTTACTGTAAAGCATATTGTTTTCAAAGAAATATTTATTAATTTTATGTGTATGAGTATTTTGCCTGCATATATGTCAGTACACCTGTGTTGTGCAGTGCCTACAGAAACCAGAAGAGGGTGTTAGAAACTGTGGAACTGGAGTTTAGACAGCTGTTAGCCACCATGTAGGATCTGAACTGAGGTCTTCTGCAAGAGCAACCAATGCTCTTAACTGCTGAGCCATCTTTTCATTCCTATAAAGTATATTGTTAGAGGAAAAATTGCATTTTGAGTAGGAATAATTAGATTGAAGCAAGAGACTCTGCCATATATTCCTTTGTCCAATACATGTGTGATAAGACCATTTACACCCTAAAAGCAAAAAGAATACTCTCATCTGCAATGGTTGGCTTAGGGAACCTTGGGCTCCTTTACATCTCTGTTCATGCTTCTGTTGTAAAGTGGATAGGCTATGTGACTGCAGCCCAAATCCAGTCATCTCCGCCAGCTGTACAATTTGAGACTTGAGCCCAGATGAGAAAGACTCTGACCTACTGCTAGGAGTTAGTTGCTGTGCTTTTATTCTACAATTTTTCCTGTTTGAAAGCCACACGTTCTTGTTCTACTGTTTTTATGGACGTTCCGTACATATAACAACTGTCACAGCAAGTCATTTATCTTTATGATCCTTGGTTTACTTTCCTGTAGAGTTGAGAGAAACAGTCTTGTCTGTCATGTTTCAGTTCTTTTAGTTTGATTTGGTTTCTGAGACTGTCTTTCTATGTAACCCATGCTGATCTTAAACTCACTGTCTTTTGGCCTCAGCCTTCTGAGTGGCTTGGACTACTGGTGTGAGCCACCACACTTGCTGAGAAATATTTTTTTGTAGTCTTTCATGAAAACCCTCTCATGTATTCCTCTTTTGAACACTAATAAGTATCCCAAATATTTCCATACCAACTGTAACAGAAAAATTTATAGTTTTTATGTAAATTTGTCTTTAAAGGACTGAATGAGAACAGTACAGGATACAAAATAAGATAAGGCTGCTGCCAGATCAGAAAAAAGAAAACTAGAAATGGATTTGAGGCATTGCTATGTTAAGAATTTTAAGCCCAGAAGAAATAATGGCTTTATTCTTGATTTACAAAAGTGTGAGGTGTGTGTGTGTGTGTGTGTGTGTGTGTGTGTGTGTGTGTACTGGAGAGGGTGTCTCTTTGTCTTGCTCTGCAAGCTTGTGCTCATTATAAGCCAAGTACATACTTAACTGAGTGCTCCAACGCGGGCTGAAGCGGCGGAGGAAGTAGAGGTAGAACTGAGCAGGTCCTGCGGTCCTGGTGGTGGAAGGTTGCCTGCTTTGCTAAGCACAAGGGAAATTTTTTACCTTCTTCAGCTTTGTTTAGCTGAGGCTGAGGTTGCTCCTCTAGCAGAAAAATTAAGTCCTTTTAATTTGAATCTGTTTACGTACTTAAGCAGGTTTCCATTTTAAAAATATTTATTTTCATTTATGTGTATATATATGTGTGTGCATGTGTGTGTGTGTGGTGATCACAGAGGTTGGAAGAGGGTGTTGGATCCCTTGGAGCTGGAATAGTCTGTTTTAAGCTGCCAGGCACGCGTGCTGGGAACAGAACTCAGGTCCTCTGCAAGAGCTCTATGCGCTCCTAGCCACAGGAGCATCGCTTCAGTCTCAGTTTTCCCTTTTTATCCCTCAAACTGTGAACAAACTTGGAAGAAATAAACATATCATCAAGGAATTAAGATCTTCCATAGGAGAGTTGGCTGCTGGAACAAGTCAGCATGCTGGGTCTGTTTTTTTTTTTTCATTTTTGCCTTGGCTAATGTGGCATAAAATTTAACTACTTTGCTGTGTTCTTAAGTGATAGAAAAGAGTTACAACTTAGATAATAGGCTATTTTTGTTTGATTCTAGTATAATTTTGACCTGGATAGTAGCGAGATGAGAAATGTGTTACTTATTAAAGAAAACTACATCCATGCATCCCCACTGCTTTTAAAATAACTTATAAATGTTAACTCTCAATCTGTACTTCCATGATATATGTATTTAAAGTTTATTATAATTGACCCTCTGTATCCGTTAGTTTCATAGGCATAGATGTAACCAACCATGAATTATAAATATTTGAGAGATTTTTGTGTTGAACATGTACACTTTTTTCTCTTGTCATTACTCCTTAAATTATATAGCATAACATCTGTGTACATGGCACTTACATTGTATTAGGTATTATAGTGATCCAGAGATGGTTTAAAGTATGTGGGAGAAAATAAGTAGGTTGTATGTAAACACTATGCTATGGTATATAAGGTTCTTGATGATCCTTAGACCTTGGTATCCACTGGGAGGTCCTGGAAACACCCTCTCCCTCATGCCAGGGACACCAGAGCCAACTGTACATTTCTTCATTAGCAAGAAATTCAGGCATTGATTGTTACAAGTGCATCTAGGGTCTCATGAAAATGACTGTACAATTCAAAGTATTTCTGTGAGGCAAAAATTTCACTTCTGCAGAAGGATGCAGAGCTGCTCTAAAATCCAGCAAGCGGGCACATCCAGTGGGGATCCTGCTGGGTTTTATTCCTAATGCAAGGGAGTCCTGGCCCTCTTGCTGAGTGGTCAGAGCCTCACATTCCTGTATAGTTGATTAATTCAAAGTGACACAGATAATACTCGAACTACAGTTTTCAACTTTGAGCACAAACTTCAAAGTTAGAAAGTTTCTCAGTGGGAGGGAGTGTTGCTAGATGATGGTTTCCCAAATTTCTTTAATGATAGAACTTTCATTGTCTCATTTGACCTTTTGATAGAAAAGATAGTACATTTCATTTATATTTCCCACATTGGATAAAAATAGGAATACAGTTACTCCATTGTAGATAGTAGATTTGGGATAAATTCAGTCTGCTTCTGTTTGATTTGATTTGATTGATTAGTGATGCTGGGGAGATGCCTCACAGCCATACATACATAACCCAGTTATTCTAGTTTGCTTTCTGTTGCTGTGATAAAAACACTTACCAGAATCAGCTTGGAGAGGAAAGGGTTTATTTGACTTACATTTCCCAGGTTACAGTCCATCACTGAGGGAAGTCAGGGCAGGAACTGGAGCACAGATGATGGAGGTATGCTACTTACTGGTTTGCTTCTCTAGCCCACACTCAACCTGATTTCTTATACAACACAAGACCATCTTTCCCAGGAGTGGCACCACCTACAGTGGGCTGGATAAGACCTCATCACTCAACAATCAAGAAAATACCCCACAGACGTGGCCACAGGTCAATCAAATGGAGGAAATTCCTCAACAGAGGTTCCCTCTAACTAGGTGTATCAAGTGGACAACTAAAGTTATCCAGCATACTGGTTATGTAGTTCAGCACATACATAACCCAGTATGTGTTACTTTTAAAGAAAACCAAAAACAGCGAGGTATTATTTTTCTTTTTTTTTTTCCTACTCAGGCACAATAATAAATTTTACCCTTTAGTAGTCCTTTCTAATTAGAAAATCAAGTGAAGTTTTACCATCTAGAACTATTGTGATTGGTGTTGGGTTTTCAAAATTATGAACATTGAAAAAATAGTAATTTAAGCCAGGCCTGTTGGCACAGGCCTATAATTTCAGCACATAGGAAGGAGAGGCAGGATAATAAGAAGTCCAAGGTCATCTTCAGTTACATAGTGAGTTTCAGGTCAGCCTGGGGTACATGAGACTGTCTCAGATAGCTAACTAACTACAAGGAAATATACATACAAGCTCTAAATATGTTGCACATCTGTAATCCCAGCATGACAGAGGCTGACACAATTGGATCAGTAGTTTGAGACCACCTTGGGCTTCTGAGTGATACCTTGCTCCCCAGGTAGATAGATAGATGATAGATAGATAGATAGATAGATAGATAGATAGATAGTAAACATTCAGAAATATCAGTCTTTTCTGGGAAGAGTTGTTTTAATGCCCTCGCTTCAAGCTCCTCAGGTAGACATTGGGAATCTTGGACCAGAGATTTTGCTGGAGTCACAGTGTTGCATGTACTATTTTGTTTAAGCCTGTGGCTGCCACACGTGGGCCCATAGCCCTTCAAATCTTTCTCACCAGTTGCACAGTGGTTGCTAATTCAGAGACATCCTGTCTAATTTTAAAGCCAGAACAAAAAGAAAAAGGGAAGCCCAGGCTCCTCTGCACTTTGATTGCAGAGACAAAGACTATGCTCTGAAGCCTGCAGCTGACTTCTGCTTCCCTCTGCCTGATGGACACAGCCACTCCCTGCAAGGGAGTCCCACTCTAGAAAGTCCCACCATAGACTGACTATTAGTGATGAGAGATGGAGAGGGAAGACTTCCAAAATATTCAGTCAAGGTTTCCAGGGAACTTAGGACTTTAATGAATCCTCAGGAAAAGGTCAAGTTTGGAGAGGCAGGAACCTCTGTCCCAGACAGAGAAAACAGAAAGAGACGGCCAGGTACACTTTTTGTGTAAACATACCATTTTATATAAGGGACTTGAGCACCTCAGGGTGCTGGCTTCCTTCATGGATATCAATGCCAAACCTGTGGGAATTTATATTTGAGAGTACATTTTAAATTAGCCAGACCAGACAGTGCCAGTTACTGGTAACACAGGTGACCCATGGACATTAATTTACTATCCTTTTTCTTGTTTCTTTTTTTCATTATTGGGATTGAATGCAAGGCAAGCCTTCTACGAAGGAGCTATAATCCAAGACCCCCTTTTTCTTTTCCAGATAGGTCCTCACTATGTATGTATCCTATATTAGCCTCAAAATCAGAATCTTCCTGCCACCATGCCCAACAACATGATTTTTTTTCTGGATGTGGGATGAAATACAGGATTCACTTCTTTAGAGAAGCAAAGCAAATATTTGAGGACAGAGAGAGCCCCCTCCCCCCATCCCTGCCCCCTCCCCATGGAGATTGCTGAGAACCCTGCTCCTCTCACAGTTACTTCTCATGGCCCTGGGTGGTAGCTATGGATTCTAAAGGGAGAATCCTGCCACTGCCCGCAGGGACCACTTCCCTGGGGCTGTGTGTCTTGTGTCCCAGATACTCACTCCTCTTTGCCCTTCTGACCCCACAAACACTTGCATATCTAACCCAGAGTTTTTCCTTTTCTTTAATTCATGATTTTTGACAAGTATCACCAAAACCAACTTTTCCAAATGTGATTAGTGAGAGCATCATACTGTACTCGAGGGAAAGATGAGAAAGATGGTGCTTGGAGAGAAGGGGGTGCCTGTGAGTTCCCAGCAAGGGAAATTACCATAGTTTTGTCCTCCTCCCTCTGTTCCTCTTACGTGTGGCCACAGCATTCAATTGTTTAAAAGCAGTACATCCTTTGAACGAACCCTAGGATGGGAATGCCCAATAAAAATAAACAGCCGTCACGTGTCCTGAGAAGTTAGGACTCTGTGTTCTAACACCCAGCAGTTTGGCTTCCTGTTGCTTGATTGCCTATCTCTTCTTCCAGATTGCCTTTGTGCTTTGAAAACTGCAGATTTCAGTAATTCTACTCATCTCTGTGTAAGGAGGCCTTTAAATGAACCTACTACTCTTTTCCCACAGATCTGTGAGAGCCACCTAGGAGCATCCCAGGTATGTGTTACTAGATTGGTGGGAAGCCTCTTTGAGAGAATCTAGATTCTTCAAAAAGCCACTTGAAAGACTATTGTTGGGTGATTTTTATTGTTGTTGTTATTTTTGTTTCCCCACACTTTCATCCCATACTCCTAAGATGAAAGCTGGATTATAGACAGGAACTCTGCTTATCTTTGCTGATTCTTTTCCTCTTTGTTCAGCCTTTCCAAAAAAGTCACTTATTGCATGTTGGGAGACATCTGTATAGGAAAAGAAAAAGAACAAAGATAGAATTTGGTCTTTGTCTTTAGAAAGATGGTAGTTGTGTTAGGCAGCTTTTCATTGCTGTGACAAAATATCTGATAAAAATGACTTCATGGAGGAAGATTTCTTTTGGCTCACAGTTTCAGAGGTTACAGTCCATACTCACCTTGCTTGATTATTTTTGGGTCTTTGGTGAGGGAGAGCATGGTGGAAGGGCATGGTGGAGCAGAGCTGTTCATTTCGTGGTGGCCATGAAGTAGAGAGAGGAGCAAAGGATTGGGGGTGGGAGTTAAGATGCACCCCATCCGAGGCATTCTCTAAATGATGTACTTCCTCCAATTATACCACACCTCCTAGTAATGACATCACATATGAATTTGCTAATGGATTAGGTCAGAGCCTTCACAATCTAGTAGCCTCTCAATTGCACCACCAGGTGGGGCCATGCCTTCAATACACGAGAAGGACTGGGGTCCTCTGGGTTGAATGTAAGTGAGCTACAGTGTGTACCTTTCAGTGACGGAGTAGGCAGTGTGCCCAGAGGGGAAACATACATCTAGTTCTACAAACCATTTTTTCTGTGGGGAAGGAGTTGAGTATTTATTGTTGGAGTGTGTGATAGATGGTGAATGGAAGCTAAAATATCAAGGTTTGTTTTACATGGAAATGGTAGAGCAATGTTAAATATGATGGCCCCACCCAGTCTGCCCAAAATGTTTTGCATTCTGTTACAGACCTGAAGGAAGCTGATTTGTGTGACACAGGTAGCTCCCTACTTCTTGCCATAGTGAGTGGACTGGGCAGTGCCTGCTAGGCAGGAGGTGAACATGTGTTTTTCAGTTTTCCATTCCATATAAGCCATTCTATATATTTCTGATGAGTCATCTAGCATAGTGGTTTCAACTTGGAGTGATTGTGTCCCCCAGGGACATGTGACAATGGCTGGAGAGCTGATAGCAGCCATAGGACAGAGCATAGGACATCCCTCTCACCCAGAGCAAAGAATGACCTGGCCCTAAATGTCATCAGTGCTGAGGTTAAGCCGCTTGCTTTAAGGTAAGGTATTCTGCATGGTTATCCAAATTTTTATTAATTGAATGTTGGGGCAAACTATCCCAAACATTTATTTATTTATTTAAGTAATTATTATGGATAATATTGGTATAAACATTTTTCTGTCATTTAGATGTTAAAGGCCCCTCAGAGTCCATGTTTGGTCACTGGTCTAGTGCCCTTAGGAGATGATGGTGCTTCTAGGAGGTGGGGTCTGGCAGGAGGAAGGTAGACCATTGAGGGTATGCCCTTGAAGAGGATGTTAGAACCCCAGGCTCTCTCTCATTCATTTCTGGGCTTCCCTCATGTGAACAGGTGTGCCCCTGCTCCTTACAGGTGCTTCTGCCTGATTTCTTGCTTTGCCACAAACTCAGAAGCTACCTGTCAGGTTACAGTAAGCACAAACTTTTCCCCTATTCTCCTAGGTCTTTTGTGATAGTTTTGGAAAGCTGATAAGCACAGATCTGTATACATAGCTTGAATAATTTTCTGTTTTGCAGTGGATTATATGTTGGACCACTAAGCTTTATATGTAAAAATGTTTCTGTTTATTTAAAGAGTTGCAGGTGCTCTTGTCCTTGTACTCATAATATTCCTAGCAGCATTCTGAGGATGATACCTTCTCCCTGTTGCTGGTTGCATGGGCTGGTGCTGCCTAGCTGAGCACCTGGGACAGGGACCTCTTTCTTTCTGGGTTCGGTCAGGGAGCAGAGGCACTGAGTGTTTTGTGGCTAGGAGATTTGAAAAGCTGTAAGAACTGGTGTGACCTTTTACTTAAAAGGTCATCATAGGCACATGGGAGAATCTTGGGACTGGTTAGTCCTTAGCTACCTTAGGTTCATAATGGCTATTGTAACCCTTGCTAGTCAAGATGAATAGGATATAGAACAGTAGAATGTGAAGACAGGCTGGAGTTTCATGGGCTACTCTGTATCCATCCATGGCTCCATGTGACTGATGTGGAAATTCCCAAATACTTGCTGTTGCATCATCTCTGTCTTTAATTCTTGTTAGCTTCGTCTTTTGACCTAATGGATAATAGAACCTTGAAAACATAGTTCCCCTGACCTGTGCATTGTGTCTATCTTCAGAGGGCCAGCTGCTGAGATGTGTATGCACTCTTTTCTGTTCCTTGCTTGACTGCAAAGACAGGATATTTAGACCATGACATATTTTATTAAAGAGATACTTGTGTTACCCTGCCGAGTGTCCCCCCCCCCCCCCCCCCGCCTCCCAGTCTAACTGTAGCTCAGGCTGTCTTGAGCTCTCTGTGTAGCATATTGTCCAGCTGTTCTCTTAACTGCCAATTCTCCTGTTTCAGCTTTTTTAGTATTGGGATTACAGGTGAGTGCTACTATACCTGATAAAATTATGCAGAATATCTATCAGCTGTATGTCAGACAAGATTTCTTTAGTTTTCTTACAATAGTGGATATGTAACCCAGGGCCTTGCCTGTGTTAGACAAATGCTTCAGCCCTGAGAGTTACATCTTCAACCATTAGGTCCCATTAAATTCAGGAGGGAAAAATGTGGCCTGGGTTCCACATAGTTCACTTACCTTGAACATTTGAAAGTCACCCTACTTAGAAATTGCAACTTTCTGTGTTTTCTGTAATACTATATTAGCTAAATAGAAAACATGCTATGATTAAACAATAGAAACATATGATAGTGAGATTTTAAGTTTTTCTTTCAAACCTTATATACAATGTTGTAGAAAGCATTCTATCTAAGAAGCTTGGAAAGTGTCATGTGGAGAGGTCTCCCATTCCTCTCAGCCTCCCTTTTTCTCATGTTATAGCCAGGAATTAGGTCGATTGTCACTGAACCTAAGAAGTGGGTCAGCCTAAACTTCCTTCTAGTTCTCCTTTTACTCCTCTCTCCTCTCTTCTTTGCCCTTCCCTCTCCCCTCCTCTACCATCTCCCTCCCTCATTCCTCCCCTCCCCTCTTCTTTCTTTCCTCCTCCGGTCCTCCTTGTGTTATAGATAAAGGGTCTCTTATCACCCAGGACTGTGACCTGCTTGCCTGCCTCCACCTCCCAAGTGTTTGGATTATAGGTGTATCCCACCAAGCTCTGCTTCCAGTCCCAATTGGGACACGAACAGAGTGTAACAGTAACTGCAACATGTTTTCATTTTATCTCATTTTTATCCTCTTGGCTGTCCTAAAGCCTCTTTCTTCCTGTCTCCTTGCTAGCTCTCTCCTCCCGTCCCCCTCCCCCTCCCCTTCCCCTCTCCTTCCCCTCCCCCTCCCCTTCCCTTGTCTCTGTCCCTTCCCCTGTCCCTGTCCCTCCCTTTCTTCTCCTTTTTCCTTTTCTTCCTCCTCCCTTTTCCTTTTCATGCTCCTCTCCTTTACTTTTTGAAGCTGAATCTGTGTGGCTCAGGCTAGCCTTGAATCCAATGTATAGTAGAGGATGATCTTGAACTCTGGACTCTCTTACCTCTAACCTCCCAAGTGTTGGGATTACAGGTATATACCACTATGCTTGGCTGTGCTGGTGGTTTGGTTTGGTTTTCTTTGAGACTGCAACTCACTGTGGAACCTGGGCTGACCTGGAGCTTCTAGTTCTACTACCTAAGCCTCCCAAGTGGCTGAGATTACAGCAGTGCATTAGTACACCTAACTTAGACAACAAACTCTCATCACAGTTTTTGGATGGCCAAACTGAGACTAAGAAAAATTGAGTTACTCTCCTAGATTGTGTAGAGATAAAAGTCTCAAAACCCTCCTCAGTGTTTTATAAACCTTCCCGGACACAAACCCTTCCCTACTGTGCTACCTGATTTTTGCCTCCTCTGTGTCACTTAAACTGCATGTATCTGGTATTGTACTTGACTTACAGAATTTATGTCACTTTGGGGTGACAAACCACACAGTAATTAGAACAAAGAATGTTTAATGTAAAACAATGTTTAGTAAATTGACTCTTGCATATTGTCTTGTCTTTCTATAAAAACAAACTTGAGGGCTGGAGAGATGGCTCAAGTTAAGAGCACTGTCTGCTCTTGCAGAGGACACGGGTTTGATTCCCAGCACCCACATGACAGCTAACAACCATCCGTAACTCCAGTTCCAGGGGATCCAAGGCTTCCTTCTGACCTCCAAGGCCCAACACAGGTACGCTAACACATGCAGACAACACGCTCATACACATTAAAACAAACAAACTTGAACAGTTGCCATGGAGGCCAGAGACCTTGCAAAACAAGATGCATTTGCTCTATACCCATGGCTCTTGATGAAAAGATTTCTCCTGCTCATGTATTTGTAGTCTAAGTTACTTAGGATGCTGCCACGGGTTGCTTGAGCATGGTAGTTTAGGGTTAGTCGTAGCAACATAGTGAGAAATCATCTCTTGAAAAATTTGCAAAGAATGATTAACTAGCAACAGGCTATTTATTTTTGAGTTGGCATTAATTAGTAACTATTAAAGATAAAGAGAACTCTAAAAACAAACCTGAATAGCATATGAAGAAAACACTACTTACAAGGAAGAGTCAGTGTATGTACATAAGAAATCTACCTTCTGCAACCATCCAAAGCTTAGCTGTACTTGCGCTTCTAAGTTGCGTGTGTGCGTCTGTGTCCGTTATCTGTCTCTTCCCTCTTTAGATAGGGGAAACATTCAGTAAGGGTCAGAGGCTCAGTGAATGACAAGCAGAGAATTGCCTGTGGTCTGCTCTTGAAGCTCACTAGGAGGCCATTTGGGGTGTCCATGTGAGAGTTGTTACTGTAACTCACTGGGAAGCTGCTTATCGGGTGCCAGTGCAACTTACCAAGAAGGCCCTTTGGGGCTACTGCCACTAATTGTGCCACAGGCTGACCATGTCCCACAGCGCCAGTGGAGAGGAAAGGATGGGGGATAAGGGAGAGAAGCCCGTGGTCCGTCAAGTGTCCCTGTAGTGCTCTCTGCTGACAGTGCTGAGCAGGTACTGCCTGTGCTCCAGGAGAAATGTGCCCAGGGTGGGATGCTGTTTCAGAGTATGTACACTCCACGTCACAGCTTTAAAGGGTCAGATCAGGATGGTTCTAGATTTCTTCCTCAGGTACTGCTTCTCTCCTGTAGGTAGAAATTGTCTTTTATTACTACTTTTCCTAGTTTTGAGGTTGGGGTAGTACCTTGTTAACTGGCGGTGTGGGAATCATTTCTATTTTTCCTCCAAATAATTTCTCCCTGCAGAAGCATAACTTTCTCCAGCATGCAGTGGTGTTCAAAAAATGCCTTCTGGGCTTTGTTCTTCATGAACTCTCTCTTAGATTGAACCACCTTGTCTTGACTGATGGTCAGACATGTGCTAGATACTAGTACAGTCTTCAAACCATCACCCCATCTAGAGAGGAGGCACATACTGCTGGGCTTTATTTCCATCACCATAATAGCAGTGAGCCCTCACCACAGAATGCACATGTCGTTGTCCTGGCTTCCTGGCCAGCTGGACTGGGTGCTGATGTTGCCATCTTCCTTGTGAAAATTTCCAGGCCATACCTGCTTCTCATAATAAGAGGAGTGGTTGCCTGTTTTTTGTTCACTAATGGCTGTCTGTGCAGCTACTGCACCTTGTGGTGGTCTTGGGAAGCTGAGGCCATAAGGACACCTTCCCTTCATATATATTGGTCGCTACATGCTCCTTGCCCCTGCACCTGAACTCATCACCAAGCCATTATCTCCTTGTAAGCATTTCATTTACCTTTCTCTGTTTCCCTTGATCTGTCACTTTGTATTTATTTATATTTATGTGTATGGGTGTTTTCAATGCATGTGTGTAAGTACACCCATGTCACGCAATGCCTGGAGATGTAAGAAGAGAGTGTCAGATCCCATGGAACTAGAGTTATGGACGATTGTTAGCTGCCATGTGATGGTTGTTAGCTGCCATGTGGGTGCTGGGAAACAAACTCTGGTTCTCTGCAAGAACAGCTAGTGCCCCGAACTACTGAGCCATCTCTCCAGCCCCATGATCTGCCACTTTGTCCAGGCCACATCTGCCTTTCTGTGTCTTTGGGCTGAGTGTAACCTGGCCCTCACTTCAGGGAGGGATGACAGGATTTCTAGACCTCTATATTCTTTTTCCCTGAAGTCTCACCTCCATCCTGCAGGAGGAAGGAGAGCATTTCCCAATCTGCTTGATCTTCTACCCCTCAACCTGAGTCAGGGTTCCTTTTTAAAGGAACTCAGTCCAAGCAGAATGAGTCGGGGACATAAGCAGACAGCTGGAGATGTCAGTATTCTTCTAACAAAAGGCATGGCCTGGTCATGTACTTAGGTTATTTTTTGGAAGGTGAAGTATTCTGAAGATGACTGTAACTGATAAACTATAGGTGTGACTCATGCTTTGAAGTATCATCTCAGGCTCATAAAACAGCAAAGTAGTTAGTTATTCTTTCTTTCATTTTGATGAGTGGTCATTGGGATGTTCCGTCTCTCTGAAGCTCTGGCTTTCACATGAACATAGATGACATGGCTGGGTCTCCTTCCCTCTACCACCTGAGACTCCTGCTTACCCTAGGTCTCTAACCTGCATCCATTCAGTCTCTTACCCTTTGTCAGGAGCACTGCACAGGCTTTAGGGATGGATATACATCATATGCATCAGTGTTTCCTTTAAGTCTCATTATGTATCCCAGGCTGGCCTCAAATTTGCCACCCTCCTTTCTCAGCCTCCCCAGTGCTGGGATTATGGATGTGCAGCACTGTGCATTGCTCTTGCCCTATTATTCTTGTTGCTGAAGAAATTTGTTTTGTGTGCAACTACAAGGCTGACCATCCTGAAACAGATGCTTTCATTTTAACTTCACACTCCACTTGTTTGCCCTCCCTCAACCACCTCCACTGCCTGCAGAATAGCCACCCACATTCTGACTCAAGGTCAAGTTTCCAGTCTTCTCGCTTTCCTCTCTTATCTTCACACAGACCTGTGTATGCTTTACAGGCTGCCCCTTGACTCATTCCTCTGGCATGCCTGTTTCCTGCCTTCAAGTTTCCTCATGTCATGACCTCCATGGAATGTCCTCCCTAATCCTACTTTCTTCCTTTCAAGTTGCCCCAAACAGAATTTTCTGTTTGCAGAGCCTTTTCATCTCCACTTCACAGCTGAGGTGGGCATGGCTCTTCATACTCTCATTACACTGGACTGATGCATCTGTGGTGCACCTGGTCCCTGCAGGCCATATTCTTCTACCTTACTGAGTCTTCATCCTTGACTATAAGGGTCTACACTATTGATACTGGTAGTTACATTGCACGTACTGACTTTACCTTGCAAACACAAGACTATAACATAATAAGCATTTTTGTGGCAATTTTGTGTTTTATCTATTTGTTTGAGATGTGGTCTCACTCTGCAGCTCAGGCTAGCCACAAACTCATGACTTTTCTGCCTTAGCCTCATGAGTGCTGAGATCACAGATATATGCCATCCATGCCTACCTCTTTTTGCAGTTCTGTAATACATGATAAACCTTAGGAATGGGATGCTGTTAGCTACAGGCATTATTCTATGAAAATCAGTGCCAAGTTTAGGTTTCTTCTCCGATACAAGCCCAATTAATTAAACTGAGCTTGAGATATCAGATGATTTGAGTATAAAATGGAAATTTGCAAAACTTTCTTTTTTATTGCACATCACTCCTCCTTTATTATATTGATTTAGTACTGTTGTGTCTAAAGTGAGTACTGGAGCCACATGGCAGAGCCAAGCAACTGGAACATGATTCATGAGGCACGGTGAAATGCTCTCTTGGATATGATCAAGGCACATTTCACTGCCACAAAACAAGGCAGAGGAGGGATCCCAAGATAAACAACAGGAGGCACGGTGATTGGATATGGTGGGACCTTGCAGGCCAAGGAGTTTATCACATTTTGATATGAAGAATGACTTAGTTTCTGGTCACCACATGTGAGACTGTTTCAGCCACGACTAGAAACCTCAGAAGGGTTCTTGTGTACTATTAAATGTAGCACATAAACTTGATTCAGGATTGGTTCCAACCTTCTGGTGCTAGCCCCTCGAGGGTCAGGGAGGAAGTTTGTTTCTGTTTTTAAATCATCATGCAAGCCTCATTCATCTTGTACTGGAATGGTTACAGCCCCCGCTTACCGTACTGCAAAAGAGCCTAGAGCAGGCTCCAGGGACAAAAACGGGCTTGGACTTCTCATTGCTCACACCATAGCAGGATTCCTTTCTGGCCTCTTCCCAAGCAGGTCCTTAGGAAACAAAGCACTAAGAACAATTATGGGTACTACCCCTCAACTCTCCTGGGTAAAGGGAGCTTTCCCTGGGCTTGGACCAAGAACCTGCACCCCAGAGGTGACTAGATTCTGTGAAGAAGAGTGAGTGCAGGGGACAAAATACTTAAATGAATATGGAAGCACCAGTCCCCTCTGCAGCTACAGCTTGAGATTCTCAAGATTGTAGTCAGTACGACAGTGTTTGGAAAGTTGCAGGAGGCATGAATGGGCAGGGAGAATCCTCCTTAGGGTAGTAGTATGCCTGCTTACCTTCACTTCCTGACCTTGCCCTGAGCAATCACAGCTTCCATGCTCTCTTTGCTTTGTGGGCTTGATGGGCTTCACATTCTTGTCCAATTCACAGACACTGGGGATGCTAGTTGGCAGGTTCAGCTTCATGATGGCCTGTTCAGAGAGATTCTTTAGATGCTTAATGATACCCCAAAGGCTGTTGCCCTGGGCTGTGATCAGGACCCCTTCCTCTACTTGATTTGATGGACTATGTATTTGTTCAAAAAGGGCAGTGCTCTGGCAGTAGTGTCCTTCTGACCCTCACAGGAAAGTAGCTGATCCTCAGGAAGGTCTAACACCTGTGGTCCTTACTGATGTTGCAGTTGTAGGGATGATTGGGCACCATTGGATATGGTGAGAGGTCATTGGAGTGCCTTGAGATCTTTTAACCTGTGCCTCACTGTGCTTGGCAACAGTTTCTGCTTTATTGAGGCCAGTCAGACGCCATAGCGCCACTCTTTGAGGTGCCAGGTCCTCAGCACTGGCAGCCACATTTGATCACTGGCATCAGCATGTCCAGAGGGTCCAGATTGCTCTTTTCTATACTGCAGTGAAGCAGATGTCAAATCAAAATTTCCTCATCATTCTAGTATAATAAACTGTAAATTTTAGATGTTTAAAAATTTCTTCCTGGGGAGATTTTCTCTTGATCAAGAACAGAGAAAAATACTACTTTTTCTCCTAAACTCAACCCCTTTTTTGTTGAGAAGTGTTGATGGGTGTGGTTAAGGTGGGTTAATGGGTTTTGTGCTTGTAGATGAAGACCTTTAAGCATCTTTGCAGACAGGAAGTAACAGGTATCATCATCCTTCCATGAGAAGGTGGAGGATTCAGATGGGAGCGCTCTGTCAGAATGCCTCAGGACTTGTTATACAAGCATTGTAAGAATGAGATGGAAAAATGCACTTGGAAAAACCAACTCATCATGGCTGAGTCAGACACAAGTAATGTGTCACTCTGAGGAACTGCTGTTCAGAAAATCGTCTTGAGCCAGATGTGGTGGCACACACCTGTATTCCCAGCTCTCAGGAGTTCCAGGCCAGTGTGGAATACATTGCAAAACGCTGTCTCAGAAAAACTGAGACTGGCAGGTATATAGGTATACAGTAGAGTGCTTGGTTTGCATACACAAAGTAGTGGATTTAATTACCAGCATCACAACCCTGTCACCATGGCTTTGCCTAAAGATTTTCTTGAATTCAGTAGTAGTAGGGTGAAGGTTACAATTTCAGAGTTTAGTCCATATCATTTTTACACTGGGTTAGAATAGTTTTCCTTTTAGATATTGAGGAATACATACCTTTTTTATTGTATTAAAATATGCACAATATAAAATTGATTGCCTTAACCATGTTTAAGTATAGATTCAGTGGCATGAAGTACATTTCACACTGTTGTACTAGGATGACTAGTGTCTTATTTTGAGGCCCTTCCATCCTCTCAAATTGAAGCTCTGGTCTTCTGTTAAGCACCAACTGTCCATTCCTCCCTCCTCTTCCCTGCCCCTGCAAACCACGATTCTACTTTCTGTCTTTCTATGGTTTTGACTGCTTTGGTCCATCATGGAAGTGGAGTTATAGCTTTTATCTTTTTGTGTCTGGCATATGCCATGTGGCATAATGTCAAAATTCATCCATGTCATAGTATGTGACAGTATCCTCTTTTAGAGTGTGGGGGTAGTGGGGATGGACTCTTGGAGCTTAAGCATGCAAGGCCAGTGCTTTACCACTGAGCTACATTCCCAACCTCCTACTTTTTACAGGCTGAATAACATGGCATTGTGTGTATGTTTGCATTCTGATTATATGTTCACATATTAATGGAAATTTGAGTTGTTTGCATATAGTATTCAACAGCAAAACCAAAATTAGTTTCTCTTTCCCAACTCAACCAACTAGAGACCCAGATGCTTACTAGCTTGAAGGGTCTCATATTGAGATTCTGCCAATTAGCTTCAAGGAGTGACCCCAACAGTTGTTGGGGGTTTTCCCTATATCCACTCTGCATGGGAGTGGATTCCTGGGTTTTGAGTTATCTCCTCTGTCACTGTGCAGGATCTGTTCTGGGTGCTTATTCTTCCTCCAAGTCCATCCTCCATGTTCAGTGGTTGATCTGACTGACCTCTTTTGGTGTCCACAACTGTACCTTCAGGGTTTAAATACTTCCTGCTTCTGGTCCTTCCACATGTAGGCCAGCCACCTTTCTTTGGTGGCCTCAGACAGCCAATTGTGTACCATCCTTCTACTTGGGGAGCTCCTGTGTCTTTCACAGAAGACTTGTCAAAACCAAATCTCTACTAGGTGTCACTCCCATTTGGCTATATATGGTTGAGTGTGCAGTCTGAGGCAGTTGGAAATAAACTAACTCTGTCTGGTATGATATTGGAATAAAATTGTCCAGATTTTGAAATGAGATATCATTGGATGAATTGCTTCCTGTTCTCCCTAGGGGTGGTCTTTTTTCTGTTGGCTTTGTTTGCTTAAACCTAGGACCTGATGCATGCTAGGCAAGTGTTCTACTACTGAGCCCACACAAGCAGAGTCAAACTTGTTAGTCTTTTAAGACATATTCAGAGCAGGGTATGCTTAACACTGATTTCTGAATATCTTAAAATACATATCATGGTATGATCTGATTTGGATTGTGGTAAAGTTTTAGGTATTAGCAAATATATGGAGAATTTGAAGTTTTAATGGACTTTTGGTAGGAAGTAGAATGTTATAGTTGCTTTTGAAAACAACTGATGGTTTGTCAAAATGTTAAATATGGTTACTATAGGACACAGCATTTCTACTTGTAGATATACCCAACAAAAATGGAATACATATCCACATGAAACCTTGTGTGTAGACATTCATAATGGCTTTATTCATAATTATCAAAAGTAGAAACAACTTAAATGATCATCAGGTGATAAATGCCCAAACAAAATGTGCTTTGTTCATACCATGGAATATTATTCAGCCATAAAATGTAATGAAGTACTGACACATGCTACAACATGGATGAATAGTGAATGTATTATGCTAAATTATAGAAGTCAAATATAAAAGGTTACATATTGTATTGTGTGGTTATATGAACTTTCCAAAGTAAAAAAGTCTATAGACCTAGAAAGCTGAGTATGATGGTGGCAGTGTAGGACTGTATCCTACATTCAGGAGACTGACGAGGAGAGCAGTTCAAGACATCCCTGGGTTACAAGAGTAACATAGCCCTCTAGTAGATCACTAGCCTTGTGCATACAAGATTCTGAATTTAGTTTTCTGTACTGGAAGGAAGGAAGGAAGGAAGGAAGGAAGGAAGGAAGGAAGGAAGGAAGGAAGGAGAAGGAAGGAAGGAAGGAAGAGAAAGAGAGAAAGGGAGGAAGAGAGAAAGGGGAGAAAGGAGGAAGGGAGGGAGGAAATTGAGATTGCCAGATGATGGGAGTGTTAGAACAAGAATGCTTAGTGAGCATGAAGTTATTTTTAGGGTCAGGAAAATGATTTGAAGTACATGAATGTACTAAAAGTTATACAAATGTCTTCCTTCTATGAGTGAATGTATGCTCTTTGAAGTATATTTCAATAAAGACATTACTAAACAAGGTATAGAGTAAACTATAAGAAATAATTATTAAACAATAAAATGGCCCAAAATTATTGTTTGAATAAAGGAAATCCAGAAGCAGAATCTGATTTTTGAATCCTTTATATTTGGTTATGTGGCATCATAGTTAGTTTTTGTTAATTTGATGCGAACCTAGAGTCAGAGGGAAAGAGGAAACCACAACTGAAGAATTTCCCAGATCAGATTGGCCTGTAGTCATGTCTGTGGGGCATTTTCTTGATTGCTAATTGATGTAGGTGGGTCCAGCCCTCTGTGGATGGTGCCATCCCTGGGCAGGTGGGCCTGGGCTGTATGAGAAAAGTAGCAGTGCTCCTCCATGGTCTCTGTTTCCGTTCCTGCCTCCAGGTTTCTCCCTTGAGTTACTGCCTTGGCTTCCCTTAATGAAGTAAGCTGAGATGAACCCTTTTTTTCCCTGAGCTGGTTTTGGTTTTATCACAGCAACAGTAAACAAAGTAGAACAGACTGGTTCCAAGTCATTCCATTCTTTCTACAGTGAACTTGTGTCCTGGGGGGCTGATCAGGATGAGGAATGCTGTGTCAGAGGCATGTTACTGCAACCCTGGTCCAGCACAGTGGTAATGGAGTCAGCCTCAAAGTCTGTTTGTTCAGAATTTTCTGGGTCTTTTCAATTCTGGTTCATCTTGAAGCCATGTCCTGGATGAGCCCTAGGATTATGGTATTCCCAGCTGCATTCAAGGAACTTGCTGTGGCTCATTAAGTCTTATAGCACCAACTTCTCTGTTACAGATTGAAGAAGGAAGTAAAGCTGCAGCAGTTGACAAGTTACTGGCTGGAGATGAGATCGTGGGTATCAATGACATAGGTCTGTCAGGGTTCAGACAAGAAGCAATTTGCCTGGTGAAGGGTTCCCACAAGATCCTGAAGCTGGTGGTCAAAAGGTAAGCTGTGTGCCTCTTCTGTGTTCACCAAGACAAACATGAGAGAGTAGAATGCTAAAATGCCAAGTTTGAGTGTCTTACCTGTAGCATTACAGAAATCTCAATGTGTGTGTGTGTGCACTTGAATTCCCATCATAACTTCTTGGGACGCTTTTAGGATCCCCATCAGATACCTGAACATATGCTCAAGTCTTTTCTAGAAAATACCATAGTATTTACATGTAACCCATGCACATCTTCTCATGACCCAATGTGATATAAATAATATTTCACTAGTTACTTTTACATTTCTATAACAAAAATAGCTGACAGAGGCCACATAAAGGTAGAAACACTTATTCTTGGCTCATGTGTCCAAGAGATTTCTGTCCATGATGGTTGAGAAGGCATCATGGAATTTATGGTAATGGGAGTGTGTGGCAAAGACTCCTCCCTCACTTTTTTTCTGACAAAGGAACAGAAGAGATGAACTAAGACCGCAGATGGGCTAAAACTGTCAAAGACTCCTCTTTAGTGACCTTCAGTTAGTCAGGCCCCACATCCAAGAAGGTCCATAGCCTACATAATAGCACTAAAATCTGGAGGGATGAACCTTTAGAACATGAGCCTGTGGGGACACTTTGGATTCAAATTGTAAGTTATTACATTAGATTCTTTAGGGGTGGATGACAAAAATAGTTGATACGTGTATCAATTATATCAATAGATGTAACTTTTGGCTAAAGTATTTTAACACTGAAATAGTTTATGGATATACAACCCATAGACACAGAGGGCTGACTAGATCTTGACCAAAGTTGAACCCAGAATCAAACATTAAAAGGATTTCTTATTTTATACTACTGTTTTTTTTCAAGTTTTTAATTAAGTGATTTTGAATACTCTTTTCTTTGGAAATATCTAGATGTGTCTGTCAGTAGAGAGAAAACTCTGCTTCTGTTCCTAGTAAAGGGATGTATTCTTGCCTGTTGTTCATACAAGGTGTTTTTGTTTTTTGTTCATGAAAGACCTAGTGTTGCATCACAGATGTAAACACCAGCTATAGCATTTCTAAGCCATATTACAGCAGTGCTTTAAAAAGTCAGCCTGACTCTGAGCAGTCTGTTTTAAGGCCAAGAGTGGACCTGAGGTGCTAAGCACTTGTTCTTCAAATTTCTTTTGGAACTGGGCTCTCAAGCAAGGACTTTGCTCATTCTTTATTGAAACAGCATCTCTGGTATGAAGTGGGGAAGTAAAAGTCAGACCCTTATCTTATCAGAGAATCTTATGCTTTCTTATTCCTAGACCTAGACCAACACATACACACAATCATAAACATTGCTATAAATTTCGCTCATTGCTTTCAGTAAGCACTGTGTTTGCAGGGGTTTGATACTTTGATATGTAAAAACATGCATACACACATTCATACACTATCATCACTATCATGGGTGGAGGGCAAGGAAGGGTCCTGAGGCGTTAAGGTTATAGGTCCAGGTCACAAGAGGAACACATACCACTATAAGCAAGCTATGATGAGAAAAGTGACTCCCACAACTGGCCACCAGGCATGCTGTGTTGAGGGCTGAGGGGAACAAACTGTGCCTGTTCCTATAAATTAGAATGACGGTGGGGGCTTGGAAATGAAAATGAATGAAATGGGAGCTATGAAAATGAAATTAGAGACACAATGCCTTTATGTACAAGATGAAAATAGTACTCTCAGGTACTATGAGAACATTTGTGCCATATTGTTTTCAGAGAGAAAGAAACTTGTACATTGGTTTTTATGCTGGCTACCTGAAGGTAAAATGACTCCATTTTTGTTTGTTATCTTTTTTTTGAGACAGAATCTCACTTGGCTCAGACTGACCTTAAATTCACTGTGTACTGGTGTTGACTTTGAACTCTTAATCCTCTTACCTCCACTTCTTTTTAAAAAAATATTTATGTTATTTTTTATGTGTTTGAGTGTATTGCCTACGTGTGTGTAAGTGCACCCATGTTGTGCAGTGCCCAAGGAGGTCAGAAGGCGTTGTCAGTTTTCCTGAAACCGAAGATACAGACGGTTGTTAGCTGCCATGTGAGTGCTGGGAATTGAACTGGGGTCCTCTTCAAGAGCAGTCACTGCTGTTAACCAATGAGCCATCTCTCTAGTCTCTTGCCTCTACTTCTTAAACACTAAAATTACAATTATGTGACCCTGAGCTACATGTAGTTTTTGATAGAATTGATGCATTCTTTAAAAAATTGGCTATAAAATTTTAATTAAAAAGTTGAGGCAGACATAGATGGATCTCTGTGAGATGGAGACTACCCTGATATACATAGAGCCCTCCAGGCATGCTAGGACTACAGGGAGACCCTGTCTCAAAAACACACATACACACACATATACACCCAACATAAAACAATAAAAAATGTTGAATCAGTTTTACAGTTTTTTTTTTTCAATTTTAGCACAGACCTAAAAGGACAGATTTCTAAGGAAATTTTCCTTCCTTCCTTTTTCTTTCTTTTTTTCTACAAACAATATTCAAGATGGAGGAGGGCCAAGTGAGATGGTTCAGTGAGTAAAGTCTGCGCATGCCTATAAGTGTGAGGACCAGAATTCAGATCTCTAGGGTCCGTGTGAATGCTGGGCAGGTGTCTGGCATGGTAGCCTCTCTGTAGTCCCAGGCCCTGGAAGGCAGAAACAGGGATTCCTGAAGCAAGCTGGCAAGCTAGACTAGCCAAGTTAGTGAGTTTTGGATTCAATTAGAGAGAGACCCTGCCTGGATATGTAAGGTAGAGAGTGATTGACAAAGATACCTGAAGTCAACTTCTGGTCTGCGCATGCACATACACACATGAACACACACACATGCAGAAGAAATGAAGAAAGAAAAAGTGTTCTTTGTATATTCATTTATCAACCCTCATTTCTAAAGCTATTGAATACCTTTTTGGTTTTGTTTGGTTTTGTTTTGAAAGTATTGGGGATCAAACCCAGGTCCTTACACATAAATGCTGAGTGAATGCTGTACTAATCAAATACACCTGCAGTCCTAAGCACCTAAACAGCTTTTTGTGGGGTGAAGCTTTTTGAGACAGGGTCTCCCTGTAGCCCTAGTTAGCCTGGAGCTCGTTATGTAGACCACAGTGGCCTGGATTTCAGAGATCAGCCTCCCAAGTGCTGGGATTAAAGATATGCACCACCATGCCCAGTTTAACACCTAAGTACTTTTAATAAGTCCTTATAACTCAGAAGACACAATCTCAGAATGACAGTTTCTGATGCATTTGAGGAAGGTGGGCTGTAAGACTGTTATTGTGCTACCACAATTCCTTGATTGCCTCATGACCCTTGAAAGAAAGTCCTTTGTTATTGTGAGAGTCAATTAGATGTAGTCTTGAGAGAAAGCTAATTCTAAAGAGGTAAGACTAGGTGTCACACATTGCCACTGGGGATTGTTACTCAGCCCCCAAGCCAAAGGGAATTCCTTCTTGTTTTGCTTCCTGTGTCTCACTTACTGGTTCTGAATAGTGCCAGAACCTGACTCTGACTTTTATTGTTATCTCTTGAATGTCCAAGACACAAGCGTTGAATCCTGGAGACTTCTCTGGCCATCTGAATTCTTTGCACATGAATTTTTGAGTCAGAAGGTTTGTGGTGTGTGATGAACGTGCAAGCAGTTTCTTAGCCTACCTGCTTTTGATATCAAATCTAGTGTAAGATGTTTTCAGTGTGTTTTTTTCTCTGTAAATGTGGTAGGTGGAAACAGTTTTATTGATTACTTTGTATTTCTGTAATTATGAGAGAAGGTGGTCATCACTATATATGTTATAATTTGTTTTTAAGGTAGAATTATATATCTAAGGACATCAATAGACAGGCTGAAGACTGTTTAAAAGAAGGTGTAGGTGCTTCCTGGGAAGCAGAGAGGAGGAAGAGCACCTGCTGGCAGGTGTGTAGCTAAGGAGGCATTTAAAAGACTTTTGGAAGAGGAGTTAAACTTTTGTCCTGAAGGACTGATGGAGGCCACTGTGGAGAAACCGTGTTTTATATTCTTTCTCCGTGCCTTAGGCAACCACATAATCTACTTTCTGTTCCTGTGGATTAGTTAGCAGTTACTAGTATTTTATATTGGGCTCCAAGATGGAACATACCTTCTTACAAAAAGCTTCTGCACCTGTGGTGTGGCTCCATGGTAAAGCATGTGCTCAGCATGCCTGATATCCTGGTTTGAATCTCAGCACTGAAAGAAAAGAGCCTAGTATATAAAGAGTCATTCTGTGATTCAGAGCCTGAGCTACAAACAAAAATAATCATATATTGCCCTTCTAAGGGGCATGACCAAGAAATGTACTCCCTGCACCTGCCTACCTATGGAGACTGAGAAGCAGTGGTGAGGCAGTGCATATACCCCTGTGTAAAGCACCTGTTAACACTTGAATATTAGTCTCTGCCTAGATTCCTCTCCCTTAATGACAGCCGTTCCCTGCTTTTATTTCCTGTGCTCCTTTTATCTTACTGTGTGTGGTGACTAGGGACAAAACAACCCTAGGATAAGATTTCAATAGCTCAGTTTCTCAAAGCGATGGCATCTTATTTCATGAGGCCCTGGCAATCTCATCCTCATTAAGAGGAGGTGCTAGGACAGTGATGCTTGAAGAGACACAGTGATGTAGCTCTCCCCAGCTAAGATTCTTTCATAGACAGCACAGAGTATGTGGTGCTTCTCCCTCAGGGCTGAAAATAGCTAGAAAAAATAAAAAACTCAGAACAGTCATCACCAGCAAGAACACATGTTCTCCTTCATGATGCCCAAGTTGCATGTGGGCCCATGGGCTGTGGGGTAGGGAGGACTCTACAGGATCCATGGTGGGCCATGACCATTTGAGTCCAGCATGCATACTTTGGGCTCTTTGTTGTCTAAGGGGTTTATGGTTTCATCTTTGCTTGTCCAGGGAAGTGTCTGTTTGGAAGGATTTATATAGTCCTTTAGTGTGTATTTGTCTCTGTGTAGTTGTCAACTGCTGTGTTGGCCTCAGTGTGCAGTTCTGCCTCCTGGAGATTTGAGGGGCAGGACTGGCATGGGTCTGGGCTCCGGGTTTTTCATAGAAGGTCATAGTGGTTTGGCCACTTATTGAATTAAGCAAATATGCTTGTAGAAGAAGCTGAGGTAGACAGAAACAAAAGAACTGGATAGAGTTCAGCCTGGGTTACAGAGTAAGTTCAAAGTCAACTTGGATAATATAACCTGATTATTTCAAAAAAAAGAGAGAGAAGGGTTTGGAATACAGCTCAGTAGTAGATAGAGCATTTGCTTAACATGTGTGGGTTCAGTTTCTAGCACTACACAAACAAACAGAAATGAACCTGTGAAGGTAGACACCCTAGGGGGGAATTTCTTTTCAACACTTTACATAAATTATTTTCTGAAGCTGGTAATTATTCTTTCAGTCTCTTTCCCCAAATTTACATTGTAGTATTAGGTTTCATTACAATGATGTGTACCTATTACTTCATTCTTAATCCCATTCTGTGTGGTTCCTGGTGATCCTGTCCTTTGTTGGGGCTGCATCATGGTAGGGTTGATTCTACTGCTTCTGGTTTCTTTGCTGGCAGCTGTTAACCGTTTTGTGAATCTAATTATATCCACTAAGCTTGCACTCAGGAGCAGATTAGCACCAAAGGGGAGGTTTTTCTTTTGCTGGAAGCCGCAAGGGTTAGGCAGCCCGTGCCCTGTGGTTACACATTCACAGAGAGCAGCCTTCAGATGCAAGGACAGTGGTCTTGCTTGCTGGCAACAAACTGGGAGCAAAGTTTGTGCAACATAAATCTCTTTTCAGATATGGCAGAGTTGCATTGACTTCAGATTTAGACTGGTACTGTCTAGTGTTCCCCTAGCCTTGAGCTGGTGACTTTGTGACCCCAGTGCTGATTATTAGCACAGATACTCCTGTTCGTAGGTATTTGCAGTGGTGTGGCAGAAGTGACTGGTTTACTGAGACAGCAGCAGGTTGTGTCTTTTGTCTCCTTCTTTTTTCTCTTTGCTTCTCTTCTCCAGAGAGCACTTCCTTGGGCAGAATTTCCCCAGAAAGAGGAGAGTCTTGGGAGAATGCTCCAAAAAAGGTTGCTGGCATTGTTGGGTAAAACCCAGGCTTTGGGGGGTGGTATGATATTGTTTGTTCATGGATGCGTGCCTTATTTCTATTCTGTGAGCACTTGGGGACACGTGGCTAGTCACTGCTGTGCTTATCTTTTGGTTGAAATAGAGGAGATGCTAAAGTTTATGCCGTGATTTGTTTGGGCTGCTTTCCAGTATTTTCTGTTTTAAAGTCAGGAGAAGAAAGCAAACCACATGGTTCAGAATTGTTTTATGTTTGATTTGGCTTTAGTGTGTAGCTTAAGTAATTTAATTGGGTGGATCTATGTGTGAGACATTTCATTTTCTAGGATGACATAGAGAATGGTTAAAAGTTAAATTTTTGTTTTTCATTCATTTATTCATTGTAATAAGGAACTAAGTATTTATGAAGCCTGTATGCATACTGTAACCAAAGCATGCAAATGATATTTGTAAAATTTACTTTGGCAGGATTACAGGTTAAAGATTTCTAATGAGCGAAAAAAAATTTACTTTGAAAACATTGATGGCTTTTAGTTTTTATTAGTTTTTTGCTATTTTAATTTTTTTTAGTTATACAAAAGAATATAATTTATTATGACGTTTATTCACACACAGAGACATATTTCTGTACTTTGCTCATGCTTGCCTTTTGTTTTCTTCTGGTGCTCGAGATTGAACTCAGGGCCTTACTTATTGCCAGGCAAGTGCTTTACCATTGAGTTACATCCCAGCCCGATTGATGGCTTTTAATATATTAAGAGATGCATCAAGAGGAACTGTTATTTGGGGGAGATGGAGAGATGATGACTCTGTGGTTAAGAGCAGTGGCTGCTCTCTCTAAGGGCCCAGGTTTGGTCTCCAACCTCCACATGGTAACTAACAACTGTCCATAACTCCAGTTCCAAGGGATCTGATGCCCTTTTCTGACCTCTGCTAGCGCTGCATCACTCTGTGCCCTTACACATATTCTGGAAAAACATGTACACAGAAAATAAAAATAAATTAATTGATTAAAATGAGAAAGAAGTTATTATTTTTATTTAGTTGAGATTTCTAGAGGAACTGAATTTTTTTTCTGTTTTTTAAGACAGTCTCACTAAATAACACAGACTGTCCTCAAACTTGAGGTGCTCCTGCCTCAGCTGGAATTATAGATATAGATGTGTACCACAGCCCTCAGCTGAGAGGAATTGTAAATTTCTTAACTTACCTCAAATGCTAGAGATTATGTTAAATTTGGGGTCTGGGGAATTGTTTAACAGTAAAGTTAATGTTTTTGTTTATTGTGTTATTTATGATAGACAAGCACAGTACCATTGAGCCATAGCCCCAACTAATTTTTTAAAGGCTACCTGTCTTGAGGCCCACCCAACTTGCAGGCCTCAGCTTTAGGAAAAGAGGTTTCTCTGTGCTGACTGAATTCTTATGTGTAGTTGAATTGAAAAGAGAAGTGTGCTGAGGAGACTGTGGAGTGGAGTGTCTCAGGATGACTTCTTTTGATACTTGCGAGTTCCAGGAAGAAGGGGGCTGGTGAGCTACAGCCTAGAAGACACCAGCACCCCCCCCCACCTAAGCTCTTAATGGTCTTGCCTGGGCAGGAGGGCCCATGTTTAGGTTGTATCAAGCATGCACTCACTCTTGTTGTCACTTGTAAAAGACAAGTGGATCCCAGGGATCCCTGCTCTGTCCTTGGGTTTAGCCATGCTGGGAGGATGTCCTGTTGCTCTAGGTCTCTAGGTTGACTGCTTGTACATGAGCATAGGCTACATAATGTTACCCTGCCACAAAAAAAATAAAAAAATAAACAAGGGGCTTGGCTCAGTGGTTAAGAGCACTTACTGCCCTTCCAGGGGATCCAGTGCCCTCTCCTGGCCTCCATGGACATACATGCAGGCAAAACACTCATACACATAATATAAAAGTAAATTAGAAACTTAAAAAAAATAAAGAAGCTGAGTGTGGTGGCACATGCCATTAATCTTAGCCCTCCAGAGGGAGAAGCAAATGGATCTACATAGCACGTTCCAGGCCAGCTGAGGCTATAAGGAGACCCCGTCTCAAAACCCCAAACCAAAACCTAAACCCAAAATGAATAAATAACTCAAGTCTTTCTGGCTTTGGGATTGCTCATGTGCAGGTGGGGCAGTTGTTGTTGTGACTCTGCTGCAGGTACAGGAGGTGTCAGGTAGCTGAAAAATGCCTATGTTACTTGTCTGTTTTGGTAGGTTTGCTTGCCTTAAATCATAGCCAGGGTAGCTTGTCTATAGCTGCAGTGAAATAACAACAACAAAACCAACAGAAACAAAACATAGGATATGGATATTTGTTGAGCAGTTTCTCTAGTTTTACTTTCCAGATGTAACACTGTTGTACGTTTGTCATCATCATCATCATCATCATCATCATCATTTTCAGTGCTGTGGATGAAATCCAGAGCTTCATAAATGCTAGGCAGATAGTCTACTCCTGAACTACCCCCAGCCCTTGCTTTCTTTAAATTTAAGGATTTTGTGGATATGTGCAGTGATGCTACATGTGAGGTCTTAGTTATAGTTCTCCAACATGGAAAGCATTGAGAACAGTATAGATTATTTAATTATGCTTTGTCTTTCTTTTTTGAGACAGAGTCTCAGGTGTTCTAGGTTGATCTCAAGTACTCAAGGATGACCTTGAGTCCTCCAGCCTCCACCTTACAAGTTCTGGGATTATAGGTGTGTGCCATCAGGCCTGGCTTCAAAGTGTTATTTAACTAATATAGCATTTGACTATTCACATTCAGTAAGCCTGTATTCTTTCTTTTTTTATTTTACAAAGTCTTGAATTTTAATCTAAGTTACCCTTGAACTTGAAATTCTCCTGCCTCAGCTTCCCAAATGCTGCCGTTACAGGTGTGTACCACCACAAACAGCAGCCATTCCTTTGTATTCAACAGACTTGGTGGTAAATTTCATGTACTTCATTTTTTTCTTTGATTTTATACTGAAATTCCATCTGTTTTCATGGTCAAAGCTCAACATTTCTTTGGCATGTGGTGATGTTAACATCACTCTCTTGGGTTGTCTTTCCTACATGTTATGTCTCTGTTTTTCATTCCTTTTTCTAGGAGAACCTTCTAAAATCTCAACATTTTACTTGGGGATGCTGAGGAGGAACACAGACTCCAAGAAGGGACTTTTTTTTCTTTTTTGAACAGACAAGGTAGAGCCAGAATCCACCTTATGTTTGTATGAAGGTGCCTTTTCCTTTATGTGAAGAATTAGGGGACTTTGAATAATTGCCAAGGACCAACGAAATTTCCCGTTTTCCCCACCCTGGCCCTTCTGGAATCATCCTGCTCAATTTGTGTTTTCTGGGGTTTGTACTTTTGGGGCCTTTGCATACCCCTCCACAGACCATGGGCTCTTCCACTGGCACTTTTGCTGTCACTGAGAGACCCCCCTAGGGTTATTTTCTACCTGGCCCTTTATAGCAGGGCTCTTTCCAACTTCTACCTCTTATTATTTCTGACTCCCGAAGACACCAAGAACTCTTCCTTTCTCCTCAGTGTGAACTAATAGTGCTCAACTTTTCCCCATCACAGTTTCCAAGGAGCTGTGTTTGGCCTCGTTTCTGCAGAGTCACAGAATGGTGACTAGCTGGGCCTCCAGCCAGCACTTGGTGCTTACTGAATGAACTGTGTGGCTAATCAGACACAGATTGTATGTGGAGAGTTCGTGAAACTTTCTTTTACAAGGTTTTATATATATATATATATATATATATATATATATATATATATATATATACATATATATATATATACATATATATATATATACACACACACATATGTGTGTGTGTGTGTGTGTGTCTGTGTCTGTGTGTGAAAAAAACAGTACTAATGAATTTTTAAATATTTTTGAGAAGAAAGGAATTCTGCCCTTGTAGACAATGAAGCTTTAATTGAAGTAGCTATTCGGATAATGAACAAAATGAAGCAGAAGCCAGGTCTTTTGGTACTTGCTTATAATCACAGCACTCAGGGAGATTGAGGCAGGAAGAGCACAGGTTTGAGGCCAGCCTGGACTATACAGTAAAGCTCTGTGTCAAATCAAAGCAAAACAATAAGAAAGAAACGGAAGTAAAACAAACCTAAAAAGAAACAGAATATTTAATATATAGACCTGTTGCTTTTGTATTGGTGAGTAGAACTCTTTCTTTTCTAAAAATAAAATTGCCCAAAGACTACCTAGCATATGAAATTATTTTTTAAAAATTAAAGTAAGTTTAAATGAATTTTTGGTGCAAGATTTGTAGGAAAGGATTTCAGAAAGACTGGATTTTTTTCTTCTTTTCATTTTTAAAGAGTTACTAGAATGTCAGTCAGGGAAATCTTCACTGCTCTTTTCATGGCCTAGGGGACGTGGTGCTCTCAGAGGATCCAGTGTCAGGTCGTTTATCTCTCCCACCATGGCACACACTAGAGCCTATCTGTGTCCTACTGCTGGTATCTGAATTGCTGTGGACCAGGTGGCTTAAAACTCCCTCATGTTGGAAACTATGAGAGACTTATTAAAGAGACTGTTTCAGGTCTCCTCCTATTGCTTCTGTGTGGGCTTCTAGCCAAATGGATGATGAGAGTGGACAGGGGCCAGTGCTCCAAGTCAAAGTGGATAGAACCTGGGGCAGAGGAAAGATGACAGAGGGTGGCCAATAGATGTTGCCAGTGAGAGTTCCATCTCCAGGGCTGTGACAGACAGTCTACTTCGCAGGTGCTTCTCCCTCTTCTTAACACAAATGCAGCTGTTTCTGGACATCAGAAGTATCAGCCAGCCAGATGATCGCTTGATTCCAAAATGTGTCCATGGTGCTCCAGGGAATTTGTGAAAACAAAACATACATTTTAAGAAAATCGCACTGTCCCCTCTAGCCATGGAAATTTTTTCTATAGCATATGAGTATAACTTACTCGTGTATCTTTGTTTATTAAAAAGAGAGTCTGAGCTGGGGATGCCTTTAATCCCAGCACTCAGGAGGCAGAGGCAGGTGGATCTCTGTGAGATCGAGGACAGTCTAGACTAGATAGTTTCAGGCCAGTAGGGTCTACAGGGAGACCCTATCTCAAAAAAAAAATCTTGATGAGCATTGTAACTGCCATATCTTCTTGAAATAACTATGTGCATCTCTGTATTGCCTCTTAAAAAGGAGTTTCTGTTCTGCTTTCCATGTCTTCATAGCCTCTCTGAACATTTCCCATTATCCTCACATAGTTCTCAAAGACATGAACCAGGTGAGATGCAATTTCTGCAAGTGTTGGCAGTCTCAGCTTCCTAAGACTCCTTTCTGTTAGCCTTGGAGGACCTTCCAGACATGTGTCCACCTGGGTGTCTTGGGGAACCCTCTTGCACATAATCAGCTGTAGTGCTGACATCTGATTTCTATTGATGACTTTTTTAAGACTAATTAAGTCAGAGTCGTGCTATGAAGACTGGGCCAGCCTCAAACTTCTGGGAATCCTTCTGACTCCAATAGGGTGTGAGTCACCGTACTTCATTTTGTGGTTTTGTTGCCATACATGAGACTCATCAGCTCTCTTAATCTTTAAGGCTGTTTATAATAGTTACATTTGTAGTTGGACATTTGAATGTTCTCAGTTTCTTGGCCAACATATCTGTTCTGTGAAAGTGTGGCCAGGGAGGTGTACTAGAGTTCTTTTAAATGCTGCCTGATGGATAGACATTTGGGAGATAGAGTGCTGTTGATCACAGGTGGCTTTCACACAGCATGGGGAGGATGGAGAGCCAACCGTTTTCTTTGTTTTCCAACATAAATAGGTTTATAGAAAGGTGCACTACAAAGGGTAAGAAAAGAAACAGTTCATTTGGATGTGCTCCAGTGCTGGGTATGGTGTGAGTTCCTTCTGTGCCATTCTTGCAGCAGTTTTCTTTATGCTGGAGGACCATGGGACAGAGTATGGTGTACGTGTGTATAACAGGGACAGGATAGAGGGCAGTAAAAGCAGTTTCCTTTCTCTGGCCAGGGGAGAGATAAGGTAATGCAGCCGATGGGATAAGAGAAGCTCTGCAGCTTTCATCCTGTGTCTGCTGCTGCTACTGCTGCAGGTATGCCTTTGATGTCTTGTATCAGTTTCAGCTCCTGAGGGTGTTTGGGAATTTGTATCTTTCCTCAATTCTCTTTATGTTTAAAGGCAAGAACTCCTTTACTCTTGTCCCATAGGACTAGATATTATCAGGCATGGTGTTCCTGTCCACAATATGGCATTGTCTACAGTGCTGCCTAGGAAATAAAGCACTTTCTATAAATCTCCCACAATGCCATTAAGTAGTCATCTGGTCTCTTTTTCTTTCTTCTATTTATTATTTTGTTTTTCCTTTTTGAAATAAAAAATATTATTTGAGACAGGATCATGACATGTAGCCTCAGCTTGCTATGTAGCCCAAACTGGATTTAAATTCTAGATGCTTCTGCATCACGCTATGGAGTATTGGGTTCCAGGCTTGCACCCTTAGACCTGGCTTTTTTTCATGTAGTAGATACACAGAGTTATCATTGAGTGCTCTAACATGTCTTTTTAACATTCATTGAACTTGCAAGAGATACACCAACATACCAGTCAAATGGTTAACATCATTCTAGTAGGTTCTGCCATCTGGAACATTCTCAGCTCAGTAGGTTTATAAGACATTGGCCACAGATACTCAGGAACTGTGACTCCAAGAAGGAAGAGCATAGCCTGAGGACAGATTCATACCAGTTGCCCTGAGCTGGGACACAAAGTTGTGAATCCTGAAGAGAGTGGCAGGGGGAGGCGAGGAGAAAAAGGGTGTTCATGGTTGACTTTTCCTAGATAGATAAATATCTCTTTACCTTGGATAGGCGACTAACAACAGACCAAAGAAATACTTCTACTTAATTCTAGCTTAGTGAAACAGTGAGTTTATTGAGGCTATTTAGAGCATGGGTGGCGCAGGGGCAGTTGTATCATTGAGAAGTTCACCTCAGCATGGGTGAGGACTCACAGAGTTGCATTTCTGGAGCTCCACAAGGAGTCTCATCTCTCCGGCAATTGTCTGCTGCTTCTCTGACTTTGAGAGGAGTCTTGTGAATCTTAGAATTTTCTCAGCTTACCAAACCTGGCAATTTCATTAGCTTCCCAGCCTTGTGAACTTTTCTCTTTCTTCCTGAAAAGAATGTTTCAATTCAAAGGCTAGGTAACTATACAACAGACCGGAACAGGGATCCTGGGCCACAGCAAAGATACCTGACCCAACAAACACTGAGGTCCTAACTCTGGGGCAGGTCTTTGCTAGACCCGAGAATTGCTTTGTCCACAAGTCAGCAAGTGATACTGCTGGACCTCGAGCACCCCTGGTGATAAGCCAGGCAGAGCCTGAGGACCAGGGAGTATGGAAAACCGTCTTTGGAAGGTGAGGGCAGCTGATATTTGGAAGGAGTGCAGAGATAGAGAAAACACGTGAGGAGGCTAGCCAGAGCTGTGTAGCAGAGAGCTTTAACTCGGAGAAGTTAGAGACTAACTGGGAGAGAGAAAGGTTTTCTAGAGGCTTGGTAAGAAAAGGAAGGAAGCAGTCAGGGAAAGTCAGACCTTCCTCTGTTGCATAGAGGTGCTTCTTAATTTGTATGAAGTATTAGAGACGTGTGTGTACCTGCTAGGGACCAGCTAAATTCTCTTCTCCCTCACCCTGGATCTTTTGGAAGCAACCTGCTCACCTGTGCTTTCTGTGGGGCTTTTGGGGTGGGAAGGTTACACACCCCTCCCCAGACCATAGGGTCTTCCACTGGTGCTTTTGCAGTCACTGAGGCCCCTAGACTATTTCTGGCACATTTCTACCCTGTGCTTTTAATGAAATAGTCTTTTTAACTTCTGCCTCTTATGTCTTAGACTCTCCAAGACACCAAGAGCTGTTTTGTTTTTCAGATTTTTTAAATTGAATCATTGTGTGTTTCAAACACATCTCAATCAGCCTTAATCATCTTTACATCCCTTTCCCCACCAGCACCCCCATAGCCCCCCAACTGGAATCCATACATTCTTTCATCTGTGTTAAGGTCTATTGTGTCAAGTTAGTGTCCCCAGATGATCTCAGTGCAGGTTCATCCACTGAGGTCTAGGCAGCCTACTCAGAGTCCCTCTCTTAGGAAGAATAGCTCATCCTCACCAAACAGTCATCAGTTACCAATATTTCTTCAGCAAAGATCAGGCACCATTTCCACAGTGCCATGCTGGTTTTTTGTGTGCTTGAGTTTGCATGGACCTTGAGCATGCTGAAACAATTGCTGAAGGTTCATACGAGCAGGGTCCCAGAAGCTTGTAGGCTTATATTAACATGTGGTAAGGTACCTCCTCCCTAGGTCTCACAGTCTTTCTGCCCCTCTTCCACAGTGGTCCCTGAGCCCTGGGTGAGTGAAAATGTAAGAGGTCACAAATGGCTAAATCGTGAAGATTAGGAAACTGTAGAATGAGGGTCCCTGGATACCATGAACTCTTACTCCACTCTCAGTATAATAGCCCCTGGCCTGCCCCAATAAATCTTTAGATAGAGAGATTGTTCTATTTCTGGGTTCTATTTCTGCAGGCTTTCAGAAGGTGGAGTAGCTTGGTCTCCTGCCTGCACTTACCATTTGTTGAATAACTATTGTAGGATGACCAGACACAGGCTGTATTTTGGGAGGTGGTGCAGCTTCACTTTCTTCTAAAAGGTTATAAAAATAATCCAACACAAATGTGATTATTTATTTATTATTTATTTTCTTATTTATTTTGAGGCGAGGGAAGAGTTTCTGCACTTCTTGGGAATAAGAGTTCATTACAGTAGTTATGCTAAGAATTAACAAAATGAAGCAGAAGCTGGGTCTTGTGTTGGGCAATCACAATTTTGAGGCCAGTCTGAACTGCATAACAGGTTTCAGGTCAGTCCAGACTATAAATTGAGACAATCTCATAAAACAGAGCAAACAAACAAAAAGCACAAAAAAAGAAGAAAGAGAGAAAAACAGAATTTTTTATAACAATACCAGATTTTTTACTGGTGAGCTGAACCCTGACCTCTTGAAAAAATATTCACATATTAGGCTCGGAAGCTGACTCAATTGGTAAGGCACTTGCTATGTAAGCATGAGGACCTGAGTTCAGGGCTCCAGATCCCATGTAAAGCCAGATGCAGTACCATATGTCTATAATCCTAGTGTTCTTATTGCAAAATGGGAGATGAAGGCAAGAGAATCCCCAGAAGCTTGCAGGCCAGCTGGCTTGGTGTACAGAGACAAGCAACAAGAAACCCTTTCTCAAACAAGGTGAAAGGTGAGGATTGACACCAAGGTGGCCCTCTGATTGCCACACATGCCCTGTGGCACATGTGTTCCCTCCACAGAAGTGTGTACATGCACACACACACTTACTTTTAAAAAGTATCTAGGTAGGTAGGGCTATAAAATTATTTTGAAAAATCGAAGTACATAATACATTTTGGTGTACATTTGTGGCAAAAGATTTCAGAAAAAGTTATTAGAGCATCAGCAGTGAAATCTTTACTGTTCTTGCATGGCCTAGCAACTGGTACAAGCTCAGTGGTGTCGAGGCTCTGCTTCAGGCTATCTGTATCTTCCACCGTGGCATGCAATGGGTTGTGTCCTGTCCCCTATGCCCATGTTATTAGGGGCCACTGACTTAAAGCTCACCTGACTGTGTATGTTGTTTTGGAGGAAATAGGAGAGCCTTTTTAAAAGCCAAATTTCAAGTTTCCTCTTCTTATCACCTGGGAATGGGTAGAACCGAGCCAAAGGAGTGGTGAGTATGGGTGGGCCACTAGATGGTGCCAGAGAACATTCCATCTCCCCAGGATTGCCTGATAGGCTGGTCAGCCCCTAGGTGCTCCTCTTTCTTACTAATACAAATCCAGTAGCTTCTCAGCAACTGAAATGCTACCTAGTGTGATGCCCCTCGTTCCCAAATGTCTTTATGGTATGCCAGGAAATTCAGAGGGTATGAAAAAAATCACATGCATTAGGAAACGTTCACTGCCCTTGCAGTCTTGGAAACTTGAATTATTGCACATAGGAATATGGTTCTTTTCTGTGTTTGCCTTCATTTATTGACTTAAAAAAAAAGAGCCCCAGTGAATATGGAAATCTTGTTTCTATTGAAATCCCCAGGATTCTTGAAATCTTAATTTACATACTATAGGAATGTAAACCTTTTTACATTTTCTCAAGTGATTTACTTTTAAAACACCAATGAATATTAATTGCTGATTATACCTGAAATTGATATGATCGTCTGTGTGTTCTCTTTTAAATATTTGTTATTGTTGTTTGCATGTTATGCATGTATGTATATATGATGTGTAGATGTGCACATAACATAGCACTCATGTGGAGACCAGTGGATTACCCTGTGAAGTCAGTGCTCTTCTTCCATCTTTACATGCATTCTGGAGATTAAACACGCATTGCCATGCTTGCACATCGAGGAACCCGTTCCTGTCAACACATCTTGCCATGTTATCCTTTTAAAAGGAACTTCTAGGTTTTGCAGAATGGCCTCTCAGCATATGGAGCACTGTCTATTATCCCTACACAGTTCTCACAGCTGGGAGCCAAGAGAGGCGATTTTTCTTTTTCCTTCAGCCTATTCTCTCTAGTCTTGGAGGACTCTTCCTGAGCGGCAGCTCACAGGCCTCATGGGTACTATGGAGAGCCCAGTTCCATATCATCAGACTATGATTCTGACATGTTAATGGTAGCCAGTGACTCTTATGTGGAGGCAGCTTCCTTCAGAGAAAAATATTCTAAGCCAGAAAAAAGCTGCAAGGCTTTCTATGACCATCCTCAAATTCCCTAGAATACTTCCTCTGATTTTGTTCCTTTTTTTTTTTTAGAAACGAAATCTTATGTAGTAAACTCAGGCTTGCTAGGAACTTATGTAGCCCCAGCTGGGCTAAAATTTATAGCAATCCTTCTGTGTCAGCTTCTTGAGTGCTGGGATTACAGGTCTGAACTATCATACCTGGCTCCATTCTGTTACCTGAACAGGTCTCTTAAGTGAGCTCACAGTGAAGGGGAGGGGACATAAATCCAATTGATGGGATGGAAACAAAGATGTTAGAGCCATTTTTAATTACACATTTTATAGAAACAAATTTTTTGCTAATATCTTAGAACGTGCTTGCTAATGAGAGGTCTACTAGACATTACTGTCCATAACGTCATCTAGTTCCTCAGGCATTCTAGTGTCTGGATACAAGGAGCTCATTTTCTTTACTGAGCCATCTTTCCTGTTCCCTCTCCCCACCATATTCAGTCAGTCTAGTTTATTTTTCCCATAAAGTAACCACAAAGACAGATGTAAGAAGTTATGGATATTATAGCACAGAAAAAGCCAGGTGAAAATGAAGTGCACGTGGCTAGAACCTTCCTTACGAAGATTTTGAGAAAGTCCTTGAGGTACATGCCTTATGTAATTCCTTAAACTTCTGTGATGGGATGAATTTCTGTTTTACATATTTTCTAGTTCTTAGAAAACTTTTATACAGACAGGCTATTTTATGTTTTGCCACCAGAGTCCTTTTCCACATTAAAATGATATGTCATTGAAAGGTTTGTGTTAGAATGCTTTTCAGTTTATTTTGGGAAATATCTATTGTATAATATTCTTTAATGTTTTTGCCTGTGAGAGAAAAAGTCTGACTTCCATTACTTAGTTAACAGTATGCAATGGAATTCTTTCTCCATTCTTGCCTAGTTTATAAACTGTCCTTGGTGAGGTCATTTCTGTGCTAAATTGGAACACTGAGAATTAAAGGTGACTTCTTGCAGTGACTTTGGAGGTGAAGACACATTGAGTGGGTCTCCTTGCTTTGCAGTATTCCCCTGTTGCTTTTGCAGTATTGGGTATCCATCCCAAGGCTTCATGCATACTAGACAAGCACTCTACCTCTGAGCTACCACCTGACCCTCTCTTTATTTTTATTTTGAGGCAAGGTCTCACTAAGTTGTCCAGAATGGTCTTCCACCCATTGTGGCCTTAAACTTGTGATCTTTCTCCTCTGGCCTCACAAGTAGCTAATATTGCATGGTATACCAGCATACCTGGCTTCACCTTGAGCTTTGTGTTATCAGTATGTCTTGGGATTCCCAAATAGGTGCACATTACCTATCACATGTCAGCCACTGTGGCCAAAACACTCAGAAACTCAACAATGGTGAGGATGGTAGATGGCACCCTGGGATGGCTCGTGCCATGCTGAGAAGCCCCAGCTCCAGTAGACTTCACCTTTGCATGTAGAGTATCACGGTTACATAACAGGGACCCTGCATTGACCTCACTCTATGTACTATAAGACTCAGAAGAAGACATGTATACCAGTTGTACTTATAAGGTAGCTGTATTGATGTAATCAAAAGACATCCATGTAGTCGAAACTCTGTATGTTCTGCTAACTGGAGGACTTCCTGACCTTCTTTACGTTTACTCTGTTCTGTAAAGGGGCTTAGAGTCCTGTGTAAAGTTGTTCTGAAACTCAAAAAAACAGAACATGGTTTTGTTCAAATTGTGGAGGGCATAGAGACTGAGGGTGAAGTTTATTTAGAATGTTTTAGTAAAATAAATAAATAAATAAATAATAAATACATAACAACAAGTAAATAAACCCCAAAGTGATAACCCAGCTGGCAAAGTGCTTGCTTAACATGCATGAAAGCCTGGGTTCAGTCAGCAGCACCTGCATAAATCAGGTGTCGTGATGAATGCCTGTAATCCTAGTACTCAGGAAGTGCAGACAGAAACCTCAGAAGTTCAAGGTCATCCTCTGCTATATAATCAGTTAAGGCCAGCCTTGGATATAGGAGACCCTGTCTTTAAAACACCCCCCCGCCAACTATACCACACCACAAAACCAAGCCAACAACAGCAACAAAATCAAAACAAAACCATCAACTGGGGTTATAGCTGAACTGGTAGAGTTCTTTGCTGCTCAGCATGCACAAAGTCTTGGGTTCCATCCTCAGCACCACATAAAGCTGGGCATGGGGACACTCAGGAGGTAGAGCAGGAAGATCAGAAATTCAAGGCCCACCTGGAGTACATTAGATAACTGTCTAAAAGAAGAATATGTTTTATTTATTTTTACATTTTTGAAATCTCTAATTGACAAACAATAATCAGATTCATTTTTGGAAGAATAAATTTAAAAGAGTAAGGGCTGCTTCATACTCTGGAGCCTGTTATTCCTGTTCTGCATTATGGCAATTTTCTCATTTAAAAAAAAGTTTGAAAGAATGTGCATGCATAGATCTGGAGTAGGAAGCAGCTGCAAGCCATACTGTGTCAGGGGTAAGCAGCTCTTCCTAGTTTTCCTCGTTGGGTTCCTGCTACTGTCCTGACAGGAAAGCTTCCAGTGTGTAAAATTCCTTAGTATCTGCATTCTTTTCTAGGAAGAGTGATCCGAACTGGAGGCCTCATTCCTGGCATGCCACCAAGTTCTTCGATGGCCACGCTGAGCCGACGGCCTCTCAGTTCCCCTGTGCCAGCAATTGCCCTTCTTGGCACAACCGGCATGCTAGGTAAGAGCTCTTTCGCTGAGACAAGACACCATGTTCCATCTGTGTAACATTCTGTGGAAACTCAAAAATTCTCATGCGTATCTTGACTCCAGAATGGTTTGGGTGTCTGTGCTGGGACAAGGCCACTGACCAGTGCTTGATTAGAGTTAGAACTGAGTCTTTCACCAAGCAGGAAAGCATCTGACAATGGAAAACAAAATCAAATGTCAAGGTAAAGGCTGAGTGCTTTCTCCTCTAGGGTTTTAAGAGGAAAGCCTCAGTATTTATTATTCTTATGGATATTGTCGAGTGGGACATCGGGCAGTTGGTGGTTCTGAGCCTGCCAAATGGGTTTCCATGGCACTTCTATGAGCTCAGCTACCACCTTCTTTCAAGGGTGTTTCCATGAATTTGCAAACAGGAGATATCTATGGAGGAGCAAATATATTTCCTAAAAGCTCCATTCTGCTGTGTTGATACCCACTGATGCCAGTAATGAATTTCCCGTGCATCCTGATGGAAGGAGAATACTAATCATGACTGGCATGGTTTGGGCATGTGTATATTGTGTATGTGTATGTGTGTCTGTGTGTGTGTGAATTGTGTTTTTCTCTATGCATTTTTATATCTAAGGGGTGTGCATGGGTGGGCATGCACATGTGGCTGTATATTTTTTTTGTGTGCATGTGCATCTGTGTCTCTATGTATGGCTATGTATGTGCTCATGCATTCCAGTATGTATATATGAGTGTGCAAATGTAGCTTGCATGTATGTGCTTGCTTGCATGCATACCTGTGTATGTTTGAAAATGAGGTATCTTTCTTTTATATTTTGGGAATTTTTTGTTTTGTTTTAGTTTTGGAAGCAGCCTTGAACTCCATCTTTCTATCTCTAACTTCCAAGTGCTGAGATTACAAATTTTTTTATTCCTTTTTTTAGTTTGCATATAAAATACTGGTTTTCTTTACGGCATTTTCATACATGTATATCATTTTACGTTGCCCAGAGTTACTGCACTCATTTCCCTCTTTTTTCTAGTCCACTAGTCCCCTTCCTCCTCCCTGTAATCCGTCTCTCTTCTGCTTCCATGTCGTGTGTGTGTGTGTGTGTGTGTGTGTGTGCATGTGTGCGCACTCACACCTAAATCTAGATTCTGCATTTGAGAGAAAACATGTACCATCCCCCTAATCTCCAGTCCTTTTCCTTCATTCTTGAGATAGAATCTCACTATATAGCCTGGATGGCCTGGTAATTGCTACATAGCCCAGGCTGGCCTTGAACTAGTGGCAGTCTTACTGTCTTAGGTGCACAAGTGCTGGAATTATAGATCTGCACCACCATGCCTAGTCTGCTTCACTGGAGATTTGGGGCTTCTTGAATGCTAGGCAAGTGCTTTACCAATGCTATATTCCCATCCTAGAAACCCTCCTACTTTATGTCACCACCTCAGAATCCATTGGGACTGGTAGTAAATGCTTCTCTGATGCAAAATTGCAGACTATAGTATTTATGTGGTGTGAAGGAAGTACTTCTCAAATGTAGTATTACTTACTATTCAAGGCAAAAAGACTGGATGGTACTTAGAGCCCAGGGTCATTTTGAAAAGCCACAAATTGTCCACCGAGTAGTAAAATGAAGTGACAAATGGACCTTCTATTACCTTAGTGTAGTGACTGGAATGTAATGGGATCTCCACTTACCTGCTTAGCTAGTCTGTTCATTAGAGAAACATCCATGCTGCCCATATCTATGTGGAAGCTGTACTTAGTGTTATTTATATCTGTGTGAACTTAGGTCTCTAGTAATAGGGAATGGTCAGGAACTTGCTCGGTTGTGAGGGACCCAGTCTGTCCTTGTGGGAAGTGGTGTAAGACCCTCTGCCTTCCGCAGATGATTCATCCAGCTGTTCTCCTGTCTTTACCCTAATTACACTTTTCTTTCTCATCATCATTCTCCCCAAACATATCACAGCCATGGCTTTGTTTTTCCTTGCAGTATGAGTAGTCCAGTTTTAAGAAAAGCATTTAACATCCTGGATAAGTAATTTTACCAGTAAGAGCCTCAGTTGCATATGTGCAGTGACTATTTTAAAGAACAGTTAATTTCTTAGTTGTTTACTTATTCTGTCTTAGCCACAATCCTGACTCAGAATGTGTGGTTTGGGCGTTCATGTATAGGCCTGGTGAGTCTGAAAGATTTAACCCATCACCTGAACAAAGAGCACATGATTAGACTGGTAAAGCCTGTTGCTTCTTGTCTCAGTCAGATATCCAGCTGAGAATTTAGAGGTGAACTATTTGTAATATAATAGTTGGGTTTGGAAAAGAAATTTTATCCCTATGGTTTCCTTCTTATTTTTCTCCTCTGTATCTTCCTCCTCTTATTTTCTTTAAACAGGATATCATATAATCCTAGTTGCCCTCAATCAAGGTCTCTATGTTAGCAAGGTTGATCTTGAATTTCTTAAGTGCTGAGATTAAAGGTGTGCCATCATTATGCCCAGTTTTATTCCATGTTAGATCAAACCCAGGGCATAGCTGTTCAAATGGAGCCATGTCCCCAGCCTCTGAAATTTCTCTTGTAATTTAAAAATTGTTTTCATTTGATCGCTGCCTCTATATTAATAATCCACAGTAAGAATCATTGAATACTATGTGGCAGGGTCCACAAGCTGGTTCCATAAAGGGCCAGGTGGTTACTGTTTTCAGCCTTGTGGGACCACACAGGCTCCTTGGATCACTCAAGGAGATCTGCTATTGTAGCACAAAAAGAATTACAATATGTAGACAGATGGTTACAATCTGTTCCAGCAAAACTTTATAAAATTTGAATTTCTGTGTAATTATCACAAGTAGAATCGGAAATATCTTACTTCTTTGAGTTCTTTTCCCTTGATCATTTAAAAAGATACAAACCATTCTTAGCTCATGACTTTTCATTTTCCAGCCCCTGCTCTTAAACTCTGGCAGACATGAAAGTGTTAGTTCAGGTACTGCCTCCATAGTGTAGGCATTAAATTGTGCAAATGAGTAGTGTTAAAAGGGTTCTTAAAAAGACCCTTGGTAGGTAAACAGCCTTTTCAGCATCCCTCAGAAGGGCCCTTTCCCCGAAGTTCCCAAGCAGTTACTGTTGGGTGACCTCACCTTCCATGGAGAGCCAGCTGTGTTCACAATGCTATTGCCTAAGACCTCGCTCTTTCCTGTCCCTCGGTACTAACACTGACCTTCCCTTGTGCTTCTTTTCATTGTAGTTCTTCCTCTCATGACCTGTCTGGCTCATGGGAGCACACAAGCCTACAGCGCACTTCTGATCACTTCAGCTCTGTGGGAAGCATAGACAGTCTGGACCATAGCTCGCAGCCCTACACATCTGGACGCCTCTCAGCCTCCAAGTCCAATAGCAGTATTGATCACCTGGGTGGCCACAGCAAACGGGACTCAGCTTATGGTTCCTTCTCTACCTGCTCTAGCACCCCTGACCACACCTTGCCCAAGGCTGATGCTTCTTCTACTGAGAACATCCTCTATAAAGTTGGCCTCTGGGAAGCCTCCAGGCCAGGCAGCAACCGGCAAGGCCAGGCTGCAAATGATCCTCTGGGACCAGAGGATAGACCACCGTGTTTTATACCCAGGGTCCCTGGTGACAGCAATAAAAGCTCCAGGCAAGAAGACATGGTTGAGCCTAAGATAGCCACTTCTGGGAGATCCAATTTTGGGCCTGTCTGGTATATCCCTGACAAGAAAAAAGCTCCTTCCCCTCCCCCTCTCGCATCTCCTTTGCGTGCTTATAGCTTTGCTGTGGCCAAGGGCCATGAGAAGGCACCAGGCCTGCCATTCTCAGACTTGGTCACCATGCAGCACTTTAGTGCGTTGCCCCGTGTGCATCCCTGTGAGGACTGGAGACCAGAACCTGCGGATCAACAGTGGAGGCTGTCACGCCCAAGCAATGGCAAAGAAATCGGAAGTTTGAGTTACTTGCCAGAGGGCCATGAAGATTGTGGTTGGTTGTGCCCTGATGACAGGGCAAGTGGGCCTCCAGGGGCTTCAGGCAGGTTCCAGGTCTCCCTGCCTTACCATGGGAACCAGCACCCACGCCAGTGCAGTAATGAGAGCCCCAGGGTCCGCACATCACCAGGAGAGCTGCCTCATGTGACCCTTGGTGGAGGTTGGCAGGAATCTGCTCAATGCAAGGATGACAGCCCTGCTCAGGTGAGATGGCCTGGTGCTGCTAACCAGAAGGTAGATGATGGTGAGCAAAGCCACTATTTCTGTGTGCCCCCCAGCTCATCCATACAGAGGACTGCCCAGGTTGTAACACCCCAAGGCGACTATTGGTATTCAGACACAACCCCAGAGACTCTTGAGTATCCTCTCACGCGCCCAATGGGCCAGAACCAGAGGTGCTACCCACCTCAGCATGAGGAGACCCTATCCTCTCATGAGAGAGAGAGGTGTCACCCACTGGATACAGGGATTGAAGGATGCTGCTCAGGAATCCAAGACCCCCTCGGAAGCAACCACACTGAGAAAGCCAGTCTGCAGTGTATAACTGATGGCCTTAAGTGGGTGGATGGAGAAAGCAGGAGAATTTCTCACCAGAGGACACCCATGCTACACTCTCTGACCCAAGAGGGGGCACATAGACCTGAGAATAGTCAGGACCGTGGAAATGAGAAGCCGCCACCGTTTGATTCCCAGGTGGGTAAACCTGCAAGGAGGAGTGACCGATTTGCCACCACACTGAGGAACGAAATCCAGATGCGAAGAGCAAAGTTGCAGAAGAGCAAGAGCACCGTGACACTGGCTGCAGACAGTGAAGCTGAGGACAGTGCTGGAGGGTGGAGGGCTGATGTAGGGGCCACCCCAGAAGGCTCCCTCCCCAGTACCTACAAAGAGCACTTGAAAGAGGCCCAGACACGCGTGCTGAGGGCCACCTCCTTCCAGCGCCGTGATTTAGACCCCACCCCAGTGGATCAATACCCAGGGCCACGAGAACACAGGACTTGGGACAACAGTGCCTCATCTTCATTGTCTTCTTTCCCAGGGGAGTCAGACACTGTTCCCCATTTCTCTGAGTCAGGCCTAGCCAAGCCACCCTCATCTGGAGGTGGCATGCCCCATGTTCTCCGAATTGGAGGCCGGAAACGGTTCACAGTGGAGCAGAAACTGAAGTCGTACTCCGAGCCAGAGAAAATGAATGAGGTGGGGCTCTCAGGGGACCACAGCCCTCACCCCAATGACAGGATCCCTGAGGATACTATTGGCACGTTTGCTGAAAGGTGGAAATTCTTTGAGGAAACAAGTAAGTCTGTTCCTCAGAGACCAAGCCATAGACAGGCTCTCAGTGGGGTCCTGAGAGAGAAGGCTGAGAGGTCATGGACAGGAGGCCATGGATCTGAGGGCACTGAGTCCTGGTTCCAGAAAAGGTCACGGGCCACTTCCTGTGGAGAAATCCTCAACAGACACAAAAAAGTGGAAAAGGCCTCAGATAAATTGGACCCACCAAGAAGACTTGGAACCTTTGCAGAGTATCAAGCATCTTGGAAGGAACAGAAGAAGCCTCTGGAAGCCAAGAATTCTGGGAGATATCATTCAGCAGATGATATTCTAGATGTAGGTCTAGACCAACACCAGAGGCCACAGTACATTCACCAACGGTCCCGGTCTTCACCGTCCACAGACCACTGTACACAGGTATGTTGTGTGCACCACAAGTTACAATGTAGCCTGCTCTGAGTGCCACCTTGAGATGCATAGGACACACCCAGCATAGATGATGGCTCAGTAAGGTGGTGCTAGTGTGTTATTTCTAGTGTGAACGGTATTTAGGGATGAGATTGCTTCCAGCACTACAATTTTAAGTGCCATATTTGTACAAACTCATGTCTTTCCCAGCCTTCTCTTCCTACCATCTCACTTCACTGTCTTTATACTTAATTAGTTTGTGTCTATACTCATGCTGAGCAGAAAACTCTGGGCTCCAGGCTGTGGGGACTGTAGAAAACAGTCACTTAATCTAAAGAAGTGAAAATGGGTGCTTTATTTAAAAGCTTAACATATACTAGCCACTTAAAAATATTTTATTTTTATTTATGTATATGCTGTATATATGTAGGTGCCTGTGAAGGCCAGACAGATCCATTGGAGTTGGAGTCACAACTGTGAGCTTCACAGAATGGGTGCTGGGAAGCAAACTCGGGTCCTCTGCAACTCATAACCACTGTGCCATCTCTCCAGCTCCCCAATACCTACTTTTAAAATTTTGATGCTGAGGGTAGGGATAAAAAAATTAAATTAAAAATATTGATACCATTTGATATTTAGAGTGTTTATTTATGATTTTTTTTAATTTACAAGAATTTTTCTTTTGTGGTACTAAGATTTGAACTTAGGCCCTTACACATGCTAGACAAGCAGTCTACCATGGAGCTACACCCACAGCCCGCTTTTCACCTTCCTTGTTTTGAGATAGGATCACTTTGTAGCTGAGGCACTCTGTAGTTTCTGCTTCAGTCTTCCCTGTAGCTGAAATTACATACCTGTGCCATGGCGGGCCTTGCTAATTTACAGGTTGTTTAAAGAATTGCTCTGTGGCCAAATGCATTTAATAATTCATTAAACTGATGTATTTTTCTCTCATTGACGCTGGAAATAGAACTCAGAACTGTATGATTATTAAGCTATCATCCTACCTCTAAACTATGCTATATCCCTGACCCCTTTTATACTATTTTAAAAAATTTTTTGTTTTTGGTTTTTGAAATAGGGTCTCACTGTGTAACCCAGGCTGGCCTACAACTTTGTATTTCAAGCTGAACTCCTGCTTCTGCGTCCCAAGTGCTAGAATTACAGATATGTGCTACCATACCAGGCCTTTTTTAACTACTTAAGGAGACACTTTTGATGTTTGAGTTAACTCTGAGCTATCTGGGAAATTACATATTCTTATCAATCCTTCTTCAACACCCATAGTCAGTTACCTCTGATCTCCTCTCCTCCTCTCTCTGTCCCTCTTTCTTCATTTTCTGTGTATTTATTCTTTGGGAAATAGTACTGGTGCAGTAACAGATTCATTTCTAGGAAGGTGCCTAAAATGTGTGTGCACATTGCTTTTGGCATTTGCTACTGAGAACCAATGTAGACATGGGGAGAGCTTGTTTTCTGCTGTTGCTCTGCTTACGCACGGTTTGGAGTGACCTCTGAGAGCCCCATGCCTTCTTTGGAGTAACAAATCCCAGCCCCCACACGTCTCTAGAGCTTGAGGTTTCACAGTAGTGACTTGTGACCAGCTGTCTTTTATTGCATTTCTTTCTGCCAGTTGTGTCACATGGGAACAGCCCTCATGTAGGAATTTTGTTTCCTGCTTAGACTGAAGTGGATGTGAGGGTCTTAGGTCAGTGGTCTCAATAAAGTGCTTTGTGGAGATGAACAACTGTGTCCCATGGCCGGGTCTTGGTCTGAGACAACGGGCCTTGCCACAGGCACTGTGGGGACAGGCACACAAGGCGAACCACAAATGAGGGGTTTCATAATAATAGCTGTCTCAGGCAGGCAGGCCGCTTGATGACTCCGTGTCTCATGGTGTTGCTCTTTGCAGGAAGTGCCTGTCGAACTGTGCAGGCAGGCGGAGGACCCTGGCGGGCACAGAGAAGCACTTCCCTGCACAGTGTGGACTGAGGAGGGATGTTCTGCTCTAAGGTGGGTGACTTGTGGATTTGGGGTTGCTGAAAAGTTGTGTTGGGGTAGACACCTTTATGGAAGGTGAATGCTGGGTTCATAGAGAAAATCTGGTTCTTGCTGCTAATTGGACGTGATTCCATGATCTCTAAGACCCTTAGAAATAACAGAGCCTGTGGACCCTGCAGCCCTGCCTAGAGAAGCGGCACTGTGGCGGCATTGTGGTACTAGCATGGCTGCTGTTTTCCTTATAGTGAAATGTTTATGGGGACAAAATAAAAGTCCGATTTACCATTCTTGAACCAAGTACTTGAAGGAATGATGCTTTTACTGTCTAACACATAGCTTTGTTGTGGGCCATGGTCTCAGAATTGTCAGAAAGTATGTGGGCCAACCTTACTAACTTGGGCTTCTTTATAAAAATAGAAGTTATTTAACTCCCCAGAGGTAGACAAGATCTATGACATTAACAGTGTTACCTGCAACAATCACTTCCAGTTTGTTGTTGGGTGTAACTGTTGAGCTATGGATTTGAGTAAGAATTTTACCTTTCCTGTGCAAGGGGCAGGCAGCGAGTGTACATCTGTAGATGTAGTATAACCCTGCTTTAAAAGGGCTGGTGGATGGGTGAAAGTCAGGGCGCACCACAGTCTTTCCTGAGTGAGGACTTTTCTGTTGCCTTGCATATCTTGTGTGGCTGGTGCAATATGCAAATGAAACATTGACTTCACTGCTCCAGGTTCCATTGCAGAAATAACCAGTTTAGATGTGTGCTTTCAAGAGCTTTATGTAATGGGGTCCTGTTTCACTTGACTTTCCACTGAATATTGTGATCCTTTTTCAGAAGTATCACATATTGATGTGGCTCTGAGATGGCCAGATTGATTCTGTGCCTACCTCAGAAACCCCCATAATTACTTAACAGTCTGCACATTTAAAAGGACTCACCCATGAGTAAGAAAGGCTGCTGAATAATGTGCCTACAGAATTTAACAGTGTCTACGGAGGACAATTAGAGCTTTATTCCTGGGGTTTCTGAGTCAGTCACGTGCTGATCACCAGCTGTAGACTGTGCCTGTGGGAGAGGGGGAGGGTGTGTGTGGAGGAAGCCAACAATTTGACACTGCCATGTGTAGAGAATGTCACTATAGTTATAATGTGGTGTGGTGTATGTGCGTGCGTACATGTGTGTCAACAACACTGTCAGAATTCACAGGAACAGGAAGAAGGGAGAAGGGGCTATATGCTTTATTTATCATGGCTCTGTCCTCCAGCCAACTCCATAACCACTCTAAAGAAATTAGTTCGAAAAGTACTCTACTTTTGAGTTACAAACCCAGCAATTTTCAGAATTGTCATGTGTATGCTTTTAAGAGTGGCAGGGCCAGTGAAATTTTAGAATAGTAATGCAAAAAGATATTTCCAGCTTTTTCCAAAGATTGTTTATAACTTTCTGAAGGATCTGAAAAAATTAAACTTAAGAATAGTAAAAATGAAAGATAATTTATAAGGCAGAGACATAAAGATACCTAGTATCTTGCACACATTTAAAGTAGCATAAGCATGTCTATCTATATAACAGATAAATTACTGGGTTGATAATTGATGCTTAGTAATAAGGGCTCGTTGCATTCTGTTGAGATAAAACAAGAATGTGGTCATAGGTTTTATTTCTATTGTTGATTGTTCATCCAAATCAGAAATAACGTTTTTTCTGTTTCAAATTTTAAATTCCTTACTTTTTGAGATAGGGTTGCACTGCACCTGGGAACTCCCTGCAGAACACAGGCTGGCATCAAACTCCTGCTGATCCTCCTGCCTTAGCCTCCTGATTAGAGAGGTGAGCCATCCCAACCAGCAAATAGCATTTTTGTGTACTTCGGGTACAAGATACTGTAGGATCTCACAGCATAGTACAGAAAGTATGACAACAAATATTGTAGCTGGAAAGAAAGTACACAATTGTAAATCTTTTTAAAAATCACATGGAGCTAGCTGTGGTGGCACATGACTGTAATCTCAGCACTCAGGAGGATGCAGCAGGGGGCTCATAAATTCACAGTCAGCCTGGGCTACGGTGTAAGACCCTGTCTCAGAATAAACAAACAATAAAAAGATTACATGGTGCATCAGAAGTCAGACAAGAAGTCTGCTGGGTTATATGGCAAACAGGTGGTAGCTTGTTAGCTTGGCCCCAAAGTTGCAGATCCAGTGATAATTTCTCACTCCAGCACATCTGGTCCCGAGTAGCCCACCTCACCTGTTCCTGCCTTTCTTCTCTTTTCTAAAGATGTTTTCCTAGCAGCCTCCACTGCTTTCAGAGATTCTGCATTGAATCCTCAAGCCCACATGTAACCGGCAGGATCTGCTTCTCACAAATGTACTCTCTCACTGATTTGGGGGTCCTTTAAATGCTGGGTATCTGATTTCCCAAGGGCTACCATAAAAATATGTCCCACAGGGGTCAGGGAAATGGCTCAGTGTGTAAAGGTTCGAGGTGCCGAGCCTGATGACCTAAGGTCTATCCCTGGATTCCACATGGTAGAAGAAGAGAACTGGCTCCACAAGTTGTTCTGTGACCTCCACATGTACACTGTGGCACTCATCTGTGGATAGTGTACTTGAATGTACACACAAATAAGTAGAACGCACATGAACACACATAAATAGAGAGATGTGATTTTTTTTTAATGTCCTGCAGCCTAGATGGCTTAAATAGCAGGCATTGATCCCTTCTCAGTTCTGGACATTGAAAGTCCAAGCAAGATCAAAGGCAAGGCTGATTCCTCCCAAGGCCTCTCTTATTAGTTTGTAGCCTCCACATTCTTACTATGTCCACATGTGCACGAATGATAGATGGGCACATGAGTGAGTTGATGGATGGAAGGATGGGTGAGTTGATGAATGGATAGATGGATAGAAGTTTAGGTGGGTATATGGGTGGATGGTTTGGTACATAAATGGGCAGGTGCCAACCCAATCTTCCTTGAGTCTTTGATCACAATTCCATGGTAGTACAAGTTCTCTATTGAAATTTTATTTAAGATTTTAGTTCAATGCTAGTAAATAAAAGTGGCTTTACTTATCTATCTGTACTTGATCTAGACTCAAGAAGACAAACATCTCATAAAAAAAAGAAAAAAACCTGGTAGCATAGACTTGGTTTCCAGAACCATTCTTTAAACCTTGTAAGAAAGTTAAGATGTCCTACATTTGTTTGTTGCTCCTGGAATTTGAGCCACTTCAGTGAGGATTGTATTCTGGGGTGAGAGGGAGGGCTCCAGGAATAGGGGATGAGATGAGATCTGTGGATGGCCCCCACAGCTGGGCTGCCAGTAACACCAAGCTTGTATTTTGTTGGGACAGGGGTCAGAGGAAGAACGAGTTTATGTCTTTACTCCTAATAGAGCCACAAAAAATGAATTCATAGGACAGAGGATTTTTAGAGAAAATTTGCTCCAGTATAAAATTCATTAACCAGCAAAGCAAACACAGTGAACACCATATTGGATGTTTTCCGTGAGAGGTGATTTGGTGTGCAGAGATTAATGTGAAGATCAGTTTCCCCTTTAGAAAACCAGCTTCTGCCAAGTGGATTTTAGAGCTCTACCCCATGTTCATGGCTTTAGGGTAGATGTTTATTGTCCCTGGCCTTTAATTAGCTCAGGGGCAATTGCAACCTTCCTTTCTGAAGGGTTGAGCAAAGTAATTATGCAGCCTGTGCTGGGTGGATCATGCGAAGAAGGTGAAACTGCAGCTTGGAAGGAGGGACAGAGGCAGAGCTAGCATTCCACAGAACTCGAGGCCAAGACCCTGCAGAGACCTGAACAAAACAGTTCTTTCTATATATGCAGGGAGTGCTTGCAAACAGACGCCCCAGCATCCCAGAAATAAAAATCAGCAGCTTCTAAAAAAAGATAAATGCTAAAGACTAACAGGGTTTGTTTTTATGTCATTAGTTTCTTTTTTCTTTCCTCATTGATATGACAGAATACCTGACAAAAGCAAATTAAGGAAGGGCTTGTTTTGGCTACTCATTTGAAAATGCAGGCCATTGTGTCAGGGAAATCGTGGTGACAGGGATATGAGGCAGCTGATCACATTGGATCCATACACAGGAAGCAGAGAGCAATGAAGGCTGGTGCTCAGCTCACTTTCTCCTTTTAATTCAGTCCAGGATCCCAGGGCATGGGATGGTGCTGGCCACACTTAGCCAGGCTGAGTCTTCCCACCTCAGCCTAACCTAGAAACTCCCTCACAGACATGAGCAGACGTTTGTCTCCTAGGTGGTTCTAGATCCTGTGAAGTTCACAATCATTAATAACCATCACAACATCTTCATTTGCTTCTTTTTCTCCTTTGACTTATGCCTGTGTGGACATAGCAACCTATAGATAGGACAGGAGACTGGAGGTCTGTTGACTTGGTTTGATCTTGTGATTTCATGTTATTTCAAAAGAGGAGTTGTAAGTCTGAGAATAACAGGGCTTAGGACTGGGAGGGGAAGGTGACAGCAAGGAGACAGAAACACAGAACACCATCATAGAGCAGGAGGCTTTGAAAGATGGGGTGAAAACTGTGAAATGCTGAAATGGACTGAGTGACCTAGAAAGGAAGCATGGACAATTTAGTCATCTCCTACATGTCACTGCTAGGTGGGGCAGGGAAGCAAGGCTTCCTCATGCAGAATTACCATGCGGCTGCTGCCTGCTCCTCCGACTTTTCTCCCTTTTTGCCTGCCTTCCTTCCTCAAAGGGTCTCGCTGTATAGCCCTGGCTGGCCTGGAACTTGCACTATAGATCAGACTGGTCTTGAACTTTTGGCAGTCATCTTGACACCCTAGTACGGCTGTATATATGCCGTGATGCTTGGCTGCCTTCTGATGGGTTTCTGATCTAGTAAGTGATAACTGCACAGTCTCCTTTATACTCAAAGTAACTTAAGGATATCCCTGACAGTTGCTTTTGCAGGGGAATGAATGCCCTAGCCCTGAGGAAAACTGCTCCTTTGCTCCTCAGTACCCCACTTTTAGTGATGACATAAGAGCTCCCCTGGTATTTATAAGTCCTTAGAAGCCAAGTATGGTGGTGTATGCTTATAATTCTAGTAACTGGTAGGTGGAGGCAAGATCATCCTTGGCTATGTAGAGTTCAAGGCCAGCCTGGGCTACATGAGACCCCGTCTCAAAGAGGAGTATGTTACCCACTCAGATAGAGAGGCTGCCATTAATTATTCTGCTATAGAAACCCACTTTGTGGCCTCTCTCCCCTGATCTCCTTTCTTCTGCATTGCCATCTTCCAGTCTTTTGTGTTTTTCCATTGATGTAGGTTGGATTTGTCCCTAAGGATTTTTGCCTTTCTGTAGAAATGCCCCCCAAAACCCAAACATCCATGATCTCCTGTAGATTCCTCTCCAAGCTGTACTGTTTCTTTGTTGTGTTCTAGTTCGGGGCTGAGGTGGTACAGGCACCCGTTGGGAAGGCTGAACAGATCTAAGTGCTACATAAGTTAGCAGCACTCATAGGCAGCACAATCACAGGCTCCCCTTGAGATTTCTCTACCTTATCTCTCTCATGGATTCTTTCAGTTCATTACTTGAATTCTTGTTTGATTCTTGAACCATATTGTGAAATGTCTGGTCTTTGATGCCTGTTCCTTCTAATGGACCTTGTGTGGCACCCTGTTTTATAGCAGTGTCCTTGACTTTACTGCTGTCAATGAGTGAAGGTAGACTTCTTCATCAATCTTACAGAATTATAATACCTCATCCCTCAATCGTGAATATTGGCTCTGTGATTCCAACCCTGTAAAACAGACAGCATATAGGAGAGTGCTGGAGCAGTTTTGACCGGGGTGATGATATGAGCACACTTGTTATAAAGTGCATGTTATAAAACCAGTGAAAGACTTAGAGCTGCCTCAGAGAAGAGTGGGATGAAGGGCACATGAGATTCCCAGCTGATGACCAACAAGAATCCTGGCTCAGTTACCAAATTTTTCTTTCTACATTTCCTTACCCCCAGGCTTCCTTCGACCTCATTTGCTTTTAGGAGCACTGGAAAGCAGGCTTGCAAGGCTAACAGTCTTTTCAAGTGCAGGCAAGGAAGCTTGACCGTGAGTTTTCCTTTTGCTCCTTTCCTTGTATACAAGGATTTGTGTGTTAGAGCTATGAAACCTTTGGATCTATGGCTGATCTTTGGGAAAACAAAGACCCATCAAGGTTAAGCTGTCTCCCAAGACAGATATAGGGATTGGGATTCCTGCCTTCTCTTGACACTCCTAGGTTTGTAGGTATGTATATGGAGGGCCATCATTGGTGTTATTTTTATGTGAATTTACCTTAAATTCCATCTTCTTAAGCTGTGGATCACAACCCTAGATTATGCCACCTAACTGAATGTGGAAGAGTCACAAAAAACTTGGTAAAAGTAAACATTTCTGCACATGTAACAACCAAAACCACTAAAAATCAGATGCATGAATCTTAAGTGTTCCTGGCAGTGCTCACCTGTGTTCCATTACATGACTTCAGTGTAGCTGTGGTTTTGCACACAGCAAGTATGCTTTGCATTGGATATGCCATCATACTGTGCAAGGCCAGCAACTTCTTCCTGAAGTACCTTGCCTCACATTTGAGACTAACATGTGTCATGAATTGTAATGTTTTTTATTGTACACGAAAATTCATGAGGAAGGAAAGCAAAGCACAGGAAGTGATACATGGATGGTAACCACTCAGTAGCCGGAGAACTGTATTTTTATCAGCTTTTCTCAAATACAACCCATGAGTGGTTTTGTTTTTTGTTTTGTTGAGATAGGGTGTTGCTACGTAGGCCACACTGCTTGGAACTCACTATGTAGTCCAGGTTAGGTATTAAATCATAATTTTTCTACCTTAGCGATTGCAGGTGTACATCAACCTGCTCAGTAGGAAGTAAGCCTGTTTAGTAGCTAGGCCACAAAGTGGCAATATAGCACAAGCCTCACAGACTTTTCAGAACAGAGGCGTGTTACCCTCCATTTGAGCTAACATTGGCTTTATAGTTTGCTTGCATACAAATTTGCCAGATTATTTAGTGGTCTACCACCTTACAGCTATAAAAATATGAAAAATAGGGTATGTTTTATATGTAGACATATTTAATAATACAATAAAAACCTATATAGTGTATGCTTCTTAGTCCATAAATGGTCCATAATAAGTAAATCCACAAAAAATAAATTAATGGCTTGCTGGGAATAAGGAGAGAGGAGACCATAGAATGTTAGCGGGGCTGAAGATGTTTTTGGGAATGATGAAAGTTTTATCTAATTAGATAACAGTGATGGTTGCACAACTCATTGAATAATACTAAGCACAAATGCACCCTTCAAGGAGTGAGTTTCATGGTGTGTGAACTTTATTTCCATTTTAAAGAAATCTCAGCATAGAGAATCTACAAGCAAATGCTTTTTTTGATAAGTGAATTTAATACAGAGGTTGACAAACTATAAAGAATCAGATGGTAAATTCTGTGGGTTTTGCTTGCTTGATTTTGTCTTTTCTTTTTGATGGTGCTTGGGTTCTAACATCCCTGGCAGTACTGTATCCAGGAGCAATATTCTCTGCCTGTTCACTTTTTATTTGTGGAGTTTTTCAAGTGCACAAGTGATTTACATTAAGAGGAGATTTGAAGCTTCGTGTGACGGCACATACCTTGAGAGATGGAAGTAGCAAGTTGGAAGTTCACAGCTAGTTTTGGCTTCAGAGTGAGACTTCAGAAATTAGTATGGATTTGTTTGCAGTTTATCACAATTATTTAAAAGACTTAATAATATTAATACTGTACAGTCTTTGAAAAGATTTGAGCTTCTTATAAGTCCTGATAATTATGCCTCACTCTTAAGAAGCATGGGTATATGGAAAACCAAATTATCAACCTGGGTATTATAAAAGTGTTTTCTCTTTAAATGTAATTCATGATGGTTCACCTTTAAGAATATATTCCTTCATGTTCTCTTTCCCTAAACTTTTAAAATATAGTCCGCTGATTCTGATTTGTGGTGCCCATACACTCATGGTTGTGGGGTTATCCACTGGCACCAAAGTTGGGAGGAGGGGGATGGGGTAGATCTGAGAGGAGTTAGGAGGGGTATGATCAGAGTACATTTTATGCATGTATGAAATTTTCAATGTATTTTGCAAAAATGTAGTTTAAAATGGTAACAGGCCTACGCAATGGCTCAGTGGGTAAAGGCGCTTGCTGCCAAGCCTAGCAATCTAAGCTTGATTCTCAGGACCTACATAGTAGAAGGAGAGGACAGAGTCCTTCATTTTCTTCTGAATTCCACATGTACACTGTGGTATATGCGTGTACACACCCATCTCCATCCCCACTCCAATGAACATACTAAATAAATCAGTGCAATTAAAAAGAATACAGTGGAAATTGAAATACAATAAAATAAAATAGTAACCTTTTTTTTTCCCTAACCCAGGAAGTGGTATTGTGTGTGGTGAAAAATTTACTTGAGCTTAGAATGCCTTTAAATTTCCGGTCAGATTATTTAATTAAAACTAACCCTAAATATGTAGACTGTGCTGTGATGGTATCTTGATAACAATACTTTCGTTCATCTGTCTCACTCATTAAACCTATCTTTCCACACACAGCTATGAACTATGCTGTGATGTTTATCTAATGTTCACAATTAAAATAGCTTTAAAATGGGGGGGTACATTCCTAAAGCACAGACCACACCCAAGACTTGGCCCCATAGAAGGGACCAGGCCAGCCTTAAAGACTGGCCAAGGAACAATAAAGTTGAGCTACCCTGGAGCAGATTAGAAAGGAAGAACATGATCAAAGACATATAGAAATCTAGCACCCACAATGAGGACCCATCACAGGCACCCAAAAACCCATAATAATAAAAGCTGGAACACTTGAAGCAACAAAAAATGTAATATTGAGTACTGCCCAACATATGGAATAAATTCATTGTGTTTCCAGAAACAACTGAATAAATTAATACGTGGAGACCAGACACGTCTGTCATGCAGACAAATTCTAGGTGCTCTGTACTATTATGATTTTGATCTAAAAATGTTTTCCCAAACTCCCTGTGGTAAAGGCTTGGTGGCAAGCTGATAGCTTTTGGGAAATGACTAGATTATGAGAACTGTGACCTAATCAGTGGATTAGGGGTTCATAATTGAATGGACTATTCAGAAACTTTTGGAGCCTGGGTGTGATTGGAGCAAGTAGGTCACTGGGGTGTGCCCTTGAAGGGGCCGTCATGTCCTGTGTCCCCTGTCCCTTTCTGCTTCCTGGATGCTTTGAGGTACTACCACTGTGCCTCACCATGGCCTTAAAGCAATAAAATCAGCCCACGTTGGGCGAAATCTCTGAAACTATTGGCCCAAATAAATCTTTCATCCTTAAATTGTTTTTCTCAGGTATTTTGTTGCAGCAGTGGGAAAGTTGGCTAACATAGCCACCCTCAAGAAAGTGGAGCAAAACTCTAGGCCTTCTGTTATAATAATGTTTATTCTACAGAAGAATGAAGTATGAAGAATGTGGTTTGGGGAAGGGGAAAATTAGAATGGAGAAAGCCCACACTCGCCAGCTATTCCACGTGGCTGGATCAATGTTACAGAGATAAGACTGTCATATGCCCTTTGTATGATGGTGACAAATGGTACTTCACCTCTATGATCTTTTTTTATATTCTTTGTTATTTTAATTTTGTGTGTACAGCCTGCATGTATGTAAGTGCACCCGTGTCATGCAATGTCCATGTAGCCATAAGAGGGCATCAGATCCCCTGTAAATGAAGTTACAGATGGTTGTTAGCTGCACATGTGGGTACTGGGAATCAAACCCAGGTCCTCTGCAAGACTAACCAATGTTCTTAACCACTGAGCCATCTATCCAGCCCCTGTGGGCCGTACTCAAAAATGCATAGTGTCAATCTAATTATAAAAAGAAGAGAAATCAAATGAGGATCATGTTATACCTGAAAAATTCTCCCACAAAGTGTCAAGAACACCAAAACCAAGGGAAGTCTGAGAATTGTCTGACCTAGTCTACTAAGGCCTCTAGAATTAAAAAATAAAACAACTCACCTTCTATCGGATGACTTGTAAACCATTCCGGATGCTGCAAAGTCCAAAGTTAAAGCACTAGCATGTTTGGTATATGATGAGGGCTCATTTTCTGGCCCACGGATGGGCATGTTTTCACTGTATCTCCACATGGTAGAGGAAACTCTCTGAGGGCTCTTTATTTTTACTATTTTTAGTTTTTGAAATTTATATTTTATGTGTCTTGCCTGTGGTATGCCTGAGTGCTACATGGGTGCAGTACCTGCAAAGGTCAGAAGACGGTGTTAGATCCCTTGGAATTGGAGTTATAGACAGTTGTTAGTTACCATGTGGGTCCTGGGAACCAAACTTGGGTCCTGTACGAGAGTAGCCAGTGCTCTTACCTGCTTAGCCATCTCTCCAGCTCCTGGAGTCTCTTTTATAAAGACATTAATCCCTTTAGGAAAGGTTACCCTTTTCTCAAATTATTTACCTCCCAAATATCCTGTCTCTTCATTTTTAAGAGTTCATGGTTGGTCATTATTTTTAAGAAAGGGTTTGACTATAGCCCAGGTTGTCTGTGAACTTGCCATCTTCCTGCCTCATCCTCCTGACTGCTGCGATTACTTACCTCCATATTTGATGTGGCTGCGCTTTTAACATAGATATTTGAGGAGGGAGACAATCAGTTTTATAGCACTGTCACAGTGAAAAGTACTAAGAAGATGTAATAACTAAATACAATGTGATGCTAGATGGAATTCTAGACCAGGAAAAAATAACAAATAATATCTGAATGATGTATGGCCTTTAGTTAATATTAATGTACCAATATTGGTTCATTAACTGGGATGAGCTGTATCGGTCAGCTTTCCATCACTCCAACAAAATACCTGAGGTGATCAACTTGTAAAGGAAAAGGTTTGTTTGGGCTTATGATTTTACAGGTTTCAGTCAATGGTTGGTGATCCCATTGCTTTTAGGCCCATACAAAGACAGAATATCATAGCAGGAATACATGATGGAGGAAACTGTTTACCTAATGTTAGCTAGGAAGCAGAGAGAAAGGGAGGAGGACAGAATGGCTGAGGTTCTACAGTTCCTGTCAAGGACATACTCCTAATGACCTGTCTTCCTCCCTCTAGGCCCTACATCCTGAGGATTCTACCACTTCCTACTAGTATTATTCTAGAGGTCAAGCTTTTAAAACATGGGGCCTTGGCATTGGAGAGAGAGAGAGATGACTCAGCAGTTTAGAGCACTGGCTGCTGTTGCAGAGAATCCAGGTTCTGTTGCCAGAACCCACATGGCAGCTAACAACCATCCATAACTCCAGTTCTAGAGGATCCAAAACCCTCTCCTGATCTCTATGTGTATTGTATGACACGGGTGTATTTACATGCATATAGGCAAAACACTCATACACAAAAATAAAAATAAATTTGTCAAATGAAATTAAATAAATAAAACAAGACTTTGGGAGACACTTAGGGTTCAAATCATAGTACAGTATACCATGTGAATCTCAGGCTAAATAATACAGGAAGCTAGGTATATTACATGGAAATGCTCTCATTTTCTATAATTAAAATGTTTTGGGTTAGGGCTGTACTCAGTTGGCAGAATACTTGTTTGCCATGTACAAGTTCCTTGGAGAAGGAGAGAGAGAAGCATCATCATCATATACTTGGTAAAATAGTATGTGGACATGGAAAATACTGCAAAGAGTATGGGCTTTGCAGTCAGAAAACAGAGGTTCCAATCCTCATTGTGCTGGTATCAGACCTCCCAGACTCACTAAGCTCTCATCTTTATGTGATAGGCAAATCCATAATTCTTTCTCTCAGATTTAAGTGCTTACTGGAATCCCAGTTAGTAGACTAGCACACTACAGAGATACCTGTACATGCATGTTTGTTGCATCCCTGTTCACAATGGCTGAGCTATAAAATCATCCTGGGTGTTCTGTCAACAAAGATATAATGTAAAAAGTGTGTGTGTGTGTGTGTGTGTGTGTGTGTGTGTGTGTACATGTGTGTACTTATACAGTGGAGTTTTATTTGGCCACAAAGAAAAATGAAGTCATATATTTGCAGGGAAATAGATGAAACTGGAGATCATCATGTTAAACACACTGAGCTAAATCAGAAAGACAGACATCTCATGGTTTCTGTCATGTGGAATCTAGATTAACAGCACACATAGGCATTCTCTCTCACATGTTCATATGACATGAAGGTGGAAGGGGTAGCATTTGCAGAAGGGAAGGATGCGAGGGGGCAGGAGAAGGTACTGGCAGTGAGTATGAGCAAAGTGCATGACACACATGGATTAAAATGTCAGAATGAAACCCATAATTTTATAAAAATGAACATGTTCTAATAAAAAAGTAAATGCTTAATGAATATAACTTCAGTAAATTAGCGTTCTGCTGTCTTAGAGACTACAAAATAGCATGTGTTATTTCATGCAGGGAGTGGGAGACTGAAATAATTACTGTGCTTTATGAAAACAAATTGGAGAAAGAACATCCATCCTGGGTGGCTAAGTCCAAGATTCAGAGGCTGGGAGCTGCTAGGTGAGAGCTGTGAGGGAGGCGCTTTCTGTGCAGGACCTTGACACTGAGGTTGGGGGGCTGTGCTGGGACAGGAGGTGGGGCACAGGGACTTAAAATACAAGTCTTTGTGATGTGATGAATTGTGTGAGTTGGTTCACCCTGGCTGCTTTGTCTTCTTGCCCTTGCACACAAGAAAAGTCCTGGAACACTTGGTTTGTTGCTTGATGGATTACATTCCTAATGAGTTTGTAATCAGCGTAAGAATATCCATAAACATAAAGTAGGCTTTCCTGCGTCTTTAACTCCATTGTAGTTGTAGAGTTGGACCATGTATTGTACATGTGATAGCACTGCTGAGAATTCTTAAATAGAATATATGAATAATATCCATACAGTAAGCTTTTCTACATTTTCCATTAAAAAGAAAAAGATAAAAAGGAAGACCCCTGCATGCCTTATGGGAGTTTTAAAATGAGAAACCTCTTAAGGCTTACACATGGAAGTCTTGGGAACGTTGCCCAAGGCCAGCTATCGCTGGGTCCTGGAGTTCACGGAGCCTGCGTGAACTTGTGCATCATAAGGCAGCAGGCTCTGATACTCCAGCTGTTGCCAGCATGCCTTCCTGACACCACGATGCTGTAGGCAGCAGAATGCTGCGGTGGCAGAGGCGGGTTGTGGGTCTCTGAAGCACTTAGCTGCCTTTACAAGCTGGGTGAGCCGCAATTCACAGCAGCAGGCAGACAAGCAGGTAAGAGACTCTAGGGCTCCTTCTCAGGGCATTTTATCCCGGAGGGGACCTATTTAAAATCGCTTGTGCTATTTGTGAGAGGGGTGTAGTTCCCAATGCCTCTTTTGTTCTGCTGTCTTGAAGGACAGGTTGTTTGTCAGCTCACAATGGCGTGAGTCTGATTTGGCAAGATCTACAAACATTCTCATTGTTTATTGTTCTGTCTGAAGATGAAAAATCATGCAAATCAGGGTGCAGATTCCAGCTGGAGCTCTGCAAGCATGCACATGTGTGGGCGGGAGGGTGGGCATTTGTCCATGCTGCATGTGTGCCTGAGGATGCATGCAGTTTTGCAGCTTTGGTCTTTATACCTAGCTGAAAGGATTTTGGAACTGAAAGCTCTATCACTGTCATCCCTATTGGTGGTTCTGGTACTCCTTACTGTGTTGAACAGTTGTTCCATGTGAGTTCTGCACATGAGTGACCCGAGTTGGGGATTGTGTGAGGATGCCAGAATCCCATGAAGACCTGTCTGAATTGCTTTTTCTTTTTCAATAACCATAAGATGCAGGCATTCTCATTCCTGAGGCATTGAGCGAGGACACTGAAAGGAAATGGTGAGTCAGCCATATCCAAATGGGAAAAAAAAAGTGGTAAAATCAGGTGTGCATGCTTGGTCATGTGAATGGTCCATGGATACATTTACATAGCTTCCTAATTACAGTGAAAAAAATTTAGAAGGAGAAAATGGAATCTTCATGGCTTTTAACATTTTTAGTTCTTGTAATTTGTTAATTGTTTTGATTACAACCGTGGTTTCTTTAAATGTGTTATCATACATGTGCTTGCATTTTCTATTTTGCCTTTCATGTTGCGATAAAAAGTGCAGGTATTATTTTTGGCCATATTGCTAAATGATCAATTGCTTTTGCTTCAGGCACAGAAGCTTTTGTGTTTGCAGAGGGAATGGCATTTTCATAGGGAAATTGCTGCATAGCTATCTCTGCACACACATACACATACTATCTGACTCTGCATCTACTGGCTCATGGGAGTAGGTGTCATCTTGAATTGCACGTTTAGGCTTTGATTGTGCCAGTACAGAGGCAAAAATGGGAAAAGCAGATTAAGGAAAGGGTTTCAAAAATCTGGTAGCATTTCTAACTAAACAGCTTGCTGTCTACTGTTTTAAGATTTATAAAATTAATGAGGAGAAAATAATATTTTAACATGTCACGTAAAAACCCTGAAAATTTGGCATAGATTTGATGAATGGTTGGCATATTTTCTATGCAAGGTAGATACAAGTATTTTTGATGTTTTTTGTCACAGAAACATTGCATTTGTGGTAGGAAGGGAGGTTCGGTCTCTACTTTTTCATATATAGTGGAAAAAGAAAACTCGTATTTCCTCCCTCCCTACATACACACACACATACACACACACATACACACACACACACACACACACACACACACACACACACACCAACCATACACATCTACCTGAAGGAAAAACTTTGCAGGGAAATTCTCATTCATTCAGGCATATACAAAGGCAATTTTTTGCAGAATTCTTGGACTAATCACACTTGTGTGTTAACCAGATCTGTTGTAGAAGCCTTCTGCTATCCAGCTACAGTGAGAAATGGTTCTAGTAAATGCCCACTAATTGCTGAATGCTTTGAACATACTGGCCACTCTCCCAAAGTCTGCGTTTGGATGTTGGCTTTTGGGAAGGTAATAATTTACATGGTCTTTTGGAATACATTTGTATGGTTCTTTACAACTACTTTAAAGATGTATGTATGTATGTGTGTGTGTGTATGGATGGATGCAGTATCTATGTATGTATGTATGTGAAGATCATAATTGCAGGAGCCATAGATAGAAACTGGCATTTTATTTTTACTCAGAGCCACCCCCATCTTCCCCATCCCTTGGACACTCAGGGTTTCTAGCTGGCCTTTGGTAGAGCAGATTAGCAGTCAGCTCATTGGTTGGAAGATTATAGACATCCTAGGGTATCTGAAGAGATCCAGGAGTTGATTATTCACTTTTTTTTTACAAAGTCTTGGAAGGGTTCAGGGATGTAACTCCAGTGGTATAGTGCTTATTTAACATGTGGGAGTCCCTGAGTTCAATCTGCAGTACTTGAGGGGGAAAAAAAGAAAAAAAAATTGTAGAACCCTCTTTTTAAATTTCTAAAAGTCCCCAGTGCATTTTGACACATATGTCTTGAATCTCACAAAGCAGGGACCATGAAGCCAACTGGGGACTGAGTGGCTGTTTTCCAACTAGTTAGAGGAGAGCTTTGGATGTAGTATGACTCATTTTCAATGTGCTAGGTTCCTGCTAACTCAGGTAATTACAGCTCAAATGGAGAACTGGTACAAGATGGCCAAAGATATAGAGGGTTTTTGTTTTCTTTTGTTTTTTGGCAATGCTGGGGGCTCTAATCCAGGGCTGTTCACATACTAGGCAAGTACTCTACTAATGGGATACACTACCAGCCCTGAAACTGTTAAGATTTTTACCACCTATTGGGGACTGGAGAGATAACCTAGCAGTTAAGAGCACTGGCTGTTCTTGCAGGACCCAGGTTTGGTACACATGCTTGTAATCCTAGCATTTGGTAGGCTGATGCAGGAGGATCAGAAGTTGAAGGACACTGTGGGCTATATAAAGCAAGTTCCATATTAGCCTGGAATACAACAAGGTCCTGTTCCCCATCTTTACCCAAAAGAAAAGAATAATTGAGGATTCTAGAAAGCAGAATGAGGACATTAAAAACCACCTTTAACTGGGGATTGTGGTTCACATCTATAAACTCAGCACTTGAAAGGCTGAGGCAGGAGAATTGCCTCAGTTTTGTCTACATAGTGAGCCAGGCTAGCATGTGTTACAGTATGACATCCTGTCTCAAAACAAAAAACATATTGGCAACTGATTACTGTTGGGTGAGGATGAGCTAATCTTGCTAAAGCAAGGGTCTCCAGGTAGACTGACTATACCTCAGTGGATGAACCTGCACTGAGGAACATTTGGGGACACTAACTGGACACCATAGACCTTAACATGGATAAGAGAACATATGGACTCCATTTGGAGGGTATGAAGGGTGCCGGGGGTGGGGAAGGGTAAAGTCAGACTTTTGTATATTTACTGGCTATAATGTGTGGGGGGGAGTGTGCACCTGTGCACACGAGCATTACTGTTCACATTCATGTTTATTTTCCTGTTGAAGGTGGGCCTTTCTTGATCATCTTGTAGGTTGCAAATACACCCATGCAGTCTGGTGTGTTCTTTTCAAACATTTATGGTTGCTTTGGGCTAGATTATTTCTGTAATGCGTAAGTTGGATTCTTTTGTTTCAGCCCACACCTACTGGCTTTGTGCTTGCTGCCAGTTCTGTATTATAGTGGCCACCGGCTTCTGGCAATTGTGTGTTGTTGCTGGTCTCTAGTTACTGTTTGTGCGGCATCACATGCAACCACCCACAGTTCTGTGAGTTCCGAAATAGTCTACAGTGCTTTTCAAAGAAGACAAAATGACTAAGGATGAAAACAAACCTGGGATTTCAGACTCTATCCTGTGGCATCACAGGAAGAAAAACAGAAGGCAGAAGATGGGTCTAAGTCCAAGCTCACTTGGATTGTCAGGCAGGTTGCTTGCTTCTGTTAGGAATTCCTGACCTTTTGTGGGAGATTGCATTATTCAAGTGTAAAAGAGTGCCACGCCCCACGTGCTGTGCCATGCTTGTGGTCTGCAAAGAGTTTAGAAAAGAATTGGCTGTGCGGAGGACCTCAGAAATGTCTGTAATCCCAGCATTGTTATGCCTGAGGAGTGTATTGAGTTCAAGGTGAGAGTGGGCTGTATTTTGAAATCCTGTGTCAAAGAACCAAACTGGAAAAGAGGTGTGGGAGATTCAGCTCGATGTTGTGACCTTGAGTCTGTAACCTCTGTGACTGGCTCTTAGTAGCCTTGGTCTCTATTCCCCACGTACTTTCCCAACATACCATATGTAAGCAGAGCAATCCTCCTGGCCCCAGGGATGTGTGTGATTCTTTGCTATTAAATTTAGATAAACTAGGTATATACCATGTAGGATAAAGTCACTTTTATTAGATGTATACCCCTCCTTATAGCCCGAATAGTGAGGGATCCAACTGGTCTTGCTAACTACCCATGACCACACTTCCATTGGTGAGTGTCCCAATAAGTTGTATTCTGTGCAGTCTTAGATTTGTCTGCCTCTCTTCATAGGTCCCCGGCACCTTGGGGAAGGTCTTCACACATTAGGGCCAAAATGCTCTAGAACAGTGTGTTCTCCTGAAACTTTTTTATGAAGCCAGGCAATATACCAAAATTTGACCCTTCCAATTTTTTTGATGAAAGAGACTTGTCAGGACAAGGATTACAATATCTAGTTCTCCAACCCCTATTCCACATAGCAGCACAGATATTAATTTTTTAAAAATCACAAGTAGATTAGCCTGGTGGTGCAGGCTTGTAATCTCCACTACTGAAGAGGCTAAGGGAGAAGAATCCAAGTTCAAAGCCATCTTGGGCAATTTCACAAGAATCTTTTTGAAAATAAAATGTAAAAAGAGGGCTAGGCTGTAGCTCGTAGTAGAGTACTTATGTTGCATGCCTGAGACCCTAGGTATTCTCAATCTTCCATTATGGTCAAAAGGCAAAAGAAAATGAAACCAAGTGTGTGTAATTATGCATTTTGATTAGTACTATGAAAAATATCAAGAGAATGTTGAGGCTAGGGATGGAACTCCGTTGGCGAAGTGCTTAGCTAGCAATGATGATGCCATGGGTTTAGTCCCCAGCATTTCATAAAGGAGGCATTATGCTACACACCTCTAATCTCAGCACTAAGGAGGTAGACATAGTTGTATCTAAAGCCGAAGAGCATCTTCGGTTATATAGTTAATTCAAAACCAGCCTAGGACACATAAGACTCTGTCTTAGTAACACTGAGAGTGGCCGGGGGGGGGGGCAGTATATGAATATGAGAATTCTAGGAGGGGGCAGAAAACAATGAATATGGTGGCGAGTGCAGCAAGCTTTGCAAAGTCAGGCCTTTTTCACTTTCCTGGTCTCCTTTTTGTTGCTTCTAGGGCAGTGGTGCTCTTCCCAGGTGGAGCTCCACAAACTGCATTTTGAAGGCATGACACTTTAGAAGAGATGGTCTGACCCAGGGCTCAGGAAGCCATTCTGGCTGGAAGAATATGGGGTAGAGCCCTCCAAGCCTGGTGCTAGGGAACACTCAGTGTCACTATTTTTGCAGATGGTTATTATTTACTTTGGAAGGGACATGCAGAGCCAAGGGTTAAAATGTCAAGCAAAGAACTTTCGATAGCCAAATGTAGTGGGTAGAAAAGTGGGAGGAAAGGAATTTGGGAGGGAAGTTTGGTGAATCAGATTCCCAATGCTTGTTTGACATCCAAATTGCTTAGAAGGCTGATTTTGAAGTAGATTTGGAGGTATGTCAACTTTCACTGTTCAAGCTTCTGCCCAGGTCTGGACTTCTAAGTTCCAGCAGAGCCCATCTCTGTATGTCAAACTTGGGGCCAAAAAGGAAGTAATGGAGCCACAAAAATGAGAGTGGCCTTGCCACAGATTCTCAGGGTGTATTTGGTAAAAGCTGGAATACTTGATCAGCAGCTGTAGACTATACTCTCAAAAGGCTTCTCTCTCTGTCTCTCTTTCTGTGTATGTGTGTGTGTGCATGCATATATGTGTGATGTGCATGCATGTGTTTGTGTGCATGTGGGTGCCTACAGATTCATGTGGAGGTCAGAGGTTGATGTTAGTGTCTTTCTTGATCACTCTTCACCTTATTTTTTGAGACAGTCTCTTCACTGAACCTAGCGCTCATCAGTCTAGCTAGGTTGGCTACCCCAATGAGTTCCAGGGAGACTCCTGGATTAAAGACATGCACTACCACACATGACTTTTACAGGGGTTCTGGGGATCCAAACTCAAGTCCTCATGTTTGCATGGAAGGCATGTTATGGACCGAGCCATCTCTCCAGTCCACTCCAACTTAAAAATAAATTGCTGTATACTGTTAAAAACTCAATGCCTCTTAATTTGGTTTTGTAGCATCTCTGAGTGGAATTTCCCTTTTAATCTGTCTTTCTCCTTAACCCATTTAACCACAAATGACTTATTTTGTCTAATTAAACTTCATTATTATTTGGCATCTGAGTCCCTGTAAGTCAAGATGAAATCCCAAGGAAGCTTCAAACCTTTTTATCCATCTGTGAAAACACTGGAGAAATGAAGCCAAATTTATCCAATTTTCTAATGTAATTGCTTCACCCACATGGTACAAAGAACATGGCCTGGATGGACTGTTGGAGTTGGCGTAGAGAGAAAAGCTTTGGCTGGGATGTGTTATAGTGAACACATGTTCAAGTTCAGGGTCCTTGGGAGCTTGTGGTCTCCCTAAAGAACATTCAGCAACATACAAAAGTTTGAAGATTGGGCATGGTAGTGTACATCTATAATCTCAGCTACTGAAGCAGCACAGGCAGGACGGTCTTGAGTTCGAGGTCTGCTTGAGCTACATAGCAAGTTTGAGGCTAAATTTTGGCTACATAGTGAGACCCTGTCTCAAAAAGATACCTCCTCACACTCAAAAACAAACAAAGAAAAACAAAAGGAAACTGCCAAACAAAACAACCCAGGAGTTTGAGCCAAGCTTGTAGATGTAGTTCTTTTCTTTGTCATCATTAGCATGTTTGTCTCTCTGTCCATTTGGCAGGTTAAGTTGGTCATCCTTAATCCAAACACCTGAAATCTGAAATTCTCCGAAGTTAGAAATTCTTTATGTGCCTACATAAAACCATAAGAGAAAAATTCCTACAACTGAGCTCACATCACGCCGTGATGAGTTGCAGTCAAAATGCAGGTGCACTGGAAGTATTATATAAAAGTACCTTTCAACTGTGTATATGAGACATAAATAAAATGTAAATATGTGTATATATAAATGTAAGTGCATGGCATAAGTTAACATTTCGTATTCATGTTTAGACTTAAGTTCCATTTTCTAGGTACTTCATTTTATATACAAATGCACAAATATTCCAAAATTTTTAGATCACCAATTCAAAATATTTCTGTCCCTAAGCATTTCAGATAAGGGATACTCAACCATATTGGTTCCATGTCTAAAAACTGGGCATTCAGAGGACAGTCAGTCAGTTCCCACCCTACAGCTCCTTGTCCTCTGGGAAGTCTAATGATGAATTGGCATTTCTGTGACTATAGCTGGTGCTGTTATTCTTGAGTGTTCATTCTGTTTAAATGTATCTAATGAGCTCTGTGCTTTCAGTTTTTGGTCAGTTGGATAACTGATTGCCTCTCTTGGGCTCTGGTGCCATAACCCCACTGTCTCATTTCCTACTTCACTTGACAGTTACCGGGTGCTGTGCTGATGGAAGAGCCTCCTGCTTGTACTTTAACAAGGAGTTTATGTAACTGCTAAGAGCTGCCAGCAGTGTGGGAAGGATGGTAGGAATACAGGGTCTTACCTGGGAGGCTTGTATGTGGAGTGGGTTGGTTGTCCCACAGCTGCCTGACTTCTGCACAGAGATCTGATACAGCCCTCTAGGCTGAAGGACAGACCAGCTATCTGTTACTGATGATGAACAAGTCTACCTTTTAAGTCACTTTTAATTATACCCACAGCCAATGGAGGTATGCTTCTTAGATGCCACATTCAAACTTTGAATATAGAACCCAAGAGAACATGAGATTTATGGGATGTTGGCACTTCCCCTTCATGGAAATGCAGCTCTGTTTCCAATTTGGGGACCTGGGTTCCACCCCAGTTGTTCTGTGAGCTAATTGTCAGCTTTTTTTCAAACAGCTTGGGCAGCAGGCTCTCAATTGTGATTCTCAGGCCACTGCAGATACAAAACTGGCTGTGGTCATTCCCTATCTGTGTATGTGTGTGTGTGTGTGTGTGTGTGTGTGTGTGTGTGTGTGTGTAGAGGAAAGTATATATGATAAGCTTATGGACCACAGAACACAGAAGGACAACCTTGGATAATGATTCTCACCTTTACACCTTGTTTGAGGCAGGATCTCTTGTTCATGAGACTAGCTGGCCCACAGGTTTTGGAGATTTACATGGTAAATAGATGTATGCATGTATATGTATAAGTTATATGATGGCTATAAAGGATTAAAGAAGCTTCAGCAGAGTTCACGTAGTTCTAAAGAGGCCTGAAAGGGAGAAGTAAGAAGCTGATAGGGATACAAAAAAGAGCCTCTGTGGGAATGGTAATGAGATGATGACCTCTGTTATACCTTTGCTGTAGAGTCAAGCCTCAGGTGGAGCTGAGCTGAAAGTGAACAGTGAGACTGTGGAGGCCATACACTGTGAGTCTAGACAGAAGAATAGGTGGACAGATGTGTGGCAGGTCCAGCTGGACTGCACAGGCAGTCTGACAGTCTAGTAAGCCATGTCAACAGTGGGGATTAAACCATACTGAAGCTTCTGGGACTGTTAAAGTTCTGCCTGTTGACCCTTTGATGTACATATTGGGTGATCAGACAATAGGATGGTAGAGGTCATTTCAGTATTTGATGTCCTTCTTATGGCGTGAGAGTGTTGTTTCCTTGCTTACTCTGCTTTGTGCAATAAGTTCTTGACCCTGATTTTTCTGATGTGACTAAAATTTTTTTAAAGTTTTATCTTATGTATATACGTCTGTTTGTGGGTATGTACAATGCCCTTGGAGGCTAGAGGTGACACAGCCCCTTGGAGTTCAAGTTACAGTAAACTCCCAGATGTGGGTCCTGGGAACTGAACTCTGGCCCTGTAGGGTCTCTTAAGGCAAAACACAGCCTGAAAAACCACAGTTTACTCAATATGAAGTAAATTAAGACAGGGCCCAGTCTGATCTCAATAATAGTTTTCTTCCACATGGCAGTATAGGAGTATATTTAAGGTGACCCTTTGCGATGTACTGTCCCCTTTAGGTGAGTCCCCTTTTGGCTTTGTAGGCCTGTTCTAGACCATTTAGCAGCTCTTCCCTTCTGCAGTGACTGGTCCAGTGAGAACTCATGCCTGTGAGTACTCCTTTCAGATCTCTGGGACCTCAGCTGTTGGAATCTGCCAGGTGTCTTCCCCCTCTTAGAACTGCTGCCCTCCTCAGCAACTTGTCATTAGCACATTTTATAGAAGGAACAAGCTACCCAGGACTGGGAATTCCGATTGCCTGGACTCTGGAATGCTGTTGCCTTTGGAACCTTTCTCTGTGAGGCTTACTTCCCTTGTCCACTGTTATTTACTACTACTGATTCAGGGACATAAAATCCTTAGTTATCTCATTGTCATTGTCTTGTTTTCTCTCTGTGGACAGGTTCCCTCCCTTTTGTTCCTCTCTCCCTTCTCTGTCTTCCCTCCCTCCCTGTTCTTGAACTTATTATGCAACCAAAGGATGACCTAGAAGTCCTGATCTCCTGATCCTTCTGTGTCTGCCTCCCAAGTGCTGGGATTACAGGTCTGTTGTCAGTTGTCTTTTATTTTAAAAGTACAAGAAAGTGACAAGCCTATTCTGTAACCTCAGCTACTCAAAGAGACTGAGGCAGGAAGATCACAGGTGCAAGGCCTACCTGGGCTACAGAATGAGTTCAAGGACCTCCTGAACAACTTAGTGAAACCTTGTCTCAAAAGAAAACAGAAGGCTAGGGTTATAGCTCAGTGTGAGCACATGCTAACATGCATAAGTCCTGAGGTTCAATCCCCAGTACCCCTCCCCACAAAAAGGCTAAATATGTTGGTGCATGCATGTAATCCCAGCACTTGAGGCTGAGGTATGAAGATGGTAAGTTTGAGGCCAGCATAGGTTACAGCACAAGACCTTGCCTCAGAAAAATAGTATAAAAAGAGGGGGATATACATATGCAACATAGCCACATATACACAGCCTCACATCTACATGTATGTATGATATACAGTACAGTATGGACACAAACAAATGTCACATACACACCACTGACATACATGTACAAAATACATTTACATACAAACATCTGCACCAACAGTATCCATAAATAGCATATAAACATATACAACATCTATATACAAATACATGCCTACACTCAAATACAACATAGACATGTCACACATAGCCTGTTTGTCAACATTTTACATAGTCTCTTAGAACCTATTAGAAACACAGATTTCGATATGATACCTACCAGAACTCTGGGCTGCCATATTTTGGTCCTTTTTCTCATGTGTGTGTCTATGACCCGATTTACTGGATTCTTATTAACTAGGACAGGTAAAACCAGTTAGTAATTTTACAGCTTTGAACCTGCAAGTTTGAAGTAGGGAAGAGTCAAGAAAAAAAAGGGAAGGAGGATTCTAGGGCACCACACTTGGTCCAGAAATTGCTGTGTTGATTGTAGTGTGAATAAAGGTAAATGTGAACTTCTCGCATGAGAAGTAAGTAGACCCCATATACTACTCTGTGAAATACACATCCCTCAAGTCCAGAATGGGATGTCCTTTTGCTTTAGTAAGCCAGGAAGGAGCCTGGGGAATTACCCAGCCAGGAGTGAAGTCAGGAGCCAGCCCAAGACATGGATTCTCAGCATGTCTTTTGCCCTGAGTCATTATTTACCAGCAATGAAGCTACATCTAGCAAATGAGTTCTCTTCAGTTTCTAGGCAGGTCTTCAGAGTGCTTTAGGCTGGGATCAGAGATTAGAGATCAGGAATTGCTAGACTGGTCATATAGCTCAGGGGTATAGTAGTTGCCTGGCATGTGTGCATGTGTGAAACCATGGTTCAACCTTTCCTGCCACTGGAGCTTTGCATATAACTCCCCCCCCCCTCTCTTTTGGTCTTTTTGAGACAGGGTCTCCTTGTGGCCCCAGCTGACTTAGAACTCACTCTGTAGACCAGGCTGGCCTGGAAACTCAAGAGAGATCGGCCTGCCTCTGACTCCCCAGTGCTGGGATTAAAGGTGTGCACTACCCCACCCAACTTTGTACTTCCTTTTTAACTACCAGTATGCATGTGAGTGAATAACCATGCTTAGATTCTAGCACTAAATAAATGAATAAATAAATTTTAGCTCATTTGATTTTCTGTGTATATAATGTAGTGGATGCTTATTAAATAGTATCAAGTACCAGGATCTTATAGATGAGCATATGGATACTGCATTCCAGGAAATTTACTAGCAGGGAAAGCAATTCAGATATCCCCAAAGCTTTTGAAATGAAATGAAATACTGAAGTGATATGAGGACACACTGATTCCTGAGTTCCTTTTCTCAGAACACATCATTTTGGCAGCACTCTAATGACTTTCCTAATGGGGCCCTAGGAGGTAGGATCTTTGAAGGAAATGCCATGCTGGGAATGAGAATGGCCTTCACCAAAAGCCCTGGTTTATCTCCCTGTTCTCATAACTGATGCCAAACAGCTCAGTCTACATATACAAATTTCATGGCTTTTGTTTCATCTTTTTTGTAAATTGGGGTACTGCTCAGGGCGGGAAGAAACACATTGAGGATTTTTCTTTCCCTTGTTTTGTCCATAATTGTAATTAAATTCATTTTCCCATTTTGATATGTATGTAATGTTGATGCAGCTGAGGCAGAACAAAGCTTACAGGCTGGGAGCCCCACTAATGCTAGTTTTGCAATCAGACTGTTCAGTTGAGTATTGTTCCCTAAGTCATTCGTCATTCATTGTTGTGCTGAAGATATTTTGGTAAAACCTCATAGTCACAGTTTCTGTGAGTGTGTATGTCTTGCACATAGGAAATGGGACTTCCTTGAGTTTAGTTTTTGTCTTGCTCTGGTAAATTTAGTGGTTTTCGTGCATCTTGTTTTCTAAGCTGTCTTCAATCTCCTGAGCAGTAACAAGCTTGCCCTCTTGCATGGGTCAGAGGACCTGAGTTGTTCTGTTACCTTGGTGGTACCAGTGAAATTGGGTTCCTCTCTAGGGGCTTTTAGTCTCTATAATATGATTTAACAATGGGCTTAAATGGAAGCTCAAGGACAGTTTTATTAAAGTTTAAAAGAAAACCCCAGCAGCTGCCAGGAGGATGAGAATGGTGAAGACAAGTCATGCCATTTGAGTTAGGCCACCATGGAGGGCAGCCATTTGATGAACAAGTAGCTACATGCCTGAGCAAGAGCTTTAGAGGAGTGAAAAATCCCAAATGCCAGAGAAAGCATACTTAGACTCTGGCCCACATCCAAAAGACAGACAAGAAGCAAAAGGAAAAATTACACAGTCTTAACAGAGCCTCCTGGTGACTTGTAGGGACTACCTAGGGAGCAGGAATTCTGGGATGGAAAGTACATTATCTCATTAAAGTACATTATCTTATTATTCTTCCCTTTTATCATGCCTCATGGCAAAACCACCTTCCTAGAGTGGTCCCACCTTCCTGAAGGATAGTCCCTTAGACAGGTCATTGATCTGCCCATCCTGATGTTCTGTCCCCACTCAAGCCAGAAGGTTCATCCTCTTAACCAGAAGAAGGTTTCCTTTAAGGGACTTTTACTACTGCTGTGTCTTGGGACACTGAGGATGTCAACTTCTGGTTCTGGTGTAGTAAGAGTTTGGCTTTCTCTGTTTTCAGGGATCCAAGGGAGTAGAGAGGCATTAGCTGTGGGCTATGCTCTACTCCAGAGTATCTGTGTTAATCCATGAGGGGGCATTTCCCTTCCTCTCCCCAGGACACAGCAAGGTTAACCTCCATAGAGCAGAGCACTGCATTGCGAGTGTCGCAGATCCCACCTGTAGCACCTTGATATTTATGCACCATGTGCAGGCTGTGGCAAGTTCAGAGGCAGGTACATTGCAAGTACACTGGGTATGAAACAAGAGTGGGTCTCTTCCATTTGTCACTTGACTAGGTTATTATCTCAGTGTGTTCACATATGCTGCCTTTGTTTGGGTCAGTAACAACTTAAAAGAAATTTTCTTGGTACTATTCTTTCCAACCTCCACCTTCCACCCTCCAACCTATTGATCAAATTTAGGACCTTGCACATACTAGGCAGGTGTTCTATCACTGAGCTACACACATTGTGGCCCTCAAAGGCCAATTTTTTGTTTGTTTTTGAGACAGGATCTCACTCTGTAACCTAGACTGACCTTGAACTGAATGTAATCCTCCTGCCTCAGCATCCCAAATGCTGGGATTGCAGGTTGAAATACCACATATAGCTAAAAGGTCAATTGTAGTCTGAAAATTCCTCTTTTCCTTAAACCAGAGGCTTTTTTGTCTTGGGACTGACAGAGTTGTACGCATTGGATTGTTGCAAGTTTGACATTGGTCAGCCCATGGCCTTTGGTGGATAATTGTGCATCCAGACCAGCCTCTGTGTATGTGTGTCACAGGCATGTTTATGTGTGTATGTGCATGTCCATATGATATGATAGTATAATGGAAAACTCTGTAAGTCATAGCTGTTCCCAAAAGAAATACCTCTTGTTTTATGATTGAATTGATCCTTGGCCCATTTTAGAAAAGTCTACCCCTGTGTACATATGTGCTTCCCATATGCCATATAAAAATATATTGACTTGAAATAAATAGTCCTAAAAAGAACTGGAGCTGACAGTTTTCACAAAAATAATGCTTTTTCAATTTTTTTCAGCATTACTTTTAAAGAAATGTAGTTGGTATATACATGTGTTTCTGATCTATATGTCTATATCATTAATGCCTCATGTACCATATTTAGGCTAGTATTGTCTAGCACGTGTTACAGATTGTTCCGGCATGTCACAAGTGGCATTGGGTATAGCTGTGGAAAAAAGGGTAGGTTTTAAGACCTTAAAGTGATCTTAAAGAGATTGTTGAGAATATGTGTTTATCAACATATAAGGTCTTAACTAGAGTACTTACCTAATTTTTATTCCATCTTCCTCTAGACAAGCAGATGCCCACTGCCAGGAAGTCAGTCCAGGAACAACGTTGCAGGACCTTCTGAATCAGAATCCATCAACTCTCTCCACATTGCCTGAATTGTCCCACTCTCAGGAAGTCCCACAGCCTCCTCAGGAGGGCCTGAACCGAGGGGGGACTCTACCTCCAGATTGTAGGTACTCTGAGGAGAGCATACCAGCAGACTCGGAACCCGAAGCCCAGGGTCCCCCTTCACCTGCACCTGCTCAGGAACACACCTCATGGCCTGTGAGCACAGTTCTCCCTAAGAAGCCAGCCCCGCCTCAGAGGCCTCCACTGCCTAAGCTCGAAGCCAGGAAGTACCAGGGACTAGAGAATACGCCTGTGGATGCTCACCTGGCTGTGCCCAACAGGTCCTTCCTAGTGCCAGCTGAGTCTCTGGATGTGTGTGTGACCCATCTGTCCCACTCTCACAGCCCCTCTTTGTTTAGCAGTACCCAGCCAAAAGACAGCCAGCATGTGAATGAGGACACATCTTGTCCTCAGCTAAAAGCCCTGTTCACTTCTAAGTGTCACCACCTGCAGACATCCACCATGGAAACCTCTCGCTCCCCTTCGCCTCAGTTCGCCCCACAGAAGCTAACAGACAAGCCTCCCCTGCTTATCCATGAAGACAACTCAGCAAGGTATTGTCCTGTGACAGTGTGCTGTGTATTCATTTCATTTCCTGAGCTTCTATCAGTAGAGGCAGGCTTCAGTGTTTGCAGCTGGAACCTTACTTCAGCTTCAAATATTGGGGTAAAAGTTGGGCATTGTAAATTGTGTGGAGGACGAGCCACAGCTCAATTGACCAGTTGAAATTTAGCGGCATCATGAACTGGCTCACCCAAGCTAAATGCATTTCTGTTTGCTTTGTTCCCTGGCATGAGCAGGCTAGGCATGTTTTGCCAGTACATTACATGTTTATGATCAAAATGAGATTTAACCTAAGTGTAAGATCTTTAGGTAAAGTTCCACAATGTCTACGATTTTCATACTATTTACAGTTCTTACTCTCTCTGTCTGTGACGCCCCCCCTTCCTCCTCATATTTTGAGACAGGTTCTTGATATGTGGCTTGTGTTGCTCTTGAACTCACTAGGCTGTCCTTAAACTTTCCATCATATTACGTCCACTTTCCAAGTGTGAGATAACACAAATGTGCCATCACACCTTGTTATGCAGTTTTGAGAATGGAACCCAGAGCTTTGTGCATGCTAAGAATTCTGTCAACTGAGATGCATCCCCAGCCCCTTGAACCTTTGAGTTTTTCTTTCTTTCTTTCTTTCTTTCTTTCTTTCTTTCTTTCTTTCTTTCTTTTCTTTTCTTTTCTTTTCTTTTCTTTTCTTTTCTTTTCTTTTCTTTCAACTTGAGAATACCTCTACTAAAAAGCCTAGTGCCAGGTATGGGTTACATCTTTTCAAGGTGTGCTGGTCAGTGGGGTCCTGTAGACCCCTAAAACATTACACTATTTATTGCCTTTGCTCTTAGCCTCCAGGACTTAATGGACTGAACTGGGTGTAGTGGCACATGTCTTTAATCCCAGTTTGTGAGGCCAAGGCAGGCAGATCTCTGTGAGTTTGAGGTCAGCTTGGTCTACATATCAAGTTCCAGCATAGCCAGGGTCATAGAGTAAGATCCTGTGTGAAAAGCGGGGATGCTGGAGAGATGAGATGGCTATCAGTTAAGAATGCTGGCTGCTTTTGCAGAGGGCCTGGGTTCAGTTCGCAGCACCCACATGGCAGCTAACAACTGTCTGTTATTCCAGTTCCATATATGGAACTGTTTCATATATGGAGGCAAACTCATACACATAAAATTAAAACAATAACAACAGTAAAAGCAACTGTATTGCTCAAGGGATCACATACTTGAGTCATAGAACATGGAGTTAACAAGCTGGCACTGACCTGGAAGTTTCATCCCTATTAGCTAGCTTTGATAGTGCTGGAAAGTGATATGCCTGCTACAGAGGGAGTAATCAACAGCCTTACCCAACTTTGAACCCCATGAGCTACAATAGTGAGTAGCTTGGCAAGATATGCCCATTGGTGCAATATTGGCTCAAATATTAGGAGAGTAACCAACCACTTTCTGATTGGGCTCAAGACCTGGTCCACAAAACAGAAGTCATGCTTGGCACCATTAATGGGGCCAAGAACCCATAGCTGGTTAGGTCATAGGCTCTAAGGGAGGGTCTACTATTATCTGCTAAGTCGACATAGTATTAAATCACCTCCTAAGTACTTATCTTTACACCCATAGATTAGTGCATCTCTCAGCCTTCATCAGGGAAACTTATTTTTGCAACAGACGTAGATTAACAGAAAGACCGATAGATTCTCTTACAGAGAATATGAGACCATGAATTTCTCGGCCCTAAATGGAAATCTGTAAACCTCCTCCTCTCAAGGGTCAAGGATCATCATGGAAGAAGGGGCAGAAAGATTATAAGAGCCGGAACTAGTGGATGACTACAGTGAAACTGTTTTCTGGACAAGACAGGGCAGTTGAGCACAGGAGCTCAGAATGGCCTTGACTGCGTACATAAGATCAAGCCAGACAAATCCCAGCATGGATAAGGGAGAGGGGATCATAATGTCCTATCCCTTTCTGAGGAGCTATTGGCAATTGGTGGTTGCTGGGGCTGGGAAAGTGAGAAACAGTTTTCTTTAGGGATGTGGCCCCTGAAAGGCCCCATGCCCATGCCCATAGCAACACTAAGAGGACTCAGTGGGTTTAAAGAAAAAAAAGCACATGAAGTTGGGAGGGGACAGTGATGGAGAAAATAGGGGTGAAATTGTAGGGAAAGGAATGTGAGGCAGATTTGATCAAAAACACATTATATATACATGCTTGAAATTTTCAAACATGTAAAAAATTTTTTAAAAAGGACATAGTTGATGCTATTACGTTGGTGTTGAAACCACAGCTTTTCGTGTGTACCACAGCTTTTCGTGTGTGCCACAGCTGCATTTTATATCTTAAATGGTAACATTTAATTATCTTTCAATTGGTGGCATTGTTGGGGTCTGGAAAGAGTTTTAGTCTGTTGGTTTCTGTTTTGATAGAATCCTACTGGCTGAGTAGCTTAGAAATAACAGACATGAGTTGTTCATACCTCTGCAGACTGGAAGCCCAAGGTTAAAGTGTGGCAGATTCAGTGTCTGGGAAGAATTGCTTCCTGGTTCATAGATGGCACCTTCTTGCTGTGTCTCCAGGTGGTAGAAGGGGCAGGAAGCTCTTTAAGGACAGTAATACCACTCATAAGGCTTCACTTTCAAGACATCGCCTCCCAATGGCCCCATCTCCTAAGATCATCCACCTGGGAGATTAAGTTTCAACCTAGGAATTTGGGAGCACAGAAACATTCCCATCTTAGAAGGAAAATGGATAAGTTGACCTGTGTAGTAGACAAACTGTATAACGTTTCATATGTTAATCATCTGTTGGTTCTGAAGTTACTAGAATTCCAATGAATACGGTATGCTCCATGATGAAACTGTGTGTCTCGCTGCATTGAAGCTCATGACCTGTGTGCTGTAGGAGGTGGAGCAGTAACTGTCATTTGTTTTTTGTCCCCAGTGACCACTAGTTTTCTTCATTTCTGAACCTCAGTTTTGCTATTTACCAGAGGCTCCCCACAAACTCAGCAGTCTCTCTTGGCCTCCAAATGCTGAGATTACAGGCATGAGCTACCATCGTGACTGGCTAGAAACAGTTTTTATTTTTATTTTTTAAAGTACACTGGATGAATCCTTGAAACTAATACAGAACAAGTGAATTACGTGTGTACAGCAGGGTCTCCCTCACAGTGGTATGTCTTTGCAAGGGTGGCATGAGGTGTTGGCAGGTGGGAGGCACATGAATTATGGGATGCATTGCATGTGACGAAGCTTCAGAGTGGAGGTGCTCAGCAATGATTCCAAATACAGCCACTCCTAAAAGAAGTCTTCTAGGGACATGGGGGCGCCACCTGCTTTGACAAATGAGGTAATTCTGCTCACTCCTGGTTTCTTCCTATAAAAATAAATTTAATAAGTTGAGCTGGATACCTTTGCATTATCATTAGAATAAAAAATAAAGGGGTGTAGCTATAGCTGAAGTGAGATAGCACTTGCCTTCCCAGTCCAAAACCTTGGGTTCAATGCCTAATTCCTTAACAAAACAACATTAATAAATGTTAAATAAATAGCCTTCCTATCATTGAGGATGTCTCCCTCAGATGCCTACAGGTGTGTGGCAGAGTTTGAGTCGGACTGCTAGGCATCTGGGGACCATGTCAGAGGTCAGATGAGGACAGTTTCCAACCTCTGCCTTGTCCTTCCACTTGTCTGGTTGACAGTGGTTCTTTGTGTCAGTCTCCCTGTGTGAGCTGTGGGTGGGAATCTGTGCATGTCAGGATTTCAGAGGAGGGCCCTGTCTTTGCAGAATTGAGCGAGTGATGGATAACAACACCACTGTGAAGATGGTGCCCATCAAAATTGTGCATTCAGAGAGCCAGCCTGAGAAGGAGAGCCGCCAGAGTCTGGCACGCCCAACTGAGCTGCCTGCACTACCAAGTGGGCTGGAGAGGGACCAGATCAAGACCCTGAGCACGTCAGAGCAATGCTACTCCCGTTTCTGTGTGTACACACGACAGGAGCCCGAAGCTCCACATAGAGCCCGCCCGCCGGAGCCCCAGCCCCCAAGTGCCCCTGCACCCCCTGTCAAAGATGGCTGTGCCTCCCCTCCCTCCCTCAGCTATGGGAAGACCAAGGAGAAGACTGTGGATGACTTGAAGTCAGAAGAGCTAGCCAGAGAGATTGTGGGAAAGGACAAGTCGCTGGCTGACATCCTGGACCCCAGTGTGAAGATCAAAACCACCATGGATCTGATGGAGGGAATCTTCCCCAAAGATGAGTACCTCCTGGAGGAAGCTCAGCAGCGGAGGAAGCTGCTGCCCAAAGTCCCCTCACCCAGAGCCAAAGAGGACAAGTGAGTAAATGGCACAAGCTGTGGGGTACTTGCCATTTCTCTGCCCCTATCTCTTAGGTTTAAAAGCCAAGAAGAGGCTGAGGGGCATAACCTGTGTATCAGTGTTTATGGTTGCTTTTGGAGGAAGGCAGATTTTTCTAGGGGCTCTCAATATGTAACACTTTTTTGTAAGGGGTTAAAAGCACCGTGCCTAGATATGGTAGCATGCTGCCTGGCAGAAACATGATGATACATGTTGCAGCAGCTAAGGCCCTCAGCTTACAGCTGGTGTGAATACGACAGCACTGAGATCCCCCTGCACAGAGGTTCTCAGTGTGAGCTTTGGTCTTCTCCAAGGACCGTTAGCAATGTGTCTTGATAGCTTTGTCTGTCGCACCAGAGAATGGGACACTCCTGACGTCTAGTGGAAAGAAAACAGGTGCTACTGAAGATCTTAGAGGGCACAGGAGAACCTCACCACAGGGGAGGATCCAGCCCCAGTTGGTATTAGTGCTGGTACTTAGAAATCCTCCGTTAGTGTGAGACTGACTGCACACATTCACCTTTCTCTCGTCTATCATGCAGTCTCTCTAGCTACTATGTGTATCATATGTCTATCCCTCTGTTTATCCATCCACCCCACCCTGCTACCCACTCACTCAGCCGTTTCTTGGTTAGTCTGTCCATCGATCCACCCATCCAGCTTTTTCTTTTTGAGGTAGACTCGCTCTATAAATCTCACACTCCCTTGACCTTGATCCTCCTGCCTCAGCCTCTTGAGTGTTAGGATTATAGATGTTTGCCATCACACCTGCCTGTCTTTCTTTTTTCCCTCCCTCCCTTCCTCCCTTCTTCCCTTCCTTCCTTCCTTCCTTCCTTCCTTCCTTCCTTCCTTCCTTCCTTCCTTCCTTCCTTCCTTCCTTCCTTCCTTCCCCTCTCCCTCCCTCCCTCTCTCTTTCCTTTCATTTCCTTTTCTTTTCTTCACTTTTTCTTATGTTTAACTAGACCATGACTTGTGTCATAGAGCTTTTTACTTGTTCCAACTTATTCTAGTTTCGTTAACTATTTCTGGGGCTGAAGAGATGGTTCCGTGGTTAAGAATGCTTGCTGCTCTTCTAGAGGATCCAAATTCTTTTTCCAGCATGCAAGTCAGGTGGCTCACAACCACCTGCAGTTCCTGGTGCAGGGGAGTTGCCGTCTTAGTCTGGCCTCCAAGGGAACCCTCATACAAGTAGCACACCCCCAGGCATATACACATGAATAAAAATAGGAAAGAAAACTTTAGCGAATTTTAAAGCTCTATATTCCCGGGTTGAGGGTTGGTGTTAGAGCATGTGCCTAATTTGAGCAAGGCCCATGGTTCCATCCCCATCACCACTGAACAGCAGCGGCAACAAACGATGGTCTGTGAACTTTATGACTATGTTGAAAGTATGTTTGTTTTTAATTTTTTTGAACTTAGCTTTCTCTCTTCCCATTGGCTGCCTCATCTCCCTAGCTCTTGTCTTTTTGGTGGTGCCATCTTGTATTTGTCATGAGTCAGGGACCAGGTGCAACAAGTACTTGTGCATGTGTCACTACTAATTGAAGTTCTGTCTTCTTCACCCAGGAAACAGGAGCCAGGTGTGCCAGGGGTCGTGTCCTTGGCTACCAATTCCACTTACTACAGCACATCAGCCCCCAAGGCAGAGCTGCTCATCAAGATGAAGGACCTGCAGGAGCCCGAGGACTATTCAGGAGGTGACTTGGACCACGACCTATCAGTCAAGAAGGTAAGAAGGTGGGATTCCATAGGAGACACACATGTTAGAGCACAACATGGTAGTTCCCAGCCACTGATGAGGCTGAAGCAGGAGGAGCTCTTAAAGCCAGGAGTTCTGAATCAGGGTGGGCAACATAGCAAGACTTTCCTTTAAACAAACAAATAGCAACAACGAAAAGCCCTGCCTTCTGGACAATACGGTATGTGCCGATAATCCCAGCACTGAGGAGGCTGAAGCAGGAGGCTGGTGAGTTTGAGTCACCAGAAGTGGCTACTTTGAGACTGAGTCATTGAACCTGATCCAGACTAACCTTTTTATTGCATTTTATTTATTTGTTTGTTTGAGGGCACAGGGTCTCACTATGTGACCCAGGCTGACCTGTATGTAGATTGTTCTGTAGTCCAGGCTGGGCTCTAAGTGGCTGTTCTCTTGCCTCAGGCTTCCGAGTGCTAGGATTCAGGCCTGCACCAATATGTCCAGCCAGGTTTAGATTTTTAGTTCAGGAAACATAAATGTGGCTCTCGCACCATGAGCAGGAACTGCTGCAAGTCATAAACTGTACCGCGTTAGCTAGTCTAGGGCTCTGTTTTGCTGCTTCATCTCACATGGTACTACTATGCCCTTTTTCTGTTGGTCCAGCATCTACACACATTAAAGATGTGACCCTTGTTGCAAAGTGCACACAGATGGAGGCCTGTGGGACAAGAAAGTGACCACTATGCAGATGGGGACTTCATTAGTCAGCTGCTGTATACCTGCTTAATCAGAAAACAAGACCTTGGTCACACAGTGTGTTATTTGGTTTTACATTATTATACTAGAATGCCACAGACTGGGTAATTTATAAGGAATAGAGACTTGGTGAGGTGTGGTAGTATATCCATGGCTGTAATCTCAGCCCTTGGGAGGCTGAGCAAGGATGATCATGAGTTTGAGGCCAACCTGGCTGCAAAACAAGGATTAATCCTGAGATACAAAGCAAGACTCTTGTCTCTAAAACCCAAGTTTATTTAGCTCATGGTTCTGGAGGATTGAAACTCCAATGTTCAAGGGCTGTCATCTGCTAAGAGCCTTCTTGCTGTGTCATAGCAAGATGGAGGGTGTCATGTTGGAAGAGAGTGCAAGTGTACTAGCTCAGATACTTCTTCATCTCCTATGAAGCTACTGATGCCATTCTGAAGGGGCCTATACTCCTGACCTCATCTAAACTTAACTACCTCCCAATACTCAACCTCCAAATTCCATCAACATATGGATTCAAGGATTATGTTTCCAACACAGGAATTCTGGGGGATGTACACAAACCATAATATGCATGGATCCACCGAAGCACTGACTACATCTTTAATCCCATGGCAGCTCAGACAGACTCTGCACAATCTGAGTTCTAGGGATTCTTCAGAACAACCAGAAATAGAACATTTTTTTTCAATTCCAAGCCTTGGAGAACTTTGATTTTCATGTGGAACAAAGAAAGTCCTGGATTCAGGGCGTAAGACAAAACTGATCACCATGGAGTGGAACCAAAGACAGGTGACTGGAAGGAAAATGCTTAGAGCTCCAACTTCATCTTTTGAAGCCTCCTGTGGGTGGGTCTCCATCTCCAGCACAGCTGTTGTGCTCCAACCATCACAGAGAATGGAGGACAATCGAGCAGGTCCTCAGGTGGCTCGGAGTGCGGCAGGAGGATTTCCCGGGATACTGCATCTGTGGGCAGTTCAGTTATTAAAACTAGGGTAGGGGTTTATATAGGGAGGCCCTTCTGGCCGTTACAGAAGGCAGGAAAGTTAAAGGTGGGGTCTTTAGGTAAAGGTGGAAAGGTTGTAGGGCTGACGTGGAAATTAGGAATGAGGAAACAAAACCCAAGTACCTGGTTTTGGTCGGGGATGATCTTTGTGGTAGAAAAGAAGATTCGTATCTACCTGGCTTCCTGGGGCCAGATTATTGCTTCAGGCAGAGCAGGCCAGACTCCTACTGTCCCTTCAGAGTATCCGGGGTTGCTTGGCTTTACTCAATACCTTTTACGATAGACCCAGTCCCCATAGCCTCCCAGTGCCTTGGCCTCTGCAAATTGAGGAATGAGAGGCAGTGTGAACCTGGAATCTGCTAACATGCTCATCCTGGCCTCTGGAATGCTTCATTTTGCTGGAATCTTGTGAGAGGGTGGGTGCATTGGGAAATGTGAGACACAACACTGAGAACTTCAGCACTTGTGTGGTCCTGAGAGGTCAGCTGTCCATCTGAGCACTGCCCTGGGCCAGGTCTTGCTCCCCAATCCATCAAAGCCAGTGTCTGAACTTAGTAATGGACCTTCAGCAAAGACAGGGGAGTAGACCTGTAATCCCAGCACATTAGAGGTAGAGGCAGCAAGTTACTGTAGATTTAAGGCCAGTCTGGTATATATAGAGCCACTAAGTGAGACAGTACCTGAAACAACAAAACAAAAACGAAAGTGCTTACATATAGCTTTGCATAAGACACAGGAACAGTCAGCAAAGGAATCTCGAGTCTCTGCAGGGTGCTGAGTTTCAGAGAGGTCCAGCCCAGGTAACACTTGTTTTGTCTTGTTTAAAACAGTCTTGCTGTGTAGCTCAAACTGGTCTCCAACGTCCTCCTGTCCCAGCCTCCTAAGTGCTGAGATTACTGGGTGGGTTGTCATGCCCAGCTGGGATGGGTTTGGAAAGGAGGTTTCCGTGCCCCTATGGTACATGTTCATTATCTTAATTGCTGTTGAGTGACAACACTGAAACGTGCCTGAGAGGCTGGAGTTCAGTTCGGTGGAAGAACATATGCTTAGCATACTCATAGCATGGATCCCACCCACCCCCAAAACAGTACGAGTGCCTGGGGTGCCTTCTATATCAATCCGCGCGTCTCTCTGCTGCTGGAGGTATTTATGTGGGTTAAGACTGCTGGCAGGCAAGAGTTGGAAAGTTCTCCACTTATTTTCTATTTTGAGCTTTTCTATCTGAAAACACAGCTACATTCTCAGCTGTGGGATTTTAAGTTGATGTAAGCAGTATTCCCATATAGGTCAATAAACAGACACACAGGTGTTCATGTGTGTTTGCCAAGCAGGACAAAACAGAAAACAGAATATAGCAAGAATATAGCCCAAGGTAGAGCAAGTGCTTGCCATACACAAAGCCCTAGGCTCCACCTCCAGCACTGCAAAGAAATAAACGAATAAATGAAATCTAGGAACCTATTTTTATTTATTGTAAACATTTTATTTGTACTTTATGTGTATGAGTATATTGCCTGTATGTATGTAAGGGCAACCATGTTGTGCAATGACTGCGGAGGTCAGAAGAGTATGTTGGATTCTCCTGCAACTGGAGTAGCAGACAGTTGTTAGCCATCATGTGAGTGCTGAGAATTGAATCTAGGTCCTCTGCAAGAGCAACCAGTGCTCTTAACCACTGAGCATTCTCTCCAACCCTCCTATTTTTGTTGTTAATCATAAGGAAAAAAAGTTTCTCAACATTCTGTGCAGTGAAATCTTAACCTAGAAAAACTTAACCAGAGACAATTAGACTGCATATGGTCCCTCCTAGAAGACTGTACCACTTAAGGAGCAGGGAGCCTGCACAGCCTATAAACATGCTTAGAATTTTAACTGTGAGAGGGCCAGGCAGGAAGATCACTCTAAATCAGACTGACCTCCAAAAGAGATGGTTTTGATCTTTCATATTGGTGGGTTTTTACGCTCCTGCTTTCTCTCTCTCAAATGCTGGATGGAGATTGTCTTTGAAAGTATCCAGAGACAAAGTCCTCGCACACTGTCCTTGAGAGCTGGGACGGAATTTGGTGTCTTGGCTGCTAGGTCTCCCTGCTCTCTGCTGACCTCTCCTGCTTCCCTGTGGGATCAGAGTCCATAATAGGATAGGCTTGTTCACAAAAACAGATGCATTCTCATTTCAGTTTCTTCACCCGAGCTATTTCAATCCAGTTGCCATGTGTTGTGCTGCATAGATAGTGTATCTGTTAGACCTGAGGGCAGCACATTTTGCTGGAACTATGGTTTATTCAAGAGCAGATAGCTACTGTGTCAGTGATAGTTTACTAAAAACAGTTCTTTGACTCTTTTCCTAATCATTCTTCTTTTTTTGTTCTTGAAATGGAAGTTATGGTTTGATTCATCCTAGGCTCTAACCATTAAGGTACATCTGTATCCCTCTTTCAGTCTAAAAAATGTATGTCGCTTGTTTCAGTACACTTGCCTTTAACTGCATGTGTAGAGGCCAGAGGTCAGCTTCATGTGCTTTCCTCTGTCCCTTTATTTTGTGAGACAGGGTTTGTCACTGAACCTAAAGCTCACAATTTTAGCTAGACTGCCTGGTAAGCAAGCCCAGAGAACTGCCTGTCCCCATCCCACAGTGCTAGTGTTATACTCTCACTCCACCATGACTGGCTACTATGTGAGCTTGAATTGAGGTCCTCGTTCTTGCACAGCCATTTATATACTGCACCATCCCCACAGCCCCCTCTTTAAATGATTATTTCTTTTTGAATTTTCAGCAGGGTTTTGCTATGTACCTTAGGCTGGCATGAGCATCCTCTGTGGACAGGGTAATCGTAGAATTTCCAATCCTTCTGCTTCAGCCTCCCAAGTAGTCAAGATTAGGCATATACTACCATACTCAGCTATACGTTCTTTATTTTGTCATATTTTTTGAGATAGGGTCTTCCTGTGTAGCCTTGACTAAACTAGTACATTTTTTTTGTCTTTTTGAGAAACGGTCCTCCTATAGTCCCAGCTGGCCTGCAATGTACTATATAGACCAGAGTGGCCTTGAACTCACAGAGATCTGCTTGCCTCTGCCTCCGAAGTGGTAGGATTAAAGGCATGCAACCACCAAGCCCTGGTAGCCTAGTACTTTATACATACACAGTCTGGCAATCCTGTCTTAGCACCCAAATGCTGAGTTTGGGCATCAACCACCGTACCCAACTCTACATTTTATTTTTACTTTTGCTCTTTGAAAATTAATGTTTTAGCCTAAGAAGATGACTTAAGAGGTAAAGTACTCACTGTGCAGGCATGAGAACTGGAGTTCAGATTTCCGGCACCCACATAAATGCCAGGCAGGTATGGCAGCCAACCTATAATCCCAGTACTCAGGAGGCAGAGATAGAGAACTGTCTAGAGCAAGCTGGCCAGCTGTAATAACCAATTTGGTAAGGTCTGGGTTCAAGTGGGAGACTTCCCCTCAATATAGAAGACAATCAAGGAAGACACACCAGCCTCTGGCTTTCACATACATGCTAACATCCATACACACGCAGGCATGCACACCACATGCATATGCAGAAAAGTACTACTTTAAGCCAGGCATGGGGGGAAGGGCATATGCACCTGTAAACCTAGCATTTAGGTTGAAGCAGAAGGATTACAAGTTCTAAGCCAGCCTATGTTACACTGCCAGATTCCTATCTCAAAAACAGCAGAATATCAGAAAGAAAACTAGTGCTTTAGGACTAGGGATGTATGCTAGTGGTAGAACTCATGCCTAGAATATGAGAGTACCTGGGTTGATCACCAGGACCAAATAAATAAATAAATACATAAATACATAAGTAAATAGATAGATAGATAGATATCCTTTAAATGTCTTGTCTGTGTTTAGGTGTAGAGATAGTATTTACTAGTCCATCTGAGAATGATGACAGTGTCTTGGAGACAGATGGCTGGTGATTGCTGCATAGCAATGGAAATGGGCTTAAACTCATACTGCTCCATACTTAAAAATGACTAAAATGTGAGTTGGAGGTGTAGCTCAGTGGTATAGACCTTGCCCAGCAATGTGCATTTTTTCCATAATAAAAAATAGTCACTAGATCCTGGACAATTGAAGGCAGTAGGTTACATTGAAAGGGCATACACTGAATCCAGCAGTTGGATTAAACCATCGCTTAGGTCAGAGTCCCAAGATTTGTCTAACAAGAGTAATTGTCTCTGAAAATACAGTTCCAAACACACCCAGAGCTGTGTTTCACTGATCACCTAGAGTGGTTGTCAATCCAGTCAACTTGATAATCAAGATTAACTCTCAGACCTGTTCTTAATTGCTAATTTTAGGTGGAGAGCACTTTTGAATCATGACATTCAGTATTTGTTAACTTTTCTTCCTCAGAAGATATGAACAGATAACCTACTCACCCTAGTTTTGGCACCAAGGACATATCAAAGTGTTAGGCATTACTTGGTTTTTGTTTTCTTGAAGGAAAGAATTCAGGTAGGAGACTTAGGCAAAAGGTTACTCATTAGAGCTAAGCAAAGCAAATACTTCCGAAGATAAGATCTGGTAGGTGGCCCCAAGGTCGAGGGCTGGCCCAATGCTGAGAGCTGCCCATGGGCTCTTGATTGTGAAAATTTAAGGATTTTATGAATATTTATGAGGTAATATATGCATGGAGTAAGACAACCTGTTTTCCCTGAGACATCCTGATGAACCAGATGTCCCTCTTTTTAGGATATTATTCTCATGATCCTCTGTGAAAGTCCACAAAAGGAAAGGTGTTAAAGCCACACTACAAATGATGATTTGGGGTCTTTTGTAGATACAGACCCTTCATTAGTGCAGGTGTGTGGAAAGATGCCCAGCTCCTTGCTTTGGGATACAGTAGGAACAATCTAACTGCAGCTTCTAGACAAAGGGGCATTCTACAAGGAGATAAACAGTGACCAAGACAGAACTGGAGTTTTCCTCAGTTGCCTCATTTCTAATTCCTTACATTTGTGACTAGTATCAAAAAGAACAGTTCTACCAAATATAGCTTAGGGCACCAATGAATTTTCTGCAGTTATTTTCAGAAACACAAGTGACCCCAAAACAGCCACATCACTGAAAAGTCTCACCCCAGCATGGATGACAACTTCCCTATAGGTGCATAGGTGGAGGCCCCTCCCACTTTGTATTAACCAGCCATAGGCCATAATCTTCAAGACACATATAGTGAGGGCAGTATTGCATCGAGCTGGGACGGGTACAGGGAAAAGAGGTTGGCATCTCAGGAGACGATCTAATGACCCTCCCCATTCCCTATGATCCCTTTCTTCTCTGAGGGAAAGTAAACAGGCCTGACCTTGTTGAAGGTTTCATTGGAGCAGTCACACCTGCTCTGATAGTGATACACCTGGACGATGGCGCAGCAGGTAGAAGTGCTTGCATGCAGGCCCAAGGAACTTAGTCTGATCCTTGAATGCCACAAGGTGGCAGGAGAAAACGAAGTCCTGAGACTTGGCCTCTGACTCCTACATGTATGCTGTGGCACACATATGCCTGCAGTCTCTCTCTCTCTCTCTCTCTCTCTCTCTCTCTCTCTCTGTGTGTGTGTGTGTGTGTGTGTGAGAGAGAGAGAGAGAGAGAGAGAGAGAGAAAATACAACTTTAAAAATTAAAAAAATATGGTAATTGATTTGCTCAAAGACAGGGATCAACTATCATTTCTCTTTGTAAGTCTTTAATTTGAATATTGCCAAAAGCTAGAGCACCTAGAGCACAAAGTACCACATAGATTCTCTGAATCCTTGCAGATATAGAGATTGAAGTTGTATCTACTGTGGGTCAAACTGGGGTAGCTCAAATGAAATTTGTTTTATTTAACTTTGATTTTGTCTTGTGACACAGCATCTCCCTGTGGAGCCTGGATAAGACTGGAGTTTCATCATCCTTGTGCCTCTTTCTCCCAAATGCTGAGACTAGAGCCATGTGCCACCAGACCTGACTTTCTTTCATAATTCATTTATTTATTCAGGGTGAAAGGGATGGAATCCAGAACCTAATGCGTGCTAGGAAAATACTCTATCAGTGAGCTACACACCAGCCCTGTTTTATTTTAATACATTTTTTTATATTTTATTACTTTTAATTTTATGTGTATGAGTGTATGGCCTGCTTGTAAGTGCACCCATGTCATGCAATGCCCGTGGAGGTAAGAAGAGGGCAGAGGATTTCCCTAGAACTGGAGTTATGGACCGTTGTTAGCTGCCATGTGGGTGCTGGGAATCCAATCTGGGTCCTCTGCAAGAGCAGCCAGTGTTCTTAACCTCTGAGCCATTTCTCCAGCCCCTATTTTTAATACATTTTATGTGCACATTAAGATTTTATATGCACAGTTAGTTACAAACGACTTACTATATTGCATTTATTTATTGTGTGTGTGAGCTCACAAGCATGTGTATGGAAGTCACGAGTACAACCTACAGGAGTCAGTTCTCTCCTTCCACCATGTCATTTGTGGACATCAAACTCAGGTCATCAAGTATGGCAGCAAACACAGTTACTTGCTGCGCTACCTTTCTGACCCATATATACAATTTAACTAGAAGGGTCTCCCTTTTTTTACAAGTCTACCGTCATTTGTTGATGCAAAGGATAATTCACGCATTCAGTCTGCCTGAATCCTGCACTAGCTGTCTGTGTTTTGGCTGCACTAAATTGGAGCACCAGATTGGGACCATCCTAATGAGTACTTCCATGCCTTTCTGTGCCCCTACAGCAAGAGCTCATTGACAGCATCAGCCGTAAACTGCAGGTGCTCCGTGAAGCCCGTGAGAGCCTGCTGGAGGACATCCAGGCCAACAATGCTCTTGGAGATGAGGTGGAAGCCATTGTGAAAGATGTTTGCAAGCCCAATGAGTTTGACAAGTTCCGGATGTTCATCGGAGATCTGGACAAAGTGGTGAACCTGCTGTTGTCATTGTCAGGCCGCCTGGCCCGGGTTGAAAATGCCCTCAATAATTTGGATGAGAGCCCTTCTCCTGGAGATCGGGTACCTACAGACACATCTGTCTGGGAAGTGGGGAGGAGAGAGGATGCTCCTCCAGGAAGGCTGCCCTTAGAGTGATGAGAAGTCAGCTCTGGAAAGCCTTGCACTATCTGTACATGGCCTGTCTACTTCCTCAGGCTTTGAAATCTCTGTGGTCCACTGTCTCGTTTTTTGTTTTTTGGGTTTTTTTTTGTTTGTTTGTTTTTGTTTTTTCCAATCTACAGACAGAACAAGCTAATAAAATGCAAAGAGTGGAGGCATTACAGATAGGCATCACTAGGCCAGGCTTCAGTTTTGTTACATTCTAAAAAAGAGAGATTCCTTCTTTGCTGTCTTTACTTCATTGGTCAACTTTTAGTCCAGCATCTTAATACATTCTTTGCACACTATGATCCTTCAAAATGAATATCTTTATTTTTTTTTCAATTTTAATTTTTTATTTGTATGAATGTTTTGCTTGCATGTAAATATTCCTATGCATGCAATACCCATAGATGCCAGAAAAGGGTTATTGGATCTCCTGGAACTAGAGTTATGGATACTTGTTAGCCATCATGTGGGTGGGTGCTGGAAGCTGAACCAGGGCCCTCTGCAAGAGCAGCCAGTACTCTTAACTGCTGAGCCATCTCTCCAGCCCATGACCATCTTCATTAATAAAACACATAAAACACCTGTGACTCACTCCATCCACTACCTCAGCAGCTTTGAGGGACCCATATGACTTTAACAACTTGAACTACATTTGTAGAACCAGTTAGTATCTGTTTCTGTTACTGTAATAAGTTCTTCTTACCTGACCTCTTTCCCAGAAATGTATTATCTGTGTGTTTCCCTTGACCTGAGGACCAAATTAGTGCTCGGACAAAGCATTATGCTGTTGTGGTCATGAGTATCTTACAGAAGCAGTATGCCAAGGGCAGTTTTTGGTTCAGGCTACGTTTAGTAACAGATAACAAAGAGAGGTCCACAAGTAGCTTCTAGGAGAGGTAAGGTAGGAGGAGATGTGGAGAAGCTGGCCACAGTGCCAAGCACTTGCTGCCTACATCCTAACCATTCCTATGAGGATCCAGTTGAGTCACAGTTGGCCTTAGGGTTTCCATGGAAAGACATGAGACCAGCCCCCAAAAGCTGCAGGGCTTTTACGGGATTGGCCAGAGTCCATGCTTTAGTCCTGTCTCAATAGGCTCCTTTTTATCTCTTTCCCCCTCAATAGCAATCATTGTTGGAGAAGCAGAGAGTCCTCACCCAGCAGCACGAGGATGCCAAAGAGCTAAAAGAAAACCTGGACCGTCGTGAGCGCATTGTGTTTGACATTCTGGCCAGCTACCTAAGCGAGGAGAACCTGGCTGACTATGAGCACTTCGTGAAGATGAAATCTGCCCTCATCATCGAGCATCGAGAGCTTGAAGACAAAATCCACCTGGGTGAAGAGCAGCTCAAGTGCTTGTTCGACAGCCTGCAGCCCGAAAGAGGCAAATGAGAGGCCCATCCATCCCTGCAGAAGGTGGGCACTGAGCCTTGGAGCTCCGTGCCTGGGAATATGAGAGAGAAACTCAGTCTATTTGCTCATCTCCTGGAGAGACACACTCTGGAGCCACAAAGCTAGCAAAAAAGCAATAACGTCCTATTGGTGTCTTATGGTTTAAGTTTTTCATTTCTGTTGGTTCACTGCATAGAGTTATGCATCACAAGTGACTTCAGAGGAAGCCAGGCTCTTCTGGTTGGTGAGGGCCCTGGGACGGCCAATGGCTGGGCCCACATTTGCCAGCAGTCCTTTGAAGAGGTCATTCCTACCCTGTGCAGAGATGCCAAATGCATCACTAAGGTGCACAAGAGGAGACCGTTATGATTCAGCCAGGCACAGCCTGCTCTGTATTTTGTCCTCACTCATTCAACAGTCAGCATTCATCATTTCAAAGGATGTTCTCTGACACAGCAAGTCAGTGATGATGATAATATATTAATGAGTAGGAAACATGAATGGTTTCCTGGTAGTTTAAACCAATTGTTAAATGGACAACTTGTGTGTTGTATGTATTGTCTTCAAGATTAAAATTACCATATAGCTCATGTGCATGCTTTGAAACACACACAAACACATAACCGTTATTCTTGTCACAGCTTAAATAATTTCCAGCTAAGTAACTTACTTAGTTAAAAGTGTGTCCACTAATAATATTCTTGATAGCTCTTTGTTTCCTGAGATCTGTGGAATATTTTTAAGTTGCTTTCCACAGAGCATTAATATGTCTGTATATGTTGTCCTTAATGATAATTTGTGGCTTTCCTCTTTGTCTGTTACCGTGCCACATGGACCATGTGCTATGTACTTACTGTGAGACTCCATCCTCTGGTTTGTCAGAGGTTCTGTGGAGTGACTAGTGCTTACATTTGAAACAGTTTCAGAATTCTGTGCCCCTTATCAATTGAAATGGCAAGATGCTAAATGGAGTCTTACCCATTAAAACAATACTCTTTTCCTTTTGGTTTCCAGTTGACAAGACAGACACTGGGAGAAAATAATTTGTAAATCACGTCTCAATTTATTCCTTGTTGGTTTCCTTTTTGTTCTCAGAGGAGTCTCATGTAGCCCAAAGTGGCTTTAAACTCACTATGTAGTCAAGGATACCCTTGATCTCCTCATTGTTCTGCTTCCACCTTCCAAGTGCCGGGATCACAGCTAGGCGCCAGCACACTCACTCCATGACTTCTTGCATCTGATAAAGGATCTGTGCAAAGAACTCCCAACACCGAACAGTAGAAAACAAACAGCCCAGTTAAAAAGTGGGCAAAAGACTTGACTAGACACTTCACCAAAGAGGATATATATATGCATGGTAGATAAGTACATGAAAACATGTTCAGCCGTCAATGGCTTGGTTATTACTTACATATTTTCAATATGTGTGGATCTGAAGTAGTTATTCAAAAGATGTTTCTGTAATTAAATGCATGGTGAATGGTGAGCAAGTTCCCCAGATGACAAAGTTTAAGTATGATTAGAGCCCTTGTTCTATCGAGGGATTATATCATTTTTCCCTGAGCTTGCAGGAGGTGTGGACCCTTTCCTCTCAGCAGTAACCGGACCCGTCCAAACCCATGCATGCAACCTTTCCTCTGTGTATATGTGCCCATGCTCACACTCAACCACATAGTTGTCTTAAAGGACCAGAATCCATACTTCCTGAGCCAGAAGAGCAGAGGTTGACACCAGATGTCCTGGTGGACATGACAGTGCCCTCATTCTGCCGAGTTCTTAAGGGCAAGCTCCAGTACTGAAGACCACAGACAGTCTTGGTGGGAGGCCGTCAATGCCAGGCAGATGAAAGCCTTTGCAAAAGTGTTGATTCCTATCAAACAAAGCTACTTCTACATTGCAAAGTCCCTGCTCTGCCACAGCAGCCTCTTCTTCCACTTTTGGCTGTGAATGTGGGTTATGTCTGAAAAGGCGAAGCTGGCTGTCCACAAACCTTCCAAGGAATTTCAGACTATTTTGTTTCTATTTTTACACCAAGCTATTTACCTGTGGTTCTTTCCCCCTACGTACAGTGTTGTGGTCATTTTAATGATATGTATGTAAAATGTGAATAGTGGAATTTTACTTGTCTGTACCCTGCTTGTTGTTTCAGGACTTTCTGTTATGGAAAACAGTATGTAGTACTGTAATGTGCTTTTAGGGAAACACACACAATTAAGGCCTCTCTGTTTCCTGATCACCTGTTCCATATCTGGTTAGCAGACACCTAAGAATTCCAGAGTGTTTGTGTACATACATCTGTGTGTAGTGATACTACAATCTGGTGCTAATGGTTGGTCCTTGTCATTTTTGGCTGTGGCATAGCTTTGGAATTCTCTGTACACACGCAGAGCTTGATTGTGGTCAGCTTTTGTGGCTTGAACCCTGCAGTCCACCCTGGCAAAGGTGCACAGACTTCATGCTTAACATCACTTATCAACCAATCATCCTGCTTGACTTTAGCAAAATAAATAGTGTCTCTTCAGATGAATGGAGAATGTTTTTATTTCCTACATTACAGACTTGTCAGAAGAATCAAAAGACTAATGATGGATTTGTAGCCCATGGGAAGAGGGTATGAACATAGTACCCTGAGGCCAGATACTAGCAACATCCTCCCACAAAAAAGAATATCCTGACCCAGACACAGTGGCAGACATCTGCAGTCCCAGCTCTTGTTGGAGAGGTGGATTGCTCGACCCTCAGTTCATGGCATCAGTCCTTTTGCAGAGGTAGTGCTGTCATTGCTCCACTGTGCAGATGCCACATACCTCCGTAAGGTGCATGAAAGAGGAGACCCGTCTGATACAGCCAGGCAGAGACTGCACTGTGTTTTGTCCTTTCATTCAACAGGGTGAGCATCTATCAGGTTTATCGTAAGGATGTTCTGCTCCTAGCAATAATCAGTGATGGTGATAATTTATTAATGTATAGAAAGCATGAATGCTTTCCCACAGGTTAAAAAGCCACTGTGAAATGAACCTTCAGGTTAGATGCTCTTGTTCAAATATTAAATTCTCAATGGCATTAAAAATTACCCGCTATTCCACTGATTTTAAATTTGTGACATTGTCCCTTGCACTACCATTTTCTGAGCAGCCCTCCTGGTACTTGTCTGTTTCATATACCATTCTGGTGATCGCTTGCAATCTGCCTTAGCCTTTAGTCCCTACACATCTGTGCCCAGTTCCCACCTGACTGGGCACACAGAACCAGGAACATGTGGTTTCTTTTGAATTTTTGCCAGGAGGACAGGGACTGGAATGCACAGAGGGTGTCTTAAATCTGCTGGTATCTGTTGAGGACAAAGTAGCTTGTCTGCTGGCAACTTTTCTCTAGGGAGAGAGTCTGGTTTCCTACACCTGGCTCATTTCGGTAACTCAGAAACAGCCCAGGACTTTAATTCAAGAGTTAATATTCAGGGACTGGAGAGAAGGCTCAGTGGTTAAGAGCACTGGCTGCCCTTGCAGAGGACCGGGGTTCAGTTCCCAGCACCTACATAGCAGCTAACAACTGTTTTTAACTTCAGTTCCAGGGAATCTGATGCCCTCTTCTGATCTACATGGGCATTGCATGTAGATCAGTGCACACAGGTGGGTGCACTTACATACATGCAGGCAAAACATACATATAACATAAAAACAAAATATTAAAGAGTTGATGTTCATTAGCTTCAAGCCATGTTCTCACAAATGCATCATAATAGCTATTTGCCCACAGGCAGAGGCAGGATGAGCACCAACTCAAAGCCAGCCTTGGCTACGCAATGTGAGGCCAGAGTGGCCCTATATAATGAAATCTGTCAAAGATAAGATAATTACAAAGAGAAGGCACCATCTCAAGCCTGGTTGGCTTGCTTGCCTGATGCCCTCGGCAACAAAGGGAGCCAACTTCCCATTTATGCATGTAGCCTACACTTCTCTTCTTCTCAAATCTCTTCAATGACAAGTTCTTGCCACATAACTGCTTATTTCCAGGTCAATGATGGGAGGGACATTTCATAAGACCTTAAAGGAAACTCTCACATTCAACCCCATGCAAACCCATGAACATTCCTGGGTTATTCCGATGGTCCCTGGTTAGATCCTTTTACAGTCCAAAGTTTGAAATCCAAATTGTGCAGTAACTTCCTATGCCCAGGAATCCCCTCCATTGTCTGATTTATAGGGAATGGCATTTGTGTCATTCACTTTTTCAGTCTCCAATCAGGCTTCTCTTTCTCTGGTTTGAGGGAGAATTCCAAGAATTTCCTGGCCCACCAACAGATTTGGGCCTTCTGGGACAACCCCTTATTTCCACAGATGGCCAGATAATTTAGATTCTATAGTGTTGGCTAATATTACTAAGAAGAGTTCCCAGTTATCAAGTTATCAATATATTGGAGTAATATAACACATTTAAACTAGGTTTTAAATTTTTGACCTAGTGTTTCTCAAAGATCATTAGGAAATTTTAAAATTCCTGAGGCAGTAGTGTACAACAAAATTGGATTTTTTTTTTTTTTTTTTTTTTTTTTGCTGTGAGTCTGGGCCCTAATACTTGATAACAAACAATGGCTGTAGCTCTTGGTAAATCAGAACACAGAAGAAAGTGTCTCACTCCAATACTGAAAACAGTCTCCTGGAATACTGTTTATCAAATTATAATGATGGTTGGCGACAGTGAAGCATTCAGTCTACTCAACATAGGGGATCTCACAAATGTGCATTAGAATGGAATTTCTTTGCCAATATTGCAGGATATTGTCGGAAGACTGGAAAGTCCCAATAAGATCATGCTTCAGGAATTTCTGAATCACTGGGCAGGTTCCTTCTAATGCCTCCTTGCGTATGACATGCTGTCACCTATTTTGGCAGTTACCTCTGTCTTTCAGATGAACCTGCACTAGGCAAGCTATTCATGACTTCCTTGGTTACATACATTCCCATACTGTGAGTATGATCCTCTAGCTGAGGAAAAGACCGCTTACAGACCATAAGCTCCTGCACCTCGCTGTTGTTTCAGAACTGTCAGGCATGCTCCAGAGGAATATTTAGGCAAAGCTGTTGGTATCCTGGAAAAATATACTCTGCCTGCAGCATGGTAAGCAGACCGCTGCTTAGGAAGGATATTGGAGAAATAGGAATCTAGAAGAATTTGTGAGTCCAAACTGTGTCTTCTACCATATACTTCAGAGTTTTCAGGAAATGATGATAGCACAGGTTTCCAGTGATTCTGGTCACTGTCCCCTTTTCCCTAGAGGGTTTTGTAATTGCTTGTTTTACCACTGATTTATATCTCCTAGTATCCACCAGAAAGGTCTAAAACGATCCTTACACAAACACTGAGAGTTTTACACAGGGCTGCTGGGAAGAAAATTTAATCAACTGCATGAGCCACAGAGCCTCAAAGGCTCCCTGGTCCTCCCAAGAGCAAGTTCCTGGGCAACCAGAATGCTCAGTTTTGCCTTCAGTTCTTTGTAGGGCAATCAGATTTCATTGGCATATCCCTGTACGAAAGAAACATTGATTTTCATTTAAATCCTTGTGCCCCCCCCACGCTTCCCTTTCTGAATGTCTTGTTCTAGGAAGATGGCAGCTCTGTGTACATAAGAAATTCCCAACTTACACTGTGTGCAGTGTTCACCAGCTGAAAGATGTTCAGACGTATACTCTCCCGAATTCTCTGTAATTTCTTTTGAATGTTCGAGACTGTGAAATACAGGTCATATTCAGCATCATAGAATTTTCTACAGCCTGAGGAAAAATATCAGTATATTTCCTATATAGTTGTTTGATGCATTTCAAAATTTCAGGTGAATTCTCATCAGCTTTTTGTTGTACAACCTGAAACATGTTTAGAATTTTGCTTCAGTCCCACTCTGGAATCTCTCTAGATGGAGCCCATCTTCATTAATATTGAAGTTAAGCTCACGTATGGGACAGCCTGAGGAGGGGGAAGAGTCTCTGCAGGATTATCTTGATGCATTTTTCCTTCCACTTCCCTAGACTTTTCTAGTTGAACCTACTTTTGTCCACACCGGGAATATAATGTGCAGGCTTTAAAAATTTGCTCAGCCTGGGAAAACGGAGACAACAAGACCAGCCACTCTCACAGCATAGTTCCTGTAGGAGGGTCCTGCATTATTCCAATTTAAGATGTCTGAGGTGGAAAGGGCTGTGTGGACCAATGGTATCCCAGCTGTTGCCCATATTTCCCCATAGTGAAGAGTCTTTCTAATAGATTTTGCTTAGCTAACACACCCACCAAAAGGGGTGTCCTGTCAGGTCTGGGTTCACACCATTCCATAACTTCTGTCATTCTCCCAGTCATCCACTCTAGCCTCCCATGTGTATCGGACAACAGGTTCCTCTAAACATGCTATGGCTGAGAACCATAACCCTGACAGCCTGACTGTGTCCTTCTTCCTCATTCTGCTTCTCTTGGCTTTACCTTTCCAGAACAACTTTGTCTTTGCTATTTACTTTTGTATGTTTTATTTATTATTTCGTGTGTGTGCATGACTATTGCAGGCATGAGTGTAAGTGCACCTGTGTTGTGCAGTACCCACAGAGATCAGAAGAGGGCATCAGATCCCCAGAAACTGAACTTGCAGATGATTGTTAGCCTCCATGTGGATGCTGGGAATTGAACCTATGTGCTCTGCAAGAGCAGCCATTGCTCTTAACTGCTGAGCCAGCTCTCTAGCCCTTGTCTTTGCTATTTATATCATCAGCTTATCCCTTGTCAAGCACGAATGTTGTTGATTGTACACTGTTATAAAGATGTTAGTATAAGAAATATCTCTCAATTTTCCTAATTCTAGGCAAACCAACCCTAGTTGTAAAATAGTAACACAATTTAGAGATCCATTTAATGGCTGCATTTCCTTAAAAATAATGTACAGTGTGGCCAAACAGTACTACAATAATATACCATTTTTCATTTTTCCATAGTCCGTAGTGAAGGACTGAAAAATCTGTCATTAGGATAGAGGCAGGGCCACTAATTTTCACAGTCAGAGCTCTGAAATATACCAGAAAGAGTAGTACAAGAACATAACCTTTGGGCTGGAGAGATGGCTCCGCGGTTAAAAGCAGTGACTGCTCTTGCAGAGGACCCAGGTTTGATTCCCAACACCCACATGGTAGCTAACAATGGTGTATAACTCCAGTTCCACGGGATCTGATGCTCTCTTCTGACCTCCGGGGGCATTGCATGACACAGGTGCACTTACATACATGTAAGCAATATACTCATACACGTAAAATAAAATAGAATATTTTTTTAAAAAACAATATAGCCTTTAAACCAGAAACCACACAGACCTCAACCTAGAATGGAGTGAAAACAAATACAACAACAGCAAAGCAGGAAGCTCCAGCAGGCCATCACCACGAAATAAAGAATTCAAGCACAGTAATTCAGTTTGTTACCTGAAAACAGTAGAGTGTCCTGGGAGCCAGGAACAGGAAATTTCCCAGGAAATCATGGGGTGATTGCTAGGGAGTTTCCCATCCTGCACCATGGCACTCTCTTATTAAGGCAGTATTTGAATCTCTGACACCACCCAGTAACTTACTGAAGAGTCTCAAAGCTGTCCCAATAGAGTAGCCATGTCTTCTACAGGAATTCTCAGGTTTGTGCAGCCTGTTAACCACAAACACCATAGAGCCTAGAAAGGAAGTGAATGTTCAGGATGGGCTTTACTCAGAGGGTCAGTGTCTGAAAGGATAATGGATTCATACTCTATAAAATTTGACAATTTACCCCTGTAACCTACATCAGAACAAGATAAAGAATATTACTGTTGGGGTTCTAGGGTGTGGCTCATAGAGCCAATGGCCTTTCATTCAAAACTCCTCAAGTTCACACAGAATCATGACTAGACAACGACTACAAAAACATGAATAGCAAAGCATTGTTTTCCTGTGAAGTGTTCTAGAGGACTTGCTTGCATATTCAAAGAGAAGCCAATGGAAGGGGTCCAACTACAGATCAGAGGCTGTCCAATCAGAGAATGAGAGATAAGAGTATCAGAAAGATGAGGTGGTAAAGATCTCATCTCCAGCCAGCCAATAGGGTCAGTCATTTCAGAAATCAGGTTTTAGTTTTATGTATGTATGTATTTATTTACTTATTTATTTGTGTGTGTGTGTGCGTGCGCGCGCGCATGTATGTGTGCGTGTGTGTGCGTGTGTGTGTATGTGTGTGTGTGTGTGTGCTGTTGAAGGTCAGGGGACAATATTGAGTAGTCCATTCTCTCCTTCCACTGTGTGGATCCCAACTATCAAACTCAGGTCATCAGCCATGGCAGCAGATGCAGTTACCTGGTGAGCCATCTCAGCTGAGCTGATCAGGTGGTCAGTTTCATCCTCAAGATTCACAGTGCTTGTGTCTTTCTCCATATAATCCCCACTTATACGTTACAACCATTTCTCCAGACAGCTGGGTTCATTCCAAGGATGCTGTATTTGGTTAGTGTCTCCTAGTAGTAATCCTGCATTCCACTGGTACCACCTAGGCTGGAAGTTAATTTAGAGCAAGCACTGTAGCTGCTAAGCAGTGTTTATTCACAGATTCCTTCTGACCATCTGAAATAAAAATGCCCCCTTATAGTAAAGGAAATAAAAGTGCTCCTGTCTCTCAGGCCCATCACCTATCTGGTACTCTAGTGAAATATCTCCAAACCTTTTTTCCTTTGAGTGTTGTGATCTGACTTGTGGGTGACACAGGTTTCTTTCAGTGGAGATTTTATAAATATTGATAATGTTTGTCATTAAATGTCCTTGGTCTTTTGCCTGAAATGAGCATAGTCCTTTGCTTATAAGCATGGGTTTTTGGAATCAAACCAGATCCCTCGAGCACTTCCTTATAGAATCCCTCACTTCCTTCCCAGTGCTGGAAAGAAGCTGTGTCTTGTTCCTGCATCCTGTTCAGCCTCTTTGCCCTATACTTGGGCCCATTCCATTGGGTTTTATATGAATCTTCAGGCAGGTCTTTTAGAACACTTCACAAGAGAACACTATTGTGTTGTTCTTGCTTCTGTTGTTGGTGATTCTTTTTATGAATTCAATGACTTATGAATGAAAGGCAGTTGGACCCTAGGATCCCTACAGGAATGTTCTGTATCTTGACCTCTGTGTAGACTACAGGGGTACAGAAATTTGCGATGATTCATTGTGCTGCATACTTAAAATGTGTGGATTTTCTTCTGTTAATTATACCACAATTAAATATGAAGTAAGCCATAAAAGGAAAAACAAAGCACATTTTCCCTGCTCTCTCTGTTCACTTATATGTGTATTTCTCTTCGTGTGCTTATGGTATAGGGGTGTCTCCAGTTTTGAATATAATAAGACTCAAAATATTAGACATCTGTGATCATTAATATAGACAGATGACAATATTTAAATTAAAATACAAATGCAGAAAACAAAAATTTATGTTTGTAACAACAGCAACAAAAATTTCTATAATGGTTTAAGAACCACAACCTAAGCATGGTTCTGTGTCCAAGAGACTTAAGGAAGGTCAGATAGCCCTGATTTTTCCAATAAAGATATTTGGATTATATAGTAGGATATCTTTCTGTCCACTGTGGGTTTTTTCATTTTAAAATATTATTATTATTATTATTATTGTGTGTGTGTGCACATGTTATGACTCCCCTTGTGGAAATCAGAAGAGAACGTGCAGAGTCGGTTCTCCCATTCCAACATGAGGATTCCAGCCAGGTCTTCTGGCTTGGCAACAGGTAACTTTATGTATCAAGCCGTTTTGCCTACCTGGGATTTATTTTTAAAGTAGACTTCCTTTTTGGTGCTTATAAATATAGTGGCTGTTTGATGCGATACTTCAAAATAAATTTTTGGCTTAGACACACTTCTCAAAATATCAAAGGATTTGGGCACTCTGTTCCTTTATGAGAGCATGTGGTTGGAACTTGTTCTGTGCTCAGAATCTGCCATCTATCCCATCTATTCCATCTATTATGGAATCAGAATGTTGAAAGTTCCTTATGTCTCTTACAGTTGGCAGTCAGGACCAATTGGTCTTTCTGTAGGAGATCCTTCAGATCCTCAAGGATTCCTGAGTGCCCTTTAGTCTAAACGTTTGGTGTCTTTGGAGAGAAATCTAACACCATTGGATGGTCCCCTCAAAGGGGTCAATTCAGCCACTTCAATTTCAATAGAAAAGATGATTTCTATCTTTTCTGGATGATCTACTAGATTCGGTTGTCAGCCTTTTAAGGTGAGGTCATCTGAAATCAGTTTGAATGTAAATGATAACTCAGTATTAGTTCATGTCATCACTGTCAAATATCTCTTTAACTTGTAGGCAGTAATGTTATTCTATTTACTGTTAAAATATGCTTACTATACAGCTTAGTAACACAAATGATGGTGATGACATGCCACAGAGTGTCTTTCCTTTGACAAGTTGAACACATTCTAACTCCTTACTAATTATTTTCCTTTTTGAAGATATCCTTTAGTCATGATAAAATACATGTAACATAAAGTGACCATAGGGACAATTTTGAAGGATACAGTTCACTGTCATTATGTACATGTAATTAACTGTAGTCATTTCTGAAACATTTTGCCTTCCCCATCTGAAATTCTCCCCACTAACTGTCCAGTCTCTGGCAACCACCATTATATAATCTGTGTAATTTGACACCTTTACATGTATAGTATGTGTAGAATCATGTAGTGATTGGTCTTTTAAAATTGCATCCTCTCCCCCTAATGGGTTCAAGGTTCTTCAGGCAGCATGTGTCAGAATTTCCTTCCTCTCTGCTGTATGTATAGATCACTTTATTTTTTTATCTATTCAGCCATCAGTGGACACGCAGATTTATCATGTCTTTGCTTATTGAGAATAATGCCATGAACCCAGCTGTGCAAATACCTATTTAAGACCCTTCTTTGATTTGTTTTGCAAAATTATTTTTAAATGTGTGTATTGCCTGTGTGTACCATAGCATGCAATGCACACAAAAGCCAGAAGAGGGCATCCAATCCTCTGGAACTGGAGTTATGCATGATTGTTAGCCGCCACGTGGGTGCTGGGATTCTGTACCCACATCTTCTGAAAGAGCAGCTGGTCCTCTTACCTGCTGACCCATCTCTCCAGTCCTCTTTTAAGAAATCTGGATCCTAGGTAGAAATCATCTGAAATTTGTGTCTAAGTGTTTTGAGGAATGACTGTACAGTGTTCTGCAATGGTTGCAGGCATCTTCCTTTCCCATCAGTGATGCACAAAGATGTTGATTTCTTCTCTTTCTCACTCACATTTCTATTTCTTCTTTTTAGAGTAAAATATCGTGTGTACAGGTCTACCTTCAAGCTGAGTTAGTGGGCCGAACAGGCAAGTAGTTTCTATTTTCCATGGAGTTCGTTATTCACTTTCATTTTATAGTAATATACCATGTCAAAAATGGTCACTGACAGATGATTAGACAATTTGTAGACATCCATTCTATGTGAAGAAATCGTGCTGAATAAGGTGAGTTCAAGGCGGCACCATCTGTGTCTGTGAGGGTGCTAGGGCTTCACCATTCATGCCATCCAAGTACCTTCCTGAACCTGAGTGAGTAATCCTCTCTGTGTTGTCTTTCTCTGTCTATAAAATGAGGGAAATAGCTATGTGGGAATCATTGGAGGGGTCAATAACAGCAAATGTGCTATTACTCCTGAAGCTGTTCAAGAATGGACAAACTAAGCAAACGATAGGGATGCAGGAGTGTTTCCTAAGAGCCAGTGGTTGGTAAAGCATTGTTCTCAGCTGAAAGTGTGCCTAACCTTACAGTGTTTAATTCAAGGTCTCTTCTTGTGATCCACTCCTGTTCAACATTTCTTGCCATTATAAAGACTATTTGTGATCCAACATCTTCGAAATGTATTACCCTACACACAATAAGCAAAGGTAAAAATTTAAATAAGTTTCATAGAGTCTTCCCAATGGGGTCTTTGAGAATAGATGCAGCCAATTCTTGGTTTTCAGACATGGCCTGCACAAATTTTACCAGGCTAGCCCGCTTGTCTGACAAGACAGCATTATTTACCCACTTTGCAGCTGTGCTTCAAAGCACTTGGTTCCTGTAGCTGACTGCCTCAGACCTACACTGTCAAGTTAAAGCTCACGAACAGGGAGTTAACCAAGGCAATAATGACCTCCAAACCCATCTTGCTGCTGTAACTTGTCAAGTAGTACATCCATTGTCTTTACCTAATCAGGAAGCATATAAAACAGAAGACTGTGGAGCAATGGGTATGGTAGGGATGTTTTCTAACAAGGAGATATGGTTTGTAGGTGCCTAAAGCCTTTGGCATGGCCAGTGGCAATGGTATTATCCACAGCAGGGTACCTGAAGACATAAGTTTATTATGATTATGAACACCAAAACCCAAAGATTTCAATTGACATGAGATCCAAAGACCTTATTTAATACCTAAATATGAATTGTAACATTTGTGTCAAAGATATTTGGTCTTAGAAAATCGGTCAGGATACTTTGTATTGACTTAAATGAAGCCAATTTTCTAGAAATGGAATTTTCAGTGCTGCTAAAATTATTACAGATAATTTTAGTCACATGGTACTGAGGATTGAACTCAGATCCACACACGTTTGGCAATCACTATACTACGGAACTATATAACTAACTATATGACCCCAGCAGAGTAATACATAGTTCCTTAAAATCATTCCCAGGTGGTTTGGATTATAAGAATATGTTTGGCTTTCGTTAGGCATGTATATGTTTCAGAAACATGTGCAAAGAAGAATGACAGTCTGCCCAACCAACTGATCTCCTTAGAGTTCTTATGCTTCCATGCATCCCTTGTGTTCATATCTCTTTTGACATATCAGGAAGTCATGTTACTTTTTGACATAAATGGGCTTATCGTATCTATTTTTTTAATTTTTATTATTTTTTCCAAGATTATATAGATGAATTCATGTCTCTAATGGTCATGTAATGTTCTACTGCAATCCTGCAGAAAGCATAATTAACTTATGCATTCTTCAGCTTTTTATACTCATTAATGTTCTTTATAATATTTCTGTTTTGCAAACAGTTCTGAAATAAACCCCATCTTTCACATGGCATTTCAAACCCTTATTTCACTATTAATTCAGTACAAGGAAATTCATAGTCAACAAATATGTGCATTTCAATTTTTGAAAGAAACAGTCAAATTGATGTCTAAAACACCTCACAGGGGCTAGAAAGATGGCTTCGCAGTTAAGAGCACTTGCAGAGGACCTAGGTTCAATTCCCAGCACCCACATGGTGGCTAAGAACCGTCTATAACTCTAGTTCCAGGGACTCTGACCTCCGTGGGCATTGCACTCATACACATAAAATAATAATAGTAATAACAACAATAATAATAAAGTATTAAACTTTTTTTAAACACCTTATAATACTTCTGGAAGCCATGCATTTCCAGGCCTCTTTATTCTTACCTGTAGCATTTAGAAGCCTAGTGTGTGTTAGACCACTTAAACACAACTTTCAGACAACAGTGAAAGTATGGGTATTTAGTGGTGCTTTGTAAACTGAGACTCATTCTTTTTCCCTCTTTCTCTCCCTCCCTTATGTTCCTGCCCTGACCCAATACTTCTTCAACCTCATTTTTAGATTTGCTGAGGCAAAGAAGTGGATCTTCAGGGTCATTGGGGTCCTTTGCAGTTTCTGGGCCCTAGCATTCGAAATAGTTCTAGCATCCAGCAGATACTGGCGCCTGTGGGAATTCAATGATAAGGTTGTTCAGTTTGTGTTCTTTGGCCTCTGGGAAGCTTATTACCATAAAGAGTTTAACATCTCTGGTTCAGTGACAAAGATGCTGGTGCACAGCCCTATCAACTCGACCTGGACCATTTCTCCAGAATTTGAAGATGCAAGGACCCTGATAGTGTGTGCGGTTTTGCTGGAACTTTTAGTCCTCGGTTTCAGCTCAGTGGCCATTAAGATAGGTTGTAGTAAAGACTCATATGCTGAGACCCAGAAATTTTTCTACTTGATCTCTGCTTTACTTCTGGGTCTCAGCAGTCTGTGCACACTTGTTTCTGTGAGCTGGAACCATGTGGTAGACTTTTATGGCCACAGCAGTCTTGACTTTCCAGCCACCTTTCCCATTAAGAAAGAAGCGCTGATAAAGAAACACCACACCCCGGTGTTCCCAATAGGGATCCTGACAGCCGCTCTTTCACTCTTTGGAGTGGCCATGTTCCTTTATGAGATGAGGTCACTGGAACTACAGAGCCGAGTGAAGCTGAAGTGTGCTACCAAACTGGCCCATCCGAAGGCCTGAAGTAGTGAGGCTCTGACCTTGACAATATCTGCCAGGAGACTCTTTGAGAAATTTCCTATAAGCACGCAATACTCCTGTAGTCATTCCCTCATTTTAAATAAAACATGTACCTGATTTCTCGGGGTGTGTCTCAAGCTTATGTCCTCTGCTACTCGAGAAGCACATTTCTTTCTTTAATGATTTTCACTTCCCAAACTTGGCAAGCATGACCATGTGTTCAGATATTGCCAAACTCAATGTCAGTGCAAAGTAACGATGAAATGCAAGTTTGTTAAAGAAACACAACCAACCCCAAGGTGAAAGAAGGTGTGTATGTAACTTGAAACAGGTAAGAATAAATAAAGTTACCAAGTTCCCATTTTGGAGCTATTTAGGTCCTCATAGCTTTAAGGTTAGAGTGGAGCTTCTTAGTTTTGGGAATTCTGACCATTAGGTTTGGGTTTGGAGGGAAGGAGGCTGTTCTGTGCATTGGGAATATTTTGTAGCATCTTCAGGCAATCCCTAGTAGAATTCATTAACCCCCTAGTCTTCCCTTCAGTTGTAAACACCAAAAAATGCTCAGGTATTTCCAAATGTCCTCTGACAACAGGCAAAATCACTCCTCGTAGAGAAACACTGGGCTCCTGTGGCCATAACGCAGGCAAATGGAAGCTCTGGTAAGGTTAGAAGTTTTGGATGAAGGTTAATAGTCAAACACAGCTATACAGGCTTCTCTCCTTTGCTTTTGGGTGCAGGTGCCTATGTAGAAACCATACAATACCCTCACAATGAAATTGGACAGCCGGGAATGGGCAGAGGGCAAAAAGAACTCAAATTCTGTGTTTCCCAAGAGAACAACCTGACTCACTTGTGTTCCTGTGATTGACCCACATAGCATTTAGGGGAAGTGACGCTCCTTGAGTATTCTATTCAGTAGCTACATTTGTTATTTGCTGCTTTATATTAGTGAAATCACTTTCTAAAACTTGTGTACCTTAAGCACCAATGAAAAAATAAAGAAGGGATTTAAGATGTCAACCTGCCTAAGAAGGAAGAGGAGGACAGCATCCAAATCAAGCAGCTTCTTCTAGTTTGTTTCTTCGTTCCAGTGATAGAACATGGAATAAAAGCAACTTAGGGAGGAGGAGGTTGATTTCAGCTTACAAGTTACAGTCCACGATTCAGAGAAGACAAGACAGGATCTCAAGGCAGAAGGTTGAATCAGAAACTATGGAGGAACACCGTCTAGTGACTTGTGCCTTGAGGGTTGCTCAACTACATTTCTTAACAAACCAGGTTGGCCTGAGGTGGCACCTCCTACCTGGAGCTGGACCCTCCTACATCAATTAGTAGTCAAGGAAATGCCTAACAGACATACCTACTGGGCAGTGTGATGGGGGAACTTCCTCCGTTGCGGGCTCCTCTTCCCAACTGTGTCAACTTGACAACCAAGATTAGCCACCACAAGTCAACCCCTTGTCACCTTGACGCACAAATTCATCATTGTTAAACCATTAACTATTCCTATCCCCAGTAACTCGTGGTAATGTAATATAATCCCACTGCAACTTTTTGAACTGCTGTATATTTATTTTTAATATTTTTATATCAGATGGGAAGGTTACAGTAATGCAGGGAGATCTATCTCCACTATAGGTTTTAGACACTGATAGAATTGTTAGCTTTTCTGTTGGTAGAAGTTTGTAGTCTATTTATGTTCACATAGCCAAAAATGTTTCACATGATAGGAAATGTATCAGTTCTTTAGAATGCTAAATTAAATATTCATACCAAGGTATATATGAAAATGTACGGACTTCAGGTGCAAGTAAAAGTTCTTTGAAGAACCTAAAGTGAAAACAGACATTAGTAATAAAAGATGTACAAGTATCCCACAGACATCACAAACCCCAGCCAAGAAAACACAGGCACACCCACAGACACACACACAAACACAAAACCCAACACAAAATCTTGTAAAGCACAACAAAATCTTGTAAAATTATCATGTCAGTTACTGTCGTGTCTCACCACTCGGGGCCAGCCTGAGTGGACTTTGAGGGGCCAGTCCGAGGGGTTGGGGGTGAGTAGACGCAGAGTCAAGCCGCAGACTCCGGGTTGGACGGGAAGCAGGCCAAGCGCGTGGCACTGCAAACTCGTTTATTGAATGGTGCACAAGCTCTTATAGGCCTGGACAGCCAATGACCTTATGGGGTGGGGTCCCAAATACAGCCAGTAGTAAGTTTGTCCCCAGGTAGGCAGGTGCTTTCCAGATGCTGGTCTCACAACTAGCCAGAGCAGAATGCTACACCCACAGGAGCCTTTCCTCTAGTCTTCCTAGCAGGTGGCCTGGCTAGGCCCACCTTGCATTATGCCCAACATAAAATAATGTTCCACCGGATATTTCAGTGCACATAAGTACTATATTCCCTCTCTAACATCCTGTGTTAAGAACCCTTTCTCTGCCTCTCCTGGAATGTATTGAGGTTTACATGGAATCGGGTATAAGAGAGTAGTAGAGTTAATCATAATTCTGGATTGGCGCTTCTGTATCTTTAGCTCTGTCAGCCAATTGGTATCCCCTACTGACCAGTCTGTTCTCACTTTTCCTTCCGCTGCAGTCACCCTGGAGGGCTTTCACATGGTCTGGGTGAGACAACATCTGGGCCTGTATCTGACAGGATATTTGGAAATTTAATGATTCTCCTTGGTTCCAAATTGTGGTATTGACATTAGGAAGGAAGACTCTGTATGTGACTATATCCTAATTTGTGTCCATCCTTAGGCTACAAGTTACATGGTGTCATGATTTTCAGTCTTTAGGGTGGTTGTGGGGCCCTGGAACTCACTGAAGTTCCCATAGTAATCCCTTATGGGGGTGGCAAATGGTTAGAAAATATTTATCATTCTCAGGTAGCATCAAGGCTTAATCTTCAGAACAGTCTTTTGTTTAAATTTGAATTCAAGATATTTCTTTTCATCCATTGGTAGTAGGGGCATGTATTCAGGACCATCCTATAACTTTTCACATAGAAGTTTGACTCTTTCCTATAGAGCTGATTCCATAGTCAACAATCCCCTGGCTAAGTGGAAAAATAACTGTTGCGGCCTATTGGTCTGGTCAGGGAACTGATATCCTACAGCTGACATGCTACTAAAGGACAAGGCATAGTGTTCCAGAGTCAGAATGAAGCACAGATTTTTCACCCATTGCTGTTTTCCATTTCTTTTCTGATCTTCCATACCTTTTGAGGCAAATAATTTAATGGCCGAACAGCACATTGTCTGGTTGATTCCTTGGAGGTAGTAAAAAGAATATTTCCATATTGGGCATAACTCTCAGCACACTTCAGATCCTCTACGCCTCAGGTCTGGGACTGGCCAGATTTTTTGCTGGCTATCCCTAATACTTGAGGTAGTACAGGCCAAGGAGGTACTGTGCTCATCTGTCAGGTGTGGTGCAATAAAGAGAAATACAAGTTAAGGAATTCAGAATCTTGTTCTGAGGGAATGAAGAAAGTTAATCCCGAGTACTATTCGGTTTCTGAAGAGTAATTGGGCCAGAAGGGTAAGGGGATCAGATGCCATCAGGTCTAATGAGGTATCATTAGACTTTGGGATTGACAATACTGGGAACTTGCAGGGAGAGTTACGGCACAGAAGAGGCTCCCCTTGTAGAAGTATGTCATTAGTGGACTCAAGTCTGAGAATACCCTCAGGATTGAAGGTATTTCCTTTTTTGTATAGGAAACGCATAGGATCTTTTAGTTTAGTTTTACTTAAATGCGGTAGACACTGCTTGGTGCATAATTTCTGAATCTCACACATTTGGATCTGTAGCAAGTATATATTATCTCTTTCAGGCTGATCCCGTCTTCTGAAAACCTCGTTGATGGTAGCACCTTTTGACTTATAAACAGGCCAATATTAAACTCTCTTCCTAATAAAGAGTTTATGAGCATAGAATGATTAAAATGTTTTGTATTTGGTCTTCTTATGCGCCATCTGGTGAATAAATGTTAGAGCATTTATGGAGATTAAAAGACTGAAATAGGTTGCTTCTACTTTATTTGCTGGTCTTATGCTTCCTCCTGGTGGACAAACTGAAAATGCTGCTGAAATTGGGTTTTATTTCTGCTGCATTTAATGAGCTTATGCTGCCATCTTGTGGCCATATGAGATAATACTTTATGACTATAGGTAAGTGATAAAATCTAGATCTGCTTTTCAGTTAAATATATTTTACTTAAATATATCATCTCTAAATTTTTATTCACAATTGATGAACATGTCCCATAAAAATTAAATTTATTTTTACTATTTTTCTTCTGTGAGAACATCATTTATCGTGTTTTGACCTTATTCACCCCCAATTCTGCCTCTTCACTTCTGCCACGGTCACTCCTTCTTCCCTCTACCCCCCACTTCATGACCTCTTTTCAAAGTCTATTTTGCTATTTTCCACATTTCATTAGGTCTTTGAGAGTTTCTTCAACGTCTTCCAGATCCACCCCACTTTCCTATCCACCCAATGTTGCATCCTCATTTTTGTCTTTAAAGCAATTGGGGTCAGTTTGTCCTGATCATAAAATCTTAGATGTGTGGTCATCAGCTGGAAAACAGTCAACCTATCAGGGACCACAGTCCTAAGGAAACCTGAGTCTCCCCCTCAGAGCAATAACCAATTGCCAGTAGCACCTCAGTTGGGTGTGGGACTTCCTATCCGCCTCCGTGGTGGGCTTTTGTCTGGCCTGATCTTCCACAGGTTTTCTGCCTGCTTAACTAACTACTGTGAGTTCATCTGTGAAAATACCTTGCTGTGTATGGAAAGCCCTGTATTACTGCATTCATTCAACATCTCTGGCTATCACAATCATTCTTCCCCATGCTCTGCAATGATCTCTAATCCTTGTGAGTGGGAGGACTGCACTGTAGATGGTCCATTTAGTGCTGAGCACTCCACAGTCTCTTATTTTCTATATTTTCACCAATTGTGAGCATATGTGTTAATCGCCATGTACTGCAGAAAGAAGCTTCTCTTACAAGGGCGGAGATGTGCATTAGTCTATGGATATAAGGAGAAGACTTTGGGAGTCAGGTTAATATTGTATACATTTAGCAGACTGATACTAGTAGGTTCTCCCTTCGGACTTATGTCCTGTCTAAGCACAGATTCGTGGCCTTGCCAATAGTGCCATAAATGGGCTTTACCTTATGTACTGGGCCTCAATCCCCATTGCATAGTGATTGGTTACTCCCATAGTATTAGTTCCACAATTGCACCAGTGACCATATCTTGCCAGGTTGATGATTGTTGTAGCTTGCAGAGTTCACAGCTGAACAATATTGATGGTTACTTTTCTTTTCTGGTAGCATGCATAGTACCTTCCAGCTCTCTGAAAACTAGTTAGTAGGGATGAAGCTTACAGGTCAGTACTAGCTTAAATTTTCCGTGTTCTGCAAGGAAGCATGTGGTATCCTCAACACTAGGGCCTTAGTGTCATGTTCTACAGGGTAACCGAGAGCAATGGAAATACCCTGTGTTTTTTTTCAGGTCTGTGTAACTAGGCTGCCCCTAAAACCTCCAAAGAGGCAATTCATTCCTGACGCTGGGTTTCTACTTTTTAGCCTGTGGCCTTTAGCAGGAGCATTATTAAACTTTTATAGGGTAACTGAATTTATACATGTATATATATGTCTTTTAGGAAGATTCTACAGTAGTAGGTTTCCATAAGACTTTTACAGCAGGCCTTTAGCGTTAGCTCTCCTTCCCCACAGTCTCTCCTCTACCCTGCCCTTCCATTCTGCACTCCATTTAACCTTTCCGGTTTCATTCGTACTGTTTCCACTCTATATCACTGCATTCTATCTTACCTCTTTTGAAAGCCCTACCCCCTGTTATGGACCCTTACACGTTTCCTAACCTCTATGCTATATGCAGTAGCCTACCAGGACCTGCTTCATGCAGGGACTTCTCTTTCACATGCTGCCTGTCTTCACCGGTTCCTTTTCTTTTTTATTTCTTTTTATTTTATGTGTTAGTGTATTGCCTGTCTGTGTATAAGTGCACCCATGTCATGCAATGCCCATGTCAGATTGCCTGGAACTGGAGTTAGCTGAACACTTGTTAGCCGCCTTGTGGGTGCTGACATTCGAACCCAGGTCTTCGACAAGAAGAGCCAGTGCTCTTAACCACTGAGCCATCTCTCCAGTCCCATTCACCTGTTCTTTGAAACTGTTGAGGAAGAATTGTTGACTCCCTCACTCTTGCATCTTTCATGCCTCTGAGGTCAGTACCATGCACAGAACACTTCCAAGTTTGACTGCCGGCTTGGAATGGACATTGGCACACTGTCAAATTATGCTATTTCCTTTCATAAGTTTGAAGCTTAGTTATGTGGCACTTCCCTGAGCACACTCTTTCCTTTGTTCAAGTACATATTAGGAGGTCTTTTCTTAAAGGTGCACATCTCCTTAAAAATAAGATCTTCTCTTCCAGTCCATGCCTTGGCTGCAACATTAAGCTTTGGAGTGCTTCCTTTCTCACCAGACTGTATATTTTGTATTACATTCTGTCCCGCTTTCTCTTTTTTGTTATATACCTTCATCAACTTTATCAGTAATAACCAAGTCATAGATTCACATAGAGCTATTGTGAAATTTCCTCTGCCAAAGAAATTGATTCATTCTTTTCAATTCAGCTACAGTCAAGTTCTTGAGCTGTGAGCAGAAGTCAGCCAGTTGTATGTCTACTGTTGCCTCAAGCTATCTTGAGACATCATTCTTCAGACTCCTTACGATCAGTATTGCCCTTTATTCAAACCCTTCTTTATAGACGCTCTCATCCTGTTTGCATTCAACGTATTTGATCCCATATGGAATTACCTGACCCCTCACGGAAGGAAATCGCCATGCTGATTGCTTAGTTATAGCTCTTTTCTACGATGCAGCTGCCTCTCACTCTTTCGTCCATCCAGGGGCTGAAACTTTACAAAAACAATTTGAGTTATCACAGATTCAGGCTCAACAAATTACTCAGTCCTCCGCTGACTGCCAAACCTTGGGCTCTGTCATTCAGAGAGGAGTTAATCCTTGAGGTCTTCATCCTAATGAACTTTGGCAAATGGCTACAATGCACATAAATTCTTTCGGTCGTCTTCAATTTGTTCGTGTACATGTCTATATTTTTTCAGACTTTCTTTTTATTACTTCCCAAACACATGAATCTGCTTGAGCTACTTGCAGACATTTATCATCTACTTTTCCTGTTCTTTAAATTCCAAGGCAAATTAAAATAGACAATGGTCCTACTTATGTATTGAAAACTTTTCTCTCTTCTTGCCAACCTTGGGGAGTTCATGTCACTCAAGGCATTCCCTTTAACCCCCACGGATGAGCCAGAATTGAATGAGCTGGTTGAACTAAAACTCTGAGTGTGGCCTGACCCACTGTTCCAAGAGACATCTGGTGTGTTGACACAAAAACATAACTCCCCTCAAAGAGGATAAGAGAGATTATTGTGCAGCCAAATATGGACAACTGTGGTCTGGGAACACCGATTCAGGTTATCCCAAATTCCATGTTCCAGCATGGAAGCAGATTCTTGAAGTTTTCATAGTAACAAAACAAAGAAAAGTCATAAATCAAGACACTTCAAATACATTAGTGATACATCCAGTAGGCAGGTCACAGCAAGGTGGGGAGGCTCTACTATGGATCTCATATATTATCTGATCCCTTTTGACTGGGAACTGTTTGTTAAGCTATTACATTCTATTTGTCACAAGATGTTAAGGTCAGAAACAAAGGTGGGCTAAGAGTGGCTGTTTGAGGGCTGTAGAGAGCTCAAGACAATTGTGAACAGGCTCTGAATCTGCAACGTTCCAAACTCTCCACAGTCATTGAAGTGTTAAAAGTTGGTCAGTCTTGAAGAAGTGCAGCTCAGCGTGCAGGATTTTTTCTGGGAACTTTCTTCACAGGCGGAATGGGTGTCCTCTAGGTTCTGACCAACTCTGAAAACCTTATTTTAAGAGTCAAGCTTTTATATTGCTCAGGGTAGTTATAATGTGGAAGTAGTTAATAATGACCACAGTAAGTCATGGAATTCTTGGAATTCCTCTTCAGATTAGAGCAACATAAGCTTGTTTAGAGAACAGGAAAAGGAAATCACAAATATGGGGACCCTGTTAATCACAGACAATGTTGGGGATTCCCAGGCACAGCATGTGATTGCAGAATTTGGATCTCAAATATTGGCCTCTTGGCAAAGGAACTTGAACACTGGAATGGATACAGGAATATTCACGGGCTTGCAAGTGGTTTAAAGTGAGCATTCCTTTTGAGGTCTTAGGAAATGCCCCTTCTATCATTGGCCTGTTAACAAGCAGCTACATGAGTAAGATGACTGACGTTGTAGTTGAAGAGAAAAGTTCAAGTCAGAGAAGTGTGAGTTAGATTCATCTTCATCCAATATACATTGGCTCCCTTTTTTGCCCAGGGCATCAGGCAAGTGAGCTAACTAGACTTGATTTTCATTATCTTTGCTGATATTATTTTATCTGAGACAAGGTCTCAAGATAGGCCACCCTATTCTCACATTGAGTAGCCAAGGCTGCCCTTGAACTGGGATTCATCCTACCTCTGCTTGAGGGCACATAGCTATTATTAGCATGTGTGAGAAGATGACTTGAAGTAATTGAACAATAACTCTTGAATCCTGGGCAGTTCTTAAGGGGCCAAGATGAGCCAGGGACAGAAATACAGTTTGTATCTCCAGACAAAAGCTACCATTAAACAAGCCACTATGTGATCAACAGACATGAGCAGACAGATTCAAGAGACCAGCTGTGCATCCCAGGCATTGAAGATGTATCATCTGCAGGCCTTCCATAGTAGAACTTTTGGCCCTCTGTTATTTTTGGTATTTGGAAATGCACAGGTATTTTCAACTCTCCTCTGACAGGCAAAATTTCTCCCTGTAGAGAACCAGTGGATGACTGTAGCCATGACATAGGCAGATGGAGTCGCTAGTATGATTAGAAAGTTTGGGTTAAAATTTGTCAAAAGCTACTCTATAGACATCTCTCCATCCCTTTCAGAAGCAGTATATAATATAAAAGCTATATAATAAGATTGGACAAGTGGGAGTGGGTGGGGGTAAATGGAATTCAAAACACTGTGTTTCCCAAGAGAATGACCTAAGTCACTTGTCGGTCTCTGAGAGCAGCTGGAAGATTGCGTTACACTGATTGAGCCACACAGCAACGAGAAGTGACTACAGTGAATTGTTCAGTTACACAGCTACACTTGTGATTTTGTGCTCTCTAAACCCAATCTCTTTTAGAAACTTGCACAATTTAAGCACCAGTTAGGAGAAAAAGAAGAGCATTAACAAACTAACCAACCGACCTGAGAAGAAAGACGAGGGAGACATCCAAGTAAAGGAGCTTGTTCTAGTTTGTGTCTGTGTTGCAGTGATAAAACACTGACCAAATGCAACTTTGGAAGGGAAGTGTTTATCTCAGCCTTCAAGTTACAGTCCATGATTAGGAGAAGACAAGGCCGCATCTCAAGGCAGGAAATTGAAGCAGAACCCACAGAGGAGCCCATGTGGCTTGCTCAGTTACGTTTCTTGTTCAGCCCAGGTTGCCTAGCGGTGACACCTCCTACTGTGGGCTGAACCTTGCTACAGCAATTACCATTCAAGAAACTGTCCAAAAGACATAGCCACAGGCCAATGTACCAGAGACACTTCCTCTCTTGTAGGCTCCTCTTCTCAAGCGTGTCATGTTGACAGCCAAGACAAATGATCACAAGTCCTCCCCTTGTCAACTTCATGTAAACCCATCACTGTGAAATTGTAACATTTCTTTGTGCTAAAAATCTCGTGGTAATGTCACAATATAGAACACAGTCCATCCAACTTTTTGTAATGCTGTATACTTATTTTTAATATTTTATTAAATCTTTAAGAATTACATATCTTTTGATCATATTCATAGTCTCTCCCTATATCCTGTCACATCCAAACCTACTTCCACACCTTCCTCGTCACTCATGTCCTCTATCAATTTTTTGAGGTATATTGAATTTAATTTATGTTCTCAAAATACTCTTGGTTTGGGAGGTTCATCAAACTTTAGAAAGTCCAGCACTTTAAGAACTCAATGTCTCTTTAAAATCTCCAAAGTCTCTTAACTGTGGGATCCTGTAAAATTAAAAAAAAAAAAAGGCATTACATGGTGTCTTATTTCAAAAGGGAAGAAAACACAAAAGACCAACATCTACCAGAGGAAGACAATGCATAGGCGAGCGCTCAGTGCCCATGCTCGCACCTGGCACCTATTTGGAAGACTCCCAACAAATAATGGATCGTCTTTGGAGTGAGCCTTACACTGTGCATAAAAAAGTGCTACTGAAGGACACATCTGTCACCTCAAGGAGAATAAAGCATAGTATATTCTGAGCCCTAAATTGACTGAAGTTACCTTAATACCATGTTCCATACCAAAAACAGTTTCATGAAATTGCTAAAGTTATCAAACAAAACCCAACCAGAAGAAATCAAGGCACTTTTCAAATACATTGATGGGAACATCAATCATGTAGGAAGGTTGGAAAAAAGTTCGGAAATCTCTGCTACGGGCCACGGATGTTATCTGACAACGTTCTTTGTCTTTGAGTTGGTGGAAACTAGTGATCTGTTAGGACACGATGAAAGGATTTTCCAATAGTCAGAAGGATTTTGGGTCAAATACAGAGGTGGGTAATGAGTGGGTACTAAGAGAACTGACGATAGTCTGTAACATTTTAAATCTCCAAAATCATGGAACCTCTCAGCCAATCAACCTTGTAGAATTTTTGGCGTGGGTGTAACTTTTTTCCTGGAAACATTATTTCAAAAAGCTCATCATTTTTGCACTGATATCTTTAAGAAAATAATTGTTGAAGTTGATCTGCTAATGTAACAGGGAGTCTATAAGAAATTAGACCTTGTTGCATTAGGGGCTCTCTTTGCCTTAACTTAAAAAAAATTTTTATTAGCATTACTGAAAAAATAACATGGTTATTGCCCATGAGCAAACTTCTTCCCTGGTAACTCTGACCATGACCACTGCCTTCCCACTTCACTACCACCTGAACAACTCTATTCTCCTCCCCTCCATCTTGTTCTCCTTCTAGCCTTGGACACAGGCCTACTCTTGTTCTCAGCACCCAAATCTCTGCACTACCCTCTTGGTCCAGACCTAACCACTGCATCCTAATCCCCCATAGTCAGACCAGCTCAATTTTTCAGTCTAGTTTGTTAGAGGGGACCAAAACGCTAGGTTCACAGAAGGGGATGACAACTCTGGCTCACTGGAGGGGACCACCACTTCAGCTCCCAGGGCAGGAACACAGCTTCAGCTCACGGGAAGGCACAATTGCTCCAGGTTTATGGGAGAACACCACAGCTCCTGGTCACAGGAGGAGAAAACAGCTCCAGTTCACAGGAGGGCACCACAGCTCTGGCTCACAGGAAAGGACCATGCTCCAGTTTAAAGGTCGTGACCATATCTCTGGCTCAGGGGAGGAGACCACAGTTACAGCTTACAGGAGGGGACCATGACTCCAGGTTCATAGGAGGTGATGAGAGTTTGAGCTCAAAAGAAGGCTCCATGACTCTGTCTCAAGGGGTGTGGGGGTAAGAACCACAGCTCCAGTTCTAAGGAGGGGACCACAACTCTGCCTCACCGGAGGGATCACAGCTCCTGCTGATGTGCCAACTATGAAAAGCAGCATGGAGATTCCAAAAACAAACAGACAAAAAAGAAATAAAAAGATGTACCACATGATCCAGTCATACCATTCTTGAGCACATGCCCAAAGGCAACACCTGTTCATCCATATTCATTGTTGCTCTACTCAGACTAGTCAGGAAATGGAAACAACCTAGATGCCAATTACCTGATGAATACATAATGAAAGTATGGTATATTTACACAATGGAATATTATTAAACTGTTAAAAATGAAATTATGAAATTTGTAGTAAAGGGATGGAACTGGAAGTAGTCATCCTGAGAGAGGTAACCCAGACCCAGAAAGACAAATGTCACATGTTCTTTCTCATAAGTGAAAGCTAACTTTGGCTTTGTAGATATGCATGTTTCAATTGGAAAACCCACAGCGGTCAGGAAACTAGTAAAGGACCAAGGGGTGTTTCCTGGGAGGGGAGACAGAATGCAGTGATATAAAGGGGAATGGGAATACTGGAGGATAAAGGGTTAAATGAGTGGGGACTGGGAGGGGAGGACAGAGGACAGAGTAGTGGGAGGTTTAACGAACACTAAAGGCCTTTAGAAAATGTCATACGGGAACCTAGCACTCTATATCTTCTAGAGTTTTTAATTTGGCACGTGTGTGTCCCAACCAGCCACTCTTATGGGAGCCTCTGGAGGAATATGTAGGATTGAACTCTTGTAACTCACTTGTTTACACAAAGGTGGTGCTCTGTGGGGCAGTTAGGTCTATCGCCCTTCAGAAAAAAAAAACAAAAAAAACGATAATGTGTGATCAAGAGCGTCACAGAGCTGGGCATGCTGGCTCCTAGCAATAGTCTCAGCATTCAGGAGGTGGAGACAAGAGAATCTGTATGAATTGGAGACCAGCCTGAGTTACACAGTGAGGTCTGAACCAGCTTGGGCTACACAATGTATAAAAACACAATAATAATTAGAACACCACAGAAGGAAAGAATGTGTTCTCTCTTTGAAGAATGTAGCCCAATCGAACAGCTGGTTCCCAGGTTGTCACCTCCCAGGCTGTGGTGGTGGCAGTGACTGTGAGGCGGGGGCAGTCATTGAAGGGCAGTATGGTGATGACGCAGATGGCAGTGGGGACACCTAGCCCCCAAGCAGTCAGTGTCTTTGAGGAAAGTGCTGCCCCTTTCCATCTAATTTCCCATGGCATTTCAGTGGGTACTTGGATGAGGATGAATGACTCTATAGTAAAATGTCATCGTAAACTCCACGTATTGAGACAGTTCAGTGGGTAAGGGCATTTGTCATGCAAGCTGGTGATCTGAGTTAATCTCTAGAATCCAACAAAGGCTGAAGAAGAGAAGTGACTTACCACAAGGTTGTTCTCTGATATACACACTCACAAATCATGGTATGTGTATCCACAAACAAGCCATACACGGGCACGTGCATGCATGCACACACACATACAATTATAACAAATCAATATTTGGGGGACTACAAAGACGACTGAGTCGTTAAGAGTGCACACTGCTCTTCCAGAGGACCCAAGTTTAGTTCCTACCACCAATGTCAGGCAGCTCACAACCATTTGTAATTTCACCACCGAATAATTGTTTACAAACTCACACACATACACACATAATTAAAAAATAATCATAAAATAAGAATAATTCAATAGTTTTAATTTTGAAAATAAACATTTTATAATACAATTAAGAATGTAGCAGAACAGGATATGGTGGCACAGGCCTTCATTCCGAGCTCTTGAAAAGAAGAGATAGGTGGGTCTCTGTGAGAACAAAGACAGCTTGGTCTACATAGCAAGTTCCAGGCCACCTGGAGTTACCGGAAGAACCCTCTGAGTATATCCATATACCAGGCATGAGACCATCATCTGCAGCACGGTTAATTTACCAGGGTCATGCCCTTAAAGAAAGCTGACTCTTCTCGGAGCATCAGGCGGGACTTTTTGCCCACTTCCCCCCTCCATGCTGGGTTGTTGCCTGGCTTGGGCTCGCCCAGGTCATCTGCATGCGGTCACAGACGTTGTGAGCTTACATGTGCAACTGTGTTGTTGTGTCCCCAAATCATTGTTTCCACGGAGTCAGTCATCTACCATCTCTGGCTCTTGCTGTCTTTCTGGCCCCCTGTTTCTTGTTGTTCCTTGATCCTTAGCAAAAAGGGTGTGATATGGGTGTCCCATTTAGGAATGAGCACTTCTGCTTTATTTTGTTTTGATTTGTTTCAAGAGAGAGTCTTTTTTTTGTAGCACAGTCTGGCCTCAAACGTTAATCTAAAGCCCCACACTGTCTCAAATTCATGACAAGTTTTCTCTGTCAATATCATCCATTTGGCTTTGCAAAGCCAAAAACTAATTTCAATTATTCTCTGTGCATAATAATTTCAATTGTTTTCAGTTTACATAACATTCTCCCGTGTGTCCACAAGACGGCAGCAGAACTTCACAAAATACATTATCAGCAAAAATAACTTCAGTATTTCTAGGTCCAAAAAGCATTCTTCCATTTTCCCACGGGATGGCAGCAAAGGCTTTTATCAAATCCAGAAGCAGCAGCAACTACGGCCTGTTGTTCTACTTTCATATAGCATTCTTCCGTTTGTCCACAGCACGGCAGCAAAAATCCTCAAGTATAGTAGAAACAGGAATTTCCGGGTTTTTACGTCCACAAACCATTCTTCCGTAACTCCACAGGATGTCAGCACAAACCCACTGCATATAATTGAAACAAAAAAAGATAATTACAGTATGTCTATGTCCACAAGACATTCTTCCATTACCCCGCAGGATGGCAGCTTAAGTCTCAAAATACAGTAAAAAAAAATCAGTTTATGCCCATAAAGCATTCTCCCATTGTCCACACGATGGCAGCAGCAGTTCTTCAAATACAGAAAAAAAATTAATTTTAATTATTCTAAGTCCACATACCATTTTTCCATTTCTCTTCAGGATGGCTTATATGCCCATCAAACGAAGTATGACAAAAAAATCTATTTCAGTTCTTCTTTGACCATAATAATTTCAGTTATTGTAAGTCCGAAAAGCATTCTCACATTTGTCCACAGGACGGCAGCAAACACAATAGAAGGAAACTGTTTCAACATCCAGAAAGCATTTTTTTTTTTTTTTTGGCTACACGATGGCAGCATAAGCTCAAAAACAGAGTAAAAGAAAAAAAATTATTTGTCCACACGATGGCAGCATACACACATGAAATGTAATAGAAGCAAAAAATTGATTTCAGTTTCCATGTATAAAACATCCCTTTGTTAGAGACCTTTTGACCAAAGTGGGAGCTCAGCTCTATCTGCTTCTAGTCATAACTCAAAAGATACCCACTTTTTGTGGTTTCAGAAGACAAAACCAGCCTGACAGAAATAAATCTTTACCCAGATATGTGGGAAACGGAAAGCCCAAGTGAAGTTGTTTCACCACCCCATACTAGTAAAACTCAAAGATCCTACTCGTCAGCCCCTTCAGGAAACAAAACCCTCCAATAGGCGTTAGTGTGAGGTGTAAATAGTGATGAGAGGCTCAAGAGTGAACCTAAAAGCTGCTTTAGCCAATAGTGCAGTAGCTGCCAGTCCCTTCTGCCACATATTAAATACAAAAACATTAATAAAAGCTAATAAGAAAAATGTGTCTATAAATTTTGAGGTATCCTGCACTATACATAAGCAAAAATTTCTCAAATAAGAATCTTAAAAGTGACCTCCTGTTCAGAGAGGCTTCTAAACTCATTGAGCAGTCCCAGATTCGTGATCACTAATAAAGAAAATGAACCACCCTAGCTAATAAAGTTTTCTTGTTTTAAAGGGTTTTTTATCATAAAAGTAGAAGACAAGAGCACAGCCTCAAGCTAGTGGGATATTTGACTTTGGACTTGAGGATGCCATGTGCTCCTCAGATTGTTTGGTTTTAATTTTACTCCGAGTGTCTTTCATTCTTGAAAGTGGTTGCTCACAACGTAGGTGTTGCCAAAACTCAATGGCATGAATGAGGTGGGATTGTGAAGCTGGGGATATTTGTCTCAGGGAGACAGGACCTATAAAAGTCTAGTAAAAGCCATGAGCAAACCTATTCTCTTGAGGTTGAATGGCACTACAAAGCTCTATGCCTTCCACTTAAAACTTGGCATATAATGTAACGATGCCAACTGAAAGTGAGTCACAAATATAACAAAACCTGATTTTTCCAGCTGTCTTGAAATCTATCAACAAATTGTTGTAACAAATAAAAAAGCAAGGCACATATTTTTCACAGTTCACAAAACTGAGTTTAACCACTATGTCAAAATACAAAATTAGTTTGCCTTATTTTGAGCTTACTGCAACTCCAGTTTCATTCACAGTGCTGTTATAATTTCAAATGCTGTATTGATAAACTGGTTTTTAACTTGAAGATGTAGGTTTAACTCATTTGTATGAATGGTTCAATCTGTAAACTGGTTTTCATCATCAAGTTCTGCCACAAAATTTGCTTTTCATGCCACAAACTAGATAACATGACATAAATCATAAAATCATTCAATATCTAGCCTCAAATTAGTCATTTTACTTATGAAAGGCAAATAATATTGTACAGTACAAACACTTTTAAAGAATTCTTAGAATGGGTGAGGATTTAATCCCTTGGTCTCTGGGAAATTTACAGTCTTGACAATTTGTGTGCCATATCCACTTTTCAGTCTTCAAGCATCAATTTTCCTAAGGTGCTATCCAGTAGCATTTCATTGAATGAGAGCATGGGGCAGCGATTTCATCATCGTCAATTAATTTTATGTCTCTCTCTCTTTTATGTTTGATTTTAGACATAGAAATGATGGTTGTATATTTTTGAAATATTTTCATTGAATTTTTCAGAACTTAATACAATGCATTTTTATCATGTTCAAAACACCTCCCCTACCTGCACCCTGCTTACTGTCTCAATGCCTGAATTCATAGCATCTATTGTTTTGCTTAGGGCCTAATGAGTCTAATTTGTGTTCCAAAATACCATGCAATGTGGGTCCATCCCTTGAAGCCTGGTCAACATACCCAGTATTCACTCCCTTAAAGAAAACTGACTCCCCCTCTCCCAGTAGCTACCAGTCGGCAGTAGTTCCTCCTCTAAGGTTGGGGCTTTTTACACATCTCACCCTCTACACTGGGATTTTGTCAGCTTGAACTTGCGTAGATCTTATGCATGATGTCTGAACTGCAGTCAGTTAATATGAGTAACATCCCTTCTGTATACAAAATTCTGTTCCCTTGTAGTCATCCTTCACCTCTGGCCTTTAGAATCTTTCTGCTTCAATTTCCAGAGAAAAAAACTCAACTTTGGAATGTAAGGGTTTGATATAGTTGTCTCATTCAGGTTAAACTATATGGCTATTCCACAGTGAATGAACCCAGACTTACCTAATCTAGGAAGCTAAACAGGATACAGCCCGTCATTTCATGGATGGGAGGAGCACATTGTTTTTTCTCCCTTTTTCAATCGAGTTTTTGTGAATTTTATACAATAGACATTGATCATATTTAAATTCCCTCCCCTATCCAAACCCTTCTTTACTAGTCTCCACCCAATTTAATATCCTCTAATAAATATGTTTTAAAAACCACAGAGTCTAATTTGTGTCCCTAAATGTCCTTCAGTATGGATTCATCCACTAGAACCTGGTTAGCCCTACTGAAGCTAAAATTCCTTCTGAAGGCGTGTAAACAACATTCGCCCCTTCCTCTCTTGATCGCCCTGACAAACTGAGGTACCGATTTAGCCAAGCTACAGTCTGGGAAACCGTCTGTTTATTGTGCTTATGTACAGAGCAGGGGGTGACGTGTTACTGATAGGAGTGTGGGTGCTCCCCTCCTAAGGCCACACTGGCAAGTTTTCATCTAAGCATTGATGGTGACTTTCCCCCACCTACACCAAATGTCAAATGAATCTTTCCTAGGCTTCCTCAGCCTATGTATCCTCGGCCTCTCCTCCCAGACCTCCTGTTTAGGTGTGGCTGACTCTCCGGGCCCCTCCTTCCGTGTAGCACAAGACAGTCAAGCTCAGCTGGAAGCAAGGAGGCACAACCACGCTGGTGAAGATAGCACCTTTTCATCCTCTGCCAGAGGACAGTCCTATAAAACACCTGCTAAGAGCCACACCCTTGAAAGAGATTCACTCTCCCCCTCACAGAAGCCACGGATCATCAATAGTTCCTCAGATATGATTGGGGTTTCTGATCCAATTCTCTGTGTCAGTGCTGGAATTCTGTCTGGTTTGAGCTTACATGGGACTTGTCCATGCTGTCACTTTCGTTGTGGGATCATGTGAGTAACTGACCAGTTGTCTGGAAAACTCTGTTTCCTTGTGGTCCACCATCTCTGGCTCTTACAACCTGCCTGCTCCCTCTTTTGCAATGATCTCTGAAGTTTAGGAGGCAGAAGTTTGATATGGGTTTCTTATTCATGGAAGAGCGCTGTGCAGCCTCTTTTTCTCGACATGTTTGTCACTTGTGGTTCTCTGCGTTCATCAGCATCTGCTGTGTAAGGAAGCTTCTTTGATGAGAGTTGAGAGGTGCATCAGTCTAGGGCGTAGCAATAAGTCATTAAGAGTCAGGTTAAAACCATATCGATTTAGCATAAAATTAGCATTACTCTCTCCGCTCTGTCCTGTGCCCTGCCTAACCTTCAGTTCCTTGGCCTAATATCATTGCTAGGTATGGGGTTCATACCATGAAGCAGACTTTACATCCAGTTATAGTGGTTGGTTAGTACCTATAACATTTGTGACAGTATTGCCCTTGTGGGAATATTTGCTAAGCTAGTTGTTGCTTGTAGCTCACAGGATTTACAGCTAGGTAAGACTGATTAATTTTTTCTTCAGATTGTATGCATAGAATCTTCCAGCACTACCCCAACTGGTCAGTAGAGATGAGGCTTTGAAGTCAACACCAGCCTGATTTCTCCTTGTTTGCTCATGTATATAGTGTCTTCAGCTATAGGGTTTTACTGTGAAGTTCTGGAGGTAACCAAGAAGAACGACCGTGGCCAATATTGTTTGAAGGTGTATTAGACACCTGTTCAAAAGTTTCAAAAGAGGGAGTCTAATTCCTGACATTGAGCTTTTACTTTGCTAGCGTATGGTGACTCATAGGGACACTGGAGGTAATCCCTTTTAATCTCTTTATAGTGTATATGAATATATTCTTAGAAGCTTCTATAATAGAAGGCCTCCATGTAACTTTTTCTAATGGCCTTTAGTGTTAGTTATCCCGACCCATAGTGCATCCTGAGCCTCAGCCTGCCATTATCCACCCATTTAACAGTTCCTACTCTGTTTCCCTTTCCACAATTATCATTAGATTTCACCACCCTTCCCAGGAAGCACACCTCCCATGGCCCGCCTTCTTTGGATTTTCCAAAGGAAATGTGCATCTCTAAGATTTCAAAGCTAGCAACCATGATAGGAGTACGCATGATGTGAGTCTTTTTGAGTCTGGATTACCTCACTCAGGATGACTGTTTCCAGTTATATCAATTTACCTGTGAATTTCATTTTTAAGACCTGAATATTATTCCATTGTGTGTGTTTATATCACAACTTCATTATCCATTCGTCAGTTGATAGACATCTATGCTGTTTTCAATTTCTGGCTATTATGAAAAGTGCAGCAGTGAATATTGCTGAACTGGTGTCTCTGTGGTAGGGTATAGAGTCTTTTGGGTATATGCCCAAGAGTGGCATGACCAGATCACATCACAGATCAATATCTGACATTTTGTGGAATCTGCACATGAATTTCCGTAGTGCCTGTGCCAGTTTGCACTCCTACCAGCAGTGAGTAAGAGTTCCCCTTTCTCTATATTTTGGGGTGTTAATTTTCTGTCTTGCCACTGTGCTGAATGCATTTATTAGCTATAGAAATTTCCTTTTAAAAAATTATTGAGCTTTTGCATTTCATACAACGGTTCCTAATCATATTTAGACCTCCTTTCCCCTCCACGCCCACTCACCTTGGACCTCATGCATCCTGCCTTACATGCTAAGTCCTTTCCCAGATGTTCTTCAGTGCAAACTCATCTACTGGAGTCTACTCAGCCTATCTAGAGATCATAAGAAAGATCTACTCTCCCTCATCCAGTAGTAATCAGCCTCCAACAGTTCCCAGACTAGGACTGGCCTTCAGCCCATTTCCCTCACTCCACTCTGGGCCCTGCTCTGATTGAGTTGGCGCGGGTCTTATGCTCAATGCCACTGCTGATGCAAGTTCACATGTGTAAGCTTCTAGTGACCTGAAAGGCTCTGTTACCCTATCTTCATGGACCAACCCTGGCTCTTACAAACTTTCCTCTTTCTCTTCTGCAATGGTCCCTGAGACTTAGGTGGGTGAAGTTTAATATAGGAGTCCTATCCAGGGACACACACACTGCAGTCTCTTAGTCTCTTAGTCTGTAAAATTTAGCCAGATATGACTTTCTGTGTGCATCACACTCTGTTGTATAAGGAAGCTTCACTGGTGAGAGATAAGGGACGCACTAATTTTCTCTCTACCTTCTGTTCCACAATGTACCATGAGCCTTACATGTAGTTTTCACTGTAGATGTGTCACCTACACATCTCAGTGTCTATTTTTTGCGTGTGACCAGTTGTGGAACTCTGCAGTAGCCTCCATCTGTTCCAAAAAGAAGCTCCGTGGTCTTGTTCTTCTTGTTCTTTTTCTCCTCGTCCTCGTCCTCGTCCTCCTCCTCCTTCTCCTTTGGTATTTTGGAGATAGGGTCTCTCTGTACTCACAGCTAGTTCAATCTCACAGAGATCCACCTGCCTCTGCCTCCCAAGCCCTTTGATGAGTGGTTTATGGTTTACTTGTTTGTAAATATAAGGATCTATATTTAGCATGTGGTAATACATTTCATTTGTCTAGAGATACAACAGACATAGGGTTTTCTCTAGGATCTATGACCTCTCCAGTCATGTATAGTTTGCTGTCTTTACACGAGTTCACTCCCATTGAGAGGGTTTTCAGTTCAATTAGATGACTGTTGATCACCCCTGAGATAACAGTGCCACTACCACATCAATAGAGTCAGTTTGCTGTGCTGGTTGTTGTAGTTATTAGGCTTTAGGGCTTTTTGGACCATTGATTGATTTTCACCCTTAGAAGCTTGCATAGTAGCCTCTGGAACTATGAGAGCTACACTTCAGGTAGGGATTTCCTGGTGGACTCTTTAGAATCTTCTGTATGGAATTGTATCATTTGCAAATAAAGATATTTTGACTGTTTCCTTTCCATTTTTTTCACTTTAGTCTCTTTGGTCTTATTACTGGAGCTGAGATTTCATGTACCATATTGAACAGGAGTGGAGAGAGGACATACTTGTCTTGTTCCTGATTTTAATTGGAATGCTTTGAGTTTTCACACATTTGTTGATGTCGGCTGTGGGATTGTTGTATACTGCTTTTATTGTGTTGAGATAGGTCCCCTCTATCTGCAGATTTTTCATGATTTTTGTGGTGAATGGATGCTTCATTTTGTCAAAGGCTGTTCTGCATCTATTGAGATGATCATGGGATCTCTATCCTTCAGTCTGGTTATGTGGTTGATTACATTTATTAATTTATGTATGTAGAACCATCCTTGCAGCTCTGTCATGAAGCTGACTTCATCATGGTGGATAATCTGTTTAATAGATATTTGCATTCAGTTTGTGAGTATTTTATTGAGAATTTTTGTGTCTTGGTTCATCAGAGAGATTGTTCTATAATTTTTCTTTTTTGTTTGGACTTTGTCTGGCTTTGGTATTACAGTAACATTGACTTCATAGAAAGAATTTGAGCGTATTCCTCCGTTTTCTATTTTACAAAATAATTGGAAGTGTATTGGTATTAGGTCTTCTTCGTACCCTCTTTGAGTTCCTTGTACCTACTTATAAAGTGTTATTCTGGAATCATTATCTTGTGCATCCTCCATGTTTGCCCTCCTCAGGAAACATTACAATGGAGTTGTTAATTTCTGCAGTGTACATATCATCTTGGCTATTCATGTTGCTTGTGGTTTTCCAATGCGACCAAGTCTTCTGGACTTCTGTGGTGGTGTTTCCTGGTATGAACAACTGATCTGATCTCATCTTTGTTGATTGTTTGTGTTTGGTTTATGTTTTCTCTTATTTGTCAGGCTATGGTCCAGCTGACCAAAGCTTGGTGTTTACGTTTGGTACCACTTTATGTTGATGTGCAAATAGGGTGAAAGAAGTTTTCTTTGTTCACCTAGAGACAGATGCAACTTTGGAGTTGAGGTTCCAAGATTGAAACCACATGGTCCTGGATAAGTAGGGTGGACTAGGACCTGCTAACTGGACAGGTTGGTTGATAGATTAGGTGGGGACCCTCACAGGACTGTGGCTCACAGAGCCAAGGTAGTGGGGCACAGTGAAGTCTCAGGGAAGGGAATTCAATAACACTGGTCTGCTGAAAGAATATATTTTAGCAACGTAAGTTGGTCTGAAAGCTGAGATGGTGGAGGGATCTCCCCATGGCAATTCTAGGGAAGCAGGCAGATCTAGGATGGGTAAGGATCTCTGCGACCCAAGGAAGCATGAGAACCGAGATGTCAGGGTGCCAGGAAGTATCAAGGACAGGAGCTTAGGACTACAAGGCTGGGGTGGGAGAGATCACAGAGATCCAATGAAGCCTGGGAACTAAGATGGCAGATTGCAAGGAATGGGGGCTAGGACTGCACGTCTGCCATGTGGAAAATCTCAGAGACCCAAGCTGCTTGAGATGGCTGAGGGAACTCCCCCAGGCAAGTCTAGGAAATGTGTAGGTCTGGGGGTTGGGGGAAGAATACTCATGACCCAAGGAAGTCTGAGGGCTGAGACAGAAAGGCACCAGGAAGTCTCTGGGATGGGAGAGAAGCCCCTACTTAATAAACAAGCAGTCTTTTGACCAATTTGGATTAGATGAAGATTGACTGTTTGAACTTCTCACAGAATATGTTAATGATAAAAGCTCCGGGAGTCAGGAGGATCTGGATTATTGCTATTTATTGGGGAAAGAGACCTGTGACCTTCTTTCCTTTGAAGCTGCAATGGTACAAAGCAAGCAAGATGCTGAGGTGCTGTCTTCTTAATGTGCTCCTATTGATCACCTCCCCAGCTTAACAAAGAAATATGAACAGAGTTAGATGAGTATTAAGACTCTTTCCATGCCCATCAAAGGAATTTCCACAATCAATATTCTCACTCAAGAAGTTTCCTCTGGATAAGAGAAAGATAGTATTTGTCAGCATTCTTCCTTTACCAGTTCAGGAGTCTGAAAGTTACAAAGGTAACAGAGGTCTCTGACAAAAGGTCAGTATGGGATGGCTGAATAAATAGCACCAGATGGAGGTGCTAATTATGATTTAAAGCGGTGTGGCCTTGCTGGAGGAAACATGTCCCTGAGGGCACTCTTTGAGAGGTGATAGCCTTGCCTCCTTTTGAATTTCTCTCTGAGCTTCTGTGCCTGCTTGAAGAGGTTGGCACTCAGCTTTCTGTTCTGGCTATATCTGTTATCATTACTCCATGTCATAATGGACTCATCCCTTTGGAATCATAAGCCAAATTGAGTTCTCCTTCTATAATTTCTTTGGTCCTGGTGTTTTATCACAGCAACAGAAAAGTCACTAATACAGAAGTTGGTTCCACAGAGTAGGCTGTTGTTATGAAGAATCTGCACATGCTGTTTTTTGGAGGAATTAGGACAACTTTGAAAGTTTAGACTGGAAAAGTGATTGAATGCTGTGGACATAGCCTAATGAGCCATTCTAATAGGACTCTGGGAAAAAGTAGTAATGAACGTAATGGAGTTCCAGAGGAAAATAAGGACTTAAACAACAACAGGCTTATTTTGGAAAAGAAGTTGAATGCCTTCTGTCTGAGGTCTGAGAACTTATCTGAGGCTAAATTTAAAAGTAATGGACTAATTTCTTTGTTGGAGGAAAGTTCTAGACAGCCAAATGTTGAATCTCTGACATGGGTAGTAATGGTGAATATTATACAGATGTACAATGAAAAAGATCAAGTGGGACAAAAAGAAATATAAAATGCACAGAACAAGAAAGCTTAATGTTGGAGACAAGGAAGCCAAGGTGTGTGCCGGAATAGAGATCATTGTTAATATTAGAGCCATTAAGGAGTGGCCTCCAGATTTTCCCTTGAATTAGGGCAAGAGTACCCTCAGGGTAACACCCCATCTAGCTAATCTTCCAACATGTGTATGGAAAAAGACTAAGGAGTTTTATGCTCCTAGGAAACCACAGCATAAATCAACTGTTTGTAGTAGATAAAGGGGGCCAAAGTCCACGTCAGGCTGACAGATGAACTTGGAAGTGTCATCCTTTTGGTGCTGGCATTAGAAGCATGAAAGAAACAAGAGGGAGGTGGTTATTGATTCTTCTTCCACAGTTTCAGAGAGCTAACAGTCAGGAAACATACCGGCAAGGGAGTTCCTGGAAGAAGAAAGCCATTATTGGCAAAGAGGCCCAGAGACTCCATCACATGAAACTGTGAAGTTCAAGCCTAGGTTTTGGTGGATAACCTAAGATGTTGGAGATGCCAGAACTGTGAGACATCTGCCAAAGAAAGTTGTATACAAGGAGTAGAGGCAGCCCAAGAACAAAATGCATGTTTCAGGCAGCAAATCTGAAGGGGTTAGCCATGTAGTTCTTTGAAACTAATGTCCCAGTTAGTGGGCATGGAGCTATCAGATGCGATGTTTGCCCTGTTGGGTTCCAGTGTGGTTTATTCCGGAATTTCCTCAGTATGTTCCTTTTCCTTCCTTTTGGAATGGGAAAGTACGTTCTGTGCTGCCATATGTTGGAAGTATCTAATCTGGTTTTTTTATTTTACAGGGGGTTATATTTAAGAGAGTGCCTTGAATTACAAAAGGCTTTGGACTTCTAAATGTTGGGGAAACTGGCAAAGACTATGGGGACTTCTGAGGTTGGACTAAATTAATTTTGCATTATGATATGGCCGTGACCTATGTGGGCCATGAAATGGAATGTGGTGGTTTAGATGAGAATGTCCTCCATAGACTATAGATTTGAGTACTTGCTGTTTGTGGAGGATTAGGCAGTGTGGCTTTGGTAGAGGAAGCATGTCAGTGGGGATTGGTTTGAGAGTTCTTAGCTTTACTCCATTTTGAGTCTCTTTCTCTCATCCTCTCTCTCTCCCCCTTTCTCTCCTTCCTGTGCCTGCTTGAAGAGGTGGTCAGTGAACTTTCTTTTTCAGCCACCTCTGCCACTGTGCCTCCATGCCCTGATGGATTCTAGTCCCTTTGGAACCAGAAGCCAAATAGATTCATCTTTCTAAAAGTTCTTTGGTCATTGTGACAGCAACAGCCAGAACATTTAGGTACTTTGGGAAGCCCTTAGAGACTTCCAGATGACATGCAGGCTAAACATGATCCTGACAATGAGGTGGAAGCCATCGTGAAGATTGTCTGATGTCTACACGTCCAGTGAGTTTGGTAAGTTCTGAATGTTCACTGGGGATCTAGACAAAGTGGTGAACTATCATTGTCAGGCTACCAGGTCAAGAAGGAAAACACACTCAATAATTTGAATGACAGTCTTTCTCCTACAAATGCATCTGTCTGGGAATGGGAGAAGGGAGCTCCTTCAGGAAGACTGTTCCTGGGATTCTGAGAAAGTCAGGTCTTGGCAGCCTCTCACTGTCCATGTAAAGGATATCTATATCCTGCAGCATGGTACTTTGAAACGTCCATGGTCCATGGTCTCATGCTCCTTTCAATAAGAACAAACTAATGAGATGCATGGAGTTCTGACATTATAGGCACACTAACGACAGGCTTCTCTTTGTGTTATATTCCAAAGAAGAGAAATATGACTTTTGCCTGTTTTACTTCATAGGTCATGCTTTAATCAAGCATCTTACTACACTTGCGTATCATGGATCTCCAACATGAACATCTTCATTAATAAAACACCTAATGCTCTCTTCTTCCACTCCCTCAGCAGCCTTTAGGCATCCACCTGATTGTTTTTGTCTTTTTGAGACAAGGTTTCCCTGTAACCCCAGCTGACCTAGAACTCACTATGTAGACAGGCTGGCCTTGAATTTACAGAGATCCACCTGCCTCTGCCTCCCAAGTGCTGGGATTCAAGGCATGTGCCACCATGCCTGGCACAGCCACATGATTTTAAAAACTTACACACTATTTGGAGAATCAGTCAGCGTCTGTTCTCTTCTGACTGGAGTAAGTTGACACTACCTGGCCTCTTTACGGGAAATGTATCATCTCTTATGTTCCCTCAACCTGAGGATCAAATTACTATTCAGACAAGCCAGAATGCTTTCAAAATCTTGTGAGCATCTTGTGAAAGCAGCACGTCACGAGCAGTTTCTGATTCACCCGTTCCCAGAACACTGGGAATGCATTTGTAACGGCCATCTTCCTGCTTTTGTGTGCTTCAAAGCACGTACTGAGAAAGTTTTGTATATGTTTATATATTTATTATTTTTATTTTATGTGCATGAGTGTGTTGCTTGTATGTAGGTGCACTTGTGTTGTGCAGTGCCTGCAGATGTCAGAAGAGGGTATTGGATACACTGGAACTGAAGTTACAGGTGGTTGTTAGCTGTCATGTTGGTGCTGAGAGTCAAACCCGGATCCTCTGCAAGAGCAGCCATTGCTCTTAACTGCTGAACCATCTCTCTAGTCCTTATATGTGTCTTTACCACAAGCAAATCAAGCTGTCTCCTGACTATAGCAATAGGGAGATTTTTGTATGTACCACACTGCTGAAGCAATAATCCTGTGTGGACTCTGTGCACCTCATGAGCTATTTTAATAAAAGCTTCTCGAGATGCTGTTAAGGCACTCCTTGTATGTTCTGCATTGTTGAAACAATGATCCTGTGTGGACTCTGTGCACTGAGCTATTTTAATAAAAGCTTTTCGAGATGCTGTTAAGGCACTTCTATCAGCCTATCCTGGAGTCGCCTGGTTCTGTTGAGTCTATTGAACTCAACTTCAGCTCCTCAACATTATAAAAATGATTACAGAAAAGGGAGAGCTCTTTCATCTTCTGAAGCACCAAGTATATGCCCAGGCTGCAAAAAGGGAAAGATCTGGGCTAATCAGTGTTGATCTAAATTTCATGAAGATGGCAGACCTTTAAATCACTTGGGAAATGGGATGCGGGGCCCTCCTTCAGGGTCCTGGAAACAAAGGGATGCTCACACGTCATGGTTTAAAAGTCTATGAATTGCCTGCTGCTGCCTGCCAAGGGTGCAATGTGCAGAGAGAGAAAGATGGGGAAGGGAGGGTTCCCACAGGGCCACTCACAGAGGAGAGATTTTTCCTCTGGGAGGAGAGAGGAGACCAGCCTCAGGGACACAGCCTTGGTGGAGGGAGCAGGGTGCCCAGGTGTGGGAAGGGGACTGCTGGTAAGAATTTGCAGAGAGAAACAGAGGGGAGGTGGGGGAGGAGGAATGTGATGTTTTTTCTAGTAATGCCTCAGTAGGGTGTCTGTCAACATCTGAGGCAAGGAGGGAGGGGCAGGAGGGAGGGAGAGAGAGGGAGATGTTCTAAAGCAAAGGAAGACAGAGGGGAATGGAGAGAAGGGCGGGAGCAAAGGTAGAAGAGGGCTTAAAAATTCCCTTCCTCAAAGATGATGCCAAGTTGAAAAATTATTTTGATAGAACAAAACAGTGGGATAGACTTCTGAACTCTAGTTTGATTTAATTGACACAGTGACTGAGTTACGGCCCCGTGGTGGACAGCAGAGGGAAGAAGAGTGCCAAATCCCCAGACAAAAAAACATCTTCTGATTCCAGGGAAGGGGCTGGAGAGGCACTGAGCCAAAAAATTTTGTTGTCAAGAATTAGTGTCCTCATATCTGAACATCAAAATCGGATAAAAACCCAAGGACCCCTGTGGTCTGAGGAGACATTCCAAATGGACATCATTTTCTGATGTCCAATCAGAGATGTTGTTGTGTGGTGCTTGGACTTTGTCACCAAAGGCTCAAGAAAAATTATCCTGGTTAGAACAACACATACAAAATGGTCAGTCAACGTGAATCGATCCTATGTTGCATTTTCCACTTCTTGTTTTTATTTTTTTTTGTACTCCCCACTCTCTTACAGGATTGCTGGTACAAAATAAAGGATGAATTGAATGGGTCATCTTACCTAATGCTTCCAATAAAAAGAGACATAGTTGGAAAATATGGCCAAAGTTATTTCTCGAGGGAGGTGATGACTCTGAGTAATGATGGGAATTGACCCTCACACCATGACCCATGCCATAGCTCAGAAGGATATAACATTAACCTTGCAAGAAAACACTTTTTTGGTAAATTGCTCTTTCTGACTTCTTAGGTGTCCTAACTTGACATTATCCCCAAAGCAAACTATTTTCCTTTTTAAGCTCTACTAATTGGATAATTCCAAAAGTCTTCCACAATGCTCCAATTACTGACGCACCTACATATTTCACTAATAATACTAGTGAAGGTTGAGCAATCTATGTAGGGCCTACAATAAAACCTTTACACACAGTCTGTAAATCTGAACACCAGAGTAAAGTGTTTGCTGTTTCTCTCTTACTGACTGATGTAATCAAATTCCTTAATCTTGTGACAGACTCGACATATGTTGCTACCTCTCTACCCTTATTAGAAACTGCTGCCGTTCTATTAAATCAAAATAACTCCATTTCTGAAATTTTCTAACAGACACAAACTGTAGTGAGAAAACAAAGACATTAGTCTATGTCACTCTCATTCATTGTCATTCACGTTTACTAGGGCCACTGTTACAGAGCAATGACCAAGCAGACAAACTGGTATCCACTGTGAAGAGGCTCAATGCTGGTATGCCTTAACGAATGCTCCCATATCTTTCCTGTATCATACATTTCTTTAATGTGATAGCAGGCACAGGAGATTGTTACCTTATGCCTTTCTTGCACTACATTTTACACCCCTTCATTTTCAGGAGGAGCAAACCCACAGAGTCTGCAGGCTAATGAGATCTGGCAGATGGATGTAACCCATATTCCCACTTTTGGCTGTCTTTTATATGTTCATGCTACTGATGATACATTCTCTTAATTTACTTGGGCCACTGCCCTAGCAGGGGAAAAACCTGCTCATGTTATTATTCAAATGTTAACCCCTTTTGCTATTCTAGGCCTTCCTCACAGTAGTATAACTGATAATACTCCTGCTTATGCTAGAATTTCATTTGTTACTTTTTTTGGCTGACTGGCATATTTCCCATAGCACCAGAATCCCATACAATGCTCAAGGCCAGGTGATTGTAGAATGCAAAAATAACACTCTTAAATTATATCTGTTTAAACAAAAAGGAGGGACTTATGTTACCCCTAATGGACAATTAATTGGCTGTGGTTCTTTATGCCATTAATTATGACATTTTGGGTCATCAAGGGTGCTCTGCTGCCCAATGACATTGGGCTGAAACCACCCTTGCTCCCAACTCGAAATCTATCCGGTGGAAGGATCTAGTCTCTAAGGACTGGAACCCAGGCCATGTCAAAGTATGGGGCCACAGTTATACTGTGTATCCACAGATCACAGTGAAAACCTCTGGGAGTCAGCATGAAGATTAAGCCACTATGTGAAGGGTTGAAGCTTTGAGGCTGCCTTCAAGTGAATACGCATCACCACTGTCAAGGATGACAGCATGCCTCCCACTCAACAAGCTGCTGTTCCTACCTGGGGCCAGCTAAAGAAACTCAAGAGGCTGAACACCAAATTAGAAATACAAGATGTGACGTTTCCCCTGTGACTAAATTCCTGATGATTCTTGCTTTAATTAATGTCCACACTATGCAAAGTGTGTATACACCTTCTGTGGTCCAAATAGCGACAGTCATTGTAACATCTCCTTTAATACTGAATTATACCTTTTCATGCATTGAGGTTTTGGTAGCTTCTACTATATGGTCTAAAATGGGGGAGAAATATTTAGTCAGGTTAATATGAAGGGACCTTGGAAAAATATCACTGATCAATCCAATAGAAATAATGTAAAATTTTGAATTTACAAAAACATCAACTTATGTTCAAGATTCAGGACAATATAATTGTATTAAAACTTAAAAAGGGAGCACCCGAGGATACTATGTATTCTAGTGCTACCTGAAATGAAAACCTCTCTATGGGTTCCTCGAGATCCATGGCCAACCAAGATTTCTGATTTCAGTTAGCGACAGAAACTCAGCACATGAATTACCAGCTAATAATCTCATTGACTTTTCTGCAAATTGTAATGAATATGTCAACGTAACTGGAGATGTCACTAATCAAGATCAGATAATGTCTCGTATGGAACAAACCTTACCAATCTCCTTTCCTATTCAGCATCAATGTTTGTGTATTGATTGATTGTCTCTTCACTGTCTCTAAACTGTTCTATTGAGCTTAAAATCTCCTTGTCCACTGAGAAAAGATTCCTCATGGAATGGACCTTTTTGTTTAACGGCACTGCTTTTCAAGCCCTGCCTGCCAGCTTTTCTAGAATATGCTCCATTGGACTGGTTCTTCCTTTGCTACCATCTCTGACTTCCACTCCGGGGGTTACTTGCGGCCTTCCCAACAACTGTGATGGTCAGTTATCTCTTATGGTTATCAGCCAAGTAGTGACTATGGCAGCTTTCATTTTACCCGTTCCAGGTCTAGTAGTAAGGCTGCAAAAGGAAATTTTACAACTGGCCTGTGTCTTTAGTAAAACAGCCAATTACACTCTGCAGGCATTAGCAGAGATGAACCAAAAAATGAGAGAACTTTGCACATCGATTCTACAGACTCGACCCATTACAGATTTTCTATTACTAAAGCATGATTGCAGCTGTGAACAATTTCCTGGAAGATGTTTTTATTATTCAATCACAGATAGATAAAAAATAAACAAGAAATTGAAAAAATTCATGCATTTGACCTGAATGGTTCTCCTGGGTTCTCCCATTCCTGGGACGGACCAGTTATGGCACTTCTCTTATTATTAATTCATCATCCCATGTTTGCTACAATGCATTTTAAACTATGGATCCCACCTTACTAAAAGATATGAAGCCTATGTAGCTCTAAATCAGTTCACAGAAATGAGGAACATGTAGCTACCCACCTTGTTGCATAGGAACAATAGCATTTGACTCAAAAAGTTTAACAGAATTCTTCAAAGTCTGCTGACATAGAAGCCCAAGGGAAAGAATGCCTGTATCCCTTGCCAGAATGCTGATAATGGGCAGATAACTGCCCTCCTCCTGTTTTTGTGTGCTTCAAAGCACATACTGTGAAAGTCTGGTATGTGTTTTTAACCTTGAGCAAGTCAAGTTGTCTCCTGACCATAGTGATAAGGAAAATCTCCTATGTTCTACATTGTTGAAGCAATAATCCTGTGGGAACTCTGTGTACTGAGATATCCTAATAAAAGCTTCTTGGAATGCTATTAAGGCACTCCTGTCAGCATAACATGGAGTCATTTGGTTCTGTTGAGTCTCCTTGAACTTAATTTCAGTTCCTCAGCACCGGTCACCTTATGTCATTAACATGTGTACATGTGTGTTGTGTGTGTGTGTATGTGTGTGTGTGATATATCTCCAAGGTAACTCATAGTAATTTTGAAGCACATCATCTAAAATGTACTTTTTACTGATAAATAGTGGTATGTTTACTTATTAATGAAATATACTTAGCATTTTTAAAAGTTGTTAACACAGAGTTTGTGTGTTTCTTACAATCTAAAAAAGCATAGCTCTTGAGAAGTGGTCCACCCTTTCCCCATCGACCCTCCTTGAGCCAAGCCCCCTTCTCACTGTGTTGGATACTAAGCCAGATTCCACCAACCAGATCACTATTTCTGTGTTTTGGGACCGGCCCCATTAACACTGCTTCAAGGTTCACATACACTTGGCTTAGCTAATTGCTCATATGTGGTTGGCTTAGATAGAACTAGCCCACCGTGTCCCCATGAACCCATTGTGGGCCTATGACCCTTTGCACTGCAGCTGCTGGAAAGTACCCAACTACCCAACCTGGAATCATCCAATCTCTCTACTGAAAAATCAAAAGAGAGAACCTGAAGCACAGTCCAACTAATTATTCATATGTGATCAGAAAGCAACCAAGATAAATAAAGAACAAAAAAAAGAACTAAACTTCAACTAAAGAAAGGCAGGCAAGAATTTCATATCAGTATTAAAATTACCAAAAGAAATCTGTAAATCCAGGTAACAATGCAAAAACACAAATAATTTGAAAAACCAAGATAATATGTCCCCACAAATCCTACCAGTCTTATGGAAAGGCTATATAATGAGAAATACTCAGAGGAAACCCAGAACACAGAATTTAAAAGAACAATCATAAACATGATTACAGAATTCAACACCTTTAAAGACACACAAAAACCAAACAATTCAAAGAGGATAGGAATAAACACCTGACTGAAGCTCAAGGAAATACAAATGTATTGCTGAATAACATGACAAAGACAATTCGGGATCTGAAAAGTGAATTCATGAAATAAAAATGTTGATGAAAACTAAGGCTGAAATGAAAATGGAATAAAAAATCTCAATAAGCCAATTTGAAAGGACAAGAGAAAGTCTCACCAGCAGAATAAACCAAACAGAAAACATGATGTCAACACACTGGATGATAAAGTTGAAGAACTAGACTGCTCAAGTAAAGAATATGGAAAATAATTTTTAAATGAGTCAAATATTCAGGAAATGTGTCAGAACATGAAGAAACAAATCTATGCATCATAGACATAGAAGAAAAAGAAGGATCTCAGGTCAATGGCATTGAACAGATCTTCAACAGTATTATAAAAGAAATATCCCTAAATTAAGGAAAGATATACCTACATGAATACAAGAAGCACATAGAATACCAAGTAGACCAAAGCAGAACCCCCAATACGGTAAATGTACAGAACAAAGAGAGGGTACTGAGCGCTCAAGGGAAAAACAACAACTTACGTGTAAACAAAAACCCATCAGAATTACAGATGACTTTTTAATGCAAAGTATATAAGACTGAAGATCCTGGAGTAAAGTATTCCAAGTTCTAAATGACCATAGATGCCAACCCAGAACACTTCAGCAAAACTGTTTATCATACTCAAAAGGGAAAGAAAAATTTTCCATGATATATATAGGTTGAAAGAATTCATGTCCACCAAATCAGCTCTACAGAGAACACTCGAAGTAACACAAAAGGCAAAAGAAAGGAATGACCATACTCAAGAGGTTATAGAAAGAAAACAAATAAAGGTCAGAAGTATTGAAAGACAAAATAAGACCAAGACAAAAACAGAAAATAAAATGACAGCAATTAATATGTTTCAATAATAACTTGAAATATCAATGGCCTCATCTCCGTAGTCGAAGGACATAGACCAGTTGAATGGATTAAGAAACAAAATTCATCCTTTTGTTTTCTACAAGAAATTCATCTTACATTTAAGGACAGGCACTACCATAGGGTGAATGGACTGGAAAACATATTTCAAGCAAATGACACTAAGAAAGAAATAGAAGTAGCAATTCTAACATCTGACAAAATAGCCTTTAATTCAAATTAATCAGAAGAGATAAAGAAGGTGGTTTCATTCAGCAAAATACTTACAAATCACATACAGACCCACATAAAAATATTATCCACCATGATCAAGTTGGCTTTATGCCAGAGATGCAGAGATGATCCAATATAAATAAGTTGTTAAACATAATAAATCATATAACTGGACTTAAGGACAAAAGACAAAAATCACATGATCATTTCAAAACATGCAGAAAAGGCCTTTGGGAAAAAATCTAACATGCACTCATGATAAAAGTCCATGAGGGAATTGGACTGGAGGGAACATACCTCAATATAATTAAGGCTATATATAAGAAATGCACAACCAACATCATTCTTAATGGTGAAAAACTCTAGGTATTCCCAGTAAAATCAGGAACCAGCAAGGCTGTCCACCATTTCCAGTCCTTTTCAACATAGTTCTTAAAACTCTTGCTAAAACAATAGGACAAGATAAAGAAATTAAGGGGGGAGTACTAATTGGAAAAGAAGAGGTCAAATTATTCCTATTTGCAGATGATATGATCTTACATATAAGAGATGCCAGAAATTCCACCAGAATCTTTTAGAAATGAACAGCACTTTCAGTAAAGTGGCAGGATACAAAATCAATTCACAAAAGTCACTATTCTTTCTATATAACAATAAGAAGCTTTCATAGAAGAAGATCTTGTAAATATTCTCATTAGCAACATCCTCAGATAAATAAGGCTAACTAAAGACATTAAAGACCTCTACAATGAAAACATTAAATTTCTGAAGAAAGAGACGGAGGAAGACACAAGGAGAGGAAAGACCTCATGTACTCATGGATTAGTAAATTAATATTGTGAAAATTACCATACTGCCAAAAGAAAAGTATAGATTCAATGCAATGCCAATCAAAATCCCCATGACATTCTTCATAGAAATACAAAAAAATCATAAAAATTCACATGAGATCACATAAGACCGACCCCAGATAGCTAAGTAATCATGAGCACAAAGAGCAATGCAGGGGCATTACTTTATCAGATCTCAAACTATATTATAGAGCTATCATCATAAAAACAACATGACACTCAAAGAAAACAGACATGTAGATGAATGGAATAAAATAGAAGACCCTACAATAAGTGTACACAATTTCAGCCACCTAATATTTGTCAAAGGTGTCAAGATCACACACTGGAGAAGAGAGCATCTTCAACAAACTGTGCTGACAAAACTGGATCTCCACTTGTAGAAGAATGAAATTAGACTCTTATCTATTGCTCTGCAAAACATTCAACTCAAATGCATCAAAAACCCAAATGTGAAACCTGAAATGCCAAACCTGTTAGAAGAAAACAGGCAGTATCCTTTAAAATATAGGTGCAGGAGAGGAATTTCTAAATCAGGTATTAGTTGCTCAGAAATTAAGGTTAGCTTTTGACAAATGGGATCTCATTAAACTAAAAAGTTTCTGCACAGTAAAGGAAACAACTGATTCAGTGAAGAGGAAACCCACAGAGTGGAAGAAATCTTCACCAGCTATACATATAACAAAAGATTAATAGCTAGAGTATAAAAAGAACGTAAACGACAAAGAATCAAGAAAACAAGTGACCCAATTAAAAAAAAATGGCCTATGAATCTGAATAGAGAGCTCTCAAAAGAAGAAAGAAAAATGATTAAGAAACACTTTAAAAGTGTTTAGCATCCTTAGTAATTAGGGAAATGTGAATCAAAACTACTTTAAGATTTCATCTTACCTTAGTCAGAATGGCTAAGATCAAGATAACAAATGACACCGAATGCTGCTGAGGATGCGGGGAAAGGGGGATCTTCATTTATGGTTGTAGGGATTGCAAATTGGTGCAATCACTGAGGAAATCAGTACAGAGAACTCTTAACAAACTAAAAGTAAATCTAACATACTATCTGATTATGCCACTCCTTGGCATACACTCAAGAACTCATTCTACTGCAGATATACTTGCACAGCCTATTTGTTGCTGCTCTTTTCACAATAGCTAAGAAATGGAAACAACCGAAATGTCCCTCAACTAATGAAGGGACAATGACAATGTGGTACATTTACACAATGGTGTTTGACTCAGGTACAGAAAAACAAGATCATGAAATTTGCAGGTAAATGGCTAGAGCTAGAAGCTCTTATACAAAGTGAAGTAACACAGATTCAGATAAACGAGTGATGTGTGTTCTCTCCAGTTTGTGGATCTTAGCTCCAAATCCTTAGATATGAGTAAATATTCTGATGTAACTGCAGGAGCTAGAAAAAATGGAAACAAACCCTGGGGGTAAAAGGTTGATAGAGTGGGAGAGTAGAAGAAAGGAAGAGGAAATGGGGAAAGTGGGGGTACTTTGAGGGGGGCAGAGGGACGTTTTTACAGCGGTGAGAAAAGAGAAATAAATAATGCTTAGGCGGTGTGAAAAAACCAGAGAGAAATGTGTTAGTTCAAAGGCAACTGAAATATACACATGTAATACATATATGAGTGTGTATGTATAGCTGAAGGCTGTATAGCAATAAAAGCACAGTGCCAGGCAAGAGATGCTTCTCTTCAAGTTGTTGGTGAGGTTAGCACAAGAGACTCCCAAAATAACAAAGGCTATTGCCATGACCCTTGATTACCTTCCACAACTTGAAGGTAAGATTGCTGAAGAGAAGACATACTTTGGACACAGGACTTGGAGCAACTGAACTGGAACTGACTTGGTATTATCCTCCCTGAAGAAAGAGTAGCTCTGATAATATTAGAGGATTATGCATTCTGCTAAGGGAGAAAACCAATCAACAGCCATACTGACTGTAAAGCCTAAAAAACTAAAAAATTGCTCCCTAGCTAACTGTCCCTCTCGGTGCAGTAGTGATGCTCTCATCTTGGGAATAAGCAACAGCTGTCTAAGTTGACTTAAAACATGGTCAATACGAGAGGACACTTTTGTGATATTGTAAACATAGCCAAATACACACGGCTGGAGATGTCACAGATCCTAGAGAAAAATCCACTTTTCTCTGATTCCTAGACCAACATCATTCCTTTCTGTATTCTACATATGTATCCTTATATTTATAGACATGTGTATTTCTCACCACCTGTTCCAAGAAGCTTCTTTGTGCAATATGTGGAGACTACTATAGACTTCCACAACTGGTCATGTGCAGATAATAACTGTTTGTGGAATGCCCTGCCCTAAGTGACACATCCACAATGTAGCATCTCCATCTAAGCCCATGGAACACAGTGGAACACGGGACAGAAAGAATGTTACACGTGTCTCAGCTCTCAACAGTGAAACTTCCTGAAGCAACAGATGGTGATTATCCCAGAAAGACATAACTAGCCAACAGGCACAGAGAGAATAAGAGACTACAGAGTTCTTGTTTCTAGGTAGGACACTTTTATCAAGCCTCTGCCACCCAGGGCCCAGGGATCACTGTGGAAGAGAGGATGGAAAGACTGCAAGAGCCAGGGGTGGTGGATGACCACAAGGAAATAGAGCTTCCCAGGCAGCTAAGAACTTGCTCATATGAACTCACATTAATGGTGACAGCACGCACAAGCCTTATTCAAGCTCAAACCCAACAGAAGCCTGACACAGAAGTGGGGAAATGTGTGAGAAGCCCCTGCCTTAGTGGAGAAATCACTGGTGACTGGCAAGAACTGGGGGAGGGAGATTTGGTTTTCTTTTTTTAAAAAAATATTTTATTGAATTTTTGTGGATTTCACACAGTTCATCTTAATCATATTTAGTCTCTCCCTTCCCAGTGTGCACCTCCCATATGCTGCCTGCAGGACTTCATGCATTTCATCTTATATTAATGCCTATCAAGTCAAGTTTGAGTATCCAGATGTCCCTCGGTGTGAGTTCATCCACTGGAGCCTGTTGAGCCTATCTAGCATCACCTCCTTAAAGAAGATTGACTCTCCCTCACCCAGCAGAGATCAGATGCCAATAGTTCCTCACCAAAGTTGTGGCCTCCGGTCCATTTCCCTAGTTCTATGCTAATTTTCTCTATTGAGTTTGCATGGGTCTTGTGCATGCTGTCACCATTGCTGCAAGTTCATATGAGTAACTTCCCACAAGTCTGTAAGGCTCTGTTTCCTTATGGTGTTCACCTCCTCCCATGGCTCTTACAATCTTACTTCCCCTCTTTCACAATAATCCCTGAGCCCTGCATGGGTGAAGTTCAATATGGGTATCCTGTCCAAGGACCCACACTGTGCAGACTCTTATTTTCTATACTTTGGCCAGTTGTGGTCCTTTGTGTTCATCATCCTCTGTAGCATGAGGAAGCTTCACTGGTGAGAGTTGAGAGATGTGTTAGTATTCTCTCTACTCCTTGTTTCACTCCACTATGCCCTGTGAACCTCAGGTGTAGAGACTGTGTTGTAGATGCATCACATGGGATTGGGCATCTCACAGACACTTATTCTCTGTGTGTGACCAGTTATAGAATTATACAGTAGTCTCCATCTGTTGCAAAAGAAACTTCTTTGATGAGTGGCTACTGATATAATTGTCTGTAAACTATAAGGATACATATTTAGCATATAGTAAGTAATTACATTTGTCTAGGGATGTGACAGACTTAGGGTTTTCTCTAAGATCTATGATCTCTTCAGTCACGTGTATTTGCCTATGCTGACAGTGCCACAAATGAGTTCCCTCCCACTGAGTGGACTTTAAATCCAATTAAGTAGATGTTGATTACCTGCAAGATAAAAATACCACGAATGCAACAAGATAGTTTGCTGTGCTGTCATTGTTGAGCTTAGTGGGCTTTAAAGCTGGGGTGGGATGATTGATGGATTCTTATCCCTTAGCAGATTGCTTAGAGTTCTCCAAAATTATGAGATTTAGTCTTTAGGGAGGAGGCTTCCAGTCAATTCCAGCTCCGTTGCTCCAAGTCCAGAATCCAAACTATGTCCTGTCTTCAGCAATAAGATATTACCTTCAAGTTCTGGGAGATAATCAAGGTCTGTGCAATAGCCTGTGTGTAATTTGGGGGGTCTCTTGGACTACTCTGACCACAACCAATAGAACAACAGAAGAGAAACTCTCAATGTCATGGTATAATAAAACACTAAATGTACAGAGTAAAGACAGAGTACTGAAAACTGCAAGAGAAAAACAAGTCAAATATAAAAAAAACCGTTCGTCATAATTAAAGCTGCCTTTTCAGTGCAAACTATGAAAGCCAGAGCCTGGACCAAAGTACACCAAGTTCTAAATGATCACAGATACCAGCCCAGAATGCTTTACCCAGAAAACCTGTCTATTATAGTGGAAGGAGAAAGAAAAGTCTTCCATGACATGAATAGGCTGAAAGAATTCACATCCACTGAACCAGCCCTACAAACAATACTCTAAGCAATACAAAAGACTAAAGAAAGGAATGACTATATCGAAGAGACAATAGAAAGAAAATAAACAAAGGTGTGATTGTGGAAACACAAAATTGCAGCAAGAATTGAATTTTAGTCCAAAACTCTTGTATGTGAGTATGTATCCTGATGTAACTGCAGGAACCAGGAAAATAAATGGAAAGGAATCAGGGAGGTAAAGGGAAAGAAAGAACCCGAGAAAGAATAGTAGGAGACAGGTATTACTAAGGGGAAATAGATAAAAGGGGGTATTTAAATGGGAGGCCAAGGTCCGGTTATAGAAGGAACTACTGGGATAAAGGGAAAGAGGAGCTCAGGGGAGATGGGGCCATAGGACACTGGTATTATTAAGGGAGAAATGGGGTATATGTGAATATGCGGAAGCTTCAACTGGGGAAGGCATGTAGGGAGGGTTAGACAAGGAGAGGAGAGAGAGGAGAGAGAGAGAGAGAGAGAGAGAGAGAGAGAGAGAGAGAGAGAGAGAGAATGCCTAAGTAGTATAAAACACCAGAGGGAATCATATTAGTCTGATAACCAAAGGACAAATTCCACATACAGTATCTCTACATGAGCCCATGTGCATAGCTGAAGGCTACATAACAAGAAACAGTGTCAGACAGGAGAAACCTTCCTTTGATCTGCTGCCTGGGGTGGTCCAAGAGACTCTCAAAATTACACGGGCTATTGCCACAGCCCTTGATTTTCTCCCAGAACTTGAAGGTAAACCCTATTGCTGAAAACAGGACATAGTTTGGATTCAGAACTTGGAACAGTGGAGCTGGAACTGATCTGAAAGCCACTTCCCCTGAAGGCTAGCTCTCATAGCTCTGAAGAACAGAATTTAAAATGACAGTAACCAATACACATCTTTCAATAATAACTTTAAATATCAATGGCCTCAACTCTGCAGTCAAAAGATTCAGGCTAATTGAACGGATTAAGAAACCAAATTCATTTGTCTATTGTGTGCAAAAAACTCATCTCGCCTTCAAGGACAGGCAGTACCTTAGGGTGAAAGGATGGACAAAAATGTTCTAAGCAAATGACACTATGAAACAAGCAGGGGTTGCAATTTTAATATCTGACAAAGCAGACCTCAAATAAATCCTAAACAGAAGAGATAAAGAGGGTCACTTCATTATGATCAAAGGAAAAATTGACCAAGAAGACTATAAAGTCATAAACACATTTGCACCAAACACTGGTGCGCTCAATTTCATAAAAACAGTACTACAGGGCTTTAACACACAGATTATTCATAACTCAGTAGTAATAGTAGGTGACTTCAATACTCCACTGTCTCCAATAGACAGGTCAACTGGACAAAGAATTAACAGAGAGACATCTGAATTAAATGATGTCGTACATCAAATGGACCTAAAAGACACCTACCGAATAGCCATCCAAGAACCAAAGAATGCATTTTCTATTCAGCACTCCATGGAATTTTCTCTAAAATTGACCACATAGTGGAATTCAAAAGCAATCTCAACAAATACAAAAAATTGAAATAATTCCATGCATTTTATCAGACCACAACACAATAAAACTTTAAATCAATTGCAAAAGAAGCCTTACCAACTACACAAACTCATGGATATTGTGACACTGAATGATAACTGAGTCAAGGAAGAAATTAAGAAAGAAATAAAAGTATTCCTGAAACTAAATGAAAATGATAATACTACACAACAAAGCCTCAGCGACACTTTAAAAATGGCCCCAATGGGGGAATTTTATAGCCCTAAGTGCCTACGTTAAAAAATAAGAAGGAGCACAAATGAATGACTTAAAAATACAACTCAAGACTTTGATTTTCTTTCAGGGAGTGATGTTAGATACGCTGACCAGGCTTCAGTGGATGGACTCACATCAAGGGACATTTGGGGACACAAACTTGACTCTATAAGCCTTAATGTATATAATAGAATGTATGAAATCTGGTGGGGTCTATGGTGGGGTGCAGATAGCAAAGGGGTTCTTGGGGCTAGAGAGATGACTAAGCAGTTAAGAACACTGTCTGCAGAGCACCCACATGGTGGCTAACAACCATCTGTAACTCCAGTTCCAAGGGATCCGATGCCCTCTTCTGATCTCCGTGGGTTTTGCACGACACAGGTGCACCCACCTACATGCAGGCAATACACTTATACACATAAAATAAGAATATGAAATAAAATATTAAAAGGACAGGGACCTAAATAAGATCAAGATGTGTTGTATGAAATTTTCAAAAATTTAATAAAAAGGGAATTTACAGTCAACTAAAAAGATGAAGCTATCAAAGCTGCCTGTTTGCCAGGAACTTGGAAATAATCCTGTAGTCCTAATGCTTTTCAGATGTGATCCTTGCTTCTCTAGGACTTCAGTGAATACTCCCATGTCACAGTGGAGAAGAAACCATATCACTCACAAGCAAGCTATGAAATAGTCAATATGTATGTTAAATGACTTCAAATGTGTATGTTCTCTAAAAATTCAAACATTTTCTTTTTACATAATAAAAAGGTCAAAAAATCATAGCACTAACTTCAAAAGGAATAATCATTTATTCTGGAGAGAATTATGAGTGACCATGGCCCAGGAACACATATTTAGATTATGCCAAATACAGTGTTCCAACATAGTAATAGCCTCTCTAGGTTTTTATGGTAACAGAACAAAGAAAGTAATAAATTAAGGCATGTTCCAAATGCATTAGTTGGTACGTCAGGCAGGTAGTTTAGACAGTAAGTGAAGAAAGCTCTATCATAGGCCGCAGATGCTATCTGACAACATTCTGAGCTTTTGGGCAGGTGAAAATCTAGGAGTCTGTTAATTCATTGCAAGCTGATTTACCTAATAGTCACAAGGATATTAGGTCACATAGAGACATAGGAAATGAATGACTATTAAGGGGGCTAAAGATAGCTCAAGATTGCTTGGCTCCAACCTCTCCACAATCACTGAAGTTCTAATCAGTCAGTTATCTTGTGGACTGTTTACCATGGGCAGGGCTTCTCTCTGGGACATAGAGTTCCCATTTCTAAGGGTTAATGCCAGCTGGATAACTCAGGTAACAAAAGATGTACTGAAAAATCCAAAATGTTCCAAGCAGACTAAATGATTAATTTCGCATTAGCCACTAATCACTGCCCTATAGGACCCAGAATCAGTCTTAGCCTCTATCATTGATACAAAATCACAATTTAAGAGAGGTGGAAAATGCATCGTCTTGCCTTCATTGAGGTCTTAAGTTAGAGGAGTTAGACTCAACATTAGTACTTAATAGCCCTGACTGAATCAGTTACAATCCTACTCCCCTTAAATACAGAAAACATTAATGAGGAGGAAATGTGAACGATTAATAAATGTGATTGAAATGAAATGACCTTTACTTATTCACTGGGTAATTACAGTAATCAGGGGAGACCCAACTGTGATTAGAATGTCATAGAATAGAACCAAAAGCAATTACCTATCATCTTTGTTGGGGGAAAACAGCTAGCTTGATATATTTTTCAGAGGAAGACATACTTTTAAAAATGGCTTTTTGAGTAAATTTAAAGGTTTATGGAAGCTACCATCAAATAACTCCATTTCTAGGCAGTTGTATAAATACACCCTTAGTGACAAATGCTACCCTATGGAACAACAAATTAGCCTGTAAAGATTTAAATTCTGTGGCCACAGATATACTTTGAATTACGATGGAAAGTTCTCCTTGGCTCATGAGCAATATCAATTAGAAAATAGCAGCTCCACGTCACCAGATCATGTTAATGTCCCTGTGAGATATGTCTCTTAGGGAAAGTGGGCACGAAGAGTCTATTTTTCCTAAAATATCTTTGTCCTCTTTCTTTGAACTTACCTTAGCTCTAAGGGTCCCTTGCCTCAGCTTTGCTGGAGAAGCTTGGGAAGCAAGTTGACTTTAAGATAGCTCATCTTCTTGCTCGTTTTTTCATTTCTTATGGAACTTTCTCCTGTAACTTTGATCACAAATAGATGCATATTTAGGGCCTCAGATCACATGTGATTCTGCTTCGCACTGTTCCCTTACCTAGCTTTTCTGGGACAAGTCATTTCACCCACTGCACCACACTCTGCTACCCCAGGCTCTAGCTTCTTCTTGCTCATACCCCATCTCATAATGGCTTCCAGCTCTGCCCCCTGCAAGAACCTACCATGTGGATGCAGGTACATTGTCCCTGCTAGGCAGGCATGCCCCACATACTATAAGAACACAGTGCTGTTTGTCCAAGACAACACTGGTAGGTCAATTTCATGTTTGGTGGGGTGAACCTCAGAGTCTAAAACTCAGCAGCAACAGCGGAACTTTTATCCACCTCTGAAGAAGACAGCTACAAGAATACACTTGGTGTTATGATGTTTCTAAGGGAGAAATGGGTATTTAAATGGGAGGGGTGCAAGGAGGGTTATACAAGGACCTGCATCTGGATAAAGGGGAAAGAGTTCAAGGGAGGTGTGACTGCAGGAGACAGGTATTATCAAGGGAGAGATGGGTAAAATGGAGACACTTTAAATGGGGAAGGCATGGAGGGAGACTTAGACAGGGAGAAAGAGAGAAGAGAAAAAATATTGCCTGCATAGTCTAAAGACCAGAGGAAGTAATATTAGTCCAATAACCTAATGACAAATTCCACATGCAATATCTCTACCTGGGCCCATGTGTGTAGCTGAAGGCTACATAACAAGAAATAGTGCCAGACAGGAGAAAACTACTTTGAGTGGTTGACCAGGGTGGTCCAAGAGACTAATAAAGCTATACAGGCTATTGCCACACCAGATCTTGAATGTAAGAACCTATTGCTGAAGACAGTGCATACTTCAGAGACCAGATTTGGAACAATGGGGCTGGAACTGACTTGGAAGCCACCTCCCCTGGAGGCTAGCTCTGATAACTTTGGAGAGCACTATGCAAGCTGCTAAGGGAGGACATCGATCGATGGTCTAATCCCAGCTTCAAGGCCTAATAATTTCATCAGTGACCACACAGCAAATGACATTGGTGCAGTAGCAACACTTTTATCTGGGGTATAATCAACAGCTACCTAATTGAACTTAAAGCCCACTCAATGGGAGGAAAATCATGTGTGGTATTATAAACATACACATACACATGGCTGGGGAGGTCAAGATCTTAGAGAAATCCCCAAGGCTGTCACATCCCCAGACAAATGTAATTTCTTACTATGCACAAAATATGGATCCTTATATTTACAGACAAGTACCCCAGTCACCAATCATCAAAGAAGCTTCTTTTGTAACTGTCAGAGACTATTACAGAATTCCACAACTGGTCACACACAGATATTGTCTGTGAATTGCCCAAGCCTAAATGGCACATCTATAGTGGAACCTCCATACCTAAAGCTCACAGAACATAGAACAAGGGGTAAACAAGACACTAATGCATCTCTCCATTCTCATCAATGAAGCTCCCTCATGCAGGAGAAGACCACCGATATAAAGGGTCACAAATGGCCAAAGTGTAGAGCATGAGTCTTCAGAGTGTGGAATCCCTGGACAGGGCTCCTATATTAAACTTCATTCACCCAGGACTCAGGAACCATTGAAGAAGAGGGAGTGGAACGATTTTAGGAGCCAGGGAAGAGGTGCTGGACCATGGGGATAGTGTCCTACAAGCCCCATAGACCTTGCTCATATGAACCTACAGCAATGGTGTCAGCATGCACAAGACCTATGCGAACTCAAGCAGACAAAATCAGCACAGAACTGTGCAAATGGGCCACAAACCCCAATCTCAGTCTAAGAATTATTGGCAGCCAATTACTGCTGGGTGGGGAAGAGCTGGTCTTAAAGGGAGGCACTTTCGATAGGTTGACTAGATCCCAGTGGATGAACTTACACTGAGGGATGTCAAGGGACACTAACTTAACATAATGACATACATAACAGAATGTATTAATTCCAGTATGTGTGTGGGTTATGAGATTGTACCAGTGAGGAAGGGGGCATAAAAGTGATTAAGATTGACTAAGATATTCTGTATGAAATACACAAAAATTCAATACAAATTTTAAAATGAAAGAATACACTTGGGGGTTGCACACCTGACATAAGCATCTGGTCATAGGCAGCGGAGGCACCTGGCTACAGTCTCAAGACAGACTACATTGGTCCAAGTGCTGTCAGAAGAGCAACCTGGTCAGCATCATGTGTGCAGGCATGTACCTATACAAGGTCCCAGGCAGCATCATGGGCCCCTTATCTAGCTCTTCCTCCAAATCCTTTGTGTGTGCCTCCTCTGTCTACTCTTGCTCTTTCTGACCTTCTCAACTCTACCTTACTTGGTGTCTCTTGTGGCCATCTTGAGTCTGCATCCCTGTATCCAGGGATAGGGATGAATCAGGAAACACCAGCTGCATAATAATGGAGATTCTGCATCCAAGTTCAGTGCTCTGATATATGTTAGTCACACCAGCACCCACCAATAAACCTCATGCCAATCTAAAAGTTTGTCCACCTTTCTTTGCTGAAAGCAACAATACCCATTTGAACCATGATGACAATTCAAGGGAGAAGAGGCACATAAGGAAGGAAAAATACTTCATATTATAGTCCCCTATCAGAAACTTTTCGTACTGTCAGAAATAAAGGCCACAATGTATCCATTTTGCACCACTTCCTGAAAATTAAGTCCTTGGATCTAAAATAAACTATCCGCCTGATAATCCTGAAAATAAAACAAACCCCCAAACACTGGAAGCTGTGCACACTCTGAAATCAGCTTCCTTATTGGTGGTGTGACTAACTGAACTTCTTGGAGTCTCTGCTCCTTTAACACTTATAAGAGAATAAAACTCTTCCCTATATGGTTGCCATGCTGACTAAATAGCATAGTATTTGTCCAGGGTCTGGAGAGTGTGTGGTACTTAGTAACTCTGCAGGTACTGTGAGCTCCTTCACTGGCAAGACGTCCATGGACCTTGGCAGTCCAGAATGTAGTGTGGTCTGCCCGTGGTACCTAGCTGGAAAGTGGCAATTGAGAAAATGCAGGTCTGCTTGACTGCAAACCCTGTCTTCCTGTATCCTTCCCTAAAACCTTAGAATTCCTCTTCACCTTATTGATTAAAGGGTGTCCTAACTAACCACTTCATTTGGCAAAATGAACGACACACGCGCATTGCATTTGTGAATTTCATCTTAAGCCAAATGCCTTGTGCAAAGCATCACAGACCCAGACAGTAACTCTTCAATACGCTCATACACACTTCCTTTTCCTGTGTGAGAAGCAGAATTCACTAGCAATATGGTTACGTACCATGGCTGCCATTCCCATGTGAATGCATCAGTTCTGAGTTCTGCTTTTTGAAGCATGTTTGACTGCCACTGTGTGCAGGCTGGGCAATACTAGAAGGCATTTCTATACAACCTGCAGCCTAACTACTGCAGGGAGGGACTCTCTACTAGAGTGGAGACTGAGATTCTATCAGCTTCTCCATCAGATTTCTGGGGGTCATACCTTGAATGCATAGGTGAGGAGGGGAGAGACGTGCTAAAGCCTTGCTAAAGCCAAAGAGCTACAGCATCTCCTTGGTGGCATCTAGGCTGAAGGTAAGCCTTCTTCCATTCTTAAAGAGAGTCCTTGAAGCAAATGACAGGAAGTGGAAGCATGTAGCTGTTGGGAAAACAGGTTTCTGCCTCACTTGCTGAGGAGGAGAAGGAGTTGCAGAGCACTGGATCTCCCTAAGGTTTCTTGTAGTCTGTCCTTCACATCCACTGTAAGTACCCCATGCATCAATTTCATCCTCTGTCCTCCCTATACTTAAATGGATGGAGGGATAAGGGTAGACAGGGAAGCCTGTAGGTTTATAAATAGTCTTTTCAAATCTTAAAAAAGCTGAATCCTTGCAATTTAGATAAACCAGACAGCACTGTCAGGTTGGAGGTTAAACCTCCAAGCATAGATTTGTCATTAATTTTTTAAAGACACAGCACTTATTAAGTTCTAACTGAGCAATTTGCAACTTACTTCACCCTGTCTAATTAAAATGTAATCGGGTTTTGTCTGGCAGCATGACTTGTGAGAGCAGTTTGTCTTGGGAAGAGGAATGAAGCCAAGAGACCACAAGAAAAGCCTTTCACAGGAATGGGCTCCACGCAAACTGCTTCTGTAGGCCCTGCAAGTGTAAAACAAGTAACGGCAAGTGACAAGTCAGTAAGAAGGGAGGGAAGAGGATACTCTTCCTCCCTGGCAGTGGCCTCCCTGGCTTTGATGTGTCTGTCTGTGCTTGAAGAAAAATGTTCCCAAGACAGGCTTTCTGAATAGGGCAGGTTGATTTTAAGGCAGGTGTCTGAAGATTGGCCAGCTCCAGAATGCCCCTGTAATTCCACATAGTAGATAATTCTTGGGTTTGCCTTTCCCTGAAGATGCATAGGACCTTCAGAGTATGTCCACTTCTGATTAGGAACAAACAACTTTCTTCCACATTCACACACATGCCCGGGGCATCCAAATGCCTCTGCCACATTACCTGCTGCCTGCACCTCTTCCCTTGTGTTCTAGAAGACCTGGAATCTTGAGAGTTCTGCTTTGGGATAAACATATGAACACCAACACATAAACACACACATCCTGGAACACAAAAGTGGGCCTGGGAGTCTTGGCTGGGGACTTCAAGAACAGCGGCCAATTCTGGGTCAGCCTAGCATTAAAGTCAGAGACAAAAATGTGGGCCCAAAACTTGGGGCCAAGCTGCTGCTATGTGAGCCTCAGGGAGAGGCGCCAGCTGGTTGCTGATCATGGCTTGGCTGGGTTATTCTGAAGCACCTGTAGCATCTGGGACTCTGTGTGACTCGCCACCAGCCTGGAATGGAAAGACTCAAGTTGTGAGAAATTTACCAAATTGTGATATCCACCCTCTGAATCCACACACTTCCTGTTCACTCCCCAAAAGACAGAGCCTCTAAACAGGGAAGAAGAGAGTTGGAGGTAGATGTGGTTGGCTTGGCCAACAAGAACGAGGCAAGGATTCCAGCACTCCATTGTAAAATCTGCACCAAGAGGCAGTTGCAATTGGCCTGCGGAACTGGGTGAGAATTTTGCCTACAAAGCCCCGGGAGTCAGTATCCCCATATTTTTCTCCAACCCCTGCCCTTGACTCTAGGGAAAGACCTTGGGCAGCAGGGACATTTCCTGCACCTAGAAATTCTGGACGAAGGCGGAGATGCTTGTGTGGTCTGCAGACTTCAGCACCTAGAGGCTCCGCGTGTGTGTTGGACACTGCCAATGACTAGCCACTCATCCAGCTACCTGGCGGCTGGTGCTCTAAACCACACTCCCAAGCAGCCCCAGAAGGCTACTAGCAACAGGCAGAGAGTCAAGGCCATGGTAGGTGGCCAGGGCATCATGACTGCAAAGCTGTGGGTGGGGTCAGTGATGGGAGCTGTGTGCTGGCTGTCTCCCAGCTCCACACCAGGGCCTCATTGTCCAGTGCCTGGTGGCCTTGGCAGCCCTGAAGCAATGTTCAAGCATTCCACTCCAGCCACTCCATCGTCTCCTTCCCAGCTCTCCCTCTAGGCATGGGTTAAGTGTGACAGGCAGGTGTGCCATTGGCTGGAAGAACTGAGTGACAAGAAGACCTAGATATGGACCTGGAGCCAGTCTACCAGGGTTGCAAGCCTGGGCCCTCCAAAGAATGTCAGTGCAGAGTGATTCAGACACTAAGTCCTAGTCTTCACATGAAGAGATACCTCTACCTCCTCCCTGCCTCCCCCTCAGCTAAACGAGGCCATGGCCTGGAAGGATATATGCTCTGTTTTGGGAAAAAGGGTCCAGGACCTCTGAAATCCCAGAGATTTCAGACTTGTCTATAGAATGACAGATCTCCTCTAAATTGTCTGCTTTTTCCCATCTCCTAAACTGACTCTAGGTTTGATGCATGTCTTACCAAGTGAAAATGTTCTTATTCGCAATTAGTGAGAAGAAAATGGAATTGGATATAAACCTGTAGGCAGAAAAGGTTGGAGGCATGCACAGTCTGCTCCCTTCCTCCTCCTCTTTCCTTCACCCTCCTTTGCCCCGTGTTCCTGTCTTTCCAACCTCATTGAGTCTTTTCCCGCCTTCTCCTTCTTTTTTCTTTTCTTCTTTCCATCCTTCCTTCCTGCCTTCTTTCCTCTTTATCATTAGCTAGTGACATTTAGAGAGGCACAACTGTTTCCTGGATTTCTGTTTGTCTGCTGAGCACTGCACACTGCATGGATGAGTTATTCAGAGTAGAATTCCTTCTTAATTTCTTTCACTACCCTTTGTCTGCCTCAGTCTTCTCAACTGGGCCTTGTTAACTTTCAGATCATTGCCCCAACAGCTCCTGTGATCTTTTCCAATGCTCATACACCTTCACAAGTTCCTCCTCAAGAAAACGGAGACCAGGTGATGACTGAAGGCACTGAGGAAGCACCCACTTCCTCTACAAAGCTTTCTACTTCCCCGGAGCTCCACAGAGAGGTGCCAGGTATGCTTGCTCTTAGAGACTCACACACTCAATGGCAATGGAGAGGGTCACATCACAACGAAGGGGGTGTCCTCTGGCACCCCTATTGTCACAAGCAGATGGGCCTTTACACATTCTGAACCTGTATCTCCGAGTGTCTGGGTGCAAGAGAAGCCCAAAAATAAACCCTGAGCTCTCTTTCTCTCGGATCTGTAGGTACCTTCCTTCCAGCTCCCCATGCTTCCCGAATGCTACACACTTCTGACTGTAGTTTTATTTCTCCCTGACGACAGCAGCAGCACTTCTGTGTTCCCGTGCATCTTCTCATGTCCATCATCTTACTATTACAGGGGTGGGGAGCCCCTTGGGAGAAATCTTGGTGAAAGGATAGGAATCTCTAGCCTGGGTGCAGACCTGAACTTTCCTGTTTTTCCTGAGCAACCCGAGAAAGGTGGGCTCACCCTGTCATGCTCAAGGGATAGGCAGAATACTTATTGTGCAAATGAGATGATGAACTTTTACTGCCCCTTGGTGCAGTGCTCTGGAGAGGAACACAGACATGTGGCTCACCGTAGGAGCTCTTGCTTTTCTGAATTTTCCAGGAACAGTGTAACTTCTTTCTATGATTTTTTCCTAACCACGTTTTCCCTTACACTTTTGGCTACCCCAACATTTTGGAGTTCTTTACCTTTGCCCTAAAGGTTCCTTTCTCTTCCTAACCATGTGGTTGCTAGTCCACCGCATGTCTGACATGCATGTTAACTCTAAACAAGCATGGATTTATGGTCCCTCCCCACGATTCTGCTCAGGGCAGCTACTGAGATTCAGAGCTTGCTTGTCCTGAGAATTTTTCTTTAACTTCTAATAAAATTGTCCTAAATCTTCTGTTTGACTCCATTCTTAAACTTTTCTATGAAAAGCATGAAGAACCCTAAAAGGTATACCATTTTCTCCCTGTATCATTACTCATGAACCGTCACACATCTTAAGTCTGCAAGGACAATGGAAATCACTGGCATTCTTGTATTTCTCAGGGATTAGAACATCTACCAGAATAATTTGCTTCAGAAAGTTGACTGACTTTTTGCATGTGTCAGTTATGCAAGGGTAGGGAGGCAGAATCTTAGAAGAATCTGCACTGGGTTGAATATTTTGCGATCACTGTCTTGATACTTAAAACTTTTGAAAGTTTCCCAGAATTTTCATTTTGCATGATACCTTCCCAAAGTATATACATAATCCAACCTATAGGTCTTGGGTAGAACACTGTTGGAATTGTAAAAAATTTATGCTTGTGGTCAATGGTTTACTTAAATGTGGACAGAGCAGAGTATAGGAATCTTCTAAATGATATTAAACATATGTGATATTGCCTGAAAAAAAAACACAGAGCAAAAACACAGTAATGTGTGTCAAGTTAGTAATGATGACATTGGAATATGGGGGTTTTCTTCTAAATTGTCACTTTCTTTGTAAATTACTAAAGCTTCTCTAAAAGGTGTACAGCATCATTCCTAGCATATGTTTGGAGTTTTGAAATGACTCTAATATATGGACTTAGTGAAGTTAAGGACAGGACACCCCCATTTTCTAAAGGAAAGTCTTTGTAACTTTTCATGCCATACCATGAAATTTGAGTCAGGAGAGACATGCAAAGCTCCTATGCATAGCTTATAACACTGGGGAATTAGTTAGTAATAGTGTGCTTCCTTAGTATGTATGAAGCCCTGGGTCCAATCCTCAGCACTGCATCAACTAGACATGATGGCTAAGGCCTGTGATCCCAGCTTTCAGAAGTGGAGGCAGGAAGAACAGAAGCCTTAACTACATGTTGAGTTCTCAGCGAGTCTAGACTATGACACTTCAATTCAAACTAACTAACTAACGAACTAACTAACTAACCAACCAAGAAAAGCAAAAATAATCACATACCTTTTAAAATTTATTTACTTCTTTACTTTGAATTTCTTAGACACAAAGTCTCATGCACCCCAAGATGGCCTGAAATTCCTGATCCTCCTAAGCTTTTCTACCTCAGTGCTAGGAATATAGGTTTGTGTCACTGTATCTGGCCAAATATATGTTTTAAATGTTCATTGGGATTGCTGTATGCTTTTAAAGAAATGTATGTGTTACTCTTATGGGTTCCAGGAATATTCATTGTGCTGAATAAATCAATTCCATAATACATCACAAAAAATAAAAGGGCTCATCAGTTGAACAAAAACGTTAGACTTGAGCATTGCCAGTCACCTTCCTGTGGCCACATTAACATAGCACTTGTGGTTCTGTTATTATTTTCTGTCCAATTATTACAGACAGTTTCAGTTTTAAGACAGTCTGGCCACTATTTATTTTTACTTCAGTTTAAATTTCATTTGAAAACATGCTAATAAATTCAGAATAAGAGGGAAATGATGTTTCTTTTAATATATATTATAATATATATTTTAATATATATATATATGATCTCTGTCCAATTCTTGATGCATCTCACCCTGCAAGGCAGCACAGGATTGTTTGACATTTGACATAAGTGGTTAATCCACACCCTAAGTACATGGAAACCATGTCAGACAGAGAATCAGCTGTCTATGGTAAAGGGGTGCTCAATAAAAGGCTGAGAATCATGGAAGTGCAGCTATCAAGCAAGAATCTAATATGTCTTTTTCTTCAAGGCTCCCAGAACCCCAAGGTCTACGTTAATGTGGTGACAAATGGCACCTTTCATTAAATGGTATGACATAAAAAGACAAAAACATCCCTCCAATGAAGACAGAAGACTCCAGTGTTATCTTATTTAAACCTGTGTCAACTATAGCAAACCCTGCAGGTGAGTCTCCAATGGCGCAACACAGGACAAGTTGGAGACATAACTGATTTCAAAAATTCCTCTCATTAGAAGTAGAGCTGAAGCTCTGAAGAGCACCTCTGAGGTAATTCTGTTTTGAATGTGTGTGTGTGTGTAGCATCGTTTTAAAAAATAATTATATTCACTTTCAATACAGTTAACAAAGACCCTCTCAGACTCATTTTGAGGCCTGTCACCTTCTATTTTAAATGAATTCCAAGGACATTTGATAAGGAAAAACTACAAAGGGATCAAGTGTAAATTCTCTGTGACATGGTCTACTGGAAAAATGAAATAGAAAGTTCTAAATTCACAGAGGAAGAAATTCTTGACTTTGACAGCATTTATAAGTTGGGAGCAGAATACACGTCCTGAATGTTGTTTTTTGAGGGGACTAGGAAGGAGGTCAAGATTCAGGTGAGGTTTCCTTTGTTTTTTAGAAAATATTTTATTTATTACTTAATTTTATGTATATGAGTGTATATTGGCTGAATGTATGTAATATATGCCTGTCATGCAATGCCTATGAAGCTCAGAAGGGAGCACCAGATTCTTGCGAAACTATAGTTTCAGACAGTTATTAACCACCATGTGGATTTTGGGAATCAAACCCTGGTATTTTGCAAGAGCAGTTAGTGCTCTTAACCAGTGGGCCAACTCCCCAGTCCCAAGGTTTCCTTTCAGTTGATCTATCTGATAAGACAACAGCATACTTCTTATCTGAGGCACTACTGTTAACACCAGGAAATGTAAAATTGGGAAAGCTCACTGCAGTCTATGGAATCAGAATCTTAACCTGAAAGGTCATAATTCTGCTCTTACAGATGTCTGCCTCACACCCACATCCTCACCCTCAGGTTTTGTTCTCACAATCTCCTGCTCATTGATGCTTGACTCCTCTAGACATTATCTTTATCTGTTCTCTTCTCACTCCAGACTTGATTCCCTTCTGCTAATCTTAGGTTGCAGGATCCAAGCATACCCAGAGAGCTCTCAAGAGAGAAGAATCAGGGGAGTCTGAAGTGCAGGCTGCAATTCCAATCGTAGAGATCAATGACAGAACTGCTTCTCCTGTGACGAAGGGTTTCTGACCAGAATGCAGCCCATCAGGTTTCTTATGAACAATTTAATCATTCTACAGAGGCACCTCAATCGTCTCTATGATGTTATTAAGTATGTGCTCAAGTTTTCACAAATGCAACCATCTACTTTTATCATCTTACACATATTTTATTTGTCAATAACATTATGTACTTTATACTATAGCCTCAACAGTTAAAACATCTCATTCTTAATCAATCATTTAGAATCTTAGTAATATAACAAGTATGTTATAGATTTTAGTGGTATGTGAACTTCCTCTGAAAAAAATCAAGAATTGTCCAATCATATGTTACTGACAGCTTTTAAGTATTTGTCTTTTGTTCTTTCTCCATCCCTCTTCCAAATGCCTTCAACCAGTGCAAAATGTGCGCATTGTCTGATGACGTCTTAGACCTTACTTCACTCATTACTAAAATGAAAGTCACTGCTAAAAATGAGCTGTAACTGATTTCATATTTTCTAGGGTCCATTTGTCAAAGCTTGTTCTCCTGTCTAAAATCCCTCCCAAGATGGGAATTTGTCTTAACACACGGTATGTCTTTAAAAGATTTTAGTGGCTCAGTCATCTTAACAGCTATGGGAGCACTAGGGACAGTGGAGTTTGAAGCCCTATGACTTCAACGGGTATTTGTCGCTTGTCAAGCCAAACATTCTTTCAGGTGATAGCCAGTTAGCTAATGTCACACTCAATCAACTGTTGCAGGTCTCCAAGAAGCAACTGGTCAGAAGTGAAAATCTCATGTGTTATTTCATATATAAGCTACAGAAATCAAAAAGAACATGTAAATACTATGTGATGTTCAAATGAAGGGAGTTATTTAAAAAATACAGAAACTAACTTGTATAATTCTGGCTCCTGTTACAACCAAAATATTAATGACTTGCCCTCAGGTAAACTCTTATTGATGCATACTTGAAAAACTCACACATAAAGGAAATTTGAAATAATATATCATTTTCAGCAAGGAATGTACATCTCACTTCAGTGTACCCTGTGTGTTTCATGAGAAAAGCATGGGGTGTCTTCTGGAAACTTCATGCTTATGAAAGTTGCACAGTGGGATTTTATTTGGGCTTTGTTCTTATTTTTCTGTTTGTTTAGTGGAGTTCCAACAAGCAGCTATGATTTTATTCTGAGTTCTATCCTCAAATATGGAAGTACAGCTATTCATGTTCTTTAGAAAGATGCAAGCTACACTCTCTTAAAAGTGAGGCTTTTTATCCCTGATGCTTTCAAGCCCATGGAAATCTGTGTGGAACTATAGAAAGACCAAGAGATTTGCAGAAGTTTCTGAAACTGTCAAAAGCAGCTTTTAGCAAGTCACAGAGTCACATGCCTGTCACGTGAAGAAAAGAGGAAGGGAACAGTATAATGTAAAAAATCTAACTTTAAGACTAAATTGTCTTCTATAAGGCATATTATCTGATCAAGGATCTCATGCGAAGCATCCTCTCATTGGCAACCCACTCTATGACTTCTAGGATGCACTATAAAATATTTAAGGGCTTTCTTTATACATACATACATACAAAAACACTAACCTAAACTGAAGACATTGGCACAGTCTTCTAATGTTCCTGTTTATTGTAGAAGTTCTTTTAATTTTACTCTACAGAACTGCATGATAAAAGTACACAGACAGTAAATGATATTTCTGGAAGCTTCTTCTCTGTCCAATTTTTCTTCAGTGCATGTATTGTTGATTTCTTAGAATTTAATAATATATGAGAACTCAGGAATGAAATTCTATACCAAAATCAGTGTGTTAAAACGTATTAAGAGTTTTACCTATCATGTTAACGAACAGAAATAAGACCCAGAAACTTTCTTTCATGACTCTAGGGTCACCTTAGACAAGATACTGAAACAGTGGCCAGGTGTGATGGTGCACTCTTTTAATCCCAGCACATGTGAGGCAGAGGCAGGTGGATCTCTACAAGATCGAGGCCAGCCTGGTGTATAAACTGAGTTCCAGGCCAGCTAGGGGTACAGGAAGATTCGGTCTCAAAACAATAACAACAAAATCCTAAACAAGCAAAGAAAATTAAGGAACCAAGAAGGGATTAGGATAAACATATGAAGGACTTTGGCAAAGCAATATGTTCCTTTAAGACCAAAGTAACAGGGCCTTTGAACAGACCCCTAAGGCAAGAATCAATTCTTCCAACTTCTGAATCCACATGGTCTTAGAAAATAATGCCTTGTGGCCAAAGACAACAGAACACATATTTCGATTTCTTTTCAGGTTTTTATACTAGCTAACTGGAACAGCTGGACAATTTTCTCCTCTCACTGAATTTGAGGTGTTATGAGGAATGAGCAGAGTTTCTCTCTCCCTGTCGCTTCCCCTCTCCCTCTCCCCCTCCCCCTCCCCCTCCCCCTCTCCCTCTCCCTCTCCCTGCCCCTTTGAAGGCGCCCTTCTTCTTTACCCACTTACCCTATGAACATGGATGTTGAAATTGAGTACCTAGAATGCAAGGCCAGATGCTTACTTTCCTTGGTTTCCTCCTAATCTCTGTTTAATTGAGGCAGAAGTGGGCAACAGCTGAATGTCAAAGACAATCTTCTTTTTTAAGTAGGAATACATTATGGGAATATTTTATCTATGGTCTTTTTCAACATTGTATTAATTTCTTTTCCTGATGCTGTGATGAAATATCCTGACAAAACCAACTTCCGGGGAAAAGAGTTAATTATGGCTCAATAATTTGAGTGTAGAGTCCATCAGGGTTGGAAGTAATGGTAGCAGCTGGTCATATCACATCTTTACTCAGTAAGCAGAGAGTGATGAATGCATTTCCTTATTTGACTTTCTCTTTTGTATACAGTGTGGGTTTTTACATCTCAATTAACTTAATCAAAATAAGTCCCTTTCAGGCATGGAAAGAATCTAACCTGATTTAGGTAACCCATCACAGGCATTGTCATAGGCTTATCTCTTGGATCATTCTAGATCCCATCAAGCTGATGATCATTATTAATTGTCACTTTGCCTAATGTGAAGATGATATTTAAGATGGTATTTAAGAATTTCCATGGTCAGATCTTGAATTAAACCAGGTTCTTTTTCTTCTTCTGCCTTCAAGTAATCTCTAGAAATTTAGAATAGGAGTTGGCTGGTGATATTCATTCACAAAGAGTTTATTTTTCATATCTTCATATTTGTCTTGCAGTGTTCTTTATATATGGAAGCACTGTGAGAGGAGAAGAGTTCAGTTGAGAATAATCATCCAAGTGGACATGAACTTGAGTCATTAATACAGAAGAAATAAATTAAGATGAGCCTCATAATTCGGTATCTAGTTAGTGCTTTGATAGTACCAGACATGGCTTATGGAATTTCAATTTTCAAGCATCATACATGAAGAAAGAAATGAAAAGGTTCCAGAATTGTTTACTCCTTACAGAGAATTAAGTGAACAAGACTAGTGTTTACTTAGGTGAAATGTGTACTATTTATCTAATACCCAGAAACATTTTGCACTCATTGGAGTTTTCATCTCTACTCTTTCCACTCCAGAAATTTAACTCAAATTATAAACATATTTGACATAATTTTAGTTTGGAATAATCAAAATTTGCTACTCAGATATTAGAGGATTATGAGACATGATTATCTATCTATCTATCATCTATCTATCTATCTATCTATCATCTATCATCTATCTACCTACTTGAAACTGGAGAGAGTGAAAACCTTGGAGTCAGGCCAGTGTCGTAATCTCGATTGCTGCAATGTGGGATTTGACACCAATATGCATTGCATCACCTCTCTAGGTCTCAGCATCTTTCCTGTGCAAAACAGAGATAGTGCAGGAAAGGACGCTTCCAGGACATGCTGGAATTGTTTTTTTTAAAAGCTCAGCAAACTACACAAAAGGACACTTTCCATACTGATTTAATTAAGAAATGTCAGCTCTTCAGGTGTCATGAATATTTTGGTCATTTGAGACTAATCGATATTTATATAATTTATATTAAGAAAAGTTAATACATTTCTAAAAGATGAGATATCAAACAGAAATGCAGACCGTTGAAACACTGCAGTCATTCTTTTTCCTATTGTTGTCACAGTGTATGATTTATTTTGATTTAAAATTTGAAGGGAAGCCATACATCACGACAAGGAGATACAGCGGCAGAAGGGTAAGGCCACACTGCTTAAAAATCAGGAAGCCCAGAGTAGACAGGAAGAGAAGCTGTGCTTTCAAATGACAAGGCCTCATACAGCGATCCACTGTTTCCAGCTAGGTCTCATCTGTTACAGAATCCACAACCTTCTAAGACAGGACCACCTGCTGGGATCAACTATTGACTGTTGAGGAAACTTTGCATTGCTTAACACTGAGCAAGGTAAATGCAACACTTAAGAGTTGTTAACTGAAATTTCTAGAGAAAAAGTTGCACCCGATTTCAACATTCTAGAATGCTGACTAACCGATTGGCATCTCCATGATCATAGGCAGTTAGAATGTTATAGAACTAGAATCAAATTATCTTGGGCTATGTTTGCCCTTTAAAAAGCCTTTTCACTGTAGATAAATACTTTTGTAATAAGAAAAATTAGATTTATAGGTTTATGGACATAACCAAATATTATTTTTTACTTTTTAATCAGAAAGAGAAAGGTGATCCAATAGAAGTCATTTTATATACTTGTCCATTTTTACTGAGAAAATATGAGCATATTACAATTATTTTTTTAAGCTCAGCAAACTACACAAAAGGACACTTTCCATACTGATTTAATTAGGAAATGTCAACTCTTTAGGTGTCATGAATATTTTTGTCATTTGAGACTAATCGATATTTATGTAATTTAGATTAAGAAAAGTTAATACAAAACCTTGAGCATCTCTAACTAGAGTTAATGGGGCTAAAGTTACTTTAAGGTACCTAGAATTTGAATATACCATAGGAGATTTCGGAGTTTATAACACTAGGTTTTAATAAACTATAGACACGTGGCAACCCAGTTGGTTATACACAGCTTCTTTTAGTGGGAAATGCTTTATTAATTAAAACCTAGAATTTTTTTTTGCTTTTATTGTTTGAGATATGGTCTCCCTGTAGCCCCAGATGACCTGGAACTCACTATGTAGACCAGAATGGCCTCAACGTCACAGAGACCTGCTTGCCTCTGCCTCCCAAGTGCTGGAATTAAAGGCATGTGCCACCATGCCTGGCTAAAATCTAGAATTTCTAATGTAAATTATACTGAATAATAAGGGAATGCTGTAAATGGATAGTTGAAAAACTTAAGTCTTTAAACATGTACATGTATTAGAAGTTAGGGTAGAAGGTCTAGAAAGCAGACAAGTACCACAAAACATGATGGATGAAAGGCCAGAATATTTTCTTTAATTGTAATTTCACTAAAATCAAGGTGAGCATGAGTTTTATCATATATGTCTGTCTACACAAAAAAAAAATTACAAATATTTTAAGCAATTAAAATATAAAAAGATTAAAAAAATATCAAACATGAGAGAAATATTCAGTTACTCAGGGTATTTTGTTTTTGATATAGTTGATGTCAGGAATATCACCCAACTTCTGAAAGTCCATATGGATGTGTTCTAGGAAGAGTTTGTTGTTAGAGATATACATCTAAGACTTTATGTGCTAATGTTACTTCAGAAGTACTCAAAAGTACCTAGGACAGTTGTTCATCCTAGAGGCTGAATTGAGTCTTTTCTGTTGGGCATTTTTTCCAGTTGATAAAATCACTTTCTTTCCTTCTCCTGGAGGGTCACTTTGGGAGAATTTGGACACCAAATCTGAATTTTAGTTATCCTGTTTAAAAGTTCCTTATAATATCACATGTTACCATATGATAGATTTTACATATTTTTGTAGTATGCTCTAAACTGACAATATATGGAGAATAAGAATCTCCTCCAATGGGGTACATCTTAGCTTCAGAAGAAATGAGTGCTTTAAGTTAGACAATACAAAAACTTTAGTTACTTTTGGCAAGGCATCAGTGCCATTTGCTTACATAACCACCATTCTAAAGGACTAAAGCTCATAAGTATAATAAAATTGTTGTCTAATAAGTGAGATTTTACAAATATGGTTCTATATTTGTCCACTAAAATAAGGCCTATGGTTATTAAGTAAATTAGCAGGAATGCCCCAAAGTAGGAATAATTACTTTTAATAGAATTTTTCCTGCTGTTAAGGAACAGGGTATCCAGCAACTGAAGACCTTATTCAATGGGGAAACACACAAACAGTATTTGGATGAAATGTAATTATCAAGAATCAAATAAGTCATTTATTAAAAAGGGAAAAGCTAAAAACATTCTTGTTTTCTAAGTCAGGCTCATTTTATATGTTGCTGAGACACCAACTATATCTTAGGGTACTAAATCTTGACTTTATGAATTTTAAAACTTTTAATTATAATTAACTTAGTTATGACAATGTTGATTTTCTTTGAGTATTCATTCTCAAAACTGTTAAAACTTACTTTAACTTCCAGTTTTCTCCTCACTTGTCTACTTCCACTGTGGAGCCTGATTTTCCCAATAATGTATTCTTCAAGAAACTTGAGCATCTTTGTTGAGTTACTAAAAACTTCATGAAATTGTTACCATATTGGAATATGGTACTTGGGGGTAATTCCACTCATATGAGGTTCGACAATAACATACCTTCCTTTCTTTCTTTCTTTTTTTCTTTCTTTCTTTCTTTCTTTCTTTCTTTCTTTCTTTCTTTCTTTCTTGAGCTGGTTTTTTTTTTTGCATTCACAGAGGAATGTAAAAAGAAGAATGAGAGGGATGTGTTCTGAATGTAGGCAAGAGAGGCTCCAGCAGCTTATGGAAGCTTAGGGAGCCATCTTCCCCATATGGTCTCAGAACAGAGGTCTGGATGGCCCCTTCTCATTCAGCCATGGGGCTCCAGTGGGATTTCCTTGTGCCCTCTGGTGGCCTCCTTTCAACAGCTATGGGCCATGTATATGTTGGACCTGAGAATACAGGGTCCCAAAAGTACTCTTCATTCATAGACAGGAGAATCTTCCTGTTTTTTTGCCACTGGCTGGGCCCTCTGACAACTTCGGATCAGAGGACTCTATAGTACCCAGGATTGGAAAGGGTAGGACATCCCCAGGATCCCCTGTTGTTTGAAGTCAAAGGGATGCACTTGAATGCCACTGGTCTTCATGACTGCCTCTTGAATGACTTGGAGGATCAAATGCAGAAGGTTCAAGTCCAGAAGGTTCACATCACCCCAGGTCATTCACAGTCAGGTTCTCAGTGTCTATACTTGGCCCCTCTCATGCCCTGTCAAGCAGGTTTCACAGGATGGGAAGTCTGGGGCATCTTTTCCATTCAAATTCACAGGGCCTCTGACTGCCTCTGTTACTTGTCTTGGTCTCCCTTCAGCACCTACTGTCTTGGCCTGTATGTGAGATTGAAGTGCTCCATGTTGGCCTCTCATCATGGGACTGAAAAGTGCAGCTACCCTGTGATGGTCTCCTGCTAGTAGATGCCCATTGGGGCACTGTGGGTCTGTGCTCAGAAAGTATCCCGGGCACCTTTCATTCAATCAGAGGACTCTGGGGGCTGCAACTGTTTCTTACAGGGCTTGGAGTAGTTGCGGGTTTGGACAGTTATTGGGCTATGGAGTTGTTATTACCCAGGCTGATGCCTTCTTTCCAGTACATACTGGTCCTTATAGTTCCAGAGAGCTGAAAGTCAGCATTGCCACTTCCGGTTCCCAGCTAAGAGGCTCTGAGTGGAGAAACCTCTGCTCCCCTGCACTTTCCTCTCAGGGGTGCAGTCAGGCTTCACAGTAGATCTTAAAGCACGGTATCCCAGGTTGGGGAGATGGCTCAGTGGTTAAGAGCACTGACTGCTCTTGAAGAGGACCTAGGTTTGATTCCCCGCACCCACATGGCTGCTAACAACTTTCCATAACTCCAGTTTCAGGGAAATTTGATACTCACTTCTGATCTCCGCCGGCTTTGCACCACACTGGTGCACCCACCTACATGGATGCCTCCATGTATGTACACTCATACATGTAAAAATAAAAATAATCAATAAAACTTAAAAAAACAAAGCACAGGGTCGCAATTACCATCATGAGCACACTTCACCTGCTTGCACCTGTTGTGTCTGATCCTCAGGTTGACTTCCTGTCAGCAGGAGGACCTGGTCTTTGTATCTGGAACCTAGAGCTTTGGGAGAGCCACAGATGACCCACAGTTCTGAAGATCCCACTGTGGCAGCTGCTCCCCTGATGGTCTCCTGTCAGGAAACACATGCCTGACCTCCACACTCTGAGGAGAGAAGGCCACAGTCCCATAAAGACCTCCTGTCAGTGGGAGCAGACAGGCACACTAGAGCGCAGAGTGCCCGCTGTTTCCACTGCATTCTGAAAGATCCTGTAGAACACCTTCAGGACTGGCACGTGGCAGACCGAGGGCAGGTGACCCTGAGCGTGCCTTCGAACTTTGCTCGCTTCCAGAGGCCAACCATCACTCGAGTTCTGTGAACTTCGCTTCCGGATGCTTCACAGGCTACACGGGAAGGAGAGCAGCTCTTCCCAAGTTATGTTATCATTTCATGGTTCTTGCCGCTAGTTGCCATGGGCAACTACCTTGGCCTACTCTTGTGAGAGGTAACCGTCTTGCTTCCTTTTTCTTTGCTTTTTTACACTGGGGACACATAACCAGGAGTTTGGAGCTATGCCTGCTATTCAGAGCATGGTCGTGGCCTTTTGGCTGCAGATGACAGGCTCTGAGGCCCCAGGCCTGGGTCAACAGCAAGGACCCCCAACAGGAGGAGGACATCCCTCTCCAATGTGGGAAGTGTCTGACCAGCACCAAAGACCTGGGTGATGTACCACCTCAGAAGCAGCTGCCTCGAACTCGTCCTTATCAATACTCCTCAAGAAAAACTCATACCTCCCACATCTGCTCAAGGAGATCCGGATGTCTCTAAAAGAGAGAATCTAGAATCTTTGCCATCTGTCAAAGGGGTTTGGGGACCTTCTCCACACGTCCCTGGGGCTCTAAGTCATAGGCAATCTCACCAGAGGGATCTGGGACTTTCCATACCTGTTCAAGAGGCGAAGGCATTTTTCATATCATTCCAAGGGTCTGTGGTATTGTGTAGCGTTGCACAATGGACCTCCACTCCTTTCACTTTTCATGAAAAGGCCCTCAGAAGTTACCCCTCTCCCCATCATATGCCACATGTTCCAAGTCTAAGGGAACAAGATTGAGACTTGCTTCCTTTGAAAAACAGGACTTTAGACCTTACCCCAAAGACCTAGAGGGCTTCACATACTCCCTTTTTGCTAAAAGAGACCTAAGTCTCTTTTTCCCAAGAAAAACTCACACCTCCCACATATGCCCAAGGGGATCTGGATGGCTCTACCCAAGAGAATCTAGAATCTTTACCATCCGCCAAAGGGGCTTGGGGACCATCTCCATCTGCCCCCAGGACTCTAGGTCATTTGTCATTTACCCCAAAGCATCTGGGACTTTCCACATTTGTCCAAGGGGCTGTAGGATTTCTTTCCCATCATTCCGAGGTCCTGGGATACTGTCTTAAGCTGTACAGTGGCGTTTCATTCCTTTCCCCTCTCGTGAAGAGCATGTCAGACATTTCCCCTCTCCCCATGCCAGTCCTATGCATTCTAATTCTAACAAAATGAGATTGAGACACACCCCTCTGTAAAACTTGGGTTCAGAACTTGCCTAAGAGCTCAAGAATACTTCAAATACTCCCTTTCTGCCAAAAGAGAGCCAACCCCTCCCACTACTCCCCAAGAAAGCCTCACATCTCCCACATTTGCCAAAGGAGTTCTTGAACTTTCCACATCTTCACAGAGTTCAAGAACCCTTGCCACTTGTCCAAGCGACTCTGGAATATTATTTTTCCAAGGCACTCTTGTACTGGCTACATCTACACAAGGGGCTATATCCTCTTCCTATCTACCAAAGGGGATCTCACAACTTGTAAGTACACAAAGTGGCTCTAGGACTTTTCCCATTTGCAGAAGTGGCTCTAAGACCCTCCACATCTATACAAGGGGCTCTAGCAACTTCCCTATCTGTAGAAGGGTCTCTCTTCCAAGTACACAAAAGGAGTTCTAGAAAGTTCTTCACCTGTTGAAGGAGACCTCATACATTCCACATATACACAAGGGCCTCCAGGAATTTTGCTGTCTGCACAAATGGCTGTGGAGTCTACCTTACTGGCCCAAGAGACTCTGGAACTGCCTATATCTCCATTATGGGATATAGAATGTTCATCATCCAAGGAAAGCCCTTTTAAGACATGTGTGTATACACAAGGGTCTCTGACACATTCTAAGTATACACAGGAAGATCTGAGATTGACCACATCTACACAAGAGGGCTTCAGACCTATTACTTCTCATAAATGAAGCTTCAAACATTCCACCTCAACCCAGGGGGGACACCAGACATTGTAATAGTATCAGAAAGAGATTGAGACATGCTGCCTCTTATCAAGAGGAATTCAGAATTTTCTCATTAGCTGAAGAGGACTTCAAAATTTTACTTACTGTCAAAAGTGAACTTATATCTCTCTATCCTACAAAAAAGAGCCAAAGACATACCATTGCACCCCAAGCAAACATCACACATTCCACATCTTCCCAACAGGCTCTTGAGCCTTCAGCATTTATCCAAGGGGCTCAGGAAAGTTAAATGCCTGTTCAAGGGGCTGCTGGATGCTCCATATTGACACAAGGGACTCTAGAACCTTCCCAATATGGCTAAGGGATGCTGGGAGCATCATTACCTACTGAAGGTTCTCTAGGTCTTGACACATCTACACAAGAGTCTCTAAACTCATATACATTTATCCAAGATACTATTGGACCATCAACACATATTCAGAGGAATATAAGACATCTCCCATGTGCTTAAGAGGGTCTGCGTCCTTCCTTAATAAGTAAAGAGGTTCTGGGCCTGGTCGCCTATGCACAAGTGTAGAATTTTCCTCATCTACTGTAGAGGCTCTTGTAAATACATAATATACACAAGGGAACCAAGGAACTTCTTCATTGGGTGAAGAGGATCTGGAAACTTCCCTATTTGCCCAAGAGGATCTGGAACAAGTTACATGTATACAATAGGCTCTAGACTGTTTGCCATCTGTGCAAGAATCTTTTGGACTTTCCACATGCACAGAAGGGGCCCTGGGACCTTCCCCATCTGCCACATATACTCTTGGCACTACACTAAGTGTCCAAGGAGAAGTGGGACTGGCAACAAGTACACAAAGTGCTATTGTCCCTTTTGTTTCTGCCAAAGGGTCTTTGGGTTTGGTCACATCAACACAAGGGTTTCTAGACATTTCCTGTTTTGCCCAAGGAGATGTTGGATCTTCTATATACTTACAGGTGTGTCTAGAACCTTCCCTATCTAGTAAAAATGGTTATGATCCTATCTGGTCAAGGGCTTCTAAGACAGGCCATATCTATGCAAGACGTTCTAGCCCCTTTACCACCAGATGAATGAGCTGTTGGATGTCTCAAAAGTATGCAAAGTAATATGGGACTTTCCCTATCTGCCCAAGGAGACCTGTGTTCTAATCTATCTGCTCCAGGGAACCTTGGACTGTCCACACCTACACACACCTACACACAGGATATAGGATCTTCCAAATCCTACTGAAGGGGGTCTTGGAATCTGCAAATATACACAAGATGCTTTAGTATCTTCCCCATCTTCAGAATGGATTGTTGGAGCTTCAGCATATACCCAAGAGGACCTACCATATTCTTCATTTGGCCAAAGGCTCTTGGACAGTCTCAATCTGCCCGGGGGCTGTAGGACATTTGCAATCTGCCAAATGGTATCCAGAACACTTTCTATATCTGCATCTCTAGGATGCATTTGCAATCTACCAAACAAGGTCTTGGACTTTTCATATCTGCTCAAGGCACTGAGGGGTTTTCCTCATCAATCAAGCAGTCTATGGCATGGTCTAGATCGTATAATCCAGCTTCATTCCTTTCCTTTCTGGTGAAGAGGACCTGAAACATTCATCCTCTCCCCATGTGTACCCTATGCATTACAGTTTGAGATTGACATTGAAACACATCCCTTCTACCCAAGAAGCTTTCATACTTTCACCATCAGAACAAGAGGTTTTCAAAACTTCTTTTCTAGCCAAATGAGTCCATACTCCACAAAGGAATCTCACACTTTCTCCATCTGCTCATGAGGCTCAAAGACCATTGACATTTTTGCAAAGGGTGCTGGAACCTTCTCCATATAATCAAAGGACTCTAGGACCTTCTCTTTCTGCATAAGGGACTGTGGAACCATCCTTTTCAGCTCAAGGGCATCAAGGGCTCTCCACATCTGCTCAAGAATGCTTCAGTCTTAGGTCTTCTGTTAAACAGAACCTCAGACATTCCCTCTCTCCCAGAATGAGTTCAAGATATTCTAGCTCTACCAATATGAGATTGAGATATCCCCCATATGCTCAAAGAGGCTTTAGAACTTCCACATCAAATCAAGACATCTTCAAACCTTCTCGTTCTTCTCAAAAGGGAATCAGATATTCCCATTCCTCTAGAAGGCTTATAAAACATACATTTGCTCTCTAAAGTAACCTTACATCTTCAACAGCAGGTGAAGATGGATTAAAAAGTTCTTTCTCTCATGAGGAGCATCTAAAATATTCACATTCTCCCCAAAGAAGCCCTAGACATTCTCCCTCTACCACCCCCCGAAAATTGATATATGATCCATCTGAACCATGGGTGGTGAGATCTAACCCTTCAAATAAACAGTGCAAAAGACATTTCCCCTTTCCATAAAGAGGTTCTGAGTTTGTTAAAAAAAAAAAAGACTGAGGGAATTTCGCTCTGAACAAGGACCATTCAAACCTAGCTCCACTCATGACAAGTGCTTCAGATGATCCTCCTCTTCCCAAAGGGGCCCCAGGTGTTACACTTCAACAAAAATGTGATTGAGACATGGCTCCTCTGAACAAGGGACCTTCAAACGTAGCCCCTCTCATGAAGTAGAACTCAAATGGTCACCCTCTCCCCTAAGGGGCCACAGATATTCTAACAAAATGCAACTGGGACACACTTCTGAACAAAGAGACTTCCGACATAATACTTCTCACCAAGAGGGCCTCAGATTGTCCCCTTCTCTCCAAAGAGGACAAAGACATTCTATTTCACAAAATCAAGATTTAGACATAGGCCCTCTAAACAAAGGCCAATGAGACCTAGCACTTCCCATGAAGAAGATCTCAGACAGTCCTCTCCTTAGAGAGACCAAAGACATTCCTCTTCTACCCAAATGGGACTTAGACATGCCCCCTCTGAACAAGGAGTCTTCAGATTTATTCTTCTTCATGAAGAAGCCTCAGATGGTTCTCTTCTCCCCACAGGTGACACAGACATACAACTTCTAGCAAAAGGAGAGGAGCTATGCCCCCTCTCTCCAAAACATCTGCTTCACACCAGGACTTCCAATCTTCCATTTCTGCAAAACGCAGGTGCAAGTTTACCCATTCTGCCCAATGGGGAATTGGACTTTTGCATGACCCTTCCAAACAAGAGAGTCTCAAAGATTTTTTTTTAAATCAAGGGAGAATCATACAAATCTTATCTCAACACAAGGACCTAAGGTCTTTCCTCTCTTACAAAAGGAGCTTCAAACTCATCCAGTCCAAATATGGGGATCCTTAACGTTACCCTCCTGCTTTAGGAGGCCACAAATATGCCCACAATGTCTGTCATGGCTTCTGAAGGATGCCACTGGAAAAAGGGGGGCGGTGGCGACCTACCCTTTGTCATCAAGGAGATTTCTGATCTTCTCAATCTGGCACATAGGATTTCAAATTTTTCCACCCTGAACAAGGGGTCCTAAGACATACCTCTTCTAACAAGTGCACTTCTGGTGACCAAGGAGGAGGGCTCAGAAATGACCTCTATGCAGGAGGCCGTGTCAGACCTTCTTCTTCTTCCCAGCAAGCTATCATACCATTCTTTTCTGCCCAAGGAGGACCCAGATCTTCCCAATTTGTCCAGTGGGGCACCAAATGTGACCTATCTCAAGAAGGAAGCCTGAGACCAACTTCTTCTTAACAAGGAGCTTCCCGTCTTCTTCTACCTAAACAGACCTCAGACTTTCTGCTTTTTACCAAAGGGACCTCAGAAGTGCCCATTCTGACAAAGGAGACATTAGATGGTCCCATTCCAATCAATTATGTGGCAAATATTTTACACCCATAAAGTGCAGGCTGAGATCTTCTGCCCAAGCAGGCCCCAGCAATCTCTATGAGCAAGTGAGGGCCTGAATTTTCCTTTCTGTTCAAGAGAATCTTGGATTTTCCACTTCTATTCAAGAGGATCTCAGATGTTTTCGGTGTCCATCTGCTCCAGTTAGATAAATATATGTCCCTTTTGATCAATGTGGCCCTAGACCGCCTAACCTCTGATTGATTATGTGACACACCTATGACTTCCTGCTTGAAAAGATCTGAGTGTTCCCAATTCTAACCAAGGGGGCTATAGATCTGACCTCAAGTGAAAATTTACTTCTGATGAAAGGAAACATGAACCATTCTTATCTGAAGTCCCATAGCCTAAGAGTAACCAGCAGAGGCCTGAACCCATGACATCTTACTTTGTAGTAGATCCCCACCCTTTGAGCTCAAACTTGGTGACCTGGAATACAAGTTTGCTCAGGAGACTTACCCAGAAACTTCCCCCAGAATGTTGTAAAGCTCCAGGCTGATGTCTGCCTTGACACAGAATCCTCTCCTCTCCTTCTTCCCTCCCTTCTCCTCTCCTCTCCCCTCCCCTTCCCTCCCCTCCCCGCCTCTCTTCTCCTCTCGCAGAATCACTACATGACATAGATTCCCATGAAGAATGGATAAGATTTGATTTGGCTGTGTCCTTGCCCTGCTCAACTTCCTAATGTGACCTTTGATCTTCCTTTTGTTTCCAAGGGACTCTTTGACCTTCTTTCTTTCTCAACATGGCCCAGGACATGGCCCCTCTAAAGAAAGATGTTTTAGACCTTACAGTTTGGTTTGAGGAAACCGCATACAATCCCATTCTTCTCAAAGGGTCACATAACTGCCCTTATGAAAAAGGAAATTTCAGAATTACTCCTTCAGAACCTCAGACTCCCCCAACATTTCCCAATGATCCAAGAGACTTCAGAGTTGTTGAAAGGCCCAAGGGTGTCTCAGAGCCATCCCTCTAGAAACAGTGCATATGAAAACTTCCACCAATGACTAACAGAGGCCTCTGACCTACTTATTTAGAACTGAGGGGCCTCAGATCTTCTCCAACCACTGAAAGATCCCTTAGACTTATCCCTTCTGTGCTACAGGTCCCAAAATCTACCAAATGATTCAAAGAGGGCTCAGCCATACTGCTTCAGAGCCAGGGTGCCTGACACATTCTCCATTGTCACAAAGGTGCCACAAATCTGTCATTTTAGTATTAGGGAGTCTCTAGAGTTCCCCAAACCCTGCACCTCACCCTTTCCCACAAATGACTCAAGGGGGATTCACACCTATCCTTTCAGAACCAAGGAGCCTCAGACCTTCTTTAATGGCAATAGTTGTCTTCAGATCTACCTATCATTTCAGAACCAGAGGGATTTGGACTTTTCCCATGGCCCGTAGGTGGTCCAACCTATCCCTTCAGAACTAGGAGGGCACACAACATATCCAGTTACTCAAAGGGGATCCCATTCAGAACTATGGGATCCCAGACCCACACAATGGCACAAGGGGGCCTAAGACATAACCGTGCAGCATCTATTTCACAGTAACCCATAAAGGTCTCATACTTAACTCTCCGGAACCACAGCAACTCACACCATGCCTGATGATTCAAGAGGTCCTCACAAATATCCTTGTAGAACTAGGGCACCTCATGGCATCCTCCAGTGAGGCAAAGGAGCCTCAAATATACTGCTTCAGAACTAGGGGTCCTCAGATCTTTATCAGTGACCCAAGGGACCACAGACCTACCCTTTTAGAGTCAGGGTCCTTCAGCACTTTGTATTTTCCAAGAATGCATCAAATTGCCTCCAATGAACAGGATGTTCTGAGACATGGCAAGCCTACAACATTCACCATTGTGCAAGGGGCCTCAGTACTTCCTCTTAAGCCCATCATAGCACAATATATAAACCTGCCTTTGAACATTCCTCTCTACTCAAATGGGACTCAGCCACTCCTCCTCTGAATGAGAAACCTCAAATCTATACTTTCTTTCCAAGAGGATCTAATTCTTCTCACCAAGACGGCCCAGATATACCATTACTAAACAAAAGGACTTACACCATCTAACCAAGGGTTTCAGAAACATTCACGTTCAAGGAAAGGAGTACAAATATAGTGTTTCTGCACAATAGGTTACCAGACCTAACTCACTAACTAAGGTAACTTAGACTTGTCTCATCTACTGAAAAGGATTTTAAACTTATTTCCCCTAACAAACACAGCCACAGAACTTCATGCTCTGTCAAATGGCGGCAGCTATTAACTACTCACTTTGACAAAAGAGACTTCAGACATCTCATTTTTGCACCAGAGCTGCCTAAGACATGCCTCTCTGATGAAATGGGTTACAGACCTGACTCTGTGACCAAGGAGATTCAGGCATTCACTTTCTTTCTAAAAGGTGTTTCAGGCTTTCCCTCTATAACCAAGAGTGCTTATGAGCTTCCCTTCCTCTTCACTGTAATCTTAGTCCTTCACTTTCAATTGAGAAAGACTCAGGCATTCTCCTTCTGACCTGGGTGTTCTGGTAAAAACACTTTTGACCAAATGAACCTCAAAGAACTCTGGATTGTAGTTCCATGTCATAAGAGTCAAATCCTAAGCCTGGAACCCAGGGAATTGTCATTTAAGCTGATCACCATACCTGGAAAGCCCCCACCTGTCATGTCCATACTTGTGCAACTGATCATAAGCTTGAAGAGGACACAGACCCAGGGTCTGCCATGCAACTTGCTAAAAGAATAAACAGATTTCTGCTGGACCTTCAATGGAGTTCCTGAAGATACAGATTTTCTAGACCTCAATGAAGAACTAGAACTGGAATGTCTGGACTTTTCTCCTCTGTAGAACGGAGCACATTACTCTCTACTGAAAAGGCTGTGAGAACTTTTACATGCCCAAGTTTGTCTGAGACTTTACCCCTCTGAAGACTGAGAATGTAGAGCTTCCCTTCTGATTCACGAAATCTTCAGATGAACCCCCCCCCTCAAGAAAGGACATCTGGGAGAGTTTCCTTTCTGAGCAAGGGTAAATTGGTCCACTCTGGTTAGAGTTCTCAGAGGTAGCAAGCAGATCGTGAAATCCAGGCCACTGTTTTCTGTCTAATCACCCAAAATGCTGTAAACTTATTCTTGCATAAGACTGGTTGGTTGAACACAAACCAAGGGAAACATCCTAACTAGGGATACCACTCAAGCTTGGCAAGCATGCTAAGATTGTTCCCTGGTCTTTTGTAGATTATCCAAAAGAAAAGAATATCCTAAACCATGAAGAAGAGTTAGAAGCTCTTGAAGCAATGCAAGGATCTTACTGTACCTCTCAAGATATGAGAGAAAATCAACTTCTGCTAAAAGTGGCATGGGATATCCCTCCTTTTGCCAAGGGGGTACCAACTTTCATGCTTCTCCAAAAGGGTCTCTGATTTCCTGCTCTCACCTGACCCTCAGATCTTCCCCTCTTCCAGGAGCCATCCTTCCTTACACATTTGATTAAGGGGCCAGCTTGGGACCTCAGACTTTCCCTTTTTTGCCCAAGAGGGACTTAGATATCAAACTTCTTGGTCTTACCAAGTGGACCTCAGACCTACTTTTGCTTCTTACAAAAGAGACCCCAGGCAACTCCATTTGCCTAAGGTAAACCTTAACACCCAACCCCTCCACATAAAGTACCTCTAACATTCATATACTCTCAAGGGGATGGGTTCTGGTCTACTTTCAATACAAGGGAACTTTTGACATTCCCTTTCCGAACCTGATCTGAAACAAGTTCTTCTAATGAAAAGGGCTATAGATCAGGTCCCTGTAATGAAAAGGGTGTCAGATGTTCATCTTTTTTTTTAAGGTGGGATTCATATTTTACCAGTTGACCAATGAATCATGAAAATTCACTTCTGTAAATGGGGAACTCATTAAACTCTTCAACAGGGCCTTAAACATTACTGTTTTAATTTTGGTGGCCAGAAAATACCCACCTGACCACACAGAGCTAAGAACATTTTGCATTGAGGTCATACAACTGAAGTATAAAAATATGAGCCCCAAATAGTCACAACTTTTCATCAAGGAGGTCACTAGGATTTCAGAGGCGTCATCTTTCACACCCATATCAGTACAGGTGGTCATAATCCTGTGTATGAAAAAGATCACAGAACTGCTTTTCAGCATGCTAGAAAGAGCTCTGAATGCTACCAAGTCAGCCTCTACTTCTCTGAAGATATGGCTATTGAACACTATGATGAGCAGCTGGTACCTGGTCCCCTTCATCCTCTAATGCACATGATTTCTGGGATTTTTTTGTCTAATGGATTTGGGGATCCCTTCATTTACTCTACTATTTCCAGGACTTTCTCCCTTTGAAAAATGAGGCTTAAGATCTTCCCTTTATTGCCCAAGGAGACCTGTCACCATGGGGGGAAAATAAGACATGCATGAACTTTGACCAAGGAAACAGTGATGCATCTTGGTTTGAGGTCTAAGAACCGGAGTAACAAGCAACTTTGAATGCCAATAATCTGTCTTCATACAGTCACCATACATGGAATGGCACCATTATTCATGCAAGGGCATGGAAGAGGAAGACAAACTAGAGAAGGTGGAGGCCAGAGACAGCCATCCAGGCTGTTGGAAGAATGTGAAGGTTGCTGCCGTCTCTCCCCCAGGTCCAAAACACGGTATGGATATTTTAAACCCCGAAGAAGACTTTGAAGCTGATGAGCAATGCTGGGACCTTTCTCCACTAAACAGGACACCATGGATCTTCACCATCTCCTTAAAGGTGTGTAGGATTTTCCCCTTCTGCCCAAGGGAGATGAGACTTTCACCTTCGATCAGAAGGCCTCTGAGTTCTGATAACTCACAAGGTTGCCAGAGCCTCCTCTCTTTCCAGTTTTCCTGACTCCTTCACTCTATATTGAGGGGGAAACCTCTTTACTAGGACAAAATATGCTCCCTTACCCAAGGGAGGATTGGATATTAATACTGCGTGAAAAGGTCTTCACACCATCCCATTCATACAAACTGAGACTCCAATATTCTTATCTATTAAAGAGCCTCAGAGCAAGGGGGCCTTGCACTAGTACTTTGGCACCAGATAGCTTAAGATCCACCCACTCTGCCCAAGGGGGAAGAAGGTATGACTATGACTGCTCTTCTTTGACCAAGAGGACTTCAGACCTTCTGTTTCTGCCTAAGTGGTTCTGGAACATGTCATTTTGGTGAAAAACAGGCCTCATAACTAGACCCTGTACCCAAGGGGGTTCACAGATCTTCACCCTTTCAAGGTGGCTTCAGGCATGCTTCCCTAACATGGAGTCCTTAGAGCTTCCCTTTCTGTCTGTGGTGAACTCACATCCACCGCTTCTAATTAAGATTGTCTCAGAGCTTCCTCCTCTAAGGGTGCCAAACAAATACCTTTTCAACCAACTGAACCTCACACCACTCTGCTTTATTCTCCCAGAGTAGAAGAAGGCAATTGGAAACCAATACTCAGGCCATCACCATTGAAGCTAGTCATTATAAAGGGAATGTCTCCTTTTTTCATTAAAGGACCTGCACAGCTGGACACAATCTGGAGGAAACGTCAATGGTCAGGACAGTCATTCAGCCTGCAAGAAGAGTGCTCTGATTGCTACCTGGACTCCCGAAAATTCCATTCAAGGCACAGATGTTTATAGCATGGGAGAACAGTTAGAAGCTTAAAAGGCAGTCCTGGAACTTTCTTCTACTTCCCAAGGTACCTGGGTCCTTCTCCTTCAGTCCCAAAAGACACTGCATGCCTTTTTTCTTCCAGTCTAGTCATGGAAGTTCCCCCTCTGAACATGGAAGTTCACGATTTCTCCTTTGTCCTAGGCAATCTCAGAGCTTCACCATCTGATAAAGGAGTATCATAATTCTCCTTTTCCCAGGAAAACTCACACATTTCTTTTTAATGAAAGAGCCATCAGAGCTTCCTCTAGGTCAGAGTGGGCCTCAATCCTTCCTATCTTAACAAGTGGTCTCAGGCATTACCCCTTCACCTAAGGAAGCATAATAATGACTGTCCTTGACCATGGGGACTCACACATTTCCTTTATAAACAAGGTGGTATTTTTCAAGTCCATATTATTTAGAGGGCATTGTGTGTTGCCTGATAAGCCCTATGGAACCCAAGAGCAGTCTCTTATTTCTATGGAGGACACAGATCTACAACTCTGAGAAAGCCGTAAACCTTTTCCCTCTGACCTGGGTGGATAGGACAGTATCCATATGACAAAAGGAACCTCCAACCATGCTGTTGTGAGGTTCTAGAGCCTGGAATCACATAATCTCTATTCAAGATAGTGAACAGAAATAGAGAAGATCCAGCCTTCATGCCAATTCCTGTGCAGCTGATCACAAACCTCAGGATGTTATAGAGACAGAGACTATTAAACAGCTCTATAAAAGTATGCTTAGATTGCTGTCATACCTTCATGGATTCTGAAAAATAGTGTTCTTTTAAGCTATGATGAGAAATTTGGAACCTGAGGGGGAACATGGCTATGAGGTATTGTTTGATGTTCTTCCACTGCACAAGGTAGCCTGGAACACTAGCTTATGTACAAGAGTAACTCGAACCTTCTTACTTTTCCCAACATTTCCTGAAACTTTCCATTTCTGATGAATAGGCAAAATACCTTCCCTTCCTGCCAAGAGGTTTTCACACTTACCTCCTATGACCCAAGAGGGTGTGGGTTCAGGCATTCTCCCTGAGGAGAAATTCACCTGAGAGTTTTCCTTTTCTACCTAGATGGGCCACTATGGTTAGAGTTCCCAGAAGCCAGAGGTAGCATGCAGAATCTGGAATCATGATGAATGCCTGGAATACAATCCTCAGAAATGTTGTGGTCTCATCATTCCTGTACACATCTGGTTGGTTCAACACAAATGTGAGGAATTAGTCTAGTTTGAGAAAGCCACACAAGCTATTCATGATTGCTAAGATTGCTGCCTGAAGTGGAATCTCATGAAGATTCCACTAAAGATATGGATATCAAATACTGTAAAGAACTGCATGCCTATGAGGCAAGATGAGGACCTTATTCCACTACATATTATATGAGACAATTCACCTTCTTCCCAAAGTGGCAATTGATTTCATTCCTATGATCAATGGTACTCCTTCACATTTTCCTAAGAGGGCCTCTCATTTCTCACCCTCATATGGGCCTCAGATCTATTTCTTTTTGCAAGGAACCTCATTACTTCCCTCTTTGATGAAGGGAGCATCAGACTTCCTCGTGGACCAAAAGGGGCCTCAGATCTTTCACATTTACCAAGCAAGGGTCTAGAAAGTTACTTCATATGAAGTAGCCTGAATAACTCCTTGTTCCTTTCTAGTGGGCAGCAGACCTTCCTCTTCTTATCAGAGATGCCACAGTCCTTGTCATTCTACCCAAGGTGCTGCATAGACAACTTCCTCTGTATAAGAGACAGTCAGAATTTCATGCATTGCCATAGTTGGCGGGGGGATACCCACAATCTCACTGCTTTGAAAGGGTGCTCTCAGTTATTCCCTTTCAGTTAAGGTGCGTGACACAAGTTGTCACTATGAAGGGGCCAACAGAACTGGCCCTTGTGAATTAAGAAGTCTCAGAATTTGATCCCATACTCAGGACGCTTCAGTCCTGTTCTCTTTAACCAACCAAAAGAATTTCATTGTATTCTCTTCTGTCCATGCTGGCCTCATACTTATCCTCTAACTTAGATGACCTGAGACCTTCCCTTAATGACCTGGGTACTCAGGAAAATACATTTGTGACCAAAGAGAATATAGACTACAGTGGGTTTGTATCTCAGGGCAAGTAACAATCTGAGCCCTAAACTCTTGCCATCAACCCTCAAGCAGGTCACCCCAATGAAAGGTTTCCATCTTCTGTCCTACACCTTTGCAGCTAATCATAAGACTGAGGAAGACATAGAGCCAGGGATTGCCATCCAGCCTATTAGAAAATGTTCAGACTGATACCCATCCTTCCTTGATGTTCCAAAAGGTATGGGTATTTTATACTATGATAAGTAGTTGAAAGCTGGTGAGGTATTGCCCAAATTTTATCCACTTGTCAAGGTAACCTGAGATCTTTACCTTATGCCTAAGTGGATGGGAAAAGTTCTTTCTCTGCCTCACTTTGATGCCTTCTGAATCTGGAGAAAGTGACCTTAGATCTTCTGCTTTCTACCCAAAGAGGGAACCTCACACTTAACCCCTCTCATTAAGAGAGGATGATATATTCACCCTTTGAACAAGGGGACATAGACCCACTGTAGTGGGATGTCCCAGAGCAAAGAGTAACAAACAAAGCCTTGAACCAAAACCATCTCCCTTTAATCCATCACCAGAAGTTGAATGGACACAACTTTCTTGCCCAGATCTAGGCAACTGAATACAAAATCTTGGAACTGACAAAGCTTGGACAATCATCCAGGCTGTTGCAATAATGCTGAGATGACACCTGGCCACCTAATGATTTCATGCAAGCTATGAATGCGCTAAACTGTGAAGAAGAATTGCAAGTGATAATTCAATAGGGGATCTTCTTCTAGTGCCCAAGGTAAGAGGGACAGTCACCTTCTGGTCAGGGGAGTATGGGAAATTCCTTCTCTACCACAATTGCTTGTCTTTTGATCCCAAAGAATGTAACCTTAGAATTTCTTCTTTTCCCCAAAAGGGTCTCATACATACTCTTCTTACAACTTAGACCTAGGATAATCTTTTGATCAAGGGGGTATCAGTCCACTCTGTTTTGATGTCTTAGAGCCCAAGAGTAACATGTACAGCTTAGAAACCATGCCATTATCTTCAATCAAGTCACCAGACATGGACTGGGCCCATCATGGCTGTGCAGATCTGGACAGATAAAGACAAACTGGAGAAGGCAACCAGGACTTGGAAATGAATTCAGGATGTTGAAAGAATGTTGAGGTTCTGCATCATTTTCCCCATATTCAACAATAGATATGGTTACTTTAAAACTCTGAAGACTTTGAAGCTGATGAGAAGCTCTGGGTCTGTGCTTCACTATGCAAGATACTAGGACACTGAATTCTACCCAAGGGTGAAGGGTACACTCTCACTCTGTTTAACAGGATGCAGACCTTCACAATTGCCCAATAAAGTCTCTGAGTTTCTGTCTCTCAAATGTGTTCCAGAGCTTCCTCTCTTTTTGAGTTACCTCAGTCCTCACCTTACTGAATGGGACATCAGACCTCTCTCCTAAGAGAAAGGCTGCCTTAAACCTTCCTTGATGACTCATGAGAGGCTTAGATATTAATATTGTGGGAAAGTACCCTTAAAATTTCCCATTCTTACCAACTGTGTGTCAGGACATTCCATTTCTCATAAAACAGAGTGGGCCACACTCCCTCTGTACATGTGAGCATTGCAACTTTCTACTGTGTCCAAAGTGATGTTTATGATCTTTCTACTTAGAGTATGAATACTTCAGACATTGCATTTCTGTGTAAGGAGGTCTGGGACATGTGATTTTGGTGGAATAGTCCTCAAAACTGGACCTGTTGGCCAAGAAGGTCCCAAATCTTCACCTGTCCCCAAGGGGACCTCACATATACCCCTGTGAGCATGGAGATTAAAGAACTTCCTTTCTGTTAATGGTGACTTCACACATGCCTCTTCTAACTAAGATAGTCTCAGAGCTTCTTCCTCTGACCAAAGAGCCAAGCAAATACTTTTCCAAGTAACTGGATCTCAGATCACTCTGATTTTAGATCATAGTACATAAGATAGTATACTGAAACCAAAACTCAGGCCATCTGCATTGAACTTGATCACCAGAAAAGGAATGCCCACTTCTTTCATTCATAGACATGCACACAGACTTGAGGAAACATGGAAGTCTAAGACAATCAGTCAGTCTGTTGTAAGTGTGCTTTAGTTGCTGCCTGGACCACCGAAGAGACCACCCAAGGTATGGATCTCTGTAATGGGAAGAACAGTGGGCGCTAGTGAGACAGAGCTGAAGACTTCTTCCGGTCTGCAAAGCATCTGGGACTTTCAAATTCTGACAAAAGGGGGAACTGGATGTTTCTATTCTCTCAAACATTGCCAGGAACTATCCCTCTACTCAAAGAGGTTCAGACCTTCACTTTTTTCAACAAGGATTTAGAACTTTTCTCTATGATAAGCGGGGGGGCACCTAGATTCCCCTCTTTTCAAAAGAACATACAATTTCCCCTTCAGATGAAGGCTCATTAGAATTTCTGCTTGGACAAAAGTGGTTCATAGTCTTTTCCTCTTTTAACAATGGAACACGAGACCTTCCCTCTGTCTAAGAGGTGCAGGTGCATCAGAATTGCTCAATTTGACTAAAGGGATGTCAGAAATACCAAGAGGATCTCAGATATGTTCCTGTGATTGACATTTTTCTTGATTTCTACTGGGAACCTCAGAGCATCTTCTTATGCTCATGTGGTCCTCACCTCTGAATCTGAAGACTTACACTTTCTCCTTTTCTTCAGTCTCATGACACTAGTAACACATTATTACAACCAAATTGATCTTGATCCATTCTGTGAGGTTCAAGAGCCTGAAATTCTGGTCATGTGCCTTCACACACAGATGAGGAGATGAAGAATCCCTTTGCTTCATCTCCACACCTCTCTAGGTCATAATAAGCTTCAATAGGACATAGAGAATCAGAATGCCATTAACACCAATGGATATTCTCACATAGATGTCAGGCCTGCCACAGAATCCTCAAAGATATGACTATTCTAGGTTGTAATATAGAATCAGATGCTGATGATCAGAAGTCCCCAATATTTTCTCCATTGCATAACAGAGCATCAGAACTTCATTTTCTGCCGCTGGGGGATGTCAGACCTGATTATCCTTTCCAACTGTACCTCTGACTTCCTCTGATGATGAGTATGGTCATAGACCTTCAACTTCTGTTGAAGTAGGCATTTAGTGTGTTCCACTGACCTAGGGGGCCTGATATCTACCCTATGAAATATTTTAAACATGCATTTGTGCTGGATAGCTTTGGTGTCAGCTTGACACACCTGAGTAAAGGGAGCCCTAACTGGGAAATTGCCTACAATGGACTGCTCTGTGGCCATTTCTGTGGGACATCTTCTTGATTGTTGAGTGATGCAGGAGGGCCCAGCCCACAGTGGGTGGTGCCACCCCAGGCAGATTGTTCTTTATTGTATAAGAAAGCAGGTTGAGCATGAGCCAGAGGATCAAACCAGTAAGCAGCATTCCTCCACGACCTGTACTTTAGCTCCTACCTCCAGGTTCGTTCCCTGACTTCCTGCCTTGGACTGCCTTAGTGATGAACTGTGACTTGGGAGATGTGAGCCGTATAAAATCCTTTCCTCCCCAAATTGGTATTGGCCAGAATGTTTTGTCACAGCAATAGAAAGCAAACTAAAACACATATCTAATATTAAGACTAGAGTTTAGCTCTGAGAGGGAATCATGTTTGTCTTTCTGGTTCTGGATCATCCCACATGGCATGATTGTTTCCAGTTCCATTCACTTACCTGATAATTTCATAATTTCGTTATTGTAGGAGCTGAATAATAGTCCATTGTGTATGTGTAGCATACTGCACATATCCATTTATCAAAATATAGACAGCTAGGCTTTTTCCCGTTCCTGGATATTGTGAAAAGGGCAGCATTGAACATGGATGAGCAGGTAGCACTGGAGGAGGATTTAGCCTTTTGGTATATGTCCAAGAGTGATATTTCTGCATTACATGAAAAATTAATTTCTAGACCTTAGTAGAATCTCCACACTGATTTTCATAGTGGTTACACCATTTTGCCCACCCACCCACAGTGGGTAAGTGTTCCTTGCTGGCATTTGTCATTATCTGAACAGGGAGTTTTCTAAAGATGAAATTCAAATTGATAAGAAATATTTCAAAATACTCAACATCTTTGTTCATCAGGGAAGGCAAATTGAAATCACTTTGAGATATCATCTTACCCCACTCAAAATGGCCAAGTTCCAAGATCTTTATGTCTTAATGGGGGCTAGTAAAGCATGCTTTTTCTTTCTTATTGGAGAGGCTGTGAGAAATGAAAGATGCTGATTTTACTTTTTCTTTTGTTACATTTATCTGTTCATTTTGAGTGTGTGCATGTGTGGGGTGCGTGTGCCATGGCACATGTGTGGAAGTCAGAAGATAAGTTTATGGAGTAGGTTTTTTTTCCACCATATGTGTTTCTGTGACCAAGTACAGGTTATCAGGCTTGGCAGGGAGCACCTTTCTCTTCTGATCCATATCACCAAGACTAACACAGTGTTTTAAGCTTACCTAAAGTATTATAAAGCTCTTATTTCCCAAATGTATTTAATATCATCACTATTACCTGCTCTCTTTTGAACACATACCATTAACTGTATATTTCAGAATTTTGATTCACAAAGTTGTGTTTTTTGGATGGGGTGTAATTGGGGGTAAGTCCTGAAGACACAAACCATCAATGGATAATACTATTGTCAGGGGAATGGGTTCTATGGGAGTGGGTTTCCCATTTAAAAATATTTTATTTATTATTTTATTTTATGTGTATGAATGTGTTGCCTGCATGTGTATAAGTGCACTCATATAGTGCAATGCCCATGGAGGTCAGAAGAGAGTATTGGATCCCCTGGAACTGGAGTTGCAAATAGTTGTTAGCTGCCATGTGGGTGCTGGGATTGAACCTGGGTCCTCTGCAAGTGCCGTCAGTGCTCTTAACCGCTGAGCCATTTCTCCAGCCCAAGTTTCCCACTTTTGCTTTCTGTCTCTCTCTTGGCCTGCTGATTTCTGTCACAGGCATTTGTCAGAATTCTGGCTTCTTATTCTTTTTAAAAATTATTAATTAACCTTTCTTAGACAATTAACCATGCATAAGCAACACACAATGACCACCTTCACTCTGCTCTTCCCTAGTACCCTACCCAGCTCTCCACACTTCCCATGAATCTCTTCTTCACATTCATTACTATTCTTTCTGTGTGTGTCAAACTGTGACCAGAGCTGTCTGTGCAACTAGGGCTTTGGAGGTATATGTTAGAGCCTGGTGGGCTGATCAGTTGGTACACAGCTATAGGTGCTGCTAGAGGAATGTGGAAGATTTTAGAAGTTTGGATTAGAAAAGCAGTTGAATCTATAAGCAAAGCTTAATGGGATCCTTTCTAATAGGATCTTGGAAGAAAGTAGGGCTGAGAAAAAACAGTTCCAGAAGGAAAGGACTTAAGAAGCACTTGGGATATTTTGAATTTTCCCACAGCCTAAAAGCTTGCTTGTGGCTAAATTCAAAAGTAATGAGCTAATTTCTTTCATGGAGGAAATTCTAAGACAGTATAATGTTGAATTCGTGGTGTGGTAATGAATGGTAAAGATTATGGATCTCTACAATGAAAAAGAGCAAGTGGGGCAGCAAGGAATACAGAATGTACAGTTTGTATTGAAAAAGAGCAGCAGAAAGATTAATGTTGGAGCCAAGGCATGTGCTGAAGGAGAGGCTCTTTTTGATAGGGTGAATAAATAAAGCCTTTAAGAAGAGGCCTAGAGATTTGCACTTAAACAATGGAAATAGTACCCTTAGGGCAATACTCAGCCCAGCTAAGCTTCCTTGTCAAAGGTAAAATCCTAAGGAGTTTTCTCCCTGAAAATTGCAACTGACAAAAGCTGTTAGTAACGTGGATGAAGCAGGCCAGGGTCCATCCTAACCTGGCAACTAAATTTAGCAGTGTTGTTCATGTGGTGTTGGCTTTAGAGGCATGAAAGATGCAAGAGTGAAAGGGTCATTGGGTCTTCCTCCACAGTGTCAGAGAACCGTGGAACCCAGGCTGTGTATATCAGGGGAATCCCTGAATAAATAAGGCCCTGACAGGCCACTGCATGAAGCTGTGAAGATGAAACCTGGTTGGCAGTGGAGAACGCAAGAGGATGTTGAAGATACCAGAGCCATGAGACATCTGCCAAGGAGAGATGCATATAGGGAGTGGATGCATATGTTATATGCAGCAAAGCTTGAGGGCTAAGCATCTAAGCCCTTTAGAAGTAAATCCCCAAAAGCTAGGCATGGAACTACTAGATTTGATGTTTGCCTTGCTGTTTTTCAGGCTTGTTCTGCTTCAGTGTTTTCTCACTATATCCCCATTCTTCCATTTTGGAATAGGAATGTGTATTTGGTTCTACTGTATGTTGGAAGCATGTACTTTGTCTTTTGACTTCACCGGGGCTTACAGTTAAGAGATTGCCTTGAATCTCAGAAGAGACTTTGGACTCTGGACTTCTGAATAGTATTTTTTTACAAGACTTCTTGATAAAGAAATAGAAATCCGTATCAACAGATACAGATAGCTTTATTAGCTACAAGGGGCAAGCACCCTTCCTCAAGGAATGGAGGTTGTGCATCAACTTGTGGGAGGACTGGAATTTATAGATAGGCCCAGAAAACTTGAGAAAGGGGGTTCTGCCTTCCGGGAATCCCCAAAAGTGGGCCATGCCTTCTTGGGTGTGTGTCCTTTTCCTTCCTAGGCTCTGGGAAGGAGAGATGGGGAGTTCTGATAGGGGGTTGATAAGGAACTGGATCTACAAGGAGGCTGATTAGGAACCAGATGTCTTTTGCTAGGAACCATGTGTTCTGAAATAGATGTATCTCTCCCCTAGAGTAGGGGGGCAGGGTAGAATATGGTCAGTTTTTTCTGTCATTTGTCAGGCTGATTTTCCTTCATTCCAGACCCTGAAGACATAAAAAGAAATGCACATGGTGTCCTTTTTTTCTTAACTGAGAGAGAGTCCTCTGGTGCCATGGAGCAGGAACATAGCCTTAATTTGGTCTCAGGCGGCCTCTTGGGCAGTCATACAGGCTGTTAAGACAGAAGATTCTGTAAAAATGTTTAGAGAAGACAAAAGCAGATTGAGTACAATAGTCTCGTTTCTCAATAGTCAATAAGGGTTTAGTGGAGGGAGGAGAATGGGAAGATAAGTTGGTCAGTCCAGTTTTCATTCCAGGTGTCCAGGTCCATCAAGGTCCTGGTCAGGTCCTCAACATGCCTTCCAGGAAAAGAGCATTACCTCAGAAAAAAGAGAGATATCAAGAAAATGAGACCCCTTATTGGCATCCCCAGCTAGGTATGGCAGAACTAGAGACATTGTTGGTTTAGGTAGTTCTGGCATCCCTAGCCTCAGGTAGGGACAACTTTACTGGCAGACCCAAGGGAATTTCTAGCTCTAAGCTGGAAAGAAGCTGGTCACTTTTCTTTTGGGGTCTTTGCCCTAAAGCTGTTAGCCAGCTTCTACTTCCTGCTCTCATCCCTCCCGCTATGAAGAGGTTACCTTAATTGCCAATAGGGAATTGGGCCACATATTGATCTGTCTTCTTCTATGCTGAATAGGGGTGCAGAATGTGACAATTGGGGTACCCCTTCAGTGTGTCCCTCTAAAAGACCACAAAAGTGTGTAGCTGTTAGTTCTAGAGAGAAAAGAGAGTCCTTGACTGGTGCCTGGGAGGAAGTATGAAGAAGTAAAGGCAAAAGTAGGTGGCATTACAAGTTCTAGGCCGAGAACCAGGACAAGTCAGAACACTGTGAATTTTAATGTCCATATCAATGTCTATGAGAATTTCTTGATGAGGACTTCCAAAAGTATCCATCTATTGAGTTCCTTCTCATTTTTCTTTTGGTTGCTACAGCTGGACATGAGACTGATGAACTGAAGATTTGCTTTTAGGCACTTTGATAGCTGTGGCTAGAATCACAGTGTGAATTCCATCCCAAATGGCTTTCTAAACAGGGAAATAAAAGAAATTTAGCCAACATTTAGTCTTTAGATAAAAACAATAGTGGGCCGGTCTCCCTTAGCGGGAGGTAGGTACTACAGTATTGAATTGGGTCAAGTTCTGAAGTCATATGGGAGTAGTATATTCATTATCAAGGAAAAATTTTTCGTGAGGATTTTGTAAATAACATCTCATGTAAACTGAAGCCTAATGTCTGGTAAGCACAATCACTTAGACTCTAAAAGAAACACCCTGATCACTTTAATCTTCGGTTATACATTCGTTTGGGGTATTTAAGCCCATACAGTTAGCCCAAAATAACCAAATTGAGATTCTGATCCTCGAGGGTCACTTGGGCTTTGTGGGAAGCCCCTGGCACCTCTGGCTGTCCTTTTACCAGTTCCATCTACATGAGGCTATATCAAAGGTCCTGCTTGATCATGGTTTTACTTGGCAGCATTGAGGAAACTTTCCTCTCTGTTGATCCTCCACTTTGTAGACTTCACACTAGTTTGAGTCTGTCTAGTGGGGTCTTATGTCCTCTCTTAACAGGAGGACAGGTGACTCATCACAGTTACAGGAAATTCTGAGATGCTCCACAGTCCCCTAGGATTTAGTTGACCTTAGAGAGCAAAAGAACAAAAATTTGTCCCTTTAAGTTCCACTGACCAGTTTAGTATAAGCCTTTATATATGGCTAATAAACATCCAAGAAGGTCAGTTACACCACTCTGGTACTTTTAATTACTGTGTACAAAATCCAAACATTCTTGAATAAACCTTGACTGGACATATATTCTGTTCCATAATTTAGCCTTTCTAATAACTAATTTAAGTAAAAGTTTGACTCGACTTTGACCTTAGAAATGTTAAGATTACTTTACTGGATTTAGGTACATAAAAGACTGTCCAAAGCATGTGAAAAGGGTGGCCCTAAGTCAGATAAAGAAAAAACTTAACATCATTGTTTAAGCAGGCATAGCCCAGAAAAGAGATTTTAAAAGAATTTTCTTAGGTCTGTCTCAAATGAAGGCTGTTATACCTCTAACAGAAGTAGTCTCCTTTCTTTCCCAGCCCCTTATACCATGGCTTATAGATTTTCAGAAGGTGGGGGATAATCATATCACATAAGTATAGAAAAGGAATAAGCTGATCAGGATTCAGACCAAGCTCACCAAAGCTGTTTCCTTCTGGCCTGTACCCATCTAGCTCCTCTTGAACCAAATTATCTTGTTATGGGCAAAAGAAAACATCAAAAGTAACACTTATATAATACATGGAGACATAAAAGATCTTTCCAGGAGCTACAGGTAACCCTAAAACCTGTCTCCATCCATTTAAGATAAGACTGTAACTGGGTATACGTTACAAACCAGAGTAGACTGAAAAATTTTCACTGCAAGAGCAATTATTATAATAACGACTCTGCATCTTTATAAACCTGTTCAAACCTTCAATAAACTTGCTCAAACATTCTTATTCCTTCTATTTGGAAACATTCAGCTACAACCTAGAAATCTTTAAGATGTTTATATTATACAAAATATATCTAAAGCACAGAGATAAGTAATTTTTTTAATCCTTGGAATAAAGAGTTTAAGCAACTCAGAACAATGAAAATTCCATAGCAGAAATTGTTGCCTGGAGCGGGAATAATCATCTCTCAAAATTAAATTATATCCTCAAGTAATAGGAACCATGTTGTAGAACCAGAATTAAGATAAGTAGCAAAGAGGTGACATTTTGACCAGAAAAAATATTTTTGGATTAATTTAACAATTCTAGTTTACACGAGAACTTAATTATAAGTCAATTTGATATCAAGGAAATAACTTTTCTAAAAACGTAAGTTCATGGAGACCATGCTTACATGCACAATTATATATAAGAGATTTTTAGTAACCAAGATTTTGAAATTACTCATTGTTGAGATAGCAGTTCCTGTTTTTCTTATTGTGAAGAAGAAACAACACAAAGATCTCCAGACAAAGAAAATGTGGAAAAAGGGAAATGAATTTGGCAGGGTAGATTTTACTTTTGAATAAGGGTGCATTGCATGGGTCAGTCAGATTCAGTTTAAAAGAATCTGCTTAAAGGAAGGAGAGCTTTACTGACCCAGGCCATCAGGTTCAGTAATGCATTAGGGCCTTCCCTTAAACAAAAGTCTTACAATGTGTAATGGGATTAAAAGATTAGAATTCTTTGTCATAAACCAAATTCTAATATTACATAAATCAAAGGTGATAGGAAGGACAGTAAAAAAAACATTAAGACTTCAGATTAAGAACAAAGTTTATCCGGGTGCAATGGTGTACACCATTAATCCCAGCACTTGGGCAGCAGAGGCAGGTAGATCTCTGTGAGTTCAAGACCAGTCTGGTTTACATAGTGGGTTCCAGATCCACTGGGGCTATGTTATCTTAAAAAGACCAAAAACAAAACAAAACAAAAACCAATAAAGTTTAAAAGCAGTTATTCTGAACGAATTGTTATTGTCTCATTATGTCTCAGGCTGTTCTGTTGGAGGCAAGAGACTGTCTTAAAGCATCTTAGGGATCAGGACTTATAATGTACCCCAGAAGAAGTCACGTATTTGTCCCAAGTACCAAAGTATGGATGAGTCTAGAGTATTAAAAAATATTTTAAAAAATATTTTTAGTGAATCATTGTGTGTTTCATATAGAACATGTCAATTAGTCTTAATAATCTTTGTACCCTCTTTCCCCGCTGCCATCTCTCATAGCCCCCCAACTGGAATCCATACATTTTTTCATCTGTGCTATGGTCTATAGTGTCAAGTTAGTGTCCCCAAATGACCTCAGTGCAGGTTCATCCACTGAGGTCTAGCCCATCTATCCATTTTAGGAAGACTAGCTCATCTTCACCAAACAGTAATCAGTTGCCAATGTTTCTTAAGCAAAGTTGGGGTCTGCTACCCATTTCCCTAGTTCCAGGCAGTAAATATTATGAATAAAGCTAAAATCCAAAATGATATTTGCCAGAGTCGAACAGTACCTGAAGCGGGGAGTGAGGATTAAGAAAAAGCAAGATTTGAAGAAGGTTGAGACACATGATTAGCTGTACCAGGTACCAGTGAAACAGCACACAGGAACATGGGATCAAGTCAGTCAGGTAAGGTTAGACTAGGCCCTTTATTGAAACCAGAGATAAGAAAATGTTTGAAATAAAGTAGACCATTTACTAAGGCTTTTGGGAACTGCAACTTGTGGTAAGGAGCAGGAAAAGACCACTTTGATCCTGGTGCTGCAGGCCAAGGTTGTGGCTGGAGCCGCAGAGAAAAGACCTGCAGACAGCAGACCACAGACATGAAAGGCCTACAAATGCCATAGACAGAAGTGGGGAGGGATGGCGGACAAATGCACAAAATGCTTGCCAGTTGCCAGGAGGCAGAACTGGAGGCCAGAGTGAACCAGAATTTGCCCAGTGGGGTGGAAGCAGGAGCGACATGTTCTGCTGTCAGCATTTACGTGTGAGTGGGAAAGTTAAGGCAGGGTTGGCAAAGAGAAGGGTAAGCTCATTGAGTTAAAAAAAAAAAGTCTGGATGTAGGGGATCTCAAATTAGTTGTTTGTTTCGGGGTTGGGATACTGAAATAAAAAAGTGTTGAATTCAGGCCATCAGTTGGTATTTACACCAGATTTCTGTTGAGAGTCTAAGCAGGTTGTCCAGCCTGAGGTCTCCCAACTGGAGGCTTTTAAAATTTGATCTCAGGCAGGCCGATGGGATGTCCTTGGGAACTAACAATTTGGAGCCCATTTTGGGGACGATTTTAGTGCAGGGTAAGGTTTAGAGGTGATAGTTCTGGTCATCTGGGTCATCACCCACTGTGCGGAGGACAGTTAGAGGAGTGTCAAAATTTTCAGAAGTGAGCATCCCACGTTGTGAAGATTCAAGAAAGGAGGCAATGGTCAGAGTGGGGACGACCGGAGTCCTAACTGGGGCTGAGATCTGAGGGGCTTCTGCATCAGGGTGGTCTTACCTTACCCAGATGAATGGTGTGTGAGTGCATCTGGGAAAATGATGAGGAACCTCTGATCTGGAGGTTGGACGTAATAGGAGAGTCAAGAAAACTTTTTAAAAATTTGGGAATGAGTTTACTCAGGAAACCAATAAAATCCCAGCATGAGATTTGCACCATGCACGTAGGCAGAAGCTACACAAAAATGTAGTCCAGAGTCGAGGTTTTCAGGTCAGGCTGGCAGCTGTTGGTCCAGTAGTGAAGTGGCAAGGTGCTTGACCTCTTGATAGGACCCAGTATGAAGGAGGAGAGAGAGAAGAGAGGAGAGAGGGGGAGGGAGAGATATCACCCAAAGGGAAGGGCTGTGGCTCAGGACCCCAAAAGCCTTGCTGGTTTTCAGCACCAAATGTTAGAACTCAGTTTGAAAAGGCTACTTGATAAAGAAGTAGAAACTGACCTGAACAGATGCAGATAGCTTTATTAGCTATGAGGACCTAGCAACCTTCCCATGGGAATGAAGTTTGTGTGTCCGGATTGGGAGTGGTCTGGGATTTATAGATGGGCCCAGAAAATTCCAGAAAGGAATTTTCCAGTTGTACCTTACTGGAACCCCAGAAGGTAGGTCACGCCTTCTTTGGTGTCCCACAGCTCCTGCATAATACATTCCTGTGTTGTTTCTAATTTTTCATATTTGTTTGAGTGGTCTAATTTCCTTACTCTATCTTCAAGACTTTGAGATTCTGTTTTCTGCTTGATTCATTCTGCTGGTAAGAATTTCCCCTGTCTTTTCTAATTGGGTTACTGAATGTTTCAATTCCATCTTAGCCTCAGCTTGAGTTTTCTTCAGCATTTTTCTTTCATGAATTCACTTTTCAAATCTGGAATTGTTTTTGTCATTTCATTTAGCCATATATTTGTATTTTCTTGAGCTTCAGTCAGGAGTTTATTCCTCTCATCTTTGAGTTCCTTAAGGTGTTTGTCTGAGTGTTCTTGAAAACTATTCAATTATTTTGTCATGTTTATGATTGTTTTTTCAAGTGCTGTGCTCTGTGGTGTTCTTACTATTGAGCATTTCTACAGGACTACTGGGATTTGGTCAGAACATGTTATTTTGATTTTTCATATTATTTGTGTTTTTGTGATGTGACCTGGGATTGATCTCTTTTGTTGGTCATGTGTCTGATAGGAAATTCTAGCCTGCCTTTGTTGAGTGGAACTTTGTCTCTGTTTTATTGTCATAGCTTGGTTCATTTCAGATTGAGTATCAATAGTGAGTTTGTCCTTCAGATTTCCACTTTTGACTTTTTATCAGAGGGACACTGGTGATTCTAGGCTGACCTGGAACACAAGAAGCACCTCCAGGGTCTAGTCAAAGATGTAGAGGCATGGCAAATGGAGTCTTAATTATATTTTTAATTTTTAAAATTACAGGTATATTTGTGTGTTTGCCTATGTGGGTATGTGTGCATTAGTACAGGTGCCAGTGGAGGCTCAGAAGAGAGACAGAGAAGGTTTTACACTGAACCTAGAGCACAGTTTTTTGGCTAGACTGACTGGCCATTCAGTGCCTGGAATCTTCCTGTCTTCACCACCCCAGTAATAGGATTACATGTACTTACCACTACATTGCTTCTATTATGTTGGTCCTAAGGATCAGATCTCATGTCCTCATACTTGTGCAGGAAACACTTTACCCACTGAGCCACATACCCTTGTTTTTCTTCTTGGTCACCCATGAGTATTGTCATGGATATGCGTTCAGATAAGATGTCTGTGTCACATATAGGGTGAGGACAGGGGAATTCTGTTTCTGGTGGTACTATAAAGTCTAAACATGTTATATATCTAGGAGTTTATTTTAAAGGGAAAATGTGTGGTAAGTGGAAGGTGTTTTCATATAACACAGTATATATCCTGTGCTTCGGAGAGTGATTCACAACAGAGTGTACTAGATAGTGGATTGACCTTTGAATGGCTGTTGGGCATAATGTAAGGTGGGCCTAGCCTAAGGCCACCTGCTAGGAGGAATAGAGGAATGGCTCCTGTGGGTGTAGCATTCTGCTCTGGCCAGTTGTGAGACCAGCATCTGGAAAGTACTTGCCTACCTGGAGACAAACTTACTATTGGCTGTATTTGGGACCCCACCCCATAAGGTCATTGGCTATCCAGACCTATAAGAGCTTGTGCACCTATTCAATAAACGAGTGTGCAGTGCCACGCGCTTGGCCTGCTTCCCGTCCAACCCGGAGTCTGCGGCTTGACTCTGCGTCTACTCACCCTCAACCCCTCGGGTGGGCCCCAAGTGGTGAGACACTATGGAAACGAACACGACTATAAATGGCAGTGCTATACAAATGAGACTGGGTCAAGTAGGACACACATGCTGTGAAGGCCTTTCACTAAAGGCCTTTGCATGATGACACAGAGCAAAGTGGAGCAGGAAGAGGAAAGATTGAGTCTTGACATAAATTTTCTAAGCATGATCATGAAGGTTCTGCCTTCATTACCGGGTTACTATGGTGCTGAATGCATAATGGTGTAACTGTGGGAATCTGATGGAATTTTGGAGGTGGCTTCTGTTTGGAGGAAGGAAGTAACTGGAATTAAATTATTGGGAACTATAATATCTTGCTACCAATCTCTCTCTCTCTCTCTCTCTCTCTCTCTCTCTCTCTCTCTCTCTCTCCCCTTTCTGACCACCATAAGGCAAGGAGCTTTACTCCACCCCTAAACCCCACTGTGAAGCTCTACTAAATGCCAGGTGAACAGGAATGGAGCCATATGTTCATGAACTGAAATACATGAGACAAAAATTTAAAACTACTTTTAAGATGTTTATAACTCTTTTCTTAAAATTTTTAAAATTAATTTTAAGTGTATAAGTGTTATTCTTGCATGCAAGTATATGTGTCGTGTATGTCCAGTGCATCCAGAGGTCAGGAAAGGGCATTAGAACCCGTGGAACTGGAGTTACAGGTAGTTGTGACCCACCATGTGGGTGCTGGGAACCAAACTCAGGTCCTCTGCAAGAGTACTAAGTAGTCTTAACTGCTGAGCCATCTCTTCACCCCCAAGTCTCTCCTTTTAAGTTGTATATGACACTGAAGCAGAAGGTAAGATTAATACCCTCATAATTTTGGTCAAGACCTGAACTAACCCAGGATCATTTTCCAACTGTTATCTAAAAAGTACAATTTTGATCAATATGATGAACACAAATCATGAATGAAAAAGAACCAACTAGGATGTGGCAAATTCATTGTGATTTTCTCCAATTTCCAGAGTGTGCATAGCCAATGAATACCATCCACTTATTAGAGCCTGACCTCCCCATCTTCTGCTGCTGAACACAGCAGGCACCTTTGCAGCACAGGGCTTTTACATATGACCTTTAATTTGCATACAGTGCTGGACCCTCTGCCTGCATGTGCATGAACGCAAGATGCCCTTTTGTTCTTACGGATCCCTTCACAAAATCCTTTGTATTAGTATACAGTGTTCTTTTAAGAAATTATGGTTACTGATATATTCTATATGTGTATCTGCTCAGTAAAAATAATAACCATAATAACTCAGTATCACTTAAATGCTTCCTTTCCTGCAAAATGGAAAGAATGTTGAAATTTTCAGTTGGTTCATTTTAACTTGGGAATATATAAAAATATGAGCTAAGGTTAGAACAAGATAATTTCCAAGAATAATTTAGAGAGATGACATAGGGGCTAGTATTAGATTAGAAAATAAAAATGAATCTTCTCTCTAGTTTTCTGAACTGTAAAAGATTCAGAAAATAAAAATAGATGGCCTGGGAACACAGATAAAACCAAGACCGACTGTCTATAAAATATTGTGGTTTTTGTTTTTTAAAAAGTACTTTATATGTGTATGAATGTATTGCCTTGCAGGTGTGTATGTGCAACCATGTCATGCAATGTCCACAGGGGTCAGAAGAAGGCTTTGAATCCCCTGGAACTGGAGTTACAGATGCGACTAGGTCATATATTTTATCATAGAAATGTTTAAAGTAATTAAGACAGCAATTATGTCAATAAATTTAGAGAACTGATAGTAAAGTTAATCTACAATATTGAATGAATCCTCTGAAAACAAGGAATAGAAGAAAACATGTGTCAGTTGATGCTTGATGAATAGACAAAGTATAGTAGCAAGTTATACTCAAGGAATCCCACTTTCAGATCTTGAAAGAACAAAACAAGTAAGACAAATAAACAAAGAACCTTGGTATTATTGATAGTAGACTTGTTTTGTGGCTAGCAGAGAGAGAAAGAGAGAGAGAAAGAGACACAGAGAGAGAATCTAAAAATTGAAAACACACAAAATACCACAGTTATTTGCAAATGTTATTATTATTATACAATAAACCCATCAAAGGAACTAAGAAGATATTGTCATGACTAGTACAGTTGACTAGGATGTTGCAAAATACGACCAATATCTAGAACTTCTCTGTCTATGTGCCAGCACCAAAGGTTACTTATGACATGTGAACATAGCACTAAGAATGAGGAACAATTGATGTACAAAGATTTTCCACATGTACTTTGGTAAAGCAAACCCAGGATACTTTTAATTAAGTTCTGACATGAGGGTATTTAGGGTTCACCAATATTATACCTTCACTTGAACCCAGGCGTGAAGAGTTGCGATTTGGGAAGTCTTGGAGATTCTGCCTTGCTCAGCCTGTGTAATACAAGGTCTAACAGGCACATTTACAGCACTCTGTTCTCAGTGTGATGTTCCTGTTCTTGGAGTATGCTTTATACAGGATTCTTCCATAGTCAGCCCCTTTGGTCAGGCCACTCCTTTCCCAGAAACTGAGGATCTGGTCAGCAGACAGAAACTACTACTCTAGGTTAAGTGTGCTCCAGCCTCTCTCATCCCTCCCTGGTCATCCTTTCCTGACACAGGTAGGCTTGAATTGTTCCTTAATTGTTAGCGCAGCAATCATCCTAAAAATATTTGTTAGTGTATATTCACAGATAGATTGGCACAGAACTGCTTCTGAAAATAGCAGTCACTTTATTGATTTAAGGTTTTCAAGTTAGTTTGCTTTAACTGATAATTAAAATTTCATTTAATATTTGTTTAATAAAGATGTGCCGAACAAGCAAAATGGAAGAGCAAAATTTCAGTTTGAGTTGAGACATTGATCCATCAATATGTTAGCCCATTTGTGCGGCTTTATTGAAACATTACAGACTAAAGGACATATAATAGACATTTATTGCTCACAGTTCTGGATGGTGGAAGTCCACAGCTAAAGAGTGGCAAATCTTGTTTCTGATAAGGACTGATTCCTGGTTCATAGATGGAGCCTTTTTGCTGTGTCCCCATAGAGTAAAAGGGACAGAGACTTCTCTGTGGTTTCTTTTATAAGGACACTAATCTCATTGGTGAGGCTCCACCTTTATGACTTCATTACATCTGTAGGACTCCATCCCCTAACACCATCCCGTTGGAGTAAGGATTCAGCACTGGGGAATGGGGCAGATAATCTGTCCATTACAGATTAGAGAGAATTTATCACTGTATTAGTTTATCTGGGAATCCACAATAAAGTACCACATAGCAGGAAACTTAGAAACAACAGACACATATTGTTCATCTCCCTATGACCCGAACTTTTGACATCATTGCATAATATGTTTCCATATTTTGGGAATACAGTCTGTGTCAACAAATTATTGTACCTAGGCATTTTCATGTTAGGAATCATATAGATCCTTGAAAGTTTATGCTACTCATAAAAATCTATATATGAAAGTTTTAGTGAGAAGATCTAGTGTGAACCAGTAAATGTAGTGGTCAGATTCAAGATGGCCCTGGAGATCCTTGTCCTGGTTTTCAGACCCTTGTGATATCCCTTCTCTATGAATGTGGTCAGGGTCTGAGAACTGACTTTACCTATGGTGGTGTTGGTGGGGCATCACTCCCATGATTGCATTCCATAAGACTGACATCCATCTTGGAAAGAGAGTGTCTCCTCCTTGCTGATATCAATAGGTAATACAGGAGCGAGAAACTAAAGACAATACCTAAGATTTGAGGGTGACTTCTTGCCAGGGGCAGGAAAAAACCCAGCAGTATGCTATTGGAGAAGAACTGAATTTCATCAACTATCATGTGACCTTAGAAAGGATGCTCAACTAAATCCTCAGTCTTGGTTTACTGTGATTGCAGACTTGTGAGAAATCCTGAAAATACAGTCCATCTGCACTGTGTCCTGGCTCATGATCTGTAGAAAGTCTGAGGTGATAACACTGTTTTAGTTTATGTTAGTGTGTAGCTATACATATAGGCACCAAGTTGAACCAATACAGGAAGTTATTAGATACAGAGTTGCACAGTGAGAATCCCTTCCTACAGAGGAAAATTCTTTTAAGGTATAATTGTAGGATATTGAGGTTAAACTGTGGTACTTTGGGAATGACACTTAGGACTGGCAGGTCTACATGCAGCCATGCTCCTGGCCTTGCAAACAGACAATTGTCACAGAAAACTCTACTTTCATGCTATAGAATCACACAGATCTTCAGTCACAGACTTAATACATTCTGTCTACAGATTTCAAGTCAGAAAAATATCTCAGACATCATTCTTTATTGTTCCTTCTCAAATTATCACTTATGAATGAGGATGAGATTCAAGCCTCATAAGGCCAGAGAGGAAGATGAATGGAGGCAATTAGGAAAGGTTAAGTGGGGAGGACAGTTAAACTGGTCAACAATGAAGTTTCAACATAAGACCAAAGAATCGCTCAAGCACACTTTCTTTTTCCTTTCTTGCTATTCTTCCTTCTCCTTATCTCACTTAGCAAACAGTTGCTGAGGTCCCTCTATGACACAGACATTGAGCACTAAGGTAGTATAGGACTATGTATTATATAATAAATGACAAAAGATATGGTTTATTGATCCAAATTAATGATGGGATCAAGCATGAACAAGTAGTTATTACAATCAGATACATGTCAACCAAGTTGTGTGCAGTCAATAGCAAAAGATTCTCTTTCCAGGATTATGACCACAGTCCTAAAGAATTTAATAATTCTGGAAATGACATTCTCCAAGCTGGCCAGCAGTATGTTTCATGTGCTTTTTTGTTTTTCTTCCACTCACACTGAAGCTTCTGGAGAAATACCCACAAATATCAGTTAGAGAAATTTGGTATCTAGCATTATGTGCTTAGTGGCTCCAAAAACATATGTTCAGTCCTAACCCCTGTTCCTAATGTCTTGTTTAGAAACATTCTTTACAGCTGCAGCTGTGTTAACAAGAGACCATTAAGGTCCTACTCCAATGATTTGATTACATCACTGATGAGGAGAAATTTAGATGGGGAGACACAGATGGAGAATGCTGAGTGACAGTGCAGGTAGAGTTCTGAGTAATGCACCTTCAATACAAGGAACCCTCAAAACTGATGATAGCACCCAGAAACTACAAGAAGCAAGGAAGTCTTGAGATAGAACACAGCCCCACTGATACCTTAACTCTGGACTTCTAACCTCCAGGACTATGAGACTGCTATTTCTCTCAATAAATAAGTTAATTAAATTATTTACTTGTGTTTTTGAGAGGGTCTCCCTGTAGCCCCAGCTGGCCTGGATCTCACTGTAGATCAGGCTGGCCTTGAATTCACAGAGATCCACCTGCCTCTGCCCACAAGTGCTGGGATTAAAGGCATGCGCCACCATGCCAGGCTATGTCTCTTAATTTAAATCGGCAAATGAACTGCCTTAGGGAAAAATACATATCATGTTGATTGTGCACTACTGGTCTCAGAGTGATGAAACCTTCCACAGATGGCTTTCATAAGCCATGAAATGTTGATGGTTGCTTCATTTCACCCAAAACAGGAAAACAGGAGAGATTCTGCAGTCTTGGGTTGGAGGCATTGCTTGTGTTGGGGTGGCAGCATGTCATTAACACTGTCTGGATGCTTCAGAACACATTTAGAAGTAGGTATTCAGCACAGTCCCTGTACTATATTTGATAATTTCCCAAGCCAACAATGGTGCAGTTTCCCAGAGAGAAGCACAGAAGCACAGGCAAGGCATGCACAGTCTAGACTTGCTAAGCAGACGAATCAGGAAGGGGAGAATGTGAATTACAGGATGGACTGCCTACGTTAGTTTCTGCTTAGAAAGGACACACACACACACGCATGCACGCACACACATACCCCAAAGCAAAATGAAGACTATTTCAATGCTTGTGTAGTTCTTCAAGTATTGCTTAAACACAAAAAATGACCACTTACTTTTCAAGTGCTAGCTTGATTCGACAACTGCCCCTTCCTGAAAGTGTTCATGCACATTATCTTGCAATCAGTGACTCTTCTCACAGTCAGTGGGAGCTTCATGTGGCAGCTTTCCATGCCGTAGACCTGGGGGCATCTGCAGTGACTGTATCATTTATGCTTCTCGCTCTTACTTCTTTTCCAAGCCCTTTCAGCTTTCCCTTCTAAATAGTTCTCAAATCCACTCACATCTTCAGGGCCAGAGGTGGCCATGTGCTACCTGGATCATGGTCAAAACCATTTGAGAAGGATTTTCCATTTGCATGAGGCTTTTCAACTTGTTTCCCCAGTTGATCATTTCAAAATATGCTGTGGATCATGTTCTGAGTGTATGTCCACACTGGTGTTTTAGTATTCTTACTATTGCTCCTTAGTGCTTTTGTGACAGATGCCAGACCACAGGCATTAACTTCAATATCTAGTTCTAGGAAAATTTCCTGCCTGGCTTTAAGTTTCTCTTCCCCTCACTATTGATCTTCTGTAAGTCCATATATATGCTAATGAGTTGTTCCTATCACCTTGGATGCCACTTGATCCATGTTCCTTCATCAGACACTCTCAGAGTGCTATGAAATTTTCCAGATCAAAGCTGGTAATTGATTGTTTCTTTTTGAGGTTGTTTCAATCCTGTCATCTGTAGAGAATTTCATCCTAAGAGGACACTGGGAACAGAGTTCATGAGAGGGATTCCTAATTATTTCCTTGTTTGACATTCTAGTTCATTTCCTTCTTAGACTGAGCATGAAGAGGAAATGATCTCTTCTCTCTAGAGTTAGAAATGCAATTAAGTAATAAATAACACATAACAATTCTTATCTTCAGGGTGCAAGAAAATCATGGAAAGTCACACCATTGTTAAAGAAAATTATATTCATACCAGGGGAAGAATCAAGAAAAAAATCTGAAATTAATTTCTTATAAATAACAAAAGGAATCAATTCATTTAAATAGTTTAATATCATGAAAGTTGGAGATGGGAAAATGGCTCAGTAGTTTAGAACATGTACCGCTATTCCAAAGGACTCCAGTTTGGTCCAGCATCCAACTCAGGCAGCTCAGAATCACCTGTAATTTCAGCACCAGGGATCTGACAACCTTCTGCCTTCTATGGCCACTGCACTCACAGGCGCCATCACATGCATACTCACATCAATTTTTAAAACCAAATATTAAAATCATAAGTACTTATTCCTCCATCACATTTCCCAGTACTGGGAAAGAAACAGTGATTGTAATTATATATTGTGTTTTCTCATTCTATCTTTTTACCTATTATTGTATATTTGTTCATCATAATTAATATATATGGAACTTTTGCAATGCTTAAAGCTTTGTACCTGCTTAGACAACAAATTGTGTGTGTATATATATATATATATATATATATACATATTCCATTGTGATGCTATCAATGACTAGAATTCTCCTAAACACAATCCACAGAGAAAATAATCTATAAACCTGTGTTATCATGGGCTTTTGACTGGTTAATACATGTATATTTTGTTTTATCATTTTGAGAACAGATTCTCTCTGTAGCCCCAGCTGCCCTGGAACTTGCTATGTAGACCAGGATGGTTTTGAACTCACAGAGATCCACCTACCTCTGCCTCCCAAATGCTGGGATTAAAGGTGTGCATCACGACACCTGGCTTAATGCACGTATAATTTAAGTAGACACTAATTAAAATGAAATTAAATAAAATATGAAACACTCAAATACATCAACACATAAGTCATATTTCAAAGTTTTTATGTATATTTTTATTAAGATTTTGTGCATTTCATATAATAGATCTTAATTACATTTAGAACTCCTCCTTCTTCTGCACCCTCATAGCCCCCCCACCTTATTTTCATGCATTACATCATGCATGCTAAGCATTTGTACCCAGATGTCCTTTGGTGTTAGTTCATCCACTGGAGTCTAGTCAGCCTATTTAATGTCACTCCTTTAAAGAAGATCAACTGCCCCTCAACTAATAGTAATCAGTTGTCAATAGTTCCTCAGCTAGGATTGGGACCTGCAGCCCATTTCCCCAGTTCTATGTTGGGTTTTCATTTGGTTGAGTCAGCATGGGTCTTATGTATGCTGACACCATTGTTGCAAGTTCATATGAGCAAGTTCCAAGAGGCCTGAAAGCCTCTGTTTCCTTTAGTTCATGTACCAACCCCTGGCTCTTACAATCTTCCTGCCCCCTCTTCTACAATGATCCCTGAGCCATGGTGGGTGAGGTTAACATAGGAGTACTATCCAGGGACATGCACTCTGTAGTCTCATATTCTTTACATTTTGTGAAGTTAAGGCCTTCTTTATAAATTGAACTATGTTGTATGAAGAAGGTTCGCTTATGAGAAATGAGGGATGCATTAGCATTCTCTCTATCCCCTGTTCCACTACGTTCCATGAGTGTTAAGTGTAGGGGTTCCATTGAAGATGTGTCACTTAGGGCTGGGCATCTCTCTGACATATATTCTCTGTGTGTGACCAGTTGTGAAAATATCTAATAGTGTCCATCTCTTGCAAAAAGAACTTCTTTGATGATGGCATACTTGTTTGTAAATATAAAGATTCATATTTAGCATACAGTAAGAAATTTCATTTTTCTAGAGATACAACAGAGGGTTTTTTCCCTATGATCTGTGACCACTCCAGTCATGTCTATTTGGCTATATTTACAGTGCTACCTTGGGGTCTGGGTCTATTGCAAAAGATATTGAGCAAGCCAAGCAACCCCGGATATCCTGAAGGGATGATAGGAGTCTGGCCTGCTCTGCCTGAAGCAATAACCTAGATCCCAGGAAGCCACTGCAGACCTCAGCAGTTGCTTCATCTTTTCCTCCCACAAAGATCACCTCAGACCAGAACCAGGTTTTTGGGTTTCGTTTCCTCGTTCTTAATTTTCAAGTCAGACCCTACAACCTTCTCACCTTTACCTAAAAACCCCACCTTTAAATTTCCCGCTTTCTGTAATGGCCAGAAAGGCCTCCATATATAAACCCCTGCCTTGGTTTCAATAAATGAACTGCCCACCAATGCAGTATCCTGGGAATTCATCCCAACACACTTGGGGCCACCTGAGGACCTGTTCGATCGTCCTCCATTCTCTGGGAAGGCTGGAGCACAACAGCCGTGCTGGAGATGGAGACTCACCCACAGCCACCCATGACTTGAGAGGGCTTTAAGTCCAATTAGATAACTACTGATAACTCCCTAGATAAAAGTGCCACTATGTAGCTATAGAGATAGTTTCCTGTGTAAGTCATTGTGGCTATTAGGCTTTACAGCTGGGTTGGTCTGTTGACTGATTTTCTCCCTCAACAGCTTGCATAGTATGCTCTAGAACTATGAGAGCTAGTCTTCAGGGAGGAGACTTCCAGGTCAGTTCCAGCTCCATTGCTCTAAGTCCTGTGTTCAAAGTTTGTCCTATCTTTAGCAATAGGGCCTTACCTTCAAGTTCTGGGAGCTTATCAAGGGCTGTGGCAATATTCTGTGTTATTTTGGGAGTGTCTTGGACTACCCTGACCAAAAACTTGAAAGGAGATCTCCCCTGTCTGCCACTGTGTTTCTTCTTACATAGCCTTCAGGTATACAATTACACCCATGTTCAGATTTTGCATGTGTATTTTGGGGGGCTTTTTGAGTTACTACACTGTTAATACAATTCCTTTTGGCTTTTCATACCACCTAAGCTTTATTTATCTCTTTTCTTTCTCTCCTTATCTAACCTACCTCTTCCTTCCACAGTTAAAGTACCACCATTTTCCCCTTGATCATACCTATCTCATATTATGCCCCCTCTCTTGAGTTCCTTCTTCCTCTTTGCCCCCATGGTTGCTTGTACGTTTTCACCTCCTCCCTTCACAGTTGAATATCCCCATTTTCCCCTTGGTAGAGTCTGTTTACTATTTTTCACCACTCTGGAGCTCTTTCCTTCCATTTACATCGTGGTTCCTTTAAATTTTCTTGGTTCCTGCTGTCACATCAAGATATATATTCATATATAAGGGATTGGTGCTAAGATCCACAAATGGAGAATCTATGTCTCTTATTTTTTTGAGTCTGTGTTACTTCTGTTAGTATAACAGTTTCTTGTTCCATCCAATTACCTGCAAATTTCATATCATCTTTCCTTACCACTGAGTAGAACTCCATTGTGTAAATGTTCCGTATTTTCATTATCCATTTGTCAGTTGAGGGAAACTTAGGTTGTTTCCATTTCTTAGTTATTGTGAAAAGAACAGCCACATAAATGGATGTAAAATATCTCTAAATAATATCTTAAACACAAATACATCAATATATCAGCCATATTTCAAGTTTTTATGAAAACCAAATATATTTTACCATATATATCTAGTTACGCAATTACAGAGATACATAAATACATATAAATTCAAAATTACAAATAACATAAATGCACTACCATTGTATTTATATGACAAAATATACACAAAATAAGAGATAATAAAGACAAGAAAATATCAAATTAAAAAAATAAACATCTCAAATGAATTTTAAGTTAATGGCACAGAAACTTTTTGTGCTATGCATATCATGAAATTCACATTACACAGTTTAAAGGTTTCTGTACACAATTCAATGATTATTTTAGTATAGTAAACATACTATGCAGCCACTTCTATAGTCAATTATAGAACAATTGTGCTGCCTACAGGAGAAACTTTGTACACATTAGCAGTGACACCATCACCCCCCACACAGCCGTAAGCAACCACTTACCTACTTTGTGTATCCATAAGTTGATGTATTCTACATGGGTTTGGGGGACCACAGGTCTTGGTAGTGCGTGTTTATGCTGTTTGTGTATGTGCATGTGACTATATGGGTACTTGGGTGCTGACTGAGCTGTCTCCTCGGCCTTCTACACGTTTTATATAAATGGAAATGAGATATGCAGCCTCTTATGACTATCTTCTTTCACTTTCCCATTCCAAGTTCACTCATGTTGAAGCCTGCACAGTGCTTCATTCTTTCTTATGGCTGTATAACATTCCATGGATATTTATCATTCATTAATTGATTGCCATTCAGGTTGTCTTTACTTTAGACTGTCACTAATGCTGCTGCTATGAATACTTATGTACAGGTCTTGTGCAGAAGTGATTTCTTCATAATTTTTTGTTCAATCACTGTATAATTCATACAGAATATTTCAATCAATCTTAATATCTTTATATGCCCTGCCCCACTGACAACCTCTTCATAGCCACCCCCCAACTGGAATCCATGGAAACTTTCATCAGTATTAAGGTCTATTGTGTCAAGTTAGTGCCCCCAAATGTTTCTCAGTGCAAGTTCATCCACTGAGGTCTAGTTGCCCTACCAAGAGTCCCTCACTTTAAGAAGATTAGCTCATCCTCACGCAACATGGTTAAGTGGGCGTAGTAGAGGAGAACTGCTTGTCTTCTGTCAGTCAGGAAACAGAAAAAGAGCAAGGATTCCTGCAATGAGATATATCCTTTTAGGGAACTCTTAAAATGAATTACTTCCTTCAACTAGGCTCTCACTCTTAGTTTCCATAACCTGCAAATTAAACCTCCATCAGTCATGACACTTAGATTCTTTATGATCTAATCATTTCCCCAAAGCCCATTAATTGTCCATCAAGCCTTCAACACATGAGTCTACATGAGACATTTCACATAAAAACTATAACACGGTGTCTACTTCAGTTTGTATATGGAAAAATTGCCAACTTTCTAGGGTACTTTTCTACCAGAAATATGTGTTAATATTTTCTTACTACAAAAGTTGAGGCAGAAGTAGACTATTGATCTCATAGGCATTTGTTGCGAAGAATCCAGAACAACTGAAAACATATAAACACAGGCTTGCAGGTAAATCTTTCCAGCTTCATAATTCCAGTCAACAGTTGATATACTGTTTTTACTATTAGAAATTATCTTACATGTCCATCACAAGTAATGAAAGGAGTTTATGAACTCCTAAACTATGTATCTCTAGCCACTCTATGAACTTCTCTTACTCATAAATCCTATCTAGGAAAAATAACATTTTTATCCCACTGTTATGATGTATAAAATTTAAACACTTACATAAGCAATGTCAGATGCATTAAAAACATTGACTTCACCTAGAATTGTTACTGTAAAGACACCCTAGCAGCACTGCATTCTGGGAAATCAGTTATTTTTCATGAGTGGTTTAGTAATAGATTTTTGTAAAATGATAAATTCTTGGAAAACAGAATACACATGTGTGATGACTGATCTTAATTTGTCTACATGGTTGATTTAAAATTCACCTAGAAGATTGATGAGGCACACCTTTGGGTGTCTGTGAGGATGTTACGACAGGAAATTAACAGAAGATGGGATTCATGCTCTGAATATGTGGCATCATCCCCAGGAGTGGAGTCTGGATGAAATTCAAGAGGAAAGGAGAAAAGTGAGTAGTGGGCTAGCATCCCCCTTTTCTTCTCTGCCTCCTGATCATGTATGAAGTGAACTGTGTCTCTGTCACAGTCCCTACCTATCATTGTGCTTTGGCCAACAGCAAAGGGACCAAGCAATGGATGGGACTAGTCCTCTGAAACCATGAGCCCAAAGAAGTCATTCTTCCCTATGTTGTTTAATAGAGATTATCACAACCATGAAAAACAACTAATACAACATGCAAGAAGATCCACATATATACAGGTATCTTGTGTTCCATGGCTATTAACTACAATACATGGTGAGAAATACACACTTGTGATATAGCCTTAAATACTTTATCTTTTTGCTCATGTTCTTATAAGGTATGAAGTTGAAAAATACATTTCCTTTTATTGAAAAGTTACAATCAAACCCCAAATAATTGTAAGAGATCCAAAGCAACTACTAAGTAAATGCACAAATGAAGAAAGTCTTAATATTGTTATGGGCATTAATACAGCATCAGAAATCATCATAATAGCATTATGCTGTGCAATTACATGCTTCCATGGTAACTGTGTGTTTCAGTAATTGCACCATTTGACTGATTACAGCAGTTATGCCGTTTAGCAGCAGAATCCTTAACTCTGAATCCTGTTGACTGAGTGGAGCATCTCTGTAATTTATTCTACGAGGGTTGGTTTCTTGAATTTGGTTCCTGTTCAACTCAGAATTTGAGTTGCTGAATTTCTTTGTTTCTAATTCCCAATGATGCTTTTAAAGAATGCAGCTGAGAAAACTGCTTCCATTTTGTTATTTGATTAAGATGCCAAAAATATGGAAATTTGTTCTCTTCATCCCATGCCTAGTCATTTATACCCATGGGTACAGGTAAACTATGATCTTTCCCTAAGACAGGAGAGATGGCTTGGGAATAGTTATGAATGCACCATAACAGAAAATCATAACATTATTCAAAACATCATGAGATTTTTTGGGGGATTAACTTGATTGTACAATTTTCAATTGTCACCTTTGTACATGTTAACTTCATCACAGAGTCAAAGGCTGGAAATGGCTGGACTTACATGGTAGGTTTGAAGATAATCCTTGCTAAACTGAAATGAGATGCTAGTTGGGTAATTTAGTAAAAACAAGTCAGTTAATAGGAACTAAATACTTCATAAACAGGCAGGGCCACTGATGGGTAATATGGCACACACACGGCTTCTTCATGGCCTGAGACAAAAAAATGAGGATCTCTTCTATAGCTAGCAGTGGCTCTTTTTGGCTGACTAGTCTGGACTTCTTCAATAAAATGTATCAACTTTCTCTTCTTTGTTTAATTTGATCAATCCAAAATTAATAAATGGGACTTGCCCATATCACCAAAATCACTTAAAATCCCCCTCCATCCTAGGAGTTTTGTATTTTTCAGTTTCTGAATGCCCCGTCCACTTATAGGAAGCTTTTCTCTCTTTATGGGTGTTTGTATATATGTGTTTCTTTAGTTTTAATAATGTTTATTACCTGTTGCTTTCTGTTGTGTCTGAGAATTTTTTTCCTGCCTTTTAATTCTTTAATTGATGCAGAAAACCTGATCAAGACCAAGAGAATAACATTTTTGTGGCCTTTAAGCAGATTTATTCTGGGAACTATGGATTATTTTTTAATTTTTGTGATTTTCATATTTTGATGATATTTAGATCCCCTCCCCTATTTGTACCTTATCTTGCAGCCCTCCTCCAAATTTAATCTATCTATCTGTCTGTCTGTCTATCTATTCATCCAACTATCCATCTGTCTGTCTGACTATCTATCTATCTATCTCACTATCTATCATCTATCTGTCTGTCTATCTATCTATCCATCCATCCATCTGTCTGTCTGACTGTCTATCTGATTGTCTATCTATTATCTATCTATCTGTCTGTCTGTCTGTCTATCTCTCTATCTGGCTATCTCTGTATCTATCTGTCTGTCTGTCTATCTATCAATCTATTGAAACTAATTTGTATTTTCCAAATGTCCTGTCCTTCAATATGAGTCCATGCATTGAAGCCCGACTAACATATCAAGAGTCACACCTAGGAAAGAGAATGACTTCCCTCTCCTATCAGCCTTTGGTGGCCCATAGTTCTTCAGGTAGGGTTGGAGTTTCTTACCCATTTCCCTATGGCTATGCTTGGATTTTGTCTGATTTGAACTTACAGTACTTATGCACGCTGTCATCATTGCTGTGAGTTCATATGAGTAACTCACCAGGTGAGTCTGAAAAACTCTTTTTCTTTATGGTCATCTAATACTTTTGGCTCTTACAATTTTTCCAGCCCTCTTCTTCAATGAACTTGACCCTTAAGAGACAGAAGTTTGAGATAGGTATCCTAGTCAGGGATAAGCACTCTGCAACCTCTTGTATTCTGTATATTGGCCAGTTTTGCATTTCTGTGTTAATCACCATCTCCTATATAAGGAAATATGTTTGGTGAGGATTGAGAGATGTATCAATCTATGAGTATAACAATAAGTCATTAGTTGTCAGTATAATACTAAATCTATTTAGCAGAAAACTAGTATTGGGCTATCCCTTATGATCTGTGGCTTGTCTACCCTCAGATTCCCAGGGCCGGAAGCAATGTCATATATGGATACCATCCTATGAAACAGACCTTAAATCCAATTAGAAGGTAGCTGCTCACTCCTATATGCCACTGTTGCACTGGTGAACATATCTTGACAGACCATTTCTTGTCATAGTTTACAAGATTCACAGCTGGGTAAAGCTGATAATTTTCTCTTTAGGTAGCATACAAGGCACCTTCCACCACTATGAAAGCTTGCCAGTAGAAATGAGGCTTTGATGCCAACACTAGCATGATGTATACGTGTTTGTTCTATAGCTTGTGTGTGTAGTGTCTTCAGACATAGGGTTTTATCATCCAGTTTTGGTGTGGAACCAAGATGAGAGGCAATGGTCAGTATTTTTTGAAGGTATGTGGGACTCCTGATCAACAGCTTCAAAAGAGTCAATCTACACATTATAGACACATGATTTTTGTCAAAGGACTCACAAATATATAGTGGAGAAAAGACAACATATTTGAAAACTGGTGTTGATCTGACTGGGAAGAAGGGCATGTAGCAAGAGATACTAGGTTCCTTTCTTTCACTATGCATAAAACTCAACTCCAAAAGGATCAGGAACCACAACATCAGACACAATACCCCAAATCAGGTCAAAGAGGAATTAGATAATATATTGGAGCTTATAGACACAGGAAAGAACTTTCTGAAGATGATTCCTTTCATACGAGTAATAAGTCCAACAACTGACAAATGGGACCTCATGATACTAAATCCTCCTGTACAGCAAAGAATATGATCGTTTGAATGAAGCAACGTCCAGAATGGGAAATAATCTTTACCAGCTGTACCTCTGACAGAGGGTTATTATGTAAAATATACAAAGAACTAAAACCAACAAACATCAGAAAACCACCAAAAAATCCAGCTAAACATTTGGGCAAAGAGCAGAACAGGGAGTTCTCTAAAGCTGAAATGCAAATGTACAAGAAATATTGAAAAGTGATTCAACATCTTTTGTCATCAGTGGAATGCAAATTGAAATAATTTTGAAGTTTCCTCTTATCAGAGTCAGAATGACTAAGATCCAAAATAAAAATAAACAAACACACAAATAAATAAATAAATAAAAATGCTGGTGACAGTGTGGACATAATGGGAACTCTGATTCAAAATGCTCAAAATTGATCAATTGTATGATACAGTCATACCACTCTTGTGCATATGCCCAAAAGGCTCAATAATCCTACTACAGAAATACATGTTCATCCATGTTCACTGCTGGTTTTTTCATAATAACCAGAAATTAGAAATTAGAAACAACCTACACAACCATCAACTGATGAATGGATAATGAAGGTGTGGTAGAACACACAATGGAATAATATTCAGTTCTTTAAAAACAAAATTATGAAAACCACACTGAAATGAATGGAACTGGAAAAAATCAGAGTGAAGTAACCCAGACCCAGAAAAAAAATATGTCACATGTGCTCTCTCATAGTTGGATGCTGGTGTTGAAATCCTAGATATGCATGTTTCGGTTTGAAAATTCAGAGAAGTCAGGGAATAAATGGCCATGGAGTTGGGGAGGTTTCCTCAGAGGGGTGGTTGAATGCAGTGATATAAAGTGGGAAAGGAGAATAATAAAGCAGGACAGATGATATGGGGTGGGGATTCAGAGGCAGAGGAGAAAGTAGGAGGAGGCATAAGCAACACTGAAGTCTGTAGAAAAAGCCATATGGAAACCTACCGCTATAGACGCTTCTGAAAGTTTATACATATACATTTGGAAAAGGGACTAAAAGGAGTTACCTTATAACAATGAGACACTGTCCCTACTAGACACCATAGGCTAGCAAAATACAATACAAATGCCAGGACCAGTGGCATACATTAAGGACCACTGACCCTAAATGTCAGTACTTTCCAAGCTAAACCAGAGAGGTACCAAAGACAGTCCTTGAAGTGGGAGGGACAGCCAAAATTAGTGTCTGAACTGGTAGGTTTGCAATTTTTCTTTCTCTCTAATAAGGAAAATCCTCCTAGACACATGGCTTTCTAGCTCTAATATCTGTGTATTGCAGAACAAAAGACTCCTTTCAGACTTCTGCAGTCAATCTCTGGCACGTGCCTCTGGGAGATTTTATAAGCTTTACTTTCCCAAGAGATTGAATTTTCACTTTTATCCTGCTAATTAGCCACAAGGATTCTGTCAGTGTTTTATCTCTCCCTTCCGTGTTTATTTCACCTTGCCTCTGAATAAAAATGAAAGGGGCCATTAGAAGAAACCAGCAACGTGCAAAAGTTCTGTCAGCAAGTTAAACCATTTGCTGACCAAAGAGACTAAAACCGCTTTATCATCTTATGCCTACAGGCATGGCTATGAAAAACAAAAAACAACAAACAAAACAAAAAACAGTAAAGGAAGCCTCACTAAGGTTTCACAACTGACAGTCACATGCATGATGCCACTTCTGGGTTCTTATTCGAAGTTGACCCTTTTGGCAGGCTTTCTTCCAGTCAGCTGGCTCCCTTTGGTGGGAATTTTAAATTACCGGCCCTTGGTCTACCCAGTCAGGTTCCTGCTTTCATCTGAGTGAACCATCTCACAACAAACATCCTGTCCAATTCAAAGGAAGAAAAGGAAAGTCAGTAATGTCGTACATCTTACCCCGTGTACCCCATAGAGTATAAAAAATCCCAGATTCTCCAGAGGGTAGATAGTATTGCAGTTCTCCACTCCCTCCTCTTGTGGAGAATGTCTCTTTGTTTGACACTGTTGAGTGTTACTTCTGCTTTCAGTAAACCTTGGCTGTGTGCTATGATGGCAAACCTCTTCTCTTGTAATTCTTTATAGGGCAAAGAAAAGGACCCAAGAAATGATCCTATGCAGTTTCATTTAGTGGACCATAAGGGGAATTTCCTGAATCCCACTGACTCATTTAAAGGAGAGTACAACCAGGCCAAACTCTCAAGGGACTGGGGATTGTGTCCATGTATTTTTGGAGCCATTCATGTAGCTTGGAAGGAGGGAAAGCCTCCAGCTATGACTAGCATTGCTGAATTCTCAGACTGGTGATTTTTCTTACCTTCAGTAGGGAGGCTTTTCTCCCACAGAGGCTTATGACAATTTGAGGGCATGTCTTCATATAGCTTAAAGCTGATCTGCTCAATCTTGGCAGGAATCTACTGGTAGGTGGTTGGTGCTGACCTTATATTAAAATCCTGCTCCTGGGAACTCTAGAGGGTTCCACAGTTGGAAGTCAGAACAGGAAATTGTCAGAAAACTATTCCTTCACCCCTCCTTTCTATCTTCCTTCTTTCAGTTGAAACAGTTGAATCAGGAACAGGAATGAGTGGGCCTTCTATTTTTGGAGACCTCTACACTGTCATCATTAGCTCTGACTTTGAATATCTCTGTGGACACCTCTGCTGTCCAGCCTCCTCCTACCCCTACTGTGACCCGGATGAGGAAGGATAGGCAAATTTTCAACAAGTACTCCAACAGGAAGAATTTTTTTCTCATATCCACTTCACCGTGAGCACCCTGAGACTTTCCGGCTTTTCCCCATCATCTGGGTCCCCATACTCCCCTTTACTCCCCCTCCCCAGCCTTCCAGAAACTCAAGACATTTATGAAAAACCAAAAATATATCACCTACTGGCTTGGTCATCACCTTTTCAGACTTGTCTATGAGATAAATGGGAAACATCTTCTCCAGTGCCTGAACAGAGATCTTATTCTAGTTTTTATCAAGCGCTTTAATCAAACCCTATAGAAATTTTTTTGTTTATATTCACAAAAAATACAGGATCCCCTCGCTAGACTCTTAACAGTTCTGGCCCTCAACCATCCCTTCCTAGAGAAGATAAGACAGGAACTATTATTCTTCCAAGAACAAGGGCATCAGAGGTGATTATGATACAGTTGAAATCATCAGAATCAGGACTATGGTGATAGATAAACATGGTTCATTCTCACTCTGGAAATGGACTCCAGGGATCATATAGTCTTCATTCTGATAGCGCCCTTCCCCCCCCCCCCCGCCCTGCTGAGCTGGAGCCGCTCCTCCAGAATAGTGTGCAAGAGAAAGCCAATGAAGATTGGGCAACCCTTCAGTCTCTCCTATTATGTTTTCACTATACAGATGGGAAATATAGATTCTCCACACTCTGTATTATCTTGCCTCCTGACTAACTGGCAAGAGCTAGTTCAGCAAACCTTCAAGTGCTTCTTTTACAAGATAGTGTTTACTTTCTTTTCTACTGTGTATGGCCAGACTACCCCTTAGGTGATGGAGAAAAATGGCCACCAGTGGGGACCTTAAATTATAACACTGTACTACAACTAGATCTGATTTGCAAGAGGGAAGAAAAATGAACTGTCATCTCTTACATTCAGCTCTTCTTTTATCTCTTGGATCATCCAGAATTAGCAAAAAAAGAAAAGTATAGACAAGACTTACAGACTCTGGCAATACCATGCTCTAATCCAGGGGAAGTTCCCCTTGACAAAATTGACAAACCAGATGAAGTCCCCTTGGAAGTTCCCTCAAAAACCAAACAGTGTGCTAAATACCCCAATGACCAAATGAAAGAGGAATGTTTCCCTATCTGAATTACTAGGACAGAGCAGGAAACCATCCACGTTTACTTTTGTTGAACTTAAAGAGATAAAGAGGACATGGAAAATTGTATTGAAAATCTTGATCAATACATAAAATTTTTCAATCAGTTAAATCAACTATATGAACTGGATTGGAAGGATATGCTGTTTTAGAACAAACTATTAACACTCTTAGAAAGGAGACAAATTTTAGACCAGGCCATTTGGGTTGGAAATGATTTTTGCAACACCTGAGTCAAAGGAAAATATAATAGGAATGTATACTCACTGAAGATGGGGGAGTTCCAGTCCCAAATCCCAAATGGAACCTTGGGAATGAGAGGGAAGAATGGTTCAGAAGTCATTTCTTGTGCTGTTTCATAGAGGGTCTTGAAAAGGTTAAGGTCACAACCTTAAACTATATCCAACTGTGCCTCATTTAACAAGAATATAAAGAATCCCTCTTGCCTTCCTGAGTAGACTCCAGGAGGCTATAAGAAGGTTCATCAACGTAGAAACAGGACCACAGGAAGAGGAGATTCTTCTGAGGGACAAATATATCATTCAATGTGCCCCAGACATCTGTAAGAAACTTCAAAAGTTGGTGATCGAAACAAGCAAGGCCTTGGATGATTTGTCCAGGCTGCTAATACAGTGTAGTATAATCAGGAGCGAGAAAAGGAAAGGACAAAGGATAGATGTCATGGGGAATTGATTGCAGCCATGAGGGCAAACCTGCTAACAGCTCTCCCTCTGGGAAATCAGTCATGCCCAAAACGGTGCTGGCTCTCGAGAAGGCCACTTCTGAAGGGATACAGTCACAATAGCCTGACCAAAACCCTTCCCCAATTGTAAGAAATATTATTGGAGTATTCTCTCTGATATAATGATGGGTCCTGGGGCTACTCATACTTGCTCCCATCACAAAAATCCACAGAGAAGAGCCCCAGGCAGTTCTGATTAGGGGATTGACAAATCAACTTCATTATAGTTACAGGGGCCTGATTTTCTGATGTGTCCTTCTTCTGTGGTTTCTGGTGCTCAAGTTCTCCTACTGTTCTGAGTATATTGACCAAGTCCATAGGCTCTTATTTTGCCCAGTTGAGTGCTTTTTCAAGGGAAGGTCTCCATTTCTGTCACTTTTTTTCGGAAATTGCCTGACTGTACTGTCCACTTATTGGGGATGGATTTGCTGTTCCAACTCAAAGTACAATTACTGTTCCACACAGGACAAACTTGTAATGGGAATAATACATAAAGAAAGCAAGCAGGACAACAAGGACATCAGTAAGCATGCAAATAAAGCAAAGGGCAAATAGAACAATGTTCTCTGTAGAGACTTCACAGGAGGCTCGAAGAAGGCCCATCAGAGACAGAAAAATATCACAAATCCAAGAAAGGGGGAAGAAGAATCCCCACAGGAGAAATGGTGGGAATTGCATGGAGGATAAGATGAAGACAGAGGTTAAAGGTACAACCTAGTCATAAAATACTTAACTACCTTTGCCATGCTTGGTCCAAAGATACAGATGTCATGGAATAGGTAGAGTCATCCCATACTCTACAGAAAAAGATTGGGCATGTGCAACTTCAACTGGGAGCACTTCTCTTGGTTGGAATAGTGGATATCTTTAAGGAGCAGTCCTTCTCTCCTGTGCTGTTGAGTGTATATATATAAAATTTTTGAAAATTTCATATAATACACCTTGGTCATATTTCTAGTCCCTCCCATATATGCACCCTCCTGTAACCCCTCACCAGATTTCATGCATTTGTAATATGTGTTAAAGCCTATTGGGCCAAGTATGTGTCTTCAAATGTCCCTTGGTTGTGAGTCCATCCACTGAAGCCTGGTCAACCTATTTAGTGTCACTCCCTTAAAGAAAACCAACTCCCCCTCTCCAATTAGTTATCAATTGATAATAGTTTCTCAGCTAAGGTTGGGGCATTTTACCAATTTCCTCCCTTCTATGCTTCATTTTTTGTTTGGTTTGAACTTGTATAGATCTTGTGCATGCTGTCACCGCTGCTGAAAGTTCATATGAGCAACTTCCTCTTTGCTTGGAAAACTATTTCCATGTGCTCTTCCACCACCCCTGACTCTTACAGTATTTCTGTCCCCTCTTTTGCAATGATCCCTAAGCCCTCAGTGGCAGGGGTGTGATATAGGTGTCCTACTCAGGGAAAAGCATTCCACACTCTATTATTCTCTGCACTTTGGCCAGTTGTGACTTTCTGAGTTAATCATCATCTGTTGCATGAGGAAGCTTTATTCATAAGAATTGAGAGATGCATCAGGATTTTTTCTGCCCCTTGTTTCTTTGTTTCCCTGAGCTTTATGTGTAGAGATAGCATTATAGTTGTGTCACTTAGGGCTAAGCATTTCCCACTTATTCTCTGACCAGTTATGGAGCTGCATAATACTTTCCATCCACTGCAAAAAAGAAGCTTTTTTGATGAGTGGTGAGAGGTATACTTGTCTGTAAAATAAGGATACATATTTAGAATACAGTAAGGAACTGGATTGGTCTAGAGATGTGGCAAAAGAAAGATTTTTTTTCTAAGATGTATGACTTCTCAAGCCATGTGTGTTTAGCTAAGTGTTCAGTACTACACATGAGTTCCCTCCCTTTGAGTGGGCCTTAAGTTCAGGTAGACAGTTGTTGATTACCCCCCAAAATAAATGTCCCACTACTCTACCAATTGAAGTAGTTTTCTGGGCCATTGTACTGGTTATTATGCTTTACAGATGCATAGACCCATTGATTGGTTTTCTTCCTTGGCAGCTTGCATAGTATCCTCTGATACAATGAAAACTAGTCTTCAGAGAGGAGGTTTCTAGGTCAGTTCCAGCTCCATTGCTCCAAGTCCTGTGTCTAAACTATGTCTTATCCTCAGCAGTAGTGACTTAATTTCACGTTCAAGAAGCCAATCAAGGGCTGTGGCAATAGCCTGTGTCATTTTGGGAGTTTCTTTGACTACTCTGTCCAATAACTCAAAGAGTGGTTTCTCCTTCCTAGCACTGTGTGTTTTGGGCCTTCAGCTGTATGCATACACTCATATATATTGTACGTGTATTTTTCAGTAGTCTTTAGAACTAAGTGTTATTAATCTCTCCTCTTTCCCTCCCTGTATAACTCTCTTTATTCCCTCCCCCATTAAAGTACCCTCCTTTCCCCCTTTCCTCCTTGATAACACCTATCTCCTCTGCCTCTCTTGAGCATCTTCACCTTTACCCACATGGTTCCTTTCTATTTTTCCTGTCTCCTCCAGTTACATCAGGATATATACTCACATCTAAGGATTTGGCGCTAAGATCCACAAACAAGTGAGAAAATAGGTGGCTTGTTTTTCTGAGTCTCTGTTTATTCAATTAGTATAACAGCTTCTAGTTTCCATTCATTCACCTGCAAATTACATGATTTTGTTTTTCTTTACCATTGATTAGAACTCCATTGCATAAATGTACCACATTTTAAATATTTATTCATCAGTTGAGGAACATTTAGATTGTTTCCATTTCTTAGCAATTGTGAAAAGAGCAACAACAAACATGGCTGTGTAAGCATCTCTGCAGTATGACGAGTCCTTTGGGTATATGCCAAGGAGTGGTATAAACAGATCATATGGTAGATTCATTTTTAGGTCTTTTTTTTTGAGAGTTCTCCACACTTTCCTTATATACCAGTGTGTGATGCACACAGAAGGCCACAACTGGCTAAGTTTAAGAGAATAAGAGACTATAGAGTGTGTGTCCCAGGATAGGACTTCTATATTAAACCTCAGCCACCCATGACTCAGGCACTACTGTGAAAGAGGTAGTGGAAAGATTGTAATAACCTGGCTGGTCAATGAGCATAGGGAAACAGAGTCTTTCAGGTCACTGGAAGCTTGTTCATGTGAACTTTCATTAATGGTGGCATCATGCACAAGACCTATGCCAACTCAGTCAGACAAGAGCCCAACATGGAGAAAGGGAAATGGGTGGCAGGTCCCAGTGATAGTTGGCAACTAACTACTTCTCGGTGAGGGAGCATAGAGCTTCTTTAAGAGATCTAGATAAGCTGACTAGACTCCAGTAGATGAACTTTCACTGAAGGACATCTGTATACAAACACTTGAACAAATAGGATCTAACATATATGACAGAATGCATGAGGTCTGGTGGGAGGGGGGGCTGGGAAGGCAGAGATGGGGAAGGGTTCTAAATTTTCTTAAGAGCTATTGTATGAAATGTACAAAAACTCAATAAAAATATTAAAGAAAAAATAAAATAAAATAAAATTTAAAAAGTTTTCCACACTAATTTACCCAGTGGCTGCACCAGTTTGCAATTCCACCAGCAGTGAATTGGGGTTAACTTTTTCCAGCATCCTCACCAGCATTTGGTATCATTTATTCTCTTGATCTTAACTATTTTGACTAAAATAAGATGAAATCTTTCTTCTTCTTATTATTTTATTTTTATGTGCATAAGTGTATTGCCTGCATGTATGGAAGTGCATACATGTCATGCAAAGTCCATGGACATCAGAAGAAGGCATCAGATCCTGTGGAACTGTAATTACAGATGGTTGTTAGCCACTGTGTGGGTGCTGGGAATCAAATGTGAGTCATCTGCAAGAGCAGCCAGTGCTTTTAACTGCTGAGCCATCTCTCGAGGCCCCAAATCTTAAAGTAGTTTTGATTTGTATTTTTCTAATTACTAAGGATATTGAACATGTTTTAAAATGTTTCTTAGCCATTTTTATTTCTTCTTTTGGTAACTCTTCAGATCTATAGCCCATTTTAATGTAGGTCATTTGCTTTCTTGATTCTTTGCTGTTGGGTTCTTTTGTATATCTTGGATATTAACTCTTTGTCAGAGGTATAGCTGCTGAGAATTTTCTCCTACTCTGTGGCTGTCTTATTCACTAGATTTATTGTTTCCTTTGTTGTCCAAAAGCTTTTTAGTTTAATGAGATCCCATTTGTCAATTGTTAACCTTAATTCCTGAGTGACTGATACCTGACTTAGAAAATCATTTCTTCACCTATATCTTGTAGGCTATTGACTATGTTTTCTTCTAACAATTTCAGCATTTCTGGTTTGAGATCAAGATCTTTGATCCATTTTGAGTTGACTTTTGTGCAGGATAATACATATGGATCTAATTTCATTTTTCTACATTTTGAGATCTAGTTTTGCTAGCACCATTTGTTGAAGATGCTGTCTTTCCTCCAGTGAGTGTTCTTGGTACCTTTGCCAAATATCAGATGACTGGAATTGCATACACTTATTTTGGGGTCTTCTATTTTGTTCCATTGATCTACATGTCTGTTTTGGTGCCAGTACCTTGATATTTTTATGACTATAATGCCATAACATAGCTTGGAATCAGGTATTGCAAACCCCCTAGCACTGCTCTTTTTGCTCAGCAATGCTTTGGCCTTCCAGGGTCTTCTGTGACTCCATATGAATTTTAGGATATTTTTTCTAAGTCTGTGAAGAATGTCATGGGAATTTTGATTGGCCTTATATTGAATCTATAGATTGCTTTAGGTAGGATGGTAATGTTCAAAATATTAATTCTACCAATCTATGAGTATGGGAGGTCTTTCAATCTCCTTGTGTCTTCCTCAATATATTTCTTCAAAGATTTAAAGTATTCATTGTAGAAGTCTTTAATGTCTTTGGTTAGGTTTATTCCTAAATATTTTATTTTTTTGAGGTTATCATGAATGGGATTTTTCCCATGAACTCTTTCTCTGATTGTTCATTATTGGTTTATAGAAAGGCTAGTGATTTTTGTAAAGTGATTTTGTATCCTGACATTTTTCTCAAAGTGTTGATCATTTTTACAAGTTTTCTGGTGGAATTTTGGAGATCTCTTATGTGTATATCATCTACAAATATGGATAATTTGAACTGTTCTTTTCTAATTAGTGCTCCTTTAATTTCTTTCTCTTGTCTTATTGCTCTAGCAAGAGTTTCAAGCACTATTTTGAAAGAGTAGAAATAGTGGATAGCCTTGTCTGGTTCCTGATTTTAATGGGAATGTTCCAAGTTTTTCCCCATTTAGAATTATGTTGACTGTGGGTTTGTTGTATATAACATTAATTATGTTGAGATATGTTCCCTTCAGGCAAATTGCCTCTAGAACTTTTTTATTATGGATGTATGTTGGATTTTGTCAAAGGCTTTTCTATGTCTATTGAAACAATCATGAGATTTTTGTCTTTAAGCTCATTTATGTGAATTATTGCATTTATTGACTTACATATATTGAACCATCTCTACATCTCTGGAATAAAGCCACATTTATCATGGTGGATGAACTTTTTCATGTGTGCCTGTATCCAATTTTTGAGTATTTAATTGAGAATTTTTTCATGTACGTTCATTAGTTTTAGGAGCCTACAGGTTTCTATTTTTAATAATTTTTGTTTTCACCCTAAGAAGGAAATAGTTGCAAAATTTTCCAAATATGGACAATACTCATGACGATAAATATAATAGTATCTATTCCAATTTTGAGATTTGGGGATTCTTTTTTTCCCGTGCCTGCTATTGAAATTTCCCAAGTTAAACCATCCTCAGTTCTCATTTTCCTGTTTGACAGTTTGTACCTTGTATCCAACAGTCTAGTTAGATGTTTCTGTTTTGTTTTATTTTGTTTTCCAGTGCTGGAAATTTAACCCAAGTAATTAGATATATTTTTGACATTTTCAAACTCAAAGATGCACTTGATCAAGTAGCTGGAATGATTTGAGGTATTTTCTCATGGGGTAATTTATTGGTTATATAACAAACAGCTCAACATTTGGCAAGTAACCAAAGATATGATTTTAAAAGCCACAAATTATCAGTGAAGGAAAAATGTAGCTAACAGATAAAGAAAAATGGCCACTTCTTTTTGCTTCAATGACAACTTAAGTTCCATAGGATAGACATTGACCAGTCTAACAAGAATGAACTTACCTCACTTTCAACTCCTGTAATAATTTTCTCTTTCCAAAAGGCAGGGCATTTGTTCAGGGAATTCATTTATTCATGTAAAACTAGTGCATTGAGAGAAACTCAGAAAGATACTGTTCTTTGGCACATATTTAGTCTTGATCCAGAGTGGAAGATTAACACAACAAAATGATCAGTTGAATAGAATACACTTAAAAGCAAGATAAAAAAGACTTGGATTAGCGTACATTGACAAGACATCAGTGCAAGTGTTGTGCGAGTTCTAGGACAGGTATGCAAATGACTGGGTGAACTTGACACATAATAAAGAAGTTAAAGGCATGAACTGAAGAAACTATGATTTCTTGTTCCTACTAATTATTTTAAAGACTTAAATTAAAAAGAAAGATTTAATTATTAAACGGTAAATGTGTAAACAACCAAAGATATGCTTAATTCATAGTAAGTAGAGATTGTTAATAGACTTCAAGACAATATTTGAAGTAGGTCAACGTTGTCATTTTTTCATAAACAAAGGAAATTGAGGATGAAGAGTCAACATGGATTCATTCATCTGAGCATTTATTCGCCTGTTTAATACATATGTACCGAGCACTAGTTCTATGGCCAGAAACATGCTAACTTCCAGGGTTAAAACTATTAATATAATTAAAGTAGAGAAGTAGAAAAAACTACAGTATGCATGGAGAACTTTGTAACCAATGTGTGGAGGCGAAAAAGCACAATTCTGTTTTAGATTCTATGGGTGATACACACCAGGAACTGTATAGGATAAGGCGGTCAGGTGGTCTCTAATGTAAGTTTTAAAAGAAAATGTAAGCACTCATTATAGTTGCAAGACAGTGGTTGACAGAGAGAGAGAGAAAGAGGGAGGGGGGAGAAACAGTAAGCCAGTTATGATTAAATGTTATCTGTGAACATCTTTAACACTTAATACCTAGGCATCCCTAGGCTAAATACTTAGGTCGCCACTCCTCTGCTTCCACATCTGAAAAAAGAGAAAATATTAAGACTTCATTTGAATGCTATAAAAGGATCAAATGAAATACTAGATCTTAAATGTTTAGCTGACTGCTTAGGAGGACCCTCTGATGAAACATTCTGGTGATGTGAGTTGCAACAACATGGATGGTAGACAAATGATCCCTTCCTTAGTCTTTTCAGAACAACTCAAGAAAATTCTTTAGACACACAGCAGAAAATGAAATTCTATGTTTCCTGTTTATGGTAAGCAACCTGATTCTATTCTGACTAACTCTTTAAATTGTGTATTTCAAAATATGCATTCTGACTTTGTGTATAGATCAGTTTTGAATATTTCAGAATTTATGCATGTCAGATTTTTTTATTTTGACATATTTTTATCATTGGTATCTAATTATTTGGCACGATAATTGATAAATGTACTGTATTTTAGTAACGTTTTCTAAAACTTATTATCTGATTGAGTCAGAGTGGAGCAAGGGTGCCTGGGCACTGTTGGAGACAGGTTACTACTGGGAGAGGGAGAATGGACCTTATAATCTCTAAATAGGTTGACTAGACTCCAGTGAATAAATGTGCACCAAAGGACATCTGGTTAGAAATGCTTGACTGGATAGGACTTAACATGTATGGTGGAATGCATGAGGTCCTGGGGGGATGTGGGGATATTGATGGTGGAGGGGAGTCTAAATTTGATTAAGAACTATTGTATGAAATGTACAAAAGTTCAATAAAAATTAAGAAAAGCTTTTATTGCTATTACTTGTTTATACATAATAATGTACTTCATTATGGTATTTTCATACATGCATATAATGTATTTTTATCACAGTCATTCCTCTCACACTCTCCTGTTCCTTCCCTAGTCCCACTGATGCCCTTCCCCTTCCCATCTATCGGTCTGCTACTTTCATATCTTTGTTTATTTTCTCACTCATTTACTTTTGATGACCTGATAAGTTTCACCAGGACTGTCTGAAGACTCTTGAATCAGGAGTCATTCACAGGACCATGAGGTTTTTACCAGTGGCTACACCGCTGAAGAATATAACTTCCAATCCTCCAGCAACATTCAAGTACCTGTAGATACTTTCAGAGTGGTGGAGTCTCATGAAGCTTACCCCAGACTATGATGATCTGCCTGTCCTTAGGGCAGGATACAGGTACCCTTGTCCTCTAACACAATAACAGGATATTGACAGGCCCAATTTTGCACAGATCTTATGTAAGTAATCTCCGTTGCTGAGGGATTTTTCCACTGTTTATCCCTGGCACCCACTTATGGCTTCACTCTTGAGATCCACTACAACAATGTGATCTTCAAGCTGCTGAAAGAAGAAAAGAGCCCCCCCCCAAAAAAACCCTCTGAGCTTTTGCATTCAAATACCAGGATGCAGGCTGTGGAGATGATCCAGGGATTAAAGTGTTTGCTTGCAAGCATGAAGACCAGAATTTGGATTCTCTGAACCCATGTAAATGCCAGGTGGCCATAGTGGACCACTTTTAATTTCAGAGCTTGGAGAGCAGAGACATGGGATCCCTAGAGCAAGGTGGCTAGCTATGCTAGCCAAATCAGGGAGCTCTGAGTTCAATAGAGAGACTCTGCCTTGATGACTGGAGGAAGAAAGTGATCCAGGATGTCTCCTGATGTCATTCTTTGACAGCCACACACATGCACACAAATATGCCTGCACACCCATACATATACACGTGTTCACACACATGCAAGGACACCTGTTGCAAGATTGCTAGTCCCTCCTAGAGAAGTATGGGTTATCACAAGAACGCAGATTCCCTAAGTACAGGATCTTACTGGGTCTCATTCATTTTCCTGTTGGCAGACTCTGATAGAGTGGCTTGATAGTGTTCAACAGGTTAATGAATAAATGTTCATTCTCACTTTTCTAGAATGGCAAGGTTTATAATATGCCAGTAAAAAATAGAAACACAAAACAAAGAGCGTTTGAAAAGGTGTCATTCTTCTTGGACACCTGTACCCTTTTTAGATTCGAGGCATTCCAACTACTTCCTTGTTGTTGCTGTGGTAGTTGTTGTGACTGTTCCATTTTCCCCCTTTTAAACTGAATTTTTGCAAATTTCATACAATGTATTTTGATGATAGATTCTCTGTCCTCTCTCTGCACCTCCAACCAACTTCACATTCTCTCTCTCTCTCTTTCCATAGATAGATAGATAGATAGATAGATAGATAGATGATAGATAGTTAGATAGGTAGCCTCTACATATATATGTAGCCTTGTCAACCTACCAAGAATCTCACTATTGAAAGATACTGCATTCCCTTCCTAGAAGCCACAGCTTTCCAATATTCTCTCAGGTAATGTTGGGGAAAATTACCCACTTTCTTCACATCTGTGCTGAGATTTTTGTCTGGCTTGACCTTACATGATATTTTATCAAACAGCTTAGAGCAAGTATGCTTGAGCCTGAACTTTGTTTGCTATTAAAAACTAATATGACTGCTGAAAATACTCAAGCTAGACCATATCATTCTGAGCAACATAAAAGATTGAGAAACTGGCCCCATAATGTGACCATATCAGCAAAGCTGAAAATGTAGTAAATGGAAATGCAATTTTGAAAAGGGCATTGTTCAAATCAATTTTTCTTTTTAACCAATTGTTTTGTCACTCCGTCACAGGCTGCTCAAGCTAACAAGGACGGGAAATGAATCATCAGTGTTGCATAAGAGAACAACAGATAAAGCCTTGAGATGTATGCATCCATCATCATACATGTTTCTTTAACTTTTTTTTTTAGTAATGGACTGAAGGAGAGATTGCTTACAAATGCATTCAGTACATTTGTCTCCCACTGTCCATGGCTATCTTAAAAACTGTGCCTTATATCAAAACATTGTTAGCAGTATGAAGACGCAGCATCAAGAAGTCTGTGGGTGGGATGGGGCTGGAGAACTGGTTCAGCAATTAAAAGTACTGGGTGCTGTTTCAGAAGACCTGGGTACCATTTCCAGCACCCACATGGCAACTAACATCCATCCTGTATCTCCAGTTTCAGGGTATCTGATGCTCTCTTCTGACCTCTGTGGGAATTGTACACATGGGCACACTTACATACACACAGGTAAAACATACATACACATAAAAAATTAAAGGCTGTGAACTTTGGCAAGATCACTCTAAGTGCTCCACTTCTTTCCCCACACATAGTAGGTACTAGATTTTTGCAATCATCATCTGTCTTTCTTTCTGGTAGAATTTATCATCACCAAGTATAAATGATAAAAATTTTATAAAAGTTGGAGTTATGATAAAAATAAAAATGTACTTTTACTGAATTTAATATTAACAGGGAGAAAAAAATACTGTGGCAAACCAAAAAACAAAAAATATTCGATCAGAAGAAACTATAAAATTAACTGGTTATTTATACCTCATGTGTCTTGATTTTCAGTCACTTTAAGTAGGCTTTTTTAATATCCCCCTAGAGGGACAAGGTTGATTGGGGAGGAGCTACTGTGGTGTGGTCGTGGCTATGAAGGTGGGTATCACTTCCATGTGGGCTATGGAAGTGCTTAACAAAGTCATCAGAATCAGAGATGTCAGGTGCCCACAGAGGAATTCACAAAAGTCAACCCCCTTTAGAATTATACCAAGCTCTATCTCTGCCCCTACACAGCAGCAGGTATGGAAAGGCCATAGTTTGTAAAGCCTATGGAATTTCATTTTCCATCTTGAGGAAGGAGTATATATGTTTTGACTACAAGAAGGGTTTTCTCTTGATTTGTTCAGTCTTACCAGAAACTGGCTACAGACATTCTACTTGTCACTTATCATGGGAGGCAGCCTTCTAGAGTCCTCAGCTGATGTGAGGGGAAATGAGAGATCTATTGTGGCATTTTTTTCCTAGAAACATACCTGCTGACATTTGTACAGAGAAGAGAGACTTGGCAGATCTTGTACTGTGTCGTCATGGACTAGTGTCTGAGGATGACCTAGACTCAAGTTCTCTGAATTCCTCACACTTGTACAATTCCTTTTTAAAAATAATCCTTTAATTTTTCAAACTATGCGGCTCTTTCTGCTACCACGCCTTCCTTCCAGGAGAACTTAGGGATGGAGATATAGCCTCAGATCAAGAGCACAAATGCAAAGGGAAACAGCTCATTAAAACCAGAAGATGAAGGAGGAGGAGCAGAAAGGGGAGGAGAAGGAGGAAGAGAAGGATGAACAGTAGGAGGGAAATGAGGAGGGGAAGGAGAGGGAAATCAGAAGGAAGAAGAAGATCTGGAGAGGTGGCTCAGCAGTTAAGAGCACTGGCTGCTCTTGCAGAGGAACCAGGTTCGATTCCCAGCACCCGCATAGTGTCTAACAACCATCTGTAACTCTAGTTCCAGGGGATCCAACATCTTCACCTGACTTCCGAGGCCATTGCATGACATGGGTGCACTTACATACATGCGGGCCAAACACTCATATGTGTAAAATTTTAAAAAAGCAAAATATTTTTTAAAAAGAGAAAGGATGAAGAAGAGTGGGAGGAGAGGAAACTGGTGGAAAAGGAGGGGAAGGAGAAAGAAAGGATAAAAGAACGACTAGAAGAGAAGTCGGGGAGAAGGAGCAAGAGGGAGAAGAGGGGGATGAAGAGAGGGATGAATCGAGGTGGAAGGGGGGAGAAGAGCAAGGAAGGAAGAGGGCAAAAAGAGGGGGAGGAAGGGAAGAGGGAGAGAGGGGGGAGGGGGAGGGAGAGGAGGGGGAAGAAAGGGAGGAGGAAGGGGAGGAGGATGGGGAGGAGGAGGGTGAGGAGGAGGGGGAGGAGAGGGAGGAAGGGGGAGAAGGAGGAAGAGGAGGGGAAGGAGCGGGAGGGGAAAGAGGAAGGGGGGAGAAGGAGGAGAAGGGGGAGACAACTTGGACAAGCAGAACCCAGGGTTCCCCGAGAAAGGAGTAAAAGCTTCACTGTCTTGACTGGTCAAGCCTTGGAATGCCAGGTGAAGGAAATGCTAGCTCAGAATTTGTCCACTATTCTGTTTGCTGTGGAAAATGTGAACAGAGAAAGTCAACAGATTGTACAAAGAGAATGAATAAAAGTCAAAGTAAATGTTCTATGGTGGGCCATTGCAACTACAGCAATCAACCTTGTCTTACCGAGTGTGAGCAGGTGATATCCTACACCAAGTGCGGCACAGACATGATGAATCTCTCAGCTGACAGCAGCATGCTTCCATATCCTGAACCTGAAGCTCCCCCAATGCCACATTCTCCCGAAACTGTCCCGGATTCCAAACATTTCATTGCACTGAAGAAACTAGAAATTTACTGTTCAAAAACAGAAGCTAGTTTTAAAAATGATTTTCCTTACCGAATGGAGACAGAAAGTTTTGTCCTAAACTGAAAAAAACCTGGAGCCATTACCAACCCTGCCTGCCTGTGGACGCATGACTTCCCAGGCTCTCCGGGATTAATACTTTGTCCCCTGTGAACATGGCATGCTGAAGTCAGGCTGTTCGCAGTATGTGGGCATTCATCTCTCCCCTCTGGAGGCCACTTACTATCCATTTACTCAGTATTTGAAACTTTTTTTCTCTGGGTGAAGTCAGCTCACTTCCTTGAAATACATGTGACTAGTGAAGGGACCAGAAGTCTCTGTTCAGGGTATGCCAGAAAGTAGATTCCTGATTTTCAAGGGAAAGGTAAAAATTAGAGAGCAACTGCTTATTACAGAGTTTACTTTTGTTGTGTTTGGAATGTTCTGGAACCTGATAGTGGTGATGTTTGCACAGCATCGTGAGCATGCTGAATTATCAAGAATTGTGTACTCTGAAATGATGACCTGCCATATAAAACTGATAAATTGTGAATTTTATGCTCTGCTTATTTTAACACACATCAACACTATGGTTACTGAAGGAACACATGGACAGATAGATGTGGTTAGGGGGAAGCTTCATTTTTTTTCTAGGAATGAGTTAATCGAACATATGTATTTGTTTTTTAAAATATATATAGAATTTATAATTTTTATTTTTAGTGTATGAGTATGTAGACAGTGCTTCCATATCATGCAATGTCCATGGAGGTCAGAAGAGAATATCAGATTTTTCCTGGAACTCACATTACAGATGGTTGTTAGCTACCATGTGAGTTCTGGGAATCAAACCCAGGTCCTCTACAAGAGCAGCCAGTGCACTTAACTGCTGAGCCACTTCTCCAGCCCCATATATATTGGTTTTTATGAATTGAAGTAGAGAAGACATTACAGAGCACAAATGAGTTTGACAGGATGTTTCTCCAGTGGGACATTCTAGAGTTGTCTTCTAAATGGCCTTTATCCTACAAAGAAATTTTAATCATGAATAAATGATAATTGACACAAATTAGGTGGGAGTTAATAAGTGAATGATGAATGGATAGATTATATACTGTTGATACAGTGACCAAAATGAACATTGATATCTCCTGTGGAATGGAACTAAATTGCAAATTTCCTTATGCTATTCAGATTGTGCTAAAGTATGTTTTGAAATCTACTCCTTCCTGCATAAGATACATTTTAATATCCTCAGGAGATTCCCGAACCTTCAGATGGCATTAAACACTACAAATACCATTATATCCTTCATGCACACACATAAAAATATGACTTCTCTTTGGCCTACCTGAAATGTCTGCATCACTATGCTTGTTCTTTTAGGGCATTACAAGTAAAATGAAGGACACTTGAACACAATTATTACAATATTCTGACAGTTGATTTGATAACGGACACAGTTCTCAGTTGATTCAAGGGTAGGTAGCATATACATCATGGACACATTGTGCAAAGGGAAGAATCAGATCCTGGGACACATTAATACTCTGAATGCCACATAGATTAGGTGATGGCTTGTTTATTTCCACAATATTACATGTTTTATGTTCATACTGGGGTTGACCTTAGTTAACTGAGACCATAGAAAGCAAAGTGCCCTGATGGCAATTAATGCAGACATTAGTATGAATCACTTAAAACTAAATTTGGTGCATACATTGCTTTGAAAAGTGCCAAGTGTCCTCTTCCATTTCTAAGAAATTTAATATAGCAATGTGAATTATTCATCTGTGGGAGGGAATCAGGATACCCAACACTACATTTATCTACAGTTATATTGTGGAGTAAAAGAATAGTGTGTGAGGATATACCGAGGAATTGCTGGGTTGATATAACAAGCAGGTGGTTCTCAGATGAAATATAAGCATTGGCAGGAATGAGTCAGGAATATGCCAAAGCTGTGGGCAAATGTTTTACATAATAAGTATTTCCTGTTGCAAACACCCTGTTGCTTTCATTGTGTCCTAAAAAGATGTCTGTGGTGTTCTCCAATCAGTATTGACAACAACTACAAAGGCACAGAATCATGGAAACATGTACAAAGCTCCATGAGACTATGTCTTCCAGAAGTTCTAAAGGTTAGAGTGGAATAGGCAAAAAGACACATTGTCATTGCTAATTGCTCTACAACAAAACATCTCAGTTCTTATATAGTCTGCTGGGAATGTCATTTTTTATGAGTTCAGGATCAGAAGTACAAGCATTTCAGTTTACCATTGAAGTGAATGATGATTACGAACGTTGTTACCAGTCTATTCTTCCATTAAGCGTGTGCATTTCACATACGATTTTCTTTGTAAAAATAACATCCATGGTCAGAAAGAATGCAAAGGCAGGTGTGACATGGCCATGGCTCACTTGAAGTCACAACAGCTATGATGATCTGCGCAAGATTTGCACAATATTGTGTTCACCTGTACCCTGTCAGGGAGGGGGTCATGAGGCTCTACCTCTCCCTGAGGATCTGGAGATGATTCATGATTGCCAGGAGAGGGAAAGGCATTTTTCTTCAGTGCTATAGCTGCTCCTCTAAGTAACTCCTTACCCGTGCTTGTGTGAGCAACCCTAACTGGTTCAGTGGAAATTTAAAAAGATGGAGTAGAAGGGGGACTAATTGGAAATTGAAAGGAGAATGTTGGAAGAAGGAGGGGGCAAGGGAGGGTAATGAATGGTGAGCATGGTCAAAAAATATACATGTATGAAATATCAAGAGGAAACACATTATTATGTACAACTAGTATATACTAATAAAAATTAATAGGCAAATAAATGCTATCCTCTATAAATGCACTCTCCCAAGATTTGTATAATGGTAGAATGAATGACCCTCGATTCCTTTTGGGGATTGACCCTGTTATTTGCCTGGTCCATCTACCATCTTGCTATGGCTGGTGGTACTTCTCTTTAGAATCAATGGGTCTGTCTAATTAACTAGCAGAGGTTCAACCTATAAGATTGAACATATCAAAAATCATTCTCAGGAATATTTATTACCTTTTATGATTTAAGAGATCTCTAACACAGGGTTGATGGTTTTTATAGGACTGACTGAATAAACGAGACAAGGACTTCATTTTTCCAGACCTTGCCAATCAGCACATGTGATTTAAAAAAATGTAAGAGGAATAGGCAGCCACACCTACGGAATCTCGCTGAAGGCTCTAGTCTCCCTAATATAGATGAAGTTCGTATCCATTTCTACAGTGCTCAAGAAAACAATCATAGAGGGAAGCAATGGATGAACTGTTCTTAATTCTTTCCTGAAGAATATTCTCTCCCTCTAGGAACCCTTATATGTCCCAGTGGAATTATATCTATTACCTACTCATTTCATGAAGGCACAAGGGAAACCTTTGCTTGATTTGTATTCAGTCGCTGAAAGTATTTACATAATTTGTTCAAGCACTTATGTAATTCATTCAACATATTTGCATGATTTTAGGGTTGAATTGAACAGTTTTATTGTGACTTTATGCATAGAAATCAATAGACAATAGTGATACAGGGGTACATTATTTTCATCATGTAATAGTTGAATATTTGAGCAGGTAGACCACAAATGTGGTCTTTTCTTAGTGAATGCTCTAATAGTTGAGGGGCAATAAAAAAGACATACATACAAACTCAATGAGACTCAGTTACTGGGTGGGTCAATGGCCCAGAGTATGTGTAGAACACTGACAGAGCCCAAGACTTACTTTTTAAAAAATCTTCAATGAAAATAACAGAAGGAAAAGAATTTGAATCAGTCCCACTCGTCGTCATCTCAGGCAATGCTAGAGAACAATGATCTAATATTTATTACATTGTGTCAGATATTACCATCTTGGAGATAGACAGAGAGAACCTCTTCCTTAGCATATATCCTAGAGTTCCAAAAACTTCTCGCTTATTGAAAGACATCCAAATTGCAAGTAGGTTAAACTGGATGTGGCAGTGCACACCTATAAATCTAGTCCTCAAGAAGCTGAGGCAAAAAGATCACATGCTTGAATCTAGTTTGAGCTACATAGCAAGATTCCACTCAAAAAAGAGATGAAAGAAACTGCTAAATTATGAGTCCTCTCTGCCATTCCCCCGGCACAGGACCTCTAACTACCAATGGGTTAAAGAAAGTCTAGAATAAAAGCAAAATAGCTTTACATTTAGATGCTACTAGAGTTATCTTTATGGACATAGCTATGCAATTTTGGGATAGGTTAGTGTGTGTGTGTGTGTGTGTGTGTGTGTGTGTGTGTGTGTGTGTCCTAATCTTCCAATACTACAGTAAAATCAATCAGGTTTAGGAAAATTTTAATTATGAGACTTTCTGACCCTTTTACCAACTACCATAACTGTGGGTGATATAATTTGGTGCCTAGGGTTTCCTCTAAACAGGGATATAGATGGAACAAATTTAATCTTGAAAGTGCAATGAAATTATGATTCCATGGACCATAAGTTTTGTTTCTTTATCAGAAAGCAAACATTACATCATAAGAATCTTTTACACATTGAAATGCTTTCCCCTTCCTTCATGTCCAATGTTCTAATTGTCCTCACAACCTAGCGCTCCTCCCCCCATGTACTGGAATAAATGACACAGTTCACCTACATTTTTAAGAGAGCATTGTTGAACTCTCAGGAGATTACGTTGGGATGAATCAGTTATAAAATATTAAGTGCATCACAAAGAGTTCTGAATAATACATGACTTGTGCTTAAATAATGATAAACTCTTGAACCTCTTCAAACTTGGCTTGTCAGTTTACATAATGTTCTCTCAATATCATTTAACTTGAAAATAGAGCTCATCAATTATGCAGTTTAATAATTCTATTGAGAGAAAAGATAATTTTTCTCTACATTTTTCTTTGATTTTCCCTTCCTCCTTTCCTAGCTTTCATTCTTCCTTTCTTCCGTTCTTTCTTTGCTTTGCTTTGTAAATGTATTTTACACAAAGAAAAAAGTGCTGGGCCCTTATAAGATTCTGACCTTCTCAGCCCTATAGATCAATTATTGGTAACACAGGGCTGACCAAGGACACAGTAAGGGCTGGAAGAGATGAGTAAGAGGGCACGCTTCAGAGTCAGTCTCAGACTGTTTGGACGACCCCCATATACACTAAGGAGAAACTCTCTATGTAGAGCAGACCAGGGTACAATCCAGGGGTGAAAGTTCCTCTATAAACATAAGGACTGCATTCACAGTTGGCTTAAAGCCTTATATGGATGCTCTGTGGGGAAGAGAAACCCAATACTGCCTGACTCTGAAAAGCCAAAGTGTACCATTGCTGGGTCTGTTCACCTCTAGATGGATACATCTGTGACATGAGGGAGATGTTGAATCCCAAGGACATGTAACTTTGCTCCTAGACACATGGACTTATAGTTTAGAAAGATCCCTCTCCAGTGCCACCAGTCAGGGCTACAGTCCACTCCCTCATACAAGGCCTTGCCCTTCTCTGGAGTCTGGCTTCACCCACGGAGGGCTCAGGCCTTGCATCATTGGCCCTGACCTGGACTACCCTTATTCAGCAGCGTCTGCCTAAAGTTATTGCCACATCCAGCATCAGAACCTTCAGTTGGAGAGGGGTCACATGGAATTCAGTCATTGCCTCTTCCAATGTCAGAGCCAGGATGCTTAGAATATAGACATGGTATCACCATGGCATAGACAGGACAGCACAGGAACCCTAAGAAATTGGCTCCTCATCCTGAGGATGAGGAAAGGGCTACTGGCCACACTGAGCACATTCATGACACACAGGTACTCTGTTTAGATCTGGCTCACCCTGACACCATGTCTACCAGTGTCTAGCACAACGGAATGAGTCTGTGCCTTTGTTTCCATATTCATGCAAGAACTCATTAGGATGGAGGCAGCTGCAGTCCTGCTCATTTTGGAAGAAGATACCTGACCAGTAATGGAAATTTTAAAGAAGTATTCTGTAGTCTGATCCTCAGTAGCCAAGGATATCAGGTGGGAAAGAGCCTAGCTAACTTTGGTTCACACTGGCTCAAGTCCTTGCTCTTGACAAGATGTAGAAGAAAATGAAAGCCACACTCAGTCCCACAGTCATACTGCAGAGAAGCATAAACATATGGAAAAGTGCTTCAAACTGTCTGTAAGCATGCTGAAGACTCAGGAGTTCACAGTGGTCTGTTATTTAATGATTTTGAGGTCAGTCTGAGACACAGGAGACACTGTTTAAAAAGCGACTTACTAGAGACTAGAGAGAAGGCTCAGTGGTAGGAGCATGAACTGCTCTTGCACAGGATCCAGGTTTGGTTTCCAGCACCCACATGACAGCTGGAACTGTCCACAACTCCAGCTTCAAAGGATTTGACTTCCTCTTCTGATCTCTGCAGGCACTGTATGACATGAGTACACTTACATACATGGAGGAAATACACTCATGCACATAAAATAAAAATAATAAGTAAAATATTTGGCCACTTGAGGCCTTCTGTATTCATTGTCCTCTGTTGCACGAGGAAACTTCGCTGCTATTAAACCTCACCTACTGAGGGATCAGGGACCACTGCAGAAGAGGGGTCAGAAAGATTGTAAGAGCCAGGGGTGGCACAAGACTATAAGGAAACAGAGTCTCCCAGGCTTCTGGGAACTTGCTCTCATGAACTAACAGCATTGGTGACAGCATGCACAAGACCCATGTAAACTCAATCAGACAAAACCCAGCACAGAACTGGAGAAATGGTGAGGAAGCCCCAACCTGTTAGCTGAGGAACTATTGGCAGCTGATCAGTGCTGGGTGAGGGAGAGTTGATCTTCTTTAAGAGAATGATGCTAGGTAGGCTGAACAGGCTCTAGTGGATGAACTCACACCGAGGAACATCTGGGGACACAAACTTGGTTCCATAGGCCTTAACATATATGACAATAGGTGTGAAATCTGTTTGCAGATTAGGGGGGAGTGCAGATAGGAGAGGGGATCTAAATTTGATTAAGATTTATTGTATGAAATACACAAAAATTCAACAAAAATAAACATTGAGAAAAGAATAAAAAATAACTAAATATAAATTAAGATAGAAAATTTGCTCAACATATACTTGTATGAAAACGTGTTTATGCAGCACAATACAATTTACCACAAATATACACAATTAAAAATTCAAAAAGAATAACAATAGAATAAAACAATAGGTAGAACTTTTGAGCATCTTTTAGAAAATTGAAGTGCCTGGGGCTACTAGAAAATATCTTTCAATTTTTAAATCTTACTTTCCCATACAATTGTGTAAATCATCTCAATAACATTGCTATTTATTTATTTATTTATTTATTTATTTATCTTTTTGAGACAGGGTCTCTCTGTAGCCCCTACTGGCCTGGAACTCACTATGTAAACTAGACTGGCCTTGATCTCTCAGAGATTCTCCTGCCTCTGCTATCAGAGTGCTGGGATTAAAGGTATGTACTGCCATACCATCTCATTGTTGTTAAATTGTAATACTTATCAAAAGCTACCAAACACAGAGCAAACAAGATGACTCAACAGATAAAGCCCTTGCTGTGCGAGCATGGACATCTGTGTTTGAGTCCTGCAATCCATGAAAAATTAAAAGGTGTGTGGCTAGAGAGATGGCCCAGTAGGTAGTTGATAGCATTTACTGCTCTTACAGAAGAATAGGATTTGGTTCCCATCACCGTCATGGTAGCTAACAACCATTCCTAACACTGGTTCCTAGGGATCCAATGCTCTCTTCTGGCCTTTGCAGCATTGCATACACATGGTGAACTTATATGCATGCAAGCAAAATGTTCATACACATAAAAATAAACAAATAAATATTCAAAAAATTTTTCAAAAGATGAAAGGGGAGAGCCAGCTGTACAAAGTTGTACTGTGATCCTCACACATTTGACATGTCATGCATGAATATATATCATGCACACAAACGACAATAAGTGAATAAAGAAATAAGTAAAGAATTTTAAGTTTGTTTATACCAAAACACAACACTTCACATTTTGTGAATGATATATCGGATTTTGAAAAAGAAAACTCCTCGTGAACTTTGATAAATAATCTTTAAAAGTTAGAGAATGATGAAGAATGGATTGGAATCAGCTTGCTTGATTACATAAGCTCTGAATAGTATTATGATGCTAACATCATGAGATCTCATTAAATTGCTTAAGCTTTCCCATTCAAAATATCGAACTGTGGGAGACTTTTCAGATTTAAACCATAACAATACCAAATATACATGCTTCCTTGCTAAGTCACCAGTGATTTGGGGGTAGTGACAGCATGTCCAGTTTCCAGTAATGAATCACAATCCTTCTACTATAGTCATGGAAAGTATGCCCTCCCTTCAAGGTACTTGTTTTACTTGTTTGAAAAAGACAAACAAAAATGAATGAAAAACATGTTTAGGAGACCTTGGAAACTCCTGACACAGGAGCTCAAGGTGGATATATATTGGTGAGAGGAGTTACTGATAATTTCAGCAGAGCAAGCTGGATGCTGTATTTGAACACATGGAGTGGACACAGAAGCTAGTCTTCATGAAATCAGTTTGTTAACCCTACAAGAAATGAGATGTAGGAATGTAACCATGCCCTAATCATGTATTTTGAGACATGACTAAGTGTCAGGATTGGCGGCATTCATTACTGTAGCCTCCTTCCAACTCAGCTTAATAGATAAAAAGTACAGAGGAAAACCAGTCTGAAGTGGCCTCTTCATTCTGTCAGATGTATGTAATCACTTATATTGGAAAGTATTAATTTTGTGACTTGTCAGTAAATATTTAGAATGCTATGTGTTTATAAGCATATAGATAAAACTCAGAATCCATTGTGTTCTTTAAAAATATTGCTTTACATAATAACTGAGGACATGAAGTTAGGGGTAGTGAGATTGGTGTAGAGAGGTGGAGGGGGTCTGAATATGATCAAAATACATTGTAGGCAATTTTTGAATAATTTTTTTTAAATAGAGAACTATGAGTTTCAAGGCCAGGAATGGTAGTGCATGCCTTTAATCCCAGTACCCAGAGGCAGGTGAATCTCTGTGACATTGATGTCAGTCTGGTCTACATCTCAAGTTCCAGGACAGCTGGGGCTACAGAGAGACCCTATCTGAAAACAACAATAACAACAACAACAAATTGTTTCAGGAGATAAACTTGGAATTCATGTACTGCAGTAATCCAAATAGTAATAGTCAATTCATTCATAAATGAAAAGAAGTCCAGAAAGAGACAGTGGCACACACAACACTGGAAATAATGGTGTTTTGGATAACATATATTAGTAGTCAAAATAAACGATTTTAAGTGATATTAGCTAACATCTTAGAAGTAAATGATCAACAATTTGACTTTATTCCCTAAACGAAAAAAAAAAGTTCATGGGATCACAGAGGCAAAGCAAATGGAATAAATATAAAGCATGCTGTTCGGTACAAAGCATACTTACATGAGGGGAAGTTTGGGAACAGTAAGAAAAACGTCTGAAAATTAAAAATAGATTTGACAAAATGCTCATTTAAAGCTTCTGGTGGATAAAAGATGCTACAGAGGAAATCCAGAAACATTTTCCACAGTTTTTTTTTAAAGCGCTCTAGCTTTTAGTAGTCACTTATCTTCACGTGGTCAAGTGATTGCTTTACTTTTTTCTTTGTAAATGTCTATGTTCCAAGTTCAAAACAAGTGCAGTTATATGAACATGTCAGTTTTTAAAAATCAATTATCTTCTTTCAGTGACAAAAAAGCAATATTGTCAAAAATAAAGTGTCAAAATGTTTTTAAATGTTGCTTTAAATGCTATGAACAATATTCACTAGCAATAAATTCCTCCCCTCTGGTAGCAACTCAGTCCCTTACAAAATGAGGCTGTTGGAGAATTCCCATCCATTGGGCATACACATCCAGTTGATTCTGAATTACAGTGTAGACTTTCTTCAACAATCAGCAACCATATACTACTGTCCCAGTTCCCAGTTGTCAAATATTTTTATTTTAAATCAGGAGCCCCTCATCTAATGCATGTAAAGCCTGGGGATTGGAAACTTTTTCAGTTGTAGTTCATCTACAGGACAGTGTGGAGCTGTAGGTGGTAACATGGGGGATTCTGCCTCTCTGCCCCAAAGCAGACGCTAATTTCCAAAAGAAAAGGACAGGTGGAATAGAGCATAATTTAGAGCTGTGATTATCAGAATGGAAACATCACAGTAGCTAATTATTTCCTTTCTCTGCCTTTCTCTGTGCATATTACTGAATATAACCAAAGCTGAGGACTGTCATTGGGATCCTCTCAGATCAGTAAGGCTGGGAGATAAGGAACTAAACAAAACCAAAATAGCCCTATTCTGAAGGACACAGATTTTTGTAGCTCAATTAAACTTCCCTGCTTTCGAAATAGTTACACTCAGTGTTCTGCCATTGTAGAAAACATAATGATGTCTGAAAGGCTCGGTATGTTCCTATTCAATTTGTTTCAGCCATTCTGCTTCAAATTCTGTTCATTGAAATTGATGATAAATATATAGTATTGTGCCATACTGTAAAATGAATAGCCTATTCAAAACACACCAGCTTTCATGGGTAACAAATAACACATCTATCTTGAAATATCAATACCAAGTGAATCTCTACAATTAAAGAATTCTTGCTATCATTCACCTGATTATACTGAGGGTGGGTTCACACTTGGAATGGTTCTCTCTGCTGTATGATCTGGGAACTCAGAGGAATGAATAGGTGAGTGAGTGGCCACATGTCATTTACCAGCTTAACAAGGGGACCCTCTCCCAACAACAAAGTAGAGATATGTGTTGGACTACTTACCTAAATATCATTCCATTTATCAAAACAGAGAAAACTACCAGGCATCTATAGACATATAAAAATATATGAGAAACATCTGATTGTGTATTCATCTGGATATCACTTTGACATGTAAACTCTTGGGAAAGGTTTTGGTTTAAGTCCCTTGAAGACTTCAAGAGTGCCCTATTTGATATGATGATGGGCAAGTGAAATGAATACCATACAAAAAAGGCAGAGCCCCAGCAAAGCCAAATGTAGGTTACCAATCCCATTCTTGAGATGCTTCCATGAAGAAATAGAATTTTAATTATCTAGAGTTAGTTTGATAATGTAACTTAAAACTCTCCCATGTTATACAAAAATTCAATAAAAGTATACACAAGTAAAATAAAATAATAAAAAATGAAATTTATTAAAAGACATGCAGAGATGTAGCTCAATGATAGAGCTCTTGGTTAGCATATCCAATTTCTTGCCTTCAATCACTAGCAGCTCAATTCATACATACATACATACATACGTGTGTGTGTGTGTGTGTGTGTGTAATTTGCAAGAGCAGAAATCATGGCATAGTCACGTAGCAGACCACAGTTAATAAAGAACCAGCTTAGATTTGTATTTGGGAAGAGACCTCTGAATCAAAGTGTGCAAGCAACCAGACACACTGTATTTCCAACTAACAGTAACTCCTTCCTCAACTGACTCAAGGAAATAAATTTACATACCTTGCTTAAACACCTGCTTTCTTAAACACTTACAATTTCATGGGTATTATTATTTCCCTTAATACTTCTTGGAAAATGAGCTGGTAAGTAACCGAGTTGAATATTCAAGGCTATGAAAAGTGTTTTTAAGAATTGCTCCATGCTATTCTGATTAGGCCTGGTTGTGGCAGTGATTATTTTTACTCTGTGGCAAATTCAGCACACTTCCAAATCTACTGTACCATCTTCCCCAGGCTTCTGTCATCCACACACCATTCAACAAAGGTTTACTGATCTCTTCTTTGTCACGGTCCATGCTAAATTGCCTACCTTTTAAGGAGGGGCTCTGTTTTGTCTGAGCTGATATGACAATTAGTCAACAGAGAGTGTGCATAATTCTTTTCTAGTAATGGATCATCTATTGTCTGTACAAATCTATTTCTTCGAAGAGTATCAACAATAACCACATGGCATGTTTGTCCTGGTAAAAGTAGTCTTCAGGTTTAGGTTATTCACTTGTTTACTGTAGTCTATGGCCTTACAGTTTGTTCTCTAGGAAATGTACAGACAGTAAGGTTAATCACAAGTAAGATGGCAGAAGCCACACAAGATAACCAGTTATATTTGAATTACTTTTCATGGAGCAAACCTCTACCATATTGTTCATTGATTATCTAAAATTCAGCTTTACCTAAGCATCCTCTATTTAGTTGCTGAATCTGACAATAACAACCGTAAGTGAGAACCATATGTGTTCACAGAAGAGCAAGCTTAAGATGAGAATGAGCTAATGTTTGTTTTCATTCGTGAATGATGCACTAAAATACAAATAGGATTCACATCAGTAACACTATTTATTGCCCTTCAAGAAAGAATTGAATCTCAAATTCTCTTGATCACTACAAACTTTGATCAAACACAGAATGAAAGACTGGCTCACACATGCCAGACATGTGCTGTTGTTTATAGTTGGAATAATGCATGGAAAACATATTCCAGTCAAAAGTGCCTCCCCAGCCAGAAGTGAAGCATCTGAAATCACCTACAGATAATTAATCCAATCCGGCAGAAACTAAACACCACTGCCAAAAAAGGGACATTCAGTATTTATGATCTAATGCAATTTTTAGTAAGTCTTTTCTGAAAAGAAGCAGGAAGAAAATAATTTGTTTGTGGTCATGCTGTCTCTGTCCCAACAATTCACCAGCTCAGTCATTGTAACTAGAAAGCAACTGTCTTTAAAGGCACTGATGATGTCTGTGTCCCACTAAACCTTATTTACAAAAACAGTAGATGGGCTGAATATGCTCACAGGCTACAATTTATAGTTCGTAACTAAGAGGCATTTATTGGTATTTCCTTACACAGTTGATGAACTTTTTATATTTCCTAAATAAATGTGGTCAAGCTACTCTATCAGAGGCTTGCTTTTGTCAGTGGGAATATAGACATTCAAGCTATTTTAAGTTCACTTAAGAAAGTTGATTATTGCATAAATAACATCAACTAGCTTGTTAATAAGATCTCAGTTTTGAGACTCAAAATAAATAGGAGCCCTGCTTATATGGTAGATTTACAATATAAACTATGTGTCCTTTGCCTTTCAAAGCTCACAATAATGATAGAAAAACCTATGCATTTAATGATAAAACAAAAGCATTATTAACAAATATTGAACCAGGCACTGTAGCATATGCCTGTAATCTCAGCACTCTGGAAACTGAGGCAGGAGGATTATGAGTTCCAGGACCAGTCCAAGCTACAAAGAAGAGATTTCTGTGTCAAAATAAAAGGTCAGTTATGTACACAAACATTTAGAAGGCAATTTGATTGCATGTTCATTTAAGAACACATCATTATGACCAGGGCCTATGACATCCCTAGCAATAAGCTGTTGACCAGTTCTATAGCACTAGACATGAATTCCTTGCTAGTACTGGGTACTTTATTCCCTCCATTGGCGTGTGTCTTAAATCCTATCAGAAAGTGGTTGTCTATCCATGGACGATACTCTCAGCCTTGATCAGAGAAGATTCTTCAGTGGGCTACAGTTAATATACAGACTAATAACTGATCAAAATGCTCAGAATAAGCGACTGTTGAGTTGTCAGCCCTAAGAAGGACATCTTTTATTTCTAGTTCTTTTTCTATTTTTTGAGAATTTCATACAGAAGAATTGTATTTGCACAATTTCTACCCCGCCTAGTAGCCCTCCAACTCCTTCCATGTCCTTCCAATTCCCTCTCAATTTCTTGTCCCCTTTTTTGATTATTATTGTTACATATAATACATATGTTTATAAATATACATCTATATATAATGCACTCAGTCCATTTAGTAGTATGTATGTGTACATGTGTTTATGGCTGACCACTTGGGATTGGATAACCTATCAATGAGCACGTCCCTGGAGAACACTGATTCTCTCTCTTTGAGTATTCATTGACTGCCTAAAGGCCTTCACCTAGCAGGTCTTGATAAGCTATCATACTGGAGATTTCATAGGTGCAGTTTCACAGTCATGTCAAGAATGCATTATCTAGTGGCAGTGGTCCTGTTCCTCTGACTGTTACAATATTTCCACCCCCACTTTCACAATGTTCCCTGGCCATTAGGTATAGGGTTTTGCATTAGAGAAGTATCAAATCAGGCTAGGCACCAAACAGTTGCTTATTCTCTGCATCTTGACTAGTTGTGGAACTTTGTAATGGTCCCCATTTGTTGTAAAAAGAAGCTTCTTTAATGCGTGGTGAGAGCTACACTTATTGGTTCATATAATGGTATGTATTTAGAATACACTAAAAACTATATTAGTCTAGGAAAATGACAGAATTAGGTTCTTCTCTAGGGTCTATGACCTCTCCAACTATGTGTACTTGGCTATGTTTACAGTAGTGCACGTGTTTTTCTCCTATTGAGTGAGCTTAAAGTCTAATTAGACAGCTGTTGATTACCCCCAAGGTAAAAGTGCCACTATTGCACCAATAGAAATATTGTCTGGGCCTGTCACTGTTGTGGTTTATGGACTTTGCAGTGGGGTCATTTATTGGTTTTCTCCCTTGGCAGCTTACATAATATTTTCTGATACAATGAGAGCCAGTCTTCAGGAAAAAGGCTTCTAAGTTAAGTTCCAGTTAAGCAGGCCATCTTTACCACCCTCCCCAATACAAAGGGAGCATTATGAAAGGGTGTTTACAAAGATTGTAAGAGCCAAAGTGCGGTGAAGAATGCTGTGAAATGCTGTATTCTGGATATGGTATAGCCATTGCCCTCCTGAACCTACAACAGCTGTGGCTACCTGCAGGAGATATGCACATACAAGAAAAGTAAGACATGAAAGCAGGAGAAGGATTAGTTGGGAAGAAGAAGGAACCATCAGGATCCAGAAGATGATAGAAAATGGTAATGGAGGTGATGTAATACATCTCATCAATGTATAAAATTGTAAAAAAATCACCCTTAAATATTTTTTTAAAAAGTTAAATGAGAGAAGTGATTTTCCTCAGTTATTTCCATATGAACCTGATTTTATAAAATGATTTTGCAGGGGTCTGAATTTACCAAATATTCACTTTCCTTTGCCTAATACTGACCATATAATAATTCCTCTCTTGTGTTTTTTTGGGGGGAGTGTTAGTCAATAATGACAGATGTCTGCATTACCAAACACTGAACCTCACCTTTCATAGCCTCCCTCCCATACATCGCATAAATTCACCCAGGCTGCCAAGATGATTAGTGTTTAGCTTCTTGCTTTCTTTCCTTCAGTAAAGGAGGAAAGCCTGGCATCCAAGAGAATTAAAAAGATAATGTGTAAATTTTTAAATATTGTTCTGAATTAATTATTCCCCAAAACCCAGAACCAGCATATGTATTTATCAAGAGACTATCATGTCATCTATTACAGTTCTTCCCTAATAAGAACTTGCAGTTTTGTATAGCATTCCATGTTGCATTACTGAAAGTTAAATAAGGAAAGATGGTATACATATTTATTTTTATTTATACAATTAGTGTTAAAAATTGACAGACCTGTTAAGTCAGCTCTTGACTCTTTTTGGTAATCACTCTTGCAAATGAACCCTGCAATTTATTCCTTAGTATGCCTTAGGATGTTCTTTGAAACATGTATTAATTCATTTATTTGTATTGAACTATTTAGTCTGGTTGTTTTGACAGAAAGGAATCTTGGAGAGACTGTGCTAATTATGGTAGAAATTTCTCAGACCCTGAGAAAGTCTTATGCACAGTGCCACGGTTTAGAAAAAAACATATGGAAGACATGTTTTTATTTTAATTATTAAATTTTACTTATTTTTATATTATGTATATGAGTTTCTTGCCTGCTTGTATGCAGATGAAACTTAAGGAGGCCAAAAGAGAGCTTCAGATTCCCAGGAGGTACAGGCAGTTGTTAGCTACCATGTGAGTGCTGGAAACTGAACATAGGTCATCTGCAAGAGTATCCAGTGCTCTTAACTGCTGAACCATCTCTCCAGTGCCCTTGTCTCTATTTTAAAATGTAGTTTTAGTATATGTGTGTGTGAATATATACATATATATTTATGTATATATATACATATAGAGAGAGAGGGAGCATGAGAGAGTGAGTCAAATTTGTGTCCCCCATTGTCGTTTACTGTGGGTCCACCCACTGGAGCCTGGTCAACCTACCAAGAGTCACATTCTTAAACAAGACTCAGTCTCCCCCTCCCAGCATCAATCAATTGGCAATATTTCCTCAGGCAGGGTTGGGGTTTTTAAACATGATCAAAATATATTGTATGCAATTCACAAAAATTCAATTAAAATGTATTAGTAGAATAATATTTACCATTTTCTCAGCTCTGTGTTTACTGCATTAAAAGATTGCTGACTAAAGACAGCATAGCATGTAAAATTAGCAATCATTTGACACATTCTGTATTTTTATTTAATACAGAGAATTTGGGAAAGTAAGTGGGTAAAGTGAAGACTGGAAGTCCTATTGAAAAATCTGTTTTCAAGTCTTGGTATTAACAAAGTTGAATGATTCAGCAATGATTCCTGACTTGGACATAAAGAAGACAGGCTAGTCAAAGTGAAATCTGATTGACGCATGTGCACTTTTAAAGCTGTTTGCTTGTTTTCAGTGCTGGCAATGGAATTCAGGGCTTTGTGCATGTGTTGAAACATTCTGATTCTAAATTATACCTGCTGCCTTTTGGAAGCATTTCTGGGTATCACAGTTAGGATACAGCACTGATATCTCGTGGATGCAGCAGAGAAACACTGCTGATCATGGTTACGTGGCATGCCACAACTGTTCCTCACCCTGAATGAAGGTTCTTGTATCCCATACCATGTAGCCCAGTGATAGAGCAGTTGTTCAACATGTATGAGGCTATTGCCACAGAGCTAGATTACCACTCAGTACTTGAAAGTAAGACTTTATTGCTGAAGACAGGCCACACTTCAGAAACAGGACTTGGAGGGATGGAGCTGGAAATGACCAGGAAGCCTCCTCCCTGGTATCAGAGGATACTATGCAAACTGCCAAGAGTGAAAAACAATCAATAGTCCTACCCAGCTGTGAAGCCTAATAAACAACAATGACAAGCCCAGAAAACTATCACTATTGGTACAGTAGTGGCACATTTAATTTGGGGATAATCAACAGCTGTCTAATTGGAATTAAGGCCCACTCAATGGGAGGGAACTCATGTACAGTACTGTAAACATAGCCAAATACACATGCATGTCTGGAAAGGTTATAGATCCTAGAGAAAAACTTTTGCCACATCCTTAGATGAACCAAATTTTTTACACTATTCTAAATATGAATCCTCATATTTACAGACAAGTATATGTCTCACTGCTCATCAAAGAAGCTTCTTTTTGCAACAGATGGAGACTATTACAGAATTCCAGAATGGGCCAAATGCAAAGAATAGTTATCTGTGAGATGCTTAACTCTTAGGTGACATATCCTCAATGCAACCTCTACTCTTAGGATGAATGCATCTTTTAACTCTCACTAAAGAAGTTTCCTTATGCAGAAAATGGTGATTAAGAGAGACCCACAATTGCACAATGTGCAGAGAACAAGAGGCTGCAGATTATTTATCCCTGAATTATTTATCCATAGCTATTTCAAATGTCTGCCTCCCAAGGCTTAGGAATCATTGTGGAAGAGGACATGGAAAGTTAATAAGAGTCAGAGGGAATGGATGACCACAAGGAAACATAGTCTTCTAAACAGCTGGTTATTTACTCCTATGAACTTATACCAATGGTAATGCCATGTACAAGTCCCACACAAGCTCAACCCAGACAAAATCCCAGCATACATATGGGGAAGTGGGTAAGAAATCCCAACCCAATTTTGGCAGTTGATGGCTGCTGGAAGTGGGAAAGACAGTGTCTTACAGGGTCGGGACTCTTGGTGGGCTTAGTGCCACACAAAATTTCAATAAAAATGCAAATAATAGTAATAGTAATTTTAAAATCGGAACTGAAGAGATGGCTCAGTGGTTAAGAGCACTGACTGCTTTTGCAGAAGACCCACATGATGGGTAACAACCATCCATAACTCCAATTCCAGGGAATACAATGTCCTCTTCTGACCTTCATGGGCATTGCACCCCACAGGTGCACTTAACAAACATTCAGGCAAAATACTCATATACATAAAATAAAAATAAAAAATAAAATATAAAATAAAACATCTAGTTGCAAAAAGATGAAGATATGACATATTGTTAGAATGCTTGCCAGGCATGTACGAAACACTTATTTCATCCTCAGCACTGCATGAATCATACCTGGTTGCAGATACCTGTATTCCATGCACATAGTACATGTGCAGTAGGAGGAAGAAGTTCAGGGTCATCCTCAGCTACAAGCAAGTTTGAAGTCAAACTGGATTACGTGAAACCATGTCTCAAAAAAGTCCAATATATATAACAAACCCTTATAGAGATTTAAGTTTTCAGAGAAAGAATTAAAGTTTCATCGATTGCATTATGCATTTCATTTCAGTAAGTTTCATTTGATATTTATCAATGTTTCTGTTTCAATTGTTTCAAATAATACATATTTATTTTGTTTAACTATGTGAGAATAGTAAATAAATGTGATTGTAATAACATAAGCTAAAATAAACTCTTATGTTAGATTATAAGAAATATTTTTAAATCAATATTTAAAATAATGAAAAGTTTTGTCTTTGGAAGTGGTAAAGATGTTGTAAAGAATTCTTTCAAGCACAAATCAATTTTGTTTTGGGATAAAATTATCTGAGGAGGTGGAGTTGGAATTCAAAGGCTAAAAAGAACACAGGGGCATAAATTTGCTTCTGCTAAAGAATAACTTTTTCTCTAATGTTTAGGTGGTGTGAAAAACCAGAGAGAAATGTATTAGTTCAAAAGCCCACTGAAAAACACACACAATATCTGAACACAAGAGCATCTGCATACCTGAAGGCTACATAACAAGAAACATAGTGCCAGACAGGAGAAACCTCCCTTTAAGCTGTTGGTCAGAATAGTCCAAGAGACTTCCTAAATAACACAGACTATTACCACGGCCCTTTATTATCTCCCAGAACTTGAAGGTAAGTCCTGTTGGTGAAGATAGGGCATAATTTAGACACAGGACTTGGAACAATGGACCTGGAAGCCTCCTGTTAAGACTAGCTATCATAGATTTGAAGAACACCATGCAGGCTGCTAAGGGAGAAAATCAATCAATGGGCTAACTCCAGCTTTACAGCCTAAAGGCCACAACAATTAGCAACACAGCAAAGTATATTGGTATGGTAGTGGCACTTTTATCTTGGGGTAATCAATAGCTACCTAACTGGGATTAAAGCCCACTAAGTATGAAGGAACTCATGTCTGGCTCTGTAAACATAGGCAAATGCACATAGCTGGAGAGGACATAGATCTTAGAGAAAAGTCTGTCACATCCCTAGAGAAATGTAATTTTCTACTATGTGATAAATATGGTTATTTATATTTACAGACAAGTATGCCAGTCACCACTCATCAAAGAAGTTTCTTTTGCATCAGGCAGAGACTCTTACAGAGTACCACAGCTTGTCCCACACAGAGAATAAGTGTCTGTGAAATGCCCAACCCTAAGTGACACATGTACACTGGAACCTCTACACCTAAGGGTCATGGAACACAGTGAAACAAGGGACAGGGAGATTATTAATGCATCTCTCAACTCTCATCAGTGAAGCTTCCTCATGCAACAGAGGATGATGAACACAAAAGACCCCAAATCATCAAAGTGTAGAGAATAAGAGACTGCAGAGTGTGGGTCCCTGGACAGGTCTCATATATTAAAATTCACCCACCCAGGGCTCCAAGACTATTGTGGAAGAGGGGATAGAAAAATTGTATGAAGCAGAGGAGGAGGTACATGACCATCAGCCTCCTGGGGACTTGCTGTTATGAACTTACAGCAATGGTGACAGCATGCACAAGCCCCATAAAAACCCAATTAGACAAAACCAACATAGAACTAGAGAAATGGGCAGGAGGTCACAAATTTGGTGAGGAACTATTGGAAGCTCATCACTGCTAGGTGAGGAATGGTCAGTGTTCTTTAAGACAATGACACTAGACAGGCTGACTAGGCTCCAATGGATGAACTCACACTGAGAGACATTTGGGTATACAAACTTGTCTCCATAGACCTTATCATGTATGACAAAACATGAAATCCTGTGGGCAGACTCTGGGTGGGTACAGATAGGAAAAGGGCATCTAAATATGATTAAGATTTATTGTATGAACTCCACAAAAATTCAATAGTATAGTTCTTTCTCAGGAATTTAAAGTAATTACAGTAGCTAGAAACAGCATGATAACTGGAACACACTGGACATATTTCAAAACATGCTTTCGCTGACTATTCTTTTAGTCATTGGTTGAGAGGTTGGGTCCTGGGATTGAATTCAGGGCCTCGGGCTTGCTTTGCATGTTTTCTGTCACCAGACGACATCCCCAGCCCTCCAGTTCTTTTTTCAATGGTTCTGTAAGTGGCAGACGTCATCCCAGTCCCTTTGTAAGTCCACCTGCTGTTTTTCAACTTTGTAATCCAAAAACATTTCAACCTTCAACTTTTCAAATCCAAATAAATTTGCCATTCCTGAACTTAAAATCTTTTAAATAGTTCTTCTCACATGACTGATGTCGTGACATGGGATTTTGATGTAATGATATCAAACCAATGTTGAAAAACTAATACATTGTCAGACCTAAAGTACGACTTCTCTGCATGGATACAAGTGATCATGCAAATGACATACGGAACTTTTGTTTAAATATTCACGAAGTGAATTTAACTCACATTTATAATCCTCTTCATTTGAGTAGGAAAAGCAAATATTCTTCTGTGCCTAAGACCTCTCTCTGCTTAGGAAGCCTAAGGGCTAGACGCAAAGGATTTATCTCAATTCATTTTCAAGGGTAGTTGAATAGTATTTAAGGAGTATGACAGAAGATGGCAGTATCCATCTGAAGTTCTGATATATACACAGACAAGACACACACACACACACACACACACACACACACACACACACACACACACACACAACCTTTCCCAGAAGAACAAAGTTAGCTCAGGGAGACTTTAAAGTCTGTTTTGCCATAGGCACAGATGATTACATCAGAGTTCTCTCTGGGCTTTAAATATGCAACCCATTTTCCCACTCTGAAAAAAACAGTTCATATTACTCTTTTCCTTATTTACTGAAGCAACACTGCTTGAGCAGTTGCCTATATTCATTCTGACAAAAAATAAGAAGGATTTTTATAAGGAACAGTAAAACGGTCAAACTTTCATGTAATATTAGTAAAATATGGTTTCATTCAGTGATTTTTTTCTTTGTAAGATAAATTACTTCCTTTATTCTGAGCCTTACATAATAATTTTAATGAGTAGTATATGCCAATCAGAGCATGCGTATAGAAAAAGCCACACATACACAGAAAAAGCACCACAATGTTTTCAAACACACTGAAAAATGTTGTGTGTGTTCCATTGGTGTCAAAAGTTAGCCTAAAAAATTGTGTCTAGTCAAAACCTGAAAAGGTTTGTATATATGAAGCTAGTATGACCCGATGCCTCTAAGTGGTGAGAACTCTGTAGATTTTAAAAAATTATTTGTCTCATTCAATTACTTTTTCTCTTAAAATGGACATGAATTGAACCATCTGTTTCTCTAGAGTAACAAGTCAATAAACTTACCTAAGCTTGTGCATAGCAGGAACTTTTAGAAAATAACAATAAAACCACTGACTGGTCATTATTGCTTGTGAATTCTATCTGTCTGTCTGTCTATCTGTCTATATTTTATTTGTATGAGTGTATTGCTTGCATGTATGTAAATGCGCTCATGTCTTTTAATGCCTTTTGAGGTCAGAAGGGCATCAGATCCCCTGGAAGTGGAGCTACAGACAGTTGTTAGCTGCCATGTGGGTGCTGAGATTCCAACCCAGGTCTTCCGCAAGAACAGTCAGTGCTTTTAACCACTGAGTTATTTCTCCAGCCCTGTGAATTCTTTAAAAATCTTTTATATTCAACTATTGTGTGGGTGTATGGAAATATATTAGGAGGGACTGGGGGGACACAAGCCACAGAGCATATGTGAAAGTCTAGGGACAACTTAAGGAAGTCAGTTATCTCTTTTGAACATGTGGGACCTGGAAAGGCATACTCAGGTCATCCAGTTTGGCCACAAGAACCTTTTGCCTGCTAAGTTTTCTCATTGGCCCTTGTGAATGCTGAACATTTAAAAAATAGAGATGAGGCTTATTAATCACAAAGTTTCTAGTTCCAAAGCCTTCACCTCTGTACTTTGCATTGCACATCATACTGAATATTGAGCCAGTTAGGCTCCCCATCCCTATGCTTTGGCACAATTTAAAAATATTTTATTATTTTTATTTTTATTTTATGTGTATGTAGGTAGGTGCACCCATGTCGTGAAATGCCTGCAGAAGTCAGAAGAGGACACTGAATCCCCTGGAACTGGAGTTACAGACGGTTGTTAGCTGCCATTAAGGTTCTGGGCACTAAACCCAGGTTCTCTGCAACAGCAGTCAATTCTCTTAAGCACTGAGCCATCTCTCCAGCCCATGCTTTGGCACATTTTGTACCCATTGTTTTTCAGATCATAAATAGATATTATACAAGTTTATTATTAGATAAGAAAGGAGCTATGAATTTTGCCATATGCACATCCTTACTTTCAGTATTTCATTTAGTTTCCAGAAGAAACTTGTAAGGTTTATGCTAATGTGATCATTTTATATTCAGAGAACTACAGTTTGAATAGGGAGGTTGTAATGCAGGTCATGACATCCATTATTTAGGCATTCAGCAGAGCTTTGTCTGTTCAGCCCACCTACTTGCCAGCACTACATGCTACTTTTGGATATTTGTGTCCTTGTGCAAGAAAGCAAACATATCAGACATGAGGAGTTTTATAGAAGCCTGTTGGGAGTTGGAAGTCACCAGCTACAAGAGACACTCTCTGGAAGTGCAAAGGTCAGCTCACATGTATTATACCCAGATGTCAGCTCCAAGAAGAAACACCTACAGTCCACTTCCACAAAATTTCCACTTCTGGATTTATCCAGAATATTCAGGGTCCAAATCAGCATCACTTTGCCACCATCTTTCATGGCATATTCAGTTCATTGAACAGATCTGGGCTGGGGTCTTTAGTCTTTCACTTCACTGTTTATTTGTATTATTAATGATGACACTCCATCATGGAATATACAGTAACTGATTTCATCTGTTGTTACCACTGCCACCATCATCATTATTTTCATTATAATAGCCATCATTATCACCATCACCACCACTATCATCGTTGCAGTAATTATCGACATCATCACAGTCATTATCTTCATCTTCTTTATCACCATCACTACCTTCATCACTATCATCAGCATCATCACACTTTCATCTACATCACCATCATCATCACCATGGCAATCAACATCAATATTATCACCTTCATCACCATCACCATCTTTACCACATTCATCATTACCATCACCATCACCATCATCATCATATAAAGTTAAGATTTTCCTCCCTATAAGTTTCCACACCTGGCTCTAGCTCTGGGGATCATTTGTTTCCCAGAATTCCACTGGTGATGGCGTTGCAAACATTTAATCCCCCTAAGCCAGTCTTGGAAACACATGACATTTTCTCTTCAATGTACAGACCAAACAACAGAGTTCCTAGAAGCCAAAATCTACCAGTGCTGACCCAAATGCCCTTACGGACAAAGAGCCATCTTTTATTCCACTCATCCGACTCCCAGGGAGCCTATAGTCTACAGAATAAAGCAAAGCAGTACACTTCTAATAAATGACCAGAATTCACAGTTCCTCCCCCAGAGGACTGTTGGAAACTTCAACAAAAAGCATGTATCAATTCCTTCAACTGTGACCTGGTCTTGATGGAATGTTCAGCAGATTTTTTTTTGTTTTTTGCGCTTGAAATGGATTTGGTGTCCGAGTTGTGTGTGAATTTCAGGGTATCACTGTTGCATCAAAGGCCATGGAGCATACATAGCCTATGATGGTCAAAAGGATTGATCTACAGAACCCAGAGGCCATGTAATTCCCTTCAGCTTCTATGAATGAAGTCTATGAATCACAAGCATGCTTGGGTAGAGAAAGATGCAACCAGTCTGCAAACCCGAATACCAGACAAGGCATCTTATTTTTTCTGCAGAGTTCTTTTACCTCACTACTTAACTTTTGTCATGTTTAAAGCTTACTATTTTGCTTGACTTTTTATACATTTTTATTATTAAGTAAATCTAAAGAATTTGTTAAATTTCATACATTATCAACTTTTATTCAATGAGAAGATAAAAGTACTTAGGGACTGACTATAAGCTCCTTACATCACTGTACTGTATTTTTATTATTTTATGTGCATGTGTGTGCATGTATGTGCAATTGCATATGTGAACATGTGTGTAGGTGCTCCTGCACATGTGTACACATACATGAGAAGATCCAAAACTGATGTCCATAATCTTCCTCAATTGCTTTTCTATCTTATTCTTTTTGCAGCATGATCTCTAACCAGATCTCAGTGATATGGCTAGTCCCTCTAACAAGCCTACTCCAGGGATTCCCTAATTCTGCCATAGAAGACTGGGATTACACACATTCTGCCATACTCATCTGGCATTTGTATTGATTCTGATGATCTAAACACCGGTCCTCTTGCTTGCATAGCAGGTGTTTTGACCACTGAGCCATCTCCCCAGGCCTACTGCTGTGTTTTAATTCATGGTAAAACTGGAAATTGATGTATTCTTTAAAAGAAATAATCTGAGCACTGGTCAGATATTGCCCTGTAGTTGTCCATACTTTTGTCTAAGATTTGCAAAATATTAGATGAATTGTAGGGGGGTGTCTCTTTCTTTACCAAACTGGTCACCATGACATTAAACTGTCATTCAGACTCACAAGTTGCAATACAGTTACACAGGAAATATATCCATCATTGCCTAGCTTAGCGTTAGCACTCCAGAATCATTTTTTTCCATTGTCCATGCTTTGGAGAGACTCTGAAGAAGTGGATTGGCTGAGTGTCTCTAACATGAGCTTACATGAAATCTCAGAGGAAAATGTTTTTGGTATGTGAGGTCTTTCGTGGAGTAGCCATTGTCTAGCCAGTAAATATTTTCTTGGCTTGGCATATTTGATAGGCTGAGAACATTCAGTCCAGCTTGAAGGCCAGGGCCACTATAAAAAATTGGGGCTGTCTAAAAATAAGCATTTTATTATTATGAAGAATTTCAAACACAGCCCAAAATAAACAGGATAGGGAATAATGCTCCACACAACCTTTTGTCAGGTTCACTCAGTGTTGGCAGCTTTCCACTTTTCCAAGCAGTATTCCTTTCATGGATGTTTTGTGTGTGCATGTGTTTGAATATGTATGGTATATGCGTGTATATATGTTCATTTATGTACACATCTGTATGCATGCACATTCCAAGGTCTAAGATCAGTGTCAACTGTTTTCCTGTAATTCTCCATCTTATTTTTAAGCCAGAGTCTCTCAGTGAACCTGGAGCTCACCCATTGTAGTAGACTTACTGGATGGCAAGCCTGAAGATCCTTCCATCTCTGCCTCCCCAGAGCTGAGTTTACAGACCTGTGCCACTGTACCCAGCTTTTTACATGGATGCTGGGGATCAGAACTCCAGGTCCTCTTGTAAGCATGGCAAGCATTCATCCACTGATACATCTTCCAAGGTTCTAATGGATGGTTTTCAAGCAAATCTCATGTAAAGTGTGACCCACTACACTGTCTAAAGTTGCCTAGAACTGTTCCACTGAAACTTCCATATTTTGTCAGTACCTTTCATCCTGGGATGGTCACACACCATCATTCACCTCTAGTTTCTTCACTATGCATATAAAACTAATAAAGGCTTTAAAAATGTCAATATAATGCTAATATCATATTAAACAAAATGAACAACTATGCCTTAATATTGTGTTCTTTTTTTCCCTAACTTGGACAGTAAAGATCAAATTTTCCTGTTAACTTGTTTGAATCAGGATTTATATGGAAGAAATTATAATCTATGACAGTTCTTTCTGCCAGTTATTCTCATCATGTATTTCTTTGAGAATATGGGTTATTTTTCTTACCAAAATTATCTATAAGTTATAGATTGAAACCTTATGGTTATATTTAACATAGTCCTTTATTTCATATATAGTCTCTCTCTGTGTCTCTGTGTGTGTAGTAGTGTACGAATGTATGTATACATGTGTATATATGTATACGGGAGGTATGCATGTATACATGTGGGAAGTGTACACTTCTTTGTCTGGGTATAAAGGCCAGAGGTTGATGGCAGCTGTCTTCCACTACTGCTCTTCATCTTGCACTTTTGAGACAGGGTTTCTCGTTGAACCTGTAGCCCACCAATTAAGCTAGATCTGGCTCTCCATAGGGATTATCCTGTTTGGGCATTCCCAGTACTAGGATTACAAGTGAGTGTCACTATTCACAGCTTTTTATGTGAATTTGGGGATCTGAATCCAGATACTCATGCTTGTGTAGCAAGCATTTAAGTGGCTGAGCCATCTCTCCAACTCTAAAGATTGTGTTCTTATAGTAATGTTTAACACATTCATGTATTTTAAATATTATTTATAGAGTGTCAGGTAGCTCTAGAAGTTAATTGGATTCCAGGATGATTTTTTTTGTATTTCACACAGAGCATCCCAATCATCTCTACACCCCCTTCCCCCATTGACACCCTCCCATAGCTCCCCCCCAGTATAATTCATACATTCTGTCATCTGTGTCAAAGTTCATCATGTCAAAGTACTATCCCCAGATGTCCCTCAGTGCAAGCTCATCCACCGCAGTCTGGTCATCCCATCCAATGTCCTTCCCTTTAAGAAGATAAGCTTTTCCTCACCCACCAGTAATCAACTGCAATAATCCCTCAACCAAGATTGGGGCCTGCTGCCCATTTCCCCAGTTCTGTGCTTGGTTTTCATCTGCTCGAGTTTGCATGGGTCTTGTGCATGTTGACACCATTGCTGTAGGTTTATATGGATGCTTCTTTTTAAGAGAATTGTCACTGGAAGGGATAGCTGCTTCCTCATACACATTGGCAGGAGCTATGTTTCATATTATAAGGAGATCCCTGGTCCTGTGTGGGACACCACAATGCAAGCATTTGGAAGCCTCCCTCCCCCACTCAAGCTTTCAGTGAAAACAGATTTCTCAATACCTATTTCCATCATTGGCTATCTGGTTATTCTGAAGTAAGACCAAAACAGAAACAGCAGGACCGATTTATGGTATTTTTTTCTTTATCTATTTTCAGAACAAGCAGCTGGTCTGCAAACCAGTTCCAAGAGGAGTGGTGAAGCCTTGGGAACATAGCAGTTTGCAGTCTTCTATAACCGATCTTTGATGTGTTTTGAGCTCTTGCACTTCTGTGCTGTATTTCCATCATTCCTTCCTTGCTTCATATGTGTACATGTATTAGATCTTCTACCAGAGTTCTGTTTTGTGCTGCATACCTGAAAATTCTCAAGGATCTATGAATATATGGCACATTATCCTTCTGTTTTCTTTGTTGAAATAGTTTTGCTTATTATAGAAGTGTTGGAATTTGGGTTTGGAATGACCCCTGAAGTGTTCTCAAAGTTTGATTGCCTGTTTGTTCCATTTCTGTTGCTATGATAAAGCTTTCTGTCAAAAGATACTTAGGGCATGTGCTGGATAGCTTTGGTGTAAACTTGAAATACCTGGGTTGAGGGAGCCTCAACTGGGTCATTTCCTCCATTGGACTGACCTGTGGCCATATCTGTGGGGTATTTTCTTGATTGTTGTGTGATGTGGGAGGGCCCTGCCTGCTGTGGGCAGTGCTACCCCTGGGCAGGTTGTTTTCTATTGTATAAGAAAGCTGAGCATGGGCCAGGGGAGCAAGCCAGTAAGCAGCGTTCCTCCATGGCCTGTGCTTCAGCTCCTGCCTCCAGATTCCTGCCCTGACTTCCTACCTTGGACTCCCTGGTGAGCTGTGACCCAGGAGATGTAGGACAAATAAATCCTTTCCTCCCCAAGTTGGTATTGGTCAGAGTGTTTGTCACAGCAATTGAAGGCAAACCAAGACAGGGTATAAAGCATATTTCAGCTTGCAATTCCAAGTTATACTCCATCAATGTGAGGGAGTCAAAGCAGTAGGAACTTCAAACAGCTCATCACATCACATCCACAATCAAGAACAGAGAGAAATGAATGCCTGCATGCGCACTTGCTCGTGCTCAGTTTGATTTCTCCATTCATACAGTTTGGAATCCCCTGCGTAGGGAATGGTGATGCTAATAGTGGGCTGGATTTCCCCAACTTCAATTAACTTAATTAAGACACCCCACAGATGTGCCGACTGGTTCACCCAAAATAGACAATCCCTCACTGAGACTTTCCACAAGTGATTCCAGGTACAATCAAATTGACAATTAAAGCTAAGCATCATAGTTCCCAGTGTGGCAGTGTTCTGAAGTAGATATTTGGAGGTGATCATATTATGAGGGTCCTGACCTCAATATTGACTGCTTTATAAATGGGTTGTCTGTTGGAAGGTGACGGAAACTTCAGGATGTGGGACCCTGAGGATTCAGTCTTGTCTGAAGCCTCTTTCCTTTCCTTGCCATCTTCCTCTCCATCTCTTTCTTTCTCTCTGTCTTTACTCAATCCTGTGCTTATTCTATTATGTCCTGCCTCACCACAAGTCCAGAAACAATAGAGCTAAGGTAATATGGATGACACTTCTGAAGTTCCTTTAGCTTAACTTTTCCAGGCATTAGTTCACAACGACAAGAGGCTGCCTAGCACAAGAGGTTATCGTGATGAGCATGGTAAGTAGGAGACAAAATGATTAAATTGGAGTAAAAGTAGCCATACACTTCTGTCTCTGCAGGACTGTTATTCTCAGTCCTTGTGTGCTAACTTCCTGAAGGGTTACTTCTTGGTGTGCCATCACCAAGCCACACACACAGAAACTTGTGTTTCCAAGTTTCTGCTTCCCAGCTCTCTTCCTTCGAATTCTCTTGCTCACAGTTACACAAGACCTCCCATAGAAAAAGAGCAAGCTCGTGAACTGATGTGTGCTGGGCACAATGGCCCCAGTGACTTCACTGCAACATGTTCCCTCTTTTCCTAATCAGCTTCTCTATGCCCAGATTTAAATTTTAAGGGAAGTCAGTTTAGGGATCCATGGAGGCATTTTAATTGTATTTTTCAAAAATGTATTGAGCTATTACTTCTTTAAGATTTCTCTGCATGTTTTTCAAAACTTTTGGTCTATGTTCCTGGACACTGTTAGGACAATCCAATCTTTCCTTTCCTTCATGGCTTACCTCAGTTCTCAAAGCATTTGCATTACTTTGGAGTTTATGGAACTATTATTACCAAATGCTTCATGAAAATACTTTTCCTGTTATGAGCTCTTAAGTACTTTATTATTATTTTATTTTATGTGCTCGAGTGTATTTTTTCCTTGTAGGTAGGTGTGCCCATGTCATGTATGCCCAAGAAGGTGAGAAGAGGATGTTGGAGTCCCTGGAACTTGAGTATGGATTGTAGTTAGCTACTGTGTAGATGCTAGGCATTGAACTGGGGTCCTCTGCAAGAGCAACCAGTGCTCTTAACCGCTGATCCATCTCTTCAGCCCATTACATAAGTACTTTTATGGGTTTAAAGTAAGATTTGTTCACTAAATATAGATTGTACATTGACAACATAGATATAAGTTGTATTTTAAATAGCACTGAACAGACTGTTGGCATGGTACATTTGTATCGATGCAAAATACCGGTCAGTGTTTCAAATGAGAGTAAATCCCTTCGAAACAAGTCTAAATTATTCTGGAAATTCTATGCACCAGTAGACTGATAGGCAGACTGACTAAGGCTCAGTATATTTCCCTATTTGAACTATGACTGTTGTGAAAATATCTTTTCCTTTGCCCCTACTATTAGAAAATGGTGTGCATCTACACAAACTGGTCATTGTACTTTTGATGCATCAATACAACCCATAAGAATTTAATGCCATGTATGTCATTGAGTAAGTGGGCTCAATACACTGCTGTAGATTCTTTTTTACAAACTTTTAGTGGAGGTAAGATTTACATAATATAAAATTACTCATCATCCTTCACATACTCATGCACTTATATGCTCACCAACACACAGATGCCTGTAATTCTAGATTAGGGGAGACAGACACAGGAGAATCCTTAGGGCTTTCTGGCCAGCCAGTCTAGCCAAACCAGAGAGTTTCATATTCACTGGTCGGATTAGTGTCAAAAAATAATATGTAGGGTGATAGAGGAAGACACCTGATTTTGACCTCTGGTTTCCATATTCATGAACACACATGTACATGCACTCAAACAAATATGCATGCATAAGCATGCACACAAACACATACACACAAAGTCACTCATTCAGCATATTGCACTTAACTAGTACAGTAATTAGTAATTACATATGCTCTGGATAAAACTAATGTCAAATTAATTGTTCTAAAATAGTTTGGCATATGTTTTTTCATTAGACTATAGCAACAGTAGTGATGTCTTTCCATAGTTATACTAAACAATTATTATACTTAAACAACTGTAATATGATAATAAAATTGTATTATATATACATATTTATTAGAATTTAAAAATCAATTTCTAAATTCTTAGCAGTATGTGATCAAATATTTCGGTACATGTAAAATAATCCTAGGCACTTGGCTATTTAAAAAACCTGAAGATGATAAGAATGAAATGGATGAGTGACTCTGCGAAGGAGAAAAATGCTATGTTAATGTGTAGTGCTGATTAAACTATGCAGGCTTAAACCAGTCTTCCAAAACATCTGAAGAACACATCTCATGTGAATAAGCGAAAGATGACATGCTCTCAGCTAGTGTAATTTAAAGTTCTAAACTAAAAGCAATTTAGGGCTTGGGAGATGGACTTGTGGGTAAAAGCACTTGCCCAGAAAACATGTGAATTTAAATTAAAATTCCTAGGACCCACAATGAAAGCTGGACGCAGAATTTGAGCATCTGTAAGCCCAGTGCTCCTGCTGAGAGATGGGAGCCAGAAATCGGAGAATCCCTGGAAGCTACTGGGTCAGCACTTCTGGAGACTACAGCAGATAAACAGCAGAAAGGTCATGTTTCTGAAAAGGTAGAAGGCAAGGACTGACATCCAAAATTGTCCTCTGACTTCCATATGTACACTTTGGCACCCAAACACATACATTCACACACATGAATGTGCATATACACATAGGCAGAACACACCCCCAAACTAAAATTTTTAAATTGAAATTTAAAATATGCATTTCCAGAGTTTATATATCATGTACATATATGAATATATCTATGTACATATGTAGTATTCCTTTTTCAAGAAATATGATATACATGTTCATCCCAGGTTGAGAAGCATTCTCATGATCTTATCAAAACCAGTCATGGATCCAATTTTACTGTTTATTCTATTCTTTCTCCACAGTTTTATGTGTCCTGTGAGCTTGGCCTTTGGTTCACTGAATGTTTGGAAGGCTTTATTTCCATTTTTCTGTGTGTGAACCACAAACCGCTTCTGTCTTTCACCTATAAAAGGAAGAGTAAACCTAATCTCATGCTCTTTGGGAAAATTATAATCTTGATTCTTTTCTGACTTAAAATAAATCAGATATTGCAAGTTGCAGGAATAGTATGCTAGGCGAAAATAAAATAAATCAGATATTGCAAGTTGCAGGAATAGTATGCTAGGCGAAAATAAGTTTTGACCATAATTATCACAGCAAATTTCAAAACTTGAATTTTCTATTGTCAATCTTCCCAAATTCACCACTAATGTTCCTGTCATTCAAGGGATACTATGTCATTAGACAAAGATTTTGCCATAATTATAAATAGTAGCTTTTGAACTCTGAGCAGAATTATAAACTGACTATTGGTGACTGTTGCGTGCTTTTCTTGAGGATATATAAACAAATGTGTATTCATCCTAGAAAGGGCATCAATAGACCAAAATATGATGACATCTAATTCCAGTTGGTGAACCAATGGATTTATTAGAGTTACTTAGGGTGTCTCAATGGCAGCGGCATCACCAGCTGAGTTGGCCCAGTGTGGGTGGTGACTCTTGAAAGGTGCATCCCTGGAGTCGCCCTGTTTGCATGCAGCTTCATCAAAGAGTCTGGTCTTTCCTCCCAGTTTTTTTAAACTACTTATTGCCTTTGACAGGGCTCTTGTATCTTTCTGAGCTTAGTGGATCTTCTAAGTTTCATGAGCTTCCTAAGCCTTGTAAATGAGCATTCCTGCTCCTTCTGGAAGGAAATGTTTGAACTAAAAGGAAATAACAATACCATCATGACACTAATCCACTGAGATACATACCATAATTAACCTAGTTTTCCAGGGCACAGGATAATATAGAAGCAAAGGAAAAGCAAATCCATTCCAGAGTTCGAGAGAAACTTTTGAAAATGGTATTATTCTTGCTCCACAGCATCAACCATAGGACACATTGTTTATTTGTCTCTTCCCAAAGTGTTTATCATGCACTGTATCTGCTCTGAAGATGACTGCCATGTGCTGCTTTAGATACATGTGTCTTGTCTAAATTATGTCCATGCATCCATGATTTGCTCATTTTTTACTGTCCTTACTTGTCAAGCAATGCTTCCCACTGAACGGGAAGAAAGAACAAAGCTTTCATAATGTTTAAATTTGTATCACATCCTTTAATTTTATTTCCTCTAGAATCAGTCTCCTTTGCAAATCATGGGCTCAGGTGATGATAGACATCTTGCTGCTCCTTGAGGACATCATTCACACTGTAAGAATAGGCATTTTCTCTGACTTGAAAGCTGCCTCCTCCATCTTCCTATTCTTGATGAACTTAACTCAACCTCAAAATCACGCCTACTTTGGCATCATGAACTGCCTCAGTCCCCAAGGTAAAATCTATAACTTTCTCCTCTCTTTTTATGTTGTACTGTATAAGCCATAATCTTTTATAAAAGAGGCATGGAACGATGATAGCTTTCTACTATTGTAGCAAGTATCTATGATAACCAATGTAAAACTGGGAAAGTTTATTATTGTTCTCTGTTAGAAGGTTCATCTCATGTTTGGTTAGTCCAAAGACTTTGAGAAACACAGAAAACATATGGTGAACAAAGCTGTTTACTTGACAGCTGGGAAGCAAAAGAAAGGAAGAAGAGGCTTGCATTCTACTATCTCCTTCAAGTTTATACCTCTGGGGACTTAGTGATCTCTCACTACAGTCTACCTAGATTCCATCTCTTCAAAGTACTATTAGCTACCAATAGCACTGAATTGAGCATTTGGGGAACACTAAAATTCCAAATTAAAGCAAATGATTATTTGTTTATGAAGCTAATTGCTTTCTCACTGTGAGTTCCTTGCAAGTAGATCCATCCATTCCATTTTGTGTAAATATGTAACAAGAACCTATTATTCACTCAACCAACAATCTTATAATGGGCCTATTATATTGTTCTAACCCAAGGAACTATGGATGCCATGGTGGGTACAATACATTCCTTGTTGTTAAAGAATATCAAGCCCAGTGATTTAGTGGCCTATCCATGTTTATTGAATCATTTAACTGAGATATAACATGTGTGCACAGTGGCACACAAAACAGTTGAAATCCTTTATAGATGGTCTATGCCACTTTCCTTCATTTGTTGTTACAGATGGTTGTAGTTGGAGAAGACCCAGTTTAGGGTACATTACTGGTCTAAGTAGGATTCTAGCAGAACTCGGCAAACTCCTTCCCATCATGTGTCACTAGTGCAACTGTTCTGCACTCTGGAGGTCTCCAGAAGGACCACTTCCTAATTTCCACCATCCTCAAACAGGAAGAGCATAAAGGAGATCCTTGAAGGAGTTAAAGCGAATTATACTGAATTTCTTCATTGGTTATGACAAGCTGAAATGCTTATGCAAACAAGAATTGTGGAAGCACCATTTGCCCTTTCTTATCCTCCTGCAACAAGGATGTGCCTTTGGGGAGGGATGTCCTTTACCTACAAAGGCGAAGGCTGGGAAACAGGCTTCATCAGCAGATTTAGAGCAGAGGATTCACTAAACCAAAGTCAACATGACATGCTCTTTAATGAAAGCCTTACTTTCTTCTTACTTCTACTCTGCTCACCTCAAACATCCCTCACTGGCATCCCGAATCATTGCTGCCATAGTTAAGACAACAATCTGTTTTCTCATCTCTTACATTTTCGGAGTTTTGGCCAAAAAGTATAAAAGCATTGACTTTTAAGTGTGCCTTAGTGTAGAGCAATTGCCTAACCTGGGCAAGACCTTGGATTCTTTCCAGCACTGAAACTAAAGATTAAAAATGTATAATGCCTTGGTAATTTTTAATTTTGTTTTCAAAATTTTAATGTATTGTTAACTAGATGAAGTTTTTATTATTTTTCTCTTTCTAATCAGCTCCTACATTAACTGAGTTTCTAGATCTAAGCAAAGAGATTTTGGAAAGAATTAAGGGGACTACAACAGACTCCTCTTCTCCAGTCCCATTCACACAGGCCAATAGGATGTCTCTGAGGTCTGAGATCTAATGTTGTTGAAGCAAGCACCCTTGGGGAAGATTTTTACAGCATAAAAGAACAGTGCACTCAATGTTTTTTTATACTGAACTACATCAATCTAATGATCTCTTTTTTATTTCTCCTCAATTGAACAATACAGCTATTCATTACAGTGGGTATAATAATTTCCAAACCAGACCCAGAGTGATTCCAGTTCTTAGTATTAGTATGAGACATACTCATCTGGAAGTTGGTCTTTGAAGCAATGCTTTCTTACCAGAGAACAGTGCAGGCAAAGGCAAGCATGCAAAGAAACATAGCCTTATTCCTCTCTTAAAGGATATAGAGGACATCCTGACATTTTAAGGACAGATGCTATGATGACTAATGCTGCCAGGTTGACAAAATCTAGAATCCCTTAGGAGATCAACTTCAGGGCATGTCTGTGAGGGAGTTTCTAGATTCGGTTAATTGAGGTGGGAAGACCCATGCTATATGTAGGAAGCATGTTCCCATGGTTTAGGATCTGAGAGAGAGAGAGAGAGAGAGAGAGAGAGAGAGAGAGAGAGAGAGAGAGAGAGAGAGAGAGAGAAAGAGAGAAACACAAGTTGAACAGCAGCATTCATCTCTCTCTGGTCTGACTGTGGATTCTTAATAATCTTGCTATCTTTACTTCCCCACCTTGATGGCCTGTCCCCTCAAACTGGAGCCAAAATAAATTCTTAATTTAGTTTGGTCAGGTATTTTTTCACAGCAATGAGAAAACAAGTGATACAGAAGTGTAACATCTGTAGAAATCACTCCATATTCCCATCATGATATCCTGCCTTTCTCAGAGCAACAAAATCAAATAACTGTGGATTAAAACCTCCAAAATGGTGAGCTATGATCCTGTATCACCTTTTCCTTTTAAATATAAAAGATATACTAAACATTTCTTGATCTTTTTGCTTGCCAGTGCAAGGTAGCCATTTTTGAAAACAGGAACAAGGTGAGATAGGACTATATGATTCTCAAGTAAGAAAATCTAAATTGTAGAAGCTACTGGAGGCTACAGTGGATGCTTTACAGGACTTGTAAACTATTATCTTCTGTAGTCTTTCCTTACGCTGTTTAGCAACACAGTAAATAAAGTCTTCTCTGTAGGAGTCTCAGTTCTATTTGCATCCAATTGCTTGAATCAGATACTACACTCAGAAAATACAATTTGTCATTTAAGTCCACCCCATCGGGCATTCCCAGGAAGAAAACTTAGGATAAAGTATGGTAAGAATAACAGTTAAAGTTATCAAGGGGATTTTATGTAAACACTGGTCACACTCCGATGGAAGAATGCAGTGTTTTAAACTACCCAAGAGTACCGGAAGGTGAAGAGTGTCTTAGAATCAAAGGAAGACTACTTTGTTGAAAGCAATACATTGGAGTTGATGGCTTGACTACACAAAAAAAACAGCTGTGATGAGAACATACTGATACAAACAATGAAATGACAGTGGGAACAAGAGAGACCAGTTCAGAAGGGGAAGGCCCATCAGCACTGCCTTTTATAGACCCATCTCCCTGCACCCTGGAGCAAAGCAGCATCACCAAGTCTCACCATTGTCAAATCTACAATGAGAGTTCCTCATCACATATGAGAGGGAGATAGAGAATACAAAACAGCCCTGTTCATGCAGCCTACTGTCTCAAGAATGGAATCTTGAAAGAAGACTGAGAGATCAGCTTTCATCTCCTCTGTCCTGAGGTGATTACCTCTGGCTTTGCATCTTATAGAGGGGCTCTATCATAGGCACAATGCTAGAGATGTAGGATGGGTTTCTAGGAAGCGAATTTAAAAGATTCTTATCTCTACTTGTCAATGTGTTGTCACAAGTTAAGAGAGGAGGATCAAAACATAACAGGGTGATGCCCTCTCTTCCTGAGTCAGATTTGTATAATTAGGTCTTGGAACTACTCAGTATCTATCCAAGAGTCATTATTATTTGTAGCCAGACACTGATAGCTTCATGGGTGCCCCAATGTCCATAATTATTTTGTATTTCTGAATTTGTCAAAGAAAATATTCTATACTAATATATTTTAATATATGATCTTTCAGATCGCCCAATAAAATATCTAAATCCAAGAGACTTCATTCTGTCATGTATGCCTACCACTCAGACACACATATTGAAATCAGACACTCACATGCATGCATGTAGGAGATGACATCCCAGTGGGTCTTTACTGTGGGAATAAATGCAGGCTGTAAGGAAAGGATGCTATTTTCTCTCCTGAAGATATTTATGTTTTAGAGCACAGCAATTTGGTTATTTGTCAAAATGTCTATGGAGACAGAAAGGAATAAAAAGACCCTGATTTTAGCATTTTGAACCATTGAAACATACCTTGACTTCTAAGAAATGGGTCTTTCCCACAAACCACAGCATAAATAACTGATGGTTTTCACAGGAACAGAATGTAGACAAGTGGTTATTAGAGGTGAGCATGGGGAGAGCAGAAGAAGGTAAGTTGCCAACTGATGGGTATAAACTTTACTGACAGAGGTGATGGAAAAATTTAGGAACACTAGTAATAGTTACACAACAGGGTAAATGTCATTGCTGCCACTGCAATGTTTGATTTAACATGTTCAAAGGTCATATGTGTGTATCTCTATCTATCTATCTATCTATAGTTTCACACAGTAACGAAAATGTTTTTTTATTTCAGACACTCACAATGAGCAAGAATTTTAATCCCCCAGAGAACAATGATAGTTGGGCTATTATTGCAAGTGTTACTAGAGGCTGGCTTCAATGTGACATAGTCACACGTATATATTTGAATACAAAATTGGACAAGGATGGCTGGGAAGATGACCCAGTCAGCAAACTGCTTTCCACAAAAGCATGAGGATCTGAGTCTGTTCCTCAGAACCCAAGTAAAGCTGAGCTGTGGTCATGTAAGTTCTGTAAACCAAGCTCTGGAGAGGCAGAGACAGTAGGATCTCTGAGGATTGTTGGCCATCTAGACTAGATGAATCAGTAAGCTTCAGGTTCAGTGAGAGACCCTGTCACATTCACACATACAAAATAAGGTGGATAACAACAGAGAAAAAACAACCAATGTCATCCTCTAGCCTTCACATACACATACACCCCCACACGTATGCATATCCAGACATATGTGCACACACAAATAGACAAGGAAAAAAATCACAAGACTATCCTTATGATCATGGGTGATCAAAGCTATAAGTGAACTCCCTTTGTTCTAGTACACCAACCTCTTGTTGCACAGTGGTCGACATGACTGCATTACTCATGCAGGGCATCCTGGGGCACAAAGTCTTCATGTATGAACACTGAGATAAGATGAATGCTTCTCTTTGATAGTAGAGGTAATTAGTTGTGCACTGGAATGTGAGTACAGGGACCGCAGAGTCAATTCATCCCTCCAGATTCAGGAATGTTCTGAGAATTTTATGTTCTTTTAAAAATTCATTTGACACATGAAGTTTAAATATTTACTGCTTTCCAGATAATGTTCCCGTGAGGCTGTTTGCTGTTAAGCTCCAAATCACATGCCAGCTTCTCTCTACTGACTTGTAGTAAAAATATTTCCAGCTCCATGAACATGAAGGCACAAGGTGTTTGTCTTGTTCCAGTAGAAAATAAAAGAATTCTGGTGGACTTTGTTGAGGTTCTGTGCTCATCTAAGAACCAACTCTGTTAGCAGAATGGTCCTTGTGAAAGAATGAGAAATGTCTGCCTTGGGTGCACATATTTGAACAGTCGTTCCCCAGTTGGTGGTATTGTTTGTGGAGGTCATGGAATTGTTAGGAGATGTAGCCCTACTGGACAAAGTACGGCATTGGGGGTGGGCTTTGAAAGAGCATGGCTTTTCCCACTACAGTTCACTGTGTCGGCTTCATATTTGTGGACTATGTGGTGTCTCTACTTCATCCTCCTGGTGCTTATTGCATTGCCTCTCATGACATTACGAATTCTCGCTGTGGAAGCAGAAGAGGGCTGTGCAAAATATAAACCAGAATTCATGCTACCAGTGAAATTGTCAATGATAAAGGAAATAAAGTTAAGAAGTATGCACAATGTTTTAATTACTTTTATGTTGCTATGATAAAACATTGACCAAAACCAAGTGGGAGAAAAAGGTTTATGCAGTTTATACTCACAGGTTACAGTCCAACATTGGGGGAAGTGAAGGAAGAAACCTAAGGCAGGAATATGGAGGTAGGAACTCAAGTAGAGAGCATGGAAGAATAGTACTATGACAATATGGTACAGAGGAGGAAGACGAACCTACAAAGAACTTCGTGAGTTGGCTGGCAGCTCACAATCCACTTTGAGTCGGGATGGCACCTAAGGAGTCAATCTAGAGGCATGCAGAGATAGAATCCCCTAGATCGTCGCTACTCCCAACCCTGCTCTCCAGTACATGTGTTCCCATCCCATGCACTCACACTAGAATGTGATGAGGGCGTTGCCTTTCTTCGTCATTATTTCATCTCCTACATGTCAATTAAAATCTACTATGTCACAAGAGTTCTAAAATTTTCTGATGCATAACAATTATTCAGGAAAATTGAATTTTATGCATTTTGGGAAAGCAATTTTTCCAGTCAGCTTCACGATACTATAATGAAATTGCTGAATCAACTAGCCCTATGAAAAGAAAAGGGTTGTTTAGGTCACAGTTTGGGGGTTCAAAGGCATACTTCCTGAAATACCCAGTTCTACTCAGGGCAGTGAATGCTGGTGTATTGTGGTGTGAGTGTGTGCCAGGTTAAGCAGTGACATCTAAAACCAGAGAACAGAAAATGAAAGAGGAAGTGAGGGAGTGTAACATGGGAAGAAAGGGATGAGACGAGGGAGGAAAGGATGAAAGGAGGAGAGAGGGGGATGGATGCACACTGAGGGACATTTGGGGACAAGCTTAGCTCAGTAGGACTTAATATATGTGACAGAGCACATAAAATCCAGTAGCGGGGACATAAGAGGAGCACAGATAGAGGGACAGTGATCAAAATGTATTATATGAAGTTTTCAAAAGTTCAATAAAAGAGAAGGGAAGTTCAAGATGAGTAAATGAATATAAAGATGCAGAAAAATACAATCTTGAAAGTTTCTTGTCAACCTGTACGACATATAAACTTCTACTCTTAGAGGTGAATTTTTGAATAATCGTTTAGGAAAAAATTTGAGTGATGTGCCAAGTGGCTAGTTCTGAATCTTTATGTATTCTTGGAATATCTCCCACGAACCAGTGTTTCACAGGTCTTATTGGGATATGAATAGGGAATGGGGACAATTCATGTGATTGACAAGGATTATAACCAACTCTGTAGAAGCCATTCTTTGTGACTTTGCAGCCAATAACTCAGTTAATCCATTACATATAATGGTTTTATCTTATGGGCTTGTGGAAGAGAAAACACTTGTCTAGTTTAGGATGTGGCTCCATTGTTCATGAACTATATCATCCCAGAAGGTGGTAATTAATTCATTCAATGGACTTGACATCCTGGTTTTAAGTAAAGTCTTGCTGTTTGACAGGAGGATATGAAAATCAAGTGAGTTGATGCAGAATAGATTTAGACCTTAGTTTTTCTGATGATTCTGGCTGTTTGTCATCATAATTAATTCAGGGTCATTCACAGGAAGGACAAGGTAGGACAGGACCAACTTGCTTGTTTTTTTTTTTTTTTTTTACTGTTCTTTGGTTGCCTTGCAACTAGGCTCTCAATGGTATATCTTGTATGTACATGTAAATATTAGAGGACAGCTCTAAGTGTCACTCTTTAGGTGTCATCTAACTTTTTGAGACTAGATTTCTCACTGGGTTGGAGTTCACCATTAGGCTACGGTGGTTGACCATGGAACGCAGGGATCTGCCTTTCTCTCTCTCGAGCACTGGACTTACAGATGTAAACCTCCACACCCATGTTTTCTTTATGTGCATACACTAGATCAAACTCAGGTCTGAAGCTTGGCAAGCAAGTACTTTATATACTACGAGAACTGAGAGGCTGGCATTTTGTGATGATGTACCCGGGACAGGATCTGAGGGATAGACATACCCGGATGTGATAGCAGGGAGAGCCAGGATAGATTCATCTGGCACCCATCTGAAGACTACAAGAAACCTGCTTGTGGTTCATAGTTCCTTCCGATGCTGAGTTCTTTACTGTTACATCTTCTGTCACTGGGCCAAAGTCAAGCCCCTCTAGAAATGCAATCATCTATGCTTGCAATTTGGTGGGAAGGGGAGTCAATTGATGCATTTTTTCACCTGAGTATATATAATAGCACTTTTTGGTCCTAAAATCCTCCTGAAAGATTTTCAATGCATATGAAATTTGCTGTAAAGATGGCAGATGTGGTTCAAAGGCAGGACTCCCTGACTTTCGGCCTCATCTTCAATCTCTTAGCTTCATCTGGAAACCACATCTTGTCTCCTGAAATAGCCAGTTCCATTTGAAATGGTCAGTTGAAATAGCATTCAATTTTATTGAACTTAACTGGTGCAAAAGAGAATTTAAACAGGCTTAAGTAGACTCAGTTTTCTCTAAGTGTTGTAGCCATTTACAAGGAGCCTTTTACTTACGGAGACAATAGCAAGTCTGCTTATATAGCCAAGATGTCTTCTGGGCCATAATGTATGCTATTTGTAAATTTGCGTTGTAAAAAACGCCTTTGCATTCTGACACGCAGCCCTTGTGTAGCCAAGTATGGGAATTATTCAATCCAATTTCCTCCATATTGGTCAAGTCATGTTTTTACATCATCTTCCATTTTTGCATGCCTTTATAGAATTATAAGTTACACTTAAATTAATTATACTGACATACGGTATGCCCACATCACTATTCCCTGCATCTGTTCCATCCTATTTCCCTCTTTTGGGTTCTTTCTTCTCCTTTACCTCCGTGTATCCTTTCCATTTTCTTGGCTCCCAGTGATACACCAGGATATATACTCACTTATATGGAATTGGTGCCACAATACGCAAATGAGGGAGAACATATGTTGCTTGCTTTTCTGCATTTGTGTTATTTCGCTTAGTATAACAGTCTCTAGCTCCATTCATTTACCTGCAAATTTCATTATTTCATCTTTTCTTACTGCTGAGTAGAATTCCACTGTGTAAATGAACCACATTTTCATTATTCATTCATCAGTTGAGGGACATTTAATTTAATTCCATTTCTTAGCTATTGTGAAGAAAGCAGCAACAAACATGAATGTACAGGTGTCTCTACAGTAGGATGAATCCTTTGGGTATATGCCAAGGAGTGGTATAACTGTATCAAATGGTACCTTCATTTTTAGTTTTTTGAGAGTTCTCTACACTGCTTTTCATGGTGGCTGCATGACCTTACATTCTCACCAGAAGTGAAAGAGTATTCCCTTCTCCACATCCTCGCCAGCATTTGGTGTCTTTCGTTCTATTGATCTTAGTCAGTCTGACGGGGGAGAGATGGAATATCTTAAGGTGGTTTTATCTGCATTTCTCTAATTACTAAGGATGTTGAGCACTTTTTAAGGTGTTTCTTAGCCATTTTTATTTCTTCCTTTTAGAACTCTCTGTTTACATCTATAGCCATCTTTTTATTGGGTCATTTATTTTCTTGTTTCTTTGTTTTTTTGAGTTCTTTGTATATTCTGGAAATTAATCCTCTCTCCGATGTGTAGCTGGTAAAGATTTTCTCCCACTTGGTGAGGTTCCTCTTCCATTCTTTGAGAAGGGAAAAAATTACATAGTTTATAAAAGAATAATATGTTCTGTAAAAAGGAAATTTTGATATTTAACATCAGTAGCAGAGATTTCTAGATTATACCTACTGGCCTCCAAATTTGCTACATTTCCAGGTAATTATTTTTCAATAGATAGATCATAAAAGAATGTTTAATTAAAGAATGTTTAATTACCTGTGAATATGGCCAGACTTCCTCCAGAAAATTTCTATTTTTGTTGTTGCTAAACCAAGTGGTATTAGAAAGCAATTTGATTGACAAGGTCACTACTGCTGAGTCAGGCTTTTACATGGATGATGGTGATAAGAACCAAGTCCTCATGCTTATAGGATGAACACCTTACCCACTGAGCCATCTCCTAAACCCACATGCATTCCTTCCCTAACCATGCTCAGGAGTGTGCCCACTTCTAAAAGTTGCCTTCCTCTATGAATATGTATAGACTTCCGGAATGAAGCCTCCAGCTTCTTGTGTTCACTCAGGCATTTTTATGCCTGGGACTCCCATGCTCTCTTTACCTGTGGCAAGTAATCTAGTTCTGCTTATTTCTTGGCCCTGCTTGGTCTGAAATCTGTATTTACCCAAATGAAAATTGGTTGTGTTCACTTACAGAATTGTTGACTTTACAGAAGGGTGGAGTCATGAGACAGGGAAAACTATAATTTAAGGCTAGCCCATCTGAATTCAGTCAGGATAGGAGGACTCCAAATGTCAGGCCAAAAGCAAATTCTGTCAACAGTTCACACAAAGCTAGAAGTTACTTCTCTTTTAGACCCTTTCATGAAGTGTCTCATTCAACCAGTGTCTTAGATTTACTCAGATCTTGGGGAAAAATTATCTTTTAAAGACCTAGGAGGGAAATGTATCAGATAATATATGTGTCATCTTAAACTGACATATTTGGGGTAAATTTTTACAGCAGTAATAGACCACTAATAGAGTGTCCTCATCATGTTTGCACCAGGATCAGGACACCCTTAGTTTTGACACACTATCACCTGTAATTATGAAAGTGTTCCCTGGGAGGAAATATTACTACACTGAGTCAATTGAAGTTTTCTGAAATAAAATATAAAGTTAAAAAGTCTATCTTCCTGGGGCTGGAGAGAGCTCAGTGGTTAAGAGTGTGTACTGTTCTTACAGAGAACCCAAGTTTGTTTTCCAACATCCACAACAGGTGGCACACAACTACCTGTAACTCCAGTTCCAGGAGATCTGATGCTCTTTTCTGGCCTTCCTAAGCAACTGCACTCACATACAAATGTAGCACACAAACATACACACATGCAGGTAATCAAAAATTAAAATAAAAATACAGTGAATAAATATAAAGTATCCTTGATTTAAAGTAACATGGTCATTATTGGTAGAGTAACCAACTTTATTTAAAATGTCATCTCTCCCAGGCTCTTGAAAGATATGTCACCATCTATTTCTATGCTGTTACCCAGAAATTTCTGAAATGCATGCATAATTAAGCAGACTGCTAACATTGGCTTCCCTCCCTCTTCCTGTACTATTATTAAAGGTTGAGAGCTGTGTGAGGTTCATCTCATTACATGACACACTCCTTACCCACAGGAATAATGCCAGTGACAACGTAATGTGAACACGTGGTAAACAATTCCAAGATTATTGAAAGAAATGACACTTGAGATTTGAAGAGATTCTCAGCATGGTAACTTGTGACAATGTAAGGCTGGTGGTGTACCTTTTCCCCATGCAATGCGCCGGTGGTGGTTCTAACATGAAATGTAATATATAATTCACCTGCTCATTTTATCTGGAGTTGCCAGGGGCAAGGAACCATTGCTTCTTCAAATCCAATCTTTCTCCAATTAGAATATGAAATAGCAGCTGTTACTATAAGTGGGTAAGGATTGATTTTACTTTGATTTTCTGAGAAATATATAAAATTCTGCTGACTTCTACAAATTCTGTCCACGTGATTCACACATACACACCAATGTTAGCAAAAGGTAAACAACTGCTGAATCTTAGAGTAATTTTATTCTGAAGATAGAAATTGTGCAGTTTTTCTAGGCTGATTGAGGAATGGTGGTAAATTTCCCTGTTTAAAAGTCAAATAACATCTGATAACACAAAACCAATTAAAGTTGGTGAGTTAGTCATTGTCAGGATTATGAATTGTGATCATGTATGCTCATGAGTCTATGTATATATGTATGTATGTATGTGTGTGTGCATGCACACACATGCAAGAGAGGGGGAAGGGAGTGAGATGGAGAGAATGCATGTTGTGTCTAATTATTCAGTGTCTATGCAAAATCTGCAAATTCTGCGTGGTAGAAAACACATCAAAAGTTGAGGAAGGGCTGTAAAATGTATTGCCCTGCAAAGCTTTAACTAGATATAGTGTAAGATTATGCAACAGAGTTTCCAGAGAACCTTATCAGCAGTCTTACTCTATAATGTAAGTTCAGTTCAAATGCTGCTTCAATATTTACTTTTATTAAAAATAAATGAGAAAAGGATGATATCCTTTTTGTTGGTTTTAGACATCAGCTCACTAGGATGGTGCCGCATTTTTGCTAAATACATGAATTGGGGTTCTTAATAGAGTGCAGAGCCACGGTAAATTTAGCCAGGATGGTTAACCTTGGTTCAGCTTACGTAGATCTGTAATCTATTAAGAGATATGCCACTGGACACACATGTTAGGAAATTTCTTGCTCAGGATGTTTGTACTCAGAAGATCCACCTTAAATGTGGGAGCCACCACTGGTGGAAACTCAGACAAAAGGAGGTCCTGTGGAAAAGCTTTGCTTTTGCCTCATGGCATTCCTATGTAGCTGGTGACTTCTTTTACTCTGTTATTACTGCTGTTACAACAGTATTCCTTTACTGATATAAAAATCCAGCCTCTTCAGGCTTCTAAAGTAGAATGAAGTCCTGTGGCTCTCCAGGAATTCTCTAGGACTTAGAGACATACTGTGCTTCCTGAGGCATCCAACTTCATTAACTGGACAGCTATTGAACTTTCAGCTTTTTCAGTGTAATAACAGCCGTTATTGGACTACCTGCATATATTATGTAAGCCAATCTAATAAATTCCTTTTTTTATTTTTTGATTTATTTGCTTTTATTTTATGTGTATGAGTGTTATGCATACATGTGTGTAAATGCACCCATGTCATTTAGTGCCTCCAGAGGACAGAAGAGGGAGTCAGATCCTCTGGAACTGGAGTTACAAATGGTTGTTAGTCCCCATGTGGGTGCTGGGATTTGAGTCCAGGTCTGATGAGCTATCCCTCTAGCCCCCAAAATTCCTTTTTTATATGTATTTATTCTACATGTTCTGTTCCACTAAAGAACCCTGACTAATATGCTAGTATTTTAGGAAAATTTTGCCCAAATCAAGATAGGATCTGGTTCCATGTGTTTCCTAAATAATATGACGATTTATTCTTGACACAGAGCGCACTGGCTCTGGAGTCTTTTCTTTCCATTCTTAGCTGTTATTTTTTAGAAGAACCAGTACCTTTATTGTAGTGTATATTACCTCTCCTACCTAAGATCAAAAGATGTGAAGAAATAAATTTCTAAGTCTCTTAGTTCAGCACTGTAAGACTCCACCACAAAGCATTCAATCCTTGTTTAATAAAACATCACTTGAGATACAACTCTAACATTATCTCTGTGAATGAAATGGTGCAAAATGTATATTGTGCAAGGATATTATGATAGATTGACTGTGCAAGGGCACTGTGGTTGCTTCTATGCACTCAGCCATCCTGTGTTTTAGCTTTCTGTGGCAAGTACTGAAAAGCTAATGTTATCTTATGCGTAACATAATGCCACAATGATTGCATTCTTTGAAAGGTTTTCAGAACCATATTAAAAATATCTGTATGCTTCAATAAAGTATTATTTCCAAACTATAAAATAGAACTATAATATTTCAAGGAATATTTCTTTAAAAATCAAGAGTAATATATATATGCATAATTAATTTTAAAAGTAATCATATTCATGTATGTTTAGGTTCAGATCATCCAGAATTAGACTTTGAGATGAGAATTTGTATGTGGTCTGTATACATTTGTACAGGGCAGTGAGTGAGGTCACCATGGGAAAAGAAGCCAAGAGAGGGTGCAATTTCAACATGATCCTGCAGGAGGCGCTCATGCAGAGTACGCTGCATTTCCAGGTGTGTCCTAGAAGAACCAGAAGAAGCAGGAGACCTGGATTCCTTTCTCCCTTAAGTTCTTGCAGCTGTGTATCAATGATCAGTGGTCTTTTGAGAAGAGGGAAACTCTGAGGAAGAGCATTAAGTATTAGGGGTCTGCACTGCGAAAAGGAGAATCTAAGTACACTGACTACAGTTCCAAACTTGTTCTTTACACACTATGCTTAGAGGTCATTCCCTTAACATTTTTTATAAGTTGAGACATGGTGTTGTAGCTCAACTTATACTGAACACACACACACACACACACACACACACACACACACACTCACAGTGTGACGTGTATGAAGTTTAAGCTGGCCTCTAACTCATTTGCCTCCTGTTGCTACTTTCTGAGTGATGGAATTATAGGTGTGCGCCACCATGTCTGGCTCTTTTAACTCAATGAGCCATCGTCCCCATTCACAACCAGAGAACAGGGGTACTAGCTCTAGTCACTCCAGCCTGGGCCCAAAGCCATTCTTCTAGTGCCCCATTGTCCTCTGTCTTCAAGGTAAGATATTGCATCATAGTTTTAGTTACTGCTGTCTTGCCATAGCTTAACTCCTCATTTTCCTCTTTCTCTTCCAATAGCAATTCTTCTATATCTTTACTTTTGTCCTCCTCATTATTTTCTTTCTCCCCCTTCCCTCCCTTACTCTTCCTTCTCCTTCCCTTTCTCTTTCTCCCCATTCTATTTCTCCTCATCCTCCTCGTCCTCCTCATCCTCTTTGTGGTCATCCTCCCCTTCTCTTTCTTCTTCTTCTTCTTCTTCTTCTTCTTCTTCTTCTTCTTCTTCTTCTTCTTCTTCTCCTCCTCCTCCTCCTCCTCCTCCTCCTCCTTCTTCTTTTTCTTCTTCTTCCTCCTCCTCCTCTTCCTCCTTCTCCTTCTCTTCCTCCTCCTCCTCCTCCTCTTCCTCTTCTCATCTGCCTCCTCCATTTCCGCTCTTTCTTTTTCATCCTGTTTTGTCTACTTCTCATCTCACTTTCTTCTTCCTCCTCTTCATCTTATTTCTCTCCTCTTCCTACTTATACTTCTTTTCTTCCCCCTTGTTCTTCTCTCTCTCTCCTATTTGTCTCCTTATAATTCTGTGTCTAATTGTTCCTTTGATTCTAGTTGTTCTTCTGTTCCTAACTTGCCTTGTTTAATTTCCCTCTCTCATCTTCCCATGTCTTCTCTTTTTTTCTGTAGATATTATGTATATTTTACATGAATGTATAAGCTACCTTTCAAGCATGCCTGAAATTTTAAAAATCCCTTCTGTTGCAGCAACAGGTATCTACTGCCTCAACCCAGTCATCCCCCACAGTGAGCAGACCTGTGTTAGGTCTGCAGATAGGGAAAGCGGGATGGGTCCAAATCTTTCTTGTTCTTGTTGCCAGCTTGTCTGACTGTCAGGACCATTTCAGAGTGAAATATCCTTTACTCCATCCTTCATTCCTTCTTCTTTCTTTCTTTCCTTCCTTGTCCCCTTATTTCTTTCTGGACAGTCCAGGCTGCTCTTTAATGCACGATCCTCCTGCCTCAGTCACTCAAATGCGAGGATCACAGGCATGCACTAACACACTGGGATTTTGTAGATTCTTTTTCTATCAGAGAGTGGATGAGATAAGCCTTTAGGACTTAATCTAGAGCCAATGATGGTACCCATATCTTCTGCTTCTGTTTGGGGTTTGAAATGGATTCATGTCCCTGCTATGATTTGGAAGCTTCAAAACAGACGTTTGATTTTTTTTTCCCCTTGCTTCTGGTGACTCAGATCTTGGACTCAGTGGAAAGCCTTCATTGTTTGTATCTTAAAATACATATTTTGCTTACAGAATTGTATTTGTCAGACAGTAGCTGAGCACAGACATTTCAAGAGCTGGACTCATTATCCTAGAGAATGAAGACAGTTCCTGATGGCTTAAACTCATCTATTGAAAAATAATGTTTTAATGAGTCCCTATTAGTCCCTATAGTCTCAGTTTAAGTATATTACCAATAATAATATGTAAAAGTCAATAGTTTTTCTTACTGTAGCAAGCTGAATTTCTCAGTGCATTTGACAGCTAAATGCTGCCCATTGACTTTAAAAAGAATTCAATGGCCTTGACTGTGGTAACTTATCATCTAATGCTGGAACTGTGAATTTTTCTACTACAGTAGAGGAAATAATTTAATTAGTGGGTTATTGTAAATGTTCTGATTTTAATGCATTAACTCATGTGGCCTGAGGCTGATAGGAAAGAAATTAACAGTGACTCTTTCTGGCTGTGGGAATGAATTGGTCTTTCCAGGGCAAGAAAATTAATTATAAATGCTCTGAAGTTTAAGACTGCCAGATTTTTTATGATAAATGATGTAATTATGAGATGTCAAGTATACAAATAGTCATGCTTCAACATTTCAGCTTATTAATTCCAAAATTCCCCCATTATGTAGAACCAAGGCCTCACATTTAATTGCTCAGTAAAGGGAAGGAAAAATCATTGTTCTCTCCAGTCTCCCTGTGATTTCCAGGCAGTAAATATCTGGAGACAATGAATGCTAATGCACTACATCTTTGATAACAGCCTCATGTTTCATTTTGAGCCAAGACCAAAATAAACAGAAAAAAATCCCTAGGAAAGTAGGCTAACACCATAGGACTGGAATCAACATTTGAATTACAAAAATATTGTGTCTATGTTCACATGCATGGGTACACTTACCAGAGCACATACGTGGGAGTCAAAGGACTCCTTTATGGACTTGATTCTCCTCTTTCACCTTTACACAGATTTTTCAAATAGAACACAAGCCACCAGACTTGCAAAGAGTGGTGTTTTAAATGATAAATATCCTCCATAGGCTCAAGTATTTGAACATTTGGTCAGTGGGTAGTGCTATTTGGGCAAGGTCAAACTTTAGGATGTTCAGCCTCCTGCCATGCTGCCCCCAACCATGATGGACTCCTATCCCTCTGGAACTACAAGCTAAATAAACTCTTCTTTCTGTAAGTTGCCTAGTCATGGTGTTTTATAACAAAAGAAAAGCAACCAATACATATGGTAAATACATTTACCCAGGGAACCATCTTGCTGACCCTGAACCAATTTCTGTAAAAGAAATAGTGTGAAGTTTGTCTTCAACTCCATCACATTTATCCATTCACCCCTCTCTCTCATGCTCATCTTGGGGTGGATGAATGTTCAGTTCTCTGAGATAGAGTTCTACCAGGGACTCTGGAGCTTTGAGCTTACCTTCCTCTCCTTTTTACCATGATCCCTGTCTTTTGTGGCATCAAGGCAATTGAAAACATCCAAAGAATACAGGGCCTCTCTTCCATGACCATGGATGTAATAAGACTCATGGCTGGGGCCTGGGTAGATGGTCCAAGACGAAAGCACTTGCCATACACGAGTACCAGCGTTCATATCCCCAGAACTCAAATTAAAGTCAGGTTAGGGGAATAGCCCACTTGTAATCCCAGTGCACAGGAGGCAGAGAGGTGATCTCTGGAACAAGGTGACTCATTCCAGTAGTTGAATTGAGCCGTTCCTGGTTCAATTAGATCCTTAGATCCTGCCTAAATATATAAGATTGAGAGCAGTTGAGGAAGACACTGGACATCAACCTATGGCCTACATATACATGCACAAACACATGCACACCAAAAATACAAATATGTGCAAAAATTAAAAGAAAAGGAGAGATTCAAGATTGAGAAAATACATAATACTCCTTTAAAAATTAGTAATAGGGCTGAATAGATGGTTCAGAGTTAAAGGTATTTATAGCTATATTAAAGGACAAAGTTCCAGATCCCAGTACCCACATCAGAAGGCTGACAAGTGCCTATAACTCCAGCTCCAAGTGATCCAGTGGCCCTTTCTTGCATCTGTGGGTGAAAGGGTGTGCACACATACCTAGATACAAATAATAATTTAAAATCTTTTAAAAATTCAGTAATGCTTTCATACAAGTTTGCTCTTTGTCCATCTCATCTGTGCAACCTTCACAACTCAAGTTCATAGTTTTCAATCAAACTTTAGTCTGGGTCTTGCTTGTAGACTAGTTTGTAGAATTTGTTGAATTCTATAAGCAGTTGACTTTAAGGAAGTTGTATGATTCCATTTGGTGCATATGACAAATCAAAAAGCTATTTGTATGATGAAGGCAAGATGTTAAGAGAATAAAAGTGCTGTGGGGATGGAGCCTGAGGTTACAGGATAACCTTGGAAAATATAAGAGAGAGCCATGAAGCAAGGAGTGCAGGCACCTCCTAGAAGCTGGCCAAGGCATAACAGAACCTGACTTGGAACATCCATAAAGATCTAGCCATGCCAGCTAAGTGCTAGCCTTTTGAGACACTTTATAAACTACTTACTCCCAAGAATACTAAGTAATAAATTCCACTTGTTTTGAGTCACTTGGTATGTTGTGATTTGTTACCATGGCAATAGAAGGCAAATGCACCACAAACACACTTCAAATATTATTAGGTAAATGAGTGAAATATATTACTTATCAAATCTGCAAGCACTAGTTTAGCAAACACAAATGCTGGGCTATCCATACACAATTAATTCAGTTTAATTCAATTGCATAAGAAAAATACTTGGGGGAGAGAGACTGTATGTGAAGTAAACTTGGACACATGCTTTTTGCTTTCTTGTCATAATTTCTTGATTATGATTCCATTAGTTTGTTTCTTTTGGGTCACTAACTGGAACTGTCTGCCAGAATAGAAAGCTGGAAGTGGGACTGAATTCTCCTCATCAGGACTTCCCCAAAGGGTATTTTTGTCTTCTTCATTTGAATCATAGCTATACTGTACATTTTCACAATGTTTTTTTCTTCTAACTCCAAAGAATATCCCACAACTAAGCATGCCAGGCTCTCCATGCACACTAGAGAACAGTCTCCAGCTATGATCACTCCATGGGGAATCTTTCTGCTTCTATTAGCAGGCCCCCAAAGAAAGTCTTGAGATTTCTACGGCTCAGGAAAGACCTAGAAAAGAGAAGGAAGGAAAATCGGGGCAGCAAACCAGCCCACTGATACAGTGTAGTCATGCTGAAGGAAGGCTCCCCTCCTTAGCCTTGCATCATCCATGTATAGGGCAGTGCTTCGTGTCTGCACTCATGAGACATGGCAGTTTGGGGAAAATAATGAACAGATCAGGGGGAATCTTAACAAGATCATGTACAATTGGCATAGGCACACATCTTCTATGGACCTTAGTGACTAAGGTTACGGATGGGCAGAGTTTATAAAGCCTAAAAAAACCACAATTACAACATGCCAGGGGCAAAGCCAATAACCATAATTACGTCAGATCAGCATAGCTACCTTAGATCAGGGGGCAAGTCAGTTAACAAATAGGTTTTCAGTTAACAGAAAGTTTCTAAGTTTCAGTTAGGAAAGACAAGTTTCTCAGAATTGCAGAAACAATTGCAGGTATAGCTGAATGAGAGGGAGTTCTTCCTGGTTAGTTGTAAGCTTCCCAGTATTGTAAAAGCAATGAATCTACTGAAATGCAAGTGTAGCCCTCATGGGACTAGTTCTGCCTGCAGTGAGAGCAGTCATACAGTCATGCAGTTAGAGTGGGGAGTCTAGGCAGAAACACAAGGTGAGGCAAAATCAGCTAGAACAAAATGGAGTTTTGTTCAGTTTCAATAGAGACCGAAGCAGGGTATCTATGCTAAAATCTGGATCAGTGTTTGGTCAAATAGCTGGTTACATCATGTAAACAATCTGACTCATAAAACCAATCATTGTAATACAATTAAAGTTAGCTATGAGGAAATACTGATAGATACCTCAGAGTTCTCAGCAGCCAAGGTGAAAAATTGCCCAGGGAGGGACTACATTCTTACAATAAAGTGGTACTCAGATAGTCAATAAATAATTATTGAATGACTAAGATGAGTTGATGATTGTCCTAAGTTCTGCAAAAAGAACAATGAACAATCAGATATGGTCTTCCATTTGGTAGTGTAGGCAGTCTAGAGTAGCCACCAATAAACCAAAATCCAGAGGCTAAATCTGGCCTGCTACATGTCAGTAAAATTTTATAGGATCTCTTCTACATTCGTTTGCTCAGGAATTGTGTATTAGTGCTTCAGAGGTTTGAGGGTAGAGTTGAAGAATCTTCATTGGAGATAGCATGGATGTATAAGCCCACCTTAGAGACAAACTGGCCTTTCAGACCAGATTTTTGGCTGCTTCCTGGTGTAGATATTTGCATGATGAAGCATGTGATACTCTCTTCTGTTGACAAATAACAGGAATGTATAGATGCTTCTTCAGAGATAAGTACAGAGAAATTTAACATGGAACTTTTAAATCTCAAGTAAAGGAACTTCTGATAACAAAATTATTCACTACAGTAACTAGGAGATAATAAGCTGCATTTGGTTTGGGATGAAGGAGTCAGACTTCTATGACACAGTAGAAGAGTATCCACAAGGGAAAGGCAGGCACAAATGAAAGAACACAACAGAAAAAATACAAACACCAACCAAAACGGAAACAATAAACCCAGCATTATAGACCATACTGTCTTCAAAGAAATTAAAATTATAAAAGCAGAATTGGATTTGCACTGGATAACACAAGATCAACACTGCTCAGAGGAAAAAAATGACACTAGTGAAATAAAAAGCAATCAAGAGATCCTCTAAGAGTACATAGAAAAGACACAGAGAAATAGAACATAGTCAAGAAACACAGAGACTATGAAAGGGAACTAGTGTAAAGAAATTGATTTTCTCCAGAAAGTCACTAGAAAGAAGCAATTGCAACAATCTTTATTAAAGGCAGGGTGGTGAGCATTTTCCATCTCTTAACTTGAATGCTTAAAATAGTTCTTTATGATACAAACTAATTTATCCCAATTTATGAATAAGAGATAGGGTGCTGGAGAGTTGGCTCAGCAGTTAAGAGCACTGGCTGTTCTTGCAGAAGGCTGGGTTCAATTCCCAGCACCCACATGGAGGCTAACAACCATCCATAACTCCAGTTCAAGGAGGTCCAACACCCTCTTCTGGACTCCTCAGGCATTGCATGACATGGGTGCACTTACATACATGCAGGTAATACACTCATACACACAAAAAATAAAATATTTTACAAAGAATAAATAATAAGAGACAAAAGAATTGCAGGAAGCCTGTATATTGCTCATAAACAACTACAAATGAATGAACTGGGCATTATATCCTGGGTTGGCTACATTTTACCATGTCAAATTCTACATTTCCCAGGCCAAGAAAGAAACCATGACAATTTTATAGAAGGAAAAATAAAAGAAGACCCAACTTCGCCATTCAAAACGGTTCCCCCTGATGGTGTTGCAAACAAAGCAACGAAGAGTAATCAGGATAGCATTTTTATGCCAAAGAAAGAAAGAACCTATACTATGGGGATGATTGTAAGTACCCTATAAACCACTAATGGGCTATATAAAAGCAATTGATGCCACTTCAGACTGCACAAATGGGAATGCATTGTTTCAGTGAAAGAAAACCAACAGAGTTCTACACCAAACCAAGAACATATGGAAGGATCAGTTGGAGGAACAATTTTCATATTTTTATTAGCAAATTATAACTGTGAAAATAATGGGTTACACGTGGTATTTTATGCACGTGTAAGACATATTTTGATCATATTCCCCACCATTGCTATCTCTCATCCCCCTTAAGTCCCTCTTTATGACATTCTTCTCCCTAATTGCCCCCTTTACTTTCTTGTGATTTTTTTCCAAATTTTTCAGATCAGCATTTTAAAAAAGATCTTATTTTTATTTTTAATTCTGTGTAAGCATGTGTACCTGTGTTGGGGTATGTGCACTGAGGCCAGCAGAGGACACTTGATCTCCCAAGTGCTGCAGTTACAGGAGGTCATAGGCTGCTTGATGTCAGTGCTGGGAACTGAACTTATTTCTTCTATAAAAGCAACAAATGCTCTTAGCTTTTGAGACATCATTCCAGCTCCTTAAGACCCATTTTTAAGGACAGACAACAACCAGGTAAACAGACTCTTGTGAGCCAAGTGTTGGCAAGAAGCCTGTGGGCAGGTCCTGATTCACAGCTAGAGAGAAGAAAATCTCACAGGCGTAGCAGGTGTTTACTTAAGTGCCTTCCAATGTCAGTGTTCTGCCAAACAGCTGCTCCAACTGAGGCTGAACTTGTCCTATGCTTTTGAAAAACCAGGTCCAGTCTTGCCATGTCACTGCACAAATGACTTTCTGGGCTATGAAAGTGAACATAAAGCATATTAGAGGACGTTCTTTGCCATTGTTATTGTTTTCTGTGGCTCATAGACTAAGTGGTCCATTTCACTCATTATCATAATTTACAAACGTCTGATCTATTTCAACAATTACTGTCATCTGGGAATTGTTATTTTACAAAATTGGTAGGAAAGAATGGTTCTAATCTAAAGATAAGTTTGTAAAACTTCTTTGAGTGGCCTCTTGAATGACTTTTCAGATGCTTACTACCACCAGGATAAACTTCAGCCAACAAAAACAAGCTCTTAAAGAGATGAGCAGAGCCAAAAGAAATAAATCTGTTGGTACATGGTTTCATAATTGATGCAGCTGTTAAACTGGTAATGTAAAAGAGTCAAACACTTTGTTCAGAATGTGCAAAAATAATGACTGTTTTGTGAATGCTTATTAATGACAATTATTATTCATTATTAATGCTCAACCATCAATTTAAATGTGTCTGTGTGTGTGTGCTATGTTCTCTTACACTTCTCTTTCTAGCCTTATTATCATAGTGGCTTCATGATTAAGTAATGATTTCATGATGTTAAAAATAGAAAATCACAACCTGCTGTTGATATGAGATGACATTCTAGTGTGTGTTTAGCTTGTTTATCAAATTTTGATTATTGGTAAATATTTGATACTTTCCCTAAGATGTACTTTCAAGTTCCAAGTGGTTTTATGTGATCATCTAATTCCTCTCATACTGATTTTGCAGAAAAAGTGTCAGTTCCATATAGCTTTCAGTTTTAGAGCTTTTGTTTCTATTAATGGATTAATCTGATGGAGCTGCAAATTTTTAAGGCAATCAGTTGATTACCACCTAGGAATTCTGACTCTTGGGGAAAGAATTTGATTTCCCTTAGAAGGTGATTATTTCCTCTTGAAATGGGAGTGTTGTGTGACACTATTTTTAGAGAGGCATGAAAGTCTACTCACCACAGATGGGAACCAACAACAGATCAAAGTAAAAGTACAACCTGTGAAGGTATGAATGACAAATGTCACCCATTGGCATTTGAGTACTTGGTCCTTAGTTGCTGGTATTTTTGCAGAGGTTTAGGAGATGCACACATGCTGGAGGAAGTACGTCATTGGAGACAGGCTTTGAGAGTTCATAGCCTTGTCCTACATCAGTTTTGCTCTCTGCTTCCTGCTCATGCTTGAAGATATGTGCTCTCATCTTTATGTGAGCCACCTTCTGCCATGCCTCCCCCATCATTAAGGACTCTTCCTCTGGAACTATAAGTCCAAATAAATTGTTCTCTGATCATCTGCCTTGGTCATGGTATATGTGAATGACAGCAACAGAAAAGTAAGTAAAACATAAGTTGGTACCAGTTGGTAGCTGTTGCTGTGCAGAAACTGACCACATTTGGGTTTTTTGGTTGTTTTTGTTTCTGTTTTGTTTTGTTGGAACAATGACCAAGACTTTGGAACTCTGGCCTAGATAATCAGTTGAATAGATTAACAGGCCATTGCAGAGGAGCTTGGAAGACAGTAGTGGAGAAGCAATTTGGAATACAGAGGCCCAGCTTCAGCTCAAGAGGATTTAGTGGGGAATAAGGTATCTTACAGCAACTGGGTTAGAGAACAACCTGTAATATTATGGGAAAGAATCTTGCTGCCTTCTGCCTCTGTTCTAAGAACTCTCCTGAAGTTAAATTTAAAAAGTGACAGATGGATTTCTTTAATGGGGGAATTTGAAGTTAGCAAAATAGTGAGTCTATGGAATGATTATTACTGATAACACTTAACAAGATCTACAATGAAAAGAGGTAAGTACTACAAAAGAAATACAAAATTTATAATTTCCTGAGAAAAAGGCTAATAGGAAGCTTAGTGCTGTGGGAAGAGGCACTATAATTGATGAGGAGATTAGTACCATTAAGAGGGGCCTCCTACTCTGCATTGGAATGATGCAAAACGTGCCTCCAGGCAAGTCTCCACCCTGTCAAACTTCCAAGTTATGAAAAGAAAAGGGATAAGGAATTTCCTGGTCCTAGAAAACAACTGCATACAAAATCTGCTGCAAATGTAATCGAAGAGGCAAGCATTCATTCCAAGCTGTCAACTGAATTCAGCAGGGTCATGCACATGGTACTGGTTTAGAAGCATGAAAGATACAAGAGTAAGGGAGTCCGGGAGTTTTCCTCAGAAGTTTCAGAGGATCGTTGAGGCTAGAGAACTTGTGCGAGTGCTGGAGTCACTACAAGAAGGCCTGAGGACAGGGAGGCCAGGAGAGTCCATTGCCTGAATCTTTGAAAGTAAAGTCTGGGTTGTGGTGGGGACCACATGATGTTAGAGATGCCAGAGCTGTAAGACATCTGCCAAGATTAGTTGAACACAGAGAGTGGAACCAGCCCAAAAGAGAGGTATATGCTGTAGGCAGTAAAGCTGAAAGGATTTAGCCACCCGTTCCCTTTGAAATGAAAGTCCCAGATGTCAGATATGGAGCTACAGGATTTAATGTTTGCCCTGTTGGTTTTTGGTCTTGGTTTGCTACAATATTTCCCCAGCATGTTCCCATTCCTTCCTTTTGGAATGGGAATGAATGTTCTATGTAGTTGGTTTTCGAAGTATATCATTTATTTATTTTATTGGGGGCCACAGTTAAGTCTCAACAGAGATTTGGACTTTTGAACAATGCTGAAACTGAAAGATTATGTGGACTTCTAAAGTTGAACTAAATGCATTTTGCATTATGAGATATCCACACACCTATGGAGGCCACGGGGTAGAATGTGGTTGTTTGAATGAGAAACGGCCTTATAGGCTCACATATTTTAACATTTGGTCCCCACTTGATGGCACTATAGATGTTTAGGAAGTAAGCCTTGCTGGAGGAAGTATGTGACTGGGAACAGGCTTTGAGCCTTCATAGCCTCATCACACTTGTTTTACTCTCTACCTTCTTATATGTGATTGAAGATATGTGCCTTCAGCTTTATGCTCCAGCCACTTCCTGCCATGCCTCCCCCATCATTATGAACTCTCCATCTCTAACCACAAATCCAAGTTTTTTTTTTCTTAAGATTGCCTCCATCCTGGTGTTTTAGGAGAGCAACAGAGGAGTAATACACCACCAAAGTTCAATTTGGTGAACCAATGGATTATTTATACAGGTATCTGTGAGGGATGAATTACAGGGGCAGAAATGATACAAAGGCAGCCGCATCATCAAAAACCCATCTTAGCATTCACGATAGCTTATAAAATCTGTAAAATTAGAGCTCACTGCATAATTTGCAGCCATCTCAAAAAGAGTGTCTCTTCCAAGGAGCTCAATTGGTGTGAGATTATTCTAGATAACTGAGGTTGTCTCTGTTTCTTCTAGGTAGCTTGTCTTGTCTGAGAGTGCCTCTCAGCTGTCCTTTTGTCTTCTATGTGCTTGAGGAAGGAAGGGCCTAGTCAATCTGTTTCCAGTATTTCCTGAAGCTCTTGAGTTATTTCCTTCCTGAAATTAAGGCGCTTGCCTAAAGGATGGCATGTTTCACCTCCCTTTGGAGCATTCTAGTCTTAAGCTTTCCTCCAAGGTAGAAGATTTTTTATCTTGGAGGACAGTGCTACAGAACAGGCACGGGTCAATGAAAGCTCCCAGTGCTTAAATATTACAGGTCATGAAGTCCTTTCATAGTCTCTGTTCAGCCTCAACAGCATCCACTTTGAATTCTTTATTTCAAAAAAGAGAACCAAACATTAGCCAAGTTTTCTCCACCTAACAGAATTCAAATTGCACATCCAGGGACCAGAAGTATATATTGATCATACGGAATGAGTTTGGCATGCGCACAGACATGAGTTCAGTCCCTAGGTAACACTGGAAAAAATGCATAACCAGCCTGAAAAAATTACTGCAATTTACTGTATTCCATCTTGATAATGCTGTATTAAATGAAAAGATTTGAAGATCTGCTACCTAGATTTTTATTTTCTTCCTTCTCAAAGGTAAACATGGATGATAATACTGGAATCAACTATAAATATGTGTTTTAAATGATTTTCTGTGTGCAGTTTGACTTTCCACAGCTTCTCTGACATGACAAGACCTATGACTGAAATGACCCCTCTTTCTCAAAAGTAGCTAAAGTGACTTCAGTGACAAAGGCATTTGAAAATACAACTGAGCTGATGTATTCAAACCTCTATTTGCAAAGTATATTAATGGTTTCCAACAGTTCTTTAGAAACATGGAAAATCAATGTGTATCTTGATATTTATAGATTAAGTGTACTTCTCACCACTCATCAAAGAAGCTTCTTTTTGCAACAGATGGAAACTATTGCAAAGTTCTACAACCAGCGAAACACAGAGATTAAGTGTCTGTGAGGTGGCGAGCCCTAAGTGACATATGCAACCTTAGGTGTAGACCTAAGGCTCAGGGAACCTAATGGAACAGGAGATGGAAATAATTTTAATGCATCTCTCAACTCTCACCAACAAAGCTTCCACCTCTGATTGCTATGGAGCACCATCTCCTCCTAGACCCTCTCCACCCCTTTACTATTCAAGAGATAGCAGTTCTCTCCCTACCAGGGGCTCTCCAGGTAAACTACAGAGCCCAGAGACTCAAATAAGCTCCCTGTGCTCTTGTGCCAGACCCTCTTCATTTGAGTCACCCTAATTCCCCACCATTGTTTCCCAGGGACCACCACTTCCTGCTGGCCCCTTTCCCTAAATTTGGCACTTACCAGATTCAAGTCCAATCTATACCAGGACTACTCCAAATGTAGAGAGACTCTGGCCCTCCTTGTCTTCACTGCACTTGTTCCATTCAGCCTTGTGACCCAGAATCAGTCCACATTGCTGGAGGAAATTTGTTCCAAACTGTGTGACCAAGCCCTACTGGCACCAGACTGTAGCGGTCAAGTAGATGACTTTGGATAGACACTGTGGCTCCAAGTACCAGAAAAATAGAGGAAATCCACGTGCAAACTTTGCTATTAATTACTTCCTGCCTGAACATTGTAAACTCCACTGTTGAAAGCATGGTGACTTTTTAGACATACATGGCCTACCCAAGTTAAATCAAGATGAAATAAATAATTTAAACAGACAATAAATATAATAATTTTAATAATTTAATAATAATTAATATATTTTTAATAATTTAATAATTTAATAATAAATAAAATAATTTTAGACATACATGGCCTACCCAAGTTAAATCAAGATGAAATAAATAATTTAAACAGACAATAGAAAATGAGATAGAAACGATAATTAAAAATATACCAACTAAAAGAAGTCCAGGACCAGATGGATTCATTGCAGAATTCTACACACATCTTCAAAGAACAATGGATAGCAATACTCCCTAAATTATTCCATAAAATAGAAAAGGAACACTTCCCAAATTGTTTTTATGAAATCAGTTTTACTCTGAGACTAAAATCAGACATAGACTCAACACACAAGGAAAGGAGCTTCTTCTTGCAGCAGGTGGTGATTAAGACAGAGACCCACAAACTGGTCAACTTGTAGAGAATAAGAAACTTCAGAGTTCTCAACCCTCAGTGGGACAAGTTATACCACACCCTTTCCTCCCAGGGCTCAGGGATCATCAGAGAAGAAGGAATAGGATTATCAGAGCCAGAGGTGGTAGATGGACACAAGGAAACCAAGTTTTCTGGACACAGTAAGACAGTTACACATATGAACTCACAACAAGTTTAACAATATGCTCAAGATCTTCACAAGTCCAAGCCAAACAAAATCCCAACCTGGAGTGGGGAGCTGGGCAAAAGGCCTCACCCCTGAGGAATTACTGGCAATTGATCACTTCTGGGAGGTGTAGAGACAGTTTTCCTCAAGGATGTGATACCAGGTAAATTAACCAGATTCCAGGGAACAGACCTATACCGAAGAGCATTTGGGGAGCACGAATTAGACACAACAGGTTTTTGCAAAATAATATTCGGTGACATGAAGCCAGGCAGGATAGGAAAGGTGGATACGAAGCTGAGATGAGATGAGGGAGAGGGACTGGACATGCTCAAAATGCATTGTATGAAATTCTCAAAGAATCAAGAAAATATTATTTTAATAGATAATTACTCCAGGTAACGTGAAAATAAGAACCATGTTCAGAAGTTCTGAAGGCAGATCAATGCCTACAATCATCTCATTCCCTACACTGCCCCCTACCAAAAGTGATGAATGGAATGCAAAATTTAAAAAAAATCAAAGTTACTCATTGCTGTCTAGAAGTCTTGATCTCGTGTGTTCACCCACTTTCAGAATTAAGAGACAGGAAAAATTCCTCACACAGTAGAAATCAACAGATATTATCTGCTTTAGTAAAAATAAACATATACGTACACTCACTCGCTCAGAGAGAAAAGCTCCCCACAAGTTGAGAGGGGATTCAGAAACTGAAAAATCCAAAACCTCCAGGAGGCCTTGGGCCTTTTAAATGTTTTTGATGATAGGAGGCATAGGCTCCTTCCCTGATTTTGAATTGGTCAACTTGAACAAAGAAGAGAGAGCTGATCCATTTACAGCTCCAAAGGAAGATATGTTCAGGTTCTGCCTTGGACTTTTCTGAACTTGTCTGGATGGTGAGTCAGAAAGGGGGCCCTTCTGCTTAGAGGGGGAGCACCCCTGACTTTGTCTCAGAACTAGGAGACAGAAATGTGCCATCTTAATTACTTATCAATGGCCCTGTCTTCCTATCAGGAATTTAGTCCCTCATTCACCCCTCTGAAGAAGTTACCCTAAAATCATTTAGTAGATAAGCTGAAATTGGGGAACAGGTGTAATCCATTCTTATCATTAAAATCTAAGATCTAGTTCCAAAGATGTTTCTCCCAGAAGGGATTAACTTCTGGACTACAGTTTTACTTTCTACCCTTGCGTATAGCCTATAGAAAGGGATGTTAATTTAGAAAGAGATAAGAAATCTGAACTCTATTTTGGCCCTTTAGTTGTTGTTGTTTTTGTTTTTTTAAGACAGAGTCTACCTCTAGCCTTATCTGGCCTGGAACTTGCTACATAGACCAGGGTGCCCTCGATCCCCTCGATCTCACAGAGTTCTCTCTGTCTCTGTCTCCTGAAGGCTGAGATTAAACACATGTGCCATCATGCCTGGCCCTTTCAGCATTTTTTTAAATTAAAGAACCAAAGAAATTTTGGAAATGTGTTTTGGGGTCACCGCCCTGAGCTTCATGTCCCATTTCTATCTCCTGTTCTCATCAGTTCCCCTGATTGAAGTTAGTCTAACCACTAGTATGAGACTGAGACAGCAACTAATCTAGTTTTTTTCAATTAAATGTGAGCACTCAGTATAGCAGTCAGGGTACCCCTTCAGTGAATCTATTAAGGGAACCCAAACGTTTTTATAACTGCTTCCTGTAAGGAGGAAAAGACCTTGACTGGTGTTTGAAAACAGACATGAGGGACAAGTAAAGGCAAGTTATTAGCATTATAAGACCTAGGCAGGAAGCTGGAGAGATGGCTTACTGGTTAAGGGCACCGGCTGTTCTTGCAGAGGACCTGGGTTTGATTCCCCACATTGTGGCTAACAACCATTTGTAAGTCTGGTTCTAGGGAGCTCCAACACCCTCTTCTGACTTTTGTGGACATTGCATGACATGGGTACATTTACATACATGCAATACACTCATATACATTAAATAAAGTAAAATGTAAAAAGACGTAGGCAGAAAACTAGGAGAAATGAGAATAGAGAATATTTTTAAATGTTCAAGTCAAAGTCTACTAGAATCTCTTGATAATTTCCCAAGAGCATTCATCTATTGGGATCCTTCTAATTTTTCTTTTAGCCTCAAAGACTGGACTCAAGAGTGATGAACCCCAGATATGCTTTAAGGCTCTTTGAAAGCTATTGGAGTAGCTAGAATTGTAGTGTGAGATCCCTCTCAGATCACTTCTAGAGAGGGACAGAGAGAAGAAATTTAATCTTCATTTGATTTTTAAATTAAAACAATCTTGGGCCTGTTTCTCTTGGCTGTAGGTAAACACTACAATGTGAATTTAGCCAAGGTCTAAAATCTTATATCTGGACAGTTTCCTTACTAAAAAAATAATCATTAGCGAAAAATAGTTGTCTAAATAACATTCCTTATGGACTTAAGCCTAATGTGTAGGGAGTGAAATTCCTGGAATTGTTAAAGAAATACAGCAATTATTTTAGTCTTTGGTTATAAATTCCTATTGGTTGCTTAAGAGAATGCATGTGGCTAAACTTATCCACTTAAAATATATTTTATTTATTATTTTTATTTTATGTGTATGAATGTGTTATCTGCATGTATGTAATTGCACCCATGTTGTGTAGTGCCCATGGAGGTCAGAAGAGTGTGTCAGATCCACTGAAACTGGACTTACAGATGGTTATTAGCCACCACGTGAGTTCTGAGAGCCAAACATGGGTCCTCTGAGAGAGCAGCCAGTGCTCTTAACTGCTGAGTCATATCTCTAGTCAAAATTTACCCAGTTTTATTTCACTGTCAAGGCCAATTGAGGATCTGGTCCTTGGGAGTTGCTTGGTATTGGAAAATACCCTAGGCTCCTTTAGCCTTCCTGTTACAAGTTAATACATATATATTATGATAAGTCAAAAGCTTTGCTTGACTATTGGCTTCACTTAGAACTTGAGAAAATTTTTTCCTCTATGTTGATCCTCCTCTTTGTAGACTAGACATTAGTTAGTGCCAACCTCTTGCAATCTCCATGGTCTCTATGAACAAGGTAACAGGTGACCCTGTCACAGGGCATTTTGAGAGATGCCCCACAGTCCCCTGGGACGTAGTGGACCTTGGAGGGCAAGGGAAAAATATTGTCCTTTTTAATTCCTCTGACCACATTACTATATGCCTTCAAAAATAGTCACTGAACACTCTAGTAGTTGATACACAAATCTGGTAACTTTTCACAAATATATTTTACTTATTTTTTATTTATTTTATGTGTATGTGTGTATTGCCTGCCCCTGTGTAAGTGCACCTGTGTCATGAAATGCCCTCAGAGGTCAGAAGAGGAAGTCGAATCCTCTGGAACTGGAGTTATGGATGATTATTAACCACCAGGTGGGTGCTGGGAATCAAATCTGGGCCCTCTACAATAGCAGTCAGTACTCTTAAGCAGAGTCATCTCTTCAGCACCAAGTCTGTTGTTTTTAACTCCTGTGTAATACTTAAAGCTTCAGCAAAAACCAAATGCTTTTAAATAACTCGTGATTAGACTTACATTCTATTCATTAAGCCATCCCTTACAATTAACAAGATTAGATCAATAGTTCCATTAAGTAGAGGTTTGGCCCTAAAAATCTGAAGATCATATATATGATTTCTAAGTCTCATCTTTTACATACCTTAAGTAACTTGCTGAAATTATTTTTCATTTTTGTTGAATTTTTGTGATTTTCATACAATATAATTTGATGAAATTAATTAACACTCTCCTATCCACACTTCCAGTAATTGCCCCCATCCAATTTATTGTGCTATATTGTATTCACAATATGGCCTATAGAGTCTAATTTCTGTTCCCAAATGGCCTGAAGTGTCAGTCCATACACTGAGTCTGGTTAACCTATCAAGAGTCATACCCCTGAAAGAATTTGACTCTACCCCTCCTAGCAGCCATTGGTTGCCACACTTTCCCTAGGTTGCGGTGGAATATCTTTCCCAGTTCCTCTTGTCAATGCTGAGATTTTTGTCAGTTTTGCGCTTGCATGAGACTTGCATGTGCTGTCACCATTGCTGTGAGTTTATATGACTAACTGATCAACTCTCTGGAAAACTCCGTTTCCTTGTGGTCGTGCACCTCCTCCACCTCTTACAATCTTCTTGCCCCCTCTTCCACAATGTACCCTGAGTCTTGGGAGGCAGAAGTTTGATGTAGGTGTCCTATTCATGGATAAGCATCCTGTATCCTTTTGTTCTCTACATAATGGCCCATTGTGGATTTCTGTTTTAATCACCATTTGCTGAATAAGGAAACTTCTCTGGTGAGAGCTGAAAGGTACATTAATCTATGATATAACAATAAGTCATTAGGAGTCAGTTTAATATGATAACTATGTAGTAGAAAAGTAGTATTAGCTTCTACCCTGTGCTCACTTATGTCCGGTTACCTGTCTAGCCTCAGGTTCCTAAGCTTGATAGCATTGTCAAGTACAGATTCCATCCTATGATGTAGACCTTAAATTCAATCAAAGAGTGGTGGTTTACTCCCATAATATTCATGCTACTATGTCACGTGTGGGCATATCTTGCCAGGCCAGTTGTTACTATAGTTCACAATATTCACAGCTGGATAGGGTTAATGATTATTTTTTATTTCCAGTAGCATGTATAGCACCTTCCAGCACTATAAATGATAACCAGTAGAGATGAGGCTCTCAAGTTAGCACAAGCTTACATAGACAGAGTGAGTGAGGGGTTACTGACAAGAGTGGGGCGATCCTAAAGCGGTGCCTGCTCTCTTCATAATCTTTCCCAGCCTATGTCTTCTAGTTTCTCCTCTAGACCATAAAACCATATGTAATTAAGGCAGAATTGGATATACCTGACTGGGAGGAGTGGTAGATAATCAGGTGAGTCCAGTGACCCTCCCCATTTCCTCTTTATGAAGGAGCAGTCAACAAGAGCAACTGTTCTGATATTTTAGAAGCTGAGTCATAAAGATGACAGTTGTTTGCCTTTGAGGATAGTGCTTATAACATCACATTATCAAAAGAAAGCTGAATCCAAATTACACACACGGCACATTCTAATAAATTAAGATTACTGGTACACATACTTTTAACTAACAAGTTTTTTGTTGCAAGTCTTGGACAAACATTTCTACTTGGACTATTACATCTTTTGGTCTTACAAAGCCTGAGAGCTAGAAAAAAGTTGAATTTTTGTAAGAGTCTTGGCACATTAGCAAAATGACCTTAAGTACAAACAAGAAAACACAGAAGAAAAAGCACATACAGAGGCAAAGATCCCCATGTATGGACACTGTAATGACAGTTTCAGATGACAGAAGACTCTTTTGTTGTGTTGTTTTTTTGCCAGATACAGAGGAGCAAAGCAGCCTCACAGATAGCTTGAAAAGTCAATTTCCTTCTCTACACTCCTATCCTGAAATATATAAAAGGTTCCTCCTGGGACTCAATGAAAAGAACTTCTGACTCTCCTATTCCTCATCAAAAGGCTTATGAGGGGAATTACTTTTATATGCTTTTTCCATTTTTGGGAATTCTTTCTTAAAGTGCCTATCTCTTTCTCTCTCTTTTTAAAATTTATAACATTTATGAATCAGCTTAAGATGTTTTTATGGAATGTCCTTTCACCTTGTTTTAATTCCTTTCTGAAACCAGAGTGGGGATTAAGAGGAGCTGTTGTGCTTGCCTCCTCTTTATCCAATGTCTTTTTATGATCTGATTTATCAGATGCTATACTCAGTTCTTTTTATCCTTCATTTTGTGGGCTTTTACCGTCCAAAGAATGACCTATACTAGCCTTTCTTTTGGTTTTGAATGGGTATAAGTGCAAGACAGAAGCAGCAGACACATAGAAAAACATCTTCAAATCTAGGTTTACATCTTCCAGAAGTTAACTGGTGAAGCCATTAATACATTTAAGTATTAAATTAGAGTTCCTGATTTAGAGACTTTTAGGAATGTCTTCTTTGTGGATGAGTATCCCATTAACTACTTTTACTATAGACATCAGTATATGATGACACCAACAGTAGAAATTTTTGGTAGAAAGTTAACCTGGCCAATGTCCCTAAGAGCACAAGGCTTTTACCCTTGGGATGCTGTATTGTTCCTTTTCCTTTTTGCAGAGTCAGAGGACCAGCCTCATCAAGTACATGGCCTTTGGAGGACAATCTGAGACAGACATGCTTGGGTCTAAACTGCACATGTCAAATCACATCTATCACATCTCGGTGAGCTTAACTAGCACATGACAATTTTCAATACAATGTAGACACAAAAGGTATTTGTTTCTGTGTAAAACTCAATCCACTGACTTATATTGGACAGCAGACTTGTTGTTCAGTCTAGTCACAAGTGGCTTGACCCAAAGCACCTGTCCCTACATATAACCTGCATAGAGTTGTACAAATGAACCGTATCTGCTGGATCCTGCATTAAGAGAGACTGATAAGAAACAGAAAGCAGTGGAAATAAGCAGCATGCCTCAATCTTAGCCAAAGATTGGGTGGCTGATTACTGCTGGGTAAGGCAGAGCTGATCTAGGTAGGCAGATCTAGATAGGCTGACTATACCTCAATGGATGAACTTGCACTCAGGGACATCTGGGGACAGTAAGTTGACTTGAGAGGCCTTAACACAAATGACAGAATGCACGAAATCCAGTGGGGTCTATGGGAGGGTGCTGATGGAGAAGAGGGTATAAAGATGATCAAGATGTTGTATATCAGCCAGGCATGATGGCGCACCCCTTCAATTCCAACACTCCGAAGGTAGAGACATGTAGATCTCCATGAGACAGAGGCCAGCCTAGTGTACATAGCAAATTCCAGGCCAGCTGGGAGTACAGAGAGACCATGTCTTAAAAAGACCAAGAAAAAAAGATGTTGTTTATAAAATACACAAAAATTCAATAAAAAATATACAAAAACAGAAACAGAAAGCATTTGCTTCCCTTGAAGACTTCTGTTACAGACAGAACACCTTATACCAAAGAGTTACTCTATGATTTCCAATCTAGAAATCTATCCATTGGATCATGATTGAGACAGAATGCACAGGAGGTACTAAATTTGGCCCTTAGCTGCAACAAATTCACATGCGCTTCCTAGGTTTAGCCATTACAAAGATTCACTTCCCTTTGATAGGTGGCTAGTGTTATAGGCACAAGCTAGGAAAACTGTAACTTCTTTTTAGACTCGTCAAATATGTTATACAAAGCGGTATCAAAATCCAAAAGAAGACACCATGGATGTTAGGTATTACCTCCTTAATCTGACATGAAAATGCACTGATTTAATCACGATAATAGAGTCCATGCTGGAGTCTCCTCTGGGTCTCCAATTTCTGTGATCATATTAAAAATCCACAATAGAGAAAACAAAAAAGGAAAAATATTGAGACATATGCTTGTGGTTCAAGGATTTCCTACGGTACCTTGATTCCCTGAGAACTGAGTAGTACAGGAAAGCATATGGGTGCCACCATTTTATGTTACAAACGAAGATGGCAACCAAGTCATTTAACTATCACTATGTTGAACACGTCATTAGCAAGGACACCTTGCTACTTTTTGCCTGTTATGAGCTCAGTTCCTTGCTAAAATGAGTCCATCCTCCATCAGGACACAGGAAGGAATTTGTGGTATGAACCCAAGGAAGGAGCATCAATATATAATACCATCACTTATATTTGTAAATGTCAAGTAATACCATCTTGATCTCGTTTTGATCTCACCCGGAGTTACAAGCTGTTGTTGGGAAAGGAAACCATGAAGGAAGCAAAGGAAATAGGCAAGTAGGAATAGAACTCATGGATGGTGCGGTGCTTTGGGAGCACATGCCCCATCCAAGCATGTGACTCACCTTATTGGCTAATATTTAGCTCTGTTAGAAAAATAGCCAGCTTGCTAAAAATAGTTAATTCTGATTTAGAACCTTAGCAACGTCCAGAGGTGCCTTTATTTTTTTGTTCAGTTAGAAAGACAGTTCCTGGGGTTAACATGTTCTAAGTCAGTGCATATGCCCATTATTATGTCCATAGGCCCTAAGACCCTCTGTCTGTTCTCCTGTACCCCAAAACTAATCCAAAGATACACAGTTGTCTGAAGGTATCACAGAAAAGAGAGAAAGAGAGGAGAATCCTGTGCCCGGGAGAGAAAACAAAGAATTAAAATTAACATTCTTTACTTCCCAGCACGTGGCTGCCAGTCTTAAGACCTTAGAGAGGATTTTTTGTTTTGTTTTGTTTTCACAGCAGTGCCAGTCAGGCCTAAGGTCAGTATAATTTTAGTCCCTCCCTCAGGTCATGAAATGGCTTAAATTACTTAAAGAACTTTTTCTGCATTCCTAACTTCTTGTTCATAGCCCTTTTCATTTTTATTCAAACAGGCAAGTTGAGATAAGCACTGAGAGGAGAGATAAAACACTGACAGAATCCCTGTGGCTAATTAGTAGGATAAAAGTGAAAATTTGGTCTGCTCCAAAGAACAGTTTATAAAATCTCCAAAGGCAGCTAGAAGAGATTGACCATAGAAAATCTGAAAAAATTCTTTTGCTCTGCAATACATTAGAATTAGAAGGCAATGTGTCTAAGAAGACCCTCCTTGTTAGAGAGAAGGAAAAAATTGTCCAGTCTAGGGGTTCAGCCACACTAATTGTGGCTGTCCCCTCCCGCTTCCAGGAATCACTTTGATACCTCCCTGGTTTGGCTTGGCAAATACTGACTGTCAAGAGTAGGTCCTCAGAACATAGCCCCTTAAGGGCCATTGAAAATTCTACTGTTGAGGGCTGGAGAGATGGCAGAGCAGTTAAGAGCACTGGCTACTCTTGCAGAGAACCTAGGTTCAGTTCCCAACACCCACATGATGGCTAACAACCATCTGTAACTCCAGTTTTAGGGGAATCCAACTCCCTCTTCTGACATCCATGGGCAGTGTATGACAGGGTACATTTACATACATACAGGCAATATACATAAAATAAAAATAATAAATAAAATATATTTTTAAATGTTACTGTGTATAGGTCTTAAGCAGGATCATTTTCTCTAGCAATTAAAGAATTAAAAGTCGGGAAAAATTCTCAGATGCAGCAGAAAGCAATAGGTGATAAACTAATAAAAATAACAAAACGCACAAATACTCATGCAGAAAGAAAACCTTTCCATAATTGGAGAGGGCATTTAGAAACTGAAAAATCCAAGACTCCCAGGAGGACTTGTGGATTTTAAGCAGTTTTTGTCCTTTGGGAGCAAGGCCCCCTTCCCTAATTTTGGATTGCTAAGATGAAACAAAGAAGAGAGAGCTGATACATTTGTATTTCCAAATGAAGATATGTCCAACTTTTGTGTTGGATTTTTTTTTCAAACTAGTCCGGATTGGTAAACCAGAATGGGACTGCTACCCTCAAGAGGAGGAATGGCCAGAACTTTGTCTAGGACCAAGCAGAAACCAGAAATGTGCCATATTACTCATCAGTGGCCTATTCTGTTGGTCAAGGATTTAGTACTTCATGACTATTTTAACTGTTACCAAACTAGATTCTCATTTCAGTATAGCAAGAAATCATTTTCATCCCATCATGATGTTCAAGGATGTCAAACCTTTTGGGAACTGACTTTAACATGTACAAAGTTCACATTTGAAAAGTGTACAATCAAGTTACCAAAAAAAATCTGACAATGTCTTAAGTAAGATGATGATTCTGTATTATGGTACATTCATAGCTATCCATAACCTGGCTCTTTAGTCTGATGACAAGGTTACAGTGGAAGTATACCCATGGGTATAAGTGACCAGGTATGGAATGGAAAGAGAACAAATTTCCATACATTTAACATCTTAACCAAATAAAAATGTAAGCAGCTTATTCATACACAAGCCTTAAAAGCATCACTGGGAATTAGAGGAAAAGAAATCCAGCAATGTAAAATCTGAGCTGAACATGCACCAAATACAACACACCAAACCTCATAGAATAAATTACAGAGATGCTCCACAAAGTCAACAGGATTCAGAGTTAAGGATTCTGCTGTTAAACGGGATAACTGCTGTAATCAGTCAAATGGTGCAATTACTGAAACACACAGTTACCATGGAAGCATGTAATTGCACAGCATAATGCTATTATGATGATTTCTGATGCTGTATATATAATAAATGCCCATAACAGTATTAAGACTTCTTCATTTGTGCATTTACTTAGTACTTGCTTTGGATCTCTTACAATTATTTTAGGCTTGACTCTAACTCAGGCAGTAAACCAAAATTTTTTCAATAGAGGAAATGTATTTTTCAACTTCATACCTTATAAAAACATGGGCAAAAAGATAAAGTATTTAAGGCTATATCACAAGTGTGTATTTCTCATCATGTATTGTAGTTAACAGCCATGGAACACAAGATACCTGTATATATGTGGATCTTCTTTCATGTTGTATTAGTTGTTTTTCATGGTTGTGATACATCGCTAATAAACAACACAGGGAAGAATGACTTCTTTTGGCTCATGGTTCCAGAGGACTAGACCCATCCATTGCTTGGTCCCTTTGCTGTTGGCCAAAGCACAATGATAGGTAGGGACTGTGACAGAGACACAGTTCACTTCATGCATGATCAGGAGGCAGAGAAAAGGGGGATGCTAGCCCGCTACTCACTTTTCTCCTTTCCTCTTGAGTTTCATTCAGACTCCACTCCTGGGGATGATGCCACATATTCAGAGCATGAATCCCATCCTCTGTTAATTTCCTGTCATAACATCCTCACAGACACCCAAAGGTGTGCCTCATCAATCTTCTAGGTGAATTTTAAATTCAACCATTTAGACAAATTAAGATCAGTCATCACACATGTGTATTCTGTTTTCCAGGAATTTATCATTTTACAAAAATCTATCACTAAAACATTCATGAAAATAACTGATTTCCCAGAATGCAGTGCTGCTAGGGTGTATTTGATATAACATTTCTAGATGAAGTCAATGTCTTTAATGCATCTGACACTGCACATGTGTGTAAGATTTGTACACTATTACAGTAGACTGAAGGTGATATTTTTCCTTCATAAGATCTGTAGGGAGCTGGAGCTCAACGATCAGGAGCACTGGCTACTCTCGCAAAGGACTGGGATTCAATTCCCAGTATCCAAATGGCAGTAACAACCACTCATAACTCCAGTTCCAGGGTATTCCAATGCACTGTTCTACCTCTGCAGGCATTGCATGACATGGATACACTTACATACATGCAGGCAATTCACTCATGCGCAAAAATTAAAAATAATAAGTAAAAATGTTTCAAAAGATTTATGAGTAAGAATTCTTAGAGTCGATACAGATACATCGTTTAGGAGTTCATGAACTCTTCACATTGTCTGTGATGGACATGTGAGATATCTAATAATAAAAAGGTTTTATCAGGTTTTCATTGGAATTGTGAAGCTGGGAAGGTTTACCCACAACACTATGTTATCAATTTTCATTTGTTCTGGAATCGTCTCAACATATGCCCATCAAATCACCTATCTCTGTATCAACTTTTGTAGTAAACAATATTAACTCATCTTTTAAAGACATTTTACTAAATGTTTGCAGTTTTCATACAATGTAATTTGATGGTATTTAGATCCCCTCCCCTATGCACACCTCTCTTTATTGCCCCTCACCCAACTTACTGTGTTCTATTTTATATAATATGGCCTATAGAGTTTGACATGTGTCTTCAAATGTTCATCAGTGTGGATGCATCCACTGGAGTCTGGTTAACCTACCAAGAGTCCCTTCCCTGTAAAAGATTGTCTCTTCAGCTCCCAGCAGTCATCATTTGCCAAAAGTTCCTTAGGTTTGGGTTGGGAATTTTTTACCCACTTCCCATGTCTATTCTGGGATTTTGTGTGGTCTGAGCTTGCATGGAACTTGTGTATGCTGTTAGAATTACTGATCTGTTCTCTGGAAAATGCTGTTTCCTTCTGGTCATTCACTACCTCTGAATCTGACAATCTTCCCACCCCATTTTCCAGAATGATTCTTGAACCTTAATTGGCCATTGTTTGAAAAGGGTATCCTATTCCGGCATAAAAACTCTGCAGTCTCATGTTCTCTGTCATTGGTTAGATGTGGGTTTCTGCATTAATCACCACCTGTTGCATAAGGAAACTTCTCTGGTGAAATTTTAGAGATGCCCTCATATGTGTAGAGGTTGTGTTAGAGCTCAGCATATAACAGATAGTTATTCTCAGCATTTGGTTAGTTGTGTAACTCTGTAGTTGTCACAATCTGTTGCAAAAATGAAGCTGCTTTGATGAGTGGTGAGAAGTAAACTTCTCTGTAAATAAGGATACATATATAGAATACAGTAAGAATTTACAATGGTGTAGAGATGTGGCAAAAGTAAGATTTTCTCTAGAATCTATAATCTCTCCAGCCATGTGTATTTGCATCCATTTATAGTACCACATATAAGTTCCTTTCCATTAAGTGGGCCTTAATTCCAACTAGACAGTTGTTGATTACACCTAAGATAAAAGTGACACTAGTGCACAGATAGTGAGAGTTTTGCTGAGTCAGTCATTGTTATTAGGTGTTCTAGCTGAGTAAGTCTTCTGTTTTTGTCCCCTGGAAACTAGAATAGTATGCTCTCATACATGAGAGCTAGTCTTCAGGAAGGAGGCTACAGGTCAGTTCCAGGTGTATTGTCCAGTCCTGTGTTCAAACTATGTCCTGTCTACAGCGATAGGGAATGACTTTCAAGATCTGAGAAGCAATCAGGGGCTGTGGCGATAGCCTGTGTTATTTTGGGAGTGTGTCTTTGATTGCCCTGACCAACAATTCAAATGGAGGTTTTTTTGTGCCTGGAACCGTGTTTTTTGTTATGTCACCTTCAGGTATCCACATGCACTCATGTACAGATAATATGTGTGTCTTCTTCAGTAGGTTTTTGAGCTAATACCTTTCCCTATGGGTTTTTCCACCAAACAGCTGTAATTTACCTCTCCTTTCATGCCCCCTGTAAAATGCTCCCTAGCGCCTTCCCAGTCAAAATGCCCTCATTTTATCTATTTCGCCTGTCCCCTACTATCGCCCCTCTTTCTGGCTACTTCTTTTTTTTAGCCTCCATGGTTTCTTTCCATTTTCCTGGCTCCTTTGGTAACATCAGGATATATACTCACATCTAAGGATTTACAAAGCTCCACAAGTGAGAAAGAACATATGTCATTTATTTCTTGAGTCTGTTACTTCACTTTGTGTAAGAATTTCTAATTTCATCCATTTACCTGCAACTTTAATAATTTTATTTTTCTTTACCTATGAGTAGAAATTCCATTGGGCAAATGTACCACATTTTCATTATCCACTCATTAATCAAGGGACATTTAGAGTGTTTTGATTTCTTAGCTACTGTGAAAAAAGCAGTAACAAACAGATGCACAAGCATCTCTGCAGTGGATTAGTTCTTTGGGTGTATGCAAAGGAATGGTATAACCTGATCATACTGTAGATTTACTTTTAGTTTTTAAAGAGTTATCCATGCTGCTTTTGACAGTAGTTGAACCAGTTTGCAATCCCACCAATAAATGAGTGTTCCCGCTTCCCTGCATCCTTGCCACCATTTGGTGTTATACTCCCTTGAGATTAGTCATTATGACTGGGGTACAAAATCTTAAAGGCGTTTTGATTCACATTGCCGTAATTACTATGATAGCTGAACACTTATTAAGGTGTTTCTTAGCCATTTTTTATTTTTTCTTTAGAGAGGTCTCTGTTCAGATCTACAGCCTATCTTTTAATTGGGTCATGTTTGGGTCTTGTATTTTGTTCCTTAATCTACAAGTCTGTTTTGTGCCAATATTGTGCTATTTTTATGACTGTTGTTCTGCAATATAGTTTCAGACTTTTTATGGTAATCCCACAAGCATTGCTATTTGGGTTCAGGATCGCTCTGGATATCCGGTGTCATTTGTGTATCCACAGGAATTTAAAGATGGATTTTTTTCTATTTTTGTGAAGAATTGCCATGGGTATTTTGATTGGGCTTGCACTGAATCTGTAAATTGATTTTGGTATGTGCATGGCAGGTCTTTCCATCGTTTTGTGCCTTCTTCAATTTCTTCAAAGTTTTAAAGTTCTCATTGAAGAATGTGTCTGATTAGATGTATCCTAAGATATTTTTCAGGCTTTTGTTACTGGGAAAGTTTTCCTGAACTTTTTCTCTGATTGCTTATTATTTGTATATAGAAAAGTGATTGATTTTTGTATATTGATTTTGTAACCTGTCACTTTGCAGAAAGTGTCAATCATTTCTAAAAGTTTTCTGGTGGAATTTTGGGGATTTCTTTTTTTTTTAATGTTATGTTTTTGAGGGAGTGTGTGTGTGTGTGTGTGTGTGTGTGTGTGTGTGTGTGTGTGTGTGATTGTAAGTGCTTCAGTGTCATGCAATGATCATGGTTGAATTCTCCTGGAACTGGTATTACAGACAGTTCTTAGCCACCACGTGAGTGCTGGAAATCAAACTCAGGTGCTTTGTAAGATCAGCCAGTGTTCTTAACCACTGAGCTCTCTCTAACCCTTGGGATCTCTTATGTATAATATCACATCATCTACAAATTGGGATAATTTGATCTTTTTCCATTTAGTATCTCTTTAATTTTCTTCTCTTGTCTTATTGCTCTAGTTCAAGTTTCAAGTACTTACATTGAAAAGGAATGTGGATACTGGACAGCCTTGTTTGTTTCCTGATTTGCTGGAACTGCTTCCAGTTTTCCTCCATTTCAAATGATGGAGAATGTGGGTTTGTTGTCTGCATTTTTAATTATGTTGAGGTATAGTCCCTCAAGTCCAATTCCCTCTAAGACTTTTATCATGAATATATGTTGAATTTTGTCAAAGGCCTTTTTTGCATCCATTGAGATAATCATAATATTATTGCCTTTAAGTTTATTTATATGATTTATTTCATTTACTGACATGGATGTTGAATTATCTTTGCATCTCTGGAATAAAGCCAAATTGATCATGATGGATGATCTTTTTTATGTATGTCTCTATGTGATTCGGGAGTATTTGGGGGACTTTTTCATGTATGTTCATTAGGAATATAGGCCTATCGTTTTCTTTTTTGCAGAGTCTTTACCTGGCATAGTATTAGAATAATACTGGTTTCATAGAAGAATTTGTAGTTCTCCTTCTGTTTCTGTATTTTTATTAATTTAAGTAGTATTGGTTGTAGATCTTCTTTGAACGTCTTGTAAAATTCTGCTGTAAATTCCTCTGGGCCTGGAACGTTTTTTAGTCCAGAGGCTTTGTAATACTGCTTTGATTTCCTTATTTATAATAGGTCTGTTTAAGCTGTTGATCTCTTCTTGGTTAAACTTTGGTGACTTAACTGAATTTAGAAATTCATCTATTTCTTTTGATTTCAAATTTAATAACGTATAGGTTTTTAGAGTATTCCCTGATAAATGTTCTTTATCTTTTTTGTTGACTGCTATGATGTTTTCCCTTTCATATCTTATTTTGTTTATTTACATTTGCTCTTTCTTTCTTTTGGTTAACCGGGCTAAGGGTCTATCTTGTTTATATTTTCAAAGAATTAGCTCTTATATTCATTTGTTCTTTGTATTTTTCTTGTTTCTATTTCATTGATTTCTGTTCTGACTTTTATTTCTTCTCATCTTCTGGGTTTGGGTTTGATTTTCACTTGCCTTTCTAGAGTCTTGCGTCGTGCCATTAAGTAATTCATTTGTGCTCTTTATGATTTTTAAATGTAGGCACTTAGAGCTATAAACTCCCCTAATTAGACTGTGTTTAACATGTCCTAGAGTTTTTGATGTGCTATAGTATTGTTTACATTTAGTTCCACAATACTTTTATTTCTTTTTTGATTTTTTTCTTTAATTAGCCTGTTAATCATTCAGGAGTGTCCTGGTTAATCTCCATGATTTTGTGTAATTACTGGGGTCTTTTGCTATTGATTTTAAGCTTTATTGCATTGTAGTCTGAGAGACTGCATGGAATTATTTCATTTATTTGTATTTGTTGAAGTTTGTTTTGTGCCCTTGTATGGGGTCTATCTTAGAGGAACTTTAATGGGCTCCTGTATAAGATGTATATTCTTTGATGCTTGGAATGTTCAGTTGATGTCTGTTAGGTCCATTTGATGTATGATATCATTTAATTCATATATTTCTCTGTTTATTCTTTGTCCAGCTGATCTTTCTATTGGAGAGGTGGGATATTGAAGTTACCATCTATTACTGACTTGAGGTTAATCTGTGTCTTGAAGCTCTGTAGTACTGTTTGTATGAAATTGGTTGCACCAGAGTTTGGTGCAAATATGTTCAAAATTATGTCTTCTTGGTCAATTGTTTCCTTGATCAGTATGAATTGAGCTTCTTTATCCCTTCTGATTAATTATAATTTGAAGTCTATTTTGTCAGATATTCAAATAGCAATACCATATTTGATTTTTTGTTTCCATTTGCTTGGAATTCTTTTTCCATTCTTTCCCCGTAAAGGAGTGCCCATCCTTCAAAATGAAATGAGTTTCTTGATCATAACGAAAAGACAGATTTAGTTTCTTAATTCATTCAAGTAGTCTGTGTCTTTTGACTGTAGAATTGAGGCCAGGCCATTGATATTTAAAGTTATTATTGAAAGATATATATTTGCTTCTGTGATTTTATTTTCTGTTCGTGTTCTTAGTCTTATCTTGTGTTCCTAGTTAAATACCTTTATTATTTTTTTTTCTGTAGCCTCTTGGTTATGGTCATTTCTTTCTTCGGTTCTTTGTATTGCTTGAGTATGCTCTGTAGGGATGGTTTGGTGTACATGAATTCTTTTAACCTATTTGTATCAGGGAAGAGTTTCTTTCCCCCTGGACAATGATAGCCAGTTTTGCTGGGTCAAGTATTATAGGTTACACCTATGATCATGTACAAATTGGGATGCTTTTCTTCAGGCTGTTCTGGCTTCTTTAATTTGCCTTAAGAAGTCAGCTGTAATTCTGATGGGTTTTCTTTATATGTAAGTTATTATTTTTCATCTTGTAACATTGAGTACTGTCTTTACTCTGTATATTTATTGTTTTTACCATAATGTGCCATAGGGAGTTTCTCTTCTGGTTCTATTTAGTGTTCTGTGAGCTTCTTGTATTTATTTGGGTATGTCTGTACTTAATTTAGGGAAATTTTCTTCTCCAATCCTATTGAAGATATGTTCAATACTATGACCTGGGATTATTCTCTTTCCTCTATGCCTATGATGCATAAATTTGGTCTTTTCATGGTCTCACATTTCCTGAATATGGCATTCCTGTGGGATTTTTATTTTTTATATTCTTTGTTTGAGTGTCCTAATTCTTAAGCTTTGTCATCCAGTCTTGACATTCTGTTTTCCATTTCATTCATTCTGTTGCTGAGGCTCTTTCCTATCATTTCAAGTTGGCTTACTGGGTTTTTCAATTCCATGTTCATTTCATCCTGAGTTTTATTTTTAGTATTTCTGTCCCTTTTGTTAATACTTTTCAAATCCTGAATTCTCTTTTTCATTTCATTCATTCACATATCTTTATTTTCTTAAGCTCTAGTCAGGAGTTTATCCCTTTTCTCTTTGAGCTCTTTGAGCTGTTTATGTATTCTTTAAATTCATTGAAGTTTTTGATGATGTTTATGATTATTCTTTTAAATTTTGTGTCCTGGGGTTCTTCTAGATAGTTTCCATTGTAGAATACTTATGTATAACTGAGAGGATTTAGTGGGGACATATTATATTGGTTTTTCATATTTTATTTGAGTTTTTGTGGCTTTGGCATAGGGATTTCTTTTCTTGATTTTGTGTCTGATATAAAATTCCAGCCCATCTTTGTTGAATTAAAGTTTGATTCTGTTCATATTAATGATGTAACTTTGTTGCATTCTGATCAGGTATTAATATTTAGTTGGTCTGTGCTTTATGTTCTTTCTTTTGAATTTTTTAATGGAGGGACCAGATAGGTCCAGGCATGCTAGTGAGGAACTCTTCAGCATGATGATGGTTTCTAGGCCCAAGTCAGGGTGATGAGGATCAAATGGGCCAGTCCTAACTAGCTAAACAGAGAAGATGCCTGCTAGTCCCAAAGCAGGGGGATGGTGACTCAGCAGATCTGGCTAACTACCCAGCTAGTCAAGCACTCTTTGGCAGCCTCAGCAGATAGGTGCTAAGGTCCAAAAAAGCGCCTCTAGGAACAGGATGGCCTGTTTCTAACTAGCTAGCAAAGAACATGTGAGCCCTGGAGCAGTTTGATTGAGGCTATTCTCAAAACATGGGGATGGTGATCTAGCATATCTGGACAACTCATCCACTCACTCAGGGACTCTCTGGCAGCCTCAGAAGGAAGAGGCCAAGGGCCCTGAGCCTTAATTTATCTTTATGGTAGAGAAGAACCCTAGAAAATTTGGATTTCTTTATGTACCAAATTGAAGTATAAAAGAATTATGGTTTCTAACTGAAATGTCTCCTGAAAGTTCATATGTTGAAAACTTGAGGGGCAATTGAGGAGAAATGATTGGATCATGAGAAATCTAACCATCATCACTGATACAGTTTTAATTTGAATGCTATGGAAACTAGGAGCTAGCACCTAGTTGAAGAAAATACATCATTTTTAGCGTTCCCTGAAAAGGTATATATCATTGCAGTATTCTTTACTATTTTCTGTCTCCTCTGCTGGACCCTCCTCAGCATGATATTCAAACTCACCACAAATCCATGGCAATGGTTCCAAGCGACTGGACTGAAACTTCCAAGACTAAGCACCAAAGTATATCCTTGCTCTGTTAAATGAATTTCCCAAGTATTTTGCCACAGTGAAAGAAAAGTAACACATAGTTTATCAATTTTATTTCATTAATGAAAAAACATTGTCCATTTTCATTGATAATGTACCTCTTCAAAGTCTTTACACATCTATCATTGAATAGAACTTTCCAGATAATTCTCCATCTTTACTAGTCAGTATGACAGCCATAGGCACTTTTGGTTTAAAAAATTTGAAATTTGATTGATGTATTTAAGTGTTTAAGATTTTATTTAGTTCATCACAATTAGTGTATATTTAACTTACACATGTATTAACTAGTTAAAAGTCCACAGTAGCACAGCTTTATATGTTGTTTTTTCCCCGTGAATTGTGTTCAGTGGTATTCTAGTTACTGAAAGCCACACACACACACACACACACACACACACACATGCAATTTATTGTTGCTTAAGCATATACACAGCTTCAAGCATTAGAGAAATTCTATACATATCAATTATGATTAACAAATAGCACAATGATAACTAATGAGACAGAATGATAAAACACAAAATATAATTACAAGCAGCTTTCTTTCACTGACAATGACATTTCATAGTACCAGGAATGGTGACAGAGGAATAAGTGTTCATGATTTTGATATTTTAAGATTTTGTTTTAAAAAATTATATGTGTGACTGTGTGTAGGTTTGTGCATGTGAGTAGAGTACCAGTAGAAGCCAGAAGAGGTTGTCAGATCCCTGGAGTTATAGGTGGTTGTGAGTTGTCTGACATGGATGCTGGGAACCAAACTTGGATCCTGTGAGAACAGTACATCTTCAAAACTGACGAGTCATTAACGTAGCCCCAGATTTCATGATACTAAACCTTTTAAATGAATTTCTCATTTTTGGTATTTATCAGAAGTTAATTTCCACTTTTTCTCTCTACACTTCCCTTGCTATGAATATCGATATGTTTTGCTAGAGTGCGAATTGCTGTGTTTTTTCTTGTACCCTAAAGATATGAATTTTTATGCATTGTTTATTGCTTAATTTCATTTCTAGCTCTAGAGAAAAGAGGAGAGAGCCTTTCATCTTTAGGCTTACTCTAAGAAGGAAATGAACCAAAATACCAAACAAGATTTAAGAATCCTTCCCACAGATTCTGTTTCCAGTATCTTCAAAGGATGACATCTTTCACAGATGACAAGAATGAAAAAAAAAAACCTCAAAAATAATTAATAAATTATCAACTTTGCTCTGGAAAATTCCATGGCATTCTGACAGTGTGGTCAAGCGGCCTGGAGCAAGTGGCATTCAGGGTGATAGCTAAAGAGAGGAAGAAGAGTCTCCCAGCTGGCTAGGAGCAACACATTCACATATATAGGGATTTACAGTAGATCAATAGTGAGGGGAAAAGAGACTTAAAGCCAGGCAAGAAATTTTCCTAGAAGTAGACATTGAAGTTAATGCCTCTGGTGTTTATCACAAAAAGCACTAAGGAGCAATAGTAAGAATACTAAAACACCAGTGTGGACATACACTCAGAACATGATCCACAGCATATTTTGAAATGATCAACTGGGGAAACAAGTTGAAAAGCCTCATGCAAATGGAAAATCCTTCTCAAATGGTTTTGACCATGATCCAGGTAGCACATGGCCACCTCTGGCCCTGAAGATGTGAGTGGATTTGAGAACTATTTAGAAGGGAAAGCTGAAAGGGCTGGAAAAGGAGTAAGAACAAGAAGCATAAATGATACAGTCACTGTAGATGCCACCAGGTCTACGGCATGGAAAGCTGCCACACAAAGCTCCCACTGACTGTGAGAAGAGTCACTGATTGCAAGATAATGTGCATGAACACTTTCAGGAATGGGCAGTTGTCGAATCAAGCTAGCACTTGAAAAGTAAGTGGTCATTTTTTGTGTTTAAGCAATACTTGAAGAACTACACAAGCATTGAAATAGTCTTCATTTTGCTTTGGGGTATGTGTGTGCGTGCATGCGTGTGTGTGTGTGTGTCCTTTCTAAGCAGAAACTAACGTAGGCAGTCCATCCTGTAATTCACATTCTCCCCTTCCTGATTCGTCTGCTTAGCAAGTCTAGACTGTGCATGCCTTGCCTGTGCTTCTGTGCTTGTCTCTGGGAAACTGTATCATTGTTGGCTTGGGAAATTATCAAATATAGTATAGGGACTGTGGTGAATACCTACTTCTAAATGTGTTCTGAAGCATCCAGACAGTGTTAATGACATGCTGCCACCCCAACACAAACAATGCCTCCAACCCAAAACTGTAGAATGTCTCCTGTGTTGGGATAAAATGGATATACAATCAGCATTTACGATTCATGAATGCTTTACTTCTTTGATGAAGATTTCATCACTCTGACACCCTTGGTGCCCAATCAACATGATGTACATTTTTTCCCCAATGCAGCAGTTTATTTGTTGATTTAAAATAAGAGCATAAACAGTGTCATAGCCCTGGAGGTTTGAAGTTCAAAGGTGAGGTACCAGTTGGGTTGTGTTCCATCTCAAGACTTTATTGCTTCTTGTAGTTTCTTGGTGCTATCATCAATTTGGGGGATTCCATGTACTGAATCTGCATTACTCTGAACCATTCCTTCACTGTCACTTGGCATTCTCCTCCCATGTCTCCCCATCTAAATTTCTCCTCATCAATGAGGTAAGTAAGTCAGTGGGGTAGAACCTTAATGACCTCTTCTTTTTTAATATTCAATTTATTATTATTATTAGTGTATGAGCATATCGCCTATATGTAAGTGCACCTATGTCGTGCAATGCCACTAAAGGTCAGAAGAGGATATTGGATCCCCTGGAACTGGGGTTATGGACAGTTGTTAACCATCATATGTGTGCTGGGAATTGAACCTGGGTCCTCTGCAAGAGCAGCCAGTGCTCTTAACCACTGAGCCATCTCTCCAGTCTCTTAATGACTGCTTTTTAACATAACTGTAGCTCCAAAGACTGTTTCTAAATATGTTAGGAACAGAGATTAGGATTAACATATCTTTTTGGAGACTCTAAACAAATAATATTTAAAACTGGATGCAGGCATTAAGTGTTGTACAAATAGGGGAGGAAATCTAAATTCAATCAAAATACATTGTATGCTTGGGCTGGAGAGATGGATCAGCTATTAAGAGCACTGATTGACCTTGCTGAGGACTCAGGTTTGGTTCCCAGCAATCAAATGGCGGCTAACAATTTCACTACAGTTCAGCAGCTCTAGTGCCCTGTTCTGACCTCCATGGGCATTACACAACATGGCTGCAACATATTCATACACAGAAAATAAAAAATAAAATATTTAAAATATAGAGTGTATGAAATTCACAACATCAATTTTAAAAGTGTCAAAATTTTTCCTACTTGACATTTGGGCTATTTCCTCTTTAATATTTCTCCCATAAGCCACAATATGAATGAAAGAAAAACAAATGAGTTCATTCAATATAATGCTGGACAGCTCTGAGAATATAATTTCCAGCATTGCTAAATGACATAGGACTGTCATCTTGAAAAGAAAATCTTTTACTAATGAGTGCACACAACTTTATTGAACTGTGTCTGGTTGTAACAACTATTTGAATATGAGTTTGATCCCACCATTGATTTGGAAATAAGCTCTCTTAAGACATGGATCAATAAAGTATACCTGTTTGTCATTTATGATATAATACATAAGGTCCTAGTGCTCGATGTCTGTCTCATAGAGGAACTTCAGCAATTGTTTCCCAACTGAGACAAAGAGAAGAGGAGCGAGAAGAAAAGAAAGGATGCTCGAGCGATTCTTTGGCTTTATGTTCAGACTTCATTGTTAACCAGTTTAACGCTCCTTCCCACTTAACCTTTTCTAATTGCCTCCATCCATCTCCCTCTCTGAACTTGCGAGGCTTGAAACTCATCTTTATTCATTAGTGATAAACTGAGAACGGAACAATAAAGAGCGATGGCTGAGATATTAATCTGACTCAGATCTGTAGACAGCTCAGATTAAGTCTGTGATGGCAGACCTGTGATTCCTCAGGACGCAAGTTGAGTTTGCTGTGACGAGAGTCTGACTGTATGGCAAGGAGCATGGCTGCATGTAAACCTGCCAGTCCTAGGTGTCATTCCCAAAGTACCACAACTTAAACTGAATCTCCTACAATTGTGCCTTAAAATAATTCTCCTCTGCAGGAGGGGATTCTTGTTGTGTAACTCTATTCGATCACCTGCTGTACATGTTTAACGTTGCTGCCTGTATGTATAACTACACACTTACCACCCTAAAAAAACCAGATTTACCACCTCAGAGTTTCTGCAGGTCAGATCAGAGCACAGTGAGGCTGGGCTCTATTTTCAGGATTTCATACAGATCTGCAATCACAGTGAACAAATACTGAGCATCTCTTCTTAAATAACAGGATCGTTGATGAGATTCAGTTTTCCTCCATTAGCATACAGCTCTTTCTTTTCAGCTCCTGGTAAGAAACCACCCTGCACTCCAAGGTGTTGTCTTTAGTTTCACTTAGCTTTTGTCCACAGCCTGGCCTTATTGATACCAGCAAGAGAGAGAGAATCTCTTTACAAGATGGAAGTCAGTCTCATGGGATAAAGTCATAGAAATTGTGTCCCATCAACTTTACCATATTCTACAGGGAAACTCAAATCTCTGATCCTGAACACACTCATAGGGAGGAGATGCCACAAGGGTCTGAAAACCAGGACAAGGATCATAAGGGCCATCTTGAATCTGATTACTTCATTTACTGACCTGGGTCAGGTCTTCTCATTAAAACTTGCATGCATAGGTATTTATGAATAGGATAAAATTTCAAGGATCTATATAGCTCCTGACATGGAACTGTCAAGACACAATAATTGGTTGCTCAGACTGTGTTTTAAAACTGTGGAAACATGATGCAATGATGTCAAAAGTTTAATTCATAGGGAGGTGAGCAATATGTGTTTGCTGTCTGTAAGCTGTGCAGTCTGTGAATTTTATTATGGAAGCCCAGGTATATTTCCAGTATTAGAAGATGGAGTCCTAGAGATATGATGAGCACATGAGTGTGGAGCCTCACCAGTGGGGTTAGTATCCTGATAAAAGAGACCACAGAGAGGTCTCTGTCCTTTCCACTATGTGGGGACATAGCAAAAAGGCACCATCTATGAACTAGGAAGCGGCCTCATAAGACACTGAATTTGCCACTCTTTAGCTATGTATTTCCATCTTCCAGAACTGTGAGCAATTCATCTCTGTCATTTCTGTGTAATTCAGTCTGTGGTATTTTGTTACAGCAACACAAGTGGACTAATTCATTGGTGGATTAGTGTCTCAACTCAACCAGAAATTTTGCTCTTCCACTTGGCTTGTTCAACACACCTTTATTAAATATATATTAAATAAAGTTTTAATTGTAAAATAAAGCAAGGTAATTTGTAAATCAAACAATAAAGGGACTTTTGTTTGCTGAAGCATTTTTGGTGCCAATCATTTATCTCTTCTGATATCCTACTGTATTACCTGTATTAGTCAGGGTTCTCTAGGGGAACATAATTGACAGAATGAATGTATATATATAGAGAGAGGGGGGGGTCTATTAGTCAGTTTGAAATTGTAAGGGCACCTGAATCACATCTGAGAGGCTAAGAAACTGGTAGTTGCTCTTCCTTAAGACTGGGTCAGTGCCTCAGCCATCAGAGGAATCCCATGGTCATTGTCTTACACTGAAGAGGCTGAAACAGAGGTAGCTGACCAGCCTACAGGGCTGATTGCCTCAGTAATCCAAATCTGTCAGCAAAAAATGCCTGGGGTGATTCCTGAAGCGTTGCTAGTATTTTGTCAATGTTAGAAGCCCAGGAACACTTAACCTGTCGTTGGCAAAGGAGTCAGAAACAGCAGCAGCAACAGGAAAAGTCAAGCAGACAGCAAGAGGAAAGACCAAGCAAGCAAAAGGTAAGGAATTTTCCTTCTGTCTTGCCCCTTTTTATCTAGGCTGTTACGGGAAGGGGCCACTCACATTTGGAGTGGGTTGTCCCATATCAATTAAGCAATCAGGACAATTTTTTCAGTTGAGATTCCCTCCCCAGGTGACTCTAATTTGTGGCAAGTTGCAATTAAAACCAAACATCACCACTGACAAATATTTTTAGGATAATCTCTGCACTCACAATTAAGGAATAATTGGAGCCTATCAGTGACAGGAAAGGATGACAAAGGAGGAATGAGAGAGGCTGGAACACGATTAACCAACCACTGTAAGTTTCTGTCTGCTGACCTACAGACTAGATCCTCAGCCTCTGGAGGGGGCTGAGCAGATGGGGCTGACGCTGGAAGAATCATGTATAAAACACATTTTAAGAGCAGGAACTTCACAGAGAAAACAGCAGATGATAAATGTGCCTGTCAGACCTTGAATTACATAGACTGAGAAAGGCAGAATCTCTGAGAATTCCCGAATTACAACTCTTCATGTTTATGCTTCAACAGTGAATGTATAATATTGGTTAATCCTAAAAAAAACCCTCAGGTCACATTTTAATTAAGTGTCCTGTGTTTGCCTTATCAAAGTACATGTGGAAAATCTTCACATGTCAGTTTTTGCTCATTCTTCTATGCTGTATGCACAGGTTTTAAGTAACTTTTAGTACTGGCACGTAGAAAGGGAATTTATATATACTACTCCTTTAGTGATTTTTTTCTTTGAAAAAGCAGTAACATTTTCAAATAACTGTAATCCCATATTTTCGATTTTATTCTCTCTTTATCTCTTTCCTTCTCTCTCTCCCTCCCTCCCTTCTCACCACAACCACAAGTATAATTAATATCAATGTTTTGAAATTTATTCTTATTTTGTGTATGAGTGATTTGTTTGCCTGTATGTAAGTGAACCATGTGCATACAGTGACTACAGATGCCAGAAGAGGGCGACAGATTCCCTGAAATTGGAGGTGCAGATGGTTGTCAGCGCTGTGTTGGTGCTAGGAACAAAACCAGGTCCTCCGTAAGACCAGCCAGTACTCTTAATAGCTGAGTCATCTCTCCAACTCAGTTGCAGAGTTTTTTACTTGTCTTACTTGGTTTTTTCCTTCAGTGTTTGAATATGGGATTTCTTGAGTATAATTTGGTATCTCATGTTAGGGGTATTCATCAACTTAAGCTAAGTTTTTATTTAAAACCATAGGTGAGATTTATTAACAATTCCATAATGTTTTGACCACCTTATTGCCTAAGGTATTTTGCACTTTTCTGTGAGAAAATACCTGGCTTAAGCAACTTAAAGGAGAAGGAGAGCTATGAGGTTCCAGGACACGCAGTGCACTATGGTGGAGAAAGCATGGCAGCAGAAGCATGCGGCTTGCGGGTCCTGTTTCACGGGCAGTCAGGAAGCAGAGAGAGAATAGAAAGTGGGACCAAGTTATAAAACTTTGGTGACATACTTCTTCCAGTGAGGCTCAAGCTCCTGAAAGTTCCACTATTTTCCCAAACAGCACCATTATCTGGGGACCAAGTGTTAAAAATACATGAACTTATGGGGCACATTTTACATTCAAACCACAACACTTACCTAGAGTTTATACTGTAGGTCCATTAGTTAAGTGCATTAGACCATTATATATTTTGATCTCAAATATGACTCCATAAGCATCACCAAATAAACATATGCTCACAGAGAAAGGTATCCTCAAAAGTATATGCCAGACTTTCTTTAATCATCCAAGCAACAGACATTTCAATGTTGTGAAATACCTCCTACCATGAAAATAAGGAAGGCATGCTAGGAAACTAGGTGACACTAATAAGATGTTGGCTCCTAAAACAAACAAGAATAGTGAGTAATTTTTGAAATAAAAACCATTAGTCTCTGATGCCTATTATAGGAATTTTCCAGAATTGGTACTTCACAAAGCAGAAATCAGGTAAGGCTAATAAATAAGAAAAAGAGCCAAGTTTCATTGATAATTGTATAAATGCAGTCTAAATTCACAAGACATCATTTCATACCTAACAGACTGTACAAAGGTTTAAAGAAAACGTAACCTCCAGTTCTTCGAGATAATCAAGGGCTGTGGCAATAGTCTGTATTACTTTGGGTGTCTTGGACTACCCTGACCATCAACTCAAAGGGAGGTTTCTCCTGTCTGGCACTGTGCTCCTTGTCATATAGCCTTCAGGTATATATATGCACTCATGTTCAGATATTGTGTGCATATTTTGAGGGGGGGTTTGAGTTAATGCATTTCCCTCTGGCTTTTACATCACATAAGCTTTATTTATCTCTCCTTTCTTTACCCTATTGCTGAAGACCAGACATATTTTGGATACAGGACGTGGAGCAATGGAACTGGAACTAATCTGGAAGCCTTCTCCCTGGAGCATATCCCTCATAGTTCTAGAGGACACTATGCAAGCTCTTAAAGGAGAAAATCAATCAATGATCCAATCCAGCTCCAAAGCCTAATATCTACAACAACTAGCACAGCAAACAACTTCTCTAGGTATAGTAGTGGTACTTTTATCTATGGGGTAATCAACAGCTATCTAATTGGATTTGAAGCCCTCTCAATGGGAGAGAACTCATGGGTGGCGCTGTAAATACAGACAAATGCACATGGCTAGAGAGGTCATAGATCCTAAAGAAAACTGTCTCTGTCATATCTCTAGACAAATGAAATTTCTTACTGTATGCTAAATATGGGTCCTTATATTTACAGACAAGCATACTATACACAACTCATCAAAGAAGTTATTTTTTGCAACAGATGGAGACTATTACAGAGTTCCACAAATAGTCACACACAGAAAGAATATGTGTCTGAGAGATGCTCATCCCTAAGTGACACATCTACAGTGGAACCTCTATACCTAAGGCTCATGGAACTTAGTGGAACAGAAAGTAGAAAGAATACTAATAGATCCTTCAATTCTTACCAGAAAAGTTTCTTCATACAAAAAAAGTGTCTTGCACACAGAAGACCACAACTGGGTAAGTTTTAGAGAATGGGAGGCTGCAGAGCATGTGTCCTTGGACAGAACTTCTATATTAAACCTCACCTACCCATGGCTCAGGGACCATTGCAGAAGAGGGGTCAGAGAGATTGTAAGAGCCAGGGGTGGTGCATGAAGAAAAGGAAACAGAGGCCTTCAGGCCACTGGAAACTTGCTCATATGAACTTGCAACAATGGTAACAGCATGAATAAGATCCATGCCTACTCAGACAAAAAAATAAAACCAGCATAGAATGAGGGAAATGGGCAGAAGGAGAGACTCCAACCTCAGTGAAAGAACTATTGGCACCTTACTGCTGTTGGGTGAGGGAGAGGAGATCCTCTTTAAGGGAGTGAGTCTAGATCAGCTGACTAGACACCAATGGATGAACTTGCACCAAGTGATATCTGGGTACAAAAGCTTGGCTGAAGATAAGATAATGCATAAAATCCAGTGGGAAGAGGCATGCGGGGCACCAGTAGGGGAAGGTGTCTAAGTTTGATGAAGATCTGTTGTACTTAAATGCATAAAAACTCAAGGAAAACATATAAAAAAAGAAAATGTAGCAACACCATCTACTGGGAAGGGCATGGAACTTTGGAAAATGGTTTGTTTCTCAAAATACTAAAAGCTATTTGGACAAGGATTTAATATTATCTACCAAGTTTAAATCTGTGAATACTCAAAATGCAGTCTTTCATTCCTTTGATCTTATCTTAGAAAAGAAATTTTGGTGTGCATGCTGGAATAGACTTAATTGCAAATATATGGTGGAAATGATAGCAAAAGCCATGTGCTTAAGAGTCTTAGAAACGTCTTTATTTGTTCTCTACCATCTAAATCTTTTAATGGTTTTTCACAATATTTTATATGCAAAATCCACACATGAATTAAAATGTCAAATGAAGCCTGTCATCATATATAATTAATATATGCTAATAAAAACCTTAAAAAACAATATTTTATAAACATTTGGTCTTGGTTTTATCTCTTTCCCCAGGCCACCTTTTTTGATTTTTCAGAATCCTTTATAGCTGGAGAAGCTAGAGAGAAGACATGATTTTCCAAATCTAATCCTAGCTTCTATATTGTCTCTCTAAATTATTCTTGGAAATTATTGTTCTATCCATAGCTCATATTTTTTTATATCCTGCCCAGGAAAATGAACCAATGAACAATTTCAACATTTTTTTTCATTTGCAGTAAAGTAAGCATTTAATAGATTCAGTTATTACAAGATTATTTTAGCAAGAAGATTCACATACAAAATATTTCAATAATCATAAATGTTTTCTTTTAAAAAGGCAATGTATACTAATGTAAAGAAGGCTGGCTACCTCCTAGAGTGTGACATACAAAGGGTTTTAGCTGATGTCTAATCTAATACGAAAAGGGTGTCTTGCATTCATGCACATGCAGGCAGAGGGTCCAGCACTGTATGCAAATTAAAGGTCACATGTAAAAGTCCTGTGCTACAAAGGTGCCTGCTGTGTTCAGCAGCAGAAGATGGAGAGATCAGGCTCTAATAAGTGGATAGTATTCATTGGCTATGCACACTCTGGAAATTGGAGAAAATCACAATGAGTTTGCCACATCCTAGTTGGTTCTTATTCATTCATGATTTGTGTTCATCATATTAGATAACAGTTGGAAAATGATCCTGGGTTAGCTCAGGTCTTGACCAAAATTCTGAGGGTATTGATCTTACCTTCTGCTTCAGTAATACATAAAACTTAAAAGGAGAGACTTGGGGATGGAGAGATGGCTCAGCAGCTAAGACCGCTTACAACTATTTCAGAGGACCTGAGTTTGGTTCCCTGCACTTACATGGCAGGTAACATCTACCTGTAACCCCAGTTCTGTGGGGCAGACACCATTTTCTGGCCTTTGTGAGCACTGCACATACATTGTGCATATATACACATTCAGACAAAACATTGTACACATAAAATGAAAATAAAATGACTTCTTTGATACAGGGTCTTTCTGTAGCCCAAGCTGGCCTGGAACTCACCATGTAGAGCAGCAGGGTGGCCTCAATCTTATAGAGATTCACCTGCCTCTGCCCTCCAAGTGTTGGGATTTAGGACATGCACCACCATGCCTAGAAAAAGCTGTCTTTTGAAAGGAGAGACATAAACATCTTAAAAGGAGGAGATATGCATTTTGTCTCTTGGATTCAGCTGCTTTAGTCCATGGTCAAACGGCTTCATTGTTGTAGCCTGGTCTATAGCAGAGCTTCATGGTGAGGATTAGGCAATAAAGTAAAGCTGTTCACCTCATGGTGAGCAGGACGGAGAGCGAGTAAGTGAGGGAGAGTGAGAGAGCATAGAGCAAGAGAGTCAGAGTGAGAGAATAAAAGGCTGGAGGCAAGATGCAGTTCCCAATAGCTCAACTCCAGTAACCTCTCTAATCCTACTAAGACCTACTGCTGAAATTCCATCAGATACCCACAATGCCCCTGTGATGAATCCAGTCCTAGATTAGTGAAGAAGGTAGAACCTTCATATCTATTCACTTCCCCAAAGCATCACCTGAGCCTTAAACAGAGAAGTGTTGGGGGAGGGGGACATTTCAAATATAACATAATAGTGTAGTTAGCACAGTTTAGATCAGTGACTTAGTCTGATCACTTTTTGTTTCATATTGTTCTATGTGTCTATCATACAAGAGCCCTTTCACTCTTCACAAACTGTGCATCTTACTTGACCCAACACAATTTGAATAGTGCAGTCATTCAAAGGTTAATCCACTAAGCACGCTATGCTGTGAATCACTGCCTGAAACACAGTATGTCTAGATTTACATGAAAACACATTCTGCTTACTATACATTTGTCCTTAAAAGCAAAACTCCAGGTTGTAAAATGTTTGGACTTGATAGCACCAATTGGCACAGTATTCCCCCTCCTCCTTGTGTATGACTCAGACTTAGTTCCTTAGCAATATCTGTTCTTTTCTGGAACTTTCATAAGATGGAGATCAACACGTGATGTGTCTGTAATTTTTCTCCCCTTCCCACACTAGATGTCACTGTGTAGCTCGTTATTAAGTAGGCTAAGAAAATCCCTTTTGGGGAAATGGAAGATATATAAAAAATAGATCCCCAAGGCCTCCTCACATGGCAGCACGCATCGCAAGCCTTCTGCTCACCTGGCTGACATCGCAAAGAGACAGCTTACTCCATGCCCTAGATGGAGGGTGAACCTGCGCACATGAAATGCCAGAAGACTTATCAACAACTCAAAATATGTTTTTCTGTCTTTTCCCCATTTGCATACCTGTCAACCTGATAAAAAAGTGAGAATTTGGGAAATGCAAACAGCTTACTCATGAAATTTAATGAAGAGTGCATATGCTCTAGTTTGAAGCCTTGCAAAAATATACCACACCACGCTTTAAAAAAGGTCTCTTCTGAAGACAATGGATCTTAGACTAGAATAAGGATACCTCCCACCTTCTTTGTGTCTTCCTCACTTCTGGGTGTTTTTTTGTGCGTTATTTTTGAAGTCAGGTATGCGTTTAATCAGGAATACGTCTGATAGATAGAATTTTCAATTATCCCTGTTTTCCTGGACTTTGGAGGATTTTTAAACCAGAGAAAGAGAATTAATCTTCTTATTTTGAGACCTCACAAAATTAATAGCTTGCATTATCAAAGCCCATTACCCCATGTGGTTTTCACACACATATAAAACCCTCAGTTTTTACAGATAGGAACCAGAACAAGGCAAGGAATGTTACTCAGCTTACACAAGGCTTTAAAAGTTCATGCAAATGATGGCTATGCAGTTCTTAGTGGTTCTCAATTAAAAAAAAATTACATGGTCCTTCAAGAGAAAAAAAAATTCATTGATCACATCCAAAGTTTTAGCATGAGTAACCACAAATAAAATGAGCAATCCCTTAAGAGGCTAAGAAATTTCCAAACGCTTGGCTAAGGTAAATATGATACCACTCTAGTGAAGAAAACCTTCTCGTCTTAGATGAGAGTGTTACATTTTTCTTTAAAAAAAGTAAAGGGCCAATAATAGGTGGTAGAACCCAGCACTCATATGTGCTAGGCAAGTGCTCTGCCACTGAGCTATATCCGTACTTTGTGCTATATAGTAACTTAGGGGACAACACTAAAATATTCATGTTAACAGTGACATTGATTTCAAAGGCATGGTTCTTATGTGAATCTAAAATAAATCTGGAAATAAACTTAGATTTTTATACTCATTAGTTTTACATTTCTGTGACTGAATACCTGAGAACAGTAACTTGAGGAACAAAGAATTAATTTTGGCCCACAGTCTCAGACAGTTCATTTTATGATGATTTGGCTCCTTATTTCTCGACTGAGCATCATAGCCAAGGGAAGGATGGCAGAGGTTATTCACTCCTAGTGGACAGAATGCAAAAAAAGAAAGGAAGGGTCAGGGAGAAGATAGAACCCTAAGAACCTACTTCCACCAGTAAAGCTCTACCCCCTAAAATTTGCAGAATCTCCCCAAAATGGCACTAACACCTAGTGACCAAGTGTTCATCACATGAGCCTGTTGAAGTTCATTCACATTATACTCATCACAATCATCTTTCTTGAGTGAAGAGCAAATCAACAACTGTTCTGTTATTATTAGGAGATAACAAAGATGGTGGTGATGATGGTAACAATGTTGATGATTAGGGGGATGATGATGATGATGATGATAAAAGTGTGACTATACCATCAATATTTATACCCTCCCTATAAGGAATGCATTTTCATTTCTGTCTTATAGAGAAGGACTTTTGGCTCATCCTCATTAGATTTTGCTTAGGCAAGGTGGGAAAAGCTGGTTTTGAAACTGTTTCTCTCTAATCTAAGTAATGGAACTCCTCCAGTACTCCTCCTTATATGTAGAGGGCCAGACAGATCTCAGTCAGAAATTAGGTCCTGCTTCAGAACTGCCATCCTTAGCTATTTGAATGAATACAGAATACACGTGACCTGAGGATCGTACCAGATTGGTGTCCCTAGCTTTTAACTTTCATTTGAAATTTCTTTCTTCTAAAAAATATGTTTAAAAAAAATTTTGAAGTCATTACAGGTCACTCTAGACACTGTTTTCTATAGAATTTTCAAGCAGATAAAAGACAACATAAATAATGTGTGAAAAAATATTTTAAAAGATAGTTTAATGAACTTACTATTTTTGAAGATGTTGGAGAGAATGCTACAACTGATCCCTGGGATTAGGGCCACCTGTAAATAACTACTACTTCTAGCTTTAGGTGTCAATGACAGATGTAACTATCAGAATTCTGTGCTTTTTGGGTCTCCAGGTTGCTGTCCTTCTGCCTGGTGCCAATCTCCTCCCAGAAGATAATCTTTGACTTGTTACAGTAAGAACAAGAAGGCAATGCACCTGCTTCCCCAGTCTCACTCACTTTGCTCCTGTCTGTAAAGCCACATGTCTCTACCTCTATTATCTTCCTTCTTGAACCTTTCTTCTTTACATGCAACTCTCAGCTGTGTCTCAATGAGCATGGCTTTTAAATATCAAATGTACAAATACAGAATTTAGCAGTTCTTCCTCCTGTAGTTTGATTCCCAAGTCTGCTTTCTTGTTGCAAAACCCTCTGTTTGCTATCCACAGCTAGTCTGTGTCCCCTTCACTTCTGTGAAAGAGCAGACCTTCACCTACTCCCTCATCTTTGTCCAGATGGAAGAACTCCCTCGGCAAGCTAAAAAAAAAAGACTATCTTCGAAAAAAAAGGAAAGAGAAACCAAGGGAGAAAAAAAGAAGTAATTTCATAATATCACTTGTATGAAACACCCAATTACCAGGCATTACTGCTGTGTCAAGAGGAAAATAAACTCAAAGTCTGTAGGTAGTGTTCAGTCAGAGTCAGCACTTTGAAAACTCAGTCAAACATCAGAATCACAGTGGGAGTCTAAGATACCGATTCCCCAACAACATTTATTCCCAAAGAGTTGGGTGAAGTAGGTTGGAGGTAGGGCTATAAGTGCGCAATGAGAAGTTTCCCTGGAGATGCTGCTGTTGCTGGCCTAGTACGTAACATATAATGTAAGTCCAACTGCCTAGGTAAACCATGGCAGCATTTTGCGAGTGGAGCAAGCATGTAGCCCCAGATAGGGAGCAGTGGGACAATTAGTGCTGATGGAAAATATGAGATGGAACACTATGATACGAGTACACTGGAGCTGAATATTAGCAGAGTCTACAAAATTAGACGAATCAAGTCCTACCAAGGGCACCCAGATAGAAAAAGACAGAAATGTACAATATCCAGCTTAGCAATGTATGTGAAGCAGGGTCATGTGACTGGAAAACCCAGGAATTACTGGATCCAAATTAGTTGACCAGATCACGAATGAGTACTTACATCCAACATTGACTTGCTAGAGTATGCATGTCAGAGCTAAGAGGCCAGGTGTATTAGTTATCTCTCTGTTGTTGTGGCAAAAATATTGAGCAAAGCAACTTATAGAAGGGAGAGTTTGTTTTGCTTACAGTTCCAGAGGGGAAATGTTCATCATGGCAGGGAGGCTTGAGGGCAGGAGATGGTTAGAACAGAAAGCTGAGTGTTCACATCTCCAAGCAGGCACAGGAAACAGAGTGACTAGAAATCTGACAAGGCTTAAGAACTCTCAAAGCCCACCCCTGTGACTCACTTCCACCTACAAGTGGAACCTAAAACCTCCCCAAACAGCGACATCAACTGGGGACAAAATGGAGCCCGTGGAAGATATTCTCATTTAAACCACCACACCAGAGAACAGAAACTGGTCCCACTGAGAGTAGAAGCAGGAAGAGACTTGTCAAAATAGGTATAGCATGTACGATTTCATGGGAGAATAGAGAATAAAGCATGCTTTGAACAGCAGCCAGAACTAGGGTTGAGGTCACACAGATAAGAATGGGAGACTAGTGGAAATCAGAGAGAAGAAAAGAAATCCAAAGACTTTTGTAAGATTTATTTTAGTCTAGGTCTGAAATACAGAGTCAGACCAAAATAAAGACGGAAAAGGGAGAGGTGAGGATTGGCATCCCATCCAGGCAGCCTAAGGGTATTGCATGCATCCTAAGGGAGCTGGATGCAGCATTAGGAGTTGCATGCAAGTGGAGGGAGCTGTATGTAATCTGTGGAAGTTGCTTACAGCCTGAAGGACCTGGATGCAGACTAAGGGAGTTTCCTCTAGTCTATAGAGCTGCACACAATCTGAAGAAGCTAGATACATCCAGATGGAGCTGGGTAGAGCCTAAAGAAGTTGCATGCTGACTGAGTCCATGCACCTAAATACTATAGGTAGGAGCTGTAGCTGATGCCTTTACTTTCACAGCTTCACATTTTATATCTGAAAGCGACAATTGACTCCATCTTACATGCATCTTGGTGCTACACTGAATTAAAGGACCATGTGATTATGTTTTATAAGAAGCCATGGAAAAATATGATCTATTTACTATTTGAAGCCAGAGCCCAGTGTTTCTGGAAGCTTAACAGTTTGAAGCAGATTAACAGTTGCCAATAGGATTTTTCAGCTTAGTGGGGTAGGCAGGTCTCATTCTAAGAAGACTGAGTTGCCACAATGGGATTACAATTTTTAATTTATTAATTCATCCTTTGACAACTTCTTTCACATATATAACGCACTTTAGTCATCCCTCCATTTCCTTCTGTCATCCTTCTCCCCCTCATGCTGAACTCTTTCTTCCTCCTGACAAGTCTCTGCCTACTTTCATGTCTTTGTGTATGTGTGTGTGTGTCCCACTGAGTTTAGAGTTTTTTACACTAGTATGGGTGGGTGGTCATTTACTGGAGTGTGGACAATTTACCTGTGTCTACACCACTGAAGAAAATCTATCCGCCTCCTGCAACAACTAATAACTGCCAATAGTTACTCAGGGAAATGTGGTATCTCCTAAGCTCCATGAAATGTTAGCAAGCCCCTTGTGAAGGTCTTATGCAGGTAACCACAACTGCCCTGAGTTCATGAATACAATATCCTTGCCATGTCTAGAGACAGCACTTCACAATGATACTCTGACAGTCTTTCCACCCCATATTCAACTGGGAACACAAATATCTTGATGAGTCATGTGAATACACAGAGGGAAAGCTCATATCTCATTCTCTCCTGGAGAAACTGAGCATAATAACAAGTCAAACCACTCTGTACGTGAACATGAACAAAAGCTCACTGCAAAGGGCAGGAACTGTTCAGGCAAGTGGTAGAGATGGAAGGATTCACTGCCATTTCCTGAAAGACTAGAGCTGAATCTTCAGTCTCCACTACTGTCATAAAAAGAGGCCCTGAGAAATGACAGTGGACCAGGAAGTGGGTACATAGGAATGAATTAAGACAGACAGATTTATCAAAGCTCGGCAAAGTATACATGTCATATACATACACAACATATGCATGAGTTATAGTCAGTTCTTTAGTGTGTCTTTACCCCTTGTGATGGTTTGAATAAGAAATGGTCCCTATAGGTTCATGCATTTGAACTCTTAGTCCCCAGTTGTTGGAACAATTTGGGGAGGTTATGGAAATTTTAGGACAAGGAGCCTTCCTGAAAGAAGTATATCACTGGGGGTGGGCTTTAAGTGTTCATGGCATCACCTTACTTCCAGTTTGCTTTCTGCTTCCTGAATGCTGTTGAGAGGTGATCTCTCAACTCCTTGCTCCTGATGCTGTGCCTTCCCCTCCATTATGGACATTTAATCCTCTAGAACTATAAACCAAAATCAACTCTACCTTAAGTAACTTTTGCTCATGGTATTTTATCATAGCAACAGAAAGTAGCTAGTAAACCTCCTTAGTTCAAGTTTATACACGATATGGATGTGGACAGAGTTGTAGACTTAGATATGTGTAGTATAGGTATTAGGGAAGGCACAGATACAGTTATAGATCGTTGAAGTAGCTGCAATTATAGCTGTGTCATAGATATATACATAGGTTTACAATCATGTGATGAAGTCTTGGCTTAAAAGCATCTTTCTCAGGCAACTGAAAGCAGGAAGAATGTTAGGCATTTCTGTCTCCACATTATTTTTATCTCCATTACTTTTAGGTCACCTGTTTACATATGCAGTAAGGATGTTTATTTGTATTTTATGTAAATTATTTTAACCTTCTTTATACGTGAAGACAGAGATATAGTATGTCCAAATTACATTTTGAAATATAAAAAGTTATGTTTATAATATAATGAAACACATTAGAGTCATCTGTAAAACTTAAGATGCCTTTGTATGTCTTTCCGTGGGGTAAGCAATTTCACAAACCCATTTCCCCCCTTACCTCAAATTTTTAGTGTTATACCTTATCTTGCCTTGCCTAAGATAAGGACTTTGAAAAGTTTTTTTTCCCCAAAAAGAGGCAATACCAGTCAAAACTCATCTTAAAAGTGGTTTATATTTACATACATAGACTGTTCAAATACACTGGTGGGTACAGCGTGTAGGAAAGTTATGGAAAAGTCAGCCAATGTCTGCTGTAGTCCTTACATGTTGTCTGGTGACATCCTTAGACTTTTTATTGGTTCATACATTCCAAAAGGATTTACCTAATAGTCAAAGGATGTTATGCCACACACATTAATGGGCAATAAATGGTTATGAAAGGGCTAAGATAACCCAAGTTAATTTGGCTCTGGACCTGCAAAATTCCAACGCTCTATAATCACTGAAGTTCTAATAAGTTAATCAGCCCTGTTGAGTACTTAACACAGGTAAGCCTTTCTTTTCTGGGAACTTCAGTTAACAGCACTGCAGGAAACTGTGTCTCTTCCTCTTGTTCTGCTTTTATCCTGGTGACCATAGGAACTGATTTCATGGCCCTTTCCTCTGAAGCTCTCATTTTTATACACAAATACCCTTAATTTTCCAATCTCCCAGGTTTCCTCACTGGACCTTTTATTGTGGACCTACAATTTCTCTTAATTCTTGAAATATTTCTGTTATAGGTTATTGAATAAAAGGGAAAGCTGACCAACAACTGTTGACATGGGGAAAGAATGAAAGAAGTTCTTGTTTCACTTGAGAGCCTAGTCAGTAATGAATCTCCCATGTTTGTTTGTTTTGTAATCACCTACCTGATGTTTCCAACAATGTATTTGTAAAATATCTTGATTTTCTTTGTTATACCATAAAAACTTCATGAAACTGTTACCATATTGGAAGATGGTATTTGGGGTAAGTCCAGGGCCATGGTCACTCATATTATGCTCCATAGCAAACTATCTGCTGTTCTTTATCTGGTGACAGCTGTGTTTTTTCACTAAAAAGAGGAGTGTCAAAAGAAGAATAAGAAGGATAGAGTTGGAAGAGGCAAGTGACATTTTGGCAGCTTAGCAACGTTTTGGGAGGTGAAGCCAGTTGGCTGGAAGAATCTGGGACCTACCTGAGTCACACATGGTGCCCCGGCATTATGACTGCCAGCCACACCATGGACATCACTAACACCTTCAGTTCTTGTCTTGGCAAGAAAAGAGGAAGTTTCTAGGCATAACCTCAGTGCACAAGACTACATGGTGCAGCAGGCCACAGAAGGTGGGAAGAGGGAGGGACTGGGCCCACCACTGCGGGGTCGTCATTGAAGACACTGCAGCCTGCAGCAGGAGAGTCACCTGCATGCCTGGGTTCCCTTGCATGTACCACCAGAGGGCTAAATCCTGGACCCTCAGTGTCAGCCCATCAAGGAAGAAAGAAAATATACTCTGCACCTTGTCCTGGCCTACCCTCAGCACCTATTGTCTTCGTTTCTATGCGTAACTGATCTGAGCGCTCCATTATTGCTCCCATCATGGGGCTGCAGAATGCAGGTACCTGTGATGGCCTCCTGTCAGTAGATGCCTGCTGTGGTAATGTGGGTCTGTGTTCAGAAGGTATCCTTGGCATCTTTTCATTCAGTCTTGGGGCTCCTGGGGCTGCATTTGTGCCCCACCATAGCCTAGGTATCAGCTGGCTCAGGTATAGCCCTAATAGGCCCCAAAGGAACTGGACCTGAGCACCCCTTGTTCAGAGTGATGGTGTTCCTGTCATGGTCAATTTGCCCCCAGAAGGCCAGATACCAGCATAATAGGCGTGGCAAGGCAAGAGGATATTCCAGGAAGAACAAGATCCTGATGGCCTCTGCCATTCACAGTCATAGGGCTATGGAGTTGTCATTGGCCAGGCAAGCCAACAGCCCATTGTCAGTAGGCACCTGGCCATTATAGTCCCTGAGGACCCAAGGTCACTATAGTTCCTTTACATTCACAGTCAAGAGACTCTGTGGGAGTAAATCTGCATCCTCTGACGGCCTCCTGTAGTAGGTACACTCTAGATTCATGCACAGTCTCAGAGGACAGGCTCCCAAACACACTCCTCATCTATAATCATAAGAATGCTCCCTGCACTGGGTGATGGCCTCCTCTCAGCAGTCAGGAACTGGTCAGTACAGGTCACAGAAGACAAGAAAACTGGATTGCTACTTCTCATTCACAGTCATGGTGCTGCTGCTGAGCCACAAAATAACTTCCTGCCAGCAGGTTTAGGACCTGGTCCATGTGGATCCGAGGTTAGAGTTTCCCTAGTACCCCAAACCATTCACAGTCTTGGGGCTCTTAGGGTGGTGGTTGATTCCTCTGGTGGCCTCCTGTCAACAAGGGCATGATTGGCCTCCAAGGTCTCACAGGAGAGGTCTAGATCACACTTTCTCATTCACATTGATCTTCACGGTCGCCGTTCCCACTGATGGTCTCCTGACTGAGGAGAACCTGATACATTTGAGGCCTGAGAATACAGGCTCATAAACGCCCCTTATCATTCACAGTCATGCCCTGCCCCTGCCACCGCCTCCTGTCAGTGGGTACCCATGGCTTCTATGACATGCTGAATGATCCTATCAGGCAGCACAGAATTGACCTGTGCTGGACTGTGGACAGAAGTTCAGAGCATCTCCTTGAGCTTTGCTTGCTTCTGGAAGCCAACCATCATTCAAGTTCTCTGTGCTTTGCCTCTGGATACTCTGGAAGAAGAGGCACTCTCAGAGGCTACCACTTCACAGTACATGCCATCAGCAAATACTTTGCCAACTTTTTCATTGCCAGACTACATTAAGGACTACCTGGCTAGGTGCTTGGAGAGATACCAGCAAGTCACAAACTGGCAGTGGCCCCTTGACTGCATGACCACCCACTCTGAGGCCTAGATCCCCCATCTGCAACCAAGCCCAGCAACAGGAGGATGGCACCCCACCCTAACTGGGGAAGTGCCTGACCATCACCAAAGTCCTGAGGAATACATTACCTCAGTGCTAATTGTCCCTGACTCTGCCCAGGTTCATATGCCCAAAGCCGTGTGTGAACCAGGAACATGACCACAGACCTGGTAGAAACAAAGTCCTTACTCTCATACGACATCCCTGACCATCATCCAGCTCCTCAGGAGACTCCTCAGAGTAAGGAAAGCCCAGGCCCCAAGGCTTTCCTAAGGAGATCCCAGGCCTCAAAGAAATCTCAGCCCTCTAAGAGATCCCCACCCTCAAGGAGACTCCAGATCCTATCATCAACAGGAGGATGGAGAAGGAACTGAGGGAAAACAAGGAAGGAAAAGCACCACTCTCTTCAGAGGCTCCTGAGTACAAGAACAGCACATCAAGCAGTGAACCCAGGCCATCTACCTTCCGGCCTATTACCAGAAAAGGAGTGGACTCACCCTTAATGCATAGATCTGGAAAACTGAAAAGAAGGATACCTTGCTTTTTTGAAGAATGTTTACACTGCTGCCCAATGTATGGCAGAGTACCTGTAATATCTTCAAGACACAGTGCTCCAGACTCTAATGAAAAGTTTGTAGAAGATGATGCACAGCCTGGAGCATCTTCTTTTGATTACAGTGGATCAATGGATTGATAAATTCCTCTTCTACCCAAGATATTTTGGGAATATCCAGATCTGTTCAAAGGGCAGTGGGACCTTCCACATCTGTCCAAGGGCCCTGGAACCTTCTACATATACCAAAGTGGTCTTCAGACCTGTCTTCTCTCTTGAAGAGAAGATTCAGATGGCCCTCCTCTGCCATATGTTCAGGAGACTCTGGAACATTCACTATCTCTCCAATGGGCTCCAGTACTTTTTGCATCTGGGCTCTGGGTTCTTACCAGTTTACCCATGGGATTCTAGGACCTTTGCCACCTGCACAAGGGACTCTAGAAATATTTCCACCACTCCCAGGAATTCTAGATCCTTTACCATCTACCGCCAAGATATCTGGGATGTTCCGCATCAGGCCAAGTGGCAAGGGTCATTGACTTTCAATATCATTCCAAGGGCATGTGGTACTGTCTACAGCTTCACAATGGAGCTTTATTACTTTCCCTTGTCATAAAGGTCTCAGATGTTCTCCCTCATCCCATGAGAGCCCCATGCATCCAATTCTACCAAAATGAGTTTGAAGCATGTTCTCTCTGCTCAACGAGGCTTCATAACTTGCCCAACAGACCAAAAGTGTTTCAACCCCTCCTTTTTGTCAAAAGCGGTCCAACTCTTCAAAAGGGAAGAACTGGGCACACTTAAGCAAAACCAAAATCCAGCAAAGTAGCTCAAGACTGGACATATGTGAGTCACTCACAATCTTCTGGGCTCTGAGGAGCTTCACTTCTTTGGCTCCACTGTCCACAGTATACACAGCTTGTCTCATAGGTTCAGGCTCGCTCCACTCCAGACCTGCTGCTGCCCTTGTTGGTCATCCCATGGTCTTGGCATCTCCATTATACTAGACTCTCTACTGAAACTGAGGCTAAGTATTCACCAATGTACTTTCCTGGACTCTAGGGTGCCAAGCTTCAGCTGCTCTCTGTGACCCCTTCAATACCAGAACCATGCAGGAGACTCTTACACATTACCAAGTCCTGCTTCCAGCTTGAGATGGAGGCTCAGGCCCCCTCTGGACCACAGTTTCTTGTGCTAACTCTGATGACATACTTCCCATAGATTTTACCACAATGATGCTGGTCTCTTGTTAAAGCTGATTTTTCTGCCCCACTAACCAGCATCGATTGTCCCAGTAAAGCAAAGTTTTCACATCAATGGTTCTGGACTCTTTTTAATCACAACTGATTTTTCAGCCACAGTCAACCGGAAACCATAGATTCTCAACTCAAAATATTACACAAACAGCCCTGATAATTGTTATTCTCTTTAAAGCTTCACAAACCAGGCCTCCCTTGTCTTCACCATTTTCAGCAGAACTGTTCCAAGTTCCACAGCAACAACTCACTAAACTCTAAAAACTCAATGACTTTTCAAGTCCAAAGTTCCAAATGTTTCCACAATCCTCCCCAAAACAACTGGGTCAGGACTGTGACAGCAACAGCTCACTCTCTGGTACCAGTTTGCCTTCAATTGCTGTGACAAAACACTCTGACTAGTGCCAACTTGGAGAGGAAAGGGTTTATTTGGCTTACATCTCCCAGGTCATGGTTCATCACTTATCAAGAAGGAGGTTATGGTCTTCTCTCCGTAAAGGGGGATTTTTCACATTTTCTTTCTTCTCAAGTGGGCCTGACACACACTATTCTAATGAAAGGGACTACAGACCACGTCTCTGTGATGAAAAGGATGTAAGATATTCATTTTGTTCAAGGATTATTCACATCAACACCCTCTGACTGATGAAATCTCAAAAAGGTCACTTCTGTCCAAGAGAACATTATATCTACTCCTCTAATAAAGTCTTAAGTGTTCCCCTTCTGACCTGGGTGGCCAGGCAAATAATCACATGAACGAAAGGATATAAGACCATTCTGGATTGAGATCCTAAAGCTCAAGATTAAAAAATCTGAGCCCCAGACTCTCACCATCTTCCTACAAGGTAGTCACCAGAAACTAAGAGGCCCCATTCTTCATGCCCACAACTGTGCAGGTAAACCACAATCCTGAGGAAGACACAGATCCTTGTTTTGCTATTCAGCCTGCCAAAAATATTCTCAGATTGCTACCAAGGCAGCAGCCTCCAATTCCCTGAAGATCTAGGTATTCAAGACTGTGATGAAGAGTTGGAATCTGATGATGTATTGCCCACAGTTTCTCCCAATGCACAAACTATCCTGGGAACTTTATCTTATGTTTAAGGAATTCTGAGACCTTTCTGTTCTGTCCCTATTCTAAACACTTTCCATTTGAATGACAGGGCCTAAAACCTTCCCCTTATTGCTCAAAAGGATCTATCACAACAGGGGTATAATAGATATGCCTTCAGAGCAAGGAGACTTCAATTCAATTTGGTTTGAGGTCCTAGAGCCAAAAAGTAACAGGCAGACCTGGAATCCAAGCCCTATGCCTTCAATCTACTCATGAGGAATGAAGAAGCCCCATCATTACTGTCCAGACCTGGCCAGCTGACACAAACTGGAGGAGGTGACCAAGCAGCGACAGTCATGTTGCATATTGGAATAATGCTGAGATTGTACCTGGACACCTGAATATTCCATGCACAATATGGATGTGCCATCTCATGAAGAACAGTTGGAAGGTGATCCAGTATGGGACACTTCACCGCACAAGGTAGAAGGAACTATCACCTTCTGCCAAAGCGGGTCTGAGACCTTCCTGTTCCACCAGCTTTGCTTCAGATATTCTTGTTCCTAAGAATGCAACTTTAGAATTTCCCTTTCTGCATAAGGGAACCTCATATATATCCCTTCTCACCATTTAGGCGTTGGATAATCTTCTGATCAAGAAGACATAGGTCCACACTGGTTTTAGGTTCCAGAGCCCAAGAGTAGTAAGCACACCCTGGAAAACATGCCACCATCTGCAGTCAAGTGACAGGACATGGAATAACCCCATTATTCCTGCCCAGACCTAGACAGATATACACAAACTGGAGGAAGAGACCAGTACATGAACAATCATCCAGGCTACTGGAAGAATGCTGAAGTTGCTCTCTGGTGTCGCCCAGATTCAACACAAAATATAGTCATTCTAAATCCCAATGATGACTTGAAATATGGTGAGTAGTTCTGGGACATTGATTCACTTTATAAGGTACCATGGTCACTCACTTTTTACCCAAGGGTATATGGGACTTTGCTTTCTGCCCCAGGGGTTTCAGACCTTCAACTTTGCCCAATATGGCCTCAGAGATTCCCTCTCTCACAAGGAGCTTCCTGTCTTTCCAAGTTACCTCATTCTTTTCCACTTCTTTGAAGGGGAAATCAGACCTCTCTCCTATGTAAAAGTCTGCCTCAGAATCTCCACTTTGGGCTAAGGGGGGCTTAGCCATTAATGTTGTGTGAAAAGACCCTCACACCTCTAACTTCTTACTTAGTGGGCCTCAGACCAGGGGGCTATATATCCATCACTCCCTTTTCACAAGAGAGTACCGGACCCCTCCCATTATCCCAGAGTGGGTGGGTATATGATCTACTTCTGTTTGACCAAGAGGACTTCAGACATCCATTTCTGCCTAAGGTGGTCTGGACCATGCCATTCTAATCAAATGAGCCTCAAAACTGACCCCTGTGGCCAAGTGGTTCTCAGACGTTCATCCTCTGCTCAAAAGATTTAGGTGGATCCCTACAACCAACCTCTATAACTATGGCAACCTTAAAGCTTCCTGTTCTCTCCATGGTGACCTCAAACTTGCCCTTCTGACTAAGATGACCTTAGACCTTCCTTCCCTGATCAAAATAGCCAGACAAATACATTTGCAACCAGTGAGACCTCAGACCACTCTGATTTGAGCTCATAGAGCAGTAGCTGGAAATAAGAAAACAGAACTCTGGCTATCTGCCTTGAAACTGGTCAACAGAAATGGAATGTCTCCATATTTCATTCACAGACTTGCATAGCTGAATTCAATCTTGAGACAGCATCAAAGTTCTGGACAATTAATCTGTTGGAATTTTGCTATGATTGCTGCCTGAACTCCTAATGATTCTGTGTAAGGTATAGATATTTGCAACTGAGAAGAATATTTGGAAGCTAATGAGGCAGTGCTGGAAACTTTCACTACCCAAAGTAACCTGCGACCTTCACTATCTTCCCAAGAGAATAACTGGATCTCTCTTTTCTGCCGAACATAGTCAGACACTTTGCCTCTGACCAAAGGAGTTGAAAACTTTACTTTTTCCAAAGAAGACCTCAAAACTTTGCTCTCTGGCAAGGGAGTTTCTGAACTCTCTCTTTCCAAGAGACCTCACACTTTCCCCTTTAGATGAATGGATCCTTAGAATTGCCTCTTGAGGACAAGTGGGTCTCAGTCATTCCTTGTTTTTCCAATGGGGTCTCAGACCTTCCTCATCTGTCCAAGAGGGGAATTCAAATTACTGACTTTGACTATGGGAATCTCATAAATTATCTTTGTGCCCAAAGAGACCTCAGATACCCCTCTGATTAAGTGAACATCAGACCTTCCCTTGTTGCTTTCGGGGAACTAAGAATATTTCCTTCTGTTCATGTGGTTTTCAGACCTATCCTTATGACTCAGGGTCTTATCCATTCTCCTTCTGTCTTAGATCACTAAGAAAATATTCTTGTGACCAACAGACTTCTGAACACTAAGCTGAGATTCAAGAGCCTGAGATTCATTCTGGTCATCTGTCCTCATGCTCATCACCAGAAATGAATATGCTCCATCTTTCTTGCTCACATCTATGTAGCTGATAGCAAGTTTCAAGAAGACATAGACTCTCAGACTACCATCTGGACTGCTGGAGAATGCTCACATTGCTGTGGGATCTGCCACAGAGTTCCCAAAGTTATGACTATTTGAGATTGCGATGAGGAGTTAGAAGTTGATAAGGAACTGCCTAGCCCTTCTTTCATTGCACAAGGTAGCCTGGGAAATTTACCCTTCTGCCCTAGGGAATCTCAAAGTTTCCTATTGTGTTCAACTCTCCCTCAGACTTCTCCCTCTGATGAATATGGCCTTAGACCTTCATTTTCTTTCCATGTAGGCATCAGAGGTACCCATTCTGACCAAGAGAACCTAATATCTACCCCAGTGTCCAAGGTAGCCTGATAAATTGTCCCAATGTTCAAGACCTCAAACCTTCACCATAAGCCAAAAAGACCCTCAAAAATTCCTCTCTCTAACCAAAAGGGATTCAGATGTTCCCTTTATGTAAAGGATGACTCAGAACTTGCCCTTTTAAATAAGGGTGCCTTGTATCTAATACATTTTTGAAAGAAGCGGCAGAGTTACTTTTGCCCAGTGCTCATCAAACACACACTATCTAACCAAGAGGCCTTAACTTTTCTTCTGTTACTGAAGAGGACATCAGATCATCTGCCTCTTCCCATGAATACCTGAGAATTCCCATTTCTGCTCAAGAAGACATTAGTCTTGCCCTGTCTATCTGCAGGGTCAACTTCTCTTTTCAATACACCCATGTAGCCCTCAGACATTCCTCTTTTGTCCAAGGGGGGCTTATACCTACCAATTCTAAGTAAGAAGTCCAAAGACTTTATTCCATGAACCATGGGGGTCTCAGACATTTCAACTTCTTAAGGACTGCTTCTAGCCACCTTCCCTCCTAGGGAGCCTAAGACCCCTCTTATCAATATGCCACCGCCTTACTTCACCCGATCAAGGGCTTCTCAGACCTTCCTTTCTGCCCAAGCACTCCTCACACATATTCCTTTGATAGATGGAGCCTCAAACATTTTCTCTCTGGCCAAAGAATGGTGGGACATCGTTCTGCCCGAGGGGACAATTGTTCCACCCTGCTTTGCGGTCCTAGAACCAAGAGTAGCAAGCAGATGGACATCTGCCTTTAATCCAGCCACTTTAAATGAAATGTCTCTATCCTTCCTGCACATACCATGACAGTTAAACACAACGTCGAGGAGGCGGGTAAAATTTGGGATAGCCATCCAGCCTTTTAGAAAAATTTAAGAACTGGCCTCACACACATTCCACACTAGATACAGAAATAGTAAACGTTGAAGAAGAACTGGAGGCTGTGGCAGTGCTGAGACCTTTCTCCACTCCATAAGGTAGCCTAGGAAGTTTACCCTCTGCACCCAAGTGATCTAGGCCTTCCTGTTCAGGTGAACACAAAACCAAGGGTATGTAGACTTTCACCTTTGCCAAAGAAAGGTTCAGAATTCCCCCTTATGACAAGGATGCTTTAGTGCTTTCCCCTTATATTGGCCTCACGCCTTCCCCATTTGATGAAGGGGGCTATCAGACATTTCCTTCCTGCCCAAAGGGGCCTGAGACTTTCCCCATCTCTCCAAAGGGGTTTTAGATCTTCCTATCTGATAAATGATACTTCATACAGGGCCCCAGAGATCAAGGAAATCTCACATATTCACCTTCTGTCTAAATGGGGTTTCAGACTTACCCCCTCTGACACACATGGTGTGCAAAATATCCTTCTAAACAAAAGGGAGGTGAGAGAACACTGGATTAAAGTTCCAGAAAGGAAGACTAGCAATGTGATTATGTAAGTCAGGACATTGCCTTAAATCTGGTCACTTGAAATAGGTATGTCCTGTCCTACTTTCCCGGACCTATAGAGGTGAACACAAAGTAAAGGAGGACATTGAACCAAAGACTGTCATCAAGTCTCTTAGAAGAATTATAATTCTGCTGCTATGCCTACCACAGACTCATGGAAGCTACAAGTATTCTATATGGTGAGGAAGAATTGGAAACTGATTAGTGAGTGCTGGGACCTTCCTCCAACACATAAGATAGCCTAGGACATTCACCTTTGATCCAAGGGTGGGGGGGTTCTGGAACATTCCATCCTCTATTGAATTATGCTTGAGACTTCCATCTCTGCTGAATATGGCATTCTATCTTCCCCTTATGCCCAAGGGGGCCTTGTATCTAACTTCTCTGACCAACAGGACCTCCACAATTTCCCTTCTGTTCACGTGAGCATCAGATATACCTTGCCTGACTAAGGGAGACTGAGAAATATTGTGTCATATCAAGAAAATCTCAGATCATTTCATTATGAGCAAGAATGTCTCAGATACATACCTCTTCCTGAAGAAGGATGATACCTTCCCTTTCTGGCTGAGAGAGCCTCAAATATCTGGCCCGAAGAGGTTCTAATCAGTCCATGGAGAGTTCAGATTTTCTTCTTTTAACTTAGAGGGGCTTTAACTTATTACCCCAAAAGGGGATCAGAAATTCCCCTTATGCTCACAAGGACATTTGATATACCCCTTCTGACGAAACAATTCTGAGAGTATTCTACTTTATTAAGGGGACTTTACACCATCCCCTCTACCCGAGAGTACCACAAATATTCTCCTTCTTCCCAAAGGGTCTCCAAACAGGTTGCTCTGATCAAATTGCAACAGTCCTCCCCCAAAGTCCATAGATATCTCAAACCTTATCTTTATGCCAAACTGGGTAACAGACTTACCAGCTCTATATAATGGGGCCTTAAACCTTCCGATTCTGACCAAAAAGACTCCAATCCACTGTCAACTACTTACCTAGGGGATCACAGAGATTTCTCTTCTGCCCACATGGTCTTCAATCGTGCTCTTTTAGCCAAATGGGCCTCAAATCACCCTACTCTGATGAAGGGGAACTCAGATCTTCCCTTGCCTGAACTACAGGCCCTAGAACATTTCCCTTTACCTCAAGAGGACCTCAGACCACTCTACCTCAAAGTAGCAGGACCCAAGAATAGCAAGGAGAGCTCAGAACCCAAGCTACCTGCCTAGAGGCAGAAAGCAAAATGTGTGGCCTCATCACTCTGCCCAAATATAAGAAACTAAATGTAGGTTTAAAGAGGTGATCTAGTGGGGAACTGCCATCTAAGCTCTTGGAAGAAGACTTAGGCTGCTACCTGGCCTGTCCCATGTAACTGAACCATATGAACATCTAGTGTTTGATGAAGAGTTGGAAACTGATGAGGCAGTTCCTGGAACACACTGCACTATACAAGGTATGTTGAGATCTTCCTTTTATGTCCAAGGGGTATGGAAACTTCCTATTCTGCCCAAACAGATATAGTAGTTTCCCTCTATGAAGCAGGAAGCCTCACCCATTTTCTGTCTGCTCAAAGAGCCTTCAGACATTTCCTTCTGACCCTGGAGACTCCAATTTGTTTCCATGGCCTATGCAGTCCCCATTACTTCCCCAGCTCTCTACGCATGCCTCAGACCTTTTCCCTCTAACCGATGGAAACCCTGATGGACCTCTCTGCCTATAGTGGATACAGACCTTCAATTTCTATATGTGGGGGTCTTCAAACATGCCCCTCTGACCAAGAGTTTCTCAGACATATACCAGCTGACCAGTGGAACCTCAGTCCCCACCTCCTGCCCAAAGGTCGGTCAGAGGCCTTTCATCCCGCCATATTAATCCAAGATGGCCTCCTCAAATTTTCCCATATGACAAAAGGGGCATCAGAAATTTCTTCTCTGGCCAAGGAGACCTCACACTTACCCACTGTGACCAGAGGGCTGAAGAGATTCCCCTTCTCACCAATGTAGCATTGGTTCATTCTAGTTTGGAAGTCTCAAGACTCAAGAGTAGCAAGCAACATCTGGAACCTGAGTCATCTGCCTTCAACCCAATCATCAGAAATAAAGTGGCCCCATCTGTTGCACCCAGACCTGGACAGCTGAAAATAAACTTAAGAAGGCTATAAAACCAAGGACAGTTTCTTAGATTGTTGGAAAAGTGTTCACATTACTGCCTAAATGACGATGCCATAGTCAATGACATGAATATTCTTTTGCTAGCATTGTTGTTATGTTGTGCTCATTCTTGTTCTGGTTGTTTACGTTTAGAAGAGAATATTGCAGTTTTTTTGTTGTTGTTGTGTTCATCATCTCCTGGCACTCTAAATCAGCAACCAGTTTGTAAAATTTTCAGTTTTTTAAAATTCTATTTGGCAAGCAACTTTATACATATATTATTACTTTTTGTTTCAGAGCAATATCACTGTAATTCTGTTTTACAAATGTAAATATTTTAACCAACGTTGTGTTCAGATGAATATATATTTAATATACACACAATTGTGTTTGTTGTAATATCTCAAGTTTTCTGCCAGATATCAAAGTTTCTTTTGTAAGGATTTTTTGAATAAAAACTTTTAATTCTATAGGAGTTATTGATGTATTCCTTAATCTGTTTGTAACAAAGTCAAAGAGATGAATCTTGAAGTGCCAGATCTGAGCTATTCACCATAAAATATCTTGTTTAATGCTTCTTTAATGAAATCAAAACCTTAAGATAATGAAAATAAAGAGAAAGGTCAAATCACTGAGGATACGCCACTTAACCTTATATCTATTTTTTTAAATTTTATTGAGCTTTTGTACATTTCATACAATAGTTCTTAACCATATTTAGACCCACTCCCCCATTCATGCTCCCACCAAACCCCTGCTGGATGTCATGTATTCCACCATACATGTTAAGTCCTATCCAGTCAAGCATTTGTACTCAGATGTCCGTTAGTGAAAATTCATCCACTGGAGTCTACTCAGTCTATCTAGAGATCATAAGTAAAGCATATTCTACCTCACTCAGTAGTAATCAGTCTCCAATAGTTCTCAGTCTGGTGTTAACCCATCACTCATTTCTCTTGCTCCACTCTGGGTCCTTGTCTAATTGAGTTGACATGGGTCTTGTGCTCGATGCCACCACTGCCACAAGTTCACATGTGCAAGCTTCCAGTGGCCTGAAAGTCTCTGCTTCCCTGTGTTCATGTATCAGCCCTGGCTCTTACAATCTTTCTGTCCCCTCTTCGGCAATGTTCTCTGAGCCATGGGCAGGTGAGAGTTAATATGAGACCTATCCAGGGACACACACTCTGCAGTCTCTTATTCTCTAAAACTTGGCCAATTGTAGCCGTCCGTGGCGTCACACTCTGTTGTATAAGGAGGCTTCACTGGTGAGAGTTGAGGGATGCATTAGCTTTCTCTCTACTATGTTTAATGAGCCTCAGGTGTAGAGGTTCAACTGTAGATGTGTCACTCAAGACTGGGCATTCTCTTTGTCTGACCAGTTATGGAATTCTGCTATAGCCGCCACCTGTTGCATAAAGAACTTTCTTTGATGAGTGGTGTATTGTATGCTTGTCTATAAATATAAGGCTCTATAATCAGAACATGGTAAGAAATTTTATTTGTCTGGAGCTATGACAGAACTAGGGTTTTCTCTAGGATCTGTGTCCTCTGCAGCCATGTGTATTTGACTGAGTTTACAGCGCCACCATGAGTTCACTCCCATCTAATTGGCTTCAAGTCCAATTAGATGGCTGTTGATTACCAGCCCTGATAACAGTGCCACTACTGCACCAAAATAGGCAGTTTGCTGTGCCAGTCATTATGGTTATTTGGCTTCAGGGCTGGGTTAGATTTCTCCCTTAACAGTTTGCATATTATCATCTAGCATTAAGGGAGCTAAATTTCAGGTAGAATGCTTCCAGATCATTTCCTGCTCCGTTGCTCAAAGTCCTATATCCCAAGGATGCCTTGTCTTCAGCCTTAAGGTCTTATCTTCTGTCCTGTCTTCAGCATTAAGGTCTTATCTTCCAGTTCTGGGAGATAACCAAGAGCTTTGACAATAGCCTGTGTTATTTTGGCAGACTCTTGGAACACTCTCACCAGCCACTCAAAGGGAGGTCTCTTTTGTCTGGCACTGTGTCCCTTGTCAAACAGCTCCCAAGTATTTATTGGAAAGGAAGAAGTCAAATTATCTCTATTTGCTGACAGTATTGTACGTAAGAGATCCAAAAATATTGTACCAGAAAACTATTAGAAATGATTAATACCTTCAGTAAGGTGACAGATTAGAAAATCAACTTACAAAAATCAGTAGCCTTTCTATATACCAATAATAAGCAAACATAAAAAACATTCAAGGAAATAGTCCCATTCACAATAACCTCAAAAAATATTTAGTAATAAACTTAACTAAAGACATTAAAGATCTCTGCAATGAAAAATTCAAATCCTTAAAGAAAGAGATAGAGGAAGATACTAGGAGATGAAAAGATCTACCATGCTCATGGATTCGTAGAATCAATACTGTGAAAATAAGCCTCTTACCAAAAGCAATCTACATGTTCAATACAATGCCAATCAAAATACCTACGACATTCTTCACTGAGTTAGAAAAAGATCATCGTAAAATTCATATGGAATCACAAAAGACCCCAAAGAGCCAAAGCTATCTCGGGCATACAAACAATACTGATAGGATCACCATACCAGTTCTCAGATTACATTACAGAGCTACACTCATAAAAACAGCATGGTACTAACACAAAAATAGACACATAGCTCAATGGAAAACAATAGAAGAACCAAACATGAGTGTATAAAATATCAATTACCTGATACTTGGCAAAGGTGCCAAGAACCCACAATGGAGGAAAGACAGCATTTTCAACAAACGGTGTTGGAAAAACTGGATCTTCACCTGTAGAAAAATGAAATTGGACCCTTATCTTGTACCTTGCACAAAAGTTAACTCCAAATGGATCAAAAGACTTCAATATAAAATGTTAAACTCTGTAACTGATAGAAGAAAATATAGGCAGTGCCCTCTATGATAACGACATAGGAAAGGACTTTCTAAATCAGACATCAGCTGCTCAGGCATTAAGACAATAAGTGGGACCTCATTAAGCTACAAATCTTCTGTACACCAAAAAAAACAACCAGAGAAGATAAAAGGAAGTCCACTGAGTGGGATAAAATGCTTAACAACTACACATCCAACAGAGAATTAATATCCAGAATATTACTCAAAACACACACACACAAAAAAAACAAGAAAATAAATGACCCAATAAAAATATGGGCTATGGTCCTGAACAGAGAGTTCTCAAACAAAGAAATAAAAACGGCTAAGAAACACCTTTAAAAGTGCTCAATATCTTAAGCAATTAGAGAAATGCTGTGAAAACCTCTTTTAGATTCCATCTCACCCAAGTCAGCCTGGCTAAGATCAAGACAATGAACGATACCCAGTGTTGATGAGGATGTGGAGAAAGGGGAACGCTCATTCCCTCCTGATGGAATGCACACTCATGCAAGCACTATGGAAAGCAGAGTGGAGCACTCTTAAGAAACTAAAAGAAACTGATCCAGTTATACCACTCCTTGCCATATACCCAAAGGATTCATCCTATTGCAGAGATACCTGTACATCCATGTTTGTTGCTGCTCTCTTCACGATAGTTAAGAAATGGAAACAAACTAAATGTCTCTCAACTGACGAATGGACAAGGGAAACGTGGTACATTTCCACAATGGAGTTCTATTCAGCAGTAAGAAAAAGATGAAATTTGCAGGTAAATGGATGGAACTAGTGGGTGTTATACTAAGTGAAGTAACACAAACGCAGAAAACGAAGCGACGTATGTTCTCCCTTATTTGCGGATTGCAGCACCAACCATTGTATGTGAGTATATGTGCTGATGTAACACCAGGAGCCATAAAAATAAAAAGGATACACAGAGGTAATGGAAAAGAAAAAAAAAACAGAAGAGGGAGATAGGAGGGAACAGATGTTGCCAGTGGGGAGGTGGGGAAAGTGGGCGTGTCTGGCTGTGAGGAGCGGAGGGAGGGAGAGACTTGCATGGGGCCAAGGTGTGTGGGGGAGAATAGTCGGGAGAAAGGGGATGGTGGAAAGTAGGTGCTCCTAGGAGGGAGAAGGGTGAGGATAATGGGTGTACTGTGACTGGGGAGGGAGGAAGGAGGTCAGATGGGAGGAAGAATACTAGAGATGAGTGAAATTTAGGGACAGGGGAATCCAGAGGGAAATGTGATGCCTCCAAAGTTTCTTTTGACAGAAATTGGAAGATCCACCCTGACTACAGAAGCATCAAAGAGTAAAAGATATCTTAGACCTGAGGTTGAATGACGTTTCATAAATGCCTTTAGCGTTGTTAGTACCCTGTAGGAGTATCAGCATTACATGTTGATAATTGAACTGCCATCTAAATTTGATTAATAACTGTTGTATGAAATGGGTAAAACTCAACAAAAAAAAGAAAAAAAGAGGTAGGGAGAGTTTTAGGTGTTCATACCTGAAATTAGCTAGAAATAACAAAAAGAATAGTTACAAGGGGAAAATTAAATCTGCGTACCGCTAAGGGACAGTCAATGAAAATGCAGTATTTTACGTGTATATCTTTGTAGGTGACTCAGTGGTCTGTACATCAGATTTTTAAGTCTTTAATGGAGGTAGTAAACCATGCTCTTTCATCTTCCTAGGGTATTTGTGAGACATGAAGGATACTGTGTTTTTATTTTATTATTTTACTACTTTATTTATATATTTATTTATTTGTGTGTGTGTGTGTGTGCGTGTGTGTGTGTGTGTGTGTGTGTATGTGTGTAGATGAGTATGCCATGGCACAGGTGTGGAAGTCAGAGGAAAACTTTGTGTATTTGGCTCTCTCCTTCTACCATGAGGGTCCCAGGGATTGAACTCAGGTTATCAGGCTTGATGGCAAGCACTTTTACCTATGGGGCCATTTCAAATAGTTCAACATTGTTTTTTAGTTTACTTAAATGATAATGTAAACTTATTTTCCAAATAGGTTTGATGCATCACTACCACCACTGCTCTACTTTGAATGTGTACCCTAAAATTCATATGTCAAAATTTTGATCTACAATGCTATGGTGTTCACAGTGGGGCCTAATTGGAGGGAAGCCATGAAGACACTCACTGTTAGCAATGGACAGTAGTATTATGAAGGCGGTGGATTCTGCAGGGGTTGCTTTCCCTGCCTTACTTTCTGTGGCCTTTTTGGTTTCTGCTATGGGCCTTTGCCAGAACGCTGGCTTTCATGTGTTTAACCTATTTATTAATTAAATTTCTTTTTACAACTACACATAAGCAGTTCATTCCAACCACTCTCATCCTCTGCCTCCCTACAACCTCTATGCATTCCCTCCCTATAAGTCTCTCCTTCACATTCATGATTATTCTTTCTGTTTTGTGACACACTGAGATTAACCAGGGCTATCTGTGTGACCATGGGTTTCGAACTATCAGTTAGAGTCTGGTTGACTCAGCAGCAGTTGATACAAGTAGAGACAGTGGCTTTCCCGCACCCAGAGCACACCAATAACTGACAGTTCATAGAGAATACATAGGCCCCTGTAGCCACTCCCCCTTCCTTAACTTTTTGATAGGGCTGGTCTCGTGTGCGTTCAGTGCAGTAAGCACAGTTAATAATTCCAGTAGTTGTTCAAGTCTAGCCCTTTACCCTGTTTTCTGGTTCTTATATACTTCCTGTCCCATTTTCTGCAAAGTTCTCTGAACCTTAGAGGGAGTCACATAAATGTCTTATTTAGGGCTGGGCCCAGGACCATTTTTCTTGTTTACTTTTTCTCTGTGCCTTGGGCGACTATGACACTGCTGATCATTAAAAGGAGAAGCTTCTCTGATTAAGACTGAAAGTAGCTTTCCTCTATGAGTACAAGCATAAAGCTGCAGAGGGCAGTTATCTCTGGTGCAGGGATGGCTGAGTTCTTTGTGGAAACCCAAAGACATCACAGGGCAAAGGCATCAAGTGGAGAGAGGCTTATTTGGGACCACCAAGGCAAAGCTACTGAGGAAAAGCCAGAGGTTAGGTAAGCAGACCAGGATATCAGCAGGGGCAATGATATCACTGAGGGGTAGCGACTTCATGGAAGGATGCTGAGGTGGAAACACAGGAAGGAACGGACTGACCAGCATCTCATCAGGGGCAAGCAGACATCATTGGGGCTTAGGGACTATGTGGAGCAATGATGAGGCAGAACCAGAAGTAGGGATTGATGGTCAGGTTCTCAGCAGGAACAGGGTAACTCATCAAGGCTTAAGGACCATGTGGATTCTGTACCAGAACCCTTGAGGTAGACTAGAGGTAAGGCAAATCATGCTGGTGTCCTAGAAGGGCAGGGAATTCACCAGAGCATAGGGATCACGTGGAACAACACTCAAGATATAGGCATTCTGTATTGCCAAGAAGAGTTGGAAGTTGAAGAGGCAGTGTCCCAAACTTCCATCACTGCAAAAGTTGCCCTGAGACTGTCATCATTTGCATAAGAGGCTATAAGATCTTCTGATTTTGCATACCACAATCAGGCAATTTCCCCTAATATGAAGGGGATTTGGCCCTAAACCTTTTGCCAAGAGACCATTAGAATTTCATTATCTGACAGAGACAACAAAGCTTTGTGCCCTTTTGAGGGGACTCTCACATAATCCCCCTTTGATAAAAGGGGCCCTCAGAATTTCCCCCTCTGCCAAGTGGGGCTTCAGACCAGCACCATCTTCCCAAGGAGTGTTCTCAGAGTCCACTTATGAAGGGGCCCTCACCTACTTCCCATCAGACCAAGAAAGTGTCAGATTTCCCACCTCTGACTAAAGGAGGGGGGGGGTGAAGGTGTCCACTGTTTACTTGTTCAGAGTGTTCAGAAGGGATAGGTTTGAGTCACCTTTGGTTCTGAATAGAGTCTGAGATTTCTTACAGAAGGGCTTTTTCCTTTCTGAGTCTAGGGCTCCCAGGGTTCCTCTGAAGCCACTGGATCCTCAGACCTTCCCATCCTACCCAAGGAGCCTCAAACCCAGCTTTTCCAAGGGAGCCTCCACAAAAAACCCCAATGATGAAAGAGGCCTAAGGTTTTCCCCCTTATGACTACAGGAGCCAGGGGTATGCTCTTCTGATAAGACATTCAAACACTTTGGTTTTTTAATGTGTAATTTTATTGGATTTTTGTGGACTTTATACATCTTAACCATATTTAAACCCCCTCCCTTATCTGTATTCCCCATAGTCCACCCACAACATTTCATGTATTCTGTCATATATGTTAAGGCCTATCGAGCCATGTTTGTGTACCCAGATGTCCCTCAGTGTGAGTTCATCCACTGGAACCTGTTCAATAGTTTCTCAGCTAAGGTTTGGGCCTCCTGTCCATTTCCACAGTTTTATGTTGGTTTTTGTCTGACTGAATTTTCACCCTGTGCATGCTGTCACCATTGCTGTACGCTCATAGAGCAAGTTCACAGGAGCCTGTAAGACTGTTTTCTTATGGTCATGCATCAACCCCGGCTCTTAAAATTGTTTTTCCCCATCTTCAGCAATGATCCCTGACCTGTAGGTGAGTGAGGTTTAATATAGGAGTCCTGTCCAGGGACTCATGCTCTGCAGTCTCTTATTCTCTACTTTTTTGCCAGTTATGGCCTCTGTTGCATGAGAAAGGTTTGTTGATGAGAGTTGAGAGATACATTAGTATTCTCTCTATCCCTTGTTCCACTATGTTACATGAGTCTTAGGTATAGAGGTTCCATTGTACATGCGTCAGTTAGGGTTGGGCATCTCACAGAAACTTATTCTCTGTGTGGGACCAGTTGTGGAACTCTGTAATAGTCTTTGATGAGTTGTGACTGACATATTTGTCTGTAAAAACAAAGATCCATATTGAGTATATAGCAAGAACAACTCTGTTTTGATGTCTGAGATGCCAAGTTTAAGGATCAGAGTCCAGTACCCAGGTCATCTGCTTCAAGCCAGTCACCAGAAATGGAATGGCTTCATCCTTCATGTCCAGACTGAGGCATCTAAACATAATCCTGAGGAGGATACCTAGCTCAGGACCAAGCAATGTGTTGTAAGAAAGCTCTGTCTTCTGCCTGGCCTGCTATAATGTTTCTAAGGATTTTGCTATTCTAGACTTGACCAGGCGATGGACACCAAGGAAGCGGTATTCAGAAATTCCTCCACTGCCTAAGATGGCCAGGGACCTTCACTTTGACACATGCATGCCTGGACCTTTCCCACTTTGGACAAAGACTGAAGCTTTTATGCCCCCTTGGATACAGATGACATGTCAGACCCTGTCATTTACAGGGTAAAGATCTAAGTCATCTTTAAGTCAGAGGGAAAAATTTTTAAGCTCCCTTGGTTTAGTTAGAGAAAGCAAATTAGAGGCCAATTTGATTCAAGGGTATAGGTCTGAGGCCATTTTGGGCAGACAAAAAAAGCTGAGGCCTTCTTGATTTCAGAAGACCCTGAAGGAAATGACCTTGGGCCTGAGGATCCCTGGAGAAAATGGAAATGTAAAGACCTTCTTGGGTAGATATGGAATGTCTGAGGCCCCATGACTCAAGGGAGAAAATCTGAGAGACCTCTTGGTCATAGGGGGTAGGTCTCAGCTGTCCTTGGTCAGAGGGAGAACATCTTCTGCTTTCTTATTCAGAGGGCATAGGACTGAATCCTACTTGTTTCTAGGAGGAAGATCTGTGGCCCCTTACAGAAGGTATGAAGTACCCTTGTTAATAGGGGAAAATTCTCAGTTTCTTTAGGGCAGAAAAGGAAGGTCTAAGGCCCCATGAGACAGAAAGGAAGGTTTGAAGTCCCATTGGTCATGGAAAGTAGACCTCAGATCCCTTATGCAGAGGGAAATATTAGAGGTCCCCTTCATAAGAGATGGTCAGTCTTGGGCTTCCTAGGGCATAAGGGGATGTTCTCACGTCTTTCTTACTCTGCCTAGCTCACTCTGGAATTTTTCTCTCTCTGATGAAGGGGGCATCTTCAGACCATCCCCTTTCCGTAAGAGGAACACTAGACCTTCACTGGGGCTGAAATGTGCCTCATCTAACTGAGACCTTCCTTCTATTCTTAAGTGGGCTTCATACCTTTGCCTTGTGAACAAAGAGGCCTCAAACATACTATAAGTGGCTGAGCCTTAGACCTATCTCTTATGACCAAGGACACTTGAGATCTACACACTCTGTTCAGAGAGCCCAACAATTTCCCCTCTATATAATGGAACCTTAAGCATGCCCCTTTGTCCAAGGAAGTCTCAAAACTTCTCCTTCTGCCAATGGAACCTGAAACATGCTCCAACTTAGGGAGCTGCAGACCTTCCACTTGTGACAATGAAGCCTCATGTACACCAGCTAACGGAGACTATGACTTTCTTCTTCTACCCAACTGAGCCTCAGAGCTTCCCCATCTGCCCAAGTAGATCTCAACTATTCTCCATCTAACTAATGGGGTTTCAAACATTCCCTATCTGTCCAAGGTGTCCTGGTAACTTTGCCATGTGTCCAGGAAAGCCTGGGACACTCCCCTATACCCAAAGGACCCTCCTTCTGCTTTGTTCCCTCCCAAGGGGAACTGGTACCAAATATTTCATTTGTTACATGATTTTGAATACAGGCATAATATTTCATCATAGTTGCAACTTATAGCTGTACATTTGTATTGTGTATTAATTATCCCTTAAAATGAATTGCTTATTAATAAAGTGAAGGAGAATAATATTGAAGTAATAGATATGTGAAGAATCTCAAAGTAAAATATCAAGCATTCATTTTAATAAATTTAGCATTAGTTAATGATATACATTAAATAAAAGAAAACACAAAATAGTTTTTCTGGCATAATGGAGGAGGTAAGGAACCATGGTTTGGTTCCTGTGGTTATTTTGCCCACATTGTGCTTTCCACCAGTAGCCTCTCTGCTTATAGCTCAAACATGAATGTTATGTGATTCCTCATCAGAAAGTCAGAGAAGTGACTTGTTCTGCCGAGCTTGCTGTGTAATGGGGTGGAGACAACAGGTAAACACAAAGGTCAAAACACTTTGGAAGGTGTAGGAATGTTACCAAGATCTCTAAGAGGGTCAACGCTGGGGTGGAGTAGGGCTCAGGAAAGAGCACTGGCCTAGCAGGTGCAAGGCAGGCAAGAAGGGGTCCTGGAGTAAAACTCTAAACGTGAGGCATTCACTTGGAAATTCCCCTGCCCCCTGGTAACAAACATTGTCCTCTGTTTCCACTTTCATTAAGACTGATCCCAGTGATGCATTATTTAATTCTGAAAGAAGGTCTCTTTGGGGTTGCCCCCACAGGAGACAGGAAAACAGTCTCCACTTAGATGAGGTACATTCAGAGGGGTAAGTCTCTGAGGATGAACATGTATGTGGCCTCCCACGCATCACACTGAGGATGTCACAGTTACAAACAGAAACTGATTCATGGGACACATATTTAAATGGGGAAGTTATGAGGGGATGACAGGTTGGGGATTCTGGTTCTGGGGACAGAAGCTACACAGAAGGCTTCATGGATAAATTTCTGACCTGCCTTTCCCCTCTATATTCCTCTTACTCCCGGGTATCAACCAAGACTAGTGCCATTTCTGCAACCCAGGAGATGTGGTAGGAAGATGGGTACACAATACCACCCCATCTGCCAACCAGCACCCCACCCAAAAAGACCAACAGGGTCCTGCACACCAAAGTCTTATTCCCAGAGTACAGTCTATGGTCTTCTCCTGCCTGGGGACATCTGCTGCTTCATGGGATTTGTTTCCACTCAACTGGAGCTGTGCTTTCAAACACATGCAGTCCTTTGGTAGTGACAATCCCATTGGTTGCAGAGCCTCTGAAGCGCCTTCAAGGGCTGCTGCCCATGAGCCCTATACCCCTGCATGATCTGACTAACTTGACCTGCATGATTATGTTGCTACCACTGTGATTTGTGTGGCTGCAGTGGGACCTGCTAAGTGTCTGATGTGGATGCACAAGCCACTGGTTTGGGCTCAGGTGAACCAAGGGAAGGCAATTGCCTGCGAGAAGGAATATGGAAGGATGTGCCTGGTTGTCCCTAATGATACAAGATTCTTCTGGAGGTACATGCCAATTGGAACCTGTTCTGAGCTAGGGCACTAGGCCAGAGGGCTGGCACATTATCTGTGCCTGTACAGGGGTGCCTGGGATGGGAGCTACTGGGAGCCTCTGGCCCGATGCTGTCTTCTAACAAGGACAAAGGAAGAACCGACCCCATTTATTTCCCTGTCAGTTGGAAGGGACTAGTGAATTTTCCCAACAAAATGGTTCATAAAAGTCCAATAGATTTTTAAAAAATGTTTCCATTTTTATTATCACTGTGTGTGTGTGTGTGTGTGTATGTGTGTGTGTGTGTGTGTGTGTAGGTGTACAGGTTCAGGTGTGGATGTCAGAGGATAACTTTATGTAGTGTATTCACTATGTCTACATAGGATCCAGATGTCAGATTAAGACCCCTGTTGTCTTCACCCGCTGAACCACCTTGGAGTTATTGATCTCTCAGTGTAAAGCAAAGACACTTAGTTTGTTTTTTAAATAGTGCTAACCATTTATATTTGTTGTCATTTCTTCCCCAAGGGTCTTAGATTTTGCTCATGGACAATGGGGACCTCATAACTTCCCTGTGACCCTAGATAGACCTCAGAGCTTTGTCCTCTGACCTATGGAACCCCAGACCTGTCTCACTGGCTATGAGGGACATGAGCATTCAACATCTGTATGTGGGGTTTTCAAACATGACTTATCTGACTACAGGTTTCTCAGATATATAACATCTGACCAATGGGACCTCAGACCTCACCTTTTGCCAAACGGGGCCCCAAATGTGCCCTGTCTAACTAAAGTGACCCAGGTCCTTTCCCATTTGCTCAAGGAGGCATCAATCACACTCTATCTTACTAGGATGCCTTCAAGCATTCCTATCATTCATCTGTGTACATTTATGTCCTAAAAGTCAGGGCCTTACCCCTGCTAGGCAAGTATTGTATCATTGAGCTACATCCTCAGCCTCTCTCTCTCCTTTTGTGATTTAGCAAGCATCCAGTCTAAATTAAGTTTTGCAATATTAAGAACTGGGGATCACTAAAGGCCATCCTAGAAGCTAATTGCCACAGTGTGTATAGAGTGTGTGTGTGTGTGTGTGTGTGTATGTGTGTGTTCAAGGTAACTCACAGTAAACCTGAAGCACATCATCTGAAGTGTCAGTTCTTTTTAAGTGATACTTAGTGGTTTGTTGACACATTAATGAAACACAGCTAGCATCTTTTAAAGTTGCTAAACACAGAGCCTATGTTTCTGACAATGGAAAAAAGCATAGCTCTCACCTCGAAGGGAATAAGAGTTCATTCTTGAGACAAATATCAGTGACCATGATATAAGAACACAGATTAGATTATCCCAAATACAATGTTCCAGCATGGTAACATTTTCGTGATTTTTTACAGTAACAGAAGCATGTTATAAATCATAGCATTTTCCAACTGAATTGGTGGGTACATCAGGTTGGCAGGTTACTGCAAGATGGGAAAAAAACCGTATTGTAAGCCTCAGCTACTACCTGCTGACATTCTTAGCTTTTGGCTTGGTGAAAGTTAGGGGTTTATTAATACATTCCAAAGAAATTTACCTAATAGTCAAAGGATGTTAGGTCACACACAGACTTAGGCAATATGAATATAAGGGAACTAAATATAGTCCCAATAATTTGTCACTGGTCCTGCAACATTCCAAGCTCTCCACAATCACTGAAGTTCTGATCAATCAGTCTCACTGAATGTTTACCACACACATGAATTTCCTCTGAAAACTTCATTTCACATTTCAAAGGGTTAATGGTGGCTGGATGACCTGGCTAATATAGGATCTACAGAAAAATTCAGAAAATTCCTATTTGTTCCAACTAAGGTAGCACCTGTCATCAGCAAAGTATCCAAAACAGAAAGATGAGTTTCACAGAAAGCAGTAATCACTGCCCTATTAGACCCAGAATCAGTCTTGGCCTGTATCCTTGATACTCATCAGACAAAAACAAACACACTTTAGGAGAGAGAATAAAATGCATTGCCTTGCCTTCATTGAGGCCCTATGTTAGAGCAGTCAAACTCGACATTAACATCTTAATAGCTCTGATGGAATCAGTTACAGCCCTCCACCATGTAAATAGAGAAAATGCTAATGAGGAGAAAACGTGGGTAATTAATAAAAGTGATTGAAATGAAATGACCTTTCTTTATTCACTGGGTAATTAAAGTAATCAGGGGAGACCCAACTGTGATGAGAATGTCATAGAATAGAACAAAATGAAATTGCCTATCATCTTTCTTGGGGGGAAAAACCTACTTGATGTTTTTCAGAGGAAGGCATACTTTTAAAAATGACTTTTTGAGTGAATGTTAGGGATTTTGGAACTGCCCAGGAAATAATCCCATTTCTAGGCGGTTGTATAAATACACCCTTGAGAAAAATGTAGCTACCATGGGGAAAAAAGAGCCTGCAAAGATTTAACTTCTGTGGCCTCAGATATCCTTTGAATTTTAATTAGAAGTTCCTCTCTTGGCTCCAGTGAAGTATCAGTTACAAAAAACTGGCTCAGTGGCACAGGGTCACTTTAAGTCTCTCTGATGTTTCTCCTGGGGAAAGAGAGGATGAAGAGAGCATTGTCCCTAAAATACCTTTGTGTTCTTTCCTTGGGCAGCAAAGAAAAACAGCAAAGCTGCCCAAAAAGCTGTGAAGAAAATCAATACACATTAGAGGGTTAGCAGTAAAATTGTCCTCTGTTAAACTGACCAAGGCATTAGAACATTGTTACATTTATTCCAAGGGATCCAGAGCTGTAACACATCTCAGCATCATCACCAAACTTCCTTTGATTCCTCCCTTCATCAAAATGCACTAACCTGTGACAGGTTAGTAAAGTGTTTGCCACATAAGCCTGAGGACCTGAGTTCAATACTTAGTACCCACATAAAAAGCAAGGCACAGTGGCAGGTATCTTTAATCCCAACATAACAGTTGGGTACAGAGATAGGCAGATCTCTGGAGCTCAATGGCAGTCCAGACTAGTAGAATCTATGAGTTTCCGTTTCAGTGAGAGATCCTGTTTCAAAAATAAGCTGGAGAGAAATAAACAATATACCTGACATCAATTGATGGCTCCCACATATAAACATGCATGCAGACTTGCATCAAAGGAACATATTCGTAACTCACACACACACACACACACACACACACACACACACACATTTTCAGAGAGGAGGGAGGGAGGGATAAAGAGAGGAGAGAGAGAAGAGAGAGAGGAGACAGAGGAGAGAGGAGAGAGAGAGAGAGAGAGAGAGAGAGAGAGAGAGAGAGAGAGAGAGAGAGAGAGAGAAAACACAGCCCTATCAGGATTCCAAACACCATGCCTCACTCAGGTATTCAGGTAAGGTAGAATTTCAGCAAGGTACGTAGGACAAAGCTCTATGCCTCACTCAGGTATTCAGGTAAGGTAGAATTTCAGCAAGGTACGTAGGACAAAGCTCTATGCCTCACTCAGGTATTCAGGTAAGGTAGAATTTCAGCAAGGTACGTAGGACAAAGCTCTATAGTTTTATAGGGATGGTCAACTTGGTTAGCCCCATTGTGCCTCAGTCCCCTAATTCTTTTATTTATATGCTTGCATGGGAATGCTTGCTATGTAAAAGCTCCAGATCTATCAATATAATGGAAAGCAATTACGTAGAAATCATTGTTTTCTGCCCTTATAGGTCTGTGTAAAGTAACTTAAACTTCCACATCTACATAATGGGAACAAAAACAATAAGGATACTTCCAAAAGCAGCCATTGGAATGAAATGGATTAATAGATACACAATACATAGCTCCTACAAAGTAACTTGCTTTATCTATATGTTAGGTTCTCTAATGTATTCACTCGGTTCTAAGCCTATATCATGAAGACTAGGCTGAAAGCACAATGCATTTAGAATGATGTCACTATCATAATATTAGTTATTGCCTCGTACAGACAGTCCCTAATTTATGATGATTCAAGTTATTATTTTTCAATTCTATAATGAGAAAGCAATAATCAATGGAAACCATACTTTGTGTTAAGGCTGGGTTCTTAAATGATCCTAAAAGGCACATATATTGAAGGCTTGGTCCCCAGCCTGTGGTGTTATTGAGGAAATAGTGGAGCCTTTAAGAGGTGAAGCTTGGTGGGAATAGGTAACGTCATTTCAGGCATTCTCTTGGAGGGGATACTGAAACCACAGACTCTTCTCCTCTTGCTTCTTGACTGCCACAAGGTGACCAGCTCTGCTCCAGCACATGCTCCTGCCATGATGCTCTGCCTCACCACAGATCCAAAGCAATGGAGCCAAGTGATGATGGAGCGACAACTCTGAAACCATGAGCCAGCACAAACCTTTCTCTTTGTTCATATTGATTATTTAGTCACAGCAATGAATACGAACACAGCTCAAACTTTGACTTTTTTTTTTTCCTGAATGGGTATCATACAGATCGATAAAGCTGGCATTGAGTTTCTTAGGAGACAGAGACAAACAAAAGATTGTTCAGAGAAATCTCCCTCATGGATTGCATTATGAAAAAAATGTCCTTCAAATTTTCTTGGCAACAAAGTCAGAAGAATTCACTGCATAGGACGCTCTCTAAGAGAAGTTAAAGAGCCTAATCGGCCAAAATCTCAACAATGAGCTTGCAAAATCAAAAAGAGCTGAAAATTTCTTGTTCTCTGTCTTAGTGCTGCAATGCAGCTCATTCCAAACCCTTACTGGCTCTGTAGCTTATTTCTCCTCATGGTACAGTAAGTCAGCATGTTGGCAGAATTGCCTGGCTCAGGGAACATTTCCTTCACAGCTAAGCCAACTTGACATTAGTCAGTAAGAGACTCAGCAAACACTACATTAACACACCTTCAAAGCTGTCCTCTCATTTATCTCAGCTAAAAGTCTTTGGAGAAGCAGAAATGCAGCCAAGGTCACAAACCCACTCTGACTTATTCTTTTAGGCCACCTTGAGTACACCTGGCTCATTGTAATACTGGGCCATGTACTTGCAGAAGCATTAATCTCCACCATTTTTAATTTCTCTGAACTGAGCATGCTCAATAGCGTTTACCTCCACCATCTTTATGACCCTAACCTGAGCATGTCCACTAGTCTTCACTTACATGCTCTTTGTGATCCTGAATTGAGCTTGTCTAGAAATTTTCAAGTGATCACCTTAACCTATTGAACACATGCTCTATGATCCTGAGCTGAGTATGCCCGGAACTATGCCCACCATATTTTCTTCTTGAAATCCCACCTTCAGTCAAGTATATTCAGAAATGTACACCTTGAACTGACCATAGTCAGGAATGTAGTCTAGCTGCAAAGTGCTTTCCTATATAAATACACAAGCTTCCTAAGTAGAATCACTAGGCTTTCGTTCTTCAGAGAGGCTACTGTTTGGGAATTAGCAATGGAGCTCATCTTGCTTGCTGCAAATAATAAGTCTGTCTCCACTCATTCATTTCCTGCTTGTGCTCCTTGGTATTGCATTCACCAAGATGAATCCCCATTGCACTCAATTACCTAGACACATAAAGAAAGCAAGGTATTACACAGGACAAAAGAGAAGGAAAATTAAGGCTGGACAAGTACAATCATCTCTCTGCTTTTCCTGAGACAAACTTTGGACAAGATGGAGGCAATGACATGTATGCATTAAAAATAATGAATGTAATGTACTTTAAAGCTATCTATTACCTCACAGACTTTAGTCATGTCTTGTAGTGTTTGAAAAATGAATTCAAGAAATATCAATTGAATCCCTGGGTGCAAAACTAGTGTGGAATTATGAAGATGAATTCACCACATTTGCCCTGAGGTAAAATCACTCAGGGGAAGAAAACACAGATACAAGAAAACAGAGCAAACTCTTTAGGGAAGCCCAGGTTGTAGTTTGAAATAGTTTAAGCTAAGCAATTTGGGAAGGCCTAAGGTGCATAAGGTTGAATTATTAATTTGGGGGTTTCTGCCATTTATTAAATGAAATATCTATGGAAACTTTGATGTAAATACTTATTTTGCCTTTCAAGTTTTCAAGCCTAAAACATGCCTTCAAGTAGAGTTAGGATGCTTAATTCATAGTCAAAGAGGGGAAAGGTCCCTGGGCTGTGATGCTCCTGACAGAAATGTGTAGATCCCATCCTTGACTCCACATGGGATGACATCCCAGTGAAACCATCACAAGTTAGACATGCACTGAATTCCACTTGCTTTAGCATCACAGAACAGCATGGCTGCAGCAGACCTGCAACCCACTGCTAACGTCTAACACCATGTCTTTTCAAATATTATTTTGAACCAGGGTCTCAGTGTAAAGTCCAAGTCAAACTGGAGCTCACTATGTAGCCCAGGTCGGCTTCCAAGTTAATGCTGGCACAGAAAATAAAACCAAAATTCAAAGTACAACTTCTGCTGAATGTGTATTACTTCCATACCATTGAAGATAAAATGTCTAAACTGTGAGTAAAGACACATTTATCCAGGGGCATCATCCTTGCAGGTAGCAGAGTGGGTCAGCTTTCAGAGTCTTCTCACGCAGCTGCAATACCATGGGTAGAATACACATGCCTTGATCTCAGTTTGACCATCTTTGTATTAGATCCATTTGACTCTTTTTCTATATATGTCTTTACCTCCAGAGATCCTTGAAAATGTTAGATTTGCTCTTCTCGCCCTGGGATATTTCAATTGAACTCACTTTGTGAAAGAGAAGGAATAGGAAGGATTCATTTGCTCATCCCAAGTCAAAATATAGCACCATGCAGCCATTGGTTAGTTATTCCAAATAAAAGTACTTCATTTGTCATCCTCAGACAGAAATCTGGGTGGTTTCTCTCTGGCTCCAATGAAGGTGTATCACTGTCCATTTGCAAGCCATCTGGAGACATGGGTTGCTGGCCTTTCACACATCTATATATATGTTGAACTAGCCTGCTCTCATCCATGTTAACTCTAATGATCTCCAGCCTCAACTTGGATGGAGAAGCTCTGGAAGAAAATTTACTTAAACAGGACTCATCTTTTAACCTCGTTTGCATTTTTAAGATAACTTTCTCTTATGACTTTGAACTGTAATTCTGTTATGTTGAAGTGAATGGCTTGGTTGAAAAGAAGAATCTAGAAATCAAAGACCACTCAAAATTTTCAACAGAATTTCTGAGAGTTTGTTGATGATGGTAGTAAAACTCTCTCTCTACCCGCCTCTCTCTCTTTCTCTCTCTCAGTATGTGTGGAGTATGTGTATGTGAAAAGATACATAATATGGGTTCTGGGGATCAAATCTCAGGTCATCATGTTTGTACAACAAGTACTTTAACTTCTGAGCTATCTCCCCAGCCATTGAAAATGTTTTCTAATTAACTGACCATTTTGGAAACGTTTTGCATAAATAGCCCTGAATTTATAAATATTATTAACCAGGTTAATCAGATACACATCAGTGGTGCTAGGGGTAGTAGAGCACACCTGTATTCCCAGAACTTGAGAGACTGAAGGAGCAGCATGCCCTCCAGGCTGGTCTGGGCTACATCATGAGTTCTAAACAAGTCTGAGCTTTGTAACAAGACCCATCTCAAAATAACATTAGAAAAAGAGCTGGGTATGCAGCTTGGTGGCACAGCACTTGCCAGGCACACACAGGTCCTAGGTTTGATTCCTAAGCACTTAAATCTTTTAAACGTTGGCAGGTTTTATGTATATATTGTCCACTTTTTGAGATAATTGCAAATGTATTAACCTCAGGGCTTACAGATTCATGAATCATGTCCCACACTCTATCATTTAGTGACACAGAAATATTACGAAGAGCACTATCAGTTTGGAATCTGAAAAGGGAAAACAGACTGTCTTCTGCACAATAAATTAGCACTGTCCTCTACCTCCTCCTCCTCTTTCTTCTTCCTCTCTGTCTCTCTCTGTGTCTCTCTGTCTCTCTCTCCACATTTATCTGCCTGATCACATTTTTCTCCCCTCTATTAATAGATGTTTTTCGTCTTAAGCAATTTAATGGGTGCTGTTGCTCACATTTTTATAGTTGCCCCCATCTAGGTTCAGTCCTCTGCACATCATAAACTGAGTGTGGTGGGATCACATGCATCTAGGGACAGAGACAGGAGGATCCGAGGATCAACTTTATCCTCAGCTACATGGTAACTTCAAAGCCAGTCTTGAAGAGGTTACAGGAGACTATCTCAAAAAAAAATTTTTTGTCTAGGTGTATCCAAGCTGGTGTTTTCCAGTAATACTAATGTTTAAATCTGAAGACTGAGTAAAGGCTATACAGCGTAGGTGAGCTTTATCCAATCAGGTGAAGGCTTCAGTAGAACAAAACACTGACTCTTTCGTGAGTGGTGAATTGCTCCCCCTGCACCACTACCTTCAGCATGAGACATTTTTCCTCCCTTTGGACTCGTATCTATACATAGGCTCTTCCTGGGTATTGAGCCTTCTGCTACTCTTCAGGTGGTCTGCTTGACAATTCACCCTCAGACCTTGGGGCTTCATAGTTACATGAGTCAGTTCCCTATGCTAAATTTCTGTATATTTTCCCAGACACAATTTGAATTCTGTTTCTCTGAAGAACTCTGCCCTCACTGCAAGAATCCTTAGGGTTGCATATGTCAGTCAGTTTTCTGTTTCCATAACAAATATCTAAGACTATCAGCTGATCCAAAAGACAAGTTTATCTTAGCAGTTCTAATCAATGATATTAATTAGCCTAGTTATTTGAGACTAGAATAAGGCAACATGTCACAGCTGAGACACAAAAAAATGAAAGCGAGATCAAACCAGCACCCCACAATCTCTTCAATGACGTGTTCCTAATTATATAACCTACCCTCCTCCCACTAGGCCCCACCTCTTAAAGGTACCATTACTTTTAAATAGTTTCATGCACTTGGAAACAAACTTTTTAGTGCATGGCTTTGTCAGTGACCATAGAGTCATTTAGCAGAACATCATAATTTTACATAAAAGAGGTCAAATAAAACCAAGGACTCTGGTAAGAGTTCACAGCAATTAGTTATTGCTAGTTGGGCTCTTTCTCAGACAAAGTGAAGATTCTATGGAAATCAGGGAATTCTTTATGACATTGAGCAAATCTGAATCCCAGTATTTGGTCTGGTGATATCAGAGTAGCTACAAAATTCCACTATCCGTATGCTTATTTTTATTGGGGCTGCAGAGTTAGCTCAGCAGTTAAGAGCTAGTTAAGAGATCAGTTCCTGTTGGGGGTCCCAGCACTCAGGACCAGCCTGAGGGGGACCGAAGGGTCTCCGCCATGGGGTGGGGGGTGAGTAGGCATGGATTCAAAACACCAACTCCAGGAGTTGAGCAGAAAGCCAGCAGTGGTGGTCTGCTGCAAACTCATTTATTCAAGAAAGAGAAGAAGGTCTTATAGGTCTTGTTAGCCAATAGCCTTATGGAGTAGGGTCCTGACTACAGCCAATCACAGTTTCTTCCCAGGTGGATCAGGTTCCCTCAGGTGCTGGGCAGAAACTGGCTTCACAACAAACTGGTGTGGAACACCACGTCCATGAGAGCCATTCCTCCATTCCTCCTGGCAGGTGGCCTAGCTAGGCCCACCCTGCATTATGCCGGCACCCAGCACCCACATAGTGGCTAATAACCACCCATAACTCCAGCTCCAGGGGATCTGACACCCTTGTCTTACCTATGTGGGTATTGCATGACACAGGTGAACTTATATAAATGCAGGTAATACACTCATATACATAAAATAAAAATAATGATAAATAAAATATTTAAAAATATATTTCTATTGAGTTTTTGTGCATTTCATATAATACATCTTAATCAAATTTAGGCTCCCTCCCCAATCCACATAGCCTCCCCACATTGAATTTCACACATTCTGTCATATATGTTAAGTCCTATCTGGTTAGGCATTTGTACCCAGATGTCACTCTGTGCAAGTTCATCCACTGGGGTCTAGTCAGTCTATCTAGAGTCACTCCCTTAAAGATCTACTGTCTCTCACCCAGCACAAATCAATTGCCACTAGTTCTTCAGCTAGTGTTGGGGACTGCTGCCCATTTCTCCAGTTCTACGCTGGGTTTTTGTCTCATTGAATTGGCACGGGTCTTGTGCATGCTGTCCCCATTGTTGCAAGTTCATATGAGCAAGTTCCCAGTAGCCAGAAAGCCTCTATTTCCTTATGTTCATGCACCAACCATGGCTCTTACTGTCTTTCTGTCCCTTCTTCCACAATGGTCCCTGAGCCATGGACGGGTGAGGGCTAATATGGGAGTCTTATCCAGGGACACACACTCTATAGTCTTGTTCTCTAATACTTAGCCAGTTGTGGCCTTCTGTGTGCATTACACTGTTGTATGAGGAAGGTTCACTGGTGAGAGTTGAGGGATGTAATTACTATTCTCCCTAACACTGTTGTAGTAAGTTCCATGAGCCTTAGATGTAGAAATGTGTTACTTGGGGCTGCATTTCTCTCAGACATATATTCTCTGTGGGTGACCCATTGTGGAAATCTAATAGCCTCCATCTGTTGCAAAAAGAAGAAACTTCTTTAATGAGTGATGTATAATATACATGTCAGGGTAGTAGGCAGGTCTGAGGTATGCAGATCAGGATACCAGGGAGAAGGTGGAGGTGGCTACAGTCTGTGGAGGTTCTAACAAATCACCCTAGAAGATTAAGCTATTCTGTGTTAGGAAGCTAGTCCGGAGATCTGAGACAAAAGAGCAGGAGTGGGTTTGGGCCCAAGGCTAGAAGGGGGACAGAGCGTAGGGACAGTAGAGCTGCTCAGGCTACAGGGGAATCCTCATTACAATGATCTTTATAAGAGGGAAACATGAAGATCAAAGTGAAAGAAGGAAGCATAAAGATGAATTTTGAGGTCATGTGCGTGCATGTGTGTGTGTGTGTGTGTGTGTGAGAGAGAGAGAGAGAGAGAGAGAGAGAGAGAGAGAGAAGAGAGGAGAGAATGTGCATAAAACAAAATACCCATCCAGAAAAAATATTCCAAGATACAGAAAATAGCCCCAACGACACTTGAAACTTCTGTTCTAACATCCCTGTAATAGAAAACACTTATTGCATGTCCTTCTAGCCCATGGGTATTAGAGGATCTGGTTACATGCAAAGAATTTCAAGGGAGTTTGAAAAGAATGTGTTCCAATGTGTGCTTCTTCTGAAGACCTGGCTCTTGTTACTAAGACATGATTCCAAAGAAAAATGTAATTTGGCTGCACTACACAGATTTGACTCATTTTGTTGGTGATATGAAATGGTCAGTAATGGAAATCTGGTTAAAATTATGTGTCTGTCTGGTTTTCTGCTTGAATTGTGGTTACATTAATCACAATGAATCAAAATTTCCAGTATGTTCTTGTCAACACATCTTTCTGTGTCATATGTCTTTCCCTCTGGTACAGTAGGGTGATGGTCTTGTTTCAAATTTAATGACATTTCCAGTTCAATTTTAACTTGAATGGAATAATACAACATATCAAATTATGTGAAAGCCAGATTATAAGGGAGAATGTTTTAATTTTTTTAATTGTTATTAATTTATTCTCTCTATGGTTTGTGTGTGTGTGTGTGTGTGTGTGTGTGTGTGTGTGTAAGCCATAGACTGATGTTAGGTGTCTTCCTCCATCACTCTCCACATTAGTTTTTGAACCCACAGTCATTGTTTCAGATATACTAACAGTCAGCAAGGCCCCAGGATCCACCTGTCTCAATCCCTCATATCACAACAATGGGATTACAGGATTGAGCTACCACATGTAAGCTTTCACAAGAGTGTTGGGGATCCTAACTCAGGTCAACCAATGTGATGACTAATATTGTCAACTTGACAGAATATAGAATTAGCTAAGAAGCAAACCTCTGGGCAGGTCTGTAGTTTCTAGATTGGATTAACTGAAGGTGAAAGACCCACCATAAATGTGGGGGCACCATCCCACAGGCTGGGGTCCTGAACCAAATAAAGCAAAAACCCAGCTGAGCATCAGCACTTATCTCTTTTTCTTCCTGACTATGGATGCAGTGTGACCAGTGACCTAAAACTCCTGCTGCCATGCTTTCCCTGCCATGATAGACAGTACCTTCCACAAGTTGCTCTTGGTCAGAGTGGTTTATTATAGAACAGAAAAAGTAAACAGGTGAGGTGTTCAGAATCTGAACTCATAGCCTCATGCTTACTCAGCAAACACATTAGCAACTGAGAAATCCCATAATTCTCTTTTTTTAGTTGCATTTTTTTCCTCCATCCTCTAAATCTGCCCATAGCAATGCCTCTACAGTCTTGTCACCAAGGGTAAATACAGTTAAGTCATTGTGCTAACTGTGTCAGGAGTAACTTGTACCTGTTTTTATAGTTTTATTGTAATACCACCTATCTACACATTCTCTCAGCTACTTCCTAGTTACCTTGGTGATAATGGGTAATTTAAAACGATTTTCTGGAGCTAAGCATGATGGCTGATGTGTATAATCCCAGCACTTCAAAGGCTGAAGTAGGGTAATTGTAAGCTTGTGGCCAGGCTAGGCTACATAGTGAGATCCGGTCTCAAAGTAAGTGTGTGGGGGCTGGTGTGTTACTTTGAATGAGAATGTCCCCCACAGGCTCTAAGCATTTGGACATTTTGTCCCTGGTTGGTGGCACCGTTTTGGGAGGCTTTGGAAGGGGTGACCATGTTGGAGGAAGCACATCACTGGGGACAAGCTTAGAGAGTTCTTAAGCCTTGTTGGATCTCCAGTCACTCTCTGCTTCCTGTGCTTGCTTGAAGATGTGAGCTTCTGTGTCTACTCTAGCCACCTCTGCCACCATGCCTTCCTGCCATGATGGACTCTTGCCCCTTTGTAACTATAAGCTAAATAAAAAATCCTTTTTTATGTTCCCTTAGTCAGTGTTTCTATCACAGCAACAGAAAAGTGACTAACACAGTACATCGTACCAGAGAGTGGGCTGTTGGCTATAAAGAACCTGATCATTTGGCTTTTGGGGAGAAATATGGAAGACTTTGGAACTTTGGGCTAGAAAAGCGGTTGATTACTATAAACACAGCTTATCAGGCCATTGCAGCAGGAGCCTGGAAGAAAGTAGTGCTTAGAATACAGTTATAAAGACTTAAGCAGCAATTGGGATATTTTGGCAAAGAGTCTGGCTGGAGTCTGCCCAGAGTCTGCCCACAGCCAAAAAGCTTGCCTGAGGCTAAGTTGAAAAGCAATGGACTGATATCTTTGGCTGAGTATATTTCAAGACAGCCTAATGTAGAAATGGTAGCATGGATATTAATGGTGAATCTTATGGAGATCTACAGTGACAAAGAACAAATGGGGCAGAAAGAAATGCAGAATGTACAGTTTGGTTTGAAAAAGAGCACTAGGAAGATTAATGTTGGAGCCAAGGCATGTGCTGAAGGAGAGGATCCTATTGATAGGGAGATTAAAGTTATTAAGGAGAAACCTAGAGATTTGCACTTAAACAACAGAGAGAGTGTCTCCAGGGCAAGACCACACCCAGTTAAGCCTCCAATTTGTGAAAGGAAAAGGCTGCAAGAGTTTTCTACTAGCAAACCACTGAAGAGAAAAGCTTTGAAAGTGGATTCAAGTACACTTTGGTCCATCCTAAATTTGCAGCCAAACTTGGCAGTGTTGTTCACCTGGTGCTGGCTTTAGAGGCATGAAAGATGCAAGAGTGAAGGGATCATCAATTCTTCCTCTAAGATTTCAGAAAGCCGCCGAGGCCAGGCAGCATGCAGCAGGGGTGTCCCTGCATAAAGAAGGCCCTAACAGGACAAGAAGTCTAGATAAGCCGTTTTGTAAAGCAGTGAGGATGAAGCCTGGTTGGCAGTGGAGACCCGAAGAAGATGTTTGAGATACCAGAGCTGTGAGACATCTGCCAAAGAGAACTGCATTACAGGGAGTGGTACCAGCCCAAGAGACAAATGTATGTCACATGAAGCAAAGGTGGAGGAGTTGAGTCATCTAAGCCCTTTGGAAGTAAAGTCCCAGAATTCGGACATTGAGCTACTGGATTTGGTGTTTGCATTGCTAGTTTTTGGTCCTGTTTTGGTCCAGTATTTCCACACTATGCCTCTGTACTTCCATTTTTGGAAAGGGAATGTGCATTCAGTTCTATTTTATGTTGGGAGTGTGTAATTTGTCTTTTGATTTTACAGGGGCTTAGAGTTAAGAGATCACCCGGAGTCCCAGAAGAGATTTTGGACTGTGGACTTTTGAATATTACTGATACTGGTAAAGACTATGGCAACATTTAAGGTTGAACTAGATGCAGTTTCCATTTTATATGATCATGAGCCTATGGGGGCCAGGGAATGGAATGTGGTAGTTTGAATGAAAATGTCTCCATAGGCTCCAAGTATTTGGACATTTTGTCCCCAGTTGGTGGCGCTGTTTTGGAACGTCCTAGAAGTTTTGGCCATGCTAGAAGAACTATGTTGCTGGTGGCTGGCTTACAGAGTTCTTAAGCCTTGCTAGATCTCCAATCATGCTCTGCTTCCTGTGCCTGCTTAAAGATGTGAGGACTTAGCTGCCGCATTGATTCTAGCCACCTCTGCTGCCATGATGGACTATTGCCCATTTGGAACTATAAGCTAAATAAACTCTTTTCTTTATAGGTTCTTTTGTACAGTGTTTCTATTACAACAACAGAGCAATGACTAATATAGCTGGAGAGATGGCTCAGTGGTGAAGAGCACTGGCTGCTCGTACAGAGGACCCAATTTCCATTCCCAACATCCACATGACAGCTAACAACCATCCATAACTCCAGTTCCAGGAGAGCCAATGCTGTCGTCTGACCTCTGTGGGTACTGCACAACCCAGTTGCACTTATATACATGCAGGCAGTACACTCATACACATAAAAATAAGGAAAATATTTCTTAAAGTATATGATCTGCAGACAAAATATTTACTCTTTGGTGCTTTGCAGAAAATGTTTGTTATGTCCTGTTTTAAGACTCTTTCGATAAAAACAGAAACAAACAAAACAATCCCAATACCATGTTTATATCATACTTGAACTCTACAAGATAGAGATAGAAAAGTAAATATCAGTAGCGTTTGGGAAGTGTCTGTACATACAGCTTTTACATCAAAACAAGCCACAAACACATATACAATTGCAGTCTGGCAAGAGTACCATGAAATGGGATGGGATCCTCCATTTCAGTTGACATATTTGTAATGAGCAAGAGCCATATATAGGCATATATGTTGCGGTTATATAGAAATGATATCCTCCAAAGACTCACATGTTAAAATGTTGATCCCCAGTGCAGCCATGTTCAGAAGTGAGGCTTTGGGGAGATGATTGGATTAATGAGGGCTCTGACTACATCAGTGGGTTCATCTATGAATGGACTCCAAATTAATGTGCTACTGGAAGATGGCAGAAATCTCTCTCTCTCTTTCTCTCTCTCTCTCCCTCCCTTCCTCCTCCCTGGCCCACCATGCAGTGAACAACTTTCTTCCATCTTGCACTCCCTGCCATCATGCCCTGCCTCACCACAAGGCCACTGGAGCCTCGTGACCACAGACTGGCACCACTGGAAAAATGAGCCAAAAATAAATCTCTCCTCTTTTAAGTAGATTTTCTTATGTACTTTGTCACAATGGTAGAAAGCTAGCGCAATGCATTGGTACATATTTAATAATTTTGTCTTTTGACATAAGTATCTATATTGTGTACCTTGGCTTGTATTCTTTTCTTACAGTTTGAGCTATTGATTTGTTTTCAGACATGTAAAATGTTCCTTTATAATCAAACCATAAAGCTGGAGATACACATTTTTGTAAATGGCAACTAAAGTTTCACTTTTGAATTTGGAAAGCAATTGATTTGGCTCTCTACCATGTGTCAGTTTCCTGAGTCATACCCCCCAAATGGTTATTGTTTGGTAGGGAACAATTTGGATGCCAGCATCACTTAATCCAACCCTTATGAGTGGAAGTATTATAAACAGGGGTGGCTTTTTCCAGTCTCCAGTTAATCTTTATCTTTTCCAATTTCACCAGCTGTTCCTGCCTCTAGAATGACGGAAATACAATGTCTGTTACATAACCAAAGTGAGGTGTTAAGATTGTTTTTCACACATGTATTTCTTGCTCTTCATGATTCACCATCTGATTACCATGTCTGAATTATGCATTTGCCACTCTGACTGTTACCTCTTTGTTATTTACAAAGAACATAACTACAAAAGGACAGAAATGAAGCAATCCAGGCAAAGTGCTTCTATTGTGTTTCTGAAGCAATTTTGGAGTCTTAGGGAATGCAAGAAATCCTTTCTAACTATTTTCTCCCAACCATGCAAGGTTTTTGACATATAGCTGTTATTAACAGCTACTCTTCTTACTGCTGTGACGAAACAGCTGACAAAAAATAATTAAGGGAGGAAAAAAGAGAGAAAGAAAGAAAAAAAGGATGGGAAGAAAGGTTTATTTTGGTACACAGTTTGAGGATATAATCCATCATGATGGGGAAGTCTCAGTGGCAGAAGTGAGAAGCAGCTGATCATATCATGTTCAGCATTGGGAAGAAGAGTTCTGCTTACTTTCTCCATTTTAATAAATCCAGGACTGTAGACCATGGGATGGTGCAACTTAGATTCAAAGTAGGTCTTCCCACATTAGTTAAACATCTCTGGAAACACCCTCACTGACACACCCAGAGGTTTGTCTCCTAGGTGACTCTAAATCCCTACAATTTGGCAAATCATGATTAATTATTGCACAGCATCCCTATTGAAAAGTATAAAATGTCATAGGATTGGATCAATAAACACTCTGATTCAAAAGATGGGTGTTCCTGGATTCAGATTCTGGGTAAGGTCATTGTATAAGACAGGCAAATGAAGTTCATTGATTTATTCAATTAATATGTCATGACCCAGTGTTGTTGGTTCACATTCTTGGAATGCACTTCCAAGCAACATAGAAAACATGTCTGTACCCATAGGATTTTCACTCTGATGAACTTATCAGTCTAATGAGGATACCCTGGTAGAGAGAAAACTTACTAGTGAAATTAAGACATCAGGTTATCAGTTGCTAATGCTCTTTTTATAAGTATCAGAGAACTATAAGTGGTATACAACATTACATATCTTCTTTTCTTTTTGTAAATATTTTACCAACACTTCTTTATTGTCTAAATGCATTTTTCCAAACATTCTAAAGTCATTCTATTGTCCTAATTCTAGACTTTTATCAATGTCAATTTCCCAAGTCACCCTAGAGGTACTTAATGAGCAAGGATCTAATATATAGTTGTGTAACAACAATCCCCAAATATCAAGTGTTTTAAAACAACACTCATTTATTTGAGAAGGGCTTGGTTATGACGACCTATCATTCTTGTATATGTCAGGTGGAAAAACCCAGCTACAGACTGGAAGGTGGAGCGTGGAGACTACAGACTGGAGGCTAGAGGCTGAAACCAAAGGCTCTACTTCCTGGCAGACAAGTTGATATGGGTCATGTGGGAACCAAGATGGAGCTGTTCACCTGATGCCTCAGTTCATTTCCATTTCCATCTCTCCATAAAATGGCTTATGTTCCTCACAACATCATAGTTGACTCAGAAGAAAATGTTTCAGATGACAAGAACTAGAAGCGGATGGTTTCTTAATACTTGGGGCTGACAATGGCATAGAGTAACCGCTCCTATGTTTTATTGCTCAAAGCAGTCATGGAGTCAACCCAAGTGTGTGGAATTCCACATTGCTCAGAATCTCTTCACTGGGTACCTTGAACATATTATTGTCTTGGCTTCATATTTAATATCTCCATCTAGCTAACAAACTCCTACAATACACAGAGAGAGAGAGAGAGACAGAGAGACAGAGACAGAGACAGAGACAGAGACAGAGACAAAGAGAGGTGTTTGTATGACTGGGGAAGTAGCTCAGTAGCTCAGTGGTAGAGTGCTTGATTACCATGCATAAGACTCTTGGTTCCATCCTCCAGCACTGCTTGTCAAAAAACTTCTCTCAAACCACTTAAAAGAACAAAGCAGAGGAAGAATTAAAACTTGATCTAAAAGGAATCTGAGACTGGTTCACAAAGATATAAAGTGCTACAAATTCAGCCCTAGTACAGAAAAAATTTCAGCATTCTCGTCTCTTGAATATTTTCTTGTCATTGAATGCAGTTGGTTTGCCCACTAAGAAGCTGAATACTCTAAGCATAATCAGGAGATACAATAATAGAGGAAGTTTTGCTACCTGCAACAGGTGAGAAAAACACTGGAGATAATTCCCAAAGCTGCGTCTCTCCTAAGTTGAAAAGTCCCAGAGTTGACGTCTGGGTGGGGGCATATCCATATAAACATATGGATATAAAACATACAACATTCAGTATCACAAGGACAAGCAGGTACATTGACTTCCAAGCACGCTCTATTTAAGACCATACATCCCAGGTTCAAAAACACAGTGAAATGGAGAGATGATTCAGTAGGTAAAGTGTTTATTGGGCAAGCTTGAGTTACTGAATATGGATGACTAGTACCCATGTAAAAGCCAGGCATGGTGACATGCATGTGTTACCTCAGAACTTTGTGCACAGAGATAAGCAACTCTCCAGGTCCGGCTAACTGGTGAGCTCCAGATTCAGTGAAGAGACTACTTCAAAATGAGAAAGGATAGTACCTAATCTGTCATTTCTCTCTCTCTCTCTCTCTCTCTCTCTCTCTCTCTCTCTCTCTCTCTCACACACACACACATACACACACACACACAGAAACACACATACACATAGTAGACAAGAATACTGCTGAGCAGAGAATTGAGTATTATAAGAAACTAGGTTTATTCTAGGCTACCCACAAAGAGTAGAGTGGCTCAGATACTTAGGATAGTTTGTTATAAGCATTCATAGAGACCTATTTGAAAGAAAATATCTTGGAGAGAGGGTTAATCACCATTTAAAGAGGAAGCAGTCTCCACTGTACCCTCAGAAGCTTAGGTGACTGTCCTTGAATCTACCTCACAGGATTATAACCAGGGATCCATTTCATTTCTTATCAGGAACACAATCCAAGTCACAAAAGTATGTGGAAATGTACTCAATATTGTCTTCTCAACAGTTTTCCATCTCTTTGTGAAATATTCAAGAGTAATCCCCAAAACAGAGAAAGAATAAAATTAGCCTCATGTGTTAAAGACGTTAGACTTAAGAAAGCCCACTCTTTTCAGGGAGCTCAAAATGTATAATTGTGGAGTGATTCTAATCTAGCAACAATTTGGTATAAATGAGACAGCAAAGAACAAGATTATTTTGCTGAAGATTGCTCTTCCAAATGAAAGTTAATGTTATCAAAGATGGGTTTTAGTCAGTGCCTCTTCCCATACCTTTTTTCAGTGTTCTATAAGTAAAGCCTGGACAGTGATTTTCTGTGACTACTAAGAACTTCTTCAACAACACAGTGAAAAGTCTCCAGGTTTCTGAGAGTCACCCAAAGCCAAAGTGCCTGGCAGTCATTACCATCCTGGGTTTCCCTAAGAAAATCTCTACACACATCCTTCCTTTCTTCTAGAAGCAAACAAGCCATCATGGAAAGCTATACATCTCCTTTTTGTGTTTTTAACTTAAAGGATTAAATGGTGTTCATTGCAAAGAGCCAATGAAAACGATTTATGTCTTGATTCTTCACTCTCTAAAGTGGGAAATCTCTCTCATTAGTAATAGTTTGCTTCCTATTGATTCTGGCAGGCACCCACTCAAGTCTTAGGAAGGTAGTTTTTAATATTACATCACCTCCCCCTAAGTCTCAGGAAATGCACTGGAGGGGGTAGAAAGGTAAAAGCCATCAATCAGGGAGGACTGCTGTGAAATAATGTCTTCTGGACATGACAAGCAGTTGCACTCATAAACTCTTAACAGTTGTGGTTGCTACCCAAGACCTGCACAAGATCAATCTAGTCAATATTCCATCACGGATGGTGGGAGGGGCTCACATGGCCTCACTCCTAGTTGAGAAGCTACAAACAGTTGATGGCTGCTGGGAGCAAGAAATTCAGTTCTCTTCAGGGGTGGGGGCCCCTCATAGTTTGCCCATGCTACAGTGGACAGCCCTATACCCACATGCAGTATCATTAATTGGACTCAGTAGGTTATACATATTTTTAAAGGAGTATTGTGCTGGAGAGGTGGCTCAATGCTTAAGTGCACTAATTCTTCCGGAGGACTCTGGTTCAATTCCCAGCACTGAGGCGGTGGCTCAGGTGGCTCAGAACCATCTGTAATTTCACTTCCAGTGAATCCAATGCCCTCTGCTGCCTCTCTGGGCACTGTACACATGTGGTGCACTTACATGCATGCAGGCAAACACACATAAACATAAAATAAAAATAAGCAAAATTTTTAATAGAATACTAACAAAAAAGCAGGACATGAAGTTTGGAGTTGGATGTAAAGAGAAGGACCCAAGAAAAGATAGAGAGGAACAATGAGGAGCAGATTTGATAAAAGTAGAATGTATTCATGTATGAAGGAAAAAATTGTATACATACACTAAAAAGAAAGAAAAACTAAGATAAAATTTTGGAAATAGAGTGATGGCAAGTGTCCTAGTTTACTTTCCTGTTGCTATGATTAACACCAGGACCAAAACCAAACTGGGGAGTATATTAGTTACTTTCTGTTACTATGATAAAATCCTGACCAAGAACAACTTGGGGAAGGAAAAGGTTTATGTTATCTTACAACTCCCAGGTCACAGTCCATCACCGAAGTCAGGGAAGTCAGGGCAGGAACTCAAGGCAAGGGCCTGGAGGAAGGATCTGAATCCACAACCGTGGAATGCTGCTCACTGGCTTCCTTTGCCTGGCTTACTCAGCTACCTTTCTTATAAAAACCAGGCCCACCTTCCAAGGGATGTCAGCACCCACAGTGGGCGGGGCCTTAGTACATAAATTAGCAGTCAAGGAGATGCCTCACAGAGATGCCCACATGTCAGTTTGATGGAAGAAGTTCCTCAACTGAGAATCTCCCTTCCCAGGTAATTCTAGTTTGTATCAAGTTGACAAAAACTATCCAGCACTGAGAGGAAAGGGTTTATCTGGCTTATAGGAGAAGCCAAGGAAAGAATTCATTCAGTCAGGAACCCAGAGGCAAAACTGAAGCACAGTCCACAGTGAAATACTGCTCACTGGCTTGCTTCCCCTGACTTGCTCAGCAACCTTCCTTACACAGCCCAGACCCACCTTTGTAGGAATGGCACAGCATACACCAACTTGTAATCAAGAAAATGCCTCACAAATATGCCCACAGGCCAATTTGATCTGGAAAATTCTTCAGTTCAAGTTCCTTCTTCTCAGGTGACTCTAGGCTTGTGTGAACTTGACCAAAACTAAACAGCACAGCATGGAAAAATGACTCTGTAAGAGGTTTCAAAAGAACAGTCAACTCTGAAGTACAATATCTGTAATCTAACAATAAACAGCCTTCAAGTACTATTAGCGAAAGTATATACTAGAACTTTATGAAATACACCAGTGTCAATGGCTCTATGGGCAAGAATCTTTCATAGCAGTTCTTCCTACAAGGACTAAAATATACTAAGCATTCAAACTGGATAGCTATAATTATTATAGACGTTACTGGACTGAGTCTTGTGGGTCCACAACCCAAGTAAACATATTATTATTGTCCATCAATAATAATGTAATGACACAAAATATATGCTCTTCATGAATTTTCATACTCAAGCTCTAAGGGATTCCTGCTCCTCATGGAACATGGCCACCTACCTGCTATGTGATGAGAAGCCTATGTAGAAAGGCCTTTGGAAGGTATGAAAGGCAACATAGCTGACCACCAGAACTGAGGTCCCAGGCAACAGGATCCACTGGTGGCTATGTAAGAGAGCCATCTGGGATAGATCAAAAGAGTCAGGATTCAGTGTAACTTGAGCCCCAGCCAACATCATAGAAAACAGTAGAACCACCCAACTGAGCCCAGCAAACCTACAGAATCAGGAGAATAAACAAATGCTGGTATGTTAAGCCACTAACTTTTGGAATGGTGAAAATAGTTGATCTGAGTGGGAGGGGCATATTGCAATGAACTTTAACTCTCATTTATTAGAGGTATCAAATAAAAGTATGATATCTATTTTGGAGATGTGTTTCCACCAGAATATTTCATTTGTTGATTCTTAAAGAAGTACAGACCTATTGTTAAGAATGTTCTTGCCCAAAATAAGTCCTGATGCTATGATTTAAAGATGTAAAAATGCAATTACAGCAAGGGGTAGGAAATGAAATATTAAGATATTCATTCTCCTTTTGGCATATAGTTCTTTCTTAAAATGAATATGATATACTTCACTAAAATACGAAAAATAGCTTGAAAGAAAAGTTTAATTGCACTTTGGGGAAGGTGTTGTCATTCTTCAATTGAATCTACCCAAGAAAATAATCATTGTCTCTGATTCTCAAATAGCTTCATCTATAAAAATATCAATTTCCCACTGACATAAATGTCTTAAGAAGGAAATATATGGCATTTATGTTACGGGAAATGTGTTGTACACAAAATATGACTTTCTTGTAAGAAAAAGGGCATTAAAGCAGGATTGATTTCTCAATCATGGAGCTGTTACCTGATGTTAAATAGAATTGACACCAAGGATCCTAGTGAGTGAATACTAAGTAGAGTCATTTATAAACATAAAATGTCTTAGAAAGGAAATACATTAACTCTGTAGTACATTGATGAGCAATCAAAAGCTATAGTCTTTACTACAATGTAAGTGTAATTTACTCATACTCATATTAATCAGAGGGTCACAGAAACAGGCACTCTCCTCAGAGCAAATATAGCCTTTAAATTTGAGTAAGGAAAGAGTAAGTAGGGGTTTCCAGAATGTAGAAGGGCTGGCTGTAAGCCCCATTCAGTCCTATAGCAACTGAGAGTAAGAACACTTCATACCTATAAGGTATCAAACAGTTTATGCGGGGTTAACACAGGTGTGGAGGATTTAGTGCTAATCAAGAAGAAACACAGACCACTCACCTTAGATTCCATGAATCAAAATACTGCATATTCCAGAGCTGGGGAGGTTGTTCAGTTGATAAAGTGCTTGCCTTGCAAGCACGAACACCAGAGTTTGATCACAAGAAGTCAAGTAAAAAAAAAAAAAAAAAAAAAAAAACATAGCCATATAAAAGCCAGGTGTGATGGTGTGTTTATAATCCTAACATTAAAGACACAGATGCAGGAGGACCCTTGGGGATCACTGGCCAGCTAGCCAAGCCTACTTAGCTATCTCCAGGCCAGTGAGAGATCCTATCTCAAAAAAAACAAGGTACAGGCTGGAGAGATGGCTTAGTGGGTAAAAGCACTTACTATGAAACCCTGATGACCTGAAATCAGATCCTCAGAACCCACATAAAAGTTTCATGCAGTAGTGCAAGCACCTGTAATCCCAGAACACTTAAGGGAAGTGACAAGTGGAGACAGAAGAACCTCCAGAAGTTCAAGGACCAGCTAGACTTGCTTACACAGGAGCAAAGACACCCTGTCTCAAAGAAGCTGAAAAAGAAAGGATTGATACCCAATGATTGTTCTCCAACCTCCACATGTGGTGTGGTACATATGCTCACACTCACACATCACACAAACACAAACACACATAAAAAGGTGGATGGCAGCTAAAGAAAAATAGTTGAGGTTATCCTCTGGCTTCTATATGCACACATGTGCACCTGCATGCACATATGCACACAACATACACAGAGAAATTAAAAAAACTTAAAGGTTTCTTAAGGACATCACAAATGATGCCAATTACTTTTCTTCCTTCCAAGCCCATCTTCCCAAAAACAAGATGCTGTGTTCTTTCTACCTTTGTCATGTACTGTGGAAGGGCACTTAGACGGACCATGGACACTACTTTAGTTTCATTTCTGTTGCTTTGACAAAATTCCCTGATGTTTATTTATCTTATAATTCCAGGTTACAATCCATGGCTATGGAGAAGTCACAATGGCAGGAGCTTGAGACAGCTTGTCACATCATATCCGAAGTCAAGAGCTAAGAGAAATGAGTGCATGTAAGCTTGCTTGCTTGTTCTCAGCTCTATTTCTCCTCTCATCTGGTTCAGGATTCCCTGCCTAGGAAATGGTGTTATCCCAAGTGAGCTGGTTCTTCTTACAGCAATTAATGTAAGACAATCCTCACAGCCATGCCAACAGGCCAACTCAATATAGACCTAATTCTTCATTGAGACTCCCTTCCCAGTTTATGTTAAATTGATAATGAAAGCTAACCATCATATCTTCTGCTTGCCTTGGTCTTTCCACATCAATTAACTTAAGACAATAAGCCCACACGTATTTCCACAGGCCAATCCAGTGTAGACAATCCATCATTGATATTCTCTTCCTATGTCATTTGAGGTTATGTCACGGTGACAATTAGAACTAATCATCACAGGCACACAAGAGAGGACTAAGTCCCATTCCCTCACCTCAGAGCACACACTTCTCCAAAACAGATACTAAACTAAGTCTACGTAGTTTACTTAGAACTATTTCTTCATCCATTAGTCCCAATCTTAATGGGGATGTGTTTGAGCAATACTAAGGCAGCCAAAATTTAGGGGCAAGAGTGATAGATGTCAAGTTAAATAAAACACCTAGAAAGAGAAACTCCAGAGAAATTTTTCATTGATTTTGGAAGAGTATTCCATTCTGCAATTCCACAGTGCAATGGGGATTTCACAGTATTGCACTGACAGTACACGGGACTTATTAAACTGTGGGTGTATTCAAATAAGACAAGGCAAATGAAAAGTTTTAAAGATAACAATAAAGACAATTACACCAGATATTTTGAAACAATAATTTTAGCCCCAATGATTAATAACACAAGGAACACTGGTGTAAGAGCAGCTGGGCAGATATAATCATAGAAGCACTTCTTACAGCAGCCTGTGCTGGTCTCCGTGGAAGCTTGTGTTTCTGGAAGGTTATTGTGACAATTACTGTCATATGTTGGAAACCTCTCTTTATAACCTCCCAGTTTAATTTCATTTTTCCCCTATAGGGTTGACATGAGTGTCTCCATTTTTATTTCAATAATTTTGGCATTTCTTTTATACAAGTGAGGATAGAGTCAGAGACAAGAAAATGAAAATAACAGTTATGCTTTTGACTCTAAGTGGGGCTTTAGAAAACAGAAATTACCAGGTTTTAAAACCTTGTATATGTATATATATATATGTGATTGTGGTATATGTTAGTATGCTGTGTGCACACATATGTGCAGGTATATGTGTCTGTACACACATGAAGAGGCCAGAGGAGGACATCAAGTGTCCTGCTTTATCACTTTCTGCCTTATTGCCTTGACACAGGGTCTGTCACTGAACTTAAAGCTATACTAGCATCCAGCAAACCCCAGCAATTTTCCTGTCCCTGACACCAATCTCCCCAGTACTGGTATTACAAGTGTGTGTACCCGTTCCTTGCCTTTTACATGGGTTCTGGGGATCTAAACTCAGATCCTCAGTCTTGTGCTGAAAGCACTCATACCTAGTGAGTCATCATCCAAACCCTTCAAGGTATGTTTAAAGCAGGACTTCTGGTAGTTGGATTGTACATACATACAAGGCTCAAGGAAAATGCTGTAACACTGGAGTCTTCCCTTACTGCTAGAGAGGGAATAAGTAGGCAAGGTTGGTATGAATTGGTTGAATTCTGAGCATTATAAAGAGTCCAGAGAATTGTACCACAATGTGATGTGGAATACGTGTGCTGTGTGTGAAAGGAGAGGGAGGGAGAGGGGGAGTGGGAGGGAAAGAAGGAAGAGAAGAAGGGAAAGGGAGGGAGACACTGAAAGGAGAAAAAGTGATCAAAAGGTTTAGTCTGAGCAAATAGGGAATTACATTGTCATGGAAACTGTTCAGTCTGCTTTTTCACCATAGCTCTAGTCTATAGGTTGCCACACACCCTGACTTAGCAATACATCAATGCTCTAGCAGGGAAAATATCCATTAGCATGGAATCCTACTCTAGCACACTATGTTCTCACTCCTAGACAGAGCTTATCTAGCACACACATTTGTGACATGAAACCCATCTTAGCCTTCCTATGCTTAGCGGGTTTAGACAGCAAGGAATTCACTATTCTTGCATTCTCTCTTTTTTTTATTACAGTACAGAAGTCTAATTTGGGCTGACCATATACTCACGGGTGTGGGGCAATACACGGGAACATGGCCCACCTACCAGGGGCCACACTTTTAAAGAAAATTGACTCTTCTTCCTCCAGAAACCATCAACTGTCAATAGCTCCTCAGTCAGAGGTTGGGGTTCATGAGTCCCTCCCCTCTCTACGCTAAATTGTTGGCTGTCTTGATCTTGTGCAGGTCTTTTACAGGCAACCACAGCTGCTGTGAGCTCAGGAGTACAGTGGTCCTGTCATGTCCAGAGGACACTGTTTCACACCAGTTTGTTCTCCCCAGCCTCTGGCTCTTATAGTCTTTCTGCTCCCTTTTCCATAATGGTCCCTGAGCATCGGGGAAGGAGATTTGATATAGATGCCCCATTTGTGGCTAGGCACTCTCAGTCATGTGTTTTCTTCTAATTAGTTGATGGTTTCTGTGTTAGTCATCCACTTCACAAAGAAAATTCTCTGATGAAGTTTCATTTGTCTAGAGACATGACAGAGAGGGTTTCTCTAGGATCTGTGACCTCTTCAGCCATGTGTACTTGGTTATGTTTACAGTACCACCCATGAGTTCCCTCCCATTGAGAGGGCCTCACATCCAATTAGATAGCTGTTGATTACCCCCCAGATAAAAGTGCCACTACTGAAGCTCTATAGTGTCATTGTTGTGATTATTAAGCTTTGAAGATGGGGTTTGATCACTGATTGATTTTCTCCCTCAGCGGCTTACATAGTATCCTCTAGAACTCTGAGAGCTAGTTTCAAGAATGAGGCTGCGTGTCGGTTCCAGCTTCGTTGCTCCAAATCCTGTGTCTTAAATGTGTCCTGTCTTCAGCAATAAAGTCTTACCTTCAAGTTCTGTGAGGTAATCAAGGGCTGTTGCAATAACTTGTGTTATTCTGGGAGTGTCTTGAACCACCATGATCAACAATTCAAAGGGAGGTTTCTCCTGTCTGGCACTGTGTTTCTCCTTATATAGACTTCAGGTATACACATGCACTCATGTTCAGATATGGAGGCTATTACAGAGTTCCACTGGTCACACAAAGAGAACATATGTCTGATGCCCAGTCCTAAGTGACACATCTATAGTAGAACCTATACATGGAACATAATGGAACAGGGGGTAGAGAGAAAACTAATGCATCCCACAAATCTCGCCAACAAGGCTTCCTCATGCAACAGTGTGTGATGCACACAGAAGGCCACAACTGGTCCATGTGTAGAGAATAAGAGGCTGCAAAGTGTATGTCCTTGGATAGGACTCATGTTATCCCTCATCCATCCAGGGCTCAGGGACCATCGCAGATGAGGGAACAGGAAGATTGCAAGAGTCAGGGTTGGTGCATAAATATAAGCAAACAGATTTCCAGGCTTCTGGGAACTTGCTCACATGAACTTGTAGCATGCACAAGACCTACACAAACTTAATCAGGCAAAAATACAGCATAGAACAGGGGAAATGCACAGCAGGCCCTCATCTAAACAAGGAACTACTGGCAATTGCTTACTGCAGGGTGAGGGAGAGTTGATCTTCTTTAAGAGTGACTCTAGATAGGCTGACTAGACTCCAGTGGATGAACTTGCACTGAGGGACATCTGGGGTAGGAATGCTTAGACAGAGAGGCCTTAACATATGCATGAAATATTTTAGGGAGGGCTATTTGGGTGTGTGGATGGAGGATGGATCTAAATATATTTAAGATTTATTGCATGAAATACACAAAACTCATTAAAATTCATTAAAAATACTAAAAAAGAAACTGGAGATGTGAGACCTGCACTGATCTATAGGCATAGAGATACGAATTTACAGGGCAGTTTGATACTATGTCCTGTATAAAACTATATCTATTTAGCAAAACAATGGTAGTTTTCACCTCTAGAACGTATGAGCTCCCCAGCGACAGAAACTTCAGCCATTCTAAATTGCAAAATCATCTGCAAAAATACAAACGACCTGGCATATACTATGAAAGGGACATATGTTGACAGTATGAGGGCTGAACCAAGGAGGCATGCTCTGGCTTATTGAGACATCAGCTGGAGATATGCTCTAAGAGTGAGTCAAATCTATCACCATGTATGTATGTATGTGCAACAATGCCTAGCAAACCACTGCAAGTACTGCTTTGGTGGTGAGGAGTGAACTGTAGCTTGGGGGAGGATTTGCATACACAATTGGCATATATGGAATTGCTAAAGGGTGAAGATTGGCTAACCATTCTGAGTGCTCTGATAGCTATTCTGAAGGACTCATGGGAATACGCAATGAGGAAAAAATAATGGAGACCAGAGGGGGAAATAAAATTCACAGTGAAGGAAGTCCTGCAGTGTTAATTTCATATTCGTGCTTCAGATAAGGACTGATTGACCTGGCCCTTAAAATGCTTAACACAGAAACTGTATACTAACAGGGAGATCTGCAACATCTACCCAATGGCAGTGGTGACTCACATTTAGTCACAGTGTCTGAGACAGGATACAGAACAATGATGGAGGAGGGGACAGAAAATCTATGCTGGAACTTTCTAGCTGAGTCAAATCCTTGCCAAGATGTATACAGTCACAGAATGTGATTAACCTACAGTTTCTCAGCAGAGTCTGAGAATTCTAATTTCTTTTGTGTAAAGAAAATGTCAGGCCAGGCATGGGGACACTCAACTGTCATCCCAGCATTCAGGAGGCTGATGCACAAGCACTGTCAGGAGTTTCAGGCCAGCCTGGGTTGCAGGGTGAGTTCAAGGATAGCCTAGACTACAAGCTGAGACCCTTTGTCAAAAAGTAATTTTTTAAAAAATGTCAACTAATTGCAATTTGGGTTTTTTTTTTCTTTTGAGATAGGACCTTGCTACATATCCCGTGGTGGCATGGAACTCAGGATCTCTCACTGAACTTGCGGCTCACCAATTCTAATCGTCTATCTCACCAGAAAGCCCTGGAATCCTCCTGTTTCCACCTCCCCAGCAAATTGCAGGCATGTACCACCATGTTTGGCTTTTCACAGGGATTCTAGTGATCTAACTGATGTAGTTCCTCTGGCTTTATGGAAGCACTTTACTGACAGCCATCTCCCAGCTCCAACTCACTCAATTTCTAACAATACTATGGGACACATTTTTTTACTTTTTTTTTTAAAATTGTGTGCAAAGGTGTGGTATGGTATATACACTTGTGGCTACTTCTTTTTACAAACACAAGTCTTACTGGGTTGGTACTTTATGAGTAATACAGAGCACCAAACTAGATTATAGTCTGTCTCTCTTTCCATCTCTTACATGCTCAGGTTTGGTAGAGATGAAAAGGTTGGGTCTCACCTGTGAGTTAAGAAAAATATACAAAAGTTCAAATCCATCAAATAGGAAGGGGTACCTTTACACTCTCTCTCATATCTGCATATCACTATCACAACACTGAATGTGATTCAATATCTTCTCTCTAAAACCAAAATCAAACAGATGTGATCGTATTCCTGTAATGTTAGCACTAGAGAGGCCGGTCTCAAGTCTTAGACCAGTCTAAGCTACATAATGGTTTGAATGCTAGGCTAGATAGACCACCTAGTAAGATTCTATCAGGAAAGGAAGGGAAGGATAATTGCATGTGACCTCCATTTATGAAGATACCTTGAAAAGGTGTAAAGCAGCATTAAGATGTGAACTATTATCAGTGGATATGTGTTTATGAAAATTTTTCTGTTTAAGCTAGGTATGGTGGCACATGTCTTTAGTCCCAGTGTACAAAAGGCAGAGGCAGGCAGGAAGGTCTTTGTGGGATTGAGGGCATCCTGGACTACACACTGAATTCCAGATCAGCTGGGGCTACAAAGAGATCCTGTCTCAAAAACAAACAAAAAAAAACATTTTTTTTCTGCTTAAAGTAACTTGTTCTGGGAGCTAGAGAGATGACTCCTGTGAAAGCACTTGCTGCTCTTGCAGAGGACCCAAGTTTGGTTCCTAATACCCATATTAGGAGGCTCACAACTGCCTGTAACTAGAGTTGCAGGGGATCCAATGTCTTCTTTTGACTTCTGTAGGCACAGCACCCACTCATACACAACCCCCCCACATATATACACATAAAAATAAATGCTTAAATAATAAGATATTGTCTACAAGTCAGAAATTATGGTGAATGGCAAGTTCTAGAACTTTTTTTTATTTTTCCTGGTCCAAAGTCATGTTTTAGGGAATACTGTTCATAAGAAATGAGCAAAGGACCCATCTCCTACCAGGACATTTCTTCCCTTTTCCCCATATTATATACCCAAAGAGGCTATGTATTTGCATAATGAAATTCTCTACAATATGAATAAAAAGACATAGTCACAAGAACATGCAAAAATCCAGAGAAAGACATAAAATAAATGTAGATTAAATACAGAGAGAAAGAGAGATTGAGAGAGAGAGACAGACATACACACACACACAAAGAGAGAGAGAGAGAGAGAGAGAGAGAGAGAGAGAGAGAGAGAGAATGATCTTCAAAGACTGAAAGATGGCTCAGTCAGTAAAACACATGCTATGTAAACATGGGGATCTAAGTTCCACTCTCCTGCAAGTAAAAGATAACCATTGTGGCATGGTTCCTGTAATCTCAGTGTCAGGGAGGTAGATCCCTGGAGCATGCTGGTCAACCAGCCTAGCCAAACGCTGAGCTCTAAGTTCCATGACAGACCCTGTCTCAAAAAATAACATATATACCAATGACCAGCACAGCAAAGTATCTCTATTGGTGCAGTAGTGAGACTTTTATCTTGAGGGTAATTATCAGCTATCTAATTAGACTTAAAATGCATTCAATGGGAGGAAACTCATGCATGGCTACGTAAACATAGCCTAATACACATCTATAGATGTCATAGAGCCTAGAGAATACCCTATGTCTGTCACATCCCTAGACAGATGTAATTTCTTCCTGTGTGCTAAATATGGATCCTTACATTTACAGACAAATACACCAGATACCACTCATCAGTGAAGTTTCTTTTTGTAACAGATGGAGACTAATATAGAATTCTACAACTGCTCACACACAGAATAACTGTGAGATGTGCAGCCCTAAATGACACATCTACAATGAAACTTCTACACCTAAGACTCAGGGAATGTAGTGGAACAGGGAGTAGAGAGAATATTAATGCATTTCTCAACTGTCATCAGAGAAGCTTCCTCACGCAGCAGAGGACAATGAACACAGAAGGCCATAACTGGTCAAGGTGTAGAGAATAAGAGATTGCAAAGTATATGTTCCTGGACTCTTATATTAAATTTCACCCACCCGTGGCTCAAGGACCATTTTGGAGGCGAGGACAGAAAGACTGTAAGAGTCAGGAGTGTTGCATGAGCATAAAGAAACAGAGGCTTCCAGGCCTGTGGGAACTTGTTCATATGAACTTGCAACTACAGTGACAGCATACACAAGACATGTGCAGACTCAATCAGACAAAATCCAGTATAGAACTGGGAAAATGGACATCAGGCCCCAACCTTAGTGAAGGAACGATTAGCATCTGATCACTGCTAGATGAGGGAGAGTTGATCTTCTTTTAGACAGGATGAACAGGCTCCAGTGGATGTATTCATACTGAGGGACATCTGGGGACACAAACTTGACTGGATAGTCCTTTACATGTATGACAGAATGCATCCTGTGGATGGGCTCTGGGGGTGCAGATAGGGGAGAGGATCTAAATATGATTAAGGTGTATTGTATGAAATCCACAAAATTTTAATAAAATATATTGAAAACTAGGTGTAAGATGATTGAGAAATATACCTAGTACTGACACCTGGCCTCTACATGCATGTGCACCACATACATGTTTATACACACATGAACACATATTCACTAAATATATAGTCACACACTCCCACTCTCAATAAATCTTGGTCCTCCTGGGTTTATGCCTTGCTAGTTCCCAAATATACCTACCTACTCCTGCCTTAGGGCAGCGCCCGAGTACTGTCTCTGTCTGACTTCCTGAAGGTATCTGGGGCAGGCTTCTTTAAACAGCAAGGCAGCCAATAAAGATTCACTCCAGGTGTTTTTGTCTGAACAACAGAGAGAAAGAAATTTTTATTAACTCTGGAGCTGTTAAAAAAACATATCAGGAAGAATCACTAATAGCTATGTACTTGTAATACAAAGGTGGACAAAAAAGGAAGAGAGTAACCAGAGGACTGGGGATTCACATCTGATAAAACAGCTAATGTTTAAGTTCTCCTTTTTTCATTATAGTCTACAGTGTTTGTGCATGTAGGGTAGAAAGAATGGAAAGGAAGGAAGGGAAGTAATTTGGCTTTGTATACTCTTGGTAAGACATACGTGTTCCTTATACATAAATCAAGGACCGCAGACTGAAACAGCTGGCAGCAGGTACAGCTGCACAGAAACACCTGGGTGTGGATTCAGTGATAATTGCAGAACAGCTTTTTTTGGCATGTTCATAGGATGACGTGGATTGCATTTGCAACTCCAGGATCACCCTATTTTCCAGTTCTAACAGCTGAAAATTGACTTTTTAAAAAGTGGGCTCTTCCTGTAGCTACAGCTCACATGGAACTCACTATGTAAACCAGCTGGCCCCGATCTCACAGAGATCCACCTTCCTCTGCCTCCTGAGTGGTGGGATTAAAGGTGTGTGTCACTATATCTGGCAAAAATTGATTTTTAAAATGTGAAATATTTGTGCATGTGTGTGTGTATTCATGTTTCTGTGTGCATGCAGGTTCATGTGTATGAGTGTACATGTGGAGGCCAGAAGTGTTGTCCTCTATCACTGTACCCCTTATTTTTTGATACAGGGCCTATCACTGAACCCAGTATTCACCCACTTGCTAGAATGGCTGGAAAGGAAGCTCTGTATCTGTCTCTATCTGTACTCACATGCCTAGACATACAAACATGTGCTGCCATGTCCACCTTTTTATATGAGTTCTGGGGATCTGAACTCAGGTCCTCATGTTTGCATTGCAGGAACTTTATGCGCAATATTTTTTTTTGAGACAGAGTCTCATGCTGGTCTCAAACTCACTATGTCATCCAGGCTGTCTTTGAACTCCTGATTCTCCTGTCTCTACCTCTCAAGTGCTGGGATCACAGCATGCACCATTACCCCCAGTTTATATAGCGCTGGGGATTAAACCCAGTGCTTCATGCATACTATGCAGACACTCTACCAACTGAACTGTATTCCCAGTCCAACATTCTTATTTTTAAAGGCTAGAAGGATGTTCAAGAATTCTGGAAAACTGCAACCCAAACAATGAACTGTATTTCAAAATTACATTCTGATATTCAAGGGAAGAAAAAATATTTATTTGTAGCATGCAGACTATGATTTTTTTGGAATATAATATACTCTTTCATAAAGTGAAAATAGATTTCTTACTGTCCAAAAAGCATGTGGTCTTGACAACTGAGATTGCTTTTCTTTTGTTTTTACTTTAAAATGATTCTCCAGAGCAGCTGATGAAAGTCACCAGGAGAAGGTAATTTAATTGTTTGATAAAGCTTTATTAAAGTTAACAGCTTTGTTCTCTACTGACTTGTTTCCACTGCTGTATCTTGGTTTTGTGTCTGCATCTGAATGTGTTTTCACATTGTGTAGTGTGTGTGTGTGTGTGTGTGTGTGTGTGTGTGTGTGTGTGTGTGTGTTGGGTAGGCAATGGAAAGGAGAGAAGGGAAACAAAGTTCATTGTTTAGTCCAATTTGGACTGCTATAATGGAATACCATAAACTTAGTGACTCATGAAAAATAGACATGTGTTGCTGACAGTCCTGGGCTGGAAGTCCAAGGTCAGGAGAAGGCAGATTTGGTAGTGAGGGCTGCTTTCCAGCTCGTAGATGGCACCTTCTTGCTGTGTATTCATAGGATGCAAGGAGCATGGAGTTCTCTAGAGTGTCTTTCAAAAGGACACTAATTTGATCCATGAGGCAAGACCTCATCAACTCCCAGAGGCCATGTCTTCCAACACCATCAACCTTGAGGACAAGGATTCAGAAATATTTGTGGGACCCAGGTGTTCGACCCCTAACTCTCATCATGGTCTATGGGAGCTTTTTACTGAGGGAAGGCCACGTTCTATGTTGTCTCATTACATAACCAGAGTATTCACACTTAGGGGTTGTCATTACAAGTGTATGACATGTCATCTCTATATGACAAACACATATTTGTGCTTGAATATAGATTCCAATGTGTTAACAATCTCTAGGGAGAGCATCCCTTGTTTTAATATTCAATTTTAATGTATGCAAATGTGTGAGTTCAAAATAAACATATACTAGTAAAATAGAGAAGCTAAATCAAATAGCTGGGAGGAAACATGCAGCTGGATAGATCATTACAGTTGTGTTTTCTCTTCTGTTGATTCTCTGAGCTGTGTCTGTCTCTTATGCACCAGGCATCAAAAGTCAGAAAGCATGAAAGTTCCCAAGAGGGTTATTTATGTCACTGGCACTTTCATAAAGAGTGATTGAAGAGGCATTTTCCAAGTAAGAGAACTGCCGGGTAGTAAGAGTGCTGAGCAACACGCTTACAGAAATGTTCTCAGGAGTTGATTTACTTGGAAATAGAATTAAATGCAATCAGGGGAGATTGTCAGGGAAAGGCTCCTGTTGATGGTCGGTCACTTGGAAATGCGGTCCTAAATGTCTTCATAGGGATAGGATTTCATGGGATTAACAGGCACTCCAATACTGTTGGGAATCTTTTCAACTTAAAACCAAGGCTCCTCTCTGCATAACTGCTCAATATCAGCACCTGTGGGGCCCCAGAACGATATTCACCTAGCAAAAACATCACCTTCCACTTGCTGGACTTCCGTTCACACCACCTTATGTTGCCAAGGATGGTAGACTGAGATCTGTAAGTCTCCACCTATCTGTAGGAGTTTCCATGTCAATTTTCCTATGAAGCCCTTTCTTAACTCTGTTATTTTAAGGGGACTTCTCAATATCCAATGAGGGGGAGCCAGCTGTAGATAAATCAAATCACCCAGATTCTAAAAGGCCTGACCTCAGTGGAAAGAACATTCATTGCTTCAAGAAATTGGTTTCATTGCCATAAATATTTTATGACAAATTGTATTTAAAGCCACAAATATTTCACAATGAATTGCTTTAATGCCACAGACACTTCATGACAAACTAACTTCAATGCCACACGTGCTTTATGACAAATTGGCTTTAACGTCACAAATACTCTTAAGCAAACTGTGTAAATCCTGAACAGAAAACTGAGGCCAGCATCCAAGGAAGTCATGACCTGCTCAGGTTATGCCTCTCTTCTCATGATTGAATCAAGGGTTCTAGACAGAACCTGAGTGCCACCATGTCGAATATGAGAACTGAAGTTTGTTCTCATAGCCAGGCAGAGAGCTGTAAGCAGCCTCCATTCATCTGGCTGTCCAATTTGCACCACCCATAGCCTGGTCACCTGAAGACAGTGCCTGAAATCACTCTTCTGTCCTGAACGAGAATCATGTAAACACTCACACAAAGGTTATTAGGTGATTGTACCCCTGTTCATCATCTGGTGTCAGGAATGTGGAGAATCCAGGCCACTGTTCAAGCATTGTAAATGACTTCACCATGATTGACAAGGTAATTTAAAGAGTGTCTAAATTCTGCCTTCTCCTGTTCAACTGGATAATGAGACATAACAATTTAATCTTTCTTTCCAAGTTGATGGTAATGTAGCTACAACACTTATCCATTTTTCCATCTCCACTGTACCTTCCTTTATGAGTTCTGAAGTCTGTTTCTCATTCTAAACTGGTGATAATATATTGTGTAAAGTAAAATGAGCTCAGAGATGGCAGGGCCTTTATAACTGTGTGTCTGTGAAATAATATGTCTCACTAAAAATAAAGCAGAGGGAAATTCTACCAGTTTGCTGCTGTGTTCTGTCCATATTACGAGAAATTCCCAGGTAGAATGTGTATAACCAGGTTCTCAAAGATTTGAGATTCTTTTTCTTAAATTTAAGACAATATCTTTATTAAAATGCAAATCTGAGAGTCTAATATACACCTAAAAATATGGGTGTGGTGGTTACAGGTGAAACCCTACTGTTCTTGGCTAGTTAGCTAATTGAATCATAAGCCCCAGATCACAGTGAAAGCCCTTAACTCAAGAAACAAGGTAGACATCTCTTACATAATAGATATTTGGCCTCTGCATGGATACACACACATGTACCCCCCACACACACTTGTACACACACATACAAACATAGACACAGATACACAACATAATTTTTAATTGAATACTGTTAGTCATTAAAGTCTATGTGCAAATCTGACCACAAAAAATGATATTTGGTGATGAACATCAGTCCTCAAATATATGAGTTTATTAAAAATCAGATCCCTCCATTTTCTTGCTAAAACATTATTTATGCATTTATGATGATGTGGATAGTACACAATAACTGCCATATGCCAGGCAAATACACTTCCACTGAGCTACACCTCCTAGCCCTAAGAAAACCGTTTAAATAAACCCAAAATAAATAAAAATATTTTATAAATATATATATATGTATATATATACATATACCCCTAGCTTTGAATTTACAAGCATATTTTCATTAGATAACTTTTCCCTATGTTGATCAGCACTGCTTTGCAAATTATATATTAACATTGAGGGATATCTTTGGCCATTCTTCAACTGAAAATGTTTAATTTTACCCCACTTTGATAGACTCCTTAATCAAAATGGCAAAAGTAAAAATACAGAAAGATCAATAATTATTTTCTTTTAGTAAGAAGTCAGCATATAAATCCACGTCACAAAGCACTGGTTTAATTTTCATCATTGTTATTTGGTGTTTAAGAACCAGGTGATACTAACTGTACTTGGTGCAATCTATCTATCTATCTGTCTATCTATCTATCCAATAACAAAGAAGAAGACAATAAGTTGAGAGGGAAAAAGGGACATGTGAGGAGCTGGTGCGGGACTAGAGCGAATGGGTGGAAATAATGTAAAGATAATATTGGAGAAATGGCTCAGTGATTAAGAGCACTGGCTGCTTGTCCAGAGGACTTGTGTTCTGTTCCTAGCACTCACACGGCAGCTAACAACTGTTTGTAACTACAGTTCCAGGGGATCTAATGCCCTCTTCTGGCCTCCATGGGCATTGCCTGGCAAGGGTGCATTTTGACTGTGGTGAGATGAAATTTCAATGTAATTTTGATTTGCATTTCCCTGATGGCTAATATTGATACTGAGCCTCTTTCATATATTTATTAGACATTTGTACTTACCTTTTATATATTTTTCTTGTTGGGTTAACTCGTTCTTTTTATTTATTTGCTTTTATTCTATGTGAATGAATGTCATGCCTGCATGTGTGTAAGTGCACGCATGTCATACATGGCCCACGAAAGACAGAAAAAGGCATTGGATCTCCTGAAACTGGAGTTACAGACGATTGTTAGTTTCCGTGTGGATGCTGGGATTCATACCCAGATTTTCCATAATAACAGCCAGTGCTCTTAACTACTAAGCCATCTCTCCAGTCCCAGGTTAATCACTTCTTAAATGCACAATAACAGAGAGATTCTTTTGTCCTTATGGAGAACTTAAGAGTTTAAAGTAATGTAACATGAGGATGAAAGTCATGGCTTGGATTAGGAAATGTCCATTCTGAGAGGTAGACTACTATATATATATGACATAATATGGAATTGCTGATGCCTGGAAATAATTAAATATGGAAAGCTTCTCTGTAATCTTTGCCTGTTCTTTCTTAGAACTCTTGTCCCCAGCATCCCAAGCTAAATACTACATTCCCTTCTGAAGAGCATTGCTTTAGTATGCTGCCCACGAACAGATGACTTGCAGCCACTACTTCCACCCTAGGCCACTGCCTGCATCTCACATCACGGCTATATGACCACCTTTGCTGCTGGTATTTCAAGATAAGGACACTGAAACTCAGAGGAGCTAAGTGACTTATGTGAGGCTACCAATAAAATCACACTGGAACAGATCTCCATCATATTAAGTCAGTTATATACTGTTAGCCACACTGGATTTTTCTATATTCTGAAAACAATAACATAATAATCTACACATATTTATGGTTTTGCAGTGCTGGATTTTTGTCCCTTGAAAGAGTTATTCAGAACCCCAGTGTTCACTCCAGGCAAAACCAAAGACCTCTGTGAAGCTCTTTGGTTTTGAGGGCCCTAGGGGAGCTCTGTGAGAAAGGTCTTGGTTAAAAATTGGATAATGCAAATTTAGGAATTACCTATAGCTTGCTGGAAAACTACAGACCAGAATCCCGAGCAATCAGTAAGTCCACCAAATGTAATCCAACTGTGGGGTTGAATATGGTAGTCCTAATACTACTTCTGGCTTTATTTATAGGTTTGAGTCCTATATCGGGAAGTAATTTCAGTCATTTTGTTCCTATATTGAGAAATAATTTTATTTTCAAAAAGGTGTTAGGCTTTATTCTCTGAGTACTCCCTTCAGGCCAATTCTAAACTCTTTACAAAATGTGTTTACATTTCCCTACCTTTGAAATTTTTATGGCCAGAACTGACCCTTATATGAAATGAGGAGAGGAACAATAAGTTTCATGTGCAAGTTAAGTTTTCATGTACTTAATCCTGTAATTATTGTGCCTTGAAAATGGAGTTAAGCCTTAGGTCACTGGCAAGCCCCTGTGCTATTTAATATATGGTTTCTACTGGGACTGTCAAGGCATTCCAAGAAGCTCAAGAGAGCTTGGATTTTCTGCACGCCTCCCCTGATGCCTCACACTGTGGCCTTTTAACATTTCTCCACCTTTTGTTCCTACAGTGCAGAAATAATTGCTTTTTCTGCCCAGCTTTTGGTTTCTGTGCTCCACTGTCTCTGCTGCTCATGTTAAACGAAGTGGTGCTTTGATTTGCAGAGTAGAGCAGTGAATTCATTTTCCAGGGGAGAAAGGAGGGCAGTTCCCTTGGTCTGGGGTCATGTTTACCACTTCAGGAGGTTTTTTTCCTAAGGGCTTTTCTCCACAAAGTTGGGGGATGTATATAGTCAAAAGTGAAACTGATCTTTTCTTTTTCCCCATTTTGCTGTTTCATTGTGCATATGGTTGTGTGGTGTGTGGTGGGCATGTTTGCATATTTGCAGAGCCATATGTATGCATGAGTGTGTGTGCCCATTTGTTTGAGTACATGTGGAGGGCTGATGTTCATGTCAGCTGTTTTCCTCAACTGCTGCCACCTTATATATTGAGGCATGATCTCTCCCGTGAACCATGTTCCCCTCTCCCCACACCCTCATTAGCACGTGGTATCATTTGTTCTCTTGATTTTAGCCAGTCTGACTGGAATAAGATGAAATATTAAAGAAGATTTGATTTGCTTTTCCCTAATTACTAAGAATGTTGAACACTTTTTAAAATGTTTCTTAGCCATTTTTATTTCTTTTTTAATGTTTTTTATTGAATCATTGTGTGTTTCATACAGAACATCTCAATCAATCTTAATCATCTTTAGACCCACTTCCCCACTGGACCTCCCCAACTGGAATCCATACATTCTTTCATCGGTGTTAAGGTCTATTGTGTCACATTAGTGTCCCCAAATGACCTCAGTGCAGGTTTATCCACTGAGGTCCAGTCAGCCTACTCAGAGTCCCTCTCTTAGGAAGAATAGCTCATCCTCACCAAACAGTAATTAGATGCCAATATTTCTTAAGCAAAGGTTGGGGGCTGCTACCCATTTCCCCAGTTGCATTCTGGGTTTCTGTCTGCTTGAGTTTATTTCTTCTTTTGAGAACTCTATGTTCATCTCCATAGCCCATCTTTTAACTGGATCATTTGTTTACTTTATTCTTTGTTTTTTTTGTGTGTTCTTTGTAGATTCTGGATATTACTCCTCTGTCAGATGTGTTGCTAATGAAGATTTTCTCCCATGTTGTGGTCTTCCTCGTCACTCAATCAGTTGTTTCTATGGCTGTACAGAAGCTTTTTAGTTTAATGATGGCCCACTTGTTAGTGATTGACCTATTCCTGAACAACTGATGTCCAATTTAGAAAGTCCTTTCCTGCGCCTATATCTTGTAGGGTACTCCTTATGTTTTCTTCTAACAGTTTCAGAGTTTCAGGTTTCACATTGAGGTCTTTGACCCATTTGGAGTTGACTTTTGTGCAATATGATAGATTAGGATCTAATTTCACTCTGGTACAGGTGGAGATTCAAAATTGCCAGCACTATTTGTTGAAGATGTCTTTCCTTCAGTGTGTATTCTTGGCATCTCTGTCAAGTATCATGTACTTGAAGTTGTGTGCATTCATGTTTGGGTCTTCTGCTTTGTTACATTAATCTACATTTCTGCTTTTGTGCCAATACCATACTTGTTTTATGACTATATAGCCCTACAATATAGTTGAGATCTGGTATGGTTATTCCCCCAGTCTGTTCTTTGTACTCAAGGCTGATTTGGCTATCTGGGGTCTTTTGTGATTCCATATGAATTTTAGAATTTTTTTCTAATTCTGTGAAGAATGACATGGAAATGTTGATTGGCATTGAATCTATAAATTGCTTTTGGTAGGCTGTTCATTTTCACAGTACTAATTATACCAGTTCATGAGCACAGAAGGTTTTTCCATCTCCCTGTGTCTTTCTCAATCTCTTTTGAGATTTAAATTTTTCATTGAATAGGTCTTTAATTGATTGGTTACTTTTATTCCTAAATATTTTATTTTTTGAGGCTATTGAGAATGAGAGTGTTCATATGAATTCTTTCTCTGACTACTTGATACTGGTATATAGAAAGGCTTGTGACTTTTCTAAATTTATTTTGCGTCTTGACACTTTTCTGAAGGTGTTGATCATTTCCAGAAGTTCTCTAGTGGAATTTTGGAGACCTCTTATGCATAATATCATCTTCAAGTAGAGATAATTTCACTTCTTCTTTTCCAATTTGGACCCCTTTAATTTCCTTGTGTTAATGCTCCAGCAAGAGTTTCAAAAATTATATTGAAAAGGAAAGGGGATAATGGACAGCTTTGCTGGTTCTTAATTTTAATATGAATACTTAGGATTTTTCTATATTAAGAATGATGTTGGCTGTGGGTTTGTTGCATATAGCTTTAATTATGATGAGATATTTTCCATCTAGTCCAATTTTCTCTAGGACTTTTATTATAAATGTATGCTGAATTTTGTCAAAGGCCCTTTCTGTCTGGTGGCTGTTGTGATGTTTTCCCTTTGATCTTTGATTTTGTTGATTTGGATTTGCTCTTTCTTCTTGTTAAATAGGCTAAGACTCTGTGCATCTTGTTTATCTATTCAAAGAATCAGCTCTTAGATTTATTGATTCTTTGTATTGCTTTCTTTGATTCTATTTCATTGATTTGTGCTCTCATTTTTATTATTTCTTCTCATCTCTTGGGTTTGAGTTTCATTTATTCTTGCTCTTCCAGATTCCTGAATTGTATCATGAAGTCATTTATTTGCCCTACGATTTTTAGTGTAGGCATGTAGAGCTATAAAACTTTCTCTTAGGACTGCTTTTAATATATCCCAGAAGTTTCATTGCGCTGTGTTATCATTTTCAGTTAGTTCCAGAAATATTTTTATTTCTTTCTCCATTTCTCCTTTGACTCATTCATCATTCAGGAGTGTGTTCTTTAATCTCTGTGAGTTCATGTAGTTAGTAGAGCTTCTTTTTTGCTATTGATTTTAAGTTTTATTGCATTGTGGTTCAATAGAACATGACATTATTTTAATTTTTTAGATTTCTTAAAGTATGTTTTGTGCCCTAGTATGCGGTCTTTGTTAGAGAAACTTCCATGGGCTTCTGAATAGAATATGCATTCCTTGGAGTTTAGGTGGAATATTCTGTAGATGTCTGTTCGGTCAATTTGCTGTATGATATTTAATTGAATGTTTCTATATTCTTTGTCTAGATGATCTTTCTATTTGAGCTAGTGGGGTACTGAAGTCACCTACTATTATTAAGTTATTAATCTCTGTCTTAAAGTCCAGTAATAATGTTTATATGAAACTGGGTGCACCAGAGTTTAGTGCATACATGTTTATGATTGATATGCCTTCTTGCTCAATTGTTCCTTTGATCAGAATGTAGTGATATTCTTTATGTCTTCTGATTAATTTTAGTTTGAATTTATTTTGTCCCATATTAGAATAGCAACTCCTGCTTATTTCTTAGTGCCATTTGTTTGGTACTTTTCTTTTTTATCCTTTCACCCTAAACTGGTGCCTAGCCTTGGAGGTAAGATGAGATTCTTGTACACAGCAAATATATGGATGATGGATTTTGCTTCTAAATCCATTCAACTACCTTGTGTCCTTTGATTGTGTAGCTGAGGTCATTGCTATTTAGGGCTATTATTGAAAGATATGTATTGATTACTGTTATTTTATTTGCTATTTGTGTTCTTATCATGTGTTTCCATACTTTATACTATCAATTGTTTTCTTTCTGTAACCTTTTGAGCATGGTCATTCCTTTTTTCAGTCCCTTGGATTGCTTCAATATTCTCTGTAGGACTGGTTTGGTGAATATGAATTCTTTATGTCTATTAGTATCATGAAAGATTTTTCTTCCCCTTTGACTACAATAGACAATTCTTCTGAGTAAAGTATTCTGGGCTGGCATATATGGTCACTTAGAACTTGGAATACTTTGTCCTAAGCTATCTAGCTCTCATAGTTTTCACTGAAAAGTCAGCTATAATTCTGATGGGGTTTTCCTTTATTTGTGACTTGTTTTTCTCTTGTAGCTTTCAGTATTCTCTCTTCATTCTCTACATTAGTGTTGTCACTATGATATGCCATGTGAAGTTTCTGTTCTGGTCTTGTTTAATTTGTGTTCTATGTGCTTCCTGTATCTGTATCTGTATATCTTTCCTTAATTTTGGAAAGTTTTCTTCTATAATCCTGTTGAAAATCTGGTCAACACCATTGATCTGACATTCATTTCCTTTTTGTATGGCTATAATGCATAGATTTATTATATTCATGAGGTCCTATGTTTCCTGCATAATCCATTCCTGTTTCTTTTTTAAGTGTTTTCATATTTTTTGCTTGAGTGATCCAGTTCTTCACCTTTGTCATTCAGTCTTGATATTCTGTTTTCCATTTCAGTCACTCTGCTTCTGAGTGTTTTTCCTGTCATTTAAAATTGACTTAATTTTAATTGACTTAATGAGTTTTTTAAATTCCATCTTCATTTCTCCTTGAGTTCTCATCTATATTTGTATCTTGGTTTTTAATTCATTTTTAAATCTTAAGCTGTCTTTGTCCTTTCATCCATCCATATATTCATATTTTCTTCAGCTACACTGAGGAATCAATTCCTATCTTCTTTGAGTACTTTGAGTTGGTTGTGTGTTCTTTAAAGTCACTGAATTCTTTGATCATGTTTATGATTGTTCTTTTTGTCCTGTAGTTCCTCTGGGTAGTTTTAATTATAGTATATTTCTGTAGGAATAGTGGGTCGGGGGGGATTTATTATTTTGGTTTTTCATATTATTTGTGTTTTGTGTTGTGGTTTTGGCATATGGATTTTTGTTGTTGTTGTGTGACTGATATGAAATTCTAGCCTGTTTTTCTTTAGTTGAAGTTTAGTTCTGCTTATTTTGTTGATGTAGCTTGGTTGCTTTCTGATTGTATATGAATAGTTAGTTGGTCTGTGCTTTGGGTTCTCACTTATGATTTTTTATTGGCAAGACATGATGGATTCAAGCTAGCTTGTCAGGAGCTCTCCAGCAAGGCAAATGAGCCTAGGCCTAATTTGGGAGTTTGGTGATGCAGTGGAAGGTTTCAGGCAATTTAGTCCAGGGCTCTCAGGTAGTAGGTGCAGGAGAAAAGCCTAGGACCAAGGAAGGGATGGGGACAGAATGTGGAGTAATAGCTAAGTACTTGTGAGCCCTGGAGCAGGGAGAATGGAGCTGGTCCCAGAGCAGGGGAATCAAAACCCAGTGGGTGGGATCTTGTTTATTAGGCTAGCCTGGAGGTCTCAGAAGGGGCAAACAGGAGGGGGCCTAGGCCCAAGGTGAGTGTGATCAACTTTTGTATTTTAAATTTTCATTAAAATATGCTGAGGTGTTTGGGGGTTTTGTTCTTATTTATCATCTTAATAATTCTCTGAGTCCCATCTCCGGTTTAAGATATGTTTTTCTTTTTCTCCATTAATGATGGAGAATTCTCTCTCATGTCTCTGCCTCTCTTTTCCAAACAATGTAGCCTTTTATTACTTTTTCTTAGACTTCCTGTGTCTCTTTTACTTGTTGCTAGTTAATCTTCTGCTCCCCAGGTTCCAGGCATTTTTATGATAATCTTCATCTTTTTCCCTTTTCATAACACTTATGAGATGGTCTTGAAATCTGACCAACAGCTCTATCATTTGTTCTTCTACATTCATATTCTGTGGTTCTCATACCTGTATCTATCATGATTTATGACTACATAGTTGAGCATGATGTATTGATGGGACTTAGGATTTGTTACTGTGCCTTTCACCCTCCCATTGAATCTATTCCTTTGTTTTGATTCTTGATCCATTCCTCTCTGTAATTCTGCAGCCATGACTTGTTTTTCAGTGTGCTCTCTTTTGAGTGACTGAACCACTACTTATTTTAGTGTAATGCTGTATGCTATTCAAGGACAGGATTCTCACCTATGAACTGAGTGGCCTCTCAAGGATTATCTCACAATACTAGAGCAATTCTTGATTGCCATAGCTAAGTAAATGAAGAAGCTTTTGACACCTGGTAAGTGAGAACCAAGGGTACTGCTCAACATTATACACTGCATACAGCAGTCCACATAAAGAACATGAAGCTAACAGTTGTCTGGGCCTGAATGTAACTACTGCTAAGGGTGCCTTAACTAGGAGTCTCTGCTGTTCTAATTGCTGCACAGGGTTTAGCCCCAGGAATAAAAGTACCCAGCAGTGCAGAATCAAGGTCAACCACTTTCTCTATCTGGTATTGTACCAGGCATCGCACCAGGCAGGACTTTATTGTCTGAATATGATCTCTTGAGATTTAGACCAGTGCTGTATTGGAAGACGTGTGAACAGAAGAGAAAATGTCCAAGGGGTACACAAATCTCTCAAATCTAAATATGAAAGGGGAGTTCTTTCTACTAATTTTCTCCATATTGCCTTGACAGCCTGGCCCCTGTTTAAGGAGAAAGTCCCATCACTTGCAAAACAGAGGTAGTCTGATGAACTAGTTCTCTGTGAATGGAATACAGGAAGGAAGCAACATCTCACACTTTGAGAGCTTCGCAGGATATGCCAGTCACTTAAAAAGTATTACAGTAACTGAGTACTTTATAAAAACTGAGACATTGAAGCATTTCTGTAACATCTACTCATTAATGGATGATGTAATAGATTTTTGTAAGCCTTGATGGCATAAGATATTTATGACTTTCTTTTTACCCCTCTCTTGAACAGAAAATTATTTTTCTCCACGCTCTGGCAGTTACTATATATATATATATATATACATATATATATATATATATATAATCTAGATAAGAAATAACAAATGTCTTCTCCCCTTTCTCATTTCTACTGGATACTGTTCAGCATCATGGGTCCTTTCTGCTATCTCAGTAACCAGAATCTCATTCCTAGCTACTAATAACATTAATCAAAGTCATCTTTTTTGACAGTTAAATAAATGGATTTTCCTTTATGCACACAAGGACAATATAGACAGTGTGGGGAGAGAGGATATTTATCACAGTGATATGTTTGTGTTATCACATTGCTGTTACTCAGACATTGATCCAGAGAAAGGCGACCACTGAGGACACCAAGATGCTGTGATGGTCGCAGAGACGAAGAAAGTAGCTTGTAGAAATCCAAAGTGGCTTTTATGGTCCACTTCCTACATTATCTTTAGAGATTCCATACATTATTTATGCCCAGAATGCAGACTTAACATGAATAATACTTTCTCATGACAAACCAGTTTTTCACATGTGTGTACAATACATAAACCAAATAAAGCATTTTAGAAAACAAATCTAACACAACCTTAAGCTCAATTTCTTAAAACAAGGTTTGTATATATTCAAGAGCTGGAGGGGATAAATGGGTTTATTTTTAAATCTATGTTTGTATCTATTAATTTTACCTCTTTAGTGACTTGGCATATAGCAATTTTCCATCTCATTGAGACCCAATGGCAAAGTAAAACCAATTATTTATCAAGTGCTTGAAATAAACAATACATGCAAACATGCTTGCAGACTTTATTTCAGCATAAATGTTGCTGATCAGAAAGAAAAAATAAATTTGGTAAAAACTCCACAAAAATATATCATTAAGTGCTCAAGAGTAACCTGAATCACATATACTCAATTAAACGTTATAGATTTCAATAAAGTATATTTTAAAACAAAACAAACATTTTTGCCTTCCTCAGGGATATGAGCAACTTTTCTAGTCACTCAGCAAAAACACATCACAGAAGCAGCTTAAAGGAGGAAGGATTTATTTTGGCTCATGGATTCAAAGGGAACAGTCCACCATAGGGAAATCACAGCACTGGGAGTGTGTCCTATCTTGGCCAAAAGGCCCCTCCCTGAGAGTACAATGGGAGTTGGGCCAAGCTACAACCCGCTAAAGCCAAGTCCTCGTGACATATCTGTGCCAGTGAAAGCCCAAACTGCAAAGGTTCCACAACCTCCCAAAACACCACCACCAGGTGGAGACCAAATGCATACAGATGAACCTTTGGGGCACAGTTCACACAGACAATACAAAACCAAATTCACACGAATCAATTGCTTCCTATTTCACATTTTCCCTTCTGGCTGTTTATTTCAGTTCAGAAGGCCAAAAAAACCACACTCTCAAGACAAATATGACTTAACACATTTTGTGGATTTTTATGTGAATAAAGTATTATTGGAATACAGTTATGTCCATTTGTTGATGAATTATGTATCTATGCATGTCTGTGTCTGTGCATGTGTATGAACACGTACTTGACTTTGGAGACCAGTGGATACCATAAGATATCTTCCTTGATTGCCCTTCACTTTATTTTTTTAAAAAACTATTAGTTCTCTCATTTAATCTGGAGGTCACAGACTTGGCTAGCCTGCTTCTCCTCCTAGCCCCAGGAATCCTTCTGTTTCTGTTGCCCTTGCACTGGGATTGCAGGTGTACCACCATGCCCCAGCTTTTTATGTGATTACTTGGAATCTAAATTCTGGTCTTCATGCTTGTGCAGCAAGCACTTTACCAACTGAACTATCTCCCCAGCCCCCATGGCTTCTTTTACACAACCATGTCAAAATTCAGACCATCATATTCACAAAACCCAACAACACCTTTACTATCTGGACCTTTACAGAAAAAGTTTGTCAGTCTGTGTCATGTGCTTTAAATAAAAGAGCACACAATGAAATTGCCATTATATCTGTCAATGATACTTTAGTTTCTGAGAATAGGGACATCTTCCCTAAGAGAGTTAGCCTGTGCAGGGATTGTCTCCAAATTTCCTAAGGGGTGAACCCATTCTTCTCTCTTATTGCTATCTGGTGGAATGGTTAGCTTTCTCTACCCTTGTAGCTAGTTACAAAAGCTTAGAACTGACAGGCTGAAGAGATAGCTCCATGGTTAAGAGTGCTTGCTTCCTCTTTTAGAGGACCCAAATTTGGTTCTCAGTACTCATGTCAAGCAGCTCACAACTGCTTATGATTCCAGGTCCAGGGCATTTAGCACCCTCTTCTGGCCTCCATGCGTACTGCACATTCATGTGTATGTACCCAACCAAAGACACACACACACACACACACACACACACACACACTCCTAAATAAAACAGTTTTTAAAGTTTCCAGGTGATCTTGCATGTTCCTTATTCTAGCATTCTGGAAATCACTATCACAAATAGCCCTATCATTTTAATCTCAGACCAGCAATACTGATTTATGCTTTTGTTAGCAAAATAAGAACTTCACTTAGGATGAATATTAAATAGCTGCCATCAAATAAAGATGTTTCCAGCTAACCTTTTGTAAGAATGTTGTAGAAATAGATACAGTCTTGATGTACTAGGGAATGGCTGGGTACATTGCAAAAGGTATACATTTTTCAAAAGTTTTCTTTTTATCACTCCTCTGCAGATCCTGGGAACAATGGATTTAGCATACCACTAGTGTTTCTATACTAAGCATTTTTAATTGGTACTGTTAGTTCTTCTATAATTAACAAGTTTTTGAGATGTGTTTGTAAATTCCCAGAAATAGTGGGCTTCATTAAGGATATTTTTATTGATTTTCAATTTTTGCTTTGTGATTTTTTTAAATGTATTTTTAATGTATTTGGTTTCTACACGAGTATTTTCATTTTTCTAGAGAGTATTTCTCTTCTAAATTTATTTTTTTAATGTATGTTTTTTCTTACAATACATCTTAACCATATTTAGACCCCCTCCTCTATCTGTATCCCCCATAGCCCACCCACAGGATTTCATGCATTCTGTCATACATGTTAAGGCCTATTGAGTCATGTGTGTGTGCCCAGATCTCCCTCGGCATGAGTTCACCCACTGAAACCTGTTCAGCCTGTCTAACGTCACTCCCTGAAAGATCAACTCTCTATTGACAGTTGAGTCAGTTGTCTTTTCTCTATGCCCAGGTGAATACCACTTCATATTGCTGTTTCTTTTTGATATATGTGTTGTTTGATAGTTTTTAGTTAGGTACCGAATAGTTTTTACTAAAATAATTTGTGCATTGAATGCTACATGGTAGAAAGTATTGCTAATATGTATTTTTAGGGAGTGTTCTCCATGATTGTGTTTTCATTGTATTATTTTTGTATAATAGACTTGTATAAGGTAAATTGAATTATACCTATTTTAATGTAATTACTAACTTTTCAGGCCTTATTTACACAGTTTTATGATGTGTGTCAAAGATTATACATATTTAGCTCTTTCCTTTTATGTCTCTTCTCCCTTTTGTGATGAATACTGATTACCAATTTGAAATGCTCTAGAATCACAAGGAGACAAGTCTCTAGACATACCTGGAAGTAATTACCTAGATTAGATTAATTAAGGTGGAAAATCCATACTAAATGCTGCTGGTACTATTTCCTGAACTGGGGTCCCAGATTGAATAAAAAGGAGAAAGTGAGATGAGCACCAGTATTAGGTGCTCCTTATTAGGGCTGAAATGTGTCCAGAGGCCTCACACACCTGCTGGCTTGACATCCTCCATTATGGATTATATCATCAAAGTGTGAGCAAAAATAAACCTTTTGTTCCTTGTTTCTGCCAGTTATTCTACCACAGCAACAAGACTAATAAAGCCTTATTTAATCTATTTTTAGTTTCCTATTATTTTGCCTCACATTTGGCTATCTATCATATCTCTATGTTGGTTGTTTTAATTACTATATACACTAAACATTAATTTAGCTAATGAAATCTGAAGTTTGCCTATAATTATATTTTTCCTTAATACATGACATTTATATCTTGTTCTTATTGCAAGGTTTCCTCTTCCATCAGAAAGGTCTGTGAGCACATCTGCAAAACATTTTCTTTATTTCTAACTAATGTTAAGAGGGTCCAAAACATTGAGGGCAGTGACTTTCCTAGATAGATGGGCTTGGACTACATAAGAAATGGATCTGAGCAAGCAAGAGAGAAGCAAGCCAGTAAGAAGCATTATTCCATGGTTTCTGCTTCAGTTAGAATGTAACCTATAAGAGAAATAAATGCTTTCATCCACAAGTTACTATTGGTCAGTGTTTTGGGAATGTAATATGACAGCACCTCAGATCAGCCTCCAGATCCCAATGTTCCTCTTTCATGTTTTCTATACAAACACCTTTTCTTTTGTTCTGTCTGTTCTAGTGCTGCACCAAAGTATTTGAAGACCTTTCCAAGAAATAATTTTGTTATAAAAGACTTTTATACATCTCAGTGAGCATTATGAAGTCATTGTTTCTGCAAACACAATCTTCCATAAGAGGTAGAGTAAAAAATTATGTGATAAATTGTAAAGAGTGACACAGCTATGGAGAATGAGGAAAGTTTTTATGGAAGATCTGTGAGAGAAGGGGTTAGACCTCTCAATAAAAGAAATTTTGAAAAGGTATCTTGCTGTGAACTTAGCACCAGAAGATTACGTTTGTGACACAAGCAAAAATGGGTATTTCTCATGATGTAGGTCAAAGAACAATGAAGCATTTGATGGGCAAATGACAGGTGAGAATAAAGAATCTCAGCACAGGCATTATAGATGCTCTCTGTCTGGGACAAAAGCAAGAATAATTGGAGCAGATGCAATGTTCATTGAAGATTGACAAAGGTAAAGCATGAGTTCACATATCAAAAAGCATGTCATAATCTAGGTAAAAGAAAGGAAGGAATTTCTGAATTATAAGAATAAGAAGTGTCAGGTGGGCATGATGACTCATACCTGTAATCCCAGCACTTGGGAGTTAAGGGCAGGAGGATCAAGAGCTCAAGGTAATCCTCAACTACATAGGGAGTTTTGAGATTAGCCTAATCTACATGAGATTCTGTCTCAAAAAGAGTCATAATGCAAAAAGAATAAAAAGAATTAACTAGCATCCAAGCGAATCTGTGCGTTTTGTTCCTAAGAAATAAGGAACAAGCTAATTGCATATATTTCCACTTAAATATTAAATTTCTAAAGACAAAGGATAAACACTCAAACTTGGGAGTGAAAAATGGTACTTTAAGCCTTGAATTTCATAGTCAATGTTTCAGTCAAATATGAAGGCAAAATAAATTCATTCTCATGCATGCAAACACAGAGACAATACCCAGAAGCTCTTTATAAAAACAAAAAATTCTCAAAGATGGGCTCTAGCCAATAGAAATTACCCAAACTGATAAAAAGAAGCTCAGTAATTTATGAGTTTTCATCCAAGTTAGACATATAATCATGACGAAATCACACACTGGACTATTTTAAGCACCTGGCTAATAGGATAAAGCAAAGAGAAAGAGAAAAAGAATACTACTAAATTCTGGAATTAGAGAGGCTGTGTACCAGAGAAATCTAACAGTGAAGCAACCCAGAGTCCTCAAATGCTGTAACTTCTTTATCTGTATTCCTTTCTCAAGGGGCCCCCTTTCTGTGACTTTATATGCAAGGTGTCGTGTAGTGACATATCATCACCCTCAAACATTCAAGCACACACCTCCCTTGATCCCAAGACACTGAAAATTTTTTCCTGTGTGTGCTGGATAGATTTAATTGTCAACTTGACACTCCTGGGTAAAGGGAGTCCTCATTAGGGAATTGCCTCCAATGGACTGGCCTGTGGCCATGTCTGTGGGGTATTTTCTTGATTATTGAGTGATGTGGGAAGGCCCAGCCCACCATAGTCAGTACCAGCCCTGGGCAGGTTTCTTATTGTATAAGAAAGAAAGCTGAGCATTGGCCAGGAGCCAAAGCAGCATTCATCCATGGCCTGTACTCCATTTCCTGCTTCCAGTTCCTGCCCTGAGTTCCTTCCTTGGGCTTCCTCAGTAATGAACTGTGGTCTGGGAGATATAAGCCAAATAAACCCTTTCTCCCCAAGTTGGTATTGGTCAGAGTGTTGTGTCACAGCAATTAAATGCAAACTAGAACACTGTGCTAGGTGATCATCACAAAGAGTGGTACTGTGACCCCTGTAGATGCACAACCTGGATACCCAAGTAGAAGCCCTCTGTGTTCAGAAGTATATCCCAATGAGTCCTGCATAAAGAGGAAGACAGATTAAATAAGAACTTGTAAGTAACATGCATGAATAGATAAATTTTGCTGCTTTGTCATTTAACAGAAAGACTAAACTTTGTTCCAAAGAAGTCATATGGAAATATAAGAAATTCATTAAGTACACACAGAACCATAGAAAACAAGAAAATGGGCATAGTATCCAGCATTTAGAGGTCAAGGTTGGTCTTACAGGTAAGAAGGGTAAGAATAAGACAATAGGTATAGGTCCTTGAATCCGGAGTTCAGTGGCAGGAAGCTGAACCTTTCTCATCTGATTGCATCTTTACACTTAGAACTCTGTGGGATGGTCTACTTGAAGTTGGTTATGGCATATGTGATAAAGGAGAGAGATGAAAAGCTGGAAGACAACAAGGCTATAGGAGACAATGTGGGAAAGCTGATCATAGAGCAGATGGAGCTCTTGAATACCCTACAGAGTTGGCATAAATAATCCCCAAAGGAATCCCAGAATGCTCTACTTTACAGATACAGGCTTGCATTAAAGGAAAGAGCCAGTACTGAAACACAGCCAGCCCCTTTTTGTACCCTGCTTCAAAAGATCCCGTCAACGGTTAATAGAATATATATTTTTATATTTTTTGTGTGTCAGTGTAAGTGCACCCATATTGTACAATGCCCACAGAAGTCAGGAGAGGGCATCCGATCCCCTGGAACTGGCATTAGGAACAGTTGTTAGCCACCACGTTGGTGCTGGGAACTAAACCCGAGTCCTCTGCAAGAGCAGCCAGTACTCGTAAAGTGCTGAGCCATCTCTCCAGCCCAGGGTATATTTTTTAAATTGTGCCTATATTGAGATATACTAGTGATTTCGTGTAATATTCCCTAAATGTAGCACATTCCAAGAGGAAATCAGTAGAGCTAAAAGAAGACTGAGCACTCAGAAGTGTGTGGAGCTCAAAGTGATTAGAGTTAATAGGCTATTCACCATCCCTGCCTTCTTTGCCAGGCTCAGACCCTCCAGGCTGCTGTGCCTCCTCACACTTTGGCTGCATATCCAGATCGTTAGACAATAACTGGGATGAGCTGCCCTGCCCCCTCAGGTCTGCACACATTAACCAATAGCGATATTTAAACAGGTTTCAGGGAGCAATGATAGACTATGGAGTAGCACTTATGTAACCAGCCCTTGAGAAGATAAGAAGCAGCCAGATGTAATTCCAAACAGACATTTCTTCATCGTTGGATCCATGTGCATTGATGTTTAATTTTTTCTAATGGGTGACAAGAGAGACATGAAGGGATTATGATATACACCTCTGAATGTCCCAAGCAAAACAACAGATTCTCAAAATAAACTCTAATATTTTTCTCTACAAAACTGGGTGATTTATCAAATAACTCACTGATGTATGAATTTGTACAGAAGTGAGCACAAGCCTTCTAACCTCTATGAGGTAATGGTAAAGCCAAGCGAAACTGCTGTCCATACTTGTTGTACATTTTTAATTTAATGAGGGAAAGGTTAGAAAAATATAGTAACATCAATTGAGAAGGGAGAATAATGAGTTGCTTGATAAGAAAATCCCAGAACCCTCAATGTAGTGTTAATTAGTATTTTCTGACATTGTAGGTCTCTAGGTCAAATTCTGTTAGAGAAGATGGAAAAATAAGGTATGCCCCAGGCAACCAGCATTGGAGCCTGGGATTCTCTGGGTCCTGAAAAGCTGAGTGCATGTGCTGGATGGTATAAAGAACCTTATCACACAAGACAAATATTTTCCTGATCTTACGTGCTTCTATGTTGATCTCAAAATTCTGAACTCAAGGCATAGCAAGTAAGAAAGAAAATAAATTGAGAACCAAGATGGCAGCAACATGGCTGGGGGCGTCAGAGCAATAGTAGCAAGAAATTCAAGTCCTCAAATAACTATTGCCTAGACTTGCTGCACAAAAGCCAACATGCTCTTTCTTAGAGCAAAGATGGCATAATGAGGTGTGCCCTGGGCATCCAGTCTCAGAACCCAGGGTTCACTGGCTATGAAAACAGTAAGGGCATGTGCAGACTGTGTGAGGAACCTTAGCGTACAGGACAAATCAAGTTTCTGATCTTAAGATCTTCTATGTTGATCTCAACATTCTGAACTCTGGACTTGGCATATAAGAAAGAAAATAACTCACTTGTTCCTTCCCCCCAAGGAGGAAGATTTGAAAACAGAGGACACCAAAAAAAGGTACCAATCCTTGACCATGACAAAGAAAATCTCTCTCCAAAAGCAAATATTGGTTTTCTCTACTCTTGATGTTACTATAGTAAGAAATTCAAACCAGCAAGTAATTGTTGCTTCTGTTTGCTACACAGAAAACAAATACTCTTTCTTGAACACAGATATAATCATTTGGAGCTGGAAATGGAAACAGGGAAAAACTAGGAACAAGCATAATTCAAATTATGACCCCTCCCATGAGCCTGGAGCTGTGGTTGTCTCCCATGAATCTGGAACTGTGATCTCCTCCCGTGAGCTGGAGTTGTAGTCTTCTCTTATGAGCCTGAAGTTGTGGTGGGGTGTTGGAAGAACAGATTGGAAGATGGAGGACTTCCTGATATTGGATAGCAGTTTCAGCCTTCTCTGAGTATACGAATTTCCAATAACCTCTTCCCCTGAGGTCTCAGGTTAAGTATGGCAGTGGCTTTGCTTGTGCTTGACTTATGCTGGAGACAAGGGACGTTTTTTGTCATTTGTACTTTCTAGCCTTATGAGGACTGATTCTCCCACCTCTCTTTACAGTGAGCTACGGTCTTGACTCCACACGCGGTCCTGGGCACCCAGGCCTTAATGTTGGACTTCTTCCATTCCCAGGCACGAAGAGGTTTTCCATCATTTTTCTACTCTTCTAAAGCCCCAGTGTGCCTTCACCTGTGCAATACTGGAAATGTAAAACACCTAACTGAATCTCTAGAGATAAAATCACAGTCTGGGAAGTTCAAATACCAAAGAAAGTGTTTTGGATGTCTTCACTATAAAGAAATTAATTTTTGAAGATAGAGACATGCTCAACTTGTTTAAATATTACACAATGTGTCTAAACATCACATGATTCTTCACAGATGTGTACAAAACTTTCGTTTTGATAATAACAAGCATTTTGTTTTAATAAGAAATGTAAAATGTAGCACTAAAGAAAACATTTATTATTGTGGCTCACAGTTCTGGAGCTTCCAGTTGATATTCAGAAGATCCCATTGCTTTGTGCATATCAGAGCTGGGTGGCATGGTGGGGCAATACCATTCACCTCATGACCAGCAAGAAAAAGAGAAAAAAGCCACAGTCCCATGGTCGACTTCAGTATATGCTCCCAGTAATGTAATTTTTGCCCACCATGTCCCCCCTCTTAAAGCCCACTTCCTCACACCACCACCACCCTTGGGACCAAGCCTTTATCTGTGGGCTAAAGGAGAGAATCCTAGATTCTTGTTTCATGCCACACCTGCATAAACTTGCACAGATACATCCAGATATGCAGTGGTATGACGTCTCAGTCACAAACTTGTCTGGTAGCCGCAGCTCCGAAGGAACAGGATTTTCGTGTGTGTGTGTGTGTGTGTGTGTGTGTGTGTGTGTTTCTGTTTGTGTGTTCCTCTCCTATTTTCTAAACCCATCCTTAAAAATTTGTCTCTGCACCTGAATTTGCACTTCAAATCTTGTCACAGAGGTGTAGGTGTTGTTTTCTGTGCCTAGAAGACACATTTTCTAGACTGAACTCATTCTCAACTCTCAGTTTTTAAGCCACCTCTTCCAGCCAGGCTCCTTTAAAACTACAAAGCTGGTGACTTCTTAGTGGTCTTGCTAAGAACATGTTTCATCTTTTTATTGAATATATATTTGCCATTTCTATTCAAATCTTACTTATATAGTTCCATTTCATAGCAGAGAATGGATCTTCTTTGTGATTTGAAACTTATACGTCCCACAGCATGTCAAGCAGACACTGAATTACAATAGCATTGCATCCTAATTATTGACTTGCCCATCAAAAGCAGATTCACCTCTATGATCTTGTTACCTTCTTTGGCAGGATTTGACGCCTTGTCTGCACAGAAATGAATCTTCCTCTTCCAGCATTGCAAATTGGAAATTCCACAGAGAGAAATGATTTATATTCCATTAAACACTATTCGCCTCTTAAATACTGATGGTCTTAAGAAAGTCTATGTCATGTTATTTGCATATTTTATCAGAATTTTTTCTAAGGCCTGGTCCCATGGAGCCCTGGCTGGCCTGGGCTCTCTGTGTACCTGAGGATGATCTTAAACTCCTGAACCTCCTGTCTCCACTTCCCAAGTCCTGAAATTATAGGTGTGTGCCAACACACCGGGTTTATGCGATGCTGGAAATTGAACCCAGGACATCACGCATACTAAGCAAGCACTCATAACTGAGCTACAGCCCCATGCCATGTCTTTTTTCAAGGACTAAAGGACATATGGAATAGAAATATCAACAACTGTTTCCTAGTGGAAAATAAAAAGCCCTAAATAGGACAAAAAAGTGAAGATGGAAGGAACTAGTCGCAAATCATTGATATGACTTCCTAACACCCAGTACTGGTTCTACAGGTGACAATGGTATTTTAGAAGATCTTTTGAAGGAGCACATACATTCAAAGCCTAACACCATTGTTAGCTGATCCACTATTGAAGGGTGTACTTCTGGAAGACCATTGTCCCCTGGTTGCTAAATGCAAAAAATGACCCATTTAACTGTACCTCTGAAAAAAGTATCTTGGTTCAGATTTTCCTCAGCCAGTTTCTTCCCATTCAAATTCAAATTAGGACTTCATGTAGACTCTCCTTGGCTTAACATCTGGTTGTTGTTTGGTGTCCCAGTTCTTCAGGAATCCCAGTTCTGGATCACTTCCATCTACTGTATTGCATGGGCTCCGGTCATGCCTAGATACTTATTCTCAGCCTCAGCCTTGTGTTCCTCTCTAAACTACTAATTACAGTTCAGTATGTTCCTACATGCCCCATAAGCAATCCTTCCCTATCATCTCCCTGGAACTAAACAAATCATTCTTCAGTCATTCTCCTTCAAGGCATTCCTGATGACATGTCTATCTTGTCATTCAGTATGGACAGTCATCGCTGTTCATTTTCCCTTCATCCACTCCTCTACTCCAATGGATCAGAAACCTCATAATTTTCCTGGATATATTTCATCTGTGTATCTGTCTATTTATCTGTCTCTCTGTCTATCTGAGAAAGTTTGTATGTATGTGTGGATACTAAGGCCATAGGACGGTCTCAAGTGTAATTCCTCAGAAGCCATTCACCTTGATTTTTGAGACAGGGACCTGAGGCTTAGCTGGTTTTCCTGGGGCCCCCAGGGAGCCACCTATCTCTGCCTCTCCAGCTCTGGGATTACAAGCGTGTCCCACCACAAACAAATTCTTATGTGGGGTTATAGGAATGGAACTCAAGTCCTCATTCTTATTCAGCAAGCACTTTACCGAACGTGCTATCACCTCAGCCTCTTTGAATATACTCCTTTATTATCCATGTCAGACACACACAAGGACAGTGCTTTGCATTCCTTCATTGCATAATTGGAAATGGCTCCTCTCTATTGATTTCCATGACCTCCAGTGTCTTTTCCACCCTCCATACAGCTGCAGACTGTTCTTTCTGGAGCTGAAATCTGGTCCTACTGTGCCACTATTTAATGTCCCACAGTGACTCTGCTTTTTCTCTAGTAGAAAGCCAAGCAACATACCATGATAGAACAGCATGAAGATATATATGTATAGCCAACTTCTCATTGAAGGGACCATAACAGACATGAACCACGTCTCTAGAATCCATCAATGATTCTACACTAAGCTGACACTTCTCACAAACAGTGATGAAACTAAGTGGCAATGTTAAATATACCTTGTAAGATATGGGTTCCTCCATCAGAGCACTTCACCTTAAGAACTTTAGGACTCCAAATGGCTCAAATGAACATGCCTGAAAGTTGACAGGTATCTACAGATGTGTACTCTGGATTCTTTCTCCTTCCCTCCAAGTCATATATATTATAATCAGAATCACCCACTGTTCTCTTCTTTCTTCCCAATTTTTTTTCACCTAGCTGTTTGCCATAAATAAATTATTGGGAGATTAATACACAAATCATTCATTCCTCTCTGAGCCCATTATATCTTCTTTAAGAAGTTGCACTCACACAGAGAGATATATTAACTGAGAGTATACACAGGGAGATGCTACTGATAGAAGACAGTGGCTCTAGTTGTGTGATTTCTCTAGTGTGTTTCATGCCTGTGATATAGAGCTGTCTGATGCTAATTACCTAGAATTTGTGTATTCAATGGTGTTTTAATCTGAGTCAACAGGTTTTTGTCTTCTATTTTTGTACTTAGAGAGAATGAAAATATAAGATAGAGGACCACAAGAAACACATTGTTCTGAGTCCATTTGAACTGTCATAACTGTTTATTGCTTCTATGCAGACTCTTCATATTACCTTGAAAGTGACTCATGACTGTCCCTGAGTGATGGTATGGTCACATTCCATCATACTTAGGCTATCAGAACAAAAGACAAAAAAAATTAAGGTTGATGTTTGTATTGCTTCCTAAACTACTCTGATTATAAAGAAAAGATTGACATTCATTAGCATCCTAGTCTGTCATAAAATCTATATCATAGCTTAAAATATCACAGGGAAAATACATAGGCAAGAAAATTGAACACAAATGAATAATACTGTTTGTCGTGGCCTTTCAAAACAATACTAAAATAGATACTTCAAATGCAAGAACAAAAATACAAATGTTGTGCAAATATTCATTTGGTATGTAAGTCTTTGAAACCACTTCTGTCTTACATAGGAATGGTCTCACAGTTGAGCCAAGTTGCTACATAACTTTAGAATAATAAATGATTAAATAGAGGCAGTAATTCTTCTCAGATCCTTTGACCACCCTTAGGGAATATTTGGGGTTTTTTTCATGTTTGGGTTATCACTAATAATATTGTTAGGAGCTGGAGAAATAGCTCAGTATTAGAATACTTGCCTAGCATGTATGGGCCCTAAGTTCTATCCCTTGTACTACAGAAATAAAAATTGTTTCAAACATTTGTGTTCAATGTTTTGGGACAATACAGGCTTTGATTTCTCATTGGTAAATATGGAAGGTGGTATTGCCTCATCTTCAGGCAAATGTATCCTTAGCATTCCACTCTGTTCCTCACTGTGTGGACCATCTAACCATGATAGTCAGTGTTTTCCTAAGTTAGAAGTTAGCACACCTCAAATGAAGCTCATTCACATGCTGGATGAAATATAGTGAGTAATTATTTTATGCTCCTTAAACCTGTTTTCCTAGATTTGAAATTAGCAAACAATGGTTTTCCATTCTTAGAGCTAACTGCAATAATGTTTCCAAGCACTGAGTCTAGTATGTGAACCAATGGAGCTCAAACAGGGAAATTCTGTTCCCAGGGCCATGTGGCAACGTCTGCAGATGTTTTCAGTGTCACAACTTGGGTGTACAGGGTGCTATGAACATCAAGAGTGTAGAGACTAGGCTGGAAAGAAAGATTGATTGGTAAAATGGTTGCTAGCAAGCATGAGGACCTAAGTTTGCTCCCCCAGAATCCATGTGCAAGCTAAACATGGCAGTGCATGCCCATAATCCCAGAAGGAAGTAGATTCCTGGCAATCCTTGGCCACTCATCCTAGCATACTTGGTGAATTCCAGGCCAATGAGAGACTCTGTGTGAAAAAAACAAGGTGGATTGTGCCTGCCTAGGTAAATAGGATAAAAGCTTTCATTTTACTTTTTGTCCAGACTTAAGTCTGCCTGTGCTTAACTCTTGCTCAACCCCTCCCAGTGACATACCTGGAAAGAAGTAAACTCACAAATCCTGAGAACCGGCCTGACCACAAACCCTGAGACACCCTAATCTGGGAGGGAAAGCTATAAATAGCTAACCATTTGATCTGCTTCTGTGCCTTAGTAACAGGAATGTGATGGGGATATTGTAAGCCTGGGAAAATGCTTGATTCTTATTGGGTACAGTAAGTCCGGGAAAACACTTGATTCTTATTTAATGTTTCACATTGTAACCAGTCACCACTGTAGAAACCCTGTAAAAGCTTCTTTCTGAGCTTGGTTGGGGCTGTGTCTGCTTCCGAGTCAGACAGCCCTGTCAGCTGTAATAAAGTGCCTTGCTACTTCATCCAAGTGGTGTTCGAAACTTTATTTCGATCCGTAGCAGTGCCTGAGGAACCACACCTGAATTTGTCTTCCAGCTTCTACACACAGGCACAGACAAACACAATACATGTGTATATGTAACTGAACACATGCAGGCATCTGCGTATACAGGTGCATACATACACACATACACCTACATGCACACACAACACACACAAAGTACAGAGACCAGGGTGGATGCTTGACACCTACAATGTACAGGACAACGACCAACAACAAAGATATTTGCAACTATCATGTCTGACAATGTTGAAATTCTGTTCTATATGCAGCAAACCCCAGCAAATGTCTTGGATAACCCCAGCAGGCCTATTGAAAGATATGTGCTTTCCAGGTTTGAAAGCATGCGCTTGTAATCCCAGAAGTTAAGAGGCTGAAGCAGGAAGATGACAAGTTCAAGCCCAGCCTGTAATCCACCAAGATCCTGTGTCAAAAACAGTCTATTTATTGAACTAGCATCTAGTTAGTCACAAAAACACCTCAAAAGAATGCTGATATTTGAGTAATTCTCTTTAATACTGAAGTAATGAAAGCAACCACATAATTAAATCACCAATTTTTCCCTCAAATTTCCTAAGAAATCTTACTATTCAGAGATTTCTTTGAATTGCCTTTATTTGGTGGCCAGATAGATACCATCAGGTTTTAAGATCAGTGAGGATGTACCACACCCTTATAGTCAGTAGTGTTTACAGACTGAGGGTCAGAGCCTGGACACTGAGAACCCCTTAACAGGCCAGGTTCAGTCACCCACCATCGTCAATTGTCCAATTAAAGACACAATTTATAATGAAAAAGAGAAAATACATTTATTTAATGTGGTCTCAATGGGAAGAGGAACAAGTAAGAAGTCCAGTGCCATCCATGAAGATCATCTTTTGGGACTGACATGAGATTTAGGTTCAAAAATAAAGCATGAGTCATGTGTGACTAAGCAGTCCTGTCCGAGGAGTGATATCACCAGCCCTTGTCCCTTCATTGTCTCAGCTCCAGTGTCTCCTGCACAGTGATCTGTCAGTTCTCAGAACTGTGTGAAATCTATTCCTTCAACACATGCTGTCCCTTTGACTGATTACAAGCCACAAACTTTTCCTTCTCTAAGCCTGAGATTCCTGGAGAAATTACAATTCCTTGGGGTACATTGGCTTCATAGTCATGTGCAACATTACTCTACCAACATTATAATCACCCAAACAAAAATCCTGACTCTCAAATACAGTTTTTAAGAGTGGGTTCAAACTCAGAAAATACTCCTTCCCCCAGGTATCTCTTTGAACCATCAGTCTCCTGGAACTTTGTTGATAGAACTGTCTTGTAGGAACTTTGTCTCTTTGGAAATGTCTCCTCCAGTCTGGCCCCACCCATGATTTTATTCAAAATGGTTTCTCCAGCTTCATTTAAGGAAGTACAAGCTTGTCCATACCTTCATCTTAAAAGACCATCCTGCCTTTTCATCCCTAGTTCTAGAATATCTCATTCAACCAAGGTCATGTGTCCTCCCCAATCTTCACTGAATACAATAAGGATGAATGTGCCACATTTCAGTGCTTTAATGTGTTAATTCTCAAGCATTCATTCATTAATTATCATTTTTGGTGGAGTACCAAACTGAGGTTTTCAGGAAATAAGATCAGGTACAAAGGTCATAAAGCCCAGGATCACGTAGTTTTGCTGGGGTTAATTAAAAGTCATTACTCCAGATTTTGTCCATTTATAAAACTCATTCCTACAGTTCCTGTTTCTTTGTTTTATAAATGAAGAAGCTTGTCCATCAGGGTTGTCACATGTGATGAATTAATCACAGGTGGTTTGCTGGAGAATCAGCATAGATCAGCATGATGCCATCTTAGGTCTCTGGAGTAGGTGGCACCGGTAGGGAAGCACTGGAGGAGAAGGCCCACAGAACATGGCAGCTATTTATGCGTGGTTGGAATTCAGGAAAAAGTCTGTCTTGCCAAGATGTTTTCTGATATGTCTTAACCAGTCACACTGTGCTCTAATGAAGCCTGTAGGAGAAAACACAGATGCAGAGCCTCAGCCCCAATTAATGAGAGCAACGAAATCCAACCATTAGTTGGCCCTAAACTTAGTTTATACAAAGCAATAGATTTTGATAAAGCATTTTTGTGGGAAGTGGGTGGGAATTAATATATTATTTGGCTTACAATCCCAATTCATTATTGGAGGAATCCAGGACAGGAACTCAAAGCAGGAACCTGGAGGCAGAAGCTGAAGCAGAGATCATGAAAGGAACAGTTTACTGACTTGCTCTCACTGGCTTCTCAGTTAGCTTTCTTTTTAAATTATTATTTATTTTTATTTTCAAAATATTTCATCGAGCTTTTGTCCATTTCATACAAAAGTTCTTAATCAAATTTAGACCTCCTCCTTCATCCACGCCCCCAAACATACCCCCCACCAGGCCTAAAGAATTCTACCATACATGTTAAATCCTATCCAGTCAAGCATTTGTACCTAGATGTTCTTCAGTGCAAGTTCATCCACTAGAGTCTAGTCAGTCTAACTACGGGAGAAAGAATGGATTGATGAATGAAGCTTGGGTGACACAAGAAGCCAGAAAGAAATGTGTTGGCTTGGGGACCCCCTGAGAAATACACATACCATCTCTGAACAGTAATACATGTGCACACCTGGGGGCTGTATGGCAAGGAGCACAATGCCAGACATGAGAGACCTCCTTTCAAGTTGTTGGTCAAAGTAATCCAAGAGACTCCCAAAATAACACAAGCTATTTTCAGAGTCCTTGGTTATCTCCCAGAACTCAAAGGTAAGACCCTATTGCTGAATACAGGACATACTTCAGACATAGTGTTATAGAGCAAATACATATTTAGCTGGGATAGACTATAAATTCTCTAGTTTATCTGCTGAAAGACCCACATTTCCAGTTTCACTGGTCAATCACCTGATCACAGGACCACCCTTAGGAAGGTGAGTTCTACTTAAGCTATACTAAATAGATGGGCAGAATACAGAGTGTGTTAATGAGGCAGTGAACTTTTCCTGCCTGGAATCCCACCTCCCGGGGCAGTTCTTCTGGACCTGGCCACAGACATGTAGCTCCCCGTAAGTCTGCCCGCTTTTCTGAATTCTTCAGAAAAATGTAGTCTTTCCTTCTCTTCTTCACATTCTTTTTCTAAACATGCTTTCTTTAAGGCTTTGGGTTGCCCTAGCGTCTTGCATTTCTCTACTTTTTCTCTGGGGCTCCTTCTTCCAGCCATGTGGCTGCCAGTCTGCCACATGTCTGACCCCATGCAGGCTCTAAACCTGCATGACTTTGACTTCTCTTCTTCTCCCTCTGTTCTCTTCCTCCAGGCAGCTGCTGAGATCCCCAGCTTGCCTATCTTGAGGATTTTTCTTCAAATTCTAATAAAAATAGTCTTAAAGCTTCCAATTGGGTCCGTTCTTAAATTCTTTTATGAATGACACTAAGAACCCTCTAGGGGACGCTCTCATTTCACCCCGTTTCAATAGGATTTGGAGCAATGGAGCTGCAACTGACCTGGAAGACTTTTCCCTTCTCCCTTAAGCCTAACTCTCATAATTCTATAAGACATTATGCAAGCTGCTAAGAGAATCAATCAACTGCTCTTAAGCTTAAAAATCATAATGACTGGCACAGCAAACCACCTCTGTTGGTGCAATAGTGCCACGGTCATCGGGGGGAGTAATCAACAGCTACCTAATTGGACTTAAAGCTTTACAGTGGGAGGCAACTCATGGATAGCACTGTAAACTCAACCAAATACACATGACTGGAGAGGTCATGTGATCCTAGAGAAAGCTCTATCTGTCATATCTTTAGAGAAATGAAATTTCTTACCATCTGCCAAATATAGATCTTTATATTTATAGACAAGTGCACCATACACCATTCATCAAAAAAATCTCTTTTTGCAACAGACAGAGACTATTACAGAGTTCCACAACAGGTCACACACAGAATAGATGTCTGAGAGATGCCCAATCCTAGGTGACACATCTACAGTGGAACTTCCACACCTAAGGGTCATGGAACAGAGCAGAACAGAGGGTGGAGAGAATACTAGTGTGTTCCTCAACTCTCACTAGCAAAATTTCTTTATACAACAGAGTAGGATGTACACAGAAGGCCACCACTGGATAAGTTTTAGAGAATAAGAGACTACAGAGTGTGTTTCTGGATAGATTCCTACATTTTAGCTCACCCACCCACAGCTCAAGGACATTTGCAAAAGAGGGGGCAGAAAGATTGAAAGAGCCAGGGTTGGTCCATGAACATAAGGAAACCGAGGCTTTCAGGCCACCAGAACCTTGCTCATGTGAACTTACAGCAAGTGTGGCATCGTGTACAAGAACTATGCCACCTCAGTAAGACAAGGGCCCAGAGTGGAGTGAGGGAATTGGGCGCTGGGCCAGCCCTAGCCTGGAAACTATAGCAACTGATTACTGCTGAGTGAGGGAGACTAGACCTTCTTTAAGATTTCTAGGTAGGCTGACTAGACACCAGTAGATGAACTTGTACTGAACGACATCTGGGTACAAATGCTGGACCAGATAGGATTTAAAATATATGATAGAATGCATGAAGTCTGTGGGGGGCTGTGGGGCCATGGATGGATGGGAGAGGGAGTCTTAATTAACAACTGTTGTATGAAATGAACAAAAACTCAATAAAAATATTTTTTAAAGACCAGTAAGTTACTTATTATTTTTCCATCATCTGTAAGAGAAAGTTGAAATTATTTGAAGACCTGAAAGGAAAAATAATACCAGAATCTTGTCCAGCAAATTGGATGGATTTGGATCAGCCTTGTTGAGTAATTCTTTGTTGATTTGGGGTGAAAATATTTTTACTTTGTGTGTACTGGTTAGAAATGACCAATCTAATGTTCTTAAAGAAGGAAATAATTGTCTAGTCATTGCTGTAAGTGATAAAAGAGTTTTAAAAACAAATAGGTAAATTTAGTCATATATGTTTTCAATTCAGCTTTTAACTATAATTGCTGTAATAAAAGATTTAGAAAGGCGTCACAATGTAGTGGGGTGTATTTAAATTAGTTTCTCCTTTAATTGAAGCAAAAATGTGAGGAAAGGGCAAATTGGGAATCCCTAGCGAAGAAATCCTAAAGTCAACTGAAATCCTAAAAGCTGTTGAGAAGAACTTAAGATGATTTGGGGGTGGGGGAGAGACAGATGATGGAAATTCATGAGGCTTAATAAAAAGATTAGTGACAATATATCCAAAATAGTTAAATAAACCTCTACCCAAATGTTGTCTGCTGATAGCTGCAAATAAAGCTTTTTGATGAAACTTGTAAATCTTTCAAAACAATTAGATTTGTGTCTTTGGTAAAGGCTAATAATACCTCCATATAATAAAAAATATTGGGAAATTTTCTCTAATAAGATGTGTTGCATTATTTACCAAATATTGACAGAATGTGCAACTATTGAGCATGCTTTGAGGGAAATTGTCCTGTTAAAAATTATACGTAAATGTTTATTATTGAAACCAGGCACAATAACAGCAAATGCTTAAAAGAGCAATCTTTTACTAAGGCAGGGGAGTGAACTTGGGGTATGGTCATAAAACATTATTTTAAAAGTTAGATGTAATAGTCTGGTATTTTTTAAGAATTGCATAATATTTAGCCAGAATTAAATGATCTGAAATAAACCTTGATATATGTTATATATTTTTGTTTTTAAGCCAATTCTTGTAATAGTTAGCAAGATTAGGTCAATGACTATATTGATTTAAATAGAAGTTTGTTTGAATTCTGACTTAAGAAATTTTAAGATTACATATATCACATTTAAGTATCCTTTTTCATATCTAAAATACCTTAACACCTTCATAACATACAAAAACCTTTCTTTTTTATAATTTCATTCTCAAAAAATCCAGGCATCATAATCTTCATACCTAAGTTCTTTACTAAAATTTCTTGCATCCTCTAACATTTTCTTTTATTTACTAATTATCTTAATATTGTGAGATAATAACAATGATTAATAAATTTACAATATGACATGAGGAATTTTACCATACCTATCCTTTCATAAGGTTCTAATGACAAACATATTTGTTTTCACAAAAATGAACAATAAATCTAAATCTATTATGCTAAATAAATTAATGCTAGAATTTCTTATAAGAACTAAAAATAAACCATGATAAGAATTTAACCAGTATGATTTGAACCAATAACATTTGGGGAAACAAAATGTTTTCTAGACCAGTTAGAATTGCCTAAGGTTAACCCAATATATATTTTAAGTAGATTGTCAAAAGTTTGTAGGGATTTAAATTTTTTATTTCATTTAAAGTGATATGCAAATTATCTGTTATCTTTGGGCTATTCTGAGAACTGGTTTGCACTTTATAATGCATCACAAGCTTAAGGGTAGCTCCCAAAAGTTTTGGGTGACTTTAAAATTTTTACTACACAAAGTGATAGTAAATTCTCTATTAGCTTAGGGCTAAGCAGGGAGTTGGCTTGCTTCTTAGTATTTTTAGGGCAGGACAAGCCAGAAGGGCTTGGACCAATGTCACACAACTGGAATGAAGATTGCAGGCCAGACTACTATACTCATCAAAACTATCAGCTGTAATTGAAAGAGAAAGGAACACATTCTATGATAAAAACAGATATAAGAAATTTTTGTGCAAAGAACCAGGTCTACAGGGAATATTTGATGTAGTGCTTCCGTCTGAAGAAAAGATTAAATTCTGTCAAAAGAGCACAAAGAATAATTAATTATCCCAGAACAGTCAGCCAAAAGAGGTCTAACAAAGCAGCACTATAGCACTAACATAACAGGAATTAATAAATAGTGGCCAATAATAATAACTCTCAATTTTAATGGTATCAACTCCCCGTAAAAAGACACAGATTAAGTGATTGGGTAAGAAAACATGATCCATCATTTTCAGACTCCAAGATGCAAACCACAAAAACAATGATTGATAACATCCTAAGGTAAAAGAATGGAAAAAGATATTCCAAGTAAATGGAACTAAGAAACAAACAGGTGTAGATATTCCAATAAGCAACAAACTTGTCAGAAGAAACAGGAAAGGTTACTCCATACTAATTAAATGAAAAATACACAAGAAAGATATTACAGAAAGACAAACATATATGCCTCACACAGAGGAACATCCAATTTCATAAAAGAAACATTAGGTCAAAAATCACAAATTGACTCCAGCACAGTGAAAGACGTTGGTTTCAATACCCCACTGAATCCAACAGACAGTTCAAACAGACAAAACCAAAATAGAGAAACCTGGGTGTTTAATGACACCATAGGAGAAATGGACCTAAGAGACATCAACAGAACATTCCACCAAAACACCGAAGAGTACACATTCCTCTCAGCAAGAGGTGAAACTTCCTCTAAAACTGACCACACATTAGGACACAATGAAAGTCTCCACAAACTTATAAAAACTGAAATACCATCCTGTATCCTATCTAACTGCAAAAGAATAAAGTTAGATTTCAACAATAATAAAAGTGAGAAAAAAATACACAAACTCATGGAAGCTAAATAACTCACTACTGAATGAAGTTTTGATCAAAGGAGAAATCAAGAAGGAAATTTAAAATTTAAAAATGTTTAAATTCCTAAAATGAATGAAAATGAAAATATAACATACCAAAACCTACAGGATATGACAGCAGTACTAAGTTAAAAAATTATACCCTTAAGTGCCTACACCAGAAAACTACAAATATCTCACATAAATTAATAATGAACTTTAAGACTTTGGAAAATCAAAAACAAATAACAAAAAAGAGTATACTGGAAAAGATAAAATCAAGGCCAAAATTAATGAACTATAAAAAAAGAAAACAATTTGAAGCATCAATGAAATGACAAACTGGTTCTTTGAAAAGGTTAAGAAGAATGACAAATCTTTACCCAAATTTACCAAAAGAAGAGTGGGAGGATCCAACTACCAAACTCAGAGATGAAAATGGAAACATTAAAGCTGAAACTTAGGAAATTCAGAGATGTGTAAGGACATACTTTAAAAATCTATATTCCACTAAATGAGATAATATAAAAGAAATGGATGAATTTCTAGATATGTACAAACAACTACAGTTGAATTAAAATAACACAATAACTTATAAAAATCCATAACAACCAATAAGATAGATGCAGTAATTAAAAATCTCTCAACTAAAAAGTGCCCAGGACCAGATGAACATAGCATTGAATTTCACTAAACCTTCAAAGAAGAACTAATCCCAGAACTCCTCAAATTATTCCAAAATATAAAATGAAGGAACACTCCCAAATTCATTCTATGAAGTCAGTGTTACTCTGATATCAAAACCAGACAAAGATCCAACAAAAAAGAAAAGTATATAGATTAATCTCTCTAATAAACACAGATGCAAAAATTCTCAATAAAATACAAACTGAAAGCAAAAACACACCAAAAAGATTACCTGCCATGATCAAGTTGGCTTAATCACAGGGCTGCAGAGATGGTTCAAGATATAGAAATCAACTAATGTAATCCACCACATAAATAGACTCAAGGAATCTTGTCATTAAATGCAGAAAAGACCTGTGACAAAATCCAATATACATTCATAATAAAAGTCATGAAGAGTCTAGGAATACAGTGGACATGTCTCAGCATGCTAAAGGCAATATGCCATAAGCACAGAGCCAACATCATACTAAATGGGGACAAACTGAAAGCATTCTCCTTAAAAGCAAGAAGAAGATAAGGATGTCCAATATCTCCATTTCTTTTCAATATAGTACTTGAATTCTTAGCTAGATCAATAAGACAAACAAAGGAAATAAACGGGATACTAATTGGAAAGGAAGAAGTTAGAATATCCTTATTTGCAGATGATATGAGTCTATACCTAAAGACCCTAAAGACTCCACCAGAAAGCACCTAAAGCTGATAAAATATTCAGCAAAGTAGTGAGATATAAAATTAACACCCCAAAATCAATAGTCTTCTTATACACCACCAACAAACATACCGAGAAAGAAAGGGAAATTATACCATTCATGATAGCCTCAAAAATCATAAAATATATTGCAATAAATATAACAAAGGAAGTGAATGACTTTTAAAATAAAAAATTTTAAGACATTGAAGAAAGAAATTGAAGAAGATACCAGAAGATGGAAAGATCTCCCATGGTCATGGATTGGTACGGTTAATATTATGAAAATGTCCAGCCTACCAAAAGCAGTCTACAAATTCAATGCAGTGCCCATTAAAATTCAAAAAAAATTCTTCACTGAAATTGAAAAAGAATCTCAAATTTCATATGAACAAAAAAAAAAAATCCAGGCTAGCCAAAATAATCTTGAACAGTAGAAGAACTTCTAGAGGCATTACCTTCACCGATCTCAAATTCTCCAACAGAGCAATAGGAATAAAAAGCATCATGGTATTGGCATAAAACATATACATTCACCAAGGGAGTAGAATTAAAGACACAGATTTAAATCCATGTATTTACAGCCTCTTGATTTTTCTTTTACAAAGAAACCATAAATACACACTGGAGAAGAAAGCATGTTCAACAAATGTTGCTGATCAAACCGGATACTCACATATAGGAAATAAAACTAGATACCTATCTCTCACCGTGTACAATGTTCAACTCCAAATGGGTCAAGAACACCAACATAACACTGGATATCCTGAATCAGATAGAAGAGAAATCAAGAGAATACATTGGAACTCATACACACAGGAAAGGACTTTCTGCACCAATCACCTGTAGTACAAGCATTAATTCTAATAATTGACAAATGGGAAAATATGAAACTAAAAAGATTCTGTGCATTAAAGGACACCGTCATTCAAGTGAAGAGACAGCCTATAGAATGGTAAAAATATCTTAACCAGCTATACTTCTGAAAGAGAATTAGTATCTAAAATATACAAAGAACTAAAAAAATCTAAGCATCAAATAAACAAGGAACCCAATTAAAAACTGGGGAAAAAGAGCTGAACAGAGAAACACAAATGGCTGAGAAACACTTCTTTAAATGTTCGACATCTTCAGCTATCAGGGAAATGTAGATTAAAACACTTTGAGATTCCATCTTAACCCAGTCAGAATGGCTAAGATCCAAAAATTAATGACAAATTCTGGCAAGGATATGGAGAAAGGAGAACACTTACCACTGTTAGGGGCAGTGTAAAATAGGCAGCCACAGTGGAAATTATTCCTCAAAAAGCTCAAAATTGATCTACCATTTTATCCAGCTATACTACTTCTGGGTATATACCCAAAGGACTCTACCACAGACATACCTGTCAGTCTCTGTTTATTTCTGCCCTTTTCATAATAGCCAGGAATTGGAAACAATCTAGATGCCCATCAACTAAATCATGGATAATGAAGGTATGGGAATATATACACAATGGAATATTCAGCTGTTAAAAAAAGAAATTATGAAATTCATTGATAAGTGAATGGAACTAGAAACAGTCATCTTGAAAGGTAACCCAGACCCAGAAAAACAAATGATACAAGTTCTTTCTCATATTTGAATGCTAGATTTGAAATGTTTGATATGCATGTTTCAATTATAGAACCCAGAGAGGTAAAAAACTAATAAATGGCTATGAGTAGTACAGTGGGGAGGCTTCCTAGGAGGAGAGATAGAATGCCATGATACAAAGAAGCAAAGCGGAAGATTATAGTAGGAAGAAGTAAATGCTATGGAGAATGGGAGGGCAAGTCAGAGGAAGAAGTAATTAACACTAAAGGCCTTTAGGAAAATCCATATGGAAACCTATCACTACACAAGCTTCCTAAACTGTGTGTGTGTGTGTGTGTGTGTGTGTGTGTGTGTGTGTATATATATATAGTATAAAAAGAGATTAAAAGGAGTTAATTTATAATAGTGGACATTGCCCCTACCAGATACCATAGGCTTGCAAAGTAAAAGTCCAATGGCCCAATGCCAGGAATGCACTCTTTCTTTTAAAGCTATTGACCAGGCGTACCATAGACCCTTAAACAATATTGGCCCTGCTCTTTGTTACCCACCAGAAATTCACATTAAAATCCTGTTGCTAAAGACACTACAAACTACAGAACAGACAAAGAGGAATTAAGCTGGTGATGACTTCAAAACCTCATCTCTACTGCCTAATACAAGGTACTATGCAACCTGAAGCTACCTAAAGAGAAAATTTAGCATGAATCTTACCCAGCTGTGAATCCTCCAAGTTAAAACAACAACTGGCCTGGAATTTATGCCTACTTGTGCAATAGTGGCATGAATACTATAGGAGTAAGCAATCACCTTCTAGTTTGATTTAACGTCAGCTTCATAGGATGGAAACCATAGCTGTCATTATATCAGAACCTGAGGCTAGACAGCCCACAGTTCATGGGAGAAAGTTAATACAACTATTCTGCTAAATACAGTATTAAACTAAATTCTAATAACTTATTGCCATATCTATAGATTGATGCATCTCTCAACACTCATCAGAGAATATTCCTCATATAGGAGATGATGATTGACACAGAGAATTACAACTGGACTACATGCAGAGAAAAAGAGGCTGCAGATGGTTTAGAGATCATTGCAGACAAGAGAGCAGAAAGATTTAAGAGCTCAAGGGCATCAATGACCACAAGGAAACAGTTTTCCAGGTAACTGATCTAACATGAACAAGTCCCCTATAAGCCTAAACAAGACAAAAATCTCAACACAGACTTGGGTCAATGGGAAAGAAACCCCAACACTATCTGAAGAATTACTGGCATCTGATGACTGCCAGGAAGGATAGATTCAGTATCATTTAAGGGTGAGACTCTTAGTAGGTTGACCAGGTTCCAGTGGATGAATCTATATTAAAGGGCATTTGGGAACACAAATGTGAGATTATAGGATTATAGGTCTTTAGATACACACACACACACACACACACATACACATATATAATTTATATATATATATATGAGTACAGAATATAGGTGGAGGGTCTAGAAAGGAAGTTGCAGATATGGGAGGGGGTATAAATATGATCCAAATATGTCATATGAAATTCACAAAAAAGAAAATAAATTCACTTATAAAAAAGAGGCAGCCTGCCAAGTTAGGTCTCATTTACATATTTGATCTTTTCAAATATTGCACAACTATTCTGCATAACTTCATTCCTAACTTTGATGAGTATTCTTAAATACCATACTTCAGGAAGTGAATTGTTCACTCTCTTCTCAGACCTAACACTGTTTTCATTTTTCCCTTTATTTGGACATTTTTCTTCTATAGTAGTCAAACAAAAAATTTAGAAAGCCTAGAGAGGTTGGTCAAGTGAAAGTGAGAAAATGAGATGACCCACAGGCCGAACTGTCAGGGCAGGAGTAAGTAAAATATTGACTATGAACTTTGTTGACTAGGAAACACACAGAATTTAATGATTTCAATGTCCCATTGAGGCACAGTGTGGAAACTCATGCTGCATGGTATATTACTGTCCTGATCTTGAGACTAAGATGCATAAAGAGGTAGTAAAATTTCCTAATGCAAATTTATTTTAATTAATGGAAATTATGGAGGCCCATAAATAAAACAGTCATCTAAAAGGGCTCAGTCATTGAGCAATCTGGTCAAATTTAAGCCAGAGGACACTTAAAGTATAAAATCCAGAGGGATGCAGGAAAAATAACAAATGGTACATGATTCTAAAAAGCTGTTGGTTGTTGCTATAGTTATGATCTTTAATATCCCCAAAGGCCCATGTATTGCATGCATAATGTTACTAGGATGTAGTGGAACATTTAAGAGGTGGTCCTCTTAAATGCACAATTTAAATACTGCACAACCATTCTGCATAACTTCATTCCTAACTTTGATGGCATTCTTGAATACTGTGCTTCAGGAAATGAATTGTTTGTTCACTCTCTTCCCAGACCTAACACTGTTTTCATTTTTTCCCTTTATTTGGACACTTTTCTTATATAGTAGTCAAACAAGAAATTAAGAAAGCCTAGAGAGGCTGGTCAAGTGAAAGTGAGAAAATTAGATGACTCACAGGTGAGGATTTGGGGATGGCCGGATGTTCTTGAAGCAGATATTGGAACTCTGAATTCTTCCTCTTTCACTCTGCCTCCTGGCTATCATGAAGTGAGTGACTTTTCTCTATCACATGTTCCCCACTGTGATGTTCTGCTTTACCACAGGCCCAAAGCAATAAAGTCAACTGACTATGGAGTCAAGTCTCTGAAACCATGAACCAAAATAAATCTTTTCTTCTTTTAAGTTGATGATCTCTGGTATTTTGTCACTGTGATGGAGAACTGACTATTCCAATGTGGAAGGTGCAAAAATTGAACTCAAAAAAACATATAATAAAAGAGTGATTTCCAAAGAGGTAAGGATTGCATTGATGTTAGTGAAAAAATACAAATGTTCTGTTCAATGGAAGGAACAAGTTCCAGTGTTGTACTATTCAACATAGGGACTATATTAATAATATAATCATTGTCTTTAAAATAGGTAACAATACATTTCATATTCTTACTTCAATAATATGCAATGTTATATATATTAATTAGTACAAATGAGCCATATCATAACATAATGCATATTCCAAAATATGTATTATCACAAATGTACAAAACTTTTGTTGACTGAAATAACTAAGAATATATTGGTTTGACAAGGTTCTAAATGTACAAAAAGCAGTTGAATATATTAAATAAAATATATGAAAAACATCAAAGAGGTACTGAAGCTGTATATTACATGCAGTAATAAACCTCTTCCTTATGTAATATCTCACCCACCACACCACACCTCAACAGTTGGTTTAATAAAGCTCCCTGGTACGTTGGTGAAGGATCCTCAGATTGTGGAGGTAAAAAACACCCCAAAGATATTTGTATTTCCAACTAGAGGTTCAGTTATATCCATAGAGCTAATATTACGGAATTTTAAGAGTTGGGTGCAAGTGAAAGGTAAAAATCTGAATGTATGCTCAGAGATGGGCCAGATGGTTTAGCAGGCAAGGATACATATTGCCAAGGTAAGCAACCTGGATTCCATCCCTAAGACCCACATAGTAGAAGCAGAGAACTGACTCCTATAAGTTGTTTTCTGGCTTCCACATACATACCATGGTACAAATGTACACACACACACACACACACACACACACATACACACCATACCTGCCATGTTAACTATTTAGTTATAAGTGCACAGTTCAGTGGTACAAAATATTCAATGCTGTGCACTCATCACCATCCCTCTATGAACATTTCATCATGTCCAATGGAAACTTTGTCCTAATTAAATGCAAACTCTCTATTCCTCCTGTCTCATACCTTGGCATTCATCAATCTACTTTCTTTCTCTATGAATTTGTCTACCCTGAGTATCTTATAGAAATAGCCATGCAGCATTTGTCCTGGTTTTGTTCATTTACCATGCCTCAAAGCTCATTTACATTATAGCATGTGTCAGAACTTCATTATTTTTTAGGGCTCAATAATATTTCATTGCCTACATGTAAAGACTTTTTTGGTGTATTCATTGGTCCATGAATATTTGAGTTATTTTCACTTGTTGCTATGCTGAATAGAAATAGTAGCATAGGACTAGCTGTTTGAGTCCTAATTCTGTACAGTGTAATTTTGGGGCTGTGTGTTAATCCTATGATTAGCTTTTGAGAATATTATGAGAGATATTTACTTTGACAAAATGCACAAGATTAAGTCCTTAATCTATATTTCCAAGTAATGTAATTGTGACAGACACAAAACTTATAAAAATTTCCAGGAGGACCTTCTAAAAGTTAATATCTGTGGCCTCACACCCTGAGGGAGATACTTCAGTCAGTAAAATGCTAGCCATGTACATGTAAGGAACTGAGTTTAGATTCCCAGTATCTATATAAGATAAGGACATAGTAGCACATGTCTATAATTCCAGTGTGTGGAGGTAGAGACAGGAGGAATCTTGGAGCCTCCTGGCCAGTCAGCCTAGCCAAATCAGTGAACTACAGATTCAGTGAGAGACCTTGTCTCAAAGAATAAGATGGAGAGAGATTAAGGAAGATACCCAACTTCAATCTCTGGTCTCCATATGTATGTACACATATTCACATGAATATGTACATACATCCACATGAACATGTACATAAATACACACTAACTAAATCAATGAAAATAAAATTAAATACTAAACACCCAGCATTTGGGGCAGAAAAATTAATACCACATTCTTTTCAACTTGACTGATGAACACTGATTCCCTATCCTTCTGTTGGAAATGCAGCCACACAATAGATACATCATTATGCTTTTGAAGCTAGTTTGAGAAGCATCTTATGAAATGTACTTTTTCTGTAATGCAGACAGTTTTATACTCCTATTTTTAGGGCTACAATTGTGTGAAAAGTTTCTTATTTTGAACATGAAAGCCCTGCCACACCCACACACACAGATGAGATGGGAGAGACATGGACTCACCATCTTCCTTGTATTCTCTGAGCCCACACCTGCACTAAAATAGTTTCTGTCAGATCCTAACCCTCTGCTGCTTGGTAAGGCTCTCTTTCTTGTTTCCCGTTAAACCTAGTAAATTACCACAGTCAGCTATGTGCTTCCTACCTCACAAATAATTCGGAATCTCATTTCATTAATCATCTTACAAGACAGATGCAGAGCCTTCAAAGCTCTGATTGCTGTGAAATGCCAAGGTCAGAACCAATTGCACTGTTGTGTGACTGTCTTGGGGGGGTGTGTGTGCAATGGGTAGCAAGGTGCAGGATCCTGGGAGCATACAGACTATCTCATTTTCCATGAACAATGATATATCAATTCCAGGAAACTTGGCACAACTCCTAAAGACACCACCTTTGAAATTCATCTTGTCTCCAACAACAGTAGTAACCTTAAGAGGAACACTATCTATTAGGAAGAAGACAGACCTATCTGTGGTACCCCAGTGGACCTCAGAGAACAAGGATTCCATGATGCTATGACCATCCAGCACACAACTCACATGGTCCCAGCTTCGATATGGTATCTTCAAGGGGCAAAAAGTAAATCAAGGATCTGCTTCACTGAGGACAGTCAAATCAGTGGTACACAAACCCAAGTGGGTTGCAATTCTTGGGCAAAAACTTGTCTTTTTCTTTCTAACTTTAGGAGAAAATTTGCTTTCAAATTTGAGAAAGATTGTCTTTTCTTATTTTTTGACAATTTCATTGACATATATAATGTATTGTTATCATATTCACCCTCAATTGCCCTCTCTTACCCCCTCTGACTCCTACTGAACCCCTTCTTCTTCCCCTCAAGCTTCCTTCCTACCTTCACATTTTTTGTGTGACCAACTGTGTTTAGTCAGGATTGCTTACAATAGCACGTGAAAGAAATTTTTTTAATAAAAGTGTGGGTAACTAACCAGTAGCTCCACCACTGAGGAAAATGACTCTCCCTCCTGCCAAAAACTGCCAATAGTTCCTTAGCTATGCCTAGATCCTCATAAACCTCTCCCTTATCAATGCCACGGTGTTCACCGGCTTGATCCTTGCCAGGTCTTCTGCAAGCAGCCATAGCTACTGTGAGTTCATAAGTTCACTGGTCTTATCATGTCCAGATCAAGCGCATGCCCTCCTGCTTATGAGGGAATCACTTTATTGACTGAGTTATCTCCTCAGCCATGACTATTGTTCTTGTATCACTCAAGGCTCAGCTGCATGTTCTCTGAGTCTTCTGAGAAAGAATTGCCATGGTAACTTATTCTGCACACCATCTCTCTGTATCACATCCTGACATGTCGAGTCCAAGAAAAGAAAGCTAATATATACCAAGAAGGAAAATAGCCCCCACACACATCTCATTCTTTCTACTGTGGTAGACTCGTGTATTTGTGTGGAGGCTCATGTGTTTGTGGTAGGGTCATGTGGTAGGCTCATGTGTCCCCAGATGACAGCACTATTTGGGAAGGTTGTGGAACCTTTTGCCTTGTTGGAGGAAGTACAAAACTGGGGCTGAATTTTGAGGTTTTTATATACTGGTCCTACTTCCTGCTTTGTCTTTGATGTCTGACTGAGGAAGAAATGTGACCAGCCAGCCTCCCACTCCTGATGACCTTCTTTTCCTTTTTGCTGTCACACCCTCCAGCCATGATTGATTGATCCCGTGGAACTGTGAGGAAGAATAGACCTTTACCCCTTTAGTTATTTCTGTCAGGATATTTTGTCACAGCAACAGGATAGTAAGTAGTATACCGCTATTTGAACATGCCATTTATTTTTGCTATTTGAACATGCCATTTATTTTTACTATCACCAACAATACTGAAAAGAAGAATAGATGGAACAGTCCCAGATCTGGAAGTTTAAGATAAAGAAGATAAAACATGTACCTTCACACAAATCATATGAGCAAAAACCATGAATATTGCAAACAACTAACAATGTAAGAAAACCACAACCTGAACACTTGAATGATGGGAAAGAGAACTGCTATAACCTTGGTGGAGGAACTTTTTCAAAGCCTGTTAAATTTTGAGCTAAATTTATTCTACAACCCAGAAATTGTACTTCTAGAAGAATTCTTTTGTCCACAAAGAAGGAAACATGTAAATGTTGTTTCAACATTGCTCAATATAGAACATGAATAAAACAAGCATAGAAGCCCTAAGACCCACACATTAGGGAAACAGATATTGATGCATTATGAAAGACATTGTCATGGAGGCAACTGAAAGTAGGAACTCCAGAGAAAAGATGAGTGCAGTACGCTGGATGGAAATGAGAATCAAGTTATGAAATCTTTACTAAAATCAGCCATTTGTGGGAACTTGTAAAAAATTACTAAAGTCCATAGACAGTATAAATCTGAGATAGATCATTGGTTAGGACTGAGCAGCTCTGGGAGAGAGGGAGGTAATGGCAGTTTCTGCTGGCTATTTGTCAACTTGTTACATACAACAGACACTTGGGAAGAAAGAACCTCAACTGAGGAATTTCCTCCATCAGACTGACATGTAGACATGCCTGTGAGGCATTTTCTTAATTGTTAATTGATGTAGGAGGTGTCCAGCCACTGTTGAAGGTGACATCCCTAGGCAGATGGCCTGGGATGTATAAGAAAGTTATCTGAGCAAACCAGGGACAGCAATTCAGTAAGCAGTGTCCCTCCATGGTCTGTGCTTCAATTCCTACCTCCAGAATCCTGCCTTTCAGTTCCTTCTTTGGTTTCCCTTGGTGATGGATTGGAATCTCTAAGATGAAATAAACAGTTTCATCCACCAAATTGCTTTGGATCAAGATGTTTATCACAGCAACAGAAATACAAACTAGGACAGAAATTGGTACTCATACAAGAGAATGAAATATTGCTGTGATAGACTTGACTATGTTCTTTTGGGGAGGATAGGGGAAGTTTGTGAGCTTTGGGCTAGAAAAATCACTGAGTGCTCAAAGCTTAATGTACTGCTCTGTGGAAGCTTAGAAGGTAAGAATGCTGAGAGAAATGCAAATGAACTATGAAAAGGAAGTTTGATACCGAGTCCCTCAAAGACTCATTCAGGCCATTTATACGACATATTTGAATTTAAATTTTCTTGAACTGAAACCTTTGGCACTTTCTTGGGACAATGGATGCTGGTTAAGTAGAACTGAAAAATCAGGTATGATTAATAAGAGACAAGCATCACTGAGATGAAATCTGGGAAATATTTCCTCAGCATCAACACATAGAAAGCTGTGGTCAAACCGGGCCAAGGCCGCATCTGAGCCAAGTTTGGTAATATGTAAGAGCATCCCTTGAGGCTCTGGTCAGATTGAGACTCTACCATTGTTTATTTTCAAATGCACTGACGGACTGTGGCAAAATATGAGAGTATGCTAAAACTTCTCTGTGAGTCCCTTTAAGGAAACTTTTCAAAACCTAGATAAACAGCAACAGTGAGAAAGACCAGCAATAAGAATTTGAGGGCAGAAGTATTTGGGAATACCTGGAGGATAGTTCACTATTCCTTATTGTTTAGGAACTTTGGTTGTTAGAAGAAATCATGAGCTAAGGATGTACATCAGTGATAGAGCACTTTCCTAACTTACACAAGGCCCTGAGATCAAATGCATACATGGAGGGGAGAAAAGAAGAAAGGAAGAAGGAATAAAGGAAGGGAGAGGGGGATAGAAAGAAGGATAAAGGAATAAAGGGGAGAGAAGGAAGGAAGAATCTAGGAGAAATACACGGAAGGAGGGAGGGAGGAAGGAAAGGAAATTCTAATACCACCCGAATAACAAAGATAGAATACAACTCTTTAAAATTAATGCTCACATAATCTTAAAAATGTCTGGGTTTCCTAAGGAGTTCTGGCCTGAAGCTCCACTAAAGTAATCTTATGTTCATTTTCAAATGATAATGAATGTTGTTAATGCTCTCAGAATGTACTTCCTGCTGTTTTATGTAAATCACATCACTAAATGCAGTAGTTCAGTGCTTCACTATTTAAAGGACCACAGAAACTTTTGTATATAATGTATACTGTGGAATCTGAATAAAGGAAAACACTAGAAAATAACTGCAAAAGAAAATCTAAATTCATTAGTACAGAATCTGCTTACTGCTAAGTAGTATTACACCCTGGCACTGATGAGCGTGAGCAAGCCATCACTATTACAGAGAGTAAAAACAATTCTCTCTTTCCCTTTCCCTAAATGACCCTGTAACTACAGAAATGATAATAACCAATTTTCAAAGTTGGTAAAATAAAAATAAGGGTATGCACTGACAACAGGAAATAGAAAATATTAAAAATCACTAATTCTTTCTTTTCCAAACATGTCATTAGCAGACGCAAGACTTCTAGTAGCAAAACAGTTCTATTTTTAGCCCACTGGCATACTATATAAACATGCTCACTATGAGTCTATCACTGTTCTGTGCAAATGTTGCAGTGTTTCATTTGAGGATGGTCAGTAGCCTTTATTGTCACTAAGTCAAGATTAAAGATATGGAAACCAACCATTAGGCAGGATAGGTTTAGAATTTCAATCTTTCTCTTTATCTGTATCTTCCCAATATTCCTTGAGTCCATCAAAATATTGGAGTATACTACTTAATTGTCCCCTCCAAATATTTCTACACAAATTTTTAAGAAACGAAGCAGTAGTTCTGACCTGCTCATGATTGCATGTGTGTGCGACAGGGAGAGAGAGACAGAGACAGACAAACAGAGACAGAGAGACAGAGTGACAGAGACAGAAACAGAGACTGAGAGAGAAAAGGGAGACAGAGTTCATCCATTGGTGTGTCTGAGTACAGGAGCTATGACATGGATGTGGAACCATGACATGCATGTGGAGGTCATGGGAGTGTCAGGTCTCACCTTCCAATTTGTTCAAGGCAGGGTCTTTTGTCTGCCACTGAGTATACCAGTCTAGCTGATCCATGAGCTTCCCAGAATTCTTCTGTTTCTGACACCTATCTCACCATAAGAACACTGAAATTATATTTTATGATGTATGTTACAGACACTCATACTATGCATCCAGCTTTTATGTGGGTTTTGAGGATAGACATTTGAATCCACATTCAAAGGTCCTTTGTGGCAGGTACTTTATCTATTAAGCCATCTGCACAATCTCTCATGATTGTTTTGTAAACAACCAAAATTCCTAAAATAGTGTATGGAGGGATGGGTCAATGGGCAATAACATTAGTAGTTCTTGCAGAGGACCCAGGTTTGGTTTCCAGCACCTACATGGCTACTCATAACCATCTGTAACTCCAGTTCCAAGGGATCCAATGCCCTCTCTAACATCCACAGGCATTGTACAACATAGGTGTACTCGCATACACTCAGGCAAAACACTAATATACATAATATAAAAATAACTAAATAGTAAATAATTTTGAATTCCCCAAATAATAAAGAACATTATGCCCCAGGCAGAAAAAAATTAGCACTAGATTAACATTCCAGTGAGAAGCACCCACAAACTAGTGCTCTGAGATCCAGAGAATTGGGAGAGAAGCAGGGGGTAAGGGAGAGACAATGTAGAAAATCCATGAAAACACGTTATTTGTTATTATTTTTTTGGTCTTTTGGGGATAGGATCTACCTGTAGTCCCAAATGGCCTGAAACGTACCATGTAAACCAGGCTGGTCTCCCAAGTGCTGGGGTTAAAGGCGTGTACTCTGCTACATACTACAACCCCACTACGCGCAGGCTTAAAACATTATTTGACATCATTGCCATCCTGCTACCTTTCTTATATCTGCATGACTCCAGCCCGCTGACAATTCCCACTATCCTCATGGGTAATAGGTACTAAAATAGACTGCTTTTTGCTTAATCCTTTGGTAGCACACTGTTCCTCAGGATTAGCAGGCTTTACCCAAGCAAAACCACTTAACAGTTGAGGGCCATAGCTGCCACTTCTAACTGAGCTCCAGTCAGTTGCTTAACCTCATAGCAAAGTGGTTCTCTGAGGTATTTGTGCACAGAAATACTGTTTAAACTGTTACCTTATTTAACTTCATAAGAGAACCTTAAATATCTAGATTATTGGTTCAATATTATATTTAAAACCAGATAAATGTTTCATGGAGCCCATTATTATTCTACAAGCTGGCAAGTAGGATAGAAAATTTTCCCACTTTGCAATTTGAGCGTTTTTTGAGCAAAAGATACCAAATTTCCCCACATGCATAGAAAGCCAGAGGCAAGCATTTTTGGATATCACCTTCCCTTTCTCTAGTCACTCATTAGACACCCCAGTGTTTGAGCTCTTGTTACACAGCTATAGCAACAATGGACACTGGGGATTTCCCAGTGAAAATACTATGTGAGCTCCTGTTACCAAAAAGCGTTGAACTTCCTGGGAAAAACAGCAAATGGAAGGGAAGGATACAGAGATGACTGAACAACAGACATTTTATACAGATTGAGCAAGAAATGCATAGAGTTCAAGAAAAGTCAAGAAGATGGTGTGAGCATGGAAAGCGCAGGCAGAATGTGTAAGAGTGCTAATGACTGAGCCATCATTCCAGCCCCTTTGTAATTTCTGGAATTTAGCAGCTGCTATTCTCTTGGGTCTCAAGGATGAGAGATCCTGAGGCTAAAATTTTCACTAAGTGATGATCTAAGTTCCGGCACCAGCCTGCCTTGTAGAGTTTCCCACTCAAACGTGCAGCAATTACAAATGCCTGTGCCTTTTGACCTTTCTGGATGATCTACTTGAGAGTCTGACCACACAGATGACAGCGGCTCCTTGCCTCCTATCCTGGTTGGCTCATTTTGTCTTGTTCCAGGTTTTCAGAACTGCAATTGGCCCTCTTTATCACAGCAAGTACATCCATTGAGTCACCCAAGCACAAATAAAAAATATAGAACTACTGCACTTATGCTGAGCACAGAGAGAATTTTTTCTTATCACGATTCTTTAAAGGAGACAGTGCACCATTTGCATAACATTTATTACATTGTACTAAGAATTTATTGTGTGTGACTTTTCTTAGAGAGATGCAATACACAAAGCTCCTCACCCCAGAAAAGGAACCCACACAGGCCAAAGTTAACAGCTGCACCAAAGTCTACCTTGGTGAAGCAATGGGTTTTTACTGAGGTGACTAGCAGCGTGGATAAGAGGTTACTTTACAGAATACAGATGACTCAAAAGCAGCTGCGTCACTGAAAAGCTCACTGGTTTGAGAATGTCCTCTCTGTAGCCGGCTGGTCAGTGTCCTCCTCCAGCAGTTGTTTACTGTTTCTGAAAGCTGGAGAGTAGCCTTTGAGAAGCTTTGCAAGTTTCCACATTCCCAAACGTGTGACCTTATGTTTATCTTCTAAGACCTATGAACTGCCTCCTCCCTCCTATGAGAAATGTTTCAGTTCAGAGGAAAACGCTCTACAACAGTATTATAAAAATGTAGATGCCTTAAAATACATGGGAGGATTGCAAAGGTTACATGCAAAAATTGTACCATTTTTACAAAGGGAGCTTGATAATCCTGAAGTCATGGTATCTACACAGAATCCTGTAACCAGTCTCCATGGATATGGATGGATGGCTGTGTTTTACAGGTCCTCTTTAAAACACTGGTGTTTCTGGGTGGGACTTCAGATTAAGAGCTAACTAGAAATCAGCAGGAGGCTGGAGGTGTATGTAGCTCAGAAGCAGAGTGCTCCTAACATGCACAAGGCTCTGAGGCTCTGGGTTTGATCCTCAGCACAAAGGAAGGAGGGACAAAAGGAGGGAAGGCAGGAGGAAGGAAGAGAGAGAGAGCAGGTAGGGAAAGAGAGAGAGAGGAAGGAAGGATAAAGGAAGAGAAAGAGAACAGGAAGGAAGAGGAGAGATAGAGAGGAAGGGAGGAAAGAATGAGGAATCAGCAGGTTGTTGCTAGGAATACAGTCATGGAGAGAAAAACGTAGAACGCATCCATGAGAAGTTTCTGCTTTCTAAGTGTCTAAGTGGGGAGAATCCACCTATGGATCTAATTCACTTTAATAATGGCTTGGTCAGAGGGACTTTTGCTTGGATTTGGCTAAGACAATGGACATTCACTGCTCCAAAGCCTTGCTGCATTCTCCTCATTATTCCTGAGGACAGGGTCTCTTTCCAGGGTTAACAGGCTGCTGGATACAGTGCTTCATGCCCCCTGCGCCCATGTCAACACAGAGTTCCATCTCAACTACATTTCAATTGGATACTATTTTTCTCCTAATGCTTTCTGTCTACATGATAGTAGTCTAGTTTACAAAAAGGCAGCATCTCTAAGAGGTTCTATAAATATCCTTTTCAATACAAGAAAAACTTCAAAACAAACACAGTGACATAAGCATTCATCATTAGAGTTTGTAAAGATTCACAGTAGAAGTAATCATTTGGATTGCTTGTGCTTATCAAAATGTAGTGGCCTTCATGTAAAACACAGTGCCACGCAGAATTCCCATTTCTTATTGAAGGAAAAACATTAGACCCCGAATTCGAAAGTGGCTGGAGGCCAGTCTGTTGGATGATTGCCTCTCTCAGGCCACCTCCCTTGACATGACACAAACCACCCTTCAGCTACCTTCCCAGATGTGACATAATCCTAACCACAGGACACCCCTGAATAAAAAAACACTAAAAAGCCTGAGTATGTATGAGAGAGACTCCTCCAGACCCTGGGCCATGAGGAGGCACCCACTCAAGTTTTTTCTCCACGTAATAAACCTGCTCGTTCTGGTGAGGTCAGTTCTTTCACCTCTAATAAACCTGATTCTTCTGTTGAGGTCAGTTCCTTCATCTCTTTCCTAGTTTCCTATTTCCTTATACTCCTTATCAGGTGTGAGATAAAACAATCACTACTACAATGCACAAGCAGAATGGCAATGCTCAATATTACTTTGCTATTTTCACAGCCTGCTCAAGTGCTGTGTCATTTTAAGCAGCTGAACATTAAATCAATCACAAAGAAAGCAAATGATCCTATTCGTGTTCCTGAAAGCTTTGGGGTATCTGAGAAATGACCCTTTTAAACAAGAACAAAATCAAGGAGAAAGCTAGTGTCCAATTTCTAAAGGTCCCTGAGTAGCACCAGAGATCTAAACATTCAGTCTCTAACCAACTAGCAAAAAAAGACAGATTAAAAACTTTTGACTGTCCTAATATTGAGTAACCTTTCTCCATGAAGTTCAACCCAGGTTTGATTGCACAGCCTGAGCCATGTCATATAAGAGTGGAATTCAGAGAAAGTTGTAGCTAATGTGTAAGCTATAAAGTTATGATACAAATAAAATATCCAGTGGAATATATACAATGCACTTATACTATTTTTTAAGAAAAAATGACATTGCAAAACACCCTTTCCTACCTACCCCACATAACCCTAACCCTGACACCAGCTGTGGGAAGACAAATATAGATATGCCTATTTTTAGTAAAGATAGACGCTATGCTGGTGTGCTGGTGCACAGGTGTAATCCCAGTACTCAAGAGACAGAGGCAAGAAAATTACAGTTTGAAGCTAGCCTTCACTACATAATGAAATCCTATCTCAAAATAGGGGGGAAGAGGCTGAGTTTGATCCTTATAATACACATTTTTTTAAAAAGGCCAGGTTCAGTTGTGTGTACTTCTAAATCCAGCACCAGGGAGGCCAAGAAGCTGGCAGATCTTGGGCTTGCTGGCTGACCTACTCTGTAAGACCAGGCCAGCTCACTCAAAGAAACAAGGTAGCTGTGATTACCAGCCCAAGACCTGTATAAGATCAAGAAAATAAAAATTCTAGCATGAATGGGGAAGCATGAGCTGATGAGCTATTGACAGGTGAAGGTTACTATGGGAGGGGAAGTCAGGTTTGTTTAGGGTAGAGCCTCTCATAGGCCACCCATGCTCCAGTGGGTGATGCTATACCTATACACATATGGGAAGCATTAACTGGACTCACTGAGTTACATATTTTAAAAAGAGGACATTAAGTTAGGAGAGGGATATGGGGAGATCCTGGAAGAGTTTGAGAGGGAGAGTGAAGAGTGAATGTGATCATAATATATTTTATGAATGTATTAACTTTTAAAAGAATAAATAAAAATATTATTTTTAAATCATTGTGAGCTGGGCATGATGGTGTATGCCTTTAATCCCAGCACTGGGGAGGCCGAAGCAGATGGATCTCCATGAGATCAAGACAAGCTTTGTCTACACAGCAAGTTCCAGGCCAGCTGTGGCTATAGGGAGACTCTGTCTCAAAAAGTAAACAAGAAAAAAAATATCAAGATGGATGGCACCTGAGAAACAATACCCAAGGTTGACTTCTGGTTTCCACAATCACGACGGAATTGGAGAGAGAGAGAGACAGGGACAGAAAGACAAAGAGAAAAAGGAGAAAAATGACTAGCACTTATGTATAGACAACCAAAAATACATTTTCTCTTATTATTTCCAATAAAGCAAATGTTATGGATGCCAGTTTAATATGCACAGAAGCGGTGGTGGAAGAGTGGAATGTACCTCTTAAGAATTATTCACAGTGATTCTTCCAACTAAAGTCTCCAAGTGGAAATTCCCTGGAAACAGAACCACTTAATGTTTATATTAATGACATTTAGTGTGTCAAAGCTAAATGGGAGTTTGGGGAGAATTACAAGTATTTTTGTAGAGAAAACATTACCAGCCTGTTTATATATAAAGCTTCACTCAGTATTCTTTTAAATATGCAAACATTAGATTTTAATGTACATCATAAATATAAGCAGTCTCCTTAGATGAATAACATTTTACTAGGTTAACTCTCCATTAACCTCAGGCAGTTTATCTACAACTCTTCAATGCAGTTATTGAGTATCATGTGGAGATAAATGCTGCAAATAAAAAGAATAAAACAGGACCCCTGATGCCAGAGTACTAATAGTGAGAGAAAAACATATAAGCAGTGAGTTAAGATGAAGTATACCAAATGATACACATAGAGTAACAAGGAAATGCTGTTTTCTTTGTTGGTTATGGGATTGGGGGATTTGTTGCGTGGGTGCGTGCATACGTGTGTGTGTGTGCCTGTTTGATAAATTGGTTGTTTGGTTCATTTGTTTGTTGGCTGAATTTTTTGAGACAAAGTTTATCTCAGCCTGATCTGGAACTGACTGTATAGCCCAGAGTAGCCTTGAATTCATGGTGATCTTCCTGCCTCAGCATGTCAAGTTCTGGGATTATTAGTTCTGGGTTTTGTCAGAAACTGATGAGGGTATCAGAGAGATAAAAGAGATGCAAAAAGACAAAAAGCAAAATAGGGATAGATTTTTGTAGTGCTGCCTAGGAGAGTGGTGCCGAAATACCTCAGATACCTATATCTATTTCTCTCTGACTTTTATTGACAGCAGGTTCCCTCTAATGATGTATTAATTTCCTTTCCAGAATACTGTTATTCAGTACTCCATGAAAACCACTAGCATATTGGAATGAAACACACACACAACACACACACACACACAAATGCTAGACATTAGTAATGATATTATAAATTTACATTTTACTCTTCAGTCTTTACATTAGAAGAACTGGTCATTGTGTTATTTGAGGTTGGCTCTGGCCACATCCCTGGAGTAAGATATATCAAAGTTTTTTTTTCTTTTAATCCAAAATCATCTCATATACTTGAGGCATCTAAAATCTATGAAGCACTCAGAAGTGTTGGATTGCTTTCTCTTCCACCTATTAACCACACCAATTCTCAGCATGTATTGTTGTTGGCATGCCACCAAATACAAAGTTCACACAACAGCAATATTAAAAGTTCCAAATCATGCCAATAGGGTGGTTCAGTGGGTTGAAGCAGCAAACTCCTGCACGTGGTCCTCTGATCTCTACATGCTTGTTGTGACACACGCATGCACACTGACACACACACACACACAATAAAAGTACTAAATAAAATTATTTTTTAAAGATCTAAATCTTTTTGTTAAATGTATTTTGTGGATATTAGTTCATATGAGGTCAAACCAAATTCCTTTCTTCCTCCTTAACTACACACTTAACTAGTGAATATTCACTATAGCAATTTATATAATTTTTTCCACAATAAAGTATATTTTCATTTTGATCCCTTATGTTGGAACATGAGCTTTAACATAGTCAAATATCACTAAAAAGGTGATATTTGAGAGAAGTAGTAACTTAGTTATCAGGAATTGATCACTATGCAATACACACACATATTCAAATGTCACAATGTAACCTTTAAATAGGTGCAATTATTATCTGTCAATTAAAATTAATTTCAGGTAGGAATATGACCCAAGTTTGTAATCCTAAGACTTGGGATCAGGAGGACAAGGTCATCCACCATTAAATAACGAGTTAAGAGGCCAGACTGGGATACATTACACCCTGTGTCTGAATCAATAATGATTAGAGAACTGGCTGAGTGATACATACGTGGCAACTCAAAAACATATGTAATTCTAGTTTCACATGATCTTGTGCCCTCTTCTGGCCTCTGAGGGCACTGCACACATGCGGTGTGCATACATGCAAGCAGTCATAGATATAAAAATAAATGAATCATTTTTTAAAACCCAAATAAGGGGCTGGAGAGATGGCTCAGTAGTAGAACACTGGCTGTTCTTGCAGAAGACCTGGGTTCAAATGCAAGCACCCACATGGCAGCTTACAACCATATGTAACTCCAGTTCCAGGAGATCTTATGCCCTCTTCTGTCCTCTGTGGGTACTTACCCTCTGTGTATGACATGGGTGTACTTACACAAATGCAAGCATAACACTCATACACATAAAATAAAACTAATTAATTAGAAAGTAAAAGGAAGAGTTTATTTGAGCTTTTGGTTCCGGGAGTAAGGGTCCATAATGTCAGGGAAAGCATTGTGGAAAGAGGTGGCCAGAACAGAAAGCTAAGCAATCACATCTTCAAGCAGGCACAGGAAGCAGAGTGACTGGAAGTTTGGCAAGGTTTAGGATCTCTCTACGTCTTCCCCAGTGACACGCTTCTTTCAGCTTAGCCACACCTTCTAAAGTGTCCAAAACTGCGCCACCAACTGAGCACAAAATAACCAAAAAGTTGGACCCTATGGGAGACATTCCCATTCAAACCACCACAGAGTACCTTTGTTATTAGTTCCACCACCTCTTCTTACTTTCCAGGTCTCAAATTACAATTAAGAAAGAATATACTAGGCTTCCCCCCTCCCCTTAAAAAAACTATAAAAAATAAAGATGTTCATTGAAAAAAATTGAGAATTTCATAGAAGTACTATGTTTAGTTCATTTCCATCCCTCCCTCTCCCCATCCAACAACTCCCACATTTCTCACAATCCCTATCAATTTCCTGACCTCATGTGTGTGTGTGTGTATAGAACTGACCACTTGGGATTGGGTAACCTATCTGTGAACTTGTCCCTGTAAAAAACTAATTCTTCTCTCAGCAGTCACTAATTGCCTGCAGCTTTTCATCTAGAGGTGTTGCATTGGACCTTATCCCTTTCCATCCAAACATTATGTGAACCCAGGTGTACAGGTACATAAATGAAACTCTTTTTTTGTGACAAGATCTCACTATGTAGCTACAACCTCCCTAAAACTCACTATGTAGACCAGGATGGGCTCAGACTCACAGAGATCTACCTGTCTCTGCTTCTCAAGTGCTGGAAATAAAGGTGTGCACCACTATGCCCAGCTTTTAAATGAAACATTGATAATGTCATAAAACACAGTAAACCATAAAGAAATTTAATTTAAAATCTTTATTTAGTATAAACATAGCTTTACCATTTACGAAAGATGAAAGCAAATTAGCACCCTAATGAGATGGATGTGCTTGTTTATTTTTACCTAAAGAATTAAATCTTGGCTGAATATCAGATGCTGCAGGATGTCGAACTTCAACATTTTACAGAGTTGATCCATATTTGTATTAGATAATTGCCAATGCTTACAAACTGAATGATGGTAACCAGGAAATAGGAAAAGGTTTTGTTTTCTGAAATTAAAATGTTGTTTCTGTAAGAGGGAAAACTGTGTATGAAGAGTAAGAACACTAATTCCTAACAGGGTAGAATCTGAGCCCCGGTGTTGCAGGCAACTTTCATTTGCATTGCACGGTGTGGCTGCATACACAGCACAAAGGATTCATGTCATGTGTTCAGAACCAAGGTTGCACTGGAGTCACATGATAAACTGCTTGCATACAGGGCCACAAACACTTTGGATTCTCTACGCATTTGGTTTTGAATTAATTTTTGGTCCTTGTGTGTTCAGAAACGTTTTCCTGTTTCCAAAATGTTTGCAACCCCTGTATTCAGTTACATGCCTTCACAGGGGCTTGTGACCCACAGTGAAAGAAACTGAGGACTAGAATCTGAACAATCACTTCTCAGTTTGGGAAATGTACCTGGCACAGCTATAGGGAAATAAGGAAAGCAATGTAAATATTTGAAGTATTGCCATGGATATTTTCATTAAGCATAATAACTGCTGGTGCATTGCCAATAGATTTTAATTCTGTCTCTCTGTATACACAGGTAATAATACCTCTAACCATCCTAAATAAGCAAATACACTCAATCCTTTCTAAAAGAGTAGGGATAAGTCAGGTGCCATGATTAATCCCAGCACTTTGGAGATAGAGGCAGGAGAATCAGAAATGCAAGTACTTGTAGACTGCACAGTGAGTTTGAAGCTAGCCTGGGCTACCTGAGACTTTGTCTCCAAAAAAATTGATAATCAAATACATCTATTTATCAGTGTTTTAGAAAGGAGAATAAATTTCTGTTTGGTAGTTGATTATAAAATATCTTGTGACTATATGAATATTTTAATATTGAATTAATGCTTAACTATTTAAGTATCTATACCTACCAAATTACCAATATTGTAAAAATATTTTGAAGTTGAAACACTTGCCAGGTACTCATATCTCAAGCAATGTTTGTAATAGAATGATTATTTTTTTTCCTTTGATTTAAACTTTATGTGCTTATTTGCTGAAAGTCTTCAACATAACCTATACATAATATCCTTAATTTCTAGTTTTCTTCCCTTTGGTTTTTAAGTTTCAAAGGTTGGTTAAGGAAAAAAGTATACATCAGTCTCACAGCTGATAAAAAAATTTTAGGATATAACAAATTTTTTTCAGAGAAAGAAATGAATCATGGTTTTCTTCAAAACTGAAAGAAAATGATCACCTTTTTGATAGCACATTATTCCATACATATCCAGATAAAAACAAAAACAGTGGCCTTCCAGTCTCTTGGAGCACTGAACCATAGCTCAGAAACTCTTTGAGTGTCTTTGTTACATGCGTCTCACACGCAAACCTGGTACCTATAGACCCTATTGTGTCAGTTAGCTGTGGCTATGTAACAAACCTCCCAATCTCACCGTCTCAAAGCAACAATGAATGATATGATGTGCTCCCTCGTGATTCTGAGGCCTGACAGGGTCTCTCTTTGGATCTGACCTGAGCTCACACACATGTCTGTAGTCATGCATGTTCTTGGGTGACCTCACTCTTACTGTACATGTAGCAATACTTGGAATGGTTGGTTTCCATATTTGTGAATTTTTTCCATGTTTGCCTTCTTCAGAAAGGGTGGTGTAATGATTCCACAAAATCAAAGATGGGAATGACAAAGTCAATGGAGTTATTCACTTGAAAGTTCACAAAGTCCCATGGTATACAGAGGAAATTGTATTAGTCAGCATTCTCTAAGGAACAGAACTGATATAATTATATATTATATATTACAGAGTATATATTATATATTATATAATACATATATATATATATATATATATATATGTGATTGCCTTACAGGAAATAGTCTGGGTAATTCAACAATGGCTGTCTCACACTGGAAAGGTCAGGAATCTGGTAGTTTCTCAGTCTAGGAGATAGGATGTCTCTGCAGTACCAGTATGACCTGAAGGTGTGGAGAACTGCTGGAATGCTGCTGGTCTCCAGTCTATGTTGGAAGCTTGAAGATGTTGGTTCCAGTGTTGGCAAAGGAATGCCACAGAAACTGGATAAACTTAGGAGCGAGAATGATAGCAATAAAGCAATCCTTCTCCTACCCTTTTATCTGGGTTGCTACAAGAAGGTGTGACCCAAATTTTGAGTAGGTCTTCCCCATTCTAATAACCGATCAGGAAAATCCTCACAGGAGTGTCCAAAGTTTTGTGTTTTAGTTAATTCTAGAACAAGTTGACAATCAAGATTAGGTATCCCAGATTCCAGGATCGGGGTGAAGTACACTACTTTGAAATGCTCCCCCTGTAAAGAATCAATACACTGTAGGAAATTAAAACTCCTACATGTCCCTGCTCATCCATGTCCTCATTCTATCAGAAGGGAACTGGGGAGATGGCTCAGTAGGTAAAGTGCTTGGTTCACAAGCATGAGGAAGACCTAAATTCAAGCCTGCAAGACCCGTATAGAGCTAGTTATAGTAGTACATGCCTGTAATCTTAGTGCTCCTACAGTGAGATGGGAGGTAGAGACAGGAGAATTCAAGGCAGGTCCAGGGCCAGCTAGCCTGGCAATATGCAGTTGTAAACAACAAAAGACCTTGGCTCAAACAAAGTGGAAGGGGAAGACTGAACCCCAAGGTTGTCCTCTAACCTCCATTAGCATGCCCTGGTATATGCTAACCTGCACTCACCCAAACATACGCACACATCACAAACACAAAAGCACTGATGGGCTAAGAGTCTCTGTCACATTCCAGGCCTTCCTTGGCCACCTTCAACTGGTATTTTTCTCATGTGTTTTTTTTTCCCAAGTGAAAAAGGCAGAATCAGGAAAGCAAATCCAATAGAACACAATGTAAATATATGTTTATGCTTTTACAATAGTAGAAACTGAAAGAAATGTCTGAACAACACATTTAGAATAGGAACCATAGTCAACAAAGTAATTTTGAAGATATTAATAGTTCAGAATCATCATTTTCGAAGTCTCATGATTTCCTTGCATGGTGTCTACCAGTTAATAAAGCAGGAAGTTTGTTTTGGTTAGTGATGGTGGAGATTGAACCCTGGACCTCACATTTGCTAAAGCGTAACTGTTTTTAGAAATTCAGGTGAGAAAGTCATCAACACTCTCAACTGTATGGTATTATTAATTCCAAATTAGTAACAATATACTATACATACTATACGTTGATGTTTTACATATTTCCATATTATGAAAAAAATGAATTGTTAACAATGTACTACAGCCTCCCCATTGATCCACTGATAAACACCCAGTGATCTATTTCTATTCTATGAGGAAGAGACTTGATAACAACCTGCAATAGTCTCCCTAGGGATAAATACCCAGTGTCACCAATCATATCAGAATTTCTTGGTCAGTAAATGTGTCAACGTGTGCAAATTTCAGCAAACATAATAAGTAATCTTTAACATTTGGTATAATTATTATTATAACCAAGTGAGTCAGTCTTTTTTTTCTTAACTTTTTTTTTTTTTGAGACAGGGCTGTAGCCACTGCTGGCTTGGAATTCACTGTGTAGACCAGGTTGGCCTCAGTCTCAGAAATCAACCTGCCTTTCTCTTGCCTCCCAAGTGCTGGTATTAAAGACATGTGCCACCACTTCTGACAGAGTTTGTCTCTTATGTGGAAGAATTTTTATATTTAATTTTGGAAGTTAGACAATTGATTCTTGCTTTTATATATGATTGAAAAGGTGGAAATAAGGTATAATGAGAGTAATAGAGATTGTTACAGAGATAGAGAGATAGACAAAGAGGAAGGGGACATAGAGAGACAAAGTACTGTAAGTAGCCTTAAGCAAAGCTTCAAAGTGAAGGAAGTACAGGCTGTCTACGAAAATACAGAAAACACATCTTCAGTGCCTGCCTTATACCAAGGACCACTGTACAAAGTTTATAGATAATAAAACGTTAGTCAATAAACTTAACTTTAATTGAGCTTTTATATATTTCATACAACAGTTCTTAATCAAATTTAGACCCCCTTCCCCAACCGTGCACCCCAATCACCCCCTCATCAGGCTTCATGCATTGCTCCATACACACTAAGTCCTATCGAGCCAAGCATTTATACCCAGGTGTCCTTCAATGCAAACTCATCCACTAGAGTCTAGTCAGCCTATCTAGAGATCAGGCAAGCTCTAGCCTCCTCACCCAGTAGTAACCAATCTCCAATAGTTGCTAGACTAGGACCGGCCCACCACCTGGAACAAAGTTTGAAAGTGGTCACTATTGTGGTCTCTATTTCAGAAATGCAGAAAGTAAGGAATAAGGAATGACTATCTAACATGATAAATGGTCATGTTAGAAACTGGATGAGCCATGAGTAAAATCTCGCTGGCCCTGCATTTAGAAGTCATGTTCCATTCTGTACTCTTTGCCACTTCCCCATGTGTTGGCTAATAAATTCCTCCTTCAAATCACAGCACGACCCAGCGATGTGTTGTTAAATGACAATATCTACGGAGCTAATGTTCAACACAATGTTTCATGTGACTAAGTCAACTCTAGCCTAAATGCCAAGGATTAAGGGGATGTAAGACAGAAACAGCAATCAGAAACACTTGTAAGGCATTGTTCTGGGTGTTCAATTGCTCCAAAATTTTATATATCAGAAATCCCAAAGAGCAGGCTGCAATTTGAAGAAACTGGGCTTCAACATTTATGATATATCTGTGTTCAAATTCCAATTGGTCAAGCAGGGACAATGGGTTTTGTACTCATGTGAGTATTCAATTCTTTCTTCTGAGGCTAAATGAACTGGTGACAAGATACAGTGCTCTGGGGACACGTTTCCTTCCTTGTAAAACAAGAACAAAGAGTCTTTGATTTATTTTAAGAAGACTAGGATTTGCTTCTTAAGTGCTTATTAATGTTCCTCTGAGGCATGTTGAGAAATACATCATGTACCAAACTCTGCTTTGGTTGAACTTAAAAATCATAAAAGCTATGGTTCTCAGGTCTCTCCTTCTGGGCTCTTGCACTTATTTTTTAATACATCAAACTCATAATAAATTTTAAATGCTCTGTAGCAAATTGCATTAATTTTCCCATGATGCTGAAGAACCCTGCAGAACTCACAAGTAGTTTACCTCCATGGGAAAGAAACCCTAGAAAGGAATTATTTTGTGTTAAAGAGTTTAGTCCACAATCATCAATTCAAACAACATCCAGAAACACTTTCTTTCATTTTGTCGTGAGGTTTGGCAATATCATTGTCTGAATTACTTTTCTGGTGCTAAAATACCCAAAGAGACCATTTATTTTATTTCACAGTTCCAGGTTCAGTCCACCATGGCTGGGGAAGTGGGAGGGAGGGGGGTTCCCTGGCAGCTAAGTGAAGTTGCATCTGCATTTAAAAACAGAGAACAAGTGCTTGTGCTTGGCATCTTTTCTCCTTTTTATATAATCCAGGATCCCAGTACAGGGAATGGTGGCACCCACAGTAGTCAGGTTTTTCCACTTCCATTAACCCAAACAATATAATCCCCCAGAGGCACGCCCAGAGCCCCATCTGCTAGGCAATTCTAGATCTCATCAAATGGCAACTGAGTTTAAGTACCTCAGAAGTAAATTTGGAAATCTAGCTGAGTTGTCTCTGACCTCGAACCATATCTCAACATCGTGATAAAATGTACATGATTGCTAAGGATGGATTTTTGCTTTCATTTCACCTTTATCCCAGTCATGTTTCAAAGAGTAATTTATCACTTGAAAGTTTTCTCTTGTGTGGGTGCTGAGGGAAGGAGAATCAGTTTTCTCCAGAGACTAGCTCCCTGAGAAGTTACCTATTCCCAAGTGGGCAGCCCAGAACACAGGTGCACATGAGTACCACTAAATGAACTCAGTGCATTATGTGTGTGGATTTATAAATGTATGTTTGCATATGTAACAATTATCAATGAAGGGGACAAGAAATTCAGAGGGGGAATGGGAGGACTTGGAGGGAGGGCATTGGGAAGGGTAGAAATAGTGCAAATATAATCCTCATGTATGGATTTCTCAAAAAATATTTTAAAGGTTTCTAATTTGTGAGCAAACAGAGCTTTAACAGTTGCTGATGTTTTTTGACCTATTCCTACAAATTTTAAGTGCCTATTCAACAATGACTGACCTGTGGTCAAAACATATTGTATGAAATTTGCAAAAATTCAATAAAAATTTTTAAAGCTTTCTTTTTATCATGTTCCAAACCAAAGGGTTGGCTGAATTGTGTCTGTAACCCCTCATAGTCATTTGTTTCCAGACAGTTTGGCTTGCACAGGCAAGCACATGAATTGAAAATGTTGTTGTCCAAAATATACAAATTTCCTTTCCAAGTCTTGAATGCAAACACAGTTACCCAAGTTCATTTAGGGATAATCAGCCAAACTGGAGAAGAGATTATTAAAAAAAAAAAAAAAAAAAAAAAAAAAAAACACCTCACGTGACTAGGCAGAATTTCAAGGCATGTAATATCTGGGGAGATACAGCCAAAAAGCCTTTTCTCACAGCCTGGTGTATAAGGCCGGCTTGAAGGGTCATGAAGGGGAGTCCATTATAGTTTTCACTCTCATCCAAATGCATCATTTTTGTTGTGTGGTTTCTTTGTTATTTTCTGAAAAAAGCTGCTGGTTATTTCTCAGTAGATAGTGGAAAAAAGGCCCTCCTTTTATCACGGTTGTTTCATCTATTTATTTAAAATGTTGGCATTTAAACTGAAGCATACATAAAATTCTTATTAGCATTAATGACTAGCTCACTTAGAACTAATACATATCTGTTCTGTATATTTAATGCTTGAATTTCCAGTGACAATTTGCTGGCAGAAAGAAAACAGAATGTCTTAAACTACAATCTCTTCCTCCATCCCTTCTTCTCTGAAGCCCTCCTGTCTTTAAAAAGTGGCAAAAATCCATTTTCCAATGCTATTGCTTATTTTCTTTTACAAATAAATATTCATGCATTTATCTTTTCCTAGTTGATGGAAAGTTTAAACATTCCAATTTTTTCAACAGTTTGCATGAATCCTTTCTTTCTTCTTTCTTTCTCATTATGAGCTATTCTATGTGATAAAAAAAACAAACTCAAAGATGAAGCTCAAAGCCCTGGGTTCGATCCCCAGCACTGTGCAAAACAGTGTGACTGTGCCCACCTGTAATCTCAGCAATATTTCTGGGAATCCATCATTGTTTTTTACTGGTAACTGTTTTAACACTCCTCAGGAGAGTTGTTCAAACCTAGTGAAACTGTGGAGGTATATATATGAATATCCATGTATCTATACACATGCCATTTTCATACATCTAGAAATAGTTTAGCACCCTAATGATTTTATATAAAATCAAAAAATTTACCATCTATTAATAAATGTATCATACCTATTATGAAAATTAAGTATCTCTTTCCAAATGCTCATCACTTAAATACTTCACCTGGCTAATCTGCTTGTGTCCTCCCCGCCACACACACACATACCTCCTTTTCTTCCCTGCACTGAGAACTGAACTCAGGGACTAAAGTACACAGTACGTGCAGTCCACTGATAACTGTATCCCCACATCCATCTATTTTGTTTTTTTAAATGCATAAGCAATATACAGGGCTTGCTTGGATTTTAAAACTTCTGGTCCCACAGGTAAGTCTTGACTTATTTCTCTGGCAGTGTGGAAGCTGAACTTGCAATGTCCTCATGACAAATAAGGCAAGAAAAGAAGCACTAATAAAATACAATCAGCATTCTTTTAAGTGTTTTGCTTTTCTTGTACAAAATGTAAACCAATCCCCAGGGACAGAAAATAAAGAGGACACTGAAATGAGAGTCTCGAGTCCGAGACTGAAAATTCTTATCACTGTGAATCCTGTGGGAACGGTGTACAGGCTCGGCATCCACACAAGACAGAAGAATGCGCACTACGTAGTAAGACTCCATCTCAAAAGGAAGAAAAATCGGGAGTGGGAAGGAATATCGCCCTGGAAATTACATGGATAGCATATTTTAATTCTTCCAAGGGAAAGCCATGTTATGGACAGGGAATTCTTAAGCAAAGTTCTACCAATATCTAGCCACATCCTCCCCTCTCCAATATGAAAGATCATATCAAAATGCCATGTAGCAACCAAATTTCTTTCTCTTCTAGCAAGGATACTCCTGAAGAACAGCAAAGAAGCTGAACTAGGACACTCCAAGAGTCTAATAAGCCCATCCTTCTGCTCATGCAATGGAATCTCGAAGAATCCTCGACAAATGGGTGAGCTGAGATTTCAAGTTATTACAGAAAAAAAAAGAAACGCTGAAAATCTAAACCTCCTCATATTGTGCTTAATCTTTTATTGATCTTATTTCATTAATTAGTTGAAAATGTCACAGGTGTATAAAATGTGTTTTGATCATACCCCCGCTTCTCCCCAGCTTCTTCCAGACCTTCCTATGCCCCCTTCCAACTTCATGTCCTCTTTGTTTTATTATCTCAGAATTTCATGCATGCATGTATGTGTTTTGATCGAACCCACCCCCAGCTCCCTCCCCACCACTTTTCTCTCCTATCTTTGTGCACTCTTTTTTTAAACTCCTTGACTCCACTGTATTGCCGCCTGGATGTGTGGGACCATCGAATGGAGTAGGGGTTGCCTTATTCTCTGCACTTTGATTAGTGTGTTAACCACTGTCTTCTGCAATAATAAACTTCTCTGATGAGGGGTAAAAGCTGCACTAATTTATGGGTATAAAGATAAATATTTAGAAGACAGTTTGATGCTATGTCCATTTAGCAAAATAACAATACTAGCCCCCCCCTCCCTCGGCAGGGCCTCTGAGGTCCCAAGCCATAGTTGTTATTCTCTGGCACTAAGCAGGGTTTCTTCCTCCATCGACTTTCCTCCTGTCTTCTCCATCATTGCTTCCTCAATATCTGATTTGTAGCTTTCCCCTGGCCCCTTGCCACTAAATCCTTTCCAAGCAATGTCATGGCAGTTTGTATTTTACAGCAAATGAAAGACATCCCTTGCTAAATTCCACACATCTGAAGCTTGTCTGTGAAAAACAAAGGGAAGATGATCAGCTCTGCCTTCCTGCATTTGGGGGATTGTTTTTTCTATTTTGAACATTCGATTTATTGCATCTAAGCACATATACAAAAGCTTGCCCCTTATTTATTGCTTGTCATGTTCTTTATCTCTTGCTTTCATTCAGATGTAGCATAATTCAAAACAAATCTCCAATTTTAATGTTGGCGTAGCTTTCAAGGAAGGCTGCTACACAGGAAATGCAAAGATGGAAAAACTGGGTAAACAGTCGAGCCTTTCACTTACCGTTCTATTCCTTGATGGATTAATATACAAATAAATCCCTGCAGAGGTAAATTTATCAAATTTAATCGCACAAAACAAGCAATGCATTATTCAGCAAAAGGGCGACTCTAGTACTGGTAATCAACAGCCATTGTTTTTGTGCTCCAAGACATAATATCTGTTTTCTTGCATTGCTTAACAAAGAAAAAAGCTCTTTTCAATTCATACTTGGTATGTACAACATTTAAAACGCGTTCTGCCTGAAGAAAGGCAGGCTGCATTCATTTTCTGCCACCCTCTGCATACAAATGACCAGGTGCAGCTCCTTGCCAGGTTGGGGGTGGGGTGAGAACTGTGGCTGAGTATGATTGGCAGACAGCTGTCAGTGCTATTCTGTGTGTCTTGAGACGGCCAAGAATGGCAGAAACAGCTCAAGATATTCTCTGCCATGGGGTAGGGGGTCAGTTTTCTATGCAGGGTCAACTGGAAGTGTTTCATAATGGGCAAAGCTAGCGAGTTCCAGTCCTGGTCTCCGAGCATTTTATGGCCAAAGGAGTTACGTACATGGGACTAATTAATAGAGCTATGATAGGGAGAGCATCCATCCTGCATGTTTCAGGGCAGCGTGACCTAACAAGGGTCCATATAAGAGCAAGTGAGAAGGGAAATTTGATGACACAAAGAGATGTCCCCGTGATGCAGGAGAGAAATAGCCAAGCAATTGTGGTTGCATGTGAAAATGCAAGAAAGAAAGTGCCACCGGCCAGGAGTGCAGGCAGCACAGGTAAGTTGGAACGGACAAGAAAACAGGGTGAGGAGATGGCTCCATGGGTAAGAGCACCTACTGAAAAAGCATGAGGACCTAACTTTGAATGCCCAGCACTCAGGGGAAAAAGCATGTCTCATGTGCTTGTAATCACAGTGCTGAAGCGGGAGGATCACTGGGGCTTGCTGGTTGCCAGCCCAGCTCCAAGTCCAAAGAGACACTCTGTTGCAAGGAAATAAAGCAGAGAGTAATAAAAGGACAACCAACATCTTCTGCACATGTGCACCTGCACACACATGTACACATACACCACACATATGCACTACATATGCGAAATAGAAAGAAAAGAATATGGGGCTGGAGAGACTGTTCAGTGGTTAAGAGTGCTTTCTGACTTTCCAGAAGATCCAAGTTCAGTTCCAAGCACCTATGTCAGGTGACTCAACCTCTTGAAACTCCAGCACCAGCAGATCCAACACCCTCTTCTGGCCTCCATGGACACTGTACTCACATGCACATACCCACACAGAGATACACACATAATAATCTATTTTAAAAAGAGAGAAGAAAGCCAGGCATGGTAATGCATGCCTTTAATACCAGCACTCAGGAGGCAGAGGCAGGTAGATCTCTGTGAATTCAAAGCCAGCCTGGTCTACATAGCAAATTCCAGGTCAGCTGGGGCTACAGGGAAACTCTATCTCAAAACAAAAAAAGGCAAGAAACACTCCTCTATGTAGAACATGCAAAAAAGAGTCCTCCTGCCATCCTGATGAGCCCAGTGATATACATCATGGCCTTCTATCTCCAGAACTTTGGAATGTAAATTGTTGTTGCTTTAAGCCACTACATTTGTTATTATAGCCACTGGCTCATTCCTCTGCATTGCCAAGGTATCCCATTTATAGCACTTAGCAGGTACTGTGGGCACCTAGTTACCTGTATGCTGCCTTGAGAAGACTGGAAAGAGACAGCAGCTGGGACTTCTTGAGGTGATAACAGAGATACAGGACAGAGTGGGAGGTCGGTTCAGGAAAGAAGCTGACACAAAAGGAGCTTCATTAGGAGAGAGAGACTAAGATCCACAGGCCAGGGGCCTTGGAGGGGAGCAAGAGGCTGTCCTTCACGAACCTGGAGAGGTGCTTCATTAAGAAAAAATAGCTTAAGCAGAGAATAGGAAAGACAGCCACCATGTACTGCATGATGGAGTCCTGCAGGGAAAGATAAGCCATTCAGTTTTCCTTAGAAACCTGGAGGACAAATAGTTTTCTTTTTTTAAAAAAAATATTATTATTATTTTATGTGTATGAGTGTGCTTTCTGTATGTATTTAAGTGCACACATACTGTGCAATGTCCACAGGGGGCAGAACAGGGCATCGGATCTCCTGGAACCAGAGTTATACACGGTTGTTAGCTGCCATGTGGGTTCTCAGAATCAAACCCACATCCTCTGCAGCTAACGCTCTTAACCACAGAGCCATCTCTCCAATTCCACAAAGAAAGTTTTCTGACTTTTACCATGTTCTTAGAGAGTGGTGGGACGTTTTCCAGCACATGATTTGGCTTGGCTTAGCCTAGGTAACTCCTGGCATAGCACGGAGCCACAGCACAGACCACAAACTTGTCTTGCACTTGCAAGGTGATGGGATTGCAGGGCCCCAGTACATCAATGGCTTCTTAACTCTCTGTCCCAGAGAGACAGAGTGAAAGAGATAGACGGGGGCTGAGGGCTGTTTTTTAGAAGAGAGAAAGGCAGCTAGAGGTTCTATGAGCTAACCTTTGATTCACTGAGTGAATGAACAGTAGTCAATCAGTAGGGAGGAAAGGAATTACAAAGCAAAACAAGAATAACCTACAACTCCCATACAACCCAGAAATTACACTGTGTTGCCTTAACTTCTCCTAAGGAGCTACAAATAAATGTGTATTCACCTAAGACAGACCAAACAACACCTCTGCCAAAGCCCAACTTGGTCAACCAAGTTATTGTGCTTTCTTATGGAATGTGGGTGAATGGTTCCTACAGGAGTGTGGGTGACCCCAAAGCAGCTGCTTCACTTCAAAGCTCCACTCGCTGGATGACAGCCTCACAAAAGCAGCATTATGGGGTCCCCATTTCAGTCACCCTTTTTTCTTCTTTTACATGTTGACATCTCCTAAGCTCACCTCAGCCAGGGGAGAACAGGAAGGAATAATAGATAGGATCCCAGGTGTGGGTCTTGTGACTCTCATCAACATCTTGTATAACATGGGTCCTGAAAGAAAAAGCCTAGAACAAAGGGGGCCTCTGACTCATGTTTCAGGTTGTGGGCAGAGTTCATACCATGTGACCAAGTCTGGCATGTGTACCTGCTGAGGCGCACAGAGACAGGCACTAGGTAGGACCATCAATTCACCTTGTATCTGTGAGAGGCAGGGACTGCAAGGCTCCAGAATAACATGCTTATCATCAGCTTTGTGTTTGAGAGAAAGAGAGGGGGTGGGGGAGAACTGGGTTTGCTTTTCCACCAAGGCCTTAGCCACCTGTCAGTTCTTTGTCCCAAGGGAAAGACTACATTGAGGGGACATGGTCCAAGTTCTAGGAGAGAGAGAAAGGCATCTAGAGGGTCTGTGAACTAACATTTCCCAAAGAACCAGAAACAGTGACTTCAAAAAATACTCCCACATGGATGACCATAGCAACATTATTCACAATAGCCAAAATATTGAAATGCCCAAAATTTCTGCCAAAAAAATGAATAAACAAATATGATAGATCCACAGAATGGAATGCCTTATCACAAAAAGGAAAGACGTGCTTATAGGGGCAATAGCATGAATCAGTCTTGAAAATAGTATGCTAAATGAAAGAAGCCAAGTAAAATAGTCTTCATACAGTGTGACTCAATTTATATGAAACATCCAGAATCTAAACTAGAGAGACAAAATATGCATTTGTGTTACTGGGGGCTGTGAAAAGGGGCCATCCATCAATGTGTAGAGATTTTCAGTATAGGAGATAAAAATTCTCTGGAACTAAGTAGAGGTGATGATTGTGCAACTTCATGGATGTACTAAATGCCATTGAAATTGGTAAAGCTCAAGTTTATGTGGATCTAAGTCCATTCGTAACAGAAAAGAAATGAATTCTCTTGATGTCAGGAGACATATGACAGCAGAGGAGCAACCTTACTCAAGTTTCAGGGAGTGGAATGCAATGGAAATTTCTGTTTTAAAAACAGGTCAAATCCTGTGGCTCAAGATTTGAGTCCAGTTGCCCCACTTACAAGCAATATGAGCTTGGTTGAGTTTCATTCTCAATGAAATGGAGATGGCTGCCTGCCAGGATTGCCCTGAGACACAATGAAGAAAAAGGTAATATCACACAGTACACCCCTTCAAAACTCCTAACACACAGTAGGGCCTTTAATAGGCATGAGTGACTGTCCTAGCCCTAGCAGTTCAGTACTATCCAGCAGTGTATCCAATGCTTCTTCAAACCCAGAGGAACCTTAATGACAAGCTTAGATTTTGCAAAATGTATGTAAAATCTGCAGCAGAGTTTTAGTTTTATTAATACATATGAATTGCACATATTAATGCAGTTCAGTATGGCAGTTCCACACATGCATATTGGCACAGACCCAATGCGTATTGGCACACACCCAATCCACACATGCGTATTGGCACAGACCCAATCCAACCACCCTTCTTTCACAACACACACGCACACACAGACACACAGACACACATTAGACACACTCTTCCTTAAACTCTAGTAATTATCATTCTATTTTCAGGTTCACCTTGTGTGTGGCTAGAAACATTCCTCTGGTGTAGAGGTTTGTGTGTGTGTGACTTTTTCTTGATCTATATGACTATTCATGTGTTTTGCCACTTTTCCACATATAGGACTTACATGATTAGCCACTAACCTTCACATATGGGCAGTAAAAACACAGCCCTGGGAGTTAAGAGAAGGACCACACATGAAGCTGGCAGTTTCTAGTTGTGTACGGGGCTCATGGTGAGAACTCAGCCTCTATTTAACTCACAGGACTTTTTCTGCAGCTGTCAAACCATCAAATATCCTGGGCTAAGTTTAAACTCTTCATCCCCAGACTGATTTTAGAGTGTTCAAAAGGGGTGGCCTAAAATGAAACTGTATATCGTCTTTAAACCAGTTGACACAGCAAACCAATTAAGACCAGTAATCTTCACCTTTGCTTTGCAAATCTCTGTTTCTGTATCATGCACAGTCTGTGCACTCAGGCAAGGTCCTCGTTTCCAGCTATGCTCTACACATGCAGAACAGAATTTTCTTGCACTTTTGTGATGCTTCACAGCAGCTGAAAAGTGCCTTGTGGTTTTTTTTTTTTTTAAAAAAAGGAATTGAAAAAGTTGTAATAGCTTGGGAGGTCATACCTCAGTTCTTGGAGGAGCTGCTGTGAAATTTATACTGTAAAAGGCTTCTTTGCCCTTGTCAATTTTCCAGGCTTAATGGGAAAAGCAATATGCCTATTAAACTTGAGAAGCCTGATGAGAAAATAGCGCAAGGGTTCTAGATCCTTTGAGAAAAGCAATCCTCCACTTGGGGACCTTTTGTCCCCTGGGGGACACTGGACAACTTCTGGAGCTCTTTATAGCTATCACAGTATAGAAGGAAACATTGCTACCATGTGAAGAGTGGGGGCCAGGGGTGCTCCTACAATGCACAGGGCAGATCTCCACCTCCCACAGAAGGTTACTGTGGCTCCCAAACATCAATAATGTCGCAGGTGTTAGACATGGACTTGGAAGAACTCACCAGGAATTTAATCACTCATCACTACCCAGGTGAATAAGTATAATTCAGTGATTTTTCTTTGTGTATGCGTTTCTGTGTGTGTCCATGCCTACCTGTACAAGCAGTTACACACACACACACACACACACACACACACACACACACAGATCCCAATGAATATGTGTGCACCTGCATGGGGAGGCCTAAATGTGGGTGACAACATTCCATGACTTAATAAAATAGGAAAACTGAGCTGAGCACCAGCATTCGTCTCTCTCTGCTTCTTGAGTGAGGAGACAGCATGAACAACTGCCTCCTGCCTCACACTCCTGCCATCATGCCTTCTCCCTCATGATGGACTGCACCCTCAAACTGTGAGCCCAAATAAACCCTTCTTGAAGTTGCTTTTGTCAGTAATATGGAAATATATATGTTTTTCCAATAAAAGCCCCCTGTTTTCTGTTCGAGGAGGCACTGCTTTGAGAGTTTTGTCCCTTACATACTGCAAACTGTAAACTTCTCTTCACATTTTATCTCTTGTTTGGTTGGATGGCCTTGCCCGCACTGTGGGGTGAATTTTTTGAGTCTGGTTACAACCTAATATGCATCCCAACTGGCTCCAGATCTGTTGACTGAGCCATATGGTATGTAAGTACGTATGTATTTGTTGCCAGTGTTGTGTTGTATACAGAGCAAGGGAAACCCACCCTGAATGTGGGTGACACTATTTTATGTTCTGGAGCCTCAGATCAAATGAAAAGCAGAAAACAAACAGCACCAGCATTTATCTCTTCCTGCTTCCTGACTGTGGAATCAGTGTGACCAGCTGCCTCATGCTCCTGCCACCCGAAAAATGCAAGTATGTTAAAAATCTCATGTCTTAGAATTGACCCAAGTATCCTGTCATACTTTGGACATGTAATGTCACCCTTGGATTCATGTGGTGAAGACTTTTCACCAACTGATGATGCTATTGGAAGGTTATGGAAACTTTAGGAGGTGGGGCTTAGTGGGATGAAGTAGGTCATTGAGGGTTTGCTCCTGAAAGCTGTAACAGGACCCTGCAATGCTACTTCCAAAGTATACAACTATTGTTCTAAATATTTTATGTATTTTTAATTTCATGTGTATGAGTGTATTGCCTGCATATGCACCATGTCATTCAATGTCTGCACAGTTCTGAAGAGGGCACTGGATGCCCTAGAACTGAAGTTGTGTACAGTTTTTAGTGGCCATGTGGTTTCTAGGAATTCAATCTGGGTCCTCTGTAACAGCAACCAGTGTTCTCAACCACTGAGCCATCTCTCCAGCCCTGAGAGTTGATCATCTTTAACGGAGTGACTATAGACAGGCTGAACAGACTCCAGTGGATGAACTCACACAAAGGGACATCTGGGGACACAAACCGACTCAATAGACCTTAACATATATGATGGAATGCATGAAATCCGTGGGGGGGGCTATCTGGAGGTGCAGATAATGAAGGAGGTGCTAAATATGATTAAGATTATATTATATAAAATGCACAAAATATCAATAAAATATATACTGAAAAAGGTGATATGTTAGAGTGTCAAGTTAACAAGAGGTGGAGTTGTAAAGGTTAATATTGATTATCAATTTCACAGGATCTAGGATCACCTAGGACACAATCCTCTAAGCACACTTGAGAGTGATTACCTAGATTAGGTTAGAATCTGGTCATGCCTGTGAGAGACTATCCACATTAGGTTAATTGAAGTTGGAAGATCCACCTTAACTGTGGGCAGTGCCACTCCATGGGATGGAATTCTGGACTTAATAAGAAGGAGAAAGTGATCTGCGTTCTGGCATTCATTGCTTTTTGCTTCCCGACTGTGGACAAAATGTGACCAACTGCCTGAAACTCTTGCCACCATGACTTCCCCACCTTGATGGGCTGTACTCCATGTGAGTCAAAATAAAACTTTCTTCCCTGAAGTTTGTTTCTTGCCGGATCTTTTGTCACAGTAATGCATCAATAACTTCCTCCCTGTTTAAAATAATAAACTTACACAGCCTTTCTTTAAAAAAAAAGTTTGTAGTTCAATATAATGATATATAATTTCATACTGTTACACAAATACATCAAGTGGCACAATAAAAAACTAATAATACCTTTCACACAATTGCCTAAATGTATCATGTTGCTGACAAAAATTATTATTTATAATATTTCTTCTCTAAAGAACCATTCAAGTTTGTTATTATAAGCATTTGTTAACAAATTATGAAACATACAAATTACCTTGATTGATTTGAATATCACTATATTAGTTACCATTGTTGTTTTGACAAAATACCTCACAGAAAGAAATTTAAGGAAGGAAAGATTTATTTTGGCTCACAGTTCCAGAATATAATCCATCCATCCAAGTTGGGAAGACTTGATGACAGGAACATGAGAGAGACAGCTGCTCACACTGAATCACAGTCAGGACGCAGAGAGATGAATGCGGGGGCTCAGGTCACTTTCTTTTTTTTTTTATTCAGTCTGGGCCCCCAGCCCATGGAATGTTGACACTCTCATTTAGGGTAGGCCTTCCCTGCTCTGTTAACCCAGTCTAGAAAACTGCTGACAAACAAATCCAGAGCTTTATTTCCATGGTGATTTTAAGTTTCAAGTTAACAATCAGAGTTAACCATCAAATCTCTGACTCTTACAGCAGCTATTATTTTTTAAAATTATGTTCTGGGGCTACAGAGATGGCTTATAGGTTAAAAGCACTAGCTGCTCTTGAAGAGGACCTGAGTTCAATTCCCTGCACCTATGTGGTGTTTAACAACCATCTGTAACTCCAGGTCCAAGGGAATCCAATGCCCTCTTCTGACCTCCAGAGGCACTGCCATGACACGGGTGCACTTATATACAGCCAATTCATTCATACATACACATAAAAAAATAATAAACTACGTTATTTTGTTCTTCCTCCAAAGTAAAAGTTCAAAAGCCTTAGGAAGAGTTTGGAAAGACACTGTCACATTTCCAGCTGTGAAAAAAGGCTTGTGTCTCCTGAAGAGGCAGTCTGCAGCACGTCCTCACTGTGTGCCAATCACCCACTGACAACGTATTCCTCATCACCCACAGTCTGCTGTGTGTCGCTGCTAGCACAGACAGGCATGGGACTTGACCTCCCAGTCCTGAAGCTGTGAGGGAATAAAACTAATGTCTAAAATAATTGGCACACAATTAAGTGATAAATTTCATATAGCAATTGTGTATAGAAATTGGCCGAAAAAGGAGAAGGAGATGATGCTTGATGCTAAATGGGTGAAAGAACAAGATCACTGAAAAAGGAAATAAATTTTTTCAAAACTCAAGATTCAAAAATAAATATGGTGAATAAAAGCAGGAGGGAGGTACTTCAAAGGTGGAATGAATTTCCTGGTGGAAACTGAGGCTGTATGAGCTAGTGGAAGTAGGGAGAAATCACAAGGGACAAGCAGGACTCCCATATCTCCATGATGGGCACATCCCCAATTACATAGCTCCCTTCTAGGCTCCATCTCTCTAAGGCCTGTCCCTCTCCCTTCTCAATCCCTTTTCCTGCTGTCATGAGGTGAGAAGCCTCCTCTACCATGTGCTCCCACCATGATGCAACAGGTTAAAGGCCCCACTTTAACAGTTACCAATAACACATTTTTCTCCCACCTTTCATGTTCCTTAATGGAGAAAAAGTTGCTATAGTAATAAGATTATTAGAAAGTGCCGAGATTTGATATATGAAAATAAAAAGGCTTATGTTATTACATATATTATAAAGATAGCACAGGAATTAATGCACAAGTTAAATATCTAAGCAGAAAGAGCATGGGAAAATGACACAGGTCATATACTAACACTTAGAAAATCCTATGAATACAAACGAGCATAATATAAAGTGAAAGAATTGAGACAAGTGGATCTGCTTCGTTTTGGATGCAGAATTGATCCCAGGGGTACATGCTAAGTATGGACTACACCACTGAATTACACCACCATCCTTTGTTTTCATATTACTACATTGGGCACCTGGCTATTATTCTTCCAGACTTAGTATACATTCATCTTACTGTTGTTCACACTTCTTAAAATGAGACTTTCTGTGTTTGTGTATGAATGTATATATGTTCCTGTGTGAGCAAGTGCATGTGCATGGGTTAGTACAAGTATGTTCATACACATGTGGAGGTCAGAGGACACCTTCAAAGGGCAGTCTTCAGGTGACATTCATCTGTTTTTGTGTGTGTGTGAGGCATGGTCTCTCACTGACCAGGATCTTGCCAAGTAGTCTATAATCTGGCTGGCAGGTAAGCCCCAGGTATCTGCCTATTTCTGCCTGCACAGAGCCGGGACTACAAGTGCACCAGCATACCTGACTTTGGCCCCACACCCTTCATGTCCTCATTCTTGCAAGGCAAGCACTTTACCAACTGAGTCATCTCACAGCCACCAAAGTAAAACTTTTCAGCAACTTCTTAATGAAGGCTTCAGAAGCACAGAAAAATTGTTATTTTTTTGTTATTTGCCTGTTTCAGATATACTGCAAAAGTCTAATATATAGAATTAGTAGGAATCTGAGCCAAGCTAATTTAAAACATGAAAGAGATTTTCTTTATAAACTCTAGGTTTTATATGCCTTTAGTTGATTCTGACATGAGTTCTTTCATAAAATTATTTGTATATTGATGTATGATTTACTTGATCTTTGTGTGCATGCTAGCATTTGTTTGAGTAAAACAATCTAATCAGAAACTTATGACAAGATTAAAGTATCAAGAAATTTAGCTAAGGGGTGGAGAGAGAGCTAAGTGGTTAAGAGCACTGGCTGTTTGTGAAGACCTGGATTCAAATCCTAGCAGAGGACCCAGGTTCTATTTCCAGCACCCACATAGCCAATAACAACCATCTGCAACTCCAGTTCCAGGGGATCTGATGCCCCTTTCTGATCTCCACAGTCATTGGATGACATGGGTGCACTTACATGCAGGCAAGACACTTGTACACTGAAAATAAAAATAAATGAAATATTTTTATTATGTTAATAACCCAGATGTACAGGTATCTCTACAATAGGATTAGTCCTGCTGGGTGAGGGAGAGTAGACCTTCTTTAAAGGAGTGACTCTGGATAGGTTGACTAGACTCCAGAGGATGAACTTACACTGATGGACTTCTGAGTACAAAAGCTTGACTGAAGAGGACTTGACATATATGACAGAATGCAGGAAATCCAGTGGGGGTTTATGGAGGGTATGGATGGGGGAAGGGGTCTAAATTTGATTAAGATCTATTAAATGAAATGCACAAAAACTCAATAAAATATTTTTCAAAATTAAGTTAAAACTTAAAAAGAAGTTATCATATCCAGGTACAGAAAAACAGATCAAAACCAGGTTGTTGGTGACTCTAATAGTAAGGTTTGTGAAGGAAATGTTACAGGGTCTGGGGATGATGTATGTCAGTTAGCAGAGTGCCTGTCTAGTATGCAGAAAGTTCTGAGTTCCAAGTATACTACTACATAAACCAGGCTAGTGTCACACCCCTGTAACCTCAGCACTCAGGAAGGGGTGCATGAAGATCAGGAATTTAAGGTCATCATTGTTTACATAGCAAGTTTGAGACTAGCCTGGGATATGTGATAGCCTACATTAAAAAAAGAGGGGACACGGGAGATTGTACAGTGGTTAAAGCGCTTGCTACAGAAGCATGAGGACTGGAGTCAAGATCCTCAGAATCCACATAAATGCCAAGTAGAAGTGCTGGTCCGCTTGTTAATTTCAGCCTTGAAAGTTGAAGACAAGGGATCCACAGAGCAGGCTCAGTAGCAAGACGAATCATATCAGTGGGCCCTAGGTTTGACTGAGAGACTCTGCATCCATCAATAAGGTGGAACAACCATTCAGGATGATTCCCAGCATCAACATATGTATCATACTCACATACATGCAAATACACATCCATATGTGCTCACACATATGCAAACATGCATATACACAGGCATACCACACACATAAACCCATGAAAATGGAAAAGGAAAAATATTACAGACTTGGGGGTTGGAGGAGTGGTATTGACAGTTTCATTATGTAGCTCTGGCTGGCCTGGAACTTGCTTTGTAGCCTGGGCTCATCTCAAATTCAGATCTGCCTTGCTCTGTCTCCCCAGCACTAAGATTAAAGGCACATGCCACAATACCCAGTTAATATTACAGATTATTGATTTCCATCCAAGCATAGTTCCTTTATAAAGTATAAAACATAGTTCTCTTATGAAACAAAATTTGGAGTTGGAGATGGCTCAGCAGTTAGGAGCACTGGCTATTCTTACAGAGAACTGGAGTTCGATTCCCAGCACCCACATGGCAGGTAACAACCATCTTTAACACCAGTTCCAGGGAAATCTAACATCCTCTTCTAACCTCCACAGGCATTGCACATCATGGGTGTACAAACATACATTCAGGCAATACACTAAGTGCAAATTCTTAATATGATCCCCCAAAGTCTTTCTCAGTGGCACCAGAAGTAGATTTGAAGGTTATTGCTCACATTTATTTGACTGCTATCCGGAAAACCTGTACTTCTCTCTGATCTCTGATATCATTAATTTCCACAGAAGCCTGAAAAATCATACCAGAATTCAAATCATCCCCAATGCAACCATTCACTGAGTACTTTTGAATGTGTAAGCATCTCTTCCTGTCTTAAATCCACTTAAAGCTTAGATTTGTTATGAAAAATTGGCATTGAATGCCAGTTGTATGGAAAGTCATTTTCCCTGTTTAGCTATAAAGGTCAGGGGCAGTTTCACAGTGATCTAAATAATACAGAGTACTTGAGATGTACTGACTAGATGAAATCCAACAAAATTGAATTAAATGGAAAGTTTTGTTTTTTAAAAAATAATTTATTTTTATTTTGTGTGTATGAGTATATTGCCTCAATGGAGGTAAGTGCACCCATGTCATGTACTGCCTGCAGGAGTTGGAAAAGGGCTTCAGATCCCCTAGAACTGGAATTATGGACAGTTGTTAGGCACCATGTGGTGCTGAGAATCGAACCTAGCTCCTCTGCAAGAGCAGACAGTGCTCTTAGCCTCTGAGCCATCTCTCCAACACCAGAGCCTTTTATCTTTAAATGAGTCCTTTAAAATAAAATATAACAAAACTGCCTCGAATCACGTAGAACTTGAACTTGAGCCATTATGCTAAATAACATCACAGTGTGTACTAAATGTTCCACTCTAGATCCTGTTAGACAAGATTGCGAAAAAATTGATCAGATTCCCAGAGGGACAGTGCTGGGTGACTCTAACCAGCTAGGCATTTGGGGAGAATTTTTCTCAATATTAGAAAAGAACAAGTTCATTTGTACTGTGGAGATCAGCTCCTTTTTGGATAACATGTAGAGAGCAAGAAATGTATATTTTGAGTTAATCCATATTTTCACATAAGCACCAAGTCTGTCTGCAATTATTTGTTAAAACTGATATCATTTTCACAGTTGTAAGTTACTACTGAGAATGGAATCCAGAAGTCAAAAACAAATTCATTCTCAATTGTAACTGCAAAGTAATAGAACTTAGATGGTGTGCTGGTTTGAATTAGACTGTCCCCCATAGACTCGAAGCATTTGGACATTTTGCCCCGAGTAAGTAGTGCTGTTTGGGGAGGGTCGTGAATCCTTTAAGGAGGTGTGGCCATGCTGTAGTGAGCACGTCACAGGGGGTGGGCTTTGAGAGTTCTTAAGCCTTGTCAGATCTCCAGTTCTCTCTTTCCTGTACCTGCATGTAGATATATGAGTGCTCAGCTTTCTGCTGCAGCCACCTCTGGCCACCATGCCTCCCCACCATGACAAACTCTAATTCCTCTGGAACCATAAGCTCTAACACACTCTTCCTTCTATAAGTTGCCTCGGTTTGGTGTCTATCACACAAACAGAAAGGTAACTGATACAGATGGCATGTATAAATATGTAAATAATGTAAAAATACTTCCTCCTTTTCTAAGTTATCAGCTAGGATTCTTGTTACATAGTTTTTTGTCTTTTTTTAGACAGGATGTCCCTGTAGCCCCAGCTGGTCTGGAACTGGCTTTGTAGACCAGAGTGGTCTTGAACTCAGAGAGATCTACCTGCCTCTGCCTCCCAAGTGCTAGGATTAAAGGCAAGTTCCACCATGCCTGACTTTCTTGTTATATAGTAAACCAATGTTATAGTTTTCAAAGTAAGCTTACAAGGCACGGCATGCTTTTATAAATATTTCCAATGGTGGCATCTCTATAATATCAGACAGTGTGGGGATTTTAAAGCACTCAAAACTGTCTTCAGCCATCGGGTTGGTCCTACCATCAAGTTCTGGAGAGTAACCCAGAGCAATGGCAATAGTCTGTAATGTTTTGGGAACTATGGAACCCCACTCTCCAACAACTCCAAAAGAAAAGTCCATTCCAGGCATTGGGCTTTTTATTTGTTAGCCTATGCTACTGAGAAGGGGCATTGTCACCCTGTTATAGGATTGCTCCATTTCAACTCTTTTTATGTATGTGTATGCATGTATGAGTAGCAGGTTTCCAGGAGGTTTTTTGAGAAGGCCTTTCTTTAGTGCTAGTCATCCTTCCCTGTAGGATGATTCTGGCAAGGTCAGGCAGGCTCCCAGCCTGTTGGCCTAGAACGAGCTAGAACCAAACTTCAGATCATCAGGTGTTCAGGACCTACCAGAATAAAGCACATCAAATGACTAAAGACCTCCCCTAAGCCTAGCAAAAATATAAATCCTGTTCCCTTCTAAAATTAAAATGAGATCGTGGCTCCACTGTCTCCCAGAATCTGTGACGTTGACTCTGCGCCTCCTTATCCCCTCCCCCAAGGGATTTGGCCATGCCAGCCAACACCTGGCACCCAAAGTGGCCAATCACCCACACCTGGCCACTGGCAATTTTTTGTCTTCATTTTTTGGCTTTTTGTTTTTGCCTATTGCTGCTGTCATTGCTTGCATGGAGCCTAATTTTGCTGGCCACTCTTAGAGTGGTCACCAGTCTCTTAAACTTGTGGTGAGGCTTACGTGTGTATACTGGACTGAATCCCCTCGCCCCAGGACCTTTCCACGGACCAGGGAATGTTCTTCCTGTATTACACGATTCTCTTCTTTTCTATCATGGGCAGAATCTAGGAGGCAGAGGCAGGAAGACCTCCGAAAGTTCTAGGCCAGCCTAGTCTGCATAGTGAGTTCCAGGCCAGCCATGGCTGCGTAATGAAACCCTACCTTAAGAAACAAAAAAGGCAAGATGGAGAAATTTCCAGGATAAGATAACCCACAGGTAGTACATAGCTGTTGCCCAAAAAGAAGCAGAAGGCCAAAGGTGAGCTATGCTCTCGTACTAACCAACCTAATGCTATCAATCACCTCATCACCACCTATAAATTCAGCCATAAAGAAGAGACACACCTTGTGTTATGATAAAATACTAAGTAAACATTTACATAGCAGTTTCATCTGAGTTGAAACATCCTGGAGTAAAGCTCATGAAGACTCAGAAAATTTTAGAGAGAGGCTCATTAAAACATGTGTGTCAAGAAGTCCCAGAAACCATATTCACAAAGCCTCTCCCTTTCTAAGGTGATATAAACAGTAAACACTGCTAATAAGGAGTCTGTCCAACCTGATAAATTTCATGCAAATGGCGTAGTGAGCTCCAGGGTACTAACATTCATGATCTATTACACATACTAGGGTAGGCTTTTGGATGATGCAGATGCCTTTGTGTCATACCTGGTCCTGCAAGTCAGTCCTCATCCTTACACCCATAAGTAACCCAAATAAGCTCATTGCTTTACAAAGCTGGTCTTTGGTAGAATTCTTGCTTTCATTTGTCTTCAGTTTCCTATCTGGGGTAAGAAGACGTTTGTTCACATCTCTCGAGGAAAAGCGTCACACAACAGAAATGCAACTTTAAAAAGGAAATAATTATTTTGACTCATGATTTCAGAGGGTTCAGTTCATGGTTCTATTGTTATGGGTCTCAGATGTTGAGGGAGAACATCATAGTGACAGGGCATGACTGAGGAAATTTGCTCACCTCATGAGGACCAAGAAGCAGAGAGAGATAGAAATGGAACAGGGACAAGATGTAACTCTGAATGGAACATCACCACTGACCTACTTCATCCAACCAGGCACCAGCTTCTGTATATCTATTTCAAAATAGTCTCACCATGAATTTATTAGTCAGTGGATTGATGGTTGGTTATGTAAGAGCCCTCATTAGTTAATTACTTCACAAAAGCTCAACTGTCAATCAAGATTTTAGTACTTCTGCCTTCACAGAGCATTTCAGATTTATACTGTAGTATGTACATGAACTCCATCCCTTCCACTACATATGCACTGATAATCATTTAACAACAACAAAAAAAACTATGCTTACCAGTGCCATCTAAAAACATTATTCTCACTCTTCATTTAACCCATAGCACAGGTGTGATGGTTAATCTCAATGGTCAACTTGATAGGACTTAGACTCACCACAGAAATAAATGTCTGGGCATGACTTTTAGGGATTTTCTAGATTAAGTTAATTGGGGTGGAAGACCCATGCTAAATATAGATGGCAATATTACATGGAGCGTGATCTTGAACAACTGCATAAAATGAAAAGGTGAGCTAAGTACCGGCATATTCCCCCCCGGCCGCCATATTCATTCATTCATGCTCTGTCATATTCATGACTGTGGATGTAATGTGACCAGCTTCCTCACACTCTTCCTACTATGACTTCCCCACCATGATGAAGTATAACCTCAAACTGTGAGCCAAAATAAATCCTTCCTCCCAAAAGTTAGTTTGGTCAGGAGTGTTGTCACAGCAACAAGGAAAGTAACTGATACAGAAGGCTTTCCACTTAGGAGAGAGGTTGAAGACTTCATCTCACATAAAATTATTTGATATATGAAGCTTAATGTCCCATTTTATCCATGTTGCATTCCACGCTTCCTCAACCGTTTACTTGCAAGCATTTTCTCCAAGACCACAGCTTTCTTTCTTATTATATTTGTATTTCTTCACAAGGCATAACCCTTAGGTTTCATGAAATTCAACTTATTATATGTATTTTTGTATGTGTGTATGTCCTCACATGTGTTGACAGATGTGCTTGTGTAGAGACCAGTTTGATGATGGGTAGCCTCCTCAATTGTTGTCTACCTTACTTTTTGAGACAGAGTCTCTCACTGAATGTGGAGCTGGCAAATGTGGCTAGGCTGGCTGGCCATCGAGCCCCAAGAAGCCTCTTGTCTCTACCACCCCAGTGCTGGGATTAGTGCCCATACTGTGGGGATCTGGTTACTGAGCAAGCCAAGCAACTGCAGATATCCTAAAGGGATGGCAGGTGTCTGACCTGCTCTGCCTGTCTGATAACCTGGCCCTAGGAAGCTACTGTAGATATGAATCTTCCTTTCCCCCACCCCAGACCAGAACCAGGTTTTTGGGTTTCGTTTCCTCGTTCCTGAACTTCCACAACCTTCCGGCCTTTACCCCAACACCCCACCTTTCCCGCCTTCTGTAACGGTCAGAGAGGCTTCCCTATATAAGCCCCTGCATTGGCTCTAATAACCGAACTACCCACCAACGTAGTCTCCTGGGAGGGAACTCCTCCCGCCGCACTCTGAGCCACCTGAGGTCCCGTTCCATCGTCCTCCATTCTCTGGCATGGCTGGAGCACAACAGCCGTGCTGGAGATGGAGACGCACCCACACCATACCACCATGCTTGGATTCTTAAATGAGTGCTGGGGACCAAACTCAGATCTTTGTGCTTCCATTGACAAGCACTTTACTGACTGAGCCATCACCCCACCTGTGTGTTAACAGATCATGATGTTTGTGTCATATCTAACATATCACTACCTAATTTCTCATATCAGGAAGATTTTCTATTATGACTGTAAAATTTACATTTATAGATAGATAGGAATGTGTGTGATTAATTTTAAATTAAATTTTGTATATAGTGTAATGTTTAGAACAAAAATACGTATTCAAGTCAGGCATGGTGGTACATGCCTTTAATCCCAGCACTTGGGAGGCAAAGGTAGGAAGAGCTCTGTGAGATTGAGGACAGCCTGGTCTACATAGCGAGTTAGATGTCACCTGGGGATGTAGAGAGTTGATGTCTTTAAAAAAAAAGGTGTTCAATTCCTTCAGAAACATTCGTGGGAAATATCCTTTCTTTTGCAGTTTTGTCTAAAATAAAACCAATTATATTTGTGTGGCTATATTTCTGTACTCTATACAATTTGCCTTAGCTCCATATATGGATGTCCTGTGTCCAACACAACAGCATCTTGACACTTCAAAATTATTGCTTAGCCAGGAGTGGTGGTGCATACCACTAATCCCAGCACTTAGCAGGAGTTGGAAGAATCATGAGTTTTAGGTCAAACTCAGATATATATAGCAAGTTCAAGACTATCCTGATACATATGAGACTCCCCTCCGGATAGACAGAGAGACTGAAAGACAGACAGATTACATTTTGTAGTTATATATTGGAGAGTTAGTCCAATATGAGGTATTTCTCCATTTCCTAAAAATGAAGTACTCACAGTTTACACAAAACTAAAATACCATTCTTTCAAGAATATTAAAACATCCAATCTAACAATAGTAAAATTGAAATGACAATGATATAGACTTCAATGTGTAGTTCTATGACATGTCAAAATACATGCTATAAATACCAGATATTTGCCTATAGGCTTTCCCTAACTTATTATGGTTAGACATATGATTCTTTGACTTTATGATACTGTAAAAGTTAAGTGCTTTTGATACAATCACACTGATATTTGAATGGGGGTCTTTGCTCAGGCTAGAATACTTTCTTATTATGCAGCTGCAGCAAGTCATAAATCCCAGTTAACCACATGACCATAAAGAGAAACAATTGCTTCTCTACAGCAGAAGCGGAGATGCAAATCAAATGGTTGGGGAAATGTGTACATGAGATAGCTGACACCTAATCACAAAAAAGCTCAGATGATGTATTAATCAGAGTTCTCTGTAGAAACAGGACCAATTGAATGTACACCAATTATAAAAGGGAATTTATTTCAGTAGCTTACACAATAAGAGACAGAATGGTCTGACAATGGACACATGCAAGCTGGAGAACCAAAGGACCTAATAGCTGCTCAGTCCAAGAAGCTGGAAGCCTCAGAACTAAAGGGACCAATCACACAACCCTGATTGAAGAGTGAAGGCCTGGAAATTCCCTAGGTAGGACTGGCTAGTGCGGGTCCTCTAAGAGAGGCTTTAAAGAAGTTGAAAGTTCATGTCCATGCATGAGAGTGTCTGGAACAGACATAGCTGGTCAGGAAGAAGGAAGCGTGCCTGTACTAGCTAGCCCCTCTTCGCTGTACCCAGCTCCCCAGGTTACTGGATGGTATTCCCCACATTCATTGCCAGGCTGTTCCCACTGAGTCTCACATGCCAGTTGTTCCCAGAAACTCCCTCATTGGCAACCAAATCAAAATACGACCATCAGAAATGACTTGCCCAACTGAAAGCTCATCTTTGTGTTCAGAATATATTTGAGGAAGACTGGGCTGAGCTGTAAGGTACTGCAAGTTATGTGAACTGAATGCATTTGCAACCTAGAGAGTTTGTACGATGAGCTTATCAGGACATGACTCCCATTCATTGTAAGTTGAGCATCTCTGTACACAGCATCGTGATAAAAACAATCATTACAATTACTGGGAACTCGGCTTCTTTGAAGTGCTATCTTAACTACCTAAAGTAGCATGGTGTGGGCATGTTTTCATCAAAATGCTGAAGAAACAACTTTTTCTAAACTTGTAGGTGCATTATGGATTGTTTTGTTGACAAGTTACAAGTGACATAAGAGTCTTGAAAAAAAAATGTATTGAATACTAGTTGTGACGGTAAGCCAGCTGTGCATATAAAACTATGCAATTCTCACTTCAGGTCTTATAAACTATTTTCATGGGGTTTTTTATTTGTTTTTACTGGCTTGAATGTCAGAATGGCATCTAAATGTTAGGCTGCAGTGTCTCAGGTATTCACTGTACACATTCCATAAAATGCAGTACAATTCTCCAGTCACTAGGACAGCTCTGAACTCCTTTATACATATCCAAAACCTTCTTAGGAGTACCACTGAGCTTCATTCCAGTTTACTTCTCTACAATGAGTAAAAATACTTGTATTTTATAATAAAACCACTTTTGACTTAAATGAGTTCTGCAACAACCTGACTTATGTCAGGTTAAATGATTGGAGTGATGTGCTTATTATTTCCAAAGCACTGAACATACTGAACTCTGATAAGCATGCTTGTTGTGTCACAATCAATTACAAAGACATCCAGTGTGAATTAGCTTCCAACATTGAGGTATGCCACCAGAATCCGCCAAGATGACTCAAAACTGGACTCATCAAACAGCCAACAGTGTTGGAGCTCTGGCTCCTTCAGATGCAAGGGCTGTTATCAACTGTCTGCAAAGACAGCATAAAACAGCAGCTTCCCAGGGTTTGGAACTTAATAGATACTGTTTTCTTTACTCAATGACCTTGGAATGACCTATTGTAGTGCAAAAGTACAAAAAAGATACCAACACCACCACCCCCATTTCTTTCTCTGGGTGGGCAGAAGTTTGGCATGTATGTATTACAACCATAAGATCTCACTGAAATACAGTTTGAAAGATGTTGTATAGGTACAAGAACACACCCTGTTTCATTCTCTAGGTGGGCAGGAATTGGCATGTATGTGTAAGAGCTAAGAGATCTCTCCTAAATTTTCCTCTTCCAATGTTAACATCAAAGTAGTTTAATTGGTAATGGTCCCTTGATACAGTCAGCCTGCTTGCTACTGAGAAGGAGAGATACTGCTTGTGACAGAAAGATGTCAACTTCTAATCAGTATTGATCTGTAGGAAGAGTTAAGAATTCTCTAAAAGTTTGCACATTCTAAGGTCATAAGAGGCAGAGACTTCTACACTGTTGAACAAACAAGAAGGGGAATTCTTTTCAAATTCTTTTCAAAGGTAGAATTATAAATTTAATAATAACATTTTGTGATATTGATTTGATGGAGGCAAAATGATTGACTGTTATAATATACATTTTGGTAGTAACAGATCAGCATGAGGAATGTATGTCTAATTAGTGTATTCATCCTAACTATACAATGTATAACTAGAAAATCTGCTGTCGGAGTTGAAGTTTGCATCTATATATAGACAGAGCAGATTGTCTTCAGAGTTTTAGGGTGTTTCTTTGCATGTGAAGCACAGAATGCATTTTTACACATGTATTTTCCTCTTTATTGAATGGATAAGTGTATTTACTTAATGATACTGGGCATCTTGAGAAAAGATGCTTTCAACTATAATATATAAAACTACTATCTCATCATGTATTAACAGAAAGTTAACTCATTTAGAGCAATTTACATAATCTAAATCAAATGATATTGTTTCTTAACTTGATAATAAAAAGTTGGGGTTAGTTGAAAGAGAAGGTGATGTTTGGAAAGATTATGCAATTATGCTTGCTTATCACTTGACATTACTTTTGGAGGCTGCCTCAACATTCCACATTCTTCTCATTTAAAATTTTTTTTAAAACTTGTCATTTTTTATGAGTATAGTTTATTTTCTAATGTATTTATTTAATGTTTGTGGATTTCATACAATACATCTTAGTCATATTTAAACCCCCTCCCCTATTTGCACCCCCGATAGTCCCCCACTGGATTTCATGTATTCTGTCACATATGTTAATACCTACAGAGTCAAGTTTGTGTCCCCAGATATTCCTAGATTTGAGTTCACCCACTGGAGCTTGGTCAGCCCATCTGGCATCACTCCCATAAAGAAGAAAAACTCTCCCTCAGCCAGCACAGATCAGATGCCAGCAGTTTGTCAGCTAAGCTCAGGGTCTTCTATTCATTCACTTCCCTAGGCACATCCTGGGTTTTTGTCTGGTGTGAGTTTGCATGGGTCTCATATGCATGCGGTCACCTTTGCCATAAGTTCATATGAGCAAGTTCCAGGTAGCCTACAAAACTTTGTTTCCTTGTGGTCATGCACCCCTCCTGGCTATTACAATCTTTCCACCCCTTCTTTGACAATGGTCCCTGAGCCCTGGATGGGTGAGGTTTAATATAAGCGTTCTATCTAGGGACACACACTGCAATCTCTTATTCTCTACACTTTGGCCAGTTGTGGCCGTCTGTGTTCATCACCCTCTGTTCCATGAGTAAGTGTCACTACTGACAGTTGAGAGATGCATTAGGATTCTCTTTACCCTCTGTTCCACTATGTTCTTTGAGCCTTAGGTGTAGAAAAAAATCTGACCATTGTTGACCAAGTTGAATGACTTAACATTATAGAAGACATTTATATAAAACCCACATGCATATATTTTTAAACATTTAATTTTAATGTTTAAAAAAGTAAATTATCTCTGTACTATCTTCCTAACTTACACTAGTTCCAGTTCCTCCTCCCCCAGAAATCTGGACTAGCTTCCTAACCCACACTAGCTAAACATCCCAGCATAGATCAGTAAGTCAGTCTTCAGGCAATACTCTGACCCCCATCTTCCCTTTCCCCTGATCATCTGGACAGACCTGCACACCGAAGAGTCTGGTAAGTCAGATTTTCCCCACTGCATCTCTATTCCATTCTCCTGACCCACCCCCACCCTGTCCCCTGCCAGCTCTTCCCCCAGTCTGGATCCAGTTCCTTCCCCTCCTCCCCCGATCTCTGGACTACCTTCCTAACTCAGAACACCTAAACTCCCTAGCATAGACTCCACTGGCTTCTAATCTATCTGACTCTGACCAGCCCTCCTACTAACCTGACCAAGCCTACCTACTATTCTGTCCTACTAACCAAACAGACTAGTCTACCAGCCTACAAGAACCTGAAACAAGCACCAATTTATTTTCCATTCCTAAATAAAAGGCAACCAATCTACATAAACAATATGAACAGAACCAAAACTAAATTAACTAAATTAAACAAAAGCAGAGTAGAAGTTCCTACTAGACACATAACCAACAAAAGACATCCATATGCCCACATAGCAGCATAGAAACAGAAATATGAAAAACCATGAGAATATGTCCCCAATGAAACCCACTAGTCTTACATAGGTGCAGTATGAGAACCACCATAAGGAACACAAGGACACAGAATTTAAAAGAACAATCATAAACATGATCAAAGAACCTAAAGAAAACACAGAGAAACAACTCAAAGAACTTAAAGAAGAAAGGCAAATGCTTGTGATGGAAGTTCAATAACATACAAATACGCAGCTTAATGAAATATTAAGAACAATTCATGACTTGAAAAGTAAATTCACAAGAGATAGAAATAGTGAAGAAAACTCAAATGGAAATGAACATGGCATTGAGAAACTCAATAAGCCAATTGGAAACAACAACAGAAAACCTCACAAGCAGAATACATGAAACAGAAAACAGAATATCAAGACCGAATGACAAAGTTGAAGATTTGGACTCTGTAAGCAAAGACAATGTAAAATTTGTAAAAGCACAGGAATGAAATACTCAGGACATGTGGGAAAATGAAAAGGCCAAGTCTATGAATTATTGGCATCCAGGAAGGAGAAGAATCTCAGGCCAATGGCACTTAACAGACCTTAAACAGAATTATAGAAGAAAATTTCCCTAAAGTAAGGAAATACTTACCTGTAGAGATTCAAGAAGCACATAGAACATCAATTAGACATGACCAGAACAGAAACTTCCCATGGCATACCATAGTAAAAAAATTAAATGTATAGACCAAAGAGAAGGTACTGAGAGCTTCTAGAGAAAAACAAGTTACATATAATGGAAAACCCATCAGAATTACAACTGACTTTTCAGTGCAAACTATGAAAACCAGGGGAGCCTGGACAAGTATTCCCTGCTCTAAACGAACAAATACTTTATTCAGCAAAATTATCGATCATTGTTGAAGGGGAACAGAAAATTTCTCATGACATGAATAGGCTGAAAGAATTCATATCCACCAAACCAGCCCAACAGAGAATACTCGAAGCAATACAAATGAGTGAAGAAAAGAATGAGCATACCCAAGGGGTTACTGAAAGAAATAAAAGATATAATGATGAAAATAAAAAATAGGGCCCCAAACACAAAGAAATTAAAATGTTAGTGCCCAATACACATGTTTCAGTAATAACCCTAAATATCAATGGTCTCAACTTCTCTGTCAAGAGACACAGGGTAGCTGAATTGATCAAGAAAGAAAACTCATCCACCTGTTGTCTTCAAGAAACTCCTCCCACCTTCAAGGATAGGAACAACCTTAGGATGAAAAGATGGAAAAAATATTCCAAGCAAATGGCTAGAAGAAAAAAGCAGGTGTTTCAATTCTAATATCTGACAAAACAGATTTCAAATTAAAACTAATCAGAAGATAAAAAGGGTCATGTCCTTCAAATCAAAGGAACAATTGATCAAGAGGATATTACAATCATGAACATATATGCACCAAACTCTGAAGCACCCAATTTCATAAAAAACAGTACTCCAGGAGCATAAAACACAGATTAACCCCAACTCAGTAATAGTAGATGACTTCACTACCCAACTATCCTCACTAGACAGGTTAACAGGACACAGAATAAACAGAGAGACATCAGTATTAAATGACATCTTACATGAAATGTACCTAAGAGACATCTACAGAATACTCCACCTATGCACCAAAGAATACACTTTCTACTCTGCAGTTCATGAAAGTTTTTCTAAAACTGACCATATTCTGGGACATAAAACAAATCTCAACAAATACAAAACAATTGAAATAATTCCATGTATTCTATAATACCACACCACAATAAACTTATAATCCACTGCAAAAGAAGCTATAATAACCACACAAAATCACAAAGATTAAGCAACTCACTCCTGAATGATAAATGGGTCAAAGAAGGAATTAACAAAGAAATAAAAGTATTCTTGGAAGTAAAAGAATGAGACTACAACACAACAAAACCTCTGGGACACTTTAAAACAGTTCTAAGAGGGAAATTTATAGCTCTTAATGCCTACATTAAAAAAATCAGAAAGAGCACATGTAAATGACTTAACAGTACAACTCAAGACTCTGGAAAGGCAAGAACAATCCAAACCCAAACCTAGTAGATGAGAAGAAATAACAAAAATCAGAGCAAAAATTAATGAAATAGAAACAAAACAACATGAAAAAAAATCAATCTAAAAACTGGTTCTTTGAGAGGTTAAACAAGATAGACAGACCCTAGCCCAGTTAACCATAAGAAAGAGCAAATCCAAATCAACAAAATCAGAGATGAAAGGAAAACATCACAACAGACACTAAAATAAAATCCAGAACACTATAAGGAAATATTTTTAAAACCTATATTCCATTAAATTCAAGATCTAGATGAAATGGATGACTATCTAAAATCATGGATACCACCAAAGTTAAACCAAGAAGTTGTGGTCAGCTTATACAGACCCTAAACAAATAAGTAAATTGAAACAGTAATACAAAACCTTCTAACTAAAAAAACCCTAGGCCTAGATGGATTCACAGCGGAATATACCAGACATTCAAAGAAGATCTACAACCAATACTTTTTAAATTACTGAAAAATATAGAAACAGATAGAGAACTCCTAAACTCTTCCTATGAAACCAGTATCACCCTAATACTAAAACCAGCAAAAGAGACAACAAAAAAAGAAAACTAGAGGCCCATGAATATAGATGCAAATATCCTCAACAAAATACAAACCGCATACAGACACACATCAAGAAAATCATCCACCATGATCAAGTAGGCTTTATTCCAGAGATGCGGGGATGGTTAAATATATATGTCAATAAATGTAAGAAAACATATAAATGCACATAAAGACAAAAATACATGGTAATATCAATAGATGCAGAAAAGGTCTTTGATAAAATCTAACATGTATTCATGTTAAATGTCCTAGAGGAAATTGGCCTGGTAAGAGGATGTGGAGAAAGGGGAACACTCATTCAATCCTGATGGGAATGTAAACTCATGCAAGCACTATGGAAAGCAGAGTGGAGAACTCTTAAACTAAAAATGAACCTTCCATTTGACCTGGATATGACCCTTGACATAGACCCAAAGGTCTCATCCTACTGTAGAGATATTTGCACATCCATGATTATTGCTGCTCTCTTCACAATGGCTAAGAAATGGAAACAAACTAAACATCCCTCAACTGATGAATGGATATTGAAAATATGGTACATTTACACAAGAGAGTTCTATGCAGCACTAAGAAAAGATGAAATAATGAAATTTACAGGCAAATGGATAGAACTAGAGAGTGTTACACGAAGTGAAGTAACACAAATGCAGAAAAGCAAGCAGTGTATGCCCTCATTTGTGGATTGTAGCACCAATCCCATATATGTGAGTATAGATCCTGATGTAACACTAGGAACCAGAAAAAGAGAAAGGATACATGGAGATAGAGGAAAATAAAGAATCCAGTAAGGGAGGAGAGAAGGGGACAGATGTTACTAGGGGGGAGGTGAGGGAAGTGAGGGAGTTTGTCAGGGAGGAACATGCAGGTGGTCACGGTGTGGGGGGAGGTAAGTCAGAAGTGGGGAATGGAGGGATGCTGGTGTTAATGGGGGAGGGTGGGGATAATGTGGGCTCTGGGACTGGGAAAGGAGGAGCAAGGTCTGACAGGAGGAAAGAGAGCAGAGATGAATGAATCTTGGAGGGCTTGGGAACCTAGAGGAAAATGTGATGCCACTGAAACCCCCCGATCAATGCACAAACTGTGTGTAAACATTAGCACATCTATATACCCGGAGGCTGTTTAGCAAAGAACACAGTGCCAGACAGATGGTACCCCCCTTTGTGTGGTTGGTGAGAGTGATCCAAGAGACTCCCAAGACCTAGACTGAAAATTATTGAGTACTACTGGGAGAGGGAGAGTATGCCTTACTTAGGATCTCTGGATAGCCTGACCAGACTCCAGTGGATGAATTTGCACTAAAGGACATCTGGGAACTGATGCTTCACTGGATACTGGATAGGACTTAGTATGTATGACAAAATACATGAGACTGGGGGGGGCGGGGTAGAGGGTCTAAATTTAATTAAGAACTGTTGTATGAAATGCAAAAAAAAAATTTAAAAAGACAAAATGTTTCTGTCCCCCTCGCAAAAAAGTTAAATGAGCACATGGTTAAACTGCCTCCTCAGTACTTATCTTTATACTCATAGATTAGTACATCTATCAACCCTCACCAAATATGCTTCATTTTGCAGTATATGGTTATTAATACAGAAACACACAACCAATCAACATGCAGAGAATAAGAGACTGAGGAGTGTCTGACCCTAAATAGTACATCTATGGCATGTCCTCCCAAAAAGGCTTGGGGATCATCATGGAAGAGGGGTAGAAAGAATGTAAGAGAAAGAGGTAGTAGATGATTGTACAAAGTAGTGTTTCTTGGACATGACAGGCTGTTGCATACATGAACTCACAGAAGCTGTGACTTCTTGCATAAGACCAGCACAATATCAAGTCAGCCAAACTCCCAGCATGGACAGGAAGGGACTTGTGAAGTCCCACTACTAAAATACATATTTTAAGGGTATTTTGAACATTTACTAAGAAAGAGAATATGCCGAGCCATAAAACAAGTCATATGCATTTGGAATCACACAGATTATGCTTTCAGAACAGAAAGGAATTAAAACAGAAATTAATTGCAGAATAAAAGTAATGCAATATACTGTTATGTTTAAATTCAACAACACACTTCTAAAATAACTGGAGTCCAAACAGGAAATAACAGTTGAAGTTTGAAAATATTTTGAAGTGAACATTAATAAAAATGAAACACTGAAGTTTATGAGATATTGTTAAAATCATGTACATCAACATAACACACTAGTGTGGTCATTGAATTAAAGGACCCTGTGCATTTTCCCATCTATGAAGCAGTTTATATTTGTTCATTATACAGGACTGTACTGTTTTCTCTTGTCTGAAGCTCAAGAAAAAGCACCTCACAGGGCTGGGAAGATGACTCAGCCTATAAAGAGCCTGTTTGCAAAGCATGAAGATTTGGGTTCACATCCCAGCACCAACACAAAAAGCTGGTCACAGTGGCTTATGTCTGTTATCTCAACTCTGGGAAGCAGAGACAGGCAGATCTCTGGGGTTTGCTAGCCAGTCTAGTTGAAACCTTGGGTTTCAGGATCAGTGAGAGATCCTGTCTCAAAAAATAGGTGGAGAGAAATAGAGGCAGACACAAGATGCCAACTTGACTACACACATACACACATCAGATGAAGAGTTTGTTTTCTGTTGCTGTGAAAAACACCATAATGAAATGCACCTGGCAGGGGGAATGGTTTATTAGCTTACACTTCCATGTCACAGTCCATCACTGAGGGAAGTTAGCGTCAGAACTCAAGGATGAACGTGGGGGCAGAGGGTGGGAACTAAAACAGACACACTGGCAGGAACACAGTTTTTTCTTCTCTTTCTTTCTTTCTTTTTAGACAGGGACTCCTTGTAGCCCCAGCTATCCTAGAACTCAGTATGTAGACCATGCTGCCTTCAGTCTCACAGAAATGCACTTACCTCTGCCTCCCTAGTACTAGGATTATAGGTATGCACCCCAACACTTGGCTACGCACCTATCTTTTTGATACGTGCCCAGGGAATGCTGCCACTCACAGTAGGATGGACCCTGCTATATCAACTAATAAGAAAATGTCCTCGCAGATTTCCCCCAAGCCAATGTGATGGAGGTAAAGTTGCTTCTTCTCATGTGTGTGAAGGTGACAACCATGATTGTGCATGTACAAGCACATGAAAATATACATATGCATACACTACATACACCAAGCCATCAGTATTTTTTCCTTATTGTGCATAATATCATGCCTTCCACTACAGATTTTCAATTTCCATTTGAAGATGATAGCATTGCTTGGATGTGTTTTGCTGTTGTTTCTCTATTCCTAGATCTTTCCTGTCATTTTATTTTTAGATCTACTGAAAGCTGTGTTTGTTTTCTTTGCTTTCTTCTGCTTGATTAATCACTTAAGGAACAAAATCTAAAACATCATATGGTTAAAATGTTAAATATTCACATACCTTATCTTCTTCAGAGAGCTTAGAAAACTTGCTTTACATTAACAAAAGTCATTCGCTGTGTCATTGTGTGTGGCCCACTCCACCACAGCAATAGGACACCAGACAGAAACCATAAGACACCTCCTGGGGTCAAATATGGCTGAACTATATGAAATCCTTGCCTTGATGAGTTATAAATATGACAATTAAAGCCTTTGTTGGCCTATACCATTTCTTAAATTTTGGATGGAAACACTGTCCCCAATGGAAACTAGACCAGCCACTATGGAAGTCAGTGTGGAGGTTACTTAAAAAAATAAAATTAGATCTTCTATATGACCCAACTATACTATTCCTGGGTATTTGCTCATAGGACTCCAAAAATCATCAAATCACAGAAATACTTGTACACCAATGCTTATTGTAGCACGATTTACTACAGATAGGTTATGGGACTGACCCAAATGTCCAGCAACAGAAGACTGGATGAGGAAAAAAGTGTGGCTTATCTGGGAGGTTATGGAAGGGGATGTTATTACCTAACCATTAGTTAAATTAAAGCATGTGGTGGTTAATTCTTTCAACTTGATAGGACTTAGAATCACCTTGGAGACAAACATTTTTCAGTCGGTGAGGATATTTACAAAGAGGTCTGAGAGTGGGATGATCCACTGGATTAGTTATTTTTCTGTTGTTGCAATAAAAACACTGACTAAAGTAACATACAGAAGGAAGATTTGTTCATTTGAGCTTATGATTCCAGAGGAATCAGAGTCCATCATGGCGGGGAGGCATGGTGGCAAAAGGGACCTGGAGCAGGAAGCAGAGTGTTCACATCTTTTCCTTTCTTTTCTTGTGATAAAACACCATGACCAAGGCAATTTATAGACAGAATCATTTATTTGAGCTTACGATTTCAGGTGTAAAAGTCCATAATGGTGACAAAAGTAGTCAGACCAGAAAGCCAAGTGCTCACATCTTCAAGCAGACACAGGAAGCAGAGCATGACTGGAAATCTAGCAAGGCTTAAGAACTCTCAAAGCCTGACCCAGTGATATGCTTCCTCTAGCAAGACCACACTTCCTAAAACCTCCCAAGATATCACCACCAACTGGAGACAAAATGTCCAAATACTTGGAGACTATTGGGGACATTTTCATTCAAACCAGCACACACACCCTGAATACGGGTAGCATCATTCCATGTGTTGGGGTGCCAGACTAAATAAAAAGAGCCCGAGCACCAGCACTCCTCTCCCTCTGCTTCCTGACTGCAGGTGCAATATAACTGGCTTCTTCATGTTCCTGCTGCCACATGTAAAGAAGCTCCCATTGCCATGCTATCCTTGCCATGATGGACTGTGCCTTCCATCTATGTGCCAAAATGAACTTCCTTAAGTTACTTTTGTTGGGTATTTCATCAAAAGCAACAAGAAAAGTAATTAATATTAACAGGATATTTAACTAGCCTTCATAAACCAGTGGGGAATCTTGTTAAATGGAACTATAGATGGGAAAAGAAATAGAAACCATGAGGAAGGGAGAAGAATGGCAAGATAAAGTTCAATAGAAAAATACATAGATTAACTCAAGAAAAAGAAATTTCACTATTTTACCATTTATCATGATGCAAATTCTTATACTAAAATTTTCATGTTCACATATGAAAATACATATGTAAAAATAATAGAACTGAAGTTGAGGATAGTAGGAAGAAAGCATCTGAATATAATCAAATACAGCATATAAAATTCTCAAAGAATCAATCAAACATTTAATTAAAAAAAGAAAATGGAGGGGAAAGGTTTGGAGAGATATGTTCAACATACAATATGTATGTGCATAAATAAATATTTTTGATTATTTTAAATTACTAGAAATAATTTTAAAGACTTGGTTGGCTCATATCATTTCTTAAAATTTGGATTAAGACTGCTCTCCAATATTTGAAGGGAGTAGAAAGCACCAAATTTTACCTATCCACCATGAAACTAAGATCCATAAACAAAACGCACCACCCCACTCTCACTGGATCCTAATGCAGCCTGGGTAGACCCCTACAGACAAGTCAAGCATGCGTGAATAAAGCAGTCATAACTTCTAGGCTGCCAGCGTTTGAGACCCTGGAGATCTCCCAGTTCCCTGAGGTTCACCCTAACCCCCAAGGAACTTCCTGGGGTCTCTACAGGGCAGTGAGGCACAGAGGGCAAATACCACCTCATCTCTGCACAAACATCTGAATGAAATGCTCCTTAAAATACTACTCCATTCTACCCTATAGGGCAGACAGCACGTGCATACATTGCATTGCTTTGCCTCAAGTCATTCAGTTCCTGAAAGGCCAGTCTCAAGCAAGCCTTCATAAGTCTCAAATATCAGATATGTATTTCTTGCTAACATAGAATCTAAGGAAAACTGCAAGATTTCTTTCACTATGAACTCTCTCCCTATCACCATTCATTTCCCACCAAGTGGCTGAAATTGGGGGGGGGGTGCTACTGGATGAGGCATAGTCTTAAAAAGGCATCTATTAAAGTACAGATACAGGGGCTAGAGAGATGGCTCAGTGGTTAAGAACACTGGATGCTCTGGCAGAGGAACCGAGTTCTAATGCCAGGGCCGACATGGCGGCTAACAAATGTCTGTAACTCCAGTTCCAGGGAACTACTACACCCTCTTTTGACATCTACAGGCATTGCATGACATGGGTGCACTTACATACATGTAGGCAATACACTCACACCATAAAATAAAAATAATAAATAAAATATTTTAAAATACAGATACAGGGCTGGTGATGTAGCTCACTTGGTGAAGTTTCTGCCTAGAATGAAGGAAGCAGTGGATTCCATCCTCTGCACCACATAAATCAGATCTGGTGGTGCACACCTGTAATCCTAGCACTTGGGAGGTGAAGCATGTAGATCAAAGGAGTTCAAAGTCATCCTCAACTAGAGAGTTCAAGGTCAGCCTGAACTGCATGACACTATCTCTCAAAAAAGTAAAAATAAAAATAAATAAATGTAAATACATTAGCAGCATTGGTCAAATGGTTTTCCAAAGGATCTGATGCCCATGCACAGTGGCTGTGGACTTCATGAGGAAGTTACACTTTCCTATATCCTACCCATCCTGAGAGATTCTGCTTCAATATACTGAGCACTAGGAAAGGCACTGAGATTGAAGGAGGATAGGATACCTGTGTCCCTTTCAAAACATCTCTCTCATATAACACCACAATGAAAAACATCACCCAAAGGCCCAAAGCTGTGGGTGACTATGCCCTTCCACATTCTTTAGATGCTTGGTTGCCATAGAAACACACACTTTTGTCTTTTTCGGGATTCCATTTTCTCTGCCTTTCACTTCAATGGTGGTGCTGGCCAACATTCCTTCTGAGATCTCTCTCTCTCTCTCTCTCTCTCTCTCTCTCTCTCTCTCTCTCATATCCTTTCCAAGGGATGTCATCTGCATATCTCATTTCTATTACTACAGGAAATAACTATTTGCCAATGACATCCTTTTAGATCACATCCCGTACCAAAGATCACAGAGTCACAAATCACACCATTATCTGCTCATAGGACTCTCCCATCTCAATGTTTACTTCAGAACTCTATAGCCAACAGTCTACACATTATCCTTCCTTCTTTGGTACCTGGAGTGCTCTTCAGATGTAATTCCCATTTGTGATACCGTATATCCTCATTCACTGATGACAACATGCTTCAGAGTCATCGTGTCACCCCTTCTTTCATCTTTATATGTGTGTACACGTATGTCTGTGCATGCAGGTGCGTGAGCACACAAATGCATACATGTACTGGTGGGTGACAGAGATCAATCCTGGGTGTCTTCCTTAATTGCTCTCCACCTTACTTTTTAAAGACAGGGTCTCTCACTGAACTTGACATTCTCTGATTCATCTAGACCGGGTGCCCAGCAAGCCCAGAGATCTGCCTATCTCTGCCTTCCTACTGCTGGCGTTAAAATGTGGGCCACCACATTCTACTTTTCTTATCATGCATACTACAGATGTGCACTTGGGTCCTCATGCTTTGGTATAGCAAGCATTCTATCCTTCTTGTGATATCCATTGCTATCATGTATGGCAAGATTGTCAAAATGTATCAAGTGGACTGTTGTACTTTTTTGATGATTGTTCTTCCTGAGAAAATACTCACTGTTCCTATCTGTCTTTCACTATATCATGATGTTGATTTTTCTGCAACACATGCACAAGCAAATCTCTCTGCATTTATTTATTTAAGATGTTTATGTTTGTGTGTACTTGAGTTTATGTGCAGCACGTGTGTGTAGTTGCCACCAAGGCCAGAAGAGGGCATTATATCCCCTGGAACTGAAGTTGCAGGTAGTTGCGAGCCACCCAGTATCAGTGTTCACCAGTCTTCTGCAAGAGTAGTAAGTGTTCTTAACAGCTGAGCCAACTCTCCAGCCTCTCCTCTCCAATTTAAAATATTACAAGTTATCATCATCTTGTAATCACAAACATCCAAACTTATTGTCAACAGTACAACTGCCTGCAGAATATACCTTTGCTCTACCTCCCCAAGGCAATCTCCCAGGCTTCCTCAGGCAGCCATTATGTGGATAGCTGACAGGACCCTTAAGCACACTGTGCCTTTCTTTTCCTTGGCGTATTTATATGCACTGTTCTTCCTCCAAAATCTTTTATGAGATTCTGGACATCTTGACAGCCCTAGTCATCCTTTGACATAAAATTTCAGAGGTTCTTCTCTTTGAAGCATTATAGAAACCCTTAGGAAAAAATCAATGCTTGCTCCTGCATGCTATGAAAGATACAATGGAAATAAAATCCATAAGATCCAGCTTACCTGATGGAAGGAAAAAGAGGAAGACACAAGGCCAAGCAGCCTGAACCTAGAAAGCAAGAATGAAGGTGCAGCATGATTAACAAAAAGAAGCAAAAGGTAAATATTGTCTAATAGTAACATCTGAGTTTGCTTCTCATCAAGCTATTCACTCAAGTGTAAGATATAGGAAAGATTCCAAGCTCAAACTGTGTAGCACACATACCCTAAAAAGCAAAAATTTCAAATGACAGACAATACCAACTATTGGCAGGGGTGTGCACTAACATTTACGTTCTCCTGGAGTACAAACTGGTGCACGATTTTGGAAGATCATTGGGCAGTATCTCATTAAGCCAAACACAAACACTTCTTACCATGCAATAATTCCATTCCTAGCAAGCTATTCAACAGATAGACTCACATATGTTCACCAAAAGGCATGCACAGTATGTTCATAGCAGCTTTATTCATTATGACAAAGCATGAAAACAATCCAAATGTCCATCAAACTTTGAGTGAATGAATAATTATGATAGATCTAAATCATTCTTCATCTCTGACAATATACTATATGCAAATGTCTGACTGAATAGCAAAACTACTGATGAGCAAAACTTGAAAAAAACAGAACGTAGTAGATGATGTATAAAGGACAAAAGAAGCCCAAGTCATTTGTATGTATTAGAGACAGGTCAGAATAAAAGAAATGCTTCTGGTATATCAGTAAACTCTTCCACTCACTCTCCTTTGCCCCAGACTTGCATATGTTAGGCAAGCATTCTGCAACTGAGCTATATTTCCATATCCCCAACTAATTTTAATTTTTATTCTTTTTAAATTTTGAAACATGGTATCACTAAGTTTCCCTGGTTCACCTTGAACTTGCAATCTTCCTGTTTCAGCCTCCTGAGTCACTAAGATTGCAGACATTTATGACAATGGTGTAAGATTCCATCTCTCTGTTTGCTGATAACATAGGTTTTCACAAAGGGAACACAGCTATCAAACTATACATATAAAGAATACTAACTTTTGTTATGCCCAGTGAACGGCTCCCTAAGAACCACCACGGAGTCTGGAGTGTATGCAAAACAAAGAGCATTTATTCCAGCTTAAGTCAGGACCCTCAGACCTCACCAACACAGTGGATCCGTGCTGAGAGCCCTGAGGAGAGTGGGAAGGGGTTTTTTATAGATCTGAGCATATTTTAAATTGATTGGTTGCTATAAGTTGTATACCAAAATTAGTTAAAGATGACTATAAAGCCTCTTATTGGTGGGTGCTGTTTCCAGGGCAAAGGAATATGCTGATCATTGCCTAAATCTGTTGAAATGTGCTGACCATTGTCTAGGTCTGGTCCTGTTATAATATTTGCAGAGACTTGCTAAACTTGCCGGGGCTTGTTCCCCTTTTCTATGACTGAAGACTTGTTAGAAAGGACAAAATGGAGTCATCTCTGTTTAGTTTGATATTCTAAAGCCAAGTGTTTCACAGAAGCGAAGAGAGCAGTTAATCTATGGATACTGGGTACAGAGAAGGGGTTTTAGGGGTTGTAGAGTGGATTGATTCTCCGAGGGAAAGGGTGGACAAACACCCCTCTCAGAGTGGTATGGCCCAGGACCATCTTGAGCAGAAAGAGGAGGAGCTGGGAAAATCCTATGCCCCACCCACTGTCTATTGGCCTTGGATGTGAGAAGAGGAGGGGCTAAAAGTATTTAAACTGTGAGCGCCAGGAGGCCGGCCCTTTTTCTCCCCTCCCCCATGGGCCATTTGGATCTGTTCACCGGGAAGTTGCAAGATCCCAGCCATGTGGATTTACTAATGGAACTTGTGGAGGGGAGGGTGGGCACCCGTGTTCTATAAGTAACCCCTTACCCATTGCTCTGTTAGTAAGCCCAAGTAAACTAGCTAGAATCTGTTTAACTGTGAGTGGAGAAATTTGTGTGTTTGTTGCGAGGCCTGGGGAAACTTTTTGGGTTGCAAGGCAGGGAAAGAGAGGCAGGTTAAGTTGGTCTGCCTCTCCCAAAAAGAAATTTTAATAACAGGGGTCCCACACTTTCTGTACATTAAAATATAATAAAAAGTTCAAGTGAGCAACCTACATGATTTTCACAAAGTGCATTTGTACATATATGTACATATTTCTCTATTACTGAATAGAGAAACAGAATATTTCTAACACCTGAAGGTGGTAGACTGGCCCCAGTCCGGAAACAATTGGAGACTGCTTACTACTGGGTGAGAGACAGTAGACCTTACTTACAGTCTCTAGACAGGCTGACTGGACTCTAGTGGATGAATTTGCACGAAAAGAAATCTGGGTACAAATGCTAGATTGGGTAGGACTTGACAGATATAACTGAATGCATGGGGTCTGGTGGTGGTGGCGGTGGCAGGGATGGTGTCTAAATTTGATTAAGAACTGTTTTATGAAATGTACAAAAGTCCCTGCCCCAAAATTTTAAGTCCCTCAAACTTGCTCCTTCATGCCTCCAAAAGAAATATTTTCCTTCATTTGAAATTTATATACATGAAACCATTCAGTTTGGCCTCTTTTGTGCCTGTCTTTTGATCAACCTTTAGACAGTCTGTTTCTAGACAAGTTGAATTAACATATCTTATGGATAACTACACTGAATAGTCTAGAAACATCTAGAAATAGCCACACAGAAGGCAGGTGAATTTCTTCCCCTCACTCCAAAAGATCAAAGTGTTTTCCTTTTCTTTCGTGTGTCTCCTTTTCCTAAAGTACAGGTGAAGATGCAGAGATTTGAATATCCTGGAGTGTTTCTGTTTGCTTTTCTACTGCAGTGATGAAACACTGAACTGAACAAAAACAACTTGGACAGGAAAAGACTTCTTTTATCATATAGGTTACAGTCCATCATCAAGGGAAGCCAAGGCAAGAACTAGAAGCAGGAGGTTTGAAGCACTTACTAGAGATCTTGGAGGAATGCTGCTTACTGGCTCACTTCCTCTGCCTTGATCATCTAGGTAGAGTTCAGTTCACAGTTCAGATCTACCTTTCTAAGGATGGAATTAGCCACAGTGCTCTAGGCTCTCCTACATCAATTAGCAACCAAGAAAATACCCCAGCAGACATGCCCATGGGCCAGACAGATGGAGGAAATTCCTCAATTTAGGTTCCTTCTTCACAGATGTCCCTAGATTATATCAAGTTGACAAACAATAACCAGCACAAAGGGCCTGCTAACTTATACATATTTAAGTATCCTTCAGACAGTCTTGTTGAAATGGGAGCTCCTCAAATGTTTACCCTAGTTTCTTCCACATCTGGAAGCATCTAGGCTTATTACAGATGTTTAACAATTAATTATACACAAAAACTGGGGAGGCAACTACGATATTAGAAGCCTTGGAATTGACTAATTCATCTAAGGATAAATGATGGAAAAAAGAATAAGAAAAAAAGGCAATTCTTTGGAAAATGTCTACATTAAGGAGCAGGAACAAATACTAAAAGGCAGACCAGACCCCCCCCCAAAAAAAATCAATCAAACATATTATTAGTTCCTAAACTCAATTTGGTTTTTTTAAAAGACTAAAATTTATGAAGCACATTGCTTGGTACTTCTCGACAAATACTAATTGTCCATCTTTGTGGGATATAGTGTGATGTTTGGGCACATTTATACATGGTGTATTGATCAAGTGAGCACACAGGTTATTCATCATTGCACACATTTGTTATTTCTTTGTGGTAAGAGCATTAATCCTCCTCTAACTTTTCCTTCCATTTGGTTCTAACACTGTACCCCATAAGCAATTTTTCTCTGTCATTCCTCTACCCGTCTCAGCCTCTGGGTCTGTTCTCTAATTTGATGAGCTCAGCTATATATTACCAGCATTTTAGACACAGATCTGATTTTCATGAACAAGCAAGTATCAATCAATAAAAAAACTCTTCATAAAATATTCATGGTAAGCAATTCCATTCTATACCTGAAGGAATCTAGGTTGTCGGCATATATTACAATTAATCTTGATTATCAATCTACTGGGACTTAGAATCATCTAAGAGACATACTTCTGGGCATGTTTGTGAAGGCATTTCCACAGAGATTTAACTGGGGTGGGAAGACACGCCCTGAAATGTGGGCACCACCTCATGCTTTGGGGTCCAGGACTGAACAAGAAGGAAGCAGGAAGCAAGCTGAGCACCAGCCTCACTCCCCCCTCTTAGCATGGAAATAATATGATCATGTTATATGATACTATTCCTGGAGAGACTTGAACAAAGATCTACTCACCCCAGGAAGGAATAACAGACCAAGAAAGGATCCAATCAAAATCCAACTTGATGAACCAATGAGTTTTATTGAGGTTATTGCAGGAGTATGGGTGAAGAGTTGGTTACAAGAGCAGAAACGACTCAGAAAAAGCTGCATCTCCAAAAGCTCACCCCAGCATGGGTAATGGCTCAGGAAAACAGGAAACCTGGAGTGCACTGCACAGCTTGCAAGTAGCATGGCAGGTTGGGAGATGTCTTTCCTAGGTAGTTCAGTGGCTTTGAGTTCCTTAAGGGCTCGTCTGTCCGTGCCCCTTCTAGGCAGCACAGCTTGTTTGAAAGCAGTAAGCAGTCTTTGCTGCTTTATATACTCTTGGAGGAGAGATCTAGTGAATCTGCTCACTTTCAGGGACTTCCTAAGCTATTGATTTGTTTACTTCCTGTGCTTAGTGAGCTCCCATGCAGGGCTGCCCTTCAGAATATCCTGCAGCTTAACTAGCTTCCTTCAAAGATGGAAGATTTCATCTCCCTTAGAGCATCCTGTCTTAATGAGTTTCGCTCCAAGAGGGTAGGTTTTACCTTAGAAGAAACTGCTATATAGCAGACTAGCTTCCCAATGTTCTTGTCTCTTGCCTTCCATACCACAGTGGAAACCTTGAATGAAAACAAATTCTTCATTCCTTAAGTGTCTCTTGTCATAACATGAGAAAAGTGACAAATGTAGCAGAGCACACAGATAACCTGTATATCCATCTTTACTGCTCACCTACTCACTACAGGCAAGATACAAAAGCAGTCTTGATGCCCTTCAACAGATGAATGGGTAAAGAACATGTATTATATATACACAGTTGAGGTTTTGTTTTTGTTTTTTTGTATTGTTTGGTCTTATTTTGTTTGTTTGGGACAGGGTCTCCCTGTGTAGCCCCAGTTGGCCTGTAACTAGCTTTGTAAACCAGGCTGGCCTTGAACTCACTGACATCCGCTTGCCCCTGTCTCCAGAGCACTGAGATTAAAGCTGTGCACCACCATTCACACATCATACACAGTTGAGTACTATTCAGCCATAAAGAACAAACTTGGGAGTGGAGAGATGACTCTGCGGTTAAGAACCAACTGCTCTTGCAAGGACCTGGATTCAATACACAGCATCCACATAGTGGTTAACAACCATGCATAGCTCCTGTTCCAATTGATATGATGCCCTTTTCTGACCTCTGCATGCATTACATGACATTACATTAGGTAATACACACATACACATAAATTAAATCATAAAAAATCATCTTAAAAAAGAACGAACTTGTTTAATTTTAAGGTAAATGAATTAAAAAATCAGAGATCACCATGTTAAGTGAAATAATCCAGGTTCAGAAAGACAACTACAGACTGTGTCCTCCCTTATGCAGATCTAGATTTATATATTTAAATAAATTGGTATATATAATATGAAAGTAGAGGGGACTATGTGGGGAGATAACAGAAAGAGAAGTGGGAGCAAGAGATGGTAACAGAAAAAAAAAGACAAATATGTCACTTTCTCATGTGCAGAATCTAGAGTTGAGTGTATGTATGTATATGTGTGGGTATGTATGTAAAAGAGAGAGGGTTGGGGAGAGAAGAAAGCAGAAGGGGGACTATTCAGAGCAAGGCAGGGGACCTACAGGAAGGTTCTTACAGATGACACAAGTTTGGTTTCTGGCACCCATATAAGTCAGTTCACAACCACCTGTAACTCCAGCTCCAAGGGCTCTGATACCCTCTTCTGGCCTCCAAGAGTAGCTGCACCTATATGTACATACTCCCACACAGACACACAGGAGCAATTTTAATTAATTTTAATTTTAATTAAAATTTAAAATACTATAATGAGTATGTATTAAAACACCATAAAGAAATCAATTATTTTAGGGGTTAATTTTAAAGTTCTTGGTGAATTACAGCATCTTGGGATTCACAAAAAATGAAGTTCTAAAATAGTGACTTACCATCTGCATTGTGTGATATCTAATCAGCTTGAAGATAGAACTTATCTTCCTTGGATCCTTAGGATCTGACAAGATTAACAAATCCATAAACACATGTATATCCTTTGAAGAATCCATGAGAAATATCAGGAAGCAAAGGGCAGCCGGCTTGCTCATCCATTCATAGCTACAGATATACTACTTCTCCCACCCAAACCCCAGGCAGAAAGTACCAATGCTCAGGCAGTTGACATCTGTGAGTTATTATAAAATAAAAGTGTGATTATCAGTGAGTTTTACCTGTAGTAAGTTTATCTGACTGAAAATCCAGAGTCCCCCAAATGACAACAGCTGCCATATTCCAACACTAGTTTTTGTGTCTTTAACTCCATGTATGTCTTTTTCCTTTTTTGTATATTCCAATGTGGGTGTAGCTCCTTGCTTTCCACTTTGTTTGAGGCAAGCATTGTTCTTTTGTTGTTCACTGTTGCTTGGGCCAGACTACCTTGCCTGCAAACCTCTGGGGATTTTCCTTTCTTTCCTCCCATATCGCAGTAGGAGAACTGGGATTGCTGATCTGCTCTACTATGCCTGGCTTTATGTAAGACTGTTTTCTGTGCAAGCATAAGCATCTGAGTTTGAATCCCCAGCACCCATTTAAAAAGACAAGCATGGCCACACAAGCCTACAACCCCAATGCTACAGGAGGTGAATAATGCTGGCTACCTACCAATCGCATTTCATGAGAAATGTTGTCTCCTAGGAGTAAGTCAAAGTGTAATAGAACAGGACACCTGATGTCATCTGCTGGCCTCTGTGCACATGCACCTACACACACCACACTCACAAAGCATACATATATGCAGCACACACATGCACCACACATATATATGCCACACACGTACACACACCCATAAACATATGCACATATACATATCTCTCACACACAGGCATGCACACACAAACACCATACATAAATACCACACACATACCATACACACAGACACCACACATATGCACACCACACACACGTGCACACAAACACCACACAAGTACACCGTATACCACACATGTATACAGACACCCCATACACACAATGCACTCCACACATATACAAATACATACACACTACACACTGTCCTGTTTAGTTTTTGTCAACTTGACCTAAACAAAAGAACATAAACACATGCACCTCACACAACACACCCCCACACACATATATGCCACAAACATACCATACGTGTCCACCTGGCCCTCATACCACAGACATACATACACACATACAAACACATACGTACCACACATACCCCACATGCACATATATACATGCCATATATGCACCACAACACATACACACACAACACATGTACCACACACATACACACACACAAAGAAATACTGTAAAGTACCTGGTTGTTGATTTTCTGTGTTGGCACTTTTACTGTGAGTGCTTTGGAAATATAACAGTGTAACTCCTCTATACAGGGAGGCAATGATGGGATATTCATACGTAGGCTAACATGAGAAGGTCATTAAACAGAGATGGTAGAGTTGCCTCATTAATCAAGGGAAATAAAACCAAGAAGGTCTCAAAGACCCACTGTACCTTATTTTGCCAAAAATTCCTCATGCTTTCAAGATAATCAAATCAGTCCTCCATTTACCAAGCCAAGAGACCAGAAATCCAGGCAGGCAAATCCTCGGCCATGCAATGTCAGGTATGACAAGTGGCAATCTCCTTAGGTCACTATAGATTTAATTAGGACACAGCCCCTCCAGGTGCTACTTCAAAGAGGTGACAGGCCAATTCCAACCCTTGCAGCCTTTCTATCCTCAGAGCTCACACAAAGAGAAAAATCTTCCCCGCCTGCCAAGTAATAAGAGGTAGCCTGAGAGCCATCACCTAGCATAGATTACATATGTGCTAAGCCTGCTTCTTCAGAGTAAAGGACCTTCTTTTAGTTTTTTTTCTTCTTAATTTTTTATTGAGCTTTTGTGCATTTCATACAACAGTTCTTAATCAAATTTAGACCCCCTCCCTCATCCATACCCCCTAAACCCCGCTGGACCTCATGCATTCCACCATACATATTAAGTCCTATCTAGTCAAGCATTTGTACCCAGATGTCCTTCAGTGCAAATTCATCCACTGGAATTTATTCAGCCCATCTAGCGATCTTAAGGAAGCTCTACTCTCCTTCACCCAGTAGTAATCAGTCTCCAACAGTTCCCAGGCTAAGCTACGTATTTCCCTCGCTCCACATTGGACCCTTGTGTGATTGAGTCAGCATGGGTTTTGACACCACAAGTTCATATATGCAAGCTTCCAGTGACCTGAAAGCCTCTATTTCTCTGTGTTCATGAACCAACCTGGCTCTTAAAATCTTTCCACTTCCTCTTCTGTGATGATTCCTGAGCTGTAAGTGAGGTTTAATATAGGAGTCCTATCCAGGGACACCCACTCTGCAGTCATTTATTCTCTAAAACTTAGCCAGTTGCAGCCTTCTATGTGCATTGCACTCTGTTGTATAAGGAGCTTCTCAGGTGAGAGTTGAGGGATGCATTAGTGTTCTCTCTACCCCATTTCTCTGTCTTCCATAAGCTTTATGTGTAGAGGTTTCAGTGTAGATGTGTCACCTAGGACTTAGCATCTCTATGATATATATTCTCTGTGTGTGACCAGTTGTGGAACTCTGCTGTAGCCTCCATCTATTGCAAAAAAAAATCTTATTTGGGGGAGTGTTAAGAGTAGGAATCTTGCTTTCTCTAGCAGGACTTGAGCCTCTTCCTTCAGACTCCTGCCCTACTGCCTGCTGTGGTATTAATAAATGTATTGATAGAAGGATAATTTCATTCATTGACTTTCTCTTGAACCCCCCATTCTCCCTCAAAAATCTAACTTCATTCTTTAGAAGTACATGCACCTTTGGAGCTAGAGAGATGTTGGGAATTAAGAGCACTCGCTGAAAAGCCAGATAAGTTTCCAGTACCCATGTTTGATGGCTAACAACAACCTATAACTCTAGTTCCAAGGGATCCGATGCTTCCCTCTGGAATCCATGAGTACTACATGCACATAGTACACATACATACATGCAGGCAAACATAACTACAATAAAAATAAAGAAATCTTTTTTTTAAGTTTATGCAACTTTGAATGTGTCATGTCTTCAAATACATAGAAAATTATAGCAAGGACCAATAGTACCTGGTTTTGTAGCACGAGTTTATAAAATTTGGAATGACAAACAGAAGGAAAATAGAGATTAAAAACATTCACACTGGTAGCATTCTGTTGTGCTTATAGGTTCTGTCCTCAATGTCACATATTAAGGCAGTATCAGGGGCAGGTTACAAAAAGTAGATATGTGGAACAACACACAATGGGAAGTGGCAGAGAACCATTGGGGACAGATATGTGCATAAAGAACATGTAGACTATTGATACAATGGAACACTATTCAGACTTATAGAAGGAAATTTGTCATCTGTGACAAAACAGATGCACCTGTAAGTCCATACACTAAATGATAGAAATTTGTTGTAGAAGGACAAATACTGCATGGTTCACTTATAACTCACTTTTATGAGGTATCAAAAATAATAGATTTGGGGGACTGGTAAAATGGCTCAGTGTGAAAGAATGTTTGCTGTTTGCTACAAGAGGATCTGAATTTGAATCCCCAACACCTATGTAAATATGTGGGTATGTTTGTACATACCCCTCTGATCCAAGTGCTTGAATAGGGATGTGAAGATAGGAGAATCATCAGAATTTACTGAATGGCAGCCTAGCTGCAAGTTCAGTGAAAGACTATGTCTCAAGAGAATAAGGTGGAGAGTGATAAAGCAGGATATCATCCCAACCTCCACAAACATGTACACACACCTGTGCACCCTGATATGTATATGCATATATCACCCACATATATACATACACAATAGTAATAATAAAGTCGTAGAAACAGAAAGTAGACTTATAAGTGGTGAAGTGAGGGGAAGATGAAGTTGCTATCCAGTAAATACAATATTTCATTTATACATGGTCCATAAGTTCTAAGTATCTCCTGGACATCATGTGTCTACAATCAGCTTGAAAGACTTTTCTGTTATCATTAACAGTAACATATATGCATGCTTTGCTTTGTATGGGAATGATTTCTGGACATCTCAGCTTGCTCATTGTGTAAACAAGCTTACTAGATCATGGGTTCCTCTTATAACCTAAACATATAGCTTTAATCCCTTATGACCCATTCTTGACCTTGACCCAGAACAAATGTTTGTATACATATGTACATGTTGTGAATATTAAGTTCTGCAATGAGCAAATATTCATTGGAAGCAACAGATTATGCCATTTCTGTTGCAAACAACAGGTAGGATTAAACTGATAGCATCTGTTTGTGGTTGAGAATCTGATAAGGAAGCTGTTCTTTTCCTTCCCCATTTCATGTTGGATGTTGTGATGGCTAATCTTGGGTGTCAATTTGACTGGATCTGGGATTAACTAAAATGGGGAAGATTTTCTTTATTGGATCATTTGAAGCCTGAAGACTCACCCTAAATGTGGATGAGCTCCCGGCTGCCATGGCCTTTTTTTGCCCTTTGCCTTCTCTCTCACTGGTGAGTTTGTCTTGCTGCCATGACCAGCTTCTTTGGATTCCAACATAGACTGAAGATTAGTGGATCTTCTGGAATCTATCAAGCCATATTGGGACTATTGAGACACCCAGCTTCATAAACTACTGAATTCTCAGCCTCTCCAGTGTGGTGAGGCCATTGTTGGACCACTTGGACTGTATCCTGTAAGCCAATCTAATTATATATATTCACTCTAAAGACTCTATTTCTTGAGAGAACCCTGACTAATACAGATGTATAGTTTCAATAAAAAGAGATCAAGGCAAAAGCACAATTCTGGGGCTGGAGAGATGGCTCAGCAGTTAAGTTCCAGAACACCCAGGTTTGAATCTCAGCATTCACATGGTGACTAATAACAATCTATAACTCCAGTTTCAGGGGATCTGACTCCAACTTCTGACCTCCATGGGCATTGCAATACATGTGTATATTTACATACATGTAGGCAATACACTTATAAACATAACAGAATAAAATTAATAAAATATTTTAAAAGCACAATTCTGGGAAAAATCTGAAGGAACAAGTTAAAAGAATAGTTCTGGTTTCCCTCTTGGTTGAAATGGATGCTAGTTATGTATTTGTATTTGGGCATCACTGTAACATGGCATCATTTGAAAAACCAAATCAGAATCCACATCCAGTCTTTGCTGAAGAAATATTGGCAGCTGATTATTGTTGGGTGAGGATGAGCATTAAAGAGAGAATCTCTTGATAGGCCGACTAGACCTCAGTGAATGAACTTGCACTGAGGATTGTCCAGGAACACTAACTTTACACAATAGGTGTTCACACAAACAACAGAGTATATGAATTCAGGGAGAGAGAGGACTGTGGGTGGGTGCCAATGAGGAAGGGGGTATGAAAGTGATTAAGATGGGTTGAGATGTTCTGTATGAAATACACACAAAAAATCAATATTCTATAGAAAAAAGTATCCATATAGCAAAAAATAAATCAAATGTACAAAGTAAAAAGTATTATGTACTTGAACTGACTCATTATGCAGGTTGTCTTAGAGATAACTAGCTTGGCCCTTGCTGTTATAACCTGGTCTCACATACAGGTGCTAGCCCCTACACTGCCTTCCTACCCTTCCTGTTGACCAGCATTTCCCTCCCTTGAAAACTGTACATTCTAGATTTCACTCTGTAATGCCTCTATGAGGTTTCAGCTTCCACTGATCATATTTTCCTGCCTGGGTACTTTTACCCATCTACAATACACTTTTATCCTTCAATACAGTTTACTTTCCTCAGATTGATAATTAAAGTAAACTTCCCCTGGGCATCCTGAGGATTATACAAAAAATTGCCCTCTGTTTGCCACTTACAGCAGGGTATAATTTCCTGATGGTGCCATTCCAAAGGAACATGTGTATGCAGATCAACCTGCACACATGCATTTCTAGAATTGCCTTTTTCCCAAAAGTTATCTGATTCCTCAATTTCTACCCCCTTAACAGGTCAGCAGGGAGGTAGAAGAATAGTTCTTTCTTTGCTGCTGAACTTCATCACAAATTAACTTTCTTCACACTCTTATATGAAATATGATCTCAAATCAGTTATCACTTTAACATGTGTGTTGAAGGAACAGGTTTAAAATAATGAACAATAAAAGCATAAGCGAGTATTTCATTTCTAAATGACTTTACACACTTGGGTTTTCTAAATCGTTCATTTCCAGAGTCCAATGCCTGCCTGCTCGTGTCTTCTTAGCAATGAGGAATGGCAAGTGAGAAAAGAACCTACAAACGTGCGTGATGAGCATACATTGTAAATTTATGCTACAGGGATGAAAGTTAGCAGCCGAGGTGGCACAGAGCTTTTGCACTTAGTATAAGTATTAGTTACTTTCTCTTTGCCATGATAAAATACCCTGACTAAGGTAACTTACAGGAGAAGTTTATTCTGGCTCCCAACTCCAGTTCGTAATGGTGAGAAAATGGCAGCAGGAACAAAGGAAGTGAGCTAATAACATTGCATTCACAATTAGGAAGCAGAGAGTGAACAGGAAGTGAGGTTAGCTGTAAAACCTCAAAATCTTCCACCAATGACCCATGTATTCCAGCAAGGCTCCACCTCCTAAAGGTTCCACCACCTTTCCAATCATGGCTCCCAGCTGAGAGACGAGAGTTCAAACTGTTGGGGACATTTCACATTCAAAGCACAATAGTATGACAACCCTAGTCTTAGAATCTGAGAGCTGGTAACTGCCCATTTTCAACACATTTTTATAGATTTCATCTCAAAAATAATTCCACCAAGAAATTCTTTGTTTAAATCGCCTTCACATTGCAAACTGTATTCATTTCAGAACAGCACATGAACAGTTCAAAAATGATATTCTAAAAATACTAATAATGTGCATATTCTAGTCTCTCATAGCACAGTTGGATTTATTACGCATTTTTATCTACTTGTCAGGCACAGAGAAAGTGGTTAGAAAGAACTCTCAAATACTATCATGCTTTTAAAATAAAACAATCAAGCCAAAAGCTAAATTTATAAATTGAACCACGCTGAGTGTGCTCTTGAAGAGACCGTGAAACACTTTCTTCCTTTAAATCAAAGGATCATTTTATATTCTCCAACATTACTCATCAGCTTATATTTCAAGCTTACAGAAAATGGAGTTTTGTCAAACATTTACCCCAATTTCTTCACAGGCCAGAATACATTCTGCGAGCCTGAATGTATAGATTATCCATCTGTCATTGTTTTGACAGTTCTTCATCTGGACATTTGATCAATTGCACAAGGTCCTGCTCAATTACCTTGTCATAAATCTTGTTAAGTTGCTTCTAAATGTAATCACACACATTAAGTGAAGAGAGAATATATACATACTAGTTGATAAAGTGTGGCTTGCATTCTCATGAAAATATATGAAGTACCCTAATCTTTAAATGTTAGGGAAAGAGCTTAAAATCAGATTTATCTTCTTTGGGCAGGGGAGATGTATCAGTGGGTAAGAGTTCTTGCTGCACAAGCATGATGACATGAGTTCAAATCCCCAACACTCATGTAAAAACCTGGGCAAACCTGAGCATATCCCTGTGGCTCCAGCACTGTGAGAAGGAGGGGCAAAAATAGGAGGATAACTTGGGCATGCTGGCCACCAGTATAGCTCCTGGTTAAATGAGAGACCCTATCCAAAGGGGGTAAGGAAGAGAGTGATGAAGGAGGAAACCCAATATCCTCTTCTGGCCTCTATAAGTATGTGCATGTACACCCACACATGCATCATACACATGTGTGTATATATCTGTGTATATATATATATATATATATAAATATAATATCCAACAATTAAAGTATCTAAATTCTTTATGGCAAAATAGACCATAAGGGATGGATTTAAAGAGATTACTCAATTGAGAAAGAATAGGAAGCTCCTTTATAAAGTACTTTTGTGTAAGCTTGGACTTTAGAATACAAAAGAAGGGCAAAACTGCCTCTTTCTAAGCATGATATTTAAAATCATAAGGCATAGGTGCCAACCAATAAGAGAATAAAGAAGTCATATGAACCACTGACCAGGGCTGACAGCCACACAAGGAACATTATTAGATACACAGAATTACGAAGTAGTATTCTTGGGGAAGCCTGAAACTCAGGGTGTATCTAGAAAATGTTGGCATGACCAAATCAGGCCTCTGGCCACCTGTAAAAATGGTCTTCAGAGACCCAGATGGATGCATAGCAGAGTTCTACCAAATATTCAGAGAAGATCTACAACCAATATTACTCAAATACTCAAAAACATAGAAACATACACACTCTAATACAAAACCCTGGTAAAGACACAACAAAAAAGAAAACTATGGGCCCATATTCTTAATGAACATAGACACAAAATTTCTCAAGAAAATATTCGCAAACCACATACAGACACATATCAAAAAGATCATCCATCATGACCAAGTCGGCTTTATCCCAGAGATGCAGGGATGGTTCAATATGCATAAGTAAACAAATATCACAAATAACAAATAGAATTTAAGGAAAAAATCATGGGATCATCTCAATAGATGCAGAAAAGTCTTTTGACAAAAATACAACGTGCATTCGTGTTAAAAGTCCTAGACAGAATAGGACTGGAGGGAATATACGTCAACATAAAGCTCTATACAATAAACCCACAGCCAACATTATTCTAAATGGTGAAAAACTGGAAACATTCCCATTAATATCAGGAACCAGACAAGGGTATTCACTATCTCCACTCATTTTCAATATAGTCCTTGAAACTCTTGCTAAGGCAAGAAATAAAGAGAGGGAAATTAAAGGTATACTAATTGGAAAAGAAGAGGTCAAATTATCACTATTTGCAGATGATATGATATACATAAGAGATCCCAAATATTTCACTAGAAAACTATGAGGAATTATCAATACTTTCAACAGTGGCAGGATACAAAACCTATTTACAAAAATCAGTCACCCTTCTATATGCAATAATAAGCAATCAGAAAAAGCGTTCATGGAAATCCAACCATTCACAATAGCCTCAAAAAATAAAATACCTAGAAATAAACCTTACCAAATACATGAAAGAACTCTACAATGAAAATGAAATCTTTGAGACGAGATAGAGGAGGACACCAGGAAATGGACTGGTAGAATTAAAATTGTGAAAACAACCATCCCACCAAAAGAAATCTATAGATTCAATGCAATGACAATCAAAATCCCCATGATATTCTTCATAGCCTTATAAACAAAAGCATCCTAAAATTCATATGGAAACTCAAAAGACCTGAATAGTCAAGCCAATCTTGAGAAAAAAAAAAGGGCAATGTTGAGGACATCACCATACCAGGTCTCAACAATATTATAGTGCTATAGTCATAAAAACAGCATGGTACTGGCAGAAAAAACAGATATATAGACCATTGAAAAATAACAGAAGACCCAAAAATGAGTGCACACAATTTCAGCCGCCTGATACTTGACAAAGGTGCAAAGAACATATACTGGAGAGAAGACAGCATCTTCCACAAATAGTGCTGGGAAAACTGGATCACCCACATGTAGGAGAATGAAACTGGACCCTTATTGATCACCCTGCACAAAACTCAACTCCAAATGGATCAAAGACCTCAATATAAAACATGAAACTCTGAAACTGCTAGGAGAAAACATAGGTGTACCCTACAAGTTATAGTTGTAGGAACGGACTTTCTAAATTGGACATCAATGTCACTCAGGCATTAAGGATATCAATTGACAAGTGGGAACTCATTAAACTAAAAAGTTCCTGTATAGCAAAAGAAACAACCAAGGAAGGGAAGAAGAAGCCCACTACATAGAAGAAAATCTTCACCAGCTACACATCTGTCAGAAAATCTTCACCAGCTACACATCTGTCAGAGGATTGATATCCAGAATACACAAAGAACTCAAAAAATGAAGAAACAAGAAAATAACCAAACCAATAGAAATATGAGCTAAAGACCTGAGCAGAAAGTCGTCAAACAGATAAGTGAATATGACCAAGAAATACCTTTAAGTGCTCGATATCATTTGTAATTATAGAAATGCAAATCAAAACCACTTTAAGATTTTGTCTTACCCCAGTCAGACTGGCAAAAATCAAGAGAGCAAAAGATACCAAATGCTGGAGAGGATGTGGGGAAAGAAGCAATGTCATTCACTGCTGGTAGGACTGAGAACTCATGCAACTCCCATGGAAAGCAGTGTGGAGAACTCAAAAAAACTCAAAATGAATCTACCATATGATCCGATTATTATCACTCCTAGCACATACCCAAAAGACTCATCCTACTATAGAGACATTTGGACATCCATTTTTGTTGTTGCTCTTTTCAGAATAGCTAATAAATAGAAACAACCTAAATGCTCTTTAACTGATGAATGGCTAATGAAAATATGATACATTTACATAATGTAGTTCTATTCAGCAATAAGGAAAGATAAAATCATAAAACTTGCAGGTAACTAGATGGAACTAGGAACTGTTATATTAGGTGAAGTAACAGACTCAGAAAACCACAGACATGTGTTCTCCCTCATTTGTAGATCTTAACACCAATCCCTTCGATGAGAGTATATATCCTGATGGACAGGAGGAACCAAGAAAATGGAAAGAAACCAGGGAGAAAAGGGAAAGAATGAGCCCAAGAAAGGGAAATAATAGGAAACATGTTATCAAGAGAGAAATGGGGAAAATGGGGGTAGTGACCTGGGGAGGGAGGAGGGAAGGACAGACAAGGAAATATGGGGACAAGGAGAAGGAACTCAAAAGAGGGGGCATAATAGGAGGACAAATTCAAAGGCAAAATGGTCGTCGTTTTTTATTGAATTTTTGTGTATTTCACAGGGAACATTCCAATCATCTCTATACCCCCTTCCCCTATTGGCACTCTTCCATAAGCTCCCCACTGTAATTCGTACATTCTGCCATCTGTGTCAAAGTCCATCATGTCAAGCTAGTGTCCCCAGATGTCCTCAGTACAAGCTCATCCACTGGAGTCTAGTCAGCCCATTCCAGAATCACTCCCCTTAAGATCAGTTCTTCCTCACCCAGTAGTAATCAACTGGCAATAATTCTTTGACTAATTTTTGGGACCTGCTGCCATTTCCACAATTCTGTGCTGGGTTTTGTTTGCTTGAGTTTCCATGGTTCTTGTGCATGCTGTTGCCATTGATGTGGGTTCATGTGAGCAAGATCCCAGGAGCTTGCAGGACTCTATTTCCATATAGTCATACACCTCTTCCCTGACTCTTACAATCTTTCTGCCCCCTCTTCTGCAATGGTCCCTGAGCTCTGGGAGGGTGGAGTTTCATATAGGAGTCCTGTCCAAGGACCCATACTCTGCAGACTCTTATTCTCTACACTTTGGCCATTTGTGATCTTTGTGATCCTGGGCCTCTGTTGCATAGAGGGGCTTCACTGAAGAGAACTGAGAGACGCGTTAGTGTTCGCTTTACCCTTTGTTCTGTGTTTCGTTAGCCTTAGGTGTAGAGGTTGTATCTTAGATGTGCCACTTGGGCTTGGGCAATTCACAAACAATCGCTGTGTATGACCAGTTGTGGAACACCGTAATTATCTCCATCTGTTGAAAAAGAAGCTTCTTTGATGAGTGACTGGGATACTTGTCTATAAATATAAGGATTCATATGTTGCACATTGTAAGAAATTACATTTGTCTAGGGATTTGACAGCCTTGGGGATTTCTCTGAGATCTATAACCTCTCCAGTCATGTGTATTTGGCTATCTTTACAGTTCCCATATGACTTTCATCCCATCAAGTGGACTATAGTTCAATTAGGTAGTTGTTGATTACCCCCCAGATAAAAGTGCCACTACTGCAGCAATGGCATTTGCTGTGCCAGTCACTGATGTGGTTATTAGGCCTTGAAGCTTGGATTGGACCATCAATTGATGTTCCCCTCAAGAACTAGCATAGTGCTCTCCAAAGCTATAGTAGCTAGCTTTCAGGGGAGGAGGCTTCCAGGTCACTTCCAGTTCCATTGCTTTAAATCCTGTGTCCAAAGTATGCCTTATCTTCAGCAATAGGGCCTTTCCTTCAAGCTCTGGGAGGGAATCAAAGGGTGTGACAATAGTTTATGTAATTTTGGAAGTCTTTTGGACCACACTGACCAACAAGTCAAAGGAAGGTTTCTTTTATGTGCCACTGTTTCTTGTTATGTAACCTTCAGCTATACACATGGACTCACGTAGAGATACTGTATGTGTGATTTGTGAGTGGGTTTTTGAACTAATATGACTCGCTCTGTGTTTTATACTAGCTAGGCATTATTTATCTCTCCTCTCTCCTTGTCTAACCCTCCCTCCAGGCCCTCCCCATTTAAACATCTCCATTTTCCCCATTTCTTTCTTGATAATACCAGTTTCCTATGGTCCCACCTCCCTTGAGCTCCTTCTTTCCCTTTATCTCCATAGTTCCTTGTATAACCCTCCATTTCCCTGTCCCATTCAAATACCCACATTTTACACAGTTCTCCCTTAGTAAAACCTGTCTCCACTGTTCCCTCTCAGGTTCCTTCTTTCCCTTTACCTCCCTAACTCCTTTCCATTTTCCTGGTTTCTGCAGTTATATGTATATACTTACATACAATGATTTGGTGCTAGGACCCATAAATAAGGGAGAACATACATTGTTTTCTGACTCTGTTACTTCACTTTGTATAACAGTTTCTAGTTCCATCCATCTACCTGAAAATTTCGTGATTTCATCAATAACCCTGAGTAGAACTTCATCCTGGAAATACCACGTTTTCATTAACCATTCATCAGTTAAGGGACACTTAGGTTGCTTCCATCTCTTAGCTATCGTGAAAAGAGCAGCAACAAACATGGATTTATAAATATCTCTGCAATAGGATGAGTCCTTTCGGTATATGCCAAGGAGTGGTATAACTAGGTCATACGGCAGGTTCATTTTTAATTTTAAGAGTTCTCCACTCTTTTTCATAGGGGATGCACAAGTTTGCACTATCATGAGCAGTGAATGAGCATTATCCTTTTCCCACATCCTTTTCAGCATTTGATATCATTAGCCCATCTGACTGGAGTAAGATAAAATCTTAACGTGGTTTTAATTTCTATGTCCCTAATTACTAACAATATTGAACACTTAAGAAGTTTCTCGGGCATCTTTATTTCTTCTTTTGAGAACTCCCTGCTCAGATCCTTAGTCCGTCTTTTAATTGAGTCACTTGTTTTCTTGATTCTTTGTTTTTTGAGTTGTTTATATGTTCTGGTTGTTAAACCTCTGTCAGATGTGTCGACGGTGAAGATTTTCTCCCTCTCCATGGGTTCTCTCTTCATTTCCTTGGTTGTTTCTTTGGATGTACAAAAGCTTTTTAGCTTAATGAGGTCCAACTTGTTGATTGTTGACCTTAATTCTTGAGCAACAGATGTTTGATCTAGAAAATCCTTTCCTACACCTATAACTTGTAGAGTACTGCCTATGTTTTCTCCTGGCAGTTTCAGAGTTTCAGGTTTCACCCTGAGGTCTTTGATCCATTTGGAGGTGACTTTTCTGCAAAGTGAAAGATAAGGGTTTAGTTTCAATATTCTGCAGGTCGAGATCCAGTTTTGCCAGCACCATTTGTTGAAGATGCTGTCTTTCCTCCGGAGTGTGTTCTTGGCACCTTTGTCAAATATCTGGTGAATGAAATTGTATGCACTCATGTTTGGGTGTTTAATTATGTTCCATTGACCTATGTGTCTATTTTTGTGCCAGCACATAAAAATAGATTGCATTTTTTGACTGTAGCTCTGTAATATAGTTTGGGATCTGCTATAGTAATCCTTCCAGCATTGCTGTTTGTGTAGGATTGCTTTGGCTATCGGGGATCTTTTGTGCTTCCATATGAATTTTAGGATTTTTTTTCTAATTCTGGGAAGAATATCTTGGGGATTTTCATTGGCATGGCATTGAATCTATATATTGATTTTGATAGGATGGTGAATGGGAGTAATTTAACTGGGGAGGGAGAAGAGAAGTTAGACAGGAAAAGAGAGCGGAGACATAAATAAAGCTTAGGTGGTGTGAAAAGCCAAAGGGAAATGTAGTAACTCAAAAATCCCCTGAAATACACACATACTGTATCTGAACATGAGTCCATTTGTATACCTGAAGGCTGTATAATAAGAAACACAGTGACAGGCATCAGAAACTTCCATTCAAGATTTTGGCCAGGGTAGTCCAAGGGATTCCCAAAATAACACAGGCTACTCTCACAGTCCTTGATTAGGTCCCAGAACTTGAAGGTAAGACCCTATTGTTGAAGAGAGGACATACTTTGGAAACAGCACTTAGAGCAATGGAGCTAGAACTGACCTGAAAGGCTCCTCCCTGAAGACTAGCTCTTACAGTTCTAGAGGACACTAGACAAGCTAAGGGAGAAAATCAATCAATGGTCCAACCCCAGTCTTAAAACCTAATAACCACAATAATGACGGGCATAATAAACTATAGTGATACAGTAGCAGCACTTTTATCTGGGGTATAATCAACAGCTATCTGATTGGACTTAAAGCCCTGTCAATGAGAGGGAAAATCATGTGTGGTACTGTAAATATAGCCAAATACACATGGCTAGAAAGGTCACAGATCCTAGAGAAAACCCCATCTCTGTTGTATCTCAAGACAAGTGGTACTTCTTACTGTATGCTAAATATGAATCCTTATATTTACAAACAAGTGTACTGTATACCACTCGTCAAACAAACTTATTTTTGCAAGAGATGAAGACTTACACAGTTCTACGACTGGTCATACATAGAGAATATATGTCTGACAGATGCCCAGCCCTAAGTGACACATTTACAGTAGAACCTGTACACCTAAGTCTCATGGAACATAGTAAAACAGGGGGTAGAGAAAATACTAATACATCCCTCAACTCTCACAAGCAAAGTTTCTCATACAACAGAGTGTGATGCACACAGAAGGCCACAACTGGCCAAAGTGTAGAGAATATAAGGCAGAGTGCATGTCCCAGGATAAGAATCCTTTATTTCTTTAGTTTCTTTTCAGATAGGGTCTCCCTCTGTAGTCACAGCTGGTCTAGAACTTGCTACAGAGACCAGGCTGGTCTCAGTCTTACAGAGATTGCCTGCCTCTGTGCCCCAAGTGCAGGATTAAAGGTGCGCATCACCATACCTGGCAAGAATCCTATATTAAACGCCACACAATGATAGCTCAGGGACCACTGCAGAAGATGGGGTGAAAAGATGTAAGAGCCTGGGTTGGTGCATGAACATAAGGAAAGAGAGGCTTTCAGGTCTGTGGGAACTTGCTTATATGATGTTGCAACAATGGTGACAGCATGCACAAAACTCATAATGACTCAAACAAAAACCCAGCATAGACTGGGAAATGGGCATTAGGCCCCAATCTTAGCTGAGGAACTACTGGTAACTGATTACTGAGGGGTGAGGAAGAGTTGATCTTCTTTAAAGGTGAGACTCTAGATAGACTTACTAAACTCCAGTGGACGAACTTGCACTGAGGGACATCTGGGTACAAATGCTTGACTGAATAGGACTTAACACATAGGATAGAATACATGAAATGAAGGGGGTTCTATGAGAGTGTGTGCATAGGGGAGGGGTCTAAATCTGATGAATATCTATCATGTGAAATGCACAGATATGCAATAAAAATAGCACAAAATGGTCTGCAGAGCATTCTATAAATATGCAATGCACTGTATGTTACATCTACTAATGCTGCTCTGAAAACAGGTGTGAAATTTTCATGGTCATGAGTATTCAATTACAACCCAAAAGCCAGAAGGGTACAAACTTCCATCCCAGTCACAAACCACATGCATCTATAGAGAGAAAACGTCAAACAAAGATGTATAGAAGAGTTTCCATAGCCATTGGTCATTCACAATAATCAGGGGGAAAAAGTGGGAAATTCACTTTCTTCCGCAACTACAGGGATCACTTGTTGCTCACAGGGGACACAGTAGAATAGAACAGGATGTAGTTTCTATCACTAAACATCTCATCTTTGGTGTAGAGTATAGTTTCTATTAAAAAGAAATTATGCAGAGAATGGAGAGATCCGGTTCTTTAAATATTCTCACAACTCAGGCCAGATACATGTCTCAGCAGGTGATAACAGTTGCTGCACAAGCATGAGGATCCCAGTTCATATCCTTAGCTACAATGTAAATGGACATGGAACTATGGAAGGAAGAGACAGACGATCACCAGGGATGATTGGCAGCCAGCCGAGCTCCAGGTTCCCTGAGAGTCCCTGTATCAAAGAATAAGGCTTAAAGTGGTTAGAGTAGGCTAGCTGACCTCCTCTTCTAGCCTCTGCGTGTGCATAAGGACCCACACACATGTCATGTGCCACACACAACACACATACACTCACACACATGTACATGCATATAAATCTTTTATTTGCAAAGGATATATAATAGTTACTTTTCCTGTTGCTGTGATCAAATAACCTGACAAGGAGCAATGTAAGAGCGGAAGGATTTATTCTGACTTAAGACTTTAATCAGAATTATTCATTGTATCCTGGAAGGTAAAGTGGAGCAGCATGGAGCAGCATGAAGCAGCTGATCACATTCTCTGTACAGCCGGGAAACAGGGCATGGACAGGAAGTGGAGCTGGGTTATAAAAACCTCAAGTTCCATCCCTAGTTACTGACTCCCTCCTTCTCCCAAAGGTTCCACAACCAGAGACCAAGTGTTCAAACACATGAGCCTGTGAGGAAGAGTTCACATTCAAACCACAAAAAGCGAGACACCACACAGTCATTTTCCAGGAAGGAAATGCCAAGGCTTGTGGCTGCCACTCATGATCCTGAGGACAGCACAATGAAGGCTGCCCTAGTTGCTGTGGAGACCACAAAACCCTTGGATAAAATGCAGAGCTCTGTGAACAGCCCAGCCAGCAGCTGTTGGAGTCAGGACCTTCCCGCTGCCCTATGGATTCTGCACCTGCCAGAACAGAGATCTCAAATGAATTCCTGGGAAGGGAGGAAATGATGTGATTGTTTCAGACTGAAAATAACGGACACAAAGAGCAAACAATGGGACAACGGCTGATTTAGATGGACTTAATGAATCAACATGGACTTAATGAATCCAGCATGGCCAGCAGTATTTGAAACCACCTCAAATATTCAGGAAATGAATCCTAGCATGACTCTCATCAGAGAACCTTATGAGATGAATGCACATGAGCTGCATAATCACAGAGGCCAGCTGAAATAACAGTGTGGTGACAAGTCAATAAATAAGTCAGGTAGTCTAGGAGAAAAACCTGTGCCTCTTGAGGTCTGTTATGAAAAGAAGGTAGACCACTTTTCTAGTTGTTCTTAAACTTTTCTGCAGTGGAAGAAATTCAAAAGCAGGCTAATGGTAATCTCCCATGGCCAATTATTTTGTTTGAAAGTTCATACATCTCAGAGAATTTTTTTCTTAATGATGACTTAATAGTACAGAGAACAGGTACATGGATAAATGTGAAACCTTTAATAAAGCTTTGTGATGGTGGCAATAAGGGCATTTTTGCATGTGTGTGTATTTATATGTGGTGTATGTGTATATATGTGTTTGCATGTATGTGTGAGAGCAGTTATTCATTAGGATGCACATGCATGTATACATGCTTGCTTATAGAGGCCAGACATTGACGGTAGGTGTTTTCTTCAATCACTCTCCATTATGTATTGAGACAGGGACCCTCGCTTGAACCCAGAGAGCTGCAGTTCAGCTAATCTAGCTAGTCAACTTGCTCCAGGGATCCCCTGTCTCCATTAAATTATAGGCAGACTGTCAAGCATGCCTGACATTTCTGTGGTTGGTTGTTGAGGTACACTATCTCCCCAAGGCTGTTGCTTTTTATATACAAATGGAAAACTTGGTAAAGGAATAATAAAGTCCTTTATTGAATTTCTTGTGTAATCTACTACTTAGCATGGAAAAATCCAGGAATTGAAATCACAGGGTGTGTACTAGAAGGCTTTGTTTCAGTTCTTTTGACTTGAAAAGATATGAATAGATACAGAAAGATGTTGTCATAGACTGACCTTTAAAAAAACTCAACTGGAAGCATAAAAGACAAACCAATTTCTTTCTAAGCATGTGATCTTAAATATTTGAGTATTGGTTTTAATAGCCAATGCCTTGAATCATTCTTGGAAAGGAGATGTCTGAAGGCACATTTGCTGATGAGCAGAGCAGGCAACACAGAATGACTGCTGATACTCATCCTGCCTTGAGTTTAAAAGGGGATGTGGGGAGGTCACTGCAAGCAAGACAGTGAAATCACAGTGCTGTGGAACTAATGCAGAACCTTCTTTTTGAGTGATACTCAACTATGTGATTTGCTTCTTCAACACTTGGTTCTTATTATTGAGCATCTGTGTGTTCCTAGTGCTGAAGTAGATGTATAAAAGAGAGACTGAAGAATAAATCAGTCCCCTTGTCTCTCTGTAAGCCAAAACTGAAAACTGAGCATTTGGGGAGAGCAGTCTAATCCTTTGGATTCATCAATGGGGAGTCACAGAACATTGGAGCTGAGCAAAGAATTCACAGTGCAAAAGCACAAAACTTCATTGCTGCACACAAGGCAAACTGGGAACTAAAGCTATTTCGTCCAAAATAATTGCCGTCTGGTGACTTTAAAGCAATGCATGTTGTCCGTATATGATGGAAAGGCAACCTGGCTTTTGCCAGCTCAAAATCTTACTGTTCCTCTGTATCAGTGGCTTTTCTCACTGCTGTGACAAAAAGTTGACCAAGGCAACTTAAAGAGGCCCACAGATCTAGGGTACAATGTATTGTTGGGGGAGTGAGCCATGAAGGCAGGAGCCTGAAGCAGCTAGTCATATTGAATCTATAGGCAGGAAGCAGAAAGAAAGTGAATACTGGATGCCTTGCTGTATGAAGTCAGTCACTGAGGGAAGGCCTTGATAATACACAGTCCCACCCCCAATTCCTATGTTCTCTGTTTCACATTCCATCAAGTTATGAGTAAGTGAGGTTTCCAGTTACCCACTCCTGCCCCCAGTGGGCTGCCTTTTTCCATGTTTTCCCCACCACGATGGTCCGTATCCCCTCAAATTGTAAGTCAAAAGAGGCCCTTCCTCCTTTAAGTTGCTTTTATCAAGGATTTTAGCATGCCAATGAGAAAAATAATAATACAGGTGCTCTGTAGAGCCATAGAAGCAAAACACTGAGCACGAGCTGGAGACAGAGAAATCATGTGAAGCTGAGCACTGATGGGCAGTCATACAGATAACATTCCTGAATAATGCATGTGCTACAATTGTCTCAACTTCAAAATGAAGCAGCTTTTAGCTACATCCAATTTATATACATGTATATGTAACATACATATAGGTATATATATATATATGTATATATAAACAATGCTCATTGTTTACAAAAATGCTATATGTATATTAGCATACAAATAAAGACAAGATTCAATGCTAAATATATGTCACTTGATTGTGCAATTTCAAATAGCTGTCTTTCAGAAGTACATCAGTTTAGACAGGCATGATGATGTACACGGAATGTCAGATAAAAAATTCCTATAGCAATGTATGACTTGAAAATAAATAAAAATAAAGACAAGATTTATTTGTATTTGGCCAGTGAGATACCACCACATGTAAAGTTCTTGCCTTGCAAGCATGAAGACTTGAGTTCAGTTCCCAGAACTCACATAAAGTCAGACATCGTGGCACACACTTATCATCCCAGTAGTAGAGAGGAAGCAACAGGAGGATCCCTTGGGTTTCCTGACCAAAATAGACTAGTAGGATCAATGGGTGATCCGCAGATCCTAGTGAGCGTTCTGTCTCAAAGAAGCAAAGCAAGGTAGGTGGCATCTTAAGAATGACACCCAGCATTGTCCTATGGCCTTCACAGGCTCAGGCACATGCATGAGTATGCATACATACACACACACACATCCAAAAAAAACATTCATCTTGACACTGAAATATTTTAGCTTATCTAGAAAGAATATGGCCTAACTGTGCACTTACTAAATGCATGCTGACTCATTCAATAAACATATTCTGTGTCAAGCATTATACATTATACGATCGTGAGCTCCTTGGTAAAAAGAAAAATGAACCTATTTTTAATAGTTTACATTTCAAATTGGATATAAAGTGGCTATAAACAATATTTGAAAATCAAATACATAAAATGTAAGGCAGTAATAGATGTTATAAATGAAAATGAAGCATGACAGAGAAATTATTATAAGGATACATCATGGTACTAGCATGGTAATAAAGTGAATCTCAAGGAACTCATTGATCAGGCAACATTTGAGGAAGTGAGGTGAGTAAGAAAGGAATGTACTGTAGTGGTGGTGGAGGAGGAAGAGGAGGAGAAATTAGAGCAAGGAGACATCAAAGTTACCATAGAGTGGACAGGGCTGTGTTAGTTATCTATTATCATATAACAAATGATCAGAGGCTTTGCTATGTAAAACAACACATAACTGAGATAGCAAAGTTTCTGTGGGTCAGGAATCCAAGCAAAGGATCTTTGTTCAGTGATGGCTAGGTGTGTGATAACTGTGATGGAGCTGATAACATTTCCTGTAGAAGGAAGGAAGGAAACACCAGTTCCTCACCTAAGATTTCAGTCACCCCTCCCTCCTGCACTCAGATACACATTGTCTTGGGGGAGGGGGACACTACAGTACTTAGGAGGCAGGGCATTGATTGGGATGGAGACTCCAAATAATCTAGCTTTTGGCAGTCATTGCCCACATTGAGTTGGGACTTTTCAGTAATGCAGAAGCTTTCAGGCATCCATGCTCCTATAAGCAAGCCCAGTAAAACTCATTGGTTCAACAAGCTGAACACAGACAGAACTCTTTATCTGGTATGTTAGTGCCCTTTATATCCGAGGTGAGCAGATGTTTCTCTATGTGTTTGCAGAAGAAGCAACTCTTCCAGAAGCGAGACACAGACCACATCGGGTGGTAGGAAAGTGCAAAGGCTATGAAGATAAAGAGACAGAGATGACAGGTGGGAGGACATTTGAGCACCATGGATTAGAACATATAAGGCTGTGTGGGCTGTGGGAAAGAATATAACTCTTGCTAAAATGGAAAGCTGACATTTTCCTAATATGCAGGACACAGCTCAGGATCTGACCAGTTGTAATAAATATCTAGAGGCCAAAGGTACTTGGTGGCTACCCACACTATTTCCTACAAGACCCTCAACTTCCTTGTGTGATGGACAATGATGACCCTGACTTTATAAGCTTTTTAGATGTTCTCACCCCTGCTGCAACCTGTATCAATGTTACGAGCTTTTTCGCAGTCACCTATAAAGTCTACCTGGATTCCCATTCATCCAAATTTCTATCCCAGTTTTCTCTTTTCTGCTGAGGGGCATGTCATCCAGTAACCTCTGCCTCTGGACCAATAGCACTACAGCCAAATTACCAGTGTCACTAAATTATTTCCCATCTTGGTAAATGAATTTTTTCATCAAATTCAGAATTGGAGAGGCAGCTTGGCACAACTTAACTAAATCACAAAGTTGTTCCCTCATTCTTGATGCATTGTGCTAACAGTAGCTAGAGCAGAAAATTAATGACGATGAAGATAGTATAGCTTATAAACATGGGAAAATCACTATTTTATTATGGCCTGCTTTGTTCTTTACGGAGTTACCTCTCTATTCTGGTTCCTTTTCCCAATGCTTATGGCATCTGTGCTCATGCTTCTTCCCAGAAAGCTGGATTCATTCATCAGTTTTCAATCAGTTTTCTATCCAACTCATTTTTCAGATGCCTTCTCATTAATGTCTTGCTCCCATACTTCTGTTTCTACATATGGCTTTTTTTCCTTTTCTGACTTATGAATAAACTCAATAACTGAAAACTTTTGGAATAAACATGCACTTCTCTACATAGACCATTCACCAGTGATCAAAGATGACATAACAATGCAAATAAAAATAAATGGTGGCTGGGGTTAGCAAGATGGCTCAGGGGGTAAGAACGCTCGCCGCCAAGCTTAATAACCTGAGTTCCATCTCCAGGGCCCACATGGTAGGAGAGAATTGACTAATACAAGTTACCCCTTGACTTGCACATGTGCACCATGCTATGTGCAGTCTCACAAATACACACAACACACAGAGACATACACAAAAATAAACCAATGTTAGCATATGATGGAGTTATAAAATATTACCTTGAAATATTTAAACAGAGCAAAAATGAGATCTTAATATATTTCAATTTCTTTTTCTTTTTTTGAAACAAAGCCTCCCTCACTAGGTAGCTTAGACTTGCCTCTAATTTACAGTCACCCTGCCTGAGTCTCTCAAGTTCTGCAATTTCAGGCATATGCCACCATGCCCAGCTGAAATTTTAGTTTCTTAAAGCACTTTCAAGCCTTTGGCTCACATAAGTCTTAGGTCTTATGAGAATAATTTTTGAAGCAGAAAAAAAGTTGTGATGTTCTTTTTTAATAGGAGTTTTGTTCTTGATATTTGGGAAGGAAATGTGTTTCCAGAAATTGCTCAAAACACTTCCAAGATTTATTTCCATCTTGATGATCAAAACGAGTATGGCAATTTTGGTGTTTGCCAGGAAATGTACTATTTTCTCCCTTGGATTTTGAAACCTTTGTAATCTGCTGCTTTGTCTTTATAGTAACAAAAGCTAAACTGTGGCTTGGAGGAAAGTAGGTCACATGACCTAAATGAAGGAGTCCCACGGCCTTGCTACAGATTTCCAAATCCTCAACCTTTCTCCCTCTTGTATAAACATGTCTTTATCATAAAATTGAATATTTTTTCTAAATTCATCTCTTAGGAATGAGCATACACTGCATACTATCATCGTGTCAGTTACCGTCATGTCTCACCACTCGGGGCCAACCTAAGTGGACTTTGGGGGGCCAGCCCAAGGGGTTGGGGGCGAGTAGACATCGGAGTCAAGACGCAGACTCCAGGAGATGGACGGGAAGCAGGCCAAGTGCGTGGCACTGCCAACTCGTTTATTGAATATACGCAGCAGCTCTTATAGGCCTGGATAGCCAATGACCTTATGGGGTGGGGTCCCAAATACAGCCAATAGTAAGTTTGTCCCCAGGTAGGCAGGTGCTTTCCAGATGCTGGTCTCACAACTAGCCAGAGCAGAACGCCACACCCATAGGAGCCATTCCTCTATTTCTCCTAGCAGGTGGCCTGGCTAGGCCCACCTTGCATTATGGCCAACAGCATACCATGGAATATTTTATCCATCAAAGAGAGGCTGAAAGGTTTCATTTATGTGGCTTAACAAGCAAAATATCATTGTTAGTTAATTGAAGATAACATGACCTTCTTCATTGATGCATATGTATTGAAACTGCTGGAGGTTATTTCTGTGGTTTCTACAGGAAAAGAATTCTCATATGGAAAATTTATCTTCTTATAAAATAAATACCATGGAATGAATATTCAGCTTGAGATAAGACAATGCAGATTAAAAAGGATACCATTATATTTCCAGAAAGCCTGCAACTTATCAGCTCTCCCAAATAACATGTAACCTAGTCATCTCAAAGAAAAATATTTCTATTTGTTGGAACTGCTAAGGGTGTAGTTACGTTGAGGCAAGTGTTTCAGGTAGAATAGTTAAGGCTCCAAAAGGTAAGAGCCTTGCTCTGATCATCCTATCCTCGGCCCTCACTGGGGACATAGGTTCCCTAAAATGGCCTCTTATTTAGTTTTGATAATTCAGTCAGCTGATCATGTGTTTTGGGACTTCTCTGCTATAATCATATTTATTATTTTGTTCTCTGGACTTTGTTCAGTTCCCCTACACCTTAAAACACAATTGTGTTAATGATCTTTCTATCACTTGACAAAATAACGAAGAAAAACAACTTAAAAGGGGTGAAATGGTTATTGTGAGGAGTTTCAGGGTTTTCAGGCCACTCTTGGATGATTTCATTGCTTTGGAGCTTGTAGCAAGTTAGAGCATTAAAGTGGACAAGCTCACCTCATGGTGAATGGAGAGAGAGAGATCAAGACAGAGACAGAGAGACAGAGAGACAGAGACAGAGAGAGACAGTGAGACCAGGGATAAGATAAATCCTTCAAGGGCACTCCCACTAATGTAGCTTCTTCCACCTAGGCCCCTTCTAACATCCCAGAGAGCTGAGATCCCTTATAAACCAAGATCCAATCCCCTTTCAATGGCACCACCATCTGGGAAGTCAAACCTTTATCACATGAGCCTTTGGAGTATTTTTTTTAATTCAAAGCATAATCCCTGGTAAAGGAGCAACCTGTATTATCATTTCAATGTGCAATCAATATAAATTATTGGTGAGATATTTTACATTTCTTGCATAGTAGGTACTTGAAATCCTATGTGTGTTTTACATTTATAGTGTATCTCAATTTGATTTGGCCTTGTAAAGTGTTCTGTCGTCCCTACATGGCTGGTAGTCACAATAGGTTTAAAGGGCACAGCATTCAGCATGTAAACCACACTGATTCCTAGCTCCCCATGAGAGCTTTGTCCCATCACTTCAGCTTTCTGATACCAGCATTCTTTAATTGAATCATGAAGGCTGGTCTATATCAGTACCACTCAAATAGCAGGCAATGAGCATGCATACATTGGTACTGGAGCCAAAGGCTCCAGAATTCCACAGGGTTATGTGCATACACACATGCTTCTGTGTGTGCATATACAAACACTGAACTTACAAGAATCCTCATTCTAGAAATTCCATCATAAAGTAGCTTCCAATAATCCATCAGATGGGAACTGAACTCTGTATGATTGCTGAAGTCATTCAAGCCGTTAGCACTTTGCTGTTCTTTGATGTTTTTCGATTCTACACATTTAAACAGAAATAAAGCAGTAACATTTGCGTTACTCATTTGATTGAAATGAGTCGTTTTTGCACTTGGATGATATGTATATATGTACACATGTATATATATACACATATATACATACATACATGCATACATATATCCAGGTCTATGGTTAAAAGCAGCCTGCCACACAATTTAAAGCTAATTGAACAATAGTTATATCTTTTAAAAACAAGGAATTAATTTGGGAATGAACTATGAACTATATCCCCCTGAGGCCAGCACTCCTGTTTTGATTTTTGCTTATTTCTTTGCTTGCTTCTGTTTTGTTTTGAGACAGCATCTCCCTGTAGCCCCAGCAGGCCTGGCACTATGTAACTCACACTGGCCTTGACATCAGAGACTCACCTGCTTCTGCCTCCTAGGAGGAGGCTCAGATTAAAAGCATGCACCACCACACTTGGCCTTGGATTAGGAGAGGGGTTGGTTTTGGTTTGGTTTTTTGAGTTTTCCTGCTTTGGAGGATTTTGGAGAAGAAACTACACTGCCTTTCTACTCGTTTTTTCTTGTTGTGACAAAAGCAGCTTCTGGAAGGGTTGATATACAGAGCAGACACAGTCCCTTCTGTAGAAGGAAGCATGGTGCTCCACGGTGGCAGGTGTGAACAGCTGGGATCCTACCTTGCACCCGTCAGAACAGAAAGCAGAAAGCAGAGAGGAAGTAAAAGCCCACCTCTAGTAACCGGCTTCCTCTACCACTTCCTCTAGTGTAGCTCCACCTCCTAAAGGTTCCACAACGTTCCCTGAACAGCACCACCATCTGAAGGACAAGTGTTCAAATATATTAGCCTAAGAAGGATGGTTCATATTCAAAGCACAACATTCTTTGCAATATACTTGGTACTCAGTTTCTTCAGGAAACATTTTTTCACTTGTTTCATTTTTTTCTTATTGTTTGAGTTTCAGGTTGTCTTGTATCTTCCAAGCAAATTGAGGAACAAGTTGGAGACCAGGTTTCTACAGTGTTCAATTGTATAAGCCCAGAACTTGACACAACGAGGTGGTACTCAGTGTATTTTTATCAGGGCTCAAAGCATCCTGTCAGTCTTTCCACGAATTCTCAAATGTATTCATTCACTGTAGCTAGAATCCTTAAACAGGGATCCTTTAAAAAGCAGCTGTGCATCTGAGGTTTTCTCTGCTATTACCTGCTGTAGATGAAGACTCAAGAGGAAGAAAGAAGCTAGATACAGTTTCAGAGGAAGATTCCAGATTGTCTACCTCCATCACATCAGCTACAAGCCTGTGGGATCGAAGAGAGATTCTTCTCTTTCTCATCAAACCCAGATCCAGAAATTTCAGTTAATTTTTTGCTGCTGTAAAAGATCAGCTACTCCATTTGAAAATAACTTTATACATGTGCACAAATAATTTTATATAATACCCAGTTGTGATCATCTGAAATGTAGCATTTTTAGGGGCCGTATGTGTGTATGAATGTCTGTACACAGATATGTCTATGTGCATGCACATGCATCTGCATGGGTTCCTGTGTGTGCGTTTAGTTTTGTCTTCTACCCTCCATCAGTATTGTTCCTCTTTGTTCCTGATTGTTCTGCTTCTCCAGACCTCCCAGACCACCCATGTGGAAAATCTAGAACCTACCTGCTCATATCTTTATCTCATAGCTGATCATCCACAGACACACAACAGTGCCATCACTCCATGAAAGCAGAGTGCTGCACACAGTTTGCTGCTTCTGCTTCTCATTTTTCACCCTCTACAACGCATTATAGAAATTTCTCTACTTAAGTTGACAGACTCAAATAGATCTTTTGAAATCCTGCAGGCTATGCCACATTGCTGACACCCATTAATTTATGCAACAGCACTTTTGTTGAAAGGTGTTTATTTTGTTTGCACTTTCCTGTTAGCTTGAACGATGCTCTGTATGTATTAGGAGCATTAGCTCTTACCTACTGTGCCTTATTTCAAAAGGAAAGAATTTCACAGGTGAGAGGGCTGACTGGCTCAAACAGTGCTAAATGCTTAACATTTTAATACTCACTGACATGTTAATATCCAAATTGCTATTACCAAATTTCTGCTGCTCACTCTAACCATTCTCCTCAGCTTCAACCACAAAGTTGGACATTTGTTCACCATGCATATATAAATGTAAATTCTCTCTCTTTCTCATTGATGTGTGTGTGCATGTGCGCGTGTATGCCCTTGTGCCTACAGAGGCAGAGGGAGACTACAGTTGTCTTGCTCTATTCCCTTTTCCTCCTTATTCTTTTGAGACAAAGCTTCTTACTAAACCTGGAGCTAAGCTGGCATCAAGCATGCCTCAAAAGTCCTTCTGTCTTTGCCCACCCATGCCACAGTGCTGAGATTCCTGATGTGCTTAGACAAGTTCAGCTCTTTACACAGATGCTGGACATTTAAACGCAGGTCCTCGTGTTTGCACAACAAATGCTCTTAAATACTGAGCCATGTCCACATCCCCTAACTAAGTATGCTTTTCCTTACATCTCTTCACATGTTTCCTCCTTTCACCTGGAAGCCAGAAGGTTCCAGGTGCCCAGAATAAAGCTCAGTTTGCTAGCAAACATGCCAATTTTCTGGACTATAGTAATCATTTCACCAACTATATCTAAGCATTACACTGTATATCCTAAATGCATGAAAGTTTTTTGAAAAAACATATCTTTATACATATTTATATTATCATTAATAATACGAAAGCATCCATTATCTAACATATCTCATCATTGTTATTCTATGTTATTTTGCACTATTTCTGAACCTAAATTAAGTGTACGGTGAGCAGTATGTGCCCACAGAGTGTCACTGTTTAGGAAAAGGCAGAAAGTTCTTTTATAGCTGAGGACAATAAAAAAAAGACCACAAAGACAGAACATAGCAGTCTAGTTTTAAGGTCACATTCTGGTCCTACCATCTGTGTGCTTGAATGAGTCCTTTACCCTCACTCTGCCTGTTTAATTTGTTAAGAGAGATAAATACAGGCATACCTGTTATGTGATCAAAGGGCTCCATGACAATGTGAATTTATCAAGCCACAGTCAAAGAGAAGTCAAGAAACAAGAAAGGATGGCAAAACACCAAAGATAGATTTCTCTGATAGTTCGGTCAGTCTGGTGACTTTACTTTCTGGCTCCTGACAGGATGCAGGAGGGAAGTGACCAAGCCCAGGGCTCAACCAGGGTAAGAAATCTAGCAGCAGACCCTTGTACCTCAAAGATGGGATTCCAACAAGTAATAGCCTCAGAAGAAGTTTTGGACAAAACAAGCTCATGGTTTTCCTTGACCTTCAGGAATCAGTAGAGGAGGAACCGGAGAGATGGCTCAGAGGGTGAGACCTTGCTGTACAAGCTTGAGGATCCGAATGTGGATCATAAGAAGCACGAGAGTACCGTAAACCAAACATTGCAGGGAACAAAGACAGGATTGCTGGGGCTGCTGTCGGTAGCCTAGCCGATATGAAGAGTGAGAGTCTGTCTCAGGGGAGTAAGGTGGAACGGGACCGAGCAGGACACCCAGCGTTGCCCTATGGCCTATATCCACACAACCACAGACACACAGGTGCACATACACTACACACACTTATATCATACTCCCAACCAGATTTTTTAAAAAACAAGAAAATAATGAAGGAATGTATATTTAAAAGTTGTAATATAAACTGGTACTCATATGGATTTATGACTCAATTTTGCAGCCCTTGGGAATCCTAAAATATGTTAAGCTATCGAGTTAGCTCAAAAACAGTGCAACTAAAATTAGCTGTGGTGAGGAAGCGGGCTGTCTGTAGCATTTTCAATCCATAGAAACTCAAATTTTGGTAGAATGTAATAAAAAAGAATTCTTCAAAAACTGATGTGGGGGGAAAAAGACAAACTTTGCACACTGATGCTATAGTAAAGCCAATTTACTACAAAAATTTCCAAATGTCACTCTTGATTTCCATACTTATTGCAAAAAGGTTACACGCATTTTGTGCAGCAATACCAGCTGGTGTCTGGCAGAGCAAGGCTAATTCCTCTCTGTGGAACACACGTCCTTCCTAAGCCTTAGAGACTGAAAATAATTTTCCCAGAAAAAATACATTTCACCCACAAAAGAAAATCAGTACACATACAAGGAAATCAGACACAGCCATTAAAGAGACAGAAACATCAGACTAGCAAAAATTTCAAATGGAGAAATTAGCAGATCCTGAAGTAAATCAAACTTGCTTATCATGTTAAAATTAATAAAACTTAACCGTGTACTATAAAGAGTGACCTAGTAAACTTGAAATGAACCAGTCGGAAATGAAAAATATTATCAAAATGTAAATCGAGTGGGTGAGGTTAATACAGATTCTAATGTGGCTGAAGGGAGAATTAGCTAACAAGAAAGCAAGACTAGAGTTACCTGTAGCACAACACAACAAAGGAATCGAATAATGAAGAGAGAGCCAGTGCTGCAGGTAAAGGCGGCTCACTAGGCGGCTAGGAGATAACTCAGCAGTAAGAACACTGACTGCTCTTGCAGAGGACCTGATTTGATTCCCAGCACCCACATGGCCTCTAACAAGCACCCTTAACTCCAGTTCAAGGGGAATCCGACACCCTCGTCTGACCTCTGCAGCACTGCATGACATGGATGAATTCACATACATGCAAGCAATACACTCATACACATAAAATACATATCTTTTGTAAAAAAAAAAAAAAGGAGGGTGGATAAATTGCTCAGCTTGCTAGCTGCACTAGTATGAACACCTGACTGCAGACCCCCAGTACCCATGTAAAAAGCTGCATGCGGTGCAGTGGTATGTGTTTCTACAACCCTAGCCCTGGGGTGGTTGAGACAGAAGACTCTCTGGGACTGAGTAGCCAGTCTAGCAGAATCAGTAAGTTCCAGGTACACAGAGAGACTTTGCCTCAAAAAATAAGGTGAAGAGCACAGACACAGACAGACACACACACACACACACACACACACACACACACACACACAGAGTAGATTGAGTAAGTTGACGAACCCAAATTCTCAGAGTCCTAGAAGAAGAAAAAAACAGAATTTGACAGGAGAAATGTTTGAAAGGAAAGCTTTATTTTCAAAATGTGTAAAATACATCTACCCACAAATTCAACAGTTCACAGGAATCCCCAGGAAAATTCGTAGATAAAATACACCCTGAACAAGCCACAGTAAAATCTGAAAATCTTAAGAAGAGAAGGAATGAGAAAGGGCTTGCCCTTGAAGCAGTGGAAGTTTAACTGATGATTTGGAACAACAAAAGCAGGAGCCAGGAAAAGGAACACGATCCTGCCACCAATCACAGGAACAAGCTCAGAGGTATAACCTGCTCCAGGGAGGCCTGGAAATTCTGTAGTTCAATGCTTTGGGTAAAGACTGTGGGGGACCCACAGCCAGAGGACCCAGATAAACTGACCCATCGAAGTGAAGAGATAGTAAGTGCACGTGTGTATGTATTTATATATAGAAACGATAATATTAAATAAATGTTATTGTATTGCTACATTTAGGTGGGAATTTGTTATGCAGCAATAAATAACTAATACAGTTAGCCTTCATCTGTTAATCACCAAACACTGTTGACTACTCAGCTATCTAATTGTGCATCACCAGCAAAAGGAGAAAATGATAACCCACATTACAACCAGCTGCCCATGAAGAAGGGAGAATTCATAAAGTATTCACTTGTGATGGCTGCTGTAATAAAGCACCCACACTGGTTTAATTTATCAAAAATTATCACCCCAATGTTCTAGAGTAGAGACTACAGTTGTTCCCTTCTTTTTACCTTTTTTTTGTCATTTTGCAATTTTCTCTTTCACTCCTGGGCATGCAACATAGGACTTTTAACATAATAAGTCAGTGCTCTACCGCTGAGCTAAAATCCCCAACCTTCAAAGCTGGTCAGTTCATAGGGCTGCATGGGAAAGGTGTATTCCAGGCCTCCCTCCTTGGTTTTGAGTGGCCATTTTGTTCTGTACTCCCTCTTCCCTCTGTGTCTGTCTCTTTGAAGTTCCCCTTTTTATAAGGACATGATTCACAATGAATAAAGGCCCCATAAATGACCTCATTTTCACTTGATTACCTCTGGAAAGACTATTTCCAAACAAAATGACATGTTGATGTACTAAGGAGTTAGGACATTGACGTATACACTTTGAGGTGGCAGACACAGTTTAATCCATACCACATTATAGAAGATCCCCAGGGGGTAAAGCGACTTAATATACAGACATAAACTTACTCTGTGGAATCACAAGTTCATGCAAGCCCAAAATAAATATTACATGTTCTTTTACTTGATTCAAGCGAGCTTGTAACATTCATGTCTTTCCCTGGCCATGTGTACAAATGTGTTTGTCTTGCTATGGTCCAGAGGGCTTCTTTGACCTAGTTTTGCTCTTTTGTTATCAATTTTGTAAATGTATAATGAAAGCCACCATGGAGGGCACATGTCAAGTTGGTATCAGATAAAGCTGGCTCTGTACTGCTCCTTACAAAGTTCAAGTACACATGGTTTATGATTGAACTTTATAGTACATCCTCATAAATCATATCTAAGCTAATTAAAATCCCAAATGAAAGTAGTATCTCAGTTGTCTCAGAGCCCAGGCTTCCACAAAAATCTCTCCATGAAATATTAGCATAATAAAATTATTCTATAGGTCACAGTCTAGTTTACACATCCAAAACTCATAAACAACCACCATTGGCTTGCTCACTCACAACAGGTCACAGTGTCATAGACATGAAGCAAGGTACACCAGAGACCATGCACAAATGTCCCTGCTGAATGCAGGTCACACACACAAATAAGCAGCTTATTGTGGTCATCCAGAAATGCTGGTGGGGCTGGGGAGACAGCTCAGTGAGGAAAGCACTTACCTTGTAGGCTTGAGGACCTTAATTCAAGCCCCACTGCCCATATAGGAAAAGCTAGGCATGATGGTTCCCACTTGTAATCCCAGTGTTTGGGAGGCTGAGACAGGCAGGTCATTGGGGCTTGCTGGTCAGACAGACTAACCCACTTGGGGTACCCCAGGTCCCAGTGAGAAGCTCTATCTTAATAAACAAGATGAATGACACATGAGGAACCACACCTGAGGTCGACCCCTGGTGTCCATATGTACACCTATACATATGCACCTCCACATGCACACACACACACACACACACACACACACACACACACACACACACACTGAAAGAAAGCCTGCTTAAGTTCTAGAACCAAGTCCATTTTCTTTATATACAGGAGAGCTACCGTTTTCATATTCCTGAGGGGGTGTGTCTGTTGGCACACCTAATCTCCCTCTATCCTGATGCCCCTAATAAAGACAAAGTCCTTTAAGTGAAAGACTGAAGGCTGGGGCATAGCTCACAGCAGGACTGCTCCCTGTTACAAAGGGAACGGTTAGAAAATGAAGACTGAATTACATACTTTTCCAGGTCCTCATCACAAAGGCTGCAGGTGGATCAGTGCTGCAGATTCCTTTGAAAGCTACTACGGATTGCTACAGTGGGGGAAGCAAGGAAGAAGGATGACAATGGCATTATTTTAAATAAGACAGCAGATTGAGGCATTCAAAGTAGGATGTATATCACCGTAATAAAAGCTATATTCAAGTGAAAAGGTTTGAGCTAACACCTGCCAATCTCCAGTGGAAGAGCTAGTAAAAAAAAAATGAGAGATGAAGCAAGGAGAGAAAAGAGGAAAGGAGAGATAAAGAAGAGATGTAGTAGACGGAAAATGGAGAAGGGGAGAGAGAAGACATGATACAGAAGAAATGGGAAAGAGGAAAAAGGCAAGGGAAGAGAGGACACAAGAGTGATAAAGAGACAGGAAAGGGTAGAGATGATCGATGGATAGATAGATAGATAGATAGATAGATAGATAGATAGATAGATGATAGATAGATAGATAAGAACACAAAAGCATATGATTTCTTTCTTGTAAAAAAATAATGTTCTCCTTCCTCAGTTCTCTATGGGCCATCTATATCATACCACGTCCCTCCCCCAAGGCTCGGAGATCACCTCAGAAGAGGGAGTGGAAACATGATAAAATCCAGAGGCTGAGGAAGACTGTTGCAAAACGATTTTCTAGATATAAGAGGACCATTGCACACATGAAGTCACAGCAGCTCAGGTTACCTACAGAAGATGTGCACAAGATCAAACCAGTCGAAATTCCAGCACAGAAACAAATGAGACACATAAGCCTGCACACCTAGCTGGGAAGCTATTGACTGTTGACGGCCCATTGGGGGAGGGAAAGTCAGTTTTCTTCAGGAATGTGGTCGCTGGTAGGGTAATCAGGTTCCAGTTGATGGCCCCTTGACAATGAGTTTATGCATAGCTCTGATTGGATTTGGTGCATTAGAAAACAGAGACAGGACATAACATTGGGAGGGAAACTTTGGGATGACTTGGGAAGAAGTTGGAGGGGTTGACAGATGGAATTAAAACATTGCATACATGTATGAAATTCTCAAAAAATAAACAAATATTTTTATAAAAGAACATTCTTGGGGGTGGGGGTAGATGGAGAGATGGTTCAGCCCTTAAGAGCAGTAGCTGCTCTTGCAAAGGACCACATTTTGATTCCCAGCACTCACATGGCAGCTAACAACTTTCTATGACTCCAGTTCCTGGGGAATTTGATGCTCTCTTCTGACCTCCAGGGGCACTGCATGACACAGGTGCATATGTATGCATTTAGGCAATACACTCATACACAAAAAATTAAAATAATTAAAATAAATTCCTCGGAGTAATTGCCTAAGGTTTGTTCTATTCAACTGGGAGTCCGGTGTTTTGTGGTTCTTATTTGGGGCTGAAGGGTTCTCAGAGGGAATTAGTTTCCCAAAACATCCAGAATTTTCTCTGGAATAATTAAATTAGCAGCCCACTTATAAACTCTGCTCTGCAAAGGAGATGTTTAGACTCATGAGGGCTTTAGATAAAGGGAAGATATATCCTCTACCTGGCTGAAATATAGTTGTAATACTTTATGAAGGGGATTAATTTGGAGAAGGGCATCGTTAGGGTGATTCCATCAATATAAAAGGATGTACATACTCTTATATAAACCTACACATCCATGACATGGGTAAGAAATTTTATTTTAAGGCACCATCATTATATCTCAAGTCCATCATCCATCAGTGGCTGCACTATGGTGTGGTGCACATCTGTGTAAGCAAGAGAAAATTTGGAAATTAATCTGCATATTTAGCGAATGCTGACTGTAAAGATATTTAACTGTCAATACGAGGAACACAGCTCTTGCTGTGGTGTTTGGTTTACTCTGGAGGGAAACATGAGTGTTCTTAGCCCAGGAACACAAATTCGGGTATTTGAAACACCATGTCTCAACCACGACAATGATTTTGCAAAGTTCTTATAGAAAAAGAACTAAAAGTACTCTCTCCCCCAACCCTGTGTGTGTGTGAGAGAGAGACAGAGACAGAGAGACAGGGATAGACAGAGAGATAGAGACAGAGAGAGAGAGAGAGAGAGGGAGAGAGAGAGAGGACAACTTGCAGAAGTCTGTTCTCACCTTATATTATGTGGGCCCAGGGATCAAACTCAGTTCATAAGACTTGGCAGCAAACAACTTTAACCACTGAGCCATCTCACTGCCCCAAACTGAATACCAAGTACTACTCAGCTTGGCCATAACCTAACAAGTTGGAGAAACAAACAAGATAAAAACAAACATTCAATAAGAATGAGATCACTTACCCATATCAAAAAACACCACCACATAAGTCCAGATGCCCAAGTCTCAACGAAAAAAAAAAAAAAACAGAGCTGGAGAGATGGTTCAGCAGTTAAAACACTGGCTGCTCTTGCAGAGGACCTGGCTTTGGTTCCCAGACTCCACATAGCAGCTAGCAACCATCCATAGCTCCAGTCACAAGGGATCTTATCTTCTCAAGCATTGTACGACATGGGTGCACTTACATATATATAGGCAATACACTCATACACAGGACCAGATGGATACAGCACAGGATTTCACCAAACCTTCAAAGAAGAACGAATACCAATACTTCTCAAACTGTTCTGTAAAATAGAAAATGAAGCAACACTCCCAAATTCATTCTTTGAATCCAGTGTTACTCTGATACAAAACCCAGACAAAGACCCAACAGCAAAAAAAATTGTTAGACCAATCACGCTGATGAACATAGATGCAAAATTTATCAATAAAATACTCACAAACCAAATGCAAGAACACATAAAAAATTTCCACTATGGTCAAATTGGCTTCATCACAGAGATGCAGGACTTAGTCAACATACTTAAATCAAAAAATGTAATCCATCCCATAAAGGACTCAAGGACAGAAAGCACTTGATCATCTCATTAGATGCAGAAAAGACTTTTGAAAAATTTCAATGTCCATTCTTGCTGAAAGTCATGGAGAACCTAGGCATACATGGGACGTATCTCAACATTAAAAAAGGCAGTATACCATGAGCCCATAGCCAACATCATACTAAATGGAGGAAAACTGAAAGCATTCCACTTAAAATCCAGAATAAGGCAAGGACTTGCTCCATAGCTTTTAAATATAGTACTTGAATTCTTTATTTAGAGCAATAAGATTTTAAAAAGAGATAAAAGGCATACAAATTGGAAAAGACAAAGTATTTTTATTTGCAGACAACATAATTTTTATAGATCAAGGATCCTAAAGACTCTCCCAGAAAATTCCTAGAGCTGATAGATACATTCAGCAAAGCAGCAGGGTATAAAATTAACCCAAAACAGTAGCCTTCCTATACACCACCAACAAATACACTGAGAAATCCAGGAAATGATCCCATTCAGAATAACCTCAATCCATAAAACATCTTGGGATAAATCTAATAAATAAGGTGAAGGACTTGTACAATAAGAACTTTAAGACCTTGAAGAGAAATCAAAGGAGGATATGAGAAGATGGAAAGATCTCACATGCTCATAATCAATAGAATGTAAAAAAGGTCATCCTACCAAAAGCAATCTACAAATTCAATGCAATAAATGAATAAAGCTGTTGAACATTTTACAAAATATTTCTCAGCAAATTGTATTTGATCTCTAGAGAACTCCTTGTTCAGCTTCCTGCCCCACTTTTTATTTTTGATGTTTAGTTTCCTGAGTTTTTGTATATTCTAGATACTAATCCTCAGTCAGAGGTATAGTTGGTAGAGCTTTTCCCCAATCTGTATGTTGCTTTTTTACTTGAATGATTTTATGATGTACAGAAGCTTTTTAGTTTCATGTGGTCCCATTTCTCAATTGTTGTACTTAATGACTGTGCTACAACAGTCATATTCAAAAGATCTTTTCCTGTGCTTATAAGTTCCACAATTTTGTACTTTCCCTTTTATCTGATTCAGGGTATGGAGTGTTACGTTGAAGTCCCTGACCAATTTGGAGTTGAGACATGAGGATCTAGTTTCATTCTTCTACATGCACTTATCAAATTTGATCAGCAGAATTTAATAATAATCCAACACAATTATTCACAAAAATTAAAAAAATAATCTCAAATTTAATATGAAAGCATACACACACAAAAACCAAGATAGCCAAAATAATACAGAACAGGAAAAGAACTGCTGGAGGCATTACCATCCTTGATCTCAAATTATACTTCAAAGCTATAGTAATAAAGAGACCATGATACTGGCATAAAAAGAGACACACCGATCAGTGGAATAGAATTGAGGACCCAAATTTAAATCCACACATTTACAGCCATCTGGTTTTTTACAAAATAGACAAAAATACATGGTGGAAGGGGCTATGCATGCTACCAGAAGGAAAAAAAGAGTCACCAACCTTACCCATCTGTGGATCCTGTCAACTACAATAACAACTGGCTTGGCAAGGTATGCCCACTGGTGCAATAGTGGAATGAATATAATGTGGGTAACCAACCACTTTCTGATTGGATTTAAGGTTTGCTTCATAGGGTGGAACCCATAGGACATTGGTATCAGGCCTAGGAACCTGAGGTTTGACAGATCACAGGCCATAGGGGAAAAGCCTAATACTATTAGTCTACTAAATATATAGAGTATTAAAGTGACTCCTAATGACTTATTGTTATACCCATAGGTTAATACAGCTCTGAATTCTCATGAGAGAAGTTTCCTTATGCCGCAGATGTTGATTAACACAGAAACGCACAACTGGCCAATGAGCAAAGAATAAGAAGCTGCAGAGTGCTTATCCCTGAATAGGACACCTATATCAAACTTCTGCCTCCCAAGGCTCAGGGATCATTGAGGAAGAGGACATGATAAGATTGTAAGAGCCAGAGGGGGTGGATGACCACAAGGAAACAGTCTTCCAGGCAACTGGTCAGTTACTCATAGGAACTCACAGCAATGGTGTCAGCATGCACAAGCCCCATGCAACTCAAATCAGACAAAATTCAAGCACAGACATGGGGAAGTGCATAAGAATCCCCAATACATCTAAGGAACTTGATGGCTCATGGGAGGGGGAGACAGTCTCTTTCAAGCATGGAACTCTTGGTAGGTTAACCAGGCACTAGTGGAGAGATGAAGATTTAAAGTCATTTAGGTACAAAAATTAGACTCTATAGACCATATATATATATATATATATATTTATATATATATATATATATGTATAATATAGTACATTAAATTGGGGCAGAGGACAATAGTGGAAGTGGATATATGGCAGGAGTTCTAAATATCAAATTACATTCTGTGAAAGTTGCAAAAATTCAATTGAAAATGTTTTTAAATTTTAAAAATTTGACTAAAAAAGGAAAATAAATCTTGCCCTACTGTGATAGTTAAAAAAAATAAAGTGGGGACTGTAGATATGATTCAGTTGGTAGAGTAGTAAGAGGTGGAGGCCATAGGATAAGAAGTTCAAGGTCATCCTAGTACACAGAAAATTTGAAGGCAGCCTGGACTACGTAAGATGCTGCCTCAAAAAAAAAAGAAAAAAAGAAAAAGAAGAAAAGATGACAGCTCCTGAGAAACAACACCTGTGGTTGTCCTCAGGCCTCTACATGCACATGCACACACCCCTGTGCACTCACACAAACACATATACATACACACATATAATAAGGCAATAAATTTAGTTCTGCAATTACACTGGCTGCACCCAGGTAATTCAAAAGTAATTTCCATATCTCAAGACCTTTATATTATATTGTGCAAATCAGTATGGATGTTCCTCAAAAAAAAAGAAAATCAACAGAACTCCTATATGATCAGGCAGTACCAATCCTAGTTATGTGCCCAAAAAACTTTAAGTCAGCACACCACAGAGATGCCTGCCATCTATGTTTATATCTGCTCTATTCACAATAACAACCAAGATATGGAACCAGCATGGGTGCCCACCAAGGATGAATGGGAAAAGAAAACATCAGACACATATACAATGGAGTTTATCCAGTCAAAGAAAAACAATTATATAATTTAGGGGGGAAATAGTTGAAGCTAGAGAACATTTTAAGCAAAAACAAGGCAAACTCAGACAGGCAAATTATCATGTAGTTTCTTGCGTCTGTGGAATATGCCAGGGAAAGTCATGCTAGAACAAGAGGGAGTATGAGAGGAGGAAGAGGACCACAGGGTGGGAGAAAGACAAGAGACAGCAACGCAGTCAGATCTGGGTGATGGCCCAGTGGGTAAGAGACCTTGCTGTGCACACATGAGGACGTGAGTTCAAATCCCGAAAACATATAAAAAGCCAGGCACACGAGCCTGTAAACACCAGCACTGTGAGGGGAGAAAGACAAGGGTCACTGGAGCTTCCTGACTGTCATTCTGGCTCAATGAGAGTCCATCTGAAGGGAATTAGGCAAAAAGTGATAGAGCAGGACACCTATCTCTTCCTGTCAACTCCACATATGCACAGGCATGTGCATTTGCACAGAGACATGCACATATGCTGCAGATGCAACACGGACACACACAGACATACATTAAAAAAAAGAGTAATGTGATGAATGTGACCAAAGTACTTGATATACATGAAAGAAAAATGTCATATGTCATAATTAAATGCATTCTTTTGCACAATTATCAACTAATTTTGAGGAAGATCCTTAGATCAATCCCATCTGCAAAATTCCATCTTCCATTTAAGATGACATATTCACAGGCTCCCCAGATTAGTATATGGACATATCTGGGAAGTATTACTCTGCCCACCAAGTATTTTTTAAGTCAATTAGGGACTGTAACACCGAGACTGAAGAGCGTCTCTGATGCCCCCTCCCCCCTTATTTTCTTGAAGGTAAGACACGCAAATGGCCCGATCACATCTAGTGGGATTTGAGGCAAAATCATGGAGTATGTCCAAAAAGCAGAATGCAGTGCAAAACATAATAAATACATGTTCTCCCTGAACTAGAAAGACAGAATCTGGAAGAGTTTCCCTTCTCCCCACCCAAGTCTTTGATACTTCTACTTGAAAATATTACATATAGAATGTCAACAGCCACCTTGTCACCATATGTGAAAACCTTGAAGTACTGGAGACATCAACCCTGGTATTAGTCGACCACTGAATTCACCATTTCTAGGACCACCACCTCTGGATTATTTCTTTGTGCTTCATTTCATTCTGAATTTAGGGATATAAATGAAACTCTGAGTACTGAACCAACTTCAGGCATCATAAATCCTCTTTGGCTACTAAAAATGCTAGTTGGCCTTGTACACAAGTATGTCTTTTCTCCAGTGTCAGAAGAAAGCATATTTTGAGTGTTCTATTAGCATATGCTAAGTATACATATTAATGGACTTCATTATCATATTTTTATACATGTACATAATGTATTTCAGTCATATTCACCTCACTTCCTTACCTACTTTTGACCCCTGTCCAAAGCATATTTGAATTCTGCCCACCAAAGAAGCAGGACTGAAGTCCTAAACAAAGCCAACTTTTGTTCACACAAAAGATAGAACTTGGTATTAAATCACAATAACTTCTCTAGCAAGTAAAAGTTGAACTTCATCAATAGTAAGCACCATGCTGTGGTCATCTTTTAGAAGTCTGACATGCACTACTTGTAATGTTTTTTTCCAAGCCAAGATAGAGAGGCCATAGACACGTAGCTCTGAAGGATTTTTCAAGTCACCTGGGTGTATTAGTTATTGTTTATTGATAAAAATACCTGACAAGAGAAAGTTAAATAAGGAAGTGCCTCTTGTGGTTCAAAGTTTGAGGATACAGCCCTCATGGTGGGGAAGTCATGGTGGCAGGGGCTTGAAGATGTTGATCACATTGCCTCTACCATCAAGAAGCCAAGAGAGATGAATGCTGGTTCTCAGCTTGCATTTTCCTTTTGACTCAGTCCAGGACCACAGCTTATGGAACGGTGCTGCTCACATTTATGTTGAATCTTCCCACTTTAACATAATCTAGATAATCCCTCATAGACATGCCCAGAGATTTGTCTTCATGGTGATTCCAAGTCCTGTCAATAATCAAGATTAGCCATCACCCTGGGATTTTATACATTGCTGAAACCTACAACTTACAATCCTTGAACCCAATAAGTTCATGGCTGAATTCATACTAGACATAATGATAAATTTAAACATTGATTTTTCTGAGCATTATATATGCAAATGCACATAACAGTGGAAAAATTAAAATTAATTCTTCAGTGTTATTAAATGTAATTGTCAACATATCCCCAATTGGGTATGAATATTCAAAAACTTCCCTAAGCAATGTGGTGTTTTTGCAAAGATTTGACATTATAATTTTCTTCTCTTACTTCCTATATTCTTTCCAGAGACATGTGAATTTATAATGAACTGCATAAGCTTGAAAGGTTCATCTGCTCTGTGGGGGCTAAAGAGAGTCTTTTATACAACTCTCCCTCTGTATTGCTAGTAAAACTGCTGAGCAGTGGTATAAACAGAAAATGTAATTGTCACATTAATTCCTTAATTACAGTGAATGCATAGCCCTATTTTTCTGATGCCATGGTACTCAAAAAGATAGATGGTTTTCATGCAAAAACTATAGCTCCTTAGTGCACATAACTGTTGTGGCCACAGAATGACTAAAAAGGTAAATTTGCCTTCATTTCAGGAGACTTATCACAGCTTCATCTAAAGATGATCACGACTTCAGAATGAATCTCATAGTGGTATGATATGGTCTGTCCTCACCAGTTGCAGTGGGGGGAGAGATCATTTCACTTTAGTGTTGTTGAACACACCCAGAGGAAAGATTTGAGAAGCTCTATTAACTAATTCTTCTTGCTGATACTAGTTTATATTCTGTCTCTGGCCAGGAGGAGGGTAGGAAGTCTGCATATGTGTGTTCTTTCGCAAACATCGGTAGGGAAAGGGGTGAGAGGAACTTTTCTCTGGTCCTGCTACTTGGCCATGAGTACTTGTCCTAAAATGACATGCTACATGCATTAGTTTCTTTTCCTGTTGCTGTGATAAAATGCCCTGACAAAAGCAACTTGAGAGAAAGGGTTTATTTGGGTTCACAGTTCAATGGGATCATTTCATCATGGCAGAGAAGATAAGGCTTCAGGCAGGGAAGACATGGTGGCAGGAGTATTAGATCATTAAGTTGTCTCAGAAGTCCAGAAGCAGAGAATAAACAGAAAGTAGGGCGAGGCTATAAACCTTCAAGGCCCACTCCCAGTGACCCACTTTCTCTACCTCCAAAGTTTCCTCAATTTACCTGAACAGAATCACACACTGGAGACCAAGTATTCAAAAACATTTAAACCACAACACTGCATATGAGTGGTTAGGGTTTTCTTGTGACTTAGTAGCTTTAGGATGGCAAATTTATCTGAAAGAAGTGGTGTCCCCATATTCTGTTCTAGTTATACATTATCCACACTTTATTGTTTGATTAAACAATGTCACCCGCAAGCCAATTTGAAGTCTGGTCTCCAGCTAGTGGAATATTTTAGAAAGTTCTGGAAAGTTAGAATTTGGGGCCATACTGGAGGAAGCAGGTCACTGGTGCCAGATCCTTGGAGTTATATTATCCTGGGATACTTCCTATCTTGCCTTCTGCTTACTGACCCTCCAGGAAGTGAACAGCTTTCCTTCGCAACGATTGCACTTCCATGAGCTACTGCCCAAACTCAGGAGGCCAAGTGACCATGGTATAAACTCTCTGAAGCTGTGAACCAAAATAAATCTTTTCTCCCTTAAGTTGTTTCTTTGGAGATCGTGGTCAGAGTGACATGAAAAGCAGGCATAAAAGATTGCCCTATTTCTGCAGCTGTAATAGTCACTTATTTTTATTTATATAGTTATTAACTTATTGCATGTATGGGTAGCTGTGATTGTACATGTATGGGCACATATGCATGTTTGTGCATATATGTGTGGAGACCATATATCAACCTCAGGTATTTCTCCTCAGGTCTTTTTAGGATTCACTAAGTAGGCTAGAGCAGCTGACCAATGAGTCTCAGAGAGCCTTCCCAGGGCTAGGATTACAGACCTATACCATTTCTGGATTTTTACCTAGATGCTTAGAATTAAACTCGGGTATTCATGCTTGCATAGCACAGTTCAGCTTGCTTATTCAGCCATTTCCCTAGCCCCTACAGTCACTTATTTTCCCATGACTTGTACCCAGGAAAATAAGCACAGTCAACTCTGTCAGTTTTGCCTACAGCACCGTATTGAATGGAATGACAGACAAGTCGCTGGAAATGACAGCATAGTCCTCAGGGGACTGTCATTATTGTTCTTGTACTAGGAAGTCTTTCCAGGGGGAATCCAGAAGGTGAAACCTACCAGGAGCTTCCCTCTAGCAGAAACATGTGCTCATACTTGTATTTACAGCCTCAGTAATACCTGCCCCCACTCCCTCAGTGTAAACCACATCTTCTCCAAGTTCCTATGCAAACATTAACTTAAATGGGACATAGCAACTACTGGTGAATGAATCATTTCAACATGCCAAACTATGTCTGGGGCATAGTTTCAGAATGTTGTGCTGTATTTTAGCTGAACAGAGGAGACTTAGAGATAAACATTTAAAAGTATTATTTATAAAACATAGGTTTACTCTATACAGTAATGTAGTTGTTCAGATAAAAAATGTTACTTGGTGATAAACCAAATTATTGATTCTAATGTAGTTGTTCTCTGGGAGTACACCTCAATGTTCAAGAATTCCATTCCATAGCTGTACCTATGGTTACTTAACTTTGATCTCGCTTCAGTAAGGGATTTAATCTTTCATGGCCATTAATTTCTGTGTATCCTTTACTGCACAGGGAACTGACACAACTGAAAATCACACAATAGGATTAGTACTTAATTAGGTTATAAAATAAATATATATCTTAATTGGCACAAATAGGAAATGAGTCCAATGTATTTCCATTAATGGGGTTTTATATTTCTATTATTTCAGAGCAATGAGACCAGGGGCTAATTTCTGCTAAATTGAGCATATCTGAATTCCTAGGGACTGGACAAACCCAGTGACTTAGATTGCTCCCTCCCTCTTGATTCTGAATGGCATACCAGGAAGGACAAAATGCTTCCATAATCTTGAATGCAGTTTCTCATACCACAGAATAGAAGTGAGGATCTGGGAAGACATCCTTAGAAAGAAATGAAGGAAACTGCTTTAGGGACAACTGAAAGAAGAATTGACTTTACTTTGATTTCCCAGTTGTTCCCTTTACAAGTTTGTGGTATAGTATAACAGAGGGAAAGGAAAGTTAATGTAGATAAACAATGCAGTATAATAAAGTCTCTGGAGGACTGGAAACAGGGTTCTGTGGTTATAAGCACTTGCTGCTCTTGCAGAGGACCAAGTTCAACTCCCAACATCCACATCAGGTGGCTCATAATCCCCCGTAACTCCAGTCAAGGGGATGGATCTGATGGCCTCTTTTGGACTCTGTGGGCATCTGCACTCACACGCACACACACACACACACACACACACACACACACAATTAAAGTCTTTTAAATGAGACAGTGGCCCATTCTGAAGACAGCACCATTTTTACTCACTTCAGAAGTTGTCTGAGCCCTGTTCATAATACCAGGGAAATGAAACTACCTAGATGCTCATCAATTGAATATGGATTATGAAAATATGGTGCATATACATAATGGAATTTTATTCAACTGTAAAGAAAAATGAAATCCTGAAATTTTTAGAAGAATGTATGGATCTGGAATGGATGGATCTGGAAAGTATAATATTAAGTGAGGCAACATAAACTCAAAAAGACAAAAACTGCATGTTCCCCCTCAAATGCAGTTTCTAGCTTGCAATGTATAATGTATAAGTGTGGATAAAGGGGAAAAATGGGTGATAGGCAAGTCTAGGGTGGGCAAAAACCCAAATGACACATGAAAGAGGAAAAGTGAGTAGGAGGCTGAAAGGCGGATCAGAAGTAGCAAGGTCAGGAAGTGGGAGGAGAGTCACTAAAACACTTTGTATGAAATGTCATAATGATACCTAATAATTTACATGCTAACTTTAAAAATATTTTGAAGTTTTTATTTTTATTTTACGTGTATGAGCATTTTGCCTGAGTATATAGAAGTATACTTGTGTCATACAATGCCAGAGGCCACAGAGGGTATTGTGGAATTATGGATGGTTGTTAGCTGCCATGTGAGTTCTGGGAACCAAACCTGGGTCCTCTATAAGAACAGCCAGTGCTCTTAACAACTGAGATATCTCTCTCCAGCTCCTAAGACATTTTAAGATGAAGAAAAAGTTGTCTGATAAAGTCATTGTGTCTTCCTATCATGGAAAGATTCTCAGTGACTGAATTTCTGTTTTTTCTCATTTCTAGAAACCTTTTATATTTGTTTTCAAGTCATGTTTTTTCACATAGTGACCTACTGTGTCTGCCTTTTGAGGCAGGATCTTCCTATATACACCAAGCTGATTTAAGAGGTGTCAGTTGCCATGGCAGGCAAATCTCTACTATAAAATTTCTTCTATCTTATCCATTTGGGGAATACTAAAGATGGAACTCAGGACCTTGAACATACTGAGAAATTGGTCTACCTCTAAGTGACACACCCACCTCTATTTTGCCATTTCTTTCTCTTCTCAATCTTTTATTCTTCCTCCTCCTTTTTCTGTCTCTTTCTCTTCAATATTGGGAGTTAAATCTAAGCTAAAGCCTTCACATATAATGAATACACAAGTGCATGCACATACACATGCGTGTGCACCTATGCAAACACAAGCATACCCACACTCAAATGCACACATGAAAAACTGTAAAGCCCTAACTGTTGGGGGTCCCAGCACTCAGGGCCAGCCCAAGGGGGTTGGAGCCACGAGCTCTGCCATGGGTGAGGGGCCAAGTAGGCGCAGAGTCAACACACAGATTCCGGGAGTTGAACAGAAAGCCAGCAGTGGTGGGCTGCTGCAAACTCATTTATTCAAGAAAGAGCAGAGTGTCTTATAGGTCTTGTTAGCCAATAGCCTTATGGGGTGGGGTCCTGACTACAGCCAATCACAGCTTGTTCCCAGATGGATCAGGTTCCTTCCAGGTGCTGGGCAGAAACTGGCTTCACAACTAACCTGTGTGGAACACCACACCCACGAGAGCCATTCATACATTCTTCCTGGCAGGTGGCCTAACTAGGCCCACCCTGCATTATGCCAAACACCTAACCATCATATGGATATGGCCATAAATCTGATGTTTTCTTGATACCCTAAAAAAATCAATTTATACTTTTCCCAGATCTGTATAAGCAACCTATTTTTCGCAACAATTCCCAAACTGTAGAGCCCATTTACCCACAAAGTGTCTTTACCTTTATTTGTTCTTGTCCAAAAGCAGATTTAATACAGTTGTGTCCTGTTGGCCCAGTTCCATCTCTAAACTGCCTTTTCCCTTGACCCACCAAAATGTCTGTGGCATCTGTCATTCCTCCTAATTGCAGATTCTTGGCACAAGCTCCTGACATCTCTACGAAGAGGCCAGCCATTTCTGTCTGCCTGCCATTTATCTGCTGGAAGTAGGCTTAGCAGATTGAGTTCCCTACAATTAAATAATGGATAAAAACTTGGATAATGGGCTTGCCTTCTAAGGCAGGAGGGAGATAACGTGACTTCATTGGCATCTCAAAGAATGGTAGCAAGGAGTCTTGTGATTCATGGTTGAGAGCTATTTAGATATTCACACTGTCTTTGGTTCGCTCTTCTTGCATTTTCAATATCCAGTAAAGCCTATCAGTAAGGAACTCAAAAGTGATTGCTTAGGGTACACAACCCCAGCAATAATGAACTTGACCCAACTGACTCCAAGGTCTTCAACAAACATGATCCTCTTCATTGTAAACCAGAACATGAAAAATTCTGAAACACACTAGACGAAGTTATTTTGTTGATAGCAAGTTGAGCCACCTAGGAGGTAAATGACAGTGCGTGTAGATCAGCCTAATATACTATGTGTACAAGGAGCCTAGTTAGCTTTTAGCCATACATAAGAGGTGGTTACTTTGCATAATCAGTAATTTGTATTTCTGAGGTAAGTATGGGACATTTCAATATGATTATTGAAATGGAAACTAGAGGGCATGTTCATTAAAGATATGAGTGGTGTTGCATATTCATGGTCTGCTATGAGAAAAGATGAGAATCAGTAAGTTGAGGAGGAGTATTCTAGAAGACTGAGGAAGATATGTATCCATTGCTATTCTGTCACATGACTGCAGTTTCTGAATCAACCACCAGGAACTTTTATCTTTCTTTGATGAATCATTGTATGAAAACTATGTTCCCTGATGATGGAAAGAAAGCATATACTTATGATCATGCAGAACATACATGGGCACCACATATACCACACCAATGAGAGAGAGAGAGAGAGAGAGAGAGAGAGAGAGAGAGAGAGAGAGAACAGGCAGGGAAACAGGAAATAGTAAACAATTATAGTACTGCCTTTGGTAGTAGAAAAGAGCATAGACGCAATTTCTACCTTTTTCTTAGAATTGAAAATCAGTTGATGTACAAAGAAATACGGGATCACCTGTGTTCTAGAATGATAATTAGACAAAAGTACACTGTTCCATGCTGGGATATAACTCAGTCAGGAACGTGCTTGCTGTGCAAATCCTACACAAACATAAAGACCTATATTTGATCCCCAGAAGACACATTTAAGAAGCTTGGCATAGTGGCACATGCTTCCAACCTCTGCTCTGGGGAACTGAGGACAGAAAGATTCCTGGGGCTTACTGATCAGTCACTATAGCCTGTTTGGCTATGTTTAGGCCAATGAGAGAGAGACCTTGTCTCAAACAAAACAGATAGCTCCTGAGGAATTATACCAATGTTGACATTTCATCTATACACACACATGTGCACACACATCTGTGTCCACATGAACACCCACAGAAATACACACATGCACACATACAGGGTACACTGTTCCTAAAATAACAGAAATAGGCTCTGGAAGCAAAGTTCACAGATCATGTAGGAAAACACTTTTGAGACAAGGTTCCTCTGTAACCCAAGCTGGCCTGGATCTTGCTATGTAGTCCAGGCTGGCCTCAATCTCAGATTTGCCTGCCTCTGCCTCCTAAAGGGAAATACAATTTTTAAAAAAATATAGCACAATACAAATGCAAAGCAATACCCTTTAATAACTGGAAAATCTCCACCTGCCATGTACACCCTGTGAAATGCACAACCCCAATGCCCTATTGCTGTGTAAGCACAGATCTGACTTGGTGTCTCAGAACTGTAATTCATTGTTGTTCATAGTTCTGAATGAGACTCACGAGCTACGGCAAATTTCTTGGGGTCTTTCTGGAAATTAAAGTAAAATTGTTTCTGGAGTTGGTGGAAGTGATCTGGTCATGAGAGCAGCTGTGTGCTTGGGTAGCTGCTAAGCCTCCACAGGATGCACACAGGTTTCTAGTTAGATCTTGGTGATTTATATAAAACTAACGAAAGTACTATACACACAACATCTTGAATGGCTCTTTTTTTTTTAAAGCAAAGTCTCATGAAACCCAGGCTAGCCTCACATTTGGTATGTAGTAGATGATGACCTTGAATTCATAATCTTCCTGCTTCCACCTCCCAAGTGCTGGAATTATAGGTATGTACCACTACATGCAGCAACCTTGCTTTTAAGGGAACCAGATGGCTTACATGCAGAGTGCAAGGGGGGAAAGCAATCCCCAAAGTTTTCATATTAATACTACATAATCCCATTTCTATCACACCTACTCTGTGTGTGTGTTCGTACTGATGTTTTTCTGGAAAGGCTAGAAGTTGATGCTGGGTATCTTCCTCAGTTGCTCTCCATCTTGTGTTTTGAGACAGGGTCTCTTATTTAGCCTGAAGCTCACTGATTGGGCAAAACTGTGTGGCCTGCGAGATCCAAGGATCCTCCTATCTTTGCCTCTGCAGCACTGGGATTTCAGGCACACCACTCCCACCCACCTTTTTATGAGGGAGCTATAGATCCAAACTCATGTCCTCATGATTTCATGGCAAGTACATTATCAACTAAGCCATCACTCCAGCACCAGGATGGTCTTTTTAAAACCCAGGTCCCTGGGTTCTCTGTCTGGTTCCTGATTCTATTCCTCTGATACTAAAACCCACTGTCTGAGTGACCCATAAAAGTGACAGATCACACCGACAATTGCCATCAAGCAGCTATGACACTAGCCATCGTCCGAGACAAAGCTGGTGATGAGTTTTTCTTCCCCGTCTGTGTAACTTCTAGCGCTTGTCATGTTGGCACAGGAAGACGTGACTAATTTGCATCTGGGAAATTAGATTGGAAAAATTATAGAAGCGAAGTCTGTCTAAACAAACAGATGGCCTGGGGAACTGTTTTCATCTTTATGTCTGCTCTTTTGAGACTAAAAATCCAGGACCTGTATTTAAACTTTTCTTTTTCCCCCCCTTTTGTGTGTGCAGATGTGAATATGTGTGCACATGTTCATGAGTGTGGATGGGTGTGGAAGCCAGGCATATCATCTTTTGATGTCATTTCTCAGGAGCCATCAACTTTGTTTTTTGACATAGGGTCTCTGCCTGGGACCTAGAGCTTACCAATTAGGCTAGGCTGGCCAACCAGCAAACTCTAGGGATCCTCCTATATCTGCCTCTGCAGACCTGGGATTAGAAGCATGAACCATCATGTCTAGCTTTTCACACAGGTGCTGGGGATTGAGCTCAGGGCCTCAAGCTTGTGCAGCCAGCACTTTACCAACTGACCCATCTCCCAACCCCTCTTTTCTTTCTCTTTTTTTGTCTTTCAGCTAATGTAGATTCAGTTCCATTGCTGTTTTGGTTATAGATACTGTCAGGTGTAATGGTATAAACCTCTTTTCCATCTCCAAGTTGGAAATAAAACATGGGTTCTAGAGAGCATTGTCCATTAGAGGGATCAACCATTCCTCTGCCCCCTGAGGTCACCAAGTAGTAGCAGTATTCTCTGAGCTAAAAATAGAGATCCAGATTGGCAATCCAGAGCAGCAGTAAAAACACGAAATGGAGATACTAAGGATGCAAGGGTATAGTTTACCAAAACCATTGCCACTATGTGTCTGTTTGGCAAGCTTGGTGCTACCTTTTAGGTGCAACCTGGTACTGGTAGGAGAAAGTTTCAGATATTAAGAAAATGAACAAGACAAGAAAATGGTTGGAAATGTGCTTTGTTTAAGGGCATGTTTTGGGAAAGCAACCAGGTGAAAATAACATTTTCTTCAAAATTGGGCTCTTGGAATTTGGTTCTTCCAAATTCTATTGGTTTGGTATTTAACCCAGTTCAGACTTCGCATTTCCAAGTTCCATGTCCATCCATTTCCAGCTCAGCATGAACATGGACTTTGGAGTCACAGTCTTTGGCTTGGTTCTCTTCTGTGTTTCTTCCTTAGCTCTGTTCCCTGGATCAAACTGCCATACTGCTGAGCCTTGGCTTTCCAATCTATTCATAAAACCTGTGTCCTAGAAGTTGGAGCAAGGCATTCAAATGCATAGCACCAAAATATCAGATGTATTGATCAACACCTTGGCATGCTCATACTATGAAAATGTGGGCTGCCTAGCAGAGCTTCAATTCCAAAGTTCAGAGGGAAGCAAGGACGCCTCTTTAGACAGTCACAGAGATCCACAGCCGGAGTCAGCACACTACTTCCAGAAAGGACCACACAGTAAATAGCAAGTGCCTTTGGCTGAATGCACCATAGGAACTGTGTTGCTACTAGCGTATTCTACTACTGTAGCATCAAAAGCAATATGTATGATGTGTCAACAAGTTGAGTGTGGCTGTTCTAATAAAATCTTAACCACTAAAGTGAGCCAGGGGCATTATTTGATAATGTCTCATCTAAACATTGTTAATAAAATTAGACTTTCTTATTTCCCATAGTAATTAAATTCCTTTATACTCTCCCTCTCTCTGGTATACACTGCATGTGGAGGACAGAGGACTTCAGATATTGTTCCTCAGAAGCCATACATTTGTTTATTTGCTTTGGTTTCTTGTTTTGTTTTTGAGTCAGGGTCTCACTATGTAGCCTGACTGTCCTAGAACGCCCTATGTAGAACAGGCTGGCCCTGAACTCACAGAGATCTGCCTGTCTCTGCCTCCCAAGTGCTGGGCTTGGACTAAAGAATGGCCACCACACCCAACCTCACCTTGGCTTTGAACCAAAGTTTCTCACTGGGACCTGGGCTCCAAGGATCCTCTTATCTGTCTCTCTAGTGCTTATCTGTCTCTCTAGTGCTGAGATTATAAGCAGACACCACCAAGTCCAGCTTTTTACACAAGTCCTAGGGATAAAACTGAGGTCTTCCTGCTTCCAACAAGCACTATCTCTCCAGCCTTGTTCAAAGGCTGATGAGAGGCTGAAAGGAAGAAGGAATCAATAGTGAAAATTATGTGCCAACTTGAAGTGACCACATGGTCTCCAGTTATTTGGTCAGTCATGGTTGGTGTGTTTGTGAGGCTGTTACTGAATGAGATTAACACTCAAATCACTAGACTGAGTAAAGCAGATGGCCCTCCCAATATGAGGTAAACCTCACCTGAAAACCTCAGCTGAAAGCCTAACTAGAACAAAAAACATTGAACTTCCCATCAGTAGGAGAGAAATCTTCTTGCTTGTCAACCTTTTAACAGAAACATTAATTTTTCCCCAACTTTCAACTGAAGTGAAACATCAGATATTTTCTTTGTTCTTTATCCTGCTGGTTTTCAGCGAGAAAAACTATTGAGTCTCTCGAACCCACAGTTTTAACACTACAAATCTTGAATCTTTTAAGTCTCTGTAATCTTGGGTGCCAATTCCTCTAATAGATGAATAGCTAAATGATAGATGGAATAAAGATAGATAGATGATAGATGAATAGATGATAAATGTACAGATTGATAATGATAGATGGATGGCTAGATACATACATAATGGATGGATAGAGAGATGATGGATGGATAAGCGACATAGACATTAGATGGATAGATAATGATTGGATATATGGGCAGGCAGATAAATAATATATAGGTGTTTAGATAGATGGTAGATGGATAGATAGATGGCTGCACAAGTAGATAATGATAAATGGAAAGATAAATAGATGGTATATGGAAGGAGTAATATGTGGATAAATATAGATGTATATTTACATATTTGCCTATCAATATTTGTTTACATCAACAATTTATATATCAGTTGTCTAATCATTCTATTAATGTTATTTCTCTGGATAACTATAATTAATAACAGACTATGGGCCGTCAACTACTTAAGGGACCGAAAACTCTAGACATATGGTCCTGGGCAAGCTGTTTTAGGTACTGTGTGCCTCATTTAGTCATGCATAAAACAGTATAAGGAAAAAACAGCAGTGGCCTCAGATGGTCACAGTGAAGATGAAAATAGCTCATCCATGGTATGCTATCCTTAGACTTAGTGAATATTAATCATGATTGACAATATAAAGACATGATGTGTTAGAACATGCTGAGAAAGTGATGAAGCATTATAAAATGCCCATCAGTAATTTCATAGACCTAGCTAAAGGAAAGCCAACAACCCCCTGCTCTTGAGTCCAAGATGCCTCAAATTCTTAACTGGGCCCATATTATCTCTGCCTTGTGGTGTTTCTCCCTGAAAACTTCATGCTTCTTGAGAGTAGCTGGCCTTGTGACTTCTTTCTTACCAGTATTCTCTTTCTAACCAGATGGGATGATGCTTCTGTTAAGTGTTACAAACCTGTGACTTTTGTCCAGTTAGCTCACTCTCATTTGCCTTCCTGGCTTGCACACTTTAATGTAGCATGCTATTACATGAAAGTGACCATATGTATAAGAAGTGAAGGTACTCCCAGATAACAGTCAGGTAGAGTGATGTTCTCAGGTAGAGTGAGGTTCTCAGTCAAACAGTCCCAGAAGAATTTATTTGCATAACAACCACATGGGCTTGAAAGTGGGTCTTTCTCTGCTCCACCCATCACATGAGACTTTGGCTGGCATTCATACCATGATTTGCAGGCTTAAGAGAAACCCTGAAGCAAGAGAGCCTAGCAATGTTATCATGATCTCTTTACCTGTCAGTCAGCCCCTTGTTTCCCATCAGCTACCTTTTAAAAAAGCATCACAATTTCTCCTAGCCTTGATCACAGGCCCACTCCTGCTCTTCGCACCCCAGATCCCTAGACTAATTTTAGTCCAGACCCACCCACTGCTTCCTGAATCCTATACTCAGATCAGCTCAGTTTTTCAGTCTAGTTTGTAGAGTCTTTACAGGCTAGCCTCACCCTCAGTTTGCCATTGTATTCTTGTGACCTCCCATCTATTTTGGCAGTCTCCTCCCCCAACCTTCCTTGGATTTCTGTGAGCAGCCTTCTTCACTAGTAAGCCTGATCCTGCCCGCTGCCTTCCCACCTGTCTCCCACTTGAGCAACTCCGTCTCCCCTGTCACACATCTTCTTCTAGCCTTAAGCCTTAGGTGCAAGCCTGCTTTTGTTCTTAGCACCCCAGATCTCTGGATCACTCTCTTAGTCTAGTCCTGCCCACTGCAACCCAATCCAGTGTACTCAGATGAGCTCAGTTTTTCACTTTTTCAGTCTAGTTTGTAAGAGCCTTCACAGGCAGTCCACACCCCCAAATTTCCATTTTATTCTTGAGACCAGCCTTCTTATCCTGGTAAATCTGATCCTGCCCACTGTGTCTCCACTCCCCTACCATCTTGTCCCTCCAATATAAAATCAAAGAAAGGACTTGAAGCCTTGACCAACCAGGCTTTCATATCTAATAAGAAAACAACCAAAACACATCAAGTACACAAAAAGAATCAGACCTCAACTGAACAAAAGGCTTGAGTCACATCAGAATCACAAGAGAAATAAATATGCCAATATCATAACAAAAATTAATATTAAAAACCCAAATAATATGTCCCCACCAATCATCACCAGTCCTATAGAAGAGTTCTACAATGATAACCCCATAGAGATAACCCAGGACACAGAGTTTAAAAAAAAAATCATAAACATGATCAAAGAATTCAATGAATTTAAAGAACACACAAATAAAAATCAAAGAACTAAAATAAGATAGGTATAAACTTCTGACTGAATTCACAAAAGAAACAGAAATATTAAAGAAAACTCAGGCTGAAATGAAGAAGGAAGTGAAAAACTCAGTAAACCAATTTGAAATCACATGAGAAGTCTCACCAATAGAATGAATGAAATGGGCAAAATATGAAAGCCAGAAGAGCCTGGACCAAACTATTCCCAGTTCTAAATGACCATAGATGCCAATCCAGAATATTTCACCTAGCAAAAATGTCCATTATACTTGAAGAAAGAAAAATCTTCCATGACATGAATAGCCTGAATAAATTCATGTCCAGAAAAATCAGCCCTTCAGACAGTACTTGAAGCAATAGAAAGAGCTGAAGAAAGGAATGACCATACCCAAGGGGCAACAGAAAGAAACTAAATGAAGGCATAACTGGGGAACCCAAAGTTAGAACAAAGACACAAAGAGTTTTAAATGATGGGAATCAACACACATCTTTCAATAATAACTTTAAATATCAATGGGCTGAACTCCCCATACAAAAGACACAGGCTAGTTGATAGATCAAGAAGCAAAATCCATCCTTTTGTTGTCTGCAAGAAACCCATCTCGCCTTCAAGGACAGACACTGCCTTAAGGTGAAAGAATGGAAAAAATATTTCAAGCAAATGGCACTAAGCAGGAGTTGCCATTCTAATATTTGACAAAATAGACATCAAACTAAGACTAATCAGAAGAGATAAAGAGAGTCACTTCATTCTCATCAAAAGAACCATTAACTGAGAATATTACAATCATGATCATATATGCACCAAACTCCGGTGCACCCAATTTCATAAAAACTCTACTATGGGACTTTAAGACATCGATTAACGCCCAATTCACTAATAGTAGGGGCTTCACTACCCCACTGTCTCCATTAAACAAATCAACTAGACAGAATAAGCAGAGGAACATCTGAATTAAACGATACCATACATCAATCAAATGAACTTAACAGACATCTACCGAATATTCCACACAAGCACCAAAGAATACACATTCTATTCAGCAACCCGTGGAACTTTCTCCAAAATCGACCACATGCTGGTGTAGAAAACAAACCTCAAACAAAAATAAAAATGAAATAGTTCTATGCATTCTGTCAGATCACAGTGCAATAAAGCTTAAAACAAACACCAGAAGCAGCCTTGGTAAATTCATGAACTATTAGAAACTAAACAACATACTCCTGAATGATGAATGGATCAAAGGAAAAATTAAGAAATCAAAGTATTCCTGGAATTGAAGGACAATACAACCCAACAAAACCTCTGGGACACTTTAAAAGCAGTCCTAAGGGGAAGTTTATAGCTCTAAGCACCAACATTAAAAAATCAGAGTATAAATACATGACTTAACATTGCAAGTCAGGAATCTTGAAACCCAACAACAAATGAAATCCAGACCCATTAGACAAGAAATAACAAAAAGCAGCACAAATCAGTGAAATAGAAACAAAGAAAAAAATACAAAGACTCAATGAATTCAAGAGGTGGTTCTTTGAAAAGATAAACAAGACAGACAGACCCTTCACCCAGTTAACCAAAAGAGCAACTCAAAATCAGGAAATGGAAAGATCAAAGCAAACAGCAAAAAGGTCTAGAACCGTTTAAGGAAATACTTTTAAAACGTATATGCTATTAAATTTGAAAACCTTGAAGAAACGGATGCATATCTAAAATCATGGGAATCACCAAAGCTAAACTAACAAGAGATCAACAGCTTAAACATATCCATAACATATAAAAATATTGAAACAATAAAACAAAACCTCCCAATCTCAGGGCCAGATGGAGTCACTGCAGAATTCTACCGGACATTCAAGAAGATGTATGTCCAATACTACTTAAATTATTCAAAAAGATAGAAACCCAAGTCAGACTGGCTAAGATCAAGAGAACAAATAACACCAAATGCTGGAAAGGACATGGGGGAAGAGGAATGCTCATTCACTGCTGGTGGGATTGTAAAACTCGTGCAACACCCATGGAAAGCAGTGTGGAGAACTCTGAAAAAGCAAAAATGAATATACCATTGACTCAGTTATACCACTCCTTGACATATACCCAAAGGACTCATCCTATTGCAGAGATACTTGTCGATCTATGTTTGTTGCTGCTCTTTTCAGAGTAGCTAAGGGATGGAAGCAACCTAAGTGTCCCTGAACTGATGAGTGGATAGTGAAAATATATACATTTATACAATGGAGTTCTACTCAGTGGTAAAGACGAAATCGTGACATTTGCAGGTAAATGGATGGAACTAGAAACTGTTATGCTAAGTGAAATAACACAAACTCAGAAACACAAATGACGTATGTTCCCTCTCATTTGTGGATCCTAATACCAAATCTTTACATGTGAGTATGTATCCTGATATAACTGCAGGAGACAGGAAAATGGAAAGGAACCAGGGAGGTAAAGGGAAAGAAGGAATCTAAGAGAGAAGAGTAATAGGAACAGGTGTTACTAAGGGAGACATAGATAAAAGAGGAACATTTAAATGGAAGAGAGAGGGGTATACCAGGAACTATGTGCATAAAGGGGAAGAAGGCGCACAAGAGAGGTGGGACCTTAGGAGACTGGTATTATCAAGAGAGAAATGAGGAAATGGAGACACTTTAAATGGGGAAGGCACAGAAGGAACGTTAGACAGGGAGAGAAAGAAAGGAGAGATAAATAATGACTAGCTACTGTAAAACACCAAAGGGAATTATATTAGTCTATCAAGCTGTCTTAGTTTGCGTCAATTGCTGTGACAAACACTCTGAGAAATATCAACTTGGGGAGGAAAGGGTTTATGCATCTCCCAGGTCACAGTTCATCACTTAGGGAGACCAAATACGAACTCAGGACAGGAGTCTGGAGGCAGGAGCTGGAGCACAGACCATGGGAGGAACGCTGCTCACTGGCTTGTTCTCTTGGCCCATGCTCAGCCTGCTTTCTTATACAATACAGAATAACCTACCCAGAGATGGCACTGTCCAACAAGTGGGCTGGGTCCTCCCACTGCACTCATCAAGAAAATACCCCACAGACATGGCCACAGGCCAGTCCAATGGAGAAAATTCCCCAATTAAGGCTCCTTCAACCCAGGTGTGCCAAGTTGACACTAAAGCTATCTAGCACAACTGACCCCTTGTCAACTTGGCACACAAAACACATCACTCTTAAACCACAACCTTTCCATTTCTTGTCCCCAAGATATGGTAGCATTAATATCATAACATAAGATAGTAAAACCTTAAAAGCCCCACATTCCTTTTTAAAAAATCCAAACACTTAAAAGTTCAGTCTCTTTTAAAAGTCTCTTAACTGTGGACTTCTGCAAATTCCAAAACAAGTACTGTCTTATTTCAAAGGGAAGAATCGGGCACACCTAAACAAACCCAAGTCCAGCAAACAGCTCAAAACTGAACATCTGGGATTCACTCACCATCTTCTGGGCTTCATAGGGTTTCAGAAGTTCCACTTCCCTGGCTCTGCCATCCACAGCACCCACAGCTCGTCTCTCAGGCCCAGGCCAGCTCCATCCCACACCTGCTGTCCTTGGTGGTCATCCCATGGTCCTGGCAACTCCAAAACGCTGGGGTTTCTACTGAAAATGAGGCTGCACCTTCACGAATAGACTCTTCTGGCCTTTCAGGGTGCAAAGCCTCAGATTCTCTCCATGATCCCTTCAATCCTGGGGTCTCACTGCAACTTGGTCTGCGCTTTCACCAATGGCCTTTCCTGGCCTCTCAGGGTGCCAAGCCTCAGCTGCTCTCTGTGACCCCTTCATGCTTTCAACACCAGAACCATACACGAGACTCTTACACGTTGCCAAGTCCTGCTTGCAGATTGAGATAGAGGTTCAGGCCCCCTCTGGACCACAGTTTCAGTTTTCTGACCCTGAGGAAATTCTCCCTAGAAGATTTCACCTCAATGATGCTGGTCTCATGTTACTCACAGCTGATATTTTCAGCCCCAGCTAACCAGCATCAATTGTCCCAGTAAAGCAAGGGTTTCATTTTAGGTTCTGGTCTCTTCTTAATCACAGCTGTTTCTTCAGCCCCAGCTGACCAAAACCCATAGATTCTCAATCCAAAATATCATTTAAACAGCCCTGATAGTCTCTGCCTCCCTTTGAAGCTCCACAAGCCACGCCTCCATCATCCACAACTCTTTCAGCATAACTGTTCCAAGCTCCACAGCAACATATTCTAAGCACTCAATGAATTTTCTCTAGCCCAAAGTTCCAGACACTTCCCACAGTCCTCCCCAAAACGCCAAGGTCAGGCATGTCACAGCAATACCCCACGGTCCTGGTACCAATTTCTATCCTGGTTTGCTTTCAATTGCTATGACAAAACACTCTGACAGATACCAACTTGAGGAGGAAAGTGTTTATTTGTCTTACATCTCCGAGGTCACAGTTCATCACTGAGGGAGCCCAAGGTAGGAACTTGAGGCAGGAGCCTGGAGGCAAGAGCTGAAGCACATATCATGGAGGAACACTGCTTACTGGCTTGCTCCCCTGGCCCAGGCTCAGCCTGCTTTCTTACACAATACAGAACACACCCTCCCCAGGGCTGGCACCGCCCACAGTGGACTGGGCCCTCCCACATCACTCAGCAATCAAGAAAATACCCCACAGACATGGCCACAGGCCAATTCAATGGAGGCAATTCCCCAATTAAGGCTCCCTAAACCCAGGTGCGTCAAGTTGACACTAAAGCTATCCAACACACAACCTAATGACAAATTCCACATACAATATCTCTACATGAGCCCATGTGCATAGCTGAAGGCTACATAACAAAAAACAGTGCCAGACAGGAGAAACCTTCCTTTGAGTTGCTGGCCGGGGTGGTCTAAAGACTCCAAAAATTACACAGGCTATTGCCACGGCTCTTGATTGCCTCCCAGAACTTGAAGGTAAGACTTTATTGCTCAAGACAGGACATACTTCAGAGACAAGAATTGGAGCAATGGAGCTGGAATTGGCTTGGAAGCCACTTTCCCTGAAGGCTAGCTCTCATATCTCTGGAGAGCACTATGCAAGCAGCCAAGGGAGAACATCAATCGATGGTCCAACACCAGCTTCGTGACCAAATAACCACATAGATGGCTGGCACAGCATTCAACACTGGTGCAGCAGTGGCACTTTTATCTTGGTGCCAGTCAATGGCTACTCAATTGGTCTTAGAGCCCAGTCAATGGGAGGAACCTCATTTGTGGTACTGTAATCATAACCAAACACACGTGGATGAAGAAATCATAGATCTAAGAGAAATCCCCAAGGCTGTCACATCCCTAGGCTAATATAACTTCTTATTAAATGCTAAATATGTGTTCTTATATTTACAGTCAAGTATCCCTATCACCACTCATCAAGGAAGCTTCTTTTGTACCAGACTGAGACTACTACAGAGTACCACAGCTGATCACACAGACATTGTGAATTGCCCATGCCTAAACAGCACATCTACAATGCAGCCTCTATACTCAAGGCTCAAACAATATATAACAAGGGGTAAAGAAGTCACTAATGAATCTCTCAACTCTCATTGATGAAGGTCCCTCGTGCAACAAAGAGCCAGTAACAGAAAAGGTCACAAACGGCTAAATCATAATGATTAGGAATCTGTAGAGTGTGGGTCCAAGGACATGGTTCATATTAAGTTTCACTCACCCATGGCTTAGGGACCATGGCAGAAGAGGGGACATAAACATTGTAAGAGTCAGTGAGGAGGTACGTGACTATATGGAAATAAAATCCTACAAGCTCCTGAGACACTGCCCATATGAACATACAGTGATGGTGCTGGTATGCTCAAGATCCATGCAAACTCAAGCAGACAAAAACTCAGCATGGCACTGGGGTAGCAGCCCCCAACCTTTGCTTAAGAAATGTTGGCAGCTGATTACTATTGGATGAAGATGAGCTCATCTTCCTAAAGTGAGGGATTCTGGGTAGGCTGACTAGATCTCAGTGGATGAACCTGCACTGAGGTCATTTGGGGACACTAACTTGATACAACAGACCTTAACACAGATGAAAGAATGTATGGATTCCAGTTGGGGGGCCATGGAGAAGTGCCTGTGAGGAAGGGGTTATAAAAATGATTAAGATTAATTGAAATGTTCTGTATGAAATACACAAAGATTCAATTAAAAATTTAAAAATAAAAACCTATAGAAACTGGTAGATAATGTATGTGCTCTGCCATCAGTTGCTAAGTTTGTGGGCAGATTTGTTATACAACAACTATTTGATACAATGCTTTTTTTATCACCAAGCCTAACTTCTTATTTGCTTTTATCTGAACCCCAGTTTATTCTTTGCCTCCTTCAAATTCCCAAGCACTTATTTCACCGACTGTTCCTAATTTATTCCTCTAACAGTAATTATCGGACAAACTACAAAATGACTTATTCTTCTAACCAGCACAAAGCAGCATAGTCTGCCTCATCTAGCTTTCCTTTGCTGTCCAGTATGAAAACTTGTCCTTATCCTTGGCAATTATAGGTAATTATGAAAGCTATTGGGAGTTTTGATAGTCAGTTTTAATTGTCAACTTGTCATCTAGAGTCACCTGGAAGACAGGCCTCTGAGCATAGCTGTGAGCGATTATCTTGATTGTCATAATTGATGTGGAAAGACTCAACTGTGGACAGGACCATACTATGGAGCACAGGATTCTGGACTATAGAAAATGGAGAAAATATACTGAGCATTAGCACACACTCATTAATGGCTGGCTGCCTAACTGTGGGTACTATGTGGTCAGCTCCTGCTACTGCAGCTTCACGACTGTGATAGACTGTAACGTCGAACTGTAACCCCAAATAAGCCTTTTCTGTCTTAAGTTGCTTTTGCCAGGGTGTTGTATCACAGCAACAAGAAAAGAAACTAACATAGGAGGAACATAGGAAAAACTGCTGATTGCTTGAGGTCTAAGGAAGAAGTTTTGTGCTTATAGGTTTCCTGGCCCATCTCAGCTTTTGATAAATTGTAGAAGCAACAGCCAAGGTATGACTTAATGAGGGCTGTTATCATTAACCCTCCTACCATGTCTGCCCTGAGCTATACTCATCTTACCTATTTGATAAGTAGCAAAAGTAATTTAGAGAAACTTTGTCCCTCCAGCTCTGTGCTCACTCCATCCCCTAACCTGTCCATCCACCCTCCTTTTCTGTCAGCTACCTTCAAAATCACCATAACTCCAAATTTCCCTAACTCTGTTACAAACTTTCAAAACTCTAAATCTACCCTGTCTAACTCTGGATCAATAAATGTTGAATGAGGACATAAATCCCTGGGGAAATCCATGCAGCTGTAATAACAACAACCGTGCTATGATTAAAGATTCATAAGGAAGAAAAATCCAATTGCTGCTCTCAAAAAGGGTTCTTGATATACACTAAAACTTTTTTCTTGAGTAGCATAGCAAAGTTGAACTCTATTGCAAGACCAGAAATGCATGTGTGTTCGACATAATCTTGAAGCATCTCTTAGTCTCATGTAGTCATGGGGTACATAATCAAAGTTTTAAAATGCCCTGGTTTGGATTTGCAGCCTTCCCCAGACGCTCATGTGTTGAAGGATTCCTCTACAGTATTCAGAGGTGGGAACTGTGGCAACTAACTGATTAATGAAGATGAGAGCTGTTGATTTGAGTAGTCTACTGACGGTTTCATCAATTACAGAATTATTGGATAGTGATAGAAACTTAGGACATATGTCCTGGTTAAATGGAATAGGTCCTTGAGGGTGAGAATTTTGAGCTATAAACCTGTCCCCAGGGTCCTACTTCCTCTCTATCTACTTCTTGACCACAATGAGGCGTGTGTCTTTGTTTGTTTTCCCACGTGCTCCTACCTTGATGCTCTGTCTTGACCATGGGCTGTAACCTCTAAAATCATGAGCCAAAATAAACCCTTCCTCCTCTAGGTTGATATCACCAGGTATTTTGTCACATCAATAGAAAGCTAGACAACACAGAAGATAATTGCTTTTAGTTGCATATATCAATGTTTATCAACAGGTAGCATACTCCTTCTCATGCTAGAATCCCAACAGATTGTGAATAAAATATTCTAAGAGAAAGAATAAAGCTGAACCTGATTGTCTTCTATTTTTCATGTTGTCATTTTAGATAGCTGTGAAAGCATTGCTACTCAATTTCCTATTCACTATCCCAAGAACATAAATGTTTTTCACATGCTAAACTCAAAAATCCTGAGCACTCAACTGAGTTGAAAAATATGATTGAATAACTGATTTCTTATCATTTTTGAATGCAGTAATTAAATATTTGATCCCTACTCTTATACTACCAAAATACATTGGACACGCTGAAAAACAGTTACTGCAGAAGGCTCAGAGGAGATTTGGGCAGGGCCAACTTATGTAAGTATCTTAGGAGGATTGTACATGGTACTGCTGGGCTTCAAATCTGGTAACTCTAATCTTAAAACTGACAGTCAAAACTGTCCTTGACCACAACTGCTCTGGCTTATGGAGTTTATACACATAGAGCTTCCTTTATGCAGCAGCACCATGAAGAATGCAGAACAGTGTGTACTGAGAGGCAAACACTGGGCTGTGCACTCACATTTGTTTCCTGTTGGCCTCAGGTATGCCAGGTACAGAATCCACAAAGAGGACCAACAAAGTTTGGTGACAGAGAAGTGGCAGTCCATTGCAAAGAAGGAATGGAAGCAGAGGTAGGGTTCCGAGCAAGCAAGCGAGCGAGCGAGAGAGATTGAGATTTCAAAGGACAGAATAGAGCTGGAAATATGGCTCAGTAGGTAAGAGCTCTTGCTGCACATGAAGACCTGATATCAAATTCCAAGCACCCACATAAAAGTCTGAGAATGGACACATATGTTTAGAACCCCCAAACTGTAAGGAGATGGAACAAAGACATCTCTAGGGCTGGCTGGTCACCAGCCTTGATCCAGGATCAGCAATAATTCCTGTCTCAAGGGAGTAAGATAGAATGTAATAGAGAAAGACACTCAGTATACTCCTCTGTCATCCATGCATGTGCATAAATCTGTACAACCACAATGTGTGCATATTCTACATAGGTACATATACACATGCAAACACAGGTATACACAAAAATAAACATTGCTTTTAAGGATTGAAAGACAGGGTTTGGCCTGCCTTCTGCACGTCCTTTAAAACTGCACACGACCTTAAGGTAAAGTTGCTTTTCTTCCACATAGAGTCTTTCACAGTAAACAATATCATCTGCACAGTTAGGTAACTTCCTTGACTCCGGTGTCCTACGCCGGATACAGAACACTTCAACACACTCTTTGATCTCCAACTAAAGTAACACCCATGTCATGCATCTTTCCCCAATAATTCACTAGCTTATGAATCTCACTGATATCTCTCAGCTACATGTATCCATCCCAGGTCTCTCTCAGAGCTTGAGGGCTGTGAACACGCCTGTGTCAAGAGCATTCCCCTGTGAAACATAATGGATCCAGAAAGAAATAGAAAATACAAATGTTAAAAGGGTACCACCATGTACAGAGAGGTTTCATGTTGACTTCCTACTTTTCTCCACCCCTCATCAACATACTTAACAAATTTATATAATCCATCCATTCATCTCCTGGCAGTGTTTCAGGTACCAGCCAAATCCTGTTTTCACTACGAGCCCAGCCTTCTACTCAGAGTCTCAAATTTAACTGTAGGTACTCGATAATCAATGTTTCAGCCAAGCCTAGTGACACAGCCCTGCAATCCCAAGAAGTCAGTAGGCTGAAGCAGAAGTAGTGCAGGCCAAGGCCAGCATGGCCTACAGAGTGAGTTCAAGACCAGCCGAGGCAATTTAGACAGGCCTTTTCTCAAAATAATAGTATAAAAAGGGTGCCGTGTATATAGATCAGTAGTGGAGTTTTTGCCAAGCATACATGAGGCTCTGGGTTTGATGTTCAGAATCACAATAAATAATCAAATAAACAAGAATCTACATATATGCAAGGTCAAAACGCAGAGAATATATGACCATATGGAGCTCAGCCCCAATTGACACATCTACAATACCATTCCTACACAAGAGGCTCAGGGAATGCTGCAGAAGAGAGGGGGCAGAAATATTTTAAGAGACAGAGGACCAGGACACCTGCTGCTAGATAGTGTCTTCTAGATATGACGGAGAAACAGCACCCATGAAATCTCAACAATAAGACACCAGTTGACAGGCTAACATGGACAGAGGACATTTCACAAGTTCCACCTTTGAATGAAGAGCTATAGGCAACCAATGACTGCTGAGGAAAAGAGAACTAGTTTTTCTCAGGGACAAGTTCCCTATTAGGTTATCCGATCCCAACTCAGGCTTAAACACATATGCATACACACACTGCTAAATGAACCCAACAAGTTCTATACATATCATATATTATATATGCAACAATAATGATTGATGTACACTCAACAATAATATCCAAGAACAGGTAACAAATTTAAGAGAGAGTGGGGGTGTGGGAAGAGTTGGAAGGTGTAGAAATGATGCAAATGTTGCACTAATGTATGAAATCCGCAAAGACTAAAAACAAATTTTTGATTTGGGGCTTGTTAGCCTGAGCCTTTAACAGCCAAGCTAGCCCTCCATTCCCCAAAATGTAAATTGTTATAAAAGAATCCACTCTTATAATAGTGCTCTACCGAAAAACATCAATTTGTACTGGAGAGATAGCTCTGTCAATAAAGTGCTTACCTTACAAGCATGAGGATCTTGATCCAGTCCCCAGAAATTGTGTAAAAGTCTGTGGGCATGGTGGCACACACTTCTAATCCCAGCATTAAAGAGGTGGGAATAAGAGGATTCCTGGGGCTCTGCAGCCAGCTAGGCTAACCTTATAGGTGAGTTCTAGGCAAGTCAGAAACCCTGCCTTAAAAGAGATGGACAATACGTGAAGAATAACACCCAAGGTTATCCCCTCAGTGCCACATGCACGTGTTCACACACATGAACATGCACACACACATGCACATGTTAACTTGATCATTCAGTTTCCCAACTCAAAATATTTTGTATCTTTCTGAACTACCTGAAATTGTCTCAAGGCACCAGGCTTCTTCGAGCATGCCTATAAGTTATTCATGTGCCTTGACATTCCCCAATGGCATTTCTAGCTACTTCTTCATGCTTCAGACCCCACCCAGACTCACCACCTCCTGAAAGCTCTTTGACACCCCCAGACTAGATTAGCTTTCTTCTGCCTCTCTTTGTTCTATTTTGGTTGCCTGTTCAGTTCTCTGACTTATTCATCAGCTGCAGACCCCTTGGGACAAGGATTGAGTCTTCTTATCTTTTAGATACTTAAGCATTTCCTTCCTCCTATAGGCACTCAATAAATATTAATTGAAGACATGGTTATAGTTTTGCCCAAGCACATCAAAACCAAATGAAAGTGTTGTTTCTCCTATTTCAACCTGTCCCTGGGGTTGCCTTTCACATAATTACATATTGTTATATGGTTTTGAGTTCCCACTCCACCAAAACACATTGCATCTTTTTTAGCTTCTATCATAGATCTGTCCTTGAACTCTTTCCTGGTGTGTCTTTTAGAAACTAAAATACCTAAACTATTTATCAGGATTTTTTGCCCTTTTTAATCTCACTGACTTCTTTCTACAAGATGTAACCTCGGAGCAGACCACAAAGTCATTCCAAAATATATTGGTTATTTCTCACTGACAAAAATAAAATTAACAGTAGCTCAGACTGATCATATTTTCTCAAAATTTAACACTACAGGCAAATTCACTGTAACCACCTGGACATGGATTTCATTATTATTATCATTTACATAGAATAAAATATTACATAGGGGAAGCAGTCCTATATTGTATGTGCATGTGGATGATGAGTGTGTATGATGTATGTATGTATAAGTGCAGGTGTGCACATCCTATACAGTGTCTACAGGTCAGAGGACAACCTCGGGTGTTGGTCCTTATCTTCCACTGTGTTTGCCATTGTATAAACAGGTATAGGTGGCTCACAAGTTTGCAGAGATTGTCCTGCCTCCTCCTCCCATCTTGCTATAGAAACACTGGAATTACAGACATGTGCTACTGTGCTGACCTTTGCATGGCTTCTGAGGATTTGAACTCAGATCCTCATGCTTATGCAGCAAGTATTTGCACCATCTCCCAACCTCGTTCTAATATTATGCACATAAAAAGGAAAATGAATGTAATTTGTTCAACCCAGCATAATGAATAACTAGAGATTTGATCAGAAATCAAATGCCAACTGCAGAGGTGGGAATGAAACACTAATTTCAGTCTTTATGCATTTACAGAAATAATGTATGAACCCCTTCAAACTAAATGTCTTAGAATAGCAGTTTATTATTCTGATTTTTCTTGCCTTGATAAATGCTAAAGCTTGAATGACCTTTTTGCTGTAATCCATATTAGAGTTTTAACCACTATATACTTGTTTCCCTCTGTAGAAGAAATTACATGCCTATGACCTCAAGTAAGACTGGAGCCATAGCTCCATGGTAGAGCACTTGTGTGGCACACGCAGGGCCCTGAGTTCATCCCCCAGCACTGAAAAAATAAACATACTTCAGGTAGGTTTCTATGAGACACTCTAATAAAGAGAAAGATAAAGCTTGAACAGCGAGGAGCTATTTGCTCACAGGTTAAGAAGTCAGGAGGCAGACAACAGAAGTAAACCTCCCCCTGATGCCATCAAGGATGGATGCTCTCTCTTTAGTGGAACATCCTCCTTCCCAAGCATGCTTTTTGCCTATCGTGGCTGCAACTTTATGGCATCTATAGTTGATTCCCATGAAGCATCCATGCCTATGAAAGGAGGAAAGAGGAAAAACGATAGGGAATCTGGTCTAGTTTTTATTAATCTACTTCCATTTTTTATGTTTGGCATGTATTAGTTGCACAAAACAATGGGGCTTACTGTGAGATTCTCATATCTGCATTTTAATACACTGTTCAATCTTATGCCTCATTCCCCTCTCTTATCTCCCAATACCTGCTGATTCCTGCCTTTTATCCTAGCAGTTCCCTTTCATTTCATGTCTTTGCTGGGGTTTCATATAGAGGAAACATGTGGTACTTGTCTTCTGAGTCTGGCTTAGTTGGTTTTCCATGATTTCCAGGTTCATCTGTTTTCCTCATGTAGTTCCATTCTTCTTTATGGCTGAATGAAACTCCACGGTACATATACGCCATGTTTTCTTTATCCATTCAGATGATGATAGGCAACTAGGCTGCTTGTATAACTTGGTTATTGAGAATAGTGCCTCGGTTATCGTGGATGAGAAGGTGTCTCTGTAGCACTTCGTGACCAGGAGTGACTCTCAGTTCTGTCATCCACAGACCACACTGCAGCCCTGTCATACTTCCAATCTCCCTGACTTCAGACAGGATCCAAAGCCTCCGCACAGTGCACCTGGTTCTGTCAGACTGACCAGAAAGTCTCTCTTTTGATTAACTCAAAGTGAATCAATCAACCTTCGGAAGGACATCCCATTATATCCAAAGGTTGTGTGCACACTAAAGGCTAGAAATTACATTGACTTTGTGTGGCACTGGTTGGGAATCTCTGGGATCATTTATAATCTTGTACCACAAATTCCATTTTCTTCTTTTTAAATATGTTTTTATTAATCCTTTGATAATTAAATACATGCATACTATATATTCGATCATATTCGTTCCCCACTATTCCCAGAACCACCTCCCACCAGCTCCCAATTTAATGTCCTCTTCTTAATAACACACTGAGTCCAATATGTGCTGCCCATATACTCATGGATGTAGGATCATCCACTGGGGGCATGGTCTACCTAATATGGAGCACATTCTTAGGGAAAAAAAACCTGTTTCTCTCTTTGCCAGAAGCCATCAATTGCCAACAGTTCCTTGGACAGGGATGGGTTTCTTACATGCCTCACCTCGACCATGTTTGAAGGTTGACTGCCTTGATCTCATGAAAGTTTTGTGAAGACAACTGCAGCTGCTGTGAGTTCATCAAAGCAGAAGTCCTGTCATGTCTGGAAGACACTGTTTCATTCCAGTTGTCCCAACTTCTGGCTCTTACACTCTTTCTGCCCCATGCATAATGGTCTCTGAGCCCAAGTAGATAGGTTGCCAAATAAAAACCCCAGAGCCAAGTGTGGGATAACTCTTTTGGAATTGGTGATTAGGGGTGTTCCAGAGACCCCCAAAATAAGACACACTATCACCACTGCTCTTGGTTTCCCACCAGAAATTGATGGTAAGACCCTACTGCTGTTGACACCACACACTTAGTCACAGAACATGGATAAATCAAGATGGTATTAGCCAGGAAGCTTCCTCTCTGCTGGCTAACTTTCATAGGACCAGAAGGCGCCACACAGGCTGCTGGGGGGAGAAAGGTCATCAGTAGTCCTATCCATCTGTGAACCCTGTGAGCTATAATAATGACCAATGTGATAAGATATGTCCACAGGCAAAATAGTGGCACAAATGTTATGGGGTAATCAACTTCATTCTAATAGATTTAAGAACTGTACAACAGAAGAAACATATGTGAAGTAGTGGACAAGAATTCATGGTTGGGGAGTTTATAGGCCCCAGGGGTGAATCTACTATGAGTATTTTGCTAATGGACATAGTATCAAACTGTCCTCTAAATTCCTACCTCTATTCCCATAGATTACTGCAGCTCTCAGACGTCATCAAAGAAGTTTCTTTGTGCAATGAGCTCTATTAACACAGAAATTCATAAGTGACAAAAAGTGCAGAGAGTGTCTGTGCTTGTTGAGCCATAAATAGGACATCTCTATTGATTTTCTTCTTTAAGCACAATATCCAATTGGGAAACAGAGAAGTCTAGTTGAAGTCCTTCAGTTTCTTCAGCAGACACAAGACATGCATTGCAGGTCACTTTTGGCAATGCTACAAGGATGGACAGGAGTCAGAAGAAAGGTGAAGCTGTTGGGGGTGGGGAAAGCCTTGGTGAAGTCTGAGCAGGCCTTCATAACGGTGCTACATGGAAAAGGCAATCCTGATGGATCGTCGGTTGTTCTATCAAAATAGAAATAAGTAGGAAAAGAAAGGGAAGAATAAAGAAACTCAGGGAAGGAGGGAGGGAAAAGGAGGGTGGAAGGAACGGAAAGCAAAAAAGAAAGGAAGGAAGGAAAAGAAAATAGTTTTCTTACTAGAAAAACAAAGTCAGGGTCTCTTAAAAACAAAGTCATGGTCCCTTGCTTTCACGGTAGCTACCACTAATGAGTCCCCATTTTAAAGGAAGGTGCGGAATACCTAGGAGGAGGAGTTTGTCGGTTGAGAAGGGTAGCTTAGAGAGATAAAAAGGGAGAAGGAAAGGGAAGAGAGAGAAGGAGAAAGAGGAGAATGGAGGAAAGGAAGGGGAGGAGCACATTAGTCCACCTTCATCCCAGCGGGTGTACCTGCATCCTGCTGGTACGTGTGTCATAGTCTTCCTGGGTAACAATTCCCCAGAAGGTTTAGCAAGCTTTAATACAGAGACTTCAGAGGCTGTTTGCATTTCTCAAGGCAGCGTTTGTGATGTACTTTAGGTTGCCAGTCAGCATTTTCACATGATCTTTTCAAAAGAGCTTTGATTTTGTTTCAAGAACAGAATGCTAACATTCTACGTAAGCTGACCACGTATGAGCAAGGTGCCCATGTCACTTGTGTTTCTGGCAGTAACTACTACAACTCTCCTTGTAATTCCCCATAGAAAATAAGCCCTTTGGTTCATGTGGACAGATTATCCCCCACATCAGTCCTGTTATGAAGGGTGGGTATGGAGGGGATCCGACATGTTGCTCTTGGTTCCCATCTACTTCAGTGCAACTGCTCTGTAGCTAAGCCTCTAACGCGACTGGAAAACTGAAGCCAAAGGAAAAATTGTCAAACAGTGTGACACAGGCTCAGTCAGCAAGGAAAACACAGCATGGTGGCCTTTAAGAAGCACTTGGCATTGTCACTATGATCTTGATCTCCATAAAAAGAAAGGGTGACAGCCCCACTGTGAGTGAAGACAGGGCTCACTAATGAGTTCCAATTTTAAAGGACGGTGCGGAATACCTAGGAGGAGGAGTTGGTCAGTCGACAAGGGTAGCTCCACAAAGAGCTGAAGCTGGCAAGGTGCCCCCGTCAGCCTAGAGCACTTTTATGTTTGGAAAGCGAGAGGAGAGGACGGGAAGGAGGAGACAGAAGAAGGAGGAGGAGAACGGGGAAGGAAGAAGGAGAGGAAGGAGTACGGAGGAAGAGAACAGATGAGGAAGGAAAAGAACGAGGAAGAGGAATGAGAAAGTAGAAGGAAGGAGGAGGAGGAAGAGGGAGGAGGAAGAAGGAGGAGAAGGAGGAGGGAGGGGGAGGGAGAGGAGGGAGGAGGAGGGAAGGAAGAGATAGAGGAGGGAAAGAAGACGAGGGAGAGAAGGGAGATGAGGAGAAAGAATAAGAAGAAAAAGAAGGAGAAAGGAAGGAGGAGGAGGAGGAGAAAGAATGAACAGGAAGAAGGGAAAGAGCAGGAAGTGGAGAAGGAAGAAGACAAAGAAATAGTAGCTCTTACCTTGTGGGTAGACAGAAAAATACTGAAAGAATGGGAAGGAAGTGTTTAGTGTTGGGGGAAGTGTCCTTAGGGTGACAGCAGCTGAGTATCTAACAGTAGCCAGTGGTTTTCCAGACAATCTCACAGGCCCTAGGTTTCAAACAGGAAAAACTACATCACTATAGTTTGGATGATGCTATTTAATGTGCAGTGTCTGCATTTTAAAAGTGAAACTGTGACACGTAGTGCCCACAAGATTCCTGGAGTGCAGAATTTACTTCATTGCTGTTGTGCCAAAAGGGAAGTCAGACCTGAAGAGCTCTCCCTGTGTCTTCCAAGTTCCCTTACTCACAAGCCATTCTTGGGAGCTGCAGAGACTAAAGTTCATAGAACCAGTCCTTTACAGCCTGTCTGCACATGCCTACACAGAAGTATCAAACTCAGGGTCAGCTTGGCCACTGAAGTTCTCAGGGTAAGACTTGGTTCATTGCGAGGGGCTTCTCATGGCCTCAACTGTAAAATCAGGGACTTTCCCGGTGTCCGTGGCACCTTGACATGTTTGTGGTTCACTTATGAGTCATGCTACTTCCAAAGCGGGTCCCCAAGACCTACTGCCCCAGTATGGCTTGTATATGGGCTGGTCCTAAAAATTCTCTGGTTTTCATTGAGGTGTGGATCTCCCTATGCAGCCCAGGCTATCCTCAAACTCACAAACTTCCCACCTCATTCTTCTAAGTGCTGGGATCACAAGTGTGTGCCACCACACTTATTCAAAGTTCACTTTTAGTCAATGGAAAATGGCATGAATGCTCAGCTATCACTTCTAAGAGCACACTGTGAGTCTTTGATGAATCTATGGATATGAAAGGTACGTTGATGCTTGTCTAAGGTTGTATAGGGAAAAGGAGTGACTGGGACTCGAGGGCTGCTTGACAGCTAAAGATATTGTGTTTCTTTGATGATAACAAAATGTTTTGAAATTACTGTAATGATGGTTGTATGATTCTGCACACACACTGATAACCACTGGAAGGTAATGACTAAATGGGTGAACTGTATGATAAGAAAATTGTATTTCAGAAAATCTTTAACCAAAGAAACTGTGATCTTTCTCCTCTGTCTCTCCTCCATTTCTCTCTCCATCTCTTTCTCCTCCATCTCTTTTCCATCTCTCTCTCCCTTCTCATTTGGTTACTCTGAAGACGAAAGCTCTGCCATATAGAGAGTCCCAGTGCCGAGGAAGAGAGAGGATGCCTTTTGGACAAGAACTGGCCAATAGCTCAGGACAATCAGCCTGCCAGAGAGTGGCTTTTGCTAGCACCCGAGTAGAGAAATTTGGAAACAAATCTTTCCACAGTCAAGTCAGATGACAATAGTTTTGTCTAACATCTTCATTATCACAGAGTCGATCGGAGGTCCCAGCATCCTTGGATGGCTGATATACACAAACCTAAGCTAAAATTCCTGAATGGGGAATATTTGTTACTCACAGATTGATTCTAAGGGAGTGATTTGTGTTTGTTTGTTTCTTTGTTTTTCAGACAATTTCTGATGCCCGTCTTTGACTCTCTCCACCTCTTCACGCTGACTGCCCCCTTCCCTCTCTTCATTATGTATTTTCTTTTAGCTGTATTTTTTGATATATGTAGTGACATTTTTTGCTTTATCTTATTTTAATTTTGTATTGAATAGCTGTGTATTTCATACAGAACATTTCAGTCAATCTTAATTATCTTTAGACCCCACCCCTTCCCCACCGGAACTCCCCATAGCCCCCCAACTGGAATCCATACAATCTTTCATCTCTATTTGGGTCTTTCATCTGTGTCAAGTTAGTGTTCCTAAATGCTCCTCAGTGCAGGTTCATCCACTGAGGTTTAATCAGTCTATCTGGAGTCCCTTGGAACTCTTACATTTTTGAAAATGTAGCTCACCTTCCAGGCCCACTCCTTTCATGTCAGAGTCAATTTTTCTTGACGTGGAATTTTTTCCATGTATACTTTGGAAATATTTCATGCTACTGTTTATGTGTAATTCCTTGACTACAAAGATTCCTTTTTAATATTTTATGTGCATGTGTGTATTGCCTACATACATGTAAGTGCACCCATTTTATGCAGTGCCTGAAGAAGACAGAAGAGGGCACTGGATGCCCTTGAACTGGAGTTATGGATGGTTGTTAGCCACCATGTGGGTGCTGGAATTCAAACCCGGGTCTTCTGCAAAAACAGTCAGTGCTTTTAACCATTAAGCCATCTCTCTAGCCCCATAAAAAATTTCTTTCAAATCGCCTTTCAGAACAGAAAATTTTCCTTTTCTCTCAATACTTTATTTCTAAATAAATGTTTACAAATACATATCCCATTTTTCTGTGAGTGCATGTGCTCACACATATGTGCAGGCAGAGGACAAAGGAGAACATAAGGCATCCTGCTCTATCATTCCTTTCAGACAGATTCTCTCACTGAAATGAGTTAGGCTGGCAGTCAGCAAGCCCCAGCCATTCTCCTTGTCTCCACCTCACCAACCTGACCCCCTCCTGTGCTATGGTTACAGGCTCATATATAACCACGCCCAGATTTTTTGCATAGATTCTGGGATTTGAACTCAGGTCCTCGTGCTTGTGCTGCAAATACTCTTATCTGCCCTTCCACATCACTTTGATTCCACTTGTACTTGTCCTTTTTGTTGTACTTTTTTTATTCGTAACTAGGGGATTTCCACATTACACACCCGACTGTAGTTTTTCACGGATTTAACTCATCTAAGTGGTACTTATCTCAAATTTCAGTTGTCTAGTGTGCACACTGTTTATTCCCTGTCCTTCACTGTTCGTGTGTGTGCTTTGGCTCCCCTAAATATCATTGTTCATTCAGACCCTGTAGCTACTTTATCAGCCCCGTTCTGGGTCATAAACTATGCTTTGCTCGGTGGCTTTAAATCATCTTCTATAGATTTACTGTGTTCTTTGGTTGTAGAAAATTATGTCTGTTTTTAAATTTCTGAACCTATTACCAGATATTTGGAAGCCATGAGAAATTGAGTTCACTTTTTGGAGGTTTTAGCCCACCATGAACTTCATTTCCTATTTTCTCCTTTATCATCCTTAGATGAGATGAAATTTATGTGAAAATGTTTTCATATATGAATAAACACTAGCACAGTAGAAAAAGGAATAGTCACAGAACCCATTAAGAAGCTAGTAAGACAGAGTGGGGATGTGGCTCAGTGGTTTAGAGTGTACTCACATCAAACTGCTCACAGCTGCCTGTCACTCCATCTCCAGGCGTTACAAACACCCTATTCTGGCTTCTGTGAACACTTGCACGTATCCATACGCAGACCTACACAAGTCACAAATATAAATAATTGAAAAATAAAATAAATCTTTTTTTAAAAAGGAGTTACCAACAAAGAGGAAGCATTCAAGGACTATGTTGTTTTTTCAACATATATTTTTATTAAATTCTTGTGCATTTCAAACAATTACACTTTAATCATATTTAGACCCCCCTCCTCCATCTCTACCTCCCCATTGCTCCCCCACCAGATTTCATTTTGTCATATATGTCAAGGCCTATCAAGTCAGGTTTTTGTCCCCAGCTGTCCCTTGGTGTGAGTCTATCCACTGGAGCCTGGTCAACCTAGGCTCATCATTCCCTTACCCAACATTGGTCAGTTGCCAATAATTCTTCCACTAATATTTCCAGTCTGGCCAAGGTCACTACTAACTACTTGTGGACTTTTCCACTTGCTATTCAAGGGATACTGTTGGAACTTCACTCTCAAGTGTCTGCTTATTCAAGTGCATTTAAACTCAGAAACATCTGAACAGAACTGATGTGGCTCTGAGCTAGAGTAGACTTTGAGAAAGCGATGAATCAAATATAAGAAGGCATAATGTCAACGATGATTATATTAATTTATTTTCCATAGCTGATGTTCACAATGGCTCTTCAGCTGATAAAATCATTGATCTTCTACAGTGTCATGTGCATAAATTCAATTTACATTCAGATACTTAAATAGAAAGTAACTAGGTATTGATGACAAACTCATCCACACCCAGAAAAGATGATTGGTAGTTTTTATTAGGAATTCACTTGGTATTTTGCAGATCTCAAACCCAGAGATGGCCTATTGAAAAATTCAGAATCAGTGCCCCCCCACCCACACACACATGACTGCAAGCATATCTGTCTCCTTCTGGGTCAGCTCATATGTCACCTTCTAAGTGATTTTAAGTCTGAGTACCATGTAGATGGAGATTAGGGACCAGCCACCAAAAAACTTTACTTTCTTTTTCTTAATGTATGTATGTGTGTGTGTGTGTGTGTGTGTGTGTGTGTGTGCACGCACGTGCTGTGTGAATATGATGCACATGTTTCTTTGGATGCACATACATCCCTGATATTCTTATTCTAGTACCGCATTGCCAGAAGCAAATAGACAATATCTGCTCACAGAAGCTGTTCTAAGTTTGTTTTTAGTTACTGTGATAAACACCATGACCAAATGCAACTTCGTGAGGAGAGGGTTTCCTTCATCTTACAAGTTACAGTTCATCAGTGAGAGAAACCAAGGCAAGAGTTCAAGCAGGAGTAGAGGCAGAAACCATGGAGAAACATTGTTTACTGTTCTTGCTCTCAGGTTCACATTGAGCTACCTTTCTTTTTATTTATTTTATTTTATTTTATGCATATGAGTATTTTATCTGCATATATGTAAGTGCACCCATGCAGGCAATGCCCGTGTAGACCAGAAGAAAACATTAGACCATCCAGAACTGTAATTTCAGAACAGGATTTACAGGTGGTTGTAGGTAGGTGCTGGGAACTGAACCCAGGTCCTCTGCAATAGCAGCCAGTGTTCTTAACCACTGAGTCCTCTCAGCAACTCAGCTACATTTCTTATGCAGTCCAGGTCCACTTGCCTAATGATGATACTGCTCATAGTGGGCTGGATCCTCCTACATCAATTAGCAATCAAGAAAATGCCAGACAGAAGTGGCCATAGGCAAATCTGATGGAGGAAATTCCTCAGTTGAGGTACCTTCTTCCCAGTTGTGTCAAGTTGGCAATAAAACTTCCCATACAAAATCTACCAACACTTTAGACTTGGGTGTTAAGTAGTGAGAGCCCAATACCATAGGCTCTCATGCTTAATCTCCTGAGGTTGCCTGGGAAAATGTTTGCAAAAGTAGAGAGTGGGGCAAGTAAATCCTCAATCCTAGCTCATACTACTAATCCCAGCATTAGTGAAAAGCATTTTCTAGTAGAAATCACTTTGGTACTCAGCACAGATTATCTGCAGACAAACTGCACCTCAAGAGCATACCTGTGTGTGAATACCTACATATACTAACAAAGGTGAAGCTGAGCACCCATGTATAGATATACACATTAAGCATTCAAAGTGTAGAGGACTTATACATAAACTAGCTTTTGTTTTTGCTTTTGTTTTTGTTTTTGTTTTTGAGACAAGACTTCACTATGTAACCCCAGCTGGCCTGGAGCTCACTATGTAGATCATCCCAGGATGGCATCCATCTCACAGCAATCTGTCTGCCTCTGCCTCCCAAGAGGCAGATTAAAGGTGTGTGTCACCACATCCATCTATAAATTAGCTATTTATTGAACTTACTATATCAATCTAAAAATGTATTGAGTTCTATGAAAAATATTTCTATAAAGCATACTATTTCATGACCCAAAACTAAAACTGTGTATTGTTTACTATACTAGTAGTTAAGGTAAAGGCACAGAGACAGGGAGAGGGAGAGGAGAGAACTTTGTCAAAAGTCTCTATGATAAAGATATGGTAGCTCATTCACTTTAAAGAAGAGCCACCCAGAACCTGCCAAAATCTATAGTTCATCCATATAACAAACCAGCCTTGAAGGCAGAGATGTCATTCAAAAAGAAATGAGGCCATCTAAAAGAAAAACAAAACATCTTGCACAGATAATTGAAATGAATGTGCTTCTACTCCCAAAAGTTAAACTAACACTGATCATGATAAGAGATAAATTTTCATTAGCTTCAGAACCCAGAAAGCACGAGGGGACCCATTCACCAAAGGAACTTACAGTGCAATGATGACACAAGGAGATTTATGATGAGGGAAAAGCAGATCCACTTCTTCTGTCATGAGAATACCCATGAGGCAAGTTCTTTTTAAGTTAAGTAGAAACTTATGTTCATTAGCTAAAACGTCCATTTGGCACCAAATTGGCAAAGTACAAGAGGAAATTGGCATTTATTTATGTCCTATCTCTCTTCCCAAGGGGCATGAAAGATGCAATGGAAGCTATTAGGGAGAAACCTACTTTTTTCCACTACTATGGTGTAGTCATCCCCACACACATTAAAATAGCTGCAGAACAAGCTGGTAAAGCAAAAGAGGGTCCTGCCAAGTTGGTGGACAGAGCTAACACAGAAAGCCTCCCCTGCTGCACAGACAATGCAGGGTTGAATATTACTGTGTGTATTACAGCCAGGAACAAAGAGGCTTCTTTGTTAACTTTGAATAGGATCTCAGTTAACCTTAGAAAAAAGGGAGACTTGAGATGCCCCTTGGTTGTCCATTTCTCTGCAACGTTTTCCACCTACACCACTAAATTTTCCACTGAAAAGCAAGTTTTCTGATTTACCTAAACTATCTCTGGCTTTGGCCAGCAAGTAACAAATTTGGCTCTGGTTTGCTTAAATGCCCCACATTGATTTAATATAATGAATGTGGCTTATGGTATTTTAATATACAATAGTTCGTTTCTTTTTTACCTTCTTTCACTTTATCTTGATTTTTGCAAGTTTCATACAATACATTTTGATCATATTTAGTCTCCCTCAACTACCTGCACCAAAACCTTACTGCCTCTCACTCAGTTTCATATGCTCTGTGAGGTATAAACATATACTTTTTTCAAGGCTTATCAAATCAAATTTGTGTCCCTTTCAGCATGGGTCCACCTGATAGAGTCTGGTTAACCTACAGTGTCACACCTTTAAAGAAGACTAACTCTCCCTCTCCCAGAATCCATGGGATGTCAATAGTTTCTCAAGTAGGGTTGCAGATTCTTACCCACTTCCCCAAGTCTGTGCTGGGATTTTTTGCTTTCTGGACTTATGTGGAACTTGTGCATGCTGTCACCATTGCTCTGAATTCATATGAGTAACTGATCAGCTGTCTGGAAAACTGTTTCCTTGTGCTCATACACCATCTCCGGTTCTTGCAATCCTCCTGCCTTCTTTTCTACAACGATCCCTGATCCTTGGGAGGCAGAAGTTTGGTACAGATGTCTTGTTTGGGGATAAGCAATCTGTAGTCTCTAATTTTCTGTGTGTTGGCCAGCTGTGGTTCTCTGTGTTAATCACCATCTCCTGCATAAGGAAGCTTCTCTTCTGAGAGTGGAGAGATGCATTAGTCTATGTCTATAACAGTAAGTCATTAAGAGTCAATTTAATACTGTATCTACTTAGCAGAATAATAGTAGTTGGCTCTCCCATATGGCTTGTGACCTGTCTAACCTCAGGTCCCCAGGCTGCTAAAGCAATAAGACAAATGAAGGAGATAAAGAGGATACAAATTGAAAGGAAGAAATCAAAATATCCTTATTTGCAGACAAAAAAGCAAAGGACTTGTATAATAAGAACTTTAAGACACTGAAGAAAGAAATTGAAGAAGATACTTGAAGATGGAAAACTTCCCACGCTTCTGAATTGATAAGATCACCATTGTAAAAATGGCCATTCTACCAAAAGCAATCTGCAGATTCAATTCAATCCCCATCAAAATTCCAATGCAATTCTTCAAAAAATAATCTTCAATTTCATAAGGAGGCACAAAAAAACCCAAATAGTCAAAACAATTCTGAACAATGAAAAAACTCCTAGAGGTATCACCATCCTTGATTTTAAGTAAACTACTATAGTAATAAAAACAACATGGTACTGCCATAAACACAGGCACATTTATCAATGGAATAAAATTGGGGAGCTGTCTTTAAATCCACACACCTAGGGTATCTGATTCTTGAAAAACAGGCTCAAGATATACATTAGAGAAAAGATATCTTCAATAGATGATGCTTGTCAAACTGGTTAAAAAAATGTAGAAGAATGAACCCAGATTCATATCTCTCACCCTGTACAAAACTCAATTCCAAATGAATCAAGGACCTCAACATAAGACCTGATATCCAGAATTTGAGAGAGGAGAAATTATGGAATACATTGACTGCAACTGTTAGGTACAGAAAAGGACTTCCTGAATAGGACTCTAATCCCTAATTACACAGTCATTGAGACTAACAATTAACAAATGGAACCATGTGAAACTAAAGTTTCTATACAACAAAAGACATTATCATTCATGTGAAGGGGCAATCTACAGAGCAGGAAAAATCATTAACTATGCATCTGACAGAGGGTTAATATCTAGAATGCACAAAGATTTCAAAAAAAAACTACACATCAAGAAAACAACTGACCCAATTTTAAAAATGGAGCATGCAACTAAATGGAGCTCTCAAAAGATGAAATCCAAATGGGTGACAAACACTGAAAAAATGTTCAACAGTCTTAGTCATCAGGGAAATGCAATTTGAAACTCCTTTGAGATTTCATCTCACTCCAGTCAGAATGGCTGATCCAAAAAACAAATCAGGACAAATGCTGGTGTACATAGAGTGGAGAAAGGGAAATTCTCACTCACTGCTGATGATAGTACAAACTGGTACAGCCACTATGGAAATCAGTGTGTGTGCTCTTCAAAAAGCTAGAAATAGCTCTACCACAAGATCCAGCTGTACCACTGTTGGGCATATGCCTAAAGGACTGTATATCCTTCTGTAGAGACACTTGCTTATCCAAGTTCATTGTTGCTCTATTAATAGTAGCCAGGAAATGTAAAAAATCTAGATATCCACTTATGAATGAATAGATAAGGAAAATGTGGTATATAAGCAAATTTATGAAATTTTCAGGTAAATGGGTTGAAGTGGAAACAATTATCCTGAGAAAAATAATCCAAACCCAGAAAAATAAACACTCACGTTTTCCTTCAGGTGTGCATGTTAGCTTTCAACCTATAGATATGCATGTTTCACTTAAAATACCCACAGAGTGAAGGGAGATATTTCAGAGGAAGTACGATGGAATACAGTGATATAAAATGAGCAGGTAACAATGGAATAGGCAAAATTAAATGCAGTGGTGAATGGGAAAGGGGTGTAAAGGATGCAATATGGGGAGAGATAACTAACACTAAAGACCTTTTAAAAACCACATAGAAACCTACTACTGCACATTCTTCATATATATATGGAGTACCCTACAACAGGGAAACAATAGTCCAACTAGACACCTTATTCTAGAAAAAAAAAAAAAACAACTCCAGGAATCAGTTGCCTCTCTTGGAGCTGTTGGTCAGTGGGATCTCATAGACCCCCAAACATTGTAGGCTATTGACAGTGCTCTCAGTTACCCACCAAATTTTCATGGTAAGACACTATAAATTAAGAAAACACATACTTCAGTCATAATACAAGTAGATACTGACCTCGGAGCTCCATTCCTACTGGCTAGGTTTCATACTGCTGGAAGATACTATTCACACTAATGGAGAAGAAAAGCAATCAGCAGTCTTTTGCAGCTGTGATCCCCATAAACCTCAACAATGGCTGGCCTGCCAAGCTGTGCCCACTACTGTAACAGTGGCATGAACATAATGGGAATAGTCAATCACTCTCTGATTAGAATTAAGTCTTGCTCCATGAGATGGAAACCATAGATGGCACTGGTATTAGGGCCAAGAACCTGTGGCTAGATAGGTCATAGGCCTTAGGGGAGAACCTAATACTAATAATCTACTAAATGGACATAATACAAAAATGACTCGTGACTGATTACTATTCCCATTGTTCAGTTCATCTCCCATCCCTCATCAGAGAAACTACTTCTTGCAATAGAAGGCAATTATTACAGAGACCTTGCACTGGTCATAATTCAGAGAATAAGAGACTGAAGAGTGCTCAACCCCAAAAGGGACATTGATGTCATATCTATATCCCTGAAGCTCAGGAATCATCATTGAAAAGGGAGCAGAAAGACTGTAAGAACCACAGGTGGTGGACAACTACCAGGAAATAATATTTCCCAGATAGCAGAGCAGTTACACATACAAACCCACAGCAACTGTGGCAGCATGTACAAGACGTAATCAAGCTCAAGCCAGACAAAATCCCAGCATGGGGAGGAGAGATTGAGCAGGACTTGCCACATGTAGCTGAGGAACTACTAGCATTTGGTAGCTGCTGGGAGAGAAAGAGTCAGTTTTTCTTAAGGATGTAATGATTGCTTGACCACAATCCAGGGCACATTCCACACCCAAGAATATTTGGGGCAACACATAATGCACTGAATAGGAAGATGAAGATAAATGAAGAAGGAGGAGGAGGAGGAGGAGGAGGAGGAGGAGGAGGAGGAGGAGGAGGAGGAGGAGAAAGGGCAGGAGGCAGGAGAAGAAGAAGAAGAAGGAAGAGGAGAAGGAGAAGGAAGAAGGAGAAAGATAAAGGAAAAAGGAGGCAGACAGGAGAAGGAGAAGAACGAAGAGGAGGAGGAGGAGGAAGGGGAGGAAGAGGAAGAAGAATTTGTGTAGGTAGGGAAGTAAAGAGTATATTTGTGAGGATTGAAGGAGGAATAATATTATCAAAGTATATTGTATAAAGTTCTCAAAGAATAAAATATTAAAATAAAAATAAGTTAAATAAATGTATTACAAAACTTTTTAAAAAGAAAATACTCAACTTTGTTTGCAGAATTGGGAATTAAATAATGCAAAAATGTTGTTTATAACATGTATATTTCTGCCTAGCACTGGGTTATTTTTGAAAAGAAATATTCTTTTCTTGGGATAGTTTGTTCATTTATATTTGAGCTTCTTTTCCAATTTTTGTAATTCTTTAAAATTTATTTTTGTTTTTTGTGTATGAATATTATGTCTGCATATAAGTATGTAAGTACACACATGTTATGCAATGCCCACAGAGAACAGAAGAAAGCATAATATTCCCTGGAAGTGGAGTTTGGATGATTGTTAGCCACAATGTGGGTGTTAGAATTTGAATCCAGGTCCCATTCAAGAATAGTCAGTGGTCTTAACGACTGTGCCATCTCTCCAGCCCCATGACATCCTTGATGTGTTTGTCTGCTTGCTTGCTTGCTTCTTTTGTAAAGAGAATGAAACCTACTTTCATCTCACACACTAGAGAAGTACTTTACTGCTGAATTACACTCCTTTGGTTTCATATTTGACATATTTACCAATGGCATTTTCCATAATAAACAATACACAAAGATTCTCACCTAATGTGTGAGAAAGAAGAAGAATAGAAAGAAGAAATGATGAAGTCCTAGTTGATCCATTTAAGAGAAACTGAGTGGATGGTTCATTCAGTAAGATGCTGCAGACAAGCATGAGAGTTCAATCCCCAATACCCATGTAAAAAGGTGGGTGCAGCAGTGCATATCTATAACTCCAGGACTGGAGGGGCAGATGGAAGCCTATTGGTCAGTCAGTCTACCCAAATGGATGAGAAAGGAAGAAACCCTGTCTCAAAAAAATAAGGTAGACAGCAGCAGGTAGATAAAGGTAAAAAAAGACACCTGATATTCATCTCTAGCTGTACATATGCATTTACACACACACACACATACAACCCCTATGTACATGTACACACAAAAAATATATACCATAAACATGCACACTTACAAAAAAGAAGTAAATAAATATATTTAAGATAAAAGTATTTGGCTATTGGTATTTATATCATGTGCTACTTCAAAATATGAGCAGAAGTTATCAGTATAGATCACTAGTTTCCTTCATGGTCAAGAAAACAGATTTAGACGCTGGGTGCAGCAGAGCATGCCTTTAATCCCAGCATTTGGGAGGCAGAGGCAGGTAGATTTCTGTGAGATTAAGGCCAGCCTGGTCTACATAGCGAGTTCCAGGTGGATTGGGGCTAGGCAGACCTGTCAAAAAACAAAAAAGAAAAAAGAAACAAAGAAAACAGATTTAGCACATGCTTTACATGTCTATCTCTTTAAATCTTTTTTAAATTAATTTTTATTTTTAATGAATATTCTTGAGTTTTTGTGTATTTCATATGATAAATATTTAAATATTAATCATTTTTAGACCTGCTCCCTCATCTGCATCCTCATAGACCCCCCACTAGATTTCATGGATTCTGTTATATGTGCTAAATATATAGTTTTTAAGGTTTATCCTTTGAGAATTTCATACATTCATACAATGAAATATGATCATATTCACCTCCTATTTCCAACTCTTTCCAGATTCCCCCTCTTAGTTTCATGTCCTCTCATTAAAAAAATTTTTTTATTTATTTTTATTTGTGTGTGTGAGCCTGTGTGAGTTTATGTGCATCATATGCATGAAGGAGCTCTCAGAGGCCATAAGAGGGCATCAGATACTCTGGAACTGGAGTTACAGGCAGTTGTAAACCCTTATGTGCTTTCTGGCAACTGAACTCAGTTCCTTTATAAGAGCAATAAGTTCTTTTATCTATTGAGCCATGTTTCCAGCTCTTCCCCCCGCCCTATACACACATTGTTTAAAAAATAATCCACTAAATCTAATTACCCATATGTTCATAGGTTTGGAGCCATCCAGGAGCACTGAAAACTACCTCTGGCCACATACCCAAAGAAGAATGATTCTTTCTCCCCCGATAGCTATCAATTGCCAATAGCTCCTCAACCAGCGATGGGGCCTCAAGAGCTCCTCTCATCCATGGTGGGATTTTGACTGACTTGATTTTGTGCAGGTAACCACAGCTGCTGTGATTTCATCTGTGCAATGGCTGTGTCATGTCCAGAAGACAGCATTTTACAGCGTTCTTTCCCATCCACTGGTACTTACACTCTTTCTGCCCTCTCCTCTGCAGTGTTACTTTGCTGTGGGTGGGTTGTTGATAAATATGTCCAGCTAACATAAATTTAAGACCCTCAACAGCAAGCACTCACCACAAACGTCACAGAGCTTTCTATCAGCTCTCTGCAGCATAATAGCATAGGCAAGAATCATCCAGCATTCCAGCTTTGATCATGAAAGAGGAGAAGGAAATTAGAAAACAAAGTTCTCCAAAGTTGGAGAAACATAGGAGAAATATTTTTTAAAGTTTAATTGAAATGCAGAATCACATTGAAGAAGACAATCCCTGCTAATAAGCAAAACAATTTTAAGTTGGCATCCAAGAGAACGCTGAGAAATTAAAAATAGAACAGCCAAAATGAGAAAGTCACTCTACAGATGAAACTGAGTTATCAGAGGCTCTCATAAATAACAGAGAAAATAGAGGAGAAGGATTTTAAAGAAATAATAAAAGAAAATTTCCCAGAATTTCAAGCAGGCAAGTGCCTCTCCATATTGTTAAGTTCAAAGTGTTGAAGAGAAGGAAGAAAAGCCATCTTCACCTTGGCACATCTTTGAGAAATTCTAGAAATGATTATCTAATATGACACATTTTTAAAAAGGAGTAACATTCCAAAGTTCTGATAGGAAAAATCCCTACATTTCTATGAAGTTATGCAAGTAGCAAACCATAAAAGTAAAATGATGAAACGTTCACAGAGCAAAAGGGCAGACAGTTTAATTCTCGTGCAATTCTTTTAAAATAATACTTTTTATTCTTTGAGAATATAATGTATATATACAATGTATTTGATCGAATCCACCCCCTTCCACATAGCCCCTCCAACTTTCTCCAGATGCCCCAGCACATCCCCCTCCCACCTTCATGTCTTGGTCAATTTTTAAATATCTCACTGACTCCAATTAGTGTTGCCTATGTGTACATGGGTGTAGGGCCATACACTGGTGTATGGGCAACCAACCAGTGGGCATAAGTTCAAAGCAAAATACCTTTCCCTCACCCAGCAGCCATCAACTGCCAATAGCTCCTCAGCTAGGGATGAGTTCTTGTGAACTCCTTCCCATCTATCTACGTAATCCTTTTTAATTTATGTGTACATGTATGTGCTGTGTGTGTTTAGGTGCACCATATGTGCACATATACTCGCAAAGGCCAAAAGAAGACATTGTAGTTCCTGGGGCTAGAGATACACGCAATTGTAGGCTGCCTGATGAAGGTGCTTGGAGCCAAACCTGGGTCCTCCACAAAAATAGCAAGCACTCTTAACTGCTGAGCCATCTCTTCAGAGTCTCTGTAATCCTTTTTAAGAAGGGCTTCTTAAGAAAGACTTCAACGCAAAATATGTCAACAAACCAAGAAGAAAACAGTTTAAGATCCAAGAAGCAATGGTACCTACCCACAAGGGTTGTGTTTGTTGCTTTTCTCATGGTTGTGACAGAACACCTTACAGAAAGAACTTAAGGAAGGGAGAGCTTATTTTGGCTCATGATGTTACATGGAATTCAATGAATCATGATAAGGAAAGCATAACAGACAATATATACCACAGTTTGTTGTCCACTGACTATTACCAGGTAGTTAGGCTACATCCATCTCTTAGCTGTTGGAAATAGTGCAGTAATAAACACAGTGTGCTAGCAGTTCCATGCTATGTTGAGCTAGAGTCCTTCAATTCTATACCCAAGAGTAGGACAGCTGGGTCGTATGGTAGTTCTATTTTCAGGCTTTGAGAAACCTCCACTGACCTCCTTACTGAATGCAGCAGTTTTACATTCCTCTTTCCCTATTGGACATTGAAGATTCAAACTGTAACAAGGGCACCTATAAGTCCCAGGTCCCAACAACTTTGTATTGGACTTAAAGAGCAATCCATGGATGAAGCAGGAGAACTGAGTGAGATATCTGGAAAAAAATGAGGGATCCTTCTCACTGTCTAGAAAGGTTGGCCACAGTAAGACCTGAGAGTGTGAAAATGATGCATAAGCTGCAAAGAAGAGGAAGAAGAGTGGAGGCCCTGCCCAAGTACTCTAGTGCGGAAGATTAATCTGGGGCCAGCTCCACTCCACACTCAGAGCAGTGCTTTTGTCAGATAGGGGCATTCCTATTTTGCTACTGGACTGGTCCTAGATTTCCAGTCTCTGACTTTCATGCTGCCCAAGGGAAGGACCATGGAATCAAAATTCTCCATTGGCTCCCAACTGCATTCATACCCTGTTGCTGCTTATGACAAGCACTGGTTGCTCTAATCATCAATAGCATCTTTTGAGAA